>OW964548.2:4138387-7009499 GCA_943138885.2 Tholera decimalis
GTATTTATTCGGTTTTTCTAATAGAAAATCACTAATTAACACGACACAAAAAAGAAACGTTAGGCGCCCACGCGTTGCCTCAATGTATGCAGATTGCAAGGTGGCGGTTGAGGTTTGGAGCGACGTGATTGGCTCATACGGATTTGACCATGTTTGAAAGTAAGCTGGTTTGGAATAGGCTAATTTTGAAAGTAAAGTTAGTTTTATTTTTTATTTTTAAGGGTTTTAGGCTGGATTTTTCTAGTTATGAATTTTATAAGGCAATGAAGAATTCTGTAAAGAAAAATGTTGTGTTCTTACTTTAGAATCTATGGATTTGGATTTGCCCACTTTAGAAAATTACCTCCTGATCTATCCGCGCCGCAGTCGCTGCAGGCGTTCCCGTCGCCGCACGCATCGCACTTGCAGTGTTGCCAGATTTTTGAAAGCATTATCTGTACCGAAGATTTAAAAAATCTGTATTAGGTAAATTTAAGAAAATCTGTAAAAATCTGTATTTGGTATTGGTATTTTGCTCTTTTGTGTAATTTTATCTGTAGGTGATATAATAGGGAATAAGCAAGTAATTGTTTTTTTTTATTTTTAAATATGCATTGTATTGGACCATAGATAGAAAAGATGTGGTGCACTTGTTTAATTTTTTACCCGACTGTGGCAAAGCAAGGAGGAGGGTTATGTTTTTACCACGTATGTATATATGTCCGTTCGTTTGTTCCCTCGTAACTATTAAACCCGTGAACGGATTTTGATAAATGATACGTCGTTGGATTTGTCTTGATGGCGTGAGTGTTATAAGATAGATTAAAATAAAAACAAATCACCACAACGGTAACTAGGTACCATATTGTTAAAAATAAAAAATCGACAAACTATGTCAAGTGGGGTATCATTAAATAGATCTTTAAAAATGATTTTGAGGTTTCTTTAACTATTTTTCATTTTTAGCAACTTTTAGGATATATAACGTTTTAAAACGGAATTAAATACTAAAAAACTGAAAATAAAAAAAATATATTTAAGAAAATAAAAACCCGACCGCTCAACTAAAATGGAAGAAACAAGCACATTTTTTGACAAACAGGCGGGACCCATCCCATTTTTTTAAACTAAAATTATATTAGGTTCAATTGGGTCCCACCTGCTTGTCACTTCTATACTAATATTATAAAGCGGAAAAGTTTGTTAGTTTGTTTGTTTGTTTGTTTGTTTGCTTGAACGCGCTAATCTTCGAAAATACTGGGTGGATTTGGATGAAATTTGGTATGGAAGTAGCTTGAAGCTTGAGGAAGGTTATAGGCTACTTTTTACCCGACTGCAAAAAAGGAGAGTTATGTTTTTACCGTGATAGAATCCACGGGAGCGAAGCCCCGCGAGAGTACTAGTTTTAAAATAAAAATGTGCTGGTTGTTCCATTTCAAATGAGCAGTCGGGTTTTTTAAATAAGTTTTTTTACTAGTTCATAATTTCTTTTACAATTCATTATTTTATGTTGCGTGTTTTTGGTGAAACTAATCGCAGACTCAAAACGTATCCTTCTCGATAGTTCCGGTCACTGACTTACATTTCCTATCTCAATTATTCCGGTAGATACACGAACAAAATAAACGAGAACCACAGATTATTAATACGAGAACAAGTAATTTTATTATAAACCGTTGACAGAGATTCTCTGTCTACATTATAAAACTACCATTTGAGGTAATTCTGTATGAAAAAATATTGGAATGTTGAAAATCTGTATTTTTACTCTCAATTTTTTATCGGTATGACTGTTGAAAATCTGTATGGATACCGCGAAATCTGTATATCTGGCAACACTGCGCGCCGTGGATGCGAATGACGTCATCCGCACTTAAAGATGTTATAAACGACTTAAAACTTTTAACGAACTTATTCGTTTATTTTTTATCAAAAGTCACTTACGTAAACTGCTTAATAGCTTAATACGCTTATTTACTTTCTTACATTAAAAATAATGAAATTATGTTGTTTGCTTTTTTAGTTGGTTAAGTTTAAGTATTGGTTTTTAAACGAAATCAGTGAATTTTCTTTCGTACTTGGCAGGCTTAGGACTATCTGAATGAATAATATTATATAATTATGAAACTAAACTAAGTAGGTTAGTATTATTCTAAGATCTGTATTTATTAATAACTTGTCAAATAATAAACTACATTTTATTAAATTCAGGCGTACTTAAAAGTTCATTGATCTATTATCTAGTATATGTACATTTTAATTATTTACAAAATTTCCATTATTTCCTCAAACCATCAAGTCATTTATTCACATTCAGAAACATATTTTTTTCTACTTTGCTCGTCAGCAACCGGGTCCTCCGTTCCGATATTTTGTTAGAATCGGAATACGATAAAGTTTTTTTTTACAAAAATTACACTCAGCTGTTTTAGTCGCATGATTTCTCAAAAAAAGTTCCAAATTATGTTATTCGAACTTCTACTCGTCATTTTGATACAGTAGTTATTCGAATTTACAGTTTAATTAGCTCACCAATTTATTTTGTAGAAAAAGTAGTCAAAATTAACACAATTACTTACACTATAAACTATTTACACTATTATTAACACAATTATCTATTAAACACAATTAACTACACCTAAAAACTATATTATATACAAGTTCAAAACTCACAGAATTATTTCTTTGGTAAGAAACAATTCACCACATGAAAAAATGTTTTACACTATTTATGTTTACGTAAACAAGTCCGAGTCACAACTTCTAATCAAATTGTTTCGGAAATTCACAAAACATGACGCTTTTCACCAGGCGGAGGAAACGCTACTAAACGTAAAAAGCAAAACAAGTGATAAGCAGTATAAGCAACCCGTTTAAATTAAATTGTCGCTTTTAAAAGTGAACAACGGAAAGCATATTTAATTTGCTAGGTTTACCAATTTTGAGTAAGTCAACGCGATTCAGCACATAAACAAAAGATGTAAATATTTTAAACCTTAAAGTTATTGAATTAAGGTCGATTTTCGCATAATCATTGTTTACTATCTATTAAAATTGAATCGGGCGCCATCTATCAGTTGTTACATAATTCATTTGAGCACGTTCTTACTTACGTGGTTATGAAAAGAAATGATCAAAACGCGGTTGCGTTTTAATTTTAACAAAAAGCGGAATAAGCAGATGCTTTTATAAACTAGTCTGCTTATTCGCTTATTTTAAATAATATGTTATATTATATGCTTTTCGTTTAAACGCCCACCTCTGTCCGCACTGCGCTAGCAGCAGCATCCGCTGCGTGCGGGTGACGTCATCAGCAGCGGCTTGGGGAGTTCGGTCGTTTCAGGGACTGCGGCGACTGCGGCGTGGGTAGGTGTGCGAGGTTGCATAGAACTTCATATAAAGAATTCGAATGCGAAGACTCCGGCGCGTGCGGTGCGGCTAGGTCTGCGTTCACCTTTATGATACTACCTATAGTTATCTATGATGGTTGCTAGGATACTGTTAGGTTTTTTCACTACTTGATTGTCAGTGTCACTTATAATATAAAACACTAGGCATGGGCTAACTATATCCGAAAAGAGATTGGATATGTACTATATCATTCCAAGTAAAGATATATATCCGATTAACATATCCATATCCGCTTAATATATCCGGGAGTGAAGTAAACTCTAAGGAGTGAGATAATGTAATTCCGACTTTTAAACAGATCCACGGAGTGAGGTGAGATGTCTGGTTGGTATATCTCGAACTTAGTTCTAATGTAGCTCAAGACTGATAAATCCGCGAAATTGTTGTTGAAAAATAATGATAAAGTTTTTAACTATTAGGTTATCTACAAAATAGTCTAGTACAATTTTGCACTTTAAAAAAAATAAAGGTTATATTATAGAACTAGCTTTTGCCCGCGACTTCGTCCGCGTGGAATAGTTACTTTGGGCTAACGTTAAATTTAACCCCGATTTTGAAGCATTCTTCATTGGCGCTCCGCTCCGCTATTGGCCTTAGCGTAATCTATACTAATATTATAAAGAGGAAACCTTTGTATTTTTGTATGTTTGTATTGAATAGGCTCAAAAACTACTGGACCGATTTCAAAATTTCTTTTACCATTACTTAGAGGGATTCTTCCGAATCCGTATAGGCTATATTTTATCCCGGAAAATAGATAGGATTTTTCGTGGTAGTGAAAATTGTGGAGTAAGGCGTCGAAAAAACTGCCGTACGTTAACGATTCTCGCGAACGCTGCCTATATTTAATATAAACATTGCACCCGTGCGAAGCCAGGGCGGGTCGCTAGTGATACAATATAGCTGTGCCCGCGACTCCGTCAGCGTAAGTTAATGTATTGGTAATATTGTTTAGATCACGTTCACATGAGGCTTAAGTACCTAGAGAACGCTTCGACCGCGAGACGCGTCGAGCGCGGCGATCGATTCTCAAAAATAATCCTTATAGCATGATTCAGTATTCACGCGCGATGGCTTATTATTATAAGCGTATTTCATGTATAACTTTGGTGTTTCTATACCGATTTATATGATTCTTTTTACGGTTTCGTAGCCGAATGGCAAAAAACGGAATCTTTATAGTTTCGACATGTCTGTCCGTCTGTCTGTCTGTCTGTCTGTCCGTCCGTCCGTCTGTCACAGCAATTTTATTCCGAAACTATTAGGACTATACATGTGAAACTTGATAGGTAGATGTATTCTGTGAACCGCTTTCCGATTTTGAGAAAAAAATTAAAAAATATTTAAAATAAAGGGGGGCTCCCCATACATGGAACTAAACCTGAAAATATTTTTTTTCATGAAATCGATGCATGTGTGGTATCTATAGACAGGTCTTTAAAAACGACATCGGGGTTTCTAAAACCACTTTTCCATAAAGTCAATCGTTTAAAAGATATAAGCTTCCAAAGTGGTAAAATGTGTGTGTGGCGGACACAACCTCTAACTTCTATAATAATGGAGTGAAAAATCTAAAAAAAATATATGTCCGTAGATCTTAATATAAACTTTCAACCAAAATTAGTTTGAACGAAATCAGTTCAGCAGTTTTTGAGATACAGCATATTTTCTAAAACCGCAAATATAACTTTGTAATTCATACAAACACTATGAAAAACAAATTTATTCGGCGGAGTTGTAAAAAATGTAAAAAAGCCAGTTTTAAGAAATTTGTAACTTTTTTTTTTCAAAACAAGTTTATTTGGCGCAGTTGTAAAAAATGTAAATAAGCTAGTTTTAAGAAATTTGTAAGGTTTTTTTTTCGTCAAATAAATTTGCATATTATATTATAGTTACTACGGAACCCTTCATGGGCGAGTCTGACTCGCACTTGGCCAATTTTTTTATGGAATAGTTAATAATGTTAACTTTTTCAATTAGGGGTGACTGAGAGTGTTATAAACGTAAGAGTAGACAAATATTATAATCAGAAAGCTTCGAACTGCTAAGCTATCGGGAGTTACACGTGTTATTGTGAGTCAACCATAAAAGTTAGACATATGCTGTCGTGGGATATTTTTTATATAATTTTAAGGAGAACATTTCCGTCATGAAATGATTTGTGTAGCTTTAACCATTAAGGTTGCACACGCGACGGAAGCTTAAAAAATGGAGTAACTTCTCCCGTATTCCCAACATTTCCCTTCACTGCTCTGCTCCTATTGATTGTAGCGTGATGAAAAGTATACTATAACCCGCTCAGGAGTATGAAAAATAATTGTACCAAGTTTCGTTAAAATCCGTCGAGTAGTTTTTGTTTCTATAACGGTTATACAGACAGACAGACAGACAGACAGACAGACAGACAAAAATTTAACTGATTGCATTTTTGGCATGAGTATCGATCCGTAATCACCCCCTGATAGTTATTTTGGAAATATATTTCATGTACAGAATTGACCTCTCTACAGATTTATTATAAGTATAGATGTTGATGTTCACATCACACAGCACACACAAATATCGAGTCCTAATACTACTAACTAATAAATTATCTTTAATTTACAATTAACACAGTAACACACAATACTGACTGAACAAAATCTCATACGATCGAGTGAACAAAACATAATTGCTCAAAAGCTTGCATATAATTGTATTTCGTAAAAAATACAAACAATAACAGAGAAACGCTTTGATTTCAAGCGGGAATAGTTTACTCAATATGGTCGCAATAGCTGCTCTATCGTTTTAAAGCAAAACCAAACTCCGATCTTAAAAGGGTGCGTCTATTAAGTTTATTCTCTTACAGCGCTTTAGCGCTTAAATTACATGGGTCGTACATCGCTGTGTTCGGATATACTCGTGTCGATTCGTAAATTTGCTTTGCGGGCCGGAGCCGTGCGCTCCGCTCCCCTATCTCACTCACTCATAGAGTGACGAGTGGCCGGTGGGAGAGAGTCGGAGCGCTCGGAGCTACTTGGATATAGGATATGTTAATTTTTTTGACAGGGAAGGAGTGGATTTATATCCGCGTATGGATATATATCCAAGGATATAGATGTGTCCGGAGTTACCCATGTCTATAAAACACCAGTAAAAGATGGTGTATTACATACTCTTTGTAAAACACTGCGTACTTTTATTTCTTTATTTCCACAATATTTAACACAAGAATTGAATTCTGATTCATATTCTTCTTGATTTCAAGTTTTCAACACTACACTGCTTCTAGTGGTACCTAAGCTTACATGAGCTTACATTTAGAAGTTAACGAGACAAAATGAGGGAGAAGAAGATGAACAAAAAGTTATACACGCGGTGACATCCCCAGGTACTAGCAATAAGTTAATAAGTTATCGAGTGGCGCCGCAAGCCTAACATCAAAAATTCAAGGCCAAACCGTCTCCTGTGTTGGCAACAGCAGCGTAAATGAATCAACAAAGATTTCGTTTGTTAGAAACGGATAAATAGGGAGAGTAATATGGTATGATCCAATAACAAACCGAAGAATATTCCAAAAGAAACACCAGATGTAAAAAACATGGAAAAAGCTTTATTAGAATTGTTGGATGATTTCCACACTGGAAAGTTAAGTGCATTCGGTACTGGATGTAGTATGGAACAAATGATAAATATTCGAGACCAACAGGAACATTTGGCACGCTTACATTTCCGTCTATGTGCAGATGTTGAGAAACCTACTGCAGATAATTTTGAAAATTCTGCTTCTCGAGACAAAATGGTGCAGCTTGTACATTCTGATGGTAATATTGTTAATGGAAATAACACAGAAAAACAATCATGAAAATTCTACTGCTGGTTACATGGCTATTTAAGTAGTAAACAAACTTTTGTGCTGAAGTATAATTATGTTTATGTAGTCTTATCTTACTAATATTATAAATAGGATGGATGTTTGTTACTCTTTCACAAAAACTACTGAATGGATCTGAATGAAATTTGGATAGTAGATCACTATTTATCCTGGAATTCCCATAGAGGCAGGATTTACATGGGAATTCCCTCCAGGTAGTTTTTTTATGAAAATGTAAACATCCAGCCATTTGTCCTCACAAACATTCATATTTATAATATTTGTAAGATTATGATATAGGTACAGGGTTACAGGTTTATTCGACCTAGATCTTTTAAGGGTGTGTAGTTTCTGACTGATTTGACTATGAAACTATATAGACTATATATGTATAACTGCAATGATGAGCGGATCTTTGATTGTGTCTGGGGGGATGTTTGACTCTTAGGGTTGGTCAGGCTGTCCACAGAAAGTGTTAAAATAGGCTTGGGGTACAAGCATTATATATAAAATAGAAGACTTTAAATATAAAAAAAAAGTTCTGCAATTCTTTTATGAGATTTAGTCATTTAAAGCATCTGGGGGAAGTTACCGCCCACAGAAAAGGTCTGGCAATATAATAAATATATTTTTAATAATATTCCTTATAACATAATTATATAAAAATCTTGTTATATTTCTGTCTACCCTTTCTGCATGCTACCTAGGAACGGGCTGCCTAGCTAAGCTTGTGAGTACACACATAAGAGTATCCATTCTGTAAATTTCGTTATTTCGAAAATATAAGGTCTGGCGGCCCTGGGATCTTACTCTATAAGGAATCAGGCTCCTAAAATAGGCACACCTTGCCTATTTTGGGGATCTAAGACTAATGTTAAATGTATTTTTATCTAGATCCATAAACAAACAAATTTAAATGATTAAAAATGAGATTAAGATATCTAAGTAATGATATATACTACAAGAAGTCATTGTATGACTCAGTACTTATATCAATGTTATCTGGAATAAAATAGTATGTGTGCATGATTGTGATTTAAATAGGTTTAATGTCTAATCTTCTGTATATTTTCGTTCTTATTATTCATATATGTACATATTTATAAAGGAGCTGTATGAATTAGTCAGATTTCTTTTGGTGATGTTGAATAAAAAAGATGTATGACGCATAACTTTTATTTCTTCCTTCTTAAATTATCGACAACAATGACACTATCTACCCCTCTGTTTGATGTAATTTAGGGATGGCCCCTATTGACTTAGTACAGACTACACTCAACATAAGGGAAATGGTTTATTTCAATGCCTGTACTATATCACAAGTAGGTGTATAGGTGGGTAATAAAATATACCTTATAAATTCTTTTGTAAGTGATTTTTCACAAAACCATTAAAAAAAAATCTTCTACACAAAGTAATAAAAAATAGATATATACATCTCTTTACTTATATCTTTAATGACACAAAATTGTGCCTTTCATAGTTTTGATATTATGGGGTACCTACCTATTAGTTTTAGCATTCATATACAGAATGATAGAAAGCAGTACATCTAATAGACCTGTTGTAAATGTAGGTGATTTTCATTAATTTTTGGTATCAGTTTCATATGAGTATGAATACTATAACAAAAACTTCTAAATGAGTAGCTTAGAAGTTTTTTAGAAAGATAAAAACATAAAATTAAATCTTATAAATGAATAATAAAAAATCTTTAAAATAATTTGTTTTGGTACAAGCATTAATTACATTGTTTAATTAAGAAATAAGTAGGTACAATTTTAGCGTAAAAGTTACCTGTGAGAATGTGGAATACCCAACATATAAACAAATTATTAAAAATTTGATATATTCATATTCATTTATTTATCAAATATAAGCTAACAGTTTACACCAAATCGCTTATATCTATGCTAATTCTACAAAATTAAATAAAAATTAAATACCTAAAATAATTATAATATATTCTTACCCCCTCACCATTATTAATTATTAAAACATCAGATCAACTGAAGTTATGATATCTATTCAATAGGTTTTGTATGTCAAAATTAAATTTAAATTTTGTAATTATTAATTATGGTAGGTATACAAAATTTTTACAAGTACAACTGGTGATATCCTCCACGGACACCTTTAAGTACTTTTCTACATGTGGGACATCTTTTACGTTTCATTTTAACTAAAGTTCGGATACAGCTCAAACAAAAGACGTGACCACAATTGGTTGATGCAATGCCATTAGAAGAATTAAGAGGATCCAAACAGATAGGGCAATCCCCAATATTCCTTGTAGGTGCTGTTGAAGGTGGTGGGATATTTAACCTGGATTGTTGTGTTCCAGGATGACTGTAATTTCAATATCATTAGTATCCATAGCCTTACTAGTAGTACTATGCAATCCTACAGTTCTATTGTTAATATCCTCAATTACAATGGTGTCATATGAAATTTCAACAATTTGTACATCATCTTTTTTATTGGTGTTGACTGTTTTGAAGTATGTATGTCATCTTCCCTTATTTCTGGAATCAATGGAAACATCGAACTTGATGAGTATTAAGTACATCATGTTTTTCTTTGGAAGTTGAGTCTTGCCATATGTTAATTATTTTTAAACTTTCATTAAAAAGGTTATCATTCTTTGTAATAGTTTCTTCATCTGTAGATGTGCTTGGCAGTGGGGAGAATGAGTATGGCCTGGAATTTTGGGAAAGAATTGGATCATACTCTATTGTCTTATTACTATCTGAACTAGCATTACTATGACATCCAGTATCAGCTGTGGCTAGTCTCTCAGCAATTTCATAACTAAGAGAATTAAAAATAAATTTTGTGTACTTGGGTATTCTTGACCTTTGAGCTTTTTTTTTTGGGAGCAGGTTAATCTCACTGACACAAGTAGTTGTTTGCTGTTCAGTTGTTACTGTACATGTTGTCTTTTGAGACGGTGCGATTGGAGTTTGATCATCATCATCTGATACTTCATACATTTTTTCTGGTTCTGATAAAGAAGGCAATGGCTTACCATTCGGACAAATTCTTACAGGATTAGTTGATGATCTCTGCACTCGGGCTTTGTTTTTCTTCATTAACAATTGCTTAGACTACGATCCCATTGTTAGGGTCGGTTTGTTCCGATGAATTTCTGCATGAGGTGTTCGAAGCTTTTTTCTTGGTCACTTTTTATTTTTGGAATTACCCATGTTTAGCTAGATTTTACAAGTTAACTCAATGGCTGTGTCAATGGGTAATTCTAATCTCAACTTCAACTACTACCACAATTTTGCCAAAATTACGTGTACAATGATAGACCGTCAAACGCAGGAGGTTTTTCGGTAATGTGTTTTGGATTTTGAAAAGTATTAAACCGAATTCGAACTGTTTCTCCCAAACCATAGATGAACTTCGCAAACGAACGAAATTTAAATAAAATTCAGTGTTGCCAACAGTTCAACGAGCTCTCCACCAGATCCAACTTCTAAAACCACCAGAAAACCACTAGCAAAAATCGGCCCTACTCTAAAAATCGCTAAAATTTACACTATTTTTTTAGTTTTTACGAAAGAAAATAGTATTTATTTATTATTACTTGTATTAGTAAAAAATGTTCTTTAATACGACGTAATAAAAGATTTTAAGTCAGTAAATCAACATACAAGAACTTTTGTCTGCACCATCATCGTCGGTTTCACATTTATATGATGCTTTGCTTGTTTTATAACTTTTATTGGAATTTCATAATCATTGCAGCATTTTTCTTCCAATCTTAAACCAAAGCGTGTTTTTAATATTGCAGTTAAAATATTCAACTTCATTCTGTTCCTCTGCTTGTTTTTTATTACATTCATACTGCTAAATAGTCTCAACATCGGCATTAGAATTAGGTAGTATTAAGGGAGTAATCGCAAAAGTCGCTAATTCCTCAAATCTAGATTCCCCTTGAGCATCTTTGAAATGCAATACTTCATTCCAAATTTTTTTTGTATCTTTGCTCTCGTTTCATTTCTGCAAATGAATTTGTCGCCATAGATCATCAACTCTAGCCATAAGTTCTGCACTTTTAATGTGCCTACGCAGTAAAAGTAAATTAAGTACATTAATGAAGTAAAAATAATATATTTTGTAAAGTTTTAGTGGCTTAGTAGTTGAGTAATAGCACTTTCAGTAATTGAAACTGAATTCTACTTGACCACTAGAAAAAACCACTAGCCACTAAAAGCAATATTTCGCCACTAAAAGGGGAGTCGAAACCACCAGTTTTAGTGGAAAATCCACCAAGTTGGTAACACTGATAAAATTTCGTTAAAGACCCTATTTTCCAGTGTTGCCAGGGCCTTTGAGTCGTAATTTACGTTTCGTTTCCTGAAATGTTACATTTTTGCTGCAAGTTACATTATAGTTTTTTTATTTTATTTACGTGTTTTTGGAGTCAGAGGTCGGAGGCAAATAATTGATGTCAGCAAAATGGCGGAATAGAATAGAACATTCATTTATTTGCTCAGAATGTAGGTATTTACAATAAGGTGTTACAGTAACATATAAGAATCCTTGTACACATTCTACCATTTAGGCATGCAAACATTGATGCAGTTCATCATCAAACATACGTACAAAATCTTGATATTAAATTAAACATTTGTCAGCTAGAAAATCCGATACGGAGTAGTAACATTTGTTAAAAATATTAATTTCTTTTTAAAAGTATATACTGATTCTTCTTTTATGGAGTTAGGAATGTGGTTAAAATAGTCGGTGCTAGGGCGTCCAATCCCGCAGCCTGAATTCAATCTCGGTATTTGCGGGACTACGAATTTTAAATCCCGCGGGATCTCGGTATTTGCGGGATCCCGCATATGGAAAATATTCACATTTATATAAGGCAAATAAAACAATGAATTAATCAACCAACTCCACGTTTATTTACGTATTACTATTAGTATGAGATCAGTCAAATTACACCGTTTATTTATCACTAAAAAACAATAAATTAATCTACTAACTCCACGTTTATTCCAGTATTACTACTAGTATGAGAACAATCAAATTACGCCGTTTATTTATAACAAAAAAAAAAACAATGAATTTATCAACTAACTCCACGTTTATTTACGTATTACTATGAGATCAATCAAATTACACCGTTTTTTTCTTCACAAAAACAGTAAAAAATACTGAACAAAAAACTTTACTTATATTTTAGGCTACATACTTAGGCTACCACTGACTGAAATTCGGCTATATTATATAGATAGTGTTTTTATATAGAAGTCGGTTCAATTTTTGGCTAAAATTTTTTTCACAGCTTATGTAGCCTAATATAGCCGAATTTCAGTCAGTGGTAGCCTAAGTATGTAGCCTTATTATTATGTTATTATTATGTGTTCTAACGAGACACCACGGCCCCGGACCACAAGGGCAACTGAAGGATGTCAGGGTCGGTTTTTAGTCAGAAGAAGCCTGACACTCCCTTCCGCTAAAAAAGGAATAAAATAGTGTATTGTGCAATAAAGTCAAAGGATATGGCCAATTTTACTATGGACGTCGGCATAGTTATCGAATTTAGTGTACACCAATGATTTTTGGTGTTTTATATTCGTGAATATTGACTCATTAAATTGCTATAAATAAAAAACTCAGAAATCTTGTCATTACACCAGACTAGACAAAAAACAGTTACAGTAAACCTTTTAATCGGATCGATCGCTAGGAATAAGGTGTTTAGATTATAATTTCGCTATTAAAAACTTAAAGGCGCTTTAAAATAGTGAACAGTTGTGAATTATTGCGTATAACTGATATAGTTTTAGTATTAAACCAATAAACAAAGTAATGGCCACATAAAATATGAAGGATTTTTAACCGACTTCTGAAAAAGGAGGAGGTTCTCAATTCGGATGTTTGTTTGTTTGTTTTTTTTTTTTTTTTTTTTTTTTTTTATGTTTGTTCGGGCATAGCTCCGTCGCTCGCCAACCGATTTGAAAAATTCTTTTTTTGTTGGAAAGGGTATACTTCCCAAATGGTCCCATGAAAATTTTATCGACATCGAACAAGCCGTTTCTGAAAAATTAACAAAAGTCTAAAAAAATATTTACATTGATGATCTTTTCGGTTACTCTATATTGTGTTTTTTGTTCGCGCGTTTTTACTTTTTTGTAGTTGACATTTTGGCTTTTATAACTAGATTAATTACAAATTGACCCACTAAAAAGCGCGAAAATAAAAACTTTTTTGCAAAAAAATAAAACCGACTTCCATATCAAAACACTACAAAGCCAAAAATAATTTTAATTTCGGGAGGCGGTGTGAAAAAAAAGAAAATACAAAACCAATAACACAGACTACCGAAATTAAAATTATTTTTGGCTTTGTAGTGTTTTGATATGGAAGTCGGTTTTATTTTTTTGCAAAAAAGTTTTTATAAACTGAATATTGACTAACATTTATTAAACTGGGTAATAGTCTAAAAAATGCGACAGTAACAACAAACATTAACATAACATCGCGCCTGTATTCCCCGAACGGTTGGGCAGAGGTGTACACCCAGATTTCACCAGTTATTTTGAGTACCATTTAATAGGGGGCGAGTCTATTTCTATCAACCAGGCACAATTCTAGACTCCGGGCTGCTACTGAGAAATTCCTGATGAATAAACCCAATATCACTTTGCTCGACCTGGGAATCGAACTCAGGACCTCAAGCTCAGCAGTAGTGCTTGCGACCATTAGACCAACGAGGGAAACACAGAATAAAACAAAGGAGTAAAAATTATTATTTATTTACTTATTAGAGAAAATAAATAAAAATATTTTGACATATTATAATTATTATATCTTAAATGCTTACGAAGATAATATACATTAGAGCAATGCAGCGATAGTGTTAATAAAGAGACCTAGGGAGGTCAATCAACCAGTTTGGATAGAACAGAGCATTTTTATTTCACCAATACACTAACCTGGATTAAGTGTAAATATAGGGCTTCAGTAATTAGATAAATAACTGCTTCAAACATAACCAGACTTGTTAAAAAAAATACAATCATAGATTTATTTATTATTATTTTACAATTGTGATTACTGTTCCGTGAGAGAATTTCTGAGACATTTTCAAAGTTCAAAATATTAGCTTTAGACTTCATAATATTAATTATGTCTTCTATATGGATAGCACTAAATGTAGAATGTGTCTCATTCATTTGAGGTAATAAATGCCATTGATCGCTGTACAAATATGTTTCACACACTCTACAGCTGCGAGGAACATAGAAACTATGTTCCTGCAAAAGCAGTCTTTTAAGGAATTGCAGGACTAAATGTACCATTCTCTTTCTGCATTGTTGAAATATACTGTGAACAGATGTGATCGAAGCTCGCTTGTAATTAGGTAATGATATTATTAAAAGCATTTTATTTATACGAAACTGTCTTCGTTGGTATTTTTGGCATTTAACAAAATTATCTTTTCATAATGTTGATGCGTAAGATAGTTTTTTTTTATATTTCACACAAAAAAGAATCGGAAAACGGAACGCGTTACTTGTTTGATAATGTGTCATTGTCTATGTCAAATAGAGATGGGTAACTAGCCGAAATTTCAATAGCTTAGCTAGCCGGCTATTTGTGGTCTAATAGCCAGCTAGCTATCCAGCTATTTTAGCTACTTGGCTATTGAACCATAGCGACTAGCGCTAGCGGCGGCGCAGCGGCGTAGCTAGGACTTAACGACCAATCGCCTTGCGATTCGAGTTCGATTCTCGCCGCGGCAACAAGTGTAGATATTAATAATAAGTTAGGAAATGTTATGACTTCATTTTTTTTTTTATTTTATAATTTTGAAAAGAAATTATTTCCCTAGTAAGTCGTACTTACGTATTATTATAATAAAAATACGAAAATCAACAATAGTGGCATCTGTGTTAACGCGTATGAAACTAACTAAAAATTTTGCCAGAACATCGACTCAGAGTTTAGTTGTCGGCAAATAAAGTACAGATGTCGCAGTGCTCCTCATAATTAAAACGCTTTAAATCCAAATTTTGACTAAATTAGGTTTAAAATCGTATATATATCGTCGTATTCGTATAAATATAAGTGTAAATAAATTCAATTCTCAGTTTGTACATAAAATCAAATTAACTTTTAAATACGCCGATGTAACATTTTGTTTGTTATTTATCTACCTACGTAGGTACGTACTCAATTTTTCATCGACAGTCCTAAACCTGCTAAAGTATGAAGCGGAGTTCATTTGATTACGAAGTCATTAAAATAAAAAGTCAGACTCTAATAATATTATAAACATATTTTAAATAATTATCAAATATTTAGTTCTTTTTTACTTTTACATCTAAAGGTTACTAACTAATTATCGTATTTCTTATCCTACTAATTCCTTTTCCTACTAATATTATAAATGCGAAAGTTTGTGAGGATGGATGGATGTTTGTTACTCTTTCACGCATAAACTACTGAATGGATCTGAATGAAATTTGGTAAGTATATAGTTGGCAGCCTGGAATAACACATAGGCTACTTTTTATCCCGAAATTCCCACGGGATCGGGAAATGCGCGGGAAAACCTTCCCACGCGTACGAAGTCGCGGGTAGAAGCTAGTACTAAATAAACGAAATCACTAAACATAATGCCCTCTCTTTCTCCAGTCTATTCTGTGACTGTTGTGAGAAAGAGATGAGCGATGTGAATGGTGTCTCAGTACTCAGCGCAGCTGCCCAGTGAGCGAGCGCGCACACAGCTAGTCAGCTATAGCCGATAGCCGATGACCGATAGCTATGGGCTACTCCGGCTAGCCGGCTACCGAATACTATCCGCTGTGCCGTAACTTGTCGGATATTCTAGCCAGCCAGTAGCCAATAGCTAGTTATCGTGTTGACGGATATCGTAGCCGTGGCTATTTATCACATACCATTGACATTGGATGGGCATTATTCTAATAACTAGCCAAATAGCCGCTATTAATAAAATAGGCTGCTATTTCCACTAATGTGCTCGTTGGGTTGCTAATGCCTTTTTAAACAATGTTACATTTTTAAAGGATTATCAGTTTAAAGCTAATATACCAGCACAAAGCACAGAAATCACTGGTATAATTAAAAATGTGCCTACCAATCTGACAAATAAAAAAATCTTCACAATGCTGTCAAGTTACAAGAAAATAATATCTGTTCGAAGATTCACAAAACGGACTAAAATTGATATTCATTTCATCCAACAGCCGCTGCAAATAGTAGCCATCACCTTCGCGACGTCTGTTCTTCCAGACTACGTGGATTTGGATGGTTGGCGGCACGACATCTCAGCGTATATTCCACCTGTCAAACAATGTTTCCGGTGTCTCAGGTATGGTCATCTAGCAAAGTTTTGCAAGAAGTCTGAACGCTGCTCCATCTGTAAAGAAGATCACTCATTTAAAGTTTGTACAACACCCATTGAACATGCCAAATGCTTCCATTGTGATGGCAATCATATCAGCATTTCAGCTCAGTGTCCAGTAAAACAGAAAAAAATTCAAGAAAATAGACAAAAAATTAAGCCACCATCATTTGCTGACATATTTAATCATGGAACTTTCCCATCTTTTGGCCCTAAAAAGCCTCTAGATCTCCTCACTTTATTAAAATCTAATGACAAGGCACTTAACCTTTTAGTGCAAAGTATTATCAAGATGATAACGTTAAATAAGACGCAAGATACTCCAATATCTTCCAAAAACGTTTTAGATGTTTTGAGTGATTTTTTTTAACCCCAGTGACACAAAGAACATTAGTTCAAATTCAAAGACAAATTAAAGTTAGTACAGTGGAATGCTCAAAGCCTGTTATGTAATCGACATATTTTTACTCAATTTTTATATGAAAATAATATTGACATAGCTTTAATTTGCGAAACATGGCTTAAGCCTATGCAACGCTTAAATATTAAAGGATACTCCATAGAACGCAATGATTGTGGCAATAATTATAATGGTGTTGCCATTGTCATTCGTAATAGCATACAATATAATAGATTAACAACATATTCTGATGACTCAATACAGAATATTGCAGTCAAAATAACATATAATAATAGTTCACTATCAATAGCCAGCCTTTATATTTCGCCAAATTGTAGTCCTACTTTTAGCAAAATTAAGTTTTTAAATCTCATTAATTCATTACCTAAGCCATGTTTAATAGCAGGTGACTTTAATGCTCATCACACCATGTGGGGTTGCCAATCTGTCAGTCCACGTGGAAGAGATGTCCTCGATGCTGTAAATGAATGTAATTTGGTGTTATTAAACGACACACAACCAACAACAGTTGGTTCTAATATCTGGAGACCAAATGGTTTAGATTTAACTATAGTTAGTCCATCTATCGCCCTTAACTGTAACTGGAGAGTTCATAATGATCCTCTGGGAAGTTATCATTTACCCACAATAACAGACATATTATTCAATACTATTTGATCAAAAACCTGAACTAGTCTGGGTTTATGATAAAGTTCTTTTCAAAATCACGGGTTTGCTTTGTTTTATGACATATAAATCAATTTACATGAAATAAATAAATATATTTTCGGCACATCAACTAAATTTGTAGCACCAATATCGATTTCTCCAAAATTTTCCGAAGAAGCTGCTTTCATTTTTCTTTTTGCTGACATTTTTAAATTTTCAACGGCATGTTCCCTTTCGATAAGTATGTTTTGTTCTTTTTGACATAAATCACACAGAATCTTTGATCCATACCCTTCAACAACCCAGTTCATCAAATTTGCAGGAAGATATTATCAGAAGAAAATCAAGGGTGTGGAGTACGGGCCTCGGCATTGCGGAGTCGTTGGTGGAGGGCAGCAAAGGGTCAGGCTGGGTCATATTATTATTAATGGGGTTATTTATTGCTACTGGCTCAGCATCGCGGGCTGGCTCGTTTGGCAAAGGTCGGGGAGGGTTGACGTTACAAGTACGCGGACGTCGCGATGGGCCTCGTCGGTGAGGCCGGAATACGGAACGTGTTTTGTTTATGTATTTCTTTAGATTGCTAGTTTCCCTACTGCTCTCTTGTCGACGCGGATGACTAACCCGAGGAATTTTTGAGGGTGTGTATCGGGCGGCCGATACAGTCAGGGGGTTTGTGTGTGTTTTCAGCAGAGGCGAAGTAACGCACTTAATGGCGTTTCAACACTTGCTTTATAGTCGGGATTTTGAGGTCTACGTGGAGATCTTCGTTCCTCAAGTACCAGGGCGCGCCCGTGGCCTTTCGGAGAAATCGATTTTGGATAACTTGCATCCTATGGATTTGAGCCGGACTAGCATGAGCAAACACCGGACAGGCGTATGTCAGAATAGGGCGTATGCACGTGGTAAAAATGCGTAGTTTACATTTTAGGGAGAGCTTGCTGTGTGCATTCAGCATGCAGTCCGAGAGCGAAAGCGGCTCGCGAGTGAACCGACTTTATATGCTCTTTTAAATTAATTTATTTGTCATAAAACAAAGCAAACCCGGGATTTTGACAAGAACTTTATCATAAACCCAAACTAGTTCAGGTTTTTGATCAAAAATCTGGATTGTTGCAGGTTTATGATGAAATTGAGTTTAAAATGTGTCATCTTCCGGTTTTTCATCAAAAACCTAGGTTTTTGATCAAAAACCTAATTTTATGAAAAACCTGCGACATATACATGACTTAACTTCTAACTTTTCTCAAGAAAACATATCAGAACTCAAAAGACCAAATCTACGACTCGTAAATTGGGAAAATTACACAAAAATAGTTAACAATTTTATTAAAGAATTTATTATTAATTACGATGATCCTTTACTGTCATACTATGAATATTGCCATATTATGCAAAAAGCTATAGATCAATCAATGTTTAGAAATCAGGCTCAAAATTTAAATACCAATAGTTTTAAGCAGGCAGGGACCAAATCTAAATACCGATATCCTCCTCTTCCATGGTGGAATGAAAAGTGTGCTAATGCAGTGAAAAAAAGTAAACAAGCATTTATTGCATTTAAACAAGATCCAAGTGAGTCAAATTACATAAATTTTAAAAAGAATCAGGCTGAGAAGAAACTTATAATTAAACTAGAAAGATTGGATAGTTGGAAGAAGTATTGTACAGAAATAAATAGAACCACTCCTATTTCAAAAATCTGGCAAACTATGCGCAAATTTAATAAATCCTACAATAGAAATAACAATCTCAATAATAATAGTGAAACATTTTGGATAAATAACTTTTTAAGAAAATATACACCTGACTCTGTCTCACACCCCATACAATTAACTAATACCTCTGTAAATCCCACCAATAGTTACATTATTAATCCATTCACCATAGATGAGTTAAAAGCAGCCATCAAATCACGTAAAGACACCACCTTTGGTTTAGACTGCATTTCATATAAGATGTTTAAAAAAATGAACACATTTTGCCTTACAAAATTTTTAAACATTTTAAATTTACTTTGGGAACAAACAATAATTCCAAAAGAATGGAAGCAAGATTGCTTGGTTCCAATTCTTAAAGCAGGAAAAGATCCAAATGATGCAGATTCTTATCGTCCAATAGCTCTAACATCCTGTGCAGGTAAACTTTTTGAGCAATTAATAAAACAACGTCTTGAGTTTTATATTGAATGTAATCATATTCTTCCAAGAAATCAATTTGGGTTTTGTCGTGGTCGTTCAGCAAGAGAAAGCATAGGACATCTCTTCCATGATATTGATACTGCCATTAACAATAATAAACATCTTGTATGTGTTTTCTTCGATATTGTAGGCGTATTTAAGAACATTAATCATTCAGTTTTATGTACAACTCTTTCTTCCTTGGAAATACCTAAAAAATGTGTCAAATGGATTTATGAGTTCATTAGTGATAGAGAAGTATATATAAAAATGAGATCCAATAACATTTTTGGACCCAGATTGTCAACTAAAGGTGTTTGTCAAGGGGGCATTTTAAGTCCATTACTGTATATACTTTATATCCATAGGCTAAATGAAATATTAGGATCAGAAGTCAGCAATTTACAGTTTGCTGATGATTTGGCTATTTATTGCAGTGGTGATAACATCTCATACACAAATAAAAAAATAAATTTCGCATTAAAACAACTACACAGTTACTTTCAATATTTAAATCTAGAAGTCAGTACTGCTAAAAGTAAGATAGTTGTATTCTCAAAGAAAAAAGTGTCCGCAGTTAGGCTACAATATGACAATAATTTGTTATCAATTCAGTCACAAGCCAAATTTTTAGGAGTAATATTTACACATAATTTGTCATGGAATAAATATGTTGATTGCATAGCAGAACGAGCTCTACGAGCTACAAATACTTTGAGATCTTTGGTTGGTAGCCAGTGGGGTGCCGATCCCAAGATTCTTTTAACTTTATATAAAGCTCTAGTAAGGAGTCATTTTGACTATAGTTTTTTTTTGTTACTGCATGAATGCAAAATTAGTAGATAAACTTGAAAAGATTCAAAACATAAATTTAAGATTAATTTTGGGAGCCTTTAAATCATCTCCTATTAATTCAATGCAAATTGAGTGTAACTTGTGTCCACTTAATATCAGATTTTCTCATTTAAAATATAATTTAATCATAAGATTGTTGTCCGAAACTGACAATCCCCTTCTTTCGAAACTGTTAAAGAATAATTCTAATAACTTTTTAACACATAACATCCATGAAATTTTGTCATATAAGAGTGAACATAATATTTTCAATAGTTTTACTTTGCCCTGCTATGATGGAACATATGAGAGCAAATTTTGTGGCTTGAACATTGACATAGACAGGACACTGACTGATAAATATGTCGTTTACAATAAATTGGATGAGCATACAGATTATAGGCAAATTTACACAGATGGTTCAAAATATAATGATAATGTCTCCATGGCATACTATCATCCTGTCACTAAATTGGGACATGGCTTCAGATTACCATCGAATGCAAGTATTTATACATCAGAAGCCCAGGCCATTTATGCAGCCTTAGAATATAATATAGAAACAACCAACCTCAGTTTCAAGAAATGGTTGATAATTTCGGACAGCATGAGTGTTTTAATGGCTTTATCAAATCCTTCATACAGCGGTAGCACAAACTATATCATTTACAACATTAGGCAGAAATATAGCAGGCTTTGGCATAGTCAAGACAGAAAAATACGATTTATTTGGACACCATCTCATATTGACGTTTCGGGTAACGAACTTGCCGATAAACTTGCCAGCTCCATAGTTAAAAACCCCAATATTAGTCAAATACCCATCAAAAATATTAAGCTACCACCTTCAGATTGCAAGACCCTCATCATGAAAAACATCAAACGCCAATGGATAACCCATTGGGAAGAAACAGTAAAAATAAAAGGAAAATGGTATCATTACATTAACTCGGACATCAAAAAACCATGGTTTGCCAAAGGGAAATGTATACAAAGAAATTTTTATACAACAATTTGTCGCCTAAGATTGGGTCATGGCAGATTTAATGAACATTTATTTAGACTAAATATTACACCTTCCCCAATATGTACACATTGCAATTCTAAAATTCAAACTCTGAACCAGATATTTTTTGAATGCCCTCAATTTAATATACAAAGACTGGTACTCATTGACAACTTATTGGAAATTTACAAAGAAGCCCTGGATGTCCCGCGCTCTATTCAGGATTTGCTCAAGAACACTAAAACATTTTATCTCATTTATGATTTCATCATGAATACTATTCAAGTTATTTGAAAAAGCATTACCGGAATAGACCTCTACCTGATTTGAAACTATTACACGGATATGATATAAAAATATACCTACCTGATTAAAATGAAGAAATGGAAAAACGATATCATTGTACGGAAGACAAGGCCATTATTGGCCTCGAATACTAATAATGAAGAACTAGAACTGAAATAAGACCAGGCTGTATGGGCTTAAGCTCTTCGCCTTTTCCGTTGGACGGAAAGAAAAATACCAAAAAAAAAACTCTATTGTCAACGTCCGCCATAATGGACCCATTATGGCGGACGTTGACAAATGGTACTTTGAATTCATCTTGATTACTAATTATTTTGAAATAAACACTGATGAGATCAGAGAGGTTCAAAACTACGTATTAAATCATTTTTCTATTTTTAATATACAATATTATTTACTATGTATGTGTACATGGAATGTACTTTTTTGTGCATGTTCTTTAGTCGACTTATTTTATTATAAGTGACCCCTCCAAAATTGCAGGCTGCGACCGCGCCTGAGTAGGTATAATACAACCGAACATGTCAAAACATGCGTTACTCATCTATTACTGGGTCAAATTACGGGCTTTGTCTACAAATCTGCGAATATGCACATAACTAATAAAATTAAATACGAATAGGTAGGGGTACGCAGCTACGGAGGGATCCGTCCACTTTTGTATACCAGCCTTATGTTAACACTTTGTGTCTTTGGCACCGCCGCCGCATATCTATACATAACTACCTACTATTATACATCTTCTTTTACTTACCCTCTTGAATTGATTAATTAGATTGCTCTGTTACTGCATAAAATGGTCTTCCGTTCACAACACATCTAATGACCTGGATGACAGTTACTAGATAATCTTAAACCACTCATAAATCTGTTTTGTTTTGTTCTGTCGTTTTTCTAGTAAATTTTATCTTGACGCCATTTTTATTGCTTAATTTTGCTTCAAATGATTTTCGTTACATATTTTAATGCTTATTATTATGTTTTTATAATTAAATTATGTTTAATTAAACATTTAACATGTTTTAAATTTTAAATAAAATAAGTATTTGAAACATTATAATGCAATTTCAAAAATTGCCTTAGGGGCTGTCCATTAATCACGTGAGACTAGAAAGGGGAAAGGGGGTCCATAAAAAATCACGAAATATCACAAGGGGGGAGGGGGGTACAGTAATATATCACGTGTATTTATTTTTTCGGCAAGCGCGCGATACTCAACCGAAAAGCGGCGTTACATGTACTTATTTTTTCATCAAACGCGTGCACTGTATATTATTTTTTTTTTGATACTAAAGAAATTAAAGTTATTTTTGGCTTTGTAGTGTTTTGATATGGAAGTCGGTTTTCTTTTTGCAAAAAAGTTTTTTCACGCTTTTTAGTGGGTCGGTTTGTAATTTATCTAGTTACAAAAGCCAAAATGTGAACTACTTATCACTTTTTACAAAATATTGCTTTTCCCGATGCAGAGCCGTTAATTTTTGAGGAGTTCTCCTGGTACTTCACCATCATCTCTACATCACCATATGTATTGTGATGAGTATAAAGTGCTTAACATGCAAATTCAAGTAATCGAATCACAATCCACGAAATACTTATGATTGAGTAGTTTCGGTGGCCATCTGTGGTCTTCATCATCAGTTCCACTGCCCCAAATAGTGCTTTTCGTGAGCAACTGCACTAGGTACTATTAGAAATACCCAAAACACTATAGGTGTGCCTATAATATTTGAAGAGTTCCCTTGATTACTCCAGGATTCCATCATCATATCCTGATTTCATAACAATGGGACCAACTATAAAGAATACCCTATCAAACGAAAAAAAAAATTCCAGATCATTCCAGCTGTCTTCGAGTTATGAGGTAACATAAATAATAAAAAAAAGCTCAAGACGAACTGAGAACCTCCTCCTTTTTTGAAGTCGGTTAAAAAGAAGAATTTATGAAGTGGGCGAAATGTTGACGCCCAGTGGCTTGATGAAACCGATGTTGATCTTCAACAAAGCACTGTGCCAAGTCAGTTACTTGCAAGATGCTTATCCAGTTATTGGTGTTGAAAAAGTCTTGCGAATCCGTGGTCCGAAAATACTATACATTAAATAACGTTCATGTATTAGTACAAAAAAGTTATTCGCATTTTTTTTCATTATTTTTATGTCAGTCAAAAACAAACTGCAACCTTTCTGTCTACCTCTGAACGTTATTATAGTGGTCTTTAATTTTCTATAATAATATCAGATGGTACTTATATCAGTATTTTATAAATATTAAAAAAAAAATTTGATTCTTTGCAGGTAGGTACGAAAAAATACACGTGATATAGGGGGGAGGGGGAGGGGTAGCCTTAAACCTCACCATGTATCACCAAGGGGGAGGGGGGGTTAAAAAATGCAAAAAAAAAACATCACGTGATTAATGGACGGCCCCTTATAGAAATAATTTGGTAAAAAAATATTAAATCTTACATTTACAGCGGGCGCTCTTATTTTAAGAGAGTTTTACATAATAATCGTAGATAGAATTTCAATCGCATATAGATTTGCTTGTTTATCAACCGACGACCAAAAAAGGAGGTTATCAATTCGACGCGTATATACAGGGTGTCCCGTAAATAATGGATCAAACGTAACGGGTAGGTAGCTTACCTAATTTCCAACAACTAATTTGAATATTAAAAAAAAACCGTTACAGTAACCAAGATATTATTTTTTTTCGAATTTTACGTTTTTGTCTTCCAGAATTAAGTTTTTTTAATGCTGTTGCTGCAAATGATGACATTTTTAGGTATGATTTTTATATAACATTTCTGAATAGCTTACTAATGTTATAAGATACCATTTTTTTGAATACCGTTTTATTTGCCTTAGAAAAAAAATCTTGAGTTGAAAAGTTTTTTCTTTACGATGTTAGGACCAAAATTGAAAAATTTCTCCTGTAAAAAAAATGTATGACACCGAAGACGACCATTATTTTAAAAACTTGTACATTTAATAAGGTTTGCAAATTCGTATAAAACTTACGTCTAGTCCTTATCGTTACAAAGATATTGCTATGAATGTGATGAAGAAGACAGAAAATAAATTAAATTGGTACTATTCCATTTTTTCCTTTTCGTTATGGCTTATGCTTGTAATCGAGGCAGGTAGTTAAGCGGCTAGCATAATTCTGACCCGATGATGTCATCTGTCCGGAATTTGGGATCGCTACCTGTGGCGGAGTTGCACCTCAGTCAGTGTGAAGGGGATAGATAGCGCCGTTTTTGTATTTTTGGTAAATTGGTATGAAGTTGTACATTCTAGTCCTTGTCGTTACAAAGATAATTGCTATGAATCTGAGAGGTGCTCCAAATCAACGTTAATATAAAGAATAAAAACGTGTGTACATTTAAACTTTTTTCTTTAAAATGTGTAACTGTAGTATTTCAGAGGCAATGTTCATTGAATTATTGAGGCGTACGAAAAGAATTAGGAGGCCGTACTAAAAAAAAACAGTTAGTTCAAATAAATCGTTTTATTTGGTTTTTACAATAAATGTTCGAATTGCCTTCCCCCTACAAGAATGCAAAGTCTGCATCTCCTAATAAAGGAAGCTCTTATCCGACGGACAAAATGGCTTTGGTTTATTTCTAATGCAGCAGATTGGATGCGCTGTCGTAATTCTTCTTCCAACGTTACTGGTTTCTTGTAGACCCTGTCTTTTAAACATCCCCAGTAAAAAAAATCTAGGGGATTTAAATCCGGAGATCGCGGAGGCCACAAAACTGGTCCTAATCGGCCGATCCATCTGTCCGGATAACTTTCATCAAGGTGCGCCCTTACTGCTGTCGCAGTGAGCGGGGCACCCATCATTTTGCAACCACATTGCTTGCCGTACGTCTTCTGGAACGTTCTCTAATAACCTTGGCAACTCATTCCTTAAAAAATGGAGATAATATTCGGCGTTTAGAGTAGCTGGTAGTTCAAAGGGTCCTATTATTTGCCCATTGATTATTCCCGCCCATAAATTTATTTTAAATTAATGTTGGCTCCTATCCTCTCGCATCAAATGTATGCAAATTATGCAAATTTAAATATCCATCTCGGCGGCATGAAGACTCGTCACTCCATAAAATCTTGTTAAAAAACTGCGGGTCCGCCCGAATCATTCTAAGCATCCTTTGGCAAAATTCTATTCTTGGCTGGTAATCACGCGACGTCAGCGCTTGAACACGTTGCACGTGATATGGGTGCAATTGGCACCGTTGTAGCACTCGATGCACCGTCGATATAGAAATTCCTACGCGTCGCGCTATGACGCGAACGGGGACTGACGGATCATCCTCGATTTCTCGAAGAATGACTTCGTCATTAACTTGTCGCGGTCGTCCTTCACTGGTACCACCAACTCCGGTGCCAAGAATTCTGCCCTCAAAAAGCGCGTTATGCACTCTAATAAAGACGCGATAATCGGGATAACGAACCAGGTTCGGGTATCTTTCACGGTACAATCTTGCAGCCGCCCTGGCATTACCTCTTGCTTCTCCGTAGATAAAATGCATTTCGGCGTATTGCCGTGGCGTGTACTCATAACGAGGCATTGGGCTGAATAAGGTTTCAGCGCTACTGCGCACACGTACAAGCACACACAAACGAATGTTTTCGGAGTCCGTAGGATCGCCAAGTCGTTTGTCCAATACGCAAAGAGTTCCAAATCGATAGGCAAAGCAAAGTCCAAATACACAGCACAAGTCAAATTTTACAGAAGAAAACACCGAGCCACTGAGCGGGAGCGAAAGTTGTCTGACGTAGCAACTCGAAGAGAGACTAGTTAGAACTAAACTAATAAAATCAAGCAACAATGAAGCCTGTACGAGTGAAGGGCGCAGGAAAGAACAAAAGAACCTGCGCAACTTCATACCGATTTACCAAAAAGCGGCGCTATCTATCCCTTTCATACTGACTGAGGTGCAACTCCGCCACAGGTAGCGATCCCAAATTCCGGACAGATGACGTCATCGGGTCGGAATTAAGCTAGCCGCTTAACTACCTGCCTCGATTACAAGCATTCAAGCATAAGCCATAACGAAAAGGAAAAAATGGAATAGTACCAATTTAATTTATTTTCTGTCTTCTTCATCACATTCATAGCAATATCTTTGTAACGATAAGGACTAGACGTCAGTTTTATACGAATTTGCAAACCTTATTAAATGTACAAGTTTTTAAAATAATGGTCGTCTTCGGTGTCATACATATTTTTTACAGGAGAATTTTTTCAATTTTGGTCCTAACATCGTAAAGAAAAAACTTTTTAACTCAAGATTTTTTTTCTAAGGCAAATAAAACGGTATTAAAAAAAATGGTATCTTATAACATTAGTAAGCTATTCAGAAATGTTAAATAAAAATCATACCTAAAAATGTCATCATTTGCAGCAACAGCATTAAAAAAACTTAATTCTGGAAGACAAAATGGTAAAATTCGAAAAAAAAAATAATAATATCTTGGTTACTGTAACGGTTTTTTTTTAATATTCAAATTAGTTGTTGGAAATTAGGTAAGCTACCTACCCGTTACGTTTGATCCATTATTTACGGGCCACCCTGTATAGTATAATTTCGACATGTCCGAGAACTTTCGTAGCATAGATGTCTGTAAAATGTCCGTTAATACACCTAAAACTAGAGCTAAACGGAATTCAATCCGCCTTCAGTTAATGTTCAATTATATATATACGCGTCGAATTGATAACCTCCTCTTTTTGTCGTCGGTTGAATAGTAGGATTTCCTACATATGTGCGAAAATCTTATCATACCAGAGGAACTCCATACATGGATACGTGATATGAAGACGTACACCGAACCAACAGCCTTCGAAAGTGACGAAGAATGATTTATCTTGATTTATTTTTGTGATTCTTAAAATAAACCATTTATTAAAGTACATTATATGTTTAATTTGTCTAGACCTAAAACCCAATAAGTCGGTGCCCTTTGTAACTAATATTTTTTTTATGATAAAATGGACCACCTCAGAAACTCAAAAATACTGTTTTACACTAATTCAGTGTACACACTTTTACCACAAATACTCATTATAAGGATATTATTTGAATAACATAGGTATTTTTGTCCTTCAAACTTAAATATTGAATATCTCGAAAGTGACAATTTCATACTTATTGGGTTTGAGCACTTTACCCTCGATACACCTCCCTTGTTTCTCATACACTAGAATTTAACTCTTGGAGAGGGTAGTTACCTAAAATATTTTATTTAGTCCGTCTTAGAGATTACTAAAATTTTTTGGAAACGATTTGTTTCTCTTTTCACGTAATTAAAAATTGAAGACGGTACAGTCAGTTGAAATTTGACTTGACGTCACGTCGCCGTGTCAATATTTTACTTTTCCAATATATTTTGTTTTTATATGAAGAGGCAAAACCACGTACAATATTACTTGAAAATGCAAATAGCGGTCCAAATAAAGTAATCGTTTTTAAACCCAGGACTCTACCCTATTTCCAATGTCACTCAATGTGACAATATTCTCGGTTACGCACTCGTTCACTTTTCTACCAATTTGATTAACAAAACAACAGTACGATGACATGATGGTTTTTTAAGCAGTAAACATGTGATTGGCGAATATTTGATTGAAATAAGCATCATTGTTTGGCTTTTTGGTTTCATGTGGGTCAGGGTTTGGTTTTGTGGACTGTACTTAAATTATACCCAGATATATTCTTATTATGTGTAATTACTTTTTACAATGGTTGTTCTTTATATATAGTCGTCGTCGCGGCACAAAAATCAAGCGAGAGAGAGTGCGGCGCGCGCGCGGCTCGCGTAAGTCCGTTGGTACCCTCCCCTCTTCGCCCCGTCCCGCCTCCCGCGTTACTTGCTGCTGCCGTGTTGCGTGGACGCCGCGGTCGTCATCAACATGCCCCCGGCCTTGGAAGCACCAGGTTCCAATGAAGCTGAGCTGCTGCGGTCATCAACTGGATGCAGAAGTGGACAGATTTTCGGGAATGATCGGCGAATGACGCCCGTCTGTGTTTTGATGGTAGCCACACGTGATATACCATCCTTGCCGGTGAATGTTTGCAGCACTCGTCCGAGGCGCCACTTCAGAGGAGGTAAGTTGTCTTCTTTGATTACGACTAGGGTGTCAGGTGTGAGCGTGTCTCGGTTGAGTTGCCATTTCGTCCTCTTCTGAAGCTCAGAGACATATTCGGTTGACCACCGTTGCCAGAAATTCTGTCTCATCTGTTCCACGCGATCGTAACGTGGCAAACGCTGCGTAGCCGTTGCGGTGAGGTCTGGGCTGGTTGGTGCGGTGAGCGGTCGGCCAATCAGGAAATGAGCAGGAGTTAAAGGAAGCAGGTCGTTCGGGTCTGTGGACATCGGGTACATAGGTCGGGAGTTGAGTACAGCCTCAATTTGTGCCAATATCGTTGTCAACTCCTCATAAGTAAAGTTTGCATTGCCTACAATGCGCCATAAATGAAACTTGCAGGACTTGACCCCTGCCTCCCACAAACCACCAAAATGAGGCGAGTATGGTGGGACAAATGTGAATTTAATAGCATTATTCGTTGTAAAATCTATAATATCGGATTGTGACGAATCTAAAAATTTTGAAAATTCTTTTAAAGCTCCAACAAAAGTAGTGCCATTGTCAGAATAAATCTGCATAGGTTTGCCACGTCGAGAGATGAAACGCTTCAATGCCAGCAAGTACGCTTTAGTAGTAAGACTTGTAACCAATTCTAAATGAATTGCGCGCGTAGCAAAACATACAAAAAGACAGATGTAGCATTTCGTTAACTTGGCCCCCCTACCTTCACGGTTCAACATGAACAATGGCCCAGCGTAGTCCACGCCACTACGTATGAATGGATACCCTGGCTCCAATCGTTCAGTAGGTAAGTTACCCATTTGTATGTTCAATGGTTTAGGTTGCAGGCGCTTGCACTTCATGCAGCTGTGAACCACTTGCTTAGCCAAGTTACGCCCTCTAGTAGGCCACCAAGTATCTCTTATTGTAGCCAGTAATAACTGAGCTCCTGCGTGTAACAATTCCTCATGCTGATGCTCGAATATAAGTCGAGTGAGCTTGTGTTTACCGCACAATAACAAAGGATGTTTTTTATCATAAGAAAATGTGTCTGAATGTGATAATCTTCCACCTACTCTAATTAGATCGTGTTCATCTAGGAATACGTTTAAACTAGATATACTACGTGGGCTTGTTACTTGACGATTATGTTTCAGAGTGTCATACACATTCAAAAAAACTTGTTGTTGTGCGATTCGAGTTAAAATTCTAACAGAAATATTTAATTCATCTACGGATAGGCAACCTGTGAGACGCTGTGGTTTTAGTTTTGTACGACTGTTATTTACAAAACGCATAATATACGCCACAACACGTCGTAGTCGGTTAAAATGTGAGAATCTATCGAATAAAAACGAATCAGATTTTATTTGAACAAGCAATAAAGTTTTATTTATTTTCAATTCAGGTAATTCATCATGATGAATATTACTTGAATCAATATTATGTTCCCATTGTGGGTTAGGAATATTAAAAAATGATGGGCCGTACCACCATAAGTCGTTAGTTATAAGTAAATCCAAATGTACACCGCGCGATAACAAATCAGCTGGGTTTTGTTTGCCGGCTACGTGAAGCCACGGCATATCACACGTGAGTTCATTAATTTGCACAACTCGGTTCTGTACAAATGTCTTCAATAAGTTAGGCGACATCTTAAGCCACCCTAAAACGATTGTTGAGTCTGACCAAAAGTATACCTTATGAAAACTCAATCGTAATGAGTTACATATTTTCGTAAACAACTTTGCAGCCACTACCGCTCCACATAGTTCTAAACGAGGCACGCTAACCGGTTTGACGGGTGCGACCTTACTCTTCGCGCATAACAACTTGACCGATATCAGCTGTGCATCTGTATAGCTGCGTACATAAGAGCAGGCCCCGTATGCGTCTTGCGAGGCGTCACAAAAAATATGTAACTCAACAATGTGTGAGTCCTCTCCAATAACATAACGTGGAATGCGTATGTAATATGATAATTTTGTAATAAAATTCTGCCAATTCAAAAGTATATTTGTTGGAACTGCATCATCCCACCCTATCTTACACAACCACAGTTTTTGCAAAATTATTTTAGCTATAATTATAGTTGGTGTGAGTAAACCCAAGGGATCAATATCTGTGCGATTACTGAGAGAATGTTGCGTTTAGTAGCGTGAGTTACGTCATGGTCACATTTTGTGTTAAAATACAATTCATCAGATGAATGGAACCACCCCATGCCTAGTGTTTTGGTATGACAATTTTCCCCTTGTGTAAATTCCTTAGACGAAAACAGTGGTCACATTCCGCTTCCGACGCTCGCCCGCGACGGTCGTACCGCTCCGCGCTCTCGATCGTTCCGTGCTTGAGTCATCGCTACGCTTCGTCACGCTCGCCGTGACGTCACTCGTAGTCGCCGACTACGACGCCTGGTCCGGATCCGCCTTTTTCGAGGCGGTGAAGGATATCCTGTTTCTATAACAGAGTATCGTCAAAAACAATTTGGTTTGGCCCCTTCAGGGTAAAACCACAGTTTCGTGGTCCTTGGTTGGAAACCTCACGGTGTCAACAATACCAAGGGGGTGCTGACCCGACGCACCCGCTGATCCCCTTCAGGGTGAAGCAGTAAATTGGAGTCGAGTGCTAGGTTTTGGCCTTGGGGGATCTCCTAGTCAAACCTAGTTACTGAGTTTCCTTTTCAGCTACACACCTAGTGTCGGTTGGGTGTGTCTACCCCTTCGCACTAGACCCAATAGGGCCCGGTTCGCACAATAAGACTGGCGACCGGTTACAAGCTTAGGGCTCACCATTAGGTACTCACCTCCCAGTCTCTACCCGACTGGGAGGGTTACACATCCCCGGACCCATCCATCCGGGGAGTTAGGCCAGTTAGGCTTTAAATAGGCCCCCCGCGGGAGAGAAATCTCCAAAATTTCCCCATTCAATTTTGATCCAATTGCCAATCATGGCGAACTCCAATATTTTGGAGATTCTGTTAGAAATCCTTAGGGAAAACCCTACTATTTCCGCCAAATATGGCGGAAAAATCCAGCGTGAAATCGCTAATTGTCCCCCGGCTACCGAAGCCAACGTCGCTGATTTTAGTGACGCGCTTGACAGCCCATTATCTCCCCCGCTTGCCGATCAAGGCATCCCGGTAGGTCAGTTCACGGAAGTATTTATTAACTCCGATCCCATTGTTCGTCAAACAACGAACGACTTCCAGGTAGATAGCCCTTTATTGCCCCCGCCCGCCGACAAAGTCGTGCCGATCGCCCGATTCCCGAAATCACCCATTGTTTCCGGCCCACCTGCTAATCCCATTGTTCCTAAAACAATGGACGCCGCGCAGGTGTGCGCTGCACCTGAATTCCGTGAAATGGACACCACTGAACCTGTGTCCAATAACAACTCTGACAATGATTTGTCATCATGCCCCTCGTCCTCGGAAGACGACTTTCAAGTCGTCACCGGTGGCAAGAGGAAGAAAGGGAAAATCTCCCAGGCCAGCAAGGCCAAAAAGACCACCGCGTCGCCCCCGTCCCCAACTCAAACGCCCGTTCGACCCGCTAGCCCCGCCCCAACTACCTCTGCTCGAGCACAGAATAGTCGTCCCGCCAGCCCGATAGCCCAAACTTCCTCAGCCCAAAGGAAGCAACGCCCTCCGCCCCCCTTTTACATCCAGGACAAGGGTAAATGGACTGATGTGTCCAAGATGTGTGTTGATCGAAAGATCAACTACACAAACGCCCGTGCCTGCCAAAATGGCATTAAAGTCACCGTCCCTACGTCGAACGACTATAGGGAACTATATCGCGCCCTCCGTGAAAGGAATATTTCCTTTCACACTTTCTCCTTCCCCGAGGACACGCCCACTCGTGTTATTATTAAACGTGTCCCTAAAGAAATCCTAGTACAGGATATTAAAGACGACCTTGCCGACCAAGGTATACCAGTGATCGCCGTCCATCGCTTACATAAAGCGAGAGGCGGTGAATTGTACGACATGGTTCTTGTCATTTGTGAACCAACCGAAGGTCATCACCCAATATTTAAGATTAAGTCTATTTGCTCCCTATCCGGTATCTCAATAGAAAAGCCCTACAAAACCGCAACAGTGGGACAATGCCACCGTTGCCAACTGTATGGCCATGCGCAGAGCAACTGCTATGCGACTCCCAGATGCGTCAAGTGTCTGGGCGAGCATAGCACTGCGGACTGCCCACGGCCTAAAGACCGAACCCTCTGTTCGGAACCACCCAGCTGCGTTCTCTGCGGCCAGACCGGTCACCCGGCAAACTACCGCGGCTGTCCCAAAGCCCCCAAACTCGCTCCTAAATTAGCGAAGCGCGCCAACGCCCGCCAACAGAGAGAGGCACCTTCTTCTCAAATTCCCCAACGTCTCGCTCCTCAGAGACCGTCCCCGTGGAACAGGCTAAACCACGAAAAAGCCTTTCCCTCCTTGGCCCCTGCCAAACCTTTGCAGGCACTGATGGATATACCCATCGCAGCGCAGATCCTGCCTATAGCCGTGGCTACAGAGCCCACAGCCAGTCACAAACCCGCGCCTCAAACCACTGCTGCTCCTGCAGTCAAACAACCGCCCAATCCCTCACCCGTCGCGCATGGCGAGGCTTGCGCCCAGACTATACTGCGCCATTATAGGTTATTTATGACCCGCCAAGCCAGATCTCTCCGCGATGCCCTTCTGGCTGCCGAACAGCAGAATAACGGCAAAATTACGACGGCAATGTACAGCCAAATATTCAGCACACACAGTGATGTGGTGCTAGGTCTCGACCAGATGGATGCGATGGACTGATCCAATGGATTCCCAACGCACAAACCACACTAGGCCTCGATCCCTCAAATTAGGTTTTTTCAACGCCAATGGAATTTTCAACCAACGCGCCGAAATAACTAAATTCCTCCGCGACCACCAATTAGACGTCCTCCTTATACAGGAGACCCTTTTGAAACCCCACCGCGCTGATCCCAAAATTGCGAATTACCGTCTAGTTCGCAATGACAGAACACGTTGCCACGGCGGCGGTACCCTTATTTATTATAGAAAGGAGTTATACTGCATTCCTCTGACCCCACCCGCGCCTCTCTCTCACCTAGAGTACTCTGCCTGTCGACTAGGCATGACTGGTCATCCTCCGATAACCATCATCTCTGCCTACCATCCCCCACCATCGGTCGCGTCTCTTGCTTCAGACGATCCTATCGCGCTCACCAGCGATCTCACGACTCTCTTCGGCCTGAGTGACTCAGTCTTACTAGCGGGCGATCTCAACGCCAAACACCCCGCTTGGAACAGCAACACGACAAATGCCAGAGGCAGAATCGTGTATAACCTAGGCGCGACCCTAAACTACGACGTCATCGCTCCGATGACTCCCACCCACTACCCACACGACCCCAACCATAACCCCGATGTCCTCGATGTGGCGCTCCTAAAGAATGTAAACCTCCGTTTACACTCCATAGAAGCGCTTCACGAGCTCAACTCGGATCACCGTCCCGTTATCCTACACCTAGGTTCCCGCTCGGGTAACCATGATCCTACCCAACCTCCTCCGACCCAATTGATCACCGACTGGAGGAAAGTAAGTGAAAAACTGAAATCCACCACGTCGCCTCAATTGGACACCATTCCTGACCACATAGTCTCAGTCGCTGACACGACGGCGGCGATCGACTCGCTTACAAATCACGTACAATCCGTCCTGAACGATTGTTCAAGGGAAGTTCCTGTAGTGGAAGACCACCGCTGGAAACTCCCGGACGATGTACGGAATCTGATAACCGAGAAGAACGCAGCCATCCGTGCGTACAGCGCTTTTCCCTGCGCCGCAAACAAAGCTCACATGCGCAACTTACAGCGTGCTGTAAGGAAACGCATTACCGAGCAGCGTAATGCGAGCTGGGACAAGATGCTGAGCGAACTTGAGCCCACCCATCTTGCCTTCTGGCAGCTTCAGAGGAAGTTACGATCCACTGAAGAGGCCACAATGCCTCCTCTCATTCGTCCCGATAAGAGTGTCGCCTTCGATAACTCTGAAAAAGCAGAATGCCTAGCCGACAGCCTAGAGTCCCAGTGTTCTCCCAGCTCTCAACCAGTAGACCAAGCCCACCTCGATATGGTGAACGCCGAAGTCGAACGTAGAACTTCCCTTCCGCCCGTCGAAGATCCCGATAATCCACTGGCCCCCATCACTCCTGATGAGGTCCAGGATATCATTAAAAGTCTCCAACCGCGAAAAGCCCCTGGCTCCGACGGCATCACCAATAGAGTTTTCAAACTTTTCCCCGCCCAGCTTATAGTGCTAATGACTGCCATCTTCAATGGTGCATTGAGCAATAATATGTTCCCCGCAACCTGGAAACAGGCCACCGTCATAGGTATTCCCAAACCAGGCAAGCCCAAGTCTGACCCGTCTAGCTACCGTCCCATTAGCTTACTCAACGTCCTTGGTAAAATCTATGAAAGGCTTATATATAAGCGGCTCAAAGATTTTGCCGAAGCAAAGAGTCTTATACCCAATGAGCAGTTTGGATTTAGAACCGAACACTCATGTATCCAACAAGTCCACCGCATCATAGAACACGTCAGCGCCGGCTTCCAACGGGGCGCAATAACGGGAGCCTTATTCTTCGACATAGCGAAAGCGTTCGACAAAGTCTGGCACAATGGCTTAATCTATAAGCTATACCAACTCGGCGTGCCTGACCGTCTCGTGCTCATCCTACGGGACTTTTTATCGAATCGCACTTTTCGTTACCGAATTGAGGGGGAGCTTTCCTCCCCCCATCCCATTCGCGCAGGAGTTCCTCAAGGCTCCGTACTATCCCCCCTCGTTTTCACGCTATTCACTAGCGATATCCCCAAGCACAAAAATACTCAGCTAGCCCTATTTGCCGACGATACGGCTATCTATTATACCGGTCTTAAACCCGATGCCATCGCTCGCACTCTCCAAACTTCCGCAAACACTCTGGCCAAGTGGTTCCGGAAATGGAGAATCGAAGTCAATCCAGACAAAAGCCAGGCAGTCCTCTTTTCTAAGCCGCGGATAAACCCACCCTCCCCCCGTCCGATTACCATGTACGGCAAGCCGATCCCCTGGGAAAAGCAAGCCAAATACTTAGGCGTGGTCCTCGATAAACACCTTTCCTTCGCTGAGCACATAAAGCAGGCACGTTCGCGCGCCGCTTTCGCTCTAGGTAGGCTCCACTTCATTCTTAGCTCCCGCAGCAAGTTATCACTCAGGTGCAAGCTGCGTATTTTCACCGCGGTCATCCGTCCCATCATGACCTACGCCTGCGTTGTTTTCGCACACGCAAAGCCCTACCTCCTCCACAAGATGCAGACCCTTCAAAACCGATTCCTCCGTAGAGTCACGGGAGCCCCCTTTTATGTTCGAAATGAGCTTCTTCACGTAGACCTCAAGATGCCCACCATCCAGCAGTTCATGAAACGTGTCTCCAAGCGTTTCTTTGATACTGCAATCCAACATAGGAATCCCCTTATCGTATCGGCCGCCCAATACGATCCCTCGCGTATCTCTAAGATTCGCCGACCAAGGCACACCCTTGTCACTCCCGATGACGCAATCACCCTGCTCCAAGAGAGCCGTAGGGAAACAAGTACAGTGGCACACAAAAACAAAAACCGACCGTCCTTCCGTCCTCGCCGCCGAGGCCCGCCGCGACGTCCCCGTAATAGTCCGCCCCGACCCTTGCCAGAGCCAGCCCGCGACGCTGAGCCAGTAGCTTTAAATTACCTTATTAATAATAAAAATGATATGATCCAGCCTGTCCCTAGCTGCCCTCCCACTGCGACGCCCTAAGCCGAGGTCCGTACCCCACAGGGGGTGCCCTTAGCGTGTAGTCGCCTAGTTTGTAAGTTTTCTAATAAGCCCTGGCTGGAGGCTTTAATTAATTAATTAATTAAGGCAACCACAGGCAAGCCCGGTTAAGCAGCCGACAACCTCAGAGGTTGACCTGCGAGATGCCACACAAAAAAAAAAAAAAAAAAAAAAAAAACGAAAACAGTGGTTCGATTTGTGGAGATGGTGAATTAAATACCCACTTTCTAAGGGAAAAACAACCTGATTCCAATACTTCAGAAACATCTTTACATATTTGTAACAACCTTTGTTGATCCTGATGTCCCGTTATCAGATCATCGACATAGAAATCGTCGTTAATTACCTGTGCGATGACGTCATCCTTACATTCCAACGCAAGTTGTTTCAAACATCTAATACTGAGATATGGTGCGGAAGCCGTCCCGTAAGTGACCGTGTTAAGCTGAACTACACCGAGCGGCTCAGATGGATCTTCCCTCCAAAGTATTAGTTGCAGATTTCTCTGGTCAGGCTGGACTAATATTTGTCGATACATTTTTGCGATGTCGGCACATGCAACATATTTAAATTGCCTAAAACGAAGCAAAATCGAAAACAAATCATTTTGTAATGCAGGCCCAATGTGTTGTATGTCATTTAATGATTTGCCTGAACTGGACTTTGCACTTCCGTCAAAGACAACTCTAAGTTTGGTTGTTGTACTTTGTTCCCTATAAACGCCGTGATGCGGTAATATATAAAAAGGGGATGTGTATTCTGTTATGCGACTCATGTGTCCCAGACGTAAATATTCACTCATGAAATCAGTGTACATTTGTCGATAGCTAGGTGCGCTCCTAATGAGTTTGCGTTCGAGTGCGAGAAACCTGTTTTTTGCCATAGAATATGTGTCATGCAAAACATCAGCTGATTGATTGAGCGGAATGCGCACGGAAAAACGGCCCTTATCGTCGCGTAAAGTCGTGTCTCGGAATAAATTTTCGCATGCAGTTTCATCCTTAGTGAAATTGTTATTTATTGAAGGTATTTCTTCCAGTTCCCAAAATCGTTTGAGTTCTGAATCTAAAGTTTGCGTGTGATTACAATGAGTTAGGTTAGCGCGTGAAACCTTTTCATGAACAATTCCCGATATGATCCAGCCCAGTTGCGTGTTTTGCAGATATGGACCATTTGAACCATCACCACAGTTGAAGCGCGCGTTATACGTGTTTGTTTTAGGTCGTGCGCGCACTGCCTTGCGGTGGCCGCAATTCCGGTAGTTCTACCGCACCGCAAAATTTGTGAAGTATGGAGTGTCATAGAAGTGCGCGCACTGCGGTCAGTCTACCGTATACCGGTGCGGTAGAACTACCGGAATTGCGGCCACCGCAAGGCAGTGCGCGCACGGCCTTAGATCGCATTTGAATACAACATGATTGTGTGGATTGAGAGATAGTGTTACCTACTCCTATTACTTGAACAGTGGACTGTATCAATGGAAGGTTAAGTTTTTTAACCGACTTCTAAAAAAGGAGGAGGTTCTCAATTCGGATGTTTGTATTTTTTTTTTTTTTTTTTTTTTTTTTTTTTTTTATGTTTGTCCACGCATAACTCCGTCGCTTGCCAACCGATTTGAAAAATTCTTTTTTTGTTGGAAAGGGTATACTTCCCAAATGGTCCCATGAAAATTTTATCGAAATCGGACGAGCCGTTTCTGAAAAATCAAAAAAAGTCGAAAAAAATAATTTACCTTGATGATCTTTTCGTTTACTCTGCATTGCGTTTTTTGTTCGCGCATAACTCCGTCATTTACGAATCGATTTGGAAAATTCACTGACCCACTAAAAAGCGCGAAAATAAAAACTTTTTGCAAAAAATAAAACCGACTTCCATATCAAAACACTACAAAGCCAAAAATAATTTTAATTTCGGAAGGCGGTGTGAAAAAAAAAAGAAAATACAAAATCAATAACACCGACTACCGAAATTAAAATTATTTTTGGCTTTGTAGTGTTTTGATATGGAAGTCGGTTTTTTACAAAGCGATTCAGATATGAAGCAATGTTGGCTCCCGTTATCGAGGAGAGCTCGAGTTGTGTGATATTTATTTTGTGCGTCCGCTATTTCTACTAATGCGGTCGAGAATAGTACGACATTTGGAGAATAATGTGCCGTGATGTTATTATCTTCGCTTTGAATTGTGTGAGACTTGCAAGACGTAGTTAGCGGTATTTGTGTGTGCGAAGCACTCGTATCACTTAAATCAGACTGTGGCATTCTTTGCGTGATTTGAGCAACAGCTGATGATGTACGAGAGTCTGCTATATCAGAGTGAATTAACGAATTATGTTTCTTGTTACAAAGTCTGCACGGTCCATACCAACAATCCTTTAAGACGTGATCTGATCGTAAACAATTACGACATAACTTTTTGTTCTCAATGAAGTCTAACTTATCTTTAAGAGATAGATTTAGGAAATCTTCACACGAGTACACTGGGTGGTTGGAACCAGACTGAGCGCATTTGTAACGAGGTGAATGAGATGATTTTTTGTTATTGTTATCTTTGTGTGTTATAACATGACTGTGTGATTTTGTGACCGACTGTTTCTTTGTGTGTGAGTCCGACGATTGTTTACTTTGAGGCCTAATAGATTCTAAAAAATCAGCACGGTCCGTGAGGAACTTCATCAAATCAGAAAGTTTTAATTTTTCTACTTTCGGGAGGGTACTTTTATGACCTTCCCACTCGCGATCTGTTGAAGAGTCCAGCTTCGAAGTAATTATGTAGATAATTAATGTATCCCAAGTATCTGTAGGTTCTCCTAAAGTTCTTAATGCCCGAATGTTTCTCAAAACTGTATCAATGAGTCTGCGAATTTGACCAGCTGATTCTTTATTCATTGCTTGCGCATAGAATAACGCTTTGACGTGGTTACTAACTAGCAAATTGTCGTTATTGAATCTATTCACTAAGAGACTCCAAGCAACTAAATAATTGTCTGAGGAAAACTCAAGTGCCTTTACTACTTGTAACGCATCACCAGTAAGCACAGATCGTAAATAGTGGAATTTCTGTATGTTGTCCAGGTTGTCACTATTGTGTATCATAGATACGTAAGTGTCGCGAAACTCGAGCCACTGATCATACGAACCGTCGAATTTTGGCAAAGAAATTGTGGGTAACTTCATATAGTTGGAATTAGAAGTTCGACTTTGACCCCCAGAGTTTACATTTGAATTTTGCGAAAAAAGAACGATATTAGCACAAATTGAATTGAGTTCTGGGTACGGGTAATAAATGGATGGATTGACTCAGGTTGCACCAGAAGATGTTGCTCCAGAAGATTGTTCTAGAAGGCGTTGCTCCACATGATTGTTCCAGGAGGCGTTGCTCCAGAAGATTGTTCGGCTCGAAGGTTCAAATTATGTTTGGCTTTTTGGTTTCATGTGGGTCAGGGTTTGGTTTTGTGGACTGTACTTAAATTATACCCAGATATATTCTTATTATGTGTAATTACTTTTTACAATGGTTGTTCTTTATATCTGTATGTGAAAGGTGAAGGGCCTTAAGTCACATTTTATAAAGTATTCAGTAGAGCTCATTAAAGATGTCCATACCCGAAATTTGACATTAAAATCGACAGAGTATAAAAAGTAATTATCGTATCATTGTCGAATAAAAAGTATGATTATGATGGGTACTTAAGCTATTATATTGAGATATTTTTTTAACAAATATAGTTCCTTAAGGCTTATTTTATTATTTTATAAGTTAGGTACGATACAACATCATAGAAATATATTTTAAAAAGTTTTAATGACATTAAAAATGAAATAACATTATTCATGATATGTTTTATTTAATAAAAATAAAAAATCTTTGTATTTTAAAATCTTTAATAAAATAAATGAAATTAAACAAAACACTTAATGTTATTCTGGTAAGTCACATGCTGTACCCACGTGGGCTAATTTATTATAAAAATTATGAAAAATGGGTGGAATCCATTGCAGAGCTTTCTGTGAATCCTGAAATTTTTTAGTGCTTATAAGTTTGTGGCCTAATCGAATAGGCTGCAATATAGGCATGGCAAAGTCTTCTAGGGATCTCCTTCTATTTCTTATTAAGAATAAAGTTGCTGAGAGAACCGACCCATGAGGGACCCCGGCATTAATTGCCAATTGGCCAAATGAGCAGCCATCAATGACCACTCGAATGGACCGATCTCTCAGGAAGTCTTCAATCCAAACGCAAAGTTGGGTGGGTAAACCGAAAGAAGGTAGCTTAGCAATAAGGCTATCGTGTCAGAGGCCTTAGAGATGTCAAGGGAGACAGCAATTGCTTCCCCGTGCTTCTCGATGGCCTCACTCCAGATATGAATAGCATACGCTAGAAGATCCCCAGTAGACCGGTTTTTTCGAAAGCCGTATTGTCGGTCACTGAGGATTTCGTTGGCTTTTAGGTATGCCAGGAGCTTACTATTGAGTACACGCTCCATACTCTTACAGAGTATGGACGTGACTGAAATAGGTCTGTAGTTGGCCGGGTCAGCACGACTGCCCTTTTTGGCCACAGGCAGCACGTTAGCCAGCTTCCATGCTTTCGGCACCTTTCCAGTCTCAAGCGAAAGGCGAAACAAGCGCGTCAAAATTAGAGACAGTTTAGGCGCACAAGTTCTAACAACAATTGCTGGTATCCCGTCGGGGCCACTAACTTTGTTCACGTCAAGATTACGCAGCACTCTACGGACGTCCTTCTGATGGATGCGAATGTCCGACATACACGTCCCACATCCAATAGGAGCAACAGGAGGGTGAGCGCCACTACTATCTAGACGTGAAGACTCCGCAAAAAGAGCGGCAAACAAGTTTGCTTTTTCCTCAGCGGAGTGGGCCAGAGACCCGTCAGGTTTAAGCAGTGGTGGTAGTGAGGGGTGACAGAAGTTCGATTCGACCGACTTTGCCAGGGACCAAAAAGCTTTGCTGCCAGAAGGGTATGAAGCAAGTTTGTTCCAGATTCGGCTAACGTGGTCAAACCGAGCCCCCCGCAAAACCTTTTTACAGGACTTGGCAGCCCTGTTGAAAGCTCTCTTCTTCTTAATCACGTCATTTGCTTTGCAGTTTCGAGCATCGACCCATGCTAGGTACGCCGCGTGTTAAAGTGCTGCAGCGCGATCACATTCAGCGCCAAACCAAGCTTTCGATCGAGCTTTGCCGGACATTGTTAGGTCATAGAACGGAATGTAGTACTTCATTATCTGTCGCAAAACATCCGCCACGGCGGCTGCGCACAAAGATGAATCATTTGAAGGGAAGCAAGTAGGCTGCCAAAGATAACATGCAAAGAAAGATCGCATGCCATCCCAATCCGCTGACTTGTATCGCCATATCCGCCGTTTGCCATTAAGGCTGGGATCGGGCGGGTAGTAGACGGATACAGACTTCACCAGACAGTGGTCGGAACTACCTAACGGTGAAGATGTCGTTACCGAGTAGCGGTCTGAATCTGTAGTCAGCAGAAGGTCCAAGCAATTGGCTGTGTGCGACTCAACATCCAGCACTCTCGTTGCTCCCTAGACCAGCTGAGTCAGATTTAATGCAAGCGCAAGATTGTGCATCTCTCGCCCAGCATTACCCGTGCACTGATACGGGAAGAGCCACTCCTGGTGATGGGCATTAAAGTCCCCCAGTAACACGAACTGAGCTGAAGGGTACCGCTGCTGGGCCGCATCTGCCGCCTCACTGATGTACTGTGTGAGCCTGGTTGTCTCCTGATCTCCACTGTGCGAGCGGTAGACACAGGCATAAATAATTTTGTCCATGCCCGTGTCCACCAGAGCCCAAAGCGTCGAGAACCTGGAGTCCTCAAGGTTACGGAGGCGCCGATAGCAGATATCGTCGCGGGCGTACATGCATACACCCGCACGTGGTTTGAAATTGTGCTCCAAGGTGAACCCTGGGTATGAAAGATACGACACGTCTGACGGACTTCTGATCTGCGTCTCCGAAAGAAACAAAAGTGCAGGTTTTTCAGTCTCGAGGAGGTGGTGGACTGCAACGAGATTTGCAGACCCTGGATATTGCTGAGGTGCACTTTGAGAGAGAGGGATTGCAGCCGCGAGTACGTCTTCGAGTACGTCTAGTATTGCACGAAACACAAATCAAACTAAACGGAGGGAAAGCATGGCCGGGGGCGCGGCGGGAATCGTAGGTACGATGCACCCGCGCAAATCTAACCCGCGAGCGTAATGGTAAAGAACAGTAAGTCCCACATACAATCGTTTAACATTTATCTATATTTATTTTTTAAATAGTGAACAATATTAAGTAACCATACGATCATTTACTTTTTCACGTCTAGGGACTTAATGTTATTTATAATTTTACGTCTCCGAAATTAGCGGCTCTAGGAATTTATGGCTTTTACCATTTGATCAATTGAGGTATTCTGAATAAATATCATTTAAAATATAAAAATGTCAAAAAATGGACTTAAGGTCATTTAGCTTTCACCTACAGATATATAGTCGTCGTCGCGGCACAAAAATCAAGCGAGAGAGTGTGCGGCGCGCGCGCGGCTCGCGTAAGTCCGTTGGTACCCTCCCCTCTTCGCCCCGTCCCGCCTCCCGCGTTACTTGCTGCTGCCGTGTTGCGTGGACGCCGCGGTCGTCATCAACAATCATTATTTACTTAATGTGGTAAAGAGCAGTTATTGTCTTGCACTGTGCTCTTTGTGGTTGTTTGAATTCTTCAGAAACGTACCCAGAAAAAAAAAATACCTGAGGTCTAATAACTATAGCTGCCCATAATACTGTCACTGACACGCACTAATCTAAATTTTCTGCACAATTGGCCTACGCGATATTCACCATTCAGAGTGGTAACAAAAGCCGAGAAGATATGCAGAAGTCCTATTAATCAAATCTAAATGGATGTCACCTCCACTGAAGAATGTGAATGTGATATAGTGAGGGTCATTCGACAAGCAAAAAAACTACCGTCTACCTATGTACCTGGCGTTACCGGTCTAGCCGCTAGCTGTTTCACACTTGCCGCAAACTCCATTCAATATACCTGACGGGCTAACAGGTTAACACGCAGTGAACGAATCTCGCATAGTTCTAGACAGACGTTAGGTAAATCAGAGGCTAATTTGTGGTTATCTAGGTAAACGGTGCTAAACTAAAACAATGCATTCCATAATATACCTACAGACGTGAAATAAATACTAAAGAAGTTTGGTTCTGTTGTGAGGAGCTCGTGGCTAAGTAACAACAGCTGCACGGGTCGATGTTCAGGGTTAAGCAGCGCTCGGCGAGCTTGGTGTGCGGATGGGTGAGCATCTTACCACATCCACATTCCTCCGTTCCCCGGACAGCACGCTACACTGTTGCTCCCGCCTGTCACTTGTATATCTTCGACACTCGTTACGGGTAGGTAGAAGCTAGACAATCCGATTATTCCCGATGTCCACCACTTGTCTGGTCACCACTGGGGGACAGCGAGACAACTTTAAAACATTATTCTCGCTGCTCACCACTGGGGGACAGCGACACAACTTTGTAAATTATTCCATTCGCCACCACTGGTGGCCGCCACTCACCTATGGTGAGTCAATTCAAAGTCATACCGAGTTTGATTCTTAATATACCGTCATTTCAAAGCATCAAGTCAAGTTTATACAGACATAGAAATACAATCACTGGAATGAAAAGACTTAAATGCAAAAATGTGGAAGAATTCCATGGTCCAAAAGATTATTAGGACTTTCTTTTAGCAGACTATTCATATAAATGCGACCGAATTGTAGTGTTTTGTATTGAAGAAGCCAAAAATGTAATGTGTGAGATTCATCATTTCTTAAGTGATGGTACCTTTAAAAGCTACACAGAGTCATAATTTACAAAGTTGTGACGCTGTCCCCCAGTGGTGGACAACGAGAATAATGTTTTAAAGTTGTCTCGCTGTCCCCCAGTGGTGGCCAGACAAGTGGTGGACATCGGGAATAATCGCAGACAATCTGACATTAGTGTTGTCAAGCAGTATTGTGCTACCAAGCTACTGCTTATGGAGGTCATAAAGGCTGTCGCTCAATGTACAGACGCCAGCACATGAAGCTAGCCGAAACTGTCAAATTTTCCCAATTAACTTTGAACCTAATTTCTTTAACAATAAAGTTAAAAATCTGTTAAAGAAATTTGACAGATTGTTGTAGCTTGGTGTGCTGTACAACACGAGCACTCAGCTGCATGGGGTAAGACTGGCAGCTGACCCCGACATAGTTGGCAAAAGGCTGAGCAGATGATGAGTAGACTAGTTCAGTCTGTAACGGCCTCATCTAGCTAAACGTAAAACTGAAAAAAATTACGTGTAAACGTGATATTTATTAACAATTTACAAAATAAATATTTCATTTCATTTGATACCTTAATCATTGAAACAGTTTAGATTTTTTTTGCATAGCGGTTGATTGTAATTAAAATATAAGGATGTTTTTTTTTTATTTTCGGGAGAAAATTTCCTTGGAATAGATTTCAACTTTTGCGCCCCGTCAGAAGCTAGTATTATTATGTTGCGTCATACAACAGTACAGTGAAAGTTGTATATTACATTATATTATATTGAATAAATCAACATTACTCATCATAATCTAAAGAGGTCATAATCCATTTTGGAAATAATATTATCTACTAACTTACAGTTACTAATAATTATGTAATTATGGTACTGTTGTATGGAGAAAATGATTAAGTGGGTAAGTACAAATATGTTTTCTAAAATAAGCACTAATATCATAATCACAAAAGATAACCTTTTAAACTGTCAGATGCAAAACCAAGTATTTTTTTAAATTTTATTTGTCTCAATGAGAGTTCCCTTAAGCCCTCAGATTTCCCAGTGCTAAATGTACCGTACATTACCGTAAAAATTATTACGTTGATGGTATTACCTGCATAAAACAATTTTCATATCCGTCGCGACTCAAAGTGGTTATCGGTAAAAGCGCAATGAAACGTTGTCCCCCAGTGAAGGCATACCCTGACTACTCAACCATGTCGTTAACTTGATCACAAGCTATGTTTTTAGCCTGGCTTGAGCTAATACTCCCATATACAGCCTTATATTAGAGAGAATATTTACGATACAAATTTTAACAAGTATAGCACCAATAATAATCATTGCCATTCAATGAAGTGATGGTTTATAATTTCAATAATGCACGGTGTAGGTATACGAGAAATAGCACAATTTTTTGGTTTTATTTATACATTTTAAATGAAGACAGGTCTTCGAAAAATCTGTACCTATAATAACAGTACTAGAGTAACACGACAACCCATCAGCAAGGCTACTGTCAGATTTTCAGAACCACCAAACTACTACTATTGTATTGTATGGTATTGTAGTGTAGGTACCTACACTACAATACCATAGTAGTAGTGTAGGTACCTACATAGTAGTAGTAGTAGTAGTACTAGTTTGGTGGTTCCGAAAATCAGAAAGTATATGGTGTAAGTGTATCTACGTAAACGTACAAGTAGATAATAATATAACACTATCTCATGCGCTCTCGGTGGTGGGGCTACTATCTTGCTAGCAGTCACGCGAGTGAGCTAGCGGAGAATACATTTGTGCCCGTACCGGATAACTGAGTGTGTTGCTAAGCCAGTGATAGTACCCGTACGGAGACAGTACAGGTATATTTTCATCTTTACCACCGATGATAGTTCGAAGATCATGATACTACTAAACTTGAGAGGGGAACGTTACTGACACAGATTTAAGACACTACATTTTTTTAGACACTACACTAACCTACTTGGCACGGCCTGATTTGAATATATTACTAGCTGTACCCACGACTTTACTTGCGTGGGTTCATTTTCCTGCGTAAATCCGAATTCCGTAAGAATTTTGTGATAAATCGTAGACTCTAAGTTGCCCTATGACGTCTTCTATCTACCAGTGAAAGTCTAATTAAAATCGCAGCGATCGTTGCAGAGTTTTTCCCGGACAAAGACAGACATACTAAAAAAAAAAGTTATTGTGTGTTCAAGTATCGTGTAAATAACTGTGAGTATAGCTAAGGAGTGGAATTTTCTGCCGAAGTCAATGTATCCTGGTAGCTATGACAGGAGGTCTTTAAGTCAAGAATGAATAGGTTACTTCTTAAGTAAACGCGCTTCATCTTCAACCACATCAAAATTTGGATAGTTAAATTACATAATTTTTTGTAAGCCTCGCGCCTTACAAAAAAGTACCGTTATTTTGAAATCACAGACAGACACTTCGATTTGTTTACACCTATGTATAGAATATGTATCGATAAGCTGACGCCATGTTGAAATGCGGTGGACTTTATTAGGACGACGACCTATGATTCAGGCACACTCCATGTTATTTATTTATCTTCCAAAGTACTTGACAGACGTTGCCCTACCCGAACTTTTGATATTTTTTAGGTAGGAGTGAAACAGTGATTAGAGATTAATAATAATAAAGCCGAATCATAGCCACCTCCGATTGTGAATATAAACCGACCAACTATTAGTATAATATGTAAAGATATATAATTATGTCTCCCGTGACCGATGTATGACGCTGTACTTTTTTCGTAATTTTGATTTTAATAAAAAAGTTTTGACCCCTATTACCATTATAAGATGATTTAGCAGGATTTTCGCTGCCGCAGTTGCGGAATTGTTTACCGGGGTTGCGGAATTGTCTGCCGGGGTTGCGGAATTGTTCGAAAGAGTTACCGCGGCCCCGGAACACGAAGGGCATATGATGGAACACGGATGGGTTTTAGTCAGTAAAAATCTAACTCACCCCCCGCTTAGCCCAGATCGGGGGAAGAGTCATTGGATGAATTCCCATCCTTATAAAAGCTGGATTTTCGCTGTTCGGTCACTTCCATTGATGAGTGCGTCTCATTATTATAATATTCTTTATTATTCAGATATTTAAGATGCAGCGTGTTAGTAAACAATATAGTAACTTATAACCAGTATTAGTGACTTGCCTGCCTGCGTCGACTACACAAAGTTTTCCCGGGGGAATATGATGTTTTCCTTTCTCAAGGCCAACTGTATATCTGTATGTTATTCCAGGGTAATTTATTGATCCATATTGTGGCGGTCGTAGTGAACGGACGTATCAAACAATCCCTACTAACATTTAAATACGAAAGTAACTCTGTTTGTCTGTCTTCTACGCTTTCACATACACACCAATTGGCCGTCATGGATCACTATCCCAGCAGAACCATACATTTTCTGGTATATAAGACACTGTACATAGGCTATGTGCTTTTATTTATGTACATAAGCAATCTCTGTGTCAAATTTCATCCATACCCTTTCAGTTTCGTTTTGTCTTGATGGAGTAACACAAAGGTTTGGGATGGGCGTTAATGAGTCAGTCAGTCGGGGCTTTTCTTTTTATTTACATATTTCTTAATATTAATTTTGAAGAGTGCATACTGCGCTGCGTCTCGGTGTCAATTGGCTGTAATGTATTCTTTCTAGAAATTATGGATAACATAAGTAATTTAAATAACTTAAGGTCCGGTGCCGAAAGCCGTTTGAGTCGATGATGAAAGTAGGAAACGCCTAGAATGTAAGTAGCATAATGAGGGAAAAGCGGCCTCCACGTGAGTCCTCCCCTACGCCACGAACTGGAAATAATAATCGGATCTTGAAGGTGTCCTGAATATAAAAGTACATGTGGATGCTTTCAAGCGTCTTGATGCTTAACCCAATATCCGAAGTAATAATGCTATCTGAACAAATAGTAGGTACCTACGTAGTACATTCGGAGTACGTAGTGCAGGTTCGTAGATCCGAAATTTATGCTCCGTTACGACAGGATCGTCGCCGATAGCGTGGGACCAGAACGTGTGCACAATAAATGTCTAAACCTTAAAAACTTTTTAACAAAAAATTAAACCGACTCCCAAAAAATACTGCAAAGTGAAAAATAACTTTAATTTCGGTAGTCGGTGTCTTTAGTTTTGTTTTTTCGTTTTTGGCACCGACTTCCGAAATTAAAGTTATTTTTCACTTTGCAGTGTTTTTTGGGAGTCGGTTTAATTTTTTGTTAAAACGTTTTTATTTCACTCTTTTTAGTTGGATGAATTTTAATTTACCTAGTTACAAGAGCCTAAATGTCAACTACTTATAACCTTTTACAAAATATTGCTTTTCCCTATGCTGGGCCGTTAATTGTTGAGGAGTTCTCCTGGTACTTCACCATCAGCTCTACATCACCATATGCATTGTGACGAGCATAAACTGCTTAACATCCATATTCAAGTAATCGAATCGCAATCCACTCAATACTTATTATTGAGTAGTTTCGGCGGCCATCTGTGGTCTTCATCATCAGTTCCACTTCCCCAAATGGTAATTTTGGAGAGCAACTGCACAAGTTACTATAAGAAATACCGAAAACGCCATAGGTGTGCCTATAATATTTGAAGAGTTCCCTCGATTTCTCCAGGATCCCATCATCAGATCCTGACTTTGGTGTTAATGGTACCAATTTCGAACAAAAAAAGAATTTTCCAAATCGTTTCAGCCGTCTTCGAGTACTCGATGACCAAACATTACAAAAAAAAAAAATATATATATATACGCGTCGAATTGATAACCTCCTCTTTTTGTCGTCGGTTGAAAAGTCACGAGCGACCGGGCGATAGTTAGTTATCAATATTAAACGCTATGTAGTCAAAACTTGAAGCTCGGAGGAGGAGCTCGTGGCTACATAATAACAGTCGAACGGGTCGATCTTCAAGGTTAAGTAACGCTTGCCGAGGCTGGCCCATGGATGGGTGAGCATCTTAACGTATCGTGTTATTTTACGTTGTATTGAACCTTACACTTGATATGAATGAATCTCGCGCTCATGAAAACAGCTCTTCAGCTACCACTAGCTCAAAACTGACAGAAGCCGATTCGGCGAAGAGTTTTCGTATGAGTCCGCTCTCGACCTCGTCCATGCCTTATGGTAATCGATAGATGAGGTTTACAATGAAGTGAGCGAGCACAGGATATGCCTGTTCACTCTTGCTCAAATCTCTAATCATAGTAAACCTACAACTGAATAAAATAGTACATAACTTTAATTTCTTCTGGATGATCTATAATGTGAACTTTATTGCGAAGTGACAAAAAAGTGGAACTATACTGGAATAATAATCGTATTTTATGAGGTATCGTGTCAGTCAGTGACTGAGTTGTGGAGGTCAGATAGGCAGTCGCTCCATGTAAGTCACTGGTAGTCAGCTGCACCCGGTAGGACTGGCAGCCGACCCATGGTTTCTGGTATTAGTGTTGTGTGTAAGTGCCACTTGGGCGTTGTGTCGTTTGTGACGCTGTATTCACTGCGTCACTATGGCGGCCCTTTTCCTTTTTCAGTCCATTACGTCTAATAAATTTTAATATTCAGCAGATGTATTCAATTGCTTTCAAACGCTCTAAAACCTATTCAAAATAAATAATACTTTATAGTCACTTAGTAAAACGCTTTCATGAAGAAACTCATTAGCCGCTTAGCGAGTATAATATGCGTGACGGCGAGGAATGCGCCGGCTCCATAGTGAAAGACAAATCTATTTAATTAGGGAATAACAAGAATATCTTGTTCGTTTATTTTTCCAGAAATCTATGTGTTGTGTTTATAATGAATGAATGAAGTAGGTTGGTACGTTTAGTCGGGAACCGATAGGGCCATTGTCCTTCTAACATTGTGTTCTGACGAGATACCGCGGTCCTGGACCACAAGGGCAACTACTGAAGGAACCTGGTGGGTCTTTAGTCAGTAGAAGTCTGACACTCCCTCCTGCTCCTCCTAGAGCGGGAGGAGTCATTTGATGACCTTCACCCCTACGTACGTTTAAGTAATGTGTGATTTAACTTTTAATTAAATTCTGAATGTCGCTGGTTTGCGAGAATATCGACGTAACTCGAAATGCTGTCCAATTTAACTAGATACTTGTGTGAAATAATCATAAGTATAACATCGTGAACTGATACATAATGCCAATTTTGCGCCGACGTTCATCAGAAAGAAACAGTGTTATTATGCATTTGAGACAAAACATTATATTTTATTTGCATAAAACATAGAATATACGATGTTATTATAAATATGAAATCCAACATGATTGCTTAAAAGTTAAGCATGCAAAGCTCGTCTGTAAGAGAGACTAGGCCTGGGTTTGAGTCAAACCCAGGCCCAGTCTCTGATGAACGTCGGTGCAAAATTGGCATTGTGTCTCAGTTTACGATGTCGTACTTTATGTTATACGTTAAATTTATGATTATTTCACACAAGTATCTAGTTAAATTGAACAGCATTTCGAGTTACGTCAATATTCTCGCAAACCAGCGATGTGTCTGTAACTTTTTCGTAAAATTTATTTTATTTTTCTTATATATTTACTAGTAAACCTCCCTGGCTTCGCGCGGATGCAATATGGATCCTAATGTGGTGAGTCAGTGTGGAGTGAGTACGGCTCGATATGCGATGGCTCCCCTGCCCATCCATTTTAAATATCTGATATTCATTTTATTGATATGCTGATATGGGAAGTTATGATCTATATTAACTGCGCAACGGAGCTATTGTATTTAATCGGATAAGGAATAATAGTATATTGTTCAAATAGTGTTGAAAATAATTCATTATTTATTTGTGATTTGTAAAATATAGCAGTGATGGTCCAGTGGTAGTGGCCCGACTTGCGAGTTGCAGATTTAGATGGGTTCGAACTCCGTCAGGCACATTATTTTGTGTAATTATTTCCATCACCGATTTGAGAACAGCATGTTCTAGGACTAAAAAAATCGACGATATGCGGCATGTGCAACAATCCGCACTGGGTTTTTTTTTTATTTTTTATGATTGATAGGCTTACGTTTGACCACCATCTTACCTGATGTTAAATGAGGATCTGGTCGAAGTTGAAGCATGCTTGCCTAGAAGTAACCCATTCACTCTTGATTTAAAGACTCCCAGGTTATAGCTATCAGGAAACACAGACTCGGGCAGGGAATTCCACTCCCACGATGAAAGTTTTCCAAAACGTTTTGTGCGTATGGGTGGGATGTCCACCATGTAACGATGGCGTATCGTTACAACCGCTGCGGCTGCAGAAAACCTCAAGCGGCGTAAATATAGTCATCTTGGTGATTACTATATTTTCGAGCCTTTTCGGGTCGAAACTCTTGGACCATGGGGCCCGTGTGCTCACAGCCTTTTTAAAAACATAACGAAAGGCTCGTTGACGCTTCCCGCGACCCAAAGGCTGGCTATTTCTTTGGTCAACAGCTAAGCATTGCCATACAACGAGGCAATGCCGCCAGTATCTTGGCGTATCGTACGTTGCCAGCCGACAGCGTTGAGGATCAATTGTTTGATGCTTTATTCTAGTTTGTATTATAACTAATTAGATTTCTCGGCACAAGTTCGTTCATATTGTAGCAAGTCCGAAGCAGTTAGTTTAACGATAGTAAAAGGTAATATCCGTAGTCCGGCTCCAAGTTAGATTATGCCGGGATTTATATCTGTTTGCAGTCGCGGCTACCGGCGTGCTCGTTATGAGGCGCGCGCGGGCTGGAGGTACCCTTGTGTATCTTTGACAGAGTACTTCAGGATGAGGGAGATTATGATTGGACATCTGATTGATGTTACTATTCCACAATACTAGCTCAGGATACTTCAGACATGATTCAACCGGTTTATTTACTATTTACCGGTTTTATACTAGCTGTTCGCGCGACTTAGTTCGTATGTTTTTTTTCGCGTAAATACCGATATCAAAAAAAAAAAATATTGCAAAAAATATATACCTACAATAACCTTTTTCTTTGATAGGGCCACTCGTAGTTTAGCTCGTTAAAGGCCCCCAGCCAGGGCTTACAAACTAGTATTTACATTTAAACAACCGCACGCTAAGGGCACTCCCTGTGGAGTACGAGCCTCGGCTCAGCGGGGTCGTTGATGGTGGACAGCAAAGGGTCAGGCTGGGTCATATTATTTATGGGGTTATTTATTGCTACTGGCTCAGTATCGCGGGCTGGCTCGCTTGGCAAAGGTCGGGGAGGGTTAACGTTACAAGAGCGCGGACGTCGCGATGAGCCTCGATGGCGAGGCCGGAATTCGGAACGCGTTTTGTTTGTGTGTTTATTAGAGTGCTAGTTTCCCTACTGCTCTCTTGACGGATGGTGGTGGGATCGTCAGGTTCGTCTAGGACAAGGCGTGGACGACGAACCCGGGAAATTTTTGAGCGTGTACCGGGCGGCCGATACAATCAGGGGGTTTGTGTGTTTTTCAGCAGAGGTGAAGTAACGCGCTGACTGGCATTTCAACACTTGCTTTATAGTCGGGATTTTGAGGTCTACATGAAGATCCTCGTTCCTCAAGTACCAGGGCGCGCCTGTGGCATTTCGGAGAAATCGGTTTTGAATAACCTGCATCCTATGGATCTGAGCCGGACTAGAGTGAGCAAACACCGGACCGGCGTAAGTTAAAATAGGGCGTATGCACGTTGTATAAATGCGTAGTTTACATTTAAGGGAGAGTTTACTGCGTGCATTCAGCATACTATGTAGCCTACTGAGAGCGAAAGCGGCTCGCGAGCGTACCAACTTTATATGCTCTCTGAAGTTTAGATTTTGGTCTAGAATCACTCCTAGGTATTTAGCTCGCTTTTCCCAAGGGATTGGCGTGCCAAAAATAGTGATTGGGCGGGGAAGGGTAGGTTTTCTGTGGCGAGCTCTATAAAATAGGACTGCCTGACTCTTGTCGGATACAATAACCACAACCCTTACAAAATTTATACAATAACCACAATTTTTCAAATATTTCAGATTTTTTTGTATCATAACATTTAGGTACAAATCTTGATTAATTAATTGTGCTAATAAAAAAAACACGCCATAGCATTTATGTTTCTTTTACAAGAATACTAGATTTTTCAAGGGTCATCAGGGGAGACAATGGTTTGACCACAGGTTTTACCGCGAGCCTATCATTAAAAAAAACACTGCAAAGTGAAAAATAACTTTAATTTCGGTAGTCGGTGTCTTTAGTTTTATTTTTTCGTTTTTGGCACCGACTTCCGAAATTAAAGTTATTTTTCACTTTGCAGTGTTTTTTGGGAGTCGGTTTAATTTTTTGTTTGTACGGGTAGGGTACATTTGAAATGATAAACTGATAAAATGAAAATAATGATATATTAAAAGTACACAACTTAACAAATAGGAAAAATTGATGTACAAAATGATAATTGATCGACACGTGGCGAAAGCGTCTTTGATAATTATTTAGCCCGTTATGTGTTAATCGCGACACTTTTCTGATGCTACTAACGCGATTCGTTGAAATAATTAGTTATAAGTCGAACATGCATTTCGCTGCGCGTCGATGTCAGCATAAACTTAAAACTACTGTTATTGTACGGCTTCGCTCGTACATGTTCCCCTACGAAGAAGAAGTAGGAGCCAAGATATCTCCAATGATATAAAATTTAAAACAAACATGATTAAACTTGAGTGAGATTATATGCTTATCTAAATTCTTAGTGTCTCTACTCCGGTAAAGTTAATTAAAGATTGGAAATACTAGTATAAGAGCCTAAAATAGGAGAAGTGGCTTTATCTAACGCTCGCGCACTTGCCACTTTAGCCCTTTCACTTACGCACTGATACACTACACTGTCACCAACACTAGCACCAGCACGTTGTACCGCCACCGCCGGCGACACCGCACCCAGCGTGCCGTCCGGGGCCACCGCCACGGCCACGAGCGCGGGGGCGCAGCGCGAGCGCGCGCGCCGCCATACATACATGCCGAGTCCTGCTGCAACTACGCCGATCACGCCGTAGATAATTGTGTAATGATGGATGTCATGATATGATAAGCTGTTTGATATTTCAATTTTAAAGTTTCAAGTGCGGTGTCATGCATCCGCTTGATATGACTGATAGAGGCTTGCTGCATAACCGGAAGATTTAGCAAATTGTTGGCATGCGAGGAGAATATCATCCTCTTATTGTCGTACCGGTGGCACAGAATGTCCCAACTTATGATGTAGTTATCGGAGCTGATCGGTAAGTGTTGAATAAGGCGTTCTGCTTCACCCTTTACTTTAGACTTGAGGAACTGCATCTTCTGTGCCCCAGAAAGCGTTGAATTGCTATGAATTGATTCTGTAAAGAGATCTTTAAAAGATGTCCAATGATAATAGTTTCCACTGAAAGTAGGGATCTCTATTTTCGGTGTAGTATGTTCTCTATGAGAGTTAGACCACATCTTTTTGTTTATAGCCTTGATAGCGTCGTTATATGTGCTCTCGTATTTGAGATACATGCTTTGATATTCCTGATTTCTGTCTCCAAGCTCGCTATCCAACTCCCAATGCTGAGTGTCGATCTTCGACCAGCGGGATTGAATAGTGTTTAACAGATGGTCGAATTCCCACTTTTCCGTAACACCCTCCAGCTTGATTTTTGATACAGTGTGTTCAAAGGCCTTAAAATTGCTGATCTGCTTTCTCATCATTTCATCCGTCTTGCTGTTCGACCCCTGAGACTTCGATGAGTGCCCTGAAGGTTGCTGTGTTACGCCCATAGATAAAATAAATAACTAGATGTGGTCAACAGAAGAAATTATATCGGAACCGTGTGTCTCCAGTTAGGCGCTGGGCGGGGCAACAACTACACATGCAGTTTAATAAAATCAATAGATACGCACTCGCGCACACACCCGCATTTCCTAAATCAGAACGTACTATACAATCAATAATAAACCTTATTCCGTCAAACACAGCGTGTATTTACCATGCACCTTAGAATTTACCCACACAAAAACATCGGTCGCTATCGTTGTGCTGTGCAAAAGCAATTTATTTTACATATACGCTAGTGATTGACTAAATCGGAAAGTTATCGATTCTTCCATTTGTTATTGTACAGTTTTTTTTGGGCACCTGAAAATGAACCAAATAAAAAATGGCATGTCCAGAAAATATTATAATAACAATAAACATATTATTAAGAACATAACATTACATAATTATTATTAAGTACAACCTACTAAGTATTAAGGGCTACCCTGGCGCTTTCGACTTAAATCTTAATATTTAATTATCATAGTGATAGGTCAAATAGAAGTTGATGTTAACTTACATTACGCTCTTGATCGGAACATACCAGCCATATAGGTTGTATAGAATCCTGAAAAGTTGAATGACTGATTTTATGAATGTCCTAAAACATGAGAATAGCTTTCACTAATAAAATAAAATTTAACCCACTTCTGCAAAAATCAGTTGTACTCTTAATTTTGGAATTGTCCATTCAGGCTGGAACATTTCTGCGCTGAAGTGAACCGAGCATTTATGGTGCTATTTTGTGTAGGGTACCAGTTAGGTGGCATGCCTGTGGCATCAATCCATTCCTTTTTTATATTACCATCTTTTGGGAAGCTGAAAAGTACGAAAACCACTTATTTATCATTTACATACATCCTAAGCTACTTCTAAACGTCACCATATAATAAGCATCGCAATAATTACGTACCACACTATAAATCAAGATCTGAATGATTTTGACGTATATTGCTAATCCATTGCTACATATGTTCAAAATATTGGTCTGCTCAACAACGTAAATACCACAGTGAGTGTTGTTGATTTAGCATAATGAAACCGATTCCTACTGTAAGTGTGTTACGCAATTACCCCGCAGGTAATAGTTTAGTAGGTTATAATAGGTTTTTGTTATAAGAAAAATCCTAGTTAGTAGAGAAATTGTTAAATATATGAAAACAAACACACATCCATGCCTAACAAATAAATAGCATGAATATATTGACTTATTTTAAGCTAAATTCACTAATATATTATCTGAACCATGCCGATTATTATAACGCATTCGAAGCTTCAACGGAAGTAAAATTTTTGTTTATGTGTAAATGTGTCTCCATATGGACTTTGGTCTGAAAATAAAGTATTATATTATTATATTATTATTATTATTAAAATACGAAAACCATAAAAAAAATAAAGAAACAGCAACATTGGATAAGGCATAACATACGATAATTCTAAACCGAAAAACACCACCGATTATTAACCTAAAACTAAAGTAAATTACTTTACGAATATTGGTTACGCATTTCTCTAGTACTCTCTAAAAAAATCAAAATAAGTAAAATAACATTATTTACACCGGGCTAAAACGGTTGACAGATTGAAAAATAAACTATTGTAGCGACAGCGACGTCGGAACTCCTTACGCATGCTGCGGGCGTAAAATAAATTGTTTATTTTTTTACTTTTTTGTACACTTGACATTTCAACGTATTTATATTTCTGTCATCTCATGTAAAATAAAAGTTAAACCAATTTTCTTAGAGGTTTCCGTATGTTATAAGAAACTTTTTACCGGTCTTTAGTTTTGTATTTTCGTTTTTGGCACCGACTTCCGAAATTAAAGTTATTTTTCACTTTGCAGTGTTTTTTGGGAGTCGGTTTAATTTTTTGGTAAAAAGTTTTTATTTCACTCTTTTTAGTTGGTCGATTTTTAATTTACCTAGTTACAAGAGCCTAAATGTCAACTACTTATATTCATTTACAAAATATTGCTTTTCCCAATGTTGGGCTGTTATTTGTTGAGGAGTTCTCCTGGTAGTTCACCATCAGCTTCACTTCACCATATGCATTATGACGAGCATATTGTGCTTAATAACCACATTCAAGTAATCGAAGCGGAACACATGAACTACTTATTATTCCTACTTATATATTGAGTAGTTCCAGTGGCCATCGGTGGTCTTCATCATCAGGTCTACTTCACAAATGGTGCTTTTCGAATGCAACTACACAAGTTACTATAAAAATACTCAAATCACTATTGGTGTGCCTATAATATTTGAAGAGTTCCCTCGATTTCTCTAGGATCCCATCATCAGATCCTGACTTGGTGACAATGGGACCAATTTCAAAGTATACCCTTTCAAACAAAAAAACAATTTTCCAAATCGGTTCAGCCGTCTCCGAGTAATCGGTGATCATTCATAAAAAAATAATAATAATATACGCGTCGAATTGATAACCTCCTCCTTTTTTTGTCGTCGGTTGAAAAACTCCTAAACTATAATAGCAATATTTCATTCGTCAATCGACATTGCTGTCGATAGCATACGTTAGTGGATCTGCACAAGCACATCACTAATTCGTCGCAAGAAGTGGCGGCCTTACTACGCGATGAATCCGCGTAATACAGTTTCGTGTGTTATTTTTACATTGCTTGTCCAGTTACTTAGTGACGAACTCAGGTGGTGGTTAAGGAGCAATGTATTTATAGCACAAGTAGTACAGTCGTTCTGATATTTGAAAACAAAAATAACATAGTAAAACCAAGAAAGATTTTACGATGTATTGTTTTTCATGATTTTAAAGACAAATATTGTAAAATACTTGTACTTACATATGGTAAGTGATTCCATGATTCACATAGTTTTGATTTTGGCTTCGGTTTTTACAAGATACCACAGAAAAACTCGGCATTCATATATGTTATCACGATCGCCGTCGAAAGCGCACTAGTTCGCAGAGACGGCCACTTGCCTGTGACATGAGCCCTGTGGCCATGTCGCGCGGACACCGATACGCCCCCTTACCACTTCTCCTATATTTTTGATTTCTGTGGTTACGCCTGATGTAGCTAAAGGAGTTGCAGGTTTCAACAACGGTGTTGATGGACGTTCATCTGATGACTGATAATTGATAATGATTGCTCTAATATTCTCATACCTCTCTTTCACGACAACAAATTGATTAGAAGTAAAATAAGAGTGTGTTTTAGAATATTCAATGTTGCTTAATCTCACATGATTTGATTGATACTCTCGCCAACATGTATCCAGATTCTCCAATCTTCGGCGTATGTAATCCGAAGTTTTGCGATCGGAGCTATCCTTTTTAAAGTTGGTGTAGATTTGCTCTATGTTATTGAGTAGCTGCTGCTGTTGGGCTAAGATGTCCTCCATAGAAGACATGTTGATAGAAATGATACAAAAGGAGCGATCTTACTTAATGGTCCAGGTGGGAGCTGTTGCTCACCAACTAGGGACCTTTGCTGATGATTGCTGATAAATGCTGCTGATGCTCCACGCTGCACTGATGCTGACAGCAGGAACACTTCCAATGATAGTTCAGTTCACCTCACACGTGAAACACGTCACAGTACCAGCGGGCTTAAAATAGCCACTTTGTCCGAATCGTATTAGGAAAACAATATGAATCATATTGCAGATCGTAAAATGGTCACAAATTGGCAATTCATAATATGATCTGCGCTCAATTCATATCCCGCAAATCATCTGTTTGACAGTTTTGTATGGAGATTCGTAAAATGGTCCACTAATGATGAATTGATTTAGTGTCAGTTAGCAGAATCATACGGAGTTACGCAAGACCAACATCTTTCGATTCATTTCGCAGATATTTTTTAAGAAAAATAATATAATGGCAGATTTAGGACCTTTGAGCACGCGCGTTACGGAAAGAATTTTATATCGCCGCCGAAACGTAGCTCTTCGGAAACTGGAACTGGCTTTTGAAATACCAGTCTCAGAATTTATAGGACTATATCGGCTAAATAACAGTGTGTGTCGTGACCTCATACATGAGTTGGAACCGTACCTTAGCCGAGGAGGTGGAATAAGTGCTGTCGCTAAGGTAGGGGACTCATTAAGAAGGTAGTTATTATTTACTAAGTACCATTACATAATATAGAGGTGAACAACATAATATAGCCATTTATTTACCCCCATTATTTGTATTTTAGGTGTTGTGCGCACTAAGCTTCTGGTTCATAGGGGCTAGTGCACACCATAAGATGCATCAAGTGAGTGTATCTAATTGTGTGAGAGCTGTCTCATAAAAAAAAAATATCCACTTTCCACAAATTCGGGAAGAACGGAGCGTCATTAAAAATGGGTAAGTTAAATAAATCCTTTATTACATTTAAAATACGCGGGACAGCCCAGTGAATAAAGATCGTGGACATCGAGGCAAATGGTTACATACATACATCACATATTTATTACAAACTAGCTTTTGCCCGCGACTTTGTTCGCCAGGGAGGTTTTTCCCGCGTAATTCCCGATCCCGTGGGAATTCCTTCCCAGGGTCCTAAACTATTCCCATGCCAAATTTCATCTAAATCGATTTAGCGGTTTAGGCGTGAAAAGGTAACATACAGACAGAGTTACTTTTGCATTTATAATATTAGTATGGATGGATATAACCATGCTGTTCCTGACCATTAATGGTTTACAATTTTCAGAATATGAAGAGATGTTTTTAACCGAAAACGATATCTCTCTTTAAGGCTTGTATTCATGCCAATAACCTTGACCATTTGGGCGGAGCTAACGACCCCTCTCCGCGCGCTTCTCCGCGCAGCTCTCCGCTACCCGCATGCAACAGAAAAGAGAGGCGCGCTCGGCCCGCGCCTGCGTCGCTTCGCCTAGTCTCGGCACAGAGTATCGAAATCACAGAAGGTCAGGTCATCGTGAAAGTTAAATTCATTTTTATTTGTACCGCATCAAAAGTGGTCAAATTTTGTTTTTATTTATTATCTATTGATATAGATGCACTTTGAGTATGTACTGTAGAAACTATACCTCTATTATAGATCAGCCTGGCTCGATACATGAGGTAAATAACTTGATGTATCTTTTTAACTAAATTATATATAAATAAAAATTAATGGCTAAATGTGTTGCTAAGCGCAAAACTCAGGAATGGCTGGACCAATACGGATTTTTTTTTTCGAATATTCGTTATAGCAAGTAACTTATTAGTAATCTGTGGTTATAGTCTGAGGAAGGTTTCTATTAAGAGAAAAATGGTATGTAGGTAGGAACTTAGAGTAAGGTAGATAGGTAGTATAATTATTACTAGTGTATGTCATATTATTTGTTACATTTTTTATAAACAAATAGATTATAACTAAAATTCACTGAAATTTAACTTTCTTTCAGCAAGTATTTTTATTCTTTTGGTTGGTTGAACTTCTTCATCCTCATTTATTTCTCCGTGTTCACATATATTTATTTTTAGAAATTTTGATAGCCATATAAAATCTAGTTCTATGTTTTCTTTTCGTCCTTCTTCGTTCTCGTTTTCTTCATTTTTCTCATCAATCTATTTTTCTTTCCTTAGTTCTATTTCCTTCTCTTTGTCGTTTTCTTCTTTCTCTTGTACATTATCTTAACTCTGTCTCTCTATCTCAACTGGCGGCTTCGCCCGCACGAAGAGAAACCGGTGCATATCGGCTCAAGCCAGGCCTCGCTCAGACGAAGCGCACACACGCGCCTTGCTTGTAGTAGTGTACCTATCATAGCGCAGTTGTATGAAGCTTACCCTCTGTCCGTTTACTCTGTGCTATCTACTTTTATGCGAGGTAAGTAAAGCGATAGTTTATAATGAAATATGTAGATAAAACTTTAAACTTACCTTGATAATAAATGTATACCCTTTTGTTTGTAATATTTTTTTAGACCTCTCTTCATTCGTTTCTGCTTATTCCCATGTTTTACAAACTAAATTTAAACACTACTAAAACTGTAAGATACTATGAGTTTTTAACACTAACACTACTTATAGATACATAGAATACTCTTTAACTTATAAACAAGAATCAGAAATAAAACTTTTTGACGAATCGAAAGTCGGTTTTATTTTTTGATAATAAGTTTTATTTCACGCTTTTTAGTGGGTCAGTTTGTAATTTATCTAGTTACAAAAGCCAAAATGTCAACCACTTATCACTTTTTACAAAATATTGCTTTTCCCGGTGTAGAGCCGTTAATTTTTGAGGAGTTCTCCTGGTACATCACTATCAGCTCTACTACACTATATGCATTGTGACGAGCATAAAGTGCTTAACATCTATATTCAAGTAATCTAATCGCAATCCACGAAATACTTATTATTGAGTAGTTTCGATGGCCATCTGGGGTCTTCGTCATCAGTTCTACTTCCTCAAATGGTGCTTTTCAAGAGAAACTAAACAAGGTACTATAAGAAATACCCAAAACGCTACAGGTATGCCTATAATATTTGAAGAGTTCCCTCGATTTCTCCATGATTCCATCTACAGATCCAAACGTGACGACAATGGAACTAACTAGAATGTATACTCTTTCAAACAAAAAAAGAATTTTCCAAATCGGTCCAGCCATCTGCGAGTAATGAAGTAACATCATAAAAAAAAGTTCAAGACAAATTGAGAACCTCCTCCTTTTTCTAAAGTCGGTTAAAAAGTTATTCCACTATTTACAAAATTAATTTTTGCAGTAATATTTTACGATATTATTTCGTAGTGCTTGAGCTCTCGCAACGCGACGTAGGTCCACCTAGCAACACGATGCGCCCCGCACTGAATTTGTGGACGAGTGCGGGGGTGATGTAAACGCAGTCTTTAATTGGACGCATTTTTAATTTATTGTAATAAAAATAATACATATTTGTAAAAAGTAACAAAACCAAATCATTTTCATTTGTATTGCAAAGCAGTAGTATATTTTTTTATACTCTTTTGATAAGAAATTAAGGAGTAAAATGGTTTCATCTCAATGATTTGGAGGTGATTTGGCATTTTTTTTTCTCATTATGTGATACCGATAGAAAAATTGTGGCTAAACCAAATTACGGTTCATATCATGTAGATTACTAACAATTTTTTTCAGATGTAATTTCTCTGTAATTGCCGATGAAAAGTTGCTTCATCTGAATGCTTTTTTCAAGCTTTTTTCGAGAGAGCAGCCTTAAATACTCAAATAGTAAGTATATATACATAGGCACTTGCCCCAAACACAACTGTGTTTGCTCTCATAAACATAGTTAAGGCTTGTATTCATGCCAATAACCTTGACCATTTGGGCGGAGCTAACGACCCCTCTCCGCGCGTCACTCCGCGCAGCTCTCCGCTACCCGCATGCAACAGAAAAGAGAGGCGCGCTCGGCCCGCGCCTGCGCCGCCGCCGGCATGCGTCGTCGCTTCGCCTAGTCTCGGCACAGAGTATCGAAATCACAGAAGGTCAAGTCATCGTGAAAGTTAAATTCATTTTTATTTGTACCTCATCAAAAGTGGTCAATTTTTGTTTTTATTTATTATCTATTGATATAGATGCACTTTGAGTATGTACTGTAGAAACTATACCTCTATTATAGATCAGCCTGGCTCGAAACATGAGGTAAACAACTTGATGTATCTTTTTAACTTAATTATATATAAATAAAAATTAATGGCTAAATGTGTTGCTAAGCGCAAAACTCAGGAATGGCTGGACCAATACGGATTTTTTTTCGAATATTCGTTATAGTCTGAGGAAGGTTTCTATTAAGAGAAAAATGGTAGGTAGGTAGGTAAGGTAGGTATGTAGGTAGGAACTTAGAGTAAGGTAGATAGGTAGTATAATTACTACTAGTGTATGTCATATTATTTGTTTCATTTTTTATAAACAAATAGATTATAACTAAAATTCACTGAAATTTAACTTTCTTTCACCAAGTATTTTTATTCTTTTGGTTGGTTGAACTTCTTCGTCCTCATTTATTTCTCCGTGTTCACATATATTTATTTTTAGAAATATTGATAGCCATATAAAATCTTGTTCTATGTTTTCTTTTCGTCCTTCTTCGTTCTCGTTTTCTTCATTTTTCTCATCAATCTATTTTTCTTTCCTTAGTTCTATTTCCTTCTCTTTGTCGTTTTCTTCTTTCTCTTGTACATTATCTTAACTCTATCTCTCTATCTCAACTGGCGGCTTCGTCCGTACGAAGAGAAACCGGTGCATATCGGCTCAAGCCAGGCCTCGCTCAGACAAAGCGCACACACGCGCCTTGCTTGTAGTAGTGTACCTATCATAGCGCAGTTGTATGAAGCTTACCCTCTGTCCGTTTACTCTGTGCTATCTACTTTTATGCGAGATAAGTAAAGCGATAGTTTATAATGAAATATGTGGATAAAACTTTAAACTTACCTTGATAATAAATGTATAACCTTTTGTTTGTAATATTTTTTTAGACCTCTCTTCATTCGTTTCTGCTTATTCCCATGTTTTACAAACTAAATTTAAATACTACTAAAACTGTAAAATACTATGAGTTTATAACACTAACACTACTTATAGATACATAGAATACTTTTTAACTTATAAACAAGAATCAGAAATAAAACTTTTTGACGAATCGAAAGTCGGTTCTATTTTTTGTTAATAAGTTTTATTTCACGCTTTTTAGTGGGTCGGTTTGTAACTTATCTAGTTACAAAAGCCAAAATGTCAACTACTTATCACCTTTTACAAAATATCGCTTTTCCCGGTGCAGAGCCGTTAATTTTTGAGGAGTTCTCCTGGTACATCACTATCAGCTCTACTTCACCATATGCATTGTGACGAGCATAAAGTGCTTAACATCTATATTCAAGTAATCTAATCGCAATCCACGAAATACTTATTATTGAGTAGTTTCGATGGCCATCTGGGGTCTTCGTCATCAGTTCCACTTCCTCAAATGGTGCTTTTCGAGAGAAACTAAACAAGGTACTATAAGAAATACCCAAAACGCTATAGTTATGCCTATAATATTTGAAGAGTTCCCTCGATTTCTCCATGATTTCATCATCAGATCCAAACGTGACGACAATAGAACTAACTAGAATGTATATTCTTTCAAACAAAAAAAGAATTTTCCAAATCGGTCCAGCCATCTGCGAGTAATGAGTAACATCATAAAAAAAAGTTCAAGACGAATTGAGAACCTCCTCCTTTTTCTAAAGTCGGTTAAAAAGCTATTCCACTATTTACAAAATTAATTTTTGCAGTAATATTTTACGATATTATTTCGTAGTGCTTGAGCTCTCGCAACGCGACGTACGTCCACCTAGCAACACAATGCGCCCCGCACTGAATTTGTGGACGAGTGCGGGGGTGATGTAAACGCAGTCTTTAATTGGACGCATTTTTAATTTATTGTAATAAAAATAATACATGTTTGTAAAAAGTAACTAAACCAAATTATTTTCATTTGTATTGCAAAGCAGTAGTATATTTTTTATACTCTTTTGATAAGAAATTAAGGAGTAAAATGGTTTCATCTCAGTGATTTGGAGGTGATTTGGCATTTTTTTTTCTTATTATGTGATACCGATAGAAAAATTGTGGCTAAACCAAATTACGGTTCATACCATGTAGATTACTAACAATTTTTTTCAGATGTAATTTCTCTGTAATTGCCGACGAAAAGTTGCTTCATCTGAATGCTTTTTTCAAGCTTTTTTCGAGACAGCAGCCTTAAGTTCACTTTGCTGTTACTAGGTCCCTTTAAAATATTATACTTACCATATAACCAGGGAATGCTAAGTACTTCAATTAAACAATAGGCATTTTTAGGCAAAACTATTTATTAATTAATCAATTTTTAATAACATAAATCTAACAATCATTTTAATATAACTATAATTTAAAACTAACATTTATTTACTTCTAGGCTTGTGACTCTGATTTGAATATAATTATTAAGTGTGAATGCTAGCCATGGAGGGGCAGACCATGACTCCTTTATATGGAATCACCATATACTCAAGTCCCACTTAGAGGATCTTCACCAGGCTGAAAATGAAACAGTGTGGTTTTTAGGTCAGTATTATTTAACATTACCATCCCACTATGGCTGGTTTTATAACTAATGCTTGTGTATTGTTACACAATATTGCCAACATTGCTAGGCTTCCGGTAAAAACATTATCACCTCAAGATGAACAACATGAGGCAAATATGCAGGTCAGTAATTTACAAAGAAATCAAATTCAACCATTGTGAACATACAAAACTATTGACAGATTCTGATAATAATAACACTAATAAGCCTATGAAAATTTAACATTGAAATTTATGTTTCAGATAACTAATACACAGATTGGAACTGCATCACGAAGAAACCACCACCTAGCTGCTGGTGAAGCAATGAGAGATGGTCTTGTACAGTGACTTTGGTCAACATCATGATGGTTTAGATTACATTTATTTCACTTTGTATTTTTATGTTTTATTTGGCTAGGTAAATGTTAAGAATATAATTTATTTTCTGCATTAATATAGTGCAAAATAACATAACCCACAAACCTAATTATATCCAATATGTTACTAACATACTGTAAACAAATTTTAAAACATAAAAATGTGATATTGGAATGACATTAAAAGAACAATGTAAATAATTATATAAATACATAAAATGGACCATTCTTTTGAAGTCCTAGTTGTCCCACTCCCCTCAGCATTGAGCACTTCAGCCACCTCCGTCCACAAGCGCAAAGATTCTGCTCTTCCTTGGGCGCTTTTGTTATAACCCTGAGCCCTAGCCAGGTTAGGGTTATGCTCCATAAAATCGAGCAAGATATTAAATTGAGCCTCGGAAACTCTTGCTACACGTCTTGCCATTTCTACAAAAGGGGTAAATACAAATTAATTGATTTGCATAATGATGATTAAACATTCATCAAAAGTAAACTTAGTTAACACTTACTTTCTTATAAACAGTCCGACTCTAACGAAATCCGCTAGGAAAATAATCGAATGCTTTGTAGAAATGCATTCACGAAATTTACAAGAGGTGCAGGCACAATCAGTTTTTTTAAACAGCACGAACTCTTGAGTTGTTGGATATGTAGAAAACCACTTGAAACCATCATTTATAGTTTCTGACTCAGCCAAATGTTTTGAAATTTGAATTAACATTGCACAACTCTTTAAATTTAAGTTGATGTTGACGAATAAGGGACAGGGGAACCTAATTATTATTTACTAGCTTTTGCCCGCGACTTCGTCCGCGTGGAATAGTTACTTTGGGCTAACGTTAAATTTAACCTCGATTTTGAAGCATTCTTCATTGGCGCTCCGCTCCTATTGGCCTTAGCGTAATGATATATAGCCTATAGCCTTTCTCTATAAATTGACTATTATGATTAAAAATTAAATATTTTTTCAATTCGAACCAGTAGTTCCTGAGATTATCGCGTTCAACCAAACAAACAAACTGTTCAGCCTTGTATTATTAGTATAGATAGCTGTTGCCCGCGACTTCGTCCGCGTTTCCGTCGTTTTTCGTAAAAAGTAGCCTATGTCGTTCCTCACGGTTCAGTGATTTTGATGTAACAGACAGATTAACTTTCATAATTTAGTAGGGAAATATAATATGTCAGTCTATAATACTGTTGAAAAATATCGCAATGCGGAACCGCACAATATTATTGTTAATAGCTGTGCCCGCGACTCCGTCAGCGTGTAACTCCTTATGTGTTATTAAGTTAATGTATTGGTAATATTGTTTAAATCACGTTCACATGAGGCTTAAGTACCTATAGAACGAAAATACTTCAGCGCAAAGCTTCCGGGTAAACTATGTTGAAAGTTGACCCGTCCCGCACGTGAACATAAAGATTTCTAGAACTGCTAACCCGGGAAAGAGCGACGTACAACTGACCATGCGAGAAACAACTGACACCGAGATCTACTCCAGCAACACGAAAAGTCTGCCCTTGAACCTTATTAATTGTCATTGCATAACACACCGATACTGGGAATTGCGTTCTTTTAAATTCGAATGGAAAATTATTTGGTATTATGGGAATTCTGGGAATAAAGACGGTTTCTCCTGCACCGCAACCTGTTAAAATTTGAGCCTCGATTATATTTTGTTGCAACTGGGTTAAAATAAAACTAATATAAAAAAAGTGAACGTAAATTAGTCAAAACTTACCTATCGTTATACTAAAATAACTAATACCTATTTTATAAAATAACAACAAAAGGAATCAAAAAATAAATTATCAACGACTAAAAGTCGCGCTGATAAGCACGGTTTGTTAATATCTGTCTTATAAGTATTGTCCAATATATGAAAGTATTCTGTGGTATTGTCTGTCAATAAGGTCGAACGCTCTGAATGTCTATTCGGATCAACCATACTTTTCCTATCTCAATGGGATCAACAGGCAAAAATTGTATGTTTTTTTTTTGGGATTTTATGACCTGGTAACTGGACTTCGAATGGACGTCAAATCTTATTTTAAAAAATTGTATGAAGCCCGCACTTTTTTTTTTAGATAGGGCCTCTCGTAGTTCAGCACACTAAGGCTGGTCACTACTCAACCGCGAACCTCGCGCTCGGACACCCCGCCTTTTTAGGGTTCCGTAGCCAAATGGCAAAACACGGAACTCTTACAGTTTCGATATGTCTGTCCGTCTGTCTGTCTGTCTGTCTGTCTGTCTGTCCGTCCGTCCGTCCGTATGTCACAGCCATTTTATTCCGAAACTACTAAGACTATACATGTGAAACTTAGTAGGTAGATGTATTCTATGAACAGCTTTCCGATTTTAAGACAAAAATTAAAAAATATTTAAAATAAAGGGGGATCCCCATACATGGAACTAAAACTGAAAATATTTTTTTTCATGAAACCTATGCGTGTGTGGTACTTATAGACAGGTCTTTAAAAATGATATAAGGGTTTCTAAAGCCACTTTTTCATAAAGTCAATCGTTTAAAAGATATTAGCTTCCAAAGTGGTAAAATGTCCCCCCCTCCCTCTAACTTCTATAATAATGGAGTGAAAAATCTAAAAAAAATATATATATCTGTAGATCCTAATGTAAACTTTCAACCAAAATTGGTTTGAACGAAATCGGGTAAGCAGTTTTGAGATACAGCATATTTTCTAAAACCGCAAATATAACTTTGTAATTCATACAAACACTATGAACAACAAACTTATCTAGCGTAGTTGTAAAAATGCAAATAAGCTGGTTTCTAGAAATTTTAAAGGTTTTTAGGAACCCTTCATGGGCGAGTCTGGCTCGCACTTGGCCAATCGAGACGCGTCGAGCGCGGCGACCGATTCTCAAAAATAATCCTTTAGCATGATTCAGTATTCACGCGCGATGGCTTATTATTAGCGTATTTCATGCATAACTTTGGTGTTTCTATACCGATTTATATGATTCTGTTTTATGGAATAGTTAATAATGTTAACTTTTTCAATTAGGGGTGACTGAGAGTGTTATAAACGTAAGAGTAGACAAATATTATAATCAGAAAGCTTCGAACTGCTAAGCTATCGGGAGTTACACGTGTTATTGTGAGTCAACCATAAAAGATAGACATATGCTGTCGTGGGATATTTTTTATATAATTTTAAGGAGAACATTTCCGTCATAAATGATTTCTGTGTAGCTTTAACCATTAAGGTTGCACACGCGACGGAAGCTTAAAAAATGGAGTAACTTCTCCCGTTTTTCCAACATTTCCCTTCACTGCTCTGCTCCTATTGATTGTAGCGTGATGAAAAGTATACTATAACCTGCTCAGGAGTATGAATATTAATTGTACCAAGTTTCGTTAAAATCCGTCGAGTAGTTTTTGTTTCTATAACGGTTATACAGACAGACAGACAGACAGACAGACAAAAATTTTACTGATTGCATTTTTGGTATCAGTATCGATCCCTAATCACCCCCTGATAGTTATTTTGTAAATATATTTAATGTACAGAATTGACCTCTCTACAGATTTATTATAAGTATAGATTTATTAATACGGAGTTACGTTACGGCATGACATTGACAAGCTGCCGATATTAAGAATGTTGCCAGTCTACCAAGTTAAATTCTAAGATCTAAGAGCTTATTTGCCATATTTTGTTGATTATTTGCATCCAATACCTTAATTATGTACTAATTACAGAAATTCTGCACAAATAACTTACTCGGCTAATAAAAACTGCAAAGGAAAAATAACCGGTAAAAATACGATCTTTACTTTTTTCCTGCGACAACATTAACACCAAATATGATTCTGCTTTGCGTACGATTCTGCTAATTTTGGTAACCATTTTACGAATAATAGAGGAATTGCTTAGGATCTGCCGGGAATTCATAAAGTGATTCACTTTTAGCGGAATTGCTCTATGTGGCCTTTTTAAGCCTGCTGATACACTGCAAAGTCCACACGCGAGAGGCCCTGCTTTTGACCAAACCGCACGCAAGGTCAAAATGCTCGAAGAACCATAAATGTACGGGTAGGGTACATTTGAAATGATAAACTGATAAAATGAAAATAATGATATATTAAAAGTACACAACTTAACAAATAGGAAAAATTGATGTACAAAATGATAATTGATCGACACGTGGCGAAAGCGTCTTTGATAATTATTTAGCCCGTTATGTGTTAATCGCGACACTTTTCTGATGCTACTAACGCGATGCGTTGAAATAATTAGTTATAAGTCGAACATGCATTTCGCTGCGCGTCGATGTCAGCATAAACTTAAAACTACTGTTATTGTACGGCTTCGCTCGTACATTGTTAAAAAGTTTTTTTTTCACTCTTTTTAGTTGGATGATTTTTAATTTACCTAGTTACAAGAGCTTAAATGTCAACTACTTATAACCTTTTACAAAATATTGCTTTTCCCAATGCTGGGCCGTTAATTGTTGAGGAGTTCTCCTGGTACTTCACCATCAGCTCTACATCACCATATGCATTGTGACGAGCATAAACTGCTTAACATCCATATTCAAGTAATCGAATCGCATTCCACTTAATACTTATTATTGAGTAGTTTCGGCGGCCATCTGTGGTCTTCATCATCAGATCCACTTCCCCAAATGGTACTTTTTGAGAGCAACTGCACAAGTTACTATAAGAAATACCCAAAACGCCATAGGTGTGCCTATAATATTTGAAGAGTTCCCTCGATTTCTCCAGGATCCCATCATCAGATCCTGACTTTGGTGATAGTGGTACCAATTTCGAAGTATACCCATTCGAACAAAAAAAGAATTTTCCAAATCGGTTCAGCCGTCTTCGAGTACTCGATGATCATACATAAAAAAAAAAAAAAATGTACGCGTCGAATTGATAACCTCCTCTTTTTGTCGTCGGTTGAAAATAACATTTTTGTTTCATCATCTTTCTAATTATTACTTACTTTGTGGATTTTAATTTTATTGTTCGATTTAATATGACTTTTTAATTAAAGTGATTTTATGATATAATTTTACTTTACTTTTATATTATATTATTTATAATCTGTGGCTATGATTGTAATGTTACCTGAATAAATTACTTTTATATGTTGTATGTTAGTAAGTACGTAACTGTGTCACGTAATAAAAAAATCGTTTGGTATAGTGTTGTACATCTACATATAGGTGGTTCGGTGTCAGGGGCTGTGTAAGATGTCATCATCAATATTCGTCACTGCTCCGCTATTGTTGTTCTCCGCGAGGGTGAAAACAAAACAGATGTGTTACCGTCTACGTTTTCAATTTATAAGTAACGTCAGGTGGCTTTACATGTATTATGTAGCCATCTCAACGATGTGGAGCTCGCAGCTAAATACTAACAGGCACTCGGGACAATCGTCGAGGTTAAGCAACGCTTGGTGAGGTCGGTCTGTGGATTACAATCGATAGATGTTTATTACACTAGTTACATTGACTCGGATGTAGCTGAGTACTAGTGTTTTATATAGAGCAACTGCCTGTCTGACCTACATAACCAATAGCCGAGTAACACAACACCCTTTGGTAAGACTGGCGTCAAACTTTATGGCTGCTGACTACCTGTAAAGACTGTCACACATGTAGAAACGACAACCGAGACCAACGGTTAAATGTACTTTCCACGTCACAGAGAATGCTCGACGTGTTGTGATGGTCATCCGTCCACGTCACAGAGAATGCTCGACGTGTTGTGATGGTCATCCGTCCACGTCACAGAGAATGCTCGACGTGTTGTGATGGTCATCCGTCCACGTCACAGAGAATGCTCGACGTGTTGTGATGGTCATCCGTCCACGTCACAGAGAATGCTCGACGTGGTGTGATGGTCATCCGTCCACGTCACAGAGAATGCTCGACGTGTTGTGATGGTCATCCGTCCACGTCACAGAGAATGCTCGACGTGGTGTGATGGTCATCCGTCCACGTCACAGAGAATGCTCGACGTGGTGTGATGGTCATCCGTCCACGACCGACTCCAGCTAGCTTTACCTTGACGATCGACGTGAGCAGCTATTAGCCACGAGCTCCCCCAACTTCATTGTATCATCATGCATATTACTCTCACATGAAATAATGGAGGGCGCGGAACCATCTGCTGACAAGCTTTAATGAAAGTTGCCGTCCTTTTAAAAACATTTTCTTTTGTGGCTTCACTTTGAACGAGTTCTGGCAACAGTTTTAAAAATTGTTACCTTGAAGCGCACGTGATGGCGCTTTCACAATATTGTAATTAAAAGCTTTCCTTTTGGCGATGGGCTGTGCGTTGTATAGTAAATACCTACAGGCAATCTATTATAACCGAAATAGTTTCCGATGACGTGAGATGTTTGCAGCGGAGCTTGTATTTTAGAAAATAATTATAACAAAGTGAGGAAAAAACTAATTTATAACCGTTATATGTATATCTTTTCGAGATTTGGTTGTGATATTGTTAGGAAGGAATTAAGAACAGGAGAAGTAGAAGTTTCAAGTTATCTAACAATAAGTCTAAACTTTATATTACTACTACCATGTACTAATTGACTGAATTATAAAAAAAAAACTCACCATACGCTTTCAATGTGCTTGGATTGTAAGTATGAACTTAAGTGAATTTGTTATTTTTGAGAACTATGATCTTGAAATCTGAATCGACTTAGTAAGGATTAGCCTCGAGCTGCGTGTATGTACCCCTTGAGTCGTCAGCGCGCCGTGTTCCACGCGCGCCTCAAAGAGCAGCCAGTGACATTGACTGCACCCGACAGGGCCATTTTCAGTAGTTCCAATTCAGCCAGAGCAGAAGAAGAAATGATTTTTCCCACGAAAACAAAATGGTATCCGCAAACATACTGTTGCCGTTGTTTCTGACCTTTTTAGGGATCCGTTATCCTAAAACGCTACTAAAAGACAGCCATTAGTACATACGTAGGCATACTGCACACTCAATACACGATCAATACACTTCACAGAATCGCTCGCTACTCATAACAAAGTGAGACCAAGTGTTTCACATCCAATTATGATTCTAAGCGTACTCAAATAAATGAATCCAAATGTCTTTTTACACTAGGAAAATAATGTTTAACAAAATATCAGAGTGTGCATGGATTAATTTTCTAATTAGTAGTATTTTCTTTCAATATTTTTATGAAAAGGACAGATTTTTTTTGACAATTTTTTTTTAGGTATTATTTAGCATCTTATCTGGTGCAGGTTGATTTTGATCTAAGTTTGTACCAACGTTATTAAGTAGATCTATTTCTTTCGTAATACGTAATTTTGTGAAGAAAGTTTTGCCGGAGCTTCGTGAAATATATTTGATAGGTTTTACTTTGATGAGATCTGGTTTATACAGTTCGTTATGTCTGTCTGTCCGACCGCATGTCGCTGACACTTAATTCCGAAAGTATTGGGACTGCAGATTTGAAACTTGGTAGGTAGATGTATTGAGTGAACCGTTTTAAGATATTAATTCAAAAATAAAAACTCAGCGAAACATAACTTTGATTTTCATAGTGTTTGTATAAAAGATAATATTTGTGGATTTTAATAATGTGCTATTTTCAAATTCAAAAACTGCTGACTATATTCAAACCAATTTTCATTGTAGTCAGTCTTTGTTTAATTAGAAAGAACTTCAAAAATATCTTAGTCTGAATGTAGTTGGTTGCCTCATAGCCCGATGATGTCATTAATGCTTGACATGGTCGCAGCTCTATTCTGAATGTAGGGCACTTCCATCGGCTCCGCCATGTTTGTTCTAGGCGCTGTCTCCAGGAACACTGGCTGCGGCGTGTCAACACTGCCTCGCTGCGGATGTGTACCTAAGGCTTGCCTCGGATTATTGGCTCCCGGAATGCGCCACTGAAACAACTGTACCGAAAACTTTTTAAATTTCTGTTTTAAGGAAATTAAAAAACTCCAGCAGTAAGTCTGAATAATGGCCGTTATAAAGTTTCGACTGAAACTTTTGATCATTTTCTTGATAAGTATCACAGAACAAGTTTTGAAAGTGAAATATTCATTTTCTGCGGTATTTTTATGTAGGTGGGTACTGAAAAAATAAGGAAATATATTAAAATGATTGACAATTTGTTAAGGCCGAAAAGTTGCTCTCGTATTCAATAGAGTTTTCTAATAATGATTGCGATATAACTTGCGATATAACAACAGAGAAAAGGTTTTAATGTAACTACGTGAGGGAGATGTTTAGAATACATAAGTACATAATGCACATGATGATGATGCACGTGCCACTGCTGGGCACAGGCCTACTGTCTGCGAGAGGGACTGATCGAGCACGTGGGCGCAGAGCGGTGGATGATGGATGTTACATGTGTTATTTCCTCACAATGTTTTGCTTCACCGTTTATAGACCAGTGGTGGTGATAAAAGTATGTTATGTGCCGGCCTGGGTCTGCCTGGGTTCGAGCCCACGTCATATTCCTCAAAAGTCGTGCCTGTAACCGCTGTGCCACCACACGTTATTGGCTCATGTTGCGTATTTGAAGTGAAATACGATAAAATATAAAAGAAGTATGCAGTAACTAGATTCATAAATTGATCTACAGTATTTACACAGTTACTAGCAACATAGTGGCTTGATTACTGGTACACAGTACAGAGCGCAAGCTCATTATATACATAGATAGAGAACTGCCTCGTTGGTCCACTCAGTTGAGATTCCGCTTCCGACGCTCGCCCGCGACGGTCGTACCGCTCCGCGCTCTCGATCGTTCCGTGCCTGAGTCATCGCTACGCTTCGTCACGCCCGCCGTGACGTCACTCGTAGTCGCCGACTACGACGCCTGGTCCGGATCCGCCTTTTTCGAGGCGGTGAAGGATATCCTGTTTCTATAACAGAGTATCGTCAAAAACAATTTGGTTTGGCCCCTTCAGGGTAAAACCACAGTTTCGTGGTCCTTGGTTGGAAACCTCACGGTGTCAACAATACCAAGGGGGTGCTGACCCGACGCACCCGCTGGTCCCCTTCAGGGTGAAGCAGTCAATTGGAGTCGAGTGCTAGGTTTTGGCCTTGGGGGATCTCCTAGTCATACCTAGTTACTGAGTTTCCTTTTCAGCTACACACCTAGTGTCGGTTGGGTGTGTCTACCCCTTCGCACTAGACCCAATAGGGCCCGGCTCGCACAATAAGACTGGCGACCGGTTACAAGCTTAGGGCTCACCATTAGGTACTCACCTCCCAGTCGCTACCCGACTGGGAGGGTTACACATCCCCGGACCCATCCATCCGGGGAGTTAGGCCAGTTAGGCTTTAAATGGGTCCCCCGCGGGAGAGAAATCTCCAAAATTTCCCCATAAAATTTTTGATTCATTCGCCAATCATGGCAAACTCCAATATTTTGGAGATATTGCTAGAAATACTTAAGGAAAACCCTGCTATTTCCGCCAAATATGGCGGAAAAATCCAGCGTGAAATCGCTAACTGTCCTCCGGCTACCGAAGCCAACGTCGCTGATTTTAGTGACGCGCTTGACAGCCCATTATCTCCCCCGCTTGCTGATCAAGGCATTCCGGTTGGTCAATTCACGGAAGTGTTTATCAACTCTGATCCCATTGTTCATCGAACAACGAACGACTTCCAGGTAGATAGCCCTCTATCGCTCCCGCCCGCCGACAATGTCATGCCGACCGCCCAATTCCCGAAATCATCCATTGTTTCCGGCCCACCTACTAATCCTATTGTTCATAGAACAATGGACGCCGCGCAGGTGTGCGCTGCAGTTGAATTCCGTGAAATGGACACCACCGAACCTGTGTCCAATAACAACTCTGACAATGATTTGTCATCATGCCCCTCGTCCTCGGAAGACGACTTTCAAGTCGTCACCGGCGGCAAGAGGAAGAAAGGGAAAACCTCCCAGGCCAGTAAGGCCAAAAAAACCACCGCGTCGCCCCCGTCCCCAACTCAAACGCCCGTTCGACCCGCTAGCCCCGTCCCAACTACCTCTGCTCGCATGCAGAATAGTCCCCCCCCAGCCCCATAGCCCAAACTTCCTCAGCCCAAAGGAAGCAACGCCCTCCGCCCCCCTTTTACATCCAAGACAAGGGGAAATGGACTGATGTGTCCAAGATGTGTGTTGATCGAAAGATCAACTACACAAACGCCCGTGCCTGCCAAAATGGCATTAAAGTCACCGTCCCTACGTCGAACGATTATAGGGAACTATATCGCGCCCTCCGTGAAAGGAATATTTCCTTTCACACTTTCTCCTTCCCCGAGGACACGCCCACTCGTGTAATTATTAAACGTGTCCCTAAAGAAATCCTTGTACAGGATATTAAAGACGACCTTGCCGATCAAGGTATACCAGTGATCGCCGTCCATCGCTTACATAAAGCGAGAGGCGGTGAATTGTACGACATGGTTCTTGTCATTTGTGAACCAACCGAAGGTCATCACCCAATATTTAAGATTAAGTCCATTTGCTCCCTATCCGGTATCTCAATTGAAAAGCCCTACAAAACCGCAACAGTGGGACAATGCCACCGTTGCCAACTGTATGGCCATGCGCAGAGCAACTGCTATGCGACTCCCAGATGCGTCAAGTGTCTGGGCGAGCACAGCACTGCGGACTGCCCTCGGCCCAAAGACCGAACCCTCTGTTCGGAACCACCCAGCTGCGTTCTCTGCGGCCAGACCGGTCACCCGGCAAACTACCGCGGCTGTCCCAAAGCCCCCAAACTCGCTCCTAAATTAGCGAAGCGCGCCAACACCCGCCAACAAAGAGAGGCACCTTCCTCTCAAATTCCCCAACGTCTAGCTCCTCAGAGACCATCCCCGTGGAACAGGCTAAACCACGAAAAAGCCTTTCCCTCCTTGGCCCCTGCCAAACCTTTGCAGGCACTGATGGATATACCCATCACAGCGCAGATCCTGCCTATAGCCGTGGCTCCAGAGGCCACAACCAGCCCCAAACCCGCGCCTCAAACCACTGCTGCTCCTGCAGCCAAACAACCGCCCAAACCCTCACCCGTCGGGAACGGCGAGTCTTGCGCCCAGACTCTACTGCGCCACTATAAAATATTTATGACCCGCCAAGCCAGGTCTCTCCGCGATGCCCTTCTGACTGCCGAGCAGCAGAATAACGGCAAAATTACGACGGAAATGTACAGCCAAATATTCAGCACACAAAGTGATGTCGTGCTAGGCCTCGACCAGATGGATGCGATGGACTGGTCCAATGGATTCCCAACGCACAAATCACACTAGGCCTCGATCCCTCAAATTAGGTTTTTTCAACGCCAATGGCATTTTCAACCAACGCGCCGAAATAACTAAATTCCTCCGCGACCACCAATTAGACGTCCTCCTTATACAGGAGACCCTTTTGAAACCCCACCGCGCTGACCCCAAAATTGCGAATTACCGTCTAGTTCGCAATGACAGAACACGCTGCCACGGCGGCGGTACCCTTATTTATTATAGGAAGGAGTTATACTGCATCCCTCTGACCCCACCCGCGCCTCTCTCTCACCTAGAGTACTCTGCCTGTCGACTAGGCATGACTGGTCATCCTTCGATAACCATCATCTCTGCCTACCATCCCCCACCATCGGTCGCGTCTCTTGCTTCAGACGATCCTATCGCGCTCACCAGCGATCTCACGACTCTCTTCGGCCCAAGTGACTCCGTCTTACTAGCGGGCGATCTCAACGCCAAACACCCCGCTTGGAACAGCAACACGACAAATGCCAGAGGCAGAATCGTGTATAACCTAGGCGCGACCCTAAACTATGACGTCATCGCTCCGATGACTCCCACCCACTACCCACACGACACCAACCATAGGCCCGATGTCCTCGATGTGGCGCTCCTAAAGAATGTAAACCTCCGTTTACACTCCATAGAAGCGCTTCACGAGCTTAACTCGGATCACCGTCCCGTTATCCTACACCTAGGTTCCCGCTCGGGTAACCATGATCCTACCCAACCTCCTCTGACCCAATTGATCACCGACTGGAGGAAAGTAAATGAAAAACTGAAATCCACCACGTCGCAACAATTGGACACCATTCCTGACCACATAGTCTCAGTCGCTGACACGACGGCGGCGATCGACTCGCTTACAGATCACGTACAATCCGTCCTGAACGATTGTTCAATGGATGTTCCTGTAGTGGAAGACCACCGCTGGAAACTCCCGGACGATGTACGGAATCTGATAACCGAGAAGAACGCAGCCATCCGCGCGTACAGCGCTTTTCCCTGCGCCGCAAACAAAGCTCACATGCGCAACTTACAGCGTGCTGTAAGGAAACGCATTGCCGAGCAGCGTAATGCGAGCTGGGACAAGATGCTGAGCGAACTTGAGCCCTCCCATCTTGCCTTCTGGCAGCTTCAGAGGAAGTTACGATCCACTGAAGAGGCCACAATGCCTCCTCTCATTCGTCCCGATAAGAGTATCGCCTTCGATAACTCTGAAAAAGCAGAATGCCTAGCCGACAGCCTAGAGTCCCAGTGTTCTCCCAGCTCTCAACCAGTAGACCAAGCCCACCTCGATATGGTGAACGCCGAAGTCGAACGTAGAACTTCCCTTCCGCCCGTCGAAGATCCCGATAATCCACTGGCCCCCATCACTCCTGATGAGGTCCAGGATATCATTAAAAGTCTCCAACCGCGAAAAGCCCCTGGCTCCGACGGCATCACCAATAGGGTTTTCAAACTTTTCCCCGCCCAGCATATTATTATAGTGCTAATGACTGCCATCTTCAATGGCGCATTGAGCAATAATATGTTCCCTACAACCTGGAAACAGGCCACCGTCATAGGTATTCCCAAACCAGGCAAGCCCAAGTCTGACCCGTCTAGCTACCGTCCCATTAGCTTACTCAACGTCCTCGGTAAAATCTATGAAAGGCTTATATATAAGCAGCTCAAAGATTTTGCCGAAGCAAAGAGTCTAATACCCAATGAGCAGTTCGGATTTAGAACCGAACACTCATGTATCCAACAAGTCCACCGCATCGTAGAACACGTCAGCGCCGGCTTCCAACGGGGCGCAATAACGGGAGCCTTATTCTTCGACATAGCGAAAGCGTTCGTCAAAGTCTGGCACAATGGCTTAATCTATAAGCTATACCAACTCGGCGTGCCTGATCGTCTCGTGCTCATCCTACGGGAATTTTTATCGAATCGCACCTTTCGTTATCGAATTGAGGGGGAGCTCTCCTCCCCCCATCCCATTCGCGCAGGAGTTCCTCAAGGCTCCGTACTATCCCCCCTCGTTTTCACGCTATTCACTAGTGATATTCCCAAGCATAAAAATACCCAGCTAGCCCTATTCGCCGACGATACGGCTATCTATTATACCGGTCTTAAACCCGATGCCATCGCTCGCACTCTCCAAACTTCCGCAAACACTCTGGCCAAGTGGTTCCGGAAATGGAGAATCGAAGTCAACCGAGACAAAAGCCAGGCAGTCCTCTTTTCTAAACCGCGGATAAACCCACCCTCCCCTCGTCCGATTACCATGTACGGCAAGCCGATCCCTTGGGAAAAGCAAGCCAAATACTTAGGCGTGGTCCTCGATAGACACCTCTCCTTCGCTGAGCAAATAAAGCAGGCACGTTCGCGCGCCGCTTTCGCTCTAGGTAGGCTCCACTTCATTCTTAGCTCTCGCAGCAAGTTATCACTCAGGTGCAAGCTGCGTATTTTCACCGCGGTCATCCGTCCCATCATGACCTACGCCTGCGTTGTTTTCGCACACGCAAAGCCCTACCTACTCCATAAGATGCAGACCCTCCAAAACCGATTCCTCCGTAGAGTCACGGGAGCCCCCTTTTATGTTCGAAATGAGCTTCTTCACGTAGACCTCAAGATGCCCACCATCCAGCAGTTCATGAAACGCATCTCCAAGCGTTTCTTTGAAACTTCAATCCGACATAGGAATCCCCTTATCATATCGGCCGCCCAATATGAACCCTCGCGTATCTCTAAGATTCGCCGACCAAGGCATACCCTAGTCACTCCCGATGACGCAATCGACGGCTCTCTTGGAGCAGGGTTGCTCCAAGAGAGCCGTAGGGAAACAAGTACAGTGGCACACAAACACAAAAACCGACCGTCCTTCCGTCCTCGCCGCCCACCGCGACGTCCTCGTAATAGTCCACCCCGACCCTTGCCAGAGCCAGCCCGCGACGCTGAGCCAGTAGCTTTAAATTCCCTTATTAATAATAATAATGATATGATCCAGCCTGTCCCTAGCTGCCCTCCCCTGCGACGCCCTAAGCCGAGGTCCGTACCCCACAGGGGGTGCCCTTAGCGTGTAGTCGCCTAGTTTGTAAGTTTTTTAATAAGCCCTGGCTGGAGGCTTTAATTAATTTATTAATTAAGGCAACCACAGGCAAGCCCGGTTAAGCAGCCGACAACCTCAGAGGTTGACCTGCGAGATGCCACACACAAAAAAAAAAACGTTGGTCCACTCGTCGCAAGCGCAACAGCTAGCAACAGATCATTACCAGCAAACACACTCTGGCATGGAATTCCACTCCGTAGACATACGCACAACGAAAGTATTCACAAAACTGGACGTATGGGTGAGATGTCTACCATGTAATGATGGCGCATTGACGTTCGACTTGTAGTCCAATGATGAAAGGGACTTGGTGGAATTCCATCGCATACTCTGAAATGTAACCGATAGAAAACCGAAAGGCTTGCAACACATTGTCGATGTTGAATGCTGCCCGTGTAATACATAATTAACTTGTTTATTTCATAGTTGTCGCAATTAATCTGTAGTGTTTGTGATAAATTGCCAACCCATAAAAGCTGCCTAAAGATATACGGAACAAAGTAAAGTTATATCACAAAATAGTCCTTATCAATTCAGTACTACGTTTAAGGCCGCAAATTAGCTGAAACATTGCCAAACAGAAAATTAAACGACGCGTACTTATCCGAAAAGTTTGCTAAAATACAGTTTTATTTGAACAAACTCGTTCAAACGCAAACTCGTTGCGAATGCTGTTTCAGTTATAATTGCTGGTTTAATAACTGTATGTAGACGTCCTATTTTTTAGAAATGTTTCAGGGAATAAGTTGGCATGTTTCTTTCCGTTTAGTTTGGGATATTAACCTGTTATCAATCTTATAAAAGCAATGATGACCCAGTGGTTACGGCCCGACTTACGAGTTGTAGTTGTTGTTGGTCGTGAGTTCGAACCCACTCAGGCATTTTACTTCATCTTCCTGCTCTTATCCCATATACTTGAGGTCAGCGCGTCACGTTTTTCTGCCATTCTACCGTTCTGTCAGAGATCACAGTATCTTTTACGTTTTTTTTTTTGTTTCGTATTATTTCTCACACAATCCATCTCGTCTTTTTTTGGCCTACCTCCATCCAGCATCATTCAAACCTCTATTAATCACATGTGTGTAATCTTTCTTTCAAAAATATTACTTATAAGTGAAGGAAACAGGCATTTTGGTTTTATTTTTTTTTTGTGGCCCTCCTCCCTCCTTTGTTTTTTGTGATTTCTACTGGGTACAAAAAGTGGAATAAAATTGTCCATACCGAAATTTTTCGTTAATTATTCTTGGAATAAATGAAGGCTCTCCCTTAAAAAAGTGGGGACGGTAGAAGTCATCATTTTTATTAGTTTCTACACACAGTCTTAAATTGTTTATCCATCAGCACAACATTGCCCGAATATCCCACAGACTCTCGGATCTAAAATCATCACGTCGGCACCGCTAAGGCGAAGTTAAAAGCTTTGTAACTCGATTATATTATATGAGTTGGCGATCACGACCAGCTAACTTTATGCCAACTTTAACCGATGTTATGAATTAAGTTGGTTACTATGGAATTTTGATTTTATTTTTAGGGTTACTGTGCAATGCCACTGTAAATAATGTGCTGTGTAAGAATGAAGTTCGGAGAAAGTATTTTCTGGCCAGGAGTGTTCAAGTTCTAATGAAACGTGAAGTCAAGTTAGGCCTAGCAAGTCGTACTTAAATTTTTTCAATGAATATTTTGAAGCGGAAAAGTTTTTTTGTTTAAAATCTTTGAAAGTATTTTGGATGAAATTAGGTATAAAAGTCGCTTGAGAAAGGTCATGTGCCACTTTTTATTCGACTGCAAAAGAAATAAGGTTTTTAAAATAAGTAGACTTCGCTACGGGATGAACTGTGATTGGTGGACTTGATTGATGAGCCTGTCTCAAAATTGGAGGACTCGGAAGTGAATTATAAAGCTTTACGCTATTAGTGATGGAGCCGCCCATTGTGGCACTCGATTTTATAATAATAATTCCCATAATGTTAGCACTCACTTATAATTTTGTTTGGCAGCAGAAGCATGTTTAAATAAATGTTTTCTTGTGTATCTGAATGTATATCTTTCTTTCTAATATTATAATGCAAAAGTTTGCGAGGATGGAAAAATTACTGAACGGATCTGAATCAAATTTGGTAAATAGATAGATGACATCCTGGACACATCGGCTACTTTTCCCAGAATTCCCACGGGATCGGAATGTATGCAGGGAAACCCTCCCACATGAACGAAGTTGCGGGCAGAAACTAGTTTACTATAATTAAGATACGAGTATTTTTAACCGACTTCAAAAAAAGGAGGTTTACAATTCGTCCTGAACTTTTTTTTTTTTTATGTATGTTACCTCATAACTCGGAGATGGCTGGACCAATTTGGAATATTCTTTTTTTGTTAGAAAGCGTATACTTTCTAGTTGGTCTCATTGTCGTCACGTTTGGATCTGATGATGGGATCATGGAGAAATCGAGGGAACTCTTCAAATATTATAGGCACACCTATAGCGTTTTGGGTATTCCTTATAGTATCTTGTGCAGTTTCTCTCGGAAAGCACCATTTGAGGAAGTGGAACTGATGATGAAGACCCCAGATGACCACCGAAACTACTCAATAATAAGTATTTCGTTGATTGCGATTAGATTACTTGAATATGGATATTAAGCACTTTATGCTCGTCACAATGTATATGTTGAAGTAGAGCTGATGGTGATGTACCAGGAGAACTCCTCAAAAATTAACGGCTCTGCACCGGGAATAGCAATATTTTGTAAAAGGTGATAAGTAGTTGACATTTTGGCTTTTGTAACTAGATAAATTACAAACCGACCCACTAAAAAGCGTGAAAAAAATCTTTTTACCAAAAAATAGAACCGACTTCCATATAAAAACACTATAAAGGCAAAAATAACTTTAATTTCGGAAGGCGGTGTTTTTAGTTTTGTATATATTTTCGTTTTAGACACCGCCTTCCCAAATTAAAGTTATTTTTGCCTTTATAGTGTTTTTATATGGAAGTCGGTTCTTTTTTTTGGTAAAAAGATTGTTTTCAATTTGATAACAAGTTGTGTGTTCCGAATGCATAGGGATTTGTAGACGGAGGTGTTTGTGGTTGGTGTGGATTTGTATGACCTATACATAGCGGTTTTAGCCCTAGCTGTTTGAGACTCCTGGTATTGCGCCATGTTTTACCTTGAGTCGACGGTTGGTCATGTTCCAGACGCGCTTAACGAGCAGGCAGCCCCATTGACGCGGTACGATAGGACCAGTGCCTGCCGAGTCTGCGGGAAATTGTAATGAGATACTACGGCCCGGAATACAAAGGTTACTGAAGGAACAGCGTGGGTTTTAAGTAAATAGGAGTCTGGCACTGCCGTGCACTTTACTCAAGAAAGAGACATTTTTTTCCCCAAAAAAAGAAATAAAAACAAGTTAAAGGAAAAATAGAATTAAGGCGCTACGTAAAAGCGATTGATATATTTGGAAGAAGTACCAACATATTCGCAGATAATTCGTTGAAAAAAACACAAAAAAAATGATACTGATGTGGCTGAATTAAAACGCCACTATAGTGTAGTAATACTAGTGATCTATTTCGAGCGTAAAAGACGATGTCGCTCTATTGTTCCCCAATCCACATTCTCATTAAAATTATTATGACATGCTGATCACTCTCGAAATCTGAAAAGTATAATTACTATCAGCACAACATGGCGGCGGGAGCTGCATTTGATTGTTAGATTGTTGCCGGAAAACTTTTTACCATAAAATTAAACCGACTGAGACTAGTGAAAAATAACTTTAATAGCTATAACCTAGGAATCTTTAAGTCAAGAGTGAATAGGTTACTTTTAGGTAAGCGTGCTCCATCTTCGACCACATCATCACTTACCATCAGGTGAGATGGTGGTCAAACGCGAACCTATTTTAAATAAAAAAAAAAAAACTTTAATTTCGGAAGTCGGTTCTAAAAACGAAAATAAAAAACTAAAGACACCGACTACCGAAATTAAAGTTATTTTTCACTTTGCAGTGTTTTTGGGAGGCGGTTTAATTTTTTGGCAAAAAGTTTTTATTTCACTCTTTTTAGTTGGTCGATTTTTAATTAACTACTTATATTCATTTACAAAATATTGCTTTTCCCAATGTTGGGCCGTTAATTGTTGAGGAATTCTCCTGGTACTTCACCATCAGCTTCACTTCACCATATGCATTTTGACGAGCATATTGTGCTTAATAACCACATTCAAGTAATCGAAGCGGAACACATGAAATAGGTACTTATTATTCCTACTTACATTTACATATTGAGTAGTTCCAGTGGCCATCTGTGGTCTTCATCATCACGTCCACTTCACAAATGGTGCTTTTCGAATGGAACTAAACAAGTTACTATAAAAAATACTCAAATCACTATAGATGTGCCAATAATATTTGAAGAGTTCCCTCGATTTCTCCAGGATCCCATCATCAGATCTGGACATGGTGACAATGGGACCAATTTCGAATTATACCCTTTCAAAAAGAAAAAAGAATTTTCCAAATCGGTTCAGCCGTCTTCGAGTAATCGAATATCATACATTTAAAAAAATACACGCGTCGAATTGATAACCTCCTCTTTTTGTCGTCGGTTGAAAAGTTAAATTGTGTTTGGCAGCTACGCTGATACAGTTTTGAGATGAGAATAATTTCGATAATATGTCAATATGTGCTGAGGAACAATCCTCATTACGAACTTAAAATACACGGGAGAGCTATGCACAATTAAGATTAGTGCACAATTGATTGATTATGATACTTTCATTTATGAATGATATTCAATCTTATTGTAATAAACTAGTAGAGCCCGCGAGTTCGTTCACGTGTGAGGTGGTTCTGGCATAAATCCCGATCCCCGAATCCAGAGATAATAAGAATAATGAAATTGTTTATTTGAAACAAAAACAATACATTCAGCAAACAGAATTAAACGGTGGTAGCTGCAAAAGTTGAAACTGTGGCGCAGCTGTAAAATTTAAATTAAGTATGGTCGAACTTCGGGCCCTGGGCGACTGCTAGTTAATTTAATTGTGTTAATTTAATTATTTTTGTTCCAGCTAGCCTGCCAGTGCGGCTGAGTACGCTATTCTCTCTAAGCAGTCCACCTCAGAACAATCAAATAAAAGAACCGTTAAATATTAAAGACTATAAAAATATCCCTCCCCTACCCTTCTCTACCTTCTATTGTGGGCGAGCGAGACTATACTATTCTTTAATGTATGTACTCTAACAAACTACCGGCGAGCGGCTAATATAAAATGTACGTTGATTACACTTGATATACTGCTTATCTACTTATGATAAGGGCCGTAACAGTCGAAAGGGCTTTTATTCGCTCACTAGTTTATAGTAACGTAGTTTCATAGTAAAATGTACTGAAACGAGCAACTGATGAAAGTCTTCTACTTTACAATATTGTAGTTATGTTCTGCTTAGCTCTTTACTAATAATGTTGCTCCCAGTCTAACCAGATACAGCTGAGTGCTAGTGTACACATGAAGCGACTGAGCAACTGATGAAAGTCTTCTACTTTACAATATTGTAGTTATGTTCTGCTTAGCTCTTTACTAATAACGTTGCTCCCAGTCTAACCAGATACAGCTGAGTGCTAGTGTACACATGAAGCGACTGAGCAACTGATGAAAGTCTTCTACTTTACAATATTGTAGTTATGTTCTGCTTAGCTCTTTACTAATAATGTTGCTCCCAGTCTAACCAGATACAGCTGAGTGCTAGTGTATACATGAAGCGACTGAGCAACTGATGAAAGTCTTCTACTTTACAATATTGTAGTTATGTTCTGCTTAGCTCTTTACTAATAATGTTGCTCCCAGTCTAACCAGATACAGCTGAGTGCTAGTGTACACATGAAGCGACTGAGCAACTGATGAAAGTCTTCTACTTTACAATATTGTAGTTATGTTCTGCTTAGCTCTTTACTAATAACGTTGCTCCCAGTCTAACCAGATACAGCTGAGTGCTAGTGTATACATGAAGCGACTGCCTGCCTGACCTCCACAATCCAGGAACTGTGTAACATTATACCCCTTGACAAGACTGGTTTCAGGTTTTCTGGCTTCTGACTGTCAATTGTCAAAGATGTAATAGCAGCCGAGACCAGCGGCTTAGCGTTTCTTCTCATCCCTCTAAAACCACTCCAAGGATCACCATCAGGACATCAAAGGGGACACGAGAAAGTAATGTAGATAATGTCATCAATGCATGTACCGAGACTACAGTTTCATTTCATGAACTTAGTGCGAGGCGGATAGGCCCCAGAAACACTTACACAATATTCACTTGCGAGGAACACCTGATTATTTGCCAGACAGTGTACCTGCGTTGTATCAGTGAAATCAGGTTGTGCTTTATGTTCTGTACAATGTTTGGGTTTCAGTCTCTCAATTAGCTGATAAATAAGTTTGTTTATCTTAATATTTATTTACATAATATGTATAATCTTTCTGTAGTGGTTTCGTGGTTAGTTTCTATGGGTTTGTCGTTAGTAGAAGCGTGACACTCCCTTCCGCGCTACCCAGAGGAGGAGTCATTTGATGATTTTCCCACTGGAAAAAGGATGAACAACTTCTGACGAGACGGTTAGTTTTTTATATATTAAAAACATTTACAAGATAACTCTTTATTTAATTTCTGGTCCAAAGTCAATCGTTGTGTTCTCTCTCACTTTTAAAATAAGAGAGTGAAAAATCTAAAAATAATGCTTTAGTTTTCAATTAAAACTTTCTAACTACATAGTTTTAACCAGATACAGTTAGTAATTTATTGAGTTAAAGCATATTTTAAAAAACCGCAAATGTAACTTTGTATTTTATACAAACACTATGAAAAGCAAAGTTATTTTTCCCTTTATCTATGCTTGCTATTACGGAACCCATCACGGGTGAATCCAACTCGCACTTGACCAATTTTCATTCATTCTCATGAAAAGAAAGCTTCACTAGCATCAACTGCCAAAGGATTATTATACCAGAAAAGTACACGTTATTTAATATTACAGGATATGACACGTGAGGAAAGTAGCTAGGATATATGTACATCTTATCTCAATAATATTAAAATTGCGAAAGTTAGTGAGGATGGATATGTCGATGTATGGATGTGTGGATGTTTTTAATCTTTCACGCAAAAACTACTGTACGGATCTGAATGAAATAAGGTTTATAATATTTGTGATCCTGGAATAATACACAGGCTACTTTTCATCCCGGGATTCCCACGGGAAAACCATTCCAAGCGAACGAAGTCGCGGGCGGAAGCTAGTAATATGTAAACAGTTAATATTTAGTAATTCAAAAATGATTTTCGATGAAACGGCGAAAATATCAAATTTCATGAATGGTTTACTTCAGCTTTTGTCAGTCGATCTCATTGTGCAACCATTCCTCATGTAAATAGTTAAAGTCGGCGAGCGTCCCCTCTTTCCTCCTCCCTTTCATAAACATGACTTGCAGTACAAAGGATTATCCCGGGCTTAATCCCCTCCTTACCAACTCCTACATTATACACAGTTTTGTTATAATGAGACTCAGAGGATTTTGTGTGTTGTACTAATGAACTGAATAATCTTTTTTGCTTGTTGTTTCGTATAATTGGGATCAATATGAACAGAGCATGACGTCTGCTTTCGTTAAGAGGATATGCAGAAGTATACCGTAGAACATCAACGGTTCGGAATGTACTCCCTAATAGCGGGCGAGATAACTAGATACGGAGGTCCTTCTGAAAGTACCTAATCACTCTAGAATTTGTATATAAATACAATTTATTACAATAAATGTAAATAAACTAATATACATTAATATAACTTATAAATACTATGTTACACGAGCTATCGGCGTCGTGTGTCGCGCGGTGTCCGATTATACTTAACGCCCTTGAATGAAACCCTATTTAACTGCAGATATGACATAACATTGCCAGAAATGGCGTGAAGGTATCAGGAGGGCCGACCTCGAATAGGGAATGAGCCAGGAGATTTATTGATTGATGGTCAACTTGATTATTCCATTTTATGTAGTTATGCATTCTAAGACCTTTTTAATGGCACTCTAAGATTTCACATTTCGTGCTCTAATGAGATAGATAACCCAATGGCAAAAGCAACAGACCGGACGACATGTCTTTATTTCCATGAAAGATGAGTAGGTCTTTTAGACGCAACTTGTGTCGATAATCTTTCATCATCCCATCTTCTTAGCTCGTCTTGCTGTGCTGGCGCTGCCGCTGCAGCCACTGATAACCTCAAGCAGCGGAAATATATCTACCTTGGGACTTACTATCTATAATAATACCTTGGGACCATGGGGTCCGAGTCAAGTAGTGTCTAAAAACTCACAAAAATTATCTCTTTATTATAGATTGAGTCTTTAACGTTGCCCATCATGAAGTAACACTCTAAGTCGAATTCCGAAATAGTAGGACGTTGAACTGGAGTGAACTACTAACTGTAGTTAACTACATCGAAAATATTAATTAAGTGAATTAATATACCTCACTGAACTCACAGCTTGTGGTGGATACCACCACAGAACAGATAAAAGAGGTTAGAAAGGAAATAGTTCCTGATTTGTATGAGAACGCGTGTCGCCGCTTGTCTCTTTAGCTCACACACACTTAAATCGAGAAATAACATATATGTGGTGCGCTCACCACGCCCACATTACCATTCCAACCCCATTCATCTATTCCGTGGATACCACTAACCGCAATATTATCTTCACCACGTCAGCATGATTTAATTTTGACAGGACACTGGATTGGTCGGTGTGCTTAAATGGTTCTCATATTTTGGCAGCAGTTTCATACACTTTCAGATAAGACAATTAATATTTAAGTGGCTTTAAAATGTTAGCCGGGTTACTTACTAAATGAATACTGCACATAAGTAACTAAAACTATAGTAATTCAGCTTATTAAAAGGGAATGCCCCATGCAAGTACTTACTGTGATCCGTCACGGCGGCGCAGTGTGTGTTGCTGGATGTCGCATCTCTTTGCATTAGTGCTCCTAGGACATGCAGGCCTCTTAATTATATAACTTACTAACGTAGCCTTCTCACAACTCTTGGGTCGGCTCCAGTTTAACCAGATGCCGCAGCAGATCAGCTGCCTATCTGACCTTCACAACCCGTAAGTTGTGTAACCTCTAGACCAGCGTCAGGTTAGCTAACTACCCGCGACGACTGTCAAAGATAATGGCAGCCGGGAACAGCGGCTCAAGTTCTTTCACTGAGGAACCTCAATATGTTTGGATGGTTCTCCAACCACGGAGTGACCTCGGCAAGCTACTTAACCTTGAAGATGGACCCGTGCGGCTGTTTTTATTGAAGTCGGTCTGATAATATCACAATAAAACACGCTGATGTCAGCCATTTGTAAACTGTCACCATGTAATTCAGTTTAAAAAATACCCTCTCGATAACATGAATGGAGACACCAGCTTTTTTCCTTATTTGCTGTCTCGCTCTGTGCGTCTCCAGATGTGTTTACGACCACATAATGACGACTTTAGAAAACATTGTGTGCTGTCCCCTCTTGCTCTGCTTCTTGGGACTTGGTCCAAGATATAGGCATAGCGGTAGTGACGTTGGCGAATGGTCGTACGTGCGGACGCTAGTTCTGTGGAGCTGAGCTCATAGTGCAGGTCTATTAAAGTGCTACCGGGGTTGCGGGAATGTTCTAACGAGATACCGCGGCCCCGAAACTTAAGGGCAACTGAAGGGACAGGGTGGGTTTTTAGTCAGTAGAAGTCTGACACTCCCTTCCGCTTTACCCAGAGCGGGAGAAGTCATTTGATGATTTTCCCACCCAGAAACAAAAAGGTCAAGTAAAGTGCTCGGGTGTTTCATCATCTGCTTAGTCTTTTCCCAATTATTTTTTAAAATTTTCTTGTACTTATGTCTTATTTTCTAACTTTTTTTTTATGGTTACTAGCAATGTGGGTAGATTCCACATTACTAGCAATCTTGTTAACCCCTCCGACTAAGCTAAATATGCTTGTGTCTGGAGTGGGTTCACGTCAATAGTGTAATGGGTGGGGTTCGAACCCGTGACCTCTCGATCACAAGTCCGACACATTATCCATTAGGCTATTGACGGAGTTAATATTAATTAATTGTATATTCAACACAATGTGAAGTTTTAATGAATAAATAAAACCAAAAATGAAATTAGGTGGATGTCGGCTCCTAGTTTAACCGTATCAGTTGTTTACTAGCGTTTTACATCGAGCAGTCGCTCGATATCATGTGTGTGAAACAAACATACTCGACACCGGGAACCATAGAGAATTATATAGTCTGCCTGGAACCAACTGTTTAACGTGCTTGTAACGAGGCATGGAGGAATCACGATATAGTAACATAAGAACTTAAAACAGGGTATTTAACATTTTTATTTATTGTTTCGAGTTACTAATATTGGTTAAGATGGACACCCATCCACGGGCCGTCCTCGACAAGCGCTGCTTAACCTTGAGCACTGACCCGCGCCACTGTTATTATTTAGCCACGAGCTCCTCAAAGTGCTACGGCTGTTTAAATTTAATTTGTGAGAAGTTGTAGGTTGAATTTATACCGGGTTCATGGAACATAGGTTACCCCTATTATATGGGAACAAAATACCAGAGGCGTCTTCTTTTCAAGTTAGTGGTTAATTCCTTAAATTGTATGGCCCTAGTTGGTTTCTACGTAATTTGCCGCATCGGTAGCAATCATTCTTTTCCCCAAATTGCGGGAGCATGGGCAAATTATATACAATACATCGGAATGTAGTGTAGGTACCTTCTACTCGCTACCCTCTGCCTACTCTTCCCTGGAATGTAGGCGTAATGATATTCTTGGAGATGAATATTTAGAAGTTAATAACGTAAATTCTCATTGAGATGGTTTCCTTGGGCGCCGACGATAGAGAATAATTGTGCGTCGGTTATGTGTATGTATGATGAATCTCACGGCTTTGCATTGTTGCCGCGGATTCCTGTATCTCTGGAATTTGTTAGGAAACGTCTCCTGCACCTTATGAAATCTACCAACGGAAGCGAATCTGTCAGTAGATATGTACATACGCAGTGTCACGAATAAATGGAAAAATCTCCCAAAAGGCGCAACTAAACAACTAAAAGATCCGTGATCATAACCACACCGCCCAGCAGTACGTCCTATACATAAAGTCTATAATTAATTGAATTAAAATCAAGACGAACTTTACTTGAAACAGTATTCTTCTTTGATTTATGTAACAATGTATATGACTGTATGAATATCCGAAATAAGATATGTTACACAGTTCCTAGGACAACAGTTCGCCGTGGTGTACGTGAACGTCCCATGTTTGCAGTGACGCCTTGTCGCACTAAAGCGGGTGAGCGGGCACCTCTCCGCCGTTTAAGCAAAAAATATAATGAATATTTTCATCACATTGACATGTTCCTTCTTTCTGGTGCTCAATTCAAAGATAGAGTGCTTAAGGTACTGAGTCAATAATCAATGGTTTATAAATAACATAACTAATTTAAAAATCGATCTCTTATTATTTAAATTCAAATTAAGTTTAGTTGTAACATATTAGCGTCATAGTCTTATAACTTGGAAAGTTATCCATTTCTCACACTCTTTATTTATTTTGTATTCTCTTTGGCGGTTTTCCAAATCGCGTACACAAGCTTGATTCAGCGTAAGAATATTACCTACATTAAGCCTATTATAATCCGGCTCCTTATAGAGCGGTCTGTTTACTGTTTTGTAAGTTACTTTGATACTGCAGTGCCCTGAATACTGATGCCGCTTGTGACTGTAGCTTGTGACTAAGAAATAAATCACTAAGTAATCTTTTTTTATTGCGGTAAGACTACACACTACATAAAGACTAGAATACATTAGCCTAATTGAAACTACAATTAAAATTATTATAATACACTTACCAATCACTACTGCACTATACTACTGTATTTACTAAGAAGGTTGGGGGTAACCTGGATGCTTTTGATATTTGACACTATGGAGGGAAAGAGGTAGACGCTAAAAGTCCCACGCTTTGGTTTGACCAGATCCACAAGTCTTTATCCATCAGTGTCCATGATGTTCTAGAGACCGCCAACGCTCGGAAGAGCTGGAAATCTATCGTTTTTGACTGAGTGATCCATGGAGAAAGTCACGACCCTCAGCACTGAGGACTATGACGCAAGAAAGAGATGAAGATACTACGGTATATTACATAATTGCCATCGTTGGTCTTGTGGCCGCAAGCGCCACTACTGAACAAGAGTAAGTGTTTATTTGTCATTAATATAAATACAAGAGTTTTAAAGATACAAACAGAGCTCTTAAAATACATTTAACAATAAAAATAATTACCCATCATTAAGAAAATCCTGTGTTACTTGAAACCTCTTAAAAATAACCCCAGACATTGTTAAGAGGTCTCAAGTTTGATTCTCAGGTTAGCTAAAAAGGGCTATTGGGTTTTTCTATTATAATGTTCTCAGTAGTAACCCGGAGATTAGAAGTTGGCGGTGTAGTAGCGCCGTGCACCGGAGAGCTAGTTGAGTTGTTGGTCCTGCGCCTGATGTCTGTCCGCGCGTGTTGGATCACCGTCCGACGGACTATGAGAGTGAAGGAACAGAGTGCCTGTGCATATGTTACATCACCGGCTGCCTGTCTCAGCTGTGTTGATTGTACCTGTGCATATGTTACATCACCGGCTGCCTGTCTCAGCTGTGTTGATTGTACCTGTGCATATGTTACATCACCGGCTGCCTGTCTCAGCTGTGTTGATTGTACCTGTGCATATGTTACATCACCGGCTGCCTGTCTCAGCTGTGTTGATTGTACCTGTGCATATGTTACATCACCGGCTGCCTGTCTCAGCTGTGTTGATTGTACCTGTGCATATGTTACATCACCGGCTGCCTGGCTCAGCTGTGTGGGACCGGCTTCCAGTCTTACAGGATGCAGCTGAGTACTTGTGTTATATATGGAGCGTCTGCCTGTCTGACCTCCACAACCCGGTAGCTGGGTAACACGATACCCTTTGGCAAGACCGGGGTCAGATTCACTGGCTTCTGACTATCTGTAGTGACTGTCAAAGATGTCCACATAACAGCTGAGCTGAACGGGCTACTACTGAGAATATTCTTATAGAAAAACCCAATAGCACTTTTTGTAGACCCGGGAATTGAACCCAAGACCTCGTGCTCAGCCGTAGCGCTTGCAAAACACTAGACCAACGAGGCAGTCTACCCAATTAAGTCTTGTAAAGAATGTTATTATTCTTCTTCTTGTTGAATATGCGTCGGACGTCAGGGAAGTTACATGACCTTAATCATTCAACACAATATATGTCCTAGATATAACATCTATTTAGGCTTCTCCCAAATATGTTTAGATCAGCTTCCAGTCTAACCCGACGCAGCTGAGTCACAGAGCGAGTGCCTGTCTGACCTTCACAGCCCAGACCCTGCCGTCACCACGTAAGTCATTGGCAACATTGGTGACAGATGTTCTAGCTACTGATCACCTGTAACAAGTCAACGATGTGCAAGTGACAGCCGGAGCAGCGGCTGGACGTGCAGCCCGAGCCATGCAGGAGTCTTGACATGTTAACATGGTCCCACATCCACTTACTCGTGCGCCTGTTCATATGTAGCCACATTACCTTACCAACCAAATATATTTACAAGATAAAACATATAAATGTATTCGCCAATTAAAATCACATAACTCAGTCCTGAAAAATTAATAGTTTAAAAAAGACTAAAAAAACAAGCTTTTATAAATGCACGTAAAAACTAAAAAAATGAAAACCGATAACGGATTTTCTTTAGGTTTGTTGTAACCTTGAAACCTGATCGTGTTCAAAGTCCATTACGTGGTCTTTCTCACAAGTGCAAACACGACTATGATACGATATTCCATCATGGAATGCCTGTACCTATCATCCGGCTTCATCGTCAGACCTTGAAACCTAATCGTGGTCAAAGTTCATTACAAGACTTTTCTAAGAAATCCAAAACAGCTATGATACAACTTTCCATCATGAAGTTCCAGCTTATATCTTCTGACTCCATCATCAGATCAGTTCGACAGCACCATATTATTGTATTGTCATCAGAACTACATACAGCTGCCAATTTTCATTACGCTACAACTCTTGGAAGATGGTTAAATTAGTTACCTTAAATTCCATTATATAGTTAGTTACATACAGGTCAACCTAATAAAAGCATGTTAATAAAAAAGGAACTCTGCCGGAACCGAGTACTTACGTTCAATTTCGAATAATTGAACATCGTTTGCGCGCCGTATGTATTTAAATAAACCAACCTCTTCTTTAGATATTTAAATATAATAATACACACATCCCAGTATTCTTGAATTGTTGTTGTTGTCTCTAACTTAAGAAAATTGTCACTTTAATACTAATGTAAGTCAGCTTTCGTAATATGGAGTGGAGACCTGGTGACCTAAAACACAGGCCTCTGGCCTAGCTTAGGCACCAGTCCCCACAATATTTTCAGGTTGTACTACTTTGTAATAAACTATGAATGTGATACTGTTAAATATTGTGGTGAAAATAAACGTTATTTATTATTATTATTATTTATGCTGTGCAATTAGACCGCGCTTTAGCCCACCGGACCAGTGCTCTCTGTGTCCAATTTTTAATAAGTCGGTCCCGGTATTTACCGACCTTAAGCTTTTGGGGATCCGTAGCTGTCATCGTGCCGCAGAGAGCTGACGCCAGTTCCGCCTGCTGCCATCCATCTGTCAGTCAGAGTTGTGTATGTACTGTATTAGTTTATCATCATCATAATCAGCCTACAATGATCCCACTGCTGGCACACAGGCTCGCACTCTATGAGAGGTAAATGGTCCGTACACCGCCACGTGCGACCAGTGCGGAATAGTGGATGTCACATGTGTTCGAACTTTTGGTTCTAGGACGTGGCGGTCTCCTTACTATGTTTACCTTCACCGTTTTGAGAGTAGTAGTGTTTATAATTAACCAAATTAATGTGCCTGAGTGGGTTTAAACTCACGACCTACTCGTAAATCAGGTCCGTAACCCCAGAGCCACCACTACTCCATCTGTTGCTGCATTATTATAACTTTCATAGATTTCGTAGACTGTAGTTAAAAATTTATAGCTAAAAATATCGACAAGAAAGGTTAAATAGAAGAGACGCGTTATTTTTTTTAATATAAAGCTAGCAATGCGGGTAGTATTTACATTACTAGCAATCTTGTTAACCCCTCCACCTCCAACTAAGCTAAATATGCTTGAACTGGTGCATTGAACGTGTTATCCCGCGAGTGTGGTGCATAGCCTTTGTGCGTGCAGGCAAAGAAACTTAAATATGATTAGCGAAAGCCCCGATGTTTTTTTTAAAGGATTACCGTATGATTCGCACGAGTAAACTCGTTTATGGAACTTAAAAATACACGCTGTATCCATTTTCAGCATTGCTGTTCTCGACATGACAAAAATAACGCATTGTTTGAAGCATTTGTGATAAGAAAAAAAAACAACATATTTTCGGTATTTTAGGACATGGCGGTCTCCTCATGATGTTTTATTTCACCCATTTATGAACAGGAGTAATGATATGAATTATACAATTTAATTAATCTATACATATAATAAAACAGTAATGAAAGAAAAACTGTACATTGAGAATTTTCGAGAAAAAATAAGTGGCTTTTGTTAGAAAAACGTAACTGAAGACAAAAAGTGACTTTTTAGAATTTTTGTCTGTTTGTCTGTGTGTATGGTACGGCTTCACGCTAAAATTACTAGGCTGAATTGAAATTCAGCACAAATGTTCTTTATAAACCAAGAAAGGCTTTAGACTACATATTATTATTATCACGCCGTATGTTATGGGAGGTAAGCAATATTGATTTTAATAGTAGATTTTACAACAAGTGCACAAAACAAACATAAAAAATGGTTTTGTGGACGAGTTATAAACTCTGCTTTTCACTTCGATTGCGAGGAAATAAAACAGTAGTATAACATAACATTTCTTTAATTAAAATTCAAAGTAAAATTAGAACAGTTTTGAATACTGAAGGAAATTGTTTTTTCTTTTCTCCAATTTACAAAATTATCGTAAACTTTGAGATATTTTTATTTATTTATTTATTTATTTACACTTTATGCACATAGGTACAAAGGCGGACTTAATGCCGTAGGCATTCTCTACCAGTCAACCATGAGTGGTGAAGAGATAGTGTGGGAGGTGCAATATGAACGTGTGATGTAAAATTAGAAAAATATATATATATATATAATAAAAGTAATAACACAAAAACCCTAGTATCATTTAAAAATAGAAATCTACATAAATAATATATATAAATAAATACTTATATATATATATATATACATATACATATATATATATATATATATATAATGAAGAAGCAAATGAAAACCGAATGTGGAAATTCTGCTTATTGGTGTAGAAAATAGATCCGCAATTTCTTTTTAAATGCATAGCGACTGTCAGCCGTTCTGATCTCGAGAGGAAGTGCATTCCAGAGGAGAATCGACTGGATATGAAAAGAAGAATGAACAAAGTCAGATGTATGAGAAGGGCAGAGTAAGAGAAGATTATTGGATGAATGTAGATTCTTATTGTGTGAAGAACATAGAAATTGAAAGTGAGGCATTAGATAAGAAGGAGGGCTGGGAGAGTTGAGTAAAGAGAAAAGAGTTGTCAAAGCGCGCAAACTTCTCCCCTGGCGAATGGTCATCCATTTAAGCTCAGACCTGAAACTTGAGACATGGTCATATTTCCTTAAATTAAATATGAATCGAATGCAGTTATTGAGGAGACGATCAAGCTTATCGAGCAAGACCGCATTCAGGTCAAAGTAGCACACGTCACCATAGTCGATTAAAGGGAAAATTAAAGTCTGCACAAGCATAGTCTTCGTCTTAACAGGCAAAAAGTTTCTCAGACGATACAAGGAACGCAAAGTGCCATTGGCCCTTTGGCTGACACTAGAAACTTGTTTTTGCCAACCAAGTGTCGCGTCAAGATGCAAACCGAGATCTTTTACGCTAGGGCTGATGGGAATGACGGCACCATTAAAAATAATAGGTGGAAGAGAGTTAGCCACCACTCTACCCATCATGCGTGAGCTACCAATAATGATAGCCTGACATTTTGAGGGGTTTACTGACACCCCAAATTTGTCAGACCAGCTATTAATAGCATCCAAATCTCGGTTTACATCCCTTATAGCATCCGACAAACCTTCAACCCGCACAGCAGTATATAATTGTAGATCATCGGCGTAAAGATGATACGAACACCGAAGACAGTGAGTTATAAAGTTAATGAAGACAGAGAATAATAATGGAGAAAGAATACCGCCTTGTGGAACACCAGCATCCAGACCACGCCAATTTGAAGATCTCTCATCAACGCGGACCGACTGTTGACGCCCCCGAAGATAAGAAGTGAACCATTCCAGCGCCTCGGGAGAAACCATAAGATGGGAGAGGATAGCTAGGAGTATATCGTGACTGACGGCGTTAAAGGCATTGGAGAAATCAATTAATACTAATACAGTAACTTTACTATCCTCCATAGCTTCTCTAATGTCGCCAGTCACTTTAAGAAGAGCAGAGGATGTACTGTGCCCGGGTCTGAATCCAGACTGGAATGAGCTTACAAGATTATTGCGGTAAACAAATCCAGAAAACTGTTTGTGAACACAGGCTTCGAGCACTTTTGACAGGAAAGGGAGAATGGATATAGGTCTAAAATGGTTAGGTAGTGAAGGATTTGATATTTTAGGAAGTGGACGGACATAGGCCATACGCCACAAGGATGGGAATTGTCCGGAATCCAGGGAATAATTGATGATGTGGGAAATTGGTGGGAGAAGACAGTCTAGGATCAAGGTAATCATACCCCGATTGATTTCATCGTGACCCACAGCCTTGGATTTGATGGATAGTATAATCTTTCTAATTTCATAGAAGGTCGCTGGTGAAAACTGAAATGGTTCAATGATTGGACCTGGTAAACAAGTGATGAAATCAACCGTCTGAGACAAAATAAGGGGGTCCAAATGACAAGTTGTAGTAAAATGACGGTTGATATCATCCAAAACGATCGCTTTAGGTAAATCTACATGACTTGACCTACCAATACCGAGAGTTCCAAGGAATTTCCAGATATCGGCAGGTGAGGAAGTTGAAATGTTTTCAAGAATATGGCGGCGTTTAGCGTTGCGTATCACCTGATTACACCGATTCCTTGCAGCTTTGTAGGTATTCTTTTTATCTTCACTGCGACTGGCGGTAATATCTGTTGCACAACTCTCTGTGCATTCATTTCCATAAGCGTATTAGGAGATACTGTTAAATCCTCTTCTTCACTGGACATTTTTAACAATTTTAGCAAATTGAAGAAATTAATAAATGCACGAAAAAAGAACACGAGCCGTTTCCCGCCGCTTTAATTTTTTTTTAATCTTACGACATTGATATTAGCTGGTTGGCTGCAGACCTATACAGCCTACTCTTAAATTAATTTAGTAACAATAATTTTCTTAAATCAACTAACCTACCGTACTTGAATTAAAATTTTAATATCTATTATATCTTAAAAAACACATAAGGCAAATAAATTAAAGTAAATATTATATAATAACAAATTCTATCTATGAATTTCTTATTGCATTTGGCTGTATGGCTCATTTTCTTTGCCTTAATATAATACATTTATGAGTAGATACGTTAATGCCCTTGTGCACAAAATTCGATTTTGTGCAGCCTATACCTTGCACAAAGAAGCACTTTCAGAGCATGAGAAGTGAAAAAGTTTTTGTTCGTAATTGAATGCACAAAATGACATGTTATTTAGTAGATAAAATAAAAATTTAACTCTGGGAACATAATAATCACGCAATTTTTATAAAGGAGCGGGGCAGTAATATTATAAATTGCAAGGGAATAGCTATTCAACAATATGTCAACGGGGAATTTAGCGGTAAGGTCAGGCGACCGTTTACCGCATTATATGGTGCGAGTTCGAATCCCATAATATTGTTTTAAAAAATCGTAAAATTCTTTTTTTTTTTAGTTTCTGCATATTTTATGTGCTTAAGAAAACTGAGAACTTTACATGTCCTATCTAATTGTATGGAGAGTTTCACACCAATATTACTAAACAGATTGATTAGCGGTACAAAAAGCTACACTATCATGAAGTCAAGTCAAACTTTTGGTTCTAAGTTATATCTTACCAAGCACAATTGTTATAGGTAATTGATTTAAGTATGTAATTCTTAGTTTTGTTCCTTGCTGCTGTTACCACATTTTTAATGCAAAAATAATGTAGTTGTCTGTTAAATTACCAACTACAATTTAAAAAAAATAACAAACAATGACAACCGCTTTGTCGCTGGCATAAGCAACAGGATCCGCGTAAGAAGTCGCGGGCAGAAGCTAGTTAATTATATATTAATTCATTCCAAACTATGAAAAAAAAAGTAAGAAGTAGCAATGCTTGCCGAGGTCTATTTGTGGATGGGTCCCCACAGGGTAACATATTAACATGTCAAGAGTCCTACGTGCCACGGAAGGCACGCTAAACTGTTGGCTGTTGTTTGGACATCTTTGGAAGTCGTTACAGGCAGTCAGTAGCCAGAACATCTGACATCGGTTTGGCCAAGGGGTGTCGTATCACCCAGCTAGTTTATGGAGGTCAAATAGGCAGTCGCTTTATATAAAACACTAGTACTCGGCTGCATCCGGTTAGACTGGCATTTGACCGAGGCTAAGCAGATGACTAATTAGTCTCTGACCTTTTTCCCGTATTCTTTCCTAATGAAATATTGTAACAACAAAAGGCTGTAATTGCCAAAGAGATATATACACAGATTAAAGCACAGTTCGCAGGAGGCAGGCCGGTATTGTTTTCGTTTCAATATGTGAGAAATGTATTACATTGTGTCGGAGTATGATACTGAGTATGTTCGTACATTGTACCCACACTATTCGACTATGCCGTTAAGGAGCTTTGTATCATTCTGTTTGTAGTATTTGAGTTTCACTATCTTCACTTTATGTTGGAACACTAAGCTTTATTTTGGAAACGGAATTATTTTCTGTGTATTTAATTATAGTTCGTGGTGGTACGTTTTACAATAAATGTAAAGAGCATAATTAAAATGTTCTACATACAACATTGTTTTTAACTTTTGTTAAATTACTAGCTCTATAATGTCAAAGAAATTAAGGGCCATATTCCAAGCCACCTCCATGTGTGTTGAAAAAAGCTAAGTACAAAAAAATAAAATTAAGATAAGTTTACAGATTTCTTTTTTCATCGTCATTCAATATTTCCGTGGAGTGGGACTCGAAGGACATATTGAATAATATTCAATATTCAATGAATATAGGATGACAAATTATTTTCTATAGACTCAAGGTCTGATTAGTACGTATATATAAATATACGTACGTATGACGGATGGCGTAGAACTTCCAACCCCAGCTCTTGTAACTTGGAGACCGTCTGCTGTGCAGTATGTGGTCGCGCGTTGTCGTGCAGGAGCAGCAGAGCCGAGCGAATGTCCAAGGCTGGTTGGAGACGTGCGATTTTCTCTATCATTGTGTTCAGTTCTTCACAGTACACATCTGCAGTAGTCCGCATCCCGTTTGGTAAGAAGCTGTGCGAGCGGAGTTAGACAACCAAACAGTGACCATCACTTTTCTAGGGGTCAATTTCGTTTAGGGAATTGTTTAGGTGCTGAATCATGACATCAATCACATATTCGGTATTTTTTCTAAAATTGATTCTGTTCGACAATCGCATGCGCTCAACATGTTGGTTGGACCCTGGTTCAGTACCTAAACGATTCCCTAAACGAAAACTGACCCTTGGAAAAGTGATTTTTCTACAAAATTCAATTCTAAAAAGGCAGTACATAATGACTTTGAAGAATTTGTTGTCTCCTGTCCAGCTGAATTCTTCAAGAAAGTCATTATAAGCTACCACTGCGTTGGCAAAGATGTATTGATTGCATGGGTTATTTAACTTCAGTTTGATAGGTAAAGACCTAATATGTCAGCATTTGCTTAATCACTATAGATATTTTAGTATGTTGTATTAACAAAAAACACACAAAATCTATAGTTTGAGTGATTAACAATTTTCTCATTAACGTTCGATTAATAAACTGATGTATGGAACAGGTCACTTGAGGGAAGCGTCGATAGTACGTCCAGTTTCGGTTGTCTCCCTAATGAGATTTTGAATTTTATTTTTAATTTTTAAAACCGGAATGAAAAGTTTATTACCAAAAGGATGTTTTAAAGGAATCTGTCTTTCACTTTAAGTAATTATATATTGTGCATAGCTTTAATAGTCTAGAGACATTTATCCAGAATGGAGATGATATGATGAAGGTTATCTAACTGCTGAGGAGCTCGAGGTTAAAAAATTGCAGCCGTACGTGTCAATCATCAAGGATAAGCCTCGCCTCCCAATAATCCTGCGGGCCTTGGAAAGTACAGTTAATCATTTTAATAGTATGTATTAAACAATACTTTTCTTCACGGAAAGATTTTATTGAATAACTAGCAGTCACGGGTGGCTTCGCTCTCGTAGACTTCATCACGATAAAAACATAACACTCCTTTTTTTGCAATCGGTTCAATTTGGGCTATAATCTTCCTCAGGCTACACACATACACACCAAGTTTCATCCAAATCCACCCAATTCTTTCGAAGAACAACGCGATTAAACAAACAAACAAACTTTTATAATAATAGCTTTATAATATTAGTATCGATATGCCTTTTTATTTAGGAATTATCTTAGCTTCCTTTTGGGAACACTAATTGAATTTGTCTTTATGTCTATGGGTAACATAAATTGTTATATAACTTTATGGCCATAAAAAATACTGTTGCGCACTTTGTATACTAACACGCTGGATCTTTTGTTGTCTGATAAATTAAGAATAAGTAGGAACTATTTTTGCCTAGTGGCCAATCTTTACTTAATTCACTTGGCAAAAAGATGAACTTAAAAAGTCAGTTTTGAAACCGTAGGAAGCAAGCCTTACCCACGAGGCCATCGAAACATTTTAAACAATTTTTATTATCAAAGGGTAAACGTCTCATCCTGTTCACAAACACTTTCAATTTCATCTGCTGTATAGAACCTCGAAACTTCTAGACATGTTCGAACTTGGCCGTGTGGTGACATCGCAGTCGCACGAGTTGGCAACCTCAACTTGCAACATGTTCAGACACGAGCTTTGTTCGCTACTAAACAGCCGTAACTTCTCAGTAAGCTTGTGTTTTCAAAGTGTGCTCAAATACTAGTAACATTAGTCAAAAATAATTGAGCTTGACGACTGCTATTTTTTAGCTTCGAGCTTCTCAGGAGTTAGATAACCTTCATCATATCATCTCCATTCCATTGCACCTAAATGTGAATTACCATTTTTATTATCCTGGTGGGAAAATCATCATATGACTCCTTCCGCTGTGGGTGGAGCGGAAGGGAGTGTCAGACTTCTACTGACTAAAAACCCACCCTGCTCCCTGTGTTGACCTTGCATTCCGCGGCCGCGGTGTCTCGGCGGAACTATTCCCGCAACCCCGTAAGGCAATGGCCCTATCGGGCCCCTTCAATGCTGCTGACTGCTCTTTGAGGCGCGCGCTGAACACGACGCGCTGCCGACCCGTGTCTTGTTCTTACCGGACGGTGAGCCCTAGATCTCAAAATCAGCAGCAATCCGGCAAGCAGGCTCAGCGCCTCACCGGAGATTGTGCGAAGTTCTAAGAATCTACCTATAGTTGACTTAAAAAAATGTACACTTAGTTTGCAATAAAAAAATATTTGAATTTTGAACCTTATAACTGAGTAGGTACTTAATGCAAATAAAATAAAAAAAGTAGACCGCTAAATAATATAGTGGAAACTTAGAATAACAACGCATAGAAGGATAGTACGAGTGCAAAAAGTGAGGCAACTAAAACTTAGCCATTTTTGGCTAACTTTGCTCGACGAGCCGTCAGTATTCAAGGTCACATTCTGCCGAACAGAGCTCGCGAGTAAATAATTTAAAACGACCGTTTGTAGCGTAAAGGGATGTCATAGTCCTTCAGGAAAACAAAAAACGTGTAATCAAATTACATTTCACAAGTAAATACTTACATTTTATACATTATATTTAAGTAAATCGACCATCAAACAAAAATTCTAATAACCTAACTTATCACAATTCAATGTTGCTATCCGTGAGGAAAAAAATACCCATATTGATTTCTTTTGTGCTTATTTTTGTTTAAATAAATATAGTTTTGGCGGCTATTATGTATGCGTCAAACTAAACTATATTTATTTACAGCTACTACCTACAGTGTTTTATAACTAAAAGTTACTGTTAGTTCGAAGAGTGGCATCATAAAAATGACAATTTTATTGATTAAGTTTTTTTTCATTTAAGTAATGTTCTCAATAATATTTTTCTATTTCATAAATACAACACATACTTTTAATTGATATCAAACGAGATTTTTCAAGCAATTAATACTTTTCTATAATATCATTATAACACATTACACATCAAACATTCTAAACGCAATAAACGATATCTCATTTCGTTTACCTTCCGTAAATATAATTATGTCATATTACATGAAAAAACATCATCTTATTTAGTTTCATAACATAAAATACTTGATTTGATCCAGCAACATAATAGTGCGTTTTCCCATTTTTGTGGTAATGGTACTGGTAATGGTATCACTGAAAGCTATATTTGTGTGCGTTTGAAGAACGTAGACACATTCGGCTCACGCACACAAAGAAAATAAAGTGGACACACGAAATCGCTCGTGTTTTGTTCTAGACGCCTCTTCTATGCGTTGTTATTCTAAGAGTGGAAAAGACATCTCGGACTAATTTTTGGGATTCATACTAATTTACACATGCAACAATTTAGTTAATACTTTTTATGGAAAATAAAACTTATTAACTAAGTTGCTGGTTTAGACTATTATTACATTCAAATAAAATACCACACCGTTTTAAAATAGCTATACAAAAAAAGCAAACAATACATTTATGTGTTTAAGCAGTCAGCCATGTGTCAAAATGCATGTGCATTTCAAAAGAGGTAATATTGAAGTTAGATCATATGTTGTCGTTGTTCTCGTCCATTCAATACTGGCAATATACCAGTTTCCATAGTGTGTGCAGGTGTGCCACTGTGTAGACGGGTGTACACCATTGCTGGCCACTTGTAATCAGACGCTCCTGTGTCGCGGTGTGGCTGACTGAATAGACACTGATGTTGAATGGGTCTTTTATCGTGCGAGTCATACCCGGGCAAACTTGATACGGATCAATGCTGTTTGAGGCACTTCGGATAAAAGTTCTGTATATCTGGCTTACGGTATTTTGAAGCTTTTCTCCAACTCAGTACTATTAGGAAAAATAGATTTTTAATGGAGGTTAGAAAGGTTTATAGAGGATGAACTTTGAACACCATACAAGTTGACATTTAATATGTTTTGAAATAATGTCGGAAAGCGACAAAATAGATTTTAAAAAAAAAGCTTATAAATAAAAACCACAGGATTGATTTACAAAATTCACCAAAAGGTATAAAGCTGCTACATTTTAGTTTGAAAAATTGATTGATAAAATCGTCGCATATACATAGACTGATGTCGGCAGACATTATTTAATCTTAAAGACCGACACATAAGGCTGTTATAGCCTAGGGCTCCTTACACCATTAAAAATTATACAGTGAAACGCATAATTATAGTCGTATATTGTTATATTTTGCCTTAACCTTTGCCTGTCACCTGACACAAACCCTTTGGGTCATTTAATTCTCTTACAGATGTTGAATAGACCGAGATACCTGATCTGCTTCTGGAGGGAGGTGGGCTAGATGGAGAGATGGCCGCCATGGCTCACGCAAAATGGTTCAAACCCAAGTCGCCAGTCCCCAATTGCGGCGGTAAGACCCTTCTTTGAGGAGTGGCTAGATCGGCGTCACGGCGTCCTGACCTACCGCATGACGCAGGTCCTCACCGGACACGGAAGTTTCGGGAGGTACCTGTGTCTGATGGGAACGGAGGAAACGCCTGGGTGTCACCACTGCGAGGGTCGCCCTGAGGACACAGTCGAGCACACGGTGCAGGACTGCCCCGCTTAGGCAGAACACCGACGTGTCCTCACGGCGGCAATAGGCGGAGACCTCTCGCGCCTGGCATTGGTTGAGGCCATGCTGCGGGGCGAGAGGGAGTGGGAAGCGGTCGCCTCCTTCTGCGAAGCAGTCATGCTTCCGAAGGAGGAGGCGGGCCGCGTGAGTGAGAGGATGGCGTCCTCCCTCCAGCCCAGCCGCAGTGGTAGACGCCCACGGCGTCGGACGTCGGCCGACGATCTCCGGCCACCGTAGGCGCGGGCATGCGGACAGCGAGTAAAGGGCAACTCGCTGTCCGACCATGGACCATGCCCGGGTCGACGGCGCGTCGTGTTCCACGCGCGCCTCAAACAGCGTCAGCAACATGACGAGGCCCCCTCTGCAGAGGGCCGAAGCCCGCCGGGGTCGTGGGACTCATCCCGTTACCGCGGCCCCGGTATGTAAAGGGTTATTGAAGGAACACCGTGGATTTTAGTCAGTAAAAGTCTGACAGTCCCTCCCACCCTGCCCGGGGTGGGAGGACTTATTTGACAATTTTACCAGGCTAAAAAAAAAAAAAGTCGCCAGTCCGAGTCCCCAGTCTATGTGCGGAAACCAAACCCAACAAGAACATTATGAATGACGATTTTTTTGCATTCTTCTAAATTCATTTAGGATTTGCCCCAATAAGGTTTATAGGTCATATCATGAAAAAGTTTAATTTGACTTCCTAATTTTATTGTATACTTTCAAAACTCGCAAAGTAAGTTTATATCCGAGTCTTAGGATTATAACATAACAGTAATCTTTCAGATATGTTTAGAACCTTAATCAGAATAAAGTGCGGGTACGTGTGTGAACTCAGCATAAGTTGTTGAAATAAAGTAAACATAAATACTTAACTTTCTAAACGAAGCATTTTAGTAAAAACTGTAAGAAGTGACAACGGAAAAGAATATTGTAATAAAGAATTTTCTGATTTTCTAGCAGCTTCTGGCATCAAACATCAGACCAGTACTCCATATACGCCTGAGCAAAATGGGCTAGCGGAGCGGATGAACCGGTCATTGGTGGAACGTGCTAAATGCATGTTATTTGAAGCAAAGCTGCATAAACAGTTGTGGGCAGAAGCAGTCACTACTGCTGCCTATCTCATCAACCGATCGCCTTCACGGGTTTTAGCAGGAGTAACTCCTTATGAAAAGTGGACTGGTAAGAAACCAAACCTTTCAAATTTAAAGATTTTTGGTTCTAAAGCCATGGTATATATTCCTAGACAAAATCGCTTAAAATGGGATCGTAAATCAAGAGAATTAATTTTTGTGGGATACTGTGACAATTCCAAGGGCTATAGCCTGTATGATCCACTAAATAAAAAGATTATAATTAGCAGGGATGTCATATTTAATGAAAATTCTAATTGTAATGTTGATAATGACATACTGGAACCCATACCTACCAGACAGCTTGTTAATATTCCTCTAAATGAAGAAAATGATGAGGTAATATCTCATGGTGATAGCTCACAGAGTGAGACACAAAATGAGTCTTCACACTCGAGCACTGACACATCTTTTGACAGTTGTGTATTGAATAGAATGACTGACGATGAAACATATTATCCTGATTCAGATGATGATACTAGCATTGATACTTCTACAAGAAATATTACCTTAAGACCTCATCAGAGACATAATAATTTCATGTGTGTTCAACAGATTTCAGATCCACTTACTGTTGACGAAGCCTTGTCAGGCTGTGATGCTGAATATTGGAAAGCAGCAATGGATGAGGAGTATCAGTCTATATTAGAAAATAATACTTGGGAAATTACCACTCTTCCAGGCAATAAACGTCCCATATCATGCAAATGGGTTTTTAAAAAGAAAACTAATGAAAACGGAGAAATAGTGAAACATAAGGCTCGGCTTGTAATAAAGGGTTGTTCACAAAAACCAGGGATAGATTATACAGAAGTGTTTTCTCCAGTAATAAGGTATGCGTCTTTAAGATATTTGTTTGCCTTGGCAGTTAAATTTGATTTAGACATATGTCAAATGGATGCTGTATCAGCTTTTCTTCAAGGCGACATAGAGGAGGAAATATACATGATACAACCACCACTGTATGGTAATGGCAATGATAAAGAAGTGTGTCGACTGAAGAAATCCTTATATGGATTAAGACAAGCAAGCAGGCAGTGGAACAAGAAGCTTAGTTCTAAACTTAAAGGAATGGGCTTATTACAGAATAAGTTAGACCCTTGCATTTATTATAAAATTGTGGACAACAATAATATGCTTTTTTTAGCTGTCTATGTCGATGACATAATTTTATTTACAAACCATATGGAATCTAAAAATTATGTTATCAATGAGCTCAAAAAGCAATTTAAAATAAAGGATCTAGGAGATATAAATCATTGTATTGGTATACATGTGGAAAGAGACAGGAAGAAAGGAGTGATATATTTAGATCAGAAAAAATACATACACGAAGTACTAAATAAATATGGCATGTCTGACTGCAAAAGTGTTAAGACTCCAATAGATCCTAATACAAAGTTTAAAGAGATTTCTGAGGGATCAGGTATATTAAATGGAATCCCGTATCAAGAGCTAATTGGATGCTTATTATATATTTCACAAATTACAAGGCCAGATATAAGTTTTGTTATAAATATGCTGAGTAAATACAATAATAAACCTGAAATGTCACACTGGATAGCTTTGAAAAGAGTCATGCGTTATTTGAAAGGCACTGAAGAATATAGACTGAGTTATAAACAAAATTTGGAGGAAAATATGACTCATAGTTTTTGTGACGCAGACTGGGCAAGCTCAGAAGATGACCGACGTTCCTGCACTGGTTACACATTCTTGTTTCAGGGAGGAGCAATCAGCTGGAACTCAAAACGCCAGCCAACTGTCGCTCTATCAACAACCGAAGCAGAATATATGTCTTTGTCATCTTGTGTACAAGAGGCTATGTGGCTAAAGCAACTTCAAGAAGCTTTTTGGCCTCTACTGAAGAATCAGGCAATGATTATATACAGCGATAATCAAAGCTCTATTAAACTTTCAGGTTCCGATGGCTATCATACTAGGACTAAACATATAGACGTGAGGCATCACTTTGTACGTGACAAGATCATTCAAGGGACCATTGATGTTCACTATATACAGACCGATGTGATGGTAGCTGATGCCCTTACCAAAGCAACACCCTACTCAAAACTGGCTTATTGTGCTTCCAAGATGGGGTTGATTTCTGTTTAAGGGAGGATGTTGAAATAAAGTAAACATAAATACTTAACTTTCTAAACGAAGCATTTTAGTAGCTTCATTTTGTATTGATGGCGCTAGTGTTCTTTTTATTCTAATCTGTCATTGATATATTTTACCGCTCAATAAACGTTATTAAGTTTTTTCTGTCCCGGCCTTTTTTATTTTCTACATAAGTTGTAGTAAGTATATGTAGTAAATCTCGGTGAGCTCATAACTTCGGTACTCAGCTGATGGACTAGTTAACTTCGCGCAAGTTTGGAGAGAGTTGCTTCACGCAGTTGCTCCTCGGCTCGAGATACAAGACTTACGAAGGGTTTGAAATAATATTATAAGTTTGTGTTTCTTCTAAGGTAGTTGCTTTTGTGTTCGTATTAATGTTTTGTGTCTTTAACATAATGTATTAATGGTAACCTAATTTATTAACGCAGTTCTGTTTGATTTTATACTTAAGAAAATATTGGCATATAGATTACAAGCTTCTGTCCACGACTTCGTTTGCGTGGCACATTTACACACATACACGACCTCTTCGTAAGTTGTAGTCAGTGAGTTACTAGTAATCACAATATACGTGTTGATAACGTGTAACATATAGCCTTCATCTTGTATCTCCCAACCATGTCGGTGTCGGCATACAGTCAACTGGATGCAGCTGACTACTAGTGTTTTACATAAAGCAACTTACTTATCTGACCTTCACAACACATTATCTGTCGCCTGTTTATCTGTCCTTGTTACCTGTTCAATTCAAAGCATGCGGTGTTTACCTTTAATTAGGTCCGCAGTATTATTAATTAATAATAATAATAATAATAAAAAAAAGCTGGCAACACTAGCCGTCAAACCAAGTTTTTTGTTCCGTCTATACAAATTAAATCCGCAAAAAATAGTGTTAAGTTTTTCCCATCCACATTTTCCAATATCCATGTAAAGAGGACATATTAAACCAAGAAAAATATCAAATATCTAAAAGCCACCAATATTTCCACAAAATGAAAATAAATCAGCCATTGACAACTGTCAAGTGTCAATCTCACCAATGAAGAAAAAATGCGAGAAATAATAATTATGTGAATAAATAAACTTGAACGATGCTTACGAGAGCAGCTTCGCGACGTGCACGCCCACCACCCCCGGACCTGTCGCTCAGCTCCGCCTCGCCGCCGCCGGACTTAGGATTACCAATGTCACCGGCGGCTGCAGCCGCGTCGAGCTCGAGCGACGAGTATTTCTCTCCGCCGACGTCGCCAACACCTGTGCGTCGGCAGGGGAGAGGCCGGCCACCGTCAAGCTTGGAACCTAGGAGTCAACCGGCTCCGAGTCGGGTCCCCGCTGCCGGTGGTGTGCAGCGCATGAGATGGACTCAGTCCATAAACGAAAACGTCATGCGCGCATATTATGGGTCTACAGAGGGGGGAACTAACCTCACTGCGTATCGTGTCAGGATGCTGTCTCTGTTCCAGGACCTAGAACCAGCTGTCAACGTCTCAGCCCAACGACTGTCTGATCAGGTGCGGGTCATCCAGCGCAGCCACAGGCTGGATGACGCAACACTTGAGAGGCTGCGCTCAGAGGTACTGAGCAACCATATCATCTCGTCCCCGACGCAAGCTGTGGTACAAGCGCCCGCTAGTGGCGCAATGACACCGCGGCCCAATAGTCATAATAATGAGCTAGATGATAGGGTTGTCACGGTAAGTAGCCAGTGCAACGATCGACTGAGGAGTGCACTGGAGGATGCGCTTCGTGAGTATAGATCGGCTCCGCCTGAACTTAGACCCCGGTTACCACGATTACCCATGCACAAAAAAAATAGGGCACTGGTGTGTGCTTTGGACTCGCTGCTTGAGAATATTTTTGAGAGCAGCGAAAACCTTGTTGATACGCACTCAATCCTGTATTGCGGGGCTGTTGCGGCATGTCGCTTAGCTAACGTTAAATTTCCAAATAACGACGAAGCTATTCGACCAAAACCTGCTGTACCAGCCTGGCAGTATAGGATCGAGAGGCGTATCGATGAGGCCAGAACACTCATCGGCAAACTATACTGCTTCAAGGAAGGCAATGCACGTCCACGTGTAATGCGTTTTGTGCGGCGGGCTTTCTCAGGGACTGGAATCAGCCCTCGAGAATACACACCCCACATTACGGAGCGCATTGACTTCCTGAAGCAGAAAATTTATGCATGGGCAAGCCGTATCCGACGGTTTAAGCGGCGGGTTGGACGGTACTCACAGAATCGCATGTTCCAGAGCGATGAGAGGTGGGTATACAGAGCTTGGGAGCGACCCAATCAAAATGTGACTGACGTGTGCCGCCCGGATGATACCGCCACGAATTTATTCTGGCGCAACATCTGGTCGGTACCCGTCTGTCATGTTGAGGGTGACTGGATGCGTGAAGTTGAACGCGTATGTGAAGCTATACCACAAATGGATAAAATAACCATCAATAAGTCTGATGTAGCCAAAGCAGTTCATCCGTTACCAAACTGGAAGTCTCCAGGACCGGATGGACTGCACAACTTCTGGCTCAAGTGGTATAGCAGCTCGCACGCGCTTTTGGCTTCTCAATTCCAGGCATCCTTAGAGGCTGGGTCTCTACCAGAGTTTCTTACGACTGGCTGTACCCACCTGCTCCATAAGAGTGGTAGTCCCATGGAACCCAAAAACTATAGACCGATTACTTGTTTGTCTACGGTCTATAAAGTTCTTACGTCCATTCTGAGAGTGAAAATAAATATGCACATTGAATGCAACTCAATTATGTCCGCTTCTCAGAATGGATGTAGGAAAGGGTCCCGTGGCACTAAGGAGCTACTCCTCATTGACATGGCCATTAGCCAACAGGTTCGTCGATCCCGCAAAGATCTATCAACATGCTGGATAGACTACAAAAAAGCCTATGACTCTGTTCCTCATGCCTGGCTCATGAAGGTGCTAGAGCTTTACAAAATAGATCCAACTCTACGCACCTTCCTTGAGTCATGTATGAGGCAATGGAAGACGGTACTTCGCTATCCAGGATGTCGACCGATCCGAGGGAATGATGAGCCTATATGGATCAGACGGGGAATATTTCAGGGTGACAGTTTGAGTCCACTTTGGTTTTGCTTGGCCCTGAATCCTCTAAGCACAATGTTAGAGGACTCAGGCCTGGGCTATCGGTTGAGAAGAGGAGGTCAAAGTATATCCCACCTCCTTTACATGGATGATTTGAAACTCTTTGCCCCCAACAACTTGCAACTGATGGAACTACTGAAGGTAACTGAAACTTTCAGTAGCGCCATCAAGATGGAATTTGGTGTAGACAAATGTGCAATCATGCATGTAAAACGAGGAGAGATTATGGAATCTGAGGGAATTCAACTTTCAGACTCCATACATCTTAGATCTCTCTGCTTGACCGAAACTTATAAGTATTTGGGTATGTCGGAAGCTTTGGGCATTAATGTTGCTGACATGAAGCAATCGTTGAGGGAGCGCTTCTTTGGCCGCCTGACAAAGGTATTAAACAGCCTTTTGTCGGGAGGAAATAAGGTGCGCGCCTTCAACGGTTGGGTCATGCCGGTGTTGATGTATTCTTTCGGCATACTCAAATGGACTCAAACCGAACTGGACGCCCTGGATAGGAGGGTCCGCACACTGCTAACCGCAAATCGGATGCATCACCCACGATCATCGGTGATGAGACTGTACATCCCGCGGAAGTGTGGAGGTCGAGGCTTTTTAAACGCCAAAACTCTCCACAACCGCGAGATTTGCAGTCTCAGGGAATATTTCCTTCAAGCCGATGTGGGTATGCACCGAGATGTGGTTGCAGTGGACAAGGGACTCACCCCGCTGACCATGGCTAAAGAGAACTGGCACAAACCTGTTATACTCACCGCAGATGACCGCAAGGAGGTATGGAAAAGCAAGGAGCTTCATGGTCGCTACTATCGGGCTCTCTATGGGCCCGATGTAGATTTGACAGCTTCCGTCGCCTGGCTACGCTTCGGGGATCTCTTCGGAGAAACTGAAGGTTTTGTCTGTGCAATTATGGACGAAGTTATCTTGACGAATAATTACCGGAGACATATTATGAAGGACGGGACGATTGACGTGTGTCGGGCATGCCATCATCCTGGTGAGTCCATCAGACATATTGTCTCCGGTTGTTCTCGTCTTGCTAACGGCGAGTACTTGCATAGACACAACCAAGTAGCCAGAATTATCCATCAGCAACTTGCTTTGAAATACAAACTTGTCGACTCTGAGGTACCGTATTACAAGTATGTGCCCGACCCAGTTCTCGAAAATGACCAGGTCACGTTGTACTGGGATCGGTCTATCATCACTGACAGGACTATTGTTGCCAATAAGCCTGATATAGTGGTGATAGACCGATTAGTGCGCCGCGCAATGATAATCGATGTTACCATCCCACATGACGAGAATCTCGTGAAAGCTGAGAAAGAGAAACAGACAAAGTATCTCGACTTAGCTCATGAGGTTGTTGACATGTGGAATGTGGACTCGGCTGTCATTGTGCCGATTGTCATGTCAGTCAATGGGCTGATAGCTAAAAGCTTCGACGACCATCTGTCGAAGCTGGCGTTGCACAGCTGGATAAAGGGCCTGATACAGAAGGCAGTTCTCCTCGATACAGCTCGCATTGTGAGGAGGTTCCTTTCTCTGGAGACCTAACCACCGGTAGCTTGGACCCTGCTCCCGACACCGATGGACTGCCATTTTTTATATTTTTAAATGTTTTTTTATTGTCACTTTTTATAGAAAAATATTTAAAAATGTAATTTTTGAGATATATGTTGAATAAAGGAAATAATAATAATAATAATAATAAAAATAATAATCTGTGGCCCGGATGTCAACCCGCCTGTCAAAAATTTTCTTCAGTTTTATTTTTGAATAAATATTTGATAATTAAGTAAATAGCATAAATGCAACATGTTTAATAAAACAAAAACAGTGAAAAAAAAAAGCAAACTACCAATTTACATTAAACAAAAAGCCAATAAAGAAATGCCGAATATACCTTCTGGTAATAAAATCTCGACAAGAAGATTTTCAAAATGTTGACAAGATACCGGGCCCGGTTACAACAAATCACACGCCCGAGACCAGCGGAATCTTCGCTCAGCTCCGCCTCGCAGCCACCGGGACCTTCTCCAGCCGTGAGTCAAGAGATTCCGGCCGCTGCAGTTGCGTCGAGCTCGAGCGATGAGTACTTCTCGCCGCCGACGACACCACCACCTGCGCGTCGGCGAGGAAGAGGCCGCCCTCCGGCCAGCATGGGACTTCGAGGCCCGCCGGCCTCTGATGGGGTCCCCGCTGCCGGTGGAAGTGTGCAGCGCATGCGATGGACTCAATCCATTAATGAGAACGTCATGCGCTCATACTATGGGGCTACAGAGGGGGGAACTAACCTGACTGCGTACCGTGGTCGGATGCTCTCTCTGTTTCAGGTACTTGAACCGGCTGTCAACGTTTCGGCCCAACGACTATCGGATCAGGTACGGGTAATCCAGCGTAACCGTATGTTGGATGACGCCGTACTTGATAGACTACGCCTCGAATCACGGTGCAGCCGTGTCTCATCTGCTTCGCCACTGGCCGCGGTGCAACTACAACCCAGTATCTCACCGCGACCCAACCACATCGGTGAAGATGATGATGACGAGGCTATAACCGTGAGTACCCAGTGCAGTGAGCAATTGAGGAGTGCTTTGGAGTGTGCATTACGGGAGTATCGCTCCACACCGCCTGAGCTTAGACCTCGTCTGCCTCGTTTACCCATGCATAAGAAAAATAGGGCGCTAGTGTGTGCTCTAGATTTACTGCTGTCAAATTATTTTGACAATAGTGAAGACCTCACCGATACTCATTCGATCCTATACTGTGCAGCTGTAGCGGCTTGTCGGGTAGCTCATGTCAAGTTTCCAAAGACTGACAGAGTTATTCGGCCAGCTGTACCAGCTTGGCAGGGCAGGATCGAACGTCGTATTGCTGAGGCTAGAACACTCATTGGTAAACTTATCTGCTTCAGGCAGGGCAACACTCGTCCTAGAGTGATGCGCTTTGTGAGGCGGGCGTATGCGGGGACTGATATCAGTCCCCGGGATTATCTGACCCGCGTCACAGAGCGTATCGACTTCCTGAAGCAGAAAGTCTATGCATGGGCAAATCGAATTCGTCGATATAAGCGGCGGGTGGAGCGATACACTCAGAATCGCACATTCCAAAGCAATGAAAGGTGGGTTTATAGGGCCTGGGAGCGACCTGACCAAGGTGTGACTGATACGTGCCTACCAAATGATGACGCCATGTGTTCGTTCTGGCGCAGCATCTGGTCGGTACCTGTCAGCCACACCGAGGGTGACTGGATGAGTGAGATCAAGCGCACGTGCGATCTTATACCAGAAATGGGGGCAATTACGATTAGCCCCCAAGATGTAACCCGTGCAGTTCGTCCGTTATCCAACTGGAAATCTCCAGGGCCGGACGGGCTGCACAATTTCTGGATTAAATGGTTTCTAAGCTCGCACGCTCGCTTGGCCGCTCAGTTCCAGTCTGCCTTAGAGCTAGGATCGCTACCTCAATTCCTAACTACAGGAATAACCCACCTGCTCCATAAATCAGGCAGTACTTCGGAACCTAAAAATTATAGACCGATCACGTGCTTACCGACGGTCTATAAAGTTCTTACATCCATTCTGAGAGCCAAAATTAATAATCACATAGATACAAATTCAATCATGTCTGCTTCTCAGAATGGATGTAGGAACGGGTCCCGCGGTACTAAGGAGCTTCTCCTCATCGATATTGCCATAAACCAACAGGTTCGTCGTTCCCGAAGGAATCTGTCGACATGTTGGATAGATTATAAGAAGGCCTATGACTCGGTTCCACATACATGGCTCATGAAGGTGTTGGAGTTGTACAAAATAAATCCAATACTCCGCAATTTCCTTGAGTCATGTATGGGGCAATGGAAGACGGTCCTCTGCTATCCAGGATGTCGACAGATCCAGGAAAACAGCGAACCGATTAGGATTGAGCGTGGTATTTTTCAGGGCGACAGTCTGAGCCCACTGTGGTTTTGTCTGGCTCTCAACCCTCTCAGTACACTGCTGGAGGGTTCGGGGCAAGGCTACCAGTTGAGAAGAGGTGGTCAGGTCATATCACACTTGCTTTACATGGATGATTTGAAGCTTTTTGCCCCCAGCAACTTGCAACTCATGGAGCTACTGAAGGTAACGGAAACCTTCAGTAGCGCCATCAGGATGGAATTTGGGGTGGACAAATGTGCGGTCATGCATGTAAAGCGAGGGGAGATTATGGAATCCGTGGGAACTCAACTCTCGGATTCCATACACCTAAGATCCCTCGGCTCAACTGAAACCTACAAGTATTTAGGTATGTCAGAGGCACTAGGCATCAATGTTGCTTATGTTAAACAGTCATTGAAGGAACGCTTCTTTGGCCGCCTGAATAAAGTACTGAATAGTCTTCTATCAGGTGGAAACAAGGTGCGTGCCTTCAATGGTTGGGTCATGCCAGTATTGATGTACTCTTTTGGCATACTCAAATGGACTCAGACTGAACTTGACGCCTTGGACAGGCGGGTCCGCATAACGCTGACTGCAAATCGAATGCATCACCCACGTTCATCGGTGATGAGGCTGTATATCCCGCGGAAGTGCGGGGGTCGTGGCTTTTTAAATGCAAAGACCCTGCACAACCACGAGGTATGCAGCCTTAGGGAATATTTCCTAGAAGCCGACGTGGGTATGCATCGAGATGTGGTAGCGGTGGACAAAGGCCTCACTCCGCTCTCCTTAGGTACCGAGAATTGGCGCAAACCTGTAGTATTAGATACTAATGACCGCAGAGAAGTATGGCAGAGCAAGGAGCTTCACGGACGCTATTACCGGGCCCTTCATGGGTCTGACGTAGATACATTAGCGTCCGTAGCCTGGCTACGTTTTGGTGACCTCTTCGGGGAAACCGAAGGTTTTGTCTGTGCAATTATGGATGAAGTTATGATGACGAATAACTATCGGAAATATATTGTGAAGGATGGTACGGTAGACATATGTCGGGCATGTCACAAACCGGGAGAATCCATTCGTCACATTATCTCCGGTTGTTCTCGTCTGGCTAACGGAGACTATTTGCATAGACACAACCTTGTAGCTAGGATTGTTCACCAGCAACTTGCTCTTAAATACAATCTCGTGGAATCAGAAGTACCGTACTATAGGTATGTGCCCGACCCAGTTCTCGAAAATGGCAATATTACACTGTACTGGGATCGGTCTATCATCACTGACAGGACTATTGTTGCCAATAAGCCTGATATAGTGGTAATAGACCGATTAGAGCGTCGCACAGTGATTGTTGATATAGCGGTCCCTCATGACGAGAACCTCGTGAAAGCCGAGAAAGATAAGCAAATTAAGTATCTTGACTTGGCTCACGAGGTTGTTGACATGTGGGATGTGGATACAGCAATCATTGTGCCGATAGTCGTCTCAGCCAATGGCATAATAGCCAAGAGCCTCGACAAACATCTTAGGAGGCTCTCGTTGGGCAGCTGGATCAAGGGCTTGATCCAGAAAGCAGTACTTCTGGACACGGCGCGAATTGTTAGGAGGTTCCTCTCTCAAGAGCCCTGACCACCGGTAGCTTGGACCCTGTTCCCGATACCGGTGGGCTACTGTTTTTTATATTTTTAAATGTTTTTTTCTTTTTATAGGAATATTTAAAAATGTAAATAATATGTGTATAAAATGTAATAAAGGGAATAATAATAATATTCCACAACTTTTTCACACAACGCCATCTAGTCCCAAACTAAGCAGAGCTTGCGGTATGGGTACTAGACAACTGATAAACATACATATATATTTCTAAATACATACATATTATAGATAAATTACACCCAGACAAAGAACAAATGACCGTGCTCATCACACAAACATTTGTCCTAGGTGGGAATCGAACCCACGACCTTGCGCACAGCAGTCAGGGCCACTGACCACTATACCAACGGGCCTGTTTGTTTGTTTACTTACCAAACATCAATCATGTTTATTTGTAACATCTATTGTTGAACCATAAATAAATAACCCTTGGTAAACCAGTGTGAGATTTTTTAAGCTTTACTATTGAAAAAAAAATGTCTTTCCATTACGCCATGAAAATAGCCTTAAAATAGACGAAGAATGAATAATTAGGATTGTGTCTCCCAACCCTCGTAATAGTGCTGTGCCATCTGATTACACGCCAACATGCCTTGTTTTGTGTGTGTGTGTAAGCGTGACACACACATATCCAAGAGAGATAATGTGTTTAGTGTGTGGGCCGTGGTCACGTTGACGTCACGGTGGTTTAACGTTTACAGATTGCGAAGGCCCTTATGATTTGATATTAAGTGAAAATAGACAACTAGGCCGTATTCACAGACGGTTTATTTATTAAAACATTATGCAACACATATCGCCTCATCGCCTATCTTATAAATATATAGCCTATATCACAGCAGTTTTTGATTTTTTGAAGTAGAAAATGGTGAGAAAATCTTCAAATAATAATCCTCCCGCTCGGGGTGGTAGGGAGTGTCAGACTTCTACTGAATAAAAATGTACTGAGTTCGTTCAACTGCCCTTACGTTCCGGGGCCACGGTATCTTGTTAGAACATTCCTTAATCGTAGTGGGAATACAAAGTGTAACAACAGAACATGATCAGCCTATAGGTACCGTTCGCACTGCTGTGACGTAGGCCTCCTACAGTTGCTGGGATATGCCTCCTGCAGTTGCTGGGATATGCCTCCTGCAGTTGCTGGGATATGCCTCCTGCAGTTGCTGGTGTCTGCCAGTTTCCTCACGATGTTTTCCTTCACGGTTTTGAGAGCAGTTGAGTAGTGATGATATAAATTTAACAAAGAATTGTGCCAGACAGGTTTAGAACCAAAGATCTACATTTTGCAAGCTGGACCTGTACCCCAATGAACCACCACTGCTCCTTTTACTGTTATCGTATCACATAATCCTAATTCATGAAAATTATAATTAAATTCTTCTGGAATCAAATGACTCCAATTCTTTCGGGACTTTTCGGGACACACTCTACCATAATTATTATGATGAAAGTCTTCAACGATATCGCTTTCCGAGTAGTTTGGGGATGTGAAAAAAAAAGAGCATGTCATTTATTTGCCTACTTTGTGTTTTACAAAATATCTATTGTCGGTGAGCTGTGCAGTGGTGAGTCAGCTAACTTACGTCCTAATTGATGTATGCATGAATATACTACAGATTACGTGTTTTATTTATTTATTTGGAGATGTATCTTTACCGATCAATGCAGCCAATCTATTCGATTGGATGTCCGGAGCGAAGTCTTAAATTGTCACGATTTCTTTCCTACTCATGTCGTCGGCATTATCAAACCAGGGAGTATTTTATCATTTAAGTTCAAGGTACTAATGGCTGTTGAGTGTTTAGGCGCGGTTGTGGCTTTGGTCTGTTTATATTTTACAGAAGCCTTGTATGAAGAGTGATGGGAGCCAGTGGTCCATTGTGTGGCCGAGTTTTTATGTTTGTTGAAAGTTGTAACTGAATCACGCGGTTTATTTTTCACTGTTGTGAGAGCAGTGGTGAAGATGAAAATTACATGTCTCAGCAATTATAGTGCGAATGTGTACCTAGATGCTCAGTATAGGTACCTAATCTATAACTATACATATATATCTTCGTAATTGCTCCTCCAGCTCAGAGTGGAGTGTAAAAGAGTGTCAAATTTTTACTAACTGAATACCTACTGAGTTCCTTTGATGGGCCTTGCATCCGAGGCTGCGGTACCTCATTAGAACATTCCGCAACCCGGCAGGATCTGTAGTTTCCCTCTACTTCTCTTTACCATACTTGTTATGATTCAGCAAAATATTTCGTGGTTACTCTGAATTGTGGTAAACGCTATTAATACTGAAGTGGTAGTATGCGTAAAGGTTTTGTTGAATAAAACTCGAGCTGAGGTAGGCAGACGAATGTATTTAAACTTTAATTTGCACGGTTTATATACCTGAGAATATTTAATAATAATTAACATCACGCCACTTTACAAAAACAGTTCGGACTTCACTCTTTCCTAATGAGGGCTAATGAGGGGGCGTCGACATAAGACAATAGATTCTCGCGGCCATCTTGCGCGCGCGCCATTCAGACTAAGGGTGATGTCATGGAGGCGTGGTCTAATTAGCTGTCTCCGCCCAATCACCTCATGTGACGCGGGCGATCATACGATCCCGTGCTGCGTTCAGTCGTGAGCGAGTAACTTGCGTACTCGCTACACCACTCCCCTGGCGAGCCCGAAGCTACGGGCGATAGTAGTCCGGGAATCTGACCGTGCGCCCGCTTCGCGTCTTCTTGACAGGGACCTGGTCTTCTGGAAGTTGCTGATGTGACGTCATGACAGGTTGCTCATTGGTTACATACGCAGGCTTTAGCCGGTCAAGTGTGACCTTTTGCTTCTTTCCCTTCACATCGAGGTCGAAAGTCTTCTGATCTCGATGCAAGACCTTGTATGGTCCTAGATATGGTGCTTCTAGCGACCTTCGTGCGGGGCCTTGCCTCAGGAAAACATGTGTAGCTGTGTTCAGGTCCTTGGGCACATAGAACGATCTATTGGGACTACTGTGCCAGGAAGTAGGTTGTGGTGTTAGCTTACTTATATGTAGGCGGAGTCTGCTGATCAGGCTGGTCATGTCGACTGTCTCCTCAGGAGTAGAGGCAAAGAACTGTCCTGGCAGACGGAGTGGCTCACCATACACCAGTTCTGCCGCGGTTGCTTGAAGGTCCTCTTTGTAAGCGCTGCGTATGCTTGTTACGGCTAGGCAGTCTTGTACCGCCACTAATGGCTGCCTTGGGAGTTTTCCGGCTGCTTGCTGTAGTTGCATGGCTGCGTACATTTTCGCGCCTTGTTACCAAACCGGTAATGGTACCAACACAACGGGTGATCAATGGGTCTGGAATTCGAACGAGAGCGGGAACGGTGCGGTGAACCATGGTTCGATCTTCGTGAATGCGAGCGACGCCGACTGCGCAGCTCCATGCTCATGGTCTCTAACCTTCGGCTGAACTCTGCTACGGTTTTAATCAGCGTGTCTATAGCAGTATTTTGCGGATCGGTTGTTACTGGCGGGCGAGTACTGGTACTTGCTACTTGCCCAGTCACTGGAACGATATCGTTTATGCGATCTGCTAATTCGGCCACGTCTTCCAGGGGCATGGTTGACTGCGACGCGACAATGGTTTGCAGGTTGGTGGGAAGCCGACTTGACCAGATTGTCCTGATGAATTCTGCTGGGACTGTAGGTCCGGCCAAGTGCTGCAAATGGCGCAGGAATTGCGATGGTTTCCTGTCACCGAGTTCTTCGTGCATTATTAACTGCTTAATTTTGCGTTCCTGTGACGCAGATAGCCTCTTGATTAATTCTGCCTTTAGTTTGTCGTATTTTCCCGTTGCTGGTGGAGTAACGACTAGGTCTCTAACCTCTGCAGCGTGTTGTGGTTCCAGTTGTGACAGTACGAAGTAGAACTTGGTTGTATCTGTTGTCATGTTTGATAACGCGAACTGTCCTTCCAATTGGGCGAACCACAGTACCGGATCACCTGGGTTGAACGCCGGCGTCCTTACTCCAACTCGACATGCTTCCTGGAATACGTCCCTTTCTTTGCTTGTTTCCAACTTCTCTTTACTAGGCTCCATCTTCTCCTCTTGACAACGGTAATGGGGTCACCAATGAAGTGGTAGTATGCGTAAAGGTTTTGTTGAATAAAACTCGAGCTGAGGTAGGCAGACGAATGTATTTAAACTTTAATTTGCACGGTTTATATACCTGAGAATATTTAATAATAATTAACATCACGCCACTTTACAAAAACAGTTCGGACTTGACTCTTTCCTAATGAGGGCTAATGAGGGGGCGTCGACATAAGACAATAGATTCTCGCGGCCATTTTGCGCGCGCGCCACTCAGACTAAGGGTGATGTCATGGAGGCGTGGTCTAATTAGCTGTCTCCGCCCAATCACCTCATGTGACGCGGGCGATCATACGATCCCGTGCTGCGTTCAGTCGTGAGCGAGTAACTTGCCTACTCGCTACAATACGGTGCTCCCAGATCTACTCAGCATAACGAATTTATTATTCAAAATGGTTAATTTCATTTGAGCTTTAACACGCGGTTCTATTTAATGAATAAAAACCAGGCTGGCTCGTGTCCACGGTATTTAATAAGCCCCCTCCGAACGAGATACACTCGTAAAAGTATTTTTTTCAATCCATTGTTGCAAGCAGATAAAATCTTCTGTGTTCGCCACAAAGGGCCCCTTGTTTGTATGATGGCTTATTTTTCATTATTGTTTTGCTTTCTTTGAGCCATCCTTTGAATTGTATCTATTAAAACACTCGCCAGGGACACACGTATACAAACACATTTCTTTTCTTTTAGTACCTTGACACAAAACAAAGAAGTCTCTTCATTATTGTTGTTTGAGCTGGGGACTATTCGGAAGAGAGAGGAAATAAAACAGTCAGTAATACAGTACAGCAAACGTGTTTATTGGTTACCAAGTGTAATAAATATATAAACAACCCAGTTACAGTTGCCTGGCGCCTTGCTAGACGGGAAGACGGTGAGAGAAGGGTGACAGTCGCTCCGAAGTAATACAACCTTCGAGGCGAAGTGACATACAAGTGAGGAGAGGTGATAACGTTATCGTAAGCAACGCGCCACACAACACGAGCGCACTCGTCGGAAATTCGGTTTCAAGCTCATCATTTTTGGGTTATGGACATTAAATAAGATGGTTTACACATTTTATACATTTTTGTGACATCAAAGTTGTACTAAAAATTCATCAAATGAGGGTTTCTTGAAAAACGTTCACCGGGAGGCAGCACTGAGCACCTGTCAAACTTAAGATTTCGATATTTGTCAAATTAACGTCAATGTCATGTTGACGTTTGCAAAGATCTCTCGCCTCGGGTGGCGCCAGCTGGCGGTATGTAAGTACTTTCCAGAAAACCCTCTTTGTTACAAACTAAAAAGTAAGTAAAAGTTTAAATTTCTCTTTCGATGTTAAAGCGAACCTTTTAAGTGCTTAATAAACTTTCAATGAATGATTTTCTTAAATGCCCAATGAAGTATATACAGGGTGGCGATTAGGTTATCACATTAAATTCTACAACAGGTATTACAAGTTGTTATCAGTCCGTTAAAATAAATAATTATACTAAAATTAAGAAAAATCATTTTTTCAAACAAAATAAATGGCGTTATTGGTAAAAAATAAATAATCCTTTTTAATATTAATTTACTAACCTGTAAAAGCGGCAACGCCGCTGCGCCGGCGCTGGCGGAGCACGCGCCGAGCAATGATATTATAAAGTATAAAATATCATTGGCGCCGAGTGATTGGTCAGCTGATTACGTTTATGCACTACATAATGTTGTGAAATATTAAAATGGAAAAAAGGCCCCACGGCTATAATATTGTTTTTTATTATATTATTTTAATTGTATATGATAAAACACCTAATATAGAGAACGTGGTTTCAAATAATGTTATAACCTAATCACCACGCTGTATTTAGTGTTGGCGGGAGCGGCCGTTGCGTGGTGCGCCATAACGCGGTCGCTCGCGGGTTTGTGTAACGATGCATTGTCATAACATTACTTAAGTCAGTTTCTTGTAGCATCATCGATCTTCGATCAAAACAGTAAATAAGCTTTTTAAAGCGACAGTGCGCTCGGCAGAAATGACATGTTTTTTCGTACAACACACAAAGGACCACAAAATAACAGACAGATTTTAGAAGAAAATCCTTAGTTTATAGTTGAGTATAGGTTCAAAAATCACTCAGTCACAATTTATAAGAAATAGTCGTTCTTTCACATCATATATTAGTTATATTTAAATATACGTTAAGGAATTCACAGCATTTCATGTTTTAAAGTGGATGATATTATTGTCTGAATGACAAGTTAACTGAAATAACGGGTTACATACATTATCATTTCTCCCTCCTCGAGGCATTTAGCCTTGTAATACAAAATTATAAAATTAAAAGTGTAAGTAACAGTTTTCATATCAAACCGTATAAGAAGTTATAAAAATCCTAGGTCATTTTGGCACAACGATCTCCATCACTAGTTTAGACCATACGCCACATTGTATACTAGCTTTTAGCTTACATAGTCGGATAGTGCGTCCGGCGACATGAGGCTTTGTGCTCTCACTCCAAGCTCAGCTCTGATCCGCTCGCATTTAATGCTTGCTTCAACGTACAATGACGAACCAAGTCAGCAGAACCGAACATGTTTGTTCTAAATATTTGAGGTATTTAGTGTCGGTGAGTGCTCACTTCGCTCATTGACCGCTTAAGTTAAAGCCTCGCTTACTCAAGTCCAATTTAAGTAGACATTAAAGTACTCAACAAAACAACTTAATATGTTCACATACAATACATGTAAAAGATGTTAACTTATATTAAAGGCAAGTAGTAGTAATCCTTTTTTTTTTTTTTCTTTCATTTCTATCAAATGATATATATACATTTTGTACTGATTTATGCATGTTTTACTTCATAATATGTATGTACTTGTCCATGACCGTGCGACATCCGCCGTCGTATCTATGTTACATATAACTTTTTCTACATATTGTCCATGATCACTCAAATGTATTAGCTGTAAGTTTCCTTAAAATTTATAAAATAAAATAAAATAAAATAAAGTACAATAGATAACTACAAAAATTAAAAACAAGCTGTGAAGTTACAACCAAGCCATGGTGGAAACATACGGCGTCAAAAAACATGATGAAACGCCACCCCATTCACGTACAAGTAGCTTTCAATTCCTTACATGTAATTCAACAAAACAATAGGAATCCAAATATCATAACTTTCAAACAATATATTTTATTTAGTGTAGTTTTGGGACCGTGGAAATAAAATCATTCGATTTTATACAACGTGGTTTATTTTCTTTTGTAATTTCACCATAAAAAATCATCCAGATTCCTCTTCGAAACAAAACCAAAAACGTCCCGTCCTCTCAAACCACTGTCATTGCTCTTTCTTTAGTTATAAAAGTCTCTATACCTACTATCCATAAACTTTCATGCATCCTTTTTGATCAAATCCTACATTCGGCCGTCCTGCACTCATATCTGCCCTCAGATATGTCTCTTATTAACACCTGACATAACTCTTTCATACACCACTCATACACTTTACATAAAATAACAATAAAATTCTGAATGCGGAACATGTTCTTATTTTTAAAACACAAAAAATAATCATGTTCTGACATAACAGCGCTTTACATAGCATTTAATAACACATGACCTAGTATTCGTGAGGGTACTAAGCAGTATTATTAGACACACAAACAATCAATATTCACAATCATTCATCCTTACCTGGCCATCTCTTCATGTTGTCGGCTGAGCTAGACGTCCTCTTTGGTCCTTCTGTGGTATCATACAGCTTCTCAACATCATACCTATCGTTTCTTTTAATTTTAGTAATCCTGTAGGGTCCCAAAAACTTAGGTTTTATTTTAAAGCCTGGACCGAACTGAGTTCTCCTGATGGCCACTAGATCATCCAGTTCATAAGTTGAACTAGGTTTTCTCTTTTCATTGTAGGTCTTCTTATTCTCATCCTGTACTTTTTGAATCTGTTGCATGGCTTTCAACCTTAAATTCTCTCTATTTTCATCAAAACAATTAATAATTTCCTGTTGTAGGAGATTAAGCACGTTAATATCTTCTTTACATCTCATTTTTGTTCCAGTAAGTAACTCAAATGGTGAAGTATTTATTGATCTTTGATAAGTGCTGTTTATAGCACGCTGGACTCGACCCACATGTCTATACCACAGTGCTTTATCTTCTATACACAGCTTGGTTAACATAGGAATTAAGATACGATGAACTCTCTCTACTTGTCCATTCCCTCGAGGCACTCCGGTGGTAATCTTAACATGCTGGATATCCTCATCTTTACAATACTCCTCAAAATCTCCACTGGTAAAGGCTGTGCCTCTGTCTGTTATGATTCTCGTTGGATTACCAAAAGTCTGCTGGTGAAGTCGTAATTTATTCAACACTTCTGCACTTGTTGTGGACTTGGTAGGAAAAAGCCATGTAAATTTCGTAAATGCATCTATCATGGTGAGGATATAGTTATACTGCTTCCTTGTTTCTGTAAATGGACCTATGTGATCCAGATGTAATGTATGCAGCGGGATTCCTTCTTTATCTACTGAGTTCAAGTAGCCTTCTTGCTTTCCTTCTTTCCTGGTTGCTAATAAACAGGGTATACAGCTTAGAACTACTTCTTCAATCCTTTTATCCAGGTTTCTGATATAGTAATCCTTTCCTACGGCTTCTTTCATTTTTCTTATTGAAAAGTGCCCATTTTGATGAACTTTTCGTATTATTTCTTTCTCCATGATCCTTGGAACTACTAATTTCTTATCTTCACCTTTGAACAGAATGCCATTATCCATCCAAAAGTCATGATAATATCTATCTTTCAATATCAGCTGTCTGATAGCGTTGAGCTCTTCATCTGTCTCCTGACCTCGTCTTATCTCTTCTTGTAGGCTCACAGCCACTGCCACAAATGGGTTCCTACTTAGAGCATCGGCGTGTTGCATTCTACAGCCTGCTATGTGCTCGATCTCATAATCATACTCATCTAACATGAATACCCACCTTGCTACTTTTGGTGTCAAGTCTTTCTTCTTCAATGTTTGTTCGAAGGCTTAGCAATCCGTCACAATTTTAAAATGAATACCATATAGGTAATGTCTAAACTTCTTCACAGCCTCTACGACTGCAAGTGCTTCCAGCTCATAACTTGAGTATTTGCTTTCAGCATCAGTTGTCTTATGACTCATGTAATGCACAGGATGCAACTCATCATCTGGGTGTAATTGCAATAATATTGCAGCCAAAGCATGACTGGATGCATCAGTGTGTAACTCTGTTGGTAAATTGGAGTTGTATATCTTTAGTACAGGATCACTGGTCAGTTTCTGCTTCAATGTGTTGAAAGCACGTTGTTGCTCATCTTCAAATATAAATGTAACTTCCTTTTTCAGCAGATCCGTCAATGGTCTGGCAATCTTTGCATAATCTCTGATGTACTTCCTGAAATAAGATGTTAAACCAATGAAACCCATGACTTGCTTAATATTTTTAGGTTCCGGATATCTTGCAACTGCTTCAACTTTCTCCGGGCTTGGTCTTACTTCACCATCTTTGATCAAGTGACCCAAATATTCTATTTCACGAGAAATAAGTCTAACCTTTTTCCAATTTACCTCTAATCCATACTGTGCAGCTACATCTAACACTTGAGTTAGTCTCTCCAGTGCTTGACTCTCTGAATTAGCTGGAATTACTATGTCATCAATGAATATTACCATGATGCCCCTCATTATCAACTCTCTGAAAATGATCGTAACAAATCTCATAAAATATTTAGGTGAGGTGGACAAACCAAAAGGTGCACGTAAAAACTCAAACTGTCCATGATGAGTTATGAAAGAAGTATAGGGCACCGATTCCTCACTTATTTTGAGGTGGAAAAATCCGTTCTTAAGGTCTAAAACACTGAATACTTTTGAGTCCTTCAACTTATCAATGAGGTCATCAATAATCGGTAGCGGGAATTCATCCTTCACTATTTTCTTATTTACTAGACGGTAATCAACACAAATTCGAGTTGACCCATCTTTCTTCTTAACCAGCACTAATGGGCTAGAATATTCAGAAAAACTAACCTGTACTATTCCTTTTTGTAGCCACTCGTCCACCTGTTCTTCTACTATCTTCTGTTCGACGAGTGATATCCGCCGGGGTCGTTGAGCTATTGGTACTTCGTCTTTTAGCACTATCTTCATCTTTATTGGAGCTTCTTTGGTATAAATGGGCTTGTACTCTTCAACTAGCCGCATTACTTCTGTCTTTATATTGGTATCGGAGATGTGACCTGTAAGATCCATTGCAGTCACACAACAATTCACCCTAGCCAACCATTCGTCATCTTGCGTCAACAACAACACAGCACCCTCACGAACTACCATCACAACATTTTGAAGGAACTCTTGTCCTATGATTAACCTGTAGGGCATTGACCCTTTGGGCACTACATGAAATATTACATTGGAATAGCACTGTCCATCAATAAGTATACTAATATAAATCTTTCCGGATGATCTTACTTTATAGAGTCCAAGTCCAGACAAGATCGTATTATCGTTATCACATGGCACATCTATCTCGTTCCACAAATCCTCTGACATTAAATTTACATCACTACCCGTATCTACCAGCGCATTAATTGATTTATCGCCCACTTTCACCCATTTAATCGCTTTATTACGATTGAGTTGTCGGTCACTCGGTTTGTTTACCACTTCCATGACATCTGTGACATCTGTCTTGAAATTTTCATCATGGCAGCTCGATGCGGTCTGAACGGCTGCCGATGTCGCCCCGAACATAGCCGAGTGTTTGATTGCTCCCGAACTGTTCTCCGAAAAACGCCCTTGCAGATTGGACGATCCAACCGCTCTTTGTGGCTGCTTTACCGACATCGTCTTGCTCGTTGAACTTCCGCTGCTTCCTGCGCTCGGATTGGTACTCGTACATTTGAGACTTATATGGCCAAACTCATTGCACCGGAAACATTTCACTCCGTTACGGCATGCGTTTGCTCGATGATCTTTTTCTCCACAATTATAGCAAAACTGGCCTGATGCAGCAGAATCTCCGCCCGATGGCGTAACAACTCGTTTTACAGCGATCTGTTTAGCAGCTTTTTTTTTGATGGTTTCGTACACCGCCAACTTTTCTTTCAGGGCTGGGTAGGTGACCGCACCGTACAAAATCGCCTTATTGTTTTCATGATCCGTAATACCGTCTATAATATATTGAATTGCGACGTAATCAGGGAATTTGGCTCGTTTTCCCATCTCTTTCATTATCAGCATATACTGATAATAAGACTCCTCTTTACGTTTCTTGCGCGCCGCCATGAGCTCGTGCATTTCCTTACTATTCGCGGTATCCGGGAATTCCTTGAGCACGGCCGCCTTTAAATCGTCAAAGGTTTTATGAACCTTTTCAGTTCTAAGCCACAGTTCTGCTGTTCCCGTCAAGGATCTACGGGCTATGATGAGCCGCTGTTGAGGAGACCAACCGAATATCTCCGCGTTGTCATCCAGGTCTTGTGCCCATTTCGCCGAAGAGTAGGTATGGTCCTCGCCACTGAACTTGGTCATGTCATACATATTGAAAAATAAGTCTTTGTCTTTACCGTCTTTGTTTTCCGCCATTTTTCGCGTTTGCGTGGTTGTGGCGTGAGCGTAATTAGGTTGACGAGCCCCCAGTTTTGAGTCTAACGTCTTCTGTCTCGATATTCGTCGACTTACTCGTAATTTTCGTCTTTCGTCTCGATGTTCGTCTTTTTAATCGTAGGTAATTTTCGTCTTCCGTCTTGATGTTCGTCGTATTGCACGTTGCCGCGATCCCGGACGAGCCCCCAAAATGTAGTTTTGGGACCGTGGAAATAAAATCATTCGATTTTATACAACGTGGTTTATTTTCTTTTGTAATTTCACCATAAAAAATCATCCAGATTCCTCTTCGAAACAAAACCAAAAACGTCCCGTCCTCTCAAACCACTGTCATTGCTCTTTCTTTAGTTATAAAAGTCCCTATACCAAGGATCTTCTACCTACTAACAAGTTCCTTGCCCTATACCTACTATCCATAAACTTTCATGCATCCTTTTTGATCAAATCCTACAGCGTTTTTTTACAAATTTATTTTCTACCTACGTCCCTAGATCGAACCTTTTATTTTTTTATTATAAATTACAATAGTAAAATAAAATATTTCTTGTTATTTTGTCTATTTCATTTTCACCCCACCCAGTTCATTTTACTTTCTAGAGCCTTCCATTTAATTCCAATTTTGGATTCTCTATCTCAAACTCTCCGGATAATGCAACCTTGGAAGAAATGAGTAGGAAACGGAGACAGAAGTCGTATTATCAGCAAGAGTGGAGGTGTAACGAGTAGTGTGATATGTGAACGCAGCCTACTCGCTTGTAAATGGAGGGAACAAGTGCTTAGTTCACGACAAGATACCTACTTATCATGCAGCTACAACATTTATTACGTAATTATATTTTGATTATCTAAAGTTACGACATACAGACTACTGTCATACTTCACAAATGCTTTCCACACCAGCTGTCGATGGGGTCTAGCGAAGGTGGAGGCTGAACGCGTGACGGAGATACTATTGCTCTTTTAACTCGACGTGACTCTAAAATATAGCATTCAATAAACGGCTATCATTATTTTGCAACAAAATTAAACTCTGCTCAAATATAAAATTATTCGCTAAACAATTAATTGCAGCTAGATTAGAAATAAATTGCCTCTCCTTTACCGATTTATTTGATGAATGCCGAAATAGTTGAATGCCACTGCAATTGGGAACTGAATCCGTGGCTTACTAAAACCAACGTGACACTGGAATTATATAGGTATAAGCTCACTTCTCAGGTATATCAGGTATATCTCAATATAATAATAATAATTCTGTCTTTTACGTCCCCACTACTGGGGCAGGCCTGCACGCTGTGAGAGGGACCGGCTGTGATCCACCACGCCAGCTCAGTACGGGTGCTGTGCTGGGCTTCCAGTTTTAATCGGACTGAATATTCATATAGGCTTAATATGGAAAGTAATACCAAAATATTAATCTGTATTGATATAAACCGATCAATTTGAAGGAGTTATTAAACGACACTCAATATTGAAACAGTAGCTTCTTATTTAATCTTGTAGATTTAAGTCTGACAATAAGAATGTAAGGCTGGCCAGCGAGGGCGAATCTCTCTTACTTGAAGTTAACTCACGTAATTGTCTTAACCGTCGCAGCTGGCGTTATAAAGAGATCCAGCGACGAGTTCACAACTCTGCTGAGACTAATGTATGAACGTTGAGCTGCGACCTGGAGCTCTCTTATTCTAAACTTTCAGCGCTAGTAGCGCGCTTCATTTAACAGATTGTATCATATTTGAAACTGAATCAGCAAGGGCCAGTGGCGTGGACGTGGTCAAAGTTGCATGAGCGAGAGTTTTATGTTTCTTTTCTTACACATTCATAGTAATGCGAAAAAAATAATGTGCAGGGGGAGAAATACATGCGTGGTAAAGTCCAGGAACATCGAATTTATAGAGGCCTCGTAAGGTCAAGGGCGAAGGCCCTATTCGCCCACGCTTACATTTATGTACGCCAATGTTGAGGACGGACCATTGATTGGACTTTCCCGCCGACTTGGTAACGAGGGAATGCGGATCCATCAATTTCATCTTCACTTGTGAGATATGACACAGTAACCATCTTGTGAATAATAACTAAACAGACATATATTGACGTAATGACGTCATCGGATAGACTCTCCACACTAGTCCCGTTGTTCCACCATTTATTCATGCGTGAAATTGGATTATAATAAATTAGTTATTTGAAAACTGGGTGTCACGTCAACAAGCACGTCAAAAATTTTTCATCCCGATTTTTATCAAAAAATTTGAAATAAAAATCATCATCTAACACCAGCCTTGCCAAGGGGTATTGTGTTACCCAGATACGGGCTGTGGAGGTCAGATAAAGAAAGAAAGAAATAATTATTTAGATATGCAGTAATTCCACTAAAACACTAGTACTCAGCTGCATCTATTTGGTGGAAACTGACCCCAAAATTGGAAAAAGGCTAAGCAGATGATATAAAAAAGCTAGACTAGCGATTCCGGTCGATAACTTCAGTGAAGATAGACTGTTATAAAATTACGACGAGGAGGAGGATCCTGGAGGCGACACCGTAGACATAACACCAGCCGCCTGCCATCCGGCAATTTTGATCTAGGGCGCCGCTGAAATGCCTTCTTTGGCCTCGCGGCGCCCTAAGCCACCACCGCGACTGCGCTAGTTTTTGACGCGTGGTGTCATTTATTGACGTTTTTTTAAATCAGTGTTTTTCCTTAGATTTTTATTATTTAATTTAATTTATTTACTAGTTTAGTTACTAAGTTTAATTTTGTTACATAATCTGATTAATGTCGAGTGGCAGCAGTGATGTGTTGTGTAATAGTGCTGATCAACCTTCAACATCACTAAATATTCTGGAGAGGTGTCCTCTGTGCACCCAGGCACGGTTTTTTAAAGGTAAGCGGGGTCTGAAAGTACATATTGGGAAGGTACACAAACCACCCAATGTATCTACTTCAGACCCCGTCATTTCTTTAACACCTACATCATTTTCCAATTTGGATCCGTTTTGGAAAACCCTTTCAAAATTCAAAAACTCTGTTCCGGTTTTAAAGCGAATTCCCCGCGGCGCTAGACCTGTAGTGGCGCAAAACCTAGCAGGATGCGTTCGCCTTGCCGCTCGCGAGAATTCTCAAAGTGCCTGGGAACATCTGCTTACCTTCCCGTATAGGATACTACATGTTCAAAAAAATTTGGCAACCAAAAAAACTTTAACTTCACAAATTAAAGAAAATTGTACTATTTCGGCCCATATTCAGGATGCAAAATTACCGACACAGAGGGTTACTTCCACAAGAAGTATATCCCGCCTAGTCGAATCTAAATTGGGGGAAGGTGACATTAGCGGAGCTGCCAGAATACTTTTTAGTAGTGATGTGGTGGCCCCATACTCTCCAGATACTCTCGCAGCTCTGGAGAGCAAACACCCTGCCCCAGCGGATGGTCTTTCCTTTCCCGACCCCCCCGATCAGGACATAAACACCCTCACCGTTACAGGTCAAGAGGTGATCACAGCCGTTTGTTCCTTCCGAAGCGGCTCTGCTGGCGGCCTCGATGGGCTGAGTCCGCAGCACCTGAAGGACCTACTCAGTTCAGGCGCCGGAGAGGCTGGTGAGTTGCTTTTAAAGGAGCTAACGGCTCTGATTAATCTTATGCTCTCAGGCCAGGTGAACGAAGCCGTCACCGATATCTTGTACGGGGCCAATCTATGTGCCCTACGCAAGAGGGATGGCGGCATTCGTCCCATTGCCGTGGGAACTACCTACCGTCGTATGGCAGCCAAGATTTGCTCTAAATTTTATGGTGAGGATATTTCGACCAAATTTCAGCCCCTGCAACTGGGTTACGGTTCCAAAGGGGGTTGTGAGGCTGCCGTACATGCCTTGACGACCTATTTAAATTCAGGGAAAGGAGAGGTCATCTTGAAGGTTGACATTAAAAATGATTTTAATTCAGTCAATAGGGACACTTTGTTGGCAGAAACTAAAAAAGAAGTACCACAAATTTTTAGTTTTCTTTGGCAATGTTACAGACATCCGACTAAATTACTTTATAAGGAAAACCTTTTGGAATCAGCTGTTGGCTGTCAACAAGGTGATCCCCTCGGGCCAGCGATCTTCAGTTTAGCCATTAACCCAATCATTCGACAGTTAAATTCGAAATTTAATGTGTGGTATCTCGATGATGGAACCCTGGGAGGCGATGTAGACACGGTATTAGATGATCTACAGTTTTTAATCAATCAATTCCATTCCATAGGATTGGACCTCAACCTTTCGAAGTGTGAACTATTTATATCCGACTGTACTGACAGACAACTGACACTTTCAAAATTCAACGCAATAGCCCCAGATATCCAAATTGTGGAAAAAAGTTCTCTTCGTCTTCTTGGGTCTCCAATTTATGAGAATTCCTTTCCCGATTTTGTCGAGGAAAAAATACAAAATTTTAATGACATCTTGGACAGGATATACCAAATTAATATGCATTCGGCCATCACCTTAATACGTTACTGTTGTTTTGGACCCAAATTAATGTATTTTCTTCGTTCTTCACATCTATGGCATCATCCTCACCTTTTGGAAAAAATGGACCAAATTATTCGTCAAACTCTGACAGGAATTTTAAATGTGGCTATGGACGACCGAGCTTGGGCACAAGCTACTCTTCCCATTCGTATGGGTGGTCTCGGCGTCCGCAAAATTACTAGTATCAGTCTACCGGCTTTTGTATCCTCGGTACACGGCACTGAGAAATTAATCAGGAATATCCTAGCTCCATCACTGGTTGATTTCAATGTGCCGTATTTCACCGAGGCTATAGATACCTGGAGACTCGCTTGCCCGAACCTAAATCCACCCGACAATCCATCATCTCAGAGGCGGTGGGATGAGCCGCTCTGTAGAGCAGTTCAGAGTGACCTTATTGCCACATCTGCTTCGGCTGCAGAGCGTGCGCGCCTGCTGGCTGTGGGTGAATGGGAGTCGGGTCTCTGGCTCCATGCACTTCCGTCATCGAACATAGGCACCTTGTTCGATGATACTACTTTCCGCCTCGCTGCTTCCCTTCGATTAGGTGCTCCCTGCTGTTCTGCTCATCGCTGTCACTGTGGCGAAGTTGTCAACAGCCTCGGTCACCACGGCCTTTCATGCGGCCGCAGCGCGGGTCGCATAGCACGGCACGCGAATATTAACGACATTATCCGACGAGCTCTTGTCACTGTCGGCGTTCCAGCTGTTTTAGAACCAAATGGCCTGGCACGCGACGATGGCAAAAGACCGGACGGTATGTCTTTATTTCCTTGGAAGATGGGTAGGCCTTTAGTGTGGGACGCAACTTGTGTCGATACTCTTGCGCCATCCCATCTTCCTAGCTCATCTTGTTGTGCTGGCGCTGCCGCTGCGGCTGCTGAGAACCTCAAGCGGCGGAAATATAATAACCTTGTTGGTAGTTATATTTTCGAACCGTTTGGGGTTGAAACCTTGGGGTCGTGGGGACCGAGTGCTCACAAATTATTTAAAGATCTGTCCAGACGTCTAGTTTACACTTCGCGTGACCCTTGGACAGAGGTTAAGCATTGCCATACAACGTGGCAATGCCGCCAGTCTTTTGGGCACATTACCAGTGGACAGCGATGCGCACGAATTTCTGGATGCAATATTTTAGTTTATTTTTAGGTGTGTATATGTAGTTTAGGGTTTTTATTTAAATTAAAATTGTATTCTTTCTCAAATTAAAAAAAAAAAAATGTACTTTCTCTAACAGAACCAATAAGTGAAAGAATCATAGCTCTTTCGATACTAATTTGTATGTATAAAATTAATTAGCATTAAATTATAAATACTCACTAATAACACCACAAAATGTTATTCTGATGATACCTTACGGATTGTGACCATCAAATTCTGATTTAAATAAATAATTTCGGAGTAATCGTTGTTTTCGTTATTTGTATACCTAACCAGCCTCAATTATACAAGGTAATTATTTTGTTCGAATACATTAAACTATTTCAATGATACGAAAGCTAATAAATAATGTTGAATGGAGATGAGTTCTACATATTAATTAAAGTTTCGAAATCCTGTCATGATAATTTCCGTTATGTAGGTATTGTTTTGGTTTGGTTTTGGTGAATTGTGTAGTAGTGAACAACTGGACTCGTGTAGAGCGCCTCTTATTGGTACACAGATATGTATCATGTAAATACGCATCAATTGGATTCAAACTGTCAGATTGAACTCTCGCTCCTGTCGTATCGCCACCCGCCGCACGCGACTGCACATTCAATACATTTCAATATTCAGAAAATTATTATTTTCGTTATTGTAGCAACTGCCATATTGTTGATTAAATTGCAATCAATTTAAAAATCAAATATTTACAGTGACACATCATCAAACGAGAGGCTTGTTTTCCTACTCAAAAATCTAGTTTCGATATAATTGTCTGGAAATTGTGTTGTGCAATCAGATGATACTACGTCATTATAGTGAAAATACTAAGATTGGAACTAAACATGATCACGAGATAAATAGAATATTTTATTTTTATTTTGGAAAAGAATTTTGAAATAACGACCGTTTGATTGAGTTATTATTCAAATTCTGACAGAACGGAGTAAGTTTACGTATCAAGCATACTTACAAGATCGTATAACTATAGACGATTAAACTACTGTTTATTTGCCTGTGTAGTGTGTATAGAAGTTATCTATAATTATTTTCATTAAAAAGTTTAAAGAAACATAATAACTTATTACACAATATGAATAATATAATACAGTGATAACAAAATAAAAATATAACGTCTTCTGCTTTATCTTTTAATCTTTCGTTGAACTATGATCACTCAAAACTGCTAGTATATTCTAGTATTTTTTTTCAAACAAGATACAGGGTCGCCTAGCTCAAAGCTACGGATTCATATATTTTTATTAACCGACTTCTAAAAAAGGAGGAGGTTCTCAATTCGGATGTTTGTATTTTTTATGTTTATCCGGGCTTTCCAACCGATTTAAAAAATTCTCTCTCTCAAACGACTCCAAAAAAAAATGTAATTTTTGTTATAGTTTGATCGTAGGTTAGGTTAGGTTTATTAATACAGGTAGGTTATAGTATTATTTTTAACTTTTTAGTGCTTTTATGGTTTTTGAAGTCGATTTATTTATTTTTATTTTTATCTAAACTGTTGGATTCAGACAAAGCTTAGTAGACTACGTTTAATCAAACGTTATCCTTCTTTTATATCTCTAGGCTTTAGTTAATAAACATTTTAGTATATTTGTTTTTTTATATTCCTATTGTATTTTGTGCACTTATCTTATTCTGCCAGAACACTCTAGATCTACTTCCATGATCAATTAGAGGAGGCGAGCTCCAGAGTCGTCTGACACAGTCGACGTAAAATGTGCTAATGATATGCATATAATTTCAAATCCCGCGTCGAGAATACTGATTATATTTAGTGTGAGCTATTGAATTAGTTTGGCGTTTCTACAGGCCATAGTTAAAATATAAATTCAAAGGGGACAGATAAATGCTTTTACCAGTTTACGGCAATAAAGCGAAGAAAGAGATAGATCCAAATGAGGTACAGACATATTGGTATGTTACATATGCAGATCAAGTATTGTTTGGAGTATGTAGGGTGACTCCCTAGCATAAATGGATGTCAAATGTCAATGTAAAGGAATGCAAATGTCAGTGAGTGAACAACGGGATGAGACGAAATGAAACTGCAAGTAGTCCGACCCAAACCACGTCTAATTGAACACTAATTGTTAAAAGTAAAATTATTTAAAAGTAACCTTTTAAAAAGATGCATAGAATAATGTAAGTGGTAATGCACTGTCAAATGTAGGTCGCGTTCAAAGTGCACATGCGCGAGCCTACTAGCTAACTTAAAACAATCCAATATTTTGAAAATTCATGTACGTGCACCGTACAGAGTAGTTAACGATATCGCTCTCATTTTCATGATGGAATATTAGCAGATGTACTGGAAAACTATCGCCACAGAGGAGAGATGAGAGCGTGGTAGACCATCATGATGATTCTCTCAATACTGCATCGTTGGTCTGGTGGTCGTAAGCGCGACTGCTGAGCAAAGGTTCCCGGGATCGATTCCCTATTCGGGCAAAAAGGGCTACTGGGTTTTTGTATTAGAAATTTCCCAGTAGTAGCCCGGAGTTTGGAAGTCGGCGGTATGATACCCCCGTGCCTCGGAGAACACGTTGAGCCGTTGATCTTGCGCCTGATCTTCACTGGTCGTGTCAGATTTCCGTCCCATCGGACTGTGAGAGTCAAGGAACAGATTACAGCTGTACCTACACATACTGCGCTGAGAGTGGACATCGTGGCCGTCGCAGTCAGGACGACTATATTCTATCAATGGTTTATTATTATCAAGAGTAATTAAAAACGAAAAGCCGTTTGATACTAAATTCAATTAGAAAAGTTAGCACTTCTATTAATGATTAATCTAGATGTTCACTCAACTAGTCCAAGTTGACGTTGAGACGGTATTCAATTATTCAAACCAAATATCTCGTCGTTTTTTTTCAAATATTTCGAAGCCAAAACCGTTTGATTGACGTGTCACCGTACCACGGAAATTAGCAATAAAGTAGTAGTAAGTAATAGCAATAAAGTAGCAATACGCAGTGGCGTGTGAGTGTGGGGCAAGTTCGAGGTAGTATGTGTAGAAGGCGTTGCTGGTGCAGTGTACGTAGTGGTTGGGAGAGTCGGGGTGCTGCGCTAATGTAGGCCGCGTTAGTGAAGCGGCTCTAGACGGGAGAAGCAAGTAACTTTGCCGAAGTCTTGTGATGCAACATGGCGATAAAACAAATCTGTGTAGTGAACCTTTGACAGGCTTGTAACTGTTATACAGTATAGATAGTAGGATACGTTAATTTATATTATATTCAATGTATTACGTAAAAAAAAAAAAAATATTTTCCCTGGTCGTAGTATCGCGTGTGAACGGCTGGATTGATTTCACTTATTCTTTTTTGTTGAGTTTGTTGTTGCCTGACAACAACAAACTCAACAAAAAAGGTTCTTATTAAATAATTAATTAAGAAAGCCTTAGTGACTAAGTCGTTGAAGTGCCTAATCAATCAATCAATAAATAGAAAGGTTCGCGAAACATTTGAAAGTTTAAGAAAACTTAAAAACCATAATAATTTCTCTGATGTAACTTTAGCCCTTTTGATAATATATAATGCCAGGACAATGTCTGTCAGATCAGCTAGTGTGCAACACTTGTAAATGCTGGCAAAACATGTGTTGATGTCATACAAAAAGTTGTTCATTCATCATTATCTTCCTACCATTATCCTATTTACTGGTGGTGACTTTGGCCTTCCTCTTCCACTTCAGTAATCAACATTCAAACAAGACACAGTACCAATCCTGCAATAGCAAAAAAGAAAACTTTTACGGAAATTTTGTTGATCCATGCACACAACACTGTATGGGGCAGTCGTTTTTGTGCCATTTCAAGGTTGCTCTAATACAAATCAATGTTACATTATGATGAGTATTACCAGTTTTTTTATTGAATGCACATATGTCATTTCCACTCTGTATGACTGGATCTAAATTGTGAGCTATGCGGAGTATTCAGACGTAGCGGTCGGGTATGAGTATTCAGTATTCTGCTGGATTTAATTTGAAACTACACTTGGAAACAGTAAGCTCGTAACTTGAAATGGAAGCAGTACACACGAAATTCAGTAGACAGATAGATATATATACTCTTCATTGCACACCATAATATAAACAAAAAAGGACTAAAAAACTTAAAATGATGATACAATGGGAGGTTTTAGCAATATAAACGATCTTTTACAGAAAACCTTTGGATGGATTTGATACAGAAGGAGAAAATAAATATATAGGTACATACAAATACAAAATTAATAAACTACCTACTCAAAGCTAACACATACAAATAATAACAATTTCAATGTGATAGAACTTTCACCATATTATTGAAAGAAGAAAAGGTCTTACTGATAAGTACGTGGAGTGGCTCGGTACCTCAAGCCTTAAGTTTTCCGATGGCTTTACAGATTTTGCATGTATATTATGAAGAAACTTGAATTGTTCTTCAAGATAAGTCGGGGTTTTAGGATTGAACAGAACATTGTAAAGCAGAAACAACATGTAGATGTACTCGTATATTTTATTTATTTTTAAAAGAGAACTAGCAAAGTGTGTAAATTTCACATAACTAGTAATCTTGCTAACTCCTCTAACTAAGATAAATTTGTTTTTGTCTGAAGTGGATTCACGGTAATAGTATAATGGGTGGGGTTCGAACCCGCGACCTATCGATCACAAGGCTCAAACTTTAGCCATTCGGCTTTTGTCGGATTAGGATATTGATGTAGTTGGGTCTTGTTACGGTCTTCAGTGACGTGCAATGTTTAATTATGTGATGTAGCGTCAAGGAACACGGAGCTTGCCCGCGACATAGATCGCGTGGTAACTACGAAGACTTTCCCGAGATACATAAGTAAAGCCTGTGTGTTATTGCAAACTATAGGTATGTGTGCCAAGTTCAGTACTAATCATTTGAGCCAGTTTTACCTGATTGAAAGACAAACATACGAGAGGAGCTCATCGCTAAATAACAACAGGCGCACTGGTCGATGTTCAAGGTCAAGCAAGGCTTACCGAGGTCGGTTCGTAGATGGCTGACTATTAACATATTGAGATTTCTCCGTGACGCCGTTGGTCCCGGCGGTCATTTGTACAGACTCCAGCACATGAAACTACCCGAAACTGTCAAATTTTCCCAATCAACCTTGAACCTAATTTCTTAAACAATAAAGTTGAAAATCTATTAAAGAAATTTGAGAGATTGTTGTAGCTTGATATGCTGGCGTCTGTACTTGTTTGAAAATCTTTACGAGTAATCAGAAGCCCGAAAATCTGACACTCCAGTCTTTAGAAGGGTTTATCGTTTTACCCAGGTACTGGATTGTGGAGAACACATGCAAACCTGAAAACATATACGTTACTTTTTATCTCGGAACTTCCACAGCATTGGGATTTACGCAAGAAAAACTTCCCACGCGAATAAAATCGTGGCCACAGATAGATAAATGATAGCAATAGTAATTTAAAATAAGATAAGCGTTGTTATAAAGTAGAATAATAACATAAGATCCTACGAATATTATAAATGCAAAACTTTGTAAGGATGTATCGATAATATATTCTACGCAAAAACTGCAGAACTGACTTTAACAAAACTTTACAATAATATAGTTCATCAGAATGAGACATGGGCTACTTTTATGTCATTTATAGTTAGTAAGGAAACACCAACATCTTGTTTAAATTTACTAAAACAAATTACGTTTTCAAATGTTATTTGATAATCAATTTGCAAAATAAATATCGTTTACTCAGTTATCTCGATAACATTTTGTATATTTCTAAACGAAGGGTGCAAACATAAAGATACAGGTTTTTCGGTCCCGATATGCCAGTACGGGTCGGTACTGATAGGTAAGGGTTCAACCACATATAGAAACAGGTAAATCTGTTCATAGTGACCATCATGTCTTCGAGTTCGTCGGACATTACAAACATATTTATTGACCCTTTGGAGGCCGTGAATTAACGCAGGAGCAACGTAACATCAACGGGCGCCGGGCGGTTATCTCGAGCAAGAAAAACTTTTTACAAAAAAATTAAACCGACTCCCAAAAACACTGCAAAGTGAAAAATAACTTTAATTTCGGTAGTCGGTGTCTTTAGTTTTGTATTTTCGTTTTTGGCACCGACTTCCGAAATCAAAGTTATTTTTCACTTTGCAGTGTTTTTGGAAGTCGGTTTAATTTTTTTGTAAAAAGTTTTTATTTTACTCTTTTTAGTTGGTTTATTTTTAATTTACCTAGTTACAAGAGCCTAAATGTCAACTACTTATTACCTTTTACAAAATATTGCCTTTCCCAATGCTGGGCCGTTAATTGTTGAGGAGTTCTCCTGGTACTTCACCATCAGCTCTACATCACCATATGCATTGTGACGAGCATAAAGTGCTTAGCATCCATATTCAAGTAATCGAATCGCAATCCACTCAATACTTATTATTGAGTAGTTTCGGCGGCCATCTGCGGTCTTCATCATCAGTTCCACTTCCTCAAATGGTACTTTTTGAGAGCAACTGCACAAGTTACTATAATAAATACCCAAAACGTCATAGGTGTGCCTATAATATTTGAAGAGTTCCCTCGATTTCTCCAGGATCCCATCATCAGATCCTGACTTTTATAAAAATGGGACCAATTTCAAAGTATACCCTTTCAATCAAAAAAAGAATTTTCCAAATCGGTTCAGCCGTCTTCGAGTAATCGGTGACCATACATTAAAAAAAAAAAATATACGCGTCGAATTGATAACCTCCTCTTTTGGTCGTCGGTTGAAAATAGTGGATTGTGCTTTTGGCAGATTATATTAAAAATGGCATTTACTATCTAAGTGCATTGAAACCGATATTGAATTTGCTGACAAAATCGTGAATACTATGTGTGTCTTGCATAACATTATTATTGACAAAGAGGGTTTTGATAGGCACTTGACTCCTGTTCAACTCGTAAGACAAGGATGACACAATCAACGACCGGGTCCACCTTCGAATTTAGCAAAAAAACGTCAGAAACATTTGTGTCATAACCGATTGTGGTACACTAATATATCACTACATAGTACTCACACAAAGTCGCTTCCCGCTGTCTGTCCCTATGTATGCTTAGATCTTTAAAACTACGTGACAGATTTTGACGCGGTTTGTTTTAATAGATAGAGTGATTCAAGAGGAAGGTTTACGTGTATAATTTATTAAGGTTTGCGGACGAAGTCGCGGGCAGGAAGCTAGTAATATAATAAAAACAAAAAATAGTCTATTTACATACCATCATGTTTCATTTCTAAACTAATCTCCTTCCAATATTTATCAATAACATTTCTGTTGCTGTGTAATTTGTCTTTTGTCCCACAAAGGACGGCGAAGACGACACACTACGCTGGTAAATGCTTAAACCCGTACAAATCGATGTAGAATGTAGATAGTCGGTACCGACAAGTTTCCACCTGTTTCTCATATCAATAAGCGCTCGTTTATAAATAAACGAGCGCATATTGATATGAGCTATTTTACCCGTACTAATCAGTAATGATATGTACCGACTTGTCCGTACCTGTAACCTGCTTCTTTATGTTTGCACCCGAACGAGGTCGCGAGCAATCGCTAGGATTGTGTATACAGTAAGTTGATATTTTTATTTCCCCGCTATCAATACGTAATGCTTCGCCTACATTCAGTTCGCCGGCGCCTCGGCTACGTAATGCGACCAGAGATAATAATTTACGAACACAATCATAATTTTGCTGCATCGTCGGCACTTTGGTTCTGTTTAGGTAACTTATATCATGTTCCGACGCTATTGACGGTCCTGTTGGTCTAGTGGTCAGTGACCCTGACTGCTATGCGCAAGGTCGTGGGTTCGATTCCCACCCAGGACAAGTGTTTGTGTGATGAGCACGATCATTTGTTCTTTGTCTGGTGTAATTTATCTATAATATGTATGTATTTAGAAATATATATGTATGTTTATCAGTTGTCTAGTACTCATACCACAAGCTCTGCTTAGTTTCGGACTAGATGGCGTTGTGTGAAAGTTGTGGAATATCATTATTCGATATTACTTATTCGTCGAGTCACAGTTACTTAATTAGTTAAAGTTGAAGTTCGAAGCGTCGCGTCGATAGCTTAATGGGTAAGATGTCGGACTTGTGACGGAGAGATCACGGGTTCGAACCCCACCCATTACACTCCTTGAACCCACTACAGTCACAAGCATATTAAGCTTATTTGGAGGGGCTAGTAATTTGAAAAATAAAATCAAACTACAGAAAAATATCTAGTGTTAAATCTGAAAGTGATGCAATAAAAATACAACATGGAAGAGTGCATGAGTTTGGTTTGCAGGTGGAAGGGCTGTGCTGAACCTGAATGCAAGATTCAACAATTGATTGGTTTTTGGTGGATTTAGCGCTGGATGTTTTTCTGTAGTACTCGATTAATAAATTATTTACTAAGTTATGGTGTTGGTTGATAAGAATAATAAAAGTCACACATTGAGTAAGATCAATTCCACAGGAATTTTGGAATAAAATGCACCTATCATCTTCTATCTTTCAGAGAAAGTCCCATTAAAATCGTGTAAGCCAAATAAACAGAAATACATACAAATCTTTCAAAAAGGTCATGTATTATTATCGTGTAAATAACTATAATAAGCACTTGAGCAAAACACAGGTATTTTGAAACACAGGCAGACACTTCAATTTTATTTATACGTAGAAGTGAAGATATGCTGAATAGACGAAGATTTGATTAAGCCACGAGCTCCTGTAAACTTTATATTATTATGTACTTAGTTAATTTACTTTGTATTAATTAAAAGCACTGTAATAACCATATAACAATATATTACTTTTTAACAAGACAAAGGAACAGAAATCTAGATCGACCTCCTCTTACGAAGGTCTCCCGAAGAGTACCCATATAATCCTAACAATCGTCACCACACTTCCATAGTCCATGAGAACGCTTTTGTTCCCATGGTGAAGTTTGATTCCATCTTATCAATGTTTACGTCTGGCTCGGGATTCAGCAACGCACGCAGCTCGTTTCACCAGGGGCCACCATGCCGCTCCGGTGATGTCACTCTTTGTAAAGAGAGCGCGGCGATCGCCAACACGGCCGTCCTACCAGGTGCCTGTCCCACCAGGTACCCCACGAGTTCAGATAAAGTGCTGAAACACAAATTATCAATGTTTGTCAGTTGCATATGCATTGGTGTTCGACTTGGGTTAGAACTGTCATCTATCACTACACATTTTCATCAGTGAGTCCGAGGGTAGGCTTTAATTACATTAAATCATGTGCATATAAAGCTACAATAAAATTGGGTTTGACTACTTGCAACTGGGTCTTAACCTCATTTAAGCGTACCAAGTTCGTTCCAGAACCACTTGCACTTAACGGGAATTAACCTCACTTAAGTGTACCAAGTTCGTTCCAGAACCACTTGCACTCAAAGGGCCTTAACCTTACTTAAACGTACCAAGTTCGTTCCATAACCACTTGCACTTAAAGGGGATTAACCTCACTTAAGCGTACCAAGTTCGTTCCGGAACCACTTGCACTCAAAGGGCCTTCCACTCTTGAGCGTTCCAAGTTTGTTCTTCATTTGAACCTACCACTCGGCTTCTAATGTGTAATTTACGATATGAAACATTTACAATTACTCAAAGCATTTTATCTTAACTCGCACTTAACCGTTTGATAAATTAAAAATTACCTTCATCGCCAACACGGGCAGAAATGGTTAAGTTAGAGCGTAGTTTTAAATTATCTCCCAATCATCAATATGTATCCATGGTTTCATATTCTCGGCAGCGGTTAAGTCTATATACTTCTTAGTACTCCTTTCACTGCCTTTTACATCCGTCACCTCATATCTATCATTCCCCAATACCTTCTTTACTTGAAAGGGGCTTTTATAAACAGGTAACAATTTCCGACTTTGCCCGTCATGGGTCTGGCTTTGTATTTTAATGAGTACTAAGTCTCCTTCGACGTAAACCCGTGCTTTAGTACGATTTTTATCAAATCGCGGTTTTTGTGATTCCGCATTGGACTTAATATTTATCTCTGTCCTCTCGCGCAATTCAGTTACATCTATCCTATGCCCGTTACCAATTTCCGGAGCCAAACTATCACTATCCGTGCGTAATCTATATCCGAGGAAAACTTCGCTAGGAACAGTTTTTGTTGTTTTGTGAATTGTACTGTTTATACCTTATTGTAAGGCTTTTATATACTGATCCCACCTATCATCTGTATCGTTAGCACCTACTGATTTTAGTGCTTCTAGAATAGTTTTGTGAAATCGCTCAACCTGGCCATTAGAGCGAGGCACACCGGTTGTAAACGTATGTTTGTATTTGTACAATACTGCGTAAAGGTACTAGAAGTAAAGCATGTCGCGGTGTCTGTGATGATTCTTTGAAGGTTTCTGAATGTCTTAAAAATCTTACTAATATCTTACTTCTTTCTTATTCTTACTATACTTTTCTTATCTTACTAATCTTACTTCTTACTTCTTACTAATATTATAAATGCGAAAGTTTGTGAGGATGGATGGATGTTTGTTATTCTTTCACGCAAAAACTACTGAATGGATCTGGATAAAATTTGGTAAGTAGATAGTTGTCATTTTGGAATAATACATAGGCTACTTTTTATCCCGAAATTTCCACGGGATCGGGATTTGCGCGGGTAAACCTTCCCACGCGTACGATGTCGCGGGCAGAAGCTAGTAGTTTCTAAGTCTTTAATTACATACGAGGATTTTGTTGTTCGAACCGCCATAATGAACAAGAATTTAGTCAAAACATCTACGATGACCAATATATATTTATTTTTGGCCTTAGTAGTAACAAAAGGTCCTAAATGAACAATATGTAGAGTGTGAAAAGGCTGTGCGTACTTTGGTAACGGGTACAACTCTCCTTCCTTTGGACCGCCTTTATTCTTAAAATATATGCAATTGATCGGAAACCAATACTGATGGCTCACTTGTTCTATGGTTTTATCAACAGAGAAATGCCCGAGATCGTCATGGTTACATTAAATTATTTGCTAAATGCAATTCTTTGGAACCAACCATCGGCGACCTCGGGATATCCTTCGGTAGACTTTACCACCGAGGACAACATATTTTCTTTAAAAACGCCTTTATTTACCTCGGCCTCTCCTGATTCAATAATTGCTCGAATACATTGTAACTCGGCATCTTGCAGTTGTACCGAAAGCAACCAATCTGCTCTCGTTATAGACATTATAATCTCGGTTTGATTTTTCTCCGAACTGCATGGGGTTACGACTCAAGACGTCTACGTGTTGCATAATTGCGTGCCTTCTCGCTTAACGATATCAAACGAGAATTCTTGTGTGGATAAAACCCAACGTGCAATCCGAGGAATAATCTCTTTCTTTTTCAGTGCGTACCGTACGGCATTGCAATCAGTTACTGTTTTAAAAGGTGATCCGATTAGGTATAATCGGAACTTCTGAAGCGAACTAAAAATCGCCAATAACTCTAATTCAAATGAATGGTACTTTTAAATCTTCCGTAGTCTGTCTACTATAATAATGGACTGGTTTCTCACCTTCATCGGTGATTTGCATGAGTATACTAGCTACACCGTCTCTACTAGCATCCGTATATAATACGTTATCTTTATTTAGCGCTCGATAATCAATGCAGAGTTTTTTTTTCTCCATTCTTTTTATTGACTAGTAAAGCAGGGCTCGCGTATGGTGATTTACTTTCACGTATATTATTTGTCAGAAGCTCGTCCACCATTACGCGAATTATCTTTCTGTCTGAATAAGAAGACTTAAAAAGTCTGCATTGAATTGGTTGAGAACTAGTTACGTTAATTATCATTTCATGACCTTTCTACGTTCGTTTACCTTTCCTAATTCTTTGATATTTAACGCTACACAGTCTTCATATTTTTTAAAAAGTGTCATTAGTTCATTCTGGCAGGAATCGCCATCAAACTCGAAATTACGAATTGTTTTATAAAACTCTACAAATTTATTCACATAGTCAAATTTAAATTTGTCAGCCACTCGCGAATATACCAGAGCGCTCCGTCACGTTTCTTCCTATCAATATTTCACAATGTGCCAAGTTGTCGATTACATAGAAATCAACCTGATTTAGGTACACCGAATCGATTTTCAGATCAACTGTTATCTTGTGAGTTACAGATTTATAATTTTCTTTTGAGAAACCGCGCAATAAAACTGGCGTGGTCAACGAAATGATTGCCATTGAATATCTTTTAACGAGCGATTCAGAAATCAATGAACAACTGCTTCCCGTATCAATGAATGCTTTTTGATACAGATTATTAATACATATTATTTTCACTTTATTTCACAGGTCCAATATTGAGACACATTTTGTTTCTTGTTTCTTTGGTTTTACCGCGTTCTTTTTATGGTAACATGTCGAGTCTAAATGACCTCGTTTACCACAATAATCGCATTTATTTGCATCACACTGACTCTTTCTATGGTTACCGCCGCACAGAAAACACTTGACCTGCCTCCAACTCTGCCTCTGACCCACGTCTTGATTATAATTAGCAGAAGCAGCCTGACTTACGGTTGCTGAGGGTACAGTGACTGACGTCGTGGTCGCAGATACCTGATTCTGACTGGTCAGTTCCGTGTGGACATCACGCATGATTGCGCTGATCTGTTTTGGGCTTTTTGATGTATATGTTCGACCATGTAGGAAACTAGCTAAATTATTGCATGTTATAAATTAATACGCTTCAATTGATGCGCCTATACTACTGTCTCCTATACAAAATTCCAAAGATAAACGATCTATTTTACATTTTTGTTCAAAATAAAACTCGTAAAGCGACTCATTTTCTAACGGCTTTTTGTTACTTAATAATATCTTTTAAGAGATCGTACATATTCCGACCGACTCGAAAACTGGAAGCCAACTTTGGATCCAGTCCTTCCATTTCTACATAGGTCAATGACTATCCGATTGTAACAGTGAATCGTACCACACTTTTGCGGAACCCTTTAGTTTGTTGAGAGCTTGATAACGGATCATTCATCAGTCCATGTAAAAGTTTAAGCATAGGACCTAATAATACTAAGCCAAGCGTTCAAGATCGAACTCGGGTATAATATTATTTAAAGTGTTACTTGTACTCACAGTTGAGGTATCAGCCTTACGTGATACCTGTTTCCTATGTTTCGGCAGAGGTGACGGAGTCCTGGCACTACCGCTGCTGCTAGAACTTGAACTTGGACGTATTCATTAGGGTTCCGTAGTCAACAAGGAACCCTTATAGTTTCGCCATGTCCGTCTGTCTGTCCGTCTGTCCGCGGTTTAGCTCAAAAACTATTGGTACTAGAAAGTTGTAATTTGGCATGAGTATACACGTTAATGACGCCGAAAAAGTGGTAAAATAAAATAAAAAAAAAACAATTATTTAGGGTACCTCCCCTACATGTAAAGTGCGATGAAAATTTTTTTTTCGTCCTTCCCATAGTGTGGGATATCGTTGGCTAGGTCTTTCAAAAATATTAGGGGTTTAGGAAGACCGTTTTCTGATTAAGTAAACCGCTCGTGACTTATCAAGCTTTAAAGTACCAATTATCGTTAGAGTCAAGTGTCTCCCCCCTCTATCAACTAAAGGGTTGTAGTTAGAAATTCAAATGTCATGGCAGTAGTACCTATATATAACGAAGTTTAAAGGAAAACTATCACACATGAGTGGGCTTTACAAGTTTACGAGTAATAGTCGACCAATTGTATTTGACTCGAAAATTTCGAACAACTCCATAGAATTGTCGATAGATGGCGCTAAGCGTCACTTGTATCGCGATAGTTTCATATTTAAATAAGTTTTATAAAAAAAAACTTTTTAACAAAAAAATACCGACTTCCAAAAAACCACTAGGTACAATGTGAAAAATAACTTTAATTTCAGAAGATGGTGTCTTTGGATCTGTATTTTAGTTCTTTGCCACCGACTTCCAAAATTAAAGTTATTTTTCACATTGTAGTGTTTTTTTGGAAGTCGGTTTTTTCTTGTTAAAAAGTTTTTATTTCTCATTTTTTAGTGGGTGTGTTTATAATTTATCTAAGTTACAATAGCCTAATGTCAACTTGCTCATCACCTTTTATAAAATATTGCTTTTCCTTTCCCGATGCAGGGGCGTTAATTGTTGAGGAGTTTTCCTGGTATTTCACCATCAGCTTCATTTCACCATCCACATTGTGACGACCATAAATTGCTTAGCAACCATTTTAAAGTAATCGAACCGCAACTCGTGAAATACTTATTATTGAGTAGTTCCGGTGGCCATCTGTGATCTTCTTCATCAGTTCCGCTTCACCAAATGGTGCTTTCTGAGAGCAAATGCACAAGTTACTATAAAAAATACCAAAATCGCTATACAATTGCCTTTAAAATTTGAGGATTTCCTTCGATTTCCATGAGATACCTTCATCAAATTCTAATTTGGTGACAATGGTACTATCTCGAGAGCATACCATTTCAAACGAAAAAATAATTTTCTAAATCGATCCACAATTGACGGAGTAATCGGTGCACATACATAAAAATATATATATTATATATACGTGACGAATTGATAACCTACTCCTTCTTTAGAAGTCAGTTAAAAAAACAGTTTCTGTCCAGTAAAATTATAGTTAGTTGTGTTTAAGTAATTAAATTAGTTGAGAATTGTGTAAAACCAGTCTCATTTTTGCGTTTTGTGTAAAAACTAGTACTTCTTTTCTAACTAGATGGCGTTGTCGTCGAATTATATCTCACAATGGTTTCGTTACCGCAAAAACTATAAGTAGGTAGTTGTGAAAATTATTGGGTTTTTGCCCCGACCATAAAGCAAGTGCTGAAACGCCATTCAGTGCTTTACTTCACCTCTGCTGAAAACCACCCAAACCCCCTGATCGTATCGGCCGCCCGATACAGACCCTCCAATATTTCTCGGGTTCGTCGCCCGTGTAACGTCCTAGACGAGCCGGCGATCCCACCACCATCCGACAAGAGAGCAGTAGGGAAACTAGCACTCTTAGAAAATACAGAAATAAAACACGTTCCGTATTCCTGCCTCGCCGACGAGGCACATCGCGACGTCCGCGTACTTGTAATGTAACGGAAACTCTCCCCGACCTTTGCCAAACGAGCCAGCCCGCGATGCTGAGCCAGTAGCGATAAATAACCCCTTAAATAATATGGACCCAGCCTGTCCCTTTGCTGCCTTCCGCCAACGAAACCGCTATGCCGAGGCCCGTACTCCACAGGGAGTGCCCTTAGCGTACGGTTGTTTAAAATGAAATTCTAGTTTGTAAGCCCTGGCTGGGGGCCTTTAATTTTAGAGGTCACCACAGGATCGCCCGGTTGAGTAGTGACCAGCCTTAGTGTGCTGAACTACGAGTGGCCCTATCAAAAAGAAAAATTAAGTTTTTGAGATTGTGTGTAGAAAAAAAAATAAGTTCTTGAGATTGTGTGTAGAGGCTAGAGATAAAATTGAAATAGTTGAATTGTCAAATTCATAATCAAGTCTCGTTGAGTGTAGGAATTTGGAGATTGAAATAGTAATAATAGAATATATTTAAATTCAAAACACCGGCTATGACAAGGTTTAATTAAACAAATCTTTATTTATACAAATCTCTAAAAAAAATTAAAACTTTCCGTGCAAAATTGTCGGATCAGGTGAGGCTTTATATAGGAAATCTAATTAGTAATGTAGTCATGTTTGGCTTTTAGTTAGAGCATGGTACGAAACGATCAGTCAGCGAATACGACACGCACTTGGCTGTTATAAAAACTACGGAACCCTTCACTGCGCGTGGCCCGACATGCACTTGACCGGCTTTTTGTTGGATGTAAAGTGTGATAAAACATTTTGGCTAAGTATGGTCTAAGCCAAAATGTTTTAAATAAAATCGGTAATGAAAATAAAGTGAAAAAATATGCAGTCCGTCGTTTTGAACTATCTATAATAATATAATGTCATCAGAATTAAAGGACGACGACAATGTCAAGCTAAATATATCCTTTTAAAGCAACTGAACCCGGAGTCCTAAAGCTGCCTCGATCGCATATAATTACCATCCGTTATCCTGAGCAAGGAATCGAAGTCCTCCCGAGCGGGCATTCGCAGCTGATACTGATTACCGAGATCGTTTTAGATGGTATGGTAAGGTAAGAATCCTGCACTGCCTGGCCTTTACCCAAACGTACAAGCGCATTTGAATGTGTCCGCCCGATAACAAAAGAGGTATATAGGTATTAGAGATAGCAAAGATGTACTCGTACCTATACAGCAGAGGAAACATTTTTTTAAAATTCAATATTATATATTATTTATTTGATTTTATAATAATATATTACTCGCCAAACTTATCAGTTTGTAGCTGGCTTGCTTTGTGTCGCTCGTAACTTATAATTAAACCAACTACATTATTTTTCCTGATTTGATTCGGTTTCGTCTCCTGTAGGGGCTGACATGACATGATTGTGTCCCTGATCGGTTTGTCAACCATCACATACTCAATACGTTAAGCTTTGCTGTATTGCAAAAACAATATCACTGAATAATGGCCGGGTTAATCCCTCGCACAGCTAATAAGCACGCACTAATATTATTAGTCCCACAATTGCCTGTGATTAAGTAGCGGGCTGCCGGCTCTAAGTTGTGGGAATCTTTGCCCAGCTGTGGGATTAATGGCCATTTACGAGGTACCTTTGTTTCACCATATAATAGCGTGTTGCGGTCTAAATGTGATGATTATGTAAATGTACGCGTAGGAGTAAATTTTCTGTGTTATTTGCATGTGGAGTGGCTGGTTTGAGGCGTAGTTTTGTGGTTGTTTTTAGTTTTATCATCAGTTTAAACGCGTCTTTGTCATGGCTCTGTTAACTGAATTGAATGTGCATGATTGCAATTGTGTGGAATAAGATTATTATGAGATAATATAATACAACAGACGTATAACAACGTCTGCTGGATTATATTTTCTTATTTTTATAATTACCGTTTCAAAAATAAAAAAAAAATCAATTCTGGCAAATTACTTAAGTAGGTACTGAGGCATAGTAAATACTCAAGTTTCACGTAAAACAAAATAGGCAAAAATAGTAATTACTGGCACTTCGTCTACGTGGTCTTCGTTATAATTTCAGCCTTCGGCACTCACCAATAATGCACCTTACTACAGATGAAAAATATTTATTTTGGATTGGCTACATACAAACTTAGAAACAAATTTTATATCTTTGTACTATTAGTATAGATTTCATGGTACACCTTTGATTCATTATAATTTGTAACTGGTTTGTTTATTCAAATAACATAACTCACAGTGGGAACAACAAAACTTATGCCTATGTTAGTAACTAAGCCGAATAGGTACTACTACCTACTCGTATATTAAGTATCATACGTTACAAACAGCACATCGTTATGCAATTCCAGTAGAAAGTTTGCAGCACCGGATCACGATCGCGCAATCGAGTCAGCAGGAAATCATCTTTAGAATGCTGTTAGTGCTGTTCCGCATCCTGTGTACCAGGGATCTCTTACGCTACTTAGTAATGTAAAAGCAATCTACGCGTACTTCTGCAAACATCCCTGAAGAACTACAGAAACGGAGCAATCTCATCAGCACCCTAAACGCGATGTTATCTTGGACTTGAAGGGCGCCGTATGCCTTTAGTCTAAGATGAGCCCACAGACTACACATGTAGAATGAAGTACAATATGCACGGAACAATGCGACTTTGACTTCATTCAAAACAGCGACTGAAATGACCCCTGACTGATCCAGCGTGAGTGTGATCTTTGACTGTTTCAAACTTCATACACCACAGACACAACCTTTTATAACAACATTACAACATATTCTCAAACAACATGCACTTACCGGCGACATCGGATATAGTGGCGTTAGGCGCGCACTTCACGAAATCTGGGAAGAAGTTCACCATGATGATACCGCCATTTTCTTTCTGCAAAAGAAATAAACATCAGCTTACGATGAGCCAAGTGCGGAGATGGTAATGTTATCTAATGTGCTGCAATACAAATATAATACCAATACGTCTTTGTAAAGTATGCGCTCAGGGACATGTATTCATCTGCTTAGCTCTGTCCCAACAATGCTGGCGGTGGCTCCTAGTGTAACTGTGTGCAGCTGAGTACAACACTTGTATATGGAGCGACTGCCTATTTGATCTCCCCAACTAAGTAGCTGGGTAACACGATACCCCTTGCTCAGACCAGCGTCAGTTTTAGGCTTCTGACTACCCGTAACGACTGTCAAAGATGTGTAAATGACAGCCGCGACCAACGGCTTGACGTGCTTTGCGAAGCACGGAGTATCTCATGATGTTGCACCCAGCGCCCGATTTCAGTAAACGTCAAGCCACGACCTCCTCCTGGATAACAAGACTAAGGAAGGACTAAAGAAAATAGATAATGAAGGGTTACACAGACCAGGGAGTGAATAATATCATCAGGCACATTCCTCATGTGGTTGCAGAGGCTGTAGACCGAAGAGTGAGAGAAGACGACGGGCGCTCGGGACAGGCGGATGGCGGCGCGCGTGCTGTTCTCCCCCACGTGAGACAGGTCCACGATCATGCCGAGTCGGTTCATCTCGCGGACCACTTTCTGCAGACAATGGAAGAGCTTGTAGAACTGAACATCTGGGTCATCTTGGCAGGTAGGTGTCGCTAGCCCCCAGCATTCTGAATATATTTGCTTGTATTGTTAGTTAAGGGTTTCCCTTAATTGCACGTCTAAGTACGAATGTTTATTACAAACTACGTGTGTGTGTCGCAGTTTTTCCTGCCTAAATCCCGGTCTAGGTGCAGGAATTCCAGGAATATGTATGTATAGACATGTTTTAACGTAACTTCAACATGTCTAAATAAGATTTATTTTTCAAATTGGAAATGGATGTGAATATTTACTCAACTGTACTTCTAACAAGTCAGCGAAATTATCATAACGACTGCGCAATATTGGGAACCTCGTCTGCCAATATACAAGGAAAATATGACCTTAATCAGGCCTTTCATGGTAGGTTTCTTCATACAATTACAGGCGCGCCTCACGAAGTCGATTTACACGGTACGATATTAAATGTGCGAATGGTAATTTCAGACGCAATGTTATTCTTGCCACTGCAATGAATCGTGCGCCGGGATTGGATATTAAGTTCACGTGGATGTCGGATGTCACAAAATACACCTCGTGTGCATTGCATCGACCTTATGCATTTATTTCGTTTAATACTTTTGCATCGCTAGATTGAATGTATTATCAATATTTTAAAAGCTAAGTTTATTGACGTTCCATTATGTTATTCCACCAAGTGGAAAATTGTGAAGCATTACTTAATTTTGTGTTGGACGTCATTAATTTGTAAAGTTTTGTTTTTACTCAGCATATATGTTATCCTACTGCTAGGCAAAAGCCTCCTGTAAATCTTTGCAGACCACCTTGTCTGCAGGCTTCTCCGGCCAATCTGTCAGGAAAGAGTCAAGATCGTCACGCCAGCGCTTCTTAGGCCTCGTTAAAAGATATTAAATAGAACACTATCGATTCGGTTTGCGATTTGTTTGGTAAGGATAACAAGTCTTAATTTATGCGTAGTAACTCTGTTCATTGCCCCCGTAGGCATTGAAATAAAATGAAACGAAATATCTTGAATTCATAGATCCTAGCCTAGTATTGTTTGTTTAGGGTTTGTAATTATTCCAAAATTAACATAAATATTTAGTGTTTATTAAATTAATAAAACAGTGGTGGCCTAGGGGCCCGACTTGCAAGTTACAAATTGTGATTTCGAACCTAATCAAGCACATAATTTTGTGGAATTTAAATCATCACCAATGCCATCAAATCGGTGAAGAAAATCATCGCTAGGAAAACGGTATAAAAATGCGAAAATCATGTACCGACGCGCACTGGGCCCGCCTTTCAATACGACAACTTCCCGATTAATAATCGGCCGCCATTTTAAAAACCCCGTTCTAGTCACAAACAAATTGCGTTCTAATAATCATCATTATGTATTTATTGTGCGGTCGATGTTATATTCGAGAACGATTTTGATATTGTAGTTCTGGACGTTTGCAAAGTTACTTTATGGGATTACCCGTGTCTACATCTGATTGTCTTTGTGTCCATCTACCACAATTTTTTTCATATCCTTAACTGATTGGGTTCAAATTTGCTTAAACTAACGCATGGATTTCCGCGTAAGGATTATTAACAATTTTTGTGACCTAGGAGGGAGATAAGTAACTTTTTTCCTAAACTGTGCATAAAATGCTGAATGATCTTTATTTTGCAAATTGGTTATTAAATAACACTTTTATACATCATTTTTTTCGTAAATGCTACATGAGGCCGGAGACTTAAGAATCTTAATTATACTATATAAAGCTAAATTACCACTCACTGACTCACTGACATAATTGTTCTCCCAGATGGTGGATGGGGAGGTGGGTATATTTTAACAGATTCGTAAACAAGTAACTCTGAAACCTACGGGAAAAGTGCCAAACCTCCCCTTTTCCCCCCCCTTCTCCCCCCTCCCTATCGTATCTCGGAAACTACGAGACCCGTATTTTTTTTTTTACGGATTCGTATAGAGGAGGCTCGGTAAAGTAAAAGCCATTTTTCAAAGTCCCCCCCCCGCCCCCCTTCTCCCCTCCCTTTAGGCGGATCTCGGAATCTAAGAGACTTGGAACATTTTTTTTTTCAGATTCATTTAGAGGGGCAATGCTTTAGTCGAAATACTTGTGCAACCCCCCCCCATCACCCCCCCCCTCTTTTTTTTTTTTTTTTTTTTTTCACAAGCTCGCGAGGTGCTTGCACCTCGCGCAACACGCAAATACTAAACCCCCCCATCACCCCTCCCCCTTTTTTTTTTTTTTTTTTCACAAGCACGCGAGGTGCTTGCACCTCGCGCAACACGCAAATACTAGTTGTTCAAGACTGCAATAGGCCAGCCAACGGTAACTGGACGTGTCCGGAACTTTTCCACGATACGTGGAGACCACCGTTGTTTTCAATACTATAAACAGGTTACACCATGGCCCGCCTCTACCAGGCTTCGGCCTACAACAATAAAAACAAAACTGTACCACTAACCTGAGTGCTGGGGACGCCAAGTTCGACCTTCAAAGGTCACGCCCTAAGTGTGGTTTGTATGTGATATGAGGTGAGTAATTGTAACGTGTGATGTAAGTCAAGTGTTGTAGAACGTTCCCAAGGCGCCGATCTCCAGATGGCGCGGTCACAACAGCATCACACCTAACTCGTTTCCAGCAAGCGCGCGCTACGCGTGGTAGGCAATAAGGCGATATGTTCCAAGAAATATCACTGGATTCTTGTTAATCCGAGCTTACAAAGTTCAATCAATCACTGAACACAATTAATCTGTTCATATCTCGTGAGATCCAATACGATTTACAACAAATTCCGCGTGCCGGCCGACCGACGACAAGGCGGCGTATAATTCAACAATATCCCGGGGTTTTCAACAAATGGGGAATACACTTCAACCAACAAATAATTCGCGACCCAATTATCGGTCTCAACAGGCGAATTCAACAATATTTTACCAATTACAATCAAATCAAAGTCCCAAACGTGCGGACATTTTTCCAACAAGCAAAGTCAATCTGTCAAGTCAAGAGAGGTTATGTCAAGTCCACAGATAATTAATGTTGCCGGCCAAAAGGTGCGTTCTGTTTCACGTCGGACCGAACATCTACCCCCCCCGGACGGGCCTACCCGTCCGCTAATCAATTGGAAGTCTTGACAAGGTTGCAAATTCAACACAGCTTCAATGCGGCCAAATACCGTAGCTAGTTCCTCTAAGGTGAGAACGGTGTCTCCCAACAATCTCCGCCAGCGTCCCTTTGCCGCTTTCACCGCGGCCCCAAAAATACCCCCCCAATGGGGGGCAGGCTGGCGGGTCAAACAACCAAGTGACCCCTCGGCGGGCCAAACTATTACCAATATCAACCTGGCTCTCATTAAGGAAGGCGTATAGCTCCTTCAAATAGTTACTTGTACCCTTGTAATTCGTACCGCAATCAGACCTAATCAACGAAGGTAACCCACGGCGAGACACAAATCTTTCCCAAGTCGCCTCAAAGGCCTCTGTCGAGAGGGAGGTTACCAGCTCCAAATGTACTGCCTTGGTTGACAGGCAGACAAACACACAAATAAGCCCCAACAATCCTGCTATTACGAAGGGTGGACGTCTTCAACAAAGGGGGACCAACAAAATCCGTTACGACGCCAGCAAAGGGCCTCGCCTCATTGACGCGATCAGCCGACAAAATCCAAAATTCTCGCTGCAGAATGGCCAACAGCGCATTGCAACCGGCATGCGAGTTCTTAGTGTGACGATCAGTCACCAACAATTGTACCAAGTTCAGTTACAACAAGGGCAGGAGCACCAATTTTAGGGTAAGGACAACTCACAAGGGTGACCTCAAACCAGGTCCTTCCCTCAACAGTGGTGTCAGCCGGTTCGCCAATTCCCCAAATCTTGCCTGAAAGGTCGTTCACCTTCAGGCCAACCTGTCCCGCTAACCAAGAAGACAAAGGCAACCCCGGACTCCCGTCTCCAAAATGGCACAGACCACAATCGAGTCACCCAAGGGTCCCCAGACCGTGACCGAGGCCGTTGGCAACAAAACCGTCTTGATCGGGGGGTTCCTTTAGCGGGGCAGGCGTCAATCTCTTAGTGATGCCTGGGCGGCGACCGATCGCCGCTTCCAGGCTGCCTTCGTTCACGACGAGGCCAACAATCAAACCATTCGTCCGCGCGGTGTCCCAAGCCGCTCGCCATCACTGGAGGGGCATATCCCACCGGATGCCCGAATGGCGGAGGGCGCGACTCCAGCCGGGGACGTTCCGCCAACGGAGGGGAAAGGGAGCGGCGCCGACCCGGCCACTGCTGCCTAGCAGCCAATGCGCGTTCTCCCTGACGAGGGAAGACCAAATGGCGCTCGTGGGGCTCCCGTTCAACTTGCGCGGGGGGTGGAGTGCGGCGTACAGAATCGCGGGTCTCAGCCCGGTGCTCGTCTCCGGGGTACCCCCCCATGCGCGAACCCCCCTCAGAAGCTGGTCTGCTGGAGCGGTTCGCGTTGGCGCACAAAATCTCCAAGTGGGACCCTTCACAAATTCTACACGGGCGGGGGTCGGGGCAGTCCCGATGGAAGTGGGCCCCCAAGCACGAAAAGCACAAACGGCGTGCGTTGACAATGCGGCGGCGGGAACTTACGTGCAAATTCAAAAAATCCGGGCAACGCGCCATGACATGCCCCGTTGCCTTACAAAAGTCACAATGATGAGGACTCCGGGCACCATCAAAACGGGGGGCGGGGCGAACATCAACAGGCCCCCTAGCCCGAGGACTCCGGGCGCCAGCCAAACGGGGGGCGGGGCGATCATCAACAGGCCCCCTAGCCCGAGGACTCCGGGCGCCAGCAAAACGGGGGGCGGGGCGATCATCAACAGGCCCCCTAGCCCGAGGACTCCGGGCGCCAGCCAAACGGGGGGCGGGGCACTGCCCTTAATGAGGCCATTGCAACAATCAAATATTAATACAAACAACAATCAACAACCAACAATCAAATATTAAACAAACAGCAATGACTTGTTAGCCGGCCAAATATATTCAACAAAATAAAAATTCAAATTCAATTATTTCAGGTCCAAATGCGACCCTGTACTTATTCCAAGTATGAATCTAGCTTGGTACAGATGGCTAGTTACAAATAAATAACAATTCAATGTATAATACAATGCTGGATCAACCTCAAATAAATATCAAGAAGCACAACAATTGACTGTATAATATTGAGCCGGAGAATCTCTAACAACTATCCAATAATTACTATAAATGCAATAACCAATACACACAATTCAAGTCCTATTATGTTAGACTATGTGTAATTATTATTTAGATAACCTTTCAAATTCAGATCAATGACATTCAATTATTAATTGCAACAAATACCAAACAACTTTTACAACAATATACCAACTTATGTACCAAATTATGTACCAAATTATACCAAATTATACCAATAATTCCTAATTTCACAAATAAATCCTACCTGTCAATGCAATGAAAGAGGCTACAATACAAATTACAAATACAACTTCAATTGATTCAACTTCAATTAGATAGCCCGGATGACATGGTAATATATTCAATACTTATTAAGTTACAAGTTATGTTAAGTAATTAAACTCAAGTTTTAAGTTTTCAACAATATTCAAAACTTCCAATTAAACCAGTGGATCTTATATTATAAGAGCCGCGCTTCTGCTACCAATTTTGTTCAAGACTGCAATAGGCCAGCCAACGGTAACTGGACGTGTCCGGAACTTTTCCACGATACGTGGAGACCACCGTTGTTTTCAATACTATAAACAGGTTACACCATGGCCCGCCTCTACCAGGCTTCGGCCTACAACAATAAAAACAAAACTGTACCACTAACCTGAGTGCTGGGGACGCCAAGTTCGACCTTCAAAGGTCACGCCCTAAGTGTGGTTTGTATGTGATATGAGGTGAGTAATTGTAACGTGTGATGTAAGTCAAGTGTTGTAGAACGTTCCCAAGGCGCCGATCTCCAGATGGCGCGGTCACAACAGCATCACACGTAACTCGTTTCCAGCAAGCGCGCGCTACGCGTGGTAGGCAATAAGGCGATATGTTCCAAGAAATATCACTGGATTCTTGTTAATCCGAGCTTACAAAGTTCAATCAATCACTGAACACAATTAATCTGTTCATATCTCGTGAGATCCAATACGATTTACAACAAATTCCGCGTGCCGGCCGACCGACGACAAGGCGGCGTATAATTCAACAATATCCCGGGGTTTTCAACAAATGGGGAATACACTTCAACCAACAAATAATTCGCGACCCAATTATCGGTCTCAACAGGCGAATTCAACAATATTTTACCAATTACAATCAAATCAAAGTCCCAAACGTGCGGACATTTTTCCAACAAGCAAAGTCAATCTGTCAAGTCAAGAGAGGTTATGTCAAGTCCACAGATAATTAATGTTGCCGGCCAAAAGGTGCGTTCTGTTTCACGTCGGACCGAACACTAGTACTATATAAAGCTAGATTACCACTCACTCACTCACTCATTGACATAATTGTTCTCCCAGATGGTGGATGGGGAGGTGGGTATATTTTGACAGATTCGTAAACAAGTAACTCTCAAACCTACGGGAAAAGTGCCAAACCTCCCCTTTTCATCCCCCTTCTCACCCCTCCCTATCGTATCTCGGAAACTACGAGACCCGTATTTTTTGTTTTTTACGGATTCGTATAGAGGAGGCTCGGTAAAGTAAAAACCATTTTTCAAAGTCCCCCCCCCGCCCCCGTTCTCCCCCCCTTTAGGCGGATCTCGGAATCTAAGAGACTTGGAACATTTTTTTTTTCAGATTCATTTAGAGGGGCAATGCTTTAGTCGAAATACTTGTGCAACCCCTCCCCCCATCACCCACCCCCCTCTTTTTTTTTTTTTTTTTTTTTTTCACAAGCACGCGAGGTGCTTGCACCTCGCGCAACACGCAAATACTAAACCCCCCCATCACCCCCCCTTTTTTTTTATTTTTACACAAGCACGCGATACGCAAATACTAAACCCCCCCCATCTCCCCCTCCCTTTTTTTTTTTCACAAGCACGCGAGGTGCTTGCACCTCGCGCAACACGCAAAGACTAGTTATATTATATAAAGCTAAATTACCACTCACTCACTCACTCACTGACTGACTGACTCATTGACATAATTGTTCTCCCAGATGGTGGATGGGGAGGTGGGTATATTTTGACAGATTCGTAAACAAGTAACTCTCAAACCTACGGGAAAAGTGCCAAACCTCCCCTTTTCACCCCCCTTCTCCCCCCTCCCTATCGTATCTCGGAAACTACGAGACCCGTATTTTTTGTTTTTTACGGATTCGTATAGAGGAAGCTCGGTAAAGTAAAAACCATTTTTCAGTCGCCCCCCCGCCCCCTTTTCACCCCCTTTAGGCGGATCTCGGAAATTAAGAGACTTGGAACATTTTTTTTTTCTGATTCACTTAGAGGGGCAATGCTTTAGTCGAAATACTTGTGCAACCCCCCCCCTCCCCCATCACCCCCCCCTTTTTTTTTTTCACAAGCACGCGAGGTGCTTGCACCTCGCGCAACACGCAAATACTTGATTTAGAGGGGCATTGCTTTAGTTTTTTTCACAAGCACGCGAGGTGCTTGCACCTCGCGCAACACGCAAATACTTGATTTAGAGGGGCAATGCTTTAGTTTTTTTCACAAGCACGCGAGGTGCTTGCACCTCGCGCAACACGCAAATACTAGTTATACTATATAAAGCTAAATTACCACTCACTGACTGACTCACTCACACATTGACATAATTGTTCTCCCAGATGGTGGATGGGGAGGTGGGTATATTTTAACAGATTCGTAAACAAGTAACTCTCAAACCTACGGGAAAAGTGCCAAACCTCCCCTTTTCCCCCCCCTTCTCCCCCCCCCTATCGTATCTCGGAAACTACGAGACCCGTATTTTTTTCTTTTTACGGATTCGTATAGAGGAGGCTCGGTAAAGTAAAAACCATTTTTCATAGTCCCCCCCCCCCCGCCCTCTTCTCCCCCCCCTTTAGACGGATCTCGGAATCTAAGAGACTTGGAACTTTTCTTTTTTCAGATTCATTTAGAGGGGCAATGCTTTAGTCGAAATAAATGTGCAACCCCCCCCCCCCTATCTCCCCCCCACCCCTTTTTTTTTTTTTTTCCCCAAACACGCGAGGTGCTTGCACCTCGCGCAACACGCAAATACTAGTCATATTATATAAAGCTAAATTACCACTCACTGACAGACTGACTCATTGACATAATTCTTCTCCCAGATGGTGGATGGGGAGGTGTGTATATTTTGACGGATTCGTAAACAAGTAACTCTCAAACCTACGGGAAAAGTGCCAAACCTCCCCTTTTCCCCCCCCCTTCCCCCCTCCTATCGTATCTCGGAAACTACGAGACCCGTATTTTTTTCTTTTTACGGATTCGTATAGAGGAGGCTCGGTAAAGTAAAAACCATTTTTCAAAGTCCCCCCCCCGCCCCCTTTTCCCCCCCTTTAGGCGGATCTCGGAATCTAAGACTTGGAACATTTTTTTTTCAGATTCATTTAGAGGGGCAATGCTTTAGTCGAAATAATTGTGCAACCCCCCCCCCCATTTCCCCCCCCCACTTTTTTTTTTTTTTTTCACATTTACGCGAGGTGCTTGCACCTCGCGCAACACGCAAATACTAACCCCCCCCCATCTCCCCCCATCCCCCCCCCCCACTTTTCTTTTTTCACAAGCACGCGAGGTGCTTGCCCCTCGCGCAACACGCAAATACTTGATTTAGAGGGGCAATGCTTTAGTTTTCTTCACAAGCACGCGAGGTGCTTGCACCTCGCGCAACATGCAAATACTAGTTATATTATATAAAGCTAAATTACCACTCACTCATTGACATAATTGTTCTCCCAGATGGTGGATGGGGAGGTGGGTATATTTTGACAGATTCGTAAACAAGTAACTCTCAAACCTACGGGAAAAGTGCCAAACCTCCCCTTTTCCCCCCCCTTCTCCCCCCCCCTATCGTATCTCGGAAACTACGAGACCCGTATTTTTTTCTTTTTACGGATTCGTATAGAGGAGGCTCGGTAAAGTAAAAACCATTTTTCAAAGTCCCCCCCCCCGCCCCCCTTCTCCCCCCTTTAGGCGGATCTCGGAATCTAAGAGACTTGGAACATTTTTTTTTTCAGATTCATTTAGAGGAGCAATGCTTTAGTCAAAATACTTCTGCAAACCCCCCCCATCACCCTCCCCCCCCCTCTTTTTTTTTTTTTTTTTTTTCACAAGCACGCGAGGTGCTTACTTTTTTTTTTTTTCACAAGCACGCGAGGTGCTTGCACCTCGCGCAACACGCAAATACTAACTCCCCCCATCTCCCCCCCCCCATTTTTTTTTTTTTTTTTTCACAAGCACGCGAGGTGCTTGCACCTCGCGCAACACGCAAATACTTGATTTAGAGGGGCAATGCTTTAGTTTTTTTCACAAGCACGCGAGGTGCTTGCACCTCGCGCAACACGCAAATACTAGTTATACTATATAAAGCTAAATTACCACTCACTCACTGACATAATTGTTCTCCCAGATGGTGGATGGGGAGGTGGGTATATTTTGAGAGATTCGTAAACAAGTAACTCTCAAACTTACGGGAAAAGTGCCAAACCTCCCCTTTTCACCCCCCTTCTCCCCCCTCCCTATCGTATCTCGGAAACTACGAGACCCGTATTTTTTGTTTTTTACGGATTCGTATAGAGGAGGCTCGGTAAAGTAAAAACCATTTTTCAAAGTCCCCCCCCGCCCCCCTTCTCCCCCCCTTTAGGCGGATCTCGGAATCTAAGAGACTTGGAACATTTTTTTTTTCAGATTCATTTAGAGGGGCAATGCTTTAGTCGAAATACTTGTGCAACCCCCCCCCATCACCCCCCCTCTTTTTTTTTTTTTTTTTTTTCACAAGCTCGCGAGGTGCTTGCACCTCGCGCAACACGCAAATACCAATTTCTTTTTTCACAAGCACGCGAGGTGCTTGCACCTCGCGCAACTTGCAAATACTTGATTTAGAGGGGCAATGCTTTAGTTTTCTTCACGAGCACGCGAGGTGCTTGCACCTCGCGCAACACGCAAATACTTAACCCCCCCCATCACGCCCCCATTTTTTTTTTTTCACAAGCACGCGAGGTGCTTGCACCTCGCGCAACACGCAAATACTTGATTTAGAGGGGCAATGCTTTAGTTTTTTTCACAAGCACGCGAGGTGCTTGCACCTCGCGCAACACGCAAATACTAAACCCCCATCACCCCCCCACTTTTTTTTTTTCACAAGCACGCGAGGTGCTTGCACCTCGCGCAACACGCAAATACTAGTCTTTTATATATATTTGAAGCGTCACTAGCCTCATCGCTAAGGTGTCGGACTTGTGACCGAGAGGTCGCGGGTTCAAACCCAACTTATTACACTATTGGCGTGAATCCACTCCAGACACAAGTGTAGGAATTTAGTTCAGTTGGAGGAGTTAATAAGATTGTTAGTAATATGAATTCTACCCACATTGCAAGATCTCTTAAATGAAAAATAAAAGATATCCCAAACTTTTGAAATAAAATCACTTCACTTGAGTAGAGCGGGAGCGAGTGTGTCTTCTACTGACTAAATATTTTGCTTCATACATCACGAATTCACGACCTATTATCCCACAATCGAAGGTACTGCGCTAGTGAATGATTTGAAGTTTTTTATAAAGCACGTTTCGCTTTGAATACTCTATGAAACTTTTAAATAAAGTTTATTTTAGCATCTCTTTTCCAGCTGATTCTATACTAAGATTTGACTTTTTAAATTAGCTCCACGCCTTGTGTACTTAGGAAAGGGAACTGAGGGCATTATTTTAAACATTGTGTCGACCTCGCTGCAAATGTTATTTCCTCCTTTTGTATTTTGAAGGCATTAACTTTTTTGAAAGTTTGTTTATTTTTTTTGAGAAAGCGAAAGCTTTTACGTTTCTGAAGGTACTTTTTGCTTGATACGCTTCGTATATGAAGGGTGACCATTAACAAGTATGGCGGGGTAGGCTTCTAGTATAACTGTATGCATGCAGTTCAGTAACAGGTTTTTACATAGAACGACGAGCTATGTGAGCACAATCAGTAGGGGGGAACATGGTACCCCTTGACAATATTGCTGTCAGGTTTTCGGGTTCCGAGCACCTGTAACGTTTATGAAATATGTTCGAATGACAACCGAGACCAACTGCTTCACATGCTTACCGAGGCACGAGCTCTCACACCGACTACTTACTAACTGAAACATTTCTTACAGAAAAACTTGATAGCGCTGTTTGCCCCACCCGGGAGTTCAACCTCATGCTCAGCCGTCACGCTTGCGACCATTTGACCAACGAGGTGGACACACAATACTATACTTATGTTTAAAATGTACTTTATTCTATTATGATATGATTCTGTAGCTCTGATTAATCTAAATGTTGATGACGGCAGCCTTCAGTTCAATTTCCCTCGCTTCTCAATATTCTCAATGGACAATTCATTGTACAAAATACGAGCTTCGTCCCTCTTAAGAAGACTTGCATCTTAATTGCATTGCAACTGCAGCAAGAGATTTATTCTACCGCTTTTAAGTGTTATTATGCGCATACAAATATCAGTTTTCAAAAGATTTTTAATAGAATGTGCATGGCGTTCTGTCTGGATTGAGTAAGTAGGTGGAATCAATAGCGAATGTGCGCTAAAGATACAAACAAGGAACCCGCGGCTAAACGCGGTTGATCTACAAGGTTAAGCAACGCTTGCTGAGGTCGTTTCGTGGATGGGTTAATATAAATATCAAGATCCCGCCGGCTCTCAAAACACGTTAAGCCGCGGGTTCATGCTGTCATTTGTCAGAAGACTGAAAATCTGTCACTGTTCTTGCTAACGGGTATCTCGTTACCCAGGTACTGGTAGTGCAGGCTCAGGCAGGCAGGCACTCCATGTTAGACTGGAAGCCAACCACAACGTTGGGATAAGGCTAAGCAGAAGATGATGCGAGCTACAGATACGACTCAGCACTGTTTGGAGATAAAAAGTTATGAAAGGTTCCTGCTGCAGTCTGCTCACTATTCTGATAATTTAATTTGGTTTTAATGCAGTCCGACAGGCACACCCGTTACCTAATTGTTTTTATTTAAAATGGCGTCGCGGCTATTTATTAAAACTTATCGGAAGTCGTGACTTTGGTACAGAAAGCAAATGAAATTTATTTGCAGTTGTTACCTACGTTTGTGATTCTATTGGAATATTTTTATACTTGGCGATAAGTCTATGATCGTTTATCTATTAGATAACTGCTGTTAAATTATTTTGTTCATTATCTAAAAGAGCAGAGCTGGTTATTTAGTTATAGGCCACTAGACTACAGCCAAGTTGTGGGTCGCGGGCTCGAACCCAGACAGGCACATGACTTTACGTGTAATTTTCATCATCACCACTGCTCCCAAAACGCTGTAGGAAAACACATGAGTAAACCGGCGTGTACTGCGGCCAAATATCCAAAGAAATGCAGCATTCACCAACATGCATTGTGCCATATCCACCACGCGGTGGATTACAACTAGGGTTGCCACCTTTTTTGTTTGCAGTTAAAGTACATTGGTTAAAATATGTAAGAAAAAAAAAGTACATAGCATCAAAATAAAGTACAATTTATTTTCAAAGTCGCCTTCCGCTGTTTGTCCTTATGTATGCATAGATCTTTAAAACTACGCAATGGATTTTGTTGCGGTTTTCTTTAATAGATAGAGTGATTCAAGAGAAAGGTTTATATGTATAATACATGCACAATATAGTAGAGAAACAATGATAATTTTAGATGTTTCTAATGTGATTGTTGAAAAATTGTTACTCGCTGGCTGAACCGTACGAGATAGATCAAAATAATGTACTACAGTACTGTATACCTTAAAAAGGTCTACAAAAAATTCCGCGATGGCATATGTTTATCTCTTACGGGTAACATACTACAAGGCATGCCTTTTAAGTTTTGTCGTTTGAAGAAAAAAACACAATTAGAACATTATAGTACTTTTTATTGTTTTTCAAAGTATTCACCACGTAGCTTACTGCTTAATACACTTTTCAATACGCTCAAACTAGTTATTATAACATTTATTCCACTCTAAATTGGAGGTGTTCAAAATGGCTGACTTTAAAGCGTCGACTGGTTCTTCACCGGACTAGAACTTTTGACCACGAAAACTTTTTTAATTTTAGGAAATGTAAAGAAATCGTTAGGGCTTAGGTCAGGACTGTATGGAGGATGGTCAAGAATTTCTACTTTTTCCTGCTTCAAATACTCAATCGTTTGACGAGCGCTGTGTGAGCTTGCGTTGTCGTGGTGCAGGATGATACGTCACTTTGAGTTACATTTTCGAAGGCCGGCGATGACTTGTGGTAAACAAACTGTGGTATACCACTCTGCGTTAACCGTTCTACGATCTTCAAGTGCAATAGTCGCAACATGGCCGGTGATTTTAACGAAAATTCCACCATCTTCTTTGAAGTGCTTCGAGAACGAACAACTTAAGGCGGCTTTGGCTCGTCTTGAAAGACCCAGATTGTAGATTGTTGTTTGGAATCAGGATCGTAGGCTAGATCCAAGATTCGTCACCACTGATGATGTCGTAAACGTGATTTGACTCTCCTCGGTTGAACCTTTGCAGAGTTTTCTTACACCATCTGACGCGGGCCGCCTTGTGATCGTCGGAAAGCAGATGCGGTATCGAAAGGCAAACTAGCTTTCTCACACCAAGCGCTTCATGCAAGATCTTCTGAATGGTTGTCCCTGAGATGCCTAACAGAGCCTCTATCTCTCGATACGTCACATGACGATCTTCGAGAATTAGTTGTCTCATAGCATCATTGAATTGAATTTCATTCTTCAGTGAAGGCGGATTTTGGGCGTCCTTCGCAAGATTTGTCACTAACACCAGTATGTCCACGCTGGAATTCTAAATACCAGCGTTCGACAGCCCGCAGACATGGGGCTTCATCACTGAACACAGATGTTAGCTCTTCAAAACAATGAAGCCGTGTCAAGCCTCTCTCATTTTCGTACGTAACAGATTCCAATCGACGCTGAGACTAAACAATAGCATTAATCCTAATACTTTCAACTGTTTTGAGATTCAAAATTTAAACACATTCGAATATAGAACAGTTCCAAATTCAAAATTGCCCGGAAATATGGAAACGACAGAACTTAAAAGGCATGCCTCGTATATTCCATTTTAATACTTTAAAAAATGGGCAATTATAAAGCGGTAATTGGAAAGCTATTTACATAAATACTGTATCAATCCTGATCATTTTAAATACGTTAGTTGGCTTGAACATTTCATGAAGATTAATTCTTCCCTTTACCCCATGCAGATTAAATGAATACCTTAGGAGATATAGCAAAATCAAAAGAATGCACAACGAAATTAATTTCGTGTCGCCGTGATTTGACCGGGCGCCTCGCTTCCGAGCCGGGGGAGTCCAAAAGTTTATGTAGTATATCAATGTATGGTGGAATTGTGTATCTTACATATGCCTACAGAAAAGTCCGCGATGGCATATGTTTATATGTTGAAGATAACATCTTACCTATGTCCATTTTAATACTTTAAAAAATTGGCAATTATAAAGCGGTAATGTGAAAGGTATTTACACTAATACGGTATTAATCCTAATCATCTAAATTAATATTATGTATAACAAGGAAAGATGATTGATTTTTTGTTTGTTACGATTTAACCCAAAAACTACTCAACCAATTTTACCGATCTCCTCGGAGTAACATAGGCTATTTTATATTTTCCGTAAAGAACCCATGTGAAGCCAGGGCGGATTGCTTACTAAAATTTAATTGCCGAATGTATATGTACGTAAGCGCATTAGTTCAGAACAGCTGCATTTATTTGACTATTTTATTCGTGTTCGAAATTGTCTGGATAGGGTTTAGAAAGAAAACTGTATGATACCGAAAGCAAAATTGCACCCGGGCGAAGTTAGGGTGGCCAACTAATTGTGTTTAAAAACATATGTCTTATTACTTTTTGCGGTTTGTATCAAATTAGTATCTCTACTAAACAATTGTACAGCATCTTTACAGTCTATATTTAAATTAAAGTAAATAAGTAATTATTTTTTTATCAAAGTTAGAGACGCTTTGTTTATTACGACTAAACTTTTCAAAATCCCAAAGAAATGAAATCATGCGAAATAAAGTATTTTCGTGTACTTTATTGTTCTCATAAAGTATAGAGTACAATTACCTGAAATAACGTACAATACTTTATTATAAAGTACGGGTGGCAACCCTAATTACAACCCAGAGGAGATCTGTATCCCAGTATTAGGAATGGTACAGGTTCTTAACCTACGTTATGTTATTATCTAAAAGATGTTCACGTGTTAAGTGTCTTCCCAACGCTCAGGTTCATATAATTTCAATGATTTAATGTATTGACACTCAATAATGATTGTGAAATCAATAACATTTAGATTTTGAAGGCGCCATAAATTCCTCAAACTAAGGATATTAATATAGCTTCGTAGTTCTGCTGGTAGCTCGGTAGTGAGATCATCGAGTAACTATCAACTTAATTGATGCCATTCATCACTACGACTGTCCCACGAGCACATTCATCTTCCTAAGGTCTAGTGCAGGGTAGGCCAACGCTAGCGTATTTGGGATAGTTCGAATGGATGACATAATAACAATTCAGTGTATTACACACCCGCTGTTAGAACACTGCCTCGTCTCCGCGAGAGAGAATGGGCGCACCACGCGATGCCGGTGCGGATTGGTAGATGTCACATGTATTCGAATGTTTGGTCCTCGGATGATCCACGATGTTGTGCCTCACCGATTTGACAGCAATGGGGTGATATAAATTACATAAAAGCAGTGGTGGCCCAGTGGTTATTACGACTTACGAGTTGCAGATCGCGGGTTCGAACCCAGTCAGTTTGAATGATTATTGTTATCTTATTACCACCGTGCATGTTTGTAAATCTAGTCAATAATAATGTACAATTAATATCACAAATCTTGTACTTAAAGCAAAGCAATTGTCCGTATTAGTTGAAAACATTCGCATGGAAAATACCGCAGCAAGTTCGTACCGTCTTGTTATTCGTAGCTCATGGGTGACAACCCTACTACAATAACAGCAATAAGAAACAAGAGGATTCCGTTCTAATTACACGAACGACCACCTAAATCATCAGCGTAATGCCGAGCTTACATGAACCACACAAAACATACCAAGAAAGGTCTCAGCTTGCTTCGGGATCTGAACAGAGAAAACTACATTCAAGTGAGAGGCGATGTCTCCGAGACAATTTAATAACATGCTAATGAGAAGCAAGCTGATGGGCCAGCGATTATATATGTTTCAATTTCTGAAGGTTTCTCTCAAACGGTGACCCGGGGCGGTGGGGGCGGGATGATGTTTTATAGGAAATTCAGCCCTGTCGCTAAAGCCCGATTTACACTTCAATAAGTACAGTAGCGAGTTAACTTGCGTCATTGGCGAGTTAAGTTGCTAATGTAGTTTGAACGGTAAAAGCGAGTTAAGTAGTAAGTTGTTGATTAAGTTGAGTTAAATAGATCGCGATCCTATTTTTCGGCGAGTCCAGTGCGAAGTAGCCCCCTCTCTTGCGTCTCCCGCACCCCGCCAACTTAACTGGCTGGAATGTAGACGGGCGAGTTTAGTACAGACCATAAATTTGTAGGTAGCGGCCGCGAACACGTATTTATTTCTTTCATTTTCAATGTGTTCTGAAAGTATTGATACTAATTCTGTCACTATAGCACGTAAATTGGTATTGAGTAATTCAACGTCCATTTTCTGGATTAAAACAACTGTTTCGGAGGAACTAAACAATCACAGCACAGAAAAAAAACAATAACCGACGCGACTAGTCTTCTTCTCGGGATGGCAACTTATGACTACTCACTCGCCTACGTTTGGACGCTACTTACAACTTAATACTTATTACTTAACTGTCTGAGTTCTTAACTCGCTACTGTACTTATTGAAGTGTAAATCGGGCTTAATGTTACCCGGCTTGAAGTGTCGTGTGTTGAACAGACAGTCGGTATTATTAATAAGGACCTGATGGGTTTCACTACAACTTATTTTTCGTTTTTATGATGGCACTAAACTGTTTTATGAATGACCATCTTTCTTATCTGATCTTATAACTTTGTGGAATAGTTACTGAATGTTGAGTTGATTTTGTTATCTATACTAATGTTATAAAGAGGTTAAGTTTGTCAGTTAGTAGGAAGATGATGGATCAACTGAACCGATTTTGAAACTTTCGTGCAACAATATAAAGCTACATAATTCGTTAGTGTTATAGGGTATATTTTTATCAGGAAAAATCTTTTCACGCGAGCAAAGACGCGGGTAGAACCTACCGAGGTTGTGAATAATTCGATTATGGTTTTCAAGGAAACTTGCAGTCAGAGGTGCTTGGTTAGCCCACATTTTATAGTTTTGTTGTAGACATCCGAGTGTTTTGAGCAACAGTTACTTACATCAGACGAATCTACTACTTTGTTGCTCTCATACAATAGTTTTGTTTTTATTGCGATATTCGGGAAAAGCTACGGCCAATCTTCTTGCACCACTTCGTCATCTCCACTTACTACGCCTGCGTGGTTTGAGTGCGACGTCTCACATCGTCTGGTAATCAGCTCCGTGCTAAGCCGTGGAGTATCAAGATGCAATGATCAGAGGGTTTGTGTGGTTTTCAGCAGAGGTGAAGTAACGCACTGACTGGCGTTTCAACACTTGCTTTATGGTCGGGAGTTATATGGAGCTACATGGAGATCCTCGTTCCTCAAGAACCAGGGCGCACCCGTGGCCTTTTGGAGAAAACGGCTCTGAATGACTTGCATCCTATGGATCTGATGGGGACTGGCTTGAGGAAACACAAAGAAATCTTTGTTTATGACGTTCAATATATTAGCCCTATTCATTCAAAGACTATAAGGCCTGAAATCGCTTGCACCTCTATGCCTAGATTGAAAATAAAAACCTGTCAGAGGTGAGCGTTATTTATGAAACATTAAAGTATTTGGAGAAGCAAATAAAAAAGAAATCTGTTTGTGTGTGTTTGACAGGACTCTGATTAGACCCAGTTTCTGAGTGAGTGACTTGACAAATTGATGTAACGTAAATACGACGTGTAATGACACTTTACTTCTCATAAGGGCCTTAACATTTGTTTTTCAATCAACTATAACTATAATATCACCCGCTTAGCCTTTCTCCTACTTTGTCGCGATCGGCGTCTAGTATTACTCGATGCAGCTGAGTACTAATGTACTTTCTCTTTCGGTGTGGACATGCTCAGCGATATTCTTAGTGTTATTTTTTATGTTTGTAATTGTCAATTGTTAGTTGTTGTGTGTGTTTATCACCGAATCAATGGTTTCAAAATTCAAAAAAAATAAATTTTAGTCAATTAATTTTAATTTTCGATTAAGTTTTCCGAAGGATGGAGGAATCTCATTAGGCGTTGCTTAACCTAGAAGTTTGACACGTGTAGCTGTTATTATTTAGCTGCGATCTCCTTTACACGAATAACTATTACTAAAAACTGAAAATGTACTTCTGGGAGTGATAAGGGTTATCGCTGTCTCGTAGTCTACCTTTTACAATTTTATCTTTCGGAAATCGAATGATATATAATATCGCTTTTTGTGGAGCCCAAGATCTCGATGACGCGAGACCCGAGTCGTTACAAAGATTACGTAACCAAAAGCTTGCGTAATCTTTGTAACGTGTCAATTTACTGGATATTGCTGTCAAGATTATTGTATAACTAGATCCGCCCGTGACTTCATCTGCGTTCGTACACAGATTCCGAACAATCATTTTATTTCAAACTTATGATTATTCCTTTGTTTTTCTCCACACGATGTTAAAGAACCAATGTAAAGAACACAGTCATTATATATTTATTTATTTTATGTACATACGTATTGTATATATTATATATTTGTATATTTTTATTAGTTTTTCCGTTATTGATGAATATTTGTACAGTAGTACACTACTATAGCCCTCCCCATTTTAAGTAAAGCTCGTAAAGTCCTTCCAAAGGTTGTCTGGAAGATATTGCTCTCAGCGATAAGACCGCCATTGTAACCAATTTTATTTACAATATTGTTATTTAAGTGTGATTCAATTATTGGTGTACAATAAAGTATATTCTATCTATCTATCTATCTAACATTTTCTTGAATACAAACCTTGTTTGTTTCGGTGTTTCTTCTCAGAGTAATCAGTTAGGAAATACCGGCCTCATCTAGTTTATTTTACGAATAAAATGCCATGTAAAAGTGTTACTTAATAACCAATTCGCAAAATAAAGATCATTTATCATTTGTCCTGACAATAACGTACACGAAAAAAAACATCCAATTTGGTGCAGTCTTTCAAGTTATGCGCGTACATATAGTTCTATATTATGTACCGCTTTACGCATAATGCTTTGGATTTAACTCCAAGTATAATTGTTAAATATCTATCTGTCTATTTGTCTTCGTTGTACACAGTCAGTGTACGTCAGGGCAGTGTCTTAGCTACGAGTATTTAATTGCCAATATACACGCTAGATTCTCTCTCTAGATCTAATACAAAGCAGCATCTACATGCTTGACAAGAATTAAACATGATATTAAATAGTAAATAGTAATAGACATTGACTAAAAGACGGTTGCTCCCCGGACCTAATTAAATATTTAAAACTTAAGAAGTGAAGATAATTAACCCTGTAAAACCATCACATAAAGGGGTTTCGGCATGTATTTACTTTTCAAACATCGGAGGTATTAATGAATAATTAATCTTTAAATGAGCCAGCAGTATGGATTGATCGACCAAATGCATGTGTGATTGCTAGGGCTGTACACAGGGCTACCACACATGTTCCTGCTCAACCTGCTCCAGGCATCATTCCAACATTCCTCACAATACAAGTCGACATTTTCATTCTTCCATATTAACAGTGGCCTTACAAACAGACACTCGCGTAGCTTTTAGAACACAAACAATAAGGTTTAAATTCGTTTACCTCTCCAAATTCGGTCAGTCCATTGGCCACGGGCGCTTCGTTCGATGAGTCGGCCCTGAAAGGAATGAATAAATGACGCAAAAAGGAAAACAAATGTTCAGCAAAAAGATAAATAAACATATATAAGATACACAAAGATACATTCGCCATTGTTCATTCGCAACGCTTCTTTGGCAGTCATCCGTAGCCATATCGCAAAATGTTGAAACGCAGAAGGATCGAGATATCTGTTCATGCTCACATAAACAGTAATGATATTAAATAGGATGAATTCACCACAGAGGTATTATAGATAGAGTTAGAATGACATACGGCTGACTGTGACTGTCAAACATCCGACGGTTAGACAGAGAACAAAGGTTGCGGTACCCTAAAATAGTCGCCATTACTATCGTAATAAAGTACCGCCATCCCCTCTCTCTTTTTAACATTAGGACAGCTGGAGAACTGGCATCCCTGTTCTATATACCTTTATGGAAATCACAGTCGCGCTTTCGCAACTATTCGCAAGTAGTCGGAACTGCTCGGAAAACTTAGCTGCCACATTTCTTTTCTTTACAATGTACGGTACTGTAGGTTATTATCGGGCATTGTCTTCAGTTGAACTTCTGTTTTGCATATTTTTCATGCTCTAGAACATTAGTCTAACGGCTAGGCTTCTCTGAATAGTGGGCAGTTCGCTAAGTAAAGAGAAATGCTTCGCCCGCGTGCATGCACAAGTTTGTGGTCAATTTTCAAGGGAAATTATAGTCTGAATAACAATATTTTGTTTTCTGTATTACATAATTATACTGCCCCCATTCAACGCCTATAGAATGCGTGCTCGGTTGACTGTGCTGACTACTCTGTACCGTTCATTTATATTTTTTTAAAAAAGGTTAGTTTAATACTTCTACACGCGGGCGTGATAATAAATATAATAATTCCTCTGATTACGTTGTATGTATGCTCTAATAAAAACTTAATTATGTGTGGCGGTTACTATCATCAACGTTAGTTTTTTCGACAAATGCTTCCAAAAATAAATGGCGTCTTTGTAATCCTTGCAACTTTCAATATAATTTATTAAAAAATTGGCCAAGTGCGAGTCAGACTCGCCCATGAATGGTTCCGTAGTAACTATAAAAATAAAAATATACTATATATATTCTATATGTATATTTATTTGACGATAAAAAAAAACATCTTAAAAATTTCTTAAAACTAGCTTATTTACATTTTTACAAGTACGCTAAATATCTTTGATTTTCATAGTGTTTGTATGAATTACAAAGTTATATTTGCGGTTTTATAAAATATGCTGTATCTCAAAAACTGCTGACTCGATTTCGTTCAAACCATTTTTGGTTGAAAGTTTAAATTAAGATCTATAGACATATATCTTTTTTAGATTTTTCACTCCATTATTATAGAAGTTAGAGGGGGGACACACACATTTTACCACTTTGGAAGCTTATACCTTCTAAGCGATTGACTTTATGAAAAAGTGGTTTTAGAAACCCTTATATATTTTTTAAAGACCTGTCTATAGATACAAAACACGCATAGGTTTCATGAAAAAAAAATATTTTCAGTTCTAGTTCCATGTATGGGCCCTTTATTTTAAATATTTTTTTTATTTTTTTCTTAAAATCGGAAAGCGGTTCACAGAATACATCTACCTACTAAGTTTCACATGTATAGTCTTAATAGTTTCGGAATAAAATGGCTGTGACATACGGACGGACGGACAGACAGACGGACAGACATCGAAACTATAAGGGTTCCGTTTTTTGCCATTCGGCTACGGAACCCTAAAAACATCAAATATATTTTTAAGTTAAAGAAAGCGCAGGGGTAGCTTACCGTCCGGTAAGGACCAGGCCCAAATCGACAGCTCAATGAGTAGCAAGTAGCGATGACTGGACCCGGTAGGGCCATAATTGCCTGCCGGGCTTGCAGCAATGTTCTGACGAGTAACCGTAACTTCAGACGCAAAGATATGAACAGGGTGGGTTTTTGTCAGTCAAGTCACACTTCCTTCCGTTCCAGTCAGGACGGGTGGAGTCATTTAATGGTTGACCCTCCGAAAAAGAAGGCAGAGAAAGCAGCCGGTAATTATTCACCATTCTAATCCACGACAACTCTTGAAACATTTTTTTTTCATAACGAGCTGATGACGGCGTTAGTAAGTTGACAAGACGTAGTCGCGGGAATGTTCTAACGAGATACCGCAGCCCTGGGACGCGAGGGTAACTGAAGGAGCAGGAGGGGGGGGGGGGGGGGTTTAGTCAGTAGAAGTCCACCCAGACTGAAAGAAGTCTTTTGATGATTTTCCCACCCAGAAAACAAGGGTTCCTAAACGTCATCCAATTTGAAATTCATCATCAAATCAAACATCAATGGCAAAAGCATTGATGACGTTAGACTGGAAAGCATTGAAACTTTTATACACGGCTTTTTCTTATCGTTAAGAAATAAAAATTGAATGAAGATTTTTGTAGAGAACGGACTATTCAGATTTCATTTTGTTTAAGCGGTTTAAACGGTTTTGTCCAGTAAAGGGAATGCCCATCACCCATACAAAAAAATGCTTGAAATGAACAACAATGAAATATACGCTAAATTTCACTACAAATCGTAAGAAACGCATTAAAAATTTCAATAATCATCAAAAAGCTAGTAGTATGGGCACAGGTACCAACTATTCGCCGTCTCAATATGCAGTTACAATAACGATGCTGTATAGCTCTACTTCCAGACAAAGAATTGTTAACTATTATGTAAACAAAATATATTTTTTGAGAAATATGCCTACTTTGTATTTTTCCTCGTAGTAAAAAACAATTACCCTAAAGAGCTAAATTCTCAACCAATGCATTATCCATTTCTTTGCTTATCTCAATCTTATAATTACATACCATTAGCACGTGTATGCTCTCCATAGTATGAACGAGCCTGTTTTATTTAGTAAGTTCCACACGCCAACAAAACCATTCCGCTGTATGTCAGTTGTGGAAAATCAGGAACATTCCACAACTCCACAACTTTTTCACACAACGCCATCTAGTCCCAAACTAAGCAGAGCTTGTGGTATGGGTACTGGACAGCTGATAAACATACATATATATTTCTAAATACATACATATTATAGATAAATTACACCCAGACAAAGAACAAATGACCGTGCTCATCACACAAACATTTGTCCTAGGTGGGAATCGAACCCACGACCTTGCGCATAGCAGTCAGGACCACTGACCACTATACCAACGGGAATAAAATACTTAAATACTTTGGAATTGCGCTCTGCGACGATTCAAATAATTATGTAAAACAGGTTCAGGTCCGTCGAAAAGCCGAGTCGTCGTTTAGGCGGGTGTAAAAGTCCGTGTTGAAAAATGGGTAAAGTGTACAGAGGTCAAATCAAAATCCTTAAAAAATGGCCAGTCGTCGTTAAATATTCTTAAAAGCAATCTGTTTAAAACTCAAGTCACACACGCAAAACCATAAATCAATCAAGTAATCAATCGAAAAAATGAAATGCAGTAATGTCAAACTATCAGACGTCAGTAAGGAAAAGGACATAATTATGATTCATACAGTCTAAGATACGTTTTCCATTTTGAAAATAACTTGATAATTAATATTGACACACATAATATATTATTTTAATTACATTTACGGTATAAATAGGTCGAATTATATTAAATTCATGATTACTGTGCAATAAATATAAAATAGTTCGCTAAAGATTATTTTTTGAGGATTCTTGTTTGGCTGAATGTCGATTACTCACGTCAAATAAACACTGACCGTCAACAAAAAAATAAGAATGGATTAGACGGTTATCAAGTTAAATATTTTTATGATCGTGATATTTTCTCCCAACGTTTACAAACTTAAGAATTATTTCATTATTCATATTTTATTCTCAATAGAATTAAGGAATATTAGTAGTTTCTGTCCATTTCAAGCATTTTTTGGGCTTTCCCCTTTGCGTTGGATTTAATACCTTTAAACCCCAATCACACGCACTCCTGGGACGCCGAGGCTAACCAACGCTTTCATAGCTCCATAAACCAGTTTTCCAATTGAATTTCAATGCTTGAATATCCGAACGTAACACCTAAAACTAACCCAGAGAATCCCATCTATACTATCGTAAGTTAATTTGGCGGACTGATCGCTTTAATCAGCCCCATGGCGGACAATCTACTTACATCAACCACGTTACGACCAACCAAACGTGCGATGTATATCGAATTGAAATTAATGTGATTTTGACGTGTCGCTGGGGAGCGACATTGGTACAAGAACTGGCACATACAGAAGCCGGGTGGACGTGATCGAATTGATTAATTAATTAATTGTTGGCATATGAATGTTGGATTAGGAAAGGCTATTTCGTCGTTTCTGTCATGTCACGTGAAATTTATAAATTTCCGCATACACTAGATTGAATCTCGGTAAACGGATTCATGGTCTGATTAAGTTTGTAAATGTAGACAGATTTTAGCAAAAGCTATTATGAATATAATACCTATATAAATCATTATCATCACCTGCTTAGCATGTTCATAGCTATGTAGCGCACGGTTCCGGTGTACCCGGATGCAGCTCAGTACTAGTGTATTACATGAAGCAACTGTCGATCTAAGATCCATAACCAAGGAGCTGGGTAACGCGACTCCCTTTGCTAAATATGGCTCCCTAATTGGGTTCCACGTTCCAGATCCCAGCCACCCACGGAACGAAATCAGCAAGTGTTGCTTAACCTAGAATTGTGACATGCGTGGCTGGCTCATCTGAAAATCTTGAAGATTGACCCGTTCTGTTGTTATTAATAAATTACGAGCTTCTCGGTATTATGTGAATAAGACGACGAAATTGCAGCAGACCAAGAACTTATGGAATACCTACAAAAAATATAAAGTGGCTCCTTTACAGTATGGCTCGCTCTATCTTTAATACTACTAATGTTATTATTTTAGCTACTGCCTGGCTTGCTATTATTATATAGCCACAAAATTAAATAAACTTGGTTTTAATCAGAATGTATGTAAGAAGTATTCTTTACTTCCTTTTTTCTTCCCACATAAAAGTGAGAGAAAATACAAGCCGGTTATAACACGTTACATGATATTCCGGACACAACGAAATTTTCACACCTTTTCTATCGAAATAGAACAGTCGCGGAGTTCGTTTCGAGCCAATGCAATTTATGTGACGACATGACGGGCGCAGTACAATGTCGGTACTGTGGGGAATACGTCTTGACAATACTTTATTTTATAAACATAAATAAATACTACGTATTTTATACACATACTTTATACTTGTAATAAACTATTTACTTTAAATAATTATATAGAAGTTGAATTGTGATTCAAGTTTCACGCCAGCGATAGAATAAAACAGACCAGACTATGGGAATAGGTAAGGGCTTAAGTCTAGCAGCTAACTGCACAGCTATCACTAAAAACGATCTCATAAACTGGCGCACGTACCGTACGTAACATACAGGTCTGCGTCACACTCGCGTACGTTGGAACTATCTCTTATCTCCGTTGGAGTACCTCGAACACGGTGTAGGTTACCACCCACTACTTCCACCCCCGAAGGCAAACGTGGTCACGTACCTATATGATTTAGATCACAGATTTATTGCCACCGTAAAATCCACGAAAAGGTGACAATTGTTTTTAGGGTTCCGTAGCCGAATAAAAAAAACGGAACCCTTATAGTTTCGATATGTCTGTCCGTCTGTCTGTCTGTCCGTCCGTCCTTATGTCACAGCCATTTTATTCCGATACTACTTAGACTATACAAGTGAAACTTAGTAGGTAGATGCATTCTCTGAACCGCTTTCCGATTTTAAGAAAAAAATTAAAAAATATTTAAAATAAAGGGGGGTCCCCATACATGGAACTAGAATTGAAAATATTTTTTTTTTTTCATGAATCCTATGCGTGTGTGGTATCTATAGACAAGTCTTTAAAAACGATATAAGGGTTTCTAAAGCCACTTTTTCATAAAGTCAATCGTTTAAAAGATATAAGCTACCAAAGTGGTAAAATGTGTGTCTCACCCCCTCTAACTTCTATATTAATGGAGTAAAAAATCTAAAGAAAATATATGTCTGTAGATCTTAATGTAAACTTTCAAGCAAAATTAGTTTGAACGAAATCCGGTCAGCAGTTTTTGAGTTACAGCATATTTTATAAAACCGCAAATATAACTTTGTAATTCATACAAACACTATGAAAAACAAAGTTATTTAGCGTAGTTGTAAAAATGTAAATAAGCTAATTTTAAGAAATTTTTAAGGTTTTTTTATTCGTCAAATAAATATACCTATTATATTATTATAGTTACTACGGAACCCTTCATGGGCGAATGTGACTCGCACTTGGCCAATTTTTTTAGATGTGTGCTGTGTTTTAAAGCGCCGGGCGTGAATATCGTGTTTGATTGTGGGTTGAGCAAAGCAGTGGTGGCCCATTGGTTACAAGCCAGACCTTCGAGTTGGAAGTCGTGAGTTTGGCAGTTTACTTAGAGTAATAATTGATATCATCACCGCTGGTCTCAAAACGGTGAAGGCAAGGTGAACGGTGAAAGAGGCAAAGGATCAACGTGAGACATACCTTTTTTTTTAAATAAATTATCGTAAAATTAGCAATGAGGGTAGAATTCACATTGGCTAACCCCTTCAATTAAGCTAAATATGCTTGTGTGGAGTTCACGGCAATAGTGTAGCGGGTGGAGCTCGCCACCTCTCGATCACAAGTCTGACATCTTAGTCATTATGCTACTGACGCTTATGGTTGGTTTTAAGATGAAACAACCTGAGACCTACTTAGCCTAACAAGATCGTACTCACACCATCACCGCATAAAAAAGAGATTATAATATTTACGAGGAGGAATATTTCTGTCTGAAATTTATGGCGTATAAAATGTGTTAGTTAATAAATCTAAAAAGTATCGTATGCGCGGCACCCTCTTGGAGGAGAGCCGGCCGGAGAATTAATTGCAACTATACTGTGCTAGGGACAAGGCTGCCACGGATTGTAAAAAAAATTGATGCGGCAAAGAATAACAGAAAAAATAGATATTATTTTTAGAAGATTTTGTTAATTATAGTATGCTCGCATTTGCCCACCATCTTACCTGATGGTATGCGATGATGTGGTCGAAGATGGAGCACGCTAACTCAGAAGTATAATCCATGGCTTGCTGTAAGATTTATACTTAGTAATTTTTTTTTTTTTTTTTTTTTTTTTTTAATGGGCCACTCGTAGTTTAGCTCGATAAGGCTAATATACTACTTAACCGGGCGATCCTGTGGTGACCTCTAAAATTTAAAGGCCCCCAGCCAGGGCTTACAAACTAGAATTTACATTTAAACAACCGCGCGCTAAGGGCACTCCCTGTGGAGTACGAGCCTCGGCTCAGCGGGGTCGTTGATGGTGGACAGCAAAGGGTCAGGCTGGGTCATATTATTTAAGGGAGTATTTATTGCTACTGGCTCAGCATCGCGGGCTGGCTCGTTTGGCAAAGGTCGGGGAGGGTTGACGTTACAAGAGCGCGGACGTCGCGATGGGCCTCGACGGCGAGGCCGGTATACGGAACGCGTTTTGTATATGTGTTTTATTAGAGTGCTAGTTTCCCTACTGCTCTCTTGACGGATAGTGGTGGGATCGTCAGGTTCGTCAAGGACAAGGCGAGGACGACGAACCCGGGAAATTTTTGAGAGTGTGTACCGGGCGGCCGATACAATCAGGGGGTTTGTGTGTTTTTCAGCAGAGGTGAAGTAACGCGCTGACTGGCGTTTCAACACTTGCTTTATAGTCGGGATTTTGAGGTCTACGTGAAGATCCTCGTTCCTCAAGTACCAGGGCGCGCCCGTGGCATTTCGGAGAAATCGGTTTTGGATAACCTGCATCCTATGGATCTGAGTCGGACTAGCATGAGCAAACACCGGACCGGCGTATGTTAGAATGGGGCGTATGCACGTAGTGTAAATGCGTAGTTTACATTTAAGGGAGAGTTTGCTGCGTGCATTCAGCATGCAATATAGTCTACTGAGAGCAAAGGCGGCTCGCGAGCGTACCGACTTTATATGCTCTCTGAAGTTAAGGTTTTGATCTAGAATCACTCCTAGGTATTTAGCTTGCTTTTCCCAAGGGATTGGCGTGCCAAACATAGTGATTGGGCGGGGGAGGGTAGGTTTTTTATGGCGAGCTCTATAAAATAGGACTGCCTGACTCTTGTCGGGGTTTACCTCGATTCTCCATTTCCTAAACCAATCGCCTAGTGCGTTGGCTGAGGTCTGGAGGGTACGAGCGATTGCATCGGGTTTGAGTCCCGAGTTATAGATGGCCGTATCATCGGCAAATAGGGATAATTCTACGCGACGACTTTTTGGGATGTCGCTAGCATATAGCGTGAAGAGTGGGGGGGAGAGCACGGCACCTTGAGGAACGCCAGCTCTGATGGGGCGGGGAGTGGAAAGCGCTCCTTCGACACGATATCTGAAGGAGCGGTTCGACAAAAAGTCTCGTATGATGAGCACGAGACGGTCCGGCACGCCTAGTAGGTATAGCTTATAAATTAAGCCATTGTGCCAGACTTTGTCGAATGCTTTCGCGATATCAAAGAATAGAGCTCCCGTCAGATGACCGTGTATGAAGCGGCCATTGACGTGCTCTACGATGCGGTGGGCTTGGTGGACACTAGAGTGTTGGGCTCTAAAGCCAAACTGTTCGTTTGGGATGAGACTCTTTGCCTCGACATAATCTTTGAGCCGATTATAAATAATCCTTTCGTAGATTTTGCCGAGGGCGCTGAGTAGACTTATGGGGCGATAACTACTCGGGGAGGACTTGGGCTTACCGGGCTTTGGAATGCCTATTACGGTAGCCTCTTTCCACGTTTGTGGGAACATATTGTTTGACATGGCGCCATTGAAGATGGCTACCAGTAAAACTATTATGGAACGGGGGAGGAGTTTAAATACTCTACTTGTCAGTCTGTCAGTCCCGGGGGCTTTTCTGGGTTTGAGTTTCCTGATGATCTCCTCCACCTCGTCCTCCGTGACGGGGGGGAGGGGAGCATCAGGGTCCTCGACTGGGGGTAGGGCAGACCTACGTTCAACCTCAGCATCCACGTGGGCGAGGTGGGCTGGGTCGACTGGCTGAGTGCTGGGAGAGCACTGGGCTTCCAGGCTGTCGGCCATGCATTCAGCTTTGTCTTCGTCATCGAAGGCAATGCTTTTATCCGGGCGGATGAGGGGGGGCATAGAGGTGACTTCAGTGGCGCGCAATCTCCTCTGAAGTTGCCAGAAGGCATGGTGATTAGGTTCCAGCTCGCTCAGAGTCTTATCCCAGCAACTTTCACGCCACTCTTTTATGCTGTTACTTACTTTGCGCTGTAAGTACCGCATATAAGTTTTGTTATTTTGACAGGGGAAGGCTCTGTAGGCACGGACAGCCGCGTTCTTCTCAGTCAGCAGGGCCCGTACATCGTCAGGGAGTTTCCGTTGCCAGGTCTCTGTCAACGGAATCTCCTTTGAACAGTTGTTCAAGACAGATTGTACGTGCTCCGTGAATGAGTCGATCGCGGCCGTCGTGTCGGCGGCGGACTGGATGAGGTCTGGTATTTTATCCAGGTGAGGAGACGTGTTGGATTTCAGCAAGTCGCCTACTTTCCCCCAGTCAGTGATCACCTGTGTTGGAGGGGGGCGGTTAGGGTCGTAGGGACCCGATCTGGAAGTTAGTTCCAAGATCACCGGTCTGTGGTCTGAGTCGAGCTCGTCCACCGTCTCCAGGGAGTGCAAACGTAAGTTAACATTCCTTAGGAGAGCGATGTCGAGTACGTCAGGTGAGTGAGTTGGCTCAAAAGGATAGTGAGTAGGACGCATAGGCCCTATGATATCTAACTGAAGCGGGGAGCATAGCTCGTACAATACTTTCCCCCGGGGGTTAGTAGTACTGCTACACCATGCGGGATGTTTTGCATTGAGATCCCCCGCCATAAGGACGGAGTCACTCATGTCAAGAAGGGCGGTAAGGTCGCTTCGTAGTGAGGCGTTTACCGATGCGTTTGTATCTGCATCGTTTGACGGTGGGAGGTATACAGATACAATTGTGATGGGAGGGTGGCCCGTCATGCCTAGCCGACAGACGGATACCTCTAAATGGGCAAGGGGCGGCGGATCCATAGGGATACAGTGTAGGGAGTTTTTGTAATAGATTAGAGTACCGCCTCTATGGCATCTAGTCCTATCATTTCTGACGAGCCGGTAATTGGCAATCTTAGGATCCCTAAGGTGGGGTTTTAGGAAGGTCTCTTGGACCAGGAGGATATCGAGATGATGATCGCGAAGGAAGGTCGCGATCTCCTCTCTTTGATTTCTAATGCCGTTAGCATTGAAGAACCCCAGCTTGAGGGATCGGGGCTTTACTCTATTCGCGGCCGTAGTACCCATTATGGTTTACGGGCGAGTTTTTCTATGTGGGCGGTAATGTCAGGGTACCTAAGGTACACCTGATTTAGTGTTCCGAGGTCGCCTCTGCACGCCTCTACTTCTCTTGCCATTTGAATGGCTCGAGGGGAAAAAAAGATATTAAAAGTACTCGTAAGTACCACGAACGGGTTGAAACCCGGGTTTCCTGAGTTAGTGGGTTCCGGGGGAGGCTGGGTAGCCGCAACCGGGGGAGGGGAGGTGGGTGGGGCGATGGGTTTGTCCATCAAACCTGGGATCTTGGGCTTTAGTGCCGGGAAGTTCTTGGCGTGGTTTACTGCAGTCCACGGGTTTGGACGCTGTGGGCTGAGGCTCTGAGGGAGCTCAGCCGAGAGGGTGGGGCACTCCCTTCCCTGGCGTGCGCTAGCGCGCTTTGCCAGCAAGGGGGCCGAAGTTTTTGGGGCCTTAGGACAGCCCCGGTAGTTGGCCGGGTGGCCAGATTGTCCGCACAGTACACAGCTGGGCGGCTCTGAGCTCTCCTGTCTTTGGGGCGCTGGCATTCGGCAGTGCCATGGTTGCCTAGGCACTTCACACAGCGAGGCTTGCCGAAGCAGTTGCGCTGTGAGTGCCCGTAGAGTTGGCATCGGTGGCACTGGCCGACCGAGCCACTCTTGTGGGGTTTTTCTATTAGAATTCCTGATAGACTGCAGACAGTCTTCAGGGTGAAGATTGGGTGTGGTCCCTCAGTGGGGTTGCAGATGACCAGTACATTATTACAAGGAGTTCCACTCCTGTAGTGCATGCGGTGCACCTCAATAATTGGGACGTTTTGTGACTCTAAGTCACTTTGAATCTCAGAGATTGGGATCTCTTTCGGGATGCGGCTTATTACCACACGTACTGGTTTGCTCTCGTGGAGCGTGTAAGTATGGTAAGGGATGTTTCGGGTCTTCAGGAGCTTGGAGAGCTCCCTATGGTCCTTGGCGGTAGCAAGGCCGACTTTAATGCCGTTTAGGACGGCTCGGGCATTCGTATATGCGATCCTAAGCTCGCAACACGCTTTTGATACATTAGTCCACGCCCCTTTGTCGTGGATGAAGATAGGGGGTGGGGGAGGGGTCTTGCGCGAGGTGGCGCTGGGGGGAGTAGCAGGCAAGTTGCCCGAAGGGGTGCTGATCAGAGGGGGGGAGAGGGGCTGGCTCAGCACCGGGCGTGCTGGCTCTGCCGGGGAGGGCTTTTTGGCCTTAGGGGCCAGAGAGGAGGAGGCCTTTGACCTCTTCTTTCTTTTTCCCTGAACGAGTTGGAACTCGTCCGAGGCGTTTGAGTCTGAGGATCTCTCTTCCTCAGACTCTGAGTTGGATTTTTCCTCCTCAGACTCCATGTCGGCGTCTGGGGAGGCAGGGCTGTCTGTAAAAGACGTGGGGAGAGTGGTTTCTTCCGGTTGCGGGGAGTTAGGCACGCCGGAGGTAGCTGGGGGAGTGGAGGACAGGAGGGAGGTAAGCTCCTGTCCGAACTTAAGTTTAAGCTGAGGGAATTCCTCAACCATGCGGCTGAGGAGTTCCTTCAGTATTGCCTCCATATTGGAGGAGGGAGGGATTTATAGGATGGGTGTAAACCTAATCCTAATCTCCTAACTCAGCCTCGAGGAGACACGTAAAACGTGTGCTCCTCGAGCAGACGGTCCCACAAAAAGCCCGACCCAGGAGTTTCTCCTAACACTGTGCCACCGAGAAGAGAAACTCTAGACAAACTCGGTGGCTGTGTACCCGTCTGTTTTGGCCTGATGGGCCCTGACACCTAACCCTCCGGGCGGGATAACCCGGAGGTGAGTAAGCTCCCTGCGGGGATACGCAGGGAGGTGAGTCCCTAGGTGTACCCTAAGCTTGTTATACCCGCTGCCAATCTTAATGTGCAGCGGGGTCCTAAGGACCTTGCGGTCGTGCCGGTGTTGTGGGGTAGACACACCCACCAACCCCGGGTGCACACTGTAAGAGAACGGGGTTAGATACTAGCCGCGACTAGGGTAGTCCCCAAGGCCGCTAACTAGTACCCTTCCGACTTATTACCTAGCCCTGAAGGGGCCAGGTAAGGTGCGTCGGGTCAACACCACTTGGCTTCGTTACCACCGCTAGGTATCCACCAAGTACCACTGAAGGTGGATTTTCTGTCAAAGAAATAGCTTTGTGTTGCTTTGAAAAAAGCAAAGTACCTAAAATAGAATGAACCGTTAGCAACGGTTCCAACGGTCGTAACGGTCGTAACCGTCACAACGAGATCGAGTCGGCTGAGTGCGGCGGAGCGATGCGAGCGTCCTCTCGCGGCGGTGTCCAACGTCGAATCTCTATACTTAGTAATTTAGTACATTCGTTTAAGTAGACGTAATACAGTAACGAGCTACCAAGCAGCGGTCGGCTAGCGCCTTCAACATCATTGTATATAAATGCACGCGTGTTAGGTACCTACTTGATCATTACTTTGTTGTCTTGTTATTTCAAAACTATGATGTACTAAGATGTTCATTGAAAGTAAAACCTGTCAAGGTAAATTTTTCTTCAAAATAAAATCATAATCCTTACTTCACCCTCTGCTGGGTGTAGGCCTCCCTTCGCTTGTATCAAGCTCCACGTTCAAGTGGCAGTTTTGGACAAGGTATACCCGCTATGGCAATAATGTCGTATGCCCATCTCGCTGGCGGACGACCAACGCTCTTCTTTCCAGTCTTTGGACGCCACTCAGTCAGAGCAGCAAAATTAAATACTTGATTATGTACTTGATGGGGCTACCCCGACACCGCAGCGCCTCGGGTATGTTTGCAGAAGCGTACACCAACTGCTTTAACGCGACTATGCGTAAGTGTGCCGTGTCCTTGGTGCTATTATGAACCTTGTACCTATGCAATACATGCATATTAAGCGATTCACAGTCCCTTCCACTTTTATGGCAAACATATAATAGGTAAATTACACGTGTTTTGTCATAGAATTCAGAAAATTCACTTTGAGTCACATAAATAGTTCTTTAGTCAGTCAAATTTGAATCTACTTGAATAAGTTTTAACCGACTTTTCAATGAATTAAATTCATCTTTACAGTGCGCAGAGTACGGGCTCCAACACCGTTCCTGCGATGATTGGGCAGAGATTAGACTGCCCTCACGTCCGGCATCGTTCCAGAGATATGTCGCTGCACTAAAGCCGGGAGAGAAAGCTATAAGATTTTAGTATTTTGATCGTAGTGGAATTTTAATGTTATTTAATTAATAGTTCTATCAAACTTGCATCAACAAATTTTGATTTGAAAATCAAAATGACTTAAAGTTTCTTTGTCGCAGCTGCCATGTATGTATATGGTCAAGTATATGGTATTCAGAACTATAATAAAAATGTCACCTTATGAACTAGCAATATTTGGAAAATTTATGTTTCGATGATGTGTTTTTTGTCATTTTGACATATTGAAGATATATCAAACACAGTATAATGATAGCTCTGTAAAAGATTACTTATCTACAATTAAATTTGCCCAACATACTCGTAGTTGGGATCGGCTTCGTGTCTGACCGGGTGCAGCTGAGTACTAGTGTTTTACATAGAGTGAATGCTGATCTGAACTCCACTACCCAGTACCTACCTAAGTGACACCATACCCCTTGACAAGACTTGTGTCAGAGTTTCTGGCTTCTCACTGCCCGTGACGACTGTCAGATTTACAAATGCCAGCCGGGGCCAACGACTGAATGTGCTGTTCGAGTCACTCAATCACCGAAACAGCTCAGCAAGCGATGCTTAGCCTTGAAGATCGGCCCGTGCTGCTGTTGTTATGTTAACACAAGCTCATCTGAACATAATTACAACCAAACTATAAAAATCACATCTAGTTTATTTCAGACACATTCAGTCGTGTCACATCGATGTGGTGAATAGAATGATAGGAGGCGCGTCACCCGGCCCATAAGTTCGTATATCGCATCGCCACTGAAGTGCAATGATTGCCTCAATTTCATCCTTTTTCAGTCGCCCTTTGTGCGCCGAGCTTAAAGTACGATGAATATAATAGACTTAACAATTCGATTCATACAGAAAATATGCAGGATTATGAAGCGGGTACTTGGCTCAGAGTGGTCCTCTTTATTGGTTTCCACTTTGCATCGACAGGATATTATTTAGGTGGACTCATGAACTGAAATCTGAGCTCGTGTGAATATTATTTAAAGCTATCCGTAACCTATTGGCTACAGTGAGACAAAACAGACCTTACAATTTCACCCTGTCTGTCTGTTTGCTTGTATCTTATGGCTAATTAATACGGTTAATGAACGCTTACCGACGTTGGTCTGTGGATGGGTTGAAGATGATCATCCTCTCATACAGAGATTCTTCCGTGCCTCGGAAACCATGTGAAGATGTTGGTCCCGGCTGTAATTTCTACAAGAAGCCAGAAAATCTGACACCAATGTTGTTGAAGGGTATCGTGCTGGCCAGTTACTGGGTGTTGAAGGTCAGAAAGGCAGTCGCTTGGTGTAAGGCACTAGCACTCAGCTGCATTCAGTTAGACTGGAAGCCGACCCTGATTGTGTTAGATAAAAGGCTAAGCTGATGATGTTGTGTCATAACTGTGCAAGTACTAGTGGGCAACTGCGAATGCTCAAATACTTTGGACATATTGTTCGGAATGCACACTCCATAGAACATCTTTTTGTTTATTGGTAAGTGGAAGGCAAGCGGTGTCATGGTCGGTTGCCTATCTGTTGATTTTATAGAATCGACAATAGAGACGCCCTTAGTCAAAGTTCTACAGTCGCCGATCAGAAGAAGTGGAGGTCATCGCGAGGTCGACTGTATATAAAAACTTTTTACCAAAAAATTAAACCGACTCCCAAAAAACACTGCAAAGTGAAAAATAACTTTCATTTCGGTAGTCGGTGTCTTTAGTTTCGTATTTTCTAACCTTAACAAATATCAATAAGTTTGTCAGTGTTTTAGTATCGTATAAATAACCTTTAAGTACTTGCGAAAACCAACAGAGACACTTGGGTTTAAAGATTCTTTATTTATTCTAAAAGAACATACATTGTTCACTTAGCGAATAAATACATAATTAAGGTAGGTTTGGTCCAGTAGCTAACAGTATTTTTACTTGGAGTAGGTAGGTATGATGTCGACATATTATTGTGAGTAACATTAAATTATTTTTTTATCTTAATAGCTTAGTGTTCTTAATGACATACTGCTTGAGTTTTGCTTTAAATATATTATAAAAACTTTTTACCAAAAAATTAAACCGACTCCCAAAAACACTGCAAAGTGAAAAATAACTTTAATTTCGGTAGTCGGTGTCTTTAGTTTTGTATTTTCGTTTTTGGCACCGACTTCCGAAATTAAAGTTATTTTTCACTTTGCAGTGTTTTTTGGGAGTCGGTTTAATTTTTTGGTAAAAAGTTTTTATTTCACTCTTTTTAGTTGGTCGATTTTTAATTTACCTAGTTACAAGAGCCTAAATGTCAATTACTTATAACCTTTTACAAAATATTGCTTTTCCCAATGCTGGGCCGTTAATTGTTGAGGAGTTCACCTGGTACTTCACGATCAGCTCTACATCACCATATGCATTGTGACGAGCATAAAGTGCTTAACATCCATACTCAAGTAATCGAATCGCAATCCACTCAATACCTACTTATTATTGAGTAGTTTCGGTGGCCATCTGTGGTCTTCATCATCAGTTCCACTTCCTCAAATGGTACTTTTTGAGAGCAACTGCACAAGTTACTATAATAAATACCCAAAACGTCATAGGTGTGCCTATAATATTTGAAGAGTTCCCTCGATTTATCCAGGATCCCATCATCAGATCCTGACTTTTATGAAAATGGGACCAATTTCGATAAATACCCAAAACGTCATAGATGTGCCTATAATATTTGAAGAATTCCCTCGATTTATCCAGGATCCCATCATCTGATCCTGACTTTATGAAAATGGGACCAATTTTGAAGTATACCCTTTCAATCAAAAAAAGAATTTTCCAAATCGGTTCAGCCGTCTTCGAGTAATCGGTGATCATACATAATAAAAAAACCTTCTCTTTTTGTCGTCGGTTGAAAAACAAGGATAATCGAAAACACGACCATTCTATCAAGAATGTACCTACTACTGAAGAGGAATTATTGGTAATTGATGAAACAAGGATTAATTTACGGCATATTATCCATACATTTATCTAATCCGAAACAAGCGCAGTAATGCTTTCAAGTTTCAATTAACCATTTACGGTACCATCTCGTGGTGGAATGATAAGCGTTGCACTCTGCCGTGTCACCCTGTGCCCAGGTGCGGGTACAGAACTTAACCATGACCTTGATTAGGGTATTTGACCTTGATTAGGTTATATGACTTTGATTAGTTTTTACGTTGGTTCAATTTCCATGAAGCGTCAATCCTAATGGCTAAAAATGTCGGACTTATGATCGAGAGTTCGCTGGTTCGAACCCAACCCATTACACTATTGCCATGAACCCACTCCAGACGCTAGCATATTAAGCTTATTTGGAGGTTTTAACAAGATTGGTAGTAATGTGAATTCATCCCACATTGCCATTTAACTTAAAAAATAAACTAACTTAATTCGCTTGGAGGTCGATATAACCATAGTTACTGTCCCATAAATTCCGGTTCTGGAGACAATTCAGGACAAAAGTATCCTTTATGCTATCCATATCGCCATCAGTCTTTTAATTAAAGTCTTATTAAAATCGAGGAAGCCGTTTCAAAAAAATTAAGACAAAATCATTTCAGGTCAATTGTAGATATGAGATTTTTTTATATCCTTTTTGTTTAGCCGTCAATGTCCCAATATCGAAGTGCTTTTGTCGACCATTAACTCAGAACTGACGTCGCTTTGCGCGTCCAAGTCATGTCGCCCTCTTGGATCTACTAGCTTATATTTAGGGACAGCAATGTCTGCTTGGCTAAGCCTTACAGACGAGGGGTGGTCACATTACACACTGGCTCGTGGAAGATTAGCAAGGCAAACCAAGACGTTTACTACTAAATCAGTGGTAATTAGAAGCCTCGCTCCTCCTGGTTAGCAAGTGGGTAAGTAATGTATTCGGTAAATATATCATGAGTTGAATTCCTTGGTACTGCTAAGCACGAGGTCTCGGGTTTGTTCCCCGGGTTGGACAACAAACAGTGCTACAGGGTGTTCCTGTTACAAATTTCTTAGTTAAGATTGCCAGTCGAGGCCGAAACCGGTCAGGAGGACTATTGTTATAATATTAATTTTGGTACATTGGTTGTGTAGAATTTTTTTAATAATAGGTTCGCATTTGGTCACCGTCTCACCTCATGGTACGCGATGATGTGGTCAAAGATGAAGCACGCTTATTCTCAAATCGTTTTTGTGCGTATGCGTGGGATGAACAGCATGTAACGATGAAGTATCGCATTTCATATTACTCACAAAGTTGCAATTTAAGTGTAAAGCTATGAGTAGTTATGTAAGTTATGAACACTGCTACGATTTCATGATAAATCTTCAAGGTTATTAGGTTCATGGAAAATTTAGTGTTATACCACATCACTCAAATTACTTATTTTAGAATATTGAAAATTTTGTAACGTATTTATATAACAATGCTAGCAAATAGTTACTGTTACTCTATCAGTTATTTAAGTCAATAAAAGAATTATGTGGGTGGAATTCACATTACTAGCAATCTTGTTATCACCTCCAACGAGGTTGAATATATTTGTGTATGGAATGTGTTTACGGAAATAGTTCTAACCAGTGACGTCTCGATCACAACACTGATGTCTTAACTTTTAGTCTATTGTCGCTTATATGTACAAATAGGTTCCTAAGTATTATAACATAAGAAAAAATATAGAGACAAATGACATAGTATTTCATTCTAAAAAAATTGACCAAGTTCAAGTTAGCTTCGCCCATGAAGCGTTCCGTAGTAACTACGCCAGATATCTTTGTTTTTCATAGTGTTTGTATGAAATACAACGTTATATTTGCGGTTTTAGAAAACGTTTAAAAGATATTATGCCTTTCTAAAGTGGTAAAATGTCCCCCCCCAGAAATATAATATAGATTGATATAACGAGATCAAGTCAGCAATTTTTGAGATATAGCAATATCTCAAAAACTGCTGACTGATCTCGTTCAAACTAATTTTCGTGGAAAGTTTTTATTAAGATCTATATTATTTATTTTTTGTAAACGATTGACTATGAAAAATGGTTTTAGAAACCTCAATGTAATATTTAAAGACCTGTCTATACAACGTGTAACGGAAAGGATATATACATATCAAGGGCACGGCTTCTTTGGATGATATCAAAAGATATTGGAAGAGTTTCAACTCAAAATAAAATACTGTAAAAATTGATACCAAATTTTCGGTTTCGTAAGTTTCTTAAATTGAAATCATAACAATCGTGTCACCGCACTACGTAGGTCAATAACTTTTCACGTTACTTGCAAATATCACGATAAATCTCTTCTGTGATGTGCTTATTTCAGTTTGAAAAGTTCGGTTTCTGGTATTAATATATCAAAAATTCTCAATACTTCCGAACATCTAGATATAGGTTTAAAATTCCCTTCCAATATCGTTTGATATCACCCAAAGAAGCCGCGCCCTTGGTATGTATATACCCTTTCCGTTACACGTTGTAGACCCCACAGTATAGGTTTGATTAAAAAATATTATAGGTTTGATTATAAATACAAATGACAGCCGCAACTTAACAGCTTATCGTGTTTTCCAAGGCACGCGGGAATCTCGTTATGTTAAGAATTACACATCCGAGGTTCGACCTCGGCAAGCATATGTTAAGCTTGAAAATCGAGCCGTGCTGAATTATTTAACTACGCGCTCCTTCCCGCAAGACACTCTGTTATAACAAGTTATTTCCTAAGCACGACGTATGAAACTGTAAAAAAATACCATTGAATATTTTCACAAAATTGAGCGCAACAAGTAGGTATCGATACCAGGCGCTCAGAACACTCCGAGATATACGTATGTTTTTCAATCCGTCGTCCTTGCACGTACACCACACGACAGTGATATAGTAATATCGTACCTTTTTCGTATGAATGGAATAACACCTCATTTGTTAAACGGAAAGAAGGGGAGTCGGTATGGAAAATATGCATTGTACGTATATCTATGTTCCAGGAAATAAAGGGGAAACGAACGAATAATAATTTATATCACAATGACATAGGATGTGTGAAACTTGGTTGTGGCCCGAAATTGGCAAATGTTTTGAAGGAAAATATGAACTTGACACAGATAAATCAACATCCTCGACGTCAAATTTCATCATCATTTATCAAGTGCTTGACCTTTTCTTGACCATGGTGGGGTCAGTCTAACCAGATACAGCTAATTACTAGTATTTTACATAGAGCGCGGCCAACAGCTTAACAAGCTTTTCAAGACAAGGTGGAATCTCGATATTTAAAGATGTTAGCTTAATCTTAAATATCGACCTGTTCGGCTGTTATAACTTAGCCACAAGCTCCTTGACGTTATATTGAAAGGTCAGAAAACCATATCGATTTTCTGACAAGCTCTACATAGCTATATGCGGTAGTTAATAGGGTGTCTGTTAGCAGATTGAGGACAAAATGTTCTACAAAGGAGCTGTGATCAGAGTATCTGACGTTGTGACGCGTCATCTGCACTCTACGCTTGTTGTCCGACAATCAACGCGCAGATGAGTCGTACGGCAACGGCCAGTGACGCGGGGCTACCTCGGAAAGTAATACGTACGTACCAGTAGTAAAAAACACAAAATTAGTAACCTAAGGAGTGGAATTCCCTGCCTGGGTCTTTAAGTCAAGAGTGAATAGGTAAGTGCGGTCCATCTTCGAACAGAAGCGACACCATCGCTTACCATCAGGTGAAATGACGGTGAGAAGCAAGCTTATCATCAATCATAAAATAAAAAATATATGACACGCATTTATCTTCCCGTTTCAAGATCAAACTAGGCGAGGACTCTCATTTATATGAAAAAATTGATAAACATACCGACAAAACATAGCTCCTGACAACTAGCAAATAAGAAGTAAGAAAAAGTTTGTCAGCTTTCAAGAACTATTGGCGGAATGGGACAACAGTTGAAAAAAGTAGAAAACATCCGACCACAGAGAGCAAGCCACAACAAGCCAGGCGTTTTGTACAAAAAGTCGCGCCCGCGTAAAAGGATATCCCTGTCGGAGTAATCATTCTTTAAGGAAAGTGAATTGCATGGAGACGAGACTAAGGCTTAGCGCCACTGATTGACACTCAACACAGTTTTCAGTTTAACGCGGCCATATTCACTTATTTGTATTCTCTGTGCTCGCGTCTTCGGTCGCGTTAGATGTTTTTCTGAGTTAATCCTGATCCCGTGGTTGTTCATGGGTAAGAAGTAGCCTATACATATTTTATCATGTAAACTCCTTATATTATTATCTTCCAGTATGTCCTATTAAAATCTGTACAGATATTCTGGAGATTAGTCCGGACACACAAAAAGAAAGATAGGCAAAGATTTTATAAAGCTTGGTGTTGTACTATCGTGTTAATTAGTTCTCTATACAACATTAAAACACCAAACATTTTAGCACTTGACAAATCGCACTTCGATTTAATTTGTATGTAGCACGTTTTAATTCTACCCTATTTCACGAGTGTCTTACCAGCTATGCCAGGTCTATATTCCCCTCTTTCTATTTTACAAAAGGTCCGTGTTGATTGGTAAAAATGACGCTTCCAGCAGATTGCGGTAAAAAGCCTGACTTTGCTAATACGTGGTCGAGAAACCAGTTTGATATAAATGAAAGGGATTTTGTTGCAGCGCCATATTTTCCCATGTGTGTTGTAAGAAGCGATTAGGGGATCAGATGGATAGGCGGCAGCCTCCGCCAACATTAATATAGAACCGATGTCAATATGTTCACGTCCGCGGTGCAGCGCTGCGAGACGATTATTATAAGAAACAATCATCTAAGCCGATTATTATGAGAAATTTATACTGAAACACAATATTTTTGAAAGAGAATAAAAATGTTATTGAAACCAGAATCTGACTAGATATTCAACGTAATTATGGACGTCAATCTCCCGCGATCTTTTCATCCCATCTAGAAACAAACTGGAGTCCGCGAGCCTGCCGGCTTTTTTTCTCAAATCCAGATATTTACTTTGTTAACTTTAAAGTGAATTTCTTTTACAAATTTCACTTTTAATTGTGCGCTTTTTTGTTGAAGCACAATTGAATTTTTGTATAATTTCCTATTCGCCGTGCTCTGTGAAGGAAATGAGAAACAACGCGCTAAACGCCCCAGCATCGTGGAATATTACGAGATTAGGTTTTTTGTAATCACTTGTAAGGGCCGCCATCTTTTCTTCTTTTGAGGTCATTATATAAAGATTGATGAGGAAGATGAGAAAGCACGTGCATGTTTTAACTTCGTAAAATAGAAAAGGGGCCCATTCTATTACTTGGAGGGATGTAATCAATAAAAATGTTGACATTACCTATAATATAGAATATGTCTTGGATATAATGCAAGGTTCAATTGTTACTTGTCGGGAATCGCAAGCTGATCTCCGGCATGGGCATATGGTGGCAAATAGGGTTAGCTCACCGTCCGGTAAGGACCCGGTACCCGGCCCGGGTCGACGGTGCATCGTGTTCCGCGCGCCTCAAAGAGCTGTCAGTGACGGAACCCGATTGGGACATCGCCTGCCGGAGTGCGGGAATGTTGTAACGAGCTACTACGTGCCGGACAGCAAGGGCTACTGACAGACAGGATTTGTTTTTAGTCAGTACAAGTTTAACACTCCCTTCCGCTTCACTCAGTGCGGGAGAAGTCATTTAATGATTTCCCCCCGAAAAAAAGGTGCTATTACAACATTGTAAAAAAGGTGAGGTGTAAACGTGTTTTTATAATTTATTTTATTCATAAGATCGGGCGGTATATCATGATTATGGAAATACGTGATATATTTCGCGATCACGAAAACAGAATCAGACGGAAACGGAAACAGAATTTGAAAGCAGTACAAAGAGATATTTTGTACGAAATAAATTTTGACTTATAATAAGTTCTGATAAGTTGGCAATATTTATTTCGCTGGCTGGTAGATGGCACTATGTTGGGGCGATGGATAAAGCCAGCAAGTGGACATGCTCAACATAACGCATCGCATTGTTACTTACTAATATGGTAGCAATTTTAATATAAATGGTTATTTTATTTATTCAGGAAAACCAACAATTACACACTATACATCTATACTTATAATAAATCTGTAGAGAGGTCAATTCTGTACATGAAATATATTTCCAAAATAACTATCAGGGGGTGATTAAGGATCGATACTCATGCCAAAAATGCAATCAGTTAAATTTTTGTCTGTCTGTCTGTCTGTCTGTCTGTCTGTATAACCGTTATAGAAACAAAAACTACTCGACGGATTTTAACGAAACTTGGTACAATTATTTTTCATACTCCTGAGCGGGTTATAGTATACTTTTCATCACGCTACAATCAATAGGAGCAGAGCAGTGAAGGGAAATGTTGGGAAAACGGGAGAAGTTACTCCATTTTTTAAGCTTCCGTCGCGTGAGCAACCTTAATGGTTAAAGCTACACAAATCATTTCATGACGGAAATGTTCTCCTTAAAATTATATAAAAAATATCCCACAACAGCATATGTCTAACTTTTATGGTTGACTCACAATATAACACGTGTAACTCCCGATAGCTTAGCAGTTCGAAGCTTTCTGATTATAATATTTGTCTACTCTTACGTTTATAACACTCTCAGTCACCCCTAATTGAAAAAGTTAACATTATTAACTATTCCATAAAAAAATTGGCCAAGTGCGAGTCAGACTCGCCCATGAAGGGTTCCGTAGTAACTATAATATAATATGCAAATTTATTTGACGAAAAAAAAACCTTACAAATTTCTTAAAACTAGCTTATTTACATTTTTTACAACTGCGCCAAATAAATTTGTTTTGAAAAAAAAAATTTTCAAATTTCTTAAAACTGGCTTTTTTACATTTTTTACAACTGCGCCGAATAAATTTGTTTTTCATAGTGTTTGTATGAATTACAAAGTTATATTTGCGGTTTTAGAAAATATGCTGTATCTCAAAAACTGCTGAACTGATTTCGTTCAAACTAATTTTGGTTGAAAGTTTATATTAAGATCTACAGACATATATTTTTTTTTAGATTTTTCACTCAATTATTATAGAAGTTAGAGGTTGTGTCCGCCACACACACATTTTACCACTTTGGAAGCTTATATCTTTTAAACGATTGACTTTATGGAAAAGTGGTTTTAGAAACCCCGATGTCGTTTTTAAAGAACTGTCTATAGATACCACACATGCATCGATTTCATGAAAAAAAAATATTTTCAGGTTTAGTTCCATGTATGGGGAGCCCCCCTTTATTTTAAATTTAATTTAAATTTTTTTCTCAAAATCCGAAAGCGGTTCACAGAATACACCTACCTATCAAGTTTCACATGTATAGTCCTAATAGTTTCGGGATAAAATTGCTGTGACAGACGGACGGACGGACAGACAGACAGACAGACAGATGGACAGACATGTCGAAACTATAAAGATTCTGTTTTTTGCCATTCGGCTACGAAACCGTAAAAAGAATCATATAAATCGGTATAGAAACACCAAAGTTATACATGAAATACGCTTATAATAATAAGCCATCGCGCGTGAATACTGAATCATGCTATAAGGATTATTTTTGAGAATCGGTCGCCGCGCTCGACGCGTCTCGCGGTCGAAGCGTTCTCTAGGTACTTAAGCCTCATGTGAACGTGATCTAAACAATATTACCAATACATTAACTTACGCTGACGGAGTCGCGGGCACAGCTATATTGTATCATTACGCTAAGGCCAATAGGAGCGGAGCGCCAATGAAGAATGCTTCAAAATCGGGGTTAAATTTAACGTTAGCCCAAAGTAACTATTCCACGCGGACGAAGTCGCGGGCAAAAGCTAGTGGTTAATATTAACTTATAATCTAGGTATATTAGTGCGTAACTAACAACGTTATCCACATGTTATAGATTCGAATTAAAAATAGGATCACAAGTACAACGTTACTTATTAATAATACAAACTGGTTAGTCTTACTCTTATAATACAAAACACATTTCTGAAAATAAGTTAATCCTCTGCTATTTCGATCAGTTTAAGTAACTCAGTACGAATTGTAATAGCTGATAAAGAAAATAAATCTAATTCTGAAAAAAGATTATTATAATTTCTTGCTAAACGTCGTAGAGGTGCGCGGACTCCCGCATTGGTGCGACAAGAGTTATCTTATATGTATGTAAAAATCGTATCACAATATATTCCTCCCAAACGTATTGTGATTTTTTGTGCATGTTTTATTATTTGTTGCGTAAGTCTGAGAATAGGTTGTATGTTTCTTTGTTTTTCACAAGTAATATCTTACATGGGAAAACAGCGTTTGCCGGGTCAGGTACTTATATTTATACGCACGACTTCTCACGACACGACGAGGTCGTGGATTCGAACCCAAGCAGCACGTTACTTTGTGAAATTTTCATCATGACTACTGCTCTCAAAATGGTGAAGGAAAACCTCGCGAGGAAAACATTCCGGTTTTAGGATTTTCGGTCCTAGGACGGAAAATTCGAAGTCATGGTAACATCCACCAATCCGCACTCGGCCGTGTGATGGCTTGCGGCCCTTTCCATCCCATTGAGAAGCGGCCTGTGTTCTAGCACTGGGAAACATACGTTGACTATGTTTGTATGTTTTTCTTCTTAGTGATTATAATAGTCTTAATTGTGTGAAGTTTTCTACGAAGAGCAATTTCAGTGAGTCTACTTATCTGTCTCACTAAAGCAGTGTGTCCGACGTTCCTACTGGTATGTACCACAAGTGTCACGTAGTGCCTGTCCCTTACTGGAGACTAATGTGGCACCATTAGGCAGCGCATTTCATGTTAGAATTCAAAGTATTTAGTACGGAGGACGTTACAAATGCCACGTCGTTTGTATGGTCTTAGTCTTGCCCTTATAGCTATGTTACGTTGGGGTGCGACTGAGTGACAAGCTGTAGCGGGCGCAACTTGGAATCAAGTCAAAAAGAATAATGTAAAAACAACTACAACCATATCAGCTGATAGTGGTCGTACTTTATCGAAATATAATTTGTAATCTGCCTACACTGGTGGCATACACCTTGCAGGCTTAACGCGTGTTGGTCGATATTACATCTCTTCGAATTTATTGTCCTAGAATATATAGGTTGCCTCACGATGTTTTCCTTCACCGGTTTGAGAGTAGTGGTGATGATATCACTTACACAGAGTAATGCGCCTGACTGGATTTGAACTTACGACCTGCGATACTTAATTAATAAGTACGTAACCACTGAGCCACCCTTGCAACCATACCTATCAATGCTCATCCATACATTAATGAAATTACAAAATATTAAATCAAAATACGACAAAGTTGGTGCAGTGGTCGAGCTGCTGCGCTGTGTGTCGCGGGTAAGATTCCTGCACCGGAACAAATGTAAAAATGCACTTACGATGGTGAAATGTTTTCTTATACTAAAAAAAAATACCTGCTCCGCTTGCGCGTGTGTCCGCACCACAGCGACTCGCGACATTTGTTGCGCTCAGCCCGTCACGTCGCGGACGGATAGCCGGGACACTGACATAAAGATTTAACGTAATTAACAAACGCGGAATAAGGACTCCGGAGATTTTTTCAGCTTTTGATTAGGTTTCAGTTCAAGGAAAGTGCTTTAATCTAAGTGGTTTCTGTGTTTTGTGGTCAGTCGTTTTAAATTGGTTGCGGTGCGTGGTATTAATTATGCTTGTATACTGTGTGGTTTAAGAGACAACTAAGCAGAATTTATGCCATCTATGAAGAGTTTGGTATTTATTCATTGTACAAGATTCGACTTCTTTGTTTTTTTTAAGAGAACTAGCAATGCGGCTAGAATTTACATTACTAGCAATCTTGTTAACCCCTCCAACTAAGCTAAATATGCTTGTGTCCGCAGTAGGTTCACGATAATAGTGTAATGCGTAGGGATCGAAGCCGCGACCTCTCGATCACAAGTCCGACACCTTAGCGATTAGGCTATCGATGATAAATCGAACCCTATCCTAGTAATATTACAAATGCGATAGTTTGTGAAGATGGATGGATGCATATTTGTTACTCTTTCACTCGAGAATTACTGAGCAAACGACTGAAGATCGAATGATGTTCGAGCCATTCGGCTGTTGGTAGCCTAGTGAGGTGAGCTCCTCAATATACATCTGTAACTAGTATTGAGCTAAAATGTGATAACATTTACTTAAAGAGAAGAGCAGGTCGTTAACAAGCTCGTATCATGAGAACGATCGTACAGTTGGTGCGGGTACCTCCTGTTTGTATATAAAAGAGTTTTAATACGGCGCAGGCAGAGCGTTTACAATTTTTTTTTATTCCAATGGTAAGTAGCTCCCGGCCGGTAGTAACCCGGCTTTGAGCGTTATATTCCGCCAGGTAAGTCTGCCGTACATTGTCTATTCTGTAAGAGCACACAGAGTGCTGATAGGAAAATTAGTTTACTTGCAATCTTTTTAAAAAAGGCTCATTTTTTGTACACTTCAAATAGAAATTAAAATTTTATTTGATACAGGAGGGGACAAAATTTATAGTACTATAATGTTTTGTTTCTCGGTGGGAAAATCATCTAATGAGTCCTCCCTCTCTGAGTGGAGCGGAAGGGTCGCGGTGTCGGGTATTTACTGACTAATAACCCGCCCTCTTCCTTCAACTCTCCCATACGTTCCAGGGCCGTGGTATCTCAGAACATTACCGCAACGGGTCCGCCCCCGTCAATGCTACTGACTGCTCTTTGAGGCGCGCTTGGAACACGACGCGCCTAGTTACCCAGGCCTGGCCCTTATCGGACGGTGAGCTACCAGCCCGCCGCCAACAAGCCCGCGCCTACGGTGGCAAGAGATGAGCTCACGATGAAATATACGATGTCTATTTAAAAAAATGTAAAATTAATAACATTTTGTTGAATAAAGATTGAATTCCCTTTCGAGCATTGAAGCCCAACCTGTGGTCCGCGGACCACTGATGGTCCGGCTACTGTAAAATATGGTCCGTGAAAGGTAAAAATATTGTTCGCGAATGATTTAAAATATCAAACTTACCATCTGTGATGTAACATTGACGCGAAACTATTTTAAGTTTCTATCATAAAAATTGTGTTTCAACTGATTTCAAAGAATACTGTACATCTTTGAATGCGCGAAATTTGTTAGAAAGCACCCGGAACTATTTAAAAAGGCTCATGAATTGTATCCAAAAAGTTCTAGACACAAAAATAGAATTGTTTTGCCCATAATTCCTAAAACAGCACTATATAACAAGAATAGCTATGCAATGTGCGGTCGTATATTTAATGCTATACCTGACAGCATTAAAATCTTACCAACTACTAAATTTATAAGGTGTCTTAAAGCATGGCTTAACGAAAAGACTTTCTACTCGGTAAGCGAAATATTTAATAAGACATTGAACAATAATTAACAATTGTAATAATTTAACTATATGACATAATTCTAATAATAAGAATAATAATATTGCTATTCAATTGTAATTTTAATAATTAATTTAATAGAATCATAGATTATTTTGTTAACAATTATTAATTAAGTAAGATTATTAATTAAGTATAAACAAAATGTTTGCATGTCACAGTCATTTGACTAAGTGTTAAGGATCCATAATAATAATGTTATTATAATATATGTTAAGACCGACATTGTACCAACACTTATCGCAAATAAATAAATTGAATTGAATTGAATTGAATAGGCCAGTTTTTTACTTCTGTCCTTTGAACTTTCTTCAGGAGTTCTGTTCTCTGCTATTAATATTGAAACCGAATTGGTCCTAGATGAAATAAAGGTTTGGAATCACTGCTTTAGAGTTTTATGGTATTTTGAATTGTTTTTGCAAACTTAATACCAAATTGGTAGTTTCTTTTTCAATCTTCTATTTCAAATTTTCCAAGGCTTGTGATAGATGATCTCAAAAAACATAACAGCGCTTGAGTTAAGCAATAACTGAGACAAGAAACTGATAGGTGATGGAAATATATGCTATTATGTAATGTCGAAGGTTCTAGTAATATTTATTATAGACTTGCTCTCACCTTCTTTAGCAAACATAAGATGATTCACTTAACATTTCCAAGTGTTTAAAACTACAGCGCGCAACAACCCAATAACCCGCCACTTTCACTTTGTAACGTAATTTAAAAAAAGTGGCGTCACAAATATTACCCACCTTTCATAAAAGTTACAAAAAATAGACTCCGTATTCCCACCGTATGATAATCCAAGTGTACAACTTAAGTGAGCCACAGCGAACTAGTTTTAAAATGTCTATCTGAGAGGAGAAGCCGGGAAATTTACTGGAAACGTTTCCACTGAGTTTTACAATGTGAATTGACGGAGAGTTTATTTTCATTGTCAAAATTGCAGGCATTTTTCAGATAAAGTAAATGCAGCAGAGCTAGAGGGAAATATCTGCTCGTGCCAAGAACTACCGTTATCAGGTAACCGACAAAAGATAAACGTGGTCTTTGTAATGGTTTGGTCTAAAGAAAACTATGTTGTAAAAGATAAAATAATATCCTGCTTAAATTCACAAGCATCATACTCTCAGGAATGGACGCGAGTAACAAAGAAATCAAAAAATCGTCGCCCAGTGTCAATCCAAGGAGCTGCTGGCCCTAGTGTAACAACACTAAGAGCCGTAGAAGCACGTAAGTACTTACACTTATGGAACATGGAGTCAACAGCCGGTGAAATTAGCGACTACCTTCGCACTTTATGTGGCACTGATACTTGTACCATTGATGAGCTCACTCCTAAAGGAAACTACAAGTCATATAAAATTGGCGTTCCCATTGCATGCTATGAGCGCTGCTATTCCGCAGATGTGTGGCCAGTGAATGCAAGAATCAAGGCTTGGATCAACTATAGGAAGCTGGCCTCCGCCCAGTCTAATAGCCAGCGTATAGTTGCCCCCCAGCCCTTTCATGAACAGCTTACATAGAGGGACAAGGCAGCATAGTGCCAGCAGTGTGTCCATCCCAACAGCAGCTTTCAGAGCAAGTACCCGGACTACAAATATTAATTGTATATACCAGAATGTTCGTGGAATTAAATCAAAACTCCAGATGTGGCGAAACAATCTGCACATAGCTGAACAAGATTTAATAGTGGCCACAGAGACTTTTTTTGGATACCTCGGTTGAAGATACTGAACTCAGAAATGGTGAGTGGAACGTGTTAAGACGCGACAGAGGCACGCCGTGTGGTGGCGTGCTCGTTATGGCACGCGCCCCTATAATCCCGCGCCGACTACGTGAACTTGAGACAGACTGTGGTGAGGACCTTTGGTCGAGTTTCACGTGGCATGGTCACCTTATTTTCGTGTGTGTTGTGTATATAAAACCAAGTGCCACTGACAGCGATTATATGACCTGGTTTACAAAAGTGGAAAGTTTTATAAATGACTTAAAGGGGACAGTTATCATTTTAGGAGATCTTAATTTAAATAGTGCTTCCTTAAATGTTCGTAACTATTATTGTTATTTTGTAACATTTTGTAATTTGTGTGAAAGAAATAATGTTGAGAATATGCATAGAGGAATGTTAGATGTTGTTTTGGTTCAGGAGAGCGTTAGCTTGCATAACGTTTCGGTAACAGCAGTTGAAGGTTTGGTACCCCCCGATGCGTACCATCCGCCGTTGGACATCCAGGTAAAGTTACAGTCATCTGATAGAGGTGAAAGACTAGAACCTAGTAATGTCGATCGTAGAAGGGACTGGAATTTCAAAAAGTGTAATCGCAATCAGCTTTATGAACTTCTTTCTGAGGTATCTTGGGATGCAGTTATATCATCCAAAGACGTTCGCACTAGCACTCAGGCTTTTTACGATATTATTTACAGCTTATTTGACACTTGTACCCCGAAAAAACGCAGAAACATAACTAGGAGATATCCCACTTGGTTTACGTCGGATATTATTCTAGACTAGCTTTTGCCCGCGACTTCGTCCGCGTGGAATAGTTACTTTGGGCTAACGTTAAATTTAACCCCGATTTTGAAGCATTCCTCATTGGCGCTCCGCTCCTATTGGCCTTAGCGTAATGATACAATATAGCTGTGCCCGCGACTCCGTCAGCGTAAGTTAATGTATTGGTAATATTGTTTAGATTACGTTCACATGAGGCTTAAGTACCTAGAGAACGCTTCGACCGCGAGACGCGTCGAGCGCGGCGACCGATTCTCAAAAATAATCCTTATAGCATGATTCAGTATTCACGCGCGATGGCTTATTATTATAAGCGTATTTCATGTATAACTTTGGTGTTTCTATACCGATTTATATGATTCTTTTTACGGTTTAGTAGCCGAATGGCAAAAAACGGAATCTTTATAGTTTCGACATGTCTGTCCGTCTGTCTGTCTGTCTGTCTGTCTGTCTGTCCGTCCGTCCGTCTGTCACAGCAATTTTATTCCGAAACTATTAGGACTATACATGTGAAACTTGATAGGTAGATGTATTCTGTGAACTGCTTTCCGATTTTGAGAAAAAAATTAAAAAATATTTAAAATAAAGGGGGGCTCCCCATACATGGAACTAAACCTGAAAATATATTTTTTTCATGAAATCGATGCATGTGTGGTATCTATAGACAGTTCTTTAAAAACGACATCGGGGTTTCTAAAACCACTTTTCCATAAAGTCAATCGTTTAAAAGATATAAGCTTCCAAAGTGGTAAAATGTGTGTGTGGCGGACACAACCTCTAACTTCTATAATAATGAAGTGAAAAATCTAAAAAAAATATATGTCTGTAGATCTTAATATAAACTTTCAACCTAAATTAGTTTGAACGAAATCAGTTCAGCAGTTTTTGAGATACAGCATATTTTCTAAAACCGCAAATATAACTTTGTAATTCATACAAACACTATGAAAAACAAATTTATTCGGCGCAGTTGTAAAAAATGTAAAAAAGCCAGTTTTAAGAAATTTGTAAGGTTTTTTTTTCAAAACAAATTTATTTGGCGCAGTTGTAAAAAATGTAAATAAGCTAGTTTTAAGAAATTTGTAAGGTTTTTTTTTCGTCATATAAATTTGCATATTATATTATAGTTACTACGGAACCCTTCATGGGCGAGTCTGACTCGCACTTGGCCAATTTTTTTATGGAATAGTTAATAATGTTAACTTTTTTAATTAGGGGTGACTGAGAGTGTTATAAACGTAAGAGTAGACAAATATTATAATCAGAAAGCTTCGAACTGCTAAGCTATCGGGAGTTACACGTATTATTGTGAGTCAACCATAAAAGTTAGACATATGCTGTCGTGGGATATTTTTTATATAATTTTAAGGAGAACATTTCCGTCATGAAATGATTTGTGTAGCTTTAACCATTAAGGTTGCACACGCGACGGAAGCTTAAAAAATGGAGTAACTTCTCCCGTTTTCCCAACATTTCCTTTCACTGCTCTGCTCCTATTGATTGTAGCGTGATGAAAAGTATACTATAACCCGCTCAGGAGTATGAAAAATAATTGTACCAAGTTTCGTTAAAATCCGTCGAGTAGTTTTTGTTTCTATAACGGTTATATAGACAGACAGACAGACAGACAGACAGACAGACAGACAGACAGACAGACAAAAATTTAACTGATTGCATTTTTGGCATGAGTATCGATCCTTAATCACCCCCTGATAGTTATTTTGGAAATATATTTCATGTACAGAATTGACCTCTCTACAGATTTATTATAAGTATAGATATTCAGAAAAAAGTTAAATTGCATTCCAAATGGAAAAAGACTAAATGTGAACTACTATATAAACAATTCTCTGACAGTAGATCTAGCCTAAAGTCTCGTATTACGAATGCCTATAATACTTACGTTAGGCGCATCGAAGGGAACATTGAAAAAAACCCCAAAGAATTCTGGCAGCATATTTCGAACCTAAAGTCAAAAGGCGGGTTTGAGCCTAACATAACGCACCAAGGTAAAGTTCACAGTGGTGTAGCAGCAGCTGAAGCGTTCGCGGAATATTTTGCGAGCGTTTTCCACACTGAAGTACCAAAGTTAGACCTCGGAAATATAGCCAGTCCAAGCAGTTGTAATATTAGTCATTACATTAATATACTAAACTTTTCTGAAAGTGACGTAATCAATGGAATAAATAAATTAAAACTCAACAGTTCTATTGGGCCTGATAATATTCCTCCGTGGTTCCTAAAAGACGGAAAGGAAATTCTTGTGCGGCCCCTGACGCACATTTTTAATTTATCGCTAAAATCTGGAGTGTATCCACCACCGTGGAAGATATCACGAGTGACTCCCATACCAAAATCTTCAAATAGATCTTCAGTAGATGAATACCGTCCAATAGCAATACTATCTTCACCCGCGAATGTTTTCGAGAACGTCCTACATCAAGGAATTTACAAGCAAGTGAATCAGTACCTGTGCAATGAGCAACATGGCTTTCGTGAAAAAAGATCCGTCAACACTAACTTACTTACACTAGTTAATTATATATCTACTAGTCTTGATCGCAGACGCCAGGTTGACGTTCTATACTTTGATTTCCAAAAAGCGTTTGACAGAGTCAATAATGACGTCTTTCTCTCAAAGCTCAGTGCGATAGGTGTTGCTCCAGGATTCCTACGGCTTCTTGCAGACTATTTGCGCGACCGACAACAATTTGTTAGATTAGGTTTGTACGAGTCACTCCCATACCACACTCGCTCGGGTGTGAGTCAAGGTTCGGTAGTCGGCCCTCTCCTTTTCATTTTGATGATTAACGACCTCCCTGATGCAGATCCCAAATGCCAGATGCCTCTTATATGCTGATGACCTAAAGCTATTTTATGAAATAAAGTCTGAGCTCGATTGCCAAGCTTTGCAATCAGACATTGATTCAGTATATAAGTGGAGTTTAGAAAATAAAATGGTATTTAATAAATCAAAATGCTACGTAATGTCTTTCGGTCAAATGCGGCGCCCAGTCAACTTTCTTTACACATTGAATGGAGATACAATAGCAAGAACTGATTCCATGAAAGACCTGGGTGTCATATTCGACCGTAAGCTTACTTTCCACGACCACATCACATCTACCGCGAAGGAGTCCTTCAGGCGCCGTGGCTTTGTTTTAAGAAACTGTCGTGATTTCCAAAACCCTCACGTAATCAAGCTTGTTTTTGGGGCATTAGTCCGTAGCAAACTTGAGTCTAGTGCATGCGTATGGAATCCTTTTGAAAAACAGTATGCGCTAGTTCTAAAAAAGTACAAAAAGCATTCCTAAGATACCTTTACAAACACTTGTATGGGTATTATCCATTCCTGTATCCCACTAAATTTCTGTTGGGTTGCTTGTCTTTCAATTCGTTGGAAGTGAGACGGTCGCGTGATCAGATGACTGTGATATTTAAGATTATCAGGGGAATGATTGATGCACCTGACCTGCATAATGAGGTCTGCAATCTGTTTGTCCCGGACAAGTACTGTGCTCATAGAAAACACCGCCTACTGGCTGTTCCCACTCGTCGCACAGTTGCACACTCCAAGTCGCCTATTCCTCGAACTCTAGCCGCTATTAACGCTCTCTTGGACTCAAACACAGATTTAGATATGTTTGTGGATGAATGGAAGATAATATTGTCAGAATGTTTGAAGTTTTGTGAGAAGAATGTGTGAATGTGCTAAATAAATTACATATAAAGTATATTAAATAGTGTAATTGGTTTCGGCCGTTCTATTTAATGAATTAAATAAATAGTGTGATAACATGACCAGTATTGACCAGCCTATTAATTTCCCATTGTTGGGACACAACACAGGTTTCCTACCTATGAGACGGAATGACCGTAACGTAACGCATTATACAGTGTGCGGGGTTGTGACATGCCTTCGGATGTTCAGTCTTCGGCCGGTTCATGCTGGTTTCCTCACGATGTTTTCGGTCACCGTCTTTAGAGCTGTGTTGATGATGAAAACTACACATAGTCAAGTGTCTGCTTGGATGAGGCGAACAAAATATTATAGTGTAACTGTTGCGTTACCTTCATATATATTTTAATTAATGTTGCTCAGTTGATAATACAATGCTTTGATTACGTTTGCACACTAGCTATGCCCTCGACTTTGTTCGCGTGTAATATTAACAACCCCGGTTGACCTCGCTTAATTCCGATTCTATGTAAATTCCAAGATAAAGTAACCAAACTATGTTGACCTATAATCTCCTTTATATCTTTCAGTGAAAGTCACATTAAAATAAGTTCAGCAAAAAACGAAATTAAAAAAGTTTATTTGTATTTTAGTATCGTGTATTACTTGTATATACTTAGGAAAACGAAAAGTTATTTTAAAATCATAGAAAGACCTTTAGATGTATAGATTACAAAGAGTCGTCTATTATTACATATTATCTACTATGTATAACTGACCTAACTGATATCTTCTAAGCCATAATAGGCAGGTAGTTGCAAATGTTACAGAAAGAGAGAAAAAAATTATAAATATTCAGAAATATTGATCGCTATGTAAAAAAAACCGGCCAAGTGCGCGTAGGACTAAGAGTTTCATACATTATCTATAAAACACGGCAAAAAAAAACACGTTTGATGTATGGGAGCCCTTAAATATTTATTTTATTCTGTTTTTAGTATTTTTAGTATTACTGAAAGTAATTTCTTAAATATTTAAAAGTATTGTAACTATGTACACAATTTCTTGTTTTTTTTTTTTTTTAAATACATTTGTAATTAACACATAAGAAGAACTTGTACGATTATTATTGTTTATATTTTTCGTATTTGAAGTCGTGGGGAACTTCGGCTTCTAAGATACAGGCTTCTTGCCTATTTTAAGAGTCAGATTTTTCGCCTTTAACTGAGACATTGTTGTACAATTTAATTATAAGACTATACCTTGTACTTTAGTTTTTTTTTGTCTATAAAACAAACACTTTTATTAATTATTTATTTATTATTTATTTGTTGTTAAAGCGGCAAAAAAAATAAATACATCATCTGTGAAAATTTCAACTGTCTGGTTATCACGGTTCATGAGCTACAGGTCTGGTGACAGGCAGACAGCGGAGTCGTAGTAATAGTGTCCCGTTTTTACCATTTGGGTACGGAACCCTAATAAAAATGAATCACGAAAAGTTTCCCTATTCAGCAATTTTGTTGTTTGTTTTTTTTCTTAAAGGCGCTATAATTATATTCGTATGGATAAAAAAAAAACGAAAAAATGCGAGGAACATAGTATACACAATTTTCCTTTACAGTATGTAGGTATTTCCTAACTGTCAAAAATTTGACGTCAATACAAAAACAAAATAGAGCGATAAGTCTTATGGCACCAGGAGAACAAAATCATAAGATGTGTTTCGGGTAAAATTAGTGTGATAGTCCAACAATTATCACGCGTGTGAAGCTGCGGGCACAAGCTAGTTTATAAATAATTAAACCGGTCAAGTGCGTGTCGGGCCACGCGCAGTGAAGGGTTCCGTCGTTTTTATAACAGCCAAGTGCGTGTCGTATTCGCTGACTGATCGTTTCGTACCATGCTCTAACTAAAAGCCAAACATGACTACCTAACTAATTTGATTTCCTATATAAATCCTCACCTGATCCGACAATTTGACACGGAAAGTTTTAGTTTTTTTTAGAGATTTGTATAAATAAAACTTGTCATAGCCGGTGTTTTGAATTTAAATATATTCTATTATTACTATTTTAATCTCCAAATTCCTACACTCAACGAGACTTGATTATGAATTTCACAATTCAACTATTTCAATTTTATCTCTAGCCTCTACACACAATCTCAAGAACTTATTTTTTTTTTAGGTAGGGCCACTCGTAGTTCAGCACACTAAGGCTGGTCACTACTTAACCGGGCGATCAACAAAAACTCTTTTTTTTTTATATGGCCACTCGGTTTTCAGCACACTAAGGCTGGTCACTACTCAACCGGGCGATCCTGTGGTGACCTCTAAAATGAAAGGCCCCCAGCCAGGGCTTACAAACTAGAATTACATTTTAAACAACCGTACGCTAAGGGCACTCCCTGTGGAGTACGGGCCTTGGCATAGCGTGGTCGTTGGTGGAGGGCAGCAAAGGGACAGGCTGGGTCCATATTATTTAAGGGGTTATTTATCGCTACTGGCTCAGCATCGCGGGCTGGCTCGTTTGGCAAAGGTCGGGGAGAGTTTCCGTTACAAGTACGCGGACGTCGCGATGGGCCTCGTCGGCGAGGCCGGAATACGGAACGCGTTTTATTTCTGTATTTTCTAAGAGTGCTAGTTTCCCTACTGCTCTCTTGTCGGATGGTGGTGGGGTCATCGGGCTTGTCTAGGACGTTACGCGGGCGACGATATTGAGAAATATGGGAGGGTTTGTATCGGGCGGCCGATACGATCAGGGGGTTTGTGTGGTTTTCAGCAGAGGTGAAGTAACGCACTGAATGGCGTTTCAGCACTTGCTTTATGGTCGGGGCAAAAACTTAATGATTTTCATAACTACCTACTTATAGTTTTGGCGGTAACGAAAACATTGTGAGATATAATTCGATGACAACGCCATCTAGTTAGAAAATAAGTACTAATTGTTACACAAAACGCAAAAATGAGACTGGTTTTACACAATCCTCAACTAATTTACTTACTTAAACACAACTAACTATAATTTTACTGGATAGAAACTGTTTTTTAACCGAATTCTAAAGAAGGAGTAGGTTATCAATTCGTCACGTATATATAATATATATTTTTTATGTATGTGCACCGATTACTCCGTCAATTGTGGATCGATTTAGAAAATTATTTTTTCGTTTGAAATGGTATGCTCTCGAGGTAGTACCACTGTCACCAAATTAGAATTTGATGAAGGGATCTCATGGAAATCGAAGGAAACCCTCAAATTTTAAAAGCAATCGTATAGCCATTTTGGTATTTTTTATAGTAACTTGTGCATTTGCTCTCAGAAAGCACCAAGCACAAGGTGAAGCGGAACTGATGAAGAAGATCACAGATGGCCACCGGAACTACTCAATAATAAGTATTTCACGAGTTGCGGTTCGATTACTTTAAAATGGTTGCTAAGCAATTTATGGTCGTCACAATGTGAATGGTGAAATGGAGCTGATGGTGAAATACCAGGAGAACTCCTCAACAATTAACGCCCCTGCATCGGGAAAAGCAATATTTTATAAAAGGTGATGAGCAAGTTGACATAAGGCTATTGTAACTTAGATAAATTATAAACAGATCCAAAGACACCGTCTTCTGAAATTAAAGTTATTTTCACATTGTACCTAGTGGTTTTTTGGAAGTTGGTATTTTTTTGTTAAAAAGTTTTTTTTTTAATAAAACTTATTTAAATATGAAACTAGCGCGATACAACGGATGCTTAGCGCCATCTATCGACATTTCTATGGAGTTGTTCGAAATTTTCGAGTCAAATACAATTGGTCGACTATTACTCGTAAACTTGTAAAGCCCACTCATGTGTGATAGTTTTCCTTCAAACTTCGTTATATATAGGTACTACTGCCATGACATTTGAATTTCTAACTATAACCGTTTAGTTGATAGAGGGGGAGGACACTTGTCCTGTAACGAAAATTGGTACTTTAAAGCTTGATAAGTCACGAGCGGTTTACTTAATCAGAAAACGGTCTTCCTAAACCCCTAATATTCTTGAAAGACCTATTCAACGATATCCCACAATATGGGAAGGACTAAAAAAAAATTATCATCTCACTTTACATGTAGGGGAGGTACCCTAAATAATTGTTTTATTCAAAATTTTATTTTACCACTTTTTTGGCGTCATTAATGTGTATACTCATACCAAATTACAAATTTCTAGTACCAATAGTTTTTGAGCTAAACCGCGGACAGACGGACAGACAGACGGACATGGCGAAACTATAAGGGTTCCTTGTTGACTACGGAACCCTAAAAATGAATTAGGACGGATTAGGTCACGCGGCCGGTTTTATGGTAATTAAGACAAAGGTAGGTAGGAACATGCGGTAATATTGCCTCTGCCAGGAAAACGTCCGTCTAAATCGCTTCCATCTTTCTTAAGCCAGGGTTTAGGTGTCGGTACTTAGGTACTACAGGGTAGTTTGTTTTGTTTAGCTCGTGTCGCAGCCTTTTACGGGGTTTACCGCGACGCCTCCTAGCTAGGATAGCTAGATAGGTCCGGACGGAGGGATGTTTGTTCCTCTTTCACGTAAATGCTGAATGGATTTGAATGTTAGTCGAATATTTTACTTTAATACATAGGTTAGTTTTGAGGCATGTAGTAGTTTCGTTAAAGATAATTATCGATTTTCATGCGTGTGAAGTCACTAGCAAAAGGTAGCATTAAAAAGAAAAAAGTAGTAATACAAAAATAGCAGCTCCTTAGTTTCACTAACACGACAGAATGGTCGGCTTCATTTATTCCTTTTGTACTATGTGAGGAATCATAAGACTTGTAAGGCTTGTGAGACTTTCTGATGACTAGACCTTTTTATAGGATTCCATAGATTAATGCCAAAAATCTGAACTTTTACAGATTCCTAATGTCAGTCACTTTATTTCAAAACTACACAGGAGTACACAGTTGAAACTTGGTAGTAGATGTACTCTGTAAACCGCTTTACGATTTTATACTCAAATAAAAACTTAAAAAGAATTAATGGGGTTCCCCATACATGATACTAAAACAAAATATTATTTATTTATTTATCACACACATGTATTAATTATAAGTGTGGGGTGTCTTTATATTTTATTTGGGAAAACCAACAATTGTACAATGTGTGTGTCTTACATCTAAATACATTAAAAAAAATAGGTTAAAGTACAATTCACTACGTTTTTTATTGAATTTATTGAACGATTTATATTGAATCGATATTTTTAATCTAGTTATATGAATTATTATCAAGTCAAAAATAGATATTTTCCGTAAAGGTAATGCACATATGTAACATTGACTCCAGCCACCGCGGAAAACGCACCGGGCGTCGGGGAACGCGAGCCGATCTCCACCATCGGCCACCGTAGACGCAGGCTTGCGGACTGCGAGCAGGGGTAGTTCACTGTCCAGTAAGGACCAGGTCCGGGTCGGCGGCGCGTTATGTTCCACGCGCGCCTCTAAGAGCTGTCAGCACCAGTGACGGGGCCTCATAGGACCATTGCCTTCCGGGGTTGCGGGAATGTTCTAACGAGATACCGTGGCCCCGGAACTTAAGAGCAGCTTGAAGGGAACAGGGTGGGTTTTTAGTCAGTAGAAGTCTGACACGCCCTTTTGCTTCGCGAGGCCAAGAAAAGAAAACTAATCTGAAGATATGTGCATATTTTGATGGCGCAAACGTGCTGACGATCTGGTGCGACATTTGGACTACTTCCCGGATCTGACAAGATTAGTGTAACTAAGACCAATAGTATACTAAAGTGAATTAAAAAATATCAATTTATTGAGATTTAAAATATTGTCTATATTTATCGATTATTTTATGAAAAATATCTATGTATATTTTTATCCAAGCCTAGTGAGTCGTTATGTGTTTTCGCTGTGTTGGATTGAATGTTTTCGGAGTTTTTAATGATTATTTTGTTTTGCGACCCAGATTATTTCTAAAGATATTGATTGATTGCTTCTCTCTTGATCCCAGCTTTGTTATATGGTTTTTGATTCGCCTGTGATTTAGATATCGTCGTTTACTGTATTCTACAATGACAAGTTCAGTTTCAGGTATGTCTGCTATAACCCGAGCATTTACTTATTATTTTGTTAACATGCTATTACTATATGATGCTATCTTCCCACTTTCCATGTTCTAATAGATTTTAACTCATTCCAGTTTATGTACAATGGCGTGCCTGCAGTGTACCTCTGTTATAGATGAAAATGAACTATATTTTGAAAAGTATAGAAGCACCGGCTTTTTTCCTGGATGGAGTATTGATAAGGGATGATGCGGAATAAATAAAAAATATATATATTTAAGTCTCTACAAGTCGTTTTATTTATATATACTTCTTATGGCTGGTTTTTTATCCTATTAATGTCACCAATTACAGAACTTATTTGGAGTTTTATAGGAGTAATAGTTATCTACAACTCACAGAACAGCTCACTGCTCTCCTATGCATTATCGAAGTCCAGAGATTATTGACAAGCACTAAAGAATGAAACAGCACATTTTGCTACACAAAGTAACATTCAAGCCTTCGTTTTATGTTTCCAATATAACCAATCTTTAGCTACTGAAATATGTATTAGGTAAAAAATGTGCCACCGTAAAGCAGTAATATAATTATCCTGTGGTCTTTTTTTAAAAGTATAACCATAGAATTAATAGACTCTAAGAGTATAACTATAAGGAATCCTAAATATTTTCGGAATTCGTATGTTGATATTTTATTGTAGTTACAAAAATATCCATCGATCTTCGAGACGTCAAAAACACGATCCGTCAAACTGACATATCGAAATGACATTCGCATAGCAACATGGCTGATCCGCCATATTTATTGTGTTGCTCTCCTCGACCGAGTTAATTTGAATATCACACTAAAATAAAGCGAAATCATAGAAAATTAATATTAAAAAACGGTTACTACATTATACAGCAATATTTACATGTAGTGTACTAATGGTAGCCCAGGCTCCATACATTTCTGGAACATCTCCTTTATCTCGATCATAACAACCTACATAGTGCACAAATTCACAATTAAACTTAACTAGCGATCCGGCCCGGCTTCGCTCGGGTACTGTTGAGAACATCACTACGCTCGCGGAGACCGCGGCGGGTCTGCGGGCGCGCGGGGCGGTGCAACGACGAGCGAGCGCCGCGCCATCGTCCGCCTTACTAAGCGCATACTTGTCATTTTGCCATCTAATTTCTTTATTTAATTATCTGCTTGTTATAACCGTTAGAATACAGTCCACTATAATTTTACTGGCGTTTTCATCCTATCACCATCACTAGGATATACCCCGTTCCTTTCCAGGTACTGTCTGCTAATTCACACAAATCATTAATAAATTATATACTCTAACCTTTGTCATGAATCAGTCTATCCATTGGTAAAAACCCCATGAAAAACTATTCAATAGATTTTGAATTTATCGCCAACGTACAGACAGGAGACGCGGCAGGAGGCTTTGTTTTATAATATGTAAGGAATTGTTTTAAAATATTTGACTGTTTCCTATATTCCGAGACATGGCGTTCTACTGAACTTCATCTTAAATAATAAAATTAACAGGTACCTATAGCCATTGATATACTAAAAACCCAAGATGCACACTCAACGTCTCAAAACCGTCCGCATAAAATGAGTGCTTAATTCAAAATGATGCGCTCATTTCAAATAGTAACGGCAAATTTCAATGACCGCGTTTTCAGTGTCAAAACAATGTATTATGGCATCTTTTTTATTTTAGTCGCATAATAAAAATTACCCTGTTGAACACATAATGGAGTCGATATTTTTTTCGTATTTATTTATTTTTTATTAATAAATTTGTGCTTTATTGTCCAAATTGTCCATACTAATATTATAAATGCGAAAGTAACTCTGTCTGTCTGTGTGTTAAATAAGCCACTGAACCGATTTAGATGAAATTTGGCATGGGAATAGTTTAGGAGTTTTTATCCCGAAATACCCACGCGATCAGGATTTACGCGGGAAAAACCCCTACGCGATCGAAGACGCGGGCAAAAGGTAGTATTTAGAATAGATTAAAATAAACTTTATTGTACACCAAAAGTTAAACACATCTATTTTACAATAATTAATACTAATTTAGTTTTTGGCAAATATGTATACGTTATATAATATACTGAAGGAAAAGAGGTCGTCAATTTTAGGGTTTTTTTAATGTTCATAAATAAAATAAATAAATAATTTATTGAACATAAAAATATTACATCTTTCAAGTGAAGCCCCTGACTCCTATGCTAAGCGAGCCTGTGTTACAGGAATCAGTGTCCTACGCTATACATTAAAACACATTTAAATTTTTAATTTAATAAATTACAAACAAAAAGTAACATTAGAAGGTATTGAGAACAAAAGAAATAGAAGCGAAACGTGTATGTGTGTGTAAGTTTGAGTGTATGTGCGTAAATGCGTGTGTGTGGGTGTGTGTGTGTCTGGCTGGGCTCGTGTGCGTTAACATGAGTGTGTGTTTTGAATAGCTTAATTTACTTTACCGACGAAATGATTTTTTTAAATATCGTCATAGCTCAAAGACTGAAGCCATGGTTTTAAAATTTGTTTGACCTTATGTCACATAAGCTTCTAAATTGGGATAGTTTTATTTGCTCTATTGTAGATCCTAGAACTTAATGCCTAAAAGTATCTAGACATTTGGGAACTTTACAAACGGGAAACCCAGTGCGTTTGCTTATTAAATCTGGGCTTACTGGTAACAATCTGTGTCTACGTAGTATGGTACGGAGGATATATGTATGTATATTGGGAACTGTAAGTACTTGAGCTTCCGAGTATAGCAGTCCAGTGGGATAAATTCGAATTTTTGAACGACATCACTTTAAGTATTGCCCATTGTGCGCGTTCCGCTATTAGTATTACAATTTTAAACGTCCCTCCCCATACTGGAATAATTTAAATTATTTAATAATAGAATAAAAATATATTTAAAGTATATCGATTCATTATGGGATAACTTATAGGATCACGACATGCGGTATGCTAATGATAAAAGTGTGTGTGAGTGTTGCTTTGGCACAACACCAATCTCATTAAAAACTTCTTATTTTTATACTTTAGTTTTTCTCGTGACCAAATACGATGCGGAGAACGGACATCAATCGTCAGCCAACAAAGACAAGAGATTTTTTTATGGTGAATTTTTTTACGAAGATATTATGTATATCACGGCAAAAGGTGTAAGCTTTATTGAATTAAAAAATAATAAACAATTTTAACAGTTAATATTTGTTTCGTTGATATACACATGTTCTACCCAAAAACATTTACGCTATAATTACGTCTTTAGAACACAATTTAATAAACTTATAATACTAACAAAAATGTCCTACAAAAATTTTTTGTATAAGGTGTAAGTCTCCACTCAAGGCCTTATCCTATCGAGCAACGTCAGTCGTAAAATTTGATTACTTTCGCACACTGCTTTGTAAAAACAACTTTAAACAATTGTCATAAGATGGAATTTGCAAAACATATTTTATACTTATAGCATTACTATTACCACGTAGGTGGTGAGTGTGGCGACTATTTCGAGCGTCACTTTTCTTCGAGACTGTGCATCTTGGGTTTTTAGTATGTCAATGCCTATAGCTTATTATTTATTTAATTTATTATTATACTTAATTTCATTGCACCGGACTCAATCGCCATGACAACGGTAATATCCCTATATTACCGTTGTCATGGCGATTGAGTCCGGTAGCCCTTCAAACTGAATTGGAATGGAACTATAAATATGAAAGTAGGAATCCTTTAATACCTTTTATTGATTCTGAAGAAAAAACATGTTTATTTGGCACTCATATAAATAAGGCGACTTATTTTTAATTCGCTCAACATTGTGTTCGTCACGGCTGTGCCAAACGGTTCAATATCTTTCCAAACTCATCTACAAAATATATTGATTAAATTATGGATTAAATAAGTTGTAATAAAATAAAAGTAAGATAGGATCAGTTGAAAATCAGCGTCTGGCAAACCCTGGTTTTTAACTGATTCTTTACTCGGAATACGGACGCAAAATGATGTTAGGAGCGTAATTAATTCTATGATTAAATACATGTTAAGTTAATGATAAATAATGAAAAGATTTTTTTAATTGTGTTGTTTTTACCCTCATACAAATTCAAGTAATAATTCTAAAAAAATTCAAATATTAAAACCGTCCTCTGTGTTTCTAATAATACTAAAGTAAATATGTAACATTAAAATCAAACTACGTTTCTATGAATTCACGTCAAAGCGTTCACATCAAAGTAAATGAAATCAATTTTGTTTAAACGACTTGTCAGAAACAATGTCTACGAGATAGCTGTCTCCTTGTCAACTTTGTTTTTCCTTTATTTAGTTTTCAATGAATTATTTTGTGTAGTACACACAAACAGACAGCCGATGCTTAACTTTGAAGATCGATCTGTGCGGCTATTATTATGTAGCCACGAGCTCCTCTACTTGTTTCATCAAACGAATTAAAGAATGTCTAGATGTTGACCTTAGGATTGTCTAAGCCAGCCTAATTAAGTTTGTCCGATTAATTCTAGACACTAGGTACCAACTGACTAGAATTAATTGGACAACTGTGAAATGTCTCAGAAAATTGTATCTAAGGTTCTTTTTTAGTTTTTATGAAATTTTCGCTTGATTGCTTACGTAGCAAAAAATAAAAGTAATCGAGAGTTATTTCGTAGCTGTTACTTTTGTAGTCTGAAGAAATATATGTAGGTACATTAAGAATCGTCCTTTGAATGCTTAAAATAAGTATTGTTTTTTTTTTAAGAGTGGTGTTCCAGTGGGTATAGGTGCAACTTACGAGGTTTCGAACCCAGACAGGTTTACCTTTGCCTTTTTACATTGAAACAAAACACACGCTGTAGTAGCACTGCCCTTTGATATCGCGCGTTTATCGGAATGTTCAGGAGTGATAATAAGCGACCTAGAAACCTTCTAAACGAAATTTATATTGCTTTAGCCCAGTCTATCCTTTTGTATTGTATCCCTATCTGGGGTGGCGCAGCTAAAACTAGGTTTATGGATGTGGAACGTGCACAACGTGCACTAATTAAAGTTATGTATTTTAAAAACAAAAGACACTCAACTAAAAATCTATACGAAACCAGTCATTTACTCTCAGTTAGAAAACTTTACATAACTCAAACGTTACAAATAAACATAAAACCCTTCCATATAATAAGAACAAAAAACATAAAAGAAGAAAGGACATAATTGCAGAAGTTCCTCAATGTAAAACCAAATTTGCAAGCAGACAATATTTCTATCTCTCAGCTCAACTATACAAAAGGATTAATAAAAACATATATGTACACGACAGAAACCACTATGACTGTAAAAAAATGATTAAAAACTGGATAGAGTCGCTCACTTATGAGGATACAGAAGCTCTTCTGATATATCACGAGTAACATAATCACACCCCACTCTACTACACACAACACACTACTATTCTACAACGCACCACACTACACCACGCTACAACACTCCACTTTACGCTACAACAGGCCACATTACACGAAGCTATACCATACCACGCTAAACCTCACCACACCACACCACGCCACACCACTCCAAACCACACTACACACCGTCCCACATCTCATCACATCAAACCACACTTCATCTTACGCAAGAGCGGAGTCTCCTAACACAGGCATTGTTTGCCTAAAAGGAGGCTCCAAACACAAATCATTGTACATGAAGTTCTTGGTATATAATAAATATGTTTATTTTCATTTTTCATTTCATTTTGTGAAAAATTCCCTGTAAAATGTAAGATTTCATGACATGTAGAAAAAAATCACGTTATGTTTTTTAGTTTGTGTGTCTTAAAAAATTACCATAAATATTACTTATTATTTGTTTATTTATTTATTTATGTACACACATGACACTTATAAAGGAAAAAATAAATACAGACAAAAGAGCACAAAGGTGCTGCTTATTTCCTAAGAAATTTCTTCCAGCAGACCTGCGACAGGAGAGTTGAAGAGGAGATAATAGACGCAGTGTGTATAAATACTAATTACGATATAAAACATACTTAGCTATAAAATTAAACTAAAATGATATATTTAATAAATAAAAACGGCAGGCTCCAATCACTACATTATATGTAATGTAGACCGAGCGACCAAGCGCGTATTTTGCGTATATGTAATGTAAACTTTATAAACGAACAAAATATTTTGATTTGATTTGATTTAATTTGATATACATACATAGAATTAAAATACATATTTATATTAATGCTATAAAAATATATACCTATAATAAACATATAAAATTACGGGATGTTAGATAGGTTGGTGATGATTAATGATCTTTGACCTGCTTTTTGAAAATACTAATGGATTTAGCTTCGCGGATTTTGGCGGGAAGTGAGTTCCACAGTCGTACTGCATGAAAGGAGGAGTGGGAATAGAAACAGGTTTTATGGGATGGGAAATTGAGATGGAGTTTAAGGTGGGATCTACAAAGGGCATCAGTAGGACGAGTGAATGAAAAACGATCGCGCAGGTAGCTAGGATATGCAGGGTTGAATAGGATGTTGTACAGAAGGAATAATATTCGAGTGTTCCTGCGAAGACGGATAGGGAGCCACTTGAGATCCTTGCGAAACTGAGAGACATGATCGTATTTCCTCAGACCAAAAACAAGCGAATACATAAGTTTTGCAAGCGCTCAAGCTTACATAAGAGCTCCTCAGTGGCATCCAAATAGCAGGCATCGGCATAATCAATAATCGGCTGGATTAAAGTTTGAGCTAAAGAGATTTTAGTTTTGAAAGGCAAGAAGCTTTGAAGGGATTTTAAAGAGTGGAAGGAAAAGTGCACCTTTCGACTAACCTCACTTACTTGCGCTCGCCAAGAAAGATTGCTGTCAAGTAATACACCAAGATTCTTTGCCATATCCGTGTACGTAATGACCGAGCCGTTAAGGGATAATGGCCTCAAAGAGGAAGTGTCAAGCGCAGAGCGATAGTATCGACTACCTAAGATCATAGCCTGGGACTTGGACGGATTAATCTGTAATCCGTATGATTTAGCTCACTGACTAATATTCTCCAAGTCACAATTCATGGCACTAATCGCCGAGTCCGCGTCAGCCAGCAAGAAGTGTCGGTATAGCTGCAAATCGTCTGCATAGAGATGGAAGTTCGAGGTGATGATTTGAGTAACTGTATTAATAAAGACAGAGAAAAGAAGAGGAGAAAGAACGCCACCCTGAGGCACACCAGCAGTGAGATTACACCAATCAGAAAATTTTTCATCAAGGCGGACACACTGAGAACGACCCCGAAGATAAGAGTGGAACCAGGATAGTGCAGAAGGCGAGAAGTTAAATGAACGAAGGACTCCAAGAAGTATGTCAAAATCTACTGAGTTGAACGCGCAACTGAAGTCAATTAGGACTAACACGGTGAGTGATTTATTGTCCATAGCCCAGCGGATATCGTCGGTGACTTTCAGAAGTGCAGTTACTGTGCTGTGACCAGTACGAAATCCAGATTGGAAAGGGGAAATTAGATTGTGTGCTGTAAGGTTTCTAGAAACTTGGCCATGAACAATATGTTCGAGAACTTTAGAAAGGAAAGGTAAAATGGAGATAGGTCTGAAGTGAGATAAGGACGATGGATTGTTTATTTTGGGACAATAAAACAACATAAATCGATATCAATCATTTAAATAGTAGGTTTTGAATGGTGGCTATTCTTATCTGGTAGCGACCGTATTGATAATGGCTTAGCCCCGAACACCGGGTTAATTGTAGGTATATTTCTGTTCGCAGTTTCCGAACTGAATTTACTCTCAGTCACAACGGATAGTTACTCAGAAAAGATTGGGAAGGAAAAGTTCTAAAACTTAGTTCTTTTAACTTCTGTGTCTGTCTGTTTCACTTAGTATAATACCAATAAGTGTAGTTTGAAATACACACTAACAAAAGTGAAGAAATGAAAACCTTCATAATTCACGCATTCATTGAGACCGTAAAACGCTTGGACTATTCTTTCAAACAATACTTATAAAAGCAATATTCATTAGTTATGCTAAAGCTCTCTTTTGTAAAACGTCAATAAATAAAACGAATAATAATTTGCCAATAATCATAAAACGATGCCCGATATTAATTTAGTTTTGTTAGCAAAATTTTCAAAACGTATTTCATTATTTTTATTGACTCTATTAAATCATATTTAAATAAGTTGCCTCACATTTCAGCCACTGATTACTTTGCAAATTGTTATTTATTTAAGACCAATTATAGCAAATATCATACAGAATTACATTAAAATGTTTACAGTAGAAACCGAAACGGCGTTTTCCGATACGCCTATTTCGTGCACAATTAATTGCAGTTTTAGTTGCAAACTTTGTAATATGCAGCGTGATACACACAAACTGGAGTCGACGACTGTACATTAATAATTTATCAGAGACTTTTGTAGAATTACGAAAATATATTTATGATCACAAATCTTTTGTACTGCTTAAACAAAGAGTGCGGAGAATAAAGCTGAGCAAGAACTTTATGACAACATGAACACTTAAATATTATTCATGATTCAGATCGAATCGGTTTAGGAAACGGATACTTGAATTGATTGGTTCACTTACCACGGAGTGTTATAGGTGTGGGTGAGGGTAATGTACCGCACGACGAGCTGGTAGTAGGAGCGCAGCATTCCCAAGGAGTTGGCGATGGAGTGGCCTCCTTCGATACCGATTAGTGAGGCGATTTTACGAGGCCGTGCGCTGTGAGCTTCCAGTATATCTGAAAAGAAAGAATTTAAATGAAATATGTTTGATTAACACATCCACCTGCTTAGCCTATTCCTAGCTATAGGTATCATTTTCAGCTTTTGCGCGGAATCTTGGCCTCATTGTGGACAAACCTTCGTTTCGAAAAGCATGTAGCCGATTCAGTAAGAAACTGTTTTTATCGCCTTAAGGTTTTGTACAAAATCTGGTCTTACTTATCCGAAACCCAACGTGAACAGCTAGTAGAAACCTTGGTTTTGTTTACGCTGAACGTGTATACGGCCCGCGCCTATTGGCTCGCACGGATCGACTAAACAAAGGGTTCAAAACGCTTGTGCCCGGTTCTGTTATAATATTCCTCGTAGATATGACGTAAAACTATTTTTAAACAAACGTCTCACATTAAAAATGAAATCTAGACACAAACTTCACTTGGCATGTCTTCTATTTGGGGTAATCAAATACCAGAAACCCGAATATCTATGCAAAAAATTGCATTTTATCCTTCATATTTCACACACATACACACCCGCTTACACACACACACACGCGCTCTTAAGTCACTTTAAAGCTGATTTAAATCTGTAGCACGTCCTCACTACATAAGGTCCAGTTCAAAACCAGCGTCAGGAAATTTTCAGTTGTCTGGTATTTTGCTGAACTTTTTTATTTTTTTTTAGCTTGGTAAAATTATCAAATAAGTGGGAGGGACTGTCAGACTTTTACTGACTAAAATCCATGGTGTTCCTTCAATAACACTTTACGTACCGGGGTCACGGTAATGGGATAAGTCCCACGACCCCGGCAGACTTCGGCCCTCTACGGGGGGCCTCGTCATATTGCTGACGCTCTTTAAGGCGCGCGTGGAACACAACGCGCCGTCGATCCGGGCATGGTCCATGGTCGGACAGCGAGTTGCCCTTTACTCGTTGTCCGCATGCCCGCGCCTACGGTGGCCGGAGATAGTCGGCCGACGTCCGACTCCGTGGGCGTCTACCACTGTGGCTGGGCTGGAGGGAGGACGCCATCCTCTCCCTCACGCGGCCCGCCTCCTCCTTCGGAAGCATGACTGCTTCGCAGAAGGAGGCGACCGCTTTCCACTTCCTCTCACCCTGCAGCATGGCCTCGGCCAATGCCGGGCGCGAGAGGTCTCCGCCTATTGCCACCGTGAGGACACGTCGGTGCTCTGCCCAGGCGGGGCAGGCTTGCACCGTATGCTCTACTGTGTCCTCAGGGCGATATGCCATAAAACACTGCGGGTTGGTGAATGTCAGAATGTCTTAGAATTTTCGGTCCCAGAACATGCTGGTTTCCATGCGATGTTTTCGTTCATCGATCACCCATGATTGTAGCCGGCACTGCTCATCCAATAAATACAAACATTTTATTTCGAATACGAAACGGAACGTGTATAATTTAAACATCCAAATGAATACGATGGAAAACGGAAGGGAAACATTAAAATGTTTCCCTTCCGTTTTCCTTTATTTCATTAGGTTTTTCTAAAAAGCATGGATGTGTTAATGAACGGCTTCACAAACGTGGAGGTCGCGAAATTTTGCCGTTTTATCAGTGTTTTTCAACGTTATGTTTTCAAAGCTTGTTTTACTGAAATAGCTTGCAAATACTTCAATGGGTACTGTTACATAAGTAGGATTACAGGATTAAAGAGCATTGTCTTTTTAATGCTAGTACAATGTTTTCAAGTATCCTTTTAATCAGATTTCGAGAATTTGATGTGAACTTAGCGTATTGTTAATAGTGCTGGGGTTGAGGAACCCTGCAGAGGTTGTGGAATTGTTCGAAAGAGTTACCACGGTCTCGGAACACGATCGGCAAATGACGGATGGGTTTTAGTCAGTCAAAGTCTAACACACCCTCTCGCTTCGTACAGACGGGAGGCAGTCATGGAAGGATTTCGCATCCTTAACAAAAAAGCTATCTTAGTAGTAGCCCGCAGTTAGGAAAGTTTGCGGTGAGATACCCCGTGCTTCGGAAAGCACGTAAAGCCACGTCCCGGCTGTCATTTAGACATCTTTGACAATCTTTACGAGTAGTAGTCAGAAGCCAGTCAATCAGACACTAGTCTAGGCACAGGGCATCGTGTTACCCAGCCGCTGGGTTGTGGAGGTCAGACAGGCAGACCTCCATGTAACACACTAGCACTCTGCTGCAGCCGGTTAGACTGGAAGCTAACACCAACATAGTTGTGGAAAGGCTAAGCAGATGACGATGTGCGGTCGTGCGGCGCAAAACGTTCTAGAAGCCTTGAACGTCGTCTACGAGTTGCAAGCTTATGAGTTTTTTATTGGTTACATTTCGGAGTCTAATTCCACCAAGCCCGTTCCATCGTCGGAATACAAGATGGCGATGTACCATTGTCAGCTATACGGTAACCTAGGGTTCTTGTGAATAGGTTACTTCTAGGTAAGTGCGGTTCTTCTTTTGGCCACTTCTTCGATAACCATCAGATGAGATAATGGACAAACGTAAGCCTATCATAAAAAAAAACAAACACAAAAACCAACACGCTAAAAGTAACCTATTTATTTTTGACTTAGACCCCCAGGATATAGCTATCAAGAAAAACAAACTCCTGCAGGGCATTCCACTCTTAGCCGAACGCACAATGAAAGTATTACCAAAACGTGAAATATTCCAAAATAAATAACAATTTTACGCGTCATTTTTAGGGTTCCGTAGTCAACAAGGAACCCTTATAGTTTCGCCATGTCCGTCTGTCTCTCCGCGGTTTAGCTCAAAAACTATTGGAACTAGAAAGTTGTAATTTGGCATGAGTATACATGTTAATGATGCCAAAAAAGTGATAAAATAAAATTTTGAAAAAAAAAAGCCAATTATTTCGGGTACCTCCCCTATATGTAAAGTGAGATGATAATTTTTTTTTCGTCCTTCCCATAGTGTGGGATATCGTTAGATAGGTCTTTCAAAAATATTAGGGGTTTGGGAAGACCGTTTTTTGATTAAGTAAACTGTTCGTGACTTATCAAGCATTAAAGTACCAATTTTCGTTAGAGTCAAGTGTCCGCCACCTCTACCAACTAAACGGTTGTAGTTAGAAACTCAAATGTTACGGCAGTAGTACCTATATATAACGAAGTTTAAAGGAAAACTATCACACATAAGCGGGCTTTACAAGTTTACGAGTAATAGTCGACCAATTGTATTTGACTCGAAAATTTTGAACAACTCCATAGAAATGTCGATAGATGGCGCTAAGCGTCAGTTGTATCGCGCTAATTTCATATTTAATTTATTTATTTATTATTTTGCTATATAATATCAAACACAAAATTCCACCAGCAAACTACTTCCTCAATTTAATTTTTTTTGTGACGATTGAGTAGTGTAACTCTGTGTCCTGTATTTAAATTCAAAACACCGGCTATGACAAGTTTTATACAAAACTCTAAAAAAATTAAAACTTTCCGTGCTAAATTGTCGGATCAGGTGAGGATTTGTATAGGAAGTCAAATTAGTTAGGTAGTCATGTTTGGCTTTTAGTTAGAGCTTGGTACGAAACGATCAGTCAGCGAACACTACACGCACTTGGCTGTTATAAAAACTACGGAACACTACACTGCGCGTGGCCCGACACGCACTTGACGGGTTTTTTATGTTTTAAGTTAATCTAGATGAGGCCAATGTTTCCTAACTGACTACATATTCAGAAATACATCAACAGAAATACTTTTTTAAAGAAACGTAATTTTAGTTATAATTTATGCAAAAAATTGCAGCTTGTCTAACATTAAATGCCCCCAGAAGCCATTCATTCGAAATATTTTAATTTACTTTCCAAAGACTCTTAACTGTGCTCTCGTAATTTAAAACTGCTTTAAACAACGGTTAAAATGGTGGAGCAGCACCCAAGCTTTTCAGTTTTGTATAAAAAGTAGCGACATTTATTAAAACCAGCAAAGTGATAGTTAAATTTTAGAGCAAAGGGTTCCGTACGATACTTATTGGACAATAGCTGCCCGTGATTTCTTTCGCGTGGGAAGTTTTTACCACGTCAATACCAATCCCGTGGAAATTCTGGGACAACAAGTGGCCCTATAATTTTAACTTGCAGTAAAAGTTCCATTGAAATCGGTTAAACCATTCATAAGATTAGCCCGGACAAACAGCCAGACTGTTTTTTTAAGTTTGTTTATCTGTTAGTATAAATACATATTATAAATTTTATTTATAAGTATAGTTGGAGCACAGTAATATAGTAAGTACAGTCTCACCTTTGCTAGTTGGGAATCCTAGCAAAGGTGAGATGCTACTTCACGGAACAACTGCTCAATCTTTATCAAGCCTGCAGGTTCGGTCGTGTATGGAGTACTGCTCTCATCTTTGGGATGGATCTGCCAAATACTAACTAGACGCGCTTGAGTCTATCGAGAAGCGGGCCAAGAGACTCATTGGCAACGATGCACTGGTCGAGTCAAAGCTCTAGAGCCTTGAACATCGACTACGAGTTGCAAGTCTATCGCTTTTCTATTGGTTACATTTCGGGGAGTGTGCGTCCGCCAAGCCCGTTCCATCATCGGACTACAAGACAAACGGCGATGCGCCATCGTTACATGGTGGAAATCCCACCCACACGCACAAAACGTTTTGGGAATACTTTCATTTTGCGTACGGCTAAGGAGTGGAATTCCCTGCCGGAGTCTGTGTTTCCCGATAGCTATATCCCGATAGCCTGGGGTCTTTAAGTAGAGTGAATAGGTTTCTTCTAGGTAAGCGTTTTCCATCTTCGACCACATCATCACTTACCATCAGGTGAGATGGTGTTCAAACGCGAACCTATTCTGAATATAAAAACTTTTTACCAAAAAATTAAACCGACTCCCAAAAAACACTGCAAAGTGAAAAATAACTTTAATTTCGGTAGTCGGTGTCTTCAGTTTTGTATTTTCGTTTTTGGCACCGACTTCCGAAATTAAAGTTATTTTTCACTTTGCAGTGCTTTTTGGGAGTCGGTTTAATTTTTTGGTAAAAAATTAGCAAGAAGTAATTTAGGAAACTACTCATCCAATTTTAAAATTCTTTCACCAGTAGAATCCCATATTATCACTGAGTGAAGAAGCTAGTAATTTACAAGTGATAGGTACATACCTGTAACCGAGGTGGCGAACTGCAGGTACTGTGGGTACTTGTCGACGAGGCGCTTGATCACCTCTATCTGTTCCAGGGTCAGCTGCACCGCGTCCTTGTTCTGCGCGGCGCACGGCACGAAGATTGACCAGAACTGCGGACAAACACAACATGCCATGACTTTTATGGAGACAAGAATGAGATGAAGATATCTGTCGACTGACCTTAACAATATATACTATCGAACAGTCGCGCAGGCTTCGCCCCCGTAGCCTTTGCCATGATAAAAACATATCCATCTTTTGCAGTCGGTAGAAAGTAGCCTTTAATCTTTCTCAAGCTTCAAGAAGTACTTTTGAAAATTATCGCATTAAAAACAAACTTTTCCACTTTATTATATCAATACTAGATAGAAATACTTGTACACAAAATGTTTTGGGAATACTTTCATTATGCGTACAACTATGGAGTGCAATTCGTTGCCTGATTCTGTTTTTAAAGATAGCTATAACCTGGGAGTCTTTAAGTCAAGAGTGAAAAGGTTAGTTTTACCAGGCAACCGTGCTTCATCTTCAGCCACATCATCGCTTACCATCAGGTGAGATGCAGTTCAAATGCAGTCATCGATAAAAATAGCAATTATATTCACGCAGTTACCGAAAAGTCTTGCCAAATAGAAAGATCTTATATAAATGTGCGAATAAAACTGTGTAAATTGCTTTTAGTTACCCTTGTCAACATTATGATCTTCTATTGCTGTCCAGTGTCAAGTGAGTTTGTATTTGAGAAATACAAGAAGTTGTGTTCTAATTCTAACACGATTAACACGGGAAGCGCAACTCTTGGCAGCAAGTAAAAATAACCATCCAGACACAGGGAAACAGTCCTCTATTAATTAGGTATCGAGACGTGAGACTCAACGAGTTTGATTCAATTCCATTACATTCTGAGTGCTGTGTTCTGTTGACATTTTATATATTAATGTGATACAAGACGCATCTATTTTAGGTACCTACATTTATTCATAGTCATAGTCATAAACCAGTAATTTGTATCTAAATTTACACACATAAATAAATTACAATATTACAGTTTTACAATAAAATAAAATAAGTAAGGATTTTTCTATATAAATGTCAACAATTTAGAATAATAAATTTAAATATCATCAAAAAATTAAACAGAGTAAACCATAAAATTTAAAATAAATTATAATAAAAACATTAATTACACATAAAATAACAAATAATGTCAGAATGAATTAAAAATAACAATTATAAAATGTGCAGCTAGAACAATAAATTAATGAACAAAATCCAATAAAACAAGGTCAATTGACATAAAACAAGGTGAAAAATAAACCAAAAGTGGCCAGTGAGAGTCGGAGTCGCTCATGAAGGGTTCCGTAGTAGCAAAAACCGATAAGCATATCATTTATTTATTTATTTAATTAAGGTTCACCAACAGCTGTTACAGATATAACAGAGACAGGACCATACAAGTATTATGCCTGATTTCACCAACGACCCCTAAGATTATAGTGTCCTGTAAACATGGTTAGGGTTTCACTAGGGAATGGTTTCTGTTTCACCACCAGTAAGGGGTCACCTAAACGTTAAAAGGTCCCCTAAATTTAGGAGTTAACATTTGGGTCATAAACCGGCTCATACGTAAATGATCCTTTAAGCAACGAAGATGGATACATAGTTCCGTCTGTCCGTATGTCACACTCATTCACAGCCGTTTTATTCCGAAACTCTAATGATCAATTTAAAGTATGTACTTACTTATATTAACTTTAAGTACTACAGCTTACTGTAACATTGTCTGAATGTAATTAACATAAGTAGCCTATTTTGCTTTTTGCTATCTCGCTGATCAAGATCACAAACAGATACAACCTTTCACAATTTCTTACTGTACCAAGATTACTTATGGCAATATAAATTAATGTCTGTAATTAATATACTGCTAGTATCTATTTACTCTAATTAGTTGAGAATCTAAAATTATAGTCTGAGATTCTTCATTTATTAATTCTAATCTGTTACAAGTGTGTGTGTGGGGCATGGTGATCAAGGGCGGATCCAGCTTTGGTGCCAGGGGGGGCTCACATAATCGTGGTCAAGTCACAAGAAGTTATCATTTGTATTTCCTGACTCCGCTGCTACTTGGCCGTCTACTGCCGATATTCGTTTACAACGACAGAAACGAGTATTATCTAGTAACAATGTTTAAAAATTTTAATAAGTGGTCCACCTAGGTCCTGGACCATGACCGCCCCCCCCCCCTGGATCCGCCCTTGATGGTGATGACTGAATATAATTGAAGGCCCATGTGATTATCAAATTAATATATAGGCATATTATTTAATTACACTGGCACAAAGTTTGACAAATTCTTGATAAAAAGTAAAAATAAATTGGTAAGCCGTGCCATTATTGATTAGGTACCTATTTTTTTTTCTTCCTGCGTTCTTTTTTTTTTTGATAGCCCCACTCATCTGATTTTTTTTTCAACCAGGTCAGGGTCAGCTTCCAGTCCAGTGCCAGCTTATTTGACTTTTGCTCCTGATACTCCTTGGAGAATGGTATCAAATTTTTCGGCTTGTAACAGCTGTCAAATGTACAAGTGATAACTGGGATAATGGATTAACTTGATTTTCAAGGCACGGAAGAATTTAGATTTGTTTATGATGCTCACCTATCCAAAGACAGACCTTAGCTAGTGTTGCTTAACCATGAAGATCGACCTGTGCGGCTGTTATATTGTTTTCCTCTAAAGCTTGGGTAAAGTCTCGGTAAAATCTGCACGACATGGATAGCGCCTTGGTTGAGCGAATAGCTTGTACGCTGCATGTCACAGTTTCAATTTTCGCAACCGAACAAATATTTGAATGGTTTATAAAAAGCTGCTCCGGTATGGATTTTTATAAAAAAAAATTTTTACAAAAAATAGAACCGACTTCCATATCAAAACACTTCAAAGCCAAAAATAACTTTAATTTCCGTAGTCGGTGTTATTGGTTTTGGATTTTCTTTTTTTTTACACCGCCTTCCGAAATTAAAGTTATTTTTGGCTTTGTAGTGTTTTGATATGAAAGTCGGTTCTATTTTATGTAAAAAAAAAAATTCTCGCTTTTTAGTGGGTCGGTTTGTAATTTATCTAGTTACAAAAGCCAAAATGTCAACTATTTATCACCTTTTACAAAATATTGCTTTTCCCGGTGTGGAGCCGTTAATTTTTGAGTTCTCCTGGTACATCACCATCAGCTCTACTTCACCATATGCATTGTGACGAGCATAAAGTGCTTAACATCCATATTCAAGTAATCTAATCGCAATTAACGAAATACTTATTATTGAGTAGTTTCGGTGGCCATCTGGGGTCTTCATCATCAGTTCCACTTCCTAAAATGGTGCTTTTCGAGAGCAACTGCACAAGGTACTATAAGAAATACCCAAAACGCTATAGGTGTGCCTATAATATTTGAAGAGTTCCCTCGATTTCTCCAGGATTCCAACATCAGATCCTGATTTCGTAACAATGGGACCAACTAGAAAGTATACCTATTCAAACGCAAAAAGAATTTTTCAAATCGGTCCAGCCGTCTCCGAGTTAAGAGGTACCACACATAAAAAAAAAAAGTTCTTGACCAATTGTAAACCTCCTTTTTTTGAAGTCGGTTAAAAATAGTCTATTTTTATACCATATTTCCAGCTACTTATGTATACTTATATCAACTTTAATTCAGATCAGTTTAGCTGTTTTAGCATTATTGAGTAACAAACATCCATCTTAACTTTTGCATTATAATATTAATAAGAGTAGATATCGCCGAAACTCGGACATAATTAAAATAACTTCGATAGCATTAAAATAGCTTTCTGCACTTCTTCTCCATATAAAAACTGTAATATTTTTGGTAAAAAGGGATACAACTTTTTAGCTTAAAATAGGCATAAACCTATTAACATGTAGGTTACACTAATGTCTACATGGCTTGGTAAGAAATATAACATTATCGTTTACTCAAGGGCGGTACCAGCATTGGTGCGCGGGGTGGGGGTCACATAATCGTGGTCAAGTCATAAGAAGTTATAATTTGTATTTCCTGACTCCGCTGCCATTTGGCCATCCACTGCCGATATTCGTTTACAACGACAGAAACTGGAGTATTATCTAGTAACAATGTTTAAAAAATTTAATTAGTGGTCCACCTAGGTCCTGGACCCAGCCCAGGGGAAGGTCATACCCCCCCCCCCCCTGGATCCGCCCTTGCGTTTGCTACAAGTGATATGAACAGTTAACTCAAGATCACAATTTGCCCATTTCCCAGTCGTGGCCCTGGTATGTATGATAGATAGATAGATAGATAGAATACTCTTTATTGTACACCAATAATTTAAACAAGCACTTGATTTACAATAATGCAAAAAAAATGGTTACAATGGCGGTCTTATCGCTGATAGCGATATCTTCCAGACAACCTTTGGATGGACTTTAAGAACATAAAACAAAGAGGGGAGGAGAAAGTCAGTGTACTTACTTCAAATATATAACATACACAAAATGTAACTAAAGTAGTTAATATAACTATATATATAGGTATATATAATATAATACAATACATAAATAAGTATAAATAAATATATGTGTTTCATATATATAAATATGTCATAAGGAAAGAAATGCAAGGTAAAATCATAGGAGTGTATAAAAATGTTTGACAACAGAGCTTTTAAAAGCAGCAAGTGACTGCGCTTGTCTAACTGACAACGGCAATGCGTTCCACAGACGAGTAGCCTGCACCGTATACGATGAATCATAAAATTTTGTGGAATGCGCAGGCATTGAAAGTGTCAAATTTACCGATGATCTCAAATCTCTAGTATGTGTGTCATGAAGGAACTTAAAACGTTCTTTGAGGTAAAAGGGAATTCTTGGATACTTTAACTTGCTATTTGAAAGAAGGACCTTCGATTGTCAGATGAGCATCCAGCGAAGGTCGGAACTGGGCAAGCGTTGGTTAAACCTAACGTCTTTAGCAAGAGGCTTTAGATTTTGCATAGAACGACAGTCTTTGAAGCCCAGGGTTGGTGGTATTCAGGAAAGGCGGATAAAATGTAAAAATTCCCGAGTCAACGGCACGCCGTGTTTCACGCGCGCCTTTAAAAGTAGTCGGCACTAATGACCACGCCGAATATGACTCATGGCCTGCTGGGGGTTTCGGGAAGGTTCCGACGAGTTACTGCGGCCCCGGGATGACAGGAATGGAAGGAATAAGGTTGGGTTTTTGTCAAGAGGAGTCTGACACTCCCTTCCACTCCACCGGAGAACAGCAGAAGTCATTTGATGATTTTCCCAATAAACAAAAAATGTGATACCTCCTTACTTTGAAAAGTCTATAATAAAAATACTATTTTGGCGCTTGGCGCAATCAAAATCTCGAAGGTTTCGATTTGCAAAAATAACAAATAAATATTCCTTTAAAGTAAATTAGTAAAAATGCCTACAGATATCTCAGCAATGTTAGGAGTAGTTCTCGATGCTGGATCACAGAACTTTAAAGCCGGGTTTGCTGGTGAACCGTCCCCCAGAGCCGTGTTACCTACTACAGTCGCCAGGTAAACATGATATTATAATCTATATTAGCTATTCCACGTTACTTGCCAGTAATACGGTAATTATCTTCTTTCTTCTTAATTTGAAAAAATCGGTCTATGGTATGTATTAAATTTTTTAATAAATTCCACACAATGTAGGCATAGGATTACAAAACCCTTGCCATATCATTGTTTAATCATCCAAAGAAGCCGTGCACTTGGTATGTATATACCCTTTAAATTACACGTTATATAAACACAGATATAATACAATAAATAAATATATACATAAACTTAACAAGTAACTGAAAAATAAAACAGAATTCTCCTTATTTTTATATTTATTTTTGTATCTATTATTAGAGTATTTAGTAATCATTCTTATAGTATCTATCATACTGCATAAAAAATCTACCTTATTGAATGCTAAAGAGTCCAGATTCCCAGACAAACAAACATCGTATCAAACAGACTCGCTGTAAACTCGCAGCTAGTTAGTACCACAGCGAGTAAGTTCCACCGCATCGGATGGAAACCTAGAAAATATTGGAGCTGACCGAACAACGGCCAACTTGAGCAGAACTCGGAACTAGTTTTATACAGATTGCAGGACTACGGGTTGAATTTTACATAATACTTTCCATGAACTGGAAAACACGAATTGTTCGACTTTTTTTTTGAGATACTCGAGTAATCAATGAGCGTCGTGACGGAGAGGAGCTCGTGGCTACATCATGCTGCCAGCTCCTGGTGGTGGAGCTCAGCTCAGCAGTCGCTCCACGTACAACTGCACTCAGCTTCATCTGACATCTGTACGTCTGTGACAGTGTTGCCAGGGGGCATCATGCTGCCAGCTCCTGGTGGTGGAGCTCAGCTCAGCAGTCGCTCCACGTACAACTGCACTCAGCTTCATCTGACATCTGTACGTCTGTGACAGTGTTGCCAGGGGGCATCATGCTGCCAGCTCCTGGTGGTAGAGCTCAGCTCAGCAGTCGCTCCACGTACAACTGCACTCAGCTTCATCTGACATCTGTACGTCTGTGACAGTGTTGCCAGGGGGCATCATGCTGCCAGCTCCTGGTGGTGGAGCTCAGCTCAGCAGTCGCTCCACGTACAACTGCACTCAGCTTCATCTGACATCTGTACGTCTGTGACAGTGTTGCCAGGGGGCATCATGCTGCCAGCTCCTGGTGGTAGAGCTCAGCTCAGCAGTCGCTCCACGTACAACTGCACTCAGCTTCATCTGACATCTGTACGTCTGTGACAGTGTTGCCAGGGGGCATCATGCTGCCAGCTCCTGGTGGTGGAGCTCAGCTCAGCAGTCGCTCCACGTACAACTGCACTCAGCTTCATCTGACATCTGTACGTCTGTGACAGTGTTGCCAGGGGGCATCATGCTGCCAGCTCCTGGTGGTGGAGCTCAGCTCAGCAGTCGCTCCACGTGAAACTGCACTCAGCTTCATCTGACATCTGTACGTCTGTGACAGTGTTGCCAGGGGGCATCATGCTGCCAGCTCCTGGTGGTAGAGCTCAGCTCAGCAGTCGCTCCACGTACAACTGCACTCAGCTTCATCTGACATCTGTACGTCTGTGACAGTGTTGCCAGGGGGCATCATGCTGCCAGCTCCTGGTGGTGGAGCTCAGCTCAGCAGTCGCTCCACGTACAACTGCACTCAGCTTCATCTGACATCTGTACGTCTGTGACAGTGTTGCCAGGGGGCATCATGCTGCCAGCTCCTGGTGGTGGAGCTCAGCTCAGCAGTCGCTCCACGTACAACTGCACTCAGCTTCATCTGGTTAGACTCCGACATTTTGAAAAAAGGCTAAGCAGATGATGATGCGAGCAGAGAGAGAAAATAACCACCGGGTCCTATATTATATTACGTTAACTGCTCCAGCAAACGTTGTTTTGCCATGTACATTTTTTTTCTAAAGTCTTAAGTTGGGGGCAACTTTTATTTATTTTTTAGTTTAAATAGTTCATAAAAATAAACTCCTACGAAGAATGTCACAGAAACACATCCCACACTTTCGGCGAGAAAATCGTCAATTCCATCAACTCCTCCCACTCTGGGTGGGAAGGAAGGATTTATTAAGGAGTAGGCTTTTGGTCAGTAAAGACAAAAAAGCCTATCCTGTTCCATTAGTTACCTTTCCATACCGGGGCCGCGGTAACTCGTTATAACATTTCCGCAACCACGGCAGATAATTTTATTTACTTCAAATCATACTAAAACTTGCTGTGAACATTTACAAGTATCGAGTTTGCTTTGCGTCAGTTATCAAAAAAGTGTAGCTCGTATTGTGTTAAGTTTGTTTTTGTGAGCAACTTGCAGTACAGCGCGCGAGAAATACTCGGTATCTGCTCGCAAGCGATGAAAGAAAGAAAGAAGAAAGATGTCAGTAATGAAACAAAGATGTTTATTCTGCAAATAATAATATGTTATAAATAACACTTTTACACGTGATTTTTTTGCCAGTGTTTCCTAACTGACTACCCTGAGGAGAAACACCGGAACAAACTCAGGGGTCAACGTCTCTTTTGAAGTCATACAATCTGTAGTGATCGTATGAGAACCATGTAGGTTTATCTTTGTACAATTTACAACCATCTGCCTATGAATATCACCACTTCTGAAGCACAGACCTTCTCTACAGATAGACGCCATACCTAACGAGTATCGGCTAGACAGAACCGACTACGCAAGCCCATTGCGGATTGGTGGAAGCTAATGATTGGTGGGTGCTAATGATTGGTGGGTGCTAATGAGTGCAGCCGAGACTGATGACTTAACGTGCCTTCTGAAGCACAGAAAAACTCGAGATAATAAGTTTTGGATCACCCATCCGATGACCGGCCCCTGCGAACACTGCTTAACTCGTCAAATCATGGCCGAACGCGCTAAGCCGTTTACATTATCGAGCTCCTCGAGTTTGGTTTAAACCTTTCCATAACATAAAATTGGTCTGAAATATGGTTTTAGGGGGTAAAAAGATGTGTACAGCAAACATCCTTTTCTAACCGACTTAAAAAAATTGAGAACGGTGTGTAGGTATCTCAGGTAACATAAAGAATTAGATACTTAAGTAATAAAAAGCATAAATCAAAAACTTTTTTACAAAAAAATTGAACCGACTTCAAAACAAAGTCACTTCTGCACTACAAAGCGAAAAATAACCTTATATATTATTGTTTCATTGGATGTCTAACTCCGTTTAAGGGCTACGTATTTACTCACATGGCTGAACTCGGTGCCAAGATAATTGAATAGGTTTGAGTACCTCGGGCGTGCTCCAGAATACGGCGTACTTAGCCAATCAAAACTATTAGTTGGCTTGGAACCGACTTTTCTAAATTAAATTAACAAAATATTAGTGCTTATTTAACTCGTACACGCAGTACAGTTGCTTTAAACGAAATGAAATAATGCAGTTAGTAATTTATATTCGGTGGCAAAATTCAGGGCCTATTCATATGCAGCATCAGTTTAAAGTAGAACAACAACTGTCGTGTTTCTACTAGCAGTATTTCCCAACAATTGCCGAAGCCCTCCATATCTTGTTGGTTCTATTTTGTACCCCGGGACCGCTCGCAGGCACCACACTGTTGCTCTTTCATATTGCCACACGTAAACAATTTTACTCTGATTTTTTTGTATAACGAACTGTTTTTTTGCAGCTCTGTTTTATTGAGTGGGAATAAGAAAATATTTATAACTGATATTTATAAAGATACACGATATTATAGAGAGTTGTATTTGTGAGTTATGTTTGTATGTACATACTTACATGTGTTTTGGAATGGTTGAAAATGTCTTTTGATATAACACGTCACTTTGATGTTGATTCATAATGTTATATTTATACTACAAGTGTATGTGAGGAGTTCTTGGCTTTTATTAACTGCCGGAAGGATCGAGCTTTGAGGTGAGGCAACGCTAGTCAAAGTCAGTGCGCGGGAAGCACGTTATGTTGGTACCAGCTGTCGTTTGTGGGTACATCTGTGGCAGTTATTACGGATAGTTAAAAGCCAAAACATGTGCCACCAGTATTGCCCGGAGGTATCGTGATACTCAGCGGCTGGGTTGTGGAGGTCAGTTGACAGAATATCCATTTAAAATATTAGTGCTCAGGTGCATTGGGTTGAGACTTCCAGTCTTACCAACATACCAGCCGACCGCGACATAATAGGAAAAAAGCGAAGCCGATAATATTATAGTCATTCTTGATTGAATGATACATGTTTAGAAGAAAACCCGGGAAGTCAGACGCCAGACATCTGACTAAAGTTTTTCCAAGGGGTGTTGTGTCAGAGTGGGGTTGTGGAGCTCAGATCGGCAGTCGCTCCATGCAAAACTAGTACTCTACTGCATCCAGTTACACTGGTGGCTGAGTCCAAAATGGTTGGAAAAGGCTTAGCAGATGTTTACATTTCATTTCAAAATTACCATTTACCTACAACTGTGATTCGTCCACGTAATTACATCCCCTGATTGTACTCAAAATCCCGTCCCAAAGTTGTAACGCTACTGCTTTGTAAGTTCAATAGAACATTGAACAATCGTTGGCTCGAGGCAGCGCTGAGCTCACCTGCATGGGATCACACTTGAGCCGCTGTCTGTTTAAGTAACACACTGGCATGGTAAAAATAGCTAAGTTAGGGGTGTATATGTCGTGGCCAGATCTTAGAATTGATCATTTCATGACGTGTTCGATCATATCATGAAATGGTTGTGTTTCATGAAATGGCCAGCTAAAATTTACAATATCGTTTAAACGCAACGTGTAATGAAATGCCAGTCAACGTTTGGCCATATCATTAAACACAACCATTTAATGAAATTTCCGAACATTTCATGAAATGATCATCATATAAATAGCCATAACGTGACGAATCTAATCTTGCTCAGTTAAATAATAATCATTAAAGTATTCCATTAAAAATGAATTCTTACAAGTGTGAGACATACAAAAGTTCAAGGGGTGCAATAAAATTGTCTGTAAATGGATAGATTATCACCTGTGCTAAGAGAGGACGACGGAGCTCCGCTTCGCGCGGCTCCTATTTCTGGGTGGTTTAAAAAAAGTTACCACGAAGGTTAATAACCTCTAACCTAACCTATCGGAGTCGGGGTACTCTGAGTCGGGGTATTAACCATAATGACGATTTTTATATATATTAAACGTTAGACCAAATGACTTTCGATTAAATAATCAATATACATTTTAAACGTTACACCAAATGATAATCGATTACATAAACGTTATCTCAAACAGCGTAATACTAATTAAGTTTTAGAATAAATAAATGTTATATGTAAAGTATTTTTTTTTTCGATGTTCTATTGCATGAAATACAATCATTTCATGTAATGGTCGAACACTTCATGAAATGATTAATTCTAAGATCTGGCCACGACATATATATATCCAATATCATAGAGCATGTTTTCTGCAGATGCGATGATTGCCTTTTTAGGCTTCCGTACCCAACGTGTAAACACGGGTCCCTATTACTAAGGCTCCGCTGTCTGTCTGTCTGTAACCAGGCTGTATCTCATAAGTTAATCGTTTAAAACATATACGCTTCCAAAAATATATGCTGTAGATCTTAATGTAAACTTTCAAACAAAATTAGTTTGAACGAGATCGGGTCAGCAATTTTTGAGATACGGCATATTTTCTAAAACCGCAAATATAACTTTGTAAGTTATACAAACCCTATGAAAAACAAAGTTATTTGGCGTTATTGTAAAAATTGTAATTAAGCTAGTTTTAAGAAATTTGTGAGGTTTTTTTGGCAAATAAATATAATTATTATATTATTATAGTTACTACAGAACCCTTCATGGGCGAGTCTGACTCGCACTTGGCCAATTTTTTTTAATTGTTATGGATAATGGAACGGTACCTTCCGTGCGCGAGTCCGACTCGCACTTGGCCGGTGTGTCTACTTTGTCTTCACTAGGCATTTCATTTGTACCGTGAGTGCATTTTTAGCCGACTTCAAAAAAAAGGAGGTTTACAATTCGTCTTGAACTTTTTTTTTTTTATTCATGTTACCTCATAACTCGGAGACAGCTGGACCAATTTGGAAAATTCTTTTTGCGTTTGAAAGGGTATACTTTCTAGTTGGTCCCATTCTTACGAAATCAGGATCTGATGATGGAATCCTGGAGAAATCAAGGGGAACACTTCAAATATTATAGGCATACCTACAGCGTTTTGGGTATTTCTTATAGTACCTTGAGCAGTTGCTTTTGAAAAGTACCATTTGGGGAAGTTGAACTGATGATGAAGACCACAGATGGCCACTGAAACTACTCAATAATAAGTATTTCTTGGATTGCGATTCGATTACTTGAGTACGGATGTTAAACACTTTATGCTCGTCGCAATACATACGAGTATGGTGATGTAGAGCTGATGGTCAAGTACCAGGAGAACTCCTCACAAATTAACGGCTATGCATCGGGAAAAGCAATATTTTGTAAAAGGTGATAAGTTGTTGACATTATGGCTTTTGTAACTAGATAAATTACAAACTGACCCACTAAAAAGCGAGAATTTTTTTTTTACAAAAAATAGAACCGACTTTCATATCAAAACACTACAAAGCCAAAAATAACTTTAATTTCGGAAGGCGGTGTAAAAAAAAAAGAAAATCCAAAACCAATAACACCGACTACCGAAATTAAAGTTATTTTTGGCTTTGTAGTGTTTTGATATGGAAGTCGGTTCTACTTTTTGTAAAAACATTTTTTTATAAAAATCCATACCGGAGCAGCTTTTTATAAACCATTCAAATATTTGTTCTGTTGCGAAAATTGAAACTGTGACACGCAGCGTACAAGCCATTCGCTCAACCAATGCGCTATCCATGTCGTGCAGATTCTACCGAGACTTTACCCAAGCTTTAGAGGAAAACAATATAACAGCCGCACAGGTCGATCTTCATGGTTAAGCAACACTAGCTAAGGTCTGTCTTAGGATAGGTGAGCATCATAAACAAATCTAAATTCTTCCGTGCCTTGAAAATCAAGTTAATCCATTATCCCAGTTATCACTTACCACCACCATGTATACCATTTGACAGCTGTTACAAGCCAAAAAATTTGATACCATTCTCCAAGGAGTATCAGGAGCAAAAGACAAATAAGCTGGCACTGGACTGGAAGCTGACCCAGACCTGGTTGAAAAAAAAAATATCAGATGAGTGGTGCTATCAAAAAAAAAGAACGCAGGAAGAAAAAAAATAGGTACCTAATCAATAATGGCACGGCTTACCAATTTTTTTTACTTTTTGTCAAGAATTTGTCAAACTTTGTGCCAGTGTAATTAAATAATATCCCTATATATTAATTTGATAATCACATGGGCCTTATTCAATGCCGGTGCGTGGTAACGGTTTAATCATTATTCTAGATTACTTTGTCAGTGGCAAGCAATTTCCTTTGTCAACTTCCAACACAGAGAGTTTTTTTTTTATCGTGGTAAAATTATCAAATAAGTCCTCCCACCCCGGGCAGGGTGGGAGGGACTGTCAGACTTTTACTGACTAAAATCCACGGTGCTCCTTCAATAACCCTTTGCGTACCGGGGTCACGGTAATGGGATGAGTCCCACGACCCCGGCAGGCTTCGGCCCTCTACGGGGGGCCTCGTCATGTTGCTGACGCTCTTTGAGGCGCGCGTGGAACACAACACGCCGTCGACCCGGGCATGGTCCATGGTCGGACAGCGAGTTGCCCTTTACTCGCTGTCCGCATGCCCGCGCATACGGTGGCCGGAGATCGTCGGCCGACGTCCGACGCCGTGGGCGTCTACCACTGCGGCTGGGCTGGAGGGAGGACGCCATCCTCTCCCTCACGCGGCCCGCCTCCTCCTTCGGAAGCATGACTGCTTCGCAGAAGGAGGCGACCGCTTCCCACTCCCTCTCGCCCCGCAGCATGGCCTCGACCAATGCCGGGCGCGAGAGGTCTCTGCCTATTGCCGCCGTGAGGACACGTCGGTGCTCTGCCCAAGCGGGGCAGTCCTGCAACGTGTGCTCGACTGTATCCTCAGGGCGACCCTCGCAGTGGTGACACCCAGGCGTTTGTTCCTTTCCTATCAGACACAGGTACCTCCCGAAACTTCCGTGTCCGGTGAGGACCTGCGTCATGCGGTAGGTCAATACGCCGTGACGCCGATCTAGCCACTCCTCAAAGAGGGGTCTTACCGCCGCAATTGCGGCGTGCCCGGCCTTCGGTTGCGACAGTCGTTCCCTCAACACAGAGAGTTAGCGAAGAAATTAGCGTTGTTTATCAACACATAGTACGTAATTATAATCGCAATTAATTCTATCCACTAATAGGTATTCTACTAACTGTTACCAGCCCGCAAAAGGCGTACCGGGGGTTAGCAATGGGCAGACAATGCCTTCTGGCGGCTATTTATTATATCGTGAACGAATTTACCAAAATATGTCTTTTTAAAGATTCCGCCGTGGAGGCCTCATGGACGGTATACCTATAGTGTATTGCGGAGCCGAGGCTATCAGGAAGCGAGGCATCTGCAACATGACTTGGCCCGTCCAGGAAGGTCTGATCCAGAACTGGGACGAGATGGAGAAGCTGTGGCACCACGTCTTCTACAAGGAACTATGTGTGCCCCCTGAGAGCACGAAGATCATGCATTCTATGCACCCACTCACGCCGGAAGCTGATAAGTAAGATTCTGATAATTTTTTTTTATTAATAATTACCTTCACGGCTTTTTTGTGTTTTTCCCGCGCAAATACTGTTCTATTGGGAATTTCGGGATAAAAAGTGCCTATAACATATAACATTTCCAATGAAAGTCCCATTCAAATCGAATCATGTAGGTTCTGGTTTATTATCGTGTAAATATCTTTAGAAAACACAGTTGTTTTGAAGTCGCAGACAGACATTTCGATTTTATTTGTATGTATAGACGACAAAAATGTACAACCCATGTCCCTCACGAACACATTCATAAAATAAAATGAAAAACAGTGATTAAATTTGTAGAAACTTGTTGTCTAGTGACAACCTTGGAATAAAAATTCAGTGACAAGTGTCAGAGCAAATAACTACAAACATTATTTAAAATTATTTTGCCTGAATATACATACTAATGAGCAGATTTACAAGTCATGTCAAAAGAAATTAGTGACAATGCTTTTATGTAGTTTGCCAAATGCCAGATCCCAGTTCCAGGGCGCACAGTTTTCTTGGCCTAGTGTGCACGACTATGAATGTGTTTAACTATTCTATATGTTTTACGTTTTCAGCCTAAAATATCCAAAAGCATCTCTGAGGCTTTCTTAACATTTTAGAAACGTGAACATGTTTTATAAAGTCCACACAATGCATTCATTACTAATAATAATAATAATTTCCTATCCGACCAGGGAACGTATGGCTGAAATATTTTTCGAGTCCTTTGCTGTAAACGCGCTGTACATCGCAAAATCGCCATCTTTAGTCCTTAACGCGTACGGGAGGACTTCAGGTGTTGTTTGGGAGCAGGGGTACGCCTGTTGCTATGCAGCCCCGGTATTCGAGGGGTTTCCTCTGAAGTATGCAACTGTCACCTCCCCGGTAACCGGTAAGATGCTGAGTGAAAGACTGCAGAAACTGATGTTAAAATCTGGATATTCCTTTACTACTCCATTTGAAATGGATCTGATTGACAAAATAAAGGTACATATATTTAATTATTATATATCTTTTGTTTGATTGGTGAAAAAAAAACATCTTGAGCATGTACTAGAACTTAATATCTGAAGATAATGATGCGAACTGTCCATGGGCCGCGTGTTGGATTACACCCCACCCCTCTCCTAGAAACAAGGCCTGTGTCTCAGCAGTGGGAACGTGGTGGGCTAATTATGTTACGTTAACTTATTTCGGGTCAGTTCAAGAGTAATAAAACTAGTTGCTTGAATTTCCAGAAAGATATCTGCTACGTATCCCAAGATTATGAGCAGGAGCTGGCAGCCACAGCCGGGTTTGATGAGGGCAAGGCTAGGTACAACCTGCCGGATGCGCAGCACATACTGCTGGGGGAGGAGCGGTTTCTCTGCCCGGAGATATTATTCCAACCAGAACTGGAGGGGCTAAATTGCAAGAACATCATCGATGTGATCTGCCACAGCATTGACTTGTGTGATCTTGATTACAGGTATGTATTTGATGTCTTCAATGCCTTTGTATTCCAGACAGGACCAAAACCAGGGCCTGGTGGACACGATACGGCTTCATCACGGCTTGAGAAATTTCATGTTATGTGGTGAATTTAAAATAGTGCTATTTAGAGGTGACACAATATCAATCCAGCTTTCATTTTATCTAAGAGTAAAAACAAGTGTAGGTTATGGTGTGAGGATGCATGGATGTATATTACTCTTTCACGCAAAAACTACTGAATGGATCTGAATTAAATTTGGTAGGTAGACATCCTGGGACATACACATAGGCACCTTTTTATCTCGGAATTCCCATACGATCTGGATGTATCCGTGAAAACACTCCCATGCGAACGAAGTCGCTGGCAGAAGCTAGTATGTACATTTATAATTCTTATGTATGAGTATTCATTAGTGGCTGGATCGATTTGGATGACATTTTGTATGTATATTTCAGTAGGTACTTGAATGGTTTGAAAAGAATATTGGATCCGGTAGGTGGTGCTGCTTTTCCGGGAAAGACAAGATCTGTTAGTTCCAATAGTTGAATCGAAATGAAGGTAGCCTAAGAAACATTTTTTTTAATTTTACTAGCAATGTGGGTAGAATTCACATTACTAGTAATCCTGTTAATCCCTCCAACTAAGCTAAATATGCTTATATTAAAGGTTCACGGCAATAGTGTAATGTGTGGGAATAGAATCCGCGACCTCTCAGTCGTAAGTTTGACACCTTAGCTATTGACGCTTCAATTCATTATGGCCATAGTTACTTGAAACGTAGACGCAGTACCATCAGAATCTGCCTATTAGCTCTGACATCCGACTCGCTACTACTCGTACTACGTTTCTCATTACAATGAGGTTGACATAATATCTCGTAATGCATTTGAAAAATCTCTTACAGGTCAATTTTCTATAACAATATTGTCTTCTCCGGGGGATCCAGCATGGTAACTGGTCTCGTAGAACGCTTGACTCAAGAGCTAACAGTTCTCCTAAAGAAGAAACTGCCGGACGTCAAACTGAGGATTGATGCGATGGCCAACAGAAACTCCGCGGCTTGGGCAGGAGGCTCCATGCTGGCAACACTACCTAACTTGAAAGGCTTCTGGCTCACGAAGGAAGAGTACGAAGACTCGGGCTCGGATAGAGTTAAATCTAAATTCTTTTAAAGAATCTACATAAAGTTCGGGGTTCCGGATGTTTCCAGAACATCGGTAAAAATATTGATATACTTAAAACAATAGTACAGGAGCTCACGGCTCATGATAAGCTACAGTTACTAAGGCCGGTCTGTGGTTGAGTGACTATCTCAAAAGATCTGCATTCCTGAGTACATCAGGTAGTACGTTCAGGTGTTGGTCGCGGCTGTTATTTGACAGTCGTTACGCGAGAAGATTGAAATTAACATTAGTCTTGCCAAGAGGTATCCAGCTACTGGGATGTGGGTGTCCGGTCATTCAGTCAGACTGGAGCCGAGCCCAACAGTTGGGTAAGCAGATGATGACACGACACAATACTGCTAAACATGGAGTTGCGGTTCTGTTGATTTACGCGGTTGTCGAATGTGGCAGGAATATTAAGAGCCGCTGAATGCTTTGTGGTTGCGATGTGAAGTGGTTGTTGTGAAGTTGGTTTCACACCAGGACGATACCATTGACAGATAACGCATTACAATAAGCCTGATTACACGTGATGACGTGACGAATACATTGTATATTTAATTTTGGCGATATTTTATGTGCGTGTATAAAAACTATTTGAAAATGTGTTTATCTATACTAATATTATAAAGAGGAAACCTTTGTATTTTTGTATGTTTGTATTGAATAGGCTCAAAAACTACTGGACCGATTTCAAAATTTCTTTTACCATTACTTAGAGGGATTCTTCCGAATCCGTATAGGCTATATTTTATCCCGGAAAATAGATAGGATTTTTAGTGGTAGTGAAAATTGTGGAGTAAGGCGTCGAAAAAACTGCCGTACGTTAACGATTCTCGCGAACGCTGCCTATATTTAATATAAACATTGCACCCGTGCGAAGTCGGGGCGGTTCGCTAGTGACTTAATAAACATTCCCAAAGAATTGAAAGATTCTGAAATATATTTTTTAAAGTCGTTTAAGCGAGTGAAAAAATAACTTTGTAACAACGCAAACAAAACCACAAAAAGGTAGCCCTCACACCACACGCATAATATAATATTTTAACTAAATCAGTTCAGTGTTTTCTAGCTAACTACTCTGTAAGACAATCTGTCTTGAAAGTCTGGACTAAAAAAGGTTTTAGGATATCGAGATTTCGTCTTTAATGGAAGCACATTTCAGATTTAGGCAGACCTATGCAATGGTTGAGTCAATTATTATGTAGCTCAAATCAAAACTTAATGTTTCAATTGTTCAAAGTTTCAATGGGTTTTAAATTGATAATTTAAGTGGTGTTTGTTTATTAAAATAAACAATGTATCAGCACTGATAACTATTTAGTTTCATTGTGAAGCGTAGTGTATAATAGAGATACCCTCGCTACGTACAATTACTTTATCTGCTTGTTTCTGAAACTCAAATTGCAATTAAAGCATGTTCAGAAATGTGAGTACGGTGAATGATAATTTTTTACCGGTTTAGCATGGGTAGCGAGCATATGTATGTGCCAACATCTCAAAATATATCTATAATTGGTTTACACAGCGCACGCCAGATGAGCCCGCAGTTTGCGGTTTTTTTTTATCATCGTCATATTTCGGCCATTCAAAAGTTACGAATGAATCACTCCATCCATTCGTAAGATTTTGTTCGATAGTTCGTTTAGATCGGCAGGCATAGACTCAGGCCAGCAACGCGTACATGAGGCGTGCCCAATCGTCGAGGCCCTCAATTTTTTCTTTTTTTTTAAAGATAACTAGCAATGTGCTTCCCCTTCCAACAAAGTTGAATATGTTTGTGTCTGGAGCGGGATCACGGCTATAGTATAATGGGTGAGGTGCAAACACGCGATCTCTCGATCACAAAGCCGACACCTTAGCCATTCGGTTATCGCCACTCACATTGATTACCTAATAAGTTTAATCTATATTGACAAAACAAAGTTCATCATTAGAGTCGCCCATGCGTTCTGTCTTTAAAGCGCAAAGGAAACACGAATATTATGGGTATGATACGTGATTCAGAAAAGTGAAACACCGAAGAACCCGTCTCCGTAAGTTCACGAATATTAAACACTTAACAAGGATTGCACGCTACCACAAAAAACCTAACACCGTAGCCATGCGATGTCGAATAACTAAACCTCGAAAATTCATCTTAAAAAGTCTGTAGCTGTGTAGTATAAGCGACTTCCTATTTGACTTCCATAACCCAGTAGCTGGATAACATGATACCCTGTGCAAGACTGGCTTCTGACCCGAGCTGCCCATATCAAGCATGAATTTAAATAAAAAATATCTCGTGCACAAATATCTAGTAACCAAAAGCCTCGTTAGGTCCAGAAATAATAATATAATGTTAGGTAATGGCTGATAAACTTAAGCATTATAATTCAATAAGATCTATTTCCAAGTTACTAAATAAATGAAAAGAGAATTTTATCTATACTAATAAAATAAAGCTATAGAGCTTGTCAACCACCTCTCAACCCACATTTATGTGCCTCACTAAGATCGATGAAGTATAACTAGCAAGACGGGCTCGTACCCACTGGGCCAGTACTCTTCTTTTTCTTTGCGTGAACTAATTATAGATTTTCTGCATTGAATTATTGTATCCAAGTTAGCATTCACGCATTATTTTACAGAAATGACGGAAACCCGCACAAAAATAGGGGAAAATATATCAAATATATAAATCGCTGCGATTAATTATTTCGCTTTAAGGTTGTTGCATACTGATAGCATTGCTTTGATTTATTTGTTAGAATATCTTAGGTTTGTCCAAGTTTTTGCTTCTAGCAAAAACAGGAGATAAAACTATGCAAAGATCTAAGTTAGAGTATGTGTAAATATAATAAATACAAGATGTATGTAAGAATATAGAATAGAATTAACATTTTTAGAATAGAAAAATAGTCTGCAAATAGTACATATTGGGGACAGATGCGGTTTAATCCTTTTAATTATATCATATTTTACAAAAAAATTGAATGCAAGAATATAATGATAATCATTACAGTAACAACGGATGGTACTGATTTTAAAATAATATACTATACTAGCTGCTGCCCGCAGCTTCGCTCGGGTGGGAGGATTTCCCGCGTAAATCCCGATCCTGTGGGAATTCCGGGATAAAAAGTAGATAGTAGCTGATTCTCAGACCTACTGAATATGCATATAAAATTTGGTAAAAATCAGTAAAGCCGTTTCGGAGGAGTAAGGTAACTAACATTGTGACACGAGAATTTTATATATTAGAGATTTAACAACTAGGATAAGCTCTTGGCTAAATAGTGACAGCCGCACGGTCGATTATAAAGGTTAAGCAACACTTGTCAAGGTCAGTCTGTAGATGGGCGACGATCTTAACATAAGAGCCATTCTTCCGTGCTTCGGAAAGCAAGTTAAGTTGTTGTTGGTTGCATTTGTACATGTTATCATATGCAGTCGTTACAGCTGGTCGTGCAGGTCAGACAGGCAGTCGTTTCAAGTAAGCTGCACCCGGTCAGACTGGGAGCTGACCGCGACATGGTCGGGAGAAGGCTAAGCTGATGATGATGATACTACAACTAATGGAATGTTCTACCCGCATTAGTACTGACTGATACCTATTAACACTTCTTCACGAAGTGAAATGTTGATATGTTATGGCGCAGCTGATGTTCCGATTGACGCTCAGGACAGATGCTCGCGGGACAATAGGATTGATCTTCTTTAACTCAAATATTACGATCTAAATCTTAAGGAGGCTATTCCCACAGTTTTCGATAACTTAATAATTCCACTTTATTGTCTTAACTAGGATCTACCCATGGCTTATTCACTCGCGTGAAAACTTTTTCAGCAATAAATGTAGCCTATGTCGCTTAATAATAAGGTTTAAGTCCTTTTTCGGTGGAGAAATCATCTAATGACTCATCTAGATGGAGCGGAGAAGAGTGTCAGACTTCTACTGACTAAAAATCCCACCCTGTTCCTCCAACTGCCCTTACGTTTCAGGACCGCGATATCTCATGAATCATCCATTTTATCCCGGTATTCCCATGAGAACAAAATCGCGGACAGAAGTTAGTCTTAAATATGAAAAAGAAATCAGTTCACTAAATCCAGAGATAACTTTCTACAATTTACAGAAGTAACGTGATGTAGAAGCCACCCCTGTTTTTATCTCGCTTGTCAAACTTCCAAGTAAGGACTTAAGTTAGCTTTGAAACTTTGTTTAGAACTTGATATAAGGTTAAGTTAAGATTATAGATTTTATGACTTTAAAAGACTTTACTCTTCAGATTATTCGTATCTTTCAGAAAGTCAGAGTGAGCGTTTAAAATAAGTTTTGTTATCGTGGCAGTATGCTGTTGCCTTCATCTTGTGTACGGTGTGTACCTGGCTGAATGGAGATAAATATGACATATTTTTATACGCACATGACAAGGTCAAATTCATAGGGTTATTGTGTCAAAAAGACTAGTTTGTCTTCTCTGACTTATTTAAAGTTATCTGTGGTTTTACATACTCTTTGGTTTGTCTGTTTGTGGTGTTATAATCAATAATTTCTGTTAATAATTTACTTTAAAACTTTCGACTATCCAATTCATCGAGCAACCTTGTGCTTTTAATCGTATGTTGAGGTAATTAAGGTGGCTTCTTCACAATAGCCAATTCTTAAGAGTCGGAAGTTGAATAAACGATGTGTGACCCCTTCACGAAGCCTGTCGTGGTGATAGATAATGGTAGCTACAACATCAAAGCTGGGTTTGCCAGCGATAACCATCCGGTGGTCATATTCAGGACTGCAGTTGGCAGACCAAAATATCTCCAAGGGACGTATGGGAAGACTCCTTATGATGTATATGTAGGAGACGAGGCAGTCGCTCGGATGGACGTCCTGGACTTGAACTATCCTGTCGTGAAGGGTAAGATCACACACTGGGACGACATGGAGAGGGTGTGGCACCATATATTCTACAGGGAGCTGAAGGCGGCTCCCGAAGACCGAGCGGTGCTGTTGTCTTGTGCCCCCGCCACCACCATGGTGGACAAGTAAGACGGACTTTTGTATATTTGAATAAGTAGCTCGGTGTGAGGAGCTCGTCGCTAAGTAATGAGTAGCTCGGTGTGAGGAGCTCGTCGCTAAGTAATGAGTAGCTCGGTGTAAGGAGCTCGTCGCTAAGTAATGAGTAGCTCGGTGTAAGGAGCTCGTCGCTAAGTAATGAGTAGCTCGGTGTAAGGAGCTCGTCGCTAAGTAATGAGTAGCTCGGTGTAAGGAGCTCGTCGCTAAGTAATGAGTAGCTCGGTGTAAGGAGCTCGTCGCTAAGTAATAACGGCGCACGCGATGATCTTCAAGGTTAAGTGGATGGGTCAAATCGAGATTCTTCAATGCCTCAGATATCCTTGGTATCGGCTGTCATTTGTATATCTTGGACAGTCGTTACGGGTAGTCAGAAGCCAGAAAATCTGATACTTTTTGACTTGTTTGTGTCACCCAGCTGTTGAGTTGTGGAGGTCAAACAAGCCGTCGTTTCGTGTAAAACACTATACTTAGCAGCATCCGGTTAGACTGAAGCATTCCTCAATATAGTTAGAGAGGGCTCAGCGGATGAATACATGAAGCAAAAACTTTGTTCCTCTTTTTTGAAAATTACGCAGACGGAGGACTTCGAAAGTTAGCACAGTGAAATTTTATAATATGGAGAAGGAGAGCAGAACTCTAATATAATAACGCATTTGAGATCATTTTATTGTGATCAAAATTTGACCACTGAGCGACCTCTATTTATGATTTATTAAGTCTTTGTACTACGAAGCCGAGCATTGGTACCTATAAACCTATACCCTGCTTTTTAAAGCTTCTGTTTTATTTGCTAAAGTGATACTATATATTTAGTACATCTACTTACCCCACAAAAGATTTGAATGTCTGCAACAAAACAATCTTATAGGTACTACGGAACTTTGTTCACGAAGAAGGAAGAAAACTTTCGTCAACACGCATAAATATATTCTCTTGATCAAATATGAATGTTATCACTGTCGTGAAACACATTACTGTCGTAGGTACACGAGTATATTATTGTACTAGCTGCTGTGCCCGTGATTTTATTCACGTGGGAGTTGTTTCCCGTGTAAATTCCGATCCCATGGGAATATCGGGATAAAAAGAAGCCTGTTATATTGGCCCTATCATTCAGTGTGTAGCTTTCAGTTAAATTTCCATTAGAAGCAGTTCCAGCCCGCATTAACAGTAAGACAGACAGACAAAAGTAAAAAAAGTTAGTATGCTTTTTAGTATCGTGTAAATGTGTGCACTGGGAAAACAGTTATTTTGAAACCACAGACAGATAGTTCACTCTATACTAATATTATAAATCTGAATATAATATATGGTTTGTTGTTTAGTTGAACGTGCTAATCTCACGGAAGTACTGGTTCAAAATGAAGAAAAATATTTGTGTTTGATCCCGGGGACACAGATTACGGGGACAACGGGAATACACCCATTTATCGAGGGGAAGCTATAGGCTATATAATATTACGTTGCGAACAATAAGAGCGGAACATCAATGAAAAGTGTTACAAAAGGAAATCAAAGAATATCTTAGAAGATAGCATAGTTCTAAAATAACTCCGCAACAAAATAAAGCTCAAGTACGCACATTTATGATGTACAGGCGCGGTCATGAGAACGCGCTTGTAGCTCTTCCAGGTAAAACAGCTTCTTGAAGTAATATTCTTAAACCGCGGGATACAGCCAGTTTTATTAATACGCATAGATATTATGAAGTATTAATATTTATTTTGCAAATTGGTTATAAATAGCATCAGTATCATATAAATAGCTATCAGTAGAACTTAAAACGGGATATTTACCATATGTACTTATTGATTCGAGTTCCACCACATCAGCATCCCAGACATCTAGACTCTGTAGTGACTTCGCTTACCAACCGCGCATATGAGTTATGTGACGAGGAACATTTACATGATGAGCTAACATATGTTCAGAAGGTGCTACAGAGAAACGGATATACAGTGAACATCGCACAGCGTAGGCAAAAACCTGTATCTAGACACCGAAAGTGCGATGTTGAGAGGCAACCAGCATTTTTGCCGTACGTGAAGGGAGTGACAGATAAGGTTGCAAACATTCTTCGGAAATATGCCGTAAAGACTATCTTCACTCTGTTCAAGAAAGTCTCTCAGATGCTGCGTTCGCCGAAAGACAACTTTCTTCTGGAAAAACCCGGTGTGTATAAAGTGGATTTCGGCTGTGGAAAGGCATGTATCGGTCAGACAAAACGTACCGTAACTTGCAGAATTTTGGAACACGTTAAGGCTGTGAAAAAAAATGAAGTTCAAAAATCGGCAATAGCACAACATCTTTTAGAAGCAGGATCGAACAATTGGATTACCCTCAAGTCATCACGACAGAACGCAACAATATACCTAAACTGGTAAGGGAAGCGATTGAGATTACCAAATACAAGAACTTCAACCGGGAGGACGGGTTGCAACTGTCGACGGCCTGGAATTCAGTGGTTCAATTGTGTAAACCCCGTAAAAGTGTTCAAAAAAGTTCGCTAGCGGACACAGTGAGTTTTGTGTGTCGGGAACAGAATCGAGTATTGAGTGACACATGTGACAGTGGTAGCGGTGGCGATCACAAAAAACGAACGAGAAAGAGGGTAGACCGATTCGTCTGCTCATAAACGTCAACCCGCGATTACATCAGTTCATTCGTGATCATGGCACTTGCAACAGTGCCGAAATATCGGAAACTCAAAACAATAAGTACATAAATGGTAAATATCCCGTTTTAAGTTCTGCCGATAACATTAGTGACCATGTTAGCTTAAAAACTTATATAAATAACACAGCTACTCATTGTCATTTTTTAATTTAAACTAGCTGAGGTTGGTGTTTTTGAACTGACTATCCTGAGAATAAAAATCGAAACGAAATTCCGATTCCAAGACACGGAAACCTTCGTAACGGTTTGCATTTTTTGTCGAGGATCATACTGAATATCTAAGTGTACAGGCGGGTTCTGTTTCAACGTCTGCTGCGACGTAATTTTGCAAGCGCATGCCCTGTCACGTTTCCTGCTAGTTGGGTCAGTAGTAACGTTTTATTATGCACAGTTTTGCCGACATTGTTTGTCTGGAAGGAATTTAGCTATATAAGCTGAGCAGTTTGTGTCCGTGTTGAAACTCTTAAGGCTGTATAGTGCGGAATGCTGTGTGTACGTAAATTTATAAACAGCTAGCTGTTTCCCGCGACTTCGTTCACGTAATTTTAATAAGTAAACGTATATAAGATATTAAAACGTTAAATAATTAAATCATTTGTTTGTGATTCACTTGACATACTGTTTTAAATTCACACATATACATTAAGTCATCTTATAGTGTTGTTTGACCCCGGATCTTTATTTATTTACTTTCCAAATTTCATTAAAATCGTTAAAGCGGTTTAGATTTTTTAAACAAACTTCCATGCCCTATTTCAGACTATTAGGTTGATTTTGAAAACAAAAATAGCTGTAAACGTTCGATCTAGGGCTTTCGGCTTTCTTCGGGCCAATATTCATTAAATTTCATTAAGCGGTTTATTTTTTAGGATTCTGTAGTCAACAAGGAACCTTTAGAAATTCACCATATTCGTCCATTTGTCCGCGGCTTAGCGCAAAAACTATTGGTACTAGAAACCTGACTGACAGTCGCTATGCATTTAAAAAGAAATTGCGGATCTATTTTCTACACCAATAAGTAGAATTTCCACATTTATTTTTCATTTGCTTCTTAAGTAGGTATATATATTATAGATATATATTGGTATGTATTTATGTAAGTATTTATTCATATATATTATTTATGTAGATTTCTATTTTTTTTATGATACAAGGGTTTTTGTGTGTATATAATAGTATATTACATATATATATATTTTTGTAATTTTACTTTTCACGTACCTACATACTGTACCTCCCACTCTATCTCTTCACCACTCTTGGTTGACTGGTAGAGAATGCCTACGGCATTAAGTCCGCCTTTGTACCTATGTGCATAAAGTGTAAATAATTGAATAAATAAAGATGAATTTTGGCATAGATTGCATTGAATTGGTCATCCCGCACTTACATATTAATTTTGAACATTTTATTATTTTTATTAATTATCCAACGGTACTCCAAATTATGGGATGGACGACATAAAGAAAGACATCCCCTCATGATTTTATTTTGCTACTTTTCCGGCGTGATTACTAAGTGAAGTGGTTGTATGCGTAAAGGTTTTGTTGAATAAAACTCGAGCTGAGGTAGGCAGACGAATGTATTTAAACTTTAATTTGCACGGTTTATATACCGGAGAATATTTAATAATAATTAACATCACGCCACTTTACAAAAACAGTTCGGACTTGACTCTATCCTAATGAGGGCTAATGAGGGGGCGTCGACATAAGACAATAGATTCTCGCGGCCATCTTGCGCGCGCGCCATTCAGACTAAGGGTGATGTCATGGAGGCGTGGTCTAATTAGCTGTCTCCGCCCAATCACCTCATGTGACGCGGGCGATCATACGATCCCGTGCTGCGTTCAGTCGTGAGCGAGTAACTTGCCTACTCGCTACACCACTCCCCTGGCGAGCCCGAAGCTACGGGCGATAGTAGTCCGGGAATCTGACCGTGCGCCCGCTTCGCGTCTTCTTGACAGGGACCTGGTCTTCTGGAAGTGGCTGATGTGACGTCATGACAGGTTGCTCATTGGTTACATACGCAGGCTTTAGCCGGTCAAGTGTGACCTTTTGCTTCTTTCCCTTTACATCGAGGTCGAAAGTCTTCTGCATTTGGCATTCGGAGTTAAAGATCACGTCGGGGTCACCAATGAAGTGGTTGTATGCGTAAAGGTTTTGTTGAATAAAACTCGAGCTGAGGTAGGCAGACGAATGTATTTAAACTTTAATTTGCACGGTTTATATACCGGAGAATATTTAATAATAAATAACATCACGCCACTTTACAAAAACAGTTCGGACTTGACTCTTTCCTAATGAGGGCTAATGAGGGGGCGTCGACATAAGACAATAGATTCTCGCGGCCATCTTGCGCGCGCGCCACTCAGACTAAGGGTGATGTCATGGAGGCGTGGTCTAATTAGCTGTCTCCGCCCAATCACCTCATGTGACTCGTGCGATAATACGATCCCGTGCTGCGTTCAGTCGTGAGCGAGTAACTTGCCTACTCGCTACACTAAGTATATGCATGTCGAATTTCAGCGATCTTAAACCAATAGTTTCTGAGCTAAACAGCGGACAGACGGACGGACAGACGAACAAGGCAAAACCATAAGGGTTCCTTGTCGATTAGAAAACACTAAAATGCGCACAGGTCGGTCTTCAAGGTAAAGCAACGCTTGCCTAGGTTGGTTCGTGGATGAGGGCCCATCTTAACATATTGGTATTCCTCCGTGCCCCGGAAAGCACGTTAAACCGTTAGTGTCGGCTGCGGCTCGCTCCATCTTTGAGAGTATCGTTACGTCAAGGAGAAAGTCTGACACAAGTGTTGAGAAGGCGATACCTCTACGATACCCCTCGTCGGGTTGTTGAGGTTCGATAGGCAGCCGCTTCATGAACAAGTCTGTTATTCAGCTGTACCTGGTGAGACTAGTAGTCGACACCGATATGGTTGGGACAAGGCTAAGCAGATGAATAAATTAAATCTACAGCAGTATACCTATACAGTTATGAAGACTACATAATGTTAGATATCCGCCAGGTGTCATGAGGTTATGCAGAAACTGAAAAAACAATGTTGATGTTTCCAATCTATGAACACACAGATTCCCAAAGATGAGGAATGTTAGCCATACATTAATATCATCCTTACGCCCCGGACGTCGGGGGTCCGAGCCGATCTCTGGCCACCGCAGGCGCGTGCTCGGGGGCGGCCAGCAGGGGTAGCGCGCGCCTAACAGAGCAGTCAGCAGCGTTAACGGGGCCCGACAGGGTCTTTGCCTGCCGGGGTTGCGGGAATGTTCTAACGGGATATCGCAGCCCCGGAACGTAAAGGCAGTTGAAAGAACTTGGTGGGCTTTAGCCAGTAGAAGTCTGACACCTCCCCACCAGATTTCCCCACAAAAAATAACCATACAATTAATTTGGACGGTGGCGATATCCACAGAAGCTACATACATATCTATAGTCGAGACATAAAATATTGTAGTTAATTATACATCTGTAATAATTACGAGTCGTTATCAGTACCCTCGGTATTGCTGCTCTGGCTCTTTTGGTATGTAGTAATTGTAGCTGGAATATTTATTCTGTATATTAATTTTATTTACGAAGTAAATTGAAAGTATTAATAGATTAATTCATTTTGATTTTACTCCACTTTATGTTGATTGGTTCAATCAAGATATCCGATGTATGTACTTTTTAAAGCAGTTTTGTTGGTAATAGTATCTGACCAGTTATTTACTTTTTATTAATGTGGGTTACAAAAGAACAGGCTTGCCTAGAACTTATATATCTACGAACTAATGACATAAAGCACACTTATGTAAGACATACATACTTACCATCAGCTTAGCCTTATTCCAACTATATCAGGGTTAGCTTCCAGTGTAACGGAATACAGCGGAGTATAGTGTTTTGCATGAGCCGCCATAGGCCGCCACAACCCATTATTTGGGTATCTGACCGCCACAACTCAGGATTTGGGTATCTGACCGCCTAAAGAAGATGAGGGTGTTTCTAAATTGACAACCGGGATAAGAAACATCAACTGAACTCTACTAGTTACTGTGGTTTAACTTTGAGAGACAGAGATATATATGTATACCATTGTAGACCTATAGTGTATAGAGTGATCCTATAGTGGCCTTTGTTTGACTCCGGATTTTTATCTATCTCCTACCAAAACCACATTTAAATCGGTTTAGATTTATCATTCATAGTGCCATTCCCTATTTGAGTCCCGTAGGGATTGATATTTAAATAAGTATCTTGTGTTTAACCCAGGGTTATCAACTATATTTGTGCCCTATTAAAATCGGTCAAGAAGTTTAGATTTCTCTCACAAACTTTCATCCCCAATTTGAACCCTTTAGGGTTTGATTTTTCTTTTGTTTGACTCTGAATTTTCATCTATTTCATTTAAATCGGTGCTGTGGTGAAAGTGTAACAGACAGACAGACAGACAGACTTTCGCATTTATAATATTAAAATATGGATATGAATATTCTACTTAAATTAATTAATTTATGAAAACCGTATTAAAATCCGTAGAGTAATTTGAAAGATTTAAGTGTACAGACAGTGGAAAACAACTGACAGACTTAGTTTTATATGTAAATCTAAAGATGATTAAGGAGCTACAGAAAAATCGTGTGTATGTTTTGCTAACCTAGTTATATCCACATACATTAATTGTAGGTAAAATATACAGCTTTGGTACAAACTTGATTGAATTCTAACTCATGTACTTTTATATATATATCTTTAATAACAAATCCCTTTTGTTTGGCTTTATTTGCAGAATTTGTGATTAAAAGTATGTTTGTTTTTCGAGTGTAATTTAGAATTGTACGTAATTGTTTTTTATTTTTGTTTATTCAGCGTTTAGTTTTGTTTTAGTTGTGCTCTTGTTTTAACCGGTACATGAGAATAATACTTCAAAATGTTTATGTATAAAATGAACGTTTTGAAGAGCTGTTATATTTATTCGCAAGAGGCGTAACGTGGTCTAACATAGATGTAGGCGAAGCACATCAGCGAGGCGGGAGGCCCCTTTTCTTGTGTCTCCAAGATCTGTCCAATAGACCTGTCCTGCCAATTGGCATTAATACGACATACCTTATAGGGAGAACATTAATGTTCTAAAAAAATTGAAAAATAAAACAGAACAATCGTGGAAGAAAGTAATTAAACCGATTGCCGGCCCAGGTTGGCCGCTGTGTCTTCGTTGAGGCGATCGGGTCCTCGTTGAGGCGATCGGCGGCGGCGACTCTCTCGCGCCCGGCCTTGTTCAGACCATGGTGCGGGGCGAGAGGGAATGGGATGCAGTCGCCTTCTTCTGCGAAGCAGTCATGCTAGCGAAAGAGGAGGCCAAACGCGCGATGGAGAGGCAACTCTCTTCCTCACTCCCCAGCCGCCACAGGTGACGCTCCGGGCGTCAGGGATCACGAGCCGATCTCCAGCAAACGTAGGCGCGAGCTTATGGACGCCGAGCAGGGGTAGCCCACCGTCCGGATCTGTTAGAAGTTCGCACAAACCTAGTCGTGTCTTCTTTTAATTTATTACTATGCCCCAGCGTCTTGAAAAGTTCCAGAAAGGTACCCATTAAGACCGAAGCTACCAGCGATTTAAATTCTGGAAGCACACTTGCCCCATGTAGACGTTAGCGTACAATCGTCGGGTGTTTGCATTTTGTTACATTGACAATAATTAGTACGACTGTTAAAGCCTTATTTACATAAGAATCGCTGTGGTCTAGATCGTTTACTAAGAGTACCTACTACTACCTACTCTATTTCCAGTACAATATAAGCTATCTACTTAACTGATGTAAGCCGCATTTAAAATTCAGCTTTACTGAGTAATAGTTGTAGAATTAGAAGCTCGAGTCTATACAACGTTTAATTTTACAAACGATATGACAAGGGTTTTGTAATCCTAAGTCTACGTGTGTAGAACTTATTACAACTTCCAATACACTGATACCAGAGACCGAATTTTTCAAATTAAGAAGAACGAAAAGAATTATCGTGTTATTGGCAAGTGACGTGGAAAGTTATTAACCCTCGTAGTGCTGTGACACGTTTGTTATGATTGGTATTCAAGAAATATAATTATGAAACCAATAATTTGGTATCAATTCTTTGAGTCAGTTATTTTGTGCTGAAACTGTGCATAGAGACTCCATACCAGATGTCTTCAGCCCTTTTGGATAGATACGGGGTTTCCGTTACACGTTGTATAATAACCGCCACACGCGTCAGTCGTCAAGGTAAGCAATGCTTGCCGCGGTCGGTACGTGGATGGGTGGTTGTTATCATAACATATAGAGATTCCTCCGTGTCTTGGGAAGCAAGAGAAATTTTATAATGGCCGATCCTGCCTTACTAAAAATAACGTTTCACTAAGCAATGTTTATAATTGCTTAAGTTTATATTGCGCGTATTTTAAATTGCTTACTTTTCGCGTTTCGATACACAATTTGTAAACAGTTATATTTTTCATGTTTGCTTAATTACTTAATTAATTATAGCGTTAGATTTCAGATCTGAGATATTGAGTTAGCAAAAAATTTGTTTATCTGTTAAAAATTTCACCCTCTAAAAGTTCTTGTCAAATTGAAAACCTGTTCTTAAACTGTGTTGTATATAATTAAGCAATGAAACGGTGGGATATTAATATCACCTATATATGTATAAGTAGAGGCAAGTCGCAGCGAACAGTGAAAAACATGACATCGTTCATTAGCTGAACAAACAGCTCACAAAGGGATCCATTTCCCAGCTGCCACTTATATGGTGCATATCATTAACACTTCATTATCCGAGCTAGATGTCTACCCTAGCAGTCTATCAGCGCTGTCGCACCAGGAAATTAGACGTTGTTGCACAAGCTCTGCTGTATACGCGATTTCCTGTCAGGTATAGGCGCGGTGGTAATCCACCAGGTGCTACAGGTGGCTCAGCTGAGGAGATATTCAATTATATGACACCATTCCTATGCTGTTTTTTTGTAACATTGCCTTTTTTGTTATCGGGAGTAAACCTTCAAAAGGTGCCTGAACGTTTGGGGAAAAAGACCAGGGAGAGTGGGATTCCTACCTCCCTAAAACCACCCCGGTGGTCACCATCAACACATAGGTTACCTCTTAAAAGACCACTCCGGAGCCCTTGTAACATTGCGTACGCTAGGAGTTTCTCCTGTTTAGTGAGTGCATTTTTACAAACAAATACAAGTATTTATTCGATGCGGGAATCGAACCTGCGTCACGTAACGCAGCAGTCAATCGCTAAACCACTGCGCCAGCCGTGTTGTTAGCTTTGGAACACTTTTCGGGTTGTTTCTTGAGTTGATATAAGTAGAATAACGGTTGCGTCGTTTGATACGCGTACTGAACTCGATTTTATTCCCGGGTAAAAAGTGATATTAGGTTTTTCTATAGAACATTTCTGAATAGAAGCTGGCATTTGGAAGTGGGTTATTTGATGAAAATAGTAACTAGAAGTCTGCTTGTATGATTTAATCAAGTATGCGCACACATTTACAACGCATATTATACACAAATATTATGGCGGCTATTGAGGCGCAATCCTGCACTTGACTTCGCCTCAATAGTGTCGGGTTATCCCATTGGAATATTGACTATGGGAGTTATGGAATAGTGCACTATAATTTCGATTAAGATTGGCTATCGGGAACAAAAGTCGTTAGGGAGGTTTTATAATGCATTGAAGAAACTTCAACCTTCCTAATATCATGATTCAAAGTATTTCCAAATAGCTATAACCTATACCATAACTATAGCTTTAGTTGGATACTACTATGCAAGCAGTTTTCATCGTTGACCACATCATCGCTTACCATCAGGTGAGATGGTGACCAACCCGAGCCGCGATCAATAAAACAAAGTGACACGGTCCTTTAACTATGCACTTTGCACTTTTTACAATTACTTCACAATTCACAATGATCTCGAGAATATGCATATTATTTCTCAGGCAAAGCAAATGGCGAAAGTTATAAATTAAATCCTTTATTCATCAAACGCTTCTTAGATCAAAATGTCATGTACTAACCTGAAATTTGATAATATTGCATTTTGGCGGCATCAAGAATGATAATATATGTCTATATTTTCATTGGCTTCTTTCCTGTGGTACATTCCAACTGTGAAGTCAGGGAATTGTTGCATAAACTACTTCTGTAAAACTTGGCTTATGTAGTTGACTTCGTGTACGTTCAAGACTTTCACGATTCATTACACATTATGACCACAAAATACGTTCACTCCCATATATTTCGTTGTTAAGCTCTCAAGGCATTAAGTCAGGATTTGTACTGAAAAGAGTCTGACAATGGAAGATTATTTAATAACTTGCACTTGACGTACTATAAGGGTACCATCCACACTTGATTCATATAACGTCTTATTGTATTAGGGGCTTCTTCTGCACATTAATTGTGCGCACAGCCTAAGTGTACATCTCTCGATCGGATTTTGTGTTCCTTACCACCCAGGAAACCAAGTCGGCCTTTAAATAAAGAGTGAACAGACATAATCGTAGATCTTATATATCACTCTTATCATATCACGAGTAAGTGTGCAACTCTCTATCGGCTTTTGTGTTCCTTACCACTAAATAAATAATCTTTTTCATCATTTTACGAAGTGTACGCTACTACAATACTTTACCGTGATTGGTCTATAAAATATTATATTGTAAAATTGGTCTATAAAATATTATATGGTAAAATATTATATTACACACTTTTTAGATTGAAACTCTATAGTTTACACAGGCACAAACTGCACAACCACAATTTTCCATCTGGACTTTCTTCGAGACTAAACTTAAATAAAAAGCCAAAAATAACCATTTCTTATTTTATTATTCCAGAGTAAAGTGCTGCGAGATTTTCTTCGAAGCTCTGAATGCGCCTGCACTATGCGTGAAGCCACAAAGTTTCTTAGCTCTGTTCGGATCAGGACACACTACAGGACTGTCTGTAGACCTGGGAGAAGATGTCACAGAAATCAACCCAATCTACGAAGGAGGTTCCATCACTTACGCTAACATGGTCACCGGTGTTGCTGGAAATGAAATAAAGAACTGGATGAGACAACGCTTGGAAACTCGAGGCATTGACCTTGGTACTAGCCAAGAAAGCGAGGCAGTAATCAATAATCTGTGGAACTATCTGTATGTCACTGAAAATTGTTCAGCCACCAAAGAAAAATATAAGAAGGAGTATAAGCTGCCTAATGGCCAATACATAGACGTGAGTGACGAGGTTTTCATGGCCGGTGAGATGTACTTCCAGCCTGACCTAGTGCTTGGTAAAAAGACGAATGCAATATCTTTACAGGAAGCTGTTGTGACTTCGATCTTAAAGGTTGATAAAGAACTACACTCTGATATGTATGAAGCCATTGTGACACATGGTGGCCTGCTGACTATACCCGGTTTCAACAAGCGGTTGGCTAGTGAAATCGAGAGGATCATTCACCGGCCCGTATATGTGCCGGAGACGTCGGAATCCTACGCATGTGCCTGGATGGGAGGATCAGTGTTCGCGGGAATGAAGGATGCTCCTAAGATCTGGGTTTATAAGAAGCAGTTCGAAGAGTACGGGGCCAAGGTTGTGAGGAACAAGTTTCTTTGAGGGTCATGTTAAGTTTAAACTATCAAATAAAAAATATTATTTATTGACTCGGGAAAAACCTCCCACACGAACGAAGTCGCGGGCAAAAGCTAGTATGTAATAATTCCAAAAGTCCCGAGTGCTGCTATAAAACATATTGCTACTAAAACTGCCCTAGGGATCACAACTCACCATGTACTCGTGCGAAAACACAAGTATCATATTCATAATCCACGATTTCCATACGCATGAGAAATACTTTTGCTAAGGAAATTCCCAGCAATGGATACAAAACAAATCATACTACCCAAGCCTAAAGTTTGGCTCAAAAATCAACTGTAAAGTTTAGTAGCTAAGGTTTTAAATAGAGTGATAAGTGAGAGATTGTATGTAATTGAAATTGAAGGTCATTAAAAAAAATTTTGCAAAAAATAGAACCGACTTCTATATAAAAACACTACAAAGGCAAAAATAACTTTAATTTCGGTAGTCGGTGTCATTTGTTTTGTATTTTCTTTTTTTTGACACCGCCTTCCGAAATTAGTTATTTTTGCTTTTGTAGTGTTTTTATATAGAAGTCGATTCTATTTTTTGCAAAAAAAAGTTTTCACGCTGTTTATTGGGTCGGTTTGTATTTTATCTAGTTACAAAAGCTAAAATGTCAACTACTTATCACCTTTTACGAAATATTGCTTTTCCCGGTGCAGAGCCGTTTTTGATTTTTGAATTTTTGAGGAGTTCTCCTGGTACATCACCATTAGCTCTACTTCACCATATGCATTGTGATGAGCATAAAGTGCTTAACATCTATATTCAAGTAATTTAATCGCAATCCACGAAATACTTATTATTGAGTAGTTTCGGTGGCCATCAGTTCCACTTCCTCAAATGGTGCTTTTCGAGAGCAACTGCACAAGGTACTATAAGAAATATCCAAAACGCTATAGGTGTGCCTATAATATTTGAAGAGTTTCCTCGATTTCTCCATGATTCCATTATCAGATCCAAACTTGACGACAATGGGACCAACTAGAAAGTATATATACCCTTTCAAACAAAAAAAAGAATTTTCGAAATCGGTCCAGCCATCTGCGAGTAATGAGCTAACATACATAAAAAAAAACGTTTAAGACGAATTGAGAACCTCCTCCTTTTTTTGAAGTCGGTTAAAAATAACACAAGATTGGTAAAACAAATTTTCTCAAAGTTAATTTATTAAAAGATAGGCACTCCAAAAGTGGTAAAACGAGTAAAAAGTAAAAAAGTATATTATATTATACTATACTAACTGCCTGATTATATTATACTGACTGTCCTGTAGAATTAAATAATATGGCGGTTAACAGCTGTACATTTTCGATAGCAATATTAATTTTTCAATCAAAATTTTACTATTAGTTAAATAAATTGGCCAAGTGCGAGTCGGACTCGCCCATGAAGGGTTCCGTAGTAACTATAATAAATATAATATACTTAATATATTTATTTGAAAAAAAAAAAAACAAAAAACCTTACAAATTAGCTTAAAACTTAGCTTATTTACAATTTTTACAACTACGCCAAATAACTTTGTTTCTCATAGTATTTGTATGAATTACAAAGTTATATTTGCGGTTTTAGAAAATATACTGTATCTCAAAAACTGCTGAATCGATCTCGTTCAAATCAATTTTGGTTGAAAGTTTACATTAAGATCTACAACATATAGTTTTTTTAGATTTTTAACATCATTATTATAGAAGTTAGAGGGGGAGGGACACACATTTTACCACTTTGGAAGCGTATATCTTTTAAACGATTAACTTTATGAAAAAGTCATTTTAGAAACCCTAATGTCATTTTTAAAGACCTGTCTATAGATACCACACACGTATAGGTTTCATGAAAAAATATATTTTCAGTTTTAGTTCCATGTATGGGGAGCCCCCTTTATTTTAAATATTTATTAAATTTTCTCTTAAAATCGGAAAGCGGTTTACAGAATACATCTACCTACCAAGTTTTACATGTATAGTCCTAATTGTTTCGGAATAAAATGGCTGTGACATACGGACAGACGGACAGACAGACAGACAGACGGACAGACATTTCGAAACTATAAGGGTTCCGTTTTTTGCCATTCGGCTACGGAACCCTAAAAACACCACATACTTAGAATTTTCTCCATAGTTAACTTTTTACAATGTTTATTTACAAAAACGAAAATATATACAAAACTAAAGACACCGCCTTCCGAAATTAAAGTTATTTTTGCCTTTGTAGTGTTTTTATATGGAAGTCGGTTCTATTTTTTGCTAAAAAGTTTTTTTTCACGCTTTTTAGTGGGTCGGTTTGTAATTTATCTAGTTACAAAAGCCAAAATGTCAACTACTTATCACCTTTTACAAAATATTGCTTTTCCCGGTGCAGAGCCGTTAATTTTTGAGGAGTTCTCCTGGTACATCACCATCAGCTCTACTTCACCATATGCATTGTGACGAGCATAAAGTGCTTAACATCTGGCCATCTGGCCATCTGGGGTCTTCATCATCAGTTCCACTTCTTCAAATGGTGCTTTTCGAGAGCAACTGCACAAGCTACTATAAGAAATACCCAAAACGCTATAGGTGTGCCTATAATATTTGAAGATTTCCCTCGATTTCTCCAGGATACCATCATCAGATCCTGATTTCGTAACAATGGGACCAACTAGAAACTATACCCATTCAAATGCAAAAAGAATTTTTCAAATCGGTCCAGCCGTCTCCGAGATATGAGGTAACATACATAAAAAAAAAAAAAGTTCAAGACGAATTGTAAACCTCCTTTTTTTGAAGTCGGTTAATAAATGTAATACTCGTAGTTAGTATTTTTTCTCTCCGCTCTGGGTGGAGCTGAAGGGAGTGTTCGGTTTTTACTCTCTGAAAACCCATCCTGTTCCATCAGTTGACCTTGCGTGTAGTATCTCGATGGAACATTCCCACAACCCCGGCATAAATAGGATAGCATTTCCTTTTATTCAAGAGCCAACACAGAATGCCGCACATACGTAATAAGTTAATAACTGATCCTAAAAGAATTGCCTAAGTACTAAACATTAGAATGCCGCACATACGTAATAAATTAATAACTGATCCCTTTAAAAGAATTGCCTAAGTACTAAACATTCGTAAATGGTGGAGGCCTCACACTTTCTCCATGATAAGAACTCTCAAGGAGAACTTTACGAGTTTTACAAATAGTTGCGTTTTATCGCCGGTCCAGACCCTGAGAGTTCAATGACCTACAATTTTTCACTGGTATATTACTACGATGCCGTTGACCTCAATACAAATTGTTTGAGGGTAGTCCAACGTTACTAAAGGAGGGCAAGGGATAACATTGATTAGGATGAATATTTTGGCTTGAGTTTCGTGAACGCTTTTTTCATTGATTGTCTTTGCCACTCAAACTAAAAATAATATTCGCAAGACTCAAACTTTCAAACTCCACGGCGCGTCGTGTTGTACTCGCACCTCAAAGAGCAGTCAGCAGTAATGACGGGGTTCGATAGGGCCATCGCCAGCTAGGACTACAGGAATGTTCTGACAAGATACCGCGGCACCGGAACGCTAGGGCAAGTGAAGGGACAGGGTGGGTTTTTAGTCAGTAGAAGTCTGATACGCCCTCCGCACTGTTCATAGCAACAGAAAACATTTTGATGATATGTTGAAATAGATGTTTTTTTTTGGTTTGACGACGCTTGCCAACATTGATTCGAGGATGGTCGTAGATCTTTAACGCTTTGAAAAATTGGCTTCAGTCTTACCAAGATGTATACTGTTACTCAGTTACTGGATTGTGGAGCTTAGAAAGCGGTCACTCCATGGAAAATATTAGTATTGCTGCTGATGCAAAATTATCCTCTCCATGTAGGAGTATACAATATTTAATTATATGAACAGATCATAATTTAAAAATATAACAATAAATACAAACAAAATACCACATTGGTGCCAGACTTGCATCTAGAGAGTTGGATAATAGTGTAGATTCATTGGCTATAAATGTTAGGAAACTAATAATAGACTATAATAACTTTACTATTTCGTACTTATGAATATAATACACTAAGTCATATTAAACGATGACAAGTACATTACTATTGGTTAAATATGATCACAGGATGGTTAAAAGGCCATTAAAGTTCTAAGTTGAGCTATACGTTATCTGACAAATATGCTTGCACTGTCTGGACCGGCTCACTCACATCTGTATGCATCTTTCCTACCATTCCATTAGCCTACAAGGTATAATTTGACTAATATAGATGGACTGTATAGACTTTAAGAGACGTTGACCTCTGAGTGTGTAACGGTATTTCTTCTCAGGGTGGTCAGTTAGGAAACACCGGCCTCATCTACATAGTTTAAATTTACGGAAAAAATGACGTGTATACGTATTATTTAATAAACAATTTACAAAATAAACATCATTCATCATGTTCGTTGCCCAATTTTTTTGAAAAGCGTTTCGGTATGTTTGTGTGAATTGAGTTCCACTATCAAACTGCATGATAAGAGAAGAAGGAAAAGAAATAGGTTTTATGGGAATGTTTCCAATTCTGCTTAACCTGGCTTGTTTATAAGAGTCCATTGAAGAAGGCTTCTTTTTGTAATAAGTTTTATGTAGTAACAAATCTCGCTCGTAGCGCAGTGCGTCACTGCAATGGGGAGATGAATGGCTGACCCGTGCTTCGTATTTTTATGGGATGCGCGGTATCTGTGAGGAGCGGAAGCGTGCAGCGTTATTCCTTGTTCAAACTAATCATAGCTAAGCATGGGGACTTGACACGTATTTCATTTTTTTTTTAAATACTTCCGAATTATAACGCAAAGCATCAGGCGATTATTTCTGAGAATTTTACCTTTGTAAGATAGAATCGTTTTTTTTTTATATAGCTATAGTGTCCTGTTTAGCTACATACCGACTGACATATTAGAAGATAATCGAGTAGATATTCCACGCCAGGGCCCGCTATCAGCTTATGTGTTTCATCGTAAGGCAAGACGCGCTCACCCGTGGTGGTGAACCACTGCGTAGCGATCGCACTTTGCTTCATCCACTGAGGAGCTCGTGGCTGAATGATCAGCCACACGCAGCAAAACAAAGCTAAACAATTACTTAATTGCCTATCTTACTTTTAAGTTTTAAAATACGTTAGGATTAGTTGCAGTTCAGTACCTGTATTTTACATGGAGTAACTAAGGTCCAACTGGCATCGTCTAGTTTACATTTACGAAAAAATGACGTGTAAAAGTGTTATTTATTTGCAAAATAAACATCAATGTTTCATTATTTCACCTGTCTGGCTCCTAAAACCTAATAACTGGGTGGGAAAGTTTAACGAGTTTTCCAAGGCACGCAGGTATACTGATATTTTATTTATTTATTTTGGCAAACAATTGAATTTACACAAAGACATCCGATGTATGTAGTAAACATATAATTTCAAATTCATTAGTTTTGTATGCATCTAAATAAATGGTAAGCACATCGGTTTTATAAGGTCTCAATACAAAAAGAACAATTAAACAAAAATTGAATGAGGAAATTAAATTTGATGAATGTGAAGTGAGTGAACCAACGTCGCTCCGGCCCGCGACCTCGGCAAGCGGTGTTTAACCATGAAGATCTACCCGTACGGCTCTCTTTACTTAGCCTCCATATGTTAGCCAGTGGCTACATATCAAAAATTAATACTGCACGTTTTAAAGGCAAACACGTGTCCTTTGTATGTTATTAATTATGTAGGTTTACATCGGGGGTAAAAACCTTTCCTTTACACCGATCTGTGTTTGTGCACCCCAGTCGCAAACTGAGGTCTAATTTGAATTTATGCCAGCAATAAATATTTTTGCTGCCTACCAAAGAGTTATTGGGTACAATTTATTATGTCTGTAGAATTTTAAAGGGGTATTTTTTGGGATAGACCGACGCTGGTAATTTTTTGTACTAATCTGATATCGATTTTTTAACGCGAAGTCATAGGAATATTATTTGTAAAATAAAAATCCAGCAACAGGGAAGTGGAGGTAAGTACTAATGTTGTACATGGAGCGACTGCATTACTGGCCGCCACCACCCAGTAGCTGAGGAACACTGCACCCTGTGGCAGAACTGTAGTCAGTGGTTTTGGCTATTGACTACCGTAACGACTGTCAAAGATGTAGAAGACAGCTGAGTCCAGCGGCGGGACATGGTCCCCGAGCTCGGAGGGACCTCGATATGTTAACACCCATCCACGGACCGACCTCAACAGGCGTTGCTTAACATTAACGATCATCTCGTGCGGCTGTTATAGTCTCACGCTCCTCCCAATCCTAACAACGAACAGATTAACTTGTACAAATTCAATATAGTGAAGTTGACTTGAATGTTTCGCGAGAAATGTCTTTACAAGAGTTAAAGGACTCAATACAAAACTATCTGGGTAGCAATTAGTTTCCAAATAAACTATAACAGCAAAGTTATCATCTGGTTAGTTCCCCGACATTCCCGACATTTCCACAAAGCCGGAGTGGTCCAAATACAAAGGAAATATTCCTAAGATTCCGAGTTCGGGCTTATGTCGGTCGTAATTATTTAGATCTGTGCGTAGCGTAGTGTACGAGAATGTTTAGCGGGAATAGTGTTGTAGTCCAAAGTTAAATGTGAAAATTGATTAAATGAAATAGTTTCTGTCATGGCAGATTTTGGTATAATTATGTATTTTTGTATATTCTATGTAATTAAATATTACATTCATACGTAAATATACATTTACGCCCTATTTGTATTCAACTTAGTACAATTTTATTTAAACTAATGAGTTAAATGCACAGCTCATAAGCCAGACTCGTAACCTCTGGGCCACCAATGCTATTGTACATTACTTAGGGTAATCCATACTTAGGCAAAACACTACAGACTGCTCTGAAATCGGTGAACAAAAACATAACGAGGAAACCGCAAAGTTCTCTTTTCTTCATTACTTAAAATATAGTTTTCCTTTCGTCCGATAGCCTCTACTAGATATTAGATTTATGGTGCGCGCAAGGAACAAGGTATTATGGGAGCCATAAATTTGGTTCACGAACACTATTGAAAGACTACGAATCGTCCGCTCGCTTCCACAAAACGTCTACCGTAATTCAGTGTATGCTCTACTTAGCCTTCTCCCAATGATGTCGGTAGCTGAGTACTATTTAGTACATGAAGTGACTGCCTACCTTCACTTCACAACCCACTAGCTGGGTAACACGATACACCTTGACAAGACTGACGGTGTCAACTACTGTCTTTTCATTACTCATAAAGACCGTCAACTATGTACAAATGATAGTCGGGATACACGGCTTAACCTGCTGTTCGAGGCACTACGTAATTTTAATAGGATAAGATGACCTTGAACGTTGACCCACATCTCCACAGCGAGGACATCATACTTAGTTCTGTTACCCATTCCATCTGTATCGGGGTTCACTATTAAATAAACCCTCAAATGGGCCACCATCACCGTTTATGGCTATCGTAAAGACGATTACACAGGATGCGTAACTACCGAGCCGGGCAGCCATAACAACAATCTGTGAATACAGATCCGGCTGTCATATTAATATTATAGGATTGACCATTAAGTCACGGTTCGTCGAAACTGGGTTATGATGGTAACTTACCACTGAGGTAGCAAAACTAAGTATAATATTTTTTAATTTTTTCTTTATCTTCTTAGCGTGGCGATGGCAATCTTAATTGACTCGGTCCAGAAATAGGCAACGACTGCGGTACTGTCAGAATCGTCCAACAATTCTTGAATTCAAAAATTTTTGAAACGAGTCTTGTCGAAATTTGTATTCTTTGGAGGAACTCTAAAACATATTTGTTTTATTTATTCATTTTTATTTGTGTCTGGGAATAAAGAAACGGATATAGAATCACGCGGAAATATAGATTAATGTATTATGTAAGGTATATCTAAGTAAATTTATTTTTAGTTACTCATTATGTTTCTTTTGCTATTGCTGATAATAATTTGGATGGAAGAAAGTTCTATTATTATCTGTAATGCCTAAGGTAATAAGTGATAAATAAATAAATCATCTAGCTTTCGCGACGTCATGCGCAGGGATATTAAAGTAATGGAAGACCAACAGATACACACGATAACCTAAAGATAATTTGACATGCGATGTTTAATAAAACTGAACGACATAATACCGCTAGCAGGAAAAGGATATACTTCCATTACTAAGTTAACCATGTACTGTTTTGATGATAAATAAACGTTTATTATTATTATTGACTGACTGATAGTCAACGCACAGCCGAAACTACTGAGCGCAAGAAGCTGAAATTTGGCATGTATGTTTGTTCTTTGGGGAGAGTAAGGGAGCAGAAAAAGAGGAATTGAAAAAGGTGCTCATCCTTATTATTATATTAATTGCAAGAAACAATGACTATTGATAGTACATGCGCAAGTCTGTCTATTACACTTTCGCCTCTAAACCACTTAGCTGATTTTGATAAATACTCTTGATAAGATTTATTTTCACGAAAGCGAAGTCACGGGTCGGAGCTAGTTATTTCATAGCAGTTAATTTAATCTACTTGTATCAGCAGACCTAGCAATGTAATCTTTTTTATAATTGTAGGCACTTGTCTTTTATTTCAACTAATTAATTGTAAGCACGGACTTAATCAGCAAAAAAGTAGCTAGCTTGCCTCAGAAACCTATTCACTCACGATTTAAAGACAGGTCTGTGGAATTAACACATTATGCGCAACATTAAACTACGTATTCACACTTAGACAATGATGGACTTAAGTTTATTTTTAAGTAACTATTTGTATCAAAGAGCATAAACCTGGGAGTCTTTAAATCAAGAGTGAATAGGTTACCTCTAGGCAAGCGTGCTTCATCTTCAACCACACCCTCGCTTAACATCAGGTGAGATGGTGGTCAAACGTAAGCCTATCAATTATAAAAAAAATATTATTTAATTATTATCTTCTATACTTATAATAAATCTGTAGAGAGGTCAATTCTGTACATGAAATATATTTCCAAAATAACTATCAGGGGGTGATTAAGGATCGATACTCATGCCAAAAATGCAATCAGTTAAATTTTTGTCTGTCTGTCTGTCTGTCTGTCTGTCTGTCTGTATAACCGTTATAGAAACAAAAACTACTCGACGGATTTTAACGAAACTTGGTACAATTATTTTTCATACTCCTGAGCGGGTTATAGTATACTTTCATCACGCTACAATCAATAGGAGCAGAGCAGTGAAGGGAAATGTTGGGAAAACGGGAGAAGTTACTCCATTTTTTAAGCTTCCGTCGCGTGTGCAACCTTTATGGTTAAAGCACAAATCATTTCATGACGGAAATGTTCTCCTTAAAATTATATAAAAAATATCCCACGACAGCATATGTCTAACTTTTATGGTTGACTCACAATAACACGTGTAACTCCCGATAGCTTAGCAGTTCGAAGCTTTCTGATTATAATATTTGTCTACTCTTACGTTTATAACACTCTCAGTCACCCCTAATTGAAAAAGTTAACATTATTAACTATTCCATAAAAAAATTGGCCAAGTGCGAGTCAGACTCGCCCATGAAGGGTTCCGTAGTAACTATAATATAATATGCAAATTTATTTGACGAAAAAAAAACCTTACAAATTTCTTAAAACTAGCTTATTTACATTTTTTACAACTGCGCCAAATAAATTTGTTTTGAAAAAAAAACCTTACAAATTTCTTAAAACTGGCTTTTTTACATTTTTTACAACTGCGCCGAATAAATTTGTTTTTCATAGTGTTTGTATGAATTACAAAGTTATATTTGCGGTTTTAGAAAATATGCTGTATCTCAAAAACTGCTGAACTGATTTCGTTCAAACTAATTTTGGTTGAAAGTTTATATTAAGATCTATAGACATATAGTTTTTTTAGATTTTTCACTCCATTATTATAGAAGTTAGAGGTTGTGTCCGCCACACACACATTTTACCACTTTGGAAGCTTATATCTTTTAAACGATTGACTTTATGGAAAAGTGGTTTTAGAAACCCCGATGTCGTTTTTAAAGAACTGTCTATAGATACCACACATGCATCGATTTCATGAAAAAAAAATATTTTCAGGTTTAGTTCCATGTATGGGGAGCCCCCCTTTATTTTAAATATTTTTTAATTTTTTTCTCAAAATCGGAAAGCGGTTCACAGAATACATCTACCTATCAAGTTTCACATGTATAGTCCTAATAGTTTCGGAATAAAATTGCTGTGACAGACGGACGGACGGACAGACAGACAGACAGACAGACGGACAGACATGTCGAAACTATAAAGATTCCGTTTTTAGCCATTCGGCTACGAAACCGTAAAAAGAATCATATAAATCGGTATAGAAACACCAAAGTTATACATGAAATACGCTTATAATAATAAGCCATCGCGCGTGAATACTGAATCATGCTATAAGGATTATTTTTGAGAATCGGTCGCCGCGCTCGACGCGTCTCGCGGTCGAAGCGTTCTCTAGGTACTTAAGCCTCATGTGAACGAGATCTAAACAATATTACCAATACATTAACTTACGCTGACGGAGTCGCGGGCACAGCTATATTGTATCATTACGCTAAGGCCAATAGGAGCGGAGCGCCAATGAAGAATGCTTCAAAATCGGGGTTAAATTTAACGTTAGCCCAAAGTAACTATTCCACGCGGACGAAGTCGCGGGCAAAAGCTAGTTGAATAATAAAATATACAGCAATGACCCGATTATATGAAAATTAATTCCAAATTCATACATAGAAACTTTCATTGAAGTGTTATCAAGAGTAATAGTGGCCAGGTCGTAGTTATTATTATTAGTTAAGGTTCCAAATTCGAATCGTTACCGGGTAATAATATTGTATTGAACTTTATTAAGTTTTGTATGACCTATGCACCTATAGGTAGATGTTCCATTTGAGCCACATAATACCTGTTTATACATCTTTATAACAAGTCGCAATTTTATCAATTTTCTTTAGTCGCTTCTAGACATAGTATCATAGTACCTACAGGCTAGTTAGAGATTGAAATTAATTACTTTGCTGTCGACGTTTGACTATAAAACATTCGAAAAAGGTAGAATTTGGGACATTATTTCAGAATTTGCCAAAAGGACGCAAAAATATAATTGTAGATTTTATTAACTGGCTGTTGTAGGATTATTTGTTGGACTTTTAGTTGTGACTTGAGTCAATTATTGATATTAAATTAACTATTTTTATGTATAAGTAAGCTGGTGGTATGGTGGAAATGCTCAGCGTCATTTTTGTTATTTTTATAATGAAAGAAGAAAGAAATGTTAGTTTCTTTATATTTAAATAAACTTACTTATATTCAATTAGTTATGAGTACAATGAGTATTTTAAGCTTCTTACATTTAATAGTTGCGTGCCATTTATGCCGAAATGTTACATTGCAATAAAATATTTAACTACCATCCTTATCGAATTTAATGCAAATACATGATTTTGACTTTGGTACTCAGGATGTGCCAGTTATTCCACGAAAAATACACTTTTTCTAGGTGTTTCATAAACAATATTCCACAGCTTGGCTCATCGGAAACGTTGCTTGCCTGTCGGTCTTCTACAAATTGTACTTCGGAGAGTGAGCGCAGGAGCTCCACGACCTCATTCCTCCCTTTCACTATCGGTCTACCAGACGTACTGCATGGTACCATCGATACTTGGTTGAAATACCGTTTCGTCGTACTAAGCGCTTCAATCTCCTCTACATTTATTTTGCGCATAGCCAAAGTTTGGAACTCTCTGCCGCCTTTTGTGTTCCCTTCCGTATATGACACGTGTGCGTATAAAGTAAGAGTGAACAAGCATCTTCTGGGCTCGCTCGTCCTTAGACCTCATCGATCGTTTACCATTAAGCGTGATTGAGGTCAAGAGTGAGCTCATCCAAAATTAAATAAAAATAACTCAGGCTGAAGTTATTCACACAAAATATTTTTAACATTCTTTTGACGTCCAAAAGCAATCTTTATTCTGTAAGAATATCTTATAAACTTCGTAACTGTAAACACAAAAACAATAACGATTTATGAATGTTGACCGCAAAAATTTTTCATCCCGTAGTTTTAAGTAGAACAGTTTTTATTATAGAACATTTTTAAAAGCTATATCTGGAATTTAGCATGCAGACAAGCAGACGTTGCGACGGTGGGTAAGGTCGCGGCTATACTGATCATGGTGCTATAACTTAGAACAAAAGTGACGAAATGATAACCGACTAGTTTAGGTAGGGTTCTGCTTTTGGATATAGACTACTCAATTCAATTGATTTTTAATTTATTCGTATAGCAATAATGAAAGTTTAAGTTACGTATTGATAGATGGCATTTTTCTCAAAATATTTACACATTTAGCTTAAACTTGTTCTCCGTTTTACTCAGATATTCTAAATTATCTATAACAAATAACCATTTTATTTTACATAAATTAAAATATTAGGGATATTAGGACACCTTTTACATTTCACACCTTTTATAATATATTAACACACGTATCTTCAAATTAATAAAATCCTCCAATTACGCAATCCTATTTTTTCTTTAACTTATTTAATTTTAAACTAAAATGGTAACGAAACTTGCGTAAATGCAGTGATGCCAGATTGGAGGGAATCCGCCCAAATTTGGGGGTTTTTAAAGTTATGAAGGGAGAATTGAGGGACAATATTTTTGGGGGAATATTTGGACTGATGATGTCTGAACGCGATCAAACCACTAACTAATCTGTGAAAGCACACACACGAATACAAAATGCTGTGCACGATAATAGCCGGGTGGCTCCGAAGTTGCCGCAGAATGGAATGATTTGCATCGTACAACTTGGAAATCCACGCAACACACCGAAGAGTTCTGGGTTGAAGTTTATAATTTCAAAAATGCAGTCGGTGATAGAACATACCCGTAGAAATGTTAGCAAATTACCGGCCGGTGAAAACAAGGAATTTTGTCTTTATATTTTTCTAACGCAGTTGCGGAAAGAGCCTTCTCTCAAGTAGCTATTATTGAAGACAAACGTCGAAACAGATTGGCATTAACACTGCCGAATCCATCTTGAGAATAAGATATAAATTGCTAGAAGGATGTGTTCATTTTAAACCCAGTTCAAAGATGCTAAACAGGTTTAACTCAGAAAAAATACGGAACTGCAACCGGCGCGAGTGAAAAGGCTAATTTAGTCATGGACGCGATTGCTTAAATTGTATAAAATTGTATCAATAATAAAAAAGAATAGCCATTTATGAGTTTTTTTTACAAATCTTGAATTTTGGGGAGATTTCGGGGAAAGTTTGGGGAGAACGCGAGTCGGTCACTTGGCAACACTTAGTAAATGTCAAAGGTTTGAAAAAAGTTAAATAATTTGTCAAATAATAAGTTAATAATTGCAAATAATTCAAGAAATTTAAGATATAATATATTCTTATTTAATTGGTGTGTACCTAAGGATACTTCTAAGTTATTGTGTGGATTACGAAACGATTATGGAAGATAAAATTCAGATGGCCATCAAATATTGTAACAGAAGATTTTAATAAAGTATTTGGTGTTGTAATTATATTGTTTTATTGTAAATCAACATAAATTACTAAGTACTAAATAAAAAGGAGTAAATAGGACGGCCTATGCAGTGGTAGGTACCCTGATTTGTAGGTAGCTATATCTATATGCTATATATATATATATATTCATATGCTTCATACATTGTTGTTGTTACTTGTTGCCAGAGGGCGCGGGCGCTCTGGAATCTTCGAGTGACGGCTCTATCTCAGTATATAAAATGTACTCTGTGATACTGATTGCGGGAGCGGGTTTGTTTATCACCGTGGAGTGCTGCCGGGCGCTTTTCCAACTATGCTTGAGAACTTTCGAACTTGTAAGTTGAAATTGAATATTTATTACATATTTTAGCTGTACCTGCGCATGGCATGGCATGTTTCCCAAGTAAATTCCAATATCATGGGAATATCAGGATAAAAAGTAGGTTTTTGTTAACTTTACCATTTTTTGCCCTAGTACTTCTTCCATCTTCCAGTCCCATTTAAACCAAAACACCGAAAGACCAACAGACTATCAAAAAAGGTTGTTTTTGTATCATGTAAATAAGCAATAAGCAATCGAAAAACACGGTTATTTTGAAACCATAAACAGTCACCTCAATTTTATTTATATGTAAAGAAGTATAGAAGAATGTGTAGTTTTCGCTATCTCGCTGCTTTCCCGCTTACAGCGTAACCAAGGTTCAAATAGCTATTTATCTGGCTGTTGCTTTAGCCTTTTGTCTTTGTTTTTAAACAGCATTGTACACTTAACGGCAAGGTATAATAATAGCCTGCATGTCAGCCATTTTCTCTTGCAGAAATGATGACCATTCGTTATGTGGTTTTTGATTGTGTCGTAAGAAGCTAATTAGGTAGTCATTATACTAATAGTTGAACCAGCACTCCTTTTCTACATCAGCACACAGCTTCTCTGCCGGGATTACAGGAATACTCTAACTTTCTACTAAATTTTCAAGCATAAAGTGGATAAAGATATGTACACCAAAACAAACAAAAGGTTAAGTAGTTATGCTAAACATAAATGCGACAACATAAGGTCGGATTTAAACTTCAAAGAGGTGTATGTGTACTACGTAGGTGTTCTTAGCCATATTATGTAGGTGATAAGAGTGAGCAATTTTCTCAACCTATTAAATAATAATAAAATTCAATATTATTTTAAATCTCTTGGCAAGTTCTTCAGCAGATGCAATGCAGAAGATAATATTAAAATACATATAGGGTTTGCAAGAATGTTCTCACGAAATACCACGGCCCCGGAACGCAACGTCAGCTGAAGGAACAGGGTGGGTTTTTAGTCAGTAGAAATCGGACACTTCTTTTAACTCCAACCGGAGCGAGAGAAGTCATTCGAAGATTTTCCCACCAGAAAAAAAGGTAAAAGTACTAGAAATCATCTGCTAAGTCTTATCGCAGCTATGTTCTTGTTGTGGTAAAAATGTTTGACATAGTGTAGTACTGACCTACATAACCCAAACACTGAGTAACACAATACCCCTTATTAAGGCTAATGTCAGATTATCTGCTGCTTCTGTACCCGTAACCACTCTCAAAGAAGTACAAATGTCCGTTGGGACCAACGGCTTGATGTGCTTTCCAATGCAAGATATAATTAATTTACAACATTTTACTGTATGTAAGTTACAAATTGTATCTCGGTCTATTAAAGCAATTGTGCGAACATCTTGTATGTGTTTGTTGAGTGTGCGTTACCCCAGCAAAATAATGTCGAAAATAGTCATTTAAATCTTATAGTTGCCCAGCTTCTGTAATTGTTAAGCACATTTTTAAATTTGTTACACATATAGTTTTTTAGTTATTACACAAAAACATATTCTGCTGGGGTAACGTTTGAAACGTTACCGCAGCAAAACTTTTTTTTAAATAATGGGAATATCGCGTGACCCAAGGGCTGGCTTTTACCTTGGACAGAGGTTAAGCATTGCCATACAACGTGGCAATGCCGCCAGTCTTTTGGGCACATTGCCAGTGGACAGCGATGCGCACGAATTTCTGGATGCAATATTTTAGTTTATTTTTAGGTGTGTATATGTAGTTTAGGGCTTTTATTTAAATTAAAATTGTATTCTTTCTCAAATAAATTAATAACCTCTACTCTTTCGTATGGGAATATTGAAATAAATATTAGCTATACATTTAGTTGTCTAGACGAGGTAAATGTTACACGTTATTTTGTTTCTGTTCTTTCTTCGGCTGCGAAGTTATTCGAGATTTTGCTGGAGTAACGTTTGTGGTTTTGCTGGATCTCTGAAACGGTTAAGCGGATTCTTATCATCTTTTGTACATGACTTCTTAGGAATTAGTTTTAATTTGTTTCGCAATAAAAATAACAAAATGATATACCGTTTAAAAGTTATTTAATGAAATATAAAAACACTTCTTTAGGTCCTAACACTCTGAATATGAGCTCTAAAGACTTACTTTAAATGTTATTTTGTAGCTTTTAACTACTTTCAAATGTGTATGGAGTTTCATTAGTATCCTGTAGGTAGTTAACAAATTATGATGATATTCAGTTCTCCACGTTCACGGTTACAATGCGCGCGGAGTTATTTGGCCACCGATAAACCTGTATACGGTTATATAAACTGAATGTTATATCAATATTTAGTTGCTTAATTCAGTTATATACCTGTAAAATTTCAGAGTAGTACATACAATAATTAACGAGATAATTAAATAAAAGTCATTAGGAACTTCAAGACGTGGTAATCCGACCAAGTTTAGGTGGTTACAAAAAAGCGACCGCGTAGAACATTATGCTATCTTCTAAAATATGTAGGATAGTCTTACAAGTTTAGTAGAGATGTGTACACAAGTGTTAAAAAAAAACTGCATATTTCTTAAAGAATTTTTATTTACAGGTAAAATAATAATTTTTAAACTTAAAAACAGTAAGTTCTACTATTTTGTAGACAAATTTCAAATATCACAATATTTTTTCCTAGATATATATTACAGATAGTTGTATTCTAAGATTAACTTAAATTATGTAAAAATCACAGATCAAAAATAAAATATTAAACTGCAGTCAAATAATTATGTAAGTCAGAATCATCTTTAGGCATAAATTTCATATCCATAATAATTAAAACGTAGAACCATCATTCTTTCAGAAAGTTTACAGTTAGAACCATCTTTTGGCATACATTAAATAAAACATTTGATTGTGAACATACGTCTTTTTTATTTCCCTGTAAGAAACATGTAAACATGCAAGCAAGCATGTAGCATGCAGTTATGCTAAACGAAATTATGCAGAATTTGAACTCTGCCAAAAGTAATTTATGCCATTGTGAATTCGAATATATAAACATTCGGCTAAATAATAATAATAAATACTAAATAATTTTTATGCCTTAAAAATATTCGTTTAAGGAAGATTATACCAAGTGTGTTATGCCAAATGAATTTCGGAGTATCAAGATTCTGCCAAATAGAAGGAACCCGTGCAACTGTGCCATTGAACTGGTACACATAATACAATATATACCTATCTAATAAGTAGCTGAAAGGTAATAATAATAATGTTTATAGTACAGATATTATAATATTGTTATGTATTTAACAGTGTACGCGTCTGTACCGAAATTTTAAGGTGTATTATCCTACATATTTTAGAAGATAGCATAATGTTCTACGCGGTCGCTTTTTTGTAACCACCTAAACTTGGTCGGATTACCACGGTCTTGAAGTTCCTAATGACTTTTATTTAATTATCTCGTTAATTATTGTATGTACTACTCTGAAATTTTACAGGTATATAACTGAATTAAGCAACTAAATATTTATATAACATTCAGTTTATATAACCGTATACAGGTTTATCGGTGGCCAAATAACTCCGCGCGCATTGTGACCGTGAACGTGGAGAACTGAATATCATCATAATTTGTTAATTACCAACAGGATACTTTGCAGGTAGTTAAAAGCTACAAAATAACGTTTAAAGTAAGTCTTTAGAGCTCATATTCAGAGTGTTAGGACCTAAAGAAGTGTTTTTATATTTCATTAAATAACTTTTAAACGGTATATCATTTTGTTATTTTTATTACGAAACAAATTAAAACTAATTCCTAAGAAGTTATATACAAAAGATAATAAGAATCCGCTTAACCGTTTCAGAGATCCAGCAAAACCACAAACGTTACTCCAGCAAAATCTCGAATAACTTCGCAGCCGAAGAAAGAACAAAAACAAAATAACGTGTAACATTTACCTCGTCTAGACAACTAAATGTATAGCTAATATTTATTTCAATATTCCCATTATTTAAAAAAAAGTTTTGCTGCGGTAACTTCAAACGTTACCCCAGCAGAATATGTTTTTGTGTAATAACTAAAAAACTATATGTGTAACAAATTTAAAAATGTGCTTAACAATTACAGAAGCTGGGCAACTAATTATCTAGAAGATTTAAATGACTATTTTCGACATTATTTTGCTGGGGTAACGCACACGTTTGTTGAAGTATTGAACAACGACATCCGTTGTGATCGTCGGGACAACTTGTCTCAATTGTGCTGAAGGAAAATATTGATTCACGTCTCAGATAGTATCATGCAACTAACATTGTTACGATTTTGTTGAAGATACTAGACGGGAAACCGATTCTATTTCCCGTCGGAAAAAATACGATTTTCCCAGAAACTTGTCAAGGCTATAAATAAAACTGAAGCGGTTGTGTGCCTTTCAAAGAGCTTATATATAGTTATTTAAACGACATTAAATACAAACAAACTACTTAATTTTAAATTTTTGTCTGTGTGACATTTTTTCTTCAACGCCTAAACTTATTTTGAATGGAATTTCACTGGGAGACAGAGCAGTATATTATAGGCATATTTATTTTGCAAACCCATACTAATAATACATATTATGATTGTGAAAGTAACTTTTTAGTCTGTCTATTTGGTATACTTTGTCGCCTTAACAACTAAAGTGATGTTTATGAAATTTGGTTCAGGGATAGATTAGACCTTGAATACGGATGGCTACTTTTTTCACTGAAATGGTTATTTTCTTGCGAGTGAAGCATACTGCTCATAGATGATACATATACTGCTGGACGCAATTTAGTTACAAATAATACGTCAGGACGTCTTTTTTTTTTCGTAAATTTCAACTAGACGATGAGCGTTTAAGTTTGAATTAAGAACAAGGTGCGAGAAGTAGAAATGTTATCCACTCCGCTTTACCCTTATAAAGACTCTTTGACAGTAATATGCATTCGATTATTTTTTTAAGTCGTATGCAAGTTTAATTAGGTTGTGGGACACGATTGAGATATTAATCACGTCATACTTTGGTAGTCCGCAGTGTAAGGTAAATTGCTTGCTCGTTAGAACATAGCTTGTTCTAAAATGAGTATCTTTTTTATTGTGGTCATCACCATCTGCTTAACGTTTTCGCTGGTCTGGTTCGACTTTTATTCTAACGTATGCAAACGAGTAGGTATATATGAAGCGACAGTTCTGACCTTCACCACCCAGTAACTGCGTAACCCGATATCTGCCCGATTAGCTGACCCGGCAGACCATATTCTGCCCTATTTCTCTAAAACAAAGTAACATTTACTTTTAACGTTTTATTTCGCTCTTCACGTTGCTGTGACATTGGATTATTTTGAAAATTAGGTTGATTTGTAGAGTTTCGAGTTCTTTGACCCAAATTGCAGCGCCCACGTCTTATGGGTCTAAATGTAAACGCGCTCAACAAATCAACACACAATTGGTTTTCAAAAAAGAGATTTTTTTTTAAAACAACCAAGGTAATTATTATTATTATTATTTATTTATCTCAGAAAAGAAATCCATACAAAGTTTGTTAGTAAAACACCTTACATTCTATGTTAGTAATAAAATTAATTAAAATAATAAACACTAAAAACTAATTCATATATTTTCCCGCAGCATCAGCTTGACCGCAATGCATGCGAGTCCAATGCTGCAGGAAAACACAATCCTGTTTGTTTGCAATGACTTTCAGAATGCTGTTGGTACTCCCACGAATCCTACGCAGCAGTGACGCAGATCGCCGTCTCATAATAGCGCCAAAGCTATCTACCGCCGCTTCAGCAAACATATTGGACGCGCTGCAGAATCGTGGGAGGCTTTAAAAGAAGGAATCAAATTCCATACAGCCTCTTTCCATCCAAAATACTTCACCAGCGCTTATGTTCTTATCACTTATTTTCCTTCATATTATTTATGATTACCGATCACAGAAGAACACAATTTTTTACGTAAAAAATGACCTGCCCATCCACCATCTGGGAGAACAATTATGTCAGTGAGTCAGTGAGTCAGTGGTAATTTAGCTTTATATAATATGACTAGTATTTGCGTGTTGCGCGAGGTGCACAAATTCGAGGGAACTTGTTATATTATATATCGACTTGTTATCGACTTGAAGGCATACTTACGACAGATAAAATCCAAACGCGCCTTTGTTTTGCTTTGATTGACGTGAAATGTTTGACAACAGGAGACAGAGTGGTTTGTATGGATAATATTTTTTTTTTACTATTTTCCTTATATTTTTTCATAAAACCTTCCTCAGACTTTAACGTTCATAATTCGGATAATTCATTATTCTAATCGCATCACGTGTTTCCCTGTAATTGAATAATTCATAGTCGTCGCCGTTATAAAAATCAGTAAGGCGGTCTATATAATATCTCATCAAGACTTACCCATCAGTGAGTGGCACTTCCTCCAAGATTTGTTTGGCGTTCTCCAGCTGTTCCCGATCATAAGACGCGGCTGCTACCACGGCGGTGATGGCCAGGAGCAGGCAGGCCACCGAACGGCGCTCACACGGGTTTATCATTCTTGCTGGAGAAAAGAAAAGGATCATTGAGCACAGAAGAAGAAGAGAAGAGAGGTGTGATCAAGTGTCATCAACTCATCCTTCATACCTACGGTTCATTCAGGTTGGTTTGATGGCATTCAAATGAAGCGACAACAGCCTCATGACTAAGGTGTCGGCCTTGTGATCGAGGGTCGCGAGTTTGAATCCCGCCCCTTACACTATTCCCTTGAACCCACTTTAGTATTATATCATACATATTTAGCTTAGTTATAGGGGTTAACAATATTGCTAGAAATGTGCTGTGCACATTGCTAGCCATTAAAAAAAAAACTAGAAAACTTTATTCAAATAAACAGTGAAAGTCAACATGAAATCTTTTCGCTATTTTATTTTCTATAACCTTGAGAGAAACCCTTAAAATAACTATATCATTCGGTTTCGTCACGAGATCATTATAAGTATGGGACAGTCGAGGTAGGTACCAGCGAGTGTTTTTAAAAGTAGATTTTACAAAAGAGGAACTCAGAAAAAGACTCGAGAGCTTTGAGGTATTCGGAAAGGTACGCCTTTAGAGAACTTATTGAGAATCTGAGGCAAATTAATTGAAATATTCATAATTTTATAAAGGATAGACAGAGAATGTTTGCAGTTTATCTACAAAGGACTTTAGGTGGTTCGGTTGCCTGTAATGTCCGTATGACGAGTGTTCTAAAAATGTTTTTGCGTATTATCAAATCTATTTATATAATAATAATTTAGTCTATTACCAACTGCTAGGATACAGGCCTCTTCTCCATTATGCTCCATTAGAACGAGTGAGACATCATCCATCACGTTGGCCCAGTGACAGTTGATGAATGTCACATGTCACGCCGGATACCTCACGATGTTCTCCTTCACCTCTGAGAGTAGTGACGATGACGAAAATTACAACTCGTAAGCTATGTAACATGTAAATTAGAAATGCCAAAACAACGATAATTCTGTTTACTAGTCTAACGAGACTATTAGACTAGTTAACCCAACGCTTCTAGCTATGCATGACAAACTTTGTTATAACGAATGCCGCCTATGTGTCATATACTCGTACATTGAGCTGGAACACCAGCCAACGGCACGTTGGCAGATTGACAAGATGAATTCCAAACCCGCCTGTTATCTCCATACTGCACACGCGACGTATTTATTACACGCGCATTCCAACTTATTTGAATAGCCTTCATTTTGAATGACGATGTTGTAACTACTAAGGTTCTAGTTAAGTATTTGTTCAACTTTATCTTTCCTTTAAACCTAATCTATAGTATCTTTGCTATTGTAATCTATATAAATAAAAAAGTGTCGACTAAGAAAGGATTTTTTTTCAGTTATAAACTGCAACTTCTTAAAAATTTCAAGTTACGTTTAATGTTTTTAAGTCAGTTCTTAGCAATTTGGGCTGTAGGAGATTGTAATTATATATAATAATATTTACAGTTTTCGGATTTGTTCCTTTATATGTGCTGTAATTTCCTGCATCTTGCCAATTTTCATAATTCTAAGTTAACGGAAAATCTTCTATATACAACGTGAAACTAAAAGGGTATATACATATCAAGTGCACAGCTTCTTTGGATGATAACAAATGATATGACAAGGGTTTTGTAATCCTATGTCTACATGTGTGGAACTTATTAGAAATTTCAATACATTGATACCAGAGACCGAATCATTCAAATTAAGAAGAACGAAGAGAATTATCGTGTTATTGCATGGTTATTGCCAAGTCACGTGGAAAGTTATTAACCCTCGTAGTGCTATCACAGGTCTGTTATGATTGGCATTCAAGAAACATGATACCGAAAATTTGGTTTCAATTTTAGAATATTTTATTTTGAGTTGAAACCCTTCTAATATCGTTGGATATCATCCAAAGAAGCCGTGCCCTTAGTATGTATATACCCTTTCCGTTACACGTTGTATATAAAAGCGAAATACTACTCACTGATTAATATAGACCGGTTAAGTAGACGCACAGCCTTAGTGAGCTGATCTACGAGTGGCCCAACCTAAAAAAAAAAAAAAAATTCTGCTTAATCACGAAATGTCAGAAACTACAAGTAGTGGGGCGCTCAAATTTTGCATGGGGGTTCCTTTTAGTACGTAGATTTTCGCTAAGATGGGATTTTGTGAAATTCCCACGGGATCGGGATTTAAACGGGAAGAACTTCCCACGCGAACGCGGCGCACGCGGTCTAGAGAGATGGGCGGGCGGGCAACCAAATGATCTGACAAGGGTTCTGTTATTTCTTTTGAGGCACGGGACCCTGAATGAATGTTTGCATGATTTTGTCAGTCGCCTTCGTCAGGCAATCACTGACTAAATGTCACGCTATATGAGAGTATATAGACAAGGCATCAGACCTCAATTTCCTATTAGCTAAAACAGCCACTGAAACTATGAAGTAACGTTAGGTAATCTGTGCTTAGATTGTACGATGTAGAAACACAGTAGGTACGTTGTGTTGGTTCGATATTATCTAGCGAGTTATAAAAGTGGATACAATGGAGATTGCTTGCTGCAGTAATAGGCACATTCACTTTAGTTCAGGTTTCAGTGGAGACGCGAGTAGGTACGAATACATCGGTATACCTGCGGTTTCTTTATTAAAGCAAATTTGTTCATCTGATAAATATAAATATAATATAAAGTTATATATATATATATATATATATATTTAATTCATAAAAAACTTGAAGTGTTTTTGTTTTCATTGACAACCTGTTAATTGGCCTTAATAAACCAATGCCCCGTTTTGAGACAAAAAATAAATGGTCACGTTATATATGGCATACATGCCAACAAAAAAGAGATTGTTTTATAATAAATTAAATTATGTTCGTGTGTGTGTATGAGAATGAGGCAATGTGGTGTATGTGCGTGTGTATTTGGTGCTCGTGTATCTGTCCGAGTTGAGTGAGAGAGTGGTTACTATTTCAGTAGATGTATATCAGGGTAGTTAACTGTGAGTAGCCATTGCTATACGAAGGTGTTACATTTATTGCGTGTATCCAGCGTGAAGTTATATAGAACTAGCGTCATGCTAATGTAGTGTGTGATGTTAGAAAGGTACAATTATATCATTTATCAATTTACAAACCACCATAACGATTCAAAATAAAATAACCACAATACTTACGTGCTCTATTTCTATCTAAGATAATCCTATTCGTGAGAACGTTGGTGTGGCATCTAATCTTGCCAGGTGCAGCTGTAACACTAACAAATCTCGCACACGTATATCTCAACACTACAAACACTACCGGCGTCCTTCGCACCTAAATCCTTCAAGGCAAAGAACGTCACCCCTTAATCATCATCCCTGGATAACTAACACAATTTAGAGGAAACAACATCAAAACACTCCACAGGTCGCCAGGTTACCTCTCCATGTCAAAAGCAGGTCAGAGTGAAAGAGACACACATACACCTTCACACGTGAGTGAAAAAGCCCGAGCATATTTATGATGGATACCACATAATCCCGGTGTTGTACAGAATACAAAATACAGGTCAAACAAGGGAGCTTTAAAAGTAATTAAAATGCTCCTGGAGATTATCTTTTTATACGAAATTGGTGTCTCTCTTTGGATTACAGAATGATCTAGTTCAGCTGAGACCCTTTTTACTTTAATTTTTTAATGGTCTTTGCTTATTTCAGGTAACAAGTGATTTACGGTGACAAGGGTGGACTTACTCGTACCTGCATACAAGAAAACTGGTAAATCAGACACATAAGTGAATGTTTTTCAATTTTTATAGGCATATTGTTGATAGTTATAACGCATGGCATGCAGTACTGCTAATATCATAAAAGTAATTTTATTATATTTTTCATTTCAGTCAGGCGGTTGGATGGTAGATAGCATCTCCCATCCTTCCATGTTGGCTGTAGTTCTACGAAACGCTTCATAAAAGAGTTAAGTACAACTAAAATAACCAAAGCAGTTCGTCTTTTGGCAGCAAACCCAGAAAATGAATCTTTACTCAAGCTTCCCAATTCAGTAATTAAAGAGTCTCATTAAGTATTTTAAGTAATTAGTGTATTAAGAAAAAGAAACGGACCTCAAGAGAAGACATTGGTAACATCAACGACTAAATTAAATCGAACAGAGGTTATTAATTAATCTTATGTAACATAATTAAACCCCGTGATTTTGATATGTCGCAGGGAGATGTTAGGGTTTTAATTCAGCATTCCTTGGAACGTTCTTTTTTTATTGAGGGACTGCTTATAGAGATGATACCATAAAGCGACCACATTGTCGTTGCTCAAGTTAGCCATGTTGTTACTGTCCAAAAAACATATAGTGTATACACGCAAGTATTTTTCAGAAATGAACCAAAATCTGAAAACAATGCATAAAAAACATGATCAAAAAGGTTCGACTAAAATGCTCACTTTTTTGAGCTATAAGGTAAGTAGACATCCATGTTATTGTTACTATTGTTATAATTAATTTTTTTTTCAAAATGGAGCATTTATTTTAAATCTATTAAAACTGCGATATGTCTCTCATTTTGCAATATGACAGGTCGTTCCACGGTACCTATCCTCTTTATAAGCAGAGCCTTAGGATAGGCGTGCGTTTGACCACCACCTCAGCTATCAGTAAGCCATGATGTGGTCGAAGATGAAACACGCCCACCTAGAAGTAACCTATCAGCTCTTGAATTAAGATCATTGCTCTTAGAAAACGTAGACTCTAGCAGGGAAATTTCACTCCTTAGCTTGACGCACGATGGAAGTATTTCCAAAATGTTTTGTTTACCTGGGTGGGATATCCACTATGTAACTATGGGACATCACCGGTCGTCTTGTAGTCGGGTGATGGAACGGACTCCACCTGACGTGTTGTTACTAAATAGTAAAATAATCTTTAATGAGCAGAATAAACGCTTGATACCTTGTTTCTATCACAACTTTCGTACTTTCAGCAACTTTTATGTTCCCAAGGTCGTAAAAGGTGACATTAGTATGTCACATGGCTAGAGTTGGGTGAGGCCGCACCGACTTAGTCCATATCTTGCTAGCATAGAGTCACGAAGTGCTACACTTTTGTTCAATTTCCCGAGTAATACATTAAGACCGGTGACGGCCGTGTTTCACACCGTATAGGGTATATTTATTTTTTCAACTAGACTACCGAAAAAAGATTAAGAAAATAATTATAGTGAGTCGAAATTTTGCGTTACGTAACGCCGTGCTCTTTAGTACTATGTGACGTAAAGAGCCCCCAATTCTAAATTTTGAAGCTTTTTTCTGTCTTTTTAATGCTTGTAAATTTTTATTTGAATTCAAACAGTAAAAATATTGTGTACAATACTTATTTTTTTGAAATTTATGTAACGGACCAAAGCGAGTTATCATTTTGAAACACAGGAAACTACACTATTGTACGAGTCGTATTATAAGAAATATGAAAGCGACAAAACTTTAAATTCCTGTATCTTCTGCTATTGATATAAACTGACGTTCACCGAGTGTTAGGGGACAAAATTACGAATATTAGAGAGAGAGCCTATGCATTGGTCACGGCACACATAAGCACATTTAAATTTCCTCTATACAGCATTTTAAACAATTTCTCGCTCAACCACAAAAATAGTAATGTTTAAATTAGGCCAGTTTCACTCTAATATAGTGAGGAATGAAAACGTTCTGCATCACATAACGAGTTAGAGTTAGGATCTGATAAAAGTTGTTTCACAAACAGGAACGTATTTCATAAATAGAATAAAATTTTATTTACAATGTTTGTATATAAAAACTTTGAAACATTCATTGTAGGTACAAAGTTAGAATCTAATTGAGAAAATACTGAAACTGTTTACAAGTGAACCACTCCGCACATTTTAGTCATAACTATTAAACGTGTAATTAAGTATGGATACATTGTGAAAGTGAATGATGTTTTGAAAAGAGTAACCGTGGAATTTGTTGCAGATTTCAATTTCAAACCGTGCATTAGCATCTGACGTTTTATTAGTCATGGGCACTTTGTACTTTAAATGTGAAATAAAATATCTTGAAATTGGGTTTAGTGTTATGAAGAAAAGACATCATCGTCAACATCTGCTTTGCCTTTCGGTAAATTTTCATGCTACGTAGCATGAAAATTTTGCGTTGCTTCATCTTGAAGTGTTTTTTTTTATTGTAATAAAAAAAAAACACTTCAAGATGAAGCAACGCCTCCCGAGGTCAGTCCGTGGATGGGAGACCATCTTAACATATCGAGTTAGCTCCGTGCCTCGGAAAGCACGTCAAGTCATGTCCGGGCTGTCATTTATACCTACATCTATGGCAGTCGTTACGAGTAGTCAGAAAACAGAAAATCTGACTCCAGTCTTGCCAAGGAGTATTGAGTTACCCACCTACTGGTTCGTGGAGAACATATAGACAGTCCCTCCATGTAAAACACTAGTACTCATCTGCATCTAGTTAGAATGGATGCCGACCCCCCGACATAGTTGGAAAAAGGCTCTGAAAGAATGAAAAAAAAAATGCGTTAATTGGTATTAAAAACCTAAACGCTAAACAAAATATAATAAACAAACAAAACGGTATACAAGTATCGCTTATTCAATTTATTTATTTTCAAATAATATGACAAAAAATAAGCGGTCGATTATGAAAACATAAATCCACCAATCCGTGTTTGAGTAAAGTTTGATTTCAATAGTTGATTCAAACGTATGTTAAGTACATCCACAAACACAGACGGAAAAACTTGATGCAAATCGAATATGGTTCGGTCCGCAATGTTCGCTCGGCATTCCATTCAATATGCACAAACAATCTCGTAAGCTTAGTCGACACTCGGGTAACTTCTCGCACACTTTCATACAACGCAACAACTGATTTTATTTTCCCATAGAAATATATTTGGTTTTAGACTTTATTAAATACCGTTAATAACTATTGTTTATTACCCACAAGTCTAAACGACAGTCTAAGGCCGGCCGCAAACGATCGGTTTCCGAATTAGGTTTCCTGATCAGGAATTCAGATCTTACTAATATTAAAAATGCAAAAGTAGAGAGGATGGATGGCTGTTTGTTAGTTTTTCACGCAAAAACTACTGTATGGATCTGAATGAAATTTATTAAGTAGATAGTTAAAATCCTGGATCACAGGATCAGGGTTAACGCGGGAAAACCCTCGCGGACAGAAACTAGTCGGTATATAAACTAATCAAATGTTTAGAAATTTTAATAGCTAAATAATGCTAATATCTTAATTATATGAACAAACAAAATATAGGTTTAAACTAAAAAATAGTATTACTTAAGTAATTAAAAAGCATGATACGGTGTGAGTGACGGCGCATCGTTAAAGATTTATTGTGACGGTATTAATAGCTCTTTTGAGCGACGCTCGGGGCTGCGAGCAGTGAGCTGTGTGGAGCTACCCGTGTCGCTGCTACTTCATTATACAGCTCTCTGGGGTACATTCAATTCATTCGTTTTTAGGCTTTAATCAATTTTCGAACGTTAAATACCGCTGAGAGGAAGGTAAGTAGTCCTTCTAATGAGTTGTTCCGTCAATATATATTCAAAAGCGTTTAAGCTGTGGCTGCTAGTAATTGAATATGTATTACTTTATAGAGTGCCAAGTATGTATTTCAAGATTATTTGAAATAACATTTAAATGTCTGTCTATATAAAAATCTGTGTTATCTCAAGTGCTTTCAATTGTTTATACGACACTATAAACACGAACAAACTTATTACATTTTGGTCTTTCTGTTTGTGCTGGTTAGTCCCTGGGACGGCTGAACCGATTTTGATGGTACTTTCACTGGAAGATATAGGAGGCTATGGGTAACAAATAGGCTTCATTTTTTATGTCGGAATTCCTACGTGTTCGGTATTTACGCCGGAAAACCTTGAGTGCGTACGAAGTGGTGGGCAAAGCTAGTAATAAATAAACTAAACTTTACGTAAATGCCCCCTACATTCGACTAATACTATAGGACAATGAAGCACTGTATAGAACCTTTGCCCACCACGCGAGGATATCACTATTCAAAATCTGTTTGCGCCACGTTCGGTTGCCACCGATAAATGTTTGTTTGAAAATATATACACCTGCCTTGTCTAGTTTACATTTACGTGTATACATTGAAGTGTACATGACGTGAAAAATTGTTATTTATAACTTATTGCAAAATATGCTTAATTATTTAATTATCATAAAACTGATGGTTTTACCTGCTACCTAAATCATCAGTTAATTCCATCCCTCGCGAATTAAACACTCGATTTGACTTCCATTCTATATATATAAATTAGCGTCATCTATTAAATCTTCCAGCACTGGCTGGAGTGGAAGGGAGTGTCAGATTACTGCTGACTAAATACCCACCCAGTTCCTTCACCTACCCTTGTATTCCGGAGCTGCAATCCTGTATCTTCACTAACTTATTTGTTTGGTTTTTTTTCAGTTATAAATCAAATGTTCATTGCATGTTGAGTTTCTGTTAATTTGAAAGTATTTTTGGTTTGTACAGTCTCTACTATTCTATCGTTTATTCGTATTCTGTCGTTCAATGCCATTTTTACTGACTGTGCGCAAGCAAAGACAGGCTTGTATATTATATAGTATACGATATGAAAAATATTACAAATTCCAACGTCAGCCTACAATATACAATCAGCCACTGATTCACCTATTCTCTCATCACCGCATTTGCATAGTAAGCACTTACGAATACAAGTTGAATGTAAATTTTTGGATAATTAACTTCAAGCTCCTGAACGTAAAAGGTAAAAACAAAGATCCATTTCGGCTAATTGAATGAGAGGAAATTACGTCATCTTGTTTAGTAATCACATCTGGCCTGGCGGGTTGCGTTGAGCACTGCCTTGAATATAAAAGGATTTATATTGCTTTGTCGACCGGCGAGCAGTGATGGTCCAGACTACGAATCACAACTGCTCAGTATGAGGTCTCGAGTTTCATTCCCAGGTCGAGCAAAACGGTCGTATTGGGTATTTCTCAGTCCAATCAGTATCACGGAGTTGGTAGTATGACAACCCCGCACCTCGGTTGGTCTTACTCCAGATCCCTCTCCAGTCGCGTCAGATCGCCGTCCCATCGGACTATAACACTAAAGTAACAGATATTGCGACTAACTTTCACATACTTGTGCATTATAATATAATCTCCTCTGTAGATAGATCTCCGCTGAGGCATGATTTACGAGTTGTAGGTTGCGGGTTGAAATCTAAGCAGGCACATTATTTTGTGTGATTGTCATCATCACCGTCCTAGGATCGAAAATCCGAAGATTTGCGACAACCGATGCGATTTCGACCGATTCCCTCTCATAGATACCTGTAGCCTAGCAGTGAGAACGTTATAGGCTGAGTATGTACCTACTTGAGGGCGTTTTGGGAGCAGCGGCGATTTAACGCGCGTGTACGGTAGTTTTTGGAAGCGCATGTAAGCACTGACGCGTTTATAAGCTCGTAAAAGAGCAAGAGACGGCTCCCCGCTACGCATGTCCTTTTCAAAGTGTATTAAACTGAACGGTTGGTCTTAATGCAACTATTGGTGAGACCCAACATATTTTTCTTCTTCTCGATCGACTTGTCGGTGAATTAGACATGTAAGGGTGTACGCCAAAATGATCGTGTACCTAGGCGCAGAAAAGAAACGCAACTCTAAAACTACCCTTTTTTCGGGGTTAAAATCATCAAAGGAATTCTTTCACTCTGGGTGGAGTGTAAGGCTGTGTCAGACTTCTACGGACCAAAAAGCAACGCTTCAGTTAACATTGTGTTCTGGGGCCGTGGTATTTTGTAAAAAAAATACCACAACCCAATCTAAAAGCGTCTATACCTTAGAGCGCTTTTGGATTGGGTTGCGGGATTTTTTTTTTCATTACGTTTCTAACCAGTAAACCGTTTCGTAATCTAACCAAAAAGAACTAAGTCTACTAACCCGCAATATAATTCAGTGGTCACTACTAAGAGGCCCCACGTGAGCTCGTTAGCGCGCTAACAAATCTATCAGCTAGCCTAATCATAACGAGCCATGTGCGATCACAGCCTATGATATATCCAACTATTATTGAACATTATCGAACTATCGATTCGAACCAAGCTGGTGACTGAAACTTACTGTCACTGCTTACATAGATGTTAACGTCTCGTCACAATTTTGACAGTCGATCCTAATCCTAGCCTCATTCAGATAGATTAATAGGTAGAATATAAGTACTTTATTGTTAATCAAAATTTAAACAGCTTTTTACAGTATTGCTTAATTTATGGTATTCAGCCTAGTACATTCGATTCCATAATGTTGGAATCATTATGAAATCGAATCGTGACCAACAAACCTAATGATGCTTGAGCCCGAGCCTGTACGTGAAAACTATCTCAGAGTTGCTCCCAACAGCCACAAAACGACGGGACGGTCCCAATCGTAACTTGCAAGTTGCAGCCACATACACATCTGATAATATATACATACTAGCCTTTTTGGCCAAACTATCTGTTATGTGGGTACCTATACACTTATTATGTGTAACGTATGTAGGTAGTCTAAGTAACGCGTAAGCGCCAGTCTAATATACGAACTTGAACGTACCGGTTGCATTATTATTATATCGTCACCCGTCGTCCTGAACAAAAGATAGTGTTGTGTACGCCCCCCCCCCCCCCCCCGTACACAACAATATCTTTTGTTCAGGACTTCAGACATATTTATGAAAACGTCGTAAAATTATGTGAAGCTAGAACCTTTTCTGCTCATTTTATAGGAGAGTGTGTGCCTTATGGCTCAATCAACAGCAGTGCCGATGCGGCACGAGAGCCAATATTTATACGTTTTCACTCACATAAAAGTGTTGCAGACTTTCAATCAACATGGTTTTTAGACGGACTTTTATTCAACAGTGAACGCCAAAGAAAAAGTGCTATTGAGTTTTCTATAAGAATTTTCTCAGTAGTAGCCTGAAGTTTAAAAGTTGTCTGTGAGAGACTTCCGAACCTCGGACAGCACGTGAAGTCGTTGGCGGCGGCTGTCAGTTGGACATCTGTGACAGTCGTTACGGGTAGTCAGAAGCCAGAATATCTGGAACTTGTAGCCAAAGGGTCTCGTTATGATAGTCTTTCGCTCCATGTACAACACTAATACTCAGCGGCGTCCAGTTTGACTGAACTCCGCGGTTTCTCCCAACATACAAATTTGCAAAAAGGCTAAGCAGATGATGAGTAACATTTCGCCAAACCTCTACAGAAACATAAAAAACGATGTTAAACTAAAGTTACGGTGTTCTCATAAATATTAGCGAAAGTGAAATGGTAATGAATCTTATCTACTTAGAATTGCAAATGAGCTCGTTAATACAGAATTAAGTATATTGTAGTATCTATACTAATCTATACTAATATTATAAAGCTGAAGAGTTTGTTTGTTTGTTTGTTGGTTTGTTTGTTTGTTTGCTTGAACGCGCTAATCTCAGGAACTACCGTTCTGATTTGAAAAATTCTTTCAGTGTTAGATAGCCCATTTATCGAGGAAGGCTATAGGCTATATATCATCACGCTAACACCAATAGGAGCGGAGCAGTAATGAAGAATGTTTCAAAATCGGGGGATTTTTTTTTCCACGGGGACGAAGTCGCGGGCGGAAGCTAGTAATAATATATAGGCCACTTTACCGATATCGGTAACGGCGGGCTCCAACTGTCCAGACCGAATATGGTTTTAAATTTCATTTTAATACGGCAAAATGTGGTGCTCGTAGCTAAATAATAACAGACGTACGGGTCGATCATCACGGTTAAGCAACACATATCGAGGTCACTCCGTGGATGTGACCCACACAGCTAATCCTCCGCGCCTCGGAAACACGTTAACCAGTTGTCCCGCCTGTCATTTGCACATCTTTACCAGGCGTTACACACAGAAAGTCTGACTATGGTCTTACCAAGAGTTCTCGTGTTACCCAGCCACTGAGTTGTGGAAGTCAGAAGGCATTGTTCCATGTAAAGCTCAGCCGCGTCCAGTCAGACTGAAGGCCCACCAACACATAATTGGGAAAAGGTTAAGGAAGTGATTATTATAATACTTTAAGGTAAAAAACCAGATATTTATATTGTATAAATAAAATACTGGCAATGTGCGTAGAATTCAAGTTATAAGCAATCTTGTTAACTCCTCCTACTAAGTTAAATATGCTCGTGTCTGGAGTGGGTTCACGGAAATAGTGTAATGGGTGGGGTTCGAACCCGTGACCTCTCGATCACAAGTCCGGAAACCTGAGACATTAGGTTATTGTTTTATTACAAGCGTATAACATTACCAATAAACTGCTACTAGATCTTGTGCAACAAGGCGCAAACACGGAATGTACTTTAGGCGACCACTTAGCGCAACAAACATCAAATCAGTAGTATGGCAACACCGAACGGTTCCGGTGTTTAATGCGCTAATCCATACGCTCGGCACATTTAGTCAACTGGCCAGGCTACGAATTTCCATCGAATATTCCTAACATTGTCCTGGGATAACAGATAAATACAGTGATTTCGATTGTATTGTTCTTGCGGCTTGTTGCGATGGGTTTCATTGTTTTGGTTCATTTGAACATTACGCAGTAAATTGTCCTACGCTTTGCAAACTTATTAACAGCAGACAAAACTACATTACCCTGTAGTGTCCCACAGCTGATCAAAGGTCTCCCTTCATTTCATCCAGTGGTCACGATTCTGCACCACATCCTTCCAATTCTTAAGGAAGCTATCCAGGGCGTTCCGCCATCTCCTTCGTGGTCTGCCGCAGCCTCGTGTTGCAGTCCTGTCTTACGAGACTACAGTTTATTATATTATATTTATATATGCGGCAGACATGTTTTGCCTAGTCCCATTTAAGTTGGGCAGCCTTTTGAGCCACGTTGACTATTTGCTGTCTGGAGCACGGCATGCTGTTATAAACGCGATCTGTTAGTTTAACACATAGCATACTGCGCTCTGTAGCACGTTGACAAACCTTGAGTTTCAACTTTTGGATGGTAGTCAAAGTTATGTAAAGATACTTCTATGCTAATATTATAAAGAGGTATAATACGTTTGTATGTAAGGGTAATCTCCGGAACAAATGATACAATTCTAAAATGTTTTCTTTGGTAGTAAGTTGCATTATTGGTGAGTGTCATAGGCTGTAAAATAATATATTAGATCATGTTTTGCATTTAATCCTGATTCAAATCGCCGTTTACAACATAATTATCATTAAAATAAATAGGTATCTTAGACGATATCTGAGAGTTAAAATGCGGGAGTAGAGTGGCCGTAGTCCATAGGTAGATCTAGTACTCGTATTTCAAATATTATTTTTGTATAAAAAATAAATAATACAAAATAAAATTATTCTAATATTATTAATCGCATCATTTTCATTGCACCCGTGCGAAGCCTGCACGGGTCACTAGTATTATCAGTAACTAGTACTCACGCGGGGCTTCGCTCCCGTGGATTCTATCACGATAAAAACATAACTCTCCTTTTTTGCAGTCGCGTAAAAAGTAGCCTATAACTTTCTTCAAGCTTCAAGCTACTTCCATACCAAATTGCATCCAAATCCACCCAGTACTTTCAAAGATTAGCGCGTTCAAGCAAACAAACAAACACAAACTTTTCCGCTTTATAATATTAGTATAGATTGTTATTCGTTATGTTCTCAAAAACCAATCGTCAGCAAAAGATTGAGATAAAGATTTTCATTTTAACCCCTACAAAACTACATAAAATTAAATCGTAGCTCCACTAACAGTGCTTTTTTTTTCTTATTTTAACTTGGTAAAATTATCAAATAAGTCCTCCCACTCCGGGCAGGGTGGGAGGGACTGTCAGACTTTTACTGACTAAAATCCACGGTGTTCCTTCCGCTGCGCCGATGGCGGCGCCGAGCCGCCCGCAATCTGATAAGGCAAGTCCCGCGACGCAACGCCCGGCCGTAACCGGGCCCGCCGCCGCCCCGCGCGCCCCTGCTGGCGCTGCCTCCGCGCTCGCCACCGTTGGCACATCGCGCGCACCTACCGCCGCCGCGCACCCATCCTTCGCGCGTGTTGTCGCGACCCCGTCGAGAGACCCGCGCCTGCGTAAGGCATTAGCCCAGACCGCAGCCCTAACGCCGCCGCGTAGTGCCGCATACGACGCGCCCGCGACGTACTCCGCCGCGTCATCGCGCGCTGGGTCACCTACCCAGATGTCATCAGACTCGGACACCGACGTGCCTCCCAAGCCGCGTCCGCAGAGACGCCGCCGAAGCACCGAGGACTCCACGGATGAAGAAAGGAAAAGGTACCGCCCCGACCCGCCACCACAACGCACACGACAAGAATGTGCGTCACGGCGGCGGGACAACGCCGACAGTCCACGAGCATCGGAGGACGAAGAAGACACCACAGAGGAGGTAGGTGGAGTGCCTACACCTACCCCCACTACTAACTCAGATGCGGCCCGCGCCACCACTTCCAACGCGACCCCGGGTCAGCGGCAGAAGCGCCCCCGCTACCCTCCGTTGGTAGTAGAGCGGCTCCCCAACTGGGCTCACCATTTTAGAGCCTTAGCGACCAAGCTGGGTCGGCCTCCTAATGCCCGTCCGTACGGATCCGGCGTACGTTTCTCGCCGGAAACCGAGGACGAATATAGGCTGATCCAGCGATATCTCACTGAACTTGAAAAGCAGAGTGGGATATCCTGGTTCGCTTATTCCCTACCAGCGGAGAAGCTGGTTAAAGTGGCCATCCGGGGGTTGCCGGCTGACACCGAACCGAAGGAGATTGAGGAAGAGCTCCGCGTATTAGGTTACGAGCCGGAGTACGTGCGCCATATAAGGGCGCGCCAAGGACGACCCGGCTGTATTTTCTACGCCATGTTAAAAAGAACCCCAGATATCCGAACTATCTACGATACCTCCGTGTTCCTGATGATGCGGGGGGTGAGGATAGAGGCATGGCGTGGAAAGCGTGGACCCGCCCAGTGCCATAGGTGCCAGAAATTCAGGCACTCATCGCACCAATGCCACCGCCCGCTCGCCTGCGTGAGATGCGGAGAGGGGCACGTAGCCAGAGACTGTACACGACCGAGGGAAGAGCCGGCCACCTGCGCAAACTGCGGTGGCCCGCACCCGGCGTGTCACGTCAAGTGCCCCGTGTTTCAAAGAGAGATCCAGAACAGGCGGGCGGGAACTGTCGCCATCACGACAGCTAACTCGCGCCGCCCCAAACAACCGGTGGACACAGAGGCCAACCAGGTGGAGGACGGCCACGGCGGCGCGTCCCTGATGGCGGCAGCAAACGGGCCCACGTCACGCGGAGAGGCCACCTCTTCCCGGCGGAGGAGGAACAAGAAACGAGGGGGGAAAGGTAAGGCACAACCCCCCCCCCCCGCAGAACCCGAAGAATCAAGAGAACGCGACCCAGGCAGAGGTCTCGCAGGCCCCCCCCGCCCAAAACAAGGCGCAGGCCAAAACAAAACAAGCCACGGCGACAAGAGGCGCCGGTAAACAAACTAAGAAGAGTAACCCGAATGAACAAAAGACAAACACCGAGGCGGCCGGCGCCTCCGGAAATGTCAACAAAGAATTCATGACCTGCGCCATTAAAATCCTGATGGACCTGATCCAGGCCATCGGGCGGGGGCAAGACCCACAACAGGTCATTTTAGATGGCCTAGCGACATTATTAACGCTCACCCATGGCTAGGCCACTGCGGGTGCTAAACTGGAACGCCCGCGGCCTGCGAGACAAGGTCGCTCCCCTCCGCCATCTCCTGAGGGATCAAGACATCGACGTGGCGCTAATAAACGAGACGCACCTGGGACCAGAAGATAGGGTCAAGTTCCCAGGTTACCTCGTTTATCGCCAAGACGAGCGGTCGGCATTCAACATCAGATATCGTGGTCTGGCAGTGCTGGTGAGGCGAAGAGTCGTCCATCAAGAGCTGCCCCCCTCCACAACTTCACTGTACACGCTGGGTGTGCAGATCCACGTGGCCGGCGAGGATCTCCGAGTATACGCCGCCTACAAGCCGCCCGCAACCCAGATAGACCTGGCTGAGTTGCGGGCCCTGCTCTTCGCCCAGCATCCTACCATCCTCGCCGGGGACTTCAACTGCAAGCATCCAGCGTGGAATTCATACAACACAAACGCCCAGGGGAGACGACTCTTCGCGGACGCGGAAGCCTCTGGCTACACAGTGTCCGGCCCAGAGACGCCTACCCGGTACCCGGACAACCCTCATCACATGCCGGACGTGCTGGACATTGTGATCCACCAGGGGCTAAGTTGCCAGATCACCCAACACGTGATCGACGACGAGCTGCAGTCTGATCATCAGCCTGTACTCGTCGTCATATCTGAAATGCCGACCCGACTGAAGCCGCCAGCGCCACGTCGATTAATCAACTGGTCAAGATTCACAGAGAAGGTTGAGGCCACGACGCCGACTCGGCCCATCACTACCGCCGCGGAGGTCGATCAGTTCGCAGCCGACGTCACTGCTTGCGTACAACAAGCGATAGAAGAGGCGGTCATACCGCCGCCGGCGCAGGGGAGAGGGCTATTGCCGCCCCTGTCGCCGAGCCTGCGAGCTATGATCGCCGAGAAGAGACGCCTACGCAAGCAGTGGCAACAGACAAGATGCCCCGTCATGCGTACGCAACTGAATCGACTCGCGGAGAGGGTAAAGGCCGAGCTAAAGGCGTCGGCCACCGCGAGCTGGGAGGAACGTATTGACGCCGCGGCTGACAGCTGGCCGTCATTACATAAACTATGCCGCCAACTATCGAATACCCCAGCCCCGGTGCGCCCACTACGAGGCACCGACGGGGCTCTTAAGTACATTGCGGAGGACCGCGCGGAGGTCTTCGCCGAGCACCTGGAGCGCCAGTTCCGCCCGAATCCAACCGACGAGCACGCACATGTCGCAGCAGTCGAGCAACACCTTGGAGCCTACTTCGCGACGCCGATAGCTCCCGAAGAAGACCCAGTATTTTTCTCGCCGGGCGCAGTCAGACGCGCCATCCTGAAGACCAAACTAAAGAAGGCTCCCGGGGCCGACGGCATCACCAACGCAGTGCTGCGCCACCTGCCCCACCGTATGGTGGTGGCGCTGGCGCGCCTGTTCACGGCGGTGCTGCGCACGGGGGCCTTCCCTGCTGTTTGGAAGGAGGGGCGCGTCATCATGCTGCCCAAGGCGGGGAAAAACGTACTGAAGCCGGAGAGCTATCGGCCCATCACTCTGCTGCCCACCATCTCCAAGGTGTTCGAGTCACTCCTGCTGCGGCACCTCAACCCTCACATCACCCCAAGACCCGAACAGTTCGGATTCAGGGCGGACCACAGCACGACGCTCCAGCTGTCGAGAGTACTCTACCAGCTGTCCAGCACGATGAACAAGAAAGAGTACGCGGTAGCAGTACTCCTCGACATGGAGAAGGCCTTCGATCGCGTATGGCACGACGGTCTGGTTTATAAACTGGCCACCTCCGCCACGCCCCGTCGCGTAGTGAAGGTGGTCCAATCTTTTCTGTCCAACAGGAGCTTCAGGGTGGTGGTCGACGGAGCACTCTCTTCACCCCGCCCCATCGAGGCGGGAGTACCTCAGGGCAGCTGCGTGTCGCCTGCGTGTTACTCACGTTACACAGACGACATCCCCACCACGGCGGACGCGACGCTCGCGCTGTACGCCGACGACGCCGCGTACATCACCACCTCGATGAACGCGAGGTACGCGGCGACGAAGATGCAGCGCGCGCTCAACATGCTCCCCGAGTGGCTCGCCAAGTGGCGGCTCTCCGTAAACGTGAGTAAAACGCAGGCTATTATCACAGGCTCAACCCCTCTGCCACCACCCTTGGAGCTCATGGGAGCCGAGATCGAGTGGGCGCCGCAGGTCAAATACCTCGGCGTCACCATCGACCGTCGGCTCACGATGCGGCCGCACGCCAAGCAAGTCGCGGCGCAGACAAAGGTAGCCCGCTCACTACTTTATCCAGTGCTATCGTCCCGCCTCCCGGCGCGTGTCAAGCTGGGCGTGTACAAGTCGTACATACGCCCCCTGCTGACATACGCCGCCCCCGCCTGGTTCGTCCTCACTGGCGAGACGACCCGCAGGCCGCTCCGCGCGCAACAGAACATGGCGCTGCGGACCATAGTAGGTGCTCCTCGCTATGTGAGGAATGACGTAATCAGGCGGGACCTCGGGATTGAGGGCCTGGATGAGTACGTGCAGCGCCTCGCGAAGGCGATGTTCGCGCGTGCCGACGCCTCTGCCTGGCCTCACATCCAGCACCTGGCGCCCCTGCACGCGCGCCCGCCAGACGCGAGGAGGCTGCCCAGAGATCTGCTCCCGACAGACGTCGCGGCCGCATCCCCCCCGGACTTGACTCCTGGGTAAGTCGCCCCACTTTACACGCGGCTTACTCAAACAAATATACTACGCATAACAACACTTCACCTAGTACGTAACGTGTTCTAAGTTAATATAGGCACGCTACGTACTAAAACACTCATACATGACTCTACATGCGCTATACATAACTAGCACCGAATAGCAGCGCACGCTATTCGGTGCAGACGCACTGAGCGGCGACACACAATACAATGCCGCTCACACATACATTCTCGGCTCTGTGTTCGAAACGTAACCGGCTAGATCTGGAAGCGGGACGAACCAGAGCCCCGCATTCACTATAGGTGCGCCAGAGTCGGCACCCTCGTCGCTGGTCGGCTCCCGCTGGGCTTCCCCCGTATGGGGGTTTCACCCGGCGGGGTCAGACCGCCGGGGTGTCGTGAAGAAACGGCGTCGAAAAATCGGCGCCGCGGCGCGCCTATAGTCACACAATAGCAATGAATCACGCGGGTGTGCGTTGCCGTTCACTTTTGAACAGGCGCTTTCAGCGCACACCCGAACATCTACGCCGCCACTAGGCAACCCGAAGACGGTCCCGTATTTACGGGACACGGCATGCTCCCGCGGGAGTGGGGAAACCCCCCGTGACCGCTCGCCGCGCCCCTGACGGGGCGCAGCGACTGCCCAGAGAGCGGTGTTCCTTCAATAACTCTTTACATACCGGAGCCACGGTAACGGGATGAGTCCCACGACCTCGGCGGGCTTCGGCCCTCTGCAGAGGGGGCCTCGTCATGTTGCTGACACTGTTTGAGGCGCGCGTGGAACACGACGCGCCGTCGACCCGGGCATGGTCCATGGTCGGACAGCGAGTTGCCCTTTACTCGCTGTCCGCATGCCCGCGCCTACGGTGGCCGGAGATCGTCGGCCGACGTCCGACGCCGTGGGCGTCTACCACTGCGGCTGGGCTGGAGGGAGGACGCCATCCTCTCCCTCACGCGGCCCGCCTCCTCCTTCGGAAGCATGACTGCTTCGCAGAAGGAGGCGACCGCTTCCCACTCCCTCTCGCCCCGCAGCATGGCCTCGACCAAGGCCGGGCGCGAGAGGTCTCCGCCTATTGTCGCCGTGAGGACACGTCGGTGCTCTGCCCAAGCTGGGCAGTCCTGCACCGTGTGCTCGACTGTGTCCTCAGGGCGACCCTCGCAGTGGTGACACCCAGGCGTCTCTTCCTTACCCATCAGACACAGGTACCTCCCGAAACTTCCGTGTCCGGTGAGGACCTGCGTCATGCGGTAGGTCAGGACGCCGTGACGCCGATCTAGCCACTCCTCAAAGAGGGGTCTTACCGCCGCAATTGCGGCGTGCCCGGCCGTCGGTTGCGACAGTCGTTCCCTCCATACTGCCCTGAGATCGCGCCGGAGCTCTTCCCGCCGCGCCTCGACTTCTCGAGCGCGCCATTCATAGACGCGCTGGAGGGCAGTCGCCTCCAGATCCCAGGGCAGCAATCCGGCAAGGAGGTTGGCCGACTCGCCGGCGATCGTGCGGTATCCCCGGATCATTCGGATAGCCATGACCCTCTGGCATGCGACCAACTTTCGTGGTCGCGTCCGGATGCACAGGGCCCACACTGGGGACCCGTAGAGGGCCATGGACCGCACGACGCCGGCGTACAGCCTTCGGCAGGAGGCGTTTGGCCCGCTGAAATTAGGCAGGAGTCGCCTGAAGGCGGCTGCTGCCCGGTTCAGCTTTGGGGCCAAACTCAGGAAGTGCTCCCTGAAGTTCCACCGGCTGTCGAGGACGAGTCCCAGGCACTTCATCATCCTCCCGACGCCGATGCGAACCCCCTCCACCGTTATGTGGGACTCGGACCGTGGCGCGTTCCGACCGCCATGAAAGCACATGGCCTCGGTCTTGTGCAGCGCCACGTCGAGTCCCAACTGCCGGATCCTATGAACGACTGTCGCAACCGCTTGCGTCGCCAGGTCGGCCGCCGCCTGGTGCGACTCTCCCTGCGCCAGGACGAGCGTGTCGTCAGCGTAACATACTACGCTGACGCCGTCAGGGAGGTCGCCGCGACCACAGGGGCGGCCCCAAGACCGATCCCTGTGGGACACCGCACGACATCTCTCACCGGTTCCACTCTCCCCGGTGACCGGGGTAGATGACGGCTCTGTCCGTCAGGTAGTCCTCGACTATGCGACGGAGGTAGGTCGGCACCCGGTGATGCCGGAGTGCCTCCCTGATGCAACTCCAGGGCAGGGTATTAAAGGCGTTGGTGATGTCCAAAGACACCGCCAAGACGACCCTGCCCCGGGATACCGCGTCCCCCGTCGTGAGGGCTCTCACGCGCATGATGGCATCCACCGTCGAGCGCCCCCTGCGGAAGCCAAACTGGCACTCCGCAAGATCCGGGCCCACCCGATTCAGGTGCCCGAAGAGGCGGTCTGCAATTACTCTTTCCAAGAGCTTGCCCGCCTCGTCGAGCAGCACGATGGGCCGGAATGCGGACGGAGAGTCCGCAGGGCGCCCGGCTTTCTGGATCAGGACCAGCTTTCCCGTCTTCCAGCGAAGCGGAAACTGGCCCCTCTCCAGGCATGCGCTAAAGAGCCCCCCTAGTCGAGGCCCGAGAGTCTCCGAGGCCAGGACCCAGGCTTTCCCTGGCAAGCCGTCGGGTCCTGGGGCGGTATTTTTGGCCTTGAGCCGTTGTACCGCCACTCTCAAGTCTACCTCGGTCACCTCTGGAGCGTCGTAGACGTCGTCGTCGCTGTGGTCCGCGTTTGCGCCAGCTTCAGGTTCCGTCGGAGAAGGAGCCATGGGCGGGGGAGCGTGCTCCCATTGCGATGGGAACAGGGCGCTCACCACGTCCTCCAAGAACTGAGGCTGGAGACTCTGCGTCAACGGGGGAGCCCAGGGGTGGAGCTTCTCTTGCACCCACTTGTAGGGGCGGCCCCATGGGTCCCCGTCCAGAGTCGCCAGCATCTCCTCCCGGGCCAGTTCCTTGGCCTGCCAGATCTCATCTCGGAGGACGGCCTTCGCTGCCCTGTAGCCCTCGTACAGCTCCGCCTCTACAGTCGCCGCATCCGAAGGTCGGGTGCGGCGCCTGCGGAACCTGGTGTACCGGTGTCGCGCCGCAACGCACGCTTCGCGCAGCGCTGCTAGCTCGCTCGACCACCAGTACAGCTGACGCCGGGCGCGTCCTTGCCGGACCCGGGGCATGGCCACGTCGCAGATCTCCGACATGGCCTCCCGGAACCACTCCGCCTCGTCGTTTATGTCAGCAGGCCTGTCCGGGGGTGACTCCCAGGCCTGCACGATCGAGGCTTCCAGGAATAGCTCCCGGTCCATCTGCTTCAGCGCCCATCGCGGACCACTCAGGTCCCGTCGGACCGGTGCGTCTGGGGTCTGGGCGGAGACGTCGAACCGGATATATCGGTGGTCGGAATAGGTCTCCACCTCCTCCACAACGCGCCAGTCGGTGACGCGCGGTGACAGGCTGGGGGTGGCGAACGTAACGTCCACCACCGACTCGCCCGTAAACCGCACGCACGTGGGGACAGAATCCCGATTCTCGATCACCAGGCCCTGCGCACGGGCCCAGTGCTCGAGCATCCTGCCCCGCCCATGGTCCGTAGACCGGGAACCCCAAGCCGGACTTTTGGCGTTGAAGTTCCCGAGGACGAGGGCGGGGAGGGAACCGAGGGCGACGACGACGTCTCCCAGCTCCATTAGGGAGTTCTGGAACTCGGCGAGAGTTCGGTTCGGGGAGAAATAAACGCCTACCACAGCGATCTCCCCGAACCGTGCTGCGACGATCCCACGCCCTCTCTTGACGCGATCGAGGGGCGGGGTACCGGCGGCGGCCGACGAAACGAGGGTCACCGAGCCGGCCAAGTCCGCCACCCAGTCATTCCTGGGCAGGACAAAATACGGCTCGGCGACCACGGCGACGTTGATCAACCACTGCGCCATGCTCTGGAGCAAAAGTTCCTGAGCAGCGGCGCAGTGCACTTCACGGTTACGTCTAAAGATTAGACGCAAACCGGAAGTGAACCTTTCCTCCCCCTTGACCCGATCTCTGAGACCAGGCCCCGCGCCGTCTAGAAGCTCGAGCTAGCTGCTCGATCCTCCAGGCGGCGCGCCTTTCCCCCGGTGTGTCCCTCTTGGTCTGGTTTCTCCCTCTGGGCCCGTCCGGCATGAGTGCCTCTACCGGCATGGCCCCAGAGATCATCGAAACACGCAAGCCCCACCACGACGACAACGTGGGGACACAGTTGTTGGGGCCACTAACAGTGCTAACACAACACTTGTACAGTCGGCCAAGAAAGTGGTGTACCACCCTAAGGTTGAATATCGCTTGCAGATTCATAGGTGATAAAGATTAGTTTCGCTTGCAGATCGATCTGACAACTTCTATTGCTGTCTTTATCTGATTATTGATAACGACTATTACTGTTTGTAACGTGACAGCTGTTCTTAGTTTGAACTTGATGGAACCAATGACGTCGTAAAATCAACGGCGGGGGGCTGTAGATTTTGATGACAAAATTGTATCTACAAATTCAGAATTGTAATCAACAAGTTACATAAAATTGTAAAGGCACAAGGCGAGTCCACAAACCTACAATTTCTGTAAACTTGTAATTACAATATCAATAAAAAACAAGCTAAAAATAGATTTATCCTTTTATTAAATTTCTACAATCAATTTTAAAATACTTATAACAAACAAAAACATAGCATATATAGTAATATTTAGAAGATATTGAAAATTTTTAAAAATTAGAAACGGGTGTAACCGCCGTTGGCCTCTATAACCTCTAAAAGACGAGACCTCATTGAACCAACAAGCCGTGAGCAAATATCGGTTCCCCGCATTTCCTCCCAGATATAATTACAGTGACTAATAAGAGCTTGTTTGGTTCTTTCATTTTGATGCGACCATCGTTGGACCATAAGGCCCCAAAGATTTTCTATCGGGTTGAGGTCCGGCGATCTTGAGGGCCACTGAATTACCCTTACGTCAGTGTGTGAACGAAACCAGGCTCTTACGATCCTCGCATTATGAATTGAACAATTATCTTGAACAAAATCAAATTGTGGCACTTCGTTCTCCGGGTAAACATTACGGACTGTCGGTAGCATTGCATTCTGAAGCACGTCGATATAATTTACAGCCGTCGCTCGAGGAGGTAGAGAACACAATTCTCCTACACCATCCGTACTCATCCAGCCCCAAATATTTACGGAAATTCGACCTGATTCTCTATTTGGGATTACATGATCATCTTTATACCGTGTTGAATTATATCGCCAAAGGTGAAGACGTCCATGCTGACTGGATTTAAACGTTTTTTCATCACAAAACACTGTATTAGACCAATCAAACTCTAAGTGCTCTCTGGCGAAGTTCAGACGAGCAAGTCTGTGAGCATCCGTCAAATATATTTTCTTGGCGTAATGCCTGTGGTGCAACCCCATGTAATGTAGATGATTCCTTATTGTTTGGGCACTCACATCGAACATCTCCGCAAAATGTTTTGTGGGCTTAAAACCATTGATTTCATATTCCCGTCTCATGAATTCTCTATCGTTATTGGAGAGTGCAGGCCGGCGACCACTTCTTCTGTGATCCAACAAACTTCCCTCCTCTCCTTCACGACGAATCCAAAAGCGGACAGAACGCCTCGATATATTCAAATTCCGGGATATCGCACTGATACTGCTTCCCTCATTAAATTGGGCAATTATTTGTGCTCTTTCGGCAATGGTCAAGTTGGCAGGCATTGAGATGATTTTATATGCAGTTGATTGAAAAATAACACGGAAAATATATCGATTTTTTGCATATATTTGACAAAATGTCAATTGTCAGTTTTCTTTTTCAAATGGAATTCGGTTGTCTAAATAGTTTTTATTACTTTTGTTTGGAAACATTTCAATTGCTTTGTAGAAACTAATGTCCTTTTCATTTATACTAAAGGTTAAAATGTCATGTACTTATATGTGACATATGACGTATGAATACTAAATACATAGGTTTACGTCATGATAATGTTGTCTCTTTCAGTAATATCTTTTTATAACGAACCTTGTTGTAATTTTCGATGACCGGGAAACTAAATCAAAACTGGTACACCACTTTCTTGGCCGACCGTACAACCGTCGCTGTCCCCAAATACCCTTCTGTCTGCAGACCTCCAAATTCTCAAAGATATAGTGTTATCGTCGCAATAGAAACTATTCCGAGGCAGTAATGGTTGGGTTTTGTATGCGATCATTGTTTGCCGTCTATATATTACTAATGTAACGACCTACCGATACTACGGCTATGAATTAATGGCGTTTGGAAACTGTTTAGATCGTATTGAATATATAAATGGCAGGCGGAGTGGGGTGTGTCGGCTAGTGTAGGGGCGAGTGGGCAGCGTTTAGTGTGCTGACCGAGAATATTTTCATGAACACGCTTTGATGATAAAGTTGTATGGTCTCACGGGTTAAGGGTTTTCTGTAAAATATACTAAAATTCTATAGGGATAAGAGAGCTTTTAGAAAGGATCCGACTAGCATAGTAGAAAGTGACCTAAGTCTAGTCTAGCTGCTGAATTCATGCAACTTCTAATTTTGATATATCTGACCTGACTGACTGACCTTTAATACTAAATTCTATTACCGGAAAACAAAACGATCGGCAATGCATGGCGCATTGCCGATCGCACAAATGTTTTGGGAGTACATTCTTTGTGCGTACATCTAACGAATGGCATTCCCTGTCAGAGTCTATTTTTCATGATAGCTATAACCTTGGGTAATTAAATCTAGGTTGAATAGGTTATTTCGAGGCAAGCGTGCTCCATCTTCACCACATCATCGCTTACTATCAGGTGAGATAGTGCTCAATCGCAAGCCAATCAACTATACAACGTGTAATTTAAAGGGTATATACATACCAAGTGCACGGCTTCTTTGGATGATATCAAACGATATAGCAAGGTATTTGTAATCCTATGTCTACATGTGTGGAACTTATTATAAATTTCAATACATTGATACCAGAGACCGAATATTTCAAATTAAGAAGAACGAAGAGGATTATCGTTTTATTAGCAAGTGACGTGGAAAGTGATGACCCTCATAGTGCTCTGCACGTTGTATATATACGTGTAATGGAAACCCCATATCTATCCAAAGGGACTGAAGACAACATCTGGTATGGAGTCTCTATGCAAAGTTTCAGCTCAAAATAAGTGACTCAAAGAATTGATACCAAATTATTGGTTTCATATATTTCTTGAATACCAATCATAACAAACGTGTCACAGCACTACGAGGGTCAATAACTTTCCACGTCACTTGCCAATAACACGATAATTCTTTTCGTTCTTCTTAAATTGAATAATTCGGTCTCTGGTATTGTGTATTGGAATTTGTAATAAGTTCTACACACGTAGACTTAGGATTACAAAACCCTTGCCATGTCATTTGTTATCATCCTAAGAAGCCATGCACCTGGTATGTATATACCCTTTAAATTACACGTTGTATATAAAGAATACATTTCCTCAAATATAAACATTTTTGAGTTCGGCCACTTCCTTTCTAAGCGACATTTTAATACAAACACGTTGGTCTATTGTGAGGAACCCTGAGTTATTAACTAAGCAGAATGACCTCCTTTAACTGTCGAGTACCAGGGTTGAAACAAACCCACCCTACTACCTTCACCCTCGTGTCAATCATACCTCGATCAGTTGCCAAGAGCGATTGTTTCCCGAGATCATTGAAGTAGTCTGCAAGCTCTCAATTACGACTTCTTGCTTGTATCATGAAAGTGGGCCAACAAACTCTTTACTTAATATCTAAGAAAGGACAGAGCCTCGTAGCTTCGTAATAGAAATAGGACTGATCACTGGATGCCATGCCAAGTAATTAAGTGGGCTGATTTAATAGAATTGGATTAGAGAAGTGTAGTGAACGATTGTCTTCGGACCCTGTTGTTGTTCTTCTTAATGAGGGCGATTTGAGAGGTCAGATTCGGAGGGTATTTTCAAGGGTGACGGGATTTTCATAGAGTAAAATCGGATTGTGTGTAGGTAAGTCTAGAGGCGTACCTACTATTAACCCGAGCTGAGTTAAAAATAGGCATTTGATGTTTTTAGTATTACTATACCTTTATTTTTGAGAAATTTGGTATTCTAAAAGGATTGTTACGTTTTTAACTTACTTCTCTTTTCAACAAAGGTAGATATACTCTTTATTGTACACCATACTAGAATCAAATATCTATTTCAGATAACGTTTCGATGTTTTTGGCAAAGAAGAGAATGATTCGTTTAAACATTTCTGTTACTATCCGTATTTTATTTAACATCAAGCTTAAATTTATGTATAAGATTGAATAATATGTCATGCCTCTTATCAATAAATAAAAAGTACTCTGCATACATTTTTAAATGAAACACGTAAATTAAGTGTTAAGTTATAAAGCTGTACATTTCTACAAGTGACGTACCTACTCTATAAGAAAATAATATATTATTGTTATTTCTTAAGCCTAATAACGAAAAGAGAGATATAAAAATAATATAAACAATATCATTTAAACTATACATTTGGCTAAGAATAGGTAGACATATTTTAGTAGTAAACTTCAGAAGTTTACTTAAACGTAGGGCATGTCCTGTATCTTGGGTATTAGCGTTTTTCACTAGTAATTCCCAAAGAGAAGCCCAAATTTAGCGCTTAATGTTCGTGCAATATAGTCACAAAGTATGATGAATGTTATATACCTTATATTATTACGAGATAGATCATGCTTTGCGACCTTGTATTACAGGCATACTAAGCACAGTTATGTATCAAAATAACCTCATGTTTGAAGAGGCTACGCTCATTCAATGCATGTGAGACTAAACTAGCTCAATATTTGGTAAATAAAGACACTCCTCGGCACTGAATGTATTAAGTGCATGAGCATACATACATAGACTTGAAAAGGTTACAAAGGTTGACTAGAGAATACTTTGTTGCATAAACTTTAAATGAATAGGCTGTGGATCACATTACCCTCCGCAGTCAGGTAAGAAAAGCGGAACCCAATTAAACATATGGTGAATTAGATATTATTTTTAAAAGCACAAGCTCACACGAACAGTAAATGTCAACGAGACTCCTTTGGAACAAGAAAAACAACGATCCGAGAAATGTTTGTTGTTACCGACCGATAGACAGCGCTAATGAGAAAATACAAATTTCTGGGACAAAGTTCGACTTGAAACTTTACAAAATTGTCGGGCCGAGTAAACTGTAATTACAAAGGTAGATTTAAAAGTGATATTATAAAGAAGACGAGGACCTCACTCTGGATAAGATTTTAAAGAGAATAAAGTTATAAGTTAGGGGTGTTGTGTTACCTGGCAACTGGGTTGTTAAGGTCAGATAATATTTTAATAGTTAAAAGGTGGATGAGGAGCTAGTCGCTCAATAATAGCACGATACTCCTTGGCAAGACCAATGTAAGACTTTTTGGCTTTTGACAAGCCGCGACGACTGCCGAAGATGTTCAATTGACAGCCGGGCCCGACGGCTCAACGTGCTTGTCAAGGCACAGAGGCACCACCAGGTCAGCATCCACAGACCGAGCTCAACAAGTGTTGCTTAACCTTGCAGATCAACCCGTGCAGCTCTTAGAGTTCCTCCTGTTTTATACAGATATTTCGTCTTTAATAAGTAACAATGTTTTATTAACAATTTATTAAGTAGTTATATGTGATTTGGGTAAATATAAAAAAAAAATTAGCTTAAAATAGAATTCTTTTTTTTTCACGCCACCTTCCGAAATTAAAGTTATTTTTGACTTTGTAGTATTTTGATATGGAAGTCGGTTCTCTGTTTTCCAAAAAAAAATTTTTCACGCATTCATAGTGGTTCGGTTTATAATTTATCTAGTTACAAAAGCCATAATGTCAACAACTTATCACCTTATACAAAATATTGCTTTTCCCGATACATAGCCGTAATTTTTTGAGGAGTTCTCCTGGTACTTGACCATCAGCTCTACATCACCATATGCATTCATGCATGGAGACATCGAGGGAACTCTTCAAATATTATAGGCGCACCTATAGCATTTTGGGTATTTTTTATAGTACCTTATGCAGTTGCTCTCGAAAAGCACCATTTTAGGAAGTGGAATTGATGATGAAGACCACAGATGGCCACCGAAACTACTCAATAATAAGTATTTCGTGGATTGCGATTAGATTACTTGAATATAGATGTTAAGCACTTTATGCGCGTCACAATGCATATGGTGAAGTAGAGCTGATGGTGAAGTACCAGGAGAACTCCTCAAAAATTAACGGCTCTGTACCAGGAAAAGCAATATTTTGTAAAAGGTGATAAGTAGTTGAAATTTTGGCTTTTGTAACTAGATAAATTACAAACCGACCCACTAAAAAGCGTGAAAAAATCTTTTTAGCAAAAAATAAAACCGACTTGCATATAAAAACACTACAAAGGCAAAAATAACTCAAATGACACCGACCACCGAAATTTAAGTTATTTTTACCTTTGTAGTGTTTTATATGGAAGTCGGTTTTATTTTTTGCTAAAAAGTTTTTTTTATATCTAACTTTGTCTGTGCTGTTCACAGACAAAGTTAGATATAGAAAAAAACTACAACAACTAAACAAACCACCGATTAAGGCCCGGCTTCTATCTTATTTCGTTTATATTATATACTTCGCACATATATTATATACTTCGACGATAATATGTCGGCATCAGCGAGCGTTTTTCGCGTGGCTGATTTTTTTGCTAAATTCAATTGAAAATTTCTTGCCATGCACACGCTAAGAAAAAGAAGTTCAACACTGAAAATTAAGTTCCAGATTCCATCTTCATTTTCAAATGTAAATAAGGTTCAAAAGTAAACAAATTTCAAAAGTAAACATTCACAACGGCGCCACGGTCGTGTGTACAGCACTAATTACATACTCCGTATTTAATATTTTCGTTAACTAGTATAAAGTGTAAATCTTAACTCAAAAGTTATATCAGTGTCAAGCACAAGGAAAGTTCTTTGTTTGGTGATATTGCTCATTTAAACCAGACACGGATTACTTATGTTATTACAGTGTTAAGTGGATCAGTAAACACTAATCAGCTACTTGACAGTTGTGGCCTGGGTGATCGCAAGCGTCGACCGGTCTACCCCCGTGTACTTTTATATCAGCCGTTTGCAGTGTTAGTCAAACTTTCGACTAAAGTCAGCCAGTAGAAAACATGTTTACCTGTAGACGCTGTGATGCCGAATCCAGAGATGGTGCCACGTGTGTGGCTTGTAAGGCGAAATTTGACTTTCCCTGTGCTGGGATCACAGAGGCTGGATGGAGAAAATTGGGTGAGCGCAAGTCGACCTGGAGATGTCAAAACTGCAAAGCGACGCCGGTTGCCAGTCCTCAAACAGGTAGTTTGAAGATATCACAAGTCAACTCAACTCAACACCATCATGCTTGAGCTTCAAGGTCTATCAAGCAAATTAGAAGCATTGCCTGCGCTAATGGAGAGTGTGAAGGTAATCAAGAATGAGCTTGCAGAATTGAAAACCATACGGCAAGAAATGTCTGAAATGAAATCGTCCTTTGGGTTCTACAGTCAGGAAATAAAAGCTTTGACAAGCAAAGTGTCCGTTCTGGAAGATGATGTCGAGGCAATGAAGAATACCAAGGAAGTGGTGGTCAAATTACAGGACAGAATTACTCAACTTGAGAATCAGCAGTTAGAGAACGAACAAAGGTCTCGCATGAACAATATTGAGATAAAAGGAGTACCTATATCGAAGGATGAAGACTTGTTCAAAGTAATGGCCAAGATCGGCGAAACAATAGATTTTCATATACAAAAGGAACAAATAAACTACATTGCAAGGGTGCCAACACGTAATGACAAAGTAAATAAGAATATTATTTGCTCTGTGCATAACAGCTACCTTAAAAATGATTTTATAGCTGCTGCAAGGAAATATAAAAAACTAAATTCTGGAGATCTGGGCTTTCAGGGTAATAACAGGGTTTACATTAACGACCACCTAATACTGGAAAATAAACTCTTGCTCAATAAAACCAAGAAATCCAAGAATCAAGAATCCAAGTCGTTTTGAACGTATGGAAGATATATTTCCAAGAAATAGGCGTGACAATACGAAATTATGTCAAGTAAAGTGTCAAACCACCCTCATGCGCAAAAGTGTTTATTGCATGGCACCAAATATATATAATAACCTACCAAGTGCTTGGAAAGAGTTAAACGCGGTGCAGTTTAAGAGTAGACTGCGAAAATTATTAGCAGAAAAAGCATATTACAGTGTAACTGAGTTTCTAACTGACAAATTTTTGAAAAATACCTAGTACTTCCGTAAAGGAAGTCATAATGATGTGATTAAATTAATATAATGTGATTAAGATATAATGTGATGAAATTAATAATAATGTAATAATAATAATGTGAATAAATTAATAATAGTGAGATTAAATTAATAAAAATGTAATGAAATTTATAATTTAAAATTAATAATAATAATTTAATATTTGCATGCTGAATGGCGAAATATGGCTGAGCTGATGTATAAACACTTTCAACTTGTATATGTACTACCCATATTTGCAAAATAAAATTCTATTCTATTCTATTCTATTCTAGCCAATGAGCGTGGCTTCGAACATGTGTGGGTTAGAGGTTGTAAAATACTTGTGCGAAAAAACTCCACGTCACCAAAACACTGCATCAAAACGGAACTAGATTTAAAAAAGTTTATTTGCTAATAAAAAGGTCTCAAGTGTTCTGCAAGTTAGTTGCTCGTTTCGAAAAAGTTTTACTTAATAATATGGTCACTAAATTGTTATATGTTAACTCATTGGATGGAAGTTTGAGAAACACAGGTATGTATTTTTTGCACGCATTCCGTTCTCGCCTGCCTTTTGTTCCCTTATCGCTTGTTGTCGTTTATTCATTCAACTCATTAGGCCTTGTTTATTGCCATTATATACTGTACGCTCGTGTAGTTAGAGATGAGATTTACTTACACTGGAAACTTCTTACATATATTTTAAATAATTTTAAAACAAACGCTTTTTACACATTGGATACAAACCGGAATCGTTTGTATTCCACAGTGGAAGATCTATTTAACACAGTTTTTGTTTTATTATGCTACAAGTTGCTACTTAAGCCGTCACTTATTACTTATAACCTTTTCTTGGCAATAAGCCTGAGTGTACCTTATATCCTTTCAATCATTCTTCTGGTGTTAAAATTGAATTATAATGGCGCCTATTAGTTTCTTCTATCAAAACGTTCGGGGGCTACGGACGAAAACATCTGTTTTCTTCAGAAATGTTCATATGAATTTCTTTGATGTCATTTGTCTGACAGAAACGTGGCTTATTGATAGTATTTCAGATAGCGAATTCTTTGATGATCGTTATATGGTATGGAGACGTGACCGAAACTACTCGCAAATAAATCAAAGTATGGGTGGGGGTGTTCTAATAGCCATAAATCGAGAACTTGTTGCCGATGTTCGCAATGAATTGTGCTCGTCAGCTGAGGATCTGTGGGTTACTATTACTTTACACCAAAAGAAACCTAAAGTAACCTATAAAATACATTTATGTGTTGTGTACATATGTTGTCAACAGTCTGGCAACTCTTTAATGATACAGCTTAATAATTTTTCCAATAGCTTAGCCGATATTATTCTCAGACATCCCACAGATAAGTTTTTAGTGCTTGGTGACTTTAATCAGCCGAATATAGATTGGCTTTCTGCTGTGGACGGTGATTACTTATATCCTGGGAACTTTCATGGTCCCATCCAAACCAGTTTTTGTGATACTCTCACCGCTTGCAATCTATTACAGTACAACTCGCATCGTAACGCGAATGATAGGATTCTGGACCTCGTCTTGGCTAATAGTGAAGTTGTTGTCACTTGCAGTCAAGATCCCCTAGTGCAAGAGGACTCACACCATAAGGCACTCTGTATCTCTGCTGACTTCGTTCAACTTCATCGACTTAATTCTCGGCCTCGAGTCAAGCTCTTGTATGCTCAAGTGGATTATGCTGCTATAAATCAAGACATTATGGCAATTGATTGGCCATTAGAACTAAATTGTAGAGCTCTCAAAGAAGCTGTTAAATTCTTTTATGACACCATCAATTTGCTTCATAATACATATATTCCATCTAAAATTATTGTTCCGAGTGGTAAGTATCCACCTTGGTACAAAAGCCCTCTTATTAAAGTTCTTAAAGAAAAGGCTAAAATCATTCAAAATTTTAAAAAATATGGAAATCTTTCGGACTTTCAGTCTTTTACTACCTTGCGTCAACGGGCCAAAGATATGGAGAAAGAAATGTTTGATAACCACTTAGCAAACATTGAGTTTGCCATTACTAAAAATCCTAGGGCTTTTTGGCAATACGTTAAATCCAAACAGCAAACCAACTGTTACCCATCAGTGCTTAAATTTGGTGACATCTCGTCTAGTAATGGCGAGGAAATCTGCAATATGTTTGGGGACTATTTCTTTTCTAACTTCCAGGAGTGATCTGACTCATTTGGGTTGCCCACTTTGGAAAGAGACCAACTTGATGATCAGTCCACATCCATTATGTCAGATATCTGCACCAATGATGTGCGGGAGGAGGAAGTATTTCGGTTGTTAAAGCAAGTTAACATTAACAAATCTGCGGGCCCGGACAATACCTCACCAATTTTCATAACAAAGTGTGCCAGGTGTCTGTCAGTTCCATTAACAATATTATTTAAACGGTCATTTGACTTGGGAGTTGTGCCTACTATCTGGAAGTCGGCGTATATAACACCAATTCATAAAAAGGGACCTAAGGACAGCGTTGATAATTACAGACCGATCTCCAAACTCTGCATATTTGCCAAAATCATGGAGAAAATAGTACATGTACAATTGTCTTCGTCGCTTAAACTTAGTTTCTCAGAACATCAACATGGGTTCTTAAAAGGTCGCTCCACAACATCCAATCTCGTTGTGTGTAGTGATTATCTGTCAGAGCATATGTCCAGAAGGTCTCAGGTTGACGTTATATACACCGATTACAGTAAGTGTTTCGATCGAATTGATCATGCGCATCTAATGCGCAAACTACTATTAGTCGGTGTGAGAGGTAATTTGTACAGATGGTTCAAATCTTACGTAGAAAATAGATGCCAGACTGTAGTTCTGAATGGGTATACCTCGAGAGAGATGTACGTCCCATCGGGGGTTCCACAAGGATACCTATTGGGACCTCTGCTATTCAATATTTTTGTTAATGATATAGCCTCTTGTTTCCTAAACTCTAAAATCTTACTGTATGCCGATGACATGAAAATTCTTAGCCAAGTGTCAACCACTGAGGATGCACACCTATTACAAGAGGATCTGGATAGGTTCCATAACTACTGCGTCAGAAATAGGCTGGATCTAAATATATCCAAATATACACCTTTATGCACCTTTACTCGTAAGCAAAATCCAATTATTTATGACTACAAGTTGTCGAATACCTCAATTGCCAGAGTGAACGTCATAAAGGATCTCGGAGTAACATTTGACTCAAAGCTGTTATTTGATGCTCATATTAATAATGTTGTTAATAAGGCCTCCAAGGCTTTAGGGTTTATTTTGAGGGTATCCTCGGAGTTTAAGAATGTGAAAACAATTAAAATCCTTTACTGTGCTTTTGTCCGTAGCCATCTGGAATATGCTTGTCAAATTTGGACTCCGAAGTATAATATCTACATTAATCGCCTTGAAAGCATTCAAAGGCGATTTTTAAGGTACACTCAATATCGTTCCAATTGTTATCTTCCTAACTATATAAGTAGGTGTAAGAAATTTCATATTCTGCCATTGCACGAGCGCAGACGTATCGCAGATCTCACTTTCCTATTTAGTTTATTGAACGGGTCCACTGACGTCCCCGAGCTGTTGGCCAAGATTGGACTTCGCGTGCCATCTGTGTTTCTTAGACGACCACATATTCTTCATGTACCACGTGTAAAAACTGCCTATAGGCAAAATTCGTTTATGTTACGAGCTTGTCGAACTTTCAATATGGTGTGCCAGGACACGGAGTTGGATTTATTCAGAACCAGTGTTCAGCAATTAAAAAAACACCTATGTAGCCTTTTCTTTGACCAATGATGACTTAACATTTTTTTTTCTTTCATTTCTATCAAATGATATATATACATTTTGTACTGATTTATGCATGTTTTACTTCATAATATGTATGCACTTGTCCATGACCGTGCGACATCCGCCGTCGTATCTGTGTTACATATAACTGTTTATTAGCGGAAGCTTGTAATTGGCCTTTTTCTACATATTGTCAATGATCACTCAAATGTATTAGCTGTAAGTTTCCTTAAAATTTATAAAATAAAATAAAATAAAATAAATTGGACAGTAATATTATCTCATTCCTTCACCGTATGCGCTCAAGTCGTGTGACACAAGCCTCTCATATTATGATTGGCTTTGAACAACGGACCCGCATCTAGTCTGCCAGTGACACTCTGCTTTAAAGCGTAATGACTTGATAACCTGCTCTGATGCTCACACAATGTTTCGTTCAGAATATGTTTGATGAAGAGTATGTAGGGCCTCCCGTATATACTATATTATGATTAACTTAGTAATACAGAAATTCACAAACAAAACATACAATCAATGATAAATCAATTACGGTCCATCCCCTTTCATAGAAAGGACGCTAATATCTAAACAGTTAGAACGTTAGTGGCTGGTAAGTGGTAACGTCATGATTTCTATATCATTTTGTAACTTATATTAACAGTATAAGTATAATGAACAATAATATCAATAGGGAGTATTCCATTACATATTAACCTAATTAGTCAGTCACTTACGTATTTTGATTTCTTTTTAAAGAGAACTAGCGATGTGGGTAGAATTCAAATTACCAACAATATTGTTAACCCCTCCTACTAAGCTAAATATGCTTGAATCGCTAATGGGTTCACGGCAATAGTGTAATGGGTGTGGTTTGAACCCGCGACCTCTCGCTCACAAGACCGACACCCTAGCCAGTAGACTATCACCGCTTCACCCATCCGCAGACCGACCTCGACAAGCGTTGCTTAACCTTGAGGATCGTCCCGTGTGGCTGTTATCAGTTAGCCACGAGCTCCTCATGTTTAATCATATTATATTTTTCAGGTATCTGATTCAGGAAAGAGCCGTATTTTCTTTTCCAATAGCTTTTAATGAATGCTACTTACCGCCTGCTATGAAGCCGAGAAACTTAATTTTCCTTTTAGGTGTCCGATCTGCAACAAGAGAGAGATCTTATTAATTAGGTGCGCACGTGAGTTGGGTTAGTTCTACCTTTTTATGTCCTTTCCAAAGATGCCGACTATTTGGATGTGTCCGGGTTCCTTTTACTTAAGTATGCACTTAATTGGGTACTACTTACGTACAAACCTGATTAAAAGGGTACGGTTGAATAATTTACCAGTTCTATGTTACCTGTGGCTATTGCTGATAGAATTTCAGTCGTAAATGAAAAAAGTATATCAAAATAACGTCTCTATTGTCCGAGATTCCGGGGATGTTGTTAAAAGAAAATAAAATTGGCAGTAAGTCCGTATTGCTTCAAAATAACCAAGACCAACGTTTCTAGTCAAGACTGCTAGCGTTAGATATATACAACCTTCCCAATGGGCAATGGGCTGGAGTTTAAGATCCTGGATTAATGGGAGATCTACAGGCGCTTCCGTAGCCGAATGGCAAAAATGTAACTCTTACAGATTCATAATGTCTGTCTGTCCGTCTGTATGTCACAGCCACTTTATTCGAAACTATTGGGACTACAGAGTATAAACTTGGTAAATAGTTGTATTATCTAAATCGCTGTAAAATATCTCCTAGCGTAGATACTTCCGGGGAGAGTGGAACCGGCGAGAGATGTCGTGCGGAGTTCCACAGGGATCGGTCTTGGGGCCGCCCCTGTGGAACATCGGATACGACTGGGTGCTGCGCGGCGACCTCCCTGACGGCGTCAGCGTAGTATGTTACGCTGACGACACGCTCGTCCTGGCGCAGGGAGAGTCGCACCAGGCGGCGGCCGACCTGGCGACGCAAGCGGTTGCGACAGTCGTTCGTAGGATCCGGCAGTTGGGACTCGACGTGGCGCTGCACAAGACAGAGGCCATGTGCTTCCATGGCGGTCGGAATGCGCCACGGTCCGAGTCCCACATAACGGTGGAGGGGGTTCGCATCGGCGTCGGGAGGACGATGAAGTACCTGGGACTCGTCCTCGACAGCCGGTGGAACTTCAGGCAGTATTTCCTGAGTTTGGCCCCAAAGCTGAACCGGGCAGCAGCCGCCTTCAGGCCACTCCTGCCTAATCTCAGCGGGCCAAACGCCTCCTGCCGAAGGCTGTACGCCGGCGTCGTACGGTCCATGGCCTTCTACGGGTCCCCAGTGTGGGCCCTGTGCATCCGGACGCAACCACTAAAGTTGGTCGCATGCCAGAGGGTCATGGCTATCCGAATGATCCAGGGATACCGTACGATCGCCGGCGAATCGGCCAACCTCCTTGCCGGATTGCTGCCCTGGGATCTGGAGGTGACTGCCCTCCAGCGCGTCTATGAATGGCGCGTGGAGGCGCAGCGCCGGGGCCTATCCCCGCTGCCTCGAGAAGTCGAGGCGCGGCGGGAAGAGCTCCGGCGCGATCTCAGGGCAGTATGGAGGGAACGACTGTCGCAACCGACGGCCGGGCACGCCGCAATTGCGGCGGTAAGACCCCTCTTTGAGGAGTGGCTAGATCGGCGTCACGGCGTCCTGACCTACCGCATGACGCAGGTCCTCACCGGACACGGAAGTTTCGGGAGGTACCTGTGTCTGATGGGAAAGGAGGAAACGCCTGGGTGTCACCACTGCGAGGGTCGCCCTGAGGACACCGTAGAGCACACGGTGCAAGACTGCCCCGCCTGGGCAGAGCACCGACGTGTCCTCACGGCGGCGATAGGCGGAGACCTCTCACGCCCGGCATTGGTCGAGGCCATGCTGCGGGGCGAGAGGGAGTGGGAAGCGGTCGCCTCCTTCTGCGAAGCAATCATGCTATCGAAGGAGGAGGTGGGCCGCGTGAGGGAGAGGATGGCGTCCTCCCTCCAGCCCAGCCGCAGTGGTAGACGCCCACGGCGTCGGACGTCGGCCGACGATCTCCGGCCACCGTAGGCGCGGGCATGCGGACAGCGAGTAAAGGGCAACTCGCTGTCCGACCACGGACCATGCCCGGGTCGACGGCGCGTTGTGTTCCACGCGCGCCTCAAAGAGCGTCAGCAACATGACGAGGCCCCCTCTGCAGAGGGCCGAAGCCTGCCGGGGTCGTGGGACTTATCCCATTACCGTGACCCCGGTACGTAAAGGGTTATTGAAGGAACACCGTGGATTTTAGTCAGTAAAAGTCTGACAGTCCCTCCCACCCTGCCCGGGGTGGGAGGACTTATTTGATGATTTTACCACGTTAAAAAAAAAAAAAGAGTAGATACTTATCTATTATTGTAATTTCAGTACCCACCATATTTTAGCCTCTTTTTCATTTTAGAATAGAATAAAATATTTTCTCTATTTGAGTAACTATGACTCGTGGAATTCGGAGCTGTAGAATAACAGCCGCACGAATTGATTTTTTAAGGTTAAGCATCGCTTACTAAGGTTAGTCTGTCGATGGGTGACTATCTTCACATATCTAGAATCCTGCGTGCCTCAACATCCGTGCCTAAACATCCGCGCCAGAAAATCTGCCACCACTGCCACCAGTCGTGTTAGGGGTATCCTGTTGTTGGGGATTACCCAGCAGTTGGGTTGTAAAAGTCAGATAGACTGTCAGATCTGCTTGGACTGGAAGCCGATTCCAATAGTCGGGAAAAAGCTCGGCACAGGACCCTCCCAGTGAACGAAAACATCAACATACCTTAGAACTAAATAAACAAAGTGGTGATCTTATAATGCTCGCTGGGCCGGCGCGATATCAGTCAGCTGACACAGATGAGGCCTGTATCTCAGCAGTGGGAAGACTATGATTATGCTGATTATGTTACGCTGCTCACACTTTAAAGATACTTGTATAGTAGAAGGAACACTGGACTGCGTTACATAGGTCATTGTTGTGTCATCTCGCATGGGATGAAGCAGGGGTGACCCATTGTATTTGGTTAAATATAATGCTTCGTTACGTGAAAATAAATGTTACTAGCATTGTTTTTAAGTTCATCTCACTAACGATTTTGAGCCATAATTACTTCATCATATTTTACATACGAGCATTAATATTTTACATGGAGCGTCTGCGTATCTAATCGCCAATCTCCCACTAGTTGTGCAATACGGTACCCCTTAACAAGACCAGATAAAATAACAAAATGTGTGTCAGATTTTCTGGCGTCTGACTACCTGTGATGACAGTACAAATGACACACGGGACCAACGCACTTACGTGCTTTCCGAGGCAGGAGGAGGTGGATTCTCATTATGTTAAGATGGGCACCCACCCACCCACAGACTGAACTCACCAACGTTGCTTACCCTATCCCACCACATGCTCAGCAAAAGCGCTTGCGACCCCTACATTTACCCCCTATATTTCTTATTATAACTTTTTTAGAAATTTACGTAAAAGCATCGTCTACCCATCGCCATCATAATTGACCCAATTAAGTACAAAAAGAATTACGATGAAATTCGTTGGCGCTTTATGTAATTATATTTGATGTTGAAAATGGATGCTGTCAATGCGTGAGTACTTAGCTCCCTAAAAATATCTCATTTACTTATAAAATTAATCCGAATAACCTGCCGTTCGTAGTTTTTCAGAGTTCCTTAGTGAACTCAGCCAGAAGGTGCTTAAGCTTAAACTTTTTCAAGCGTTAGTGGTTATGTTATGCTGTTGACTCATTGCAAGCAAATCTTTATATATTATGTATTCTTAATGTGTAAATTGTATCTTTAATTTATAATTAGCTTTATTATTGCTTGTTTATTGCTTATAAATTTATATTAGTATAAGTCTAAACGTGAGGACTTGTTATTGGCTCTCTGGCGACTATGTATTCCTTTTTTTATGTTTTTATTAGCTGTAAGTCCTCTATAAACTAAATAAATAAATAAATATTGGAAAATTAATTTCATTTATTTATTATATACTTTATTGTACACCTTACAATATTTCAATGGATACAAAAAAAAAATTAAACTAGTGTACAATTATAATATTATCTCTATGCTAATATTATAAAGAGGTAAAATTTGTTTGTAAGTTTGTATGTAGGGGGTAATTTCCGGATCTAATAGTCCAATTATAAAACAAAAATCTTTGATAGAAAGGTGCATTATTGGCGAGTGCGATCATAGGCCATAAATAAATTATTTCCAAATCCTCGTTGACAAATTCGCGGGCAAAGTGGTACCTACTATAATTTAAAATGCTAGAGTGGTTTCACCATTATGTTTCTGTTTCACCACCGTTATTTCTTATAAATTTTATTTCACCGTCAAATGAATTAGAACATCCTAGGATTGTGCTAGGTTAGTATTTCAATTCACAAACTAGACTCAGCGAAGTAGTCCTTGAGTAATCAATCAGCAATTTTAATGCTTTCTCGCCATTATGACAATGAAATATGCAAAATATTGTCATCGTTCAAATCAAATATTACCCCCTTTCTGTGTGGACCAATTGACCTGTTTGGTACGAACATTTAGTTTTAGTAATTAGGTACTATTGTAAATCCTAAATAGCTACCGCCACAAAAAGGTGAACTTTATATTTTCATTTAAAACCTTATTATGGGTATAAAATAAAAACATTGGCTAATAGAATATGTTGTATTCTATACTATAAAAATAAAATCTTGGGGCGCGTCGAAATTCTATTTTCTCTATCAAATTTCAAATGTCGCGCATTTTCTCCGTCGCGCGTCGCATACAATTAGAATAGGTGGAGAGGCTTTGTAACAGCAAGTTAATATACATCTGGCATCGTTTTTGAAGCAACATTTATGCTACATAATTGATAATAGCAGGAGTTTAATGAAAACAAGGATACCTAGTTAAAGTTTTCCTGTAGCTTTGTTCTTGCATTGCATCGGGGATATGGACACAAACTGTAGCTTAGACAAAGGATATGATAGACAAGTAAAACAATCGCAACATTCCATAGGTGTTTGTGTATTTCGAGAGTAACTATTTAGTACCAATTCATTACAATAAAAGAAAACAAACATTAATCTCCCTGTTTTTTTTGGAAGACTTTCATCAAATGACTCCTGTCGCTCTGGGTTGAGCAAAAGGAAGTATTAGAGTTCTAATGACTAAAACCCACCCGCTTCCTTCAGTTACCCTAGTGTTCCGGGGCCGTGGTACCTCGTTAGAACATTGCTGCAACCCTGGCAGGCATTGGCCCTATTGGACTCCATCATTAGTTTTGACTGCCCTTAGAAGCGCGCGTGGAACAAGATACACCGTCGACCCGAGCCTGGTCCGTACCAGACGGTGAGCTACTCTTCCTTCGTCGCAATCTGCCTAACTTGGGAATAGCATCCCGGACCTAATGTTTAGTCACCGATGTCATACTAATGAGACAGTCGTGATATATAAAATATTTTAGCAATACATCCAAATAAAAATACAATTAAGACAAAAATTAACAATTAACAAACTAAATATCTAAATCACGATCTTCACACCACAGCATAATCTGACTTTTTAAATACTTAGCTCATTTTATTTTTATCTGTTCTTTTATCACAGGTCTGGTGTTCAAAGTGCAAAAACCAGTATCTCACGAGGCAGTCCATGATGTTTTCAATACAATCGTTTTATGTTTGACTTATTATGTGTTTAATTAACGGATGTACCCTCCTAATCTCGATCACGCCAGATGGTAAAAGATTGATGAGATTTACGATTGAATGAGCGAGCTTGGAAAATGCCTTTTCACTTTTGCTTTAAAGACTGACAGATCATAATGTAGTAGGGTACACAGAAGCACTATTAATATGTCTATAACTACTATTCAAGCACAAGTAGATCAAAATGCTTTCATCAAATCTATACCGTAAAATGTAAAAAGAAAACCTTCAAGTATTTTGCGACATGAATTGGCAACAGATTTCTAAACGGCAACCAATTTAAAGGTACCTACAAAAACACCCCTACTGAAAATAGCTCTTCATTATATTTTCCGAAGAAAAAGTCCACTCATTCCGCAAACCACTCGAACTCATCCGGTAATTTTTAGATAAGACTCTGTTGGCAAAAAATCAGTAATAAAGCATTGGTAGAACAGATTTTAATCTTGAAATTGGGAGGACAGCTGGGTCGGACCGTGTGCGTACTGTCGGTGTGTATTTATATTTGTCATAGATGTGTTTTGTTTTCCCTTCTCCCGGTCCGTGGATAGGTGACCGACATAACGAGATTCCCCGAGCCTCAGAAATCTCGTTAAGCTGTCGGTTCCGGCTGGCATTTGTACATCTTTGACAGTCGTTATGAGTAGTCAGAAGCCAGACAGTATGACACCAGTCTTGTAGGGGGGGGGGGGGGTATCGTGTCATCCAACTACTGGGTTGTGGCGGTCAGGTACGCAGCCGCTCCATGTAACACACTAGCACTCAGCTGCATCCAGTTAGACTGGAAGCTAACAACAACATAGTTGGGAGGAGGCTAAGCGGACGATGATTGTTGTATGTTCTGTGCGCGTGAAATATACAGAACTGTTGTTATTTTCACTTTCTATTTTTCTTTCTTCTTTTCGTTTTCTTTCTTTATTTGTTACTAGACTTAAGGTAGGCGCAGGTCAGAAGCCACTGATGATTGCGTTTTAATTTTGATTGAATACCGCTCAGCTGTCTGTGAAACGTGATAACTATGAAATGAAGTTTAGTGTGGAACGTTAGCGATGGAAGTTATGGAGGAATTATGTGGAAAGGGGAAAGTAATTGCTTAAAAATGACATGGTAACCCTACTTATATGATAAATGTGTTCATGTTTACTAATCAATCACACGTAATTATATGCGATATACTCCACAGAAAATGGCCCACCGTCTATCTTGTTCCGCATGTCCTGTCACCTGCATACTTAAAGATCTTATGTCTGATTTTTGGGCTAAACATATTCGCAATATTTGCCATCGACACAAAAAGAAGAAGAATCGCACTTAATGAATGGGGTGAATAAGCATAAGAGTTCAGCATGATCGTTCTAGTATGTTTCCTGAGGAAAATATATCTTTTTCCACGAGTGAAACCACATCAGCAAGTTTAAAATAAGCTTAAAATTTATTTAATCTATTAAACGTACTTGTATTGTGCGTCCAACTGAGTGGAATTGCCTGCCAGAATCTGTTTTTTGGTAGCTATAGTATCTAGTACCTAGGTATCTTTAACTCATGAGTGAATAAATTACTTTTAGGTAAGCGTGCTTCATTTTAGAACACATCAACACTTACCATCAGATAAGGTGGTGCTCAAACGCGAGTCTAGCATTACGAAAAAAAAAAACCACTAAATTAAAACAAGATTACAAAATAAAAAAAAATACATTGAATTTATTAAACTGTGTGGTTTCAAATTAGCTAGATCTAATGGACTATTGGTACGCAACATAGCAATCAAGATTATCCTGAATAAACCATTTTAGGCGTTCACGCTCTCGAACTATAAACAATAAATTACACAATAGTATAGGAATAGTATGAAATATTTCAAATGTAGTCAGAAGCAAGAAAATCAGAGACCAGTTTTAGCTAAGGGGTCTCGTGTTACAACTGCTCTGCCTGGAGGTCAGGGAGGCAGGCGCTCTATGTAACACACTAGCACTCAGCTGCGTCCAGTTACAAGCCAACAGAGAGCCAACGCCAACATATTATATTATACAACGGGTAACGGAAACCACATAGGTATCTATCCAAAAGGACTGAAGACAACATCTGGTATGAAGTCACTATGCAAAGTTTCAGCTCAAAATAAGTAACTCACAGAATTGACCCCAAATTATTGGTTTCATATGTTTCTTGAATACCAGTAATGACAAACGTGTCACAGCACTATGAGGGTCATCACTTTCCACGTCACTTGCCAATAAAATGACAATTCTCTTAGTTCTTCTTAATTTGAAAAATTCGGCCTCTGGTATCAATGTATTGAAATTTCTAATATGCTCCACACATGTAGACATAGGATTAGAAAACCCTTGCCATATCGTTTGTTATCATCCAAAGAAGCTGTGCACTCGGTATGTATATACCCTTTAAATTACACGTTGTATATGTACTAGGGAAAAGACTCAGCAGATAAAATATTGTATTTTTAGGGTTCCGTAGCCGAATGGCAAAAAACGGAACCCTTATAGTTTCGCCATGTTTGTCCGTATGTTTGTCTGTCTGTCTCTCTGTCTGCCCGTCTGTCCGTCCGTATGTCACAGCCATTTTATTCCGAAACTATTAAGACTATACATATGAAACTTGGTAGGTAGATGTATTCTGTAAACCGCTTTCCGATTTTAAGAAAAAAATAAAAATTGGTTTGAACGAGATCGGGTCAGCAGTTTTTGAGATACATAATATTTTCTTAAACCGAAAATATAACTTTGTAATTCATACAAACACTATGAAAAACAAAGTTATTTGGCGTATTTGTAAAAAATGTAAATAAGCTAGTTTTCAAAAAGATATAAATATATTCTATTATAATAGTTACTACGAAACCCTTCATGGGCGAGTCTGACTCGCACTTGGCCTATTTTTTTAACACGCTTTTATTAGGTTGACCTGTATGTAACTAACTATGTAATGGAATCTAAGGTAACTAATTTATCCATCTTCCAACGGCCGTAGCGTAATGAAATTGGCAGCTGTGTGTAGTTCTGATGACAATACAATAATATGGTACCTTCGAACTGATCTGATGATGGAGCCGGAAGATATGAACTGGAACTTCATGATGGAAAATTGTATCATAGCTGTTTTGGATTTCTTAGAAAAGTCTTGTAATGAACTTTGACCACGATTAGGTATCAAGGTCTGATGATGAAGCCGGAAGACAGGCACTGGCATTCCATGATGGAATATCGTATCATAGTCGTGTTTGCACGTGAGAAAGGCCACGTAATGGACTTTGAACACGATCAGGTTTCAAGGTTATAACAAACCTAAAGAAAATCCGTTATCGGTTTTCTTAACCTTTTTGAATTACCGCGTAATCCATAGCTTATTATTTTTTATAGATGTCACTTTCAAATCCTCTGGGTGATCTACCGTTTAATTGTTCTCTACTCGTAGAAATAATATGGCAAAAACAACAAAAAAGAAACAGCAACACAAAGAAAACGGAGACTACGAAAATAAGAAAAGCGCGAACAATTTTTTCGTTGTTTTTACGTGCAGTTATAAAAGCGTGTTTTTTTAGTGATTTTTAAACTATTAATTTTTAACGTTGCGGTCGCTGTGGGAGTTTCTATTGAGTAAACTTACAACAGGGCATTCTGAGAGTTCAACTTGGTTTTAAAAGCAACAATGGACCCAAATATAACCTTCGTGCATAGCAGTCAAGATTTTATTTCATACGAATTATTCTACCAGACGTTGTTCTGCACAAAACATATTATCCAATTGAAACGCCGCGTACTGGGATACGATTCCAGTAGATAAACATCATCAATGAAAATGTTCTAGCTGTTTAGGAGGACAGACCTCGGCAAAATTTGGTGTGTTAACTTGCAAGAGGCTGTTATTGTATAATGAGAGGCTGTTGTTGTTGTAATATACTTCTAAAATACAATAACGCCTCACGTCTGTTATATGTATTAGGCACGAGTACAGCGTATATTTACATTACATACATATATTGCTCAAAGGAGGCACACGGAAGTTATTTCACTTTATATATTATGTCCATTTGTGATGTTTATAGAGCCTGCGGATTCCCTCATGTGATAAGTTTTTGACAATAATAAATGTAGCCTTTATCACTCAGGAACAATTAAACTTATTGGTGAAACAATTTTCAAAATTGGTTAAGTAGATCCAGATATTACTCACAAACCTACAAACTTTTCTGATATTAGTATAGATACAAGCTTCCTATATAAGCGCAGGCTGATATCCAGACACTATTATGAACAGCAATTTATACCTGAAGCCGGTCGCAAACGCATGCATAACACGGTTCACTTTCATCCTATCTCTTGTAAACCTCTCACATGTACTCGTACAAATCCGTTCAATGTGCAAAAACTTTCATGAGTTCGTTGCTTATTATTTATTTTCACAACTCATCGATTGCTCTTTTGCCTTTCCCTGATTCGATTGTTTGGTAATAGGGATTAAATTTCGAACATTTTTGTAATTTTTCTTGTTAATAGTGCCAATTCTGAGAGCCCTGACACCCGTAACACAAGTTTAATCTTAGCTTGAATATCAGTGGTCTATAGCTCAGTGTAAACCTACAATTTATAAGATGATATGTTTTATTGTTAGTGAGTAGTGACTGTAATTTACGTAAGCTCTTAAACTAGAAATAAATATGATATTATTATTTTTATGCAGCCACAAGCTTCTCCATCATTCATTCATGTTGTATGAGTTTTACTCGTATTTTTACGTGTGACATTATATTTCTTCCAAATTGTTGCTTTCAATTTGTTTATAAGACATGTTTCCCTATCTATATACATGTATACAATACGATCGTTAGGAACGCTTATGACACAAAGCCAACATTGTTAGTAGAACTCGTTACGAGAGCGGTACTGGTGCCTCAAAGCTGAGATGTAGTGTACAAATTTTAAAAGTTATTTATATTTTAAAAGCTATCCCAATAGAGTTCAATGAGAAAAAGTAAGTTACTAAGAAAAGTGGCTGTGGTCAGGTCTCAGGGTAAAACCTCGATGATATTTATTATGCAGTCTAGGGTTCCGTAGTTTATTACAACGCCAAGTGCGAATCAAATAAGCTGAACGAGAGATCCGTATCATGCTCTAATAAAAACAAACTACTCTGTCTTACACAAATAAAAACTTAATCTAAATATTTTCCAATGGAATTTGAGGTTAAATCTGGAAGTCTCGCATTTAAAGGGCCTCGAAGTCACTTCGAATGAAACGGCCGAGTTTTCACCCATGCCTAGCTACGCCACTGGGGCTATCACAATCAAATCCATTGCTTGTGAATATGTTACTGGCTGGCAACGTGTTTACATCGCCACTAAATCAATGAAGTGGTTAAAATGTACAGAAACTCTTGCGTGGCTTTCACGTGATTTAATTTTCTCTGTCATTTTATAAAGCTCATTTTTATGTGAATGTGAGAACACTTTTGTGTGGACCTACTACCTCAATTTGTCTACATATACTGTCCTCTCATACCTATAAAAACTGTTTTATGGAAATATTAATAAAATCTGTTTTGAAAAGAGCAACCATGGAGTTTCATGCTGGTGCATCTCCGTGAGAAACGATCAATTCGAATCATGCACTACCTTCAGCTTTATAAGTATAAAATTCTATGTGAAATAACATGCATTTTATTAAATTTGGCACATACATTTATAGACTGAAATTCGGATGATATTATCTAAGTGCCTGCAATGCATTGACTATGAGTATTTAAAGTTTGCTGTGACCAGTTTTCTCAAATTCAATCACAAAAGAAAAACATACAATATATTAGATTAGCCCATCGTCTTGTATCTGAATGCCAAGGGTACGTAGGTCTGAGCCTAGGCTACCTACCCTTGGCTTCAAAGAGGTAAAATAGCTACGATTATACACTTCGAAATTAATGAATAATTAATACAAGTTAATATGTTCGGTACTCGGTGCGAAGACTCGGCAGGAGTGCGACACAACAGAGCCGCAGCTCAGACAAGAGACGCGACGATCGATCGCTTCACAAGGACAATCGGGACGGGCTTTATTCATAGACATATTCGCCTATGGATGTTATTAACTAACTGCGACCACCGGCGATTTCACTCGCGTTAATTTGAGGAAAAACCTATTAACACATATATCACTAGCCGTACTCCGCGCGTTCATTATTATATTTGTTACTTAAGATGATTACTTTATTACATTACTTTAAGAAGCTGTGTTACCCTCCTCATGATCGCGCCTGCACATCATAAATGCGCATGTGTGCTACTTGAACATTAATTTGTTGCGGAGACATTAATTGAAATCAAATGATGTCAAAGGCAATTTTGTTCAAGATGAAATACTTATGATGAATAATATATTAATTTGGATAAGAATCGCGGTGCATGTAAATACAAAAAATAAACAAACTTAGCCTATAAAGTCCGCACAGCTGGGCCACAGGCTTTCTCTAGAGAGGGAATGAGCCGCACTCTACCACGTGTGGCTCCAATACAAGTTGGTGGACGTCACATGTCTCCGGTTTCTGGTCCTAAGACATGCCGGTTTCCTCACGATGATTTCCTTCACCGTTTTAAGAGTAGTGGTGATGATGAAAATTACACAAAGTGCCTGCCTGGGTTCGAACCCAAGATTTAGAACTCGCCAGTCACGCCTGCAGCCACTGGGTAGCCAGTGCTCTGTAAGTTAGTAATCGTAGTTAAATGGTGATCTATTCTATAAAAATAAATCGCTGAATGTGTTGTTACTCAAGAACTGAACCAATTCGGCTATTTTGTATTGCATAGAAAGAAAAAAAAGTGGCCAAGTGCGAGTCGGTTTAGCCTGTGAAGGTTTCCGTAGGAGCAAGCATAGATTTAAAAAAAACTTTTTGCCTGAAATAAATGGATCGATTGATTGAATACTGAGTTGTGGAGGTAAGACTTTGGCAGAAGCGCTCCATGTAAAACCGGTCAAAGTGGAAGCTGACCCCATCTAGCTGGAAAAAGGCTTAGCAGATCATGATGAACTGCCTGTCTGACTTCCGCCACAGGATATTATTGGAGTAACACGAAACCAACTTGGCGAGACTTGTGATAGATTTTTCAGCTTCTAAATACCCGTTACGATTGACAAAGATTTTTATGTGATATGTTCGAACAACCACAAAGCGTTTTTGTGTTCCTTGGCCATCAAAAAACCCATTAAAAAAAAAAAGTAATAAAATATAATAACCTCAATGACCCCAAGCCACGGCGGAAGTCAGAAATCAGAACAGCACGTGTATCGGGCTGCCGCTGCCGCCGCGCCGCGCCGCAAAGCCGAACAATTCAATAAACGACTCCACGCAATTCCCTATTCCGGTCACGTAGCACAGACTAAAAAAAATAGTTTTTCTCATGTTCCACGGGCAAAATTATTGAATATTATTTATGAAATAATAAAATGTTTGCGATGTTTGGGTTTCGACGCAGATTTTATTGTTTACAAAAATATAACATTATTTTTTAATAATGAAATATTCAATGCTTCTAAATGCAAAACTGTTTTATTTTGTTAACTGTTTTAACTGTGTTATTTAAACTTTTTAATTAAACTTTTTCACAGGTAAAGAAGTGAACCTATCCTACGTTATGCCAGGGTAATGAAACCCACATCATACTTTGAAATTGGTCCCATTGCCACCACGTCAGGATCTGATGATGGAATCCTGGAGAAATCGAGGGAACTCTTCAAATATTATAGGCACACCTATAGTGGTTTGAGTATTTTTAACCGACTTCAAAAAAAGGAGGTTTACAATTCGTCTTGAACTTTTTTTTTTTTTTTTTTTTTTTTTATGTATGTTACCTCATAACTCGGAGACAGCTGGACCGATTTGAAAAATTCTTTTTGCGTTTGAATGGGTATACTTTCTAGTTGGTCCCATTGTTACGAAATCAGGATCTGATGATGGGATCCTGGAGAAATCGAGGGAACTCTTCAAATATTATAGGCACACCTATAGCGTTTTGGGTATTTCTTATAGTACCTTGAGCAGTTGCTTCTGAAAAGTACCATTTGGGGAAGTTGAACTGATGATGAAGACCACAGATGGCCACTGAAACTCCTCAATAATAAGTATTTCGTGGATTGCGATTCGATTACTTGAGTACGGATGTTAAACACTTTATGCTCGTCACAATACATAATAATATGGTGATGTAGAGCTGATGCTCAAATACCAGGAGAACTCCTCAAAAATTAACGGCTATGCACAGGGAAAAGCAATATTTAGTAAAAGGTGATAAGTTGTTGACATTATGGCTTTTGTAACAAGATAAATTACAAACTAACCCACTAAAAAGCGTGAAAAAAAAAATTTTTGCAAAAAATAGAACCGACTTCCATATTAAAACACTACAAAGCCAAAAATAACTTTAATTTCGGAAGGCGGTGTGAAAATAAAAAGGAAAATCCAAAACCAATAACACCGATCCATATCAGTTTTCTTACACGAGAGATATTAGCATCAATCTGTGGCTGCCACGATAAACACTCATCAATTATAATGCCTAAGTATCTAGTAGAGGTGACTCGTTGTACGTTTTGACAATTTCGATTTAGGTCTGTACTCATCACATTGTCGCGGATTATTATATTAAAGCCTGGACCTGGTTTAGATTTAGCACTTGGGGAAAAGCAGATGTAGTTAGTTTTAGCAATGTTTAAGGTTAGAAGGTTCGCTTTTAACCAGTTTCCAATAGTAGTTAGGCCGCATTCAGTTTTTTGGTGCACAATCTCCCATGTTTGACCAGAAAAGACAATGGCTGTATCATCCGCGTAGGAGAAGATCTTCCCACCGCTATCCCTGAGGTTACATAGGTCATTTATGTACACCAGGAATAGCGTTGGGCCGAGCACGCTCCCTTGCGGGATGCCAAAAACAACGTTTTCTTCTTCACTGTACGAGTTTTCTATCTTAACTTGTTGCTTCCTTCCCTGAAGATAGCTATCGAAGAGGGAAAGAGCTGTACCTCTTATTCCTATTGTTTCAAGCCTCTGCACAAGGATGGGAACAGAAACGGTGTCAAACGCCTTTTTAAGGTCCAGGAATACTGTTATGCATTTATACCCTTTATCTACTTCTCGAACGATTTCAGTTGTCAACGCAATAACAGCATCCTGTGTCGAGAGCCCTTGTCTAAAACCATATTGAGAACTAGAAAGAATATTATATTTATTAAGGTAGCTTATAAGTCTTTTATTAAGTATTTTCTCTATAATTTTGGAGACACAAAACACGTAGGTTACAATGAAAAAGATATTTGACAAGTCTTTAAAGTTACTTAAACAATTTTTTTTTCAGCGGGTTGATTATCGAATTACTCTGTCTTTAATTACTAAGACTACCCCTGTTACTTCAGTTGCCCTTGCATTCCAGGGCCGTGTATCTCGTTACAACATTCCCGCAACCCCGGCAGTATTTTTACCGATATTACGACGACCTTGGTGAAAGTTTTTTTTATTGGATAATAAGCTTGCGCGTGTGTGTGGTCATAGAGGAAAAGAGCGTTCTTCATCACGCTCTTTTAATCTATACTAATATTATAAAGATGTTTTGTTTGTTTATTTGTATGCAGAGGTCATCTCTGGAATTATTTGAAAGTGCTATGGATATAAACTATTTCGAAATCCACGCGAATGAAGTCACCGGAGAAGTGCTAGTCGAAGATAAAAAGGAAACTCCACAGCAACATCGACAAAAACGAATATTTCCTATCTTATGCCATTTCATAATATTTTACTAAAGCGTCAACCCCTTCAATTTACCGGTTTATATCCTGCAATACGCTGCGTTGTCGCCGCCCGGACAATCTGACGCAGTCTGTTCAGCGCGCGGCCCGTCCGGGCCGGTCCGGGCCGGTCCGGGTCCAATAAACTTATTTAAGAATAAAGACTGGCAATAAATTTATATAACCTGAGTTGCAGTAATTTTCTCAACCAAAACAATTAAAATTTCGAGTATATAGTGTATAGCATAGTATCATAACACATATATAGTGTTATAGTCTTCCCACACTCGCATTAGTTCTGACCGACGACCTATCCAACGATACCTCAGACTATGGGGCAGACGAGAAAAAAAAAATCATCCCCGTTTTACATGTCGGGGGAGTAATCTGAAAAAAGTTTTTCATGATTTTATTTTACTTGCTTAAGGGCATTATTAATATATCATGCCAAATTTCAGCGTTCTAACTTACTCGTACTAATGGTTTTGGAGCTAAGCCGCGGACAGATGGACGACATATCGAAACTATAAGGGTTCCTCGTTGACTTCGCAACTCTAAAAAGGATTCAATGGTCCCCTAACTAAGCGGTGCCCGTATCTTGGAGACCAGAATCGTGAGAACAAAAAATAAAAATACTTATTCTTATTCTATGTATTCTTATTACGTACTAGCTTTAGCCTTTCGCATGGGAGGGTTCTCCCGCGTAAATCCCGATACTTACCAAATTTCATTCAAATCTGTTCAGTACTTTTGGCGTGATTGAGTAACAAGCATGCATCCAAATATTCAAACTTCCGCATTATATTAGTATAGATTAAATACTAAAAGTATTTATGACTGGTAGCCTAATTCAAGACTTCTATATGGTGTTATATCAGCACATAATTATATCAGACTGTCGTGAACTTATTGCTCAGTTACACTTGGTAGGCATGGGTGACAATTTAACTTGATTACTCATTAAAGCATGCAGGTGCATAAAAAGTAAAAGTGTAGAAAATATAAAAAAACATTTTAGCAAAAAATAGAACCGACTTCCATATAAAAACACGAGAAAGGCAAAAATAACTTTAATTTCGGAAGGCGGTGTCAAAAACGAAAATATATACAAAACTAAAGACACCGCCTTCCGAAATTAAAGTTATTTTTGCCTTTGTAGTGTTTTTATATGGAAGTCGGTTCTATTTTTTACTAAAAAGTTTTTTTTCAGGCTGTTTAGTGGGTCGGTTTGTAATTTATCTAGTTACAAAAGCCAAAATGTCAACTACTTATCACCTTTCACAAAATATTGCTTTTCCCGGTGTAGAGCAGTTAATTTTTGAGGAGTTCTCCTGGTACATCACCATCAGCTCTACTTCACCATATGCATTGTGACGAGCATAAAGTGCTTAACATCCATATTCAAGTAATCTAATCGCAATCAACGAAATACTTATTATGGAGTAGTTTCGGTGGCCATCTGGGGTCTTCATTATCAGTTCCACTTCCTCAAATGGTGTTTTTCGTGAGCAACTGCACAAGGTACTATAAGAAATACCCAAAACGCTATAGGTGTGCCTATAATATTTGAAGAGTTCCCTCGATTTCTCTACTACTTTCTAGTTGGTCCCATTGTCGTCACGTTTCAGATCCAAACGTGACGACAATGGGACCAACTAGAAAGTATACCCTTTCAAACAAAACAAGAATTTTCCAAATCGGTCCAGCCATCTCCGAGTTATGAGGTAACATACATAAAAAAAAAAGTTCAAGACGAATTGTAAACCTCCTTTTTTTGAAGTCGGTTAAAAAGCCACTTCGCTTAGAATTCTTCTTTTAAAACTGTACTGACCGGCTGGCATCGTCCACGTCATTTTATTTTAACCAGGTTCACGATGCCATTGTACCTACAGCAAGTAATGGGGGATTTTATATCTTTTATTTAAAAAAATTACAGTCACGAAACGGATTTTTCAAGTGTCCATTATAGGAAAATTGGCTGTGCTCATGCAACGTTTTAAATTTTAAATTAAAGAACTGTTTTTATTTTGCTGTAGAGTTTAATGATCGCATTAAATGATACTGTTAAAATAACGACTGCAATAACTGCGGGCAATTTAATGTCATTTGATGCCGAATCAGGTACTACCATGACTGGACTTCGGCAAATCTCACAATTAATCATGTACCTCCGAATCTTTCTATGATTTTCAACGTTCGATCTTTTTCGATGTGAAATTAAATCGGAAATTATTTTTGTAAAAATGGATTAATTGAGAAAGTAAGAGCTTCAATCTTATTGAGGACAAGCAGGTGCGCGGGGCTTCGCTCCCGTCGATTTTATCACGATAAAAATATAACCCTCCTTTTAAGCACTCTGGTATAAATTAGTCTATAATAGCTTTCCCCACGAGGTAGCAGTCAGCATCAGTTACGTAGCGTTAGGACCAGTGCCTACCGGGGTTGCGGGAATGTTCTAACGTGATACCGCGGCCCCGGACCGCAAGGGTAGCTGACGGGACAGGGTAGGTTTTTAGTCAGTAGTAGTCTATCTAACACCCATTTCCGATCCACTCAGAGTACAACAGGTATATACAACTATTTATTTATTTATTATAAATAAATAATTTCAAATCAGTCCACAGTTAGCGATAGGCTTAGAGGGCTGATATAATGTGATCACATATCATTAGCATAGAAATTACGCATTTGATACCTGACTACGGCCGCCATATCTGATTTGCTAAGACGCACAGAGCTAATCTCGAAGCACTCCAGATTACTTCGCTGCAGCTGTAATCTGAAACATTTTCATAGAATTTTTTTATTCTTATTTGTTTCTTTAGAGGACTAAGTCCTGAGAACCAACAAAGTTGAGGTGTAACTTAACGCGCTCTTTATTAAAGCACAAGCAACAAACTTTAAAAATATGAAGAACTTTAATGGTATAGTATGGCATGGTATGTAGCCAGGAAACCCAGCTCGAGATTTCAGTGTCCAGTTAGCAAGGTTTCAATAAGAAGTGGCCGGTAAACGGGTTCGGATGAAAATTATTGGCCGGAATTTCGGCACTGGCTATTTTTGGCTCCGGTCGTGACTGTACACAAATTGTTCAGTAGGGTGTTAAGAGTTGGAACAGATTGCTTTTCTTATTGATTTTGTAAAAAGAAATGTTGGACATTATATTAGAGCACGGCAGTAGCCCTGCCGGGCACACTTTACAAGTTGTATGTAGTTGTACCGAGGCAGGCACATGACTTTGTATAACTTTCATCATCACGAATGCTCTCAAAACGATGAAGAAAAACATCGTGAGGAAACTGGCAAATCCTAGGACCGTACATCTGAAGATATGAGACATCCACCTAAACTGTTCAAAAACTTTTCGTCTCAGTTATTAATATTTATATTAACTATGGAGATAAACAGAATATCCTAACACATATTCTGTTTATCTCCATAGTTAAAGCTTACCCTAGAGGGTAAAAAGTCTCTTAAAAATAATTGTGAAATAGTTTCAGTAGTTTTACTGTTTGCAAATTGGGTTTGGCAAGTTGTTGAGAGTCACAATTTTGACGTTATTGTCTTTAATTTTATCTTTATAATTAGCTTTTTTTGGATGAAGTAACTCTAAATAGAAATAGCTATAGCCTGGGGTCTTTAAGTCAAGAGTGAATATGTTTACTTCTAGGTAAGCGTGATTTAGCTTCGAATACGTCATCACTTACGATCAGGTGAGATGGTGGTCAAACGCGTGTCTATTATTCATAAAGTAAACCACAACTTTTTACAAATATTCAATCCAGTAGACTTAGATAGAAATTGAAATGAGTGCTGGTCTATATACGGCTAGGTGTAACCTAGACTTGCACTCTTTTTATCATGGGGGAATCAAATCAATCCTAAATGTCTGGGTAGAGCAGAAGGAAATGTCAGACTTCTGCTGACTAAAGTAAAAGCCATCGTGTTCCGTCAGTCATCTCTTCGTTACGGGCTGCAGTATCTCATTAGAACATTCCCGCAACCCCGGCAGCCAATAGATCTATCGGGGCTCGTCACTAGCGCTGACTGCTCCTCGAGCCTCGAGTAGAACACGACGCGGTGTCGACTTGCGTCTTAGCGTTAGTTACTTAGTTAGAATCATTTTTTTTAAGTTTTATTTTTAAATCATTAAACCAAAATATAATTATAAGTTATTTTTATTAATGTTCAAAAAAAAATTGTTTTAGTTAAGCTTGAGCTCAATAGTTTGGAAAAACCATATTATCTATTCAAAAATCAAATCAAAATCAAAAATATTTATTTGCCAGAATATGGTACAATAGATGTTACAATTCCTGGTTACCAGCATATCCTGCCATGACATGGCGTACAAATATGTCTTAAAAAATAAACACAAAACTTATATTAAGTATTATCTTATAAATAATTACAATTAGGAATAAAAATATCTAAATCTTAAATAATTAATGTATATAATTGAAATTGTATTTTAATAATAATAGAATATGAATAGAATTGTAATTGTAGCATATGATCGAATAACAGTTAATTTGTTTTATTACATTAGTGACTTATCCTCTAAGTATTCTTGAACACTATAATAGTTTTTTTCTAATAACAATCTGAAAAATAATCTTTTGAATAGCTGCAATGGTAAATCCTGAATGTTATTTGGCAAATGGTTAAATATAATAATTGCCATGCAGTATATATTTCTCTTAAATAACTTTAACTTTATCTGTGGTAATTTGAAGTTATCTTTGTGTCGTGTTCTGCTGTTTGTTTTGTAACTGTTTTTTTCAAATAAATTATAATTTTTCCTGACAAAGATGCATGTTTCAAAAATATATAAACATGGTAAGGACAGTATTTTATGCTTTTGAAACAATGGTTTACAACTATCTAAAAAATGAGCTCCACACATTGCCCGAATGCACTTTTTTTGTCCATTCCATGTTTATTCTACGTTTAGTTATCTATACTTATAATAAATCTGTAGAGAGGTCAATTCTGTACATGAAATATATTTCCAAAATAACTATCAGGGGGTGATTAAGGATCGATACTCATGCCAAAAATGCAATTAGTTAAATTTTTGTCTGTCTGTCTGTCTGTCTGTCTGTCTGTATAACCGTTATAGAAACAAAAACTACTCGATGGATTTTAACTAAACTTGGTACAATTATTTTTCATACTCCTGAGCGGGTTATAGTATACTTTTCATCACGCTACAATCAATAGGAGCAGAGCAGTGAAGGGAAATGTTGGGAAAACGGGAGAAGTTACTCCATTTTTTAAGCTTCCGTCGCGTGTGCAACCTTAATGGTTAAAGCCACACAAATCATTTCATGACGGAAATGTTCTCCTTAACTTATAATAAATCTGTAGAGAGGTCAATTCTGTACATGAAATATATTTCCAAAATAACTATCAGGGGGTGATTAAGGATCGATACTCATGCCAAAAATGCAATTAGTTAAATTTTTGTCTGTCTGTCTGTCTGTCTGTCTGTCTGTCTGTCTGTCTGTATAACCGTTATAGAAACAAAAACTACTCGACGGATTTTAACTAAACTTGGTACAATTATTTTTCATACTCCTGAGCGGGTTATAGTATACTTTTCATCACGCTACAATCAATAGGAGCAGAGCAGTGAAGGGAAATGTTGGGAAAACGGGAGAAGTTACTCCATTTTTTAAGCTTCCGTCGCGTGTGCAACCTTAATGGTTAAAGCCACACAAATCATTTCATGACGGAAATGTTCTCCTTAAAATTATATAAAAAATATCCCACGACAGCATATGTCTAACTTTTATGGTTGACTCACAATAACACGTGCAACTCCCGATAGCTTAGCAGTTCGAAGCTTTCTGATTATAATATTTGTCTACTCTTACGTTTATAACACTCTCAGTCACCCCTAATTGAAAAAGTTAACATTATTAACTATTCCATAAAAAATTTGGCCAAGTGCGAGTCTGACTCGCCCATGAAGGGTTCCGTAGTAACTATAATATAATATGAAAATTTATTTGACGAAAAAAAAACCTTACAAATTTCTTAAAACTAGCTTATTTACATTTTTTACAACTGCGCCAAATAAATTTGTCTTGAAAAAAAAAAAACCTTACAAATTTCTTAAAACTGGCTTTTTTACATTTTTTACAACTGCGCCGAATAAATTTGTTTTTCATAGTGTTTGTACGAATTACAAAGTTATATTTGCGGTTTTAGAAAATATGCTGTATCTCAAAAACTGCTGAACTGATTTCGTTCAAACTAATTTTGGTTGAAAGTTTATATTAAGATCTACAGACATTTATTTTTTTTAGATTTTTCACTCCATTATTATAGAAGTTAGAGGTTGTGTCCGCCACACACACATTTTACCACTTTGGAAGCTTATATCTTTTAAACGATTGACTTTATGGAAAAGTGGTTTTAGAAACCCCGATGTCGTTTTTAAAGAACTGTCTATAGATACTACACATGCATCGATTTCATGAAAAAAAATATTTTCAGGTTTAGTTCCATGTATGGGGAGCCCCCCTTTATTTTAAATATTTTTTAATTTTTTTCTCAAAATCGGAAAGCGGTTCACAAAATACATCTACCTATCAAGTTTCTCATGTATAGTCCTAATAGTTTCGGAATAAAATTGCTGTGACAGACGGACGGACGGACAGACAGACAGACAGACAGACGGACAGACATGTCGAAACTATAAAGATTCCGTTTTTTGCCATTCGGCTACGAAACCGTAAAAAGAATCATATAAATCGGTATAGAAACACCAAAGTTATACATGAAATACGCTTATACATAATAATAAGCCATCGCGCGTGAATACTGAATCATTCTATAAGGATTATTTTTGAGAATCGGTCGCCGCGCTCGACGCGTCTCGCGGTCGAAGTTTTCTCTAGGTACTTAAGCCTCATGTGAACGTGATCTTTTTTTTTTTTTTTTTTTTTTTTTTTTTTTTTTTTTTTTTTTTTTTTTTTTTTACGTAGGGCCACTTGTAGATCAGCACACTAAGGCTGTGAGTCTACTTAACCGGACTTTCCTGTGGTGACCTCTAATAAATTAAAGGCCCCCAGCCAGGGCTTACAAACTAAGATATACTTAAAAACTAATGACCGCACGCTAATAGCACTCCCTGTGGAGTACGGGCCTCGGCATAGCGGGGTCATTTTGGGAGGGCAGCAAAGGGACAGGCTGGGTCATATTATTTTCGGGAGTATTTATTGCTACTGGCTCAGCATCGCGGGCTGGCTCGTTTGGCAAAGGTCGGGGAGGATTTTCATTACAAGTACGCGGACGTCGCGATGGGCCTCGTCGGCGAGGCCGGAATAAGGAACGCGTTCTGTATATGTGTTTTCTAAGAGTGCTGGTTTCCCTACTGCTCTCTTGTCGGATGGTGGTGGGGTCGTCAGGCTCGTCTAGGATGTTACGCGGGCGACGAACCCGAGAAATCTTGGAGGGTCTGTATCGGGCGGCCGATACGATCAGGGGGTTAGTGTGGGTCTCAGCAGAGGTGAAGTAACGCACTGACATGCGTTTCAACACTTGCTTTATGGTCGGGAGTTTGAGGTCTACGTGGAGATCCTCGTTCCTACAGAACCAGGGCGCGCCCGTGGCCTTTCGGAGAAAACGGTTCTGAACGACTTGCATCATATGGATCTGATTTGGACTGGCATGAGCAAACACCGGACAGGCATACGTCATGATAGGACGCATGCATGTCGTGTATATTCGGATTTTACATTTAAGGGAGAGCTTGCTGTGTTTATTCAGCAGGGCGTGGAGCCTACCGAGAGCGAAAGCGGCTCGCGAGCGAACCGACTTTATGTGCTCACTGAAGTTGAGGAACTGGTCGAGGATCACACCTAAGTATTTGGCTCGCTTCTCCCAAGGGATTGGCTTGCCGAACATAGTGATCGGGCGTGGGGGGGTGAATTTTTTATGCTGGCGAGCCCTGCGAAACAGGACTGCTTGACTTTTGTCGGGATTTACCTCAATCCTCCATTTCCTAAACCAATCGCCTAGTGCGTTGGCTGAGGTCTGGAGGGTATGAGCGATGCTAACGGGATTATGTCCCGAGTAGTAGATGGCCGTGTCGTCGGCAAATAGGGATAACTCTACTGGGGGCTTTTTGGGGATATCGCTAGTGAATAGCGTAAAGAGTGGGGGGGAGAGCACGGCGCCCTGAGGGACGCCGGCTCTGATAGGGTGGGGAGTGGAAAGCGCTCCTTCGATACGATATCTGAAGGAGCGGTTCGACAGGAAGTCTCGAATGATGAGCACGAGACGGTCCGGCACACCTAGTTGGTAAAGCTTATAAATTAAGCCATTGTGCCAGACTTTGTCGAAAGCCTTTGCTATATCAAAGAATAGGGCCCCCGTCACCAGACCGCGTTGAAAACGGCCGCTAATGTGCTCTACGATGCGGTGGGCTTGGTGGACACTGGAATGATGGGCTCTAAAGCCAAACTGTTCGTTAGGGATTAGGCTCTTAGCCTCGACAAAGTCCTTGAGCCGATTAAGAATAATCCGCTCGTAGACCTTGCCGAGGGCGCTGAGCAGACTAATGGGTCTATAGCTAGTCGGGAGGTTTTTGGGCTTTTTAGGTTTTGGGATACCTATCACTATAGCCTCTTTCCAAGCTTGTGGAAACAAGTTGTTGGACAAGGCGCCATTGAAGATGGCAGTCAGTAGGACTAAGATCGTACGTGGGAGGAGTTTAAGTGCCCTAGTGGTCAGTCTGTCAGTCCCGGGAGCTTTCCTAGGTTTGAGTTTCTTGATGATCCCCTCCACCTCGTCTTCCGTGACGGGGGGGAGGGGAGCATCAGGGTCCTCGACAGGGGGTAGGGCAGATCTACGTTCGACCTCAGCATCCACGTGGGCAAGGTGGGCTGGGTCGACTGGTTGGGAGCTGGGAGAGCACTGTGCCTCCAGGCTGTCGGCTAGGCATTCGGCTTTGTCTTCGTCGTCGAAGGCAATGCTTTTGTCCGGGCGGATAAGGGGAGGCATTGAGGCAACCTCAGTGGCGCGCATATTCCGCTGAAGTTGCCAGAAGGCATGGTGGGTGGGTTCCAGTTCGCTCAGGGTCTTGTCCCAGCCGGCTTCACGCCACTCTCTGATGCTGTTACTTACTTTGCGCTGTAAGTACCGCATGAAAGTTTTGTTATTCTGGCAGGGGAAAGCTCTGTAGGCACGGACTGCTGCGTTCTTCTCAGTCAGCAGGGCCCGTACATCGTCCGGGAGTTTCCGGCGCCAGTGCTCTGACACCGGAATCTCCTTTGAACAGTCGTTCAAGACAGATTGCACGTGCTCCGTGAGTGAGTCGATCGCAGCCGTCGTGTCGGCGGCGGACTGGATGTGGTCGGGGATCTTGTCCAGGTGAGGAGACGTGTTGGATTTCAGCAATTCGCCTACTTTCCTCCAGTCAGTGATCACCTGTGTGGGAGGGGGGCGGTTAGGGTCATAGGGACCCGATCTCGGAGTTAACTCCAAGATCACCGGTCTATGGTCAGAGTCAAGTTCGTCTACCGTCTCTAAAGAGTGCAAACGTAAGTTCACATTCTTCAGGAGGGCAATGTCGAGTACGTTGGGCAAGTGGGATGGCTCGAACGGATAATGAGTAGGCCGCATAGGACCTATGATATCTATGTGGAGAGGTGTGCAAAGGTCGTATAGTACCTTCCCACGGGGGTTGGTAATACGACTACACCATGCGGGATGTTTGGCATTGAGATCCCCCGCTATAAGGACGGAGTCACTCATGTCAAGAAGGGCTGTAAGGTCGCTTCGTAGTGAGGCGTTTATCGAAGAATTTGAATCTACGTCGCTGTGCGGTGGGAGATACGCGGATACTATTGTGATAGAGGGATGGCCCGTCATGCCTAGCCGGCAAACGGATACCTCTAAGTGGGCAAGGGGCGGCGGATCCATAGGGATGCAGTGCAGGGAGTTCCTATAATATATTAGAGTGCCACCTCTGTGGCATCTAGTCCTATCGTTCCTAACTAGCCGGTAGTTGGCTACCTTGGGATCCCTAAGGTGGGGTTTGAGGAAGGTCTCTTGGACCAGAAGGATGTCGAGACTATGATCGCGAAGGAAAGTCGCGATCTCGTCCCGTTGATTGGTGATGCCATTGGCATTGAAGTAACCTAGCTTTAGGGATCGGGGCTTTAATCTCTTACTAGCCGTGTTATACATTATGGCTGTTTAAAAAGGTTGTCAAAATGGCTTTTTACATCAGGATACTGATAGTATACCTGAATCAGGGATTCAATGCTTTTGCAGGCCACGACCTCCTTTGCCATTTGGATGGCGCGGGGGGACTTGAAGAATTTAAATGTATTCGCTAGGATGAGGAACGGATCGAGTTCCGGCTCATCTGAGCGAGGGGGTGACTGGGGAGGAGGAGGCTGAGAAGCCACAACGACCGGAGCGGGGGGCATGATGGGTTGATCCATCAGCCCTGGGACTTTCGGCCTTAGTGCCGGGAAGTTTTGGGCGTGATTCGCCGCCGTCCAAGGAGTTGGACGCTGGGGACTGAGGGTCTGGGGGAGCTCAGACGAGAGTGTAGGACACTCTCGTCCCTGGCGTGCGCTAGCGCGCGTTGCCAGTTTAGGGGCGGAGGTTTTCGGGGCTTTCGGACAGCCTCGGTAGTTGGCGGGGTGGCCGGATTGCCCGCACAGCACGCAGCTGGGCGGGTCTGGGCACTGGGACCTATCTTTTGGGCGACTGCACTCCGCGGTGCCGTGATCGCCCAGGCACTTTACGCACCGGGGTTTGCCGAAGCAATTCCGTTGCGCGTGGCCGTATAACTGGCAACGGTGGCATTGGCCTACCGTGCCACTTTTGTGTGGCTTCTCAATGAGAATTCCTGAAAGACTGCATACAGTCTTCAGCGCAAAGATGGGGTGGGGACCTTCGGAGACGGGGTGGCAGATGACGAGGACGTTGTTAGACGCCCTGCCACCTCTGCCGTGCATACGGTGCACCTCAATCACCGGGATGTTCTGTGACTCTAAGTCGCAGACGATCTCGGTGGTGGGGATCTCACTGGGGATCCGGCAGAGGACCACCCGAACGGGCTTGCTCTCATGGAGCGTATAAGTGTGGTGGGGGATATTTCGAGCCTTGAGTAGCTTCGAAAGCGCGCGGTGGTCGTTAGCTGTCGCTAACCCTACTTTTATGCCGTTCTGAACGGCGCGGGCATTCGTGTAGGCGATGCGTTGCTCGCCACACGCTTTGGACACGTTTGTCCAAGCCCCCTTGTCATGGATGAAGATGGGTGGGGGAGGGATGGTCTTGCGCACTGAGGCGCTGACGACTGGGGTTTGGGTAGGGCTGGGCCTAGTGGCCGAGGAAGAGGAGGGCTGGCTCTGCACTAAGCGTGCTGGCTCGGGAGGGGAGAGTTTCTTGGCCTTAGGGGCCTGAGTGGAGGACGAGGCCTGCGACCTCTTCTTCCTCTTTCCCTCGACGAGGATAAACTCGTCGGAGGAAGAGGTTTGGTCGGAGGAGTGCTCGGACTCCGCTCGCTCCGAGCGCTCAGAGTGTATGCTCTCTGCGCGCTCCGAGCGCTCGCCTTCCGAGCCCTCTTTTTCTTGTTCCTCCTCCTCAGAGTCCATTTCGACGTCTGGGGGGGAGGGGGACCTATCTGCGTTGGGCGCGGGGGTGGGACCTAAATCTGGCTGTGGGGAGGGAAACACCGCGGGGGGTAAGGAGTCAATCTCCTCCTCATATTTCCTTTGTAGGGCGGGGTTTTCAAATAGGATCTTTCCTAATATATCGGTTGTTCTATTTAACCGAACCGTTAGGGAATCTACTTTGGACACGAGATCCTCAATCCTGTCCTCCATATTGGAGGCGACAGAGGTGGGCATCCTAATCTCCTAACCCTAACATAAGCGCCTCGAGGAGACACGTCAAACGTGAGCTCCCCGAGCAGACGGTCCCCAAAGAGCCCTGCCCCGGAGTTTCTCCTAACACTTCGCTACCGAGAAGAGAAACCCAGACAAACTCGGTAGCTGTGTTGCCGTCTGATGTGGCCTGAGGGGCCCTATTTGCCTAACCCTCCGGGCGGGAATGACCCGGAGGTGAGTTCGCTCCCTGCGGGGATAGCAGGGAGGTGTGTGCCTAATGGTGTGCCCTAAGCTTGTAATCCGGTCGCCAATCTCAATGTGCGTACCGGGCCCTATTGGGTCTAGTGCGAAGGGGTAGATACACCCAACCGACACTAGGTGTGTATGCTGTGAAGAGAACTCAGTAACTAGGTTTGACTAGGAGATCCCCCAAGGCCAAAACCTAGCACTCGACTCCAATTGACTGCTTCACCCTGAAGGGGATCAGCGGGTGCGTCGGGTCAGCACCCCCTTGGTATTGTTGACACCGTGAGGTTTCCAACCAAGGACCACGAAACTGTGGTTTTACCCTGAAGGGGCCAAACCAAATTGTTTTGACAATCTCTGTTAGAGAAACACGATATCCTTCACCGCCTCGAAAAAGGCGGATCCGGACCAGGCGTCGTAGTCGGCGACTACGAGTGACGTCACGGCGGGCGTGACGAACGGAGCGATGACTCAGGCACGGAACGATCGAGAGCGCGGAGCGGCATGACTGTCGCGGGCGAGCGTCGGAGCAGAATGTGAACGTGATCTAAACAATATTACCAATACATTAACTTACGCTGACGGAGTCGCGGGCACAGCTATATTGTATCATTACGCTAAGGCCAATAGGAGCGGAGCGCCAATGAAGAATGCTTCAAAATCGGGGTTAAATTTAACGTTAGCCCAAAGTAACTATTCCACGCGGACGAAGTCGCGGGCAAAAGCTAGTTGAATAATATTATGCTGCAGAAGAAAACTCGAACACGTATTTTGTTAACATAAATTATTCAAAAGGTATATTTTTCTGTTAGTTCTTGTGGCATGCCTGTAAGATTGTGCATTACACCTTCGTCACGCGGGCCTTTGTCAATTTGTTTCTGAACCAATGTTTGTTTGCAAATAGGAGATGTAAACGAGTTGTAATTCAAGTAATTTGAAGTATTAAGGTATGATGTAAATCTTTATTGCTCTACTAAAAACTTGCTTTTGCTTCCATTCCATTGCTTTCCATATGATTGAGGCTAAATAATAACAGCCACGGGTGTCGCTCTTCAAGGTTAAGCAACACTTGCCAAGGTCGATTCATGGATGGGTAACTAACTAATCTTTACATGTCAAGATCCTCCATGCCTCGGAAAGCACGTTAAACTCTAACAATATTGCTAGTAATGTGAATTCTTCCCACATTCTAGTTCTGATAAAAAAAAATATGACGCACCCTAAGATGTTATTTATCCTACAGTCTTATATAAAACCGTAGGCTAGTTTTAAATCAGACAAAGAAAGAAGTCTTGATTGAGACCTTCCTGTGGCAACACTACAGCTAACAGCTGTTTTATTGTAGCGCTCTCTTATTTTAACTTTAAAAATTAATTTACATTATTTGTGAGGTCTACTTCCAATCATCCACTGACTGATATATAGTGTGATAAATTGATATATTAAGTGCAAAATAGTCAAAGTTTTATTGTAGTGAATCGGTGACAGGTTTGAGGTTACCGGATAAAGTGAATTTTTGCATTGTCATCTTGATAACAGGTACAGTGTTTTTTTTTTGTATTTAACTGGTTTTTATGTTGTTTACGTAGTATAATTTTTACTGTTAGTTATATACTTTATTTCCATACAGCTACGTGTTGATGAAATTGACCTAACATACCTAAACATAACCTTGTTTAGTTTGATGACAGAACTTCTTGCCTTTGTATTTTAATTTCATTTTTCCTTCGTTTTTATTATCTTTTAAGCATCGTTCTAAACTCTTAGTTTCTTTCAAGCTACTTTCTATTTCTTTTAATCATGCCTGTCACTCGCAGTGTCTATGCTCGCCAAGAAGCGTCTAAGCTCAATCTGGCTTTGAGCGAATTAAAGGCGTCCAAGGAGTACTGTGATCAACTAATAAAGGAAATGGATGACAATGAAAGAGTTCTAGTAGAAGCCCATGAAAAGAATAGGAAGTTAATAAATGATATATCTCAGTTGTACATTCAATATACTGAAGTCATGGAAGACCGGGATAGGCTCCAACTTGTTGTGGATAGATTTAGCCAATGTAGCACAGAATATGAGCAAGCTTTGGATCACAAATATTTATTGCAACAACAACTGCAAGAGGCTCAGACTCATATATCTGAACTTGAGACTGCAAACTTAAACATCACCGCCTCACTAAATCAAAGTTTATTTAATGAGTTATTACCTGTTGACCCATCAATGATTTCGCAAATTAACCATCTCACATAATAGATTTAACGAATGAGGATGACTGTAAATCAATTAAACCTATGAGAGTTATCAATAGTAAAAATAAATTTAAAAAAGTACATAAAATAAATAAATACATAATAAAAACAAAAAGAATGGTCAAAAAACAAAAATTCTTTATTAAAAATGTTAAATTAAACAGGGAAAGGTTACATTTATTAAAACTATTACATATGTATTCTTCAAACTTAGAAAAATGTAATAAACAGTACCAAACTGACAGTAAAGACTTGCAGAGTGAATTAAATCGGTTACAGCAAAAACTTAACTCAGTATCAATCAAATATTCTGTCTCTGAAAACCAAGTGAGGGAATATATGTTGGCAATGTGTGTATGTGAATTAAATCGGTTACAGCAAAAACTTAACTCAGTATCAATCAAATACTCTGTCTCTGAAAACCAAGTGAGGGAATATATGTTGGCAATAAATGATCTGAAAGTGAAATGAACTGAAAAGTGCATACTGCGCTGCGTCTCGGTGTCAATTGATCGTAATATATTCCTTCTGGAAATTATGGATAACTTTATTTAAATAACTTAAGGTTCGGTGCCGAAAGCCGTTTGAGTCGATGATGAAAGTCGGAAACGTCTAGAATGTAGCATATTGAGGGAAAAGCGGCCTCCACGTGAGTGCTCCCCTGCGTCACGAACTGGAAATAGTAATCGGATCTTGAAGGCGTCCTGAATATAAAAGTACATGTAGATAGTTTAGACAAGCGGCCTTCAAGGGAAGCCTTCAAGCGTCTTGATGCTTAACCCAATATCCGAAGTAATAATGCTATCTGAACAAATAGTAGGTACCTACGTAGTACATTCGGAGTACGTAGTGCAGGTTCGTAGATCTGAGATTTATGCTCCGTTACAACAGGATGGTCGCCGATAGCGTGGGACCAGAACGTGTGCACAATAAATGTCTAAACCTTAACAGTCACGAGTGACTGGGCGATATTTATCAATATTAAACGCTATGTATTCAAAACTTAAAGCTCAGAGAGGGAGCTCGTGGCTACATAATAACAGTCGAACGGGTCGATCTTCAAGGTTAAGTAACGCTTGCCGAGGCTGGTCTATGGACGGGTGAGCATCTTAACGGATCGTGTTACCTCCGTGCCATCCCGGCTGTCATTGTACATCTTTGACAGTCGTTATGTGTAGCCAGTTGGGGATGTCCGACAGGCTGTCGCTGTCGCACTGGACCCGCGTGGTACTTTACGGCCCATTTCGTCTTCGGTTAACCGTCAGGATGACGTATAAAAATGTATGTACATAAAAAATTTGTGATAAACTTATCAAGTCACAACATGATTATTTTACTGCGAGTATGTGTGCGACATGAATTTACGTAAAAAATCCTGAAGAAATGGTGGCCTGATGTTGCGCAAGTGAGCGTGCGTTACCCACCACGGATTCATCATTTCGATTCGAGTTTTCCACAGCGCACAGAATGTTGGGTTCAACTCTCCATTGGTGTAATTGCTGCAAGGCATTCCAATCCGAGGATAAATAAATAAATTCCCTCTCATAGACAGACGGCCTGTATACAAGCATTGGGAACGTTGCTATATTATTGTTATTATCAATAAGGAGTCAGCTCCTATTTAATAAAGTTAGGTCAGCTATACTATAAAACACTTTTACAAGTCACTAAATAACATTCACTTAACGTAATAATGAAACACAATCGGCGACTTAATTAAACGCGATTAAAACGATCACCGCCCTGACAGAGCAACGTCGACGACATGCGCGGCGGTAATGCATGTCCTTTGTATTGAACCTTCCACTTGATATGAATGAATCTCGCGCTCATGAAAACAGCTCTTCAGCTACCACTAGCTCAAAACTGACAGAAGCCGATTCGGCAAAGAGTTTTCGTATGAGTCCGCTCTCGACCTCGTCCATGCCTTATGGTAATCGATAGATGAGGTTTACAATGAAGTGAGCGAGCACAGGATATGCCTGTTCACTCTTGCTTTAAGTCGGCCTCTATTTATTTATTTTCTAGGATGTGGAACAATAATTGTGGAGGAGAAGCGCTTAGTACTGCAAAAAGGTAAGTATATCAACCTACTTTTTTTTTAATAGTTGATAGGCTTGCGTTTGACCACAATCTCACCTGATGTTAAGCGATGATGTGGTCGAAGATTAAGCACGCTTGCCTAGAAATAACATATTCACTCTTGACTTAAAGACTCCCAGGTTATAACTATCAGGAAACACAGACTCCGGCAGGGAATTCCACTCCTTAGCCGTACGCACAATGAAAGTATTCCCAAAACGTTAAACTGTGGATAGACGGGTAGTGAAAGGAATTTGCAGGTATGAATAGGGTGGCAGTTAGCCGCACCGGTTCTGTCCCCCTACCCCCTAATAGGTCATGATTACCCCTGCTCTTATTTGCTTACCCTTATCGGGGTAAAATTCCGCAGTTCCTAAGATTACAGCGAGCAGTGGGCGTACAACAAACACATAACTGTATGGTCGCTCGCTCGCCTGAAGCTTAAGATGAAATCAATACGAATTTATTAAGTTAAATTCTAGTTAACAGATCTAGCTTAATTGTACATCACCGCTTTAGTTAATCAATGTCTTGAAAAATCTGAAAATACTATTCGTAGGAAGGTATGGAACTGAAGTGAATGCAACTATAATAATAGTACATTATGGTACAATGTGTAATGTTGGTGATTACCGCTGAGGCGCCATTAAGACCCGAGCCGTTAGGTGAGGGTCTTAAGAGAGCCGAGGACGGTAATCATCAATACACACGTGTATCATACGACGTTTTTCAACACACTTGTGAAGAAAATAACTATAATTTCAACAGTGAAAACGAGTTGTGAAAATTTTTTCGCAATGGCCGGAAAAAATAAATCAGTTTTCCTATGCGCGCGCATCTAACAGATCGGCCATAGAATAAAAGAATGAGGTTTCTTTTTTTTTGGCTTTTCTCGGATAGCGTTTTTTTTTTATTACCGATGGGCCCACTCTTGACCTCGATCTCGCCTGATGGTAAGCGATAGATGAGGTCTACGATGTGACGAGCGAGCCCAGAAGATGCCTAATTACTCGTGCTTTAAAGGCTGAAAGGTCATAAGTGGCAGGGAATTTAAATACGAAGTTGCATGAAACTAGCAAGCAATAGGTAGGTACATTAATTTATTTGTACTATTGAACACGATCTTTTTTGTTTCGAAACTTTTTTAAAAACAAAGCAACTCAACCAATTTAAAAAAAAAAACCTATAACTCACTTGTGAATAATAGTAAAGAAAAGTCACAGTTTGATTACAGGTGTCACTATTCTTTCTTCGTTGTTTTTATTTTCACTATAATTTATTTAATGACTAGCTGACCCGCCACGACTTCGTTCGCGTGGTATCCTACCCCTACCCAACCGATACCCTACCCCTATCCTACCCCTACCCTACCCTACCCCTACCCTACCCTACCCCTACCCTACCCAGGCGCGTGCATAGGATTATGACAGGGCATGCGGCGGAGTAAAAACACACAAAAACTTCTTCTTTTATAGATTTTTAGCATAGCCACAGCCACGCATCGCCACCATGCTACGATGCGTGGCTGTGCTATGCTAAAAATCTATAACAGAAGAAGTTTTTGTGACCGATTACTCACAAAAACTTCTTCTTTTATAGATTTTTAGCATAGCCACAGCCACGCATCGCCATCATGCTACGATGCGTGGCTGTGGCTATGCTAAAAATCTATAAAAGAAGAAGTTTTTGTGTGTTTTTACTCCGCCGCATGCCCTGTCATAATCCTATGCACGCCCCTGACCCTACCCCTACCCTACCCCTACCCTACCCCTACCCTAACCCTACCCTACCCCTACCCTACCCCTACCCTACCCCTACCCTACCCCTACCCTACCCCTACCCTAACCCTACCCTACCCTTACACCTACCCTACCCCTACCCTACCCCTACCCTACCCCTACCCTACCCCTACCCTACCCCTACCCTACCCCTACTCTACCCCTACCCTACCCCTACCCTACCCCTACCCTACCCCTACCCTAAACTTTACTTTACAAAAACTTACTTTTTTTTACAAAAATTTACTTCAGTGTTTTTTCAAAATTTTTACTTTTTAAATTCGGCATTGAAAGTCCTCTATTTTACGTAAATTTAACAGTTTTTTCCATAATTTTTGGTTGTGTGGTTCCGAAGTTATTTAACTTAAATTTCCTAATAATTAGGAAAATAATCAATAATAAAATATTTTGACAGTGGGATTGTGTCTGGGACACCTATCCGGCATAGATAGAGCCCAAACTCACGCCCAATAGCTTCAGAAACGACCGAAATAGCTTTTTTCCGCCATCTTGGTTACGTCGGTTACCGCGGAAATACTCGAATAACTCTGAAGCCGTTGGACGTAGAGAACCCGGATTTTTTATAAACCTAGGGGCAGACAGAGATCAATTAGGAAAATCGGTTGTCAGGCGTTTTCAGGACCTGAAAATTTTCAGCCCTGAAAACACATTGATGGGATAGCAGAAGTCAAGCCGAGTACAGCATTCGAAACCGCATCTCTCTCCGACCAACGGTTGCGGAGCTATAGCCTGTCAAACACAGAGTTTGACAGCTCGGCTGCCATATTGGCAATCTTTGAGTACGCATAGCTCCGCTCTCCGGGGTCGTAGAGATTTGGGGTTTCCGAAGCAGTGCTTGGGGAGACTAAATCTACCTGCTACATAGGTTTTCAGGCTATTTGGCGCTGAAGATTTTCAGGACCCTGAAGAGTGCCTGAAGCGATAGGGCAGGTCAGGACAAGCCAGAAAAGTCCAAACACGGGCTTTCTGCGGCCACTATAAGGGAAGTTGTCCCGGTTTGAATACTGATTTTGACAGTTCTCGAGCTGTCAAACCAAATTTCAAACTCAGATAGCGCCCGAACCAGAGGTCGTAGAAGGCTCGGGTTTTCTTTGGGGACGTGGGCAGCATCTTTTCTGCTCCTTTTTTTGAAGTTTCAGGAGTTTTCAGGACCCAAAATTTTTAGGCTGAAACCCGCACCAAGTGATAGAACTCGCCGAGCCCAGTCAGGAAACCCCAAGCACGGCAGTTTTTGGACGAGTGGTTCAGGAGAAAATCAACGGTAACCAAATTCTCGCCGCCATCTTGGGCCGGTAACCAGAATTTTGGATCGTGATTTCTCCGGAACCCCTTCGGCTAGGATAATCGTGTTTGGGTTTAATCGAAAGGGCTTGGAGAGACCTATCTCTAGGTGTAGACGATTTGACTCTACGTAGAGTCAAAAATTTTTTGACATTCTATAACATTGCTTTATTGACATTTTGACGTCAGAATTGGTTCCTGAAAGCTCAAAACCCCGGGAAATCCCAATTTATTGACGTTTAATTGACAAATAACTAGATAGAGCTGTGCTCTACTTATATTTTTCTTTTTCTTTTTCTTAAATTAAGCCGTATTTACACCTTGACACTGACCCCCCTATACAGGGTCAGACAAACAATTTATACATCTGACAACTTTCCCCGCTTTCTCGCACTACACATTACATCACACTCTCTCTCACACACACACACACACACTATGTTCCATACACCAAAAACATCTGGCGCTGCCAAAAAACCCACCACTCCCAGCCCCACCACCTCACCTTCAACCGTGCTGGATGCTGCCAGAACTTTTATAAAAAGACCGGAAACAAAAAGAAGGTCGCTCGACAATATGGACCTGTATAGGAAACAGCAGAAGAACTACGCTGACCTACCGAGCGACCAACTACTCCAGGAAGTGATGAAGATCTTTGAGGACATACCCTCAAAAGTCTACCCTCAGATGAGGCGGGATATCAAGATCTTCCTGGAGACACATTCAGACAGAGGTATCCGCATACTCTTTGAGTTAAGTAAAAGAATAAAAGATCTGGAAACAGCACCGTCCGGGAATGCTACGCATACAGTAGCCGTAGCGTCTGAAAAAGAAGGAAACCTGCTGGAGAGACTGGGAGAGGTGGAAAATAGACTTACCGCGCGGCTCAGTCAAATGGAAGCCAACCTCAAGCACGACATATCGGAATTGAACATAATGAACGACGATCGAGGCGCTGACATAATCGAGAACATGCACGACAGATTTGAGGCGACCAAGGTCACAATAGGAAAAACAACAGAGGAGACCGTGGGACGTACGCAGGCTCGTCTCGAAAATCTGGTCGGTATTGTCGTCGGAGTGTTGTCGAGGTCAAAGCGCAGATAAGCGAGATTGCAAAAGGCCCGATATGTGAGAGCAATCTGGTTCACAAAACATATGCCAGCGCCGCAGCAGCCAAACCCGGGCGCCGACCGGCGCTTCATTCGATGGCGGTGACCTCTGAAGACAGTCAAGAGACTGCTGAAGAGGTACTCGCGAGAGTGAAGAAGGCGGTCGACGCCAGGGGCACGGGCCTTAAAATAAACAAGACAAGGAAAGCAAAGAATAGCACGATAATCTTGGGCTGTGACACGGAAGTGGAACTGAAAAAGGTGAAAGATAGGATAGAGAGCCACGGTGATGGGTTAATCGTAGCCCCCATGAAGAACAAGGATCCACTCGTCGTACTTAAAGTCGTCCTTATGGACAGCGACGACGACGAAATGGTAAAGGCCCTTCACGCTCAAAACACCGACATTTTCATGGGCCTACCACAAGAAGAAACAGTCTTGCAAATAAAATCAAAAAACGGACCAGAAATCCTAAGACCTCCCATGTTGTCATCCAGGTGAGGCCGAAGGTGTGGCAGAGGATGACGGAGGCTGGAGCCCTCTATCTTGACCTGCAAAGGATCAGGGTAGAGGACCAGTCTCCGCTCATCCAATGCACGAAGTGCCTCGCTTTCGGCCATGGCCGCAAATTCTGCACCGAGAGTGTGGACAGGTGCAGCCACTGTGGAGGCCCGCACCTGCGCGAGAAATGCGCCGACTATACCACGGGAATTGAACCACAGTGCTGCAACTGCTTACACTCTAGGTTGCAGAACACGGCTCACAACGCCTTTAGTGTCGAGTGCCCAACCCGCAAAAAGTGGGACTACCTAGCGCGATCAAACACGGCATACATATGACTCACACACTCAGTCGACACAGAAACACTCACACACACTGATAAAAAAGTATATATTAAATATATATGGATATATCAAAACATGCACACAAATACTGGACAAAACACACATACACACTGATATAAAAATAAATAGTAAATATACATAGAAATATCAAAACAAGCACACAAACACTGGACAAGTACACAAATAAACTGACAGAACAATCCCGAAATAAGAACTGGCAATAAGTATATATATTAGATTATATATATATTATTGACAAGTAACAAAAGAAATAATGTCAAAGTAGAAAACACTGAGTCATAATGTCACTATCTCACAGACTGAAAAATAAATATCTTAGATAAATCAACACCGGATGGAACCATACAATTAAGTTAAAAATAAACTGTTAAATAGAATAAAGAACAAATAATTGTAACCTAAAAATAAGTTTACTGTTAGATAAGAAATAAATGTTAAGAACTATGTAAGAGCAAGGATAAATAAACTGTGAAAAGGATGGAAACATAAATCAAGTGAAAAATAAATTGTTAAACAGAATAAGAATAAATAATTGTAACTTAGAAATAAGTGTATTGTTAGAAAATAACTAGATGTAAGAATTAAGTAAGAACAAGGATAAATAAATTGTCAATAGCATAAGAAATAGATAGTAAGCTATATAGATATAACTATATAGATATTTTATATAAGAAAATAGAATATAAGAAATTCGTAGCATTATTGCATCATATAAAGTTGTTAAATATAAAATACACGTAATAACACAATTGTTACAATAAATGGTCACATATCTATAGTTTATTCACGGAGACGAGTTAGTAGAGTGCTATCTCACTCACACAATTTTTTAACTGCGATTGGTCAGTGATAAACGCTAAGACGGTGTACACAGTACGCGTAGTTTTTAGTCTACTCATACTTCCCGTACTGTGCAGACGTGCTGTGGACAGAAATGTGGAAGCAATGACTGAAAGATTCATAATAAATGTACGAAACGACGACAGTAGTGATAGTACGGAGAGTGATGATGATGATGATATGTTATAAACTTGTATAGGTAGATATTATAATATAATAAAGAAAGTTTAATCATGAACTCTCGATTTTATGTCTTTCCTTCATATCCATCAGATATATAAAAAAGTAGGTACCCATAAAAAAATCTATCAAATAAATGTCTCTCAATTTATACGACAGACAAAGCCGCAGGAATAAACTAAGCGAGCTTTTAAGAAGCGCAGTGTGAACGCATATTTACATTTCTAAGGTATTGTTAACGCCCACTGACCCTAAAAAAGTTTTTTTTGTCTTTGTCATTTGTATGATAATGTGCGATAGAGAAGGCGCTATACTAACTCGTCTCCGTGAATACACTATAGAAAAATCATTACCCCTGTAAATAAAAAACAAAAGTAGTCAGAATAGCGGGAGTCCCACCCGGCCAAGAAAGAAAGGTGATGGATGAAAGAAAGATATAGAATGAGGCATGTCAGTGCGAGAGGCATACAAGCGAGAACTGGAATGAATGTGGTATCTAGAATAATAAGGTCTCGCCGAGCCCATGGGCGGGGAAAAGAAGTAAAAAAAAAAAAAATACCCCTACCCTACCCTACCCCTACCCTAACCCTACCCTACCCCTACCCTACCCCTACCCTACCACTACCCTACCCTACCACTAACCTACCCTACCACTACCCTACCCCTACCCTACCCCTACCCTACCCCTACCCCTACACTACCCCTACCCTACACCAACCCTACCCGTACCCTACTCTCCATTTATTCTTCGTTCGCGTGGGATGTTTTTCCCGCTTAAATCCCGATCCCGTGGGAATTCCGGGATAAAAAATATCCTATATCCGTCTCCTGGTTTTAAGCTACCTCCCTACCAATTTTCAGCCAAATCGGTTCAGCCGTTCTCGAGTTATAAATAGTGTAACTAACACGACTTTCTTTTATATATATAGATGTCAAGCAGTTTGAGTACTTGTGTGGCCTACCCAAATCTCCTTTGGTTTTTTTTGTCAAATTGTTGAGCTCCTTAAGTTCTAAGTTGAGCTACATGATAACTGACAAATGCTTGCACTGTCTGGACAGGTCCGCTCAAAGCGTGGTTATTTCCTCAAAAAAATACCACAAACATGAACCTACTGCTGCTAACCTAATGCTTCTCATATACAAATACAAATTGTCTGGACTTTAAAAGAGACTATGACCTCTGAGTGGGTTCGGTGTTTCTTCTCAGAGTAGTCAGTTAGGAAATACCGGCCTCATCTAGCTAAACTTAACACGCAAAAAAACATGACGTGTAAAAGTGTTATTTATAACCAATTTACAAAATAAATATTTCATTTCATTTCATTTCATTATGTGCCTAATTGCGGTGAAATTAGAGCCATTTTATGAGCAAGTGTGTTGAAAAAATATATTATTATACTAGCTTTTGCCCGCGACTTCGTCCGCGTGGAATTGTTACTTTGGGCTAACGTTTAATTTAACCACGATTTTGAAGCATTCTTCATTGGCACTCCGCTCCTATTGGCATTAGCGTAATGATATATAGCCTAGCCTTTCACTATATATTGACTATTTAATTAGAAAATAATTTTTCTATTCGAACCAGTAGTTCCTGAGTTTATCGCGTTCAACCAAACAAACAAACTGTTCAGCCTTATATTATTAGTACCTATAGATAGCTGTTGCCCGCGACTTCGTCCGCGTTTCCATCGTTTTTCGTAAAAAAAGTAGCCTATGTCTTTCCTCACGGTTCAGTGATTTTGATGTAACAGACACATTAAAGTTTCGTAATTTAGTAGGGAAATATAATATGTCAATCTATAATACTGTTGAAAAATATCGCAATGCGGAACCGCACAATATTATTGTTAATAGCTGTGCCCGCGACTCCGTAAGCGTGTAACTCCTTGTGTGTTATTAAGTTAATGTATTGGTAATATTGTTTAGATCACGTTCACATGAGGCTTAAGTACCTGTAGAACGAAAATACTTCAGCGCAAAGCTTCCGAGTAAACTATGTTGAAAGTTGACCCGTCCGGCACGTGAACATAAAGATTTCTAGAACTGCTAACCCGGGAAAGAGCGACGTACAACTGCCCATGCGAGAAACAACTGACACCGAGATCTACTCCAGCAACACGAAAAGTCTGCCCTTGAACCTTATTAATTGTCATTGCATAACACACCGATACTGGGAATTGCGTTCTTTTAAATTGGAATGGAAAATTATTTGGTATTATGGGAATTCTGGGAATAAAGACGGTTTATATTTTGTTGCAACTGGGTGAAAATAAAACTTATATAAAAAAGTGAACGTAAATTAGCCAAAACTTACCTATCGGTATACCAAAATAACTAATACCTATTTTATAAAATAACAACAAAAGGAATCTAAAAATAAATTATCAACGACTAAAAGTCGCGCTGATAAGCACGGTTTGTTAATATCAATTAAGCATTGTCTGTCAATAAGGTCGAATACTCTGAACGTCTATTCGGATCAACAGGCAAAAATTGTATGAAGCTCGCACTTTTTAGGGTTCCGTTGCCGAATGGCAAAAAACGGAACCCTTATAGTTTCGACATGTCTGTCCGTCTGTCTGTCTGTCCGTCCGTCCGTATGTCACAGCCATTTTTTTTTAGGTAGGGCCTCTCGTAGTTCAGCACACTAAGGCTGGTCACTACTCAACCACGAAGCTCGCGCTCGGACGCCCCGCCTTTTTAGGGTTCCGTAGCCGAATGGCAAAACACGGAACCCTTATAGTTTCGATATGTCTGTCCGTCCGTCCGTATGTCACAGCCATTTTATTCCGAAACTACTAAGACTATACATGTGAAACTTAGTAGGTAGATGTATTCTATGAACCGGTATTTATAGACAGGTCTTTAAAAATGATATAAGGGTTTCTAAAACCACTTTTTCATAAAGTCAATCGTTTAAAAGATATAAGCTTCCAAAGTGGTAAAATGTCCCCCCCCCCTCTAACTTCTATAATAATGGAGTAAAAAATCTAAAAAAATATATGTCTGTAGATCTTAATGTAAACTTTCAACCAAAATTGGTTTGAACGAAATCGGGTAAGCAGTTTTGAGATACAGCATATTTTCTAAAACCGCAAATATAACTTTGTAATTCATACAAACACTATGAAAAACAAAGTTATCTAGCGTAGTTATAAAAATGTAAATAAGCTGGTTTCTAAAATTTTTAAGGTTTTTAGGAACCCTTCATGGGCGAGTCTGGCTCGCACTTGGCCAATCGAGACGCGTCGAGCGCGGTGACCGATTCTCAAACATAATCCTTATAGCATGATTCAGTAGGTATTTACGCGCGATGGCTTATTATGAGCGTATTTCATGTATAACTTTGGTGTTTCTATACCGATTTATATGATTCTTTTTTGTGGAATAGTTAATAATGTTAACTTTTCAATTAGGGGTAACTGACAGTGTTATAAACGTAAGAGTAGACAAATATTATAATCAGAAAGAAAGCTTCGAACTGCTAAGCTATCGGGAGTTACACGTGTTATTGTGAGTCAACCATAAAAGATAGATATATGCTGTCGTGGGATATTTTTTATATAATTTTAAGGAGAACATTTCCGTCATAAATGATTTCTGTGTAGCTTTAACCATTAAGGTTGCACACGCGACGGAAGCTTAAAAAATGGAGTAACTTCTCCCGTTTTCCCAACATTTCCCTTCACTGCTCTGCTCCTATTGATTGTAGCGTGATGAAAAGTATACTATAACCTGCTCAGGAGTATAAATATTAATTGTACCAAGTTTCGTTAAAATCCGTCGAGTAGTTTTTGTTTCTATAACGGTTATACAGACAGACAGACAGACAGACAGACAGACAGACAGACAGACAGACAAAAATTTTACTGATTGCATTTTTGGTATCAGTATCGATCCCTAATCACCCCCTGATAGTTATTTTGTAAATATATTTCATGTACAGAATTGACCTCTCTACAGATTTATTATAAGTATAGATTACACTTGTACTTACTGCTGACATTCCGTGAAATCTACTACCGGTCTCTCGAGTTTCAAGAAGTTATAAGAAACATAACATTACCAGCCTTTAATATTCCTACTGCTTGGGCACTTGCCACATCTTAAAGAGAGGGATGATGCCGTAAGCTATGAACCATATTGCCGCTCGAGGACGTAACTATTTAACTTAACTTTTCACAACACACCGTATTTAAATATTATTTAATTATAGATTAAGGGTCAAATTTTATATTTCTTGCGCTCAAATCATAGTAAACCTACAACTGAATAAAATAGTACATAACTTTAATTTCTTCTGGATGATCTATAATGTGAACTTTATTGCGAAGTGACAAAAAGTGAAACTATACTGGAATAATAATCGTATTTTATGAGGTATCGTGTCAGTCAGTGACTGAGTTGTGGAGGTCAGGTAGGCAGTCGCTCCATGTAAGTCACTGGTAGTCAGCTGCACCCGGTAGAACTGGCAGCCGACCCATGGTTCGGGTATTACTTATTAGTGTTGTGTGTAAGTGCCACTTAGGCGTTGTGTCGTTTGTGACGCTGTATTCACTGCGTCACTATGGCGGCCCTTTTCCTTTTTCAGTCCATTACGTCTAATAAATTTTAATATTCAGCAGATGTATTCAATTGCTTTCAAACGCTTATTTATTTATTCAAAATAATACTTTATAGTCACAGTAAAACGCTTTCATGAAGAAACTCATTAGCCGCTTAGCGAGTATAATATGCGTGACGGCGAGGAATGCGCCGGCTCCATAGTGAAAGACAAATCTATTTAATTAGGGAATAACAAGAATATCTTGTTCGTTTATTTTTCCAGAAATCTATGTGTTGTGTTTATAATTAATGAATGAAGTAGGTTGGTACGTTTAGTCGGGAACCGATAGGGCCATTGTCCTTCTAACATTGTGTTCTAACGAGATACCGCGGTCCTGGACCACAAGGGCAACTACTGAAGGAACCTGGTGGGTCTTTAGTCAGTAGAAGTCTGACACTCCCTCCTGCTCCTCCTAGAGCGGGAGGAGTCATTTGATGACCTTCACCCCTACGTACGTTTAAGTAATGTGTGATTTAACTTTTAATTAAATTCTGAATGTCGCTGGTTTGCGAGAATATCGACGTAACTCGAAATGCTGTCCAATGAAACTAGATACTTGTGTGAAATAATCATAAGTATAACATGGTGAACTGATAAATAATGCCAATTTTGCGCCGACATTCATCAGAAAGAAACAGTGTTATTATGCATTTGAGACAAAACATTATATTTTATTTGCATAAAACATAGAATATACGATGTTATTATAAATATGGAATCCAACATGATTTGCTTAAAAGTTAAGCATGCAAAGCTGGTCTGTAAGAGATACTAGGCCTGGGTTTGAGTCAAACCCAGGCCCAGTCTCTGATGAACGTCGGTGCAAAATTGGCATTGTGTCTCAGTTTACGATGTCGTACTTTATGTTATACGTTAAAACTATGATTATTTCACACAAGTATCTAGTTAAATTGAACAGCATTTCGAGTTACGTCAATATTCTCGCAAACCAGCGATGTGTCTGTAACTTTTTCGTAAAATTTATTTTATTTTTCTTATATATTTACTAGTAAACCTCCCTGGCTTCGCGCGGATGCAATATGGATCCTAATGTGGTGAGAGTCAGTGTGGAGTGAGTACGGCCCGATATGCGATGGCTCCCCTGCCCATCCATTTCAAATATCTGATATTCATTTTATTGATATGCTGATATGGGAAGTTATGATCTATATTAACTGCATAACGGAGTTTTGTATTTAATCGGTTAAGGAATAATAGTATATTGTTTAAATAGTGTCGAAAATAATTCATTATTTATTTGTGATTTGTAAAATATAGCGGTGATGGTCCAGTGGTAGTGGCCCGACTTTCGAGTTGCAGATTTAGATGGGTTCGAACTCCGTCAGGCACATTATTTTGTGTAATTGTTTCCATCACCGATTTGAGAACAGCATGTCCTAGGACTAAAAAATTCGACGATATGCGGCATGTAACAATCCGCACTGGGTTTTTTTTTTATTTTTTATAATTGATAGTCTTACGTTTGACCACCATCTTACCTGATGTTAAATGAGGATCTGGTCGAAGTTGAAGTATGCTTGCCTAGAAGAAACCCATTCACTCTTGATTTAAAGACTCCCAGGTTATAGCTATCAGGAAACACAGACTCGGGCAGGGAATTCCACTCCTTAACTGTACGCACGATGAAAGTATTCCCAAAACGTTTTGTGCATATGGGTGGGATGTCCACCATGTAACGATGGCGTATTGTTACAACCGCTGCGGCTGCAGAAAACCTCAAGCGGCGTAAATATAGTCATCTTGGTGATAACTATATTTTCGAGCCTTTTCGGGTCGAAACTCTTGGACCATGGGGCCCGTGTGCTCACAGCCTTTTTAAAAACATATCGAAAGGCTCGTTGACGCTTCCCGCGACCCAAAGGCTGGCTATTTCTTTGTTCAACAGCTAAGCATTGCCATACAGCGAGGCAATGCCGCCAGTATCTTGGGTACGTTGCCAGCCGACAGCGTTAAGGATCAATTGTTTGATGCTTTATTCTAGTTTGTATTATAACTAATTAGATTTCTCGGCACAAGTTCGTTCATATTGTAGCAAGTCCGAAGCAGTTAGTTTAACGATAGTGAAAGGTAATATCCGTAGTCCGGCTCCAAGTTAGATTATGCCGGGATTTATATCTGTTTGCAGTCGCGGCTACCGGCACGCTCGTTATGAGGCGCGCGCGGGCTGGAGGTACCCTTGTGTATCTTTGACAGAGTACTTCAGGATGCGGGAGATTATGATTGGACATCTGATTGATGTTACTATTCCACAATACTAGCTCAGGATACTTCAGACATGATTCAACCGGTTTATTTAATACTAGCTGTTCGCGCGACTTAGTTCGTATGTTTTTTTTTCGCGTAAATACAGATATAAAAAAAAATATTGCTAAAAAATATATACCTACAATAACCTTTTTTTTTTTTGATAGGGCCACTCGTTGTTTAGCTCGTTAAAGGCCCCCAGCCAGGGCTTACAAACTAGTATTTACATTTAAACAACCGCACGCTAAGGGCACTCCCTGTGGAGTACGAGCCTCGGCTCAGCGGGGTCGTTGATGGTGGACAGCAAAGGGTCAGGCTGGGTCATATTATTTATGGGGTTATTTATTGCTACTGGCTCAGCATCGCGGGCTGGCTCGCTTGGCAAAGGTCGGGGAGGGTTAACGTTACAAGAGCGCGGACGTCGCGATGAGCCTCGACGGCGAGGCCGGAATACGGAACGCGTTTTGTTTGTGTGTTTTATTAGAGTGCTAGTTTCCCTACTGCTCTCTTGACGGATGGTGGTGGGATCGTCAGGTTCGTCTAGGACAAGGCGTGGACGATGAACCCGGGAAATTTTTGAGCATGTACCGGGCGGCCGATACAATCAGGGGGTTTGTGTGTTTTTCAGCAGAGGTGAAGTAACGCGCTGACTGGCGTTTCAACACTTGCTTTATAGTCGGGATTTTGAGGTCTACATGAAGATCCTCGTTCCTCAAGTACCAGGGCGCGCCCGTGGCATTTCGGAGAAATCGGTTTTGAATAACCTGCATCCTATGGATCTGAGACGGACTAGAGTGAGCAAACACCGGACAAGTTAAAATAGTAATAAGTTAAAATAGGGCGTATGCACGTTGTATAAATGCGTAGTTTACATTTAAGGGAGAGTTTACTGCGTGCATTCAGCATACTATGTAGCCTACCGAGAGCGAAAGCGGCTCGCGAGCGTACCGACTTTATATGCTCTCTGAAGTTTAGATTTTGGTCTAGAATCACTCCTAGGTATTTAGCTCGCTTTTCCCAAGGGATTGGCGTGCCAAACATAGTGATTGGGCGGGGAAGGGTAGGTTTTCTGTGGCGAGCTCTATAAAATAGGACTGCCTGACTCTTTTCGGATACAATAACCACTACCCTTACAAAATTTATACAATAACCACAATTTTCAAATATTTCAGATTTTTTTGTATCAAAACATTTAGGTACAAATCTTGATTAATTAATTGTGCTAATAAAAAAAACACGCCATAGCATTTATGTTTCTTTTACAAGAATACTAGATTTTTCAATTGTCATCAGGGGAGACAATGGTTTGACCACAGGTTTGACCGCGAGCCTATCATTAAAAATAACATTTTTGTTTAATCATCTTTCTAATTATTACTTACTTTGTGGATTTTAATTTTATTGTTCGATTTAATATGACTTTTTAATTAAAGTGATTTTATGATATAATTTTACTTTACTTTTATATTATATTATTTATAATCTGTGGCTATGATTGTAATGTTACCTGAATAAATTACTTTTATATGTTGTATGTTAGTAAGTACGTAACTGTGTCACGTAATAAAATAATCGTTTGGTATAGTGTTGTACATCTACATATAGGTGGTTCGGTGTCTGGGGCTGTGTAAGAAGTCATCATCAATATTCGTCACTGCTCCGCTATTGTTGTTCTCCGCGAGGGTGGAAACAAAACAGATGTGTTACCGTGTACGTTTTCAATTTATAAGTAACGTCAAGTGGCTTTACATGTATTATGTAGCCATCTCAACGATGTGGAGCTCGCAGCTAAATACTAACAGCCAGTCGGGACAATCTTCGAGGTTAAGCAACGCTTGGTGAGGTCGGTCTGTGGATTACAATCGATAGATGTTTATTACACTAGTTACATTGACTCGGATGTAGCTGAGTACTAGTGTTTTATATAGAGCAACTGCCTGTCTGACCTGCACAACCAATAGCCGAGTAACACAACACCCCTTGGTAAGACTGGCGTCAAACTTTCTGGCTGCTGACTACCTGTAAAGACTGTCACAGATGTACAAACGACAACCGAGACCAACGGTTTAATGTACTTTCCAAGTCACAGAGAATGCTCGACTTGTTGTGATGGTCATCCGTCCACGTCACAGAGAATGCTCGACGTGTTGTGATGGTCATCCGTCCACGTCACAGAGAATGCTCGACGTGTTGTGATGGTCATCCGTCCACGTCACAGAGAATGCTCGACGTGTTGTGATGGTCATCCGTCCACGTCACAGAGAATGCTCGACGTGTTGTGATGGACATCCGTCCACGTCACAGAGAATGCTCGACGTGTTGTGATGGTCATCCGTCCACGTCACAGAGAATGCTCGACGTGTTGTGATGGTCATCCGTCCACGTCACAGAGAATGTTCGACGTGTTGTGATGGTCATCCGTCCACGTCACAGAGAATGCTCGACGTGTTGTGATGGTCATCCGTCCACGTCACAGAGAATGTTCGACGTGTTGTGATGGTCATCCGTCCACGTCACAGAGAATGCTCGACGTGTTGTGATGGTCATCCGTCCACGTCACAGAGAATGCTCGACGTGTTGTGATGGTCATCCGTCCTCGACCGACTCCGGCTAGCTTAACCTTGACGATCGACGTGAGCAGCTATTAGCCACGAGCTCCCCCAACTTCAATGTATCATCATGCATATTACTCTCACATGAAATAATGGAGGGCGCGGAACCATCTGCTGACAAGCTTTAATGAAAGTTGCCGTCCTTTTAAAAACATTATTTTTGTGGCTTCACTTTGAACGAGTTCTGACAACAGTTTTAAAAATTGTTACCTCGAAGCGCACGTGATGGCGCTTTCACAATATTGTAATTAAAACCTTTCCTTTTGGCGATGGGCTGTGCGTTGTATAGTAAGTGCCTACAGGCAAACTATTATAACCGAAATAGTTTCCGATGACGTGAGATGTTTGCAGCGGAGCTTGTATTTTAGAAAATAATTATAACAAAGTGAGGAAAAAACTAATTTATAACCGTTATATGTATATCTTTTCTAGATTTGTTTGTGATATTGTTAGGAAGGAATTAAGAACAGGAGAAGTAGAAGTTTCAAGTTATCTAACAATAAGTCTAAACTTTATATTACTACTACCATGTACGATTCTAAGCGTACTCAAATAAATGACTGAATTATAAAATAAGACTCACCATACGCTTTCAATGTGCTTGGATTGTAAGTATGAACTTAAGTGAATTTGTTATTTTTGAGAACTATGATCTTGAAATGTGAATCGACTTAGTAAGGATTAGCCTCAAGGTGCGTGTGCCCCTTGAGTCGTCAGCGCGCCGTGTTCCACGCGCGCCTCAAAGAGCAGCCAGTGACATTGACTGCACCCGCCAGGGCCATTTTCAGTAGTTCCAATTCAGCCAGAGCAGGAGAAGAAATGATTTTTCCCACGAAAACAAAATGGTATCCGCAAACATACTGTTGCCGTTGTTTCTGACCTTTTTAGGGATCCGTTATCCTAAAACGCTACTAAAAGACAGCCATTAGTACATACGTAGGCATACTGCACACTCAATACACGATCAATACACTTCACAGAATCGCTCGCTACTCATAACAAAGTGAGACCAAGTGTTTCACATCCAATTATGATTCTAAGCGTACTCAAATAAATGAATCCAAATGTCTTTTTACACTAGGAAAATAATGTTTAACAAAATATCAGAGTGTGCATGGATTAATTTTCTAATTAGAAGTATTTTCTTTCAATATTTTTATGAAAGGGACAGATGTTTTAATGACAATTTTTTATTAGGTATTATTTAGCATCTTATCTGGTGCAGGTTGATTTTGATCTAAGTTTGTACCAACGTTATTAAGTAGATCTATTTCTTTCGTAATACGTAATTGTGAAGAAAGTTTTGCCGGAGCTTCGTGAAATATATTCGATAGGTTTTACTTTGATGAGACCTGGTTTATACAGTTCGTTATGTCTGTATATCCGACCGCATGTCGCTGACACTTAATTCCGAAAGTATTGGGACTGCAGATTTGAAACTTGGTAGGTAGATGTATTGAGTGAACCGTTTTAAGATATTAATTCAAAAATAAAAACTCAGCGATAAATAACTTTGATTTTCATAGTGTTTGTTTAAAAGATAATATTTGTGGATTTTAATAATTTTTCAAATTAAAAAACTGCTACTATATTCAAACCAATTTTCATTGTAGTCAGTCATTGTTTAATTAGAAAGAACTTAAAAAATATCTTAGTCTGAATGTAGTTGGTTGCCTCATAGCCCGATGATGTCATTAATGCTTGACATGGTCGCAGCTCTATTCTGAATGTAGGGAACTTCCATCGGCTCCGCCATGTTTGTTCTAGGCGCTGGCTCCAGGAACACTGGCTGTGGTGTGTCAACACTGCCTCGCTGCGGATGTGTACCTAAGGCTTGCCTCGGATTATTGGCTCCCGGAATGCGCCACTGAAACAACTGTACCGAAAACTTTTTAAATTTCTGTTTTAAGGAAATTAAAAAACTCCAGCAGTAAGTCTGAATAATGGCCGTTATAAAGTTTCGACTGAAACTTTTGATCGTTTTCTTGATAAGTATCACAGAACAGGTTTTGAAAGTGAAATATTCATTTTCTGCGGTATTTTTATGTAGGTACTGAAAAAATAAGGAAATATATTAAAAACATTGACAATTTGTTAAGGCCGAAAAGTTGCTCTCGTATTCAATAGAGTTTTCTAATAATGATTGCGATATAACTTGCGATATAACAACAGAGAAAAGGTTTTAACAAGGTTTAAATAAGAGAGTGAAAAATCTAAAAAAATGCTTTATTTTTTAATGATAATTTCGAACTATATAGTTTGAATGAGATACAGTCAGTAGTTTGTGAGTTAAAGCATATTGTAAAAAACCGCAACTGTAACTTTGTATTTTATACAAACACTATGAAAAGCAAAGTTATTTTTGCTTTATCTATGCTTGCTACTACGGAACTCTTCACGAGTGACTCCAACTCGCACTTGACCAATTTTCATTTATTCTCGTTAATTAGTAATTTTTAATAGTTAGTTAATTGTTAATTTTTCGTTTAGTTAGTCAAAGCTCCAGAGCCTTGAACATCCACGACGAGTTGCAAGTCTATCTGTTTTCTATCGGTTACATTTCGGGGAGTGTGCGATGGAATTACACAATCTAATTCCACCAAGCCCGTTCCATCATCGGACTACGAGACAAACGGCGAATCGCCATCGTTACATGGTAGACATCCCACCCATACGCACAAAATGTTTTGGGAATACCTTCATTGTGCGTACGGCTAAGGAGTGGAATTCCCTGCCGGAATCTGTGTTTCCCGATATCTATAACCTAGGTTACTTATAGGTAAGCGTGCTCCATCTTCGACCACATCATCACTTACCACCAGGTGAGATGGTGGTCAAACGCGAACCTATTTTTAATAAAATAAAAATAAAAACTGCCATAGGATTATTATTCCAGAAAAATACACGTTATTTAATATTACAAAATAAGACACGTGAGGAAAGTAGCAGGCTAAGCTAGGATATGCATACATCTTATCTCACCAATATTAAAATTGCGAAAGTTAGTGAGGATGGATATATCGATGTATAGATGTGTGGATGTTTAAAATCTTTCACGCAAAAACTACTGTATGGATCTGAATCAAATAAGGTTTATAATATTTGTCATCCTGGAATAATACACGGGCTACTTTTAATCCCGGGATTCCCACGGGAAAACCATTCCAAGCGAATGAAGTCGCGGGCGGAAGCTAGTTATATGTAAATAGTTAATACTTAGTAATTCAAAAATGATTTTTGATGTAACGGTGAAAATATCCAATTTCATGAATGATTTAGCTCAGCTTTTGTCAGTCGATCTCATTGTAATTTGCAACCATTCCTCATGTAAATAGTTAAAGTCAGCAAGCGTCCCCTCTTTCCTCCTCCCGTTCATAAACATGACTCGCAGTACAGAGAATTATCCCGGGCTTAATCCCCTCCTTGCCAACTCCTACATTATACACAGTTTTGTTATAATGAGATTCAGATGATTTTGTGTGTTGTTCTACAGAACTGAATAATCTTTTTTGCTTGTTATTCGTGTAATTGTAAACGTAAACAGAGCATGACGTCTGCTCTCGTTGAGAGGATAGGCAGAATTGTAGGTACTGTAGAACATCCACGGTTCGGAATGTACTCCCTAATAGAGGGCGATATAACTTGACACCGAGTTCCTTCCTTCCTTCATAATAGCTCTTGAATCAACGCTAGGATCAAACTCAAGAAGTCATTTTCAACAGTAGCTCATTCAACGATTAGACCCATTGTGGCAGTTGTAGCATAATATTTATTTTGATTGTAATCAGTTTTACACCAAAAAACAAAAGCCTACATGAGTATATAATATAAATAAAATATATATTACAACCTACCTTATGCCCACTCGTTCAACATGTTTTTTCACAAATGTACTATTTTTGGTAACAATAGTTTTCAATTAAATGCTTTGACATTTGTGAACAATTGAATGAGTTTAAATTTTGTAACCTTTGTAGGTAGATTATTAAGTAATTGTGCTCTTTCTTAGAATTTAGTTTTGTTACAATTTAACCGCCTGCTGCTAAGTATTAGTGTTTTACATATAATAAAGCAACTGCCTATGTGACTGGGTAACAAAAGTAAATAAGATGCTGAAAAAAGATTTGATATGTTAGTACTCCATCCCAGTAGCTCGGTAAGACCAAACCCCTTAGTAAGACCAGTGCAAGATTCTCTGGCATCTGACTACCAGTAATGACTGTCAAAGATGTAATAACAACCGGAAAATTACAACCGGGACCAACGGTTTAATGAACTTTCCACGACGGAAACTCGGTATGTAATCCATTGTGGATGGATAGATTATCTGCAAACGTTGTTTTACCTCAAAGATCAACCCGTATGTCTGTTCTTAGAATTTTGTTTGTAAGATTGTATGTGAATAAATGATTGTATATGAATAAAAGATTGTATGAATCTCAATATGTTTGGATGGTCAGCCATCCACGGGTTGACCTCAGCGAGCTACTGAACCTTGTAGCTAGACCCGTGCGGCTGTTTGTGTTTAACGCGGTTTGATGATGTCACAATAAAACACGCTGATGTCAGCCATTTGTAAACTGTCACCATGTAATTCAGTTTAAAAACTTCCCTCTCGATAACATGAATGGAGACAACAGCTTTTTCCTTATTTGCTGTCTCGCTCTGTACGTCTCCAGATGTGTTTACGACCACATAATGAAGACTATGGATAAGATTGTGTGCTGTCACCTCTTGCTCTGATTCTTGGGACTTAGTCCAAGATGTGGGCATAGCGGTGGTGACGTTGGCAGATGGTCGTAAGTGCGGCCGCTATTTATATGGAGCTGAGCTCAAAGTAAAGATAAAAAAGTAACAAATACATAACTAAAGACTGTATCCACAGGTTAGCTTACAAAATAGCTATAGCTGTTAATAGAATAAACTTAAAATACCTTAAAATTACAAATTTAAAATAGGAATTGTTAACTATTTCAGTTAATGGATTTAAATAGTTAAAACGTCGTTCTTAAATATAGCTTTGCTTACAAACATAAGATCTGTAGAGCTAAACTGTTTATTATAGGTGTCAACCAGGCGATGTAATGGCGACCAAACGCCTGAATTTGTTCAACAAAAAGAAGTAGCAAGCAGGCATCTCGAATGAACCTCTCGACCTATCACAGTACGAGGGATCAGGAAGCACAAATTGTTCACAAGATCCGTACAATCAAATTTATTACGGCATATATGAACAAAGTCATCATTTCAAGTAGGGTGCGACGAGATTGTAGGGTCAAGACGTTATATTTCTCAAGTAGGTAATAATTGAGACGACATTTTGGTATTACAGCATCTGTAATGCGTAGCACGTAGGTATTTACGTTGGACCAACTCAATGATCTCAACATACTTTTTATAGTGAGGATTCCAGATGGGTACTGCGTATTCCAGTTGCGGCCGTATTAAGGACTTATATAGGTGCAAGTAGGTAGAAGGACGATGGAATTCTCTAGACGCTCTCATTACGAAGCCAAACATTTTATAAGTGCGCTTTATTAACCATGTTATCTACATGGATATCAAGGTGAACCTTTGAATCCAGATTTACGCCCACGTCGGAGTGTAAATGATATATCAGATTTTTTTTCTTAGTGAACGGAATACTGTAACATTAGAGACCCTAAGGCAGAGCTTGTTCACAGAACAGTGTTCTATGAAGCAGTCTAGGTCTTTCTGAAAATCTAAGCAGTCATTTTGAACATCGATATTTTATAAATTTTCAAATCGTAGCAGTCCTTTAAGTCGTTTAAAATTGAGCCTTAGGGGACTCCTGAAGTTACCTGAAGCCTCTTATAATCCGGCTTCTTATAATGCGGTCTGTTTACTGATTTATTAAGTTACTTTCATACTGCAGTGCCCTGAATACTGATGCCGGTAGCTTGTGACTAATAAATTAATCACTAAGTAGTCTTTTTATTTCGTTAAGACTACACACTACATAAAGACTACCGTACATTAACCTAATTGAAATTACAATTAAAATTATTATAATACACTAACCAATCACTACTGCACTATACTACTGTATTTACTAAGAAAGCTGGGGATAACCTGGATGCTCTTGATATCTGGCACTACGGAAGGAAAGAGGTAGACGCTAAAAGTCCCACGCTTTGGTTTCACCAGATCCGCAAGTCTTTATCCATCAGGGTCCATGATGTTCTAGAGGCTGCCAACGCTCGGAAGAGCTGGAAATATATCGTTTTTGACAGGGTGATCCATGGAGAAAGTCATGACCCTCAGCACTGAGGAGTATGACGCAAGAAAGAGATGAAGATACTACGGTACCTACTATACTACATATTACATAATTGCCATCGTTGGTCTTGTGGCCGCAAGCGCCACTACTGAACAAGAGTAAGTGTTTATTTGTCATTAACATAAATACAAGAGTTTTAGAGATACAAACAGCTTTTAAAATACATTTAACAAGAAAAATAATGACTCCTCATTGGGAACATCCTGTGTTACATGAGACCTCTTAAAAATGTCCCCAGACATTGTTAAGAGGTCCCAAGTTTGATTCTCAGGTTAGCTAAAAAGTGCTATTAAGTTTTTCTATTATAATGTTCTCAGTAGTAACCCGGAGATTAGAAGTAGGCGGTGTAGTAGCCCCGTGCACCGGAGAGCTAGTTGAGTTGTTGGTCCTGCGCCTGATGTCTGTCCGCGCGAGTTGGATCACCGTCCGACGGACTATGAGAGTGAAGGAACAGAGTGCACCTGTTGATTGTACCTGTGCATATGTTACATCACCGGCTGCCTGTCTCAGCTGTGTTGATTGTACCTGTGCATATGTTACATCACCGGCTGCCTGGCTCAGCTGTGTTGATTGTACCTGTGCATATGTTACATCACCGGCTGCCTGGCTCAGCTGTGTTGATTGTACCTGTGCATATGTTACATCACCGGCTGCCTGTCTCAGCTGTGTTGATTGTACCTGTGCACATGTTACATCACCGGCTGCCTGTCTCAGCTGTGTTAATTGTACCTGTGCATATGTTACATCACCGGCTGCCTGTCTCAGCTGTGTTGATTGTACCTGTGCATATGTTACATCACCGGCTGCCTGTCTCAGCTGTGTTGATTGTACCTGTGCATATGTTACATCACCGGCTGCCTGTCTCAGCTGTGTTGATTGTACCTGTGCATATGTTACATCACCGGCTACCTGTCTCAGCTGTGTTAATTGTACCTGTGTATATGTTACATCACCGGCTGCCTGTCTCAGCTGTGTTGATTGTACCTGTGCAAATGTTACATCACCGGCTGCCTGTCTCAGCAGTGTTAATTGTACCAGTGCATATGTTACATCACCGGCTGCCTGTCTCAGCTGTGTTGATTGTACCTGTGCATATTTTACATCACCGGCTGCCTGTCTCAGCTGTGTGGGACCGGCTTCCAGTCTTACAGGATGCAGCTGAGTACTTGTGTTATATATGGAGCGACGGCCTGTCTGACCTCCACAACCCAGTAGCTGGGTAACACGATACCCTTTGGCAAGACCGGGGTCAGATTCACTGGCTTCTGACTATCTGTAGTGACTGTCAAAGATGTCCACATAACAGCCGAACTTAACGGGCTACTACTGAGAAAAATCTTATATAAAAACCCAATAGCAGTTTTTGTTCGACCCGGGAATTGAACCCGAGACCTCGTGCTCAGCCGTAGCGCTTGAAAAATACGAGACCAACGAGGCAGTCTACCCAATTAAGTCTTGTAAAGTATGTTATTATTCTTCTTCTTGTTGAATATGCGTAGGAGGTCAGGAAAGTTACATGACCTTGACGAAAATGTGGTTTCAGTAAATGTCCAGAAAAAACAAAAATGGATCTCACGTGGTATCAAAAAATGTAGCGAGAAAAAACGACAATTACTGTGGCAGTGTCGTTTAAAACCGACACAAAGGAATAAAATTAAGTTTAAAAATTATTTAAAAATACTTAAAAAAATTATTAATTTAACTCAACGAGCTCAAAATACTCATATAATAAAGAATTCAAATAACAAAGCCAAAACAACATGGCAAATTATAAATCAAAATAAGTTAAATATACCTAAAAATAATATTAATAAACTCAGAATAAATAATAATGTAATCTCCGATCCAAAATGTATATCTGATATATTTAATAATTATTTTATAGATAAAATTAGACCTATTGTTAATTCGGGAGAAAGAGTCACACAACATATCTTAAATCGAAAAGATTCTATGTTTATGGCCCCAAGTTTACCAGGCGACGTATTCAAAATTATATTGACTCTTAATAATACAAATAGTGTAGGTTACGATGGTATTTGTACAAAAGTATTGAAAGCAGTTGCTGGGGTTATTTGTTTCCCTTTGAGTTATATTATAAATTTATGTATAAGCGAAGGTGTTTTCCCAGATGCACTGAAAGTCAGTAATTAAGCCCTTATTTAAAAAACAAGATAGAGAGTTAATGGAATACTACAGACCAATTTCTTTGATACCTATATTCTCTAAAATAATTGAAAAATATATTTATAAAGAACTGAACTCATATCGAGAAGCTAAAAGTATTCTTTGTAATGAGCAGAAGGGGTTTAGAAAAAATAAATCAATAAACGTGGCCATTTATGACTTTTTGCATACTGTGATGACAAATATGGATAAAAACAATCCAGTGTGCGCAATATTTTGTGACATGACTCAAGCGTTTGATTATGTCCAACATAATATTTTACTGAAAAAGCTTGAGGCTTACGGTATAAGAGGTAATATCCTTGAACTCCTAAAATCATACCTACAGGATAGGAAACAGATAACAGAAATTAAAAGAATAAATATTAACACCAAAAGAGAAGAAATTTTTCTATCAGAGGAACGTAACGTTATTTACGGAGTTCCGCAAGGAAGTATACTAGGAGCACCGCTTTTTACATTATACATTAATGATTTTCCAAGGGCAATAAAATATCCTATGACACTGTTTGCTGATGACAGTACGATAACTATTCCTTGTAATCAAAGAAATTTATATAAAGAAGAGATAAATAATACATTAAAGGACACTATTATGTGGTTAGACAATAATAATTTAAAAATAAACTTACAAAAGACTGTAATTATGCATTTTAGCCAGCGTGCATTGACATTTCCCAATCTTGACATAACATATAATAATATCAAAATTGACACAGTTAATACCACTAAGTTTTTAGGAGTAACAATAGACCAGAGCTTAAATTGGAAGGCGCATGTAGAGGCTCTGACTAAAAGAGTAAGTAGTAGTGCATATGCCTTGTACATATTGTCACGTAAGGTTAAAATAGATGCTTTATTAACTGCCTACTACGGACTAACTGAATCGGTTCTTATATACGGAATTATATTTTGGGGTAACTCAACTAACAAAGAGGATGCTTTTAAGGCACAGAAGAGATGTCTCAGAGCCATGTTTAATTTGAGTACCACTACTATAGTGTATTCACGGAGACGAGTTAGTAGAGCGCTATCTCACTCACACAATTTTTTAACTGCGATTGGTCAGTGATAAACGCTAAGGCGGTGTACACAGTACGCGTAGTTTTTAGTCTACTCATAGTTCCTATACTATACAGACGTGCTGTGGATAGAAATGTGGAAGCAATAACTGAAAGATTCATAATAAATGTAGGAAACGACGACAGTAGTGATAGTACGGAGAGTGATGATGATGATGATATGTTATAAACTTGTATAGGTAGATATTATAATATAATAAAGAAAATTCAATCATTAACTCTCGATTTTATTTCCTTCCTTCATTACCATCAGATATATAAAAAAGTAGGTACCCATTTTTTTTTTATCAAATAAATGTCTCAATTTATACGACAGACGAAGCCGCAGTAAAAAACTAAGCGAACTTTTAAGAAGCGCAGTGTGAATGCACATTTACATTTCTAAGGTATTGTTAACGCCCACTGACCCCTACAAAAGTTTTTTTTGTCTTTGTCATTTGTATGATAATGTGCGATAGAGAAGGCGCTATACTAACTCATCTCCGTGAATACACTATAGTTGTAAGCCTTATTTCATACAATATAAAATACTGACACTAACTTCCCTGTACATTCTGGAAACAGTCATGTTCATCAGAAATAATAACGCCTTATTTTCGCGAATGGCAGAAAAATTTCCCAGAAATAGGCGTGATCAAAATAAGCTCTGTCAGCATAGGAGTAGGACTGCACTTATGCGCAAAAGTGTTTTCTGCATGGCTCCCGTGATTTATAATAAGTTACCTAAAAGTTGGAGGGAGCTTAATAATAATGAACTGAAAAAACAACTTAAAACATTCCTAACCGATAAAGCTTATTATCATATTAATGAATATCTTGCAGAACAATTTACTGTGACATAGATTTATTGAATCAATATTGTATGTTATTAATCTTGACATGTATACTTCTGATATTAAAATTTTTATTTTTAGTTTTGCTATGTACAATTTGACTTTATTTTATTTTTTACTTTTGACATATGATATTTTTTTTACTTTTGTTTCGTTTTGTTATGTATAATTTGACATTTAATATTTTTATTTTTGTGATGTATAGTTTTGAAATTTATTTTTTTAATTATTGCTAATCTGTATCAATTTATATTATTGGGTTTAAATTAAAATTGTCATATTAATTATTTAAAACATTTGCACGCCATCGTATAGGCAAACATGTCTGAACTTTATTTTCATTTTTATGTTATCTCACATGCATTTTTATTCTGTATGTGTACACATGTTTGGAGCAAATAAAGAAATCTTATCTTATCTTACCTTAATCATTCAACACAATATATGTCCTAGATATAACATCTACTTAGCCTTTTCCCAAATATGTTTAGGTCAGCTTCCAGTCTAACCCGACGCAGCTGAGTCACGGAGCGAGTGCCTGTCTGACCTTCACAGCCCAGACCCTGCTGTCACCACGTAAGTCAGTGGCAACATTGGTGACAGATGTTCTAGCTACTGATCACCTGTAACAATAGTGAACGATGTGCAAGTGACAGCCGGAGCTCCGGCTGGACGTGCAGTCCGAGCCACGCAGGAGTCTTGACATGTTAACATGGTCCCACATCCACGTACTCGTGCGCCTGTTCATATGTAGCCACATTACCTTACCAACCAAATATATTTCCCAGATTAGTATTCGCCGATTAAGATCACATAATAACCTTAGAACCTCGGAACTGAGTACTTATGTTCAATTTCGAATAATTGAACTTCGTTTGCGCGCCGTATGTATTTATGCTGTGTAATTGGATCGCGCTTTGAGCCCACCGGGCCAGTGCTTTCCGTATCCAATATTTAATAAGTCGCTCCCGGTATTTGCCGACCTGGCTTTTGAGGATCCATAGCTGTCAACGTACCGCAGAGAGCTGACGCCAGTGTCAACTGCTGCCATCCATCTGTCAGTCAGCGTGGTGTATGTACTGTATTAGTTTATCATCATCATAATCATCCTACAATGATCCCACTGCTGGCACACAGGCTCGCACTCTGAGAGGTAAAGGGGTCGCACACCATCACTCGCGCAGTGCGGATTGATGGATGTCACATGTGTTCAAACTTTAGGTTCTAGGACGTGGCGGTCTCCTTACTGTTTTCCTTCACCGTTTTGAGAGTAGTAGTGTCAAATTAATGTGCCTGACTGTGTTTGAACTCACGACCTACTCGTAAGTCAGGCCCGTTACCCCAGAGCCACCACTACTCCATCTGTTGCTGCATTATTATAACTTTCATAGATTTCGTAGACTGTAGCAAATAGCTAATGTAATATATAGCTAAAAATATCGACAAGAAAGGTTAAATAGAAGAGACGCGTTATTTTTTTTAATATAAAGCTAGCAATGCGGGTAGAATTTACATTACTGGCAATCTTGTTAACCCCTCCAACTAAGCTAAATATGCTTGTGTCTGGAGTGGGTTCAGGGCAATGGAGTAATGGGTGGGATTTGGTCTTTAAGTCAAGAGTGAATAAGTTACTTCTAGGTAAGCGTACTTCGTCTTCGACCAAATCATCACTTACCATTATGTGAGATGGTGGTCAAACGCCAGAATATCTACAATAAAAAATGATATAAGCTGACTTGAGTTAGGTGCTTTAGTTATGAACTGGTGCATTGAACGTGTTATCCCGCGAGTGTGGTGCATAGCCTTTGTGCGTGCAGGGCAAAGGAACGTAAATATGAATAATAAAAGTCATTTATTTCTCCTCACATAATAAGACAAACATAATAACATAACATATTAAGTCACATAAGATAAATAGGGGTACCTATATCATGCTTATACTTAAATATCTGAGCAACTGCTGTCTGAATTAGGCATGACGCCTGTACTACAGATCACCAGGTCCCCACCCCACAGTATAACAAGTTCACTAATGTGAATGGATATGTTTCTTTCTTAGTAACAAACAACTAAATAAAATAAAACAGAAAAAATAAGTTAAGTTAAAAAGACTAATAGGTACTAAAAAGGCAAAAAATAAAAATGAAAATAGCCGTTTTTTGTAGGCCTGGTTTATGAGCCATGACTTATATGGCTTAGTGTGTTATTCGAAGCATTTGTGATAAGAGAAAAAAAAAACATATTTTCGGTTGTTTAGGACATGGCGGTCTCCTCCTTTACCGATTTATGAACAGGAGTAATGATATGAATTATACAATTTCATTAATCTATACATATAATAAAACAGTATTGAAAGAAAACTGTACATTGAGAATTTTCGAGAAAAAATAAGTGGCTTTTGTTAGAAAAACGTAACTGATGACAAAAAGTGACTTTTTAGAAGTTTTGTCTGTTTGTCTGTGTGTATGGTACGGCTTCAGCCAAAATTACTGCATAGGTTGAATTGAAATTCAGCAAAAATGTTCTTTGTAAACCAAGGAAGGCTTTATACTACATATTATCACGCCGTATGTTATGGGAGATAAGCAATATTGATTTTAAAAGGTTTTTGTTCGTAATTCAATGCACAAAATCATATGTTATTTAGTAGTTAAAATAAAAAATTTACTCTGAGAACATAATAATTACGATATTTTTATAAAGGAGCAGGGCAGTAATATTATAAATTGCAAGGGAACAGCTATTCAACAATAATAATATTAGCGGTAAAGTCAGGCGACCGTTTACCGCGTTATATGGTGCGAGTTCGAATCACATAATATTGTTTTAAAAATTCGTAAAATTCTTTATTTTTTAGTTTCTTAATTTTTTATGTGCATTAGGAAATCTGAGAACTTTACATGTCCTATCTAATTTATACATGTCCTATCTAATTGTATGGAGAGTTTCACACCAATATTACTAAACAGATTGATTGGCGGTACAACAAGCTACACTATCATGAAGTCAAGTCAAACTTTTGGTTCTAAGTTATATCTTACCAAGCACATTTGTTGTAGGTAAATTGATTTAAGTATGTAATTCTTAGTTTTGTTGCTTGCTGCTCCATATTTTTAATGCAAAAATAATGTAGTTGTCTGTTAAATTAACAACGACAATTAAAAAAAATAACAAACGACGACAACCGCGTTGTCGCTGGCATAAGCAACAGGATCCGCGTAAGAAGTCGCGGGCAGAAGCTAGTTAATTATACATTAATTCATTCCAAACTATGAAAAAAAGAAAGTAAGAAGTAGCAATGCTTGCCGAGGTCTATTTGTGGATGGGTCCCCACAGGATAACATCTTAACATATCAAGAGTCCTACGTGCGACGGAAGGCACGCTGATCTGTTGGCTGTTGTTTGGTCATCTTTGGAAGTCGTTACAGGTAGTCAGTAGCCAGAACATCTGACATCGGTTTGGCCAAGGGGTATCGTATTACCTAGCTAGTTTTGAAGGTCAGATCGCTTCATATAAAACACTAGTACTCGGCTACATGCGGTTAGACTGGCATTTGACCGAGGTTAAGCAGATGACTAATTAGTCTCTGACCCTTTTTTCGTATTCTTTCCCAATGAAACATTGTAACAACAAACAACGCTTTCACTACCGACGAGAGTAGACGTGTTCACTGTCGCATTTCCAACAATTAAGTATCTACCTTTAATAAGTATTAAAATCATGTTCACCGTTGAGGTTTAAACTGGGCCTTTCGCACAGAAGATTTCATTATAACACCAAATTTAACATACTGGAGCGCATCGAAACAACGGCAGATACGGCGCGCTACGGTAACGTCGCCATACGTCAGCTCAACACATCGAACAGCTACGGGCGAGACATCGCCCCGTATCGCCCCACCTTACATCTCGCCAGCGGTGACCAACCAACCTTGAGGTATGAATACTACTACTAAAAAGTGCAAAAAGTGTGCAGCTATAGTATCGGATGGCGCTATCTGTTCGAGCTGTCGCTTAACTTTTCACTTTCACTGTGTTAGCCTGTCGGAGGTCGGCTGGAGGAGGTTGGGATCGGACCGTCAGGGAACTTGGATTTGCCCAGAGTGTAAAAACATCTCTCAACTAAACTCCCCGAGACCTCAAATATCAGAGAAACCAAGTGCTTCTGATGACCCTTCTGTGAACGTTTTATCTCTTCAGAAGATCGAGTCGATATTACAGACGCTCGTTAAGTTACCCGAACAGGTTGAGCAATTGCGTTCTGATTTGAATAACCTGACGTCCAATTTAGAATGCCAAATTGTTGATGATATAAATGCAAGATTTGAGCAAATTGAAGGGAAGTTATCGAGTCCCTTAAGAAGGAACGAAATGTTTTAACGAATAAACTTAATAAACAGGAAGAACGCTTGGGTAGTCTTGAAAAATCAATTAAAGACAGAGAGGAGCTAATTAAAACCCTACAGTTGAAGACCAGCGTCTTGGAAAGAGAATACAATCGTGGCCAACAGCAAAATCGATTCCTCAATATAGAAATAGTAGGAATACCAGAAAAATCTGATGAAGATCTGCCACAGTTGCTACTTAAAATAGCCACCTCAATCAACGCTAACATAACCAGAGACGACATAGAATTCATAACGAGAGTAAGCCACTGCAATCACAGGCGGGTAAACCAAAGAGAATCATTGCCAAATTGAGGAATAGACACGCAAAAGACTGCATCTTAGTCAATTTTCGAAAAATCAACTAATCCAAAGGCATTACCTCAATTGATTTCGGCTTCGAAGGCAACTCGACGAAAGTTTTTATAAACGAGCACCTTACAATAGCCAACAAAATCCTTCTTAACAATTGCCCACAACGTGCAAAAGAACTAGATATCAAATATGTATGGGTAAAAAACTGTTCAGTCTATATGTGCTACAACGAAAAATCACCACCGGCTGCTGCTCTAAATCTAGATATCTATATAGATATAGATATATAATATAGTAAGAATATTTAGAGCAGTTTCTTGCTGCAAAGTAATTTGCGTGCTTGTCCTGTATTCGGCAATGATTTGCCTTTTCATCTGTGTGTAATAATAACCAAATTCATAATGTTTAGTAATGTACGCTCACTCACAACCCACACACACTTTTCTAATAATAAACACAATCACACCCACACACAAAACAAATCACTTAAATTACTGGCACTCATAGCGGCCCCTCCGTTGAGAACCACTGGCTCGCATCATAATGAAGTATCACCGTTGGTCCACAACAACTGGCGACTCAAGTATTCGGTCAAACTATTTCCTAAGTACCCGCGCTTGTTTAATTATTTCCTTATTCTACATACATTTATAGTAGTACGGTTAATTATTTATTACGATATACCATGAATAAGCTAAGCATTTATTACCAGAATACGCGCGGACTTCGGACTAAACTTCCTTTGTTTTACCGGAATATAGAATCGCATAATTTTGACATTATTATTATTACGGAAGGTTGGCTATGTGACGGTATACTAGATACAGAAATTTGTGACAACCGGTACGATGTATTTCGATGCGATCGTCCTAGTGGTAGGAAAGGTGGCGGTGTTATGATCCTTATTAAACGTGCTTACTCTGCCTTGGTAAGGTCAGGCACACACAACGAATGTGTGGAATGTATTTGGGTCACGATTAAGAACAGTGGGTAAGGCTCAAATTTTATGCGCACTCTCTAAAAATGCGCTGTCCGAGAGTTTGAAGAGTAGAGATAAAATATATAAAATAATAAATACCTGTTTAAATTAATAACACAAAAAGTTGACTATTTCGACAACATGTCTATTTTTTTTTTCATTTCAATATTCCAATTATATACCTACTTAATTCTTGAAAATATAAAGGTCTAGGTTTGACTTCCATACAATTTGTTGATGTCCGTGTACGTAAACTTCTCAAACTCTATTTTATTTATTCAAAAAACACGTAGCTTTTTTCAATTCGCATGCTTTATGGTCTTCAGGATATGTTTGGTATAGTTTTTAGTAAAATAAGTTTAATATTTATCGAAGCGTTTTGATTTTATCAAGTAATTTCAATATGCCCCAAATTTCAGTCCAGTGTGACACTTCAGTTGTGCAACGCGATAGCTTTTGATTTATCGACATTTAACCATAACTATCAAATTATTTTGGAATGCCAATACTGGTTCATGATATACGACTAACTTCAACGTGCTTCTGTCGTTTTGTTTTTGTGTCAGATTGAAAATCGTGACGGAACGTGTAGTGTGTCGTTAAGAAATTGTAAGTTTACTTTATTATATTTTCAAAATTTGAATGCTTTTCATGATTTATGATATTGAATTGTATCTATTACCTATTTGATTAATAAAATATAATATTAAAAATGAGTTGTACTGCACATTCTATGAATTATGATTTTTTTTTATGATAGGTTATGTAGAATTTTTAATCCGTTGTGCGACGAATGACACGAAATTGTGTGCGTGTCACAACGGAAATTGTAAAGCTTCCCCATCGACTTTTTACAACATTAGCGGATATGAGTGGAGATGAAAAAAAAGTCGATCAGAAAGCAATGGCGAGATGCTAAACGCAATAAAAAAGATGAGAGGGAAGATAAGCAAGTCGTAGTTATTAATGATAATGGGCAACGTCGCAAATATCGCAGTAAACTACAATCTGAAATGATTTTACAAATGATGTGCGTTATGCCTTATAAATTCCGTTGTACAACGTATTTTCTTTTGTAACACATTCCGTTGTAATTTCCATTGTGAGACTGCGCCAAAATTTTGAGCCTTACCCCAGTGTTTTTACAGATTCATCACAGAAAGGTGATTTACATTTAGGCGAGTCTACATACCCCCTAACCATAATTCTCCAAAACTTCTAAAGGATTTTAATGAATCACTTCTTCATTATTATAATTTGAGCCCCAATGATATGTACCTAGTTGTCGGAGACTTTAACTTACCTTTCTTATCATGGTCAGTGGACGGACACAGTTGGAAATCTAAAAGCAATTCAGATTTATCTGAAGTCACAACGGAATTTCTTAACTGTTTGGATTTTATGAATATGTCTCAATACAACTTAAATCCCAATTGCTGTGGCAACGTCCTAGATCTTGTCATATCTAATATATCACTCGATTGCGCCTTAAGCGAGATATCGCTGGTAGACATAGACAAGTATCACACCCCCTTGAGCTTTGCACTGAAAACTGTCGCAGCAAACCGATGCCCTCTCAACCTAGACTTATAAAAAAGTATTTTAAGGCAAATTTTGACAGAATTAATTCGGAGCTAGTTAGTGTAGACTGGGACAATCGTTTCAAACAACATAGTGTGGAAGAGTGCGTCGACATCCTTTATGCAACGTTATACTCGCTTATAGATTCTCACGTTCCAACAGTAAAAGTATCAGGACGTTACCGATATCCAAAATGGTACCCCCCGTCTTTAATAAACTGTATCAAAGAAAAATCGAAAGCACACAAAAGATGGAAAAAATTTAAATACCAAACGGACTATGCTGAATTCGCATTGCTAAGGTCTAGGGTAAAATTACTCCAAGAGGAGTCCTACGCTAAATATATTAACAGATGCGAGGAACAATTAATAAAATCACCTAAAGAATTTTGGAGGTACGTGAATAATAAAAGGAAATCATCTGGGTACCCTCGCAATATGGTTTATCAAGGTTTAACATACTCGAACGGTGACGACATATGTAATGCACTTAATAATTTTTTTCAAAGCGTCTTCATTCCTACCAGCAGTCATAGCCCCCTGTGTTGCGAGGATGCCCCCCTGTCGAGCAGTACTCACCATATCGCCATTACACCCGAATCACTTAAAACCGTTTTCAAATTACTAGACACCAAGAAGGGAGCCGGTACTGACGGAATACCGACGATTTTTATAAAAAATTGTGAGTTAGGTTTAACTTCTCCGCTCATGATCATTTACCAGCGATCTCTCGACGAGGGCACGTTCCCGCGTCAATGGCGCGAGGCCCAAATTGTACCAATCCACAAGAAAGGTTCCAAACGGGAAGTGTCTAATTACCGTGGTGTATCGCTATTAAACAACTTTGGGAAGATGTTCGAGAAAATTGTATACGATCACATTTAACAACGCAACTAAGCACTGTATTCCCGATTCTCAACACGGTTTCGTAAAATCTCGTACAGTCAACACCAATCTTCTAGAATTTACCAACTACGTTGTACTGGTATGAGTGGCGGAGCCCAAGTGGACGTAATATACACCGATTTCGAAAAAGCATTCGACCGTGTGGATTTCTGCATATTGATAAAAAAGCTAAACGCAGTAGGTATTAAGGGAAACTTGCTTAGGTGGATAGAATCTTACCTTAGAAATCGGCGGCAGGCCGTTATTATCGGCAGCTATCGTTCAAATTATGTCGAACGGAAGTAACTTCCGGTGTACCCAGGGCTCCCTGATATCCCCCTGCTTTATAATATTTATTTATTTGACATAACGCAATGTTTTTCTCACTCTCAACATCTTCTGTACGCCGACGACAAAAAAAATTATTTAGCATTGTAAATAACCCTAACGAATGTCAATTGATTCAATCTGACTTAGATAGACTTAGTGAATGCTACAAACTAAACAATGTAAAGGTAAATACCAAGAAATGCCAAATAATATCCTTTACTAAAAAACGCAACCAAATAAATTACAATTACTCTATCAGTAACGATATTATTCCGCGAGCATCACAGGTTAGAGATTTAGGAGTTATTCTAGACCAAAAATTAATGTTCGAGGAACACATTAACCACATAACCAGTAAAGCATACAAGTCACTAGGGTTCGTTATTCGTAACAGCGGGCAATTTAATAGTCCATTATGCTTAAAAACTCTATACTACTGTTATGTATGGAGCATACTTGAATCCGCAAGCATTATATAGTGTCCGTTTTATAAAAAAATATATTGATCTCATAGAATCCATTCAACGTAAATTTATTAAACACTTAAATTATAAAACTAAAACCGTCATGCCAAGCTACCTGGACTCCTGTCGATATCACAAATTTAATACCTTGCAAGAGAGACGACAGTTAAATGATATGGTTTTATTATACGACATAATTAATAATAAATTTGACTGCCCACAATTGCACAGCAATGTTCACTTTAACGTACCACTCAGCTCAGACGTACTAGACATACAACTCTGTTTGCTGTCCCTTCGTCCTCCACTAATTACCTAAGGATAACACCGTTGTTGCGTGTAGCCGTATTATTCAATGACAAGTTCTCAACACTTGACCCCTTCTGTACCACACGAAACCGTCTTAAGAAGGAGATAGTCAATATCCTTGGTCAAGGATCCGGATGATCTTCTTTTTGGAGACACAGGATGCTCAGCCATACCAGTAGTGCCAGTAAGATACACTCATACATACACACATCACCCATTCACACACATCCACACTATTCAGATACACTTACACATACACTGTAAATTATAATAACAGACATGTCTACTTCGTATTTAATCTACCTCTAATATCTGTGTACTTCATAATTGGCGTAACTTTTAAGTAAATGTTTTGATATCTGTACCTGCAAGCTGTGAAGCTACCTTTTATAAATAAATAAATACAAGGCGGTAATTACTAAAGATTAGAATACACAGATTAAAGCACAGTTCGCAGGAGGCAGGCCGGTATTGTTTTCATTTCAATATGTGAGAAATGTGTTACATTGTGTCGGAGTGTGATACTGAGTATGTTCGTACATTGTACGTGTACCCACATTATTCGACTATGCTGTTAAGGAACTTTGTATCATTCTATTTGTAGTATTTGAGTTTCACTACCTTCATTTTATGTTGGAACACTAAGCTTTATTTTGGAAACGGAATTATTTTCTGTGTATTTAATTATATAGCATAATTAAAATGTTCTACATACAACATTGTTTTTAACTTTTGATAAATTACTAGCTCTGTAATGTCAAAGAAATTGAGAGCCATATTCTAAGCCGCCTCCATGTGTGTTAATGTATGTAGGTTGAAAACAGATAAGAAGAAAAAAAACGCAATCTAATATAAATAATAATCTAATTTTTTCAGAGTTATATCATATTTCCGTGGAGTAGGACTCTAACGACATATTGAATGACAAAATATTTTGTGTAGGCTCAAGGTCTGATGAGTATGACGGATGTCGAAGAACTTTCAACCCCAGCTCTTGTAACTTGGAGACCGTCTGCAGTGCAGTATGTGGTCGCCCGTTGTCGTGCAGGAGCAGCAGAGCCGAGCTGTTGTCCAATGCTGTTAGGAGACGTGCGATTTTCTCCAACATTGTGTTCAGTTCTTCACAGTACACATCTGCAGTAGTGCTCATCCCGTTTGGTAAGAAGCTGTGCGTGCGAAGTTAGACCACCAACAGTGACCATCACTTTTCTAGGGGTCAGTTTCATTTAGGGAATTGTTTAGGAGCTGAAACGTGACATCAATCACATATTCGGTATTTTTAGTAAAATTAGTACACGATTAGTTAACTTTTCACCTTACCAGAGGGCTGGCCTTTCTTCAGTCTTAGCATTACCATTCAACGTGGTAATGCAACAAATGATCAGACATTAGCCGAGAAAACAAAAAAAAAATTAGCAAAATATAGAACCAACTTCCATATACAAAGCCAAAAATAACTTTAATTTCGGAAGGTGGTGTGAAAAAAAAAGAAAATCCCAAACCAATAACACCGACTTCCGAAATTAAAGTTATTTTTGGCTTTGTAGTGTTTTGATATGGAAGTCGATTCTATTTTTTGCTAAAAAATTTTTTTAAGATCATAGAATTCTTTTTTCTATATTATTCATTTGTTTTATAGTTAACGTTTTGTTTTCGCCAGATTTGATTTTTTTTTTGTCATCATGGATATGTTAAAAATGTAATTATGGATCATGAACACCGTCGTGGCAGCAAAACGGTACAAGCGGCACGCAACATCAACGACGTTTACGCAACGAACACTTCAAACGAACTTGCCCACTTCCGTTCTGGAAATTTCGACCTGAAAAGTGAACCCCGTAGTCGTCCAAAAACTTTGGTGGACAATGACGAAGTAAATGTGATTGTGGAAGCTGGTGATACATAATTTACGGCTGAATTAGCAGCAGCTTTTGACATTAGAATCAAAACAATATTACTCCATTTGCTTCAAATTGGCAAGTATGAAAGCTTTACTTATGGGTGCCCCACCAACTCAATGATCGCCAGCGCGAAGGACGCGTCCAGACGTGCCTTGCACTGCTCAACAGGCACACAAACGAAAGAATTCCCTAATAAAATTGATTCTGTTAGACAATCGCATGCGCTCAACATGTTGGTTGGACCCTGGTTCAGTAACTAAACAATTCCCTAAACGAAAACTGACCCCTGGAAAAGTGATTTTTCTAGAAAATTCAATTCTCGAGAGGTAGTACAAAATGACTTTGAAGAATTTGTTGTCTCCTGTCCAGCTGAATTCTTCAAGAAAGTCATTAATAAGCTACCACTGCGTTGGCAAAGATGTATTGATTGCATGGGTTATTTAACTTCAATTTGATAGGTAAAGACCTAATATGTCAGCATTTGCTTAATCACTATAGATATTTTACTATGTTGTATTAACAAAAAACACACAAAATCTAGTTGAGTGATAAACAATTTTCTTAATAACATTCGATTAATAAATTGATGTATGTGTTGCGTCCCAAATGTAATTTGAACGCTCTTTTTGGTGTGGCAACATTCTATTGTCTTTGACGTTGCACTTGATATAACCTCTCTTGACTTGACAGATAGACCTTTTGCTTGGAAAAATGTCCGCACGTTTGGGACTTTGATTTGATTGTAATTGGTAAAATATTGTTGAATTCGCCTGTTGAGACCGATAATTGGGTCGCGAATTATTTGTTGGTTGAAGTGTATTCCCCATTTGTTGAAAACCCCGGGATATTGTTGAATTATACGCCGCCTTGTCGTCGGTCGGCCGGCACGCGGAATTTGTTGTAAATCGTATTGGATCTCACGAGATATGAACAGATTAATTGTGTTCAGTGATTGATTGAACTTTGTAATCTCGGATTAACAAGAATCCAGTGATATTTCTCGGAACACATCGCCTTATTGTCTACCACGCGTAGCGCGCGCTTGCTGGAAACGAGTTGGGTGTGATGCTGGTCAGGACGGCGCCATCTGAAGATCGACGCCTTGGGACCGTCCTAGAACCCGTAACTTACATCACACGTTACAATTACTCACCTCATATCACATACAAACCACACTTGGAGCGTGACCTTGGAAGGTCGAACTTGGCGTCCCCAGCACTCAGGTTAGTGGTACATTTTGTTTATTGAAATAAGGCCTAAGAGCCTACCACAACGTAGGGCTCCGCGTAATCGCGGACAGTTCGACATACCAGTTACCGTTGGCTGGGCTTGGGGTCGAACAGTATGGAACAGGTCACTTGAGGGAAGCGTCGATAGTACGTCCAGTTTCGGATGTCTGCCTAATGAAATTTTGAATTTGAATTTTTGAAACCGGAATGAAAAGTTTGTTTTAAAGGAATCTTGTCTTTCACTTTAAGTAATTATATATTGTGCATAGCTTTAATAGTCTAGAGATATTTATCCAGAATGGAGATGATATGATGAAGGTTATCTAACTGCTGAGGAGCTCGAGTTTAAAAAATTGCAGCCGTACGTGTCAATCATCAAGGCTCAGTCTCGCCTCCCAATAATCCTGCGGGCCTTGGAAAGTACAGTTAATCATTTTAATAGTATGTATTAAACAATACTTTTCTTCACGGAAAGATTTTATTGAATAACTAGCAGTCGCGGGGGGCTTCGCTCTCGTAGACTTCATTACGATAAAAACATAATACTCCTTTTTTTGCAATCGGTTCAATTTGGGCTATAATCTTCCTTTGGCTACACACATACACACCAAGTTTCATCCAAATCCACCCAATTCTTTCGAAGAACAACGCGATTAAACAAACAAACAAACTTTTATAATAATAGCTTTATAATATTAGTATCGATATGCCTTTTTATTTAGGAATGATCTTAGTTTCCTTTTGGGAACACTAATTGAATTTGTCTTTATGTCTATGGGTAACATAAATTGTTATATAACTTTATGGCCATAAAAAATACTGTTGCGCACTTTGTATACTAACACGCTGGATCTTTTGTTGTCTGATAAATTAAGAATAAGTAGTAACTATTTTTGCCTAGTGGCCAATCTTTACTTAATTCACTTGACACAAAGTCAGTTTTGAAACCGTAGGAAGCAAGCCTTACCCACGAGGCCATCGAAACATTTTAAACAATTTTTATTATCTAAGGGTAAACGTCTCATCCTGTTCACAAACACTTTCAATTTCATCTGCTGTATAGAACCTCGAAACTTCTGGACATGTTCGAACTTGGCCACTAGCCGTGTGGTGACATCGCAGTCGCACGAGTTGGCAACCTCAACTTGCAACATGTTCAGACACGAGCTTTGTTCGCTACTAAACAGCCGTAACTTCTCAGTAAGCTTGTGTTTTCAAAGTGTGCTCAAATACTAGTAACATTAGTCAAAAATAATTGAGCTTGACGACTGCTATTTTTTAGCTTCGAGCTTCTCAGGAGTTAGATAACCTTCATCATATCATCTCCATTCCATTGCACCTAAATGTGCCGTGAATTACCATTTACTATTCCCGCAACCCCGTAAGGTAATGGCCCTATCGGGCCCCTACAAACTGCAACTGCTCTTCGAGGCGCGCGCTGAACACGACGCGCTGCCGACCCGTGTCTTGTTCTTACCGGACGGTGAGCCCTAGATCTCAAAATCAGCAGCAATCCGGCAAGCAGGCTCAGCGCCTCACCGGAGATTGTGCGAAGTTCTAAGAATCTACCTATAGATGACTTAAAAAAATGTACACTTAGTTTGCAATAAAAAATTATTCGAATTTTGAACCTTATAACTGAGTGATTAAAATAAAATAAAAAATAGACCGCTAAATAATATAGTGGAAAAGACATCTCGGACTAATTTTTGGGATTTATACTAATTTACACAAGCAGCAATTTAGTTAATACTTTTTATGGAAAATAAAACTTATTAACTAAGTTACTGGTTTAGACTATTATTACATTCAAATAAAATACCACACCGTTTTAAAATAGCTATACAAAAAAAGCAAACAATACATTTATGTGTTTAAGCAGTCAGCCATGTGTCAAAATGCATGTGCATTTCAAAAGAGGTAATATTGAAGTTAGATCCAATGACATATTATAATAGACGCGTCATATTCCCACAAAACACCTCTCAAAAACGGCACGAAACACACACATAGAGAATTACTATCTAATACGTGTAAAGAAAGGGACAGAAAATAAATGCCATCTTTAGGTACACCTGATGTTAGAGAGAGATGAATATACATCTTTAGTTAACAACCTCCCCTAACGTCACGTGACTGACTTCATATATACGCTAGCCGCCATTAGTCGTGTAGAAAAATAAAAATAAAAAATGTATTTCTGTTGATATTTAACTATGAAATGACACATTTTGACCACTCACGGAAGGAGTATAATTAGTGCAACGTCTGAAAACACACAAAGGCATGCTTTTTTCCTAATTTTCTTTTAAAACACATTTTTTCTTAAGATGTGTAGTGTAGCGATCGCGACACAGGTTCGTGCGTAACTAAACAGACACGAGGCACTTACCTTGATTTCAACTTGCCATTTTAGAGCACGGACAACGTATCTATAGTTTATTATATATCTTTGGTTAGATCATAGAATGTTCTCGTCCAATCAATACAGGCAATATACCAGTTTCCATAGTGTGTGCAGGTGTGCCACTGTGTAGACGGGTGTACACCATTGCTGGCCACTTGTAATCAGACGCTTCTGTGCCGCGGTGTGTCTGACTGAATAGACACTGATGTTGAATGGATCTTTTATCGTGCGAGTCATATCCAGGCAAACTTGATACGTATCAATGCTGTTTGAGGCACTTCGGATAAAAGTTCTGTATATCTTGCTTACGGTATTTTGAAGCTTTTCTCCAACTCAGTACTAGTAGGAAAAATAGACTTTTAATGGAGGTTAGAAATATTTATAGAGGATGAACTTTGAACACCATACAAGTTGACATTTAATATGTTTTGAAATAATGTCGGAAAGCGACAAAATAGATTTAAAAAAAAGCTTATAAATAAAAACCACAGGATTGATTTACAAAATTCACCAATATAAAGCTGCTACATTTTAGTTTGGAAAATTGATTGATAAGATCGTCGCACATACATAGACTGATCTCGGCAGACATTATTTAATCTTGAAGACCGACACATAAGGCTGTTATAGCCTAGGGCTCCTTACGCCATTAAAAATTGTACAGTGAAACGCTTAATTATAGTCGTATATTGTTATATTTTGCCTTAACACTATCTGTCACCAGACACAAACCCTTCGGGTCATTTAATTCTCTTACAGATGTTGAATAGACCGAGATACCTGATCTGCTTCTGGAGGGAGGTTGGCTAGATGGAGAGATGGCCGCCATGGCTCACGCAAAATGGTTCAAACCCAAGTCGCCAGTCCCCAATTGCGGCGGTAAGACCCCTCTTTGAGGAGTGCCGCATGACGCAGGTCCTCACCGGACACGGAAGTTTCGGGAGGTACCTGTGTCTGATGGGAACGGAGGAAACGCCTGGGTGTCAACACTGCGAGGGTCGCTCTGAGGACACAGTCGAGCACACGGTGCAGGACTGCCCCGCTTGGGCAGAACACCGACGTGTCCTCACGGCGGCAATAGGCGGAGACCTCTCGCGCCCGGCATTGGTTGAGGCCATGCTGCGGGGCGAGAGGGAGTGAGAAGCGGTCGCCTCCTTCTGCGAAGCAGTCATGCTTCCGAAGGAGGAGGCGGGCCGCGTGAGGGAGAGGATGGCGTCCTCCCTCCAGCCCAGCCGCAGTGGTAAACGCCCACGGCGTCGGACATCGGCCGACGATCTCCGGCCACCGTAGGCGCGGGCATGCGGACAGCGAGTAAAGGGTAACTCGCTGTCCGACCATGGACTATGCCCGGGTCGACGGCGCGTCGTGTTCCACGCGCGCCTCAAAGAGCGTCAGCAATATGACGAGGCCCCCCCGTAGAGGGCCGAAGCCTGCCGGGGTCGTGGGACTCATCCCGTTACCGTGACCCCGGTACGTAAAGGGTTATTGAAGGAACACCGTGGATTTTAGTCAGTAAAAGTCTGACAGTCCCTCCCACCCTGCCCGGGGTGGGAGAACTTATTTGACAATTTTACCACGCTAAAAAAAAAAATAAGTCGCCAGTCCGAGTTCCCAGTCTAAGTGCGGAAACCAAACCCAACAAGAACATTATGAATGACGATTTTTTTTGCATTCTTCTAAATTCATTTAGGATTTGCCCCAATAAGGTTTATAGGTCATATCATGAAAAAGTTTAATTTGACTTCCTAATTTTATTGTATAGGTACTTTCAAAACTCGCAAAGTAAGTTTATATCCGAGTCTTAGGATTATAATATAACAGTAATCTTTCAGATATGTTTAGAACCTTAATCAGAATAAAGTGCGGGTACGTGTGTGAACTCAGCATAAGTTGTAGTAAGTATATGTAGTAAATCTCGGTGAGCTCATAACTTCGGTACTCAGCTGATGGACTAGTTAACTTCGCGCAAGTTTGGAAAGAGTTGCTTCACGCAGTTGCTCCTCGGCTCGAGATACAAGACTTACGAAGGGTTTGAAATAATATTATAAGTTTGTGTTTCTTCTAAGGTAGTTGCTTTTGTGTTCGTATTAATGTTTTGTGTCTTTAACATAATGTATTAATGGTAACCTAATTTATTAACGCAGTTCTGTTTGATTTTATACTTAAGAAAATATTGGCATATAGATTACAAGCTTCTGTCCACGACTTCGTTTGCGTGGCACATTTACACACATACACGACCTCTTCGTAAGTTGTAGTCAGTGAGCTACTAGTAATCACAATATACGTGTTGATAACGTGTAACATATAGCCTTCATCTTGTGTCTCCCAACCATGTCGGTGTCGGCATACAGTCAACTGGATGCAGCTGACTACTAGTGTTTTACATAAAGCAACTTACTTATCTGACCTTCACAACACATTATCTATCGCCTGTTTATCTGTCCTTGTTACCTGTTAAATTCAAAGCATGCGGTGTTTACCTTTAATTAGGTCCGCAGTATTATTAATTGTTTACTTACCAAACATCAATCATGTTTATTTGTAACATCTATTGTTGAACCATAAATAAATAACCTTTAAACCCTAACCCTTGGTAAACCAGTGTGAGATTTTTTATGCTTTACTATTGAAAAAAAATGTATTTCCATTACGCCATGAAAATAGCCTTAAAATAGACGAAGAATGAATAATTAGGGTTGTGTCTCCCAACCCTCGTAATAGTGCTGTGCCATCTGATTACACGCCAACATGCCTTGTTTTGTATGTGTGTGTGTGTAAGCGTGACACACACATATCCAAGAGAGATAATTAGTGTGTGGGCCGTGGTCACGTTGACGTCACGGTGGTTTACCGTTTACAGATAGCGAAGGCCCTTATGATTTGATAGACAACTAGGCCGTATTCACAGACGGTTTATTTATTAAAACATTATGCAACACATATCGCCTCATCGCCTATCTTATAAATATATAGCCTATATCACAGCAGTTTTTGATTTTTTGAAGTAGAAAATGGTGAGAAAATCTTCAAATAATAATCCTCCCGCTCGGGGTGGTAGGGAGTGTCAGACTTCTACTGAATAAAAATGTACTGAGTTCGTTCAACTGCCCTTACGTTCCGGGGCCACGGTATCTTGTTAGAACATTCCTTAAACGTAGTGGGAATACAGAGAAGTTTAACAACAGAACATGATCAGCCTATAGGTACCGTGCGCACTGCTGTGACGTGGGCCTCCTGCAGCTGCTGGTGTCTGCCGGTTTCCACACGATGTTTACCTTCACGGTTTTGAGAGCAGTTAAGTAGTGATGATATAAATTTAACAAAGAATTGTGCCAGACAGGCTTAGAACCAAACATCTACATTTTGTAAGCTAGACCTGTACCCCAATGAACCACCACTGCTCCTTTTACTGTTATTGTATCACATAATCCTAATTCATGAAAATTATAATTAAATTCATCTGGAATCAAATGACTTTCCAATTCTTTCGGGACTTTTCGGGACACACTACCATAATTATGATGAACGTCTTCAACGAAATCGCTTTCCGAGTAGTTTGGGGATGTGAATAAAAAAGAGCATGTCATTTATTTGCCTACTTTGTGTTTTACAAAATATCTATTGTCGGTGATCGGTGCAGAGGTGAGTCAGCTAACTTATGTCCTAATTGATGCATGCATATACAAACAGATTACGTGTTTTATTTATTTATTTGGAGATGTGAATTTACCGATCAATGTAGCAAAACTATTCAATGGGATGTCCGGAGCGAAGTCTTAGACTGATTGTCACGATTTCTTGCCTACTCATGTCGGCATTATCAAACCAGGGAGTTATTTTATAATTTATGTTCAAGGTAAAAATGGCTGTTGAGTGGTTAGGTACGTTTATGGCTTTGGTCCGTTTATATTTTACAAAAGCCTTGTATGCAGAATGGTGGGAGCCAGTGGTATATTGTGTGGCCGAGTTTTTATGTTTGTTGAAAGTTGTATTGGAACTAAATCACACTGTTGTGAGAGCAATGGTGAAGATGAAAATTACATGTTTCAGCAATTACAGTGCGAATGTGTACCTAGATACTCAGTATAGGTACCTAATCTATATCTATATATATCTATATATATCTTCGTAATTGCTCCTCCAGCTCAGAGTGGAGTGAAAGAGTGTCAAATTTTTACTAACTGAATACCTACTGGGTTCCTTTAATTGGCCTTGCGTCCGGGGCTGCGGTACCTCATAAGAACATTCCGCAACCCGGCAGGATCTGTAGTTTCCCTCTACTTCTCTTTACCATACTTGTTATGATTCAGCGAAATATTTCGTGGTTACTCTGAATTGCGGTAAACGGTATTAATACGGTGCTCCCAGATCTACTCAGCATAACGCATTTATTATTCCAAATGGTTAATTTCATTTGAGCTTTAACACGCGGTTTTATTTAATGACTAAATACCAGGCTGCCTCGTGTCCGCGGCTTTCGATAAGCTCCCTTCGAACGAGATACACTCGTAAAAGTGTTTTTTCAATCCATTGTTGCAAGCAGATAATAAATAACTTTTGTGTTCGCCACAAACGGCCCCCTTGGTTGTATGATAGCTTATTTTTCATTATTGTTTTGCTTTCTTTGAGCCATCCTTTGAACTGAATCTATTAAAACACTCACCAGGGACACACGTATCCAAACACATTTCTTCTCTTTTAGTACCTTGACACAAAACAAAGAAGTCTCTTCATTATTGTTGTTTGAGCTGGAGACTATTCGAGAGAGAGAGGAAATAAAACAGGATCAGTAATACAGTACAGCAAACGTGTTTATTGGTTACCAAGTGTAATAAATATATAAACAACCCAGTTACAGTTGCCTGGCGCCTTGCTAGACGGGAAGACGGTGAGGGAAGAGTGACAGTCGCTCCGAACGAGGCGAAGTGACATACAAGTGAGGAGAGGTGATAACGTTATCGTAAGCAACGCGCCACACAACACGAGCGCACTCGTCGGAAATTCGATTTCAAGCTCATCATTTTTGGGTAATGGACATTAATTAAGATGGTTTACACATTTTATAAAATTTAGTGACATCAGTTGTAAAAAATTTAATCAAATGAGGGTTCCGTGAAAAACTTTCACCGGGAGCTCAGACTAAGGAAAAAAGAATAGACATGAAATACCTACGAAAAAAGCGTGCATACCTATTGTGAGTCTTGCACAAAGATGGCGGCTTGCCGTAGAGCTGCGCGCATTATAACATCGATAGTTGAATTGCACGGTGCTTACAGAATTCAAAATTGTCGAAAATGAGTTTAACGTTTAAGAAATTCATGGCCCTTTGCTTTAAGTTTTTACTATTTTTAACTAATTTCCCTATAAGTCTTATTTCGTTTCGCAAGGATTAAAAAAATAGGCCCCCAATCCAGATGCACAGGTTTTTTTTAGCTTTCTTCAGTTTTATTTACGTGGTAATGTGAGCTATAAAAACGCAAACGCTCGAAGAGTGTCACTTTAAATGGCAGGCAGGGCACGTGGATACTGAATAGATGCTACTGCAATTAAATTAACTATCTGTATTCTGTACTTGTACAGGTATGTTCATAATAAAACAAATTTTACTATGGTGTGGTATGTCTATCCCATTTATTCCCAGTTGCCACCGCGGCGATCACGAATAAAAAACTGTAGCCTTGTGATCGCTGTGTTCATTGCTCGCTTTTTCCTGTGAGCGTAGTATGCGACCGAAATTGCGGCCAGAACAACTGTGGCGACCACGCTCAACATAGTGGGTGCGAGTAAAAAACCACCTACACACAGTGCCGCCGGCTGGGGAGGATGCCGCACGCGGCTCAGGGTTACTTAGCGCTTGGAATTAAGATTGAGTTTCGTGCGGACTTCTAGTTTCTGCGACTTGTGCCAGGGCATATGTGTAGGAGCCTTATTAGAGTATCACTATTACTGATTAGCATACCACGACTGCAGTACCTGTACCTAAGGTCTATAATTACCAATGAAAAGAATAAATAAATACAAAATACGGTTTGTTTTCATCGTTTGTCAGACTATACTTATTTTTATTAACTAATAATATAACTTAATATTATTTTTTTTTATTTAAGTGCTACTACATGGCTCGATCATTCATAATAAAACAAAAATTATCATTTTACACAGATTTATTGAAAACTATAAAAGCCGTTTATCCCAGTCATACTCAAGTTCTAAAATAAAAATATGTATACACAATAATCAAATAAGAGCACGTTGCGCAAATTTTATACAAATATACACATTAATAAAACATGAGCATGTTGAACAAACAAAAAACAAAAAAAAAATACAAAACACACAATCCTTACTTATTAATATTATTATAAGTGTGAAAGTTTGTTTGTATGGATGGATGTTTGTTACTCAATCACGGCTGAACGGATTTTTATGAAATTTGGCACAGATGTAGATTATAGTCTGGATTTTCTTACTCTGTCTTCTCACTTTTTCATTTAATGTTTTAATTTTTTTCTTCCGATATTCACATTTTGATTTTAATTTTTGAATAATTTCAAGCGCTTTATCCTGAAACAAAAAAAAAACGCATTAACTTCTAGTTTTCTGCAACTTCGTTAAGTTTTTGCCGTAAATTAATTTGAAATTACCAGTTACGCTGCCCACAGTACATACAGTAACATATTATAGAATAGAACACTTACATCTGCATAGCTAGAAGTGCTGCAGACATAAAAAAAGACAGGCTCCTCTTCCAGTGCTTTGTGAGAAAAAAATGTTGTGCCTCACATTCATTAAATTGGGCTGGTAACTGTAAAGAAATAACAACAATTTTTATATTGAGTGAGTTTGTATTTAAAAGTCAAGATAGCATGGCAATTACCATAAGGAACATAATTATTATGAAATATTACACTTACATCTGCATTGTTAGAAGTGCTGCAAACAGGTTTCTCTTCCAACACCCTGCGAGGAACAGATCGTTGTTCCTCACACTCGTCAAATTGTGCTGGTAACTATACAAAGAATAACCATAAATGTTTAATAATATTTACATTGCGAATTTAATCACTAACTCACGCTCACATTTGTTTAGCTTGCATTTTAACATAGACACAACATTTTATACCTGATATATGTATGTATCATTTTCAAAAATTAATCATTATCCACCTCTTTTTGCTATGACTATATCAGGAGTAAAAATAGTGCAGGTATATGTGTCTTAATCTGTGTGAGGAGGTGGATAATTAAAATCATATAACTTATATTAGGTTTTGATTCAGTCTGTATGAGAATTTTAAGGATGTTTTATAATTTTCAGAAAAAAAGTTATCTATTTATTCTGACTGATGTGTATTTAAACCTGAAACCTTATACCAGTATTTCAGCAATATAGAACTGCTGTTGCTGACATGCTTCTTGTCCCTCCTCTCTCTCCATCAACTGGTTTGGATTGGTTACTTGTCAGTAAGTAGGTAAACACAATAAACTTGTCTATTTTCAAAACTTACTAATAATTCACTTGAAGGCAAAGGATCATCGCGCAGTCTTGTTATATTTAAAGTTCGGTTAAAACATTTATCTTCAAAATGCAGGGAACATAAAAATATGCTTGGTTGTAGTATTCAAATTTTCAATCCCAAGTATATACAGCCACTGTTCTTTTCTTTCTTTACATGTTGGCAATCTAAAATCATAAAAAGAAATCGAGTTAAATAATATTCACCTGTCGATATGTTTTATCGATAAATTGAAAATTCCGAACCGTAACTCTAACTCTCTGTTTACTAACAAATGATTTGCTTAAAAATCACACAATATCAACAGTAAAACAGTAAATAATTACATAAAAGCAAGTGTATCTTTATAAACTTTCCCAAAAATAGCAAAACCTTTCAAAATAATAGAAAAAAACAAGATATTTGAATGAATTCGGTTACTTACCTGTGCAACGTTTTATTGGGATGTTTTTGTTGCTTTTCATGCGGCAGCCTAACACACTGCACCTACCCATGATAAATGCAGTATTATGCAAGTTCTTACACTATAAACAAGCACAATTTTCGCCTATTATCACCAAATTTTCTTAAAAACACTGAAACAAGCAAGTCGCGATGACAACTGATGTACTTGTTGTTGGCTGTGACAAAACATGGCGGCCGGCCGCAGTTAGGTATTTTGTGACATTACCAAAGTTATGTTGCCATTTTTGGCAATGATAAAACTATTGTTGTCCTTTTTTACATATGATTACTCTCACAAGTTAAAAAGAGATGCCGATATATCAGTAACTATGCCGTCGAAATGCATCATATTCCTATAACTACTGTTCGTATAGAATGTTTATGCCATGTCCTCTTTTTTTCCTTAGTCAGAGACCGGGAGGCAGCACTGAACATCTGTCAAACTTTTAAGATTTCGTTACCTGTCAAATTAACGTCAATATCATGTTGAAGTTTTCAAAGAAGTACTTTCCAGAAAACCCTATTTGTTACAAACTAAGTAAGTAAACTGGACTGACTTTGACATTCATGTGTCCAGGGGGGTGAAACTCCCGAAGAAACTTCAGACACAAAATTTGCCAAAAAAACTAGTGACATCTTATGTCTGGGGTCAACTTAGTTTTGTACGTAATGCGTTTGTTTTGCTAATAGATGGCAGCAGCTAGGATATATTTATACATATATGATAATCAAAATTAATAAAATAATATTATTTGTATCGAAAAATTCATAAAGCATTATTTAATGTATTTAGGCACCTAATTCACTAAATCACTAAATTAAATTGCATTATAATTTTACTGCATCATAGACTCTACTTCACTTTACCTCACCTCGCTTGTTTATGAAAAACAAAGAAAAAGAAAAATATAAAACTGTCAAAAACAGTTTGACAAATTTCGATTAATTAATAAATTAACAGAAAAACATGTGATGAGTAATAAAATACCTAAAATGAAGGTAAAATATGCAGCACAAGTGTTCAGCCAGAGGGTGTCTAGCGCTTTACGTTTTTTATCGAGTTAGTATGTATATAATTTCACATATTTGCATCATTATTGTTACCTAGCAAAGGACATGTTAGGTTTTTCTATGGAGGCTGGGATTTTATTCGAAACTGCTGTGAACAGGGAAGAGATTATGTTTTTGTGAAAGTACATAAATTAAGGATACTTCGTATATATTTTTTATTTTTTTTAAAAGCACCCTTTCGTAGTTATTGTATTTTTAAATAATTATAATTAAAAAGTTAAATTGCAACCCACATTAATTATTTATTTTGGCAACATTGTTCTGTTAGATGTCATTGTTGTCATCGTGAGCGTCAAATCAAGTGTCAAATTCAATTCAATATTCAACGGACACAAGTGATTTGAATTTGTTTGCGAGTGTTTTTGTTATTTTTAACCGACTTCTAAAAAAGGAGGAGGTTCTCAATTCGGATGTTTGTATTTTTTTTTTTTTTTTTTTTTAATGTTTGTCCACGCATAACTCCGTCGTTTGCCAACCGATTTGAAAAATTCTGATCTTGTTAGAAAGGGTATACTTCCCAAATGGTCCCATGAAAATTTTATCGAAATCGTACAGGCCGTTTCTGAAAAATCAACAAAAGTCTAAAAGAAATGTTTACGTTGATGATCTTCGCGCATAACTCCGTCATTTACGAACCGATTTGGAAAATTCACTGACCCACTAAAAAGCACGACAATAAAAACTTTTTTGCAAAAAATAAAACCGACTTCCATATCAAAACACTACAAAGCCAAAAATAATTTTAATTTCGGAAGGCGGTGTGAAAAAAAAAGAAAATACAAAACCAATAACACCGACTACCGAAATTAAAATTATTTTTGGCTTTGTAGTGTTTTGATATGGAAGTCGGTTTTATTTTTTGCAAAAAAGTTTTTATTGTCTTGTTAAGTTTCTTCTTATAAGTTTATCTTTATTTGACCTGGCTTATAATTTGGATTCTTTGATACTGCACACGATTTGAAAACTCGACGACCGGCGATACTGACGACCCTGATTTTTCCCTCGGACTTGGATTTTGCAAACGATTAACATCCATTTATCGCTGCTGTGTAAGGTTAGTATCTATTTTGTACGAATTCTAACAAACGATCAAGTCGCAGACATGGACTATAAACAAGTACTTCATAAGGTCTGTTGTGTTCAGATCTGCCTTTTAAAACAATGAATTTGATTACCTACCGTAGACCAACTGAAACCACACTAAGTAATGTTTTTATCTTTCAGGTAATCCTCACCATCATGCCTCGCTGCATTAATTGCTGGATTGCTATTCCAATTACACAACAATATCAGTACAATGCAACCCATATGGATCTTGAAATTATCTCTGTATTAGAAGAAGGGATTGCTAGACAGGTATGTAGCTAAAAATCTGCATACACATAATTTTAAAACTAGACTCCATGTTATCTACTCATCAGTTTAATAATACTGATTTTTATTTGCCAATTATAGTGTATTTACTATTGATTTTTACACATTTGTGCAAGCAATTGTCTTCTTGGTTTTTGGCAGTATCATATCATAGTAATTATAAACATCATTAACTTAAAAAAGAGCATATTCTGGTATAAATTAAAATACGACGTTTTTCTTGTTTTAGGTAATTGATGAAGACTACCTTTGTCAAGAATGTGTTAGCCTATTAATTCATGAATCAAATAACAGGAATGAAGGCAATATAGGTGGACGTCAATTTGGCCATGATGCAGTATGTGTATGTTGTGGCATATCCATTTCCAGAAGAACTGGGAGGCGCTCTCGTCAATTAAATTATGGTGATGCTGAATGGATTTATTTTGCAAATATAATCAGCCCGCTTGAAGTAAGTGTACCTGCTTGTTGTATACATTATTCCTACTTTATTGACTTTAATTAGTTTAAAAAAAATGTATACCATAATAATATCAACTTATTTCAGCAATTCAAGCTTAACTTGACCAGCTTCTGTACTTGTACTCACTTTTTCTGTTTGTATAAATATTCCCCACATTAGAATTACTAAAACTAATTGTAACTTCAATTGCAGATGCCGTCTAACGCCCGGGTATGTAATGCTTGTTGGTTAAGAGCTCATCGGCAACCACCACCACCTGCAGAAAGTGGATCTGGATTATCCGTAATGAGTACTGCCAGCACCGAAAATGAGGATATTCTGCAAGAACCAAATCCAATCATCAGTGGATCCAGCTCTGTTGCGGAGCCTCCCAGTTCTGCCAGTACAGACATTGAAAATGTTCTCCGAGAACCAGTTATGAGCATTACATTAGATGGTTATAGTCGCACTCCAGATACCACTACTCATTGTTTTGTTCCGGATTGTGTGAATCGCGAAAGGAAACGTGTGCCATTGTATTTAAAGAAAAATATTCTAAAACATCAAAAACTGTACATCACTCAAAATGCTCGGGTGTGTGAAGAACATTTAAGCGTATACAATTGGGACTTTCTTGCTGAATTTGAATTTGTAACTGAATTCAACCCAGGGCATATTACTAAAATGCTTGACTTATTAAGGAGGGATGTAAATAACACCATAGACTTTGAAAATGTTGAACACATGAGTAATATTACTTGTCGATACTGGACAGGCTTGACTGTTTTGAACTTTCTGGCAATATTAACTTGTATACCTCAATTGTCCAATATATGTAAAAAACCTAAAACAGCACTTGGTATGTATATAATAAAAATAAGGACTGTGGAACCTTTTCGACGCATTGCATCTTTGTTTCGTTTATCAACTTATACAGTCTGCCAGTATGTAAAGAAGGCCCGTGGCTGCTTATTGGATTCATATGTTCCATTACATTTGGGCATTAATAATATTCCAAGGGCCAGCTTGTCCAGTAGAAATCTTTTGATTCCACAGGGTCTTTTTGGCACACAGGAAAGTAATCCTATAGTAATCTTTGATGGCACATATATATATTTGCAAAAGTCGTCTAACTACCTATTCCAAAAAAAAACCTACAGCTTACATAAATACGCCAATCTATTGAAACCTTTTATAATGGCAACCACAGATGGGTTTATTTTAGATGTTTATGGTCCGTATGCTGCTACAACATCTGATGCCCAGATAATGAACCAGCTTTTTGCACCCAGTGGTGCTCTCAGAAATTATTTTAGAGAAAATGATGTGTTTTTGCTAGATAGAGGGTTTCGGGATGCTATAGGACTACTTACCTCATTAGGATTCTCAGTACACAAGCCAGAGACTCTAGATGTAGGTGAAACACAATTGTCCACAATAAAAGCAAACAAATCTCGGCTTGTAACCTTGTGCAGATGGGTAATTGAAGTAGTGAATGGTCGGTTTAAACGTGATTTCAAAATGTTCAGGAACAAATATTTTAATGTAGCATCAAGAAACTTGATGAGTGATTTTAGAATTTGCGCAGCAATATTGAACAATTTCCATCCGCTTATAACCGACCGTTCTGATGCTCAAGCAATCTTAGACAGAGCAATGCAAAGAGTAAACTTGCCGAACTATTTAGGTGATTATGTGCTTGAGCATCAATTAAATAGACGCCGAGCCAGTTTCATAAGAATAGACAATGCCCAATTACCACAAATAAATATGTTCCCTGTAATGGAAATGTCAGACTTGATTTTGTTCAGTCTTGGAATTTACCAAATAAAGCAAGCTAGATCATATTACGGGGAGCATATTCGTGCAAATGGGACATTTTTGGTTGAAATAAGTGAAAGCTTAGAAATCACAAATGTCCCAGGCATAATGTCATCACATGAGACAGTATTGCTTAGAGGCAGGATCAGATCAAGACATCAAAGCAATAAAGTATATTATACTTATGTTTTAATAAAATTAATAGAGTCAAATAATTGGGAGGAGAGAATTCCTGAATATTACTGCAGCTGTATAGTAGGGAAGCGAACTGTCGGAAGCTGTGCTCATGTGATGACGATCATATGGTATCTTGGGTGGGCTCGGCATCAAAACAACATATTACCGCCTGCACAGTTTCTTGATGATGTAATTGTTAGGGAAGATGTAGAAAATGAAGAAGTAGAATAAATATAAGTGAACACATTATTCTTTTATTTCTCTACCTAATACACATGTTCACCTATTCCGACCTGCTGGAGTGACTATTTACAAAAGGGTAACAGATCCAATCTAGTCTGACTGGTTTACTGACCCACCGTGGAAGAGACGCATAACCTTCAGTAGTCATTCTGTAGTTTACCGACTTCTTGGTCATAATGTCCCAAATTGTAGGAGAAAAAGATCTTTATATCTTATATGATTTATTATCCTTATCATAAATCATTTATTCTAAGGGAAAAGTACGAAATCAACGCAGGCTAAGAGCTAGTTGTTAATAATAGCGCTTCTGCGTTAACACAGTCGCTAACAGTAAATATGAATTCAGCCCATTAGGTACCGTCCCATTGCTGGGCATGGGTCTCTTCTCAGAATGAGAAGGGCGAGGCCGTAGTCCAACACGCTGGCCTGGTGCAGGTTGATGGACTACACTCCATCCATCAACTTACAATGGCGATTTTGACATACATAGCATTTCTGCCTACCCCATGGCCAGAATCTAGTCTTGTAGGTAAACAAACAACTGTCAATGTGTCAAGTGTTGCAACCATTGACACAGGTAATGTTTTCAAAGGCGGCAAAGGAATCAATGTCATACATCCAAATCATGGAGATTATACGGTGGTTTTAGTATAAAACCATTTAATAATGTTTTTGTATAACACAAAGGCGTATAATATGCTTTAAAATAATATTAAACAGCTTTTTCTTTGTTTTAATGTGCCAAAATAATTTATTACGATAAAAAATATCTAGGTTTAAAATATTTATTTATTAAATAATGGTGCTTTTATTTTTTTTTTGTTTTTGTAAGGCCATCCTGGATAATTTTCCCTACCAGAAAAACCGCACATGATAGTTGTTCAAGAACAAAATTATTTTAAGCCCATTTCCTAACATGTCCTTTTGCAAAATGTTATTAACCAACCTTAATATTTTGTTTCAGAACACAACATTCTGCCCGAAGAATGCAGAGATTTATTATTTGATAAGCTCTTCGAATCATTTAATGGTCATTCTTACAAGGGGTCATCAAAAATATATAAGCAGTGCTTAAAAAATAACTCGCTCCATTTCCAATTGTGGTATGATTTGTTGCCTATTTTAGACTCAATTAAATTTAAATCAGTAGTTCGTTCGTTCGTTATGTTTCGTTGATTTATAATGAATCCAAAAAATCACAAATATAAAAAATAATTAAATCCATCTTCACCGTGTTTTAATTTTTGCCAGCCTCTAAAATCTAATCATTAGATTTTGGAAGTACTAGATTGATTGAAATAAATATTCTAAAATCAAAGATTTAATCTTTTGTCGATTAGAATATTTATTTCAATCAATCTAGTACTTCTAAAATCTTTAAAATAAGAAAATATTATTAACATGTCAGGTAGACGCCACCTATCGGATTGTTTCGGTATTAAACTACCGTTACGCTACCTGGCGATCAGGGTCAAAATCTCAATTTTCGAATCATAGAGTGGCGCATCTATCTCAGTATTTATATGTATCATCTATGCATGTGTCCGCTGAATTTGAAATCCTATTATCCTAAATAAATTAATAAATCACTATAATAAAAAGTGATAGATTGTTGAGACAAATCGTTTGATTTTATATTATAACGGGGACTGAAAATTTACGGAAATAAACATTCTAAATACCTAGTAAACAAGAAAAAGATAAACGTCAAAAATCGAAGAATATATTTTTAAGATATTTATTTAAGAAAAAAGCTGTTGAAGTCACCAAGAGTCGCAAAACGCTTGTCCGTAACTACTTTCCGCTTAACTTGTAAGAAGGAAAAACTCGGCTTAGTGCCGGTTGGTCCAGCACATAGAGGGATCTATAAATCTAACTAGTGGTTGACGAGGATCCTGGAGGCGACACCGAAGACCTACAACCAGCTGCGTGCTATCCGGCAATGTTGATCTAGGGCGCCGCCGAAATGCCTTCTTTGGCCTCGCGGCGCCCTAAGCCACCACCGCGACTACGCAAATTTTTGACGTGTGGTGTCATTTATTGATGTTTTTATTAATCAGTGTTTTTCCTTGGTTTTTTATTATTTAATTTATTTACTACTTTAGTTGCTAAGTTTAATTTTTCTTTAAACATAATCTGATAAATGTTGAGTGGCAGCAGTGATGTGTTGTGTAATAGTGCCGATCAACCTTCTACATCACAAAATATTCTGGAGAGGTGTCCTCTGTGCACCCAGGCACGGTTTTTTAAAGGTAAGCAAGGTCTGAAAGTACATATTGGGAAGGTACACAAACCACCCAATGTATCTACTTCAGACCCCGTTATTTCTTTAACACCTACATCACCTTGTTCCAATTTGGATCCGTTTTGGAAAACCCTCTCAAAATTCAAAAACTCTGTTCCGGTTTTAAAGCGAATTCCTCGCGGCGCTAGACCTGTAGTGGCGCAAAACCTAGCCGGATGCGTTCGCCTTGCCGCTCGCGAGAACTCTCAAAGTGCCTGGGAACATCTGCTTACCTTCCCGTATAGGATCCTACATGTTCGGAAGAATTTGGCAACCAAAAAAACTTTAACTTCACAAATTAAAGAAAATTTTAATATTTCGGCCCATATTCAGGATGCAAAAAACACAGAGGGTTACTTCCACCACAAGAAGTATATCCCGCCTGGTCGAATCTAAATTAGGGGAAGGTGACATTAGCGGAGCTGCCAGAATACTTTTCAGTAGTGATGTGGTGGCCCCGTACTCTCCAGATACTCTCGCAGCTCTGGAGAGCAAACACTCTGCCCCAGCGGATGGTCTTTCTTTTCCCGACCCCCCCAATCAGGACATAAACACCCTCACCGTTACAGGTCAAGAAGTGATCACAGCCGTTTGTTCCTTCCGAAGCGGCTCTGCTGGCGGTCTCGATGGGCTGAGTCCGCAGCACCTGAAGGACCTACTCAGCTCAGGCACCGGAGAGTCTGGTGAGTTGCTTTTGAAGGAGCTAACGGCTCTGATTAACCTTATGCTCTCAGGCCAGGTGAACGAAGCCGTCACCGATATCTTGTACGGGGCCAATCTATGTGCCCTACGCAAGAGGGATGGCGGCATCCGCCCCATTGCCGTGGGAACTACCTACCGTCGTATGGCAGCCAAGATTTGCTCCAAATTTTATGGTGAGGATATTTCGACCAAATTTCAGCCCCTGCAACTGGGTTACGGCTCCAAAGGGGGTTGTGAGGCTGCCGTACACGCCATGACGACCTATTTAAATTCAGGTAAAGGAGAGGTCATCTTGAAGGTTGACATCAAAAATGCTTTTAATTCAGTCAATAGGGACGCTTTGTTGGCAGAAACTAAAAGAGAAGTACCACAAATTTTTAGTTTTCTTTGGCAATGTTACAGACATCCAACCAAATTGCTTTATAAGGAAAACCTTTTAGAATCAGCTGTTGGTTGCCAACAAGGTGACCCCTCGGGCCAGCGATCTTTAATTTAGCCATTCATCCAATCATTCGACAGCTAAATTCCAAATTCAATGTTTGGTATCTCGATGATGGAACCCTGGGAGGCGATGTAGATACAGTATTAGATGATCTACAGTTTTTAATAAATCAACTCCATTCCATAGGATTGGATCTCAACCTTTCGAAGTGTGAACTGTTCATATCCGACAGTACTGACAGACAACTGACACTTTCAAAATTCAATGCAATAGCCCCAGATATCCAAATTGTGGAAAAAAGTTCTCTTCGTCTTCTTGGGTCTCCAATTTATAAGAATTCCTTTCCCGATTTTGTCAAGGAAAAAATACAAAATTTTAATGACATCTCGGACAGATTATACCAAATTAATATGCATTCGGCCATCACCTTAATTCGTTACTGTTGTTTTGGACCTAAATTAATGTACTTTCTTCGTTCTTCACATCTATGGCATCATCCTCACCTTTTGGAAAAAATGGACCAAATTATTCGCCAAACTCTGGCAGGAATTTTAAATGTGGCTTTGGATGACCGAGCTTGGGCACAAGCTACTCTTCCCATTTGTATGGGTGGTCTCGGCATCCGCAAAATTACTAGTATCAGTCTACCGGCTTTTATGTCCTCGGTACACGGCACTGAGAAATTAATCAGGAATATCCTAGCTCCGTCACTGGTTGATTTCAATGTGCTGTTCTTCACCGAGGCTATAGATACCTGGAAACTCGCTTGCCCGAACCTAAATCCACCCGACAATCCATCATCTCAGAGGCGGTGGGATGAGCCGCTCTGTAGAGCAGTTCAGAGTGACCTTATTGCCACATCTGCTTTGGCTGCAGAGCGTGCGCGCCTGCTGGCTGTGGGTGAATGGGAGTCGGGTCTCTGGCTTCACGCACTACCGTCATCGAACATAGGCATCTTGTTCGATGATACTACATTACGCCTCGCTGCTTCCCTTCGATTAGGTGCTCCATGTTGTTCTACTCATCGCTGCCATTGCGGCGAAGTTGTCAACAGCCTCGGTCACCACGGCCTTTCATGCGGCCGCAGTGCGGGTCGCATAGCACGGCATGCGAATATTAACGACATTATCCGACGAGCTCTTGTCACTGTCGGCGTTCCAGCTGTATTAGAACCCAATGGCCTGGCACGCGACGATGGCAAAAGACCGGACGGCATGTCTTTATTTCCTTGGAAGATGGGTAGGCCTTTAGTGTGGGACGCAACTTGTGTCGATACTCTTGCGCCATCCCATCTTCCTAGCTCGTCTTGCTGTGCTGGCGCTGCCGCTGTGGCTGCTGAAAACCTCAAGCGGCGGAATTATAATAACCTTGTTGGTAGTTATATTTTCGAGCCGTTTGGGGTTGAAACCTTGGGGTCGTGGGGTCCGAGTGCTCACAGATTATTTAAAGATCTATCCAAACGCCTAGTTGACACTTCGCGTGACCCAAGGGCTGGCTTTTACCTTGGACAGAGGTTAAGCATTGCCATACAACGTGGCAATGCCGCCAGTCTTTTGGGCACATTACCAGTGGACAGCGATGCACACGAATTTCTGGATGCCATATTTTAGTTTATTTTCAGATGTATATATATAGTTTAGGGTTTTTTATTTAAGTCTATAAAGTGTAAAAAATGTACATACAATTCAATATATATTTTAGTTTTTTCTAGTAGTAGCCGTTTATTTTATGAAAGATGTGAATATGTAAAGGAAAGTAATGTGAGTTTTAGATTTAAAAAAGTATGTGCTAGAGATATATGTATAATAATAGATAAATTAAACGTCAGCAAGTCCCCGGGGTCCGATGGCATTAGAGTGCAAGATTTAAAAATGATTAAGTATCCTATTAGTAAAGTCATTGCACATTTCATAAATAAATGTATAGCTCGAGAAGTATATCCCAATGAATTAAAGATTTCAATTATTAGACCAATTTTTAAGGGGGGGCAACATAAAGAATATACAAATTATAGGCCTATCGCGATATTGAGTGTAATCAATAAAATTATCGAAAAAGTAATTATAGGTCAAATTACAGTGTTTTTAGAAAATAATAATATATTATCGGATACTCAGCACGGTTTTAGGCCAAATAGGAGCACAGCAACGGCATTAAGTAAATTTACTGATTACATAAATAGCTCGTTAAATTCTAAAGAGATGGTTCTATTAATATTTATAGATTTCAAAAAGCCTTCGATACTCTGGACCACGAGGGCTTGCTGCAGGCCATGGACGAGTGTGGAATACGAGGGCCGGTAAAGAGATGGTTCAGGCAGTACCTAAACAATAGATATCTTAAAGTTAGGGTCCAAGGATCATACAGTGAACTCGGTAAAGTCAACTATGGGGTGCCGACCGGGTCAGTTTATGGACCTGTAGGGTATATCATGCACGTCAACAGTATGGTCAAAATCAATGTCATTAAGAATTGTAATACCTATATGTATGCGGACGACACGTGCCTGGTATACAGTGGCCGGGACTGTGAACTGATCCAGTCGGCAATGCAAGAGGATATTGATGGTGTGGTTAAATGGGCTCACGATAATGGCATTCTTATTAACATTAATAAAACCAAATGTATGTTGATATCGTCTCCATATAACCACTTAGCTAAAAATACTTGTATCTCGGTAAAAGGCCACTCGTATGATTGCCTTCACAATAACAAGGCAAACTGTCAATGTGAATGTGTTGAGCGCGTAGCTAACTACAAGTACCTAGGATTATCAATAGACGAACGATTTACCTGGGACGTACATGTAGGCACTATATGTAGTAGACTACGCTCAGTATTAGGGAAGCTTAAGAACCTAAAGTATATAGTAAGTAAGCGAATACTGTACATCCTTTATCATGCACTTGCAGATGCAACAATAAACTACGGCTTAGGTGCTTATGGACTAACGTTTCCGGTATATTTAAACAAAATAAAAAACTTGCAAATTAGAATATTAAAATTATTAGTAAACAAGGGAACTAAAGACAGCATTAATAAAGATTACGAAAAATAATTTAAAATATGTGGAATATTACCGGTACATAGTAAAGTTAGGTTAACTGTAATCTTAGGACACCACAACAAAGATGAATACAAAGTAAAGAAAGTTTATAACCTACCAACACGTAAAGCGGCACAAAAACATATTTATTCCGTCCCAAAAGTAAATAATTATTTTGGTAAAAGGACGCGGCAATGGCTAATCCCAACATTGTTAAACGAAGTTCCTACGCAAATTACAACGGAAGCAATTTCAAAAAATACCTTAAAAAATGTTCTTCGTAAGCACTATTTAGGTTTATGTCCCTAACATTATAATTTATAAGTTACTAGCTTCCTGCCCGCGTCTTCGTCCGCAAACCTTAATAAATTATACACCTAAACCTTCCTCTTGAATCATTCTATCTATTAAAAAAAAAACCGCATCAAAATCTGTCACGTAGTTTTAAAGATCTAAGCATACATAGGGACAGACAGCGGGAAGCGACTTGTTTTATACTATGTAGTGAAGTCATAGGTGCGGCGGGCGTGGGCCGGCCAGTCTGGCATGCGCGAGCGCGTGTTGTGTCAGGCGTGCATCGATGTCTCGGTCGCGCGGATGGTCTCTCTCTAATAGCGGGGCGCTGCTCATGCCAGCCTGGCGGGCCGGACACCCTCAGCCCATCAGTTATTTAGTGTTTGTGCAAAAATGTTTACGTCGAAATATAGTTTAAGTATAGTATATAGGTAGTATTAAGTAGTTTTGATATATAATTTTATATAATTTAAAGATTCCACGAGAACACTGCCGACAAACTGTACTGCAGTTTGGCAGAAGATCTAAAATGCATTTACTTGTGAAACTTGTCTTGGAAAATAAATTTAAAAAAAAAAGAAAGTAAGTAAAGCAAACCTTTTAAGAGCTTAATAAACTCAGTGAAAGTATTTCTTAAATGCCCAATGAAGTATATACAGGGTGGCGATTAGGTTATCACATTCAATTGTACAGCAAGAATTACAAGTTGTTACCAGTCCGTTAAAAAAAAAAATTACTAAAATTAAGAAAATGCATTTTTGCAATAAAATAAATGGCGTTATTGGTAAAAATAAATAATCCTTTATAATATTAGTTTACTGACCTATAAAAGCGGCAACGCCGCGGCGCCGCGCGCCGGCGCTGGCGGAGCTCGCGCTGAGTGGTTGGTTAGCTGATTACGTTTATGCAATACATGATATTGTGAAATATTAAAATAGAAAAAAAGGCCCCATTGCTATAATATTGTTTATTATTAAATTATTTCAATTGTATATGATAAAATACGTAATATAGGGAACGTGGTTTCAATTATTGTGATAACCTAATCTAAGTATTTAGAGTTGGCGGGAGCGGTCGTTGTGTGGTGCTCCACAACGCGGTCGTCATAACATTACTTAAGTGAGTTTCCTGTAGCATTAATCGATCCTGCGTACAACAATACAAAACAATAAATAAGCTTTTTAAACCGACATACAGTGCGCTCGGCAGAAATTACATGTTTTTCGTAAGACACACAAAGGACCACAAAATAAAAGGCATATTTTAGAAGAAAATCCTTAGTTTACAGATCAGTATAGGTTCAAAAATCGCTCAGTCACAATTTATAAGAAATAGTCGTTCTTTCACATCATATATTAAAGTTATATTTAAATATACATTAAGAAATTCACAGCTTTTCATGTTTTTAAAGTGGATGGTATTATTGTCTGAATGACAAGTTAACTGAAACAACGGGTTACATACATTATCATTTCTCCCTCCTCGAGGCATTGAGCCTTGTAGTACAAAATTATAAAATGATAAGTGTAAGTAACAGTTTTCATATCAAACTGTATAAGAAATTATAAAAAGTTTAGGTCATTTTGGCACAACAATCTCCATCACTAGTTTAGACCATACGCCACATTGTATACTAGCTTTTAGCTTACGTATTAGGACAGTGCGTCCGGCGACACGAGGCTTTGTGCTCTCATTCCAAGCTCAGCTCTGATCCGCTCGCATATAATGCTTGCTTCAACGTACAATGATGAACCAAGTTAACATAACCGAACATGGTTGTTCTAAATATTTGAGGTATTTAGTGTCAGTGAGTGCTCACTTCGCTCATTGACCGCTTAAGTTAAAGCCTCGCTTACTCAAGTCCGATTTAAGTAGACATTAAAGTACCCAACAAAACAACTTAATATGTTCACATACAATACATGTAAAAGACGTTAACTTATATTAAAGGTAAGTTCAATAGATAACTACAAAAATTACAAACAAGCTGTGAAATTACAACCAAGCCTTGGTGGAAACATAAGGCGTCAAAAAACATGACGAAACGCCACCCCATATATTTCCATTCACGAACAAGTAGCTTTCAATTCCTTACATGTAATTTAACAAAACAATAGGAATCCAAATATCATAACTTTCAAACAATGTATTTTATTTAGTACTAGCTTCTGCCCGCGACTTCGTACGCGTCGGAAGGTTTTCCCGCGCAAATCCCGATCCCGTGGGAATTTCGGGATAAAAGTAGCCTATGTGTTATTCCAGAATGACAACTATCTACTTACCAAATTTCATTTAGATCTGTTCAGTAGTTTTTGCGTGAAAGAGTAACAAACATCCATCCATCCTCACAAACTTTCGCATTTATAATATTAGTAGGATTAGTAGGATAACGTTTTTTTACAAATTTATTCTCTACCTACGTTCCTAGATCGAACCTTTTAATTTTTTATTTTAAATTACAATAGTAAAATAAAACATTTTTTGTTATTTTGTCTATTTACCCAGTTCATTTTACTTTCTCTCGCACTAGAGCCTTCCATTTAATTCCAATTTTGAGTCCTCTATCTAAAACTCTCCTGATAATGCAACCTTGGAAGAAATGAGTAGGAAACGGAGACAGAAGTCGTATTATCTGCAAGAGTGGAGGTGTAACGAGTAGTGTGATATGTGAACGCAGCCTACTCGCTTGTAAAGAGGGAAAAAGTGCTTAGTTCACGACGAGATACCTACTTACCATGCAGCTACAACATTTATTACGTAATTATATTTTGATTATCTAAAGTTACGACATGCAAACTACGGTCATACTTCACAAGTGCTTTCCGCACCAGCTGTCGATGGGGTCTAGCGAAGGTGGAGGATGAACGCGTGACGGAGATACAATTGCTCTTTTAAAACTCGACGTGACTCTAAAATATAGCATTCAATAAACGGCTATCATTATTTTGCAACAAAATTAAACTCCGCCCAAACATTAATCCTTTAGTCCAAATTATTCGCTAAACATAATTAATTGCAGCTAGATTAGAAATAAATTGCCTCTCCTTTACCGATTTATTTGAAACAAATAATTGAATGCCACTGCAATTGGGAACTGAATCCGCGGCTTACTAAAACCACTGTGACACTGGAATTATATCGCACGCTTAATCCTATACTGTCACTATCCAAAATTTTGCCAAATCGACTTTTTAATGCCCTCTGTTGGGAAACGTAGAACTATGCGTAATCGCGCTTACACTAGTCTAAAAGTAACAGAAATAACCGCTATACGGGCAGTAGTCCGCTTTGTCACTAAAGAAAAATGTTCCTATTCTCATTCCATTTTTGGCCTCTCCTGAAAAGTTGACTTTTTGGGATAGTGACAGTATTGGTTGAGGCGTGCGATATATAAGTGAGATATAATAATAATTCTGTCTTTTACGTCCCCACTACTGGGACAGGCCTGCTTGCTGTGAGAGGGACCGACTGTGATCCAACACGCCAGCTCAGTGCGGGTGCTGGGCTTACAGTTTTAATCGGATTGAAGATTCATATAGGCTTAATATGGATATTAATACCAATATATTAAACTGTTTTGAAACAAACCGTTCCACTAGAAAGAGATATTAAATGTTGCTCAATATTGGAACAGTAGCTTCGTATTTAATCTTGTAAATAAAAGTCTGAACATAAGAATGTAAGGCTGGCGAGGGAGGGCGGTTCTCTCTTACTTGCAGTTAATTCACGTAATTGTCTTAACCGTCGCAGCTGGCGTTATAAAGAGATCCAGCGACGAGTTCACAACTCTGCTGCGATTAATGTATGAACGTTGAGCTGCGATCTGGAGCTCTCTTGTTCTAAACTTTCAGCGGTCGTAGTGCGCTTCATTTAACAGATTGTATCATATTTGAAATTGGATCATCAAGGGCCAGTGGCGTAGCGTGGACTGACATAGACGTTCGCTAAGTTGTATCGGGGAGGTCGTTATGTTTCTTTTCTCACTCACTCATAGTAGTGAGAAATAGGTGGGAGAATTTTGTAAAGCATATAAAGACATCCGTGGTAAAGTCCAGCAATCGTGGTAATGATCGCGCCGAAGGAGATGGCCCACGCTTAGCTACGCCACTGTCGAGGGCGGACCATTGATTGGACTTCCCGCTGACTTGGTAACAGGGAATGCGGCTGATCCATCAATTTCATCTCCATAGTACACTTGTGAGATATGACAGTAACCATCTTGTGAATAATAACTAAACAGACATATGTATATTGACGAAATGGCGTCATTAGATAAAGACTCTTCACACTAGTCCCGTTGTTCCACCATGGTATTTAGTAAATAAATAAAAATTTAAAGGGGAAAACGATACGTGAAATCTTAACTGTCCGTTGTCCCCGTTGCCCATATGTACATAACGGGGACAACAGGAAGTAATTTTAATTATTTTATTAAATTCCCTTTGTCCCCTTTAACGGGGACACGGACTACGGGGACAACGGGAATACACCAAAATCATCACCAGCTATATTAAAGCAAATTTGTTCATCTTTCCTAACTTTTAAGCTAACTGACTATTACTAAAAAAAACCTAAAAAATATTTTTTTTTTCATTGCCAACCTTTTAATTGACCTTAATAAACCAATATCCCGTTTTGAGACAAAAAATAAATGGTCACGTTAGGTATGAGTGAGTATTCTGCTGGATTTAATTAGAAACTACACTTGGAAACAGTAAGCTCGTAACTTGAAATGGAAGCAGTACACACGAAATTCAGTAGACAGATAGATATATATACTCTTCATTGCACACCATAACATAAACAAATAAGGACTAAAAAACTTAAAAGAATGATACAATGGGCGGTTTTAGCAATATAAATGATCTTTTACAGAAAACATTTGAATGGATTTGACACAGAAGGCGAAAATAAAGACGCGGGTAGTAAGTCTGATGTACTATTTACTTACATACAATACAAAATTAATAAACTACCTACTCAAAGCTAACACATACAAATAATAACAATTTCAATGTGATAGACCTTTCACCATATTATTGAAAAAAGAAAGGGTCTTACTGATAAGTATGTGGAGTGGCTCGGTACCTCAAGCCTTAACTTTTCCGATGACTTTACAGATTTTGCATGTATATTATAAAGAAACTTGAATTGTTCTTTAAGATAAGTCGGGGTTTTAGGATTGAACAGAACACTGTAAAGCAGAGACAAGATGTAGATGTACTCGTATATTTTATTTATTTTTAAAAGAGAACTAGCAAAGTGTGTAAATTTCACATAACTAGTAATCTTGCTAACTCCTCTAACTAAGATAAATTTGTTTTTGTCTGAAGTGGGTTCACGGTAATAGTATAATGGGTGGGGTTCGAACCCGCGACCTATCGATCACAAGGCTCAAACCTTAGCCATTCGGCTTTTGTTAGATTAGGATATTGATGTAGTTGGGTCTTGTTACGGTCTTCAGTGACGTGCAATGTTTAATTATGTGATGTAGCGTCAAGGAACACGGAGCTTGCCCGCGACATAGATCGCGTGGTCACTACGAAGATAAAGCCTGTGTGTTATTGCAAACTATAGGTATGTGTGCCAAGTTCAGTACTAATCATTTGCGCCAGTTTTACCTGATTGGAAAACAAACATACGAGAGGAGCTCATCGCTAAATACCAACAGGCGCACTGGTCGATGTTCAAGGTCAAGCAAGGCTTGCCGAGGTCGGTTCGTAGATGGCTGACTATTAACATATTGAGATTTCTCCGTGACTTAGAGAACACGTTAAGGCGTTCGTCCCGGCGGTCACTTGTACATGTTTGTAAATCTTTACGAGTAGTCAGAAGCCGGACAATCTGACACTCCAGCCTTTAGAAGGGTTTATCGTTTTACCCAGGTACTGGATTGTGGAGAACACATGCAAACCTGAAAACATATACGTCACTTTATATCTCGGAACCTCCACAGCATTGAGATTTACGCAAGAAAAAATTCCCACGCGAATAAACTCGTGGCCACAGATAGATAAATGATAGCAATAGTAATTTAAAATAAGATGTTATTATAAAGTAGAATAATAACATATTAAGATCCTACAAATATTATAAATGCAAAACTTTGTAAGGATGTATCGATTATATTCTACGCAAAAACTGCAGAATTGACTTTAACAAAACTTTACAATAATATAGTTCGTCAGAATGAGACATGGGCTACTTTTTATGTCATTTATAGTTAGTAAGGAAACACCAACATCTTGTTTAAATTTACTAAAACAAATTACGTTTTAAAATGTTATTTGATAATCAATTTTCAAATTAAATATCGTTTACTCAGTTATCTCGATAACATTTTGTGTATTTCCAAACGAAGGGTGCAAACATAAAGATACAGGTTTTTCGGTCCCGATATGCCAGTACGGGTCGGTACTGATAGGTAAGGGTTCAACCACATATAGAAACAGGTAAATCTGTTCTTAGTGACCATCATGTCTTCGAGTTCGTCGGACATTACAAACATATTTATTGAAACCCTTTGGAGGCCGTGAATTAACGCAGGAGCAACGTAACATCAACGGGCGGTTATCTCGAGCAAGAAAAATAGTGGATTGTGCTTTTGGCAGATTATATTACAAATGGCATTTACTATCTAAGTGCATTGAAACCGATATTGAATTTGCTGACAAAATCGTGAAAACTATGTGTGGCTTGCATAACATTATTATTGACAAAGAGGGATTTGATAGGCACTTGACTCCTGTTCAACTCGTAAGACAAGGTCTAGGTGGTGGTGTGAAGGACAAGGTGGACCCGGTCGTTGATTGTGCCATACAATCAACGACCGGGTCCACCTTCGAATTTAGCAAAAAAACGTCAGAAACATTTTTGTACAGTATTTCACACATAACCGATTGTGGTACACTAATATATCACTATCACTACATAGTATAAAACAAAGTCGCTTCCCGCTGTCTGTCCCTATGTATGCTTAGATCTTTAAAACTACGTGACAGATTTTGATGCGGTTTGTTTTAATAGATAGAGTGATTCAAGAGGAAGGTTTACGTGTATAATTTATTAAGGTTTGTGGATGAAGTCGCGGGCAGGAAGCTAGTAATATAATAAAAACAAAAAATAATGTATTTACATACCATCATGTTTCATTTCTAAACCAATCTCCTTCCAATATTTATCAATAACATTTCTGTTGCTGTGTAATTTATGTCTTTTGTCCCACAAAGGACGGCGAAGACGACACACTACGCTGGCAAATGCTTAAACCCGTACAAATCAATGTAGATAGTCGGTACCGACAAGTTTCCACCTGTTTCTTTATAAACGAGCGCATATTGATTGTATGAGCTATTTTACCCGTACCAATCGGTAATGATATGTACCGACCTGTCCGTACCTGTAACCTGCTTCTTTATGTTTGCACCCGAACGAGGTCGCGAGCAATCGCTAGGATGGAGTATACAGTAAGTTGATATTTTTATTTCCCCGCTATCAATACGTAATGCCTCGCCTACATTCAGTTCGCCGGCGCCTCGCCTACGTAATGCGACCAGAGACAATAATTTACGAACACAATCATAATTTTGCTGCATCGTCGGCATTTTGGTTCTGCTTAGGTAACTTATGTTCCGACGCTATTGACGGGCCTGTTGGTCTAGTGGTCAGTGACCCTGACTGCTATGCGCAAGGTTGTGGGTTCGATTCCCACCCAGGACAAGTGTTTGTGTGATGAGCACGATCATTTGTTCTTTGTCTGGGTGTAATTTATCTATAATATGTATGTATTTAGAAATATATATGTATGTTTATCAGTTGTCTAGTACTCATACCACAAGCTCTGCTTAGTTTCGGACTAGATGGCGTTGTGTGAAAGTTGTGGAATATCATTATATAATTATTCGATATTACTTATTCGTCGAGTCACAGTTACTTAATTAGTTAAAGTTGAAGTTCGAAGCGTCGCGTCGATAGCTTAATGGGTAAGATGTCGGACTTGTGATGGAGAGGTCACGGGTTCGAACCCCACCCATTACACTCCATGAACCCACTACAGACACAAGCATATTAAGCTTATTTGGAGGGGCTAGTAATTTGAAAAAAAAAATCAAACTACAGAAAAATATCTAGTGTTAAATCTGAAAGTGATTCAATAAAAATACAACATGGAAGAGTGCATGAGTTTGGTTTGCAGGTGGAAGGGCTGTGCTGAACCTGAATGCAAGATTCAACAAGTGGTTTTTGGTGGAATTACCGCTAGATGTTTTTCTGTAGTACTCGATTACTAAATTATTTACTAAGTTATGGTCACACATTGAGTAAGATCCATAGCGCACTGAGTGGGCGCTTGGAGCTTTCACGAGTCACCGAACTAGGCGACTGGTTGAGAACATTTCAACAATAATTTACTTATTTTATTTATTATGGATATGCATACAACTATCATTACAGTGTAACCCCACTACATGTTTCTACACTATGGCATTCCATAACAAACTATATTAGAAAAAAAAACATAACAAATAATATCAATTTTGTTCGATTAGTCTCATGATTACAATATATATATTTAAATAACATTAAATTAACGTAACCATAACCTCAATTAAAAATATAAAGAATTATCAACAACGATAATTATGAAATATTAATCCTTTTCATACCATAAAATGTGTAGATATATAGATAGATATAATACTCTTTATTGTGCACCAATAATTTAAACACACACTTGATTTACAATACTGTAAAATATGGTTACAATGGCGGTCTTATCGCTGATAGCGATATCTTCCAGACAACCTTTGGACGGACTTTAAGAACACAAAACAAAGAGGGGAGGGAAAAGTCAGTGTACCTAATTAATTAATTTATTTATTTATTATATACTTTATTGTACACCTTACAATATTTCTATGGATACAAAAAATTAAACTAGTGTACAATGAGCGGTCCTATCGCACAGGGCGATCTCTTACAGACAACCTTTGGATGGACAAACTTAAAGGAGACAGATCAAGGGCTATCAGTGTACAAACATCATAATATTAATTGAACATAATAATAATTCATATTATTTAATTATTGTAATTACATAAATAATAATAAATAAATAATAACAATTGCTTTAAATTATTATTATTTTCAAACGATGGTTTCACTTCGTTACTGGCTGGCGAAGCTATGCTCCTGTCCAGTTCAGCTAATAACTCCTCGTACGAGAATTTTGTATTTTAATCATTCTTTCATTTTTTTTTTGTATTTGTACATCTATACTATATTATATGAAAAAGAGTCTATCTGTGATTTCAAAATAACTGTGTTTTCTCAAGTTGCTTCTAATACGATACTCAAACACAAACTTAAATTTCGTATCCATTATTTTGTCTTTCTTGTTTTCTGAGCTAATTTCTGGAACCGATTTTACTCAGACTTTCACTGGAAGACTGGAGAAGTTATAGAGCAACATATAGGATACTTTTTGTCACGGAATTTACAGCTAGCTTTTAATTAAAAGAAAGGCATTCCAACGAGATTGTCCATATATTAAGTACTAGGTTCTGGCTTCGACTTCGTTCGCATGGGTATAGTTTTTCTTCATAAATCCTGATCCTATGAGAATTCTTGGAAATAGCCTATTTGTTATTTCACTATTTCAATGATATAAAAACATAATTTCAATAAGATCCGTTCAGAAGTTTTTGCATTAAACAGTAACAAACATCCAGCCACCTTTTAAACTTTTGTATTTATAGTATTAGTATGAAAGATATATAGATGGAGTACGCTGAGTTACAACAATAGTAGCAGTAGTGTCAGATAGATATACATAAACACATCAACACAAACATTCACAGAAATCCACATCATACAGATACACACACGCACACTGTACATAAACATCGTGTACTCTTTGTTATTTTTGTTTATTATCTATGACTCTATGTTATTCATAATTGGCGTAACATTAACACTAATACATTGTGTACTTCCTACCTGTCAGCTGGGAGGCTACTTATAAAACACGTAATAATAATTAAAGCGTTCTCACTACTGAGACACAGGCCTCGTCTCTATGAGAGAGAACGGGCCGTACTCCGGTACACGGGCACAGTGCGGGTTGGTCGTGACGTCATGTGTCTTTGGATTTTTGGTCCTAGGACAGGCCGGTTTCCTCACAATGTTTTTCTTCACCGATTTGAGAGTACCAGTTTGCAAAATAAATAAACAAAAAGAATTAGATTCCTTAGTAGCCAGGTAAAGGTGCTGATACACTTGAGCATTCACTTGTAACAAGCATTCTTGCGAATGTTACATTGCAGGAGCGTTCTGGCGAGCATTCTAGCAAGAGAACTATTTACTTCGATCTTTATGCCAAGCCGAGCTTCTGTCATTCTTTATCCATACATTTTTTTAACGCGCATCGACTAGAACATTCCCTAGAAAGATTATGAAAGTATTCGTAGCCATGTTTGGCTCTATGCTTGGCTTTGTTCATTTTTCAGTTGGACAAATTTCAAAACGGCGAATGCTCGCTTTTCTGTTACAATTGGATGCTCAAGTCCTCCATTCATCAGCACTTCATGTGAAGACGCACCTTCTCAACTTGTCGCATGACGCGCAGCATGTTGAGCCCGGCCAGGTTCTTGAGTTCCTGCACATTCCAATGGCCGGAGCGAAGCAACTCAGCGAACAGTTCCGGGTATCTGAACACGTCCTCCAAGCCACGCGGAACCCTGCGGATTAAACATATTATTAAGTCCGAAAATAGGAGACAATAAGTATAACAGATTGCATCTACGCAACAGTGAGAAAGAGTTTTGCTTCTCTGATGTGCAGGGTGCGGGCCAGCTCTAACAGCATCCCGAACATGATAGCGGGCAGACTGGACTGCGCGTGAATAGATGTAGGTATCTTGTATTATGTGTAAGCAAATGTTACTGACGTAGTTTTTTAAGTTCATCCTACTAACTATTTTAGAGTCAAAGTCACTCTAATAAATATTATATTATGTAGTCGTTTGTGCCCGGACCAACGATCATCCCACTGCAAGGACACAGGCCATCAGTCCGTTGACGGTGACCATCGGAATTTCTCCGAGCCTAACAAAGCATGATCAGATAAGATGGTTCAAACACTAGCCTATTATCAAAAAATATATATTAAACCTACTTCAAGGCCACTAATTGGAGAAGACAGGAAAAATTCTTACTTGTAGCTGACAAAAGATTATTGAATATTTAAATGTAAGGTGTTGAATGATGATCGGGGAAAATAATGATGACGATAAATGATGATACTTATTTATTTTGTAACTACGCTAAAAATATAAAACAAAATCTTATTCGACCATGCACAGTATCTCATAACAAAAGTTTGATATTAAATATCCGTCGCATAATGTTGGGATTAGCTGAGGCAGCCTTCCTGTCGGCGTTTTACATTCAAATATTTTCAATGTTGCGAATTTCGTCGCCATGAATTTCCTTGGCGAATTTTTCGTTTAACCATTAGCATTTCTCCTTCTCATAACATAATATGAAATGGTTGAAATGCTTTCGATCTGGTAGGACGAGGAAGGTTGAAACTATGATTTTTTTTTTTTTTTTTGTGTGTGGCATCTCGCAGGTCAACCTCTGAGGTTGTCGGCTGCTTAACCGGGCTTGCCTGTGGTTGCCTTAATTAATAAATTAATTAAAGCCTCCAGCCAGGGCTTATTAGAAAACTTACAAACTAGGCGACTACACGCTAAGGGCACCCCCTGTGGGGTACGGACCTCGGCTTAGGGCGTCGCAGTGGGAGGGCAGCTAGGGACAGGCTGGATCATATCATTTTTATTATTAATAAGGGAATTTAAAGCTACTGGCTCAGCGTCGCGGGCTGGCTCTGGCAAGGGTCGGGGCGGACTATTACGGGGACGTCGCGGCGGGCCTCGGCGGCGAGGACGGAAGGACGGTCGGTTTTTGTTTTTGTGTGCCACTGTACTTGTTTCCCTACGGCTCTCTTGGAGCAGGGTGATTGCGTCATCGGGAGTGACAAGGGTATGCCTTGGTCGGCGAATCTTAGAGATACGCGAGGGTTCGTATTGGGCGGCCGATACGATAAGGGGATTCCTATGTTGGATTGCAGTATCAAAGAAACGCTTGGAGACACGTTTCATGAACTGCTGGATGGTGGGCATCTTGAGGTCTACGTGAAGAAGCTCATTTCGAACATAAAAGGGGGCTCCCGTGACTCTACGGAGGAATCGGTTTTGAAGGGTCTGCATCTTGTGGAGGAGGTAGGGCTTTGCGTGTGCGAAAACAACGCAGGCGTAGGTCATGATGGGACGGATGACCGCGGTGAAAATACGCAGCTTGCACCTGAGTGATAACTTGCTGCGGGAGCTAAGAATGAAGTGGAGCCTACCTAGAGCGAAAGCGGCGCGCGAACGTGCCTGCTTTATGTGCTCAGCGAAGGAAAGGTGTTTATCGAGGACCACGCCTAAGTATTTGGCTTGCTTTTCCCAGGGGATCGGCTTGCCGTACATGGTAATCGGACGGGGGGAGTGTGGGTTTATCCGCGGCTTAGAAAAGAGGACTGCCTGGCTTTTGTCTGGATTGACTTCGATTCTCCATTTCCGGAACCACTTGGCCAGAGTGTTTGCGGAAGTTTGGAGAGTGCGAGCGATGGCATCGGGTTTAAGACCGGTATAATAGATAGCCGTATCGTCGGCAAATAGGGCTAGCTGAGTATTTTTATGCTTGGGGATATCGCTAGTGAATAGCGTGAAAACGAGGGGGGATAGTACGGAGCCTTGAGGAACTCCTGCGCGAATGGGATGGGGGGAGGAAAGCTCCCCCTCAATTCGGTAACGAAAGGTGCGATTCGATAAAAAGTCCCGTAGGATGAGCACGAGACGGTCAGGCACGCCGAGTTGGTATAGCTTATAGATTAAGCCATTGTGCCAGACTTTGTCGAACGCTTTCGCTATGTCGAAGAATAAGGCTCCCGTTATTGCGCCCCGTTGGAAGCCGGCGCTGACGTGTTCTATGATGCGGTGGACTTGTTGGATACATGAGTGTTCGGTTCTAAATCCAAACTGCTCATTGGGTATAAGACTCTTTGCTTCGGCAAAATCTTTGAGCCGCTTATATATAAGCCTTTCATAGATTTTACCAAGGACGTTGAGTAAGCTAATGGGACGGTAGCTAGACGGGTCAGACTTGGGCTTGCCTGGTTTGGGAATACCTATGACGGTGGCCTGTTTCCAGGTTGCGGGGAACATAATATTGCTCAATGCACCATTGAAGATGGCAGTCATTAGCACTATAAGCTGGGCGGGGAAAAGTTTGAAAACCCTATTGGTGATGCCGTCGGAGCCAGGGGCTTTTCGCGGTTGGAGACTTTTAATGATATCCTGGACCTCATCAGGAGTGATGGGGGCCAGTGGATTATCGGGATCTTCGACGGGCGGAAGGGAAGTTCTACGTTCGACTTCGGCGTTCACCATATCGAGGTGGGCTTGGTCTACTGGTTGAGAGCTGGGAGAACACTGGGACTCTAGGCTGTCGGCTAGGCATTCTGCTTTTTCAGAGTTATCGAAGGCGACACTCTTATCGGGATGAATGAGAGGAGGCATTGTGGCCTCTTCAGTGGATCGTAACTTCCTCTGAAGCTGCCAGAAGGCAAGATGGGTGGGCTCAAGTTCGCTCAGCATCTTGTCCCAGCTCGCATTACGCTGCTCGGTAACGCGCTTCCTTACAGCACGCTGTAAGTTGCGCATGTGAGCTTTGTTTGCGGCGCAGGGAAAAGCGCTGTACGCACGGATGGCTGCGTTCTTCTCGGTTATCAGATTCCGTACATCGTCCGGGAGTTTCCAGCGGTGGTCTTCCACTACAGGAACTTCCCTTGAACAATCGTTCAGGACGGATTGTACGTGATTTGTAAGCGAGTCGATCACCGCCGTCGTGTCAGCGACTGAGACTATGTGGTCAGGAATGGTGTCCAATTGAGGCGACGTGGTGGATTTCAGTTTTTCACTTACTTTCCTCCAGTCGGTGATCAATTGGGTCGGAGGAGGTTGGGTAGGATCATGGTTACCCGAGCGGGAACCTAGGTGTAGGATAACGGGACGGTGATCCGAGTTGAGCTCGTGAAGCGCTTCTATGGAGTGCAAACGGAGGTTTACATTCTTTAGGAGCGCCACATCGAGGACATCGGGGTTATGGTTGGGGTCGTGTGGGTAGTGGGAGGGAGTCATCGGAGCGATGACGTCGTAGTTTAGGGTCGCGCCTAGGTTATACACGATTCTGCCTCTGGCATTTGTCGTGTTGCTGTTCCAAGCGGGGTGTTTGGCGTTGAGATCGCCCGCTAGTAAGACGGAGTCACTCAGGCCGAAGAGAGTCGTGAGATCGCTGGTGAGCGCGATAGGATCGTCTGAAGCAAGAGACGCGACCGATGGTGGGGGATGGTAGGCAGAGATGATGGTTATCGGAGGATGACCAGTCATGCCTAGTCGACAGGTAGAGTACTCTAGGTGAGAGAGAGGCGCGGGTGGGGTCAGAGGGATGCAGTATAACTCCTTTCTATAATAAATAAGGGTACCGCCGCCGTGGCAACGTGTTCTGTCATTGCGAACTAGACGGTAATTCGCAATTTTGGGGTCAGCGCGGTGGGGTTTCAAAAGGGTCTCCTGTATAAGGAGGACGTCTAATTGGTGGTCGCGGAGGAATTTAGTTATTTCGGCGAGTTGGTTGAAAATGCCATTGGCGTTGAAAAAACCTAATTTGAGGGATCGAGGCCTAGTATGGTTTGTGCGTTGGGAATCCATTGGATCAGTCCATCGCATCCATCTGGTCGAGACCTAGCACCACATCACTGTGTGTGCTGAATATTTGGCTGTACATTGCCGTCGTAATTTTGCCGTTATTCTGCTGTTCGGCAGCCAGAAGGGCATCGCGGAGAGATCTGGCTTGGCGGGTCATAAATAACCTATAATGGCGCAGTATAGTCTGGGCGCAAGCCTCGCCGTGCGCGACGGGTGAGGGATTGGGTGGTTGTTTGACTGCAGGAGCAGCAGTGGTTTGAGGCGCGGGTTTGTGACTGGCTGTGGGCTCTGTAGCCACGGCTATAGGCAGGATCTGCGCTGCGATGGGTATATCCATCAGTGCCTGCAAAGGTTTGGCAGGGGCCAAGGAGGGAAAGGCTTTTTCGTGGTTTAGCCTGTTCCACGGGGACGGTCTCTGAGGAGCGAGACGTTGGGGAATTTGAGAAGAAGGTGCCTCTCTCTGTTGGCGGGCGTTGGCGCGCTTCGCTAATTTAGGAGCGAGTTTGGGGGCTTTGGGACAGCCGCGGTAGTTTGCCGGGTGACCGGTCTGGCCGCAGAGAACGCAGCTGGGTGGTTCCGAACAGAGGGTTCGGTCTTTAGGCCGTGGGCAGTCCGCAGTGCTATGCTCGCCCAGACACTTGACGCATCTGGGAGTCGCATAGCAGTTGCTCTGCGTATGGCCATACAGTTGGCAACGGTGGCATTGTCCCACTGTTGCGGTTTTGTAGGGCTTTTCTATTGAGATACCGGATAGGGAGCAAATAGACTTAATCTTAAATATTGGGTGATGACCTTCGGTTGGTTCACAAATGACAAGAACCATGTCGTACAATTCACCGCCTCTCGCTTTATGTAAGCGATGGACGGCGATCACTGGTATACCTTGATCGGCAAGGTCGTCTTTAATATCCTGTACTAGGATTTCTTTAGGGACACGTTTAATAATAACACGAGTGGGCGTGTCCTCGGGGAAGGAGAAAGTGTGAAAGGAAATATTCCTTTCACGGAGGGCGCGATGGAATTACACAATTTAATTCCAACAAGCCCGTTCCATCATCGGACTACGAGACAAACGGCGAAGCGCCATCGTTACATGGTGGACATCCCACCCATACGCACCAAACGTTTTGGGAATACCTTCATTGTGCGTACGGCTAAGGAGTGGAATTCCCTGCCGGAGTCTGTGTTTCCCGATAGCTATAACCTAGGAGTCTTTAAGTCAAGAGTGAATAGGTTACTTTTAGGTAAGCGTGCTCCATCTTCGACCACATCATCACTTACCATCAGGTGAGATGGTGGTCAAACGCGAACCTATTCTAAATAAAAAAAAAAAAAAAAAAAAAAAAAAAAGACGTAGGGACGGTGACTTTAATGCCATTTTGGCGGGCACGGGCGTTTGTGTAGTTGATCTTTCGATCAACACACATCTTAGACACATCAGTCCATTTCCCCTTGTCCTGGATGTAAAAGGGGGGCGGAGGGCGTTGCTTCCTTTGGGTTGAGGAAGTTTGGGCTATCGGGCTGGGGGGACGACTATCCTGCGCGCGAGTGGAGGTCGTTGGGACGGGGCTAGCGGGTCGTACGGGCGTTTGAGTTGGGGACGGGGGTGACGCGGTGGTCTTTTTGGCCTTGCTGGCCTGGAAGGTTTTCCCTTTCTTCCTCTTGCCGCCGGTGACGACTTGAAAGTCGTCTTCCGAGGATGAGGGGCATGATGACAAATCATTGTCGGAGTTGTTATTGGACATAGGTTCGGTGATGTCCATTTCACGGAATTCAGGTGCAGCGCACACCTGCGCGGCGTCCATTGTTTTATGAACAATGGGATTAGTAGGTGGGCCGGAAACAATGGGTGATTTCGGGAATCGGGCGATCGGCACGACTTTGTCGGCGGGCGGGGGCAATAGAGGGCTATCTACCTGGAAGTCGTTCGTTGTTTGATGAACAATGGGATCGGAGTTAACAAACACTTCCGTGAATTGACCAACTGGGATGCCTTGATCGGCAAGCGGGGGAGATAATGGGCTGTCAAGCGCGTCACTAAAATCAGCGACGTTGGCTTCGGTAGCCGGAGGACTATTAGCGATTTCACGCTGGATTTTTCCGCCATATTTGGCGGAAATAGCAGGGTTTTCCCTAAGGATCTCTAACAATATCTCCAAAATATTGGAGTTCGCCATGATTGGCGAATGGATCAAAAATTTAATGAGGAAATTTTGGAGATTTCTCTCCCGCGGGGGGCCTATTTAAAGCCTAACTGGCCTAACTCCCCGGATGGATGGGTCCGGGGATGTGTAACCCTCCCAGTCGGGTAGAGACTGGGAGGTGAGTACCTAATGGTGAGCCCTAAGCTTGTAACCGGTCGCCAGTCTTATTGTGCGAACCGGGCCCTATTGGGTCTAGTGCGAAGGGGTAGACACACCCAACCGACACTAGGTGAGTAGCTGAAAAGGAAACTCAGTAACTAGGTTTGACTAGGAGATCCCCCAAGGCCAAAACCTAGCACTCGACTCCAATTGACTGCTTCACCCTGAAGGGGATCAGCGGGTGCGTCGGGTCAGCACCCCCTTGGTTTTGTTGACACCGTGAGGTTTCCACCAAGGACCACGAAATTGTGGTTTTACCCTGAAGGGGCCAAACCAAATTGTTTTTGACGATACTCTGTTAGAGAAACAGGAAATCCTTCACCACCTCGAAAAAGGCGGATCCGGACCAGGCGTCGTAGTCGGCGACTACGAATGACGTCACGGCGAGCGCGACGAAGCGATGACACAGACACAGAACTATCGAGAGCGCGGAGCGGTACGACCGTCGCGGGCGAGCGTCGGAAGCGGAATCCGTTGAAACTATGATTAAGACTAAAACATAATATAACAGATTATGTGCCAATAGTTACGTTCCCACAGACGAGATCCAGACCCCCTGTCTATAAGAGCGAATGGGCTGTTATCTACAAAGCGGGACCAGTGCTGGTTGGTGGATAAAGCCTTTATTTTCTTTTATATTATAAAATACTAATAAGAATAAAAGCTATGAACATCGAGACTTACCTGTTCACGCCGTCAAAGTCCCCGCCGATGCCGAAGTAGTCAGCGCCAATCATACGCTTGATGTAGTGGAAGTTCTCTGCGGACAAACAAATACATTCAACTTAGCACACACTTCGCAAATCAATGTTCAGAAATTCATCGCAGCTGAAATGATTTTGTTTGGTATCGAAGAAACGTCGAAGAAAAAAAAACGTATCGGTGCATGGGTACTAGAGGTAAAAATAGAAATAGTTTTATTATGCACTAGCACTTCTTTCACGTATATTTCGAAATATTTTATAGCTCTCACAAGTAATGCACCTTACAACCAATGAAAAACAATTGTATTGGGTCATTAGTTCCGGAAATACCAACTATATACAAACTATTTTTATTTGTTTATTTTATTATAATATAGTATAGAAGGGCTGTGCCTGTAAAATCTCCTCCCGATTCCACAGGAATTTTGGAATAAAAAGCACCTATCATCTTCTATCTTTCAGAGATAGTCCCATTAAAATCGTCAAAGCCAAATAAACAGAAATACATACAAATCATTCAAAAAGGTCATGTTTTATTATCGTGTAAATAACTATAATAAGCACTTGAGCAAAACACAGGTATTTTGAAACACAGGCAGACACTTCAATTTTATTTATACGTAGATGTGAAGATATGCTGAATAGATGAAGAAGATTTGATTAAGCCACGAGCTCCTTAAAGTATATTAAGGTTTAAAAAACATCTGAGATGTTGTCGCCTGCTGATGTGCCCAAAAGACTGACAGCATTGCTACGTTATAAGGCCCATGAGTTGAAATTTAATAATATAACAAGAAAATAAAACAAACTATCGGACAAACTTTCTTTCGCTATAGATACGTATTGTAATATATTGATATGCATAGTTCCGTCTCCATAGACACGTCGGCTAAATAAATCATAAGAGATCTCCCTACATCCCGTGCAGACGCTGTATACATTTGTGCACATGTAGCCGGACGATTTTTCGTATTTGCGTAAACTTTGTATAATACTGACTGATCTCAGAGCCCTTATTTTAACGTATTTCTTTTTGGATTAAAGTTCTGCCTTTGGCTAGTCTGGTTTCTTTGATTTTTGTATGTACTCGTACACTCAGCGTCAAATTGATGCAAGTCTAAATGTTCAATGTGCTTTATTATTTTTATTATTTGCCTTTTTGGGGTACCGTATTATAATGAGAAACCAATAAAGATGCGCTATGACCGCTTGTCATGTGTTATATGGAGCGACTGCCTAATTGAAATCCACAACACAGTACCTGGCTAACGCTAAACTCCTCAGCTAGGCTGTGTTATGAGTTCTGATTACTCTTAACACCTTTAAAAATTGAAACCCGGAGCTTTCAGAGGCACGGAGAGAACTCGATATGTCAAGATCCGCAGTCCGACCTCGGAGTGCGTTGCTTAACCTTGAATATCGACGCGTGCAGCTGTTACAGTTTAGCCTCGAGCTCCTCAGATACCGAACTTGACCTTTATATATAAGCACGCAGTACATTATACTGTAGCCATGAATAATCGTCCAATTAAGCCGCTCGACGAAGTCGCTGAAAGCGCCACAACGCAGCCATGCATAATTGAACGACGCTATCCATCAATATATTGACCGCGTGTTAATCCGAGTAATAATTAACACCATTAGGATCATACTATTGTAATCCGTTAGTCTGCCGATATGTCATTACAGGATTTGACGAGCTCGAAGCCATATGTTAGGTCAGCAACGAGACCACTTACTGAGAAACACGTTATTTGTTTTGTGATTTGCTACTAATAACATTAATTAAATTTCCGTGTATATTCAATCGATGCTGTTACATCTAGAGTCATGTTCATCTGCAGCCTGTTCCCAGCGGTGTCGGGATGCCTTCCACTCAGACTGGATGCAGCAGAGTACTCGTGTGAGTGTTACTGCTACTGAACATGCAGCGACTGACTGTCTGACCTTCACTCCTCAGTAGCCAGTTAACACGACTGCACTCGTTAACAAGGCTGGTATCGGTTTTACTGGCGTCAGACTATCCATAACGACTGTCACAGATGTACAAATGGCAGCCGGAACCAACCTCTCGAGTGCTCTCGAGGTACGGGGGCACCTCCATATGTTATGATGGCCGCACACTCACGGACCGACCGTGTGGCTGTTGTTAGTTAGCCACGAGCTCCTCTTCGAGCTGGTAAGTATAGGCTATGAGCTTTAAATAATAACATGACTTCTTCATAACCAGCAACCAAGAATTGTTTAATTTTTACTCTTATACTAGATATAAATAAACGGTCCACACTGATGTCGCAATTAAACGTGAACAGCCTCTTACCAGAAAATTGTGACAGGCCCAGTTGATATTTTTTAATTGAAGCGTGAAAAGTTTGAGTTTGTTGAAAACTCATTTTCCGTGGCAAGTAGCTGTTTACTAAGAAATTTATTTTGAAATTAAAGAGAAACCTTAGCAGCTAGAGTATTGGGGTATTTTAAATGTCAGAGTTTAGGTAGTAACTAATTCAATCGTAATAAAATTTGCATCATTTATGACTGGAACTTTGGATGCATCGCCACTCGCTTTTATCTATACTTATAATAAATCTGTAGAGAGGTCAATTCTGTACATGAAATATATTTCCAAAATAACTATCAGGGGGTGATTAAGGATCGATACTCATGCCAAAAATGCAATCAGTTAAATTTTTGTCTGTCTGTCTGTCTGTATAACCGTTATAGAAACAAAAACTACTCGACGGATTTTAACGAAACTTGGTACAATTATTTTTCATACTCCTGAGCGGGTTATAGTATACTTTTCATCACGCTACAATCAATAGGAGCAGAGCAGTGAAGGGAAATGTTGGGAAAACGGGAGAAGTTACTCCATTTTTTAAGCTTCCGTCGCGTGTGCAACCTTAATGGTTAAAGCTACACAAATCATTTCATGACGGAAATGTTCTCCTTAAAATTATATAAAAAATATCCCACGACAGCATATGTCTAACTTTTATGGTTGACTCACAATAACACGTGTAACTCCCGATAGCTTAGCAGTTCGAAGCTTTCTGATTATAATATTTGTCTACTCTTACGTTTATAACACTCTCAGTCACCCCTAATTGAAAAAGTTAACATTATTAACTATTCCATAAAAAAATTGGCCAAGTGCGAGTCAGACTCGCCCATGAAGGGTTCCGTAGTAACTATAATATAATATGCAAATTTATTTGACGAAAAAAAAACCTTACAAATTTCTTAAAACTAGCTTATTTACATTTTTTACAACTGCGCCAAATAAATTTGTTTTGAAAAAAAAACCTTACAAATTTCTTAAAACTGGCTTTTTTACATTTTTTACAACTGCGCCGAATAAATTTGTTTTTCATAGTGTTTGTATGAATTACAAAGTTATATTTGCGGTTTTAGAAAATATGCTGTATCTAAAAAACTGCTGAACTGATTTCGTTCAAACTAATTTTGGTTGAAAGTTTATATTAAGATCTACAGACAAATATTTTTTTTAGATTTTTCACTCCATTATTATACAAGTTAGAGGTTGTGTCCGCCACACACACATTTTACCACTTTGGAAGCTTATATCTTTTAAACGATTGACTTTATGGAAAAGTGGTTTTAGAAACCCCGATGTCGTTTTTAAAGAACTGTCTATAGATATCACACATGCATCGATTTCATGAAAAAAAATATTTTCAGGTTTAGTTCCATGTATGGGGAGCCCCCCTTTATTTTAAATATTTTTTAATTTTTTTCTCAAAATCGGAAAGCGGTTCACAGAATACATATACCTATCAAGTTTCACATGTATAGTCCTAATAGTTCCGGAATAAAATTGCTGTGACAGACGGACGGACGGACAGACAGACAGACAGACAGACGGACAGACATGTCGAAACTATAAAGATTCCGTTTTTTGCCATTCGGCTACGAAACCGTAAAAAGAATCATATAAATAATAATATAAATAAATATAAATCATAATAATAAGCCATCGCGCGTGAATACTGAATCATGCTATAAGGATTATTTTTGAGAATCGGTCGCCGCGCTCGACGCATCTCGCGGTCGAAGCGTTCTCTAGGTACTTAAGCCTCATGTGAACGTGATCTAAACAATATTACCAATACATTAACTTACGCTGACGGAGTCGCGGGCACAGCTATATTGTATCATTACGCTAAGGCCAATAGGATCGGAGCGCCAATGAAGAATGCTTCAAAATCGGGGTTAAATTTAACGTTAGCCCAAAGTAACTATTCCACGCGGACGAAGTCGCGGGCAAAAGCTAGTCAAACCTATATCTCTAGATGGATGAGGCGAGCCGTGTGATGACACATACACATATATACATATTTGTTTACATTTTTGAAGATTCAGCATTGTTATTATGTATCTAGGTTTTTTTGTAATGGATGTAGTGTGATAACCTAGACCATACTTAGCCAAAATGTTTTAATTAAAACCGGTAATGAAAATAAAGTGAACAAATATGCATTCCGTCGTTTTGAACTATCTATAATAATGTAATGTCATCGGAATTAAAGGACGACGACAATGTCAAGCTAAATATATCCTTTTAAAGCAACTGAACCCGGAGTCCTAAAGCTGTCTCGATCGCATATAATTACCATCCGTTATCCTGAGCAAGGAATCGAAATCCTCCTGAGCGGGCATTCGCAGCTGATACTGATTACCGAGATCGTTTTAGGTGGTATGGTAAGGTAAGAATCCTGCACTGCCTGGCCTTTACCCAAACGTACAGGCGCATTTGAATGTGTCCGCCCGATAACAAAAGAGGTATATAGGGTATTAGAGATAGCAAAGATGTACTCGTACCTATACAGCAGAGGAAACATTTTTTTTAAATTCAATATTCTACATTATTTATTTGATTTTATAATAATATATTACTTGCCAAACTTATCAGTTTGTAGCTGGCTTCCTTTGTGTCGCTCGTAACTTATAATTAAACCAACTACATTATTTTTCCTGATTTGATTCGGTTTCGTCTCCTGTAGGGGCTGACATGACATGATTGTGTCCCTGATCGGTTTGTCAACCATCACATACTCAATACGTTAAGCTTTGCTGTATTGCAAAAACAATATCATTGAATAATGGCCGGGTTAATCCATCGTACAGCTAATAAGCACGCACTAATATTATTAGTCTCACAATTGCCTGTGATTAAGTAGCGGGCTGCCGGCTCTAAGTTGTGGGAATCTTTGCCCAGCTGTGGGATTAATGGCCATTTACGAGGTACCTTTGTTTCACCATGTAATAGCGTGTTGCGGTCTAAATGTGATGATTATGTAAATGTACGCGTAGGAGTAAATTTTCTGTGTTATTTGCATGTGGAGTGGCTGGTTTGGGGCGTAGTTTTGTGGTTGTTTTTAGTTTTATCATCAGTTTAAACGCGTCTTTGTCATGGCTCTGTTAACTGAATTGAATGTGCATGATTGCAATTGTGTGGAATCAGATTATTATGAGATAATATAATACAACAGACGTATAACAACGTCTGCTGGATTATATTTTCTTATTTTTATTATTACCGTTTCAAAAATAAAAAAATAAAATTCTGGCAAATTACTTAAGTAGGTACTGAGGCATAGTAAATACTCAAGTTTTACGTAAAACAAAATAGGCAAAAATAATAATTACTGGCACTTCGTCTGCGTGGTCTTCGTTATAATTTCAGCCTTCGGCACTCACCAATAATGCACCTTACTACAGATGAAAAATATTTATTTTGGATTGGCTACATACAAACTTAGAAACAAATTTTATGTCTTTGTACTATTAGTATAGATTTCATGGTACACCTTTGTTTCATTATAATTTATAACTGATTTGTTTATTCAAATAACATAACTCACAGTGGGAACAATAAAACTTATGCCTATGTTAGTAAGCCGAATAGGTACCTACTCGTATATTAAATATCATACGTTACAAACAGCAATTCGTTATGCAATTCCAGTAGAAAGTTTGCAGCACCGGATCACGATCGCGCAATCGAGTCAGCAGGAAATCATCTTTAGAATGCTGTTAGTACTGTTCCGCATCCTGTGTACCAGGGATCTCTTACGCTACTTAGTAATGTAAAAGCAATCTACGCGTACTTCTGCAAACATCCCTGAAGAACTACAGAAACGGAGCAATCTCATCAGCACCCTAAACGCGATGTTATATTGGACTTGAAGGGTGCCGTATGCCTTTAGTCTAAGATGAGCCCACAGACTACACATGTAGAATGAAGTACGATAGACACGGAACAATGCGACTTTGACTTCACTCAAAACAGAGACTGAAATGACCCCCGACTGATCCAACGCGAGTCAGATCTTTGACTGTTTCAAACTCCATACACCACACACACAATATTTTATAACCGCAGTATAACATATTCTCATACAACATGCACTTACCGGCGACATCGGATATAGTGGCTTTGGGCGCACACTTCACGAAATCGGGGAAGATACCGATACACCGTGGATACACAATGATGATACCGCCATTTTCTTTGTGCAAGAAAAATAAACATCAGTTTATGATGAGCCAAGTGCGGAGATGGCAATGTTATCTAATGTGCTGCAATACAAATATAATACCAATACGTCTTTGTAAAGTATGCATTCAGGGACATGTATTCATCTGCTTAGCTCTGTCCCAACAATGCTGGCGGTGGCTCCTAGTGTAACTGTGTGCAGCTGAGTACAACAGTTGTATATGGAGCGACTGCCTATTTGATATCCACAACTAAGTAACTGGGTAACACGATACCCCTTGCTCAGACCAGCGTCAGTTTTAGGCTTCTGACTACCCTTAACGACTGTCAAAGATGTGTAAATGACAGCCGCGACCAACGGCTTGACGTGCTTTGCGAAGCACGGAGTATCTCATTATGTTACATCCAGGGCCAGACCTCAGTAAACGTCAAGCCACGACCTCCTCCTGGATAACAAGACTAAGGAAGGACTAAATAAAATAGATAATGAAGGGTTACACAGACCAGGGAGTGAATAATATCATCAGGCACATTCCTCTTGTGGTTGCAGAGGCTGTAGACCGAAGAGTGAGAGAAGGCGACGGGCGCTCGGGACAGGCGGATGGCGGCGCGCGTGGTGTTCTCCCCCACGTGAGACAGGTCCACGATCATGCCGAGTCGGTTCATCTCGCGGACCACTTTCTGCAGACAATGAAAGAGCTTGTAGAACTGAACATCTGGGTCATCTTGGCAGGTAGGTGTCGCTAGCCGCCAGCATTCTGAATATATTTGCTTGTATTGTTAGCTAAGGGTTTCCCTTAATGACGAAAAAGCCTTATAGATACCCTACTACTCTACTCTTCACAGACTGCAATGTCCTTACGGTAAGTCAACTGTTTGTCCACCAAACTATAGTCCGAAAACATATCTCACGACCTGTAAAGGAACAGAATGGTAGAAATAAAGACATATTCAAGTCTGACCGAAGTAGAACAACTTTTGCAAGTAGACACTACTTCATCCTTAGCACCCGCTTATACAACAAAGCAAATAATCTACTAAAAATATTTCATATGAATAGAGTACAGTGCAAGGTGAAAGTTGTAGACTGGCTCAAGTCTCTAAACTACAACGAAACAGAGCAATTACTTGAAGTTATTATCTAAAATAGGCTAAAACACAATTGAGATATTAAACAAACGCGATCAAACATATACACCATACACACACATCCACACTCGCACCCTCACTTACACACACGCGCAGACATAAACACTCACACAAACACACGCATATACACAAAACCACCTTACTAGTTTCTACTTACTTTTTGTGTTATATAAGATACCATTATAAAATAATAATATAGTTGTGACCTTGTAATACACTGAGCTGGGCTTCTCTTTTGTGAATAGTCTAGGGAAAAACGCTAGCACCCAAGATACAGGACATGTCCTAGTTTGGGTGCTAGAAGTTCACTACAAAATTATGCCTAAACTTAGCCATGTGTATAGTTTCAATGTATTTATTGTATTGTATTGTATTTTATATTCCCTCTTTCTATTATTAGGCTTAAGAAAAATAAATAAATAAAAATAAAATCTGTAACGATCATCACCATACAATAATACGCAGAACATTTTACTAAGGTGTTTAAATATAATACAGATATGCTAAGTTGTTGTTAGTTTGCTAAAAATTAAGGACCCTTAAAATGAATAAGTATAATAATCATTTTTAATAAAGAAAACATGTTCATTTTTTAATAAAGAAACATGTTCACATGTTCAATCTAATTTATGTACCTGTTTTATTTTTGTTTAATTATTTCGTTATCTTAATTACTATTTTAATTCATATATTTTTATTTTTTTCTAAAAATTTAAACATGACATCCATTTATTTATGCATTGAATTTGTGATCATTTTATTGTATTGTGTGTAACTAACCTAATCTTAAGAACAAAACTAACCAAAATTATTGTAAGAACAAGTAAAAATAATTAATATTGTTGACGTTTAATTAGTTTTCTGTGCATGTGGTGTTAGCCTATAAGTGATTGTTACACTAGTATATATAATTTTGTCAATCGCATTGTAATGATATGTGTAAACAATTGTTGGCTGAACTTAAATAAATAAAAAAAAAAAAAAAAATTAATTGCACGTCTAAGTACGAATGTTTATTACAAACTAGGTGTGTGTGTCGCAGTTTTTCCTGCCTAAATCCCGGTCTAGGTGCAGGAATTCCAGGAATATGTATGTATAGACATGTTTTAATGTAACTTCAACAAGTCTAAATAAGATTTATTTTTCAAATTGGAAATAGATGTGAATATTTACTCAACTGTACTTCTAACAAGTCAGCGAAATTATCATAACGACTGCGCAATATTGGGAACCTCGTCTGCCAATATACAAGGAAAATATGACCTTAATCAGGCCTTTCATGGTAGGTTTCTTCATACAATTACAGGCACGCCTCACGAAGTCGATTTACACGGTACGATATTAAATGTGCGAATGGTAATTTCAGGCGCAATGTTATTCTTGCCACTGCAATGAATGGTGCGCCGGGATTGGATATTAAGTTCACGTGGATGTTGCATGTCACGAAATACACCTCGTGTGCATCGACCTTATGCATTTATTTCGTTTAATACTTTCCCATCGCTAGATTGGATGTATTATCAATATTTTAAAAGCTTAGTTTATTGACGTTACATTATGTTATTCCAGCAAGTTGAAAATTGTGAAGCATTACTTAAATTTGTGTTGGACGTCGGTAATTTGTAAAGTTTTGTTTTTACTTAGCATATATGTTATCCTACTGCTAGGCAAAAGCCTCCTGTAAATCTTTCCAGACCACCTTGTCTGCAGGCTTCTCCGGCCAATCTGTCAGGAAAGAGTCAAGATCGTCACGCCAGCGCTTCTTAGGCCTCGTTAAAAGATATTAAATAGAACACTATCGATTCGGTTTGCAATTTGTCTGGTAAGGATAACAAGTCTTAATTTATGCGTAGTAACCCTGTTCATTGCCCCCGTAGGCATTGAAATCAAATGAAACGAAATATCTTGAAATCATAGATCCTAGCCTAGTATTGTTTGTTTAGGGTTTGTAATTATTCCAAAATTAACATAAATATTTAGTGTTTATTAAATTAATAAAACAGTGGTGGCCTAAAGGCCCGACTTGCAAGTTGCAAATTGTGAGTTCGAACCTAATGAAGCTCATAATTTTGTGGAATTTAAATCATCACCAATACCATCAAATCGGTGAAGAAAAACATCGCTAGGAAAACGGTATAAAAATGCGAAAATCATGTACCGACGCGCACTGGGCCCGCCTTTCGATACGACAACTTCCCGATTAATAATCGGCCGCCATTTTAAAAACCCCGTTCAAGTCACAAATAAGTTGCGTTCTAAATCATCATTATGTATTTATTGTGCGGTCGATGTTATAAGCGAGAACGATTTTGATATTGTAGTTCTGGACGTTTGCAAAGTTATTTTATGGGATTACCCGTGTCTACATCTGATTGTCTTTGTATCCATCTACCACAATTTTTTTTCATATCCTTAACTGATTGGGTTCAAATTTGCTTAAACTAACAAATGGATTACCGCGTGGGGATAATTAACAATTTTTGTGACCTAGGAGGGCAAGATAAGTAATATTTTTTCCTAAACTGTGCATCAAATAAATGCTAAATGATCTTTATTTTGCAAATTGGTTATTAAATAACACTTTTACACATCATTTTTTTCGTAAATGTAAACTAGATGAGGCCGCAGACTTGAGAATCTTAATCTTTTATATATATTTGAGGCGTCACTAGCCTCATCGCTAAGGTGTCGGACTTGTGACCGAGAGGTCGCGGGTTCAAACCCAACTTATTACACTATTACCGTAAACCCACTCCAGACAGCGTAGGTGTTTAGTTTAGTTGGAAGAGTTAACAAGATTGCTACTGAATTCTACCCACATTGCAAGTTCTCTTAAATGAAAAAAAAAAGATATCCGATACTTTTGGAAAAAAACACTTCACTACATAATACACATTTATGTTGCAAAACACGATTTAACCCCTTTTTTCCTGGAGAGAATTATCTAAGCAGCCCTGCTTTGAGTAGACCGGGAGCGAGTGTGTCTTCTACAGACTAAATATTTTGCGTCATAAATCACGACCTTCATAAATTATCCCACAATCGAAGGTACTGCGCTAGTAAATGATTTGAAGTTTTTTATAAAGCACGTTTCACTTTGAATACTCTACGAATCTTTTAAATAAAGTTACCGACTACGGCAAAGCCAAAGGAGGGTTATGATTTTGACAGGCTATGTATGTATGTGTGTATGTTCATCTGTTCCCTCATAGCTCCAAAGCTACTTATCAGAACTCGACAAATGAGGTATCGTTAGAACCATTTTGACGTCCGCTAAAGACATATGCTACGTGACGTGTCACAAAACCCAATGTGGCGCCCTCTAGCGCCCAAAGTGTTGTGTTAAAAAATAAAAGTAAGATAAACACATCGTGTTTGATATCATTTGAAAGGGCGTCGCATGCACAATTCCAAAATATTGCTTCAACTTAAAGTGGCGCCCTCTAGTGGACAAAAATACATGTGTTAAAAAAATTAAGATAAATACACCGTGTTTGATATCATTTGAAAGAGCTTCACTTGTACTTATCTATACTAATATTATAAAGCTGAAGAGTTTGTTTGTTTGTTTGTTTGTTTGTTTGTTTGTTTGCTTGAACGCGCTAATCTCAGGAACTACCGTTCTGATTTGAAAAATTCTTTCAGTGTTAGATAGCCCATTTATCGAGGAAGGCTATAGGCTATATATCATCACGCTAACACCAATAGGAGCGGAGCAGTAATGAAGAATGTTTCAAAATCGGGGGATTTTTTTTTTCCACGGGGACGAAGTCGCGGGCGGAAGCTAGTCAAAAATATTTGACAGGCCTGTTGGTCTAGTGGTCAGTGGCCCTGACTGCTATGCGCAAGGTCGTGGGTTCGATGTAGCTCTGAGTAGAATAAAAACCCTGGAGGGATTATTCGTAAGTGCTTCATTAATTAAAGTAATTAATTGTTTTGTTACGGTTGATATCCTATGTAACGTGTGACTACGGCTTTTATTTTTGTTCTGTTCTTGTTTTTCCTGTAACCTTGTTTATTTCAGAATCCTGAAATCTTGTTTCATACTTTTTCAGCGTCGATTTTTGTCGTAGTCGGGTTTTAGATTTTTTACTTTTTTTAGCAACCCTTTTCCAGCTGATTCTATATTAAGATTTGATCTTTTAAATTAGCCCCACGCCTTGTGTACTTAGGAAAGGAACTGAGGACATTATTTTAAGCATTGTGGCGACCTCGCCGCAAATGTTGTTATTTCCTCCTTTCGTATTTTGAAGGCATTGACTTTTTTAAAAGTTTGTTTATTTTATTGAGAAGGAAAAGCTGTATGCATGCAGTTGAGTAACAGGTTTTTACATAGAACGACGAACTATGCGAGCTCCACAACCAGTAGGGGGGAACTTGGTACCCTTGACAATACTGCTGTCACATTTTCGTCTTCCGACCACCTGTGACGTTTATGAAATATGTTCGAATGACAACCGAGACCGACTGCTTCACATGCTTATCGAGGCACGAGCTCTCACACCGACTATTTACTAACTGAAACATTTCTTACACAAAAACTTAATAGCGCTTTTTACCCCACCCGGGAGTTCAACCTCATGCTCAGCCGTCAGGCTTGCGACCATTTGACCAACGAGCTAGTCACACAATACTATACTTATGTTTAAAATGTACTTTATTCTTTTATGATATGATTCTGTAGCTCTGATTAATCTAAATGTTGATGACGGCAGCCTTCAGTTCTAATTGCCTCGATTTTCAACATTCTCAATGGACAGTTCATTGTACAAAATACGAGCTTCATCCCTCTTAAGAATATTTGCATCTTAATTGCATTGCAACTGTAGCAAGAGATTTATTCTACGGTTTTAAGTGTTATTATGAGCATACAAATATCAGTTTGTATTTCAAACGATTTTTAATAGAATGTACATGGCGTTCTGTCTGGATTGAGTAAGTAGGTGGAATCGATAGCGAGTGTGCGCTAAACATACAAACAAGGAACCCGCGGCTAAACGCGGTCGATCTACAAGGTTAAGCAACGCTTGCCGAGGTCGTTTCGTGGATGGGTTAACATAAATATCAAGATTCCGCCGGCTCTCAAAACACGTTAAGCCGCTGGTTCATGCTGTCATTTGTCAGAAGCTTGAAAATCTGACACTTCTGACAGTTCTTGCTAACGGGTATCGCGTTACCCAGCCACTGGTAGTGCAGGCTCAGGTAGTGGCACTCCATGTTAGACTGGAAGCCAACCACAACGTTGGGATAAGGCTAAGCACAAGATGATGCGAGCTACAGATACGACTCAGCACTGTTTGGATATAAAAACTTATGAGAGGTTCCTGCTGCAGTCTGTTCACTATTATGATAATTTAATTTGGCCTTAATGTAGTCCGACAGGCACACACGTTACATAATTGTTTTTATTTAAAATGGCGTCGCGGCTATTAATTAAAACTAAGTAGAAGTCGTGACTTTGGTACAGAAAGCAAATGAAATTGAGTCGCAGTTGTTACCTACGTTTGTGATTCTATTGGAATATTTTTATACTTGGCGATAAGTCTATGGTCATTTATGTATTAGATAACTGCTGTTAAATTATTTTGAACATTATCTAAAAGAGCAGAGCTGGTTATTTCGTTATAGGCCACTAGACTAGACTACAGCCAAGTTGTGGGTCGCGGGCTCGAACCCTGACAGGCACATCACTTTACGTGTAAATTTCATCATCACCACTGCTCCCAAAACGCTGTAGGAAAACACATGAGTAAACCGGCGTGTACTGCGGCCAAATATCCAAAGAAATGCAGCATTCACCAACATGCATTGCGCCATATCCACCACGCGGTGGATTACGGCCCAGAGGAGGTCTGTATCCCAGCATTAGGTATAGACTGTTTACCTACGTTATGAGAAGACACTTAACACGTGAACACCTTAACAATAAACCGGCTACTGAAACATAAGTCTCTTACGCAGAACAATATGAAACAAGTAATAAAAAACTGGCTTCAGTCCCTCGACTACAATGACACTGAAAAAATTATAAAATAACACATCAGACACGTACATATTTCCTAACCACACTCACAAACGCACACTAATTCACAAACACGCACACACACACACAAACACACCCTCACAGACACACATACATAAACACACACAGATAAAGCATGTATAATTATAGGTTTTTATATTCAACTTTTTATTTTAGCTTTAATTTACTATTATATAAATTTTTATTGTACATTAGTGACTATAAAGGGCGAAGATACTGACTCCTGAAACACAGGCTTTGCCTAGCTCAGAAGTCAGGGTTAAATTCTACAGTGTATTGTTATATTGATGTCAATAAAAATATTTGTATTTGTATTTGTATTTGTATCTTTTAGATAATAACATAATATGTTATTATCTAAAAGATGTTCACGTGTTAAGTGTCTTCCCAACGCTCAGGTTCATATAATTTCAATAATTGAATGTATTGACACTCAATAATGATTGTGAAATCAATAACATTTAGATTATCTTAACGGCTTTGAAGGCGCCATAAATTTCTCAAACTAAGGATATTAATATAGCTTCGTAGTTCTGCTGGTAGCTCGGTAGTGAGATCATCGAGTAACTATCAACTTAATTGATGCCATTCATAACGACTGTCTCACGAGCACATTCATCTTCCTAAATTCTAGTGCAGGGTTGGCTAGCGTATTTGGGATAGTTCGAATGGATAACATAATAATAATTCAGTGTATTACACACCCACTGTTAGAACACTGCCTCGTCTCCGCGAGAGAGAATGGGCGCACCACGCGATGCCGGTGCGGATTGGTAGATGTCACATGTATTCGAATGTTTGGTCCTCGGATGATCCACGATGTTGTGCCTCACCGATTTGAGGGCAGTGGGGATGATATAAATTACATAAAAGCAGTGGTGGCCCAGTGGTTATTACGGCTTACGAGTAGCAGATAGCGGGTTCGAACCCAGTCAGCTTGAATGATTTTTGTTATCTTATTACCACCGTGCATGTTTGTAAATCTAGTCAATAATAATGTACAATTAATATCACAAATCTTGTAAAGCAACGAAATTTTCCGCATTTGTTGAAAACATTCGCAAGGAGGTGACCGCAGCAAGTTCGTACTGTCTTGTTATTCGTAGCTCAGGGGGGCAACCCTACTACAATAACAGCAATAAGAAACAAGATTCCGTTCTAATTACACGAACGACCACCTAAATCATCAGCGTAATGTCGAGCTTACATGAACCACACAAAAACATACCAAGAAAGGTCTCAGCTTGCTTTGGGATCTCAAGAGAAAAGCAGATTTGAGTGAGAGGCGGTGTCTCCGAGACAACTTAATAACATGCTAATGAGAAGCGAGCTTTTTTTTTTTTTTTTTTGTGAGTGGCATCTCGCAGGTCAACCTCTGAGGTTGGCGGCTGCTTAACCGGGCTTGCCTGTGGTTGCCTTAATTAATAAATTAATTAAAGCCTCCAGCCAGGGCTTATTAAAAACTTACAAATTAGGCGACTACACGCTAAGGGCACCCCCTGTGGGGTACGGACCTCGGCTTAGGGCGTCGCAGGGGGAGGGCAGCTAGGGACAGGCTGGATCATATCATTATTATTATTAATAAGGGAATTTAAAGCTACTGGCTCAGCGTCGCGGGCTGGCTCTGGCAAGGGTCGGGGCGGACTATTACGGGGACGTCGCGGCGGGCCTCGGCGGCGAGGACGGAAAGATGGTCGATTTTTGTTTTTGTAAACTGTGCTGGTTTCCTTACGGCTCTCTTGGAGCAGGGTGAGTGCGTCATCGGGAGTGACTAGGGTATGCCTTGGTCGGCGAATCTTAGAGATACGCGAGGGTTCGTATTGGGCGGCCGATACGATAAGGGGATTCCTATGTTGGATTGCAGTATCAAAGAAACGCTTGGAGGCACGTTTCATGAACTGCTGGATGGTGGGCATCTTGAGGTCTACGTGAAGAAGCTCATTTCGAACATAAAAGGGGGCTCCCGTGACTCTACGGAGGAATCGGTTTTGAAGGGTCTGCATCTTATGGAGGAGGTAGGGCTTTGCGTGTGCGAAAACAACGCAGGCGTAGGTCATGATGGGTCGGATGACCGCGGTGAAAATACGCAGCTTGCACCTGAGTGATAACTTGCTGCGGGAGCTAATGAGAAGCGAGCTGATGGGCCAGCGATTATATTTCAATTTCTAAAGGTTTCCCTCGAATGGTGGCCCGGGGTGGTGGGGGTGGGATGATGTTTTACGAGGAAATTCGGCCCTGTCGCGAATGTTACTCGGCTTGAAGTGTCGCTGTTATCTTATTTGTTGAGCAGACAGTCGGTATTGTTAAGGTCCTGATGGGTTTCACTACAACTTATGTTTCTTATCTGATCTTATAATTTTGTGGAATAGTTACTGAATATTTTTAGGGTTCCGTAGCTGAATGGCAAAAACCGGAACCCTTATAGTTTCGACATGTCTGTCCGTCTGTCTGTCTGTCCGTCCGTCCGTATGTCACAGCCATTTTATTCCGAAACTATTAGGACTATACATGTAAAACTTCGTAGGTAGATGTATTCTGTAAACCGCTTTCCAATTTTAAGAGAAAATTAAAAAAAATATTTAAAATAAAGGGGGCTCCCCATACATGGAACTGAAACTGAAAATATTTTCTTTCATGAAACCTATACGTGTGGTATCTATAGATAGGTCTTTAAAAATGACATTAAAGTTTCTAAAATGACATTTTCATAAAGTTAATCGTTTAAAAGATATACGCTTCCAAAGTGGTAAAATGTGTGTCCCCACCCCTCTAACTTCTATAACAATGAAGTGAAAAATCTAAATAAACCATATGTTGTAGATTTTAATGTATCCTTTCAACCAAAATTGGTTTGAACGAGATTGAGCCAGCAGTTTTTGAGATACAGTATATTTTCTAAAACCGCAAATATAACTTTGTAATTCATACAAATACTATGAAAATCAAAGTTATTTAGCGTAGTTGTAAAAATTGTAAATAAGCTAGTTTTAAGAAATTTGTAAGGTTTTTTTTTTCAGATAAATATATTAAGTATATTATATTTATTATTGTTACTACGGAACCCTTCATGGGCGAGTCCGACTCGCACTTGGCCAATTTTTTGTAATTTAATTTCAATTTCTGAAGAGAATTGATTTTGTTATCTATACTAATGTTATAAAGAGGTTAAGTTTGTGAGTTTGTAGGAAGTACGGGAAAAGCTACGGCTAATCTTCTATACAACTTCGTCATCTCCACTTACTACGCCTGCGTGGTGTGAGTGCGACGTCTCACATCGTCTAGCAATCAGCTCCATGCCAAGCCGTGGAGTATCAAGATGCTATGATTATGGTCATCGCCTTCGCGCGCCCCATGTTGTTGTTGTTGTTGTTGTTGTTGTTTTTATTACTTATGGGCCCACTCTTGACCTCGATCTCGCCTGATGGTAAGCGATAGATGAGATCTAAGATGGGACGAGCGAGCCCAGAAGATGCCTATTTACTCGTGCTTTAAAGGTTGAAAGGTCATAAGTGGCAGGGAACACAGAAGCCAGCAGAGAATTCCACAGCTTGGCTGTGCGCACAATAAATGTCGAGGAGAATCGCTTGGTACGACAAGACGGTATATGCAGCCGTGCGTCTGGTAGACCGGTAGTGAAAGGGAGATGGAGGAATCAGGTACAATCATGTCCAATCTGAGCCCCATGTCCCGTAGATTTCAGACCACTCGTCCTTAATGTCCCTATTTATAATTAATATCTGTATATTTCATTAGCCGTCCAGCTACTCGACTAAGCGTTACAGTTCTCATCAAATGAAAATAAAGCGACACTGAGATTATCAGCCATTTATATTTTGATTCACAAATTATTTAAAGTTTTAGTTTAACTTGAAATGGTCTCAGCAGGATTGTTATAATTAAATGTAAAGAATTTAATTATGTATGTATCAAACAGACAATAGTGTTTTCAACTAAATGAGCACCGTACACACATTCACCAGATAGATAAAAAATCAATAGATTCCCGAACCAAAATGTTAAACCTCGGCTCAACTAGCCGACCACATAAACTATTCGTTAGGAAATCGATTAAATAGTCCCGAGCGGCCGGCGGCGGCGACATTGGTCATGAAAATTGAAATCAAATAATTAGTTTAAACTACTCTCAACCACTGGATATGGATCCATTCGAATTATCTTAGACAAACCGGCCTCTCGGAGCTGGTTGCTGTTTAGCAACAGGATCCGCGGGTCAATCGTCAAGGTTAAGCAATGCTGGCCGAGGCCGGTCCGCGGATCGGTGACCATGGTAACACCCTGAGGTTCCTCCATACCTCGAAACAGATAGAGAGCGGCCAAAGGGTATATAATGTACCAGATAGGCAGTCGCTCTAAGTAAAACAGTGAACACTTGTACTCTGACCTCGACGTGGTTGGGAGTAGAAGAACAAACGGTCTTCGGAAACACTAAGATGCAGGGAGGCCCTGTTAATGTTTGCTCTTTCCTTAGTAACTTGGTTGATTTGCATCCGTTAAACAAGTTAGTTAAATCGAGGATTAGGAACGGTAGTTGATATATTGCCTAGCCGAAGTAGCAAATAATACGCGTAACAAATCATATCTTGAATAAACATCATAAACAGTTATTTATTTGAATAATAAACAAATATATTGTTATAAATTATTCCTATAAATATATATGCTTGTTGACTATTTATAATCATATATTCTATGAACTCTTAAGAATAAATGTAGTTGTATTGACTTCATGTGATTGGTCGAGACTTTGACAGTTCTCGACCAATCATAAGCAAGTATAATGGTGGGAAGTGTGCAGACATTTTGGGCAGTGATGTCAGACGTACCAACTTCTTGGTATACATACTAGTTTTCAGTGTCACGTACCATGTACCAAGACTACTCGGTCCTTGTATGCAAAAATACCAAGATTTTGATGGAAGAATCGAGTAGGTATTACTAACTAAAAATTATCAATTATTATTGTGTTTTTTTGAACATGAAATCAAATTCTTAAATATAACAGACAAAAAATCGCAGTCAGTTGTTAATATTTTTCTACTGTACGGTTGGTAAAACTGCTTGGCTATGGTTAGTCGACTACTGCGCCATCTTCGCATAGTATTTCTTGTTTACCTTTTTAAAAACTTCGCTATTTAGCCCTAAAAAATAAAAATAACATTGCTAAAATTGTTCACATAGTTCACAAGATAAATACCACATCAAATTAATATCAAAAATATTATCGCACATCCCCCAATCATTTTACTGATGATACTTAATACTGAAAAAAATTATTAAAACTTGAATCTCAAACTCAAATTGAATAGTTTCGAGTCTGAAAATGTTTTTTCGGCATCTAAATTTGTTTACGCCAGCTTCGGACTTCTTTTCTATTGTCTGATTAAGCGAACGATAAAAATGTGTTATTTCTTTGGTACGTTCGATAATTACTGCCCTATATACATGAAATTGAATTTTTTTTTACTACTATGCGATTTCCGATACAGTTTATAGGATCAGTGGTGGCAACGCGGCAGCGGAGCACAGGGGTACCAGCTTTTCGCTTTGAATACCAGCTTTCAGACAGCTCGGTACAAGGATTTCAGGGTGGCCGTCTGACATCCATGATTTTGGGTGGTATACTCGGCACTCTGGGGCATTCGTATCGGGACATCCGTGCTAGTCACTTGCATTGTATACTATGTATATAGTAACTTTAGTAATAAAAGTGGTTTTCAAAGTCTGTAAAGAGTGTTTTTAAATTCAAAGTTCTGAGTATTGAACCAGTACGGTTCACAATATATCGAAATATTTATAAGAAAAGGATTTTCGGCACGTAATTGCTTTTTTCCGAACGCGATGTTTGTTTTTGACGGAAAGGGCTAACTGACATTAAGCTTAATATTAAAAGCATCCCACCAACAAAACGTTTTGGGAATACTTTCATTGTGCGTACAACTAAGGAGTGGAAATCCCTGCCGGTGTCTGTGTTTTCTGAAGGCAAAATAACCTGGGGTGTCTTTAAATCATGACTGAAAACATTACAGGTACGTTAACATTGTAGATAAACGTTCTTCATTTTCAACCTAATCATCGCTTACTATCAGGTGAGATGATGATCAAACGCGAGCCTGTTAAGGGGTTGGCAGTAACAGTTATAAGTAACGAACTAGTGCACCCGGTGAACTTCGTATCGCCATTTTCTTTTTTCCATATTTTCTCACCTTTTTATCATAAAAATCAGCCCAATTGATCTATTCGTTCTCCACTTTTAGCGAAACTAACGATCAGTAATTGAATTTTATATTTAACTAGCTTTTGCCCGCGACTCCGTCCGCGTGGAATAGTTACTTTGGGCTAACGTTAAATTTAACCCCGATTTTGAAGCATTCTTCATTGGCGCTCCGCTCCTATTGGCCTTAGTGTAATGATATATAGCCTATAGCCTTTCTCTATAAATTGACTATTTAATTAAAAAATATTTTTTCAATTTGAACCAGTAGTTCCTAAGATTATCGCGTTCAAACAAACAAAAAAACTCTTCAGCCTTATATTATTAATATATATAACTGTTGCCCGCGACTTCGTCCACGTTTCCGTCGTTTTTCGTAAAAAAAAAGTAGCCTATGTCCTTCCTCACAGTTCAGTAATTTTCATGTAACAGACAGATTAACTTTCGTAATTTAGTAGGGAAATATAATATGTTAATCTATAATACTGTTGAAAATATCGCAATACCGAACCGCACAATATTATTGTTAATAGCTGTGCCCGCGACTCCATCAGCGTGTAACTCCTTGTGTGTTATTAAGTTAATGTATTGGTAATATTGTTTAGATCACGTTCACATGAGGCTTAAGTACCTATAGAACGAAAATACTTCAGCGCAAAGCTTCCGGGTAAACTATGTTGAAAGTTGACCCGTCCGGCACGTGAACATAAAGATTTTTAGAACTGCTAACCCGGGAAAGAGCGACGTACAACTGACCATGCGAGAAACAACTGACACCGAGATCTACTCCAGCAACACGAAGTCTGCCCTTGAGCCTTATTAATTGTCATTGCATAACACACCGATACTGGGAATTGCGTTCTTTTAAATTGGAATGGAAAATTATTTGGTATTATGGGAATTCTGGGAATAAAGACGGTTTCTCTTGCACCGCAACCTGTTAAAATTTGAGCCTCGATTATATTTTGTTGCAACTGGGTTACTTTTAGCAGAGTTCCATTGACTCAATAATGTTTATTTTGTATTTGTATTTGTATGTGTTACTAACCCTAGTGTATAAGTTGTAGTATTTAAGGTGTGTATTAACAAAAATGGTTCCTATGTTGTTCCAAATTAAAACAATAATAATAATAATAATAATAATTGCAAAGTTGTGGTGGTTTTAAATTTCGGAGCAGAATAATAATCAGAAAGCTTCGAACTGCTAAGCTATCGGGAGTTACACGTGTTATTGTGAGTCAACCATAAGAGATAGACATATGCTATCGTGGGATATTATACTATATAAAGCTAGATTACCACTCACTGACTGACTGACTCACTCATTGACAGAATTGTTCTCCCAGATGGTGGATGGGGAGGTGGGTATATTTTGACAGATTCGTAAACAAGTAACTCTCAAACCTACGGGAAAAGTGCCAAACCTCCCCTTTTCCCCCCCCTTCTCCCCCCCCCCCTATCGTATCTCGGAAACTACGAGACCCGTATTTTTTTCTTTTTACGGATTCGTATAGAGGAGGCTCGGTAAAGTAAAAACCATTTTTCAAAGTCCCCCCCCCGCCCCCCTTCTCCCCCCCTTTAGGCGGATCTCGGAATCTAAGAGACTTGGAACATTTTTTTTTTCAGATTCATTTAGAGGGGCAATGCTTTAGTCGAAATAATGTTGCAACCTCCCCCCCCCCCCTTTTTTTTTTTTTTTCACAAGCACGCGAGGTGCTTGCACCTCGCGCAACACGCAAATACTAAACCCCCCCCCCTCACCCCCGCCCCCCCCCCCCCCCCACTTTTTTTTTTTTCACAAGCACGCGAGGTGCTTGCACCTCGCGCAACACGCAAATACTAGTTTTTTATATAATTTTAAGGAGAACATTTCCGTAATAAATGATTTCTGTGTAGCTTTAACCATTAAGGTTGCACACGCGACAAAGGCTAAAAAAATTGAGTAACTTCTCCCGTTTTCCCAACATTTCCCTTCACTGCTCTGCTCCTATTGATTGTAGCGTGATAAAAAGTATACTGTAACCAGCTCAGGAGTATGAAAAATAATTGTACCAAGTTTCGTTAAAATCCGTCAAGTTGTTTTTGTTTCTATAACGGTTATACAGACAAACAGACAGACAGACAAAAATTTTTCTGATTGCATTTTTGGCATCAGTATCGATCCCTAATCACTCCCTGATGGTTATTTTGTAAATATATTTCATGTACAGAATTGACCTCTACAGATTTATTATAAGTATAGATGAAAAGTAATCTTTGTTTATGACGTTCAATATATTATTAGCCCTATTCATTCAAAGACTATAAGGCCTTAAATCGCTTGCGCCTCTATGCCTAGATGGAAAATAAAAACCTTTCAGAGGTGAGCGTTATTTATGAAACATTAAAGCATTTGGAGAAGCAAATAAAAAAGAAAAATGTTTGTGTGTGTTTGACAGGACTCTGATTAGACCCAGTTTCTGAGTGAGTGACTTGACAAATTGATGTAACGTAAATGGGTAATTCCAGCGAAATTCAGAAATTAGAGTTTCAAAAATTTGTGAGAAATATTTTCAATATTTAAGATTTCTTTTGTATGAATTTTATAGTACTCGTGTAACTTATTATCAATTGTATAGTGGTCCCCAAAATAAGTAAGTTTTCATGCGATAAAGTGGGTAGTTAAAACATAAGAGAGTGAGGGAATGATGCATCAGGTGAGGGAATGAGCGTTAACATATTTACGACAATTCAACAATAAAAGACACGTTTAATGACATTAGAAATCTTGTATTATAGTTTAAATAACAAACATAAAGTAACATTATTTACTAATTATTTCTACAAATCTAAATAATATAAATTTTTGTACTTTAAATTATTGAAAATTAATCACAGTGTTTCAAGTATTGCGAATGGCATTGCAGATCTATTTAAAGTTACTTATAAACTAGTTAAAGAAACAAAGAATGAAATCTATCTATTTATTATAAACTATAAATTTCAACATAAGACAACATGAGAGAGAACAATAAAACATTGAATCTATTACGAATATAACCTTTGTCCATTTCTATTACGAAGTAGCAGCCTCTTTTGATTAATTTTGGAAGTTGAATCTTCTGTAATACATCATCCAATTTATACATCTCTTATAGTCGGCCATTTCCAAGCTTTAGATCTTCTAGTCATACAGTTTACTGAAGCGCCTTACACAACAGACATTTTGTTGAATACACATCGCATGTTATCATTGAAAGAAATCTTGTTAGATCGCAGCTAGGCAAAACTTTATTTTCGTACAGTTTTAGGATCATTAACTGAACATTTGTGTGTATCACACATTTGTAAGTATCACGGTCTTTGACTGATGCCCAGGTTATACCAAAAGGTCTGAACTTACAAAATGTTGCCAAGCTCACTTTGTATTCAACTGTCGTTAAAAACTTGCAAGTTTTTCATATTAACACACAATAAGCGTTTTTGTTTTACTTGTCCTTTGTGCTTCATAAAATCTTTCTTACCCGGACACATTTTCGATCTCGCCTGATGGTAAGCGATAGATGAAGTCTACGATGTGACGAGCGAGCCCAGAAGATGCCTATTTACTCTTACTTTAAAGGCTGAAAGGTCATAAGTGGCAGGGAATACAGAAGCCGGCAGAGAATTCCACAACGTGGCCGTGCGCACAATAAATGTGGAGGAGAAGCGCTTGGTACGACAAGACGGTATATCAACCAATTGTGGATGGTACCCAGCCGTGCGTCTGGTAGACTGGTAGTGAAAGGGAGATGGAGGAATCAGGCCATGGAGCTCCTGCGCACACTCCCCGAATTACAATCTATAGAAAACCGACAGGCAAGCAACTGTTCGCCGATGAGCCAGGCTATGAAGCTTGTCCACTAGCGCCTCGTCACTTATAAGCCTTTTAGCTCTGCGCTCGATCGAGTCCAATGCAGCAAGTTGGTATTTTGCAGAGCCATCCCACAAGTGGCTGCAATACTCCACGCAGGAACGGACCTGTGCTTTATATAGATTCAGAAGCTGTCCAGGCGTGAAGTACCGCCTCACCTTGTATAGGATTCCTAAGAAATTTCCTCTTCTCACTAAGTTTATTTTGATCTTTGTAGTAGTCTGTAAGCTGTCTAGTAATAACTTCCGAAAAAATAAGTCTCTTCTTCACGGTTTCAGGTACTTGTACATTTTGCAATAGTTCTGAAACTTTAGCTTCAGGAGAAGTCAGAAACTTTTTAGCCAGTCTTTGATATCTCTTGCGAAACTTCTCACCCTTTCTTTTTGTCTCGTCGACTGCTTTCTGTAATTTAGATATTTTAGCATAAAGCTTTGCTCTATGTCGTCTTAGTTGCCTTCTCCTTTGAGCGATTACCAACAGTCTTCGCTACTCCTCCCCATTTTGATTAATGTTTAAAAAAGAAGGCCCTGGTCTTGGAGGTGGCATTATATCTAATACTCTTGCCAAATTCTTACGCAGCATACCTTTTTATCGCTGTAGGTTTGACTATGTTTTTTCCAATTCTTTCGCTTCAGTTTTTTTTTTTTCTCTTGAACTCATTACAGGTTTTACCTGACCTTTTTCCTTTTCCTTAAAATATTTCAGTCTTTCTTTTTCGCGAAGTCTTTCTAGACTGTCAGGATCACTCTTCATTTTTTCTCTACGTTTCCGATCATATTCTTTCTTTTTCAATTTAAGTTGTGCGTGCCTCAGTTAGTTTCTTTTTTTTTGCCCTTTTTAGGTTAATAAAGCCTTCAAAAAGAATTCTTCAAGATCTTTGCTAGATCAATTAGCATTAGTGCAGCAAGAGCACAAAAATAAAACAATGCGCACGGTTAAAATAATCATTTCCCCACCTATCATCATTCCCTCACTACAAATAAATATGAGGGAATGATGGTGAGGGAATGACGAAATCAAACATAACCGCCAAAAACGCACAACATAAGCTTTATTTCGTACTACATTTTCTGGTCACGTTATGATTCATCAAAACTAACGTCAACGCGTAATCACTAATTAGTTAAAATCAATTACCTTATTTTTATAAGATGTGATGTAATGACGGCCAAAAATGTAACTTTGCAAATTATGGTCAAACCTTTTTTTTAACAGAAACGACATGCACGCACAAAATGAATTTGCCATAATATATTATTGGCAGTACTGTCAACTGTCAAAAACAAATGGATGTGTTCATGTAATACAAATAACACGTTCAAAAATGGACTGTGAACAAAGGTGTGAGGGAATGATTATATTTCTTGGGACAGACTAAAAACAATACATATATTTAAATAATCTTTTATTTTTTTCTGTAATTATGAATATTTTAAGAAAACCATTTTATTTTGAATAAATCAGTAAAACTATTACAGTAAATTTTGCAAAATGGGTCAATTTAGCAACCGTAGAGTGTTTTAATCTGGAGTTTGGGACATAGTGAGGGAATGATTTTCGGATGTTATCATAAGCAAAAGAAATATTAGATATCAAGTTTATTAGAAACTCGTATAGTTATTATATATCCACCATAGCATACTTATTAATAAAATTATAATCATTACTTAAATTCGTAACTACTTAGAAAATAACAACAAGGACATGAATTTCGGAATTTCGCTAGAATTACCCAAATACGTGTGATGACACTTTACTTCTCATAAGGGACTTAACATTTGTTTTTTCAATCAAGAATAACTATAATATTACCATCACCCACTTAGCCTTTCTCCTACATTGTCGCGATCGGCGTCTAGTATTACTCGATGCAGCTGAGTACTAATGTACTTTCCCTTTCGGTGTGGACATGCTCAGCGACATTCTTAGTGTTATTTTTTTATGTTTGTAATTTTCTATTGTTTGTTTATCACCGAATCAGTGGTTTGCAATTTCAAAAAATTAAATTTCAGTCAATTAATTTTAACTTTCGATTAAGTTTTCCGAAGGATGGAGGAATCTCGTTGTGATAAGATAGTGCACAGACTGGATCCACGGACTGACCTCGGCCAGCGTTGCTTAACCTAGAATTTTGACACGTGTAGCTGTTATTATTTAGCCGCGATCTCCTTTACACGAATAACTAATAACAAAAACTGAAAATGTACTTCTGGGAGTGATAAGGGTTATCGCTGTCTCGTAGTCTACCTTTTACAATTTTATCTTTCGAAAATCGAATGATTTAATATCGCTTTTTATGGAGCCCGCGATCTCGACGAGACTAGACCCGAGTCGTTACAAAGATTATGTAACCAAAAGCTTGCGTAATCTTTGTAACGTGTCAATTTACTGGATATTGCTGTCAAGATTATTGTATAACTAGATCCGCCCGTGACTTCATCTGCGTTCGTACATAGATTCCGTACTATCATTTTATTTCAGACTTATGATTATTTCTTTGTTTTTCTCCACACGATGTTAAGGGTGCGTTTCCACCAGAGATGTGCGATGGAAATGTGTCGTGCGAGGATGTCTAGCTGTGCTGTGAAAATGTGTGGGCGTTTCCACCAAAGCTGTGCGATGAAAATGTGCCTACGAGGATGTGTAGCGGAGCTGTGAAAATGCGCATTAATGTGTGGTGCGAGGATGCGCAAACCTCGCAACACATCCTTCTCAACACACATTTCTCGCAAAACATCCCTCGCAACACATCTCTCGCACACATCCCTCGCACACATCCGTCGCTTGTTTTGTATGCGCAAAAATCTGCTGGCTCCGCTGAGCCGTTTCCACCAGAGCTGTGCTGACCGAGGCGAGGTAAATGAAGCGATTCTATTGGTTCTTTACAAACACATCCCTCGCTACGCATCCTCGCACATCTCTGGTGGAAACGCAGCCTTAATAACCAATGTAAAGAACACAGTCATTATATATTTATTTATTTTATGTACTTATGTATTGTATATATGTATATATTTGTATATTTTTATTAGTTTTTCCGTTATTGAGGAATATTTGTACAGTAGTACACTAATATAGCCCTCCCCATTTTAAGTAAAGCTTGTAAAGTCCTTCCAAAGGTTGTCTGGAAGATATCGCTCTCAGCGATAAGACCGCCATTGTAACCAATTTTATTTACAATATTGTTATTTAAGTGTGATTCAATTATTGGTGTACAATAAAGTATATTCTATCTATCTAACATTTTCTTGAATACAAACCTTGTTTGTTTCGGTGTTTCTTCTCAGAGTAATCAGTTAGGAAATACCGGCCTCATCTAGTTTATTTTACGAATAAAATGCCATGTAAAAGTGTTACTTAATAACCAATTCGCAAAATAAAGATCATTTATCATTTGTCCTGACAATAACGTACACAAAATAATCATCCAATTTGGTGCAGTCTTTCAAGTTATGCGCGTACATATAGTTCTATATTATGTACCGCTTTACGCATAATGCTTTGGATTTAACTTCAAGTATAATTGTTAAATATCTATCTGTCTATTTGTCTTCGTTGTACCTACATAGTCAGTGTACGTCAGGGCAGTGTCTTAGCTACGAGTATTTAATTGCCAATATACACGCTAGATTCTCTCTCTAGATCTAATACAAAGCAGCATCTATATGCTTGACAAGAATTAGACATGATATTAAAAAGTAAATAGTAATAGACATTGACTAAAAGACGGTTGTTCCCCGGACCTAATTAAATATTTAAAACTTAAGAAGTGAAGATAATTAACCCTGTAAAACCATCACATAAAGGGGTTTCGGCATGAATTTACTTTTCAAACATCGGCGGTATTAATGAATAATTAATCTTTAAATGTGCCAGCAGTATGGACACGGTAATATTATGTATATGATAATATTACCGTGGTATGGATTGATCGACCAAATGCACCTGTGTGATTGCTAGGGCTGTACACAGGGCTACCACGCATGTTCCTGCTCAACCTGCTCCAGACATCATTCCAATTTCCCTTACAAAACAAATCGACATTTTTATTCTTCCATATTAACAGTGGCCTTGCAAACAGACACTCACGTAGCTTTTAGAACACAAACAATAAGGTTTAAATTCGCTTACCTCTCCAAATTCGGTCAGTCCATTAGCCACGGGCGCTTCGTTCGATGAGTCGGCCCTGAAAGGAATGAATAAATGACGCAAAAAGGAAAACAAATGTTCAGCAAAAAGATAAATAAACATATATAAGATACACAAAGATACATTCGCCATTCATTCTGCTCCGACGCTCGCCCGCGACAGTCGTGCCGCTCCGCGCTCTCGTTCGTTCCGTGCCTGAGTCATCGCTCCGTTCGTCACGCCCGCCGTGACGTCACTCGTAGTCGCCGACTACGACGCCTGGTCCGGATCCGCCTTTTTCGAGGCGGTGAAGGATATCGTGTTTCTCTAACAGAGAATTGTCAAAACAATTTGGTTTGGCCCCTTCAGGGTAAAACCACAGTTTCGTGGTCCTTGGTTGGAAACCTCACGGTGTCAACAATACCAAGGGGGTGCTGACCCGACGCACCCGCGGATCCCCTTCAGGGTGAAGCAGTCAATTGGAGTCGAGTGCTAGGTTTTGGCCTTGGGGGATCTCCTAGTCAAACCTAGTCACTGAGTTCTCTTCACAGCATACACACCTAGTGTCGGTTGGGTGTATCTACCCCTTCGCACTAGACCCAATAGGGCCCGGTCCGCACATTAAGATTGGCGACCGGATTACAAGCTTAGGGCACACCATTAGGCACACACCTCCCTGCTATCCCCGCAGGGAGCGAACTCACCTCCGGGTCATTCCCGCCCGGAGGGTTAGGCAAATAGGGCCCTTCAGGCCACATCAGACGGCAACACAGCTACCGAGTTTGTCTGGGTTTCTCTTCTCGGTAGCGAAGTGTTAGGAAAAACTCCGGGGCAGGGCTCTTTGGGGACCGTCTGCTCGGGGAGCTCACGTTTGACGTGTCTCCTCGAGGCGCTTATGTTAGGATTAGGAGATTAGGATGCCCACCATTGTCGCCTCCAACATGGAGGACATGGCAAACATAGTAAGGGATCTCATGACAAAGGTAGACTCCCTACAGATTCGGTTGAACCGAACAACCGTGTTATTAGGAGATATCCTAAATAAAAACCCCGCCCTACAAAAGGAGTTTGAGAAGGAGATTGACGCCATAAAAGTCAATCCCGATCTCATACACCCCCCCGCGTTGCCACCCATCCCGCAGCCGGAGATAGATCCCACCCCCGCGCCCATCGCAGATAGGTCCCCCTCCCCCCCAGACGTCGAAATGGACTCTGAGGAGGAGGAAAAAGAAAAAGAGAGCTCGGAAGGCGAGCGCTCGGAGCGCGCAGAGAGCATACACTCTGAGCGCTCAGAGCGAGCGGAGTCCGAGCACTCCTCCGACCAAACCTCTTCCTCCGACGAGTTTATCCTCGTCGAGGGAAAGAGGAAGAAGAGGTCGCAGGCCTCGTCCTCCACTCAGGCCCCTAAGGCCAAGAAACCCTCCCCTCCCGAGCCAGCACGCTTAGTGCAGAGCCAGCCCTCCACTTCCTCGGCCACTAGGCCCAGCCCTACCCAAACCCTAGTCGTCAGCGCCTCAGTGCGCAAGACCATCCCTCCCCCACCCATCTTCATCCATGACAAGGGGGCTTGGACAAACGTGTCCAAAGCGTGTGGCGAGCAACGCATCGCCTACACGAATGCCCGCGCCGTTCAGAACGGCATAAAAGTAGGGTTAGCGACAGCTAACGACCACCGCGCGCTTTCGAAGCTACTCAAGGCTCGAAATATCCCCCACCATACTTATACGCTCCATGAGAGCAAGCCCGTTCGGGTGGTCCTCTGCCGGATCCCCAGTGAGATCCCCACCACCGAGATCGTCTGCGACTTAGAGTCCCAGAACATCCCGGTGATTGAGGTGCACCGTATGCACGGCAGAGGTGGCAAGGCGTCTAACAACGTCCTCGTCATCTGCCACCCCGTCTCCGAAGGTCCCCACCCCATCTTTGCGCTGAAGACTGTATGCAGTCTTTCAGGAATTCTAATAGAGAAGCCACACAAGAGTGGCACGGTAGGCCAATGCCACCGTTGCCAGTTATATGGGCACGCGCAACGGTATTGCTTCGGCAAACCCCGGTGCGTAAAGTGCCTGGGCGACCACGGCACCGCCGAGTGCAGTCGCCCAAAAGATAGGTCCCAGTGCCCAGACCCGCCCAGCTGCGTGCTGTGCGGGCAATCTGGCCACCCCGCCAACTACCGAGGCTGTCCGAAAGCCCCGAAAACCTCCGCCCCTAAACTGGCAACGCGCGCTAGCGCACGCCAGGGACGAGAGTGTCCTACACTCTCGTCTGAGCTTCCCCAGACCCTCAGTCCCCAGCGTCCAACTCCCTGGACGGCGGCAAATCACGCCCAAAACTTCCCGGCACTAAGGCCGAAAGTCCCAGGGCTGATGGATCAACCCATCATGCCCCCCGCTCCGGTCGTTGTGGCTTCTCAGCCTCCTCCTCCCCAGTCACCTCCTCGCTCAGATGAGCCGGAACTCGATCCGTTCCTCATCCTAGCGAATACATTTAAATTCTTCCAGTCCCCCCGCGCTATCCAAATGGCAACGGAGGTCGTGGCCTGCAAAAGCATTGAATCCCTGATTCAGGTATACTATAAGTATCCTGATGTAAAAAGCCATTTTGACAACCTTTTTAAACAGCCATAATGTATAACACGGCTAGTAAGAGATTAAAGCCCCGATCCCTAAAGCTAGGTTACTTCAATGCCAATGGCATCACCAATCAACGGGATGAGATCGCGACTTTCCTTCGCGATCATAGTCTCGACATCCTTCTGGTCCAAGAGACCTTCCTCAAACCCCACCTTAGGGATCCCAAGATAGCCAATTACCGGCTAGTTAGGAACGATAGGACGAGATGCCACAGAGGTGGCACTCTAATATATTATAGGAACTCCCTGCACTGCATCCCTATGGATCCGCCGCCCCTTGCCCACTTAGAGGTATCCGTTTGCCGGCTAGGCATGACGGGCCATCCCTCTATCACAATAGTATCCGCGTATCTCTCACCGTCCAACGTAGTAGATGTAAACTCATCGATAAACGCCTCACTTCGAAGCGACCTTACCGCCCTTCTTGACATGAGTGACTCCGTCCTTATGGCGGGGGACCTCAATGCCAAACATCCCGCATGGTGTAGTCGTATTACCAACCCCCGTGGGAAGGTACTATACGACCTTTGCACACCTCTCCACATAGATATCATAGGTCCTATGCGGCCTACTCATTACCCGTTCGAGCCATCCCACTTGCCCGACGTACTCGACATTGCCCTCCTGAAGAATGTGAACTTACGTTTGCACTCTTTAGAGACGGTAGACGAACTTGACTCTGACCATAGACCGGTGATCATGGAGTTAACTCCAAGATCGGGTCCCTATGACCCTAACCGCCCCCCTCCTACACAGGTGATCACTGACTGGAAGAAAGTAGGCGAATTGCTGAAATCCAACACGTCTCCTCACCTGGATAAGATCCCCGACCACATCCAGTCCGCCGCCGACACGACGGCTGCGATCGACTCACTCACGGAGCACGTACAATCTGTCCTGAACGACTGTTCAAGGGAGATTCCGGTGTCAGAGCACTGGCGCCGGAAGCTCCCGGACGATGTACGGGCCCTGCTGACTGAGAAGAACGCAGCAGTCCGTGCCTACAGAGCTTTCCCCTGCCAGAATAACAAAACTTTCATGCGGTACTTACAGCGCAAAGTAAGTAACAGCATCAGAGAGTGGCGTGAAGCCGGCTGGGACAAGACCCTGAGCGAACTGGAACCCACCCACCATGCCTTCTGGCAACTTCAGAGGAAAATGCGCGCCACTGAGGTTGCCTCAATGCCTCCCCTTATCCGCCCGGACAAAAGCATTGCCTTCGACGACGAAGACAAAGCCGAATGCCTAGCCGACAGCCTGGAGGCCCAGTGCTCTCCCAGCTCCCAACCAGTCGACCCAGCCCACCTTGCCCACGTGGATGCTGAGGTCGAACGTAGATCTGCCCTGCCCCCTGTCGAGGACCCTGATGCTCCCCTCCCCCCCGTCACGGTAGACGAGGTGGAGGAGATCATCAAGAAACTCAAACCTAGGAAAGCTCCCGGGACTGACAGACTGACCACTAGGGCACTTAAACTCCTCCCACGTACGATCATAGTCCTACTGGCTGCCATCTTCAATGGCGCCTTGTCCAACAACTTGTTTCCACAAGCTTGGAAAGAGGCTATAGTGATAGGTATCCCAAAACCCAAAAAGCCCAAGAACCTCCCGACTAGCTATAGACCCATTAGTCTGCTCAGCGCCCTCGGCAAGGTCTACGAGCGGATTATTCTTAATCGGCTCAAGGACTTTGTCGAGGCCAAGAGCCTACTCCCTAACGAACAGTTTGGCTTTAGAGCCCATCATTCCAGTGTCCACCAAGCCCACCGCATCGTAGAGCACATTAGCGGCCGTTTTCAACGCGGTCTGGTGACGGGGGCCCTATTCTTTGATATAGCGAAGGCTTTCGACAAAGTCTGGCACAATGGCTTAATTTATAAGCTTTACCAACTAGGTGTGCCGGACCGTCTCGTGCTCGTCATTCGAGACTTCCTGTCGAACCGCTCCTTCAGATATCGTATCGAAGGAGCGCTTTCCACTCCCCGCCCTATCAGAGCCGGCGTCCCTCAGGGCGCCGTGCTCTCCCCCCCACTCTTCACGCTATTCACTAGCGATATCCCCAAAAAGCCCCCAGTAGAGTTATCCCTATTTGCCGACGACACGGCCATCTACTACTCGGGACATAATCCCGTTAGCATCGCTCATACCCTCCAGACCTCAGCCAACGCACTAGGCGATTGGTTTAGGAAATGGAGGATTGAGGTAAATCCCGACAAAAGTCAAGCAGTCCTGTTTCGCAGGGCTCGCCAGCATAAACAATTCACCCCCCCTCGCCCGATCACTATGTTCGGCAAGCCAATCCCTTGGGAGAAGCGAGCCAAATACTTAGGTGTGATCCTCGACCAGTTCCTTAACTTCAGTGAGCACATAAAGTCGGTTCGCTCGCGAGCCGCTTTCGCTCTCGGTAGGCTCCACGCCTTGCTGAATAAACACAGTAAGCTCTCCCTTAGATGTAAAATCCGAATATACACGACATGCATACGTCCTATAATGACGTATGCCTGTCCGGTGTTTGCTCATGCCAGTCCCAATCAGATCCATAGGATGCAAGTCATTCAGAACCGTTTTCTCCGAAAGGCCACGGGCGCGCCCTGGTTCTGTAGGAATGAGGATCTCCACGTAGACCTCAAACTCCCGACCATAAAGCAAGTGTTGAAACGCATGTCAGTGCGTTACTTCACCTCTGCTGATACCCACACTAACCCCCTGATCGTATCGGCCGCCCGATACAGACCCTCCAAGATTTCTCGGGTTCGTCGCCCGCGTAACATCCTAGACGAGCCTGTCGACCCCACCACCATCCGACAAGAGAGCAGTAGGGAAACCAGCACTCTTAGAAAACACAAATACAGAACGCGTTCCTTATTCCGGCCTCGCCGACGAGGCCCATCGCGACGTCCGCGTACTTGTAATGAAAATCCTCCCCGACCTTTGCCAAACGAGCCAGCCCGCGATGCTGAGCCAGTAGCAATAAATACTCCCGTAAATAATATGACCCAGCCTGTCCCTTTGCTGCCCTCCCAAAATGACCCCGCTATGCCGAGGCCCGTACTCCACAGGGAGTGCTCTTAGCGTGCGGTCATTAGCTTTAAGTAAACTTTAGTTTGTAAGCCCTACCTAAAAAAAAAAAAAAAAAAAAGACATTCGCCATTGTTCATTCGCAACGCTTCTTTGGCAGTCATCCGTAGCCATATCGCAAAATGTTGAAACGAAATAGGATGAATTCACCACAGAGGTATTATAGATAGAGTTAGAATGACATACGGCTGACTGTGACTGTCAAACATCCGACGGTTAGAAAGAGAACAAAGGTTGCGGTACCCTAAAATAGTCGCCATTACTATCGTGATAAAGTACCGCCATCCCCTCTCTCTTTTTAACATTAAGACAGCTGGAGAACTGGCATCCCTGTTCTATATACCTTTATGGAAATCACAGTCGCGCTTTCGCAACTATTCGCAAGTAGTCGGAACTGCTCGGAAAACTTAGCTGCCACATTTCTTTTCTTTACAATGTACGGTACTGTAGGTTATTATCGGGCATTGTCTTCAGTTGAACTTCTGTTTTGCATATTTTTCATGCTCTAGAACATTAGTCTAACGGCTAGGCTTCTCTGAATAGTGGGCAGTTCGCTAAGTAAAGAGAAATGCTTCGCCCGCGTGCATGCACAAGTTTGTGGTCAATTTTCAAGGGAAATTATAGTCTGAATAACAATATTTTGTTTTCTGTATTACATAATTATACTGCCCCCAATCAACGCTTATAGAATGCGTGCTCGGTTGACTGTGCTGACTACTCTGTACCGTTCATTTATATTTTTTTAAAAAAGGTTGTTTTAATACTTCTACACGCGGGCGTGATAATAAATATAATAATTCCTCTGATTACGTTGTATGTATGCTCTAATAAAAACTTAATTAAGTGTGGCGGTTACTATCATCAACGTTAGTTTTTTCGACAAATGCTTTCAAAAATAAATTGCGACTTTGTAATCCTTGCAACTTTCAAGATAATTTATTAAAAAATTGGCCAAGTGCGAGTCAGACTCGCCCATGAATGGTTCCGTAGTAACTATAAAAATATAAATATACTATATATTCTATATGTATATTTATTTGACGATAAAAAAAAAATCTAAAAAATTTCTTAAAACTAGCTTATTTACATTTTTACAAGTACGCTAAATAACTTTGTTTTTCATAGTGTTTGTATGAATTACAAAGTTATATTTGCGGTTTTATAAAATATGCTGTATCTCAAAAACTGCTGACTCGATTTCGTTCAAACCAATTTTGGTTGAAAGTTTTAATTAAGATCTATAGACATATATCTTTTTTAGATTTTTCACTCCATTATTATAGAAGTTAGAGGGGGGACACACACATTTTACCACTTTGGAAGCTTATACCTTCTAAGCGATTGACTTTATGAAAAAGTGGTTTTAGAAACCCTTATATAATTTTTAAAGACCTGTCTATAGATACCACACACGCATAGGTTTCATGAAAAAAAAATATTTTCAGTTCTAGTTCCATGTATGGGCCCTTTATTTTAAATATTTTTTAATTTTTTTCTTAAAATCGGAAAGCGGTTTACAGAATACATCTACCTACTAAGTTTCACATGTATAGTCTTAATAGTTTCGGAATAAAATGGCTGTGACATACGGACGGACGGACAGACAGACGGACAGACATCGAAACTATAAGGGTTCCGTTTTTTGCCATTCGGCTACGGAACCCTAAAAACATCAAATATATTTTTAAGTTAAAGAAAGCGCAGGGGTAGCTTACCGTCCGGTAAGGACCAGGCCCAAATCGACAGCTCAATGAGTAGCAAGTAGCGATGACTGGACCCGGTAGGACAGGATCGCTTTAATCAGCCCCATGGCGGACAATCTACTTACATCAACCACGTTACGACCAACCAAACGTGCGATGTATATCGAATTGAAATTAATGTGATTTTGACATGTCGCTGGGGAGCGACATTGGTACAATAACTGGCACATACAGAAGCCGGGTGGACGTGATCGAATTGATTAATTAATTAATTGTTGGCATATGAATGTTGGATTAGGAAAGGCTATTTCGTCGTTTCTGTCATGTCACGTGAAATTTATAAATTTCCGCATACACTAGATTGAATCTCGGTAAACGGATTCATGGTCTGATTAAGTTTGTAAATGTAGACAGATTTTAACAAAAGCTATTATGAATATAATACCTATATAAATCATTATCATCACCTGCTTAGCATGTTCATAGCTATGTAGCGCACGGTTCCAGTGTACCCGGATGCAGCTTGTAACTAACCCCCCTTTGCAACCCTCTAATTGAAGATTTGATTGGCCAATGATCGTCTCACCTACGTTATGTTTATAAGTAACCCGAGTCTTTTAGAGGAAAGAGACTATTTACAGAAATGGGTAAATGACTTTGGTTAATTAAAATTAATTATTTCTGTGGCTGAATAAAGGTCTTGATCAGATGATTAAACATAATAAAGGTTAATCTAAAATACCTTAAACCTAAGGAAGACAATTCAGTTCTTCCTGAATTAAAGATGCTAACATATATATTTGACTATAAGAAATAAAGGAATTAGGAAATCTGCCTCTACAAATTTTGTATTTTGTAGAGATTAGTAGGCTCCATACCAAACGCCTCAACTAAAATGAATGCCAACCACTATGTGCATTCCCTTCAGATAGGATATTGGATTCAAAACGGTTTTAAGTCCTATACAGTAATTAGGTACAACCTTTCAGTCCAACATTAATCAATAATAATTGAACACTTCAATTAGTATGTTACTTTTCATTCTTAGTAGAAGGTTAAACTTTAGTATATGATAGGACTAAGCCTATAATTATAATGGTACTGAGACTCTTTTATAAATTATTGAGATGTACTCAAGTCATTAATTATATCACAATTATTTCACAACCTCTTTATCCAAGAATTTCACAAGGGGTCAACAGGTAATGTCACACCAGTCTAGTATCAGACAGAGCCAGAATTTACACGAAGGGGTCCCATAAGTGCTCCTACTCCTCATAGGGGATCAACGGAAACACCCATGATATTCCATCAGTGCCGGGTGCCTACATACATTGAAATGATAAGAATCATTCCCATAATATTCCTCCCATGGAATTCCAAGAACTAGGTTATTAAATTTAATTTTATCATAATTAAACTGTTTCAATTATACTAATCATGCTGGAGTGAAATAGTATCAGAGAAATATTTCCCTATAATTTGTTTAAAGTTAGAAGGAATGGGAAGGAAATGATTAGTTGAAAAAGAAAGGATTAAGGAAGTGGTAGGGCCTAGCTAATTAACTTGCAATACTAATTTAGTCCCAGTTAACTATGTAAGATTGATGTGGTGAGTTGAATCAATAACACAATGTTTTGTTGGCCTACAAAACATTGCTTACCAATTACAGTTGTAGAGTGTGCATAAAGATCTTTGCTGCATGTGAAGTGTTCCTGCTTGCAGTAGGATATAATCACCAATGAGTATCTTCTTAGGAGGCTACACTTAGAAGGGGTTTGTGAGGTCCCTTAAATTCATAACAACTCCTTGAATAGACACTCGCTTATGAAAATACTACAGATTGTGTAAAGTCAACTGGTGCAAGATTAGTATATTCATGTTCTTGAAATAACTCTAATCTCACGACGAAGTTCCGCGGAACTAACTACACTTATTATCTAAACAACTCTACTATTCAGCTTAAGAAATGGAAAAACAAAACCTGGTTAAGTATGAATTACTTTCAATAACAAGTTATAACCAGTTTCTGTCTGTTTTCAAATCATAAGTGAACTGATTTGGCCTACTATAGATTAACTACGCATATCTGCTTAAGTTTCTAATACTAGGTATATGAAGAAACAACTTAACTCGAAGATCTGAAACTCACACAATATAAAAATAACAAGGAAAATTTACAATAAGTATGGAGGTGTATCTGCTTATATTTCTAATACAACCTGGAAGAAATAATTCATCCTAAATTATGTTAAAATTCACATAGCACTATAAAATATCAAGGAAAACCGAAAAATCACAATAAGAAAAACATCATTAGTTGACATCAAGCAACTGTCAAAAGCTTCCACTAACATTCCATAAACAATTATAAACCATAAAGTGATTTAAAGTTTACTCTAGTTATACAATAAGTGACTTTATAAATATCTCTTAATAATTGTGTAAAACATTAGTAATTCCAAAGTGTCACCGATTATATTAACTAGGAAGGCCATGTTGGTTTCAAATACTCCACTCTAATGATATGTCTATTGATAAAAGAATTCATTTTAGGTTTAAATAAAATTCAAAATATAAAATAATTGTTCAAGTAATTAAACCAAAATGGCGAATATAAGAAAATCATGTCACTAACCTTTGAAGTCTTCTTTTGGACTGTGAATTATCATGTAATTAAACTCCTGTAAATATCCCTAATTTCTATTCTATCAATCTCACCTACTTTGCAAAGGGTACCTTTATTAAATATTGTAGATCTATTCTTCTTTCTAAATTATATATTATCTAATTATATAATGCAACCATATAAAATAGCTAACCGGTGTACATGATAACCCACAGTGATGCAGTACTCTTTCTTGAACTCCTTTGTTGCTGTAAGAAGCAAAATTAACCTTCCCCATGCCGTATAATAAAGTGTTACAAAGGAATAAATATTAAAATACTTTACTGAATCGCGAAGGAGGTGAAGTGGTTCTCATATATGTCCATCACAAATGGTACACGTTTCTAACTACTATTTATTAAATTAAATCTACTCGTAGAAGCTGAAAGAAAATTCCATATTGACTTATAACTACATGTACCTCCCGTACACGATTATGAGTAACCACAGTATTGATTGTCTTTTGTCGCACTTCCCTTTTTACCATTACCTTAAGGAATACTAATCCCTAAATTTTTGGATATTTTTAATACACCTAAAGGTAATGATTGCATTTGGTAATAAATTTCGAACAAGATTTTACAATAATATTTTTAGAAGCTAAGTATCTACATTCACGTCCGTGCTCATTTCCAAGGAACAATTAAATATAGTTAAAGAATAATATTATACTACTTAGTACATTCACACATAGAAAGCTTAACACCAGGTTATAGCCTTCTACTTGCAAAGGAGAAAACTTCATTCGAAAAGCTTTCGCCCCTGTTAGTACCTTTTCTTTTCTCATCAACGAGTTCCAATGAATTCAAGTATTTAGTATATAGCACAGCCTAGCCATCCTAATTCCCCATATTAAAACTAGCTGAAAAGGTGGTATTATTCAGGTTAAATATTTGAAAACAATACACAGAAGGTGTAAATGGTGGTGGTGTAAGGTGTTACTAAATTATTGAGACTTATAAGTCTAGTATTGGTTGAAGTACTCCCTAGCCTTACAGTCTAAAATTCGAGAGATATCTACAATTTATCTCAATACTATGACTCCAACCAATACCTCTGCAAATTCGCGAAATTGAGTTATGTTATGGTGAATGTTCAATATATATATAAACCTATTACTTCCTTATTATTTTCTTTCTTAATTATGTTATGGTATTAATAATTATGACATGTTGAATTTCTATAGACCAGAAACTCACCCCCAGCAGCTGTGAATCACACCAGATCCCATCTAGAAAGTCTCGAATTTAATCGACTAGTCAGGACCAATGGACTCACCTACCCCTTACCATAACCCAATTATATTTTGTTTTATAAATATTTTGTTTCTTATTTGTATGTGTTATGTAATAATTCTCCTATGCATTCATTCTACGTGTCGTGTATATTTGAGGCAGTGATGTGTAGATATTAACTTATAACTAATTGTGTACTTATTTATTTAATGCTGAACCTAACAATCCTCATGATTTATCGTATCTAGCCTGGAGTGATAAATCATTTAATATTGAAAGCGTCCCTGTGATTTTATCGATCGGATCGATAAAATAACCTATCACTGATGTTATCGAGTTTACTTGAATAATACCACATACTACACATGAAAAGACACACACTTTTAAGAACAGTAATATCACATCCTAATATAATTTAGAGATAATTTGCTTACCAAATCTTTAACTTATTAAATACAAAGAACAATTTAATAAACAAATTATCTTACTACTCATAAATCAAACTGAATAGTATTCACATAAAAACATTAGTATAGAACCCTCTATGGTGTATTAATTTATCAATCAGTCAATATTAAAAATAATTCTATTGTAATAAAATATATTATTTGGTTTCTTAATTTAATATACTAAATGAAATAGCATAGGTACATCTGCAATGAAAGTAATCTAATTTGTATTAATATGATTTGATTTAACCTTTTCATTTACTCTATTCTACCACTGTTTATTTAAATAGGATTATAACTTAGTAGAATAAAATTAGACTCCAACATAACTTCCAGAAGAATTATTTTGCAAATATAAATGACGAGTTATAGAGTTTATTTCACGTAATTAATAACACTTCGAATTAAATACCCAATTATAATCACCATAATAAGATTCTCAAAAATAAAGAATATTGACTTACCAAGTTCTGATCACTCAAACCACAATCACTGATATTTATTACTTAGATCGACTTTCGCTGTCCACCTTCGACGAGTTTCTCCTTTTCTATCCCGAATCCCGCAAACATTAGCTTATATATACTCTAACTTCCCTCTCAACCACCGCCTCCCACGGTCCGGGTCCCAGGGCCTAGCATGAGTCATTCAATGCGCAGAAGTCCACTTCTAGGGTTCAGCGATTATCAGCGGAATTCGAGGTATGACGCGACGCCGCGGCGCCGTTCCCACAGCGCGAGACCGGCACGTCAACAACTCTGGCTCCTTTCAATACTTGAGTACACGAAAGCTGAACCCTTTGTTTTTGTTACGAGGTTCCTTTGTTTGCATTCGCGTTGAATCAGACTGGCCCACTTAAGATTATGTACATTCACCCCCCAAAATTTTAAAAGGTATATCCGATTAAAATTTTGTAACCTATATCGGGTTGTGCACACAGTAATCTTCATGTCGTTATAATGTCAACCCACGGTATTAGTATAATATTCTCCTATGTTTTATTTTCCTTGACCATCAACCTTGTAATCTGTTCATAACTATTCATGTAGACGTATTGGAATAAAACGAGAATTAAATCAAATTTACTTTATATAAAACAAAAGAATTACGTTCTCCCATCTTAAACTCTCGTCTCATCTCTCACAAACAATTATAACAAATCACATCTTAAACAAACCAAATAAAATAATTAATCCATCAGCCTTTTCTTATAGCGGTAACACAACCTTCCAAAATTCGTGCGACAATTAAAATATTTTCTTCCATTATAACAATAACACAATTGTTGTCCCTAATCAGCTTCATTTATAATATTTAGACAAATGTATCGCATTAAAATTCCCCCTCGTCTTCTTACTGCTTGTATCTAGTAAAGTATAGACATTAGGAAATGGATTGCTTGCTATTAAATATGGACCTTCGTATAGTAACTCAAATTTTTTTGTCAATTTCTGTGAAGCATCTGATCTATTTAACTTTCGAATTTTAACTAAATCTCCTACCTGAAATTGTATTATTCGATGTCTTGAATTGTATTTTCCTTGACGGTTTTCACTAGCCTTCCTCAAATTGTGCTTTACCTGTTCTCGTACTGAATTTGTATCCATTGACCCTGATGTCTTCGGTAAATTTTCATCTATTGTCAATTTAGTACTATTTCCGTATAATATTTCATTAGGAGTATATCCTGTACTATCATGAAAGGAATTATTGTACAACGACTCAATTTTTGGCAACCAACTTGCCCAACTGGCATGGTTCTTATGACAATATGTTCTAAATAATCTGCCTAGTTCCTTGTTTACTCTCTCGGTTGTGTTAGGTCTGGGGTTCCGAACTGTGGTATAAATTGTGTTTATTCCCATTTCTTTTAAATTTTCCCTCCAAACCTTGCTAATAAACTGACTGCCATTATCAGTCATAACAGCTTTGGGCTTTATTATTTTAGCAAATGTTTTCATTTTTGATAATACTGCCTTTGAAGTTGCTTTCCGTAGGTCAAATAATTTCACAAATTTACTAAATGCATCCTGGATAACTAGAATATAAGCAGCCCCAAATTTCCCTTTAGGTAAAGGTCCATATAAGTCTGCCATTACTATTTCACCCACACTGTCTGGTATTATAGACTGGCAAGGCCCTACAAAATTTACATTATTGTTTTTTGAAAGTTGGCAAATATGACAAGTTCGTATTACACGCTTGATGTCCTTCGTCATTCCTGTCCAATAAAACCTATCTCTGATATATTTCAAAATTTTGTACGCACCCTGATGACCCATTTCTAGATGAACTTGTATAATCACATCTTCTATCAAAATTTGAGGTAAATAAATGACTCTTTTATCAAGTGGGTCAATTCGAAAATAAAGAATATTATCTACCCACTGACAATGTTTTGCTATTTTATTCAGTTTATTATCCTTGTATCTGTCCAGATTTGCTTCAAGAATTTTTTTTATTTTAGTATCTTGTTTCTGTAATTCTATTATATTCCTTAAATTTAAAGCAAGCTCTTTATTTTTCTGAATTTCCGTATACAAAATTTCTGGACAAACCGTTCTATCTTCTTGTATTATACCACTATCTGGAGGATATCTTGATAAGATATCAGCTACTAGATTATGTTTCCCTTTAATATGTTCTATGGAAAAGTTAAATTGATCTAAATACAAAACCCATCTAGTTATTCTACCATTATATAGTTTCCATGTTCGTATGAATGTTAAAGCTTTATGATCTGTTCGAATCGTTAATTGAGATCCTCTCAAATATGTTTCAAATTTTTTTAAACAGCAGATAACTGCAAACAATTCTTGTTCTGTAACAGTCCAATTTAATTCGGGTCCCTTCAAAGCTCTACTATGAAATCCTAAGATTTGCATTTCTTCTTGCTCATTATATTGATACAACACACCAGCTAACCCAACTCCTGAAGAATCTGTTTCTAAAAAGTATGGTTTATCAAAATTTGGATGATGTAACGTGATTGTATCCAGAAATCTCTTTTTCACTAAATCAAATGCTTCTTGTTCCTCGTTTTTCCATTGCCATATTTTATCCTTCTTTAATAACACACACAAGGGTATTATACTCAAACTGTAATTGGGAATAAATTTCCTATAGAAATTGCAAAGACCCAAAAAGGCCCTTACTTGTTTGACTTTTTTGGGAACTGGGAAATTTTGTATAGCTAATATTTTCTCCGGATCCGCTTTTATACCTTCTGTGGAGATGATAAATCCCAACATTTTTACCTCTTTGCATAAAAATTCACATTTTTGAAGATTACACGTCAATCCTGCCTGACTGAGTTTGCTCAAGACAATGTTTATATGGATCAAATGTTGATCCAACGTTCCTTGCGTAATAATAGCTAAATCATCCAAATAATTTATACAAAACTCCCTAACTTCCGGTCCTAGAATAACATCCATGGCCCTACTGAAGCTCCCTACTGATGTCTTCAATCCCTGGGGCAATACATTATATACATACGATTTCCCATTAAACGTGAATCCTGTAAATTGTTTACTTCCCTCTGTCAATGGAATCTGAAAATATGCATTATTCATATCTACTATGCTTATGTAGTTTACCCCATGGAACGAACTTAATATATCATTAGGAATTGGCGGCTTCTCTGAATCAGCTACCATATACTTATTTATTTCTCTAGCATCAAGCAAAACTCGTATTGACCCATCCTTTTTTAATGCAAAAGTTAAGGGACTACTATAAGGTGTACTTCTGCGGCTAATTATTCCTAATTCAACCATTTCGTTTAATTTATGGTTCATTTTGTCTCGGTAAGCGTATGGAATAGGGTAAGACCTTCTTATGAAAGGAATATGTTTTTCCATTTTTATCTCATGTTCATAACAATTCGCACGCCCTAATTGAGTTGAAAATAGATTGATATGATTCTTCAACACAGTTTGTAATTTATTTAACTCAGATTCTCCCAAGATTCCTTTCCCTTTCATGCTTTGTATTTTATCCTCTAAATGTTCATTATTCGTATTTAGTAGAAAATTTTCAAGGTTTAAGGTATTTATTCTAGTTTCTTCTTTAACCAACGGTACAAAATGTTCTCTTCCTTTGTATTTAATAAGTATGCCTGTATTTTCCTTAGCCAACTGTACTATTGCTTCGTATTTTCTTAACCAATCAAATCCTAAAATTAAGTCCCTGACTAATTTGGGAATAATCAAGAATCCGGTCTCAATTTCTATATTTCCCACTTTCATCGGTAGCATAACCATCTGCTGTACCTTGGAGCTTTTCTGACCTACTGCGCCCTTTATTTGTATTGGTTTTATAGGTAATAACTCTACATTCACATTACTACTCTTAAGTTCTTGCCAGAAAGAATCTGAAATACACGTTATATCACTACCCGTGTCTAATAAGCCTCTAATTTGTAAATTAAATATCTTCAAATCAATTTCAGATTTTACAAATCCTAATTCTTGTTCCTCTTGTTCACTTTCATTAAATACTGAATTAACAAGATTTTCTTTTAGAAGAATCTGTTCAATTACCATATTTGATTTTAGTTTGAGACAATTTATAATTCCAGTTGTACCTAGATCTCTCGAATCAATGTCGCTTGAGTAATCTAAACCACACTTATGTATTTGCCCTACCAATTTAATAGGAGTTAAAATGCCATTACTATGTTTACCCAGGGACTGTCCTGGGAACCAACCCATTTTAAGCATCATATACAATCCTCTGTCCCCTATAAATGAAGCTGATTCAGGGACCGTCATTTCAGCTTCTACTGGTTTAAATTTGAGTCTTCATTGTTTGCTCCTGCATTGTCGACAACTTCCATACAATTGGTTTCCAGCGTTTTTTTCTTGTAAGTATTGTTGTTTTCTGGTCTTTTCCAGTTTTTGTATTTTTGGTATGTATTTTGACGTTGATTATAATAAGTATTGTCTTGTTTTTCCACTTGATCAGAAGTGTTCACATCATCTATGTTTCGCAAGAATGTCGCGGCTTCTAATATATTATTGCATTGAGCAATAGACCATAGACTTTGGACATTTTTCGGAAAATGTCTTATGATGTCAGAGATCAACTGTTTTTCAGGAATTTCAAATGTCAGCATCTTTGCTTGTCCAACTAGATTTAAAAAATGCGACAACATCGTTGGATGCGTATCACTGTTCCATTTGTTTGAGACTATGTTTCTTCTCAAAATATTCTGCTCCTTTTCTCCCCAAAACGTTTCCAAGAAATCTTTCTTGAAGTCTTCAAAGTTTACCCATCGATTGTTATATACTTGAGCCCAATCTTTGGCTTGTCCTGATAAACAACTCTGAGCTACATCCAATTCTCTCCCTATAGAAGGCATTCTGTTGACGTAATTTGTTAAGTCTTCTACAAATATAACAGGATGACCAGTCGTTTTGTCGGCAAACTTTGGTTTTTCCAGAATCTGGTTATGTAAGTGGTAATTATTTATAACCCTGTCAACAATAGGTTCAGTTTGACGCGATGTAGAACCAGTAAGGGGTGTCACTGGAATTCCATGGTTGCTATCTTGTGTAAAAGCGTCCGAGTTGGACGTAGAAGCTTCGTTAGTTGTTGTTTGTTTTATTTCCTTTTCCAAATTATTTAACTTAGACGTCAAGATGCCAATAGTTCGTCTCATCATACGATGGATAAGTCTGATGTCATTATTTCTTTTCTTCACTGGCCTATCTACCGCCAAATTTCCTGAAGAACCGCCTTCATTTGATGAGGCTAATCGTGTTGGCAGTCCCTTTGATTTAGGCCTCCCCATTTCGACAACCAACAACACCTGTGTGATTTTCAACAGTACGACGTCCCTGTGGACAATTATATCCTAATAACTTTAATTCATTTTATAGTTCCCCCTCACCCCCCAAGTCTAATCCCCTTACAAATCCTAAGCAATATAAATAATGTCTCACTTAATTCACCTTTTTCTACATCTTCCTAAGGATTAGCAATAGAACACCTCCTTAATTATAAACTTGAACATCAATGGTATAGTATTAGTACTAAAAATAAATACTCGAAATAACAATGATAGGTACATCATTTATACATAACGTCGCGGCTCGCATTGGACGATGGTATTTTAAGTTTATTAACATCGGCAACATGATGTGACTGTATCATTCGAATAGTCGATTCATACTTGTCCGGTTTTAGTAACATTTTAAAGGGTACATCACTATTTTTGTTTATGACTTTTTCGTTTTTAGGTGTTATCAAATAGTTTTTATTATTTTTTTTACAGCGTATAAGCGGATTAATGTGTGTTAACATTGCCTACACATTACTGTGTCTATCGTGCGTCTTTTCTTTGTGAATATGTGCGCAAATTCGACTGTAAGTGAAAGTTTTAAAAATGAAAACAAATCACATCACTGTGAGGCAAAGTTAGTCCGATTTGTCCAATGAAGGGTACAAGTATTTAAACAAGCTCACAACGAAAGAGAGAAAGGTATATTATATATCATGATAATGGTTATAAATTACCGATTTCTCATTTTTTCTGAAGCCTTACCCAAAAATCAAAGTACGTACTTTAGAGGTTATAAAACTCAAAATAATCTTGAAATTTAATTCTGATCAGTTGTTATATATGCAACCGAAAGAAAGATCCCACTTTCAGATAATAGTCTCTTCAACTCTTTCCATTTCACGAACACCAAATTGTAGGCTATATAAGCCTACATATAAAAATAGAATTGATGACCAGATATCCTGGTCACGGCGGCACCATATTGTAACTAACCCCCCTTTGCAACCCTCTAATTGAAGATTTGATTGGCCAATGATAGTCTCACCTACGTTATGTTTATAAGTAACCCGAGTCTTTTAGAGGAAAGAGACTATTTACAGAAATGGGTAAATGACTTTGGTTAATTAAAATTAATTATTTCTGTGGCTGAATAAAGGTCTTGATCAGATGATTAAACATAATAAAGGTTAATCTAAAATACCTTAAACCTAAGGAAGACAATTCAGTTCTTCCTGAATTAAAGATGCTAACATATATATTTGACTATAAGAAATAAAGGAATTAGGAAATCTGCCTCTACAAATTTTGTATTTTGTAGAGATTAGTAGGCTCCATACCAAACGCCTCAACTAAAATGAATGCCAACCACTATGTGCATTCCCTTCAGATAGGATATTGGATTCAAAACGGTTTTAAGTCCTATACAGTAATTAGGTACAACCTTTCAGTCCAACATTAATCAATAATAATTGAACACTTCAATTAGTATGTTACTTTTCATTCTTAGTAGAAGGTTAAACTTTAGTATATGATAGGACTAAGCCTATAATTATAATGGTACTGAGACTCTTTTATAAATTATTGAGATGTACTCAAGTCATTAATTATATCACAATTATTTCACAACCTCTTTATCCAAGAATTTCACAAGGGGTCAACAGGTAATGTCACACCAGTCTAGTATCAGACAGAGCCAGAATTTACACGAAGGGGTCCCATAAGTGCTCCTACTCCTCATAGGGGATCAACGGAAACACCCATGATATTCCATCAGTGCCGGGTGCCTACATACATTGAAATGATAAGAATCATTCCCATAATATTCCTCCCATGGAATTCCAAGAACTAGGTTATTAAATTTAATTTTATCATAATTAAACTGTTTCAATTATACTAATCATGCTGGAGTGAAATAGTATCAGAGAAATATTTCCCTATAATTTGTTTAAAGTTAGAAGGAATGGGAAGGAAATGATTAGTTGAAAAAGAAAGGATTAAGGAAGTGGTAGGGCCTAGCTAATTAACTTGCAATACTAATTTAGTCCCAGTTAACTATGTAAGATTGATGTGGTGAGTTGAATCAATAACACAATGTTTTGTTGGCCTACAAAACATTGCTTACCAATTACAGTTGTAGAGTGTGCATAAAGATCTTTGCTGCATGTGAAGTGTTCCTGCTTGCAGTAGGATATAATCACCAATGAGTATCTTCTTAGGAGGCTACACTTAGAAGGGGTTTGTGAGGTCCCTTAAATTCATAACAACTCCTTGAATAGACACTCGCTTATGAAAATACTACAGATTGTGTAAAGTCAACTGGTGCAAGATTAGTATATTCATGTTCTTGAAATAACTCTAATCTCACGACGAAGTTCCGCGGAACTAACTACACTTATTATCTAAACAACTCTACTATTCAGCTTAAGAAATGGAAAAACAAAACCTGGTTAAGTATGAATTACTTTCAATAACAAGTTATAACCAGTTTCTGTCTGTTTTCAAATCATAAGTGAACTGATTTGGCCTACTATAGATTAACTACGCATATCTGCTTAAGTTTCTAATACTAGGTATATGAAGAAACAACTTAACTCGAAGATCTGAAACTCACACAATATAAAAATAACAAGGAAAATTTACAATAAGTATGGAGGTGTATCTGCTTATATTTCTAATACAACCTGGAAGAAATAATTCATCCTAAATTATGTTAAAATTCACATAGCACTATAAAATATCAAGGAAAACCGAAAAATCACAATAAGAAAAACATCATTAGTTGACATCAAGCAACTGTCAAAAGCTTCCACTAACATTCCATAAACAATTATAAACCATAAAGTGATTTAAAGTTTACTCTAGTTATACAATAAGTGACTTTATAAATATCTCTTAATAATTGTGTAAAACATTAGTAATTCCAAAGTGTCACCGATTATATTAACTAGGAAGGCCATGTTGGTTTCAAATACTCCACTCTAATGATATGTCTATTGATAAAAGAATTCATTTTAGGTTTAAATAAAATTCAAAATATAAAATAATTGTTCAAGTAATTAAACCAAAATGGCGAATATAAGAAAATCATGTCACTAACCTTTGAAGTCTTCTTTTGGACTGTGAATTATCATGTAATTAAACTCCTGTAAATATCCCTAATTTCTATTCTATCAATCTCACCTACTTTGCAAAGGGTACCTTTATTAAATATTGTAGATCTATTCTTCTTTCTAAATTATATATTATCTAATTATATAATGCAACCATATAAAATAGCTAACCGGTGTACATGATAACCCACAGTGATGCAGTACTCTTTCTTGAACTCCTTTGTTGCTGTAAGAAGCAAAATTAACCTTCCCCATGCCGTATAATAAAGTGTTACAAAGGAATAAATATTAAAATACTTTACTGAATCGCGAAGGAGGTGAAGTGGTTCTCATATATGTCCATCACAAATGGTACACGTTTCTAACTACTATTTATTAAATTAAATCTACTCGTAGAAGCTGAAAGAAAATTCCATATTGACTTATAACTACATGTACCTCCCGTACACGATTATGAGTAACCACAGTATTGATTGTCTTTTGTCGCACTTCCCTTTTTACCATTACCTTAAGGAATACTAATCCCTAAATTTTTGGATATTTTTAATACACCTAAAGGTAATGATTGCATTTGGTAATAAATTTCGAACAAGATTTTACAATAATATTTTTAGAAGCTAAGTATCTACATTCACGTCCGTGCTCATTTCCAAGGAACAATTAAATATAGTTAAAGAATAATATTATACTACTTAGTACATTCACACATAGAAAGCTTAACACCAGGTTATAGCCTTCTACTTGCAAAGGAGAAAACTTCATTCGAAAAGCTTTCGCCCCTGTTAGTACCTTTTCTTTTCTCATCAACGAGTTCCAATGAATTCAAGTATTTAGTATATAGCACAGCCTAGCCATCCTAATTCCCCATATTAAAACTAGCTGAAAAGGTGGTATTATTCAGGTTAAATATTTGAAAACAATACACAGAAGGTGTAAATGGTGGTGGTGTAAGGTGTTACTAAATTATTGAGACTTATAAGTCTAGTATTGGTTGAAGTACTCCCTAGCCTTACAGTCTAAAATTCGAGAGATATCTACAATTTATCTCAATACTATGACTCCAACCAATACCTCTGCAAATTCGCGAAATTGAGTTATGTTATGGTGAATGTTCAATATATATATAAACCTATTACTTCCTTATTATTTTCTTTCTTAATTATGTTATGGTATTAATAATTATGACATGTTGAATTTCTATAGACCAGAAACTCACCCCCAGCAGCTGTGAATCACACCAGATCCCATCTAGAAAGTCTCGAATTTAATCGACTAGTCAGGACCAATGGACTCACCTACCCCTTACCATAACCCAATTATATTTTGTTTTATAAATATTTTGTTTCTTATTTGTATGTGTTATGTAATAATTCTCCTATGCATTCATTCTACGTGTCGTGTATATTTGAGGCAGTGATGTGTAGATATTAACTTATAACTAATTGTGTACTTATTTATTTAATGCTGAACCTAACAATCCTCATGATTTATCGTATCTAGCCTGGAGTGATAAATCATTTAATATTGAAAGCGTCCCTGTGATTTTATCGATCGGATCGATAAAATAACCTATCACTGATGTTATCGAGTTTACTTGAATAATACCACATACTACACATGAAAAGACACACACTTTTAAGAACAGTAATATCACATCCTAATATAATTTAGAGATAATTTGCTTACCAAATCTTTAACTTATTAAATACAAAGAACAATTTAATAAACAAATTATCTTACTACTCATAAATCAAACTGAATAGTATTCACATAAAAACATTAGTATAGAACCCTCTATGGTGTATTAATTTATCAATCAGTCAATATTAAAAATAATTCTATTGTAATAAAATATATTATTTGGTTTCTTAATTTAATATACTAAATGAAATAGCATAGGTACATCTGCAATGAAAGTAATCTAATTTGTATTAATATGATTTGATTTAACCTTTTCATTTACTCTATTCTACCACTGTTTATTTAAATAGGATTATAACTTAGTAGAATAAAATTAGACTCCAACATAACTTCCAGAAGAATTATTTTGCAAATATAAATGACGAGTTATAGAGTTTATTTCACGTAATTAATAACACTTCGAATTAAATACCCAATTATAATCACCATAATAAGATTCTCAAAAATAAAGAATATTGACTTACCAAGTTCTGATCACTCAAACCACAATCACTGATATTTATTACTTAGATCGACTTTCGCTGTCCACCTTCGACGAGTTTCTCCTTTTCTATCCCGAATCCCGCAAACATTAGCTTATATATACTCTAACTTCCCTCTCAACCACCGCCTCCCACGGTCCGGGTCCCAGGGCCTAGCATGAGTCATTCAATGCGCAGAAGTCCACTTCTAGGGTTCAGCGATTATCAGCGGAATTCGAGGTATGACGCGACGCCGCGGCGCCGTTCCCACAGCGCGAGACCGGCACGTCAACAACTCTGGCTCCTTTCAATACTTGAGTACACGAAAGCTGAACCCTTTGTTTTTGTTACGAGGTTCCTTTGTTTGCATTCGCGTTGAATCAGACTGGCCCACTTAAGATTATGTACAAGCTCAGTACTAGTGTATTACATGAAGCAACTGTCGATCTAAGATCCATAACCAAGGAGCTGGGTAACGCGACTCCCTTTGCTAAATATGGCTCCCTAATTGGGTTCCACGTTCCAGATCCCAGCCACCCACGGAACGAAATCAGCAAGTGTTGCTTAACCTAGAATTGTGACATGCGTGGCTGGCTCATCTGAAAATCTTGAAGATTGACCCGTTCTGTTGTTATTAATAAATTACGAGCTTCTCGGTATTATGTGAATAAGACGACGAAATTGCAGCAGACCAAGAACTTATGGAATACCTACAAAAAATATAAAGTGGCTCCTTTACAGTATGGCTCGCTCTATCTTTAATACTACTAATGTTATTATTTTAGCTACTGCCTGGCTTGCTATTATTATATAGCCACAAAATTAAATAAACTTGGTTTTAATCAGAATGTATGTAAGAAGTATTCTTTACTTCCTTTTTTCTTCCCACATAAAAGTGAGAGAAAATACAAGCCTGTTATAACACGTTACATGATATTCCGGACACAACGAAATTTTCACACCTTTTCTATCGAAATAGAACAGTCGCGGAGTTCGTTTCGAGCCAATGCAATTTATGTGACGACATGACGGGCGCAGTACAATGTCGGTACTGTGGGGAATACGTCTTGACAATACTTTATTTTATAAACATAAATAAATACTACGTATATCTATACATTTCCTACACATACTTTATACTTGTAATAAACTATTTACTTTAAATAATTATATAGAAGTTGAATTGTGATTCAAGTTTCACGCCAGTGATAGAATAAAACAGACCAGACTATGGGAATAGGTAAGGGCTTAAGTCTAGCAGCTAACTGCACAGCTATCACTAAAAACGATCTCATAAACTGGCGCACGTACCGTACGTAACATACAGGTCTGCGTCACACTCGCGTACGTTGGAACTATCTCTTATCTCCGTTGGAGTACCTCGAACACGGTGTAGGTTACCACCCACTACTTCCACCCCCGAAGGCAAACGTGGTCACTTACCTAGATGATTTAGATCACAGATTTATTGCCACCGTAAAATCCACGAAAAGGTGACAATTGTTTTTAGGGTTCCGTAGCCGAATAAAAAAAACGGAACCCTTATAGTTTCGATATGTCTGTCCGTCTGTCTGTCTGTCCGTCCGTCCGTATGTCACAGCCATTTTATTCCGAAACTACTTAGACTATACAAGTGAAACTTAGTAGGTAGATGCATTCTCTGAACCGCTTTCCGATTTTAAGAAAAAAATTAAAAAATATTTAAAATAAAGAGGGGTCCCCATACATGGAACTAGAATTGAAAATATTTTTTTTTTTCATGAAACCTATGCGTGTGTGGTATCTATAGACAAGTCTTTAAAAACGATATAAGGGTTTCTAAAGCCACTTTTTCATAAAGTCAATCGTTTAAAAGATATAAGCTTCCAAAGTGGTAAAATGTGTGTCCCACCCCCTCTAACTTCTATATTAATGGAGTGAAAAATCTAAAGAAAATATATGTCTGTAGATCTTAATGTAAACTTTCAAGCAAAATTAGTTTGAACGAAATCCGGTCAGCAGTTTTTGAGATACAGCATATTTTATAAAACCGCAAATATAACTTTGTAATTCATACAAACACTATGAAAAACAAAGTTATTTAGCGTAGTTGTAAAAATGTAAATAAGCTAATTTTAAGAAATTTTTAAGGTTTTTTTATTCGTCTAATAAATATACCTATTATATTATTATAGTTACTACGGAACCCTTCATGGGCGAATGTGACTCGCACTTGGCCAATTTTTTTAGATGTGTGCTGTGTTTTAAAGCGCCGGGCGTGAATATCGTGTTTGATTGTGGGTTGAGCAAAGCAGTGGTGGCCCATTGGTTACAAGCCAGACCTTCGAGTTGGAAGTCGTGAGTTTGGCAGTTTACTTAGAGTAATAATTGATATCATCACCGCTGGTCTCAAAACGGTGAAGGCAAGGTGAACGGTGAAAGAGGCAAAGGATCAACGTGAGACATACCTTTTTTTTTATAAATACTCGTAAAATTAGCAATGAGGGTAGAATTCACATTGGTTAACCCCTTTAATTAAGCTAAATATGCTTGTGTGTGGAGTTCACGGCAATAGTGTAGCGGGTGGAGCTCGCCACCTCTCGATCACAAGTCTGACATCTTAGTCATTATGCTACTGACGCTTATGGTTGGTTTTAAGATGAAACAACCTGAGACCTACTTAGCTTAACAAGATCGTACTCACACCATCACCGCATAAAAAAGAGATTATAATATTTACGAGGAGGAATATTTCTGTCTGAAATTTATGGCGTATAAAATGTGTTAGTTAATAAATCTAAAAAGTATCGTATGCGCGGCACCCTCTTGGAGGAGAGCCGGCCGGAGAATTAATTGCAACTATATTGTGTTAGGGACAAGGCTGCCACGGATTGTAAAAAAATTTGATGCGGCAAAGAATAACAGAAAAAATAGATATTATTTTTAGAAGATTTTGTTAATTATAGTATGCTCGCATTTGCCCACCATCTTACCTGATGGTATGCGATGATGTGGTCGAAGATGGAGCACGCTAACTCAAAAGTATAATCCATGGCTTGCTGTAAGATTTATACTTAGTAATTTAGTACATTCGTTTAAGTAGACGTGATACAGTAACGAGCTACCAAGCAGCGGTCGGCTAGCGCCTTCAACATCATTGTATATAAATGCACGCGTGTTAGGTACCTACTTGATCATTACTTTGTTGCCTTGTTATTTCAAAACTATGATGTACTAAGATGTTCATTGAAAGTAAAACCTTTCAAGGTAAATTTTTCTTCAAAATAAAATCATAATCCTTACTTCACCCTCTGCTGGGTGTAGGCCTCCCTTCGCTTGTATCAAGCTCCACGTTCAAGTGGCAGTTTTGGACAAGGTATACCCGCTATGGCAATAATGTCGTATGCCCATCTCGCTGGCGGACGACCAACGCTCTTCTTTCCAGTCTTTGGACGCCACTCAGTCAGAGCAGCAAAATTAAATACTTGATTATGTACTTGATGGGGCTACCCCGACACCGCAGCGCCTCGGGTATGTTTGCAGAAGCGTACACCAACTGCCCTAACGCGACTATGCGTAAGTGTGCCGTGTCCTTGGTGCTATTATGAACCTTGTACCTATAAATATGCATGCATATTATATTAATATGCATGTATTGCATAGCAATACATGCATATTAAGCGATTCACAGTCCCTTCCACTTTTATGGCAAACATATAATAGGCAAATTACACGTGTTTTGTCATAGAATTCAGAAAATTCACTTTGAGTCACATAAATAGTTCTTTAGTCAGTCAAATTTGAATCTACTTGAATAAGTTTTAACCGGCTTTTCAATGAATTAAATTCATCTTTACAGTGCGCAGAGTACGGGCTCCAACACCGTTCCTGCGATGATTGGGCAGAGATTAGACTGCCCTCACGTCCGGCATCGTTCCAGAGATATGTCGCTGCACTAAAGCCGGGAGAGAAAGCTATAAGATTTTAGTATTTTGATCGTAGTGGAATTTTAATGTTATTTAATTAATAGTTCTATCAAACTTGCATCAACAAATTTTGATTTGAAAATCAAAATGACTTAAAGTTTCTTTGTCGCAGCTGCCATGTATATGGTATTCAGAACTATAATAAAAATGTCACCTTATGAACTAGCAATATTTGGAAAATTTATGATTCGATGATGTGTTTTTTGTCATTTTGACATATTGAAGACATATCAAACACAGTATAATGATAGCTCTGTAAAAGATTACTTATCTACAATTAAATTTGCCAACATACTCGTAGTTGGGATCGGCTTCGTGTCTGACCGGGTGCAGCTGAGTACTAGTGTTTTACATAGAGTGAATGCTGATCTGACCTCCACTACCCGTACCTAAGTGACACCACACCCCTTGACAAGACTTGTGTCAGAGTTTCTGGCTTCTCACTACCCGTAACGACTGTCAGATTTACAAATGCCAGCCGGGGCCAACGACTGAATGTGCTGTTCGAGTCACTCAATCACCGAAACAGCTCAGCAAGCGATGCTTAACCTTGAAGATCGGCCCGTGCTGCTGTTGTTATGTTAACACAAGCTCATCCGAACATAATTATAACCAAACTATAAAAATCACGTCTAGTTTATTCCAGACACAATCAGTCGTGTCACATCGATATGGTGAATAGAATGATAGGCGGCGCGTCACCCGGCCCATAAGTTCGTATATCGCAGCGCCACTGAAGTGCAATGATTGCCTCAATTTCATCCTTTTTCAGCCGCCCTTTGTGCGCCGAGAGCTTAAAATACGCTCGATGCATACAGAAAATATGCAGGGTTATGAAGCGGGTTATTGGCTCAGAGTGGTGCTCTTTATTGGTTTCCACTTTGCATCGATAGAATATTATGTAGGTGAACTCATGAACTGAAATCTGAGCTAGTGTGAATATTATTTAAAGCTATCCGTAACCTATTGGCTACTGTGAGACAAAACAGACCTTACAATTTCACCCTGTCTGTCCGTTTGCTTGTCTCTCATGGCAAATTAATACGGTTAATGAACGCTTTCTGACGTTGGTCTGTGGATGGGTTGAAGATGGGACCATCCCGTCATACAGAGATTCTTCCGTGCCTCGGAAACCATGTGAAGATGTTGGTCTCGGCTGTAATATCTACAAGAAGCCAGAAAATCTGACACCAGTGTTGCTGAGGGGTGTCGTGCTGGCCAGCTGCTGGGTGTTGGAGGTCAGACAGGCAGTCGCCTGGTGTAAGGCACTAGCACTCAGCTGCATTCAGTTAGACTGGAAGCCGACCCTGATTGTGTTAGATAAAAGGCTAAGCTGATGATGTTGTGTCATAACTGTGCAAGTACTAGTGGGCGACTGCGAATGCTCAAATACTTTGGACATATTGTTCGGAATGCACACTCCATAGAACATCTTTTTGTTTATTGGTAAGTGGAAGGCACGCGGTGTCATGGTCGGTTGCGTATCTGTTGATTTTATAGAATCGACAATAGAGACGCCCTTAGTCAAAGTTCTACAGTCGCCGATCAGAAGAAGTGGAGGTCATCGCGAGGTCGACTGTATATAAAAACTTTTTACCAAAAAATTAAACCGACTCCCAAAAAACACTGCAAAGTGAAAAATAACTTTCATTTCGGTAGTCGGTGTCTTTAGTTTTGTATTTTCGTTTTTGGCACCGACTTCCGAAATTAAAGTTATTTTTCACTTTGCAGTGTTTTTTGGGAGTCGGTTTAATTTTTTGGTAAAAAGTTTTTATTTCACTCTTTTTAGTTGGTCTATTTTTAATTTACCTAGTTACAAGAGCCTAAATGTCAATTACTTATAATCTTTTACAAAATATTGCTTTTCCCAATGCTGGGCCGTTAATTGTTGAGGAGTTCACCTGGTACTTCACCATCAGCTCTACATCACCATATGCACTGTGACGAGCATAAAGTGCTTAACATCCATACTCAAGTAATCGAATCGCAATCCACTCAATACTTATTATTGAGTAGTTTCGGTGGCCATCTGTGGTCTTCATCATCAGTTCCACTTCCTCAAATGGTACTTTTTGAGAGCAACTGCACAAGTTACTATAATAAATACCCAAAACGTCATAGGTGTGCCTATAATATTTGAAGAGTTCCCTCGATTTATCCAGGATTCCATCATCAGATCCTGACTTTTATGAAAATGGGACCAATTTCGATAAATACCCAAAATGTCATAGGTGTGCCTATAATATTTGAAGAATTCCCTCGATTTATCCAGGATCCCATCATCAGATCCTGACTTTTATGAAAATGGGACCAATTTTGAAATATACCCTTTCAATCAAAAAAAGAATTTTCCAAATCGGTTCAGCCGTCTTCGAGTAATCGGTGATCACACATAATAAAAAAAAATACGTGTCGAATTGATAACCTTCTCTTTTTGTCGTCGGTTGAAAAACAAGGATAATCGAAAACACGACCATTCTATCAAGAATGTACCTACTACTGAAGAGGAATTATTGGTAATTGATGAAACAAGGATTAATTTACGGTATATTATCCATACATTTATCTAATCCGAAACGAGCGCAGTATTGCTTTCAAGTTTCAATTTACCATTTACGGTACCATCTCGTGGTGGAATGATAAGCGTTGCACTCCGCCATGTCACCCTGTGCTCAGGTGCGGGTACAGAACCTTTGACCTTGATTAGGTTATATGAATTTGATAAGTTTTTACGTTGGTTCAACTTCCACGAAGCGTCAATCCTTATAATGGCTAAAAATGTCGGACTTGTGATCGAGAGTTCGCTGGTTCGAACCCAACCCATTAGACTATTGCCATGAACCCACTCCGGACGCTAGCATATTAAGCTTATTTGGAGGTTTTAACAAGATTGGTAGTAATGTGAATTGATCCCACATGTCATTTATACTAAAAAAAAACTAAATTTGCTTGGGAGTCGATATAACCATAGTTACACTCCCGTAAATCCCGGTTCTGGAGATAATTCGGGACAAAAAGGATACTTTATGTTGCCATATCGCCATCAGTTTTTAAATTAAAGTCTCATTAAAATCGGGTAAGCCGTTTCAAAAAAATTAAGACAAAATCATTTCAGGTCAATAGTATAGATATCAGAATTTAAAAATCATTTTTGTTTAGCCGTCAATGTCCCAATATTGAAGTGCTTTTCTCGACTACTAACTCAGACCAGACGTCGCATTGCGCGTCCAGGTCATCTCGCCCTCTTGGATCTACTAGCTTATATAGGGACAGCAATGTCTGCTTGGCTAAGCCTTACAGACGAGGGGCGGTCACATTACACACTGGCTCGTGGAAGATTAGCAAGGCAAACCAAGACGTTTACTAATAAATCAGTGGTAATTAGAAGCCTCGCTCCTCCTGGTTAGCAAGTGGGTAAGTAATGTATTCGGTAAATAAATCATGAGTTGAATTCCTTGGTAGTGCTAAGCACGAGGTCTCGGGTTTGATCCCCGGGTCGGACAACAAACAGTGCTACAGGGTGTTCCTGTTACAAATTTCTTAGTTAAGATTGCCAGTCGTGGCCGAAATCGGTCAGGAAGACTATTGTTATAATATTAATTTTAGTACATTGGGTTGTGTAGAATTTTTTTAATGATAGGTTCGCATTTGGTCACCATCTCACCTCATGGTACGCGATGATGGTCAAAGGTGAAGCACGCTTATTCTCAAATCGTTTTTGTGCGTATGCGTGGGATGAACAGCATGTAACGATGAAGTATCGCATTTCATCTTACTCACCAAGTTGCAATTTAAGTGTAAAGTTACGAGTAGTTAAGTAAGTTATGAACACTGCTACGATTTCATGATAAATCTTCAAGGTTATTAGGTTCATGGAAAATTTACGCGAGTGTTATACCACATCACTCAAATTACTTATTTTAGAATATTCAAAATTTTGTAACGTATTTATATAACAATGCTAACAAATAGTTACTGTTACTCCATCAGTTAATTAAGTCAATAAAAGAATTATGTGGGTGGAATTCACATTACTAGCAATCTTGGTATCACCTCCAACGAGGCTGAATATATTTGTGTATGGAATGGGTTTACGGAAATAGTTCTAACCAGTGACGTCTCGATCACAACACTGATGTCCTAACTTTTAGGCTATTGTCGCTTATATGTACAAATAGGTTCCTAAGTATATAACATAAGAAAAAATATAGAGACAAATGAAATAGTATTTCATTCTAAAAAAACTGACCAAGTTCAAGTTAGCTTCGCTCATGAAGCGTTCCGTAGTAACTACGCCAGATATCTTTGTTTTTCATAGTGTTTGTATGAAATACGACGTTATATTTGCGATTTTAGAAAACGTTTAAAAGATATGCATTTCTAAAGTGGTAAAATGTCCCCCCCCCAGAAATATAATATAGATTGATATAACGAGATCAAGTCAGCAATTGACCTGATCTCGTTCAAACCAATTTTCGTTGAAAGTTTTTATTAAGATCTATATTATTTATTTTTTGTAAACGATTGACTATAAAAAATGGTTTTAGAAACCTCAATGTAATATTTAAAGACCTGTCTATACAACGTGTAACGGAAAGGATATATACATACCAAGGGCACGGCTTCTTCGGATGATATTTTAGTGTCTTCTTTATACCCTAGTTGTTGTCTCTATTACCTACTACAGAGTCTGGGGATGTATAAAGGAAACTATTGTTACTGGTACAACTCACTGTATTGACCATAATATTATTTCTACATAAGTACGTGTTCACTACTGCCTAGCTTACGCGGGACTGTGTCGGCGAGCCCGTTGCCGCGCCGTCGTAATATGAGCCGTGTCAGCACTTTTGTTTCTACAATATTCCCCCCTTTTTAAAAAAGAAACAAAAAGAAAAATGGATATAAAATGTAATATTATTTTTGTGTTAACTTTAAGGTTATACAAAGTCTATGTGTTCGAAATGAAATGCGTGTATTTTGAAGTTAATTAACTTTTATTATATTAAATAAAAGAGCACAACGTGCGCCATGACCCAGACAAATTTTCTCAGTCCAAAACAATGTTGCCAACTTAATAACTAGAGATTTACCAAAGATAATAAAAGGACGAATAATCAACTAAAATTACTAAATTAAACTATATAAACAAAAATGATTAGCTAAATAAGTATTCTATATGTTCATGTGGACTTGAACATAGTTGGGCCAGGCCAAGAATCATAACTGCAATGAACACAATAGTTAAGATTAATTTGAATTTAACAATGATAGAAAATAACATTGTTAATTAATAGGTAGCGGACATAACTTTGAGACACTCCTTCTATAAATCTTATCATTAAACTTTACATCAGCCACTCTAACACATTTATCATTTCCTGGATATACTTTTATTATCCTAGCAATAGGCCACACTAATGGTGACGTATTCAAATGCTTTACCAAAACAATATCACCTTCCTTCATATTTGGTGATTCATGTTTCCATTTGGGACGACTTTGCAGCTGAGTCAAGTAATCATTTGACCAGGTTTTCCAGAAGTCTTGCTTAAGCTTGGTTACCACCTTCCAAAATCGTAGACGATTTATAGGGACTTCTGTCAAATCAACCTCAGGATAGCTGCACAAAGCCGTGCCAATCACAAAATGACCAGGAGACAAATACTTGCCTTCATTTGGGTTTAGTGAGAGCAGAGGTCGAGAATTCAAAACACCTTCTATTTGCACCACAACTGTGTTAAATTCCTCATAGGTCAAACTTAAGGTGCCTACTACTCTTTTAAGGTGGTGTTTTACACTTTTTACTCCCGCTTCCCACAATCCACCAAACTCCGGTGAGTAACTAGGAATAAATACAAAGGTAATATAACTATTTTTACAAAAATTATGCACTGAGTCTCTATGAGACTTTGAGTTTTGTAACTCATATAAATCTTTAAGTTGATTTTGTGCACCCTTAAATGTCTTTGCGTTATCGCAAAAAACTTTTGTAGGCATGCCTCTTCTGGAGATAAAACGGTTGAAACATGCCAAAAAATTCTCAGTAGTGAGATCTGATACCACTTCCACATGGATGGCCTTAGTAGCAAAGCAGACAAAGAGGGCAATATACCCCTTCGTTACGAGTGGTTTACGGATTCTACCAACCTTGATATTAAAAGGGCCACAAAAGTCAATACCCACATGCTGAAAGGGTCTAGTAGCAGTAATTCTTTCAGCTGGTAGTGAACCCATAAGCTGCCTTGCAGTCTCAGCCTTCAAACGCGCACATATTAAACATTTATGCAATACCTTTTTGACCTCTCTAATGCCACTAATGATCCAATACTTCTGCGAGAGGGAACTAAGGACAAGTCTGGGACCAGCATGCAATAATCTGAGATGTTCTCTCTTAATTAATAAAGAAGTTATATGGCAATTTTTTGGAAGAATTAAGGGGTGCATTTTATCATGTGGTATATCTGCATTAAGCAACCTGCCACCCACGCGAAGTAATCCATGTGCGTCTATGAAAGGGTGTAAACTTGCAAGAGTAGTTTTCTTTTCCAGTTTAAAATCTTCAGCAAAGTGCTGTTTCTGTACACAACGAATTATAATTAAAAGAGCATCTTGCAATTCTTTAGGTGACAGATTTGAGTCAATAGCCTCTTTTTTATTTTTTAAAGTATTATTATAAAATCTATATATGTATGACACAATATCTACAATTTTATTTAAATCAGAGAATTTTTCAAAAATCTCCAATATGTAGGACTGCTCTACTTTTTGCAAGAAGCAAGAAATTTCCTCTTCATCAATTTCTGTACTACTTATATTATTTAATATTTGTTCTTCGTGACAGAAATCGGCCTTAGACAAATATTGTGGACCATGCCACCATAGAGCGTGATTTTGCAATTTTTGCGGATCTATTCCCCTTGAGAGTATGTCAGCTGGATTATCAGAAGACCTAACATGGAACCAAGAAGATTTTTGTGTAAGTTCAGCAATTTGTCGTACTCTGTTTTGAACATAAACATTATATTTTAATTTTTCGGCCTGTATCCAAGCTAGTACAATTTGGGAATCACTATAGAGATAAACTGAGAGATTAAATCTAGATGCAAGTACTCTACCGACTCTACTTGCCAACTGTGCTAGCAATAATGCACTATTTAGTTCCAACTGAGGTATTGTTAATTTTTTAGCTACAGGAGCAACGCGCGATTTTGAGCACAGTAAATTAGTCTCTACTTTTCCATTTTCATATAAAACTCTTAAATAAATACAGCAGCCAAAGGCTTTCTGTGAAGCATCAGCATAACCAACTAACTGAACCAATACTAAATTATGACTTTTTATAGATCTGAGGACTGTAATTTTGCCCATAAGTTTTAAATTTGCAAGAAAATTTCTCCATGGTAATAATTGTTTAGTAGGTAAAGTAGAGTCCCACTCTATTTTTAAAAGCCATAACTCCTGCATTATTAACTTGGCCACTACTATAATAGGCCCAATAAGACCCAAAGGGTCAAAAATTTTACCAATATAACTAAGTACCTTTCTCTTAGTATTTAAAGTTTCTTCCTCACACTGTGGGGATTGAAAAGTAAAATTATCTAAAACGACATCATATTTTAGACCAAGTGTTTTAACAACCTTATCTGTATTAAGATTAACTTCATCAAAGTATTGACGTTGAACTGGAATGTCTTTGAGAACAGAAGAATGGTTTGAACACCATTTATGCAAATTGAAATTGCCTAATCTAAGCAACTCTATCAACTGAGTTTTTAGCAGGTGTAGCTCTTCTACATTATCACAACCAGAAATGACATCGTCCACATAAGTGCTAGAAATGATAACATTAGCCGCTAGAGGGTATTGCTCCTTATATCTATTGGCAAGCTCTAATAAGCACCGAGTGGCCAAAAAGGTAGACGACTTTAGCCCATATGTGATGGTCTGCAATTGCAAGCACCTGATTGGTTTGCTGGGGTGATCTCTCCAGAGAATGTTCTGCAGGGTGGTATAGTTTTTATTAATAAAAACACACCTGAACATCTTCTCTATGTCACAAATTAAGGTGAACAAATATGTTCGGAATAGAAGTAGTATATCGAAAAGCTCACCCTGTACCACAGGCCCATTCAGCATTACATCATTTAATGAAGTATTGTTCTTACTCTTCATACTTCCGTCAAAAACCACTCGCAACTTAGTGGTCTTGCTCTCCTCATTAAAGACAGCATGGTGAGCTAAAAAATAAACAGAGCCACAGTCAATATCATATAAACTTATATCAATTTCAATTGCATGTCCCATCGCAACATACTGATCTATAAATTCTTTGTATTTCTCCAATAGCATAGGATGTTGTTTAAATTTGCGTTCTAGATACCAAAATCTTTGAAGGGCAATAGAAAAAGAATTTCCAAGCTCTAATTGTTCCTTGGAACAGATAAGTCGCATATCAACATGAAATGTATTATTTTCAAGGCATACAGACTGTTGAAAGATAGTTTCTGATCTTTGACACTCATCTGCACACTTATCGACAGGTTCAGGTAACTTCTCAGTAAGCCAAAATTTTTCCATCACCTGTTCTAATTTTAAATTATCACTTATAACAAAATTTGATACCAGGTTATTACATACCATTTGTTTGTTGCATTCTCCTATTGTGCCAGCAATAACATATCCAAATACAGTGTTTTGGAGTACAGGACCATTTGGAATCTTCATACAACCATTTAACAAGGAGTTAAAGTATATTTCAGCACCCAATAAGATTGAGATTTCTGAAGGGATATTGAAGTCACTGTCTGATAATTGAATATTTTTAGGAATCTTTAATTTAGAAATATCAACAAATTGTTGAGGCAAAGGTGTAGTAATAGAATCAACAACATAACAAGTTACATTGAATTTAACATCGTCAAATTGACATGAATTTATGTTAAAATTAACAGTTTGATTAATTTTTGAAGAATTATTGCCGATCCCAATAATATTGGTAACCTGCTGAGTAGGAATCATATTTAACTTTTCAACAACTGATTTAGTTACAAAGGAACCTTGACTGCCACTGTCAAGCAATGCTCTAACTTTAAAATCATGACCATATTTGTCAATAATTTTTACCATTACAGTAGGCAGCATAACATTACAGGTTGTAACTTGAGAATTTGAACAAAGTGAGACTGGAGTCTCTGGCTGGTCATCACAATGTAAAAGTGTATTGTGTGATTTTTTACAAATTCTACATTTAAATTTATACTTACAAACATTGTCAGCATGACTTTTCAAACAGAGGGAACATAGTTTTTTATCTTTAACAAAAGTCAGTCGAGCATCTATAGGGATCATTTTAAATTGTGGGCAATTAAAAATTGCATGTTCTTTTTTACTGCAAAAGGAACACACTAAACCAGTGGGGACAGCTAAATTAGATACACGTGTCACAGACTTACCTTTATTTTCATTATTAACTTTATGAGGGTTACTTTCCTCCAATGCTGTTGCACGTTTTTCAAGAAAAGATAAAAAGTCTGTCATTGTTGGTAATGTTTCTGGATTGCGGTCAAGTTGAAAAGCGCGATATGTGTATGGATCAATCTTTCTACAAAGCACACAAATCAAAAGTCGATCCCACTCATTGACTGGTTCGTTTAAATTTTTCAATGCATGCAACTGTTGCTGAATATTGGAAACAAATGTCCTTATAGATGCAGCTGTGCCCTTAGGCATTGATGGGATATCCAGAAGTAGGTAGATATGATTACAAATTAATCTTGACTTATTGTCATATCGTTTATTTAATAATTCTAAAGCCTCTGTGTAGGACTTATTTGTGAGAGGCAGGTTCACAATTACAGATAAGGCCTCATCTAATAAATATTTTCTTAAATAAAATAACTTCTGAACATCCGACAATGTTGTGTTGTTATCAATGACAGCAATAAACAACTCATAGAATGGTTTAAATTTAGTGTAGTCTTTCCCATCAAAAGTAGGAATGTCAATGTTAGGTAATTTTGAAGAACTGACATATCCAGTCTGGGAGGGCTCTGAATCTGACTTGTTACGTGATTTTATATTTTCATTTAGAATGGCAAGAGTTGCATAAAACTTTTCTTCAAATGCACCAACATCTTCAGAGTCCTCAGGATCTAAACTCAAAATATCTAATTGTACACTTTCGTATTGATTAAAAACAGAATTTAATTTATCCTTGCGGGCTTCTAACATATCAATTGTTGCTGAACTTATAATAGTTGGATCACTGGCAAAGTTTTCCATTCGTGTTAATGTTCCTTTGTACTGCGAACGCGTAATTTTTAGTTTCTTTAGCTCGGCCATTGCAACGCAACACAAATTCACTGTATGCTTTAACACTAGGTCACTATCACCTTTAATTAATGCACTTTTGAAGTGCTTTATGCAACTTTTCGTTGTTGTTTGTGAACTTTGTTTACTTCGTAAACTTGAAAAATTGACAATGTCAATCTGACAGTTCGTTGGCGGGATGTCAAACTTTTTCTTTGAGTAGGTATTACTTATTCAATGGAAGTACCTACCTCCGAACGGTAAAAAATTTAGGTTTTCTTGAATTTTACCACCTTGATGATGAAAATCGCTCACAATTGGCGATTTTAGGTTGATGGAGGCTGGAATTGATGCAAAGTCGGGATTTTTACCCAAACTATGAGCAGGGTGAGGCTCCGCGGGGCAACGCGGCCCGAACAAAACCACCACGCACACGGTGCAAGACGAAAAAACTTCACCAAAGGCACTGAAGTTACTTCACCACTAATTCGAAGGACCACTACGCATGTTCGAAATGAAATGCGTGTATTTTGAAGTTAATTAACTTTTATTATATTAAATAAAAGAGCACAACGTGCGCCATGACCCAGACAAATTTTCTCAGTCCAAAACAATGTTGCCAACTTAATAACTAGAGATTTACCAAAGATAATAAAAGGACGAATAATCAACTAAAATTACTAAATTAAACTATATAAACAAAAATGATTAGCTAAATAAGTATTCTATATGTTCATGTGGACTTGAACACTATGGTCACCCTATTATAACTAATACAGTATGTTACACTGTTTTGTTCATATTGTTATTGTACTGAATGTGCTGACACAAAGGCAAGTAGTGAACGTGGTGCATTGTTGTCACCACTTACAAACACAGTGGTTTATTTGTATCTTATTATAACAATTTCTTAATTCGGAAACACAGAGAATAATACAAAAAAAATATTTGTCTTAGGTACTACACATTCCATAAATGAGAAAAACTTTAACACAAACATTTTATGTCTATAACTAACATGATACATAAACACATAAACACTTATACATTTGTTAAATGCTGCTATTTTTTTCAAGTCCAAACAATGTTCTTTGTATAAAATAACTTTATTACGCACACGAAATACTGACATTCAACCGGCTTGCTTATCGCTATCTTATCACTAATTTTACAATTTAAAAAAATGACTTTTAGCCCATCCAGAAATAACATAGATAATAAGAAAAATAGACATCTATGGTATCTATGGAAATAACGACATTGCCTTCACCGTCATTTCTGAGTGTTGCCAAAGTAAAAATAACATATTCAGTTGCCATAATAAATACATTTACAAGTTTGTTAAATTAATAATAATTTGTTCTTTGACAGTTGACACCCACAGTGGATATTATGCTTGGGTATTAAAATAATACAATTTATATAATTAAATCCAAACCTCCGTAATAATCGATAAGTTTTAGTCGAATTCACAACTTAGTTTTTAATGAATGAAGCAAATATATCTAGAAAATGCGCAATATTTATTTGAAATTAAAACATGAATTTGAACAAGCTAACAATTCGTCCATCCTGATAAGTGTCGCGTCCCCGCGAACGATACAATTTAGCAAAAAGGTAGCATAAGAATTACAGAAACATTTAATACACATCGTATTTCATAGATAATATGTATTTTTCTACATGTTGCTATTACAGCTATTGTGCACTGAGCACTCCAAAAATTGTGTTCGCACATAGCGGCTTATAACGTTATGTGCACATAGCTCTTCAAAATAGTTCTCCCTACACTTACGCACATAGCAGTGTATATACTAACATGACTACGTGCACATAGCACTTCAAGTAGTTCCATTTCTACACTCACGCACATAGCAGTGTATGGATTAACATGACTACGTGCACATAGCACTTCAGGTAGTTCTGTCTCTACACTCACGCACATAGCAGTGTATGGATTAACATGACTACGTGCATATAGCACTTCAGGTAGTTCTGTCTCTACACTCACGCACATAGCAGTGTGTGGGTTAACATGACTACGTGCACATAGCACTTCAGGTAGTTCTGTCTCTACACTCACGCACATAGCAGTGTATGGATTAACATGACTACGTGCACATAGCACTTCAGGTAGTTCTGTCTCTACACTCACGCACATAGCAGTGTATGGATTAACATGACTACGTGCACATAGCACTTCAGTTAGTTCTGTCTCTACACTCACGCACATAGCAGTGTATGGATTAACATGACTACGTGCACATAGCACTTCAGGTAGTTCTGTCTCTACACTCACGCACATAGCAGTGTATGGATTAACATGACTACGTGCACATAGCACTTCAGGTAGTTCTGTCTTTACACTCACGTATGTATTACCAAAACCTTTTAGAGATGGCAAATTATTCACTTGCCATTTTTCACGTGGTACAATTATTTCCATGACGGATTCTTTTATCAAAGTACACTGACTACCAAAATCCTAAGTCAATACCATTATCTAGTCATAACGTCTTAACTTCGGCTCTATCTACCCAAACGCTCCTATTGCATTTAGGATCATCATGACCGATGCGTTTACACTTTTGGCACATAATATTGGATACTTACCTCTTCCTTTGTTGATAGATAGCATAGTGTATGACACATCAAAGAAGAGTAATTTATTGGAATGTCATGTGTGATTTGTCAATTATTTTTTTGACTAAAATTAAAATGGTTTACTTCATAAAACTATTTTCTTGTATTTAATAATGGCGACAATGGAAGAAGATTTGAGTACACTCAAACGTTCAAGAAGTGTTATTAAAGGTCAATTGACAAAACTATTCAACTACTTACAAACCTTGAAAGGAATTTCGGATGTCGAATACAATTCGCGACTTACGTCACTTTAAAAAAATGAGAAAAAATTCGACACCTTACAAGAGAAAATCGAAATTATCACTCAAAACCTCCAAGAAGAGATTGACCTACACTTTGAAATAACACAAGAAATCACAAACTTAAAGATATTGTTACACAATCTCCGGCCACCAAGAACTTCAACTGTTTGCACTCATGATACGGTTCCACCTACCACGATAGCGAGCACTACAGAGAACAACGCACGGTACCAGGTACCTAAGATTAACTTTAAACCATTCCAAGAAAAGGAAAGTTTCAAAAATTTCGTGAAACGACTGAAAACATATTTTAAATTGACAAATTGTAATGAGGATTATATGATGACTTGCGTACTACTCAGTTCCTTAAGCCCAGAGTTACATGAACGGGCATGCGACTTATGTGCACCGGAAGACCCATCACAAATTAAGTTTCAGATACTAGTGGATTTGCTGGAACAATACATAGATCCTAAACCCAGCATATGGGCACGACGCCATAAGTTTATAACGCGTACACAAGCTGAGAATGAAACCGTAACTAATTTCAGTACAGAATTGAAACATTTAGTACACGATTGCGAGTTCAACTGTGATAATTGCCAAAAGTCGCTAAATGACAACTTTTTATCACTGCAAATCATCAGAGGAGTCCGAGATGGCGAAATTAGAACGAAAATATTGCAAGACAACAAAATAACTACATTTAAGGAAATACTACACATGGCGACAGCAACAGAAATAGCTAAAGCTGACAACGATTTCATGACAAACAAACAAGATCCAAGCAACGAAGTACCAGTACACTCAGTTCAGAATAAATACAAAACCTCGGTTAAACTACTACCAAACCATATCACGTCATTCAAAGATATGCAAGGAAGATGCTTCCGCTGTGGGGATGCTAATCACAGAGCCAATAAATGCAGACACGTTAACACAGATTGCATTAAATGCGGAAAGACAGGACATTTAGCTCGTGTTTGCCTACAGGTATTAAAACAGAATACGGCTCACCAGGTGGAAGAACCGAACTCAGCTGACGATGAAAACATTTGTGATATCAATGCCGTCAACACTATTGGGTTAGATAAGTTTATGGTTGACGTAACTATTGAAGGCAAAAAGGTACAGATGGAACTAGACACAGGTGCAGCACTTTCATCAATTTCGTTGAGAGACTTCAGACGCTTACAATTCAATAAACAGATATTTAAAACAGCAGTACGAATGAGAACGTACACAGGTGAACTGATTACGCCAGTTGGAGTTACATACGTCAAGTGCAATTACGAAAACCAATATTTCCATGGAAAACTCTTTATTATCAGACAAGACGTCGACGCCATATTCGGAAGAGCTTGGATTAGAGAAATCAATATTAATATATCAGATATGAAGAAAATATCATTAGAAAGGGCCGACAGCTCAAAGTTGGACAAGATCATTTCAAAATTTTCACCAGTTTTTGATGAAAAACTGGGATGCATTCCAAATTACATGGGACATTTAACTTTAAAGGAAAACACTACACCAATTTACATTAAGCCCAGACGTATTCCCTACGCATTGAAAGAAAAGGTTGATAAAGAAATAGATCGTCTGTGTCAAGAAGGAGTCATAACAAAAACGGACAACTCAGAATGGGGAACTCCAGTCGTAGCAATTGTTAAACCTGACGGAAGCATACGTCTATGTGCTGATTATAAGGTCACCCTAAATAAAGTAATTAAAGATGAACAATATCCGATTCCTATCATAGAAGACATCTTTTCAGAGATGAACGGTGGCGAATTTTACTGCACATTAGACATTTGTCAAGCGTACCTAAATATGCAAATGGACGAAGAAAGCTCTATCCTACAGACACTGAGCACTCACAGAGGCACATTTAAGGTGAACCGCTTGATGTTTGGGGTAAAAGTGGCCCCAAGTTTGTGGCAAAAATTTATGGATAAAATTCTTCAAGACATACAGGGTGTGAAATGCTTCTTTGATGATATTATTATACAAGGATCGACAGAACTACAATTACAACAAAGATTAGAAACAGTGTTAGAAAGATTACAAGAACATAATCTCAAATTGAATAAAGATAAATGTAATTTCTTCAAAACTAGTATAAATTATTTAGGCCATACAATCGACAAGCACGGACTGCACAAAAATAAAGAAAAAGTTAGAGCCATAGTTGATGCAAAGAAACCCAACGATGTAAAGGAACTAAGAACATTTTTGGGTATGAGTAATTACTATAACAAATTCATACCTAACCTTGCGACGATTTCCAATCCGCTCAACCAATTACTACAAAAGAACGCAAAATTTGTGTGGTCAGAAGCCTGCGAAAATAGTTTCAAGAAAATTAAAGAAGAAATTATTAGTGAACGAGTCTTACTCCATTTCGACCAAAAGAAGCCCCTGGTCCTCGCTACAGATGCTTCACCGTCCGGCCTGGGTGCCGTGCTCTCTCATCGAATGGCTGATGGGACCGACAGACCAATTGCTTTTGCATCGCGTTCACTAACATCTAGCGAAAAGAAGTACAGCCAAATAGATAAGGAGGCAACAGCAATTTACTGGGGAGTGAAGAAGTTTTTTCACTATTGTTACGGAAGGAAATTCACACTGATTATGGATCACAAGCCTTTAACGACAATATTCCACCCACACAAAACCTTACCTGCAATGAGCACGATGCGGTTGTTTCACTATGCACACTTTCTTTCCGGATTCGACTATAATATTGAATACAGAAATTCAGCTAACAACAGTAATGCAGATTATCTCTCAAGATTTCCAGTGGAACGAATTTCGGAACACCATATGGACCAGCACAGTATATTTCAGCAGAACCAACTCAATGCACTTACAATTAACCGCAAAGTAATAGCGAAGGAAACAATGAACGATCCAGAATACAAAAATATAATACATAAACTAAAGAATGGACAGACCCTAAGAACCTTGGGCTACGGTGATAATGAAATTACAATTGAAGACGACTGTCTTTTTAAGGAAACTAGAGTTATGATTCCTCTAAATCTCCGGCATAACATATTGAAGGAGTTACATACAAGCCATACTGGTATACTTAAAATGAAACTTTTAGCGCGAAGCTATGTTTATTGGAAAAATATTGACAAAGACATCGAGGAATTGGTCAACAAATGTCGTGAATGTCGTCTCAAACAAAACGAACCAGAGAAAGCCCCATTACACCACCGGGAAGCTCCGACAGCGCCCTGGCAACGCATATACATTGATTTCGCAGGTCCATTACGCGGTTATTATCTCTTTATAATAGTTGATGCTATGTCAAAATGGGTAGAAATAATTCCAACTCGAACTACCACAAGTACGTGGTGTATCTCAAAACTTAGAAATTTATTCGTTGATTTTGGCTTACCGTACGTTCTGGTCTCGGACAACGCGAGGCAGTTTACTTAAAAAGAATTTTTGTCATTCTTACATGAGAACGGAGTGACTCACAAAACTTTGGCCCCATATCACCCAGCAACGAACGGTCAAGTTGAACGATTCGTCCAGACAGTAAAGAAAGCTTTGCATAGCATGGAAAATGAACTTGGCTCAATACACGAAAAATTTTAAAAATAAAATCCCAACTGCGAAGAACGCCCTCTAGGCAAACTGGGAAAAGTCCTTACGAACAAATCTTCGGTGGGCGGTTGGTGAGAACATTGTTCCACGCCATGTTCCAGCAACCACATGCGCAGACAGCACGACCCGTCTCACCCACTAACCAGACTGAACCTGATTTAAGAACATTCCGTTCAGGGCAGAGAGTCCAAATACGGAATTATAGTGGGAAGAAGAAATGGGAGTTTGGCACAGTGGTTAAACGCTTGGGCCAGCTACATTACGAGGTTTTAACGGATTCAGGGGCGACGGGGAGAAGGCACATTGACCAAATGTTAAGCACCTCGATCGACAGAGCCATAACGCAGTAATTAAGGGCGGAGACCTATTAGTGCTTTCTCTAGGAGGAGTTTGCAATCTGTGACGCCTCTGCCTATTATGACTACGAGCTCTTAAACTATTGGTCTGTTCATAAATCTTCGTGTCTGTTGATGGCGTACGCGATGTGCGACGTTGCAATGGAGATATTACGACTGACCTGCTTCGACTTCTTGAGTGCGACTCAACCCTTGGAGGTGATCTTCTCGATCTGCGCCGCTCGGAGCTACGACCATCGGTGTGGGGCGATGCTGGTGAGCGACGGCTTCGCCTGGGCGCAGTTGGCGAGCGACGACTTTGCTTCAAGTCTTCAACACGTGTCCGATATCGGCTGCGTCTCGAGGGCCCTCCCAGCACAATGCTGTGATGACTCCCGGTGGACTTCTCTGACCGGTCGCTGGACATATTCACCCAATTGTACAATGTACAATTTACACTGTCCAACGGTCTGAAAAAAGCAATTAAAACAACGAGTACCTATTTCATTGAATGTAAACATGTTATCAAGTTAAAATCAGGTAATAATATGATAATTGAAATTATTATTTGCCTCCTATGTTTTATTAAATTAATTATGTCTGAGGGGAGGGCAGAAAAATATCTATCATACGCGTCCATGTAATCATGTTTGTTCTATACCTATAAGTGGAATAAAGTTGATTTCACTATCCTTTGGAGGGGACATCACACAACACAAAACCAGGGTTCACCGATACCTTTCAGTGAATACCAGTATAGGGCATAGCCAACCACTATTTTGTAATTTGAAATAATTACGACTAAAAGTAGTTCACTACAAGTAGCTATGATTACATGTAATCTAACCCCAGCAATTTAGTTACATAAAGTAATCGTTAATCTGATCACTTTAGATCTAAGAATATCTTGTTTTGTAAGTAAATATATTCAAAAGTTAATATTTACAAGTATTCGTTAATTAATCAATAGCAAATTGATGTAATTCTATATACCCACAAAATTATTTGTAAACCTGGACCGGTATGAAAAACCATCTTTATTTATTTTTTTATATTTTTATTATCGATTTATTTATATGAACAAGACCTAGATGTGTACGTATATTTATTTATTTTTGAATTATTCAAATCGGACATTCTATTAAAAAAATATAACGAATTTAAAAATGTCAATCTAAACAAATAAGTAATAGAAAATAAACGATTTCATTTTAAATTTGTTAATAGAAAATAATCATACTATATTGTAGTAGCTAGAATATTGTTTGCATGTAAAACACAAAAAACGAAATAGTTTGAAGTTAAACGTAGCTATAAAAAGTAATCACGTAATCGCAACCACAATTCACAGCCAGAGATCATTTTTTTTACTAAGATTATTTCATGTAATCCATTATTATGATTACCCACCGCAAAATACGGTCGCAGCCAATAAGGATTACTAGATTACACCTTACCATATGATATTCTAGATAACGTCTCATTAAGATTTATTCATTATTGATATGTTCTACCTGCAGTATTGTAATATCACTATGGATAGAACTACTGTCACGCTTTCAATAAAAATCACACGAACACAAATCATTTAAAATAATTAATTAACTATTTACATGCCTTAGTGTGGACGTATGATCACACCAGGGTGGTAGCAATAGCTACACCATAATTCCCTGGGGTTATCCCTGCTTCTGAATTGTTAAATGCTGCTATTTTTTTCAAGTCCAAACAATGTTCTTTGTATAAAATAACTTTATTACGCACACGAAATACTGACATTCAACCGGCTTGCTTATCGCTATCTTATCACTAATTTTACAATTTAAAAAAATGACTTTTAGCCCATCCAGAAATAACATAGATAATAAGAAAAATAGACATCTATGGTATCTATGGAAATAACGACATTGCCTTCACCATGAAGCTATAGAATAAACTGGAGGCCAAACTCCTCCATACCTACTTGAAGCAAATAAATTTGACCTTGACTGCATTCTATCTCGCTCCTTAGGTCCCCCTCCTCTCTTTCTAAATAGGGTGTCCACACAACAACAAAGTAAAGAAGACAATTACAAATAGCAACAGAGTAGACACGTGATTTATGTGAAAACGTACCTATCAAATTATCTAAGGTCAATTTCAATTTATTTGCTTTCCAAAATGTTAGAAGGAATATAAGTATAATTAATAAATAATATTAGTAGGTGTTAAAAGTTTAGACCAATTTAGTTTATCTGGTCTCTCGGTCTAACTATGAAATTGCCATTTTTTCAGACTCAAAAACAGTCCAAATTAATGTCTGTCTATATAAAAAATTAAGTCCTCCAGGCCGAGTTTTCGGCCGCGGCGGCCAATCTCAACGGAGACTAGCCATCTGCGCGGGAAATATTATAGTGCACAAGTGTGTGCGCAAACACAGGTGCACTCTCTCTTCCCTCACTCTCATAGTCCGATGGGACGGCAATCCGACACGACCGGAGATAGATCAGGCGCAGGACCAACTGCTTTACGTGCTTTCCTAGGCACGGGGGTGTCACACCGCCAACTTCCAAACTCCGGGCTGCTACTGAGAAAATCCAGATAGAAAAACCCAATAACACTGCCCGACCTGGGAATCGAACCCAAGACCCTGCGCTCAGCAGTCGCGCTTGCGACTACTAGACCAACGAGGCAGTTATACTGTCTATATACCCAGTAAGTAAAGGTAGAATAGGCGAAGGATTTAGTAACGGAATTATAGATAAACTGGGGCTGGGGGGTAGGACGAGAACGGGGACCGACAGGAGTGCGGGCGGCAGGTACCTGCTTCCCGCACCTCTGTGCCCCGCTGAGGCGAGGACGTAACTAAACGGTTCATAAGAGAAAATTGGCTGTTTAAATAAAGATTTTAACGGTGATTAGTTTTGCTATTTTTGTATTACTGTTTTTTTTTCATAACAATGAATGACTTAAATTAAATACTTACCTACCTAATTTAATTAATTTACTTCAATGTAACAATAAAAAAGTACAAGCCAATTTCAAATTATTCAAGAACAAACGGCAATTTCATACTTAAATAATCTAATATTTTAAATGAACCAGCTTTAAAATATAATTTAAAATAGGTACAGTGAACAGCTTGTCAGGTGTAACACTTTGGACTTAGTACTGCCCTTATGTAGATAGAAATAAAACAAAGTAGGTCATAAGTACACAATCATTATATATTTTCATTTATATGTATTTACAGGTTACTAAATAGTACAGTTTTATGATGTTTTTGGCGTTTCCCTCGTAAAGGGCCAAGAGTTGATTCCATTTTGCTTTTCAAGTAAGCTTTTATACGCATTTTGAAAAACAAACTTGAAATATTTTTTAATAAATTTATTTCGTGCAATTCATCGCAAGTTATTGATTCAGAAACTGGATGTATAAACAATTGCGTTAAAGACGATAAAAAATGTTGCTGAACAATATTAATCATATTTTTTTCAACTAAATTTGAATTTAGCTTATTTAATGAAACTGTATGTCTGAATACTTTATCTGCGTATTTCACGATTTTGTATGCTGAAACAGAAGGGAAATGTAATTTTCCTCTATTTACAAAGGTTGTAAATGTATCGAATTTATTTATGTCCATTGCATACAAACGGTCTTTTTGGGAACCATTTTCAGCTAACAATGAATTTTGGCAATGTTTACACGAAATGTGAGTCAACATTTGTTTAATAATATATCCCGTGATATAGAAAAGTATATTTTCCTGATAGGGACTTGTTTCGACGGACTGAATTAACGCGGCTAATTCATGTACTTCCGCCTCACATTCTGGTTCCAGTGGTGCCTCTAATAAATTTTTATGTTTTTTACTAAATTCCAGAACGTGCGATGATTGGAACCCGTAGTCTACGCAATTAGCGTTTACTGAAGGCTGGACAGAATTCCGAAAACATAATTTTCTCATAATGTAACGAAATTCTAGGGGACTTGGATTATCTTGGGCCCGACCACGTGCCCTGATACAAGAAAAAAATATTTCCAAGTTATCCTGGGAACTTTTAAAAGTCAGTAAATATTTCAGAGGATTTACTTCCATAGTACACAAATCTGTAACTAGGGATGATAGACAGGTCATATTCATCAAAAAACCTAAGGCAAATGTTTTCCTTCTGTGGCTTAAAATATTCTGACCATTAATATTTAGGGACCTAAGGTATGTTTCAGTTTCGTTAAATATGCCTTCCCAGTAATTTTTATTCTTAAGAGAAAGCGGGGACTTGTAACCAGTGTCAAAAGGGGATTTAGAATTCATAATGTCAAATATCCTGTCGATTACACGTAAAAATTCTATTGTAGGTCCACTATCTGCAAAATCTGGGTTTCCGCTAGCTTTTAAAAAATGCAAAGAATCAGCTACAGATGAACTTATGACTTGGGCGGCAAGTTTTACATTCATTTTTTTATTTTTAAAATCTACATGTGTGGCGCTCAATCTATTGGCAAATTTTAAACCTTCTTTCATTTGAATTTCATGTAATTTTTTTATGAATTCATATGAAATATTTCCAGCTTCAGATGTGATAACAAATTCAGCTAAAGTATTTCGTGCTAATTTTAGCATGTGAGCTGCATCTAAAAGGCAATAAACATTAGTTACACTATTTGGGTGCAAAATATATGGCTTCCAATTGTCTTCTTCCAAAGAACAGCCTAGACATTCATAGGCTTTTATATTTGAAGCTGCACCATCACAAGTCAAGCTGCGTACGGTAATACCAATTTCATGTAATAAAATTATTGCAGTATGTAATAATTCTGCTAGCAGATCCCCCGATAGGCAATTCTGAATGAAAAAATAAGCTACCGGACATTTAAAGTAGTGGCCGTAAGACACTATTTGAAAAACAAGTGCTTCAGATGCTAATTGTTCGGGATCATTAACAGTGATTTGCCCTAAATCGACATATCCAAAGATTTTGCCTGTTTTTTGATCAGGAGATAAATCCTTTTTCACGGACATACCGTCAAAGATAAGGGCCACGTTTTTTAAATATATCTTGTCGGATTTCAATACCTCTTGCTTCAAATAGTCTAATACTTCAGTTAAAAAGCCAACGTTGCAATTGAAAGTTGCTAAAGACCTTCGTAATGTTTCAACATGAGGCAGAGCAACAAGTTTTTTTTAGGAATTCGTATGCTTTTGGCGAATAAAAGTGTAATGTTAACGCAAACGCTTTAACTTCATCGCTATACCGCACACCACGTGGATCAGCTGGCGGTTTTTTGAATATTTTACATATATTTGCAAAATTGCCTTTAATAATATTTTCAATTTCAGAATTGTTTGTATAGTCCCGTATAGTCGCAAGCAGTGACTTCATATTATCAATCTTATTTTTTTGTCGTGCAAATTTTTGTACAAGGCTCTTGTTCCGTTTCTGCAAAATTTCTTCTCGTTTTGTTTTTAATTTTACTTGTACACTTTTTTCTAAATAGGAAGGTCTCATGGGCGCAGTGTTTTCATCGCCGACCTAAAATGGATATAAATTTATTAAATTTAAATATCACACGATTCTAGGTAGGTAGGAAGAGAAGTTATATGCACGATTTTTTAAGACTTTTTTCGATATAATGTTTAAAGTACGGCAATCTGAGTAATCTAGATTTTTAAAGAATGTACTCATTTCTAAATATGAACATATTACTTTGCTATGGTAAAAACGCGACATATACTTTTAGATAAAGTGCTAAAAAGTGAAAGTAACAAACTTTACCTCGTTGTCGACATTAATTCCTCCCAGAACTTCTCTACAGCATATTTTTTTCTTTGGAGGTAAAATATCACCTTGTCCTGCAGTCTTTGAAGGGATGTTTTCAATTAAATTATCACCTTTCAAAAGTTTTTCAAGGTCAACAATCGGGGTTAACATAGTTGCACTGCTCTTTGGTAATGATTCTTCGTGCTAAAAACGTAAAATAAATAGCTATAGATATACAAACACGAATTATGTATCAATTAAAAAATGGTAATGATAATAAATACTATTTATTTGTTACCATAGCAAGACTATCTGACAATCCCCAACGAGATGTTGAAGGTGTAGAAGGGAATATGGTATCATGTCTCACTGTAGTATAATAAACTGATACTGAAGATGGATCACTTTTCAGTTTGGATTGTTCCAACTGAAAAAAAAAAAATTGATTATTCTGTCTTATAGAAACTGACGTTAAGCAATTAACACATTCAGTGAGAAAAAAGCTACAGACGCCATAACAATAGAAATTCTATTGTCTCATTCACTGTCCCTGAATGTGTTAAGTTACTTCGAGACCATTTCTTCATGACATAGTAGATAGAATAAATAAAAATATCTTGTTCCTTAGCAATTCCCAAATTCCTTTTTTGAATCAGAAAGTGACATGAATACAGTGAACTGAACAAAATAGTAAATTAAAATTGTCTATGAAGGATAAACATAAACAAAATCTATACTAAGTGCGAGTCTTTTATGTTCGAATGTTAAAACATTTAAATATATGTATAATATTTTCCTGTGTCTAAATATAAAATAACAAATTTGAATTAATTCTAAAATGAAATTTTGAATGCAGTATACAATGGTATTAGTTTAATGAATACACAAGCTAGTTATTTTATGGACATGTAAAAGTTGGATCAAGCGAGCTAAAAAAAAACAAACTGCTGTCACCAGTCTGTATTTTTTTGCTACTAATTAAGTCTAACCTACGGATTTTTACTTACCACATCAGAATAAAAGGGAATAGCTGTAGGTTTTAACCGATTCTCCGTTATATAATCGGTAGCCACAAAATGATTACTGCATATTTTTGCAGTTTCATTAAATTTATTTTTTAACTTTACACTTGATAGCCATTGGCTTCTCCTTGTTGGATCCTTAGGAAAACTAAAAATGGAATTAAAAAAAAACAAAGTTCATGTTATATTGTTAATAGTAATGAAGTCAAAGTAATAAAATATTGTAACATAAATGTATGCCTATATTTATCTGTGGTATAAATTATAAAAATATGTGTGCATTTTGCATTACATATTTTTACATTGTGTGCAGTTTGTGCTTCCATTAAGTCTAGTTATGGCTTAGTTAGTGCAAAAGTTTAGTAGTAAACACAAAATCTCAAATGCCTTATAATCAACAATGAGAGATCTTATTAGCCTTACTTAACTAAACCTGCTGGTAAATAACCCTTAGACTGAGACAGATACGAAAATCACTTTATCGCCCTTTCATGGTCATGACTCATGGTCACCCTATTAGTGTTTACTTTACTGTTGTTTCATTAGTGAAATTCTGAAATATTGCAACTGAAACCTATTGAATAATATTAATTTGGAAACTGGGTTATCGTAAATGATCGAAAAACAAAGGGTTAATAATACAACTATCATGTTTGATAAATTGCAAACAATAATTGATTATGTCAATTTACGACTCACCTGTGAAATATCAAGGAATATCCAGGATACCATTTACTTCCACAACCTAGGACTACACATTTTTGAACCATTTTTCACGTTTTGATAGCGAGAAACGTTTTAGTATAAATCACAACTTTCGAGTCGATAAAATTAGAAATTGACATCCGCCATATTTACACATGCGGTGTTACCGTTGTTTGAGGATGCCAGTTACCACAACAATGGGGAAATTCAGAAAAATAATTGAGATGATTTAATTCAGGAATTTGCTTAATTACCTAATGGAATATAATATTACGAATTAAACGTTTTAATAACAATTCGGGAATATTGAATAATGAAATTGAAATAACTGAGTCAAAAGTTACGAATTTCTATTTATTTACAGCTTTGTATCTGCCTGCAGCATTTTGCGTACCATTTTTTACTATTTCATTGTAGTGGTTGCTTATTATACACTTTGCTTATGTTTTTCATCTTGGATTCAATTTTTGAGTAGATTTCACGTAAGTACAAACTAATTCATAGTTAAACTCTTAAGTCTAATGATGTTAGTGACGACAAAGAATCCATATTATTACTGTTATCAAAAAGTTTATGAAACAGAAAAATAAAAGTAGGTAATAATATCAGTAACTTTTATGAAACAGGTCCCGGGCAAATTTAGATTTATGAGATAGCCACCCAGGAGTCCAACGAAAGGTCAACAGAGTTTATACCTACTTGGCTTCAACTAAAAGTACTGGGTTTGGCCTCCAGTTTATTCTATACCTTCATGGCCTTCACCGTCATTTCTGAGTGTTGCCAAAGTAAAAATAACATATTCAGTTGCCATAATAAATACATTTACAAGTTTGTTAAATTAATAATAATTTGTTCTTTGACAGTTGACACCCACAGTGGATATTATGCTTGGGTATTAAAATAATACAATTTATATAATTAAATCCAAACCTCCGTAATAATCGATAAGTTTTAGTCGAATTCACAACTTAGTTTTTAATGAATGAAGCAAATATATCTAGAAAATGCGCAATATTTATTTGAAATTAAAACATGAATTTGAACAAGCTAACACATTTAAACATAAACACTTATACATTTAAAAATATTGTTTATAACTACTCTACAAAATAAAACGCACGGGTGGCTTAACAATTCTGCCACTACGTGTGGTACGAGTTACTAACTTATCGCTATTAACATTTGTGTTAGTTTCTTCATTGTCTCTAAATTTTATCGGACTATTACTACTAGGTGTCATTTTCTTAGAATTTCCATCATTGTCATATTCTGATTCTGCGAGGACATAAGCAGGTTTCAACCTGTCTAGGTAAATATCTATCTGTCTATTGCTTAATTGAACCTTAAAAACCTTATCAGATCTACTTATAACGCTATAGGGGCCTTCATAAGTGGGAGTTAATGGTTTTTTTACTGCATCGTTTCTAATAAACACGTGCGAACAAGAACGTAAATCTTTATACACGAACACTTTTCGCGAATCGCTACCCGCTCGTGACTTGGGCTGTAGGCTACGTACAAGCTCTCGTAATTTTTCTACATATGTGTACTGATCGACCGATGTCGTACTTACCTCGCCGTAAAAATCGCCTGGTAGGCGCAATGGTTGTCCTAAAACCAACTCTGCTGCGCTAAGGCCGGTTTCACCACTGACAGCTGCACGAAGTCCGAATAACACTGTATTTAACTCATCATCCCATGAAGTTTTATCCGTTAACCTACATGTGAGAGCTACCTTTAACGAGCGGTGCCATCTTTCTATTTTGCCATTGCTCTGCAGGTGATAGGGTGTAGTCCGTATTCTCTGGACACCTAACAGCTTAAGCAAGTTTTTAAACAGCTCATTGTATTGACCATAATATTATTTCTACATAAGTACGTGTTCACTACTGCCTAGCTTACGCGGGACTGTGTCGGCGAGCCCGTTGCCGCGCCGTCGTAATATGAGCCGTGTCAGCACTTTTGTCCCTACAATATCAAACGATATTGGAAGAGCTTAAAATAAAATACTGTAAAAATTTATATCAAATTTTCGGTTTCGTAAGTTTCTTAAATTGAAATCATAACAATCGTGTCACCGCACTACGTAGGTCAATAACTTTCCACGTTACTTGCAAATATCACGATAAATCTCTTCTGTGATGTGCTTATTTCAATTTGAAAAGTTCGGTTTCTGGTATTAATATATCAAAAATTCTCAATACTTCCGAACATCTAGAGATAGGATTAAAAAACCCTTCCAATATGGTTTGATATCACCCAAAGAAGCCGTGCCCTTGGTATGTATATACCCTTTCCGTTACACGTTGTAGACCCCACAGCATAGGTTTGATTAAAAAATATTATAGGTTTGATTATAAATACAAATGACAGCCGCAACTAAACAGCTTATCGTGTTTTCCAAGGCACGCGGGAATCTCGTTATGTTAAGAATTACACATCCGAGGTTCGACCTCGGCAAGCATTGAATATTTTCACAAAATTGAGCGCAACAAGTAGGTATCGATACCAGGCGCTTCGAAGACTCCGAGATATACCTATGTTTTTCAATCCGTCGTCCTTGCACGTACACCACACGACAGTGATATAGTAATATCGTACCTTTTTCGTATGAATGGAATAACACCTCATTTGTTAAACGGGAAGAAGGGGAGTCGGTGTGGAAAATATGCATTGTACGTATATCTATGTTCCAGGAAATAAAGGGGAAACGAACGAATAATAATTTATATCACAATGACGTAGGATGTGTGGAACGTAGTTGTGGCCCGAAATTGGCAAATATTTTGAAGGAAAATATGAACTTGACACAGATAAATCAACATCCTCGACGTCATATTTCATCATCATTTATCATGTGCTTGACCTCTTCTTGACCATGGTGGGGTCAGTCTAACCAGATACAGCTAATTACTAGTATTTTACACAGAGCGCGGTCAACAGCTTAACGAGCTTTTCAAGACACGGTGGAATCTCGATATTCAAAGATGTTAGCTTAATCTTAAATATCGACCTGTTCGGCTGTTATAACTTAGTCTCCTTGACGTTATATTGAAAGGTCAGAAAACCATATCGATTGTCCTACAAGCTCTACACAGCTATATACGGTAGTTAATAGGCTGTCTGTTAGCAGATTGAGGACGAAATGTTCTACAAAGGAGCTGTGATCAGTGTATCTCACGTTGTGACGGGTCATCTGTACTCTACGCTTGTTGTCCGACACTCAACGCGCAGATGAGTCATACGGCAACGGCCAGTGACGCGGGGCTACCTCGGAAAGTAATACGTACGTACCAATAGTAAAAATTGGCCAAGTGCGAGTCGGACTCGCCCATGAAGGGTTCCGTAGTAACTATAATAAATATATTTATTTAAAAAAAAAAACCTTGAATATTTCTTAAAACTAGCTTATTTACAATTCTTACAACTACGCCAAGTAACTTTGTTCTTCATAGAATTTGTATGAATTACAAAGTTATATTTGCGGTTTTAGAAAATATACTGTATCTCAAAAACTACTCACTCAATCTCATTCAAACTAATTTTGGTTGAAAGTTTACATTAAGACCTACAACTAATGTATTTTTTAGATTTTTTACTTCGCTATTATAGAAGTTAGAGGGGGTGGACACACATTTTACCATTTTGGAAGCGTATATCTTTTAAACGATTAACTTTATGAAAAAGTTATTTTAGAAACCTTAATGTCATTTTTAAAGACCTGTCTATAGATACCACACACGTATAGGTTTCATGAAAAAAAATATTTTCAGTTTCAGTTCCATGTATGGGGAGCCCCCTTTACTTTAAATATTTTTTTAAATATTCTCTTAAAATCGAAAAGCGGTTCACAGAATACATCTACCTACCAAGTTTTACATGTATAGTCCTAATAGTTTCGGAATAAAATGGCTGTGACATACGGACGGACGGACAGACAGACAGACGGACAGACATGTCGAAACTATAAGGGTTCCGTTTTTTTGCCATTCGGCTACGGAACCCTAAAAAGGAACAAAATTAGTTAGCTAAGGAGTGGAATCCCCTGCCTGGGTCTTTAAGTCAAGAGTGAATAGGAATATTAATTTATTTAAAACAAAATTATATAAATGGTTGAATGGACATAATTTTTATGATATTAATGATTTTTTTAGTATTAGGACATAACTTGATGATATTAATGATTTTTGGATTATGTTAATGTTTTTTTTGTATTAAGACAATATTTGATTTATTAATTATTTTTTTAAGTATTAAGACATAATTTGATGATGTTAATGATTTTTTTTAGTATTAAGACATAAGTTTGAATATGGTTTTAATAGTTATTAACAAAAACATAATATGTGACATTTCTTTGACATTTTTTTTGCATGCAATTTATAGATATTATCTATACAGCTAAACATGTGCACTTTTTATAACCATTTTGTAACACCTTTATACTATGTTTAATGCAAATAAAGACTTATCTTATCTTATCTAAGTGCGGTCCATCTTCGAACAGAAGTGTCACCATCGCTTACTATTAGGTGAGATGACGGTGAGAAGCAAGCTTATCATCAGTCATAAAATAAAAAATATATGACACGCATTTATCTTCTCGTTTCAAGATCAAACTAGGCGAGGACTCTCATTCATATGAGAAATGGGATAAACATACCGACAAAACATAGCTCCTGACAACTAGCAAATAAAAAGGAAGAAAAAGTTTGTCAGCTTTCAAGAACTGTTGGCGGAATGGGACAACAGTTGAAAAAAGTAGGAAATATCCGACCACAGAGAGCAAGCCACAACAAACCGCGTTTTGTACAAAAAGTCGCGCCCGCGTAAAAGGATATCCCTGTCAGAGTAATAATTCTTTAAGGATAGTGAATTGCATGGAGACGAGACTAAGGCTTAGCGCCACTGATTGACACTCAACACAGTTTTCAGTTTAACGCGGCCATATTCACTTATTTGTATTCTCTGTGCTCGCGTCTTCGATCGCGTTAGTTGTTTTTCTGAGTTAATCCTGATCCTGTGGTTGTTCTTGGGTAAGAAGTAGCCTGTATATTATCTTATAAACTCCTTATATTATTATCTTCCAGTAAGTCTTATATCTGTATAGACATTCCAGAGATTAGTCCGGACAAACAAAAAGAAAGATAGGCAAAGATTTTATAGAGCTTGGTGTTGTACTATCGTGTTAATTAGTTCTTTATACAACATTAAAACACCAAACTTTTAGCACTTGCCAAATCGCACTTCGATTTAATTTGTATGTAGCACGTTTAAATTCTACCATATTTCACGAGTGCCTTACCAGCTATGCCAGGTCTATATTCCCCTCTTTCTATTTTACAAAAGGTCCGTGTTGATTAGTAAAAATGACGCTTTCAGCAGATTGCGGTAAAAAGCCTGACTTTGCTAATACGAGGTCGAGAAACCAGTTTGATATAAATGAAAGGGATTTTGTTGCGGCGCCATCTTTTCCCATGTGTGCTGTAAGAAGCGATTAGGGGATCAGATGGATACGCGGCAGCCTCGGCCGACATTAATATAGAACCGATGTCAATATGTTCACGTCTGCGGTGCAGCGCTGCGAGACGATTATTATAAGAAACAATCATCTAAGCCGATTATTATGAGAAATTTATACTGAAACACAATATTTTTGAAAGAGAATAAAAATGTTATTGAAACCAGAATCTGACTAGATATTCAACGTAATTATGGACGTCTATCTCCCGCGATCTTTTCATCCCATCTAGAAACAAACTGGAGTCCGCGAGCCTGCCGGCTTTTTTTCTCAAATCCAGATATTTACTTTGTTAACTTTAAAGTGAATTTTTTTTACAAATTTCACTTTTAATTGTGCGCTTTTTTGTTGAAGCACAATTGGATTTTTGTATAATTTCCTATTCGCCGTGCTCTGTTAAGGAAATGAGAAACAACGCGCTAAACGCCCCAGCATCGTGGAATATTACGAGATTAGGTTTTTTGTAATCACTTGTTAGGGCCGCCATCTTTTCTTCTTTTGAGGTCATTATTTAAAGATTGATGAGGAAGATGAGAAAGCACGTGCATGTTTTAACTTCGTAAAATAGAAAAGGGGCCCATTCTATTACTTGGAGGGATGTAATCAATAAAAATGTTGACATTATATTATAGAATATGTCTTGGATATCATGCAAGGTTCAATTGTTACTTGTCAGGAATCGCAAGCTGATCTCCGGCATGGGCATATGGACCCAGCCCGGGTCGACGGTGCATCGTGTTCCGCGCGCGCCTCAAAGAGCTGTCAGTGACGGAACCCGATTGGGACATCGCCTGCCGGAGTGCGCGAATGTTGTAACGAGCTACTACGTGCCGGACAGCAAGGGCTACTGACAGACAGGATTTGTTTTAGTCAGTACACGTTTAACCCTCCCTTCCGCTTCACTCAGTGCGGGAGAAGTCATTTAATGATTTCCCCCCGAAAAAAAGGTGCTATAACAACATTTTAAAAAAAGGTGAGGTGTAAACGTGTTTTTATAATTTACTAGTACTCACGCGGGGCTTCGCTCCCGTGGATTCTATCACGGTAAAACATAACTCTCCTTTTTTGCAGTCGCGTAAAAAGTAGCCTATAACCTTCCTCAAGCTTCAAGCTACTTCCATACCAAATTTCATCCAAATCCACCCAGTACTTTCGAAGATTAGCGCGTTCAAGCAAACAAACAAACTTTTCCGCTTTATAATATTAGTATAGATTTTATTCATAAGATCGGGCGGCATATCATGATTATGGAAATACGTGATATATTTCGCGATCACGAACACAGATTCAGACGGAAACGGAAATAGAAATTGAAAGCATGACAAGGAGATATTTTGTACGAAATAAATACTGAGAAATATTTTAGAGTCATCATACTGATAAGTTGGCAATATTTATTTCGCTGGCTGATAGATGTGACATGTTGGGGCGATGGATACACAGCCAGCAAGTGGACATGCTCCAAGATCAACATATCGCACCGCACGCAGCTTGTATAAGTAAATGTTTCTAACATTCACATTAGGTAAAAGTTCACATTGTTACTAACTAATATGGAAGCAATAATAAAATAAACGGATAACTTATATGTATAAAAAACGTGTTCAATATATCTTATACAACGTGTAATGGAAACCCTATATCAATCCAAAAGGGCTGAAGACAACATCTGGTATGGAGTCTCTATGCCCAGTTTCAGCACAAAATAAGTGACTCAAAGAATTGGTACGAAATTATCGGTTTCATATGTTTCTTGAATATCAATCATAACAAACGTGTCACAGCACTACGAGGGTCAATAACTTTTCACGTTACTTGCCTATAACACGATAATTCTCTTCAATCTTCTTAATTTGAAAAATTCAGTATCTGGTATCAATGTATTGAAATTTCTAATGAGTTCCACACATGAAGACATAGGATTACCAAACCCTTGTCATATCGTTTGTTATCATCCAAGGAAGCCCGTGCACTTGGTATGTATATACCCTTTAAATTACACGTTGTATAATTCCTCCGAAACGGCTTGTGATTTTTATGATTTTTTGTGCATGTTTTATTATTTGTTGCGTAGGTCTAAGAATAGGTTGTAGGGTTGTTTGTTTTTCACTAGAAATATTTGATATGGAGAAACAACGTTGGCGGGGTAAAATACTTATATTATTTTATGAACACGAGTTACGAGGTCATGGGTTCGAGTTCAAATAGGTACTTTGCGAAATTTTCATTATCACTGCTGCTCTCAAACGGTGAAAAAAAACCTCGCGAGGAAACCGTCGGAGGTTGTCGGACTTTCGGAAAATTCGAAGTCGTGGTAACATCCACTAACCTGCACTGGGCCCGCGTGATGGCTTGCGGCCCACTGCATTCCATTGAGACGCGACCTGTGACCGAGCAGTGGGAAACATACGTTCACTGTGTTTGTATGTTTATCTTCTTAGCGATTATAATACTCTTACCTGTACGAAGGTTTCTAAGAAAAGCAATTCGAGTGAGTCTACTAATCTCTGTCACTAAAGCAGTGTGTCCGACGTTCCTACTGGTATGTACCACAAGTGTCACGTAGTGCCCGTCCCTTACTGGAGACTAATGTGGCACCATTAGGCAGTGCATTTCATGTTAGAATTCAAAGTATTTAGTACGGAGGACGTTACAAATGCCACGACGTTTGTATGGTCTTAGTCTTGCCCTTATATGGTACGTTGGGGTGCGACTGAGTGAGAAGCTGTAGCGGGCGCAACTTGGAATCATGTCAAAAAGAATAATGTAAAAACAACTACAACCATATCAGCTGATAGTGGTCGTTTTTTTTTTTTTTTTTAATCTTTATTAAGTTGATTTGGGGTTTTTATCTCAATGGATACGCCAACCCCATCATGCCGAACACAAGCTTCAAAAAAAATTCTTAATTAAATTTAAAGGAGAATACTAATCAATATAGTACACTAACTCGCTAAATCTTTTTGCTACATCTGACTTCGGTTGAGCTAAAATTGATTGTATTAAACCTACCTGTAATATATTTAAACTAAACTCATTGATTAGCCTTCTCCTTTCCTCTTGGTTCTTGACACACTCCATCAACAAATGATGTACATCCTCTAAAACACTGCATGCGTTGCAGTTGGGAGAATTTACTTTCTTCATGAGAAATGCAAACTTTGCTGATGGATAGTGTCCAGACCTTAATCTTACAACTAACTTAACATAACTTCTACTTAAGCTACTACTGTCAAACCAGGGCACTTGAGGAAGCTCATTTTGAACAGTTTTGTACCATATACCTTTATCTAATGATTTCCTGTTAAAATGTTGATTCCAGTTATTGAAACATCTTATTTTAAATTTTGATACGTATTCAACATAATCTGGTATGAAGTTCAGCTCGATTCCTTCCTTTGCTGCCAATTTAGATGAGCAATCAGCTTCCTCATTACCCTGCAAACCAAGATGCGCTGGAACCCATTGCAACTTCAACTCTGTGCCAATTCCCATAAACATGAGAATATATTTTAAAATGTCGTAACCTATCGATGTGCCTCTGAAGCCAGAGGCACATCGAGCCACGTGATGCAATGCACTTTTGCTATCAGTAAATATAACAACCTTATCATATTTTTTTTTCGTTACATAGGACAAGGCTTGCAAAATTGCAATGAGTTCCAACGTCATGATAGATACATTGGATACTATTTTAAAACCTACTCTATAATTACAACTGGAATCGTAAAACGCTGCACCTAATCCGTGAGCGCCCTTAGACCCATCTGAATATAGTTTCTGCCACCCATGGTAATTAATATTCAATTCTCTCACGACTTCATTGAGTAAAGCGTTGGGCTCGTACCTTGTTTTAGCCAGCGATACACATTCTAAGCCCATAACTAAGCATTTATGAAAATCAACAGCTGATAACCAAATATCAAAAGTAAACATTCTAAGAATATCCACAGAAACACCTTCAGTCTGTTTTACATCCTCAATTGTTTGTGCGAGTAGAGGCTTTTTTTTATTAACCCAATAACTAATTTGCAAAAGCGCCCTCAATTCAGAAAGTACACAAGTATTACTATTATTAGACCAAGCACTGATTTTTAATAAATACTTATAGGCTAAATATTGTCTTCTTATAAATAAAGGGGCAATGTGTAACTCGCTCTCCATAACATGAATTGGAGTACTTTTGATAAAGCCGCCTATTATCCTTAAGGCTTGATTCTGAATTTTATCGAGTTTACTAATATGACTTTTTGTACTATTATCGTATAAAACTGATGCGTAATCAATACGACTTCTAATTAAGGATATGTACAATCTTCTCAAATGTATCATGTGCACCCCCCAAGAACTTCCTGCTAGTAATTTTAATATATTTAAGAATTTTGAGCATTTGTTGACCACTTCATTAATGTGTTTTCCCCAGGTTAGACTCCTATCTAGCCATATGCCCAAATACTTGATATTTTCTGAATAAACCAAGGGCTCTTCTATTCTTAGCACTGGTAGTTTTTTCCTGCGACCTCTACTGAAAAGACAATATTGTGTTTTATTTGCCGAAAGTACCAACCCTAGTTCATTTAATAGCTCTACAACTAAGGCTAAACCATTTTGTACATATCTTTCACATATTTGAATGTCCTTATTAGTGACATATATTACAAAATCGTCCGCGTATTGCAAAACTGATACATTTTGAAGTCTATGACATATCTTGTAAGTAATTAAATTAAAAAGCAACGGAGACAGAGGGTCTCCTTGTGCTAGACCTTTATTTGTGAATCTGCTTATTACATTACCGTCACATAACTTTATTTTCAAATTTCGCTGATTGAGAAACCTCCACAGATACTTACAAAGCTTGGAACCAATCCCTAAACTATCCAGAACATATGATGCTGCGTCTATTGAAACATTATTATAAGCGTTCTCAATATCCAAAAAACAAGCTAATGTTGGCAAATTCTTGGAGAATCCAATCTGGATACTAGTTACTATATGACTCAAGCAGTCCAAACAGGACTGTGATTTTCTAAAACCTACTGTGAACGGAGACAATATCTTTTGCTTTTCGGTATACCATTCTAAGCGTTTAAAGATCATTAAATGAAAAGTTTTACATATACATGATATTAAGGATATTGGCCTTAATTTCACATCACTGTTAGTACTGCTTTTGGGAATAGGGACTATTTGAATGTTCCGCCACTGAGAAGGAATAACACCACTTTGATAAATGTTATTATATAAATTAAGCAAATATTTTTTAGCTATGTCCGGTAAATAATAAAGCATTGTATATGATATGTCATCTTCTCCCGGGGATGAGTCCTTTTTTTTTAAAACGCTATGTAACTCTTCGATTGAAAACTTTGATTCTAACAGTTCATTTTTGGATGTAAAGACTGGTTCTATGTTGGAAGCATAATCCGCAGTAAGAGAACGAAGTAAATCTTGAGATTTTTCAATGGACGGATATACTTTTGGTTGCTTACAACCTTTAACCCACTTCAAACGCTGCCAGACATAAGATGCTGAAACTCTTTCATCAAAAGAATCACAAAACTTGTGCCAAGCATCGGACCTTGCTTTTCGAATTAACCTCTGTGATTTATCTGTTAAATTTTCTAATATTGTAAGATTATCAGGCGTCGGATTTTTTCTGAAGTTAGCTAAAGCTAACCTTCTCTGCGCGACTATTTTAGACAGATCAGGAGTCCAATAATCTTTCGGTTTGAATTTTGCATCCGGTTTATTGTATATTTTAATTAAAGGTATATGTTTATCTGCTGCACTATTTATTATACTTACAAAATTGTCATAGTTCTCTTGAATATTTTCGTCATAGAGATTATAAAAGGTAGAATTTTCTGAAATAGTTTGTGAATACTTATCCCAATTTGCTAGTTTATAATTACGTTTTTTTATGTATCTGCTATCATTTACAATATCAGTTGTCAGCTTGATTATTAGGTGATCACTCCCTAGATTCTCGTTTAAGACTTTCCAACAAAACTTAATGGCAACATCAGAAGAAACAAACGAAACATCAGGTGAAGTTTGTTGTAAGTGCCCGTTTACAAGCTTTACACGCGTGGAGTCACCATTATTAATAGATATGAAACCGTTATCTAAAGAGGAATCTACGATTTGGGAACCCCGTACATCCGATTTCACTGACCAATTGGTGTGGTGCCCATTAAAATCTCCCGCTATTAAAGTTTTCGATGAAAAATGTGAGAAGATCTCATCCCAATCGTTAACTTGAGTTTGTATAGTAGAAGGACAGTATATAGATGCCACATATTCTAAGTCTTTGCAGTTAATTAACTTTACACAAACTACCTCGATACCTGTATTATTTGTTAGAAATGGCTCCAAGCAGGATTGTATCGACTTATGGACAATAATAGCAACGCCGCCGTACGAATCAATTCTATCTTTCCTATATATGTTATAACTATTAATATTTATGATGGACTCAATATCTAGCCAAGTTTCACTAATAATCGCAATGTGTATAGTTTCACGTGCTAAAAGGTCTGTAAATGCCACTAATTTGGGGCGAAGGCTTTGAGCATTCCACTGTACTATGTTAAGTCTAACATAACTAGATATATTATCCATTAACAAAGTCAGAAAAATTAAATAACTTACTAACAACATATTGCTTTAGTTCTTCCCATATGACTACAAATACTGCCGATACTTTATCTTCCAATTTGCTTTCTGACATAATTATAGGTTTAATTTTAATCCAAAACTGCTTTAATTCTAACTTATCCTTAATGTGCTCGTCTCTTTTTCTACGTTCCTCTGTATTCTGCAAATTCTGATGTTCAACCTCCATATTTACTTCTTTTAAACTCTCTGTAAACACCTTTCCTGGTTTACTAATCACATTTTGAACTGATTTTCGACTAAGTTTTATTATATTTTGTTTAGAAATTTTGTCGCATCCCTCTTCCTCTCCCTGAATACTGGCCTGCGAAGGACCCCCTGAAGATTCTTGTTGATGTTCTGAACTCCCCTTGACTACACTGCTGTAGGTGCCTCTTAAATTCTTAGAATTTAATGTGACGCTGTTAGCTGGTGTCAATATGCCTTCTCGATTTGATGAATGCTTATTTGCTCTCATTTCTGAGTATAACTGCAATGCCTTTCTATAAGTAACTTGCTCTTTACTCATAATATTTCTTATTTCTTTTTCTCTAATAAAAAACGGGCACGTTTTGTCTAGAACAAAGTGGTCTCCTTTACAGTTCAAACATTTATGCATTTCAATATCGCAGTTTTCATGTTCTGAGCTACCGCATTTTGGACATATTGACTTTTTGGCTGAGCAGAACTTTTTAATATGCCCGAATTGCCAACACCCTGAGCATTGTGACACGGGAAAATGATATGCGTCTACTTTAAAACGGCAATCGTATGCGTATATATATTTTGGCAACACACCGCCCTTAAAACATATTTTGATAGCTTCACTCGGTGTCCATGAACCATTAGTACATATTCGGTTCATTCTCTTCAGACTCACAATTTTAACATCACACTCCATAATTTTGAGTAACTCTTCTTCACTCAAATCTAGATCGATTCCTCTGACTACTCCATGAATCATGTTTAATTCATGTGTAAATTGACAGCGAAGCCCCATCTCTTCAAGTTTTTTGCATTCCACCAACAATAGGGCATCTTGTTTCTTGAAAAATGTAATAATTGCTCTGTTTATGTTTTTATATTTAATATGATCAATACCTGTAATATTTTGCGATCTTAACAACTTAGCCATCGCAATTTGCTTAGGCAAACCTTCTAACGCTGTGATGCAAACTTGATGTTTCTCCACGGTTTCTATCTTATCGTCCTTTTTTCCTCTAACTACACTCACATTTGTTTGTATATCCAAAGAATCACTTTTGATCAACCGTTTCTGTTTCCTTCGAGTAACCGTAAGAAAATCTTCATCGCTCTTTAGTCCTTCTCCTTCACTACTTCCATCTCTTTCTTTTCTTTTTGCTGCCTTTTTTTCCGAACTTTCATTTCTTCTTGTTAATATATTTTCACCATCTGATAAGTCTAGATCTCGATCAACGTTCGCTAAAAACTCCGAATCACTCATGTCCTCCTCACTCTTACTCTCCTCCATCTCGAAGTCGGGACTTCAAGTGGGGAGAATAAATCGTTATCGCGGATGGTAATTTTACGTGCAAGTGTCCCGGAAAATTTTCGGGAACCCGGGAATGAAGTTAATTGCTCTCAATTATTCAGAAAACTATTTTTATTTATTTATTTTCACCACAAATTACAACAAAGCGACTATTGTTACTTTCGTTGCCATGGCAACGAGATAGTGGTCGTACTTTATCGAAATATTATTTGTAATCTGCCTATACTGTGTGTGTGTGTACGCGTGTTGGTCGATATTACATCTCTTCGAATTTTTTGTCCTAGAATACGCAGGTTGCCTCACGATGTTATCCTTCACCGGTTTTAGAGTAGGGGTGATGATATCACTTACACAGAGTAATGCGCCTGACTGGATTTGAACTTATGACCTGCGATACTTAATTAATAAGTACGTAAACACTGAGCCACCCTTGCAACCATACCTATCAATGCCCATTCATACATTAATGAAATTACAAAATATTAAATCAAAATACGACAAAGTTGGTGCAGTGGTCGAGCTGCTGCGCTGTGTGTCGCGGGTAAGATTCCTGCACCGGAACAAATGTAAAAATGCACTTACGATGGTGAAATGTTTTCTTATACTAAAAAAAAAATACCTGCTCCGCTTGTGCGTGTGTCCGCACCACAGCGACTCGCGACATTTGTTGCGCTCAGCCCGTCACGTCGCGGACATCTGTCCGCCGGGACACTGACATAAAGATTTAACGTAATTAACAAACGCGAAATAAGGACTCCGGAGATTTGTTCAGCTTTTGATTAGGTTTCAGTTCAAGGAAAGTGCTTTAATCTAAGTGGTTTCTGTGTTTTGTGGTCAGTCGTTTTAAATTCGTTGCGGTGCGTGGTATTAATGATGCTTGTATACTGTGTGGTTTAAGAGACAATTAAGCAGAATTTATGCCGTCTATGAAGGGCTTTGCTAAAAAACTAAAGTGGAAGTGGGCAGGGCACGTAGCGAGGCTAACAGACAAGAGGTGGACCGGCAGGGTAACTAAATGGAAGGGCCCACAAGGTAAGCGCCTCAGAGGCAGACCTTATATGAGATGGGAAGACGAAATAGTCAAAATCGCTGGCCCCTGCTGGCCACAAATAGCGCAACACAGAGATAAATGGATTTCTTTAGGCCTTCACCTTCACCTGAGGCCCCTCGTCAGGTGAAGGTGAAGGCCTAAAGATTTCCTGCAATTAACAATAGTATCAAGATATAGATTGTAAATACTAGCATGTATTAATTTTCTTTTCCAAACAATTTGTTAATCTATTATTAAGCTGGATTTTATAATGCAAGAAATAAAAGGCTTTTTATTTTATTTATTTTATGAAGGGTTTAGTATTTATTCATTGTACAAGATTCGACTTCTTTGTCTTTTTAAGAGAACTAGCAATGCGGCTAGAATTTACATTACTAGCAATCTTGTTAACCCCTCCAACTAAGCTAAATATGCTTGTGTCTGCAGTAGGTTCATGATAATAGTGTAATGCGTAGGGTTCGAAGCCGCGACCTCTCGATCACAAGTCCGACACCTTAGCGATTAGGCTATCGATGATAAATCGAACCCTATCCTAGTAATATTACAAATGCGATAGTTTGTGAAGACGGATGGACGGATATTTGTTACTCTTTCATTCGAGAACTTTTGAGCAATCGACTGAAGATCGAATGATGTTCGAGCCATGCGGCTGTTGGTAGCCTAGTGAGGTGAGCTCCTCAATATACATCTGTAACTAGTATTGAGCTAAAATGTGATAGAGAAGAGCAGGTCGTTAACAAGCTCGTATCGTGAGAACGATCGTACAGTTGGTGCGGGTACCTCCTGTTTGTATCTAAAAGAGTTTTAATACGGCGCAGGCAGAGCGTTTACAATTTTTTTTTATTCCTATGGTAAGTAGCTCCCGGCCGGTAGTAACCCGGCTTTGAGCGTTATATTCCGCTAGGTAGACTTACCTGCCGTACATTGTCTATTCTGTAAGAGCACACAGAGTGCTGATAGCAAAATTAGTTTACTTGCAATCTTTTTAAAAAAGGCTCATTTTTTGTACACTTCAAATAGAAATTAAAATTTGATTTGATACAGGAGGGGACAAAATTTATAGTACTATAATGTTTTGTTTTTCAGTGGAAAAATCATCTAATGACTCCTCTCTCTCAGGGTGGAGCGGAAGGGTCGCGGTGTCGGGTATTTACTGACTAATAACCCGCCCTCTTCCTTCAACTCTCCCGTACGTTCCAGGGCCGTGGTATCTCAGAACATTACCGCAACGGGTCCGCCCCGTCAATGCTACTGACTGCTCTTTGAGGCGCGCTTGGAACACGACGCGCCTAGTTACCCGGGCCTGGCCCTTACCGGACGGTGAGCTACCAGCCCGCCGCCAACAAGACCGCGCGTATGGTGGCAAGAGATGAGCTCACGATTGCTGACGACCAGGACGGCATCCAAATGTTATAATGTGAATGTGCCATTTTTTTTCAAATATACGATGTCTATTTAAAAGTGTAAAATTAATAACATTGTTAAATAAAGATTGAATACCCTTTCAAGAGTTTTATGGTATTTAGAATTGATTGCGCAAATTTAATACGTTTCTTTTTTCAATCTTCTATTTCAAATTTTCCAAGGCTTGTGATAGATGATCTCAAAAAACATAACAGCGCTTCAGTTAAGCAATAACTGAGACAAGAAACTGATAGGCGATGGAAATATATGCTATTATGTAATGTCGACGGTTCTACTAATATTTATTATAGACTTGCTCTCACCTTCTTTAGCGAACATAAGATGATTCACTTAACATTTCCAAGTGTTTAAAACTACAGCGCGCAAGAACCCAATAACCTGGCACTTTCACTTTGTAACGTAATTTAAAAAAGTGGCGTCAAAAATATTACCTTTCATAAAAGTTACAAAAAATAGACTCCGCATTCCCACCGTACGATAATCCAATTGTACAACTTAAGTAGGCCACAGCTAACTAGTTTTAAAATGTCTATCTGAGAGGAAAAGCCGGAAAATTTACTGGAAGCATTTCCGCTGAGTTTTACAATGTGAATTGACGGACAGTTTATTTTCATTGTCGGAATTGCAGGCATTTTTCTGATAAACGTAAATACAGCTGAGCTAGAGGGAAATATTTGCTCGTGCCAAGAACTACCGTTATCAGATAACCGACAAAAGATAAACGTGGTCTTTGTAATGGTTTGGTCTAAAGAAAACTATGTTGTAAGAGATAAAATAATATCCTGCTATAGTGTGATAACATGACCAGTATTGACCAGCCTATTAATTTCCCATTGTTGGGACACAACACAGGTTTCCTACCTATGAGACGGAATGACCGTAACGTAACGCATTATACAGTGTGCGGGGTTGTGACATGCCTTCGGATGTTCAGTCTTCGGCCGGTTCATGCTGGTTTCCTCACGATGTTTTCGGTCACCGTCTTTAGAGCTGTGTTGATGATGAAAACTACACATAGTCAAGTGCCTGCTTGGATGAGGCGAACAAAATATTATAGTGTAACTGTCGCGTTACCTTCATATATAATTTAATTAATGTTGCTCAGTTGATAATACAATGCTTTGATTACGTTTGCATACTAGCTATGCCCTCGAGTTTGTTCGCGTGTAATATTAACAACCACGGTTGACCTCGCTTAATTCTGATTCTGTGTAAATTCCAAGATAAAGTAACCAAACTATGTTGACCTATAATCTCCTTTATATCTTTCAGTGAAAGTCCCATTAAAATAAGTTCAGCAAAAACAAAATTTAAAAAGTTTATTTGTATTTTAGTATCGTGTATTACTTGTATATACTTAGGAAAACGAAAAGTTATTTTAAAATCATAGAAAGACCTTTAGATGTATAGATTACAAAGAGTCGTCTATTATTACATATTATCTACTATGTATAACTGACCTAACTGATATCTTCTAAGCCATAATAGGCAGGTAGTTGCAAATGTTACAGAAAGAGAGAAAAAAAATATAAATATTCAGAAATATTGATCGCTATGTAAAAAAAACCGGCCAAGTGCGCGTAGGACTAAGAGTTTCATACATTATCTATAAAACACGGCAAAAAAAACACGTTTGCTGTATGGGAGCCCCCCTTAAACATTTATTTTATTCTGTTTTTAGTATTTTTAGTATTACTGAAAGTAATTTCTAGTTATTAACACATAAGAAGTACTTGTACGATTATTATTGTTTAAATTTTTCGTATTTGAAGTCGTGGGAAACTTCGGCTTCTAAGATACAGGCTTCTTGCCTATTTTAAGAGCCAGATTTTTTGCCTTTAACTGAGACATTGTTGTACAATTTAATTATAAGACCATACCTTGTACTTTGGTTTTTTTTTTTTGTTTACAAAATAAACACTTTTATGAATTATTTATTTATTATTTATTTGTTGTTAAAACGGCAAAAAAAAAAAAGAAATACATCATCTGTGAAAATTTCAACTGTCTGGCTATCACGGTTCATGAGATACAGGTCTGGTGTCCGGGTCTGGTGACAGGCAGACAGCGGAGTTGTAGTAATAGGGTCCCGTTTTTACCATTTGGGTACGGAACCCTAATAAAAATGAATCACGAAATGTTTCCCTATTCAGCAATTTTGTTGTTTGTTTTTTTCTTAAAGGCGCTATAATTTTATTGGTATGGGTCATTGATATACTTAGTATATCAATGGTATGGATAGAAAAAAACTAAAAAATGCGAGGAACATAGTATACACAATTTTCCTTTATAGTATGTAGGTATTTCCTAACTGTCAAAAATTTGACGTCAATACTAAAACAAAATAGAGCGATAAGTCTTATGGCACCAGGAGAACAAAATCATAAGATGTGTTTCGGGTAAAATTAGTGTGATAGTCCAACAATTATCACGCGTGTGAAGCTGCGGGTACAAGCTAGTGTATAAATAAAAATGAATTAGGATGGATTAGGTCACGCGGCCGGTTTTATGGTAATTAAGACAAAGGTAGGTAGGAACATGCGGTAATATTGCCTCTGCCAGGAAAACGTCCGTCTAAATCGCTTCCATCTTTCTTAAGCCAGGGTTTAGGTGTCGATACTTAGGTACTACAGGGTAGTTTGTTTTGTTTAGCTCGTGTCGCAGCCTTTTACGGGGTTTACTGCGACGCCTCCTAGCTAGGATAGCTAGATAGGTCCGGACGGAGGGATGTTTGTTCCTCTTTCACGGAAATGCTGAATGGATTTGAATGTTAGTCGAATATTTTACTTTAATACATAGGTTAGTTTTGAGGCCTGTAGTAGTTTCGTTAAAGATAATTTTCGATTTTCATGCGTGTGAAGTCACTTGCAAAAGGTAGCATTAAAATAATCAAAAAGAAAAAAGTAGTAATACAAAAATAGCAGCTCCTTAGTTTCACTAACACGACAGAATGGTCGGCTTCATTTATTCCTTTTGTACTATGTGAGGAATCATAAGACTTGTAAGGCTTGTGAGACTTTCTGATGACTAGACCTTTTTATAGGGCTCCATAGATTAATGCCAAAAATCTGAACCCTTACAGATTCCTAATGTCAGTCACTTTATTTCAAAACTACACAGGAGTACACAGTTGAAACTTGGTAGTAGATGTACTCTGTAAACCGCTTTACGATTTTATACTCAAATAAAAACTTAAAAAGAATTAATGGGGTTCCCCAATATGATACTAAAACAAAATATTATTTATTTATTTATTTATCACACACATGTATTAATTATAAGTGTGGGGTGTCTTTATATTTTATTTGGGAAAACCAACAATTGTACAATGTGTCTTACATCTAAATACATATAAAAAATAGGTTAAAGTACAATTCACTACGTTTCCACAGGTTACAATCGAATTTAAAAGTACATGTGGCTTATTATAACTATTAATATTACCAACTAAATATTATTGTAAAGATATAATCAAACTTTAGATAGGTCTTTAAAAATGACATAGAGGTTTCTCAATCCTTTTTTTTTCAATTGTTTGAAAGATAGACACTTCGATGAAATGTGTCGCTTACCAACCTTCAACTTTTGAAATAAGGGAGTGAAAAATCTAACAAAATATTTGCTGTATATCTTAATGAACACTCAACGAAAATTTGTTCGAACGAGATACAATCAGCCATTTTTTGATATACAAATGTACAGAAAAATATTTAAGCAGTAATTAAATAAAATCAACAAATTCGGTGTCAACATCAACATTTAATATTATTATTAACCTACTGTTTGCTTTACGTTGGAATAAGATATTGCAAAAAAATACCATATTCGTAGGTACATCTAAAATCTTATTTAGAAAACCATATACTTTGTGGTGGCCACCTACCCCCACATTTTGAAATTATTGCGTTTGGTTTTTTATTCAAATCGATGAAACTGAATGTGTTTCGTTTATTCTATGCATTATTATTATCTAGGTAGGAATGGGAAGCAAAATTGCGCAATTATAAAACCTATAAATAGGTAGGTATATGACACGAGACACGAATAGGTAAATCATTTTTGATGTACGATTAAACGTAGAACAGTACGTTAATAATAATATTAAATATTAATGTTGACACCGAATTTGTTGTTTTTATTTAATTACTGCTTAAATATTTTTCTGTACATTTTATGACTAAATAAATGGAAATCACAAGCATTCGAGCGTATGAGGCAGTGAAAATGTTTTTCGTAACAGCGTCTTTCGCGACTACTTCATTCGAGCCCATGAGCTTTCGAACCTGTGAGGTAGTGGAAAAATAATTCGCAACAGCGTGTGTCGCAACAGCGGCGTTCGAAACAACATAGGGGACCCCATTTACAAAAACCGCAAACATTATTTTGTCATTCAAACAAACACCATGAAAAACAAAGTCATTTTTGCTAATCTGTGCTTGCTACTCCGGAACCCTCATGGACGAGTTCGACTTGCACTGGGACATTTTTTAATATATGTTCTTGTATGTTACTTGTGAGTCCTCTATGTAATAAATAAATAATGACTTTCGGTTTATCACCCTATGAAAACTAGTTTCGATTGGTTTGCAGAATCCTGTAGTAATTAATCAAAGTTAAGCTTGATTAATTCAGAACGTTAATACGTCAAATGGTATTTGTCGCAATGATTGATTCCGGAGCAGGTACAACTAATGTACCTACTAGTGGCGACAGTTCCGATGGTAATTTGTAACGTAGGCTATATTGATTTGGCCTAGTTATGTGTTAGTGATAGATCATTGGAACTTCCCCTTTTTTAGGGTTCCGTATCTCAAAAGAATGCCGAGTACGTAGACTTTGTAAGGTGAATCCATTTCCTGAGGTGCTAGCTGACAGGTGGGCGATCTCAGGGTTACAAGTGGCGTTATGTGAGCGACGCTTTCCGACGGCTAAGGCTAAGTCGCCTTTGTTAGAAAGCATTGTGTCATAAGCATTCAAGCGGGACAGCACAGCTTCGACACTTGACACTTGCCGATGAATGCAATTCGGGTTGAATTTTATTATAATTCTAAATTGGGTAAATTATGAATGATACTTATTTAGCAAATTGATTATTAAATTACATTTTCACATGGTTTTTTCCCCGAAGTTTGTATATACTATTTTGTTTATATACACCGAAACAAACACGCCTCTTTTGACATCCATAATATGTCCTGGTCAAATCATACGAGAGTCAAGTAGGATAATCTCTGAGGTGATCTTTTGAGGAAAGATGCACACAGATTTGAGCGTGCCTGTCCAGACCATGCAAGCATTTGCGAGGTATCGTAGGTGTAGCTCAATGATAATTATGACGAACAATACCAAAGTAAGGACATTTGCGTAGGCCGCATAAAGTACTCAAACTGCCAGACAATTGAGAAATTTATCTCGATCATAACAACCTACATAGTTCACAAATTCACAATTAAACTTAACTAGCGATCCGGCCCGGCTTCGCTCGGGTACTGTCTGCTAATTCACACAAATCATTAATAAATTATATACTCAAACCTTTGTCATGAATCAGTCTATCCATTGGTAAAAACCGCATGAAAAACTATTCAATAGATTTTGAATTTATCGCCAACGTACAGACAGGAGACGCGGCAGGAGGCTTTGTTTTAATTATAAAATACATATTAATGTAAGGAATTGTTTTAAAATATTTGACTGTTTCCTATATTCCGAGACATGGCGTTCTACTGAACTTCATCTTAAATAATAAAATTAACGGGTACCTATAGCTTATTATTTATTACTAGCTTTTGCCCGCGACTTCGTCCGCGTGGAATAGTTACTTTGGGCTAACGTTAAATTTAACCCCGATTTTGAAGCATTCTTCATTGGCGCTCCGCTCCTATTGGCCTTAGCGTAATGATATATAGCCTTTCTCTATAAATTGACTATTTAATTAAAAAATAATTTTTCAATTGGAACCAGTAGTTCCTGAGATTATCGCGTTCAAACAAACAAACAAACTCTTCAGCCTTATATTATTAGTATAGATAGCTGTTGCCCGCGACTTCGTCCACGTTTCCGTCGTTTTTTGTTAAAAAAGTAGCCTATGTCCTTCCTCACGGTTCAGTGATTTTGATGTAACAGACAGATTAACTTTCGTAATTTAGTAGGGAAATATAATATGTCAATCTATAATACTGTTGAAAAATATCGCAATACCGAATCGCAAAATATTATTGTTTATAGCTGTGCCCGCGACTCCGACAGCGTGCAACTAACTCCTTGTGTGTTATTAAGTTAATGTATTGGTAATATTGTTTAGATCACGTTCACATGAGGCTTAGTAGTACCTACAGAACGAAAATACTTCAGCGCAAAGCTTCCGGGTAAACTATGTTGAAAGTTGACCCGTCCGGGACGTGAACATAAAGATTTCTAGAACTGCTAACCCGGGAAAGAGCGACGTACAACTGACCATGCGAGAAACAACTGACACCGAGACTCCAGCGACACGAAAAGTCTGCCCTTGAGCCTTATTAATTGTCATTGCATAACACACCGATACTGGAAATTGCGTTCTTTTAAATTAGAATGGAAAATTATTTGGTATTATGGGAATTCTGGGAATAAAGACGGTTTCTCCTGCACCGCAACCTGTTAAAATAAGAGCCTCGATTATATTTTGTTGCAACTGGGTTACTTTTAGCCGAGTTCTATTGCAAAGTTGTGGTGGTTTTAAATTTCGGAGCAGAATAATAATCAGAACGCTTCGATTTGCTAAGCTATCGGGAGTTACACGTGTTTTTGTGAGTGGGATATTTTTTATATAATTTTAAGGAGAACATTTCCGTCATAAATGATTTCTGTGTAGCTTTAACCATTAAGATTGCATACGCGACGGAAGCATAAAAAATGGAGTAACTTCTCCCGTTTTCCCAACATTTCCCTTCACTGCTCTGCTCCTATTGATTGTAGCGTGATGAAAAGTATACTATAACCAGCTCAGGAGTATGAAAAATAATTGTACCAAGTTTCGTTAAAATCCGTCGAGCAGTTTTTGTTTCTATAACGGTTATACAGACAGACAGACAGACAGACAGACAGACAAAAATTTTACTGATTGCATTTTTGGCATCAGTATCGATCCCTAATCACCCCCTGATAGTTATTTTGTTCTCCTGCACCGCAACCTGTTAAAATTTGAGCCTCGATTATATTTTGTTGCAACGGGGTTACTTTTAGCCGAGTTCCATTGCAAAGTTGTGGTGGTTTTAAATTTCGGAGCAGAATAATAATCAGAAAGCTTCGAACTGCTAAGCTATCGGGAGTTACACGTGTTATTGTGAGTTAACCATAAAAGATAGATATATGCTGTTGTGGGATATTTTTTATATATTTTTAAGGAGAACATTTCCGTCATAAATGATTTCTATGTAGCTTTAACCATTAAGGTTGCACACGCGACGGAAGCTTAAAAAATGGTGGAACTTCTCCAGTTTTCCCAACATTTCCCTTCACTGCTCTGCTCCTATTGATTGTAGCGTGATGAAAAGTATACTATAACCAGCTCAGGAGTATGAAAAATAATTGTGCCAAGTTTCGTTAAAATCCGTCGAGTAGTTTTTGTTTCGGTATAACGGTTATACAGACAGACAGACAGACAGACAGACAGACAATAATTTTACTGATTGCATTTTTGGCATCAGTATCAATCCCTAATCACCCGCTGAAAGTTATTTTTTAAATATATTTCATGTACAGAATTGACCTCTCTACAGATTTATTATAAGTATAGATATATTTAATTTATTATTATATTTAATTTCATCGAGGGATATTACCGTTGTCATGGCGATTGAGTCCGGTAGCCCATCAAACTGAATTGGAATGGAGCTATAAATATGAAAGTAGGAATCCTTTAATACCTTTTATTGATTCTGAAGAAAAAACATGTTTATTTGGCACTCATACAAATAAGGCGACTTATTTTTAATTCGCTTAACATTGTGTTCGTCACGGCTCTGCCAAATGGGTCAATATCTTTCCAAACTCATCTACAAAATATATTTATTAAATTATGGATTAAATAAGTTGTAATAAAATAAAAGTAAGATAGGATCAGTTGAAAATCAGCGTCTGGCAAACCCTGGTTTTTAACTAATTCTTTACTAGGAATACGGACGCAAAATGATGTTAGAAGCGTAATTAATTCTATGATTAAATACATGTTAAGTTAATGATAAATAATGAAAAGATTTTTTTAATTGTGTTGTTTTTACCCTCATATAAATTCAAGTAATAATTCTAAAAAAATCCAAATTAAAAACCGTCCTCAGTGTTTCTAATAATACTAAAGTAAATATGTAACATTAAAATCAAACTACGTTTCTATGAATTCACGTCATAGCGTTCACATCAAAGTAAATGAAATCAATTTTGTTTACACGACTTGTCAGAAACAATGTCTACGAGATAGCTGTCTCCTTGTCAACTTTGTTTTTCCTTTATTTAGTTTTCAATGAATTATTTTGTGTAGTACACACAAACAGACAGCCGATGCTTAACTTTGAAAATCGATCTGTGCGGCTGTTATTATGTAGCCACGAGCTCCTCTACTTGTTTCATCAAACGAATTAAAGAATGTCTAGATGTTGACCTTAGGATTGTCTAAGCCAGCCTAATTAAGTTTGTCCGATTAATTCTAGACACTAGGTACCAACTGACTAGAATTAATTGGACAACTGTGAAATGTCTCAGAAAATTGTATCTAAGGTTCTTTTTTAGTTTTTATGAAATTTTCGCTTGATTGCTTACGTAGCAAAAAATTAAAGTAATCGAGAGTTATTTCGTAGCTGTTACTTTTATAGTCTGAAGAAATATATGTAGGTACATTAAGAATCGTCCTTTGAATGCTTAAAATAAGTATTGTTTTTTTTTTTTAACAGTTGTGTTCCAGTGGGTATAGGTGCAACTTACGAGGTTTCGAACCCAGACAGGTTTACCTTTGCCTTTTTACATTGAAACAAAACACACGCTGTAGTAGCACTGCTCTTTGATATCGCGCGTTTATCGGAATCTTTGTGAAAAATTCCCTGTAAAATGTAAGATTTCATGACATCTAGAAAAAAATCACGTTATGTTTTTTAGTTTGTGGGTCTTAAAAAATTACCATAAATATAACTTATTATTTGTTTATTTATTTATTTATGTACACACATGACACTTATAAAGGAAAAAATAAATACAGACAAAAGAGCACAAAGGTGCTGCTTATTTCCTAAGAAATTTCTTCCAGCCGACCTGCGACAGGAGAGTTGAAGAGGAGATGATAGACACAGTGTGTATAAATACTAATTACGATATAAAACATACTTAGCTATAAAATTAAACTAAAATGATATATCTATACTTATAATAAATCTGTAGAGAGGTCAATTCTGTACATTAAATGTATTTACAAAATAACTATCAGGGGGTGATTAGGGATCGATACTGATACCAAAAATGCAATCAGTAAAATTATTGTCTGTCTGTCTGTCTGTCTGTCTGTCTGTCTGTATAACCGTTATAGAAACAAAAACTACTCGATGGATTTTAACGAAACTTGGTACAATTAATATTCATACTCCTGAGCAGGTTATAGTATACTTTTCATCACGCTACAATCAATAGGAGCAGAGCAGTGAAGGGAAATGTTGGAAAAACGGGAGAAGTTACTCCATTTTTTAAGCTTCCGTCGCGTGTGCAACCTTAATGGTTAAAGCTACACAGAAATCATTTATGACGAAAATGTTCTCCTTAAAATTATATAAAAAATATCCCACGACAGCATATGTCTATCTTTTATGGTTGACTCACAATAACACGTGTAACTCCCGATAGCTTAGCAGTTCGAAGCTTTCTGATTATAATATTTGTCTACTCTTACGTTTATAACACTCTCAGTCACCCCTAATTGAAAAAGTTAACATTATTAACTATTCCATAAAACAGAATCATATAAATCGGTATAGAAACACCAAAGTTATGCATGAAATACGCTAATAATAAGCCATCGCGCGTGAATACTGAATCATGCTATAAGGATTATTTTTGAGAATCGGTCGCCGCGCTCGACGCGTCTCGATTGGCCAAGTGCGAGCCAGACTCGCCCATGAAGGGTTCCTAAAAACCTTTAAAATTTCTAGAAACCAGCTTATTTGCATTTTTACAACTACGCTAGATAACTTTGTTGTTCATAGTGTTTGTATGAATTACAAAGTTATATTTGCGGTTTTAGAAAATATGCTGTATCTCAAAACTGCTTACCCGATTTCGTTCAAACCAATTTTGGTTGAAAGTTTACATTAGGATCTACAGACATATATATTTTTTTAGATTTTTCACTCCATTATTATAGAAGTTAGAGGGAGGGGGGGACATTTTACCACTTTGGAAGCTTATATCTTTTAAACGATTGACTTTATGAAAAAGTGGCTTTAGAAACCCTTATATCATTTTTAAAGACCTGTCTATAAGTACCACACACGCATAGGTTTCATGAAAAAAAATATTTTCAGTTTTAGTTCCATGTATGGGGATCCCCCTTTATTTTAAATATTTTTTTTATTTTTTGTCTTAAAATCGGAAAGCTGTTCATAGAATACATCTACCTACTAAGTTTCACATGTATAGTCTTAGTAGTTTCGGAATAAAATGGCTGTGACATACGGACGGACGGACGGACAGACAGACAGACAGACAGACAGACGGACAGACATATCGAAACTGTAAGGGTTCCGTGTCTTGCCATTCGGCTACGGAACCCTAAAAAGGCGGGGTGTCCGAGCGCGAGGTTCGCGGTTGAGTAGTGACCAGCCTTAGTGTGCTGAACTACGAGAGGCCCTATCTAAAAAAAAAAGTGCGGGCCTCATACAATTTTTTAAAATAAGATTTGACCTAAAGGTCCAGTTACCAGGTCATAAAATCCCAAAAAAAAAAACATACAATTTTTGCCTGTTGATCCCATTGAGATAGGAAAAGTATGGTTGATCCGAATAGACATTCAGAGCGTTTGACCTTATTGACAGACAATACCACAGAGTACTTTCATATATTGGACAATACTTATAAGACAGATACTTATTAACAAACCGTGCTTATCAGCGCGACTTTTAGTCGTTGATAATTTATTTTTAGATTCCTTTTGTTGTTATTTTATAAAATAGGTATTAGTTATTTTAGTATAACGATAGGTAAGTTTTGGCTAATTTACGTTCACTTTTTTTATATTAGTTTTATTTTCACCCAGTTGCAACAAAATATAATCGAGGCTCAAATTTTAACAGGTTGCGGTGCAGGAGAAACCGTCTTTATTCCCAGAATTCCCATAATACCAAATAATTTTCCATTCGAATTTAAAAGAACGCAATTCCCAGTATCGGTGTGTTATGCAATGACAATTAATAAGGTTCAAGGGCAGACTTTTCGTGTTGCTGGAGTAGATCTCGGTGTCAGTTGTTTCTCGCATGGTCAGTTGTACGTCGCTCTTTCCCGGGTTAGCAGTTCTAGAAATCTTTATGTTCACGTGCCGGACGGGTCAACTTTCAACATAGTTTACCCGGAAGCTTAGCACTGAAGTATTTTCGTTCTATAGGTACTTAAGCCTCATGTGAACGTGATTTAAACAATATTACCAATACATTAACTTAATAACACATAAGGAGTTACACGCTGACGGAGTCGCGGGCACAGCTATTAACAATAATATTGTGCGGTTCCGCATTGCGATATTTTTCAACAGTATTATAGACTGACATATTATATTTCCCTACTAAATTACGAAAGTAAATCTGTCTGTTACATCAAAATCACTGAACCGTGAGGAAGGACATAGGCTACTTTTTACGAAAAACGACGGAAACGCGGACGAAGTCGCGGGCAACAGCTATCTATACTAATAATATAAGGCTGGACAGTTTGTTTGTTTGGTTGAACGCGATAATCTCAGGAACTACTGGTTCGAATTGAAAAAATATTTAATTTTTAATTAAATAGTCAATTTATAGAGAAAGGCTATAGGCTATATATCATTACGCTAAGGCCAATAGGAGCGGAGCGCCAATGAAGAATGCTTCAAAATCGGGTTTAAATTTAACGTTAGCCCAAAGTAACTATTCCACGCGGACGAAGTCGCGGGCAAAAGCTAGTTTAATAAATAAAAACGGTGGGCTCCAATCACTATATTATATGTAATGTAAACTTTATAAACGAATAAAATATTTTGATTTGATTTGATTTGATTTGATATATATACATAGAATTAAAATACATATTTATATTAATGCTATAAAAATATATACCTATAATAAATATATAAAATTACGGGATGTTAGATAGGTTGGTGATGATTAATGATCTTTGACCTGCTTTTTGAAAATACTAATGGATTTAGCTTCGCGGATTTTAGCGGGAAGTGAGTTCCACAGTCGTACTGCATGAAAGGAGAAGGAGTGGGAATAGAAACAGGTTTTATGGGATGGGAAATTGAGATGGAGTTTAAGTTGGGATCTACAAAGGGCATCAGTAGGACGAGTGAATGAAAAACGATCGCGCAGGTAGCTAGGATATGCAGGGTTGAATAGGATGTTTTACAGAAGGAATAATATTCGAGTGTTCCTGCGAAGACGGATAGGGAGCCACTTGAGATCCTTGCGGAACTGGTATTTCCTCAAACCAAAAACAAAGCAAATACATAAGTTTTGCAAACGCTCAAGCTTATATAAGAGCTCCTCAGTGGCATCCAAATAGCAGGCATCGGCATAATCAATAATCGGCTGGATTAAAGTTAGAGCTAAAGAGATTTTAGTTTTGAAAGGCATGAAGCTTTGAAGGGATTTTAAAGAGTAGAAGGAAAAGTGCACCTTTCGACTAACCTCACTTACTTGCGCTCGCCAAGAAGGTTGCTGTCAAGTAATACACCAAGATTCTTTGCCATATCCGTGTACGCAATGACCGAGCCGTTAAGGGATAATGGCCTCAAAGAGGAAGTGTCAAGCGCAGAGCGATAGTATCGACTACCTAAGATCATAGCCTGGGACTTGGACGGATTAATCTATAATCCGTATGATTTAGCTCACTGACTAATATTCTCCAAGACACAATTCATGGCACTAATCGCCGAGTCCGCGTCAGCCAGCAAGAAGTGTCGGTATAGCTGCAAATCGTCTGCATAGAGATGGAAGTTCGAGGTGATGATTTGAGTAACTGTATTAATAAAGACAGAGAAAAGAAGAGGAGAAAGAACGCCACCCTGAGGCACACCAGCAGTGAGATTACACCAATCAGAAAATTTTTCATCAAGGCAGACACACTGAGAGCGACCCCGAAGATAAGAGTCGAACCAGGATAGTGCAGAAGGCGAGAAGTTAAATGAACGAAGGACTCCAAGAAGTATGTCAAAATCTACTGAGTTGAACGCGCAACTGAAGTCAATTAGGACTAATACGGTGAGTGATTTATTGTCAATAGCCCAGCGGATATCATCGGTGACTTTCAGAAGTGCAGTTACTGTGCTGTGACCAGTACGAAATCGAGATTGGAAAGGGGAAATTAGATTGTGTGCTGTAAGGTATCTAGAAACTTGGCCATGAACAATATGTTCGAGAACTTTAGAAAGGAAAGGTAAAATGGAGATAGGTCTGAAGTGAGATAAGGACGATGGATTGTTTATTTTGGGACAATAAAACAACATACATCGATATCAATCATTTAAATAGTAGGTTTTGAATGGTGGCTATTCTTATCTGGTAGCGACCGTATTGATAATGGCTTAGCCCCGAACACCGGGTTAATTGTAGGTATATTTCTGTTCGCAGTTTCCGAACTGAAATTTACTCTCAGTTACAACGGATAGTTACTCAGAAAAGTTTGGGAAGGAAAAGTTCTAAAACTTAGTTCTTTTAACTTCTGTTTCTGTCTGTTAGTTTGAAATACACACTAACAAAAGTGAAGAAATGAAAACCTTCATAATTCACGCATTCATTGAGACCGTAAAACGCTTGGACTATTCTTTCAAACAATACTTATAAAAGCAATATTCATTAGTTACGCTAAAGCTCTCTTTTGTAAAACGTCAATAAATAAAACGAATAATAATTTTCCAATAATCATAAAACGATGCCCGATATTAATTTAGTTTTGTTAGCAAAATTTTCAAAACGTATATCATTATTTTTATTGACTCTATTAAATCATATTTAAATAAGTTGCCTCACATTTCAGCCACTGATTACTTTGCAAATTGTTATTTATTTAAGACCAATTATAGCAAATATCATACAGAATTACATTGAAATGTTTACAGTAGAAACCGAAACGGCGTTTTCCGATACGCCAATTTCGGGCACAATTAATTGCAGTTTTAGTTGCAAACTTTGTAATATGCAGCGTGATACACACAAACTGGAGTCGACGACTGTACATTAATAATTTATCAGAGACTTTTGTAGAATTACGAAAATATATTTATGATCACAAATCTTTTGTACTGCTTAAACAAAGAGTGCGGAGAATAAAGCTGAGCAAGAACTTTATGACAACATGAACGCTTAAATATTATTCATGATTCAGATCGAATCGGTTTAGGAAACGGATACTTGAATTGATCGGTTCACTTACCTTGGAGTGTTATAGGTGTGGGTGAGGGTCATGTACCACACGCCGAGCTGGTAGTAGGAGCGCAGCACTCCCAAGGGGTTGGCGATGGAGTGGCCTCCTTCGATACCGATTAGTGAGGCGATTTTACGAGGCCGTGCGCTGTGAGCTACCAGTATATCTGAAAAGAAAGAATTTAAATGAAACATGTTGGATTAACACATCCACCTGCTTAGCCTATTCCTAGCTATGGGTATTATTTTCAGCTTTTGCGCGGAATCTTGGCCTCATTGTGGACAAACCTTTGTTTCGAAAAGCATGTAGGCGATTCAGTAAGAAACTGTTTTTATCGCCTTAAGGTTTTGTACAAAATCTGGTCTTACTTATCCGAAACCCAACGTGAATAGCTAGTAGAAACCTTGGTTTTGTCTACGCTGAACTACGCGGATAGTATATACGGCCCGCACCTATTGGCTCGCACGGATCGACTAAACAAAGGGTTCAAAACGCTTGTGCCCGGTTCTGTTATAATATTCCTCGTAGATATCACGTAACACTATCGTCTCACATTAAAAATGAAATCTAGACACAAATTCACTTGGCATGCCTTCTATTTGGGGTAATCAAATACCAGAAACCCAAATATCTATGCAAAAAATTGCATTTTGTCGTTCATATTTCACACACATGCACACCCGCTTACACACACACACACACACCCTTACACTCACGCTTACACACACATACGCTCTTAAGTCACTTTAAAGCTGATTTACATCTGTAGCACGTCCTCACTACATAAGGTCCAGTTCAAAACCAGCGTCAGGAAATTTTCAGTTGTCTGGTATTTTGCTGAATTTTTCTTTTTTTTTTTTTAGCGTGGTAAAATTATCAAATAAGTCCTCCCACCCCGGGCAGGGTGGGAGGGACTGTCAGACTTTTACTGACTAAAATCCACGGTGTTCCTTCAATAACCCTTTACGTACCGGGGTCACGGTAATGGGATAAGTCCCACGACCCCGGCAGGCTTCGGCCCTCTACGGGGGGACCTCGTCATATTGCTGACGCTCTTTGAGGCGCGCGTGGAACACAACGCGCCGTCTACCCGGGCATGGTCCATGGTCGGACAGCGAGTTGCCCTTTACTCGCTGTCCGCATGCCCGCGCCTTCGGTGGCCGGAGATCGTCGGCCGACGTCCGACGCCGTGGGCGTCTACCACTGCGGCTGGGCTGGAGGGAGGACGCCATCCTCTCCGTCACGCGGCCCGCGTCCTCCTTCGGAAGCATGACTGCTTCGCAGAAGGAGGCGACCGCTTCCCACTCCCTCTCGCCCCGCAGCATGGCCTCGACCAATGCCGGGCGCGGCGGGGCGCGAGAGGTCTCCGCCTATTGCCGCCGTGAGGACACGTCGGTGCTCTGCCCAGGTGGGGCAGGCTTGCACCCTATGCTCTACTGTGTCCTCAGGGCGATATGCCATAAAACACTGCAGGTTGGTGAATGTCAGAATGTCTTAGAATTTTCGGTCCCAGAACATGCTGGTTTCCATGCGATGTTTTCGTTCATCGATCACCCATGATTGTAGCCGGCACTGCTCATCCAATAAATACAAACATTTTATTTCGAATACGAAACGGAACGTGTATAATTTAAACATCCAAATGAATACGATGGAAAACGGAAGGGAAACATTTTAATGTTTCCCTTCCGTTTTCCTTTATTTCATTAGGTTTTTCTAAAAAGCATGGATGTGTTAATGAACGGCTTCACACACGTGGAGGTAGCGAAATTTTGCCGTTTTATCAGTGTTTTTCAACGTTATGTTTTCAAAGCGTGTTTTACTGAAATAGCTTGCAAATACTTCAATGGGTACTGTTACATAAGTAGGATTACAGGATTAATGAGCATTGTCTTTTTAATGCTATTACAATGTTTTCAAGTATCCTTTTAATCAGATTTCGAGAATTTGATGTGAACTTAGCGTATTGTTAATAGTGCCGGGGTTGCGGAACCCTGCAGAGGTTGCGGAATTGTTCGAAAGAGTTACCGCGGCCACGGAACACGAACGGCAAATGACGGATGGCTTTAATTCAGTCAAAGTCTGACACACCCTCTCGCTTCGCACAGACGGGAGGCAGTCATGGGAGGATTTCGCATCCTTAACAAAAAAGCTATCTTAGTAGTAGCCCGCAGTTAGGAAAGTTTGCGGTGTGATACCCCGTGCTTCGGAAAGCACGTAAAGCCACGTCCCGGCTGTCATTTGGACATCTTTGACAATCGTTACGAGTAGTAGTCAGAAGCCAGTCAATCAGACACTAGTCTAGGCACAGGGTACCGTGTTACCCAGCCGCTGGGTTGTGGAGGTCCACAACCAGAATCTTGCAGACCTCCATGTAACACACTAGCACTCTGCTGCAGCCGGTTAGACTGGAAGCTAACACCAACACAGTTGTGGAAAGGCTAAGCAGATGACGATGCGGTCGTGCGGCGCAAAACGTTTTAGAAGCCTTGAACGTCGTCTACGAGTAGCAAGCTTATGAGTTTTTTTCATTTCGGCAAAGACTAGAAAATACTCTCTGCATTTCGGGGAGTGTGCTATAGAATTTTATAATCTTATTCCGCCAAACCCGTTCCCTCGTCGCACTACAAAATGGCGATGTACCATTGTCAGCTATACGATAACCTAGGGTTCTTTAAGCCAAGTGTGTATGCCATACGTTACTTTTAGGTAAGCGCGGTTTATCTTTGGCCACATCTTCGCTAACCATCAGGTGAGATGGTACGGAACTCTGAATAACTAGTGCTGAGTAACGATTGCATCAATAATCAACAATTTCATTACTGTCCCGTTGAATTTAATAATGATATACACTTGCTCAGTGTATTCACATTGAATTACAAATAAATGTAAAACCGACGCATACTTTTTGGTTCATTTTGATAGGTAGTAGGCAGTTCATTTACATTTTCCACGTGTTATTTTACATTTTTGTATGCTGAAAAATGTAAAAATATATTTTAATGTAAAAGTTGAAAAAATTACATTTACGTCCACGAGTTAAAGGATTTGCCTCTTTAAGTAATAAGTAACTGGCGAATGGTATTAGTAATCATCGAAAGCGTCACTAGCCTAATTTTTGTTTTTTTTTTTTTTTGTTAGTTGTGAATCATTACTGTTTTTTGTTATGTGAATTGTATTTTGTGTCTTGCGATGTACCAATTAAACGTTTTATCTATCTGCCTAATGACACACTCCAGAGACAAGCATATTTAAAAATCTAAAGCTTAGTTTTTTATTGTTATATATTTATTTAATCACACACAAGCTATAATAATACAGACGATAAATACAATTTAGGGTAGTCAGAAGCCAGAAAATCTGACAGTCTGACCAAGTAGTATCGTGTTACCCAGCTACTGGGTTTCGGATGTCATACAGACTACAGTCGCTCCATCTAAAACAGTTATACTCAGCAAAATCCGGTTAGACTGGAAGCCGAATTCATAGTCGGGACAAGCTAAACAGACGATGACCGGGCCCGCTTTGTTTATCATCTAGGTACTTATTAATATTATATAGGGTTTGCGTTTGTATGCAGGAAGTAATTTAGAAAACTACTCATCCAATTTCAAAATTCTTTCACCAGTAGAATCCCACGTTATCACTGGGTGACATAGACTACAAATTTCGGTGAAGAAGCTAGTAATTTATACGTATGGTACCAGTAGGACACCCCAAGTGATAGGTACATACCTGTAACTGAGGTGGCGAACTGCAGGTACTGTGGGTACTTGTTGACGAGGCGCTTGATCACGTCTATCTGTTCCAGGGTCAGCTGCACCGCGTCCTTGTTCTGCGCGGCGCACGGCGCGAAGGCTGACCAGAACTGCGGACAAACACAACATGCCATGACTTTTATGGAGACAAAAATGAGATGAAGATATCTGCCGACTGACTTTAACAATATATCTGTAGGTGAAAGCTAAATGACCTTAAGTCCATTTTTTGACATTTTAATATTTTAAATGATACTTATTCAGAATACCCCAATTGATCAAATGGTAAAAGCCATAAAGTCTTACAGCCGCTAATTTCGCAGATGTAAAATTATAAATAACATTAAGTCCCTAGACAAGAAAAAGTAAATGATCGTATGGTTACATAATATTGTTCACTATTTAAACAATAAATATAGATAAATGTTAAATGATTGTATGTGGGACTTACTGTTCTTTGCCATTACGCTCGCGGGTTAAGCCGGCTCTACACGTTGGCCAACACAGTGGCGAATGTAGTGGCCAATGCGTATTGGCCAACGTGTAGACGGCGTGTTTGTGCAAGTTGGGTGCACAAACACCCCCTCTACACGTTGGCGAATAGTCATTGGCCACTACATTCGCCACTGTGTTGGCCAACGTGTAGAGCCGGCTTTAGATTTGCGCGGGTGCATCGTACGTACGATTCCCGACGCGCCCCCGCGCATGCTCTCCCTCAGTTTAGTTTGATTTGTGTTTCGTGCAATACTAGACGTACTCGAAGACGTACTCGCGGCTGCAATCCCTCTCTCTCAAAGTGCACTTCAGCAATATCCGGGGTCTCCAAATCTCGTTGCAGTCCACTACAATCACGAGACTGAAAAACCTGCTCTTTTGTTTCTTTCGGAGACGCAGATCAGAAGTCCGTCACACGTGTCGTATCTTTCATACCCAGGGTTCCGACCACTGTCTGGTGAAGTCTGTATCCGTCTACTCCCCGCCCGATCCCATCCTTAATGGCACACGGCGGGTATGGCGATACAAGTCAGTGGATTGGGATGGCATGTGATATTTCTTTGCATGTCATCCTTAGCAGCCTACTTGCTTCTCTTCAAATGATTCATCGTCATGCGCAGACGCCGTGGCGGATGTTTTGCGACAGGGGATGAAGTACTACATTCCGGTCTCTGACCTAACAATGTCCGGCAAAGCTCGATCGAAAGCTTGGTTTGGCGCCGAATGTGATCGCGCTGAAGCGCTTAAACACGCGGCGTACCTAACATGGGTCGATGCTCGAAACTGCAAAGCAAATGACGTGATTCAGAAGAAAAGAGCTTTCAACAGGGCTGCCAAGTCCTGTAAAAAGGTTTTGCGGAGGGCTCGGTTTGACCACGTTAGCCGAATCGGGAATAAACTTGCTTCATACCCTGCTGGCAGTAAAGCTTTTTGGTCCCTGGCAAAGTCGGACGAATCGAACTTCTGTCGCCCCTCACTACCACCACTGCTTAAACCTGACGGGTCTCTGGCCCACTCCGCTGAGGATAAAGCAAACTTGTTTACCGCTCTTTTTGCGGAGTCTTCACGTCTGGATAGTAGTGGCGCTCACCCTGCTGATGCTCTTATTGGATGCGGGTCGTGTTTGTCGGACACGCATCCATCAGAAAGACGTTCGTAGAGTGTTGCGTAATCTTAACGTGAACAAAGCTAGTGGCCCCGACGGGATACCAGCAATTGTTCTTAGAACTTGTGCGCCTGAACTGTCTCTAATTTTGACGCGCCTGTTTCGCCTTTCGCTTGAGACTGGAAAGGTGCCGAAAGCATGCAAGCTGGCTAACGTGCAGCCTGTGCCCAAAAAGGGTAGTCGTGCTGACCCGGCCAACTACAGACCTATTTCATTCACGTCCATACTCAATAGTAAGCTCCTGGCATACCTAGAAGCCAACGACATTCTCAGTGACCGACAATACGGCTTCCGAAAAAACCGGTCTACAGGGGAACTTCTAGCTTATGCTATTCATATCTGGAGTGAGGCCATCGAGAAACACGGGGAAGCACTTGCTGTCTCCCTTGACATCTCTAAGGCCTTTGACAGGGTCTGACACGATACCCTTTTTGCTAAGCTACCTTCTTTCGGTTTACCCACCCAACTTTGCGTTTGGATTGAAGACTTCCTGAGAGATCGGTCCATTCAAGTGGTCATTGATGGCTGCTCATTTGGCCAATTGGCAATTAATGCCGGGGTTCCTCAGGGGTCGGTTCTCTCAGCAAGTTTATTCTTGCTGCACATTAATGATCTGCTTATGCCCGGTACCTTTGGGTATGCAGACCACAGCACAGTTGCTGAGAGATATGTGTCCAACGCGCCTGCTGGTGGGTCACAGATCCAGTCTCTCCGTGAGGACATGGTTGGGTGCTTGAACTTTTCCTTGAAGGCTGTCTCCGAATGGGGTGATGCCAACTTGGTCAAGTTTAATGAAGCTAAGACCCAGGCGTGTCTCTTCTCCGCAAAAAGGAGTCAATTCAAACCGGCTCCTACTTTCCGAGGTGTAACCGTGCCGATAACCGATCGTATAGAGCTTCTGGGGGTAACACTAACTTCTACCCTCAATTTTGGCCCGTTTATCGAGGCTACGGCTCAACTAGCATCAAAAAAGTTGGGAATCCTAGCAAAGGTGAGACGGTACTTCACACCCGAATAGCTGCTAAATCTCTATCAAGCCCAGGTTTGGTCGTGTTTGGAGTACTGCTCTCATATTTGGGATGGATCTGCCAAGTACCAACTAGATGGGCTTGAATCTATTGAGAAACGGGCCAAAAGTCTAATTGGCAACGATACACTGGTCGAATCAAAGCTCCAGAGCCTTGAACATCGGCGATGAGTTGCTAGTCTATCGGTTTTCTATCGGTTACATTTCGAGGAGTGTGCGATGGAATTACACAAATTAATTCCGTCAAGCCCGTTCCATCATCGGACTACAAGACAAATGGCGATGCGCCATCGTTACATGGTGGACATCCCACCTATACGCACTGAACGTTTTGGGAATACCTTTGTTGTGCGTACGGCTAAGGAGTGGAATTCCCTGCCGGAGTCTGTGTTTCTCGATAGCTATAACCTAGGGGTCTTTAAGTCAAGAGTGAATAGGTTACTTTTAGGTAAGCATGCTTCATCTTCGACCACATCATCACTTACCATCAGGTGAGATGATGGTCACACGCGAGCCTATTATAAATAAAAAATAAAAACAATAAATTAAATTTGAAAAAGAAGAGTATGGCACAATGAGTTACAAAACATCTTTTAATCACCAAGAATTCGAAAAGGTATTCTTAATAAGAAATAGAAGGAGATCCCTAAAAGACTTTGCCATGCCTATATTGCAGCCCATTCGATTAGGCCACAAACAAGCACTAAAAAATTTCAGGGTTCACAGAAAGCTCTGCAATGGATTCCACCCATTTTTCATAATTTTTATAATACATTAGCCCATGAGGGTACAGCATGTGACTTACCAGAATAACATTAAGTGTTTTGATTAATTTCATTTATTTTATTAAAGATTTTAAAATACAAAGATTTTAATTTTTATTAATATAACATATTATGTATAATGTTATTTGTCATTAAAACTTTTATTTAATAAAATTTTCTATGATGTTGTATTGTACCTAACTTATAAAATAATAAATTTTACTATACATTATTGATACAGGAGAGACGTAGGTACCGTCATACTATAAGATATCTAGTAAAGCTTCAAAGTTAAAGAACCTTAAGTCCGATAATACAGCCTTAAGGAACTATATTTGTTAAAATAATATCTCAATATAATAGCTTAAGTACCCATCATAATCATACTTTTTATTCGACAATGATACGATAATTACTTTTTATACTCTGTCGATTTTAATGTCAAATTTCGAGTATGGACATCTTTAATGAGCTCTACTGAATACTTTATAAAATGTGACTTAAGGCCCTTCACCTTTCACCTACAGATATATTAGCGAGCAGTCACGCGGGCTTCGCCCCCATGATATAAACATAACCTCCATCTTTTGTACTTGGTAGAAAGTAGCCTTTAAACTTCCTCATGCTTCAAGATATATCCATACTAAAATTCGTCCAAATCCACCCAGTACTTTCGAAGATTATCGTATTTAAACAAACTAACACAAAATACTTTCACTGTGCGTACAACCATGGAGTGCAATTCGTTGCCTGATTCTGTTTTTCAAGATAGCTATAACCTGGGAGTCTTTAAGACAAGAGTGAAAAGGTTAGTTTTACCAGGCAACCGTGCTTCATCTTCAGCCACATCATCGCTTACCATCAGGTGAGATGCAGTTCAAATGCAGTCACCGATAAAAATAGCAATTATATTCACACAGTTACCGAATAGTCTTGCCAAATAGAAAGATCTTATATAAATGTGCGAATAAAACTGTGTAAATTGCTTTTAGTTACCCTTGTCAACATTATGTTCTTCTATTGCTGTCCAGTGTCAAGTGAGTTTGTATTTGAGAAATACAAGAAGTTGTGTTCTAATTCTAACACGATTAACACGGGAAGCGCAACTCTTGGCAGCAAGTAAAAATAACCATCCAGACACAGGGACCTGCTCAAACAGTCCTCTATTAATTAGGTATCGAGACGGCTCACCGGCTCCGACATACTGGAGTTTGATTCAATTCTATTACATTCTGAGTGCTGTGTTCTGTACCATTTTATATATTAATGTGATACAAGACGCATCTATTTTAGGTACCTACATTTATTCATAGTCATAGTCATAAACAAGTAATTTGTATCTGAATTTACACACATAAATAGATTACAATATTACAGTTTTACAATAAAATAAAATAAGTAAGGATTTTTCTACATAAATGTCAACAATTTAGAATAATAAATTTAAATGTCATCATAAAATTAAACAGGGTAAACCATAAAATTTAAAATAAATTACAATAAAAACATTAATTACACATAAAATAGCAAATAATGTCAGAATGAATTAAAAATAACAATTATAAAATGTACAGCTAGAACAATAAATTAATGAGTAAAATCCAATAAAACAAGGTCAATTGACATAAAACAAGGTGAAAAATAAACCAAAAGTGGCCAGTGAGAGTCGGACTCGCTCATGAAGGGTTCCGTAGTAGCAAAAACCGATAAGCGTATCATTTATTTATTTATTTAATTAAGGTTCACCAACAGAGACAGGACCATACAAGTATTATGCCTGATTTCACCAACGACCTCTAAGATTATAGTGTCCTGTAAACATGGTTAGGGTTTCACTAGGGGATGGTTTCTGTTTCACCACCAGTAAGGGGCATAGATAAAACTATATTTTTTATTTCTGTGGGGTCACCTAAACGTTAAAAGGTCCCCTAAAGTTAGGAGTTAACATTTGGGTCATAAACCGGCCCATACGTAAATTATCTTTTAAGCAACGAAGATGGATACATAGTTCCGTCTGTCCGTATGTCACACTCATTCACAGCCGTTTTATTCCGAAACTCTAATGATCTTGGATGCATTGATACTGTCTTGTGAAAATACAATCACGAGGCAACTTCAACACTATATTATATTATTCGTCAGAATTTTGCTATACCAAGCAAAGTTTAGGCACTATGAACTTAAACAAAATAAAATTTTATGTTCAGAAAAATATAATAGGAAATAATAGGTAAATGAATCTAATAGGTAATGTACAATTAAGGCTGATAAATGTTCTTAAGTTATGACATACCTTTTATTTGATTAAGTAACTCTATTTGGTAATACTAGATCATTTATTGCTATTTCAAGTTGTAAATTAAATTCAATTAAATTCATTTTCTTCTTCCATTTATTCTAATATTGACTTGTCTTGAAAACAATCAAATCAATTTAAAGTATGTACTTACTTATATTAAGACCTTTAAGTACTACAGCTTACTGTAACTTTGTCTGAATGTAATTAACATAAGTAGCCTATTTTGCTTTTTGCTATCTCGCTAATCAAGATCACAAACAGATACAACCTTTCACAATTTCTTACTGTACTAAGATTACTTATGGCAATATAAATTAATGTCTGTAATTAATATACTGCTAGTACCTATTTACTCTAATTAGTTGAGAATCTAAAATTATAGTCTGAGATTCTTCATTTATTCATTCTAATCTGTTACATTCATATTCATGGGCATGGTGATCAAGGGCGCATCCAGCTTTGGTGCTGGGGGGGGGGTCACATAATCGTGGTCAAGTCACAAGAAGTTATCATTTGTATTTCCTGACTCCGCTGCTACTTGGCCGTCCACTGCCGATATTCGTTTACAACGACAGAAACGAATATTATGTAGTAACAATGTTTAAAAATTTTAATAAGTGGTCCACCTAGGTCCTGGACCATGGCCCCCCCCTGGATTCGCCCTTGATGGTGATGACTGAATCAGATTCTAAAACATCAGCGATACCACTGCAACCTTGACCTATTATATCACTCACTTGCTCAAGTATTGAGTCTGTTATTAAAGTAGATGGTCCTCCAACTGTTCCAGTAGTACAACTCCTGTTTATTGAAGTGTATATTTTTGCTGCACTTTTCATTTTCTACCAGATTCTTATAAGAGCATCTTTAGTCTTAAGATAAAAGATAGATGGGTATATTTGCACATGTGGTATTAATATAGATAATATAATAATATATTGATAAAATAAGACACGTTGGTTTATATTTTAATATTAACTAACCTGTACATAGTTCCCGTAGAATTGTATTGGGTACAGAGGTTTACCCAAGCTTCGTTCTTAGCTTGATTAGTTGTACTGTCTGTTCTTTTATTTAATACTAGCTTCTGCCCGCGACTTAGTTCGCGTGGGAGGATTTTTCCACGTAAATCTCGGTTCCGTGCTAAGACGACCCACTGACCGAATTCCGGGATAAAAAGTAGCCTAAGTCGGTCTCCATGGTCAGCGTTCAACAATCGGTTCAGCCGTTTTAGCGTGAAAACGGAACATTCATAGTAATAATACATATAGCAATCATACATGCATACAAAGTTTCGTATTTATAATAGTAGTAGCGATGGTGTTTCTGTAGGCTTACACGAAATTCACCAACTTGACTTTCTCGTCCACTGTGATATTTGGCTACGTTTACTTTTCTGCCATTTTATTATACCGTAACGACTGACGAAAAAACTTAATATAATTACAACTTAATAATTAACTTTCGATTCGATCACAAGAAACAAATGACGAAATAAATTCAAATCACGAATTATCGAAAAAAAATAAGAAAAATATAAAACTTCAAATTCCAAATTCAAATATGACCATAGAGATGCGCGCTTGGCGCGTTCCGTAATGTAAACACAGAGTAAATATGCAAGAAAATATTAGAATAATTGAAAATATGCATGAAACATATTTATTAAATACTGCTATTAAAATATGATTAATTAGAAAAATGTATCCATTTCTATGCATACTTTAGAGTCTTTAATAACAAACGTTATTGTTTAAAAGTATCGAAAAGTCCAAAGACGAATCAGTCACTATTATAGAAAACAAAACGTCACATAGTGTTATGAATTTATGATGTGTCCCTTACTTCTATACTAATATTATAAAGCGGAAAAGTTAGTTTGTTTGCTTGAACGCGCTAATCTTCGAAAGTACTGGGTAGATTTGTATGCAATTTGGTATGGAAGTAGCTTGAAGCTTGAGGAAGGCTACTCTTTACGCGACTGCAAAAAAGGAGAGTTATGTTTTTACCGTGATAGAATCCACGGGAGCGAAGCCCCGCGTGAGTACTAGTAAGTGATAAAAAATAATGGTAAAACAAAATTAATTTAGAGGCTAGTTTAGGGGAGCTTTTAAGTAAAGGATACCAAACTTAGGTGATAGTATGAGGAATGTTGGTGAAAATGGGTATTAGTGTCTAAATTCTAACTGCACAACTAATTACAGCCTTACAGGGAATCACCACAAGCAATAATTGTGTTCTTTGAAATGTTTATTGCGCATTTATTTAATACTTGTAAAACATTATGCAAAACTGAAATAAAAAAAATTCATCCTTAACGCTGACGGCTGGCAACATATGATCACACCCAAGAGACTGGCGGTATTGCCTTATTGTATGGCAATGCTTATGCCTTTGGGCAAAGAAATAGCCAGCCTTTGGATCACTGGAAGCTTCAACAACCCTTTTCGACATTACTTTAAAAAGGCTGTGAGCACACGGGCCTCACGGACCGAGAGTTTCGACTCCAAACGGCTCGAAAATGTAGTTATCGCCGAGATAACTATATTTATGCCACTTGAGGTTTTCCGCAGTCGCAGCGGAAGCGCCAGCACAACATGATGAACTGGGAAGATGGGATGGCGCGAGAGTATCGACACAAGTTGCGTCCCACACTAAAGGCCTACCTATCTTCCAAGGATACAATGACATGCCGTGTGGTCTTTTGCCATCGTCACGCACCAAGCCATTGGGTTCCAATACGGCTGGAACGCCGACACGATGGTGACAAGGGCCCGTTGGATGATGTCGTTATGTCCTTGAAATTATAATTTTAATGACTTATTTATAATTACTTAATTTCTTTAAATATCATAATTGCTAAGTACTTAGGTACTTATCATTTTTTCTACCTTCTACGTGTACAGTTGTATGTACACAACTTTGTGACATAGGTAACTTTGTTTTCATCATATTTTATGTAAATGACAAAGTTATATTAGAGGCTTTAAAAATGTGCTCCATTTAAAAAATACTTACCGTACCTCATTCAAATCAATTTTATTGAAAGTTATCTATAGCTACGATTTACAGCATCTATTTATTTTTCACTTCCTTATTTAAAAGTAAGAGGGAGGAGGACAATAGACTTCTCGTCTAGAAATCTCAATGTAAATTGTAATAGACCTATCTATAGACGCCACGTATGGGTTTGATGTTGTTTTTAGTTTTGTTCCAATTATGGGGCGGCCCTCTTAATTTTACATTCTTTTTTTATATTTGTACTGAAATTGTAATTTTGTTCACAGAATAGATCTACTTACCAAGTTCTGTTCTTTCAATTATGCAGTTCCAATTGTTTCGGAATAAAGTGCTTGTGACATACGGACGGAATGACAGATATGATTAATGTATGAGGGCTTGGTTCTGTTGTAATATGAAAAAAAAATGTATAAAGAATATATCTATCTATCTATGGACGACACGGTTGGCGCAGTGGTTGAGCTATTGGCTGCTGCGCTGCGTATATTGGGTTTGATTCTCGCGGCAGGGAGTTTGTAAAACTGCACTCACGATACAGGAGATTCCTTGTCTATGGAAAGCATTGGTATTGTCCTCAAGTAAGTGACTAATGTCTTTATTGGGATTAAAGTTTATTTAAACTGAAACCGAACATGGTATATCGGCAGTAGAGATACATAGTTACATAAGATTTTATTGTCTCTAGCAATCAGCTTATCCATTTTATTTTCCAGTCATGATCGGGAGATGACGTCTATGTAGTACTACAATAAGATTAGCCGTTTTTATTTTTTAATTATTTTTTCAGGTGGGAATATCATCGAATGACTTCTCCCGCTCTGAGTGGAGCGGAAAGGAGTGTCAGACTTCCACTGACTAAAACCCCAGCCTATTCCTTCAGCTGCCCTTGCGTTCCGGGGCCGCGGTATCTCGTTTTAACATTCCCGCAACCCCGTGCATTCCAAAGCCTGGAGTCCGATATCATAGCTTCTGACTACCAGTAACTACTGTCAAAGATGTAAAATTGTCAGCCGCGACCATCGGCTGAGGGTTGATTCACATTCGTGGAGTCGTGCAAGGTGTGCGGTTGTGCGTCGGGGACCGCGAGCCGATCTGCGGCCACCGCAGCGCGAGCTTGCGGGCGCCGAGACTTTTCGGCCGTGCGTCGTGTTCCACGCGCTCCTCACAGAGCAGTCAGTAGCTATGACAGGGCCATTGATCGCGGTTTTGATGATTGATGGTTGCGGTAATGTTATAACGTGGCCCCGGACCGTAAGGGCAATTGAAGGAACAGGGTGAGCTTGTAGTAAGTAGAAGATGCTCCCTTCCGTTCCTCCCGGAGTGAGAGGAGTCATCACATGATATTTCCCCGTGGAATAAAAGCTACCCTCATGATAATATGTACTCATTATTCATTCGTAAGGCACATAAAGAACTATTGATAACTAGCTTTGCCTGCGACGTTCGCATGCATTTTTCTGCGTAAATCCTGATCCCGTTCGAATTCTGGGATAAAAAATAGTCTATTTTTATTCCATATTTCCAGCCATTTATCTATACTTATATCAAATATAATTCGGATTCGTTTAGCTGTTTTCACATTATTGAGTAACAAACATCCACCTTAACTTTTGCATTATAATATGAATATAACTGGAGGTCGCCTAAATTTGGACGTAATTAAAATAACTTCGATAGCATTAAAATAGCTTTCTGCACTTCTTCTCCATATAAATTTAACTGTAATATTTTTTGTAAAAAGTGATACAACTTTTTAGCCTAAAGTAGGTACGAACCTATTAATATGTAGGTTACACTAATGTCTACATGGCTTGGTAAGAAATATAACATTATCGTTTGCTACGTGTTATATGAACAGTTAAATCAAGATCACAGTCTGTCTACTTCCCGGTCGCGGCCCTCGTATGTATGGGTCACCTTTAACTTGCTACTTGAGACAAGGAGGACCTTCGATTGCCGGATGAGCATCCATCGAAGGTCGGAACTGGGTAAGCGTTGGTAAACCTAACAATAACGTATTTAGCAAGAAGCTTTAGATTTCGCATAGAACGACAGTCTTTGAAGTCCAGGGTTGGTGGTATTCAGGAAAGGCTGATTAATTGCAAAAATTACCGAGTCTACGGCACGTCGTAATTCAGCCGCGCCTCGAAAAGTAGTCGGCACTAATGACCACGCCGAATATGACGCATGGCCTGCTGGGGGTTTCGTGTTCCGACGAGTTACTGCGGCCCCGGGATGACAGGAATGGAAGGAATAAGGTTGGGTTTTTGTCAAGAGGATTGTGACACTCCCTTCCACTCCACCCGAGAACAGCAGGAGTCATTTGATGATTTTCCCAACGAAACAAAAAATGTGATACCTCCTTACTTTGAAAAGTCTATAATAAAAATATTATCTTGGCACTTGGCGCAATCAAAATCTCGAAGGTTTCGATTTGCAAAAACAACAAATAAATATTGCTTTAAAGTAAATTAGTAAAAATGCCTGCAGATATATCAGCAATGTTAGGGGTAGTTCTCGATGCTGGATCACAGAACTTTAAAGCCGGGTTTGCTGGTGAACCGTCCCCCAGAGCCGTGTTACCTACTACAGTCGCCAGGTAAACATGATATTATAATCTATTATTATTATTAGCTATTCCACGTTACGTTTGCCAATAATACGATAATTATCTTCTTTCTTATTAATTTGAAAAAATCGGTCTATGTTATTTTTTTTAATAAGTTCCACACAATGTTTAATCATCCAAAGAAGCCGTGCACTTGGTATGTATATACCCTTTAAATTACACGTTGTATAAACACAGATATAATAAAATAAATAAATATGTACATAAACTTACAAAGTAACTGAAAATTAAAACAGAATTCTCCATTTTTAAATTGTTTCTATTATTAGAGTCTTTTAAATAATTGTTATAGTATCTATCATACTGCATAAAAAATCTACTTTATTTAATGCTAAAGAGTCCAGATTCCCAGACAAACAAACATCGTATCAAACCAGAGAGTATTTAACCTAGAGAGCTTATAGGCCGATTTCTTTGAAGAACACAACTCACCAATACGGGTTGGGAGGCGAGGAAAAAATGCGCTACTGCAATTGGTCAGTTCAAAGTCAAGCTTCATAGATATGCCGAGTTAGGGATTGCTCTACTTGATTGAGGGAAAGTCTTCTTCTTCTTATCGTGTGGGTAAGTGAGGTCTAACGACCCCATACACCCTAGTGTCAGAGTTTCTAGACCGCCTCAAGGGCCTCTGACGTGGTCTATTTTGACGACCGCCATTTGGCGACCGGGACCAACGGCTTATACGTGCCTTCCGAAGCACGGAACCATCTTTTTATCAGACAGTCAGGTGATTCAGGCCTGCAATGTCCTAGCCAAACTGGAAACAACTTTACAAAGTATGCTTCCCGCGGGAATCGAACCCACGACCACCGGGTCACAAGGCAAACGCCAAACCACTCGACCACGGAGGCAGTTAATGCAAAAAAAAGCAATGATATTGAGGGAAAGTTATCGATATCGATAAAATGAAGTTTAACATTATAAAATTACTCAATAAAATCACATAATAATATTTAATCATTATCAGTCTCAATCACAAAAAGAAAAACAAGTATGCTGTTATTATTGATTTTTAAAATTAATTAATTTGGTAAATGTTTTTCAAATTAAAGTTTTAGGGTCCTGATTGTTTTTGCTAAAAAATGATATATGAGGGTCTACATATTTCTGAATTATGCATCTTGCTAATTCAATCAAATGATTGGTAGTTTCTATTTCATATTGATGAAAATTAATATCCGGGAATAAATTATACACAATCAGTGATTTTAAAACCGTTCTCATAAAATAATTGGAATTATATTTCTGAGACAGCACTTTCGAACCACTCTCGTTGATCGCCCTTTTAATATAAATTTCACAACGACGACAAATTTCTATTACTGTGGTGGATCCGTACAATAACTTGTTTTAGTGTCTTTTTGAAATTGTAAGGCGTTTTTATTTGTAACACCAATCAACGCTCCAATACAAGTTAGGCATTTTATTTACTTTTTCAGAGCATGGACAATGTAGCCGGCCATATATTATTTTTATATTTAATTTTTTTTTAATATTTATTTTATATTCCATAATAAATATATTTTCATTAAAATCAGTTGTGTCAACAACTGTAGCTTCAGCAGGCACTAGGTAATAATTATTTTTTGGTGCTTTTCACCACCATCAGATGATTTATCTAATGACTCCTCCCTCCTACATACGCTTAACCCGTGGACTCGACATAGACACAAAGTAACCTGTTTCATTTTCCTGGGTGGGAAAATCATCGAATGACTTCTCCCGCTCTGGGTAAAGTGGAAGGGAGTGTCAGACTTCTACTGACTAAAAACCCACCCTGTTCTTTCAGCTGCCCTTAAGTTCCGGGGCCGCGGTATCTCATAGAGACCATTACCGCAACCCCGGAACCAAAGTAACTAACGAGGGCGATATTGTAATGCAAAGGTCCAAGTTAATTAATATTAGACTCCGTCATACTATTTGAAGCCTAGAAAGATTTGATATAGGTATCTTATATTATTTTGACTTTTCTCAACATTATATCAATAAAAAAATTGGCCAAGTGCGAGTCGGACTCGCCCATGAAGGGTTCCGTAGTAACTATAATATATAATAAATATAACATACTTAATATATAAATAAAAAAAAAAATAGCTCACAACAACGGGCTCCGAAGTAACTATAATAATATAATATAATATGTATATTTCTTTAAAAAGAAACCTTACAAATTTCTTAAAACTAGCTTATTTACAATTTTTACAACTACGCCAAATAACTTTGTTTTTCATAGTATTTGTATGAATTACAAAGTTATATTTGCGGTTTTAGAAAATATACTGTATCTCAAAAACTGCTGACTCGATCTCATTCAAACCAATTTTGGTTGAAAGTTTACATTAAGATCTACAATATATGGTTTTTTTTAGATTTTTCACTTCATTATTATAGAAGTTAGAGGGGGGGGACACACATTTTACCACTTTGGAAGCATATATCTTTTAAACGATTAACTTTATGAAAAAGTCATTTTAGAAACCATAGTGTCATTTTAAAAGAACTGTCTATAAATACCACACACGTATAGGTATCATGAAAAAAAATATTTTCAGTTTTAGTTCCATGTATGGGGAGCCCCCTTTATTTTAAATATTTTTTTAATATTCTTTTAAAATCGGAAATCGGTTCACAGAATACATCTACTTACCAAGTTTTACATGTATAGTCTTAATGGTTTCGGAATAAAATGGCTGTGACATACGGACGGACGGACAGACAGACAGACGGACAGACATGTCGAAACTATAAGGGTTCCGTTTTTTGCCATTCGGCTACGGAACCCTAAATACCAAACTAGCAACCAATATTCCCTAGTAACCTTATCCATCCACTTTTCTTTTTAATCTGGAAACTTGAGAAATCTAAAATGAAAACATGCATGTCACACAGAAGAAAAAATATCAGAACTTTCTCCTTTTTAGGGTTCCGTAGCCGAATGGCAAAAACGGAACCCTTATGGTTTCGATATGTCTGTCCATCTGTCTGTCTGTCTGTCTGTCTGTCTGTCTGTCTGTCCGTCCGTCCGTATGACACAACCATTTTATTCCGAAACTATTAAAACTATACATGTGAAACTTAGTACATAGATGTATTCTGTAAACCACTTTTCTAATTTAAAGAAAAAAAATTAAAAATATTTAAAATAAAGGGGGTCCCCATACATGGAACTAGAACTAAAAATATTTTTTTACATGAAACCTATGCGTGTGTGGTATCTATAGACAGGTCTTTAAAAATGATATAAGGGTTTCTAAAACCACTTTTTCATAAAGTCAATCGTTTAAGAGATATAAGCTTCCAAAGTGGTAAAATGTGTCCCCCCCCCCCTCCCCCCTTTAACTTCTATAATAATGTAGTGAAAAATCTAAAAAACATATATGTCTGTAGATCTTAATGTAAACTTTCAACCAAAATTGGTTTGAATGAAATCGGCTTAGCAGTTTTTGAGATACAGCATATTTACTAAAACCACAAATATAACTTTGTAATTCATACAAACACTATGAAAAACAAAGTTATTTAGCGTAGTTGTAAAAATGTAAATAAACAAGCTAGTTTTAAGAAATTTTAAGGATTTTTTTATTCGTCAAATAAATATACATAATTATTATATTATATTATTATAGTTACTACGGAACCCTTCATGGGCGAGTCTGACTAGCACTTGGCCAATTTTTTTAAAGTCGGTTATTGTAGATGGGTATTTTATGACAACTATTTGAATAGAATTAAAAAAAATAAGTTTAATTTTATAATTATCGACATCGTATCCAGCCATTATAGGTAACAGCACAGATTTTTACGATAAAAATACATAGGAAAAGATAGGGATAAAAGAATTAGAATTTCTTCATGTAAGAAAGAGACATTTCCAAAAGACATCAACGCACGACACAATTTTGTCCTTGACCACCTAACCACCATTTTAAATGGACCTCTGCGGTAGCTTATAATTTGATTAAATGATAAATAGTTTTCATATTATTTCATTACTCATGAATAGTTATGTCATCCATTTGGTATCTAGATGTCTGGGAATGTTTTCCACACCACTTCAACGCGCATGAAAGCATTATTATGCGTTATAAATTGGATACAAAAATTTAAAATTTGTAATTGTTTAGCATGCACACAGGCCTAATACTTGGTCACAACTAAAATGGTTCGTTTTTTTGTTTTTTTTTTTTTAGGTAGGGCCACTCGTAGTTTAGCTCTCTAAGCCTAATGTACTACTTAACCGGTCTTTCCTGTGGTGACCTCTAATAAATTAAAGGCCCCCAGCCAGGGCTTACAAACTAAAATATACTTACAAACTAATGATCGCACGCTAAGGGCACTCCCTGTGGAGTACGGGCCTCGGCATAGCGGGGTCATTTTGGGAGGGCAGCATAGGGACAGGCTGGGTCGTATTTAGGGGAGTATTTATTGCTACTGGCTCAGCATCGCGGGCTGGCTCGTTTGGCAAAGGTCGGGGAGGATTTCCATTACAAGTACGCGGACGTCGCGATGGGCCTCGTCGGCGAGGCCGGAATACGGAACGCGTTTTGTATTTGTATTTTCTAAGAGTGCTGGTTTCCCTACTGCTCTCTTGTCGAATGGTGGTGGGGTCGTCAGGCTCGTCTAGGACGTTACGCGGGCGACGAACCCGAGAAATCTTGGAGGGTCTGTATCGGGCGGCCGATACGATCAGGGGGTTAGTGTGGGTATCAGCAGAGGTGAAGTAACGCACTGACATGCGTTTCAACACTTGCTTTATGGTCGGGAGTTTGAGGTCTACGTGGAGATCCTCATTCCTCAAGAACCAGGGCGCGCCCGTGGCCTTTCGGAGAAAATGGTTCTGAATGACTTTCATCCTATGGATCTGATTGGGACTGGCTTGAGCAAACACAGGACAGGCGTACGTCATGATAGGACGTATGCATGTCGTGTAGATTCGGATTTTGCATCTAAGGGAGAGCTTACTGTGTTTATTCAGCAAGGCGTGGAGCCTACCGAGAGCGAAAGCGGCTCGCGAGCGAACCGACTTTATGTGCTCACTGAAATTAAGGAACTGGTCGAGGATCACACCTAAGTATTTGGCTCGCTTCTCCCAAGGGATTGGCTTGCCAAACATAGTGATCGGGCGGGGGGCGGTGAAGTGTCTATGTTGGCGAGCCCTGCGAAACAGGACTGCTTGACTTTTGTCGGGATTTACCTCAATCCTCCATTTCCTAAACCAATCGCCTAATGCGTTGGCTGAGGTCTGGAGGGTATGAGCGATGCTATCGGGACTATGTCCCGAGTAATAGATGGCCGTGTCGTCGGCAAATAGGGATAACTCTACTGGGGGCTTTTTGGGGATATCGCTTGTGAATAGCGTGAAGAGTGGGGGAGAGAGCACGGCGCCCTGAGGGACGCCGGCTCTGATAGGGCGGGGAGTGGAAAGCGCTCCTTCGATACGATATCTGAAGGAGCAGTTCGACAGAAAGTCTCGAATGATGAGCACGAGATGGTCCGGCACACCTAGTTGGTAAAGCTTATAAATTAAGCCATTGTGCCAGACTTTGTCGAAAGCCTTCGCTATATCAAAGAATAGGGCCCCCGTCACCAGACCGCGTTGAAAACGGCCGCTAATGTGCTCTACGATGCGGTGGGCTTGGTGGACACTGGAATGATGGGCTCTAAAGCCAATCTGCTCGTTGGGGATTAGGCTCTTTGCCTCGACAAAGTCCTTGAGCCGGTTAAGAATAATCCGCTCGTAGACCTTGTAAAATGGTTCGTGTATCGTAGCCAATATATAAGAGCAAAAACTCGCATAGTTTTCGTGCGTCGGGGCAACGTACATATGTGCGATCAAGTGGTTTTCAAATCAGTGTATCAAACAGATTCGCTGTAAACTCGCAGCTAGTTAGTTCCACCGCATCAGATGGAAATCTAGAAAATATTGGAGCTGACCGAACAACGGCCAACTTGAACAGAACTCGGAACCAGTTTTATACAGATTGCATGACTACGGGTTGAATTTTATGTAATACTTTCCATGAACTGGAAAACACTAATTATTCGACTTTTTTTTAGTGATACGCGAGTAGTCAATGAACGTCGTGACGGAAGGAGCTCGTGGCTACATAATGACAGCCGCGCGGTGCATGTTCAAGGTTATAGTATTTGTTATTACAAATACCAAATAACTTACGTTTTCTTTGTAATCATAATCCATAATTCATCCATCAAAACAAATATTTTCTTGTCATGACATTTTTTACGTCAAGGCTGACAAACTGTAATTTTTCCTTCTTGTAGTCACTTAATGGCTAATAGACTAAAAAGGTTGTTCATACTTTTATTATATAATTGTTATTCACTTTTATCGATAGGACTAGCTTAATATTGTATACTATATTGTGGTTGTCTACTGATTAACGGCATTTTAAATTATAACTATAAATTTCTAAAACACACTCTCAGATTTTATCGAAGAGGTTTAATAAATTATGCTCGAATATAACTGGCTGATCAAATAACTGGCAAGATGGACTATTTTGGACTCTACAATTTGAATTCTGGTACAGAATGAGAATGGAATGGATTTTGAACGCTGAGCTGGGTATAAAAGGCGCTGGGGGCCATCTCCGGGGAGTTCAGTCTGGGACCAGTTTTTGAAGAGTTTAGTTCTCGACGAGTTTTGATAAAGAGTGGTGGAAGAGGAAGTGCAGTACCCGCTACCCTGACTCCTTGCTGGGAGCCTGCTGCCTTGACTCCTTGCTGAGAGCCTGCTGCCTTGACTCCTTGCTGAGAGCCCGCTACCCTGACTCCTTGCTGGGAGCCTGCTGCCTTGACTCCTTGCTGAGAGCCTGCTGCCCTGACACCTTGCTGAGAGCCTGCTGCCTTGACTCCTTGCTGAGAGCCTGCTGCCCTGACGCCTTGCTGAGAGCCTGCTGCCCTGACGCCTTGCTGAGATCCTGCTGCCCTGACGCCTTGCTGGGAGCCTGCTGCCCTGACGCCTTGCTGAGAGCCTGCTGCCCAGACCGCCTTGCTCGAGCTGCTGTACGACGAAGACATCGTGGAGGAGAAGGCGATCCTGGAGTGGTCTGCCAAGCCGTCCCGCAAAAGTTAATGGCTTTGGCGGCGTTGGTGGAATTGGCGGCGTGGGCCCTCGTGGTGTGTCTCCAGGAAGACCTTTGTTAACGGCTGCTGAGGAAGCCTCTCTTGTACCTCCTCCTCCGGCTCCTCTTGTGCGTGCCACAAAAGCTACACCTATGCATATTCGTTACAGTTTGGCCCGAAGATCAGGCCCATCTAGGAATTTTTAAGACTTATAAAAAGTTATCACTTCTATATTACTGGCCAGCTATGTTTAGGGATATCGCTAAAATAATTTCTTCTTGTGATAATTGTTTAGCTTATAAACACGCAAATCACTCTCCATTTGGCCTTATGGGTAAACCAAAAATTTGTTCCAGGCCTTTTCAAACTATTTCCTTGGATTTAATGGGTCCTCTACCTATGACTAGACGTAGGAATCAATTTATTTTAGTAGTTAACTGTTATTTTACTAAATATTCCCTGATCTTCCCACTAAAACGGGCTACTAGTACTAACATTATCTCTAACTTAGAAAATTTTGTTTTTCTGGTCCATGGTGTACCTCAAACTATTATTATGGATAACGGATCGCAATTCCAATCCCATGAATTTCGCAACTTTCTTGGGAGATACAACATACCATACATATTTTTTTCTCCCCACTATTGCCCTCAAGTTAATCCCACTGAAAGATATAATCGTACTATAATCACAGCTTTGTCACCTTTGGTCGGTGAAGACCATAGATCTTGGGATATCCACCTTCCTAAAGTTCAATATGCTATGAACAGCACAACTAATGCAACCACTGGTTTCTCTCCTAACTTTTTGCTCTTTGGACGGGAAACAGTTAATTCTGGTTCACTTTATACGCCAACTAATAATCTTGAAGAAATAATTTTTCTACCTAGGGATATCTACGCTACTAACTTAGGTTTATTGTCTGCTACTTTCGATAAAGTTCAGACAGCCCTTCACATTGCCCATACCCGTAACTCTTCTTATTACAACGAACGTCATTCATTTAAAGAATATGACGTAGGAGATACAGTCTGGCGAAGAAATTATATAAATAGTCAGGCTGGAACTTATTTCAGCGCAAAGTTAGCTCCCAAATTTATAAAGTCAACTGTAATTCAGAAACTATCCCCATTAGTTTACATATTAGAGGATCCTAATGGCAACCGTGCTAAATGGCATATTAAAGATTTTAAAAATTAATGTATATAATCATGTAAATATATTCACCTTTTGTACTATATTCATGACTCATCTCTATCTTCTTCTCTTCTTTTAACTATAGAGTTCTTTCGGTTTATTGAAACTCAGTAGTTTATTTCTTTCTTTAACTTTGTTCTTAAACTTTAAGAGGCTTCTCTTAATTTTTATTTTTTCTCTTCTATCTGAACTAATCAGATATCACTTAGAAGTGCGTTTAGGTACATATTACCAAACCTTCTCCCTTTCTAACTCTCCAAGTTAGTTTATTACTATTTATCGACTCTAAAGTTGATCGAAGCGGCTAGCAACTTCGTAAAAATAAGCCTTTGCTAAACCTTGTTTTTTATGTTATCGACTCTAAAGTTGATCGAAGCGGCTAGCAACTTCGTAAAAATAAGCCTTTGCTAAACCTTGTTTTTTATGTTATCGACTCTAAAGTTGATCGAAGCGGCTAGCAACTTCGTAAAAATAAGCCTTTGCTAAACCTTGTTTTTTATGTTATCGACTCTAAAGTTGATCGAAGCGGCTAGCAACTTCGTAAAAATAAGCCTTTGCTAAATCTTGTTTTTTATTTGATGGGTTTTCGACGCGAGCGGACTGACAGACTCCGAAAACAAGCCTACTGTCATGTACTAATCAGGTCGAGTAGTGATCATTGAATGTGAATCCTACCTGACCTAACTTCGTGAGATGTTAGTGTGATTGAATGAGGTATGTAAGTTATATGAATGTGGATAAACTTTAACCTTACAAAATTTTTGTTCTAGACCAAAAATTTTCTCGGGGTCGATGGGGAAATATAGTATTTGTTATTACAAATACCAAATAACTTACGTTTTCTTTGTAATCATAATCCATAATTCATCCATCAAAACAAATATTTTCTTGTCATGACATTTTTTACGTCAAGGCTGACAAACTGTAATTTTTCCTTCTTGTAGTCACTTAATGGCTAATAGACTAAAAAGGTTGTTCATACTTTTATTATATAATTGTTATTCACTTTTATCGATAGGACTAGCTTAATATTGTATACTATATTGTGGTTGTCTACTGATTAACGGCATTTTAAATTATAACTATAAATTTCTAAAACACACTCTCAGATTTTATCGAAGAGGTTTAATAAATTATGCTCGAATATAACTGGCTGATCAAATAACTGGCAAGATGGACTATTTTGGACTCTACAATTTGAATTCTGGTACAGAATGAGAATGGAATGGATTTTGAACGCTGAGCTGGGTATAAAAGGCGCTGGGGGCCATCTCCGGGGAGTTCAGTCTGGGACCAGTTTTTGAAGAGTTTAGTTCTCGACGAGTTTTGATAAAGAGTGGTGGAAGAGGAAGTGCAGTACCCGCTACCCTGACTCCTTGCTGGGAGCCTGCTGCCTTGACTCCTTGCTGAGAGCCTGCTGCCTTGACTCCTTGCTGAGAGCCCGCTACCCTGACTCCTTGCTGGGAGCCTGCTGCCTTGACTCCTTGCTGAGAGCCTGCTGCCCTGACACCTTGCTGAGAGCCTGCTGCCTTGACTCCTTGCTGAGAGCCTGCTGCCCTGACGCCTTGCTGAGAGCCTGCTGCCCTGACGCCTTGCTGAGATCCTGCTGCCCTGACGCCTTGCTGGGAGCCTGCTGCCCTGACGCCTTGCTGAGAGCCTGCTGCCCAGACGCCTTGTTGGGAGCCTACTGCCAGACCGAGTGGCCTGCCAAGCCGTCCCGCAAGTACTATTTTCTAAACCTCCTCCTCTTCTCTCCTGAGAGTGTGTCAGATAGGTAGGTAGGCCGGTTTCTAGGATAGGTAGATAGGTAGGCAGGTTTTTATAAAATACTGTATATAAATAATATATTAAATTTAATGGTACATTTACCCTCTTTTATTGGTGAAGAAGAAGGTATCGTTACAAGGTGAAGCGACGCTTGCTGAGGCCGGTCCATGGATAGGTGACCACCTTAACATATGAATATCCTGCGTGCCTCCGCAAGCACGTGAAGCAGTAGACCTCATCTGACATCTGTACGTCTGTGACAGTGTTGCCAGGGGGCATCATGCTGCCAGCTCCTGGTGGTGGAGCTCAGCTCAGCAGTCGCTCCTCGTACAACTGCACTCAGCTTCATCTGACATCTGTACGTCTGTGACAGTGTTGCCAGGGGGCATCATGCTGCCAGCTCCTGGTGGTGGAGCTCAGCTCAGCAGTCGCTCCTCGTACAACTGCACTCAGCTTCATCTGACATCTGTACGTCTGTGACAGTGTTGCCAGGGGGCATCATGCTGCCAGCTCCTGGTGGTGGAGCTCAGCTCAGCAGTCGCTCCACGTACAACTGCACTCAGCTTCATCTGACATCTGTACGTCTGTGACAGTGTTGCCAGGGGGCATCATGCTGCCAGCTCCTGGTGGTGGAGCTCAGCTCAGCAGTCGCTCCACGTGAAACTGCACTCAGCTTCATCTGACATCTGTACGTCTGTGACAGTGTTGCCAGGGGGCATCATGCTGCCAGCTCCTGGTGGTGGAGCTCAGCTCAGCAGTCGCTCCACGTGAAACTGCACTCAGCTTCATCTGACATCTGTACGTCTGTGACAGTGTTGCCAGGGGGCATCATGCTGCCAGCTCCTGGTGGTGGAGCTCAGCTCAGCAGTCGTTCCACGTGAAACTGCACTCAGCTTCATCTGACATCTGTACGTCTGTGACAGTGTTGCCAGGGGGCATCATGCTGCCAGCTCCTGGTGGTGGAGCTCAGCTCAGCAGTCGCTCCACGTGAAACTGCACTCAGCTTCATCTGACATCTGTACGTCTGTGACAGTGTTGCCAGGGGGCATCATGCTGCCAGCTCCTGGTGGTGGAGCTCAGCTCAGCAGTCGCTCCACGTGAAACTGCACTCAGCTTCATCTGACATCTGTACGTCTGTGACAGTGTTGCCAGGGGGCATCATGCTGCCAGCTCCTGGTGGTGGAGCTCAGCTCAGCAGTCGCTCCACGTGAAACTGCACTCAGCTTCATCTGACATCTGTACGTCTGTGACAGTTTTGCCAGGGGGCACCATGCTGCCAGCTCCTGGTGGTGGAGCTCAGCTCAGCAGTCGCTCCACGTACAACTGCACTCAGCTTCATCTGGTTAGACTCCGACATTTTGAAAAAAGGCTAAGCAGATGATGATGCGAGCAGAGAGAGAAAATAACCACCGGGTCCTATATTATATTACGTTAACTGCTCCAGCAAACGTTGTTTTGCCATGTACATTTTTTTTCTAAAGTCTTAAGTTGGGGGCAACTTTTATTTATTTTTTAGTTTAAATAGTTCATAAAAATAAACTCCTACGAAGAATGTCACAGAAACACATCCCACACTTTCGGCGAGAAAATCGTCAATTCCATCAACTCCTCCCACTCTGGGTGGGAAGCAAGGATTTATTAAGGTGGTAGGCTTTTGGTCAGTAAAGACAAAAAAAACCATCCTGTTCCATTAGTTACCTTTCTATACCGGGGCCGCGGTAACTCGTTATAACATTTCCGCAACCACGGCAGATAATTTTATTTACTTCAAATCATACTAAAACTTGCTGTGAACATTTACAAGTATCGAGTTTGCTTTGCGTCAGTTATCAAAAAAGTGTAGCTCGTATTGTGTTAAGTTTGTTTTTGTGAGCAACTTGCAGTACAGCGCGCGAGAAATACTCGGTATCTGCTCGCAAGCGATGAAAGAAAGAAAGAAGAAAGATATCTGTAATGAAACAAAGATGTTTATTCTGCAAATAATAATATGTTATAAATAACACTTTTACACGTGATTTTTTTGCCAGTGTTTCCTAACTGACTACCCTGACGAGAAATACCGGAACGAACTCATGGGTCAACGTCTCTTTTGAAGTCATACAATCTGTAGTGATCGTATGAGAACCTTGTAGGTTTATCTATGTACGATTTAGCACATACTGCCTATGAATATCACCACTTCTGAAGCACAGACCTTCTCTACAGATAGACGCCATACCCAACGAGAATCGGCTAGACAGAACCGACTACGCAAGCCCAATGCGGATTGGTGGGTGCTAATCATTGGTGGGTGCTAATGATTGGTGGGTGCTAATGATTGGTGGATGCTAATGAGTGCAGCCGAGACTAATGACTTAACGTGCCTTCTGAAGCACAGAAATACTCGAGATAACAAGTTTTGGATCACCCATCCGATGACCGGCCCCTGCGAACACTGCTTAACTCGTCAAATCATGGCCGAACGCGCTAAGCCGTTTATAATATCGAGCTCCTAGAGTTTGGTTTAAACCTTTCCATAACATAAAATTGGTCTGAAATATGGTTTTAGGGGGTAAAAAGATGTGTACAGCAAACATTCTTTTCTAACCGACTTAAAAAAAGTGAGAACGGTGTGTAGGTATCTCAGGTAACATAAAGAATTAGATAAGTAATAAAAAGCATAAAATAAAAACTTTTTTACAAAAAAATTGAACCGACTTCAAAACAAAGTCACTTCTGCACTACAAAGCGAAAAATAACCTTATATATTATTGTTTCATTGGATGTCTAACTCCGTTTAAAATAAGGGCTACGTATTTACTCACATGGCTGAACTTGGTGCCAAGATAATTGAATAGGTTTGATTACCTCGGGCGTGCTCCAGAATACGGCGTACTTAGCCAATCAAAACTATTAGTTGGCTTGGAACCGACTTTTCTAAATTAAATAGTCGGTTTTAATAACAAAATATTAGTGCTTATTTAACCCGTACACGCAGTACAGTTGCTTTAAACGAAATTAAATAATGCAGTTAGTAATTTGTATTCGGTGGCAAAATTCAGGGCCTATTCATATGCAGCATCAGTTTAAAGTAGAACAACAACTGACGTGTTTCTACTAGCAGTATTTCCCAACCATTGCCGAAGCCCTCCATATCTTGTTGGTTCTATTTTGTACCCCGGGACCGTTCGCAGGCACCACACTGTTGCTCTTTCATATTGCCACACGTAAACAATTTTACTCTGATTTTTTTGTATAACGAACTGTTTTTCACAGCTCTGTTTTATTTAGTGGGAATAAGAAAATATTGATAACTGATATTTATAAAGATACACGATATTATAGAGAGTTGTATTTGTGAGTTATGTTTGTATGTACATACTTACATGTGTTTTGGAATGGTTGAAAATGTCTTTTGATATAACACGTCACTTTGATGTTGATTCATAATGTTATATTTATACTACAAGTGTATGTGAGGAGTTCGTGGCTTTTATTAACTGCCGGAAGGATCGAGCTTTGAGGTGAGGCAACGCTAGTCAAAGTCAGTGCGCGGGAAGCACGTTATGTTGGTACCAGCTGTCGTTTGTGGGTACATCTGTGGCAGTTATTACGGATAGTTAAAAGCCAAAACATGTGCCACCAGTATTGCCCGGAGGTATCGTGATACTCAGCTGCTGGGTTGCGGAGGTCAGTTGGCAGAATATCCATTTAAAATATTAGTACTCAGGTGAATCGGGTTGAGACTTCCAGTCTTACCAACATACCAGCCGACCGCGACATAATAGGAAAAAAGCGAAGCCGATAATATTATAGTCATTCTTGATTGAATGATACATGTTTAGAAGAAAACCCGGGAAGTCAGACGCCAGACATCTGACTAAAGTTTTTCCAAGGGGTGTTGTGTCAGAGTGGGGTTGTGGAGCTCAGATCGGCAGTCGCTCCATGCAAAACTAGTACTCTACTGCATCCAGTTACACTGGTGGCTGAGTCCAAAATGGTTGGGAAAAGGCTTAGCAGATGTTTACATTTCATTTCAAAATTACCATTTACCTACAACTGTGATTCGTCCACGTAATTACATCCCCTGATTGTACTCAAAATCCCGTCCCAAAGTTGTAACGCTACTGCTTTGTAAGTTCAATAGAACATTGAACAATCGTTGGCTCGAGGCAGCGCTGAGCTCACCTGCATGGGATCACACTTGAGCCGCTGTCTGTTTAAGTAACACACTGGCACGGTAAAAATAGCTAAGTTAGGGGTGTATATGTCGTGGCCAGATCTTAGAATTGATCATTTCATGAAGTGTTCGATCATATCATGAAATGGTTGTGTTTCATGAAATGGCCAGCTAAAATTTACAATATCGTTTAAACGCAACGTTTAATGAAATGCCAGTCAACGTTTGGCCATATCATTAAACACAACCATTTAATGAAATTTCCGAACATTTCATGAAATGATCATCATATAAATAGCCATAACGTGATGAATCTAATCTTGCTCAGTTAAATAATAATCATTAAAGTATTCCATTAAAAATGAATTCTTACAAGTGTGAGACATACAAAAGTTCAAAGGGTGCAATAAAATTGTCTGTAAATGGATAGATTATCACCTGTGCTAAGAGAGGACGACGGAGCTCCGCTTCGCGCGGCTCCTATTTCTGGGTGGTTTAAAAAAAAGTTACCACGAAGGTTAATAACCTCTAACCTAACCTATCGGAGTCGGGGTACTCTGAGTCGGGGTATTAACCATAATGACGATTTTTATATATATTAAACGTTAGACCAAATGATAATCGATTACATAAACGTTATCTCAAACAGCGTTATACTAATTAAGTTTTAGAATAAATAAATGTTATATGTAAAGTATTTTTTTTTTCGATGTTCTATTGCATGAAATACAATCATTTCATGAAATGGTCGAACACTTCATGAAATGATTAATTCTAAGATCTGGCCACGACATATATATATCCAATATCATAGAGCATGTTTTCTGCAGATGCGATGATTGCCTTTTTAGGCTTCCGTACCCAACGTGTAAACACGGGTCCCTATTACTAAGGCCCCGCTGTCTGTCTGTCTGTCACCAGGCTGTATCTCATAAGTTAATCGTTTAAAACATATACGCTTCCAAAAATATATGCTGTAGATCTTAATGTAAACTTTCAAACAAAATTAGTTTGAACGAGATCGGGTCAGCAATTTTTGAGATACGGCATATTTTCTAAAACCGCAAATATAACTTTGTAAGTTATACAAACCCTATGAAAAACAAAGTTATTTGGCGTTATTGTAAAAATTGTAATTAAGCTAGTTTTAAGAAATTTGTGAGGTTTTTTTGGCAAATAAATATAATTATTATATTATTATAGTTACTACAGAACCCTTCATGGGCGAGTCTGACTCGCACTTGGCCAATTTTTTTTAATTGTTATGGATAATGGAACGGTACCTTCCGTGCGCGAGTCCGACTCGCACTTGGCCGGTGTGTCTACTTTGTCTTCACTAGGCATTTCATTTGTACCGTGAGTGCATTTTTAGCCGACTTCAAAAAAAAGGAGGTTTACAATTCGTCTTGAACTTTTTTTTTTTTTATTCATGTTACCTCATAACTCGGAGACAGCTGGACCAATTTAGAAAATTCTTTTTGCGTTTGAAAGGGTATACTTTCTAGTTGGTCCCATTCTTACGAAATCAGGATCTGATGATGGAATCCTGGAGAAATCAAGGGGAACACTTCAAATATTATAGGCATACCTACAGCGTTTTGGGTATTTCTTATAGTACCTTGAGCAGTTGCTTTTGAAAAGTACCATTTGGGGAAGTTGAACTGATGATGAAGACCACAGATGGCCACTGAAACTACTCAATAATAAGTATTTCTTGGATTGCGATTCGATTACTTGAGTACGGATGTTAAACACTTTATGCTCGTCGCAATACATACGAGTATGGTGATGTAGAGCTGATGGTCAAGTACCAGGAGAACTCCTCACAAATTAACGGCTATGCATCGGGAAAAGCAATATTTTGTAAAAGGTGATAAGTTGTTGACATTATGGCTTTTGTAACTAGATAAATTACAAACTGACCCACTAAAAAGCGAGAATTTTTTTTTTACAAAAAATAAAACCGACTTTCATATCAAAACACTACAAAGCCAAAAATAACTTTAATTTCGGAAGGCGGTGTAAAAAAAAAAGAAAATCCAAAACCAATAACACCGACTACCGAAATTAAAGTTATTTTTGGCTTTGTAGTGTTTTGATATGGAAGTCGGTTCTACTTTTTGTAAAAACATTTTTTTATAAAAATCCATACCGGAGCAGCTTTTTATAAACCATTCAAATATTTGTTCTGTTGCGAAAATTGAAACTGTGACACGCAGCGTACAAGCCATTCGCTCAACCAATGCGCTATCCATGTCATGCAGATTCTACCGACACTTTACCCAAGCTTTAGAGGAAAACAATATAACAGCCGCACAGGTCGATCTTCATGGTTAAGCAACACTAGCTAAGGTCTGTCTTAGGATAGGTGAGCATCATAAACAAATCTAAATTCTTCCGTGCCTTGAAAATCAAGTTAATCCATTATCCCAGTTATCACTTACCACCACCATGTATACCATTTGACAGCTGTTACAAGCCAAAAAATTTGATACCATTCTCCAAGGAGTATCAGGAGCAAAAGACAAATAAGCTGGACTGGAAGCTGACCCTGACCTGGTTGAAAAAAAAAATATCAGATAAGTGGTGCTATCAAAAAAAAAGAACGCAGGAAGAAAAAAAATAGGTACCTAATCAATAATGGCACGGCTTACCAATTTTTTTTACTTTTTGTCAAGAATTTGTCAAACTTTGTGCCAGTGTAATTAAATAATATCCCTATATATTAATTTGATAATCACATGGGCCTTATTCAATGCCGGTGCGTGGTAACGGTTTAATCATTATTCTAGATTACTTTGTCAGTGGCAAGCAATTTCCTTTGTCAACTTCCAACACAGAGAGTTCTTTTTTTTATCGTGGTAAAATTATCAAATAAGTCCTCCCACCCCGGGCAGGGTGGGAGGGACTGTCAGACTTTTACTGACTAAAATCCACGGTGCTCCTTCAATAACCCTTTGCGTACCGGGGTCACGGTAATGGGATGAGTCCCACGACCCCGGCAGGCTTCGGCCCTCTACGGGGGGGCCTCGTCATGTTGCTGACGCTCTTTGAGGCGCGCGTGGAACACAACACGCCGTCGACCCGGGCATGGTCCATGGTCGGACAGCGAGTTGCCCTTTACTCGCTGTCCGCATGCCCGCGCATACGGTGGCCGGAGATCGTCGGCCGACGTCCGACGCCGTGGGCGTCTACCACTGCGGCTGGGCTGGAGGGAGGACGCCATCCTCTCCCTCACGCGGCCCGCCTCCTCCTTCGGAAGCATGACTGCTTCGCAGAAGGAGGCGACCGCTTCCCACTCCCTCTCGCCCCGCAGCATGGCCTCGACCAATGCCGGGCGCGAGAGGTCTCTGCCTATTGCCGCCGTGAGGACACGTCGGTGCTCTGCCCAAGCGGGGCAGTCCTGCAACGTGTGCTCGACTGTATCCTCAGGGCGACCCTCGCAGTGGTGACACCCAGGCGTTTGTTCCTTTCCCATCAGACACAGGTACCTCCCGAAACTTCCGTGTCCGGTGAGGACCTGCGTCATGCGGTAGGTCAATACGCCGTGACGCTGATCTAGCCACTCCTCAAAGAGGGGTCTTACCGCCGCAATTGCGGCGTGCCCGGCCTTCGGTTGCGACAGTCGTTCCCTCAACACAGAGAGTTAGCGAAGAAATTAGCGTTGTTTATCAACACATAGTACGTAATTATAATCGCAATTAATTCTATCCACTAATAGGTATTCTACTAACTGTTACCAGCCCGCAAAAGGCGTACCGGGGGTTAGCAATGGGCAGACAATGCCCTCTGGCGGCTATTTATTATATCGTGAACGAATTTACCAAAATATGTCTTTTTAAAGATTCCGCCGTGGAGGCCTCATGGACGGTATACCTATAGTGTATTGCGGAGCCGAGGCTATCAGGAAGCGAGGCATCTGCAACATGACTTGGCCCGTCCAGGAAGGTCTGATCCAGAACTGGGACGAGATGGAGAAGCTGTGGCACCACGTCTTCTACAAGGAACTGTGTGTGCCCCCTGAGAGCACGAAGATCATGCATTCTATGCACCCACTCACGCCGGAAGCTGATAAGTAAGATTCTGATATTTTTTTTTTTATTAATAATTACCTTCACGGCTTTTTTGTGTTTTTCCCGCGCAAATACTGTTCTATTGGGAATTTCGGGATAAAAAGTGCCTATAACATATAACATTTCCAATGAAAGTCCCATTCAAATCGAATCATGTAGGTTCTGGTTTATTATCGTGTAAATTTCTTTAGAAAACACAGTTGTTTTGAAGTCGCAGACAGACATTTCGATTTTATTTGTATGTATAGACGACAAAAATGTACAACCCATGTCCCTCACGAACACATTCATAAAATAAAATGAAAAACAGTGATTAAATTTGTAGAAACTTGTTGTCTAGTGACAACCTTGGAATAAAAATTCAGTGACAAGTGTCAGAGCAAATAACTACAAACATTATTTAAAATTATTTTGCCTGAATATACATACTAATGAGCAGATTTACAAGTCATGTCAAAAGAAATTAGTGACAATGCTTTTATGTAGTTTGCCAAATGCCAGATCCCAGTTCCAGGGCGCACAGTTTTCTTGGCCTAGTGTGCACGACTATGAATGTGTTTAACTATTCTATATGTTTTACGTTTTCAGCCTAAAATATCCAAAAGCATCTCTGAGGCTTTCTTAACATTTTAGAAACGTGAACATGTTTTATAAAGTCCACACAATGCATTCATTACTAATAATAATAATAATTTCCTATCCGACCAGGGAACGTATGGCTGAAATATTTTTCGAGTCCTTTGCTGTAAACGCGCTGTACATCGCAAAATCGCCATCTTTAGTCCTTAACGCGTACGGGAGGACTTCAGGTGTTGTTTGGGAGCAGGGGTACGCCTGTTGCTATGCAGCCCCGGTATTCGAGGGGTTTCCTCTGAAGTATGCAACTGTCACCTCCCCGGTAACCGGTAAGATGCTGAGTGAAAGACTGCAGAAACTGATGTTAAAATCTGGATATTCCTTTACTACTCCATTTGAAATGGATCTGATTGACAAAATAAAGGTACATATATTTAATTATTATATATCTTTTGTTTGATTGGTGAAAAAAAAACATCTTGAGCATGTACTAGAACTTAATATCTGAAGATAATGATGCGAACTGTCCATGGGCCGCGTGTTGGATTACACCCCACCCCTCTCCTAGAAACAAGGCCTGTGTCTCAGCAGTGGGAACGTGGTGGGCTAATTATATTACGTTAACTTATTTCGGGTCAGTTCAAGAGTAATAAAACTAGTTGCTTGAATTTCCAGAAAGATATCTGCTACGTATCCCAAGATTATGAGCAGGAGCTGGCAGCCACAGCCGGGTTTGATGAGGGCAAGGCTAGGTACAACCTGCCGGATGCGCAGCACATACTGCTGGGGGAGGAGCGGTTTCTCTGCCCGGAGATATTATTCCAACCAGAACTGGAGGGGCTAAATTGCAAGAACATCATCGATGTGATCTGCCACAGCATTGACTTGTGTGATCTTGATTACAGGTACGTATTTGATGTCTTCAAAGCCTTTGTAATCCAGACAGGACCAAAACCAAGGCCTGGTGGACACGATACGGCTTCATCACGGCTTGAGAAATTTCATGTTATGTGGTGAATTTAAAATGGTGCTATTTAGAGGTGACACAATATCAATCCAGCTTTCATTTTATCTAAGAGTAAATACAAGTGTAGGTTATGGTGTGAGGGTGCATGGATGTATATTACTCTTTCACGCAAAAACTACTGAATGGATCTGAATTAAATTTGGTAGGTAGAGATCCTGGGACATACACATAGGCACCTTTTTATCTCGGAATTCCCATACGATCTGGATGTATCCGTGAAAACACTCCCATGCGAACGAAGTCGCTGGCAGAAGCTAGTATGTACATTTATAATTCTTATGTATGAGTATTCATTAGTGGCTGGATCGATTTGGATGACATTTTGTATGTATATTTCAGTAGGTACTTGAATGGTTTGAAAAGAATATTGGATCCGGTAGGTGTTGCTGCTTTTCCGGGAAAGACAAGATCTGTTAGTTCCAATAGTTGAATCGAAATGAAGGTAGCCTAAGAAACATTTTTTTTAATTTTACTAGCAATGTGGGTAGAATTCACATTACTAGTAATCCTGTTAATCCCTCCAACTAAGCTAAATATGCTTATATTAAAGGTTCACGGCAATAGTGTAATGTGTGGGAATAGAATCCGCGACCTCTCAGTCGTAAGTTTGACACCTTAGCTATTGACGCTTCAATTCATTATGGCCATAGTTACTTGAAACGTAGACGCAGTACCATCAGAATCTGCCTATTAGCTCTGACATCCGACTCGCTACTACTCGTACTACGTTTCTCATTACAATGAGGTTGACATAATATCTCGTAATGCATTTGAAAAATCTCTTACAGGTCAATTTTCTATAACAATATTGTCTTCTCCGGGGGATCCAGCATGGTAACTGGTCTCGTAGAACGCTTGACTCAAGAGCTAACAGTTCTCCTAAAGAAGAAACTGCCGGACGTCAAACTGAGGATTGATGCGATGGCCAACAGAAACTCCGCGGCTTGGGCAGGAGGCTCCATGCTGGCAACACTACCTAACTTGAAAGGCTTCTGGCTCACGAAGGAAGAGTACGAAGACTCGGGCTCGGATAGAGTTAAATCTAAATTCTTTTAAAGAATCTACATAAAGTTCGGGGTTCCGGATGTTTCCAGAACATCGGTAAAAATATTGATATACTTAAAACAATAGTACAGGAGCTCACGGCTCATGATAAGCTACAGTTACTAAGGCCGGTCTGTGGTTGAGTGACTATCTCAAAAGATCTGCATTCCTGAGTACATCAGGTAGTACGTTCAGGTGTTGGTCGCGGCTGTTATTTGACAGTCGTTACGCGAGAAGATTGAAATTAACATTAGTCTTGCCAAGAGGTATCCAGCTACTGGGATGTGGGTGTCCGGTCATTCAGTCAGACTGGAGCCGAGCCCAACAGTTGGGTAAGCAGATGATGACACGATACAATACTGCTAAACATGGAGTTGCGGTTCTGTTGATTTACGCGGTTGTCGAATGTGGCAGGAATATTAAGAGCCGCTGAATGCTTTGTGGTTGCGATGTGAAGTGGTTGTTGTGAAGTTGGTTTCACACCAGGACGATACCATTGACAGATAACGCATTACAATAAGCCTGATTACACGTGATGACGTGACGAATACATTGTATATTTAATTTTGGCGATATTTTATGTGCGTGTATAAAAACTATTTGAAAATGTGTTTATCTATACTAATATTATAAAGAGGAAACCTTTGTATTTTTGTATGTTTGTATTGAATAGGCTCAAAAACTACTGGACCGATTTCAAAATTTCTTTTACCATTACTTAGAGGGATTCTTCCGAATCCGTATAGGCTATATTTTATCCCGGAAAATAGATAGGATTTTTAGTGGTAGTGAAAATTGTGGAGTAAGGCGTCGAAAAAACTGCCGTACGTTAACGATTCTCGCGAACGCTGCCTATATTTAATATAAACATTGCACCCGTGCGAAGTCGGGGCGGTTCGCTAGTGACTTAATAAACATTCCCAAAGAATTGAAAGATTCTGAAATATATTTTTTAAAGTCGTTTAAGCGAGTGAAAAAATAACTTTGTAACAACGCAAACAAAACCACAAAAAGGTAGCCCTCACACCACACGCATAATATAATATTTTAACTAAATCAGTTCAGTGTTTTCTAGCTAACTACTCTGTAAGACAATCTGTCTTGAAAGTCTGGACTAAAAAAGGTTTTAGGATATCGAGATTTCGTCTTTAATGGAAGCACATTTCAGATTTAGGCAGACCTATGCAATGGTTGAGTCAATTATTATGTAGCTCAAATCAAAACTTAATGTTTCAATTGTTCAAAGTTTCAATGGGTTTTAAATTGATAATTTAAGTGGTGTTTGTTTATTAAAATAAACAATGTATCAGCACTGATAACTATTTAGTTTCATTGTGAAGCGTAGTGTATAATAGAGATACCCTCGCTACGTACAATTACTTTATCTGCTTGTTTCTGAAACTCAAATTGCAATTAAAGCATGTTCAGAAATGTGAGTACGGTGAATGATAATTTTTTACCGGTTTAGCATGGGTAGCGAGCATATGTATGTGCCAACATCTCAAAATATATCTATAATTGGTTTACACAGCGCACGCCAGATGAGCCCGCAGTTTGCGGTTTTTTTTTATCATCGTCATATTTCGGCCATTCAAAAGTTACGAATGAATCACTCCATCCATTCGTAAGATTTTGTTCGATAGTTCGTTTAGATCGGCAGGCATAGACTCAGGCCAGCAACGCGTACATGAGGCGTGCCCAATCGTCGAGGCCCTCAATTTTTTCTTTTTTTTTAAAGATAACTAGCAATGTGCTTCCCCTTCCAACAAAGTTGAATATGTTTGTGTCTGGAGCGGGATCACGGCTATAGTATAATGGGTGAGGTGCAAACACGCGATCTCTCGATCACAAAGCCGACACCTTAGCCATTCGGTTATCGCCACTCACATTGATTACCTAATAAGTTTAATCTATATTGACAAAACAAAGTTCATCATTAGAGTCGCCCATGCGTTCTGTCTTTAAAGCGCAAAGGAAACACGAATATTATGGGTATGATACGTGATTCAGAAAAGTGAAACACCGAAGAACCCGTCTCCGTAAGTTCACGAATATTAAACACTTAACAAGGATTGCACGCTACCACAAAAAACCTAACACCGTAGCCATGCGATGTCGAATAACTAAACCTCGAAAATTCATCTTAAAAAGTCTGTAGCTGTGTAGTATAAGCGACTTCCTATTTGACTTCCATAACCCAGTAGCTGGATAACATGATACCCTGTGCAAGACTGGCTTCTGACCCGAGCTGCCCATATCAAGCATGAATTTAAATAAAAAATATCTCGTGCACAAATATCTAGTAACCAAAAGCCTCGTTAGGTCCAGAAATAATAATATAATGTTAGGTAATGGCTGATAAACTTAAGCATTATAATTCAATAAGATCTATTTCCAAGTTACTAAATAAATGAAAAGAGAATTTTATCTATACTAATAAAATAAAGCTATAGAGCTTGTCAACCACCTCTCAACCCACATTTATGTGCCTCACTAAGATCGATGAAGTATAACTAGCAAGACGGGCTCGTACCCACTGGGCCAGTACTCTTCTTTTTCTTTGCGTGAACTAATTATAGATTTTCTGCATTGAATTATTGTATCCAAGTTAGCATTCACGCATTATTTTACAGAAATGACGGAAACCCGCACAAAAATAGGGGAAAATATATCAAATATATAAATCGCTGCGATTAATTATTTCGCTTTAAGGTTGTTGCATACTGATAGCATTGCTTTGATTTATTTGTTAGAATATCTTAGGTTTGTCCAAGTTTTTGCTTCTAGCAAAAACAGGAGATAAAACTATGCAAAGATCTAAGTTAGAGTATGTGTAAATATAATAAATACAAGATGTATGTAAGAATATAGAATAGAATTAACATTTTTAGAATAGAAAAATAGTCTGCAAATAGTACATATTGGGGACAGATGCGGTTTAATCCTTTTAATTATATCATATTTTACAAAAAAATTGAATGCAAGAATATAATGATAATCATTACAGTAACAACGGATGGTACTGATTTTAAAATAATATACTATACTAGCTGCTGCCCGCAGCTTCGCTCGGGTGGGAGGATTTCCCGCGTAAATCCCGATCCTGTGGGAATTCCGGGATAAAAAGTAGATAGTAGCTGATTCTCAGACCTACTGAATATGCATATAAAATTTGGTAAAAATCAGTAAAGCCGTTTCGGAGGAGTAAGGTAACTAACATTGTGACACGAGAATTTTATATATTAGAGATTTAACAACTAGGATAAGCTCTTGGCTAAATAGTAACAGCCGCACGGGTCGATTATAAAGGTTAAGCAACACTTGCCAAGGTCAGTCTGTAGATGGGCGACGATCTTAACATAAGAGCGATTCTTCCGTGCTTCGGAAAGCAAGTTAAGTTGTTGTTGGTTGCATTTGTACATGTTATCATATGCAGTCGTTACAGCTGGTCGTGCAGGTCAGACAGGCAGTCGCATCAAGTAAGCTGCACCCGGTCAGACTGGGAGCTGACCGCTACATGGTCGGGAGAAGGCTAAGCTGATGATGATGATACTACAACTAATGGAATGTTCTACCCGCATTAGTTCTGACTGATACCTATTAACACTTCTTCACGAAGTGAAATGTTGATATGTTATGGCGCAGCTGATGTTCTGATTCACGCTCAGGACAGATGCTCGCGGGACAATAGGATTGATCTTCTTTAACTCAAATATTACGATATAAATCTTATGGAGGCTATTCCCACAGTTTTCGATAACTTAATAATTCCACTTTATTGTCTTAACTAGGATCTACCCATGGCTTATTCACTCGCGTGAAAACTTTTTCAGCAATAAATGTAGCCTATGTCGCTTAATAATAAGGTTTAAGTCCTTTTTCGGTGGAGAAATCATCTAATGACTCATCTAGATGGAGCGGAGAAGAGTGTCAGACTTCTACTGACTAAAAATCCCACCCTGTTCCTCCAACTGCCCTTACGTTTCAGGACCGCGATATCTCATTAATCATCCATTTTATCCCGGTATTCCCATGAGAACAAAATCGCGGGCAGAAGTTAGTCTTAAATATAAAAAAGAAATCAGTTCACTAAATCCAGAGATAACTTCCTACAATTTACAGATGTAACGTGATGTAGAAGCCACCCGTGTTTTTATCTCGCTTGTCAAATGGGTATGTATATTGAATGGGTAGATACCCATGGCTTATTCACTCGCGTGAAAACTTTTTCAGCAATAAATGTAGCCTATGTCGCTTAATAATAAGGTTTAAGTCCTTTTTCGGTGGAGAAATCATCTAATGACTCATCTAGATGGAGCGGAGAAGAGTGTCAGACTTCTACTGACTAAAAATCCCACCCTGTTCCTCCAACTGCCCTTACGTTTCAGGACCGCGATATCTCATTAATCATCCATTTTATCCCGGTATTCCCATGAGAACAAAATCGCGGGCAGAAGTTAGTCTTAAATATAAAAAAGAAATCAGTTCACTAAATCCAGAGATAACTTCCTACAATTTACAGATGTAACGTGATGTAGAAGCCACCCGTGTTTTTATATCGCTTGTCAAACTTCCAAGTAAGGACTTAAGTTAGCTTTGAAACTTTGTTTAGAACTTGATATAAGGTTAAGTTAAGATTATAGATTTTATGACTTTAAAAGACTTTACTCTTCAGATTATTCGTATCTTTCAGAAAGTCAGAGTGAGCGTTTAAAATAAGTTTTGTTATCGTGGCAGTATGCTGTTGCCTTTATCTTGTGTACGGTGTGTACCTGGCTGAATGGAGATAAATATGACATATTTTTATACGCACATGACAAGGTCAAATTCATAGGGTTATTGTGTCAAAAAGACTAGTTTGTCTTCTCTGACCAAGGAATCTCTGACTTATTTAAAGTTATCTGTGGTTTGTCTGTTTGTGGTGTTATAATCAATCATTCCTGTTTATAATTTACTTTAATACTTTCCACTATCCAGCTCATCGAGCAACCTTGTGCTTTTAATGGTATGTTGAGGTAATTAAGGTGGCTTCTTCACAATAGCCAATTCTTAAGAGTCGGAAGTTGAATAAACGATGTGTGACCCCTTCACGAAGCCTGTCGTGGTGATAGATAATGGTAGCTACAACATCAAGGCTGGGTTTGCCAGCGATAACCATCCGGTGGTCATAGTCAGGACTGCAGTTGGCAGACCAAAATATCTCCAAGGGACGTATGGGAAGACTCCTTATGATGTATATGTAGGAGATGAGGCAGTCGCTCGGATGGACGTCCTGGACTTGAACTATCCTGTCGTGAAGGGTAAGATCACACACTGGGACGACATGGAGAGGGTGTGGCACCATATATTCTACAGGGAGCTGAAGGCGGCTCCCGAAGACCGAGCGGTGCTGTTGTCTTGTGCCCCCGCCACCACCATGGTGGACAAGTAAGACGGACTTTTGTATATTTGAATAAGTAGCTCGGTGTGAGGAGCTCGTCGCTAAGTAATGAGTAGCTCGGTGTGAGGAGCTCGTCGCTAAGTAATGAGTAGCTCGGTGTGAGGAGCTCGTCGCTTAGTAATAAGTAGCTCGGTGTGAGGAGCTCGTCGCTAAGTAATGAGTAGCTCGGTGTGAGGAGCTCGTCGCTAAGTAATGAGTAGCTCGGTGTGAGGAGCTCGTCGCTAAGTAATGAGTAGCTCGGTGTGAGGAGCTCGTCGCTAAGTAATGAGTAGCTCGGTGTGAGGAGCTCGTCGCTAAGTAATGAGTAGCTCGGTGTGAGGAGCTCGTCGCTAAGTAATGAGTAGCTCGGTGTGAGGAGCTCGTCGCTAAGTAATGAGTAGCTCGGTGTGAGGAGCTCGTCGCTAAGTAATGACGGCGCACGCGATGATCTTCAAGGTTAAGTGGATGGGTGACCATCTTAACAAATCGAGATTCTTCAATGCCTCAGATATCCTTGGTATTGGCTGTCATTTGTATATCTTGGACAGTCGTTACGGGTAGTCAGAAGCCAGAAAATCTGATACTTTTTGACTTTTTTGTGTCACCCAGCTATAGAGTTGTGGAGGTCAAACAAGCCTTCGTTCCGTGTAAAACACTATACTTAGCTGCATCCGGCTAGACTGAAGCATTCCTCAATATGTTGAGAGAGGGCTCAGCGGATGAATACATGAAGCAAAAACTTTGTTCCTCTTTTTTGAAAATTACGCAGACGGAGGACTTCGAAAGTTAGCACAGTGAAATTTTATAATATGGAGAAGGTGAGCAGAAATCTAATATTATAATATAATAACGCATTTGAGATCATTTTATTGTGATCAAAATTTGATCACTAAGCGACCTCTAGTCTTTGTACTACGAAGCCGAGCATTGGTACCTATAAACCTATACCCTGCTTTTTAAAGCTTCTGTTTTATTTGCTAAAGTGATACTATAGGTATATTTAGTACTATGCTCAAGGTCGTGGGTTCGATTCCCACCCAGGACAAAGGTTTGTGTGATGAGCACGATCATTTGTTCTTTGTCTGGGTGTAATTTATCTATAATATGTATGTATTTAGAAATATATATGTATGTTTATCAGTTGTCTAGTACTCATAGCACAAGCTCAGCTTAGTTTGGGACTAGATGGCGTTGTGTGAAAGTTGTGGAATATTATATTATTATTATTATATTATATTATCTACTTACCCCACAAAAGATTTGAATGTCTGCAACAAAACAATCTTATAGGTACTACGGAATTTTATTCACGAAGAAAGAAGAAAACTTTCGTCAACACGCATGAATATTATATTCTCTCGATCAAACATGAATGTTATCACTGTCGTGAAACAAATTACTGTCGTAGGTACGAGTATATTATTATACTAGCTGCTGTGGCCGTGATTTTATTCACGTGGGAGATGATTCCCGTGTAAATTCCGATCCCATGGGAATATCGGGATAAAAAGGAGCCTATTATATTAGCCCTATATCTTCTATCTATCAGTTAAATTTCCATTAAAAGCGGTTCAGCAGCTCTGGAGATCAGCCCGCATTAACATTAAGACAGACAGACATAAGTAAAAAAGTTAGTATGCGTTTTATTATCGTGTAAATGTGCGCACTGGGAAAACACAGTTATTTTGAAACCATGAAACCATAGACAGACAGTTCAATCTATACTAATATTATAAAGCTGAATATAATATATGGTTTGTTGTTTAGTTGAACGTGCTAATCTTACGGAAGTACCTACTGGTTCAAAATAAAAAAAATAGTTTTGTGTTTGATCCATTTATCGAGGGGAAGCTATAGGCTATATAATATTACGTTGCGACCAATAAGAGCGGAACATCAATGAAAAATGTTACAAAAAGGATATCAAAGAATATCTTAGAAGATATCATAGGTAGTTCTAAAATAACTCCGCAACAAAATAAAGCTCAAGTACGCACATTTATGATGTACAGTCGCGGTCATGAGAACGCGCTGGTAGCTTTTCCAGGTAAAACAGCTTCTTGAAGTAATATTCTTAAACCGCGGGATACAGCCAGTTTTATTAATACGCATAGATATTATGAAGTATTAATATTTATTTTGCAAATTGGTTATAAATAGCATCAGTAGAACTTAAAACGGGATATATACCATATGTACTTATTGATTCGAGTTCCACCACATCAGCATCCCAGACATCTAGACTCTGTAGTGACTTCGCTTACCAACCGCGCATATGACTTATGTGACGAGGAACATTTACATGATGAGCTAACATATGTTCAGAAGGTGCTACAGAGAAACGGATATACAGTGAACATCTTACAGCGTAGGCAAAAACCTGAATCTAGACACCGAAAGTGCGATGTTGAGAGGCAACCAGCATTTTTGCCGTACGTGAAGGGAGTGACAGATAAGGTTGCAAACATTCTTCGGAAATATGCCGTAAAGACTATCTTCACTCCGTTCAAGGAAGTGTCTCAGATGCTGCGTTCGCCGAAAGACAACTTTCCTCTGGAAAAACTCGGTATGTATAAAGTGGACTTCGGCTGTGGAAAGGCATGTATCGGTCAGACAAAACGTACCGTAGCTTGCAGAATTTTGAAACACGTTAAGGCTGTGAAAAAATGAAGTTCAAAAATCGGCAATAGCACAACATCTTTTAGAAGCAGGATCGAACAATTGGATTACCCTCAAGTCATCACGACAGAACGCAACAATATACCTAAACTGGTAAGGGAAGCGATTGAGATTACCAAATAAAAGAACTTCAACCGGGAGGACGGGTTGCAACTGTCGACGGCCTGGAATTCAGTGGTTCAATTGTGTAAACCCCGTAAAAGTGTTCAAAAAAGTTCGCAAGCGGACACAGTGAGTTTTGTGTGTCGGGAACAGAATCAAGTTTTGAGTGACACATGTGACAGTGGTAGCGGTGGCGATCACAAAAAACGAACGAGAAAGAGGGTAGACCGATTCGTCTGCTCATAAACGTCAACCCGCGATTACATCAGTTCATCCGTGATCATGGCACTTGCAACAGTGCCGAAATATCGGAAACTCGAAACAATAAGTACATAAATGGTAAATATCTCGTTTTAAGTTCTGCCGATAACATTAGTGACCATGTTAGCTTAAAAACTTATATAAATAACACAGCTACTCATTGTCATTTTTTAATTTAAACTAGCTGAGGTTGGTGTTTTTGAACTGACTATCTTGAGAATAAAAATCGAAACGAAATTCCGATTCTAAGACACGGAAACCTTCGTAACGGTTTGTATTTTTTGTCGAGGATCATACTGAATATCTAAGTGTACAGGCGGGTTCTGTTTCAACGTCTGCTGCGACGTAATTTTGCAAGCGCATGCCCTGTCACGTTTCCTGCTAGTTGGGTCAGTAGTAACGTTTTATTATGCACAGTTTTGCCGACATTGTTTGTCTGGAAGGAATTTAGCTATATAAGCTGAGCAGTTTGTGTCCGTGTTGAAACTCTTAAGGCTGTATAGTGCGGAATGCTGTGTGTACGTAAATTTATAAACAGCTAGCTGTTTCCCGCGACTTCGTTCACGTAATTTTAATAAGTAAACGTATATAAGATATTAAAACGTTAAATAATTAAATCATTTGTTTGTGATTCACTTGACATACTGTTTTAAATTCACACATATACATTAAGTCATCTTATAGTGTTGTTTGACCCCGGATCTTTATTTATTTACTTTCCAAATTTCATTAAAATCGTTAAAGCGGTTTAGATTTTTTAAACAAACTTCCATGCCCTATTTCAGACTATTAGGTTGATTTTTGAAAACAAAAATAGGTGTAAATGTTCAATCTAGGGCTTTCGGCTTTCTTCGGGCCAATATTCATTAAATTTCATTAAGCGGTTTATTTTTTAGGATTCTGTAGTCAACAAGGAACCTTTAGAAATTCACCATATTCGTCCATTTGTCCGCGGCTTAGCGCAAAAACTATTGGTACCTACTAGAAACCTGACTGACAGTCGCTATGCATTTAAAAAGAAATTGCGGATCTATTTTCTACACCAATAAGTAGAATTTCCACATTTATTTTTCATTTGCTTCTTAAGTAGGTAGGTATATATATTATATATATTTGTATGTATTTATGTAAGTATTTATTCATATATATTATTTATGTAGATTTCTATTTTTTTTATGATACAAGGGTTTTTGTGTGTATATAATAGTATATTACATATATATATATTTTTGTAATTTTACTTTTCACGTACCTACATACTGTACCTCCCACTCTATCTCTTCACCACTCTTGGTTGACTGGTAGAGAATGCCTACGGCATTAAGTCCGCCTTTGTACCTATGTGCATAAAGTGTAAATAATTGAATAAATAAAGATGAATTTTGGCATAGATTGCATTGAATTGGTCTTCCCGCACTTACATATTAATTTTGAACATTTTATTATTTTTATTAATTATCCAACGGTACTCCAAATTATGGGATAGACGACATAAAGAAAGACATCCCCTCATGATTTTATTTTGCTACTTTTCCGGCGTGATTACTAAGTGAAGTGGTTGTATGCGTAAAGGTTTTGTTGAATAAAACTCGAGCTGAGGTAGGCAGACGAATGTTTTTAAACTTTAATTTGCACGGTTTATATACCGGAGAATATTTAATAATAATGAACATCACGCCACTTTACAAAAACAGTTCGGACTTGACTCTTTCCTAATGAGGGCTAATGAGGGGGCGTCGACATAAGACAATAGATTCTCGCGGCCATCTTGCGCGCGCGCCACTCAGACTAAGGGTGATGTCACGGAGGCGTGGTCTAATTAGCTGTCTCCGCCCTATCACCTCATGTGACGCGGGCGATCATACGATCCCGTGCTGCGTTCAGTCGTGAGCGAGTAACTTGCCTACTCGCTACACCACTTCCCTGGCGAGCCCGAAGCTACGGGCGATGGTAGTCCGGGAATCTGACCGTGCGCCCGCTTCGCGTCTTCTTGACAGGGACCTGGTCTTCTGGAAGTGGCTGATGTGACGTCATGACAGGTTGCTCATTGGTTACATACGCAGGCTTTAGCCGGTCAAGTGTGACCTTTTGCTTCTTTCCCTTTACATCGAGGTCGAAAGTCTTCTGCATTTGGCATTCGGAGTTAAAGATCACGTCGGTGTCACCAATGAAGTGGTTGTATGCGTAAAGGTTTTGTTGAATAAAACTCGAGCTGAGGTAGGCAGACGAATGTATTTAAACTTTAATTTGCACGGTTTATATACCGGAGAATATTTAATAATAATTAACATCACGCCACTTTACAAAAACAGTTCGGACTTGACTCTTTCCTAATGAGGGCTAATGAGGGGGCGTCGACATAAGACAATAGATTCTCGCGGCCATCTTGCGCGCGCGCCACTCAGACTAAGGGTGATGTCATGGAGGCGTGGTCTAATTAGCTGTCTCCGCCCAATCACCTCATGTGACGCGGGCGACATACGATCCCGTGCTGCGTTCAGTCGTGAGCGAGTAACTTGCCTACTCGCTACACCACTTCCCTGGCGAGCCCGAAGCTACGGGCGATAGTAGTCCGGGAATCTGACCGTGCGCCCGCTTCGCGTCTTCTTGACAGGGACCTGGTCTTCTGGAAGTGGCTGATGTGACGTCATGACAGGTTGCTCATTGGTTACATACGCAGGCTTTAGCCGGTCAAGTGTGACCTTTTGCTTCTTTCCCTTTACATCGAGGTCGAAAGTCTTCTGCATTTGGCATTCGGAGTTAAAGATCACGTCGGTGTCACCAATGAAGTGGTTGTATGCGTAAAGGTTTTGTTGAATAAAACTCGAGCTGAGGTAGGCAGACGAATGTATTTAAACTTTAATTTGCACGGTTTATATACCGGAGAATATTTAATAATAATTAACATCACGCCACTTTACAAAAACAGTTCGGACTTGACTCTTTCCTAATGAGGGCTAATGAGGGGGCGTCGACATAAGACAATAGATTCTCGCGGCCATCTTGCGCGCGCGCCACTCAGACTAAGGGTGATGTCATGGAGGCGTGGTCTAATTAGCTGTCTCCGCCCAATCACCTCATGTGACGCGGGCGACATACGATCCCGTGCTGCGTTCAGTCGTGAGCGAGTAACTTGCCTACTCGCTACACCACTTCCCTGGCGAGCCCGAAGCTACGGGCGATAGTAGTCCGGGAATCTGACCGTGCGCCCGCTTCGCGTCTTCTTGACAGGGACCTGGTCTTCTGGAAGTGGGTGATGTGACGTCATGACAGGTTGCTCATTGGTTACATACGCAGGCTTTAGCCGGTCAAGTGTGACCTTTTGCTTCTTTCCCTTTACATCGAGGTCGAAAGTCTTCTGCATTTGGCATTCGGAGTTAAAGATCACGTCGGGGTCACCAATGAAGTGGTTGTATGCGTAAAGGTTTTGTTGAATAAAACTCGAGCTGAGGTAGGCAGACGAATGTATTTAAACTTTAATTTGCACGGTTTATATACCGGAGAATATTTAATAATATTTAACATCACGCCACTTTACAAAAACAGTTCGGACTTGACTCTTTCCTAATGAGGGCTAATGAGGGGCGTCGACATAAGACAATAGATTCTCGCGGCCATCTTGCGCGCGCGCCACTCAGACTAAGGGTGATGTCATGGAGGCGTGGTCTAATTAGCTGTCTCCTCCCAATCACCTCATGTGACGCGGGCGATCATACGATCCCGTGCTGCGTTCAGTCGTGAGCGAGTAACTTGCCTACTCGCTACACCACTTCCCTGGCGAGCCCGAAGCTACGGGCGATAGTAGTCCGGGAATCTGACCGTGCGCCCGCTTCGCGTCTTCTTGACAGGGACCTGGTCTTCTGGAAGTGGCTGATGTGACGTCATGACAGGTTGCTCATTGGTTACATACGCAGGCTTTAGCCGGTCAAGTGTGACCTTTTGCTTCTTTCCCTTTACATCGAGGTCGAAAGTCTTCTGCATTTGGCATTCGGAGTTAAAGATCACGTCGGGGTCACCAATGAAGTGGTTGTATGCGTAAAGGTTTTGTTGAATAAAACTCGAGCTGAAGTAGGCAGACGAATGTATTTAAACTTTAATTTGCACGGTTTATATACCGGAGAATATTTAATAATAATTAACATCACGCCACTTTACAAAAACAGTTCGGACTTGACTCTTTCCTAATGAGGGCTAATGAGGGGGCGTCGACATAAGACAATAGATTCTCGCGGCCATCTTGCGCGCGCGCCACTCAGACTAAGGGTGATATCATGGAGGCGTGGTCTAATTAGCTATCTCCGCCCAATCACCTCATGTGACGCGGGCGATCATACGATCCCGTGCTGCGTTCAGTCGTGAGCGAGTAACTTGCCTACTCGCTACACCACTTCCCTGGCGAGCCCGAAGCTACGGGCGATAGTAGTCCGGGAATCTGACCGTGCGCCCGCTTCGCGTCTTCTTGACAGGGACCTGGTCTTCTGGAAGTGGCTGATGTGACGTCATGACAGGTTGCTCATTGGTTACATACGCAGGCTTTAGCCGGTCAAGTGTGACCTTTTGCTTCTTTCCCTTTACATCGAGTTCGAAAGTCTTCTGCATTTGGCATTCGGAGTTAAAGATCACGTCGGGGTCACCAATGAAGTGGTTGTATGCGTAAAGGTTTTGTTGAATAAAACTCGAGCTGAGGTAGGCAGAGGAATGTATTTAAACTTTAATTTGCACGGTTTATATACCGGAGAATATTTAATAATAATTAACATCACGCCACTTTACAAAAACAGTTCGGACTTGACTCTTTCCTAATGAGGGCTAATGAGGGGGCGTCGACATAAGACAATAGATTCTCGCGGCCATCTTGCGCGCGCGCCACTCAGACTAAGGGTGATGTCATGGAGGCGTGGTCTAATTAGCTGTCTCCGCCCAATCACCTCATGTGACGCGGGCGATCATACGATCCCGTGCTGCGTTCAATCGGGAGCGAGTAACTTGCCTACTCGCTACACTAAGTATATGCATGTCGAATTTCAGCGTTCTTAAACCAATAGTTTCTGAGCTAAACAGCGGACAGACGGACGGACAGACGAACAAGGCAAAACCAGAAGGATTCCTTGTCGATTAGAAAACACTAAAATGCGCACAGGTCGATCTTCAAGGTAAAGCAACGCTTGCCTAGGTTGGTTCGTGGATGAGGACCCATCTTAACATATTGGTATTCCTTCGTGCCTCGGATACCACGTTAAACCGTTAGTGTCGGCTGCGGCTCGGTCCATCTTTGAGAGTATCGTTACGTCAAGCAGAAAGTCTGACACAAGTGTTGAGAAGGCGATACCTCTACGATACCCCTCGTCGGGTTGTTGAGGTTCGATAGGCAGCCGCTTCATGAACAAGTCTGTTATTCAGCTGTACCTGGTGAGACTAGTAGTCGACACCGATATGGTTGGGATAAGGCTAAGCAGATGAATAAATTAAATCTACAGCAGTATACAGTTATGAAGACTACATAATGTTAGATATCCGCCAGGTGTCATGAGGTTATGCAGAAACTGAAAAACAATGTTGATGTTTCCAATCTATGAACACACAGATTCCCAAAGATGAGGAATGTTAGCCATACATTAATATGAGACAAGTATCATCCTCACGCCCCGGACGTCGGGGGTCCGAGCCGATCTCTGGCCACCGCAGGCGCGTGCTCGGGGGCGGCCAGCAGGGGTAGCGCGCGCCTCAAGGAGCAGTCAGCAGCGTTGACGGGGCCCGACAGGGTCTTTGCCTGCCGGGGTTGCGGGAATGTTCTAACGGGATATCGCAGCCCCGGAACGTAAAGGCAGATGAAAGAACTTGGTGGGCTTTAGCCAGTAGAAGTCTGACACCTCCTTCGGTTCCAACCAGAGTTATTTGATGATTTCCCCACAAAAAATAACCATACAATTAATTTGGACGGTGGCGATATCCACAGAAGCTATAAAAATATTGTAGTTAATTATATGTCTGTAATAATTACGAATCGTTCGCTCGTATTTATGACTGTATCAGTAGACTCGGTATTGCTGCTCTGGCTCTTTTGGTCATGTAGTAATTGTAGTTCCGGTGGTTGCCAGTAAAATCTGGAATATTTATTCTGTATATTAATTTTATTTACGAAGTAAATTGAAGGTAGGTATTAATAGATTAATTCATTTTGATTTTACTCCACTTTATGTTGATTGGTTCAATCAAGATATCCGATATATGTACTTTTTAAAGCAGTTTTGTTGGTAATAATATCTGACCAGTTATTTACTTTTTATTAATGTGGGTTACAAAAGAACAGGCTTGCCTAGAACTTATATATATATTGTAGCGTAAAACCGCTACGGTTAAAAACTTCCTCCAATTCTAATCCAAACTTTTCAATATAAATTTTTTCTTCTTAGCTGTTATTCACATTTGAACAAGGAATCGTGAAAAAAATCCTCGGATGTTTTGCCTTTTGACGGCGTCATTACATTTTTGGGACCCGATATGTGATGGTCGACCTTATTTTTTGATTAATATCGAAATTATGAAGTGAAGTTTTTTTTCTGTTGGTGTTAAGCCAATAAAAAATATAAAGTGTCCTAGCAAAAGGATAGTCTGTGGGTGATTTTCTGGTTAATTTGGTATGTATTGTCGCCTTTTTTCTTTTCGATCCATTTCGCACTAGTTTCATAATTAATCAAAGATTCAGCTTGCATCGGTGGTCTGAAGTTTCTTTTTGTTTAGATCCCGTTACAAGCCAATTTTTGGCTCCACCCTACGGGCAAGCGACGTCGGTTATCGACGACGGAGGTCGGGGCGCTCTCGCCCGATATCCGAGCACATCCTGTGCCTGAGACGTCCATCTCAAAGGCCTGAAGAGAGTACGAGGTAGATGCGGACTCCGCAGCGCAGTGGCTCCGTGATTTCTACGTTACTTCCCACAGTCGTGTTCAGCCGTCCAGGAATTACCGAGTTTTCGCAGCAGGAGTTCTATTTTAAATAGTGCACCTAATTTGTATATTTCTAATCTAAAAATTCTCACGTCAAAAACTCTTTCTAACCTAAGGCCTATCAAGACGCGTTGGATGCTCTTAGTGTTTTTGTAATTAAAATTACTAATAATGCGTATTCGCCTAGCTATAACCGATTGCAATCGATTTTTTGTTAGGTAAGTTAAAAATATTTGCATAATACTTTCGATAACATTCTTTTTCTTTCCGCTAAGTTAACCCACGCCATCACTGAAAGGTTCCCAATAATAACTAATATTTAACTTTTTTATATTTTTTAATTAAGTACTTGTTTTCTATCTTTTTCCTTTTAATCAAAATTAAACGTGTTAAGTAGCGGTTGTATTTTACTGTGCACTTAATTTTATTTACGCTACAACATGGCGCCCGAATTAAAGTAAGTTTGCATATTAATTATTACTAAAATACCTATTTTTTTTGTTATCTCGTGTGTGGTTGCTCTTGAGAGCAATCTTTAATTTTCATCTTTCTTGTTGTGAGTTTCAGGTTTTAGAATTGGTCAGATACCCGTATGGAAGTTAAAAGGATTACCTGTCTTGAATGTTTTCCCGATTCATACGACTGGACTATGGAATTGCTAACTGAATTTATGTTCTTTGCTAAATTGTGTGATGTTTGTGAAATTCAATTTTAAAGATTAACTTTGTAACTATACCCAATTTCCAATTCTTTTATTTTCTCCCAAAATATACTTATCTATCCCGAGTTTTATTTTATCCCAGTAGGTAGCGGTAGTTAGTTTCCCGTAGAGTGTGTTTGATGTGTGGTCGGTTAGGCATCGTGACCAAAGGTAAGCTTTTTGAATGGTCGTGTGCTAGTGTCTACCTTTCTTATTTTTTTTAGCCCGTCTGTTTGCTTTTCTGCTATTTGCTAGTATCTGTTTTTGTTGGATTCTTAGCCCAGCCGATTCCTTTGACGTTCATGTTGTTGTCTTCTTCCCGCATCGATATTACGGCACGATATCTAACGATTTCCTGCTAAGTCCCGCTCTTTCATTTAACCTATTTCTATTTTGTGTTTAAAAATGTCCGAAGAAGGTTCTATCGTTGAGACTCCTTTACACGGAAGTATTATTATTTCTAGACCTCCTCCCATTCCGCCTAGGCCCACTCCGGGTACTAGTCGTTCTAACTTACCTTCTCCGATGAAATCCGAGGACTGTCCCGGTTACTTTCTAAAACGATTTTCGCTAAGAAAATGGAACATAAATTATACTGGAGATACCAGTGTTCGAAATTTTTTTACCAGTATCGAAGAGGAGAAGGATTCAGACGACATAACTGACAGATATCTGCTTAAACGCTTCCACGAAGTGTTATCCGATCGCGAATTCCCAACCACGTGGTCATATGTTGTTATCCAAAGGAAGTCTCTTTACCTTTACAAATGATTTCTATCGACGTTATTGGACCGCTTCCAATCGCTTATTATGGGTTCAAATACATTTTATCTATGGTCGATGTTTTTTCTAAATATGTTTGGTTAGTGCCCCTTAAAAGGATTGACGCCAATTCAGTTATAAAAGCTTTGGAATCTGAAATATTTTTTAACTTCGGAGTTCCACGGTCTATTCTCTGTGATAATGCTACCGTTTTTCGTAGTAATCAGTTTTTAAATTTTCTTAGATCGTTTCGCATTGAATCCCCTACGTATACCCCTTATTACACTCCACAAGCAAACACGGTTGAACGTTATAACCAAAGTGTCGTTACTTGTTTGAGCATATTGGTTGGCGAGAACCATAGGAATTGGGCTAAATTGTTACCCAAGGTCAAACTTTACCTCAATTCATGTATTAATTTAGCCACAGGGTTTACGCCAAACTTTCTCATATTCGGTAGAGAAGTCTGTATGGATTCATCGCGTGCGAATATCCAGACTCTAAGCACTAATTTAGCTGAAAGTCGGGAACAACACGCGAGTAATCTGACTTCGCTCGCCGAGATTTACGCAAAAGTAGCGGACAATCTTTCCTCTGCTTTTCTCCGTAATTCACGAAATTACAATACGAACCGCACGGCTATTACACTCAATGCCGGCGACATTGTATGGAGGCGTAATTTTTCAAAATCGTCAGCTGCTGAATACTTTACAGGAAAGCTTGCTCCTCGTTTCATTAAATGTCGTGTGATCAGAGTCATCTCCATGACTACATATGTCCTACAAGACTGTGATTCTCATCATATTGGACAATATCATATAAAAGACATACTTAAATGAATTAATTTGTTCCATATTCTTAACTTGATCAGCATTACTTATGTTAGGCCATTAGTTTTCAATTAACGACACCTCTTTTATTATTTCGACCCTCATTCCTCCCTGGAGTTAATATTTATTCATAACCATTTCCTCTCATTAAGCGTCGTATTTTTGATTTTGATTTAAGGTCCACCCTCTTCAACTTAACCCTCTCTCTTTAACTTAACCTTCTAACTTATCCCTCTATAACTTAAGCTCTTGACTTTGAGTCGTGTTGGACTTTGAGTCGTGTTTCACTTTGAGTCGTGTTTGACTTTGAGTCGTGTTTGACTTTGAGTCGTGTTGGACTTTGTGTCGTGTCTCACTTCGAGTTATTATCTGACTTCGAGCTTTTGTGTTCGACTTCGAGTTTTTGTTTGACTTCCTTTGAAGTTATTTTTAGGTTATTTCTTAATCTCAACTCTTATTTGTTTCGTCTTGAATATTGTTCTCTGTTCCTATTTATTTAAGAATATTATTCTAGTTCTATCGTTTGTTTTTCTATTCTAATGTAGGTTTAGGAGACGCATCTGAAGCTCGCACTGTTAACGTCTAAACTGGAGGCCGGCTTTCAATTTTATTCAGTATCAGCTGCACTTCGATGTCGTTGATTTGATGTATTTAGTTTAAAGTTAGTTAGGCTAGTTTATTTAATTTGTATATATTATGGTTTTCACTCTTGGTTGATGCTATCCCTTTTGTGTTGTCAATCTGTTATTGTGTTTTCAATCTGTTATTGTGTTTTCAATCTGTTGTTGTGTTTTCAATCTGTTGTTGTGATGTCAATCTGTTATAGCGTTGTCACCCTCTCACTGGGTTGATACATTCACTTGGGTTGATCTCTCACCTTTCTTTTAGGGTTGTCAACCACCTTTCTTTTAGGGTTGTCAACCACCTTTCTTTTAGGGTTGTCAACCACCCTTTTTTTAGGGTTGTCAACCACCTTTCTTTTAGGGTTGTCACTCACCTTTCCTTTAGGGTTGCCACTCACCTTTAGGGTTGCTACTCTCATTTTTTTTTTTTTTTTTACTGGAAATGGGGTACTGTAGCGTAAAACCGCTACGGTTAAAAACTTCCTCCAATTCTAATCCAAACTTTTCAATATAAATTTTTTCTTCTTAGCTGTTATTCACATTTGAACAAGGAATCGTGAAAAAAATCCTCGGATGTTTTGCCTTTTGACGGCGTCATTACATTTTTGGGACCCGATATGTGATGGTCGACCTTATTTTTTGATTAATATCGAAATTATGAAGTGAAGTTTTTTTTCTGTTGGTGTTAAGCCAATAAAAAATATAAAGTGTCCTAGCAAAAGGATAGTCTGTGGGTGATTTTCTGGTTAATTTGGTATGTATTGTCGCCTTTTTTCTTTTCGATCCATTTCGCACTAGTTTCATAATTAATCAAAGATTCAGCTTGCATCGGTGGTCTGAAGTTTCTTTTTGTTTAGATCCCGTTACAAGCCAATTTTTGGCTCCACCCTACGGGCAAGCGACGTCGGTTATCGACGACGGAGGTCGGGGCGCTCTCGCCCGATATCCGAGCACATCCTGTGCCTGAGACGTCCATCTCAAAGGCCTGAAGAGAGTACGAGGTAGATGCGGACTCCGCAGCGCAGTGGCTCCGTGATTTCTACGTTACTTCCCACAGTCGTGTTCAGCCGTCCAGGAATTACCGAGTTTTCGCAGCAGGAGTTCTATTTTAAATAGTGCACCTAATTTGTATATTTCTAATCTAAAAATTCTCACGTCAAAAACTCTTTCTAACCTAAGGCCTATCAAGACGCGTTGGATGCTCTTAGTGTTTTTGTAATTAAAATTACTAATAATGCGTATTCGCCTAGCTATAACCGATTGCAATCGATTTTTTGTTAGGTAAGTTAAAAATATTTGCATAATACTTTCGATAACATTCTTTTTCTTTCCGCTAAGTTAACCCACGCCATCACTGAAAGGTTCCCAATAATAACTAATATTTAACTTTTTTATATTTTTTAATTAAGTACTTGTTTTCTATCTTTTTCCTTTTAATCAAAATTAAACGTGTTAAGTAGCGGTTGTATTTTACTGTGCACTTAATTTTATTTACGCTACAATATCTACTAACTAATGACTTAAAACACATTTATGTAAGACATACATACTTACCATCAGCTTAGCCTTATTCCAACTATGTCAGGGTTAGCTTCCAGTCTAACGAAATACAGCGGAGTATAGTGTTTTGTATGAACCGCCTGCCTATCTGACCCCCACAACCCAGTATTTGAGTATCTGACCCCCACAACCCAGTATTTGGGTATCTGACCGCCACAACCCAGTATTTGGGTATCTGACCGCCACAACCCAGGATTTGGGTATCTGACCGCCTAAAGAAGATGAGGGTGTTTCCAAATTGACAACCGGGAGAAGAAGCATCAACTGAACTCTACTAGTTACTGTGGTTTAACTTTGAGAGATAGAGATATATATGTATACCATTCCAGACCTATAGTGTATAGAGTGATCCTATAGTGGCCTTTGTTTGACTCCAGATTTTTATCTATCTCGTACCAAAACCACATTTAAATCGGTTTAGATTTATCATTCATAGTTCCATTCCCTATTTGAGTCCCGTAGGGATTGATATTTAAATAAATATCTTGTGTTTAACCCAGGGTTATCAACTATATTTGTGCCCTATTAAAATCGGTCAAGAAGTTTAGATTTCTCTCACAAATTTTCATCCCCAATTTGAACCCTTTAGGGTTTGATTTTTGCTTTTCTTTGACTCTGAATCTTCAACTATTTCATTTAAATCGGTGCTGTGGTTTAGCTGTGAAAGTGTAACAGACAGACAGACAGACTTTCGCATTTATAATATTAAAATATGGATATGAATATTCTACTTAAATTAATTTATTTATGAAAACCGTATTAAAATCCGTAGAGTAATTTGAAAGATTTAAGTGTACAGACAGTGGGAAACAACTGACAGACTTAGTTTTATATGTAAATCTAAAGATGATTAAGGAGCTACAGAAAAATCGTGTGTACGTTTTGCTGACCTAGTTATATCCACATACATTAATTGTAGGTAAAATATACAGCTTTGGTACAAACTTTTTTTTTAATTTTTTTATTTAGAATAGGTTCGCGTTTGACTACCATCTCACCTGATGGTAAGTGATGATGTGGTCGAAGATGGAGCACGCTTACCTAAAAGTAACCTATTCACTCTTGACTTAAAGACTCCTAGGTTATAGCTATCGGGAAACACAGACTCCGGCAGTGAATTCCACTCCTTAGCCGTACGCACAATGAAGGTATTCCCAAAACGTTTGGTGCGTATGGTTGGGATGTCCACCATGTAACGATGGCGCTTCGCCGTTTGTCTCGATTGAATTGATTGAATTCTAACTCATGTACTTTTTAACCGACTTCTGAAAAAGGAGGAGGTTCTCAATTCGGATGTTTGTTTGTTTTTTTTTTTTTTTTTTTTTTTTTATGTTTGTTCGGGCATAGCTCCGTCGCTCACCAACCGATTTGAAAAATTCTTTTTTTGTTGGAAAGGGTATACTTTCCAAATGGTCCCATGAAAATTTTATTGACATCGAACAAGCCGTTTCTGAAAAATCAACAAAAGTCTAAAAAATATATTTACATTGATGATCTTTTCGGTTACTCTATATTGTGTTTTTTGTTCGCGCGTTTTTAGTTTTTTGTAGTTGACATTTTGGCTTTTATAACTAGATTAATTACAAATTGACCCACTAAAAAGCGCGAAAATAAAAACTTTTTTGCAAAAAAATAAAACCGACTTCCATATCAAAACACTACAAAGCCAAAAATAATTTTAATTTCGGAAGGCGGTGTGAAAAAAAAAGAAAATACAAAACCAATAACACCGACTACCGAAATTAAAATTATTTTTGGCTTTGTAGTGTTTTGATATGGAAGTCGGTTTTATTTTTTTGCAAAAAAGTTTTTATATAGATATATCTTTAATAACAAATCCCTTTTGTTTGGCTTTATTTGCATAATTTGTGATTAAAAGTATGTTTGTTTTTCGAGTGTAATTTAGAATTGTACGTAATTGTTTTGTATTTTTGTTTATTCAGCGTTTAGTTTTGTTTTAGTTGTGCTCTTGTGTTAACCGGTACATGAGAATAATACTTCAAAATGTTTATGTATAAAATTAACGTTTTGAAGAGCTGTTATATTTATTCGCAAGAGGCGTAACGTGGTCTAACATAGATGTAGGCAAAGCACATCAGCGAGGCCCCTTTTCTTGTGTCTCCAAGATCTGTCCAATAGACCTGTCCTGCCAATTGGCATTAATACGACATACCTTACAGGGAGAACATTAATGTTCTAAAAAATTTGAAAAAAAAAACAGAATAATCGTGGAAGAAAGTAATTAAATCGATTGCCGGCCCAGGTTGGCCGCTGTGTCTTCGTTGAGGCGATCGGGTCCTCGTTGAGGTGATCAGCGGCGGCGACTCTCTCGCGCCCGGCCTTGTTCAGACCATGGTGCGGGGCGAGAGGGAATGGGATGCAGTCGCCTTCTTCTGCGAAGCAGTCATGCTAGCGAGAGAGGAGGCCAAACGCGCGATGGAGGGGCAACTCTCTTCCTCACTCCCCAGCCGCCACAGGTGACGCTCCGGGCGTCAGGGATCACGAGCCGATCTCCAGCAAACGTAGGCGCGAGCTTATGGACGGCGAGCAGGGGTAGCCCACCGTCCGGATCTGTTAGAAGTTCGCATAAACCTAGTCGTGTGTTCTTTTAATTTATTACTATGCCCCAGCGTCTTGAAAAATTCCAGAAAGGTACCCATTAGACCGAAGCTACCAGCGATTTAAATTCTGGAAGCACACGTGCCCAATGTAGACGTTAGCGTACAATCGTCGGGTGTTTGCATTTTGTTACATTGACAATAATTAGTACGACTGTTAAAGCTTTATTTACATAAGAATCGCTGTGGTCTAGATCGTTTACTAAGAGTACCTACTACTACATACTCTATTTCCAGTACAATATAAGCTATCTACTTAACTGATGTAAGCCGCATTTAAAAGTCAGCTTTACTGAGTAATAGTTGTAGAATTAGGAGCTTGAGTCTATACAACGTTTAATTTTACAAACGATATGACAAGGGTTTTGTAATCCTAAGTCTACGTGTGTAGAACTTATTACAACTTCCAATACACTGATACCAGAGACCGAATTTTTCAAATTAAGAAGAACGAAAAGAATTATCGTGTTATTGGCAAGTGACGTGGAAAGTTATTAACCCTCGTAGTGCTGTGACACGTTTGTTATGATTGGTATTCAAGAAATATAATTATGAAACCAATAATTTGGTATCAATTCTTTGAGTCAGTTATTTTGTGCTGGAACTGTGCATAGAGACTACATACCAGATGTCTTCAGCCCTTTTGGATAGATACGGGGTTTCCGTTACACGTTGTATAATAACCGCCACACGCGTCAGTCGTCAAGGTAAGCAATGCTTGCCGCGGTCGGTACGTGGATGGGTGGTTGTTATCATAACATATAGAGATTCCTCCGTGTCTTGGGAAGCAAGTGAAATTTTATAATGGCAGATCCTGCCTTACTAAAAATAACGTTTCACTAAGCAATGTTTATAATTGCTTAAGTTTATATTGCGCGTATTTTAAATTGTTTACTTTTCGCGTTTCGATACACAATTTGTAAACAGTTATATATTTCATGTTTACTTAATTACTTACAGCGTTAGATTTCAGATCTGAGATATTGAGTTAGCAAAAAATTTGTTTATCTGTTAAAAATTTCACTCTCTAAAAGTTCTTGTCTAATTGAAAACCTGTTCTTAAACTGTGTTGTATATAATTAAGCAATGAAACGGTGGGATATTAATATCACCTATATATGTATAAGTAGAGGTAAGTCGCAGCGAACAGTGAAAAACATGACATCGTTCATTAGCTGAACAAACAGCTCACAAAGGGATCCATTTCCCGGCTGCCACTTATATGGCGCATATCATTAACACTTCATTATCCGAGCTAGATGTCTACCCTAGCAGTCTATCAGCGCTATCGCACCAGGAAATTAGACGTCGTTGCACAAGCTCTGCTGTATACGCGATTTCCTGTCAGGTATAGGCGCGGTGGTAATGCATCAGGTGCTACAGGTGGCTCAGCTGAGGAGATATTCAATTATATGACACCATTCCTATGCTGTTTTTTCCACCCCGGTGGTCACCATCAACACATAGGTTACCTCTTAAAAGACCACTCCGGAGCCCTTGTAACATTGCGTACGCTAGGAGTTTCTCCTGTTTAGTGAGTGCATTTTTACAAACAAATACAAGTATTTATTCGGTGCGGGAATCGAACCTGCGTCACGTAACGCAGCAGTCAATCGCTAAACCACTGCGCCAGCCGTGTTGTTAACTTTGGAACACTTTTCGGGTTGTGTCTTGAGTTGATATAAGTAGAATAACGGTTGCGTCGTTTAATTCGCGTACTGAACTCGATTTTCTTCCCGGGTAAAAAGTGATATTATGTTTTTCTATAGAACATTTCTGAGTAGAAGCCGGCATTTAGAAGTGGTTTATTTGATGAAAATAGTAACTAGAAGTCTGCTTGTATAATTTAATCAAGTATACGCACACATTTACAACGCATATTATATACAAATATTATGGCGGCTATTGAGGCGCAATCCTGCACCTGACTTCGCCTCAATAGTGTCGGGTTATCCCATTGGAATATTGACTATGGGAGTTATGGAACAGTGAACTATAATTTCGATTAAGATTGGCTATCGGGAACAAAAGTCTTTAGGGAGGTTTTATAATGCATTGAAGAAACTTCAACCTTCCTAATATCATGATTCAAAGTATTTCCAAATAGCTATAACCTATACCATAACTATAGCTTTAGTTGGATACTACTATGCAAGCAGTTTTCATCGTTGACCACATCATCGCTTACCATCAGGTGAGATGGTGACCAACGCGAGCCGCGATCAATAAAATAAAGTGACACGGTCCTTTAACTATGCACTTTGCACTTTTTACAATTACTTCCCAATTCACAATGATCTCGAGAATATGCATATTATTTCTCAGGCAAAGCAGATGGCGAAAGTTATAAATTAAATCCTTTATTCATCAAACGCTTCTTAGATCAAAATGTCATGTACTAACCTGAAATTTGATAATATTGCATTTTGGCGGCATCAAGAATGATATATCTATATTTTCATTGGCTTCTTTCCTGTGGTACATTCCAACTGTGAAGTCAGGGAATTGTTGCATAAACTACTTCTGTAAAACTTGGCTTATGTAGTTGACTTTGTATACGTTCAAGACATTCACGATTCATTACACATTATGACCACAAAATACGTTCACTCCCATATATTTCGTTGTTAAGCTCTCAAGGCATTAAGTCAGGATTTGTACTGAAAAGAGTCTGACAATGGAAGAATATTTAATAACTTGCACTTGACGTACTATAAGGGTACCATCCACACTTGATTCAAATAACGTCTTATTGTATTAGGGGCTTCTTCTGCACATTAATTGTGCGCACAGCCTAAGTGTACATCTCTCGATCGGATTTTGTGTTCCTTACCACCCAGGAAACCAAGTCGGCCTTTAAATAAAGAGTGAACAGACATAATCGTAGATCTTATATATCACTCTTATTAGAGTTGCACACTTACTCGTGATATACGAGTAAGTGTGCAACTCTCCATCGGCTTTTGTGTTCCTTACCACTAAATAAATAATCTTTTTCATCATTTTACGAAGTGTACGCTACTACAATACTTTACCGTGATTGGTCTATAAAATATTATATTGTAAAATTGGTCTATAAAATATTATATGGTAAAATATTATATTACACACTTTTTAGATTGAAACTCTATAGTTTACACAGGCACAAACTGCACAACCACAATTTTCCATCTGGACTTTCTTCGAGACTAAACTTAAATAAAAAGCCAAAAATAACCATTTCTTATTTTATTATTCCAGAGTAAAGTGCTGCGAGATTTTCTTCGAAGCTCTGAATGCGCCTGCACTATGCGTGAAGCCACAAAGTTTCTTAGCTCTCTTCGGATCAGGACACACTACAGGACTGTCTGTAGACCTGGGAGAAGATGTCACAGAAATCAACCCAATCTACGAAGGAGGTTCCATCACTTACGCTAACATGGTCACCGGTGTTGCTGGAAATGAAATAAAGAACTGGATGAGACAACGCTTGGAAACTCGAGGCATTGACCTTGGTACTAGCCAAGAAAGCGAGGCAGTAATCAATAATCTGTGGAACTATCTGTATGTCACTGAAAATTGTTCAGCCACCAAAGAAAAATATAAGATGGAGTATAAGCTGCCTAATGGCCAATACATAGACGTGAGTGACGAGGTTTTCATGGCGGCTGAGATGTACTTCCAGCCTGACCTAGTGCTTGGTAAAAAGACGAATGCAATATCTTTACAGGAAGCTGTTGTGACTTCGATCTTAAAAGTTGATAAAGAACTACACTCTGATATGTATGAAGCCATTGTGACACATGGTGGCCTGCTGACTATACCTGGTTTCAACAAGCGGTTGGCTAGTGAAATCGAGAGGATCATTCACCGGCCCGTATATGTGCCGGAGACGTCGGAATCCTACGCATGTGCCTGGATGGGAGGATCAGTGTTCGCGGGAATGAAGAATGCTCCTAAGATCTGGGTTTATAAGAAGCAGTTCAAAGAGTACGGGGCCAAGGTTGTAAGGAACAAGTTTCTTTGAGGGTCATGTTAAGTTTAAACTATCAAATAAAAAATATTATTTATTGACTCACTAATGATACTTTTTGTTTTGTTCCACTTATAATAAGTATTTTAGGTTTCTGCAGTTATAACTGACGACTTTAATTTTTCTTTCTTTGTTTAACCGCTGCGACTAAAAAGGGTTTTGGTATAGTTAATAGTAAAATCCATACTAATATTATTATAAATGCGAAAGTAACTCTGTCTGACTGTATGTTACCTTTTCACGCCTAAACCGCTAAACCGGCTTAGATGAAATTTGGCATGGGAATAGTTTAGGACCCTAGAAAGGACATAGGATAGTTTTTATCACGAAATCCCCACGGTATCGGGTATTACGCGGGAAAAACCTCCCACACGAATGCAGTCGCGGGCAAAAGCTAGTATGTAATAATTCCAAAAGTCCCGAGTGCTGCTATAAAACATATTGCTACTAAAACTGCCCTAGGGATCACAACTCACCATGTACTCGTGCGAAAACACAAGTATCATATTCATAATCCACGATTTCCATACGCATGAGAAATACTTTTGCTAAGGAAATTCCCAGCAATGGATACAAAACAAATCATACTACTCAAGCCTAAAGTTTGGCGCAAAAATCAACTGTAAAGTTTGGTTGCTAAGGTTTTAAATAGAGTGAGAAGTGAGAGATTGTACGTAATTGAAATTGTACGTCATTAAAAAAAAAGTTTTGCAAAAAATAGAACCGACTTCTATATAAAAACACTACAAAGGCAAAAATAACTTTAATTTCGGTAGTCGGTGTCATTTGTTTTGTATTTTCTTTTTTTTGACACCGCCTTCCGAAATTAAAGTTATTTTTGCCTTTGTAGTGTTTTTATATAGAAGTCGATTCTATTTTTTGCAAAAAAAAATGTTTTCACGCTGTTTAGTGGGTCGGTTTGTAATTTATCTAGTTACAAAAGCCAAAATGTCAACTACTTATCACCTTTTACAAAATATTGCTTTTCCCGGTGCAGAGCAGTTTTTGATTTTTGAATTTTTGAGGAGTTCTCCTGGTACATCACCATTAGCTCTACTTCACCATATGCATTGTGATGAGCATAAAGTGCTTAACATCTATATTCAAGTAATTTAATCGCAATCCACGAAATACTTATTATTGAGTAGTTTCGGTGGCCATCAGTTCCACTTCCTCAAATGGTGCTTTTCGAGAGCAACTGCACAAGGTACTATAAGAAATATCCAAAACGCTATAGGTGTGCCTATAATATTTGAAGAGTTTCCTCGATTTCTCCATGATTCCATTATCAGATCCAAACTTGACGACAATGGGACCAACTAGAAAGTATACCCTTTCAAACAAAAAAAAAGAATTTTCGAAATCGGTCCAGCCATCTGCGAGTAATGAGCTAACATACATATAAAAAAAACGTTTAAGATGAATTGAGAACCTCCTCCTTTTTTTGAAGTCGGTTAAAAATAACACAAAATTGGTAAAACAAATTTTCTCAAAGTTAATTTATTAAAAGATAGGCACTCCAGAAGTGGTAAAACGAGTAAAAAGTAAAAAAAAAAATATTATATTATACTATACTAACTGCCTGATTATATTATACTGACTGTCCTGTAGAATTAAATAATATGGCGATTAACAGCTGTACATTTTTGATAGCAATATTAATTTTTCAATCAAAATTTTACTATTAGTTAAATAAATTGGCCAAGTGCGAGTCGGACTCGCCCATGAAGGGTTCCGTAGTAACTATAATAAATATAATATACTTAATATATTTATTCGAAAAAAAAATACAAAAAACCTTACAAATTTCTTAAAACTTAGCTTATTTACAATTTTTACAACTACGCCAAATAACTTTGTTTTTCATAGTATTTGTATGAACTACAAAGTTATATTTGCGGTTTTAGAAAATATACTGTATCTCAAAAACTGCTGACTCGATCTCATTCAAACCAATTTTCGTTGAAAGTTTACATTAAGATCTACAACATATGGTTTTTTTATATCTTTCACTTCATTATTATAGAAATTAGAGGGGGAGGGACACACATTTTACCACTTTGGTAGCGTATATCTTTTAAACGATTAACTTTATGAAAAAGTCATTTTAGAAACATTAATGTAATTTTTAAAGACCTGTCTATAGATACCACACACGTAAAGGTTTCATCAAAAAAAAATTATTTCAGTTTTAGTTCCATGTATGGAAAGCCCCCTTTATTTTAAATATTTATTAAATTTTCTCTTAAAATTGGAAAGCGGTTTACAGAATACATCTACCTACCAAGTTTTACATGTATAGTCCTAATTTTTTCGGAATAAAATGGCTGTGACATACGGACGGACGGACAGACAGACAGACGGACAGACATGTCGAAACTATAAGGGTTCCGTTTTTTGCCATTCGGCTACGGAACCCTAAAAACATCACATACTTAGAATTTTCTGCATAGTTAACTTTTTACAATGTTTATTTCCGTGCACATAAACTATTTGTAATAAATGTAATACTCGTAGTTAGTATTTTTTCTCTCCGCTCTGGGTGGAGCTGAAGGGAGTGTTCGATTTTTACTCTCTGAAAACCCATCCTGTTCCATCAGTTGACCTTGCGTGTAGTATCTCCATGGAACATTCCCACAACCCCGGCATAAATAGGATAGCATTTCCTTTTATTCAAGAGCCAACACAGAATGCCGCACATACGTAATAAGTTAATAACTGATCCTAAAAGAATTGCCTAAGTACTAAACATTCGTAAATGGTGGAGGCCTCACACTTTCTCCATGATAAGAACTCTCAAGGAAAACTTTACGAGTTTTACAAATAGTTGCGTTTTATCGCCGGTCCAGACCCTGAGAGTTCAATGACCTACAATTTTTCACTGGTATATTACTACGATGCCGTTGACCTCAATACAAATTGTTTGAGGGTAGTCCAACGTTACTAAAGGAGGGCAAGGGATAACATTGATTAGGATGAATATTTTGGCTTGAGTTTCGTGAACGCTTTTTTCATTGATTGTCTTTGCCACTCAAACTAAAAATAATATTCGCAAGACTCAAACTTTCAAACTCCACGGCGCGTCGTGTTGTACTCGCACCTCAAAGAGCAGTCAGCAGTAATGACGCGGTCCGATAGGGCCATCGCCAGCCAGGACTACAGGAATGTTCTGACAAGATACGCGGCACCGGAACGCAAGGGCAAGTGAAGGGACAGGGTGGGTTTTTAGTCAGTAGAAGTCTGACACGCCCTCCGCACTGTTCATAGCAACAGAAAACATTTTGATGATATGTTGAAATAGATGTTTTTTTTTGGCTTGACGACGCTTGCCAACATTGATTCAAGGAAGGTCGTAGATCTTTAACGCTTTGAAAAATTGGCTTCAGTCTTACCAAGAGGTATACTGTTACTCAGTTACTGGATTGTGGAGCTTAGAAAGCGATCACTCCATGCAAAATGTTAGCATTGTTGCTGATACAAAACACTATTAATCCATGTAGGAATATAAAATATCAAATTGTATGAACACATCATAATTTAAAAATATAACAATAAATACAAACAAAAGACCACATTGATGCCAGACTTGCGTCCAGAGAGTTGGATAATAGTGTAGATTCATTGCGTATAAATGTTACGAAACTAATAATAGACTATAATAACTTTACTAATTCGTAGCTATGAATATAATACACTAAGTTATATTAAACAATGACACGTATATCGTCCCCGTAGTTGGAAAATTAAATAAGTCCGATTTTGGCGATATTGACTTTTCCCTATTTTCAAAACACCTAAATTGAGCCTTACAGGCGTTTTCGTATCTTATTCCGTTCCAAAAATATAGCCATTTTTGTCGGACACATGGAATAATAAATATCTTCAGAAAAACACTATTTTTTTAAAGGAAAAATAAATAACTCAGTAAATAAATCAATAACTGTGGTCAATGATAAGTTGAATGTCAAATAAATTAAATAACAAGAGTTGTTGAATTTTTCCTCAACTTCAAAATTCTTTCACAAAACTAACTAAGTTCTAGGAAAACTAAATACCTCTATTTATTTAATTCTGCTATTCAGAATTCTGATATAACGTACTTAATTTATAAATACTTCGTGTTATCTATTTCCTCTATAACTAGATAATGATTAATTATAAGATAGGTACTAGGCAAATAAAATTAAATAAATTAAGTTGTTTATAATTGCCATAAAACAAAATGCACCTGAGGAAAGTTATCATTAAATTTTAAGAGAATTTGGCGCGAAATATTCTGATCGGGGGGGGGGGGGCACACAAGCCCATTTTAAATTAAATAAAAGTTGGAAGCAGACGGGGCCCATACCATTATTATAGTTTCAAAGTCAAATGGGTCCCGCCTGCTTCCATCTTTTATTTAATTTAAAATGGGCTTGTTTTTATTAGCTTTTCAGTTAGTTTTAGTATAAGGTTGCAGTCGGGTTTTTTACATTTTTTAATTACTTTTTTTATTTCCAGCTTTTTAGTTTACAGATGTGAAAGATTTCGCAGACGATTCACGATCACTTTGAATTACTTTTAACCATATAAGTTGTATATATATTTTTGTAATCACCTTTTAAAACCCTTTATTTTGATACCCCTCTCGATAGGTTTTGAAAAAAAAAAAACTTTTTGAAGGCATAATATCCACCATTTTAGTTTTTATTTTATTTTGATATACCCAGTGTCACTCTCACAGTTAATACGAATCTAACGATACCTCTCAAGCTAAAATCCGTCGAGCCGTTCAGGCCACAGAGCGTGCCAAACATACATACTCTCGAAAAACATAACCCTCCTTCTGGCGCTGTCGGGTAATAAAGAGTTGGAGAAGAAACGAAAATGTTTGCCATATAAGAGTGAAACTGGAAAGTTTCTTGCAGCTAAACTACCTAAAAGTCCTAAATGCAGCCAAAATTGTCGCCAGAAATGCACAGAAAAGTTTACACAAAACGAGCGTGAGAAACTTTGCAAATCCTATTGGTCTATACAAGATTTTAAACTGCAAAAAGAGTTTTTGCTTAAGCGCATCATCATTAAGCCAGTGCAGACTACAAGAAAATCTGTACCGATCGAAAAACAAAGAAGTTCTAGCAGAGAATACGGTTTCTATAAAAATAAGACTGTATTTGAACGAGTATGCAAGAACTATTTTATGTCCACTCTTTGCATTTCTACTGGTCCAATCGAAACTGCAGTAAAACATGTGGATGATCATGGTGTATTTACAAAAATGGATAATCGTGGCAGACAAGCGCCTGCAAACAAAACTCCTGGAGAACAGATACAAGAGGTAAAAAATCACATTGAAAGTTTTCCTGTAATTGATTCCCATTACTGTAGAAAAAAAACAACCAGGAAATACTTAGAACCTACCTTGTTAATATCAAAAATGTAAGATTTGTATGTGCAGAAAATGGAAGAAAGCAATAAAGTGCCGGTAAAATTAAACATTTATAAGAAAGTGTTTGGTACAGAATACAATTTAGCGTTCTATCACCCCAAGAAGGATCAATGTAGCATTTGTAACAATTAAAAAAAAGATAAAACTAATATAAATATTCAAAATGAGTATACTCAACATATAGAGCGAAAAGAGGCATCTTATTGATCTAAAGAGCTGCATAAAAAGAAGTCGGGAGAAGATGAATCATATTTTTGTGTCACCATGGACTTGCAAAGTATACTCCAGGTTCCATCGACTGCAGATAGTCTAATGTATTATTCCAGAAAATTAAATTTTTATAATTAACTATTTATGAGTTTAAACCTCCACAGAACGACGCTCACTGTATGATCTGGACGGAAATAAACGGCAAAAGAGGCAGTGTTGAAATAGCATCTGCTATTCATTTATGGATTAAGAATCTTCCCGAGGTTTTAACGCACGTCACCATTTATTCCGAATTATATTTTATTTTGTTATGAAAGTATTTTTAGTTCTAAGTAAATTGATATTAGAATAAGTTGTTGATTGGTGTACTCAATGTACCTGATTAGTGTCATATTATTTTTTGAGTTTTGAGTTTTATTTAAGTTGTGTTTTACTTACCTTATATACGAAATATTTTTAGTTGAATTGAGTCGTTTGAAAGTTTTATAATGATTGCTGTACCTTTGTTTTGGTGTTCATTTTTTAGTTGAGTACTGACCTATGGCTTAGGTGCAAACAATTTTAATTTTTTGAGTTTTAATACAGAATAGGATTATAGTACTGTTTTAATTATGTTTTGATTTGATACAAACTTATGTTTTTTAGTTCTAATTGATACCTATTTTAAGATTTTCATAGTTTGTTTTACTTACTACTTAAGTAGGTACGTCTTTTATAATTAGGTATGATTTTAGAGCCATAATGTTATTTTTTGGGTTCAAATTACTTTATGTTTTGATTTGAAAGAATACTTTAAGTTAATTTGTTTCCACTTGTTATAATTGGTGTAATTTTGTTTATTTTTTTTAGTTTGTGGTAAGATAAGTATCTGATTACAATACACTTTTTCTAAATTTTATTGTACTTTTCTATTTCTTCCTGAATATAACTTTATTAATATCATAAAACAACTTTTATTTTATATGAGACCAATAATAGTTAAAAAAATATCGAAGTAATAATAACGTACAAAGCCACAAAATTTTACATTTCAAAATATTTCGAGTTTGATAAATTCAATAACTGCATTTATTTCACCAAATTTTACTCTACCAAATGTGTTAGCTTGTAGGAAAACTGAATAAATAGCCGAAATAAGTAGATAATTGTAGTACGTTATAAATAACAGTTGTGGCAAAATTAAACAACTTGATTTTTTATGTGTTATTTAGTTATAGTTAAAGATTGAGTTCAGTTTGTTAAAGCATAATGTAAAAGGTAATCAGGTCCACAAAATATCAAATTACCGACGGTAAAATTGTCTCACATTTTCAACCGACGACCAAAAGAGGAGGTTATCAATTCGACGCGTATATTTTTTTTTTTTTTTTTTTTTTTTATGTATGATCATCGAGTACTCGAAGACGGCTGAACCGATTTGGAAAATTCTTATTTTGTTCGAATGGGTATACTTCGAAATTGGTACCATTATCACCAAAGTCAGGATCTGATGATGGGATCTTGGAGAAATCGAGGGAACTCTTCAAATATTATAGGCACACCTATGGCGTTTTGGGTATTTCTTATAGTAACTTGTGCAGTTGCTCTCAAAAAGTACCATTTGGGGAAGTGGAACTGATGATGAAGACCACAGATGGCCGCCGAAACTACTCAATAATAAGTATTGTGTGGATTGCGATTCGATTACTTGAATATGGATGTTAAGCACTTTATGTTCGTCACAATGCATATGGTGATGTAGAGCTGATGGTGAAGTACCAGGAGAACTCCTCAACAATTAACGGCCCAGCATTGGGAAAAGCAATATTTTGTAAAAGGTTATAAGTAGTTGACATTTAGGCTCTTTTAACTAGGTAAATTAAAAATCGACCAACTAAAAAGAGTGAAATAAAAACTTTTTAACAAAAAATTAAACCGACTCCCAAAACACACTGCAAAGTGAAAAATAACTTTAATTTCGGAAGTCGGTGCCAAAAACGAAAAAACAAAACTAAAGACACCGACTACCGAAATTAAAGTTATTTTTCACTTTGCAGTGTGTTTTGGGAGTCGGTTTAATTTTTTGTTAAAAAGTTTTTATTTAATAAATGTACATTAACTGAAAAAAAAACACTAAATCGCATTTATCTCAGAACTACAAAATCAGAGTTATTTAATTTTCCAACTACGGGGACGATATTATTATTGGTTAAATATATAAGATCACAGGATGGAGCTACAAGGCCATTAAAGTTCTTAGTTGAGCTATACGTTATCTGACAAATATGCTTGCACTGTCTGGACCGGCCCACTCACATCTGTATGCATCTTTCCTACCATTCCATTAGCCTACAAGGTATAATTTGACTAATATAGATGGACTGTATGGACTTTAATAGAGACGTTGACCTCTGAGTGTGTTTCGGTATTTCTTCTCAGGGTGGTCAGTTAGGAATCATCGGCCTCATCTACATAGTACAAATTTACGGGAAAATCACGTGTATACGTATTATTTAATAACCAATTTATAAAATAAAGATCATTCATCATGTTCGTTGCCCAATTTTTTTGAAAAGCGTTTCGGGATGTTTCTTTGAATTGAGTTCCACTATCAAACTGCATGAAAAGAGAAGGAGGAAAAGAAATAAGTTTTATGGGAATGTTTCGAATTCTGTTTAACCTGGCTTGTTTATAGGAGTCCATTGAAGAAGGCTTCTTTTTGTAATAAGTTGTATGTAGTAACAAATCTCGCTCGTAGCGCAGTGCGTCACTGGCATGAGGAGATGAATGGCTGACCCGTGCTTCGTATTTTTGTATGGGATGCGCGGTATCTGTGAGGAGCGGAAGCGTGCAGCGTTGTATCTTGTTCAAACTAATCATAGCTAAGCATGGGGACTTGACACGTATTTCATTTTTTTTTAATACTTCCTAATTATAACGCAAAGCATCAGGCGATTATTTCTGAGAATTTTACCTTTGTAAGATAGAATAGATTTTTTTTTATATAGCTATAGTGTCCTGTATAGCTACATACTGACTGACATATTAGAAGATAATCGAGTAGATAACCACGTCAGGACCCGCTATCAGCTTATGTGTTTCATCGTAAGGTAAGACGTGCGCACCCGTGGTGGTGAACCACTGCGTAAAACGGGAGCCATTTAGCGATCGCACTTTGCTTCATCCACTGAGGAGCTCGTGGCTAAATGATCTGCCACACGCAGCAACACAAAGCTAAACAATTACTTAAATACCTATCTTACTTTTAAGTTTTATTATAGTTACGTAAGGATTAGTTACAGTTCAGTACCTGTATTTTACATGGAGTGACTACTGGCCTCATCTAGTTTACATTTACGAAAAAATGACGTTTAAAAGTTTATAACCAATTTGCAAAATAAACATCATTATTTCATTATTTCACCTGTCTGACCTCTAAAACCTAATAACTGGGTGGGGAAGTTTAACGAGTTTTCCGAGGCACGCAGGTATACTGATATTTATTTATTTATTTTGGCAAACAACTGAATTTACACAAAGACATCCAAAATATGTAGTGTACATATAATTTCAAATTCATTAGTATTGTATGCATCTAAATAAATGGTTAGTACATCGTTTTATAAGGTCTCAGTACAATAAGAACAATTAAACAAAAAATGAATGAGGAAACTTAATTTAATGAATGTTAAGTTAGTGAACCAACGTCGCTCCGTCGCGGTGCTTAACCCTGAAGATCTACCCGTACGGCTCTCTTTACTTACCCTCCATTATGTTAGCCAGTGGCTACATATAAAAATTAATACCGCACGCTTTAAAGGCAAACACGTGTCCTTTTTAGGGTTCCGTAGTCAACAAGGAACCCTTATAGTTTCGCCATGTCCGTCTGTCTGTTCGTCTGTCCGCGGTTTAGCTCAAAAACTATTGGTACTAGAGAGTTGTACTTTGGCATGAGTATACACGTTAATGACGCCAAAAAAGTGGTAAAATAAAATTTTGAAAAAAACAATTATTTAGGGTACCTCCCATACATGTAAAGTGGGATGATAATTTTTTTTTTCTTTCTTCCCATAGTGTGGGATATCGTTGGATAGGTCTTTTAAAAATATTAGGTGTTTGGTAAGACCGTTTTTTGATTAAGTAAACCGTTCGTGACTTATCAAGCTTTAAAGTACCAATTTTCGTTAGAGTCAAGTGTCCCCCCCTCTATCAACTAAACAGTTGTAGTTAGAAATTCAAATGTCACGGCAGTAGTACCTATATATAACGAAATTTAAAGGAAAACTATCACACATAAGTGGGCTTTATAAGTTTACGAGTAATAGTCGACCAATTGTATTCTCGAACTCGAAAATTTCGAACAACTCCATAGAAATGTCGATAGACGGCGCTAAGTGCCAGTTGTATCGTGCTAGTTTCTTGTGACGATTGAGTAGTGTAGCTCTGTGTCCGTATTTAAATTCAAAACACCGGCTATGACAAGTTTTATACAAATCTCTAAAAAAAATTAAAACTTTCCGTGCATAATTGTCGGATCAGGTGAGGATTTGTATAGGATTTGAGTCAAATTAGTTAGGTAGTCATGTTTGGCTTTTAGGCTGTGCGCGCACTGCCTTGCGGTGGCCGCATTTGCGGTAGTTCTACCGCACCGGTAGAATGACCGGGGCCACCGGTGACTCTACCGCACGCGTTTATTCCACCGCAGTGCGCGCACGGCCTTAGAGCATGGTACAAAACGATCAGTCAGCGAATACGACACGCACTTGGCTGTTATAAAAACTACGGAACCCTACACTGCGCGTGGCCCGACACGCACATGACCGGTTTTTTTTTATGTTATTAATTATGTAAGTTTACATCGGGGGTAAAAACCTTTCCTTTACTCCGATCTGTGTTTGTGCACCCCAGTCGCAAACTGGAGTCTAATTTGAATTTATGCCAGCAATAAATATTTTTGCTGCCTACGAAAGAGTTATTGGGTACAATTTATTATGTCTGTAGAATTTTAAAGGGGTATTTTTTGAGATAGACCGACGCTGGTAATTTTTTATACTAATCTGATATCGATGTTTTGACGCGAAGTGATAGGAATGTTATTTGTAAAATAAAAATCCAGCAACAGAGAAGTGGAGGTAAGTACTAATGTTGTACATGGAGCGACTGCATTTCTGGCCGCCACCACCCAGTAGCTGAGGAACACGGCACCCTGTGGCAATACTGTAGTCAGTGGTTTTGGTTATTGACTACCCGTAACGACTGTCAAAGATGTAGAAGACAGCTGAGTCCAGCGGCGGGACATGGTCCCCGAGCTCGGAGGGACCTCGATATGTTAACACCCATCCACGGACCGGCCTCAACAAGCGTTGCTTAACCTTAAAGATCAACCCGTGCGGTTGTTATAGCCTCACGCTCCTCCCAATCCTAACAACGTACATATCAACTGGTAGAAATTCAATATAGTGAAGTTGACTTGAATGTTTCGCGAGAAATGTCTTTACAAGAGTTAAAGGACTCAATACAAAACTATCTGGGTAGCAATTAGTTTCCAAATAAACTATAACAGCAAAGTTATCATCTGGTTAGTTCTCCGACATTCCCGAGATTTCCACAAAGCCGGAGTGGTCCAAATACAAAGGAAATATTCCTAAGATTTCGAGTTCGGGCTGATGTCGGTCGTAATTATTTAGATCTGTGCGTAGCGTAGTGTACGAGAATGTTTAGCGGGAATAGTGTTGTAGTCCAAAGTTAAATGTGAAAATTGATTAAATGAAATAGTTTCTGTCACAAGCGCGGATCCACCGTTGTGGGCATGATGGGCATGCCCACAACCCTAATAGACTTGTGACGTCACACTTTCACGGTCTATTGAGATCGAAAGGCTGATAAGCCTTAAAAAAACCGACCATGCACGTATCGGCTCACGCGCAGTGTAAAGTTCCGTAGTTTACTACAACGCCAAGTACGAGTCTATTAGCGAATTAAGTCTCTCCTGGTGCTTCTCACTAGCTGGTCATCGTTACTTACGACTCCTGAGACAGCATCAAGATAGGTATCTATTTACTAGTCTAGTGTGCCTATATTGTCTTACTGGCTACTAGAAACGAAGGAAAAACAATACCTATTTTCGTCCCTATTTCCAGATCATTTGGGGTTGGGTCTCCTCACTTTCCTGCGCCAGAACAGTCTGTCTTAGGTTGTCGTTTCAGGCAATTGGGATTTCTCGAGGTCTCTGTTTATCTGTGACCACCAGGTCAACGGTGGGCGGCCTCCCCCTGCCACGTTTTTGTTCCGGGAGTTTTAGGGCAATATTTCCAACGTCGTCCTCTGGCGTCTTTTGAAATGACCATACCAGCGTAGTCGATTCTCCGTTATTTTGTCAGCGATGGTGCGACTTTGAAACTGTCTCGTATTATACACTCGTTTCGTATTTTCAACCGACGACAAAAAGAGGAGGTTATCAATTCGACGCGTATTTTTTTTTTTTATGTATGATCATCGATTACTCGAAGACGGCTGAACCGATTTGGAAAATTCTTTTTTTGATTGAAAGGGTATACTTCGAAATTGGTCCCATTTTCATAAAAGTCAGGATCTGATGATGGGATCCTGGAGAAATCGAGGGAACTCTTCAAATATTATAGGCACACCGATGACGTTTTGGGTATTTATTATAGTAACTTGTGCAGTTGCTCTCAAAAAGTACCATTTGAGGAAGTGGAACTGATGATGAAGACCACAGATGGCCGCCGAAACTACTCAATAATAAGTGTTGAGTGGATTGCGATTCGATTACTTGAATATGGATGTTAAGCACTTTATGCTCGTCACAATGCATATGGTGATGTAGAGCTGATGGTGAAGTACCAGGAGAACTTCTCAACAATTAACGGCCCAGCATTGGGAAAAGCAATATTTTGTAAAAGGTTATAAGTAGTTGACATTTAGGCTCTTGTAACTAGGGAAATTAAAAATAGACCAACTAAAAAGAGTGAAATAAAAACTTTTTACCAAAAAATTAACCCGACTCCCAAAAAACACTGCAAAGTGAAAAATAACTTTAATTTCGGAAGTCGGTGCCAAAAACGAAAATACAAAACTAAAGACACCGACTACCGAAATTAAAGTTATTTTTCACTTTGCAGTGTTTTTTGGGAGTCGGTTTAATTTTTTGGTAAAAAGTTTTTATAACGTGACTAGTTACACCTCCCGCCCACCTAAGCATCTTCATTTCGTTGGTATGTACTTTTTATTTATGCGTCTTTTTGACTGTCTAGCATTCGGTACCGTAGAGTAACGCCGGGCGCACTGCCGTAATGAATACTTTCCCCTTGGTTTTTATTAGGATACGGGGATCACAAAACAAAGGTTAGTGAGCCACCTCAGCTATGCGGCGCTGACTCTGTGAGTGACGTCAGCGTCTACGTTTGCATCTCTTGTTAACATAGAAGCCTAGACATTTAAATTGGTTTACTGTGGGTATGGGTGTCGTACCAAATGTGAATAGTCTCTGGAGTAGTGTTTGCGCTGAAAGGATATTTTAGATACTCAGTTTTACTTCTGATAAGTCTCAGGCTGTACTTTTCCAGGGTTTGCTTCCATATGTTCGTCGTTCCTGCAGATGTAGGTCCTTGTGGTTAATTCTATATTTTCCGTCTTGATTCTAACTACCTGTATAGCATCCGTGGTTGACTTGGATGCTGTGAAGTCAAACTGGTTTGGGGATATTACACAGATCTTGTTGAGACAGTTGTTTATGATTCGTTCTCATATTTTGAGTGTGTAAGCGGTCTATTTTATACTTTTATAGTTTTCGCACTGCGCAGCATCGCCCTTGTTTTTGTAGAACGGCAGTAGATAGCTCGGGTGCCAAGATTCTAGAATACGATTTGTAATTATGACGATATTTCATAACTTTGCTAACCAAGCTTCAGTTACTGGGTCTAGTCTTTCCCGCCTGGACCTATGGCTTTGCGGCTTTTCATTTTACTCATCTCGTCCTCATTTATAGTTGGTATGGCTTTTTATTTTACTCATCTCGTTCTCATTTATAGTTGGTATTGGACCATGTGTGGGTGCACATGGCGGTGAATCTTCGTTTGGAAATTCTTCCTTTTTAGCATTTTTAGCACTCTTCACTTTCGTAGATCGTTTGATTGCTTTTGGTGACCTCTTGTGCTATACATCTTTTGCATCCTGCTTAGCCACTTTATGTCGGTCCTTATCTTCCTCTAATTTAGAACTCTGCTGCTGTTCTTAAAAATATCTTTTTATTCACAGGGGTCTCTTTGATTCTGACATTTGGAGACTCCTAGGATCCCTGCCGCTTTTGTCTTGTACCAGGTTTCAAACTTAGACCAGATATCATTTGTGTTGTCATAACTTACTTCCAAATCGGTCTCCAGATAATCTTTTATCACGCTCATTAGTGTCTCCCCTGGACCATCCAGCTATCTCCACTTAGTTTTTGGTGTTCTATCTACCATAATTTTTGGAGGTTTTGGCAGCTCGTACACAGACACGAGTATGCGAAGGTGTGATGTAAGTTCATCACCAGGTATCACTTTACAGTCTTTAAACTTTCGTTTGACGGTCTTGTCAGACATGATAAAGTCTATCTTATATTACGACTTGATTGTGACGCTCTACCCGCACATTAATAAGTGATTAAGTGTTCTGGTTTCTTTTGAAATTCGTGTTTATTAGTGTAAGTGCGTCTTTCTGCAAATTCTAGTAGGTATTTCTTGTCGTTGTTTGTTTAACTCGCCCATCCCAAACCCACCATGTACATTATCTCCTGTGATATCCCTGGTATGCCCACGTGTCCATTCAGGTCTCCCCCCTATAAATAATCTTGTATTCATTTGCTGGAATGCTCTGGATGAGGTCGTACATGTCTTCCCAGAATTGTGCCTTTTCTATTTCTGTGCATCCTGTTTGAAGTGTATAGGCTGATATGATATTGGTTATTTGTAGATCATCTAGAGCATGTTTAACGAAAATGATTACTTCCATTCCTAAGGCCAAAGTCCTGATGCGCGTAAAAAAGGAAATACCTAACAAATTCAAAAGTCGAGTCGAGCGAGTTTGTACTCCAACTCGCACTTGGCCGGTTTTCGGGTGGTTGTGCCTACAACCTTTTTTGAGGGCTGGATCCGCCCCTGTTCTGTCATGGCAGATTTTGGTATAATTATGTATTTTTGTATATTCTATGTAATTAAATATTACATTCATACGTAAATATACATTTACGCCCTATTTGTATTCATCTTAATATAAAGTTATATAAGAGAGTTATATAAGAGTTAAGTAATGCACAACTCATAAGCCAGACTCGTAACCTCTGGGCCACCAATGCTATTGTACATTACTTAGGGTAATCCATACTTAGGCAAAACACTACAGATTGCTCTGAAATCGGTGGACGAAAACATCATGAGGAAACCGGAATATTCTGATTTCTTCCATACTTAAAATATAGTTTTCCTTTCGTCCGATAGCCTCTACTAGATATTAGATTTATGGTGCGCGCTAGAAACAAGGTATTATGGGAGCCATAAATTTGGTTCACGAACACTATTGAAAGACTACGAATCGTCCGCTCGCTTCCACAAAACGTCTACCACAATTCAGTGTATGCTCTACTTAGCCTTCTCCCAATGATGTCGGTAGCTGAGTACTATTTAGTACATGAAGTGACTGCCTACCTTCACTTCACAACCCACTAGCTGCGTAACACGATACTCCTTGACAAACCTGACGATGTCAACTATTCTGTCTTTTCATTACTCGTAAAGACCGTCAACTATGTACTAATGATAGTCGGGATACACGGCTTAACGTGCTGTTCGAGGCACGACGTAATTTTAATAGGATAAGATAACCCATCCATAGAGCGACCTCGGAAAGCGTTGCTTAACCTTGAACGTTGACCCACATCTCCACAGCGAGGACATCATACTTAGTTCTGTTACCCATTCCATCTGTATCGGGGTTCACTATTAAATAAACCCTCAAATGGGCCATCATCACCATTTATGGCTATCGTAAAGACGATTACACAGGATGCGTAACTACCGAGCGGGCAGCCATAACAACAATCTGTGAATACAGATCCGGCTGCGAAACTCGTCATTATGGCGTGATATTAATATTATAGAATTGACCATGAACCCGCGGTTCGTCAAAACTGGGTAAAATTATGGTGTATATTTTTTTCTTTTTCTATATTTCGTCATAGTTTCGTGGCGATGGCAATCTAGTTAGACTCGGCCTAGAACTGGGCAACGAGTTTTGTACCGTCAGAAACGTCCATCGATTACTGAATTCAAAAATTTTCACACGTGTAAAAAATCTTTAATCAAAATTCAAAATCACGTAGTTTGTTAAAATATTGAACCGACTACAAAACAAACAAAAACTTTACTGCATTAAAAAGCGAAAAATATTTTTAAAGTTCTTTAATTGGATGTATACTTTTGTTTATAATAAGGGCTAGGTAAGGTTAGTTCTCATCTTATGCGCTGTCTCCCTTTCTTCGTTATTTTGTATCTTGGACATCACTCGGTTACATCTCTTGCCCATTTATTTTTCCTACTCCTCATCATATGTCCTGCCCTACAGCATGATATCCGACAAATAGCTGATATCACCTGAAGCAGGAGGACCCATGACAGAAAAAGATAGCAAGCTTTGAGGGAGGAATTGATCCTTAGCGGAAACACAAGACAATCTCTTAACCGGTGTCAAGAAAACCAGTTAAGTAGGAATTAGGCTAAACACTTAAATTAATATTAAATATTTGAAAAATAATTATTTGCAAACTCTTATTCTCATTAGAACTTAACGAATTGAACTATTAAAAATCTCTTCAGATTGGAAGAGATTGTTAATAAAGGCTATAATAAAAATAGGTTAGCTTATCTGGTTGAAGTGGGTACTAAGCCAAATGAATAGGTTTTGTCACATCGTGTGTGCCTCGATATGCGGCGTACGTAACCTATCAAAAGTTTTATGTAATTTTTCAGTAAGACTGAGATTTTTTATAGAAAACCCTTTCTAATAAAACTATTATTGTTCCTCCATTTTGATCGAGCGTTCAAATATTGCAACAACAATAGCCTCCCGTCAAATATGTTGCGCCATGATCGACGACCAACAAATATGGAACAAATTGCGACATACATCACTACAGCAATTCGAAATTGCTTTTCAGACTACTATGTTGAATTTTTGAGTTTTAAGAATTTTTTAATGTTCACCCTCGTATATAAAGCCTATGTTTAGATCATATGAAAATAGAACTAGCTAGAACGAGATAGTATTTTTCATGACAACCCTTGGGAAGAACACCTACTGCCCGGACACAATTGCAGTGGCCAATCTGGAAATCAGTTAATGTATTATCGGCCCTGGTTGGCCGCTGTAAATATCATCTGGCCAAATGGTGTATCATGGACCCATCGCAAACGCAATGCCAGTGTGGAGCCCCTAAACAAGATATGCCCCTACCTCTTGTCGTGTTATAGTGCATGGCCACCTCCTCCTTGCATGCTATAAACGAGGCCCATTTTAGAGCTGTGCAGGTAGCTGCAGCTTGGTCTGAGTATAACTGAGCATCAGCTCGTAAAGTGAAGGTTGAAATTCGTTTTTGCATGGATAGACAAAAGTAAGTGGTCCGGGTTACTTTTACACTGACGAGCTGTAAGAATAATTCCATTAGTACCTATTAAGTAAAAATATGTTACCATTTCATCCACTATTAAACGACTTCATGAAGAAGATATTTTGATGAGTCATTAATTGATTTGCGATCCACTACCTCACCGAGGTGGCCTTTTCGGATCAAATCAAACGTCTTTTACTACCTGCAACCTACAACTATTTTTTTCTACCTTCCTTCAAGAATATATCTTGATAAGTAGACGTACCTGCGCGCCGACCATCCCCGTCTTCAGCCTCTGCAGGTCGGTGTGTGAGTACTTGGAGATGGACCAGGGCTCCACTATGGTCAGGTCGGTGTTCAGCTCAAACTCGTTGATCTGGTTACGCAGAAACTTCCTGATGTTCCACGGAAGGTCATTTTGTTTTCAAACAAAGAACTGTAAATAGAATCACGCGAAAATATAGATTAATGTAGCATATAAGGTATAGCTTAATAAAATTATTTTAAGTTACTTATTATGTTTCTTTTGCTATTACAGATAATAATAATTTGAATGGCACAAAGATCTATTATTATCTGTAATGGCTATGATCTATAATTATGTGATAGATAAATACAATTACTAGCTATAGCCCACGATGTCATGCGCAGGGATATTAAAGTACATGGAAGACCAACAGATACATACGATAACCTAAAAACAATTTGACATGTGATATTTAATAAAACTGAACGACATAATACCGCCAGCAGGAAACGGCTATACTTTCATTACTAAGTGACTGACTGACAGACGACGCACAACCGCAACTACTGAGCGCAAGGAGCTGAAATTTGGCATGTATGTTCTTTGGGAAGTGTATAGGAGCAGAAAAGGAGGAATTGAAAAAGGGGCTCATCCTTATAATATTAATTGCAAGAAACAATGACTATTAATATCAAATGCACAAGTCTGTCTATTACACTTTCGCGTTTAAACCACTTAGCCGATTTTGATAAATACTCTTGATAAGGTAGATTAGAGTTTAGAGAAGGATATATTTTACGTTCTTTTGCTACATAATTTATGTTCACGAAAGCGAAGCCGCGGGTCGGAGTTAGTTATTTCATAGCAGTTTTAATTTACTTATATTAGCAGCCCTAGCAATGAAATCTTTTTTATAATTGTAGGCACTTGTCTCTTATTTCAACTAATTAATTGTAAGCACTGACTTAATCAGCAAAAAATTGGCCAAGTGCGAGTCGGACTCGCCCATGAAGGGTTCCGTAGTAACTATAATAAATATAACATACTTAATATATTTATTTGAAAAAAAAAAAAACAAAAAACCTTACAAATTTCTTAAAACTAGCTTATTTACAATTTTTACAACTACGTCAAATAACTTTGTTTTTCATAGTATTTGTATGAATTACAAAGTTATATTTGCGGTTTTTGAAAATATACTGTATCTCAAAAACTGCTGACTCGATCTCGTTCAAACCAATTTTGTTTGAAAGTTTACATTAAGATCTACAACATATGGTTTTTTTAGATTTTTCACTTCATTATTATAGAAGTTAGAGGGGGGGACACATATTTTACCACTTTGGAAGCGTATATCTTTTAAACGATTAACTTTATGAAAAAGTCATTTTAAAAACCATAATGTCATTTTTAAATACCTGTCTATAGATACCACACACGTATAGGTTTCATGAAAAAAAATATTTTCAGTTTCAGTTCTATGTATGGGGAGCTCCCTTTATTTTAAATATTTTTTAAATTTTTTCTTAAAATCGGAAAGCGGTTCACAGAATACATCTACGTACCAAGTTTTACATGTATAGTTCTAATAGTTTCGGAATAAAATGGCTGTGACATACGGACGGACGGACAGACAGACAGACGGACAGACATGTCGAAACTATAAGGGTTCCGTTTTTTGCCATTCGGCTACGGAACCCTAAAAAGTAGCTAGCTTGCCTCAGAAAACTATTCACTCACGATTTAAAGACAGGTCTGTGGAATGAACACATTATGCGCAACAATAAACTACGTATTCACACTTAGACAATGATGGACTTAAGTTTATTTTTAAGTAACTATTTGTATCAAAGAGCATAAACCTGGGAGTCTTTAAATCAAGAGTAAATAGGTTACTTTTAGACAAGCGTGCTTCATCTTCAACCACACCCTCGCTTAACATCAGGTGAGATGGTGGTCAAACGTAAGCCTATCAATTATAAAAAAAAAATATTATTTAATTATTATTGAATACTAAAATATACAACAAACACGCGATTATATGAAAATCTTAGAATGCGTTGTTATTCTAAGATGAAAATAAATTCCAAATTCATACATAGAAACTTTCATTGAAGTGTTATCAAAAGTAATAGTGGACAGGTCGTAGTTATTATTATTAGTTGAGGTTCCAAATTCGAATCGTTACCGGGTAATAATATTGTATTGAATTTTGTTAAGTTATGCATGACATATGCACCTATAGATAGATGTTCCATTTGAGCCACATAATACCTGTTTATACATCTTTATAACAAGTCGCAATTTTATCAATTTTCTTTAGTCACTCACACTAGTTAAAGATCGAAATTAATTACTTTGCTGTCGACGTTTGACTATAAGTCTATAAGACATTCGTAAAAGGTAGAATTTGGGACATTATTTTAGGATTATTTATTTGTTGGGCTTTTAGTTGGTACTTGTGTCAATTGCTGATATTTGATTCACTATTTTTATGTATAAGTAAGCTGGTGGTATGGTGGAAATGCTCAGCGTCATTTTTGTTATTTTTATAATGAAAGAAGAAAGAAATGTTAGTTTCTTTATATTTAAATAAACTTACTTATATTCAATTAGTTATAGTTGTGAGTATTTTAAGCATCTTACATTTAATAGTTGCGTGCCATTTATGCTGAAATGTTACATTGCAATAAAATATTTAACTACCATCTTTATCGAAATTAATGCAAATACATGATTTTGACTTTGGTACTCAGGATGTGCCAGTTATTCCACGAAAAAAACACTTTTTCAAGGTGTTTCATAAACAATATTCCACAGCTTGGCTCATCGGAAACGTTGCTTGCCTGTCGGTCTTCTACAAATTGTTCTTCGGAGAGTGAGCGCAGGAGCTCCACGACCTGATCCCTCCCTTTCACTATCGGTCTACCAGACGTACTTCATGGTACCATCGGTACTTGGTTGAAATGCCGTTTCGTCGTACTAAGCGCTTCTCCTCTACATTAATTTTGCGCATAGCCAAAGTTTGGAACTCTCTGCCGCCTTTTGTGTTCCCTTCCATATATGACAGCTGTGCTTATAAAGTAAGAGTGAACAAGCATCTTCTGGGCTCGCTCGTCCTTAGACCTCATCGATCGCTTACCATTAAGCGTGATTGAGGTCAAGAGTGAGCTCATCCAAAATTAAATAAAAATAACTCAGGCTGAAGTTATTCACACAAAATAGTTTTAAAATTCTTTTGACGTCCAAAAGCAATCCTTATACTGTAAGAATCTTTTATAAACTTCGTAACTGTAAACACAAAAACAATAACGATTTATGAATGTTGACCGCAAAAATTTTTCATCCCGTAGTTTTAAGTGGAACAGTTTTTATTATAGAACATTTTTATAAGCTATATCTGGAATTTGGCATGAAGACAAGCAGACGTTGTGACGGTGGGTAAGATCGCGGCTATACTGATTGCGGGAGCGGGTTTGTTTATCACCGTGGAGTGCTGCCGGGCCCTTTTCCAACTATGCTAGAGAACTTTCGAACTTGTTTGTTGAAATTGAATATTTATTACATTTGCTTTTGCCCGCGACTCCGTCCGCGTGGAATAGTTACTTTGGGCTAACGTTAAATTTAACCCCGATTTTGAAGCATTCTTCATTGGCGCTCCGCTCCTATTGGCCTTAGCGTAATGATATATAGCCTATAGCCTTTCTCTATAAATTTACTATTTAATAAAAAAATTTTTTTTCAATTCGAACCAGTAGTTCCTGAGATTATCGCGTTCAAACAAACAAACAAACAAACTCTTCAGCCTTATATTATTAGTATAGATAGCTGTTGCCCGCGACTTCGTCCACGTTTCCGTCGATTTTCGTAAAAAAAAGTGGCCTATGTCCTTCCTCACGGTTCAGTGATTTTGATGTAAAGCCCGATTTACACTTCAATAAGTACAGTAGCGAGTTAACTTGCGTCATCGGCGAGTTAAGTTGTTATAGTAGTTTGAACGGCAAAAGCGAGTTAAGTAGTAAGTTGTTGATTAAGTTGAGCTAAATAGATCGCGATCCTATTTTTCGGCGAGTCCAGTGCGAAGTAGCCCCCTCTCTCACGTCTCCCGCACCCTGCCAACTTACTTTAACTGGCTGGCCATGTAGACGGGCGAGTTTAGTACAGTCCATAAATTTGAAGGTTACGGCCGCAAACACGTGTACGTGCACTCACTCGCCTACGTTTGGACGCTACTTACAACTTACTACTTATTACTTAACTGTCTGAGTTCTTAACTGGCTACTGTACTTATTGAAGTGTAAATCGGGCTTTACAGACAGATTAACTTTCGTAATTTAGTAGTAGAACCGCACAATATTATTGTTAATAGCTGTGCCCGCGACTCCGTCAGCGTGTAACTCCTTGTGTGTTATTAGGATAATGTATTGGTAATATTGTTTAGATCACGTTTACATGAGGCTTAAGTACCTATAGAACGAAAATACTTCAGCGCAAAGCTTCCGGGTAAACTATGTTGAAAGTTGACCCGTCCGGCACGTGAACATAAAGATTTCTAGAACTGCTAACCCGGGAAAGAGCGACGTACAACTGACCATTCGAAAAATAACTGACACTGAGATCTACTCTAGGAACACGAAAAGTCTGCCCTTGAGCCTTATTAATTGTCATTGCATAACACACCGATATTGGGAATTGCGTTCTTTTAAATTGGAATGGAAAATTATTTGGTATTATGGGAATTCTGGGAATAAAGACGGTTTCTCCTGCACCGGAACCTGTTAAAATTTGAGCCTCGATTATATTTTGTTGCAACTGGGTTACTTTTAGCCGAGTTCCATTGCAAAGTTGTGGTGGTTTTAAATTTCGGAGCAGAATAATAATCAGAAAGCTTCGAACTGCTAAGCTATCGGGAGTTACACGTGTTATTGTGAGTCAACCATAAAAGATAGACGTATGCCGTTGTGGGATATTTTTTATATAATTCTAAGGAGAACATTTCCGTCATAAATGATTTCTGTGTAGCTTTAACCATTAAGGTTGCACACGCGACGGAAGCTTAAAAAATGGAGTAACTTCTCCCGTTTTCCCAACATTTCCCTTCACTGCTCTGCTCCTATTGATTGTAGCGTGATAAAAAGTATACTATAACCCGCTCAGGAGTATGAAAAATAATTGTACCAAGTTTCGTTAAAATCCGTCGAGTAGTTTTTGTTTCTATAACGGTTATACAGACAGACAGACAGACAGACAGACAAAAATTTAACTGATTGCATTTTTGGCATCAGTATCGATCCTTAATCACCCCCTGATAGTTATTTTGGAAATATATTTCATGTACAGAATTGACCTCTCTACAGATTTATTATAAGTATAGATTATGGGAATTTGGTTTTATGGGAATTCTGGGAATAAAGACGGTTTCTCCTGCACCGCAACCTGTTAAAATTTGAGCCTCGATTATATTTTGTTGCAACTGGGTTACTTTTGGCCGAGTTCCATTGCAAAGTTGTGGTGGTTTTAAATTTCGGAGCATAATAATAATCAGAAAGCTTCGAACTGCTAAGCTATCGGGAGTTACATGTGTTATTGTGAGTCAACCATAAAAGATAGATATATGCTGTCGTGGGATATTTTTTATATAATTACAAGGTGAACATTTCCGTCATAAATGATTTCTGTGTAGCTTTAACCATTAAGGTTGCACTCGCGATGGAAGCTTAAATAAAAACTTTTTTTGCAAAAAACAAAACCGACTTCCGTATCAAAACACTCCAAAGCCAAAAATAATTTTAATTTCGGTAGTCGGTGTTATTGGTTTTGTATTTTCTTTTTTTTTCACACCGCCTTCCGAAATTAAAATTATTTTTGGCTTTGGAGTGTTTTGATACGGAAGTCGGTTTTGTTTTTTGCAAAAAAAGTTTTTATTTTCGCGCTTTTTAGTGGGTCAGTGAATTTTCCAAATCGATTCGTAAATGACGGAGTTATGCGCGAACAAAAAACGCAATGCAGAGTAAACGAAAAGATCATCAAGGTAAATTATTTTTTTCGACTTTTTTTGATTTTTCAGAAACGGCTCGTCCGATTTCGATAAAATTTTTATGGGACCATTTGGGAAGTATACCCTTTCCAACAAAAAAAGAATTTTTCAAATCGGTTGGCAAGCGACGGAGTTATGCGTGGACAAACATAAAAAAAAAAAAAAAAAAAAAAAATACAAACATCCGAATTGAGAACCTCCTCCTTTTTTAGAAGTCGGTTAAAAATGGAGTAACTTCTCCCGTGTTCCCAACATTTCCCTTCACTGTTCTGCTCCTATTGATTGTAGCGTGATGAAAAGTATACTATAACTAGCTCAGGAGTATGAAAAATAATTGTACCAAGTTTCGTTAAAATCCGTCGAGTAGTTTTTGTTTCTATAACGGTTATACAGACAGACAGACAGACCGACAGACAGACAGACAGACAAAAATTTTACTGATTGCATTTTTGGCATCAGTATCGATCCCTAATCACCCCCTGATAGTTATTTTGTAAATATATTTCATGTACAGAATTAACCTCTCTACAGATTTATTATAAGTATAGATTTTAGCTGTACACTGCGTGGGTATGTTTCCCGAGTAAATTCCAATATCATGGGAATACCAGGATAAAATGTAACTATTTTTTATTTAACTTTACCATTTCTTGCTATATTACTTCTTCCAGTCCCATTTAAACCAAAACACCGAAAGACCAACAGACTAACAAAAAAGTTTGTTTTTGTATCGTGTTAAATAAGCAATAAGCAATCGAGAAAACACTGAAACTCAATTTTAATTATATGTAAAGAAGTATAGAAGAATGTGTAGTTTTCGCTATCTCGCTCCTTTCCCGCTTACAGGCTACAGCGTAACCAAGGTTCAAATAGCTGTTTATCTGGCTGTTGCTTTAGCCTTTTGTTTTTTTAAACAGCATTGTTCACTTAGCGGCAAGGTATAATGACAGCCTGCATGTAGGCCATTTTCTCTTGCAGAAATGATGACCATTCGTTATATGGTTTTTGATTGTGTCGTAAGAAGCTAATTAGGTAGTTATTATACTAATAGTTGAACCAGCACTCCTTTTCTACATCAGCACACAGCTTCTTTGCCGGGATTATAGGAATACTCTAACTCTCTACTAAATTTTCAAGCATAAAGTGGATAAAGATATGTACACCAAAACAAACAAAAGGTTAAGTAGTTATGCTAAACATAAATGTGGCAACATATGGTCGGATTTAAACTTCCGAGGTGTATGTGTACTACATAGGTTTTCTTGGCCATATTATGTAGGTGATAAGAGTGAGCAATTTTCTCAAGGGTATTTGTTCCTATTAAATAATATTAAAATTCAATATTATTCTAAATCTCTTTTCAAGTTCTTCAGGAGATGCAACGCAGAATATAATATTATAATACCTATAGGGTTTTCAAGAATGTTCTAACTAAATACCACGGCCCCGGAACGCAAGTTCAGCTGAAGGAACAGGGTGGGTTTTTAGTCAGTAGAAATCGGACACTCCTTTTAACTCCAACCGGAGCGAGAGATAAGTCATTCGATGATTTTCCCACCAGAAAAAAAGATAAAAGTATTAGAAATCATCTGCTAAGTCTTATCGCAGCTATGTTCTTGTTGTGGTAAAAATGTTTGACATAGTGTAGTACTGACCTACATAACCCAAACACTGAGTAACACGATACCTCTTGGCAAGGCTAATGTCAGGTTATCTGCAGGCTTCTGTACCCGTAACCACTCTCAGAGATGTACAAATGTCCGTTGGCACCAACGGCTTGACGTGTTTTCCGATGCAAGATATAATTACTGTACAACATTTTACTGTATGTAAGTTACAAATTGTATCTCGGTGTATTAAAGCAATTGTGCGAACATCTTGTATGTGTTTGTTGAAGTATTAAACGACGACATCCTTTGTGATCGTTGGGACAACTTGTCTCAATTGTGCTGAAGGAAAATATTGATTCACGTCTCAGATATCATGCAACTAACATTGGTACGGTTTTGTTGAAGATACTAGACGGGAAACCGATTCTATTTCCCGTCGAAAAAATACGATTTTCTCAGAAATTTGTTAAGGATATAAATAAAACTGAAGTGGTTGTGTGCCTAGCAAAGAACTTATACATAGTTATTTACGTGACATTAAAATACAAACAAACTATTTTTAAATTTTTGACTGAGTGCCTTTTTGTTTGTTCGAGCTAATTTCTTCAACGCCTAAAATTATTTTGATGGGAATTTCACTGAGAGACAGAGGAGTATATTATAGCCATATTTATTTTGCAAATCCATACTAATAATATTATAATTTTGAAAGTAACTATGTCTGTCTATCTGGTATACTCTCTCGCCTTAACAACTAAAGTGATGTTTATAAATATTGGTTAAGGGATAGATTAGACCTTGAATACGGACGGCTACTTTTTCACTGAAATGGTTATTTTGATATCCCGCGAGTGAAGCATACTGCAGAAGCAATTTGGTTACAAAAAACACTTCAGGACGTCTTTTTTTCGTAAATTTGAACTAGATGATTCATGACCGTTTAAGTTTGAATTAAGAACAAGAACGCGAGAAGTACAAATGTTATTTTTTTTTTTTTTAGGTAGGGCCACTCGTAGTTTAGCTCTCTAAGGCTAATGTACTACTTAACCGGTCTTTCCTGTGGTGACCTCTAATAATTAAATTAAAGGCCCCCAGCCTGGGCTTACAAAATAAAATTTTACTTACAACTAATGACCGCACGCTAAGGGCACTCCCTGTGGAGTACGGGCCTTGGCATAGCGGGGTCATTTTGGGAGGGCAGCAAAGGGACAGGCTGGGTCGTATTTAGGGGAGTATTTATTGCTACTGGCTCAGCATCGCGGGCTGGCTCGTTTGGCAAAGGTCGGGGAGGATTTCCATTACAAGTACGCGGACGTCGCGATGGGCCTCGTCGGCGAAGCCGGAATACAGAACGCGTTTTGTGTTTGCGTTTTCTAAGAGTGCTAGTTTCCCTACTGCTCTCTTGTCGGGTGGTGATGGGGTCGTCTGGCTCGTCTAGGACGTGACGCGGGCGACGAACCCGAGAAATTTGGGAGGGTCTGTATCGGGCGGCCGATACGATCAGGGGGTTGGTGTGGGTATCAGCAGAGGTGAAGTAACGCACTGACATGCGTTTCAACACTTGCTTTATGGTCGGGAGTTTGAGGTCTATGTGGAGATCCTCATTCCTCAAGAACCAGGGCGCGCCCGTGGCCTTTCGGAGAAAACGGTTCTGAAGGACCTGCATCCTATGGATCTGAGCCGGACTGGCATGGGCAAACACCGGACAGGCGTACGTCATGATAGGCCGTATGCACGTCGTGTAAATTCGGATTTTACACCTAAGGGAGAGCTTACTGTGTTTATTCAGCAAGGAGTGAAGCCTACCGAGAGCGAAAGCGGCTCGCGAGCGAACCTTCTTTATGTGCTCAGTGAAGTTGAGGAACTGGTCTAAGATTACACCTAAGTATTTGGCTCGCTTCTCCCAGGGGATTGGCTTGCCAAACATAGTGATCGGGCTGGGGAGGGTGGGCTGTCCATGGCGACCCCTGCGAAACAGGACTGCTTGACTTTTGTCAGGGTTTACCTCAATCCTCCATTTCCTAAACCAATCGCCTAGTGCGTTGGCTGAGGTCTGGAGGGTATGAGCGATGCAATCGGGACTTTTCCCGAGTAGTAGATGGCCGTGTCATCGGCAAATAGGGCTAACTCTACTGGAGGGCTTTTTGGGATGTCGCTAGTGAATAGCGTGAAGAGTGGGGGAGAGAGCACGGCGCCCTGAGGGACGCCGGCTCTGATAGGGCGGGGAGTGGAAAGCGCTCCTTCGATACGATATCTGAAGGAGCGGTTCGACAGAAAGTCTCGAATGATGAGCACGAGACGATCCGGCACACCTAGTTGGTAAAGCTTATAAATTAAGCCATTGTGCCAGACTTTGTCGAAGGCCTTCGCTATGTCGAAGAATAGGGCCCCCGTCATCAGACCGCGTTGAAAGCGGCCGCTAATGTGCTCTACGATGTGGTGGGCTTGGTGGACACTGGAATGATGGGCTCTAAAGCCAAACTGCTCGTTAGGGATTAGGCTCTTTGCCTCGACAAAGTCCTTGAGCCGATTAAGAATAATCCGCTCGTAGATCTTGCTGAGGGCGCTGAGCAGACTAATGGGTCTATAACTAGTCGGGAGGGACTTGGGCTTTCTGGGTTTTGGGATACCTATCACTATAGCCTCTTTCCAAGCTTGCGGAAACAAGTTGTTGGACATGGCGCCATTGAAGATGGCAACCAGTAGGACTATGATCGTACGTGGGAGGAGTTTAAGTGCCCTAGTGGTCAGTCTGTCAGTCCCGGGAGCTTTCCTAGGTTTGAGTTTCTTGATGATCTCCTCCACCTCGTCTTCCGTGACGGGGGGGAGGGGAGCATCAGGGTCTTCGACAGGGGGTAGGGCAGATCTACGTTCTACCTCAGCATCCACGTGGGCAAGGTGGGCTGGGTCGACTGGTTGGGAGCTGGGAGAGCACTGGGCCTCCAGGCTGTCGGCTAGGCATTCGGCTTTGTCTTCATCGTCGAAGGCAATGCTTTGGTCCGGGCGAATGAGGGGAGGCATTGTGGTAACCTCAGTGGGGCGCATACTCCTCTGAAGTTGCCAGAAGGCAAGGTGGGTGGGTTCCAGTTCGCTCAGGGTCTTGTCCCAGCCAGCTTCACGCCACTCTCTGATGCTGTTACTTACTTTGCGCTGTAAGTACCGCATGAAAGTTTTGTTATTCTGGCAGGGGAAAGCTCTGTAGGCACGGACTGCTGCGTTCTTCTCAGTCAGCAGGGCCAGTACATCGTCCGGGAGTTTCCGGCGCCAGTGCTCTGTCACCGGAATCTCCTTTGAACAGTCGTTTAAGACAGATTGTACGTGCTCTGTGAGTGAGTCGATCGCAGCCGTCGTGTCGGCGGTGGACTGGATGTGGTCGGGGATCTTGTCCAGGTGAGGTGACGTGTTGGATTTCAGCAATTCACCTACTTTCCTCCAGTCAGTTATCACCTGTGTGGGAGGGGGGCGGTTAGGGTCATAGGGACCGGATCTCGGAGTTAACTCCATGATCACCGGTCTATGGTCAGAGTCAAGTTCGTCTACCGTCTCTAAAGAGTGCAAACGTAAGTTCATATTCTTCAGGAGGGCAATGTCGAGTACGTCGGGCAAGTGGGATGGCTCGAACGGGTAATGAGTAGGCCGCATAGGACCTATGATATCTATGTGGAGAGGTGTGCAAAGGTCGTATAGTACCTTCCCACGGGAGTTGGTAATACGACTACACCATGCGGGATGTTTGGCATTGAGATCCCCCGCCATAAGGACGGAGTCACTCATGTCAAGAAGGGCGGTAAGGTCGCTTCGAAGTGAGGCGTTTATCGAAGAATTTGAATCTACATCGTTGTACGGTGGGAGATACGCGGATACTATTGTGATAGAGGGATGGCCCGTCATGCCTAGCCGGCAAACGGATACCTCTAAGTGGGCAAGGGGCGGCGGATCCATAGGGATGCAGTGCAGGGAGTTCCTATAATATATTAGAGTGCCACCTTTGTGGCATCTAGTCCTATCGTTCCTAACTAATCGGTAATTAGCTATCTTGGGATCCCTAAGGTGGGGTTTGAGGAAGGTCTCTTGGACCAGAAGGATGTCGAGACTATGATCGCGAAGGAAAGTCGCGATCTCGTCCCGTTGGTTGCTGATGCCATTGGCATTGAAATAACCTAGCTTTAGGGATCGGGGCTTTAATCTCTTACTAGCCTTGTTATACATTATGGCTGTTTAAAAAGGTTGGCAAAATGGCTTTTGACATCAGGATACTTAGAGTATACCTGAATCAGGGAATTAATGCTATTGCAGGCCACGACCTCCGTTGCCATTTGGATGGCGCGGGGGGACTGGAAGAAATTGAATGTTTTCGCTGGGACGAGGAACGCATCGAGTTCCGGCTCATCCGAGCGAGGGGGTGACTGGGGAGGAGGTGGAGGCTGAGAAGCCACAACGACCGGAGCGGGGGGCATGATGGGTTGATCCATCAGCCCTGGGACTTTCGGCCTAAGTGCCGGGAAGTTTTGGGCGTGATTCGCCGCCGTCCAAGGAGTCGGACGCTGGGGACTGAGGGTCTGGGAGAGCTCAGACGAGAGTGTAGGACACTCTCGTCCCTGGCGTGCGCTAGCGCGCGTTGCCAGTTTAGGGGCGGAGGTTTTCGGGGCTTTCGGACAGCCTCGGTAGTTGGCGGGGTGGCCAGATTGCCCGCACAGCACGCAGCTGGGCGGGTCTGGGCACTGGGACCTATCTTTTGGGCGATTGCACTCGGCGGTGCCGTGATCGCCCAGGCACTTTACGCACCGGGGTTTGCCGAAGCAATTCCGTTGCGCGTGCCCGTAGAGCTGACAACGGTGGCATTGGCCTACCATGCCACTCTTGTGTGGCTTCTCAATGAGGATGCCTGACAGACAGCAAAAATGGGGTGGGGACCTTCGGAGGTGGGATGGCAAATGACGAGGATGTTGTTTGAGGCCTTGCCTCCTCTGCCATGCATACGGTGCACCTCAATCACCGGGATATTCTGGGACTCTAGGACGATCTCGGTGGTGGGGATCTCGCTAGGGATCCGGCAGAGGACCACACGTACAGGTTTGCTCTCATGGAGCGTGTACGTGTGGTGGGGGATATTTCGAGCTTTAAGTAGCTTCGAAAGCGCGCGGTGGTCGTTAGCTGTTGCTAACCCTACTTTTATGCCGTTCTGAACGGCGCGGGCATTCGTGTAGGCGATGCGTTGCTCGCCACACGCTTTGGACACGTTTGTCCAAGCCCCCTTATCATGGATGAAGATGGGTGGGGGAGGGATGGTCTTGCGCACTGAGGCGCTGACGACTGGGGTTGGGGTAGGGCTGGGCCTAGTGGCCGAGGAAGTGGAGGGCTGACTTTGCACTAAGCGTGCTGGCTCGGGAGGGGAGGGATTCTTGGCCTTAGGGGCCTGGGTGGAGGACGAGGCCTGCGACCTCTTCTTCCTCTTTCCCTCGACGAGGATAAACTCGTCGGAGGAAGAGGTTTGATCGGAGGAGGAGTGCTCGGACTCCGCTCGCTCAGAGCGCTCAGAGTGTATGCTCTCTGCGCGCTCCGAGCGCTCGCCCTCCGAGCTCTCCTTTTCTTGTTCCTCCTCCTCAGAGTCCATTTCGACGTCTGGGGGGGAGGGGGACCTATCTGCAATGGGCGCGGGGGTGGGACCTAACTCTGGCTGCGGGGTGGGTGGCAACGCGGGGGGGTGTATGAGACAGGGATTGACTTTTATTGAGTCAATCTCCACCTCATACTTCTTTTGTAGGGCGGGGTTTTCATATAGAATGTTTCCTAATATCTCGGTTGTTTTATTCAACCTTACCTGAAGGGAGTCTACCTTAGCGGATAGAGTCTCCACTATGGCTATCATGTCCTCCATGTTGGAGGCGATAATGGGGGGCATCCTATTCTCCTAATCCTAACATATGAGCCTCGAGGAGACACGTCAAACGTGAGCTCCCCGAGCAGACGGTCCCCAAAAAGAGCCCTGCCCCGGAGTTTCTCCTAACACAATGTTACCGAGAAGAGAAACCCAGACAAACTCGGTAACTGTGTTGCCGTCTGATGTGGCCTGAAGGGCCCTATTTGCCTAACCCTCCGGGCGGGAATGACGCGGAGGTGAGTACGCTCCCTGCGGGGATAGCAGGGAGGTGTGTGCCTAATGGTGTGCCCTAAGCTTGTAACCGGTCGCCAATCTTAATGTGCGAACCGGGCCCTATTGGGTCTAGTGCGAAGGGGTAGATACACCCAACCGACACTAGGTGTGTAAGCTGTGAAGAGAACTCAGTAACTAGGTTTGACTAGGAGATCCCCCAAGGCCAAAACCTAGCACTCGACTCCAATTGACTGCTTCACCCTGAAGGGGATCAGCGGGTGCGTCGGGTCAGCACCCCCTTGGTATTGTTGACACCGTGAGGTTTCCAACCAAGGACCACGAAACTGTGGTTTTACCCTGAAGGGGCCAAACCAAATTGTTTTTGACGATTCTCTGTTAGAGAAACACGATATCCTTCACCGCCTCGAAAAAGGCGGATCCGGACCAGGCGTCGTAGTCGGTGACTACGAGTGACGTCACGGCGGGCGTGACGAACGGAGCGATGACTCAGGCACGGAACGATCGAGAGCGCGGAGCGGCACGACTGTCGCGGGCGAGCGTCGGAAGCGGAATGTGAAAAGACAAATGTTATCCCCCCGCTTTACCTTTATAAAGACTCTTTGACAGTAATATGCATACGATTTCTTTTTAAGTCGTATGCAAGTTTAATTAGGTTGCGGGACACGATTGAGGTCTTAATCACATCATACTTTGGTAGTCCGCGGTGTAAAGTAAATTGCTTGCTCGTTAGAACATAGCTTGTTCTAAAATGAGTATCTTTTCTATTGTGGTCATCATCATCTGCTTAACCTTTTCGTAACTATGTCGGGTTTGGCTTTAATTCTAACGTATGCAAACGAGTACTAGTGTTTTATATGAAGCGACAGTTCTGACCTTCACCACCCAGTAACTGGGTAACCCGACATCTGCCCCTTGACACGCCTGGTGTCAGATGTTTTGTTCCTGCTGACTACCCGTCATGACTGTCAAAGATATACGAATGAATGCTAGGAACCTAATGCACAAAGGAAACTCGAGATGTTAAGATCGTCACCCATCCACGAATTAACCTCGGCAAGCATTGCTAAACTTTGAAAATCGGCCCTTGCGGATGTTATTATTTAGTCAGAAGCTATTTTTTTTTTGTTTACATAAATTAAAAAGAGCCATGGCGTCTCTAGAGGCTACCGGGTGAGAGGCTGCGTTCCATGCTCTAAGATTAATGCGTCGAATTGCAAATGATATGACAGAGCAGTGATGGCACAGTGGATATGGAATCGACTTGCGAAATGCAGGCCGTGGGTTCAAACCCAAGTAAGCATATTAATGTAATTTATATCATCAGTCTCACATCAGTGAAGGAAAACATCGTGATAAATGTCTTACGAACAAAAAAACGAGGACACGTGACATCCAGCAACACGCACTGGGCTCGCGGGACGGATTGTGATCCATTCCCTCTCATAGAGAAGAGATTTGTGTCTCAGCAGTGAGAGTGATTGATACTTGACATGACTGATGACTTTATAGAGCGTCAATACCCAGAACAACAGGAGCTACGCGTTCAACAGTATGCGGTCTTTAGAGGCCACAATTAAACGCAATACACAGTATGAAAGGAACACTAACAATAGAACGTTTGATACATTAATGTGATAGTCAAACATGCAAGGGCATATTTGTAGGTCTTCTGTCTAATGTCTTACTAGATCGATCATTGTGTCTCCTTATCTCGATATTATTGTGTACACTGTGACAAATTCCTCCTTCGTTAAGTCATGAGTTTGACGTAGACGAAACTAAACCTGCTACCAGAATCTATGATGGACAAGGACTATTGAATATTAAGTCTATAATGTTCCTTCTGCTGAAATACAGGACTGTTCGGTACGAGAAAGAGTTGATCGTCCTACCAGGATAGCAAGAATGTTCTAACGGGATACCGTGGCTCCAAGACAAGCAACAAGGCAAGAGCTGAAAAGGATCAGATTGGGTTTTTGGTCGGACACTCCCTTCAGTGAAGCTGGAGTCCCCAGAGCAGGAGGAGTAATTTAATGACAGCCCCGAAAAATAAAGTACTTTTTTTAAAGGGTAGCAATGTGGTACTAGCTCTTGCTAGTAATGTGAATTTTGTAACGTGTTAAAGATTTTTTTAACCTCTCCAACTAAGCTAAATATAAACGTCTGACGCGACAGTGAGGTCCTCTCTCTTGATCACACTATAGTAGAGTGACAAAGTTTTTTATTGTACTCGCGTATAACAACCATCTCACCTGATGATAATTTATTGTGTGGACAAATTGCGTTCTTATTCACACTAATAGCTCGCAAAAAATATTGCAGCAAATACTACCATTCGTCTTGCAATGTAATATTTCAACTACTGATATGCATGCCAAGAGTGGAATAGTTACCGATCTAGTGATCTTACTAGGATCGGTATAACATGTCTTTAACACGTTCGCTGACAGTGAGCACTTACCCTCACACCACATTACGACACTAGAATTTTCCATGACGTACTCTTAAAAATAAGTGGCCCGTCCCTCGATGTACTGTCATAACGCACTATTTTAATTTCCCGCCTAACGACATACTGTCAGCGAACGTGTTAATTTTGTTCACTAACAAAGTTTTAACAATGCGTCACCAAGGATGAAAAGCTTAGTACCTACTAAAAACCACAAATTCAGCATCAGTCTAATCAATAACTGTTTTCTATGAAGAATGTACTAAGCGTGAGTTACCAAGTACCGCCTTATGTGTTTACGGGAATCAAACAGCACATTATTTCATCAGGTCGTAACTTACATTAGGCGAATTCCTCTCATTTCCCTAAAGTCAGCCTCCCACAGGAACTAAGTCACGCTTTCACATAATTATTCCTTATGTATGTGGTTTCCACACCACGTGAAAACTGGATGTGTTTAATGAATTAGTTTTACTTCTGGGAACTATGTCGGCAATGTTGGTTGGTGTGGGTGCGAGCTGTCGAGAGCGTGTCTCGGTTATGAGCAGTATGGTTGGGATTTAATAAAATGAATATACCTAAATACTAATCTCGTTAACATACGTTATAATTTTTATGTTATTGTTTTGAATAGCTAGTTACATTTGCAAATTCATTTTAGGACTAGCTGTCCCAGCAGACCATATTCTGTCCTATTTCTCTAAAACAAAGTAACATTGATTTTAACGTTTTATTTCGCTCTTCACGTGGCTGTGACATTCGATTATTTTGAAAATTAGCTTGATTTGTAGAGTTCCAAGTTCTTTGAACTACTTTGTTCTTTGTACTTTTGATTATCAAAATTGCAGCGCCCACGTCTTATGGATGTAAATGTGCAAAAAAACGCGCTCAACAAATCAACACACAATTGGTTTTCAAAAGAAGTGAAATTTTTTAAAACAACCATGAAAACGCTACGCGCCTTGGAAGCAATGACACGTAAGTCATGTTATATAAATTTTTTGTTCAATTTGCTTTAAAAGAAGGAATCAAATTCCATACAGCCTCTTTCCATCCGAAATACGGCACCAACGCTATGTTCTTATCACTTATTTTCCTTCATATTATTTACGATTACCGATCACAGAAGAATACAATGGGGAGTGCAAGTGAAAGCTAATCGCAGATGGCGCCACCACCGTAAGAACCTTTATCACTGTCAGTGTTAGTTAGATTGTGAGATGTTATATAGTTATCTGTATCATCTATGGTTATCTGTGGTAATATTTTTTATTTTCATTTCATTGATTTCAATTGATTTCTGTACAATTTTCCGATTAAAGAACATAATACATGTTCTTTAATCGAAAAATTCTCAATAACTGTCTCTAATTTAGGAATTCATTACTGTTCCATAGAGAAACTGCTTTGATATTGGTAAGTGTGCTACTAGCGCCACTTTGACAGTTGCACGCCCCATTGTTTACGTAAAAAAGTGACAGTTAAAGAAATTCGAGGGAACTTGTTACCTGTATTAGTTTTATTAATGACATGCAATCTTTAATCGACTTGAAGGCACACTTACCATACTTACGAAAGATAAAATCGAAACACGCCTTTGTTTTGCTTTGATTGACGTGAAATGTTTGACAACAGGGGATAGAGTGGATTGTATGAAAAAAAATTGTTTTTTTTTACTATTTTCCTTGTATTTTTTCCTAAAACCTACTTAGACTTTAACGTTCATAATTCAGATAATTATTCTAATCGCATCATGTGTTTCCCTATAATTAAATGATTCAAAGAGTCGCCGTTATAATAATCGGTAAGGAGGATAGATAGATAGATAGAATATACTTTATTGTACACCAACATTTAAACACACCTATTTAACAATATTGCTTATTCTAGGGTAACAATGGCGGTCTTATCGCTGAAAGCGATATCTACATAATATCTCATCAGGACTTACCCATCAAAGAGTGGCACCTCCTCCAAGATTTGTTTGGCGATCTCCAGCCGTTCCCGATCACAAGAGGCGGCTGCTACCACGGCGGTGATGGCCAGGAGCAGGTAGGCCACCGGAAGGCGCTCACACGGGTTTATCATTCTTGCTGGAGAAAAGAAAAGGGTCATTGAGCACAGAAGAAGAGAAGAGAGGTGTGATCAAGTGTCATCAACTCATCCTTCATACCTACGGGCCCTTTAGGTTGGTTTGATGGCATTCAAATGAAGCGACAACAGCCTAACGGCTACGGTGTCGGCCTTGTGATTGAGAGTCGCGAGTTTGAACCCCGCCCATTACACTATTCCCTTGAACCGACTCCAGACACAAGAATATTTAGCTTAGTTAGAGGGGTTAACAATATTGCTGGTAATGTGAATTTTACCCACATTGCCAGTTATTAAAAAAAAAACTATAAAACTGTATTCCAATAAATGGTCAAAGTCGACAAGAAATATTTGCTATGTTATTTTCTATAATGCTGAGAGAATCCCTTAAAATAATTCCACGCCCCTCGCTATGTGAGGAACGATGTTATCAGGCGGGACTCCGGGATTGAGAGCCTGGAAGAGTTTGTGCAGCGCCTCGCGAAGGCAATGTTCGCGCGTGCCGACGCCTCTGCTTGGCCCCACGTCAAGCACTTGGCGCCCTGGCATGCGCGCCCGCCTGACGCGAGGCGGCTCCCCAGAGACCTGCTCCCGACAGACGTTGCGGCCCCATCCCTCCCGGATTTGACGCCTGGGTAAGTCGCCCCACGTTACACGCGACTTACTCAAACAGTTATACTACTCATAACTACACTTCACCCGGTACGTAACGTGTTCTAAGTTAATATAGGCACGTTACGTACTATAAACATACATTCATGACTCTACGTGCGCTATATATAACTAGCACCGGATAGCAGCGCACGCTATTCGGTGCAGACGCACTGAGCGCCGACTTACAGTACAATGCCACTCACACATACATACTCGGCTCTGCGGTCCGAAACGTAACCGGCTAGATCTGGAAGCGAGACGGACGGAAGCCCCACATTCACTATAGGTGCGTCTGAGTCGGCACTCCTGTCACTGGTCGGCTCCCGCTGGGCTTCCCCCTTAGGGGGGTTTCACCTGGCGGGGCTAGATCGCCGGGGTGTCGTGAAGAAACGACGCCGAAAATACCTAAAGGTCGGCGTCCCGGCGCGCCTATAGTTACACAATAGCAATTAATCACGTGGGTGTGCGTTTGCCGTTCATTTTTGGACAGGCGCTTCAACGCACACCCGAACATCTACGCCGTAACTAGGCTATCCAACGACGGTCCCGTATTGACGGGACACGGTATTGCTCCTGCGACCTGGGGGCGAAGCCCTGAGGCCGCTCGCCGCGCCCCTTGCGGGGCGCAGCGACTGCCGAGGCGCCTTAAAATAACTATATATCTCGGTTTTAATCACGAGATCATTATAAGTATGGGACAGTTGAGGTACCGGCGAGTGTTTTTAAAAGTAGGTTTTACAAAAGAGGAACTTACTAAAAGGCTCGAGAGCTTTGAGGTATTCGGAAAGGTACGCCTTTATAGAACTTATTGAGAATCTGAGGCAAATTAATTAAAATATTAAATTTTATAAAGGATAGACAAAGGATGTTTGGAGTTTATCTACAAAAATACTTTAGGTGGTTGGGTTGTCTGTCATTAAAATGTGTTTGCGTATTATCAAATCTATTTATATAATAATAATTCAGTCTATTACCAACTGCTAGGATACAGGCCTCTTCTCCATTAGAACGAGTGAGACATCATCCATCACGTTGGCCCAGTGACAGTTGGTGAATGTCACATGTCACGCCGGCTACCTCACGATGTTCTCCTTCACCTCGAAGAGTAGTGACGTTGATGAAAATTTCATAAAACAATGCGCCTGCTTGAGTTCGACCAACGACTTACAACTCGTAAGCTATGTAACATGTAAATTAGAAATGTCAAAACGACGATTATTCTGTTTACTAGTCTCACCAGACTTGTAGACTAGTTAACTCGACGCTTCATGACAAACGTTGTTATAACGAATGCCGCCTATGTGTCATATACTCGTACATTGAGCTGGAACACCAGCCAACGGCACGGTGGCTGATTGACAACATGAATTCCAAACCCGCTTGTTATCTCCATACTGCACACTCGAGGTATTACTAACATGACCAGACGTCCCGTTTTGAACGGGACTGTCCCTTTTTATAATTACGAGTCCCGGTGTCCCCGCAATGATCTCTGGGACGCAAAATTGTCCCGTTTTCTGAGACCGCGTCAACGGACTCATCGGTTGATGCGAATATAGTCGAGAATGGCCAAGACGTCGTCGCTCGCGCTTTGTTGACTATTTATTTGACAGATTTTTCGTTCGCCCACTTTTCGATATTTGTTTTGTTGTTGTATAATGCTCGTGTACGTGTTTTTTACGTAGTTTATATTTGACATTAATATTCATATCTGGAGTGAGGCCATTGAGAGGCACGGGGAAGCACTTGCTGTTTCCCTTGACATCTCCAAGTCCTTTGACAGGGTCAGGCACGATAGCCTTATTGCTAAGCTTCCTTCCTTCAGTTTACCCACTCAACTTTGCGTTTGGATTGAAGACTTCCTGAGGGATCGGTCCATTCGAGTGGTCATTGATGGCTGCTCGTTTGGCCAATTGGCAATTAATGCCGGGGTCCCTCAGGGGTCTGTTCTCTCAGCAACTTTATTCTTGTTGCACATTAACGATCTGCGGCCCGGTACCTTTGGGTATGCAGACGATAGCACAGTTTCTGAGAGATATGTGTCCAGCGCGCGAGCTGGTGGGTCACAGATCCAGTCTCTCCGTGAGGACATGGTTGGGCGCTTGAACTTGTCCTTGAAGGCTGTCTCCGATGCCAACTTGGTCAAGTTTAATGCAGCTAAGACCCAGGCGTGTCTATTCTCCGCAAAAAGGAGCCAATTTGAACCGGCTCCTACTTTCCGTGGTGTAACCGTGCCGATAACCGATCATATTGAGCTTCTTGGGGTGACTTTAACTTCCACACTTAATTTTGGCCCGTTTATCGAGACTAAGGCTCAGTTAGCATCAAAAAAGTTAGAAATCCTAGCTAAGGTGAGGCCACACCGGTTCACACCGGAACAGCTGCTCAATTTGTGATACAAATTCTAAAAGCTCAGGTTCGGTCGTGTATGGAATACTGCTCTCATCTTTGGGATGGATCTGTGAAATACCATACTGGACGCGCTTGAATCTATCGAGAAGCGGGCCCAGAGACTCATTGGCAACGATGCACTCACTGGTCGAGTCAAAGCTCCAGAGCCTTAAACATCGACGACGAGTTGCAAGTCTATCGGTTTTCTATCGGTTACATTTCGGGGAGTGTGCGATGGAATTACACAATCTAATTCCGCCAAGCCCATTCCATCATCGGACTACGAGACAAACGGCGAAGCGCCATCGTTACATGGTGGACATCCCACCCATACGCACAAAACGTTTTGGGAATACCTTCATTATGCGGACGGCTAAGGAGTGGAATTCCCTGCCGGAGTCTGTGTTTCCCGATAGCTATAACCTAGGAGTCTTTAAGTCAAGAGTGAATAGGTTACTTTTAGGTAAGCGTGCTCCATCTTTGACCACATCATCACTTACCATCAGGTGAAATGGTGGTCAAACGCTAACCTGTTTTCAATTAAAAAAAATACATAATTATATGATTTGTGTAACAGTGTTATTCTAGAATATTATTTCAAATTGTATATTGTAACTTATTTTATTTGGATTGTAATAATTCCTACGCGTCATTTTTTATTATTGTTTGTACTTAGTTATAATTTTAAAAATTTCAACACAATGTTAAAATTGTTTATAAAATAAATTAAATGAAATATTAAGTTAAATTGCCGAAACGCAAGTGTTCGTTCAATGTTGACTTACAAGCAAAATATCCGTTCATCAAGCAAATAAATACTTCCCCAGATGTCAGATGCGAAAAGTTTCGTACCGAATTTAGGGTTGTCCACAGTTGTGCCAATGATATTGAACAGCATTTATAGTCTGAAAAACATAAAAATGCCGATCGTGCCGCCGCGCGCCGCTTCTCTTTTTCAAAAAATTGGACGCGCCAGCTTCAAATGATTTGGATATGGCCGTGGCAGAAAGCGTCTGGGATTATCACACGATACAAGAAAACCATAGCTTTCGGTCTAATGATTGTTCATCGAAATTAATTCAATCATGTTTTGATCGCGCGTACGAAAGAATTATTGTGAAGGTATATATATTTTTATATTTATACGATTCGAGTTGAAGCTCTAAAGGAGTTTTGAGCCGAAACTGAAACGGAATATCGACAAATGCTCGTCTATAGCAAAGCCTCTTATGCCTGCTTTGGAAAGGGTTTCAAACATGTATCAGCGATTAAAAAACTACTTTTTGAGTATTGAAAAATGTCTGTTACTAAAAAACTTTTTTGAAGATTCCACATCTAAACTGTGGCTTTATTTTTACACACTCAGTCAACAAGTTTTCATCAAGCTGTATTGAAACTTGAAGGTTAGACTACTACTACTCTTACCATAGAAATGGAGATATTTAATTGGGCTGATTTAAAAAAGGTTCCCGCATGAAAAATGACGTGTAAAAGTGTTATTTAATAACCAATTTGCAAAATAAATAATTTTTATCATGGGAAATTGTTCAAAAATTGTAGACATCTGAGAAAACCCAGTTACAAATTTCAGTTCTAACGGCGATGTTGATAATTAAGGAGAATATAAAAAAAACGTGCTAAGAATTTCATTCTTACTTAAAATCATCAACAGCTATATTAAAGCAAATTTGTTCATCTGATAAATATAAATATAGGTAGCTTAACTTTTCGGGTAAGTATATATATTTTTTTAATTTGTAACTTTTAAGCTAACTGACTATGCCTAAATAAAACACTTAAATGAAGAGTTTTTTTTTCATTGACAACCTGTTAATTGACCTTAATAAATCAATGTCCCGTTTTGAGACAAAAAATAAATGGTCACGTTAGGTATTACACTCGCAAGCCAACCTATTTGAACAGCTTTCATTTTGAATGACGACTTGGTAACTACTAAGGTTCTAGTTAAGTATTTGTTCAATTTTACTTTTCCTTTAAACCTAATCTATAATATCTTTGCTATTGTGTTCTATATAAATAAAAAAAGTGTTTACTAAGAATGAATTTTTTTTTCAGTTATAAACTGCAACTTCTTTACAAATTTCAAGTTACGTTTAATGTTTTTAAGTCAGTTCTTAGCAATTTGGGCTGTAGGAGATTGTAATTATATTTACAGTTTTCGGATTTATTCCTTTATGTGTGCTGTATCTTGCCAATTTTCATAATTCTAAGTTAACCGGAATTCTATATTTATATACATAAAAGTGAAATACCACTCACTGATTAATATCGAAATCTCAGAAACTGCAAGTAGTCGGGCTGTCAAATTTTGCATGGGGGTTTCTTTTAGTACGTAGATGTTCGCTAAGACGGGATTTTGCGAAATTCCCACGGGATCGGGATTTACACGGGAAAAACTTCCCACGCGAACCAAGTCGCGAGCAACTGCTAGTACTCTATATGTTTTGATTCCCATGTGAAATCGCAAAATATGCGACATAACGGTCATAATATATATTTTGATCGCGTTGACTTACATGTTTAATTTTGTTAAAAGAGACTGTTAACTCTCGTCGGTTCGCGTTAGGCCAACTTGTCACCTGATGGTAAGCGATGATTTGGTTGAAGATGAAACACACTTACCTATGAGAGGTAACCTATTCACTCTTGATTTAAAGACCTTCAGTTTCAACACAGTTTGAATATTCACAAATGTTTCGCGTTCCAGAGTAAAAAGGTCTAGACAGATGGGCGGGCGGGCAACGAAATGATCTGACAAGGGTTCTGTTATATCTTTTGAGGCACGGAACCCCGAATGAATGTTTGTATGATTTTGTCAATCGCCTTCATCAGGCAACCACCGACAAAATGTCACGCTATATGAGAGTATAGACAAGGCATCAGACCTCAATTTCCTATTAGCTAAAACAGCCACTGAAACTATGAAGTAACGTTAGGTAATCTGTGCTTAGATTGAACGATGTAGAAACACAGTAGGTACGTTGTGTTGGTTCGATATTATCTAGCGAGTTATAAAAGTGGATACAATGGAGATTGCTTGCTGCAGTAATAGGCACATTCACTTTAGTTCAGGTTTCAGCGGAGACGCGAGTAGGTACGAATACATCGGCGTGTAATTACGGTTTCTTTTTTAATAAACTTGACGTTGATTTTGAGCTTTTTTTAGATCATTTCAAAGTCTCTGTGATAATAATAATAATATTTATTGGCTCTTGTGCTAGTATAGACTATATTACAGAATCTTGTCCGTGCAATGGTATATGGCATATGTTCGGTCCGACGTGAAACAGAACGCTCTTTTTGGTGTGGCAACATTCTATTGTCTTTGATGTTGACACTTGACATAACCTCTCTTGACTTGACAGATTGACTTTGCTTGTTGGAAAAATGTCCGCACGTTTGGGACTTTGATTTGATTGTAATTGGTAAAATATTGTTGAATTCGCCCGTTGAGACCGATAATTGGGTCGCGAATTATTTGTTGGTTGAAGTGTATTCCCCATTTGTTGAAAACCCCGGGATATTGTTGAATTATACGCCGCCTTGTCGTCGGTCGGCCGGCACGCGGAATTTGTTGTAAATCGTATTGGATCTCACGAGATATGAACAGATTAATTGTGTTCAGTGATTGATTGAACTTTGTAATCTCGGATTAACAAGAATCCAGTGATATTTCTCGGAACACATCGCCTTATTGTCTACCACGCGTAGCGCGCGCTTGCTGGAAACGAGTTGGGTGTGATGCTGAGTTGGAACCGCGCCATCTGGAGTTGCCGGCGCCTTGTGAACGTTCTACAACACTTGACTTACATCACACCTTTCAATTACTCACCCTCATATTACATACAAACCACACTTGGAGCGTGACCTTGAAGGTCGAACTTGGCGTCCCCAGCACTCAGGTTAGTGGTACATTTTGTTTATTGAAATAAGGCCTAAGAGCCTACCACAACGTAGGGCTCCGCGTAATCGCGGACAGTTCGACATACCAGTTACCGATGGCTGGGCTTGGGGTCGAACATTTTGGTATGCAGAGCGTGGTTTAATATAAAATTGGTAGCAGAAGCGCGGCTCTTATAATAATAAGATCCACTGGTTTAATTGGAAGTTTTGAATATTGTTGAAAACTTAAAACTTGAGTTTAATTACTTAACATAACTTGTAACTTAATAAGTTTTGAATATATTACCATGTCATCCGGGCTATCTATTTGAAGTTGTATTTGTAATTTGTATTGTAGCCTCTTTCATTGCATTGACAGGTAGGATTTATTTGTGAAATTAGGAATTATTGGTATAATTTGGTATAATTGGTACATAATTTGGTACATAAGTTGGTATATTGTTGTAAAAGTTGTTTGGTATTTGTGGCAATTAATAATTGAATGTCATTGATCTGAATTTGAAAGGTTATCTAAATAATAATTACACATAGTCTAACATAATAGGACTTGAATTGTGTGTATTGGTTATTGCATTTATAGTAATTATTGGATTGTTGATAGACATTCTCCGGCTCAATATTATACAGACAATTGTTGTGCTTATTGATGTTTAATTTGAGGTTGATCCAGCATTGTATTATACATTCAATTGTTATTTATTTGTAACTAGCCATCCTTAGCAAGCTAGATTCATACTTGGAATAAGTACAGGGTCGGATTGGGACTTGAAATAATTGAATTTGAATTTTTATTTTGTTGAAACTATTTGGTCGGCTAACAAGTCATTGCTGTTTGTTTAATATTTGATTGTTGGTTGTTGATTGTTGTTTTGTATTAATATTTGATTGTTGCAATGGCCTCATTAAGGGCAGTCAGGGAGGCTGCTGCGGGATTGACCTCACAGTTGAGATGGTTCACATCGGCAGCTGCAACTGTTGAGCGTGTGGAATTGGAAGAGCTCACCCTTGCTCGGTATGGGCAAGTGATTGAGAGGATCAAGTCAGCTGATGCTGCGCTCACGCGCTTCAACGAGTACATCATGGACGTGGATTTGGGGGTGATGGATCAGACGGCCCGCGATAGGATTTTGGGTGACTATGACCAGATTATCCACCTGGGGGATGTCATATGTCTGCGAGCGCGGGAAATTTTGAAGAGCCGGGTGCCTGATGCGGCCAAGCCGCAGACCCCTGTTGTTGCAGGCCCTGGACTATTGAGTAGGCTGCCCACCCTGGAGCTGCCACGTTTTGACGGTCGCTTGGACCACTGGCTGGGCTTCCTAGATCTCTTTGAGAGTCTTGTCGATGCACGTTTGGACCTCGGACCTGCCCAGAAGCTGGCCTATTTGTTGTCTGTCCTGGAGGGCGAAGCCAGAGCCTTGGTGCAGCACTTGCCGGTGACGGATTCCTCTTACCCGACCGCTCTGGAGCTTCTCTCCCGACGGTATCAGAACAAGCGCTGCCTGGCTGAGGTGCACATCGACCAAATTTTGGGGCTACCGGCCATTGTCAGCACGTCGACGTTGCGCACTGACTTGCTGAACCCGTTGGTTTCAGCGACCAACGCTTTGAGACGCTTGGAGTTACCGGTAGAACATTGGTCCTACTTGTTGGTGCACATAGTGCTGCAGTTGCTCCCCGCGGAGTTGAGGTCACGTTTTGAGCAGAAGTATGGTGGGGATAGTGCCACCCATCTTCCCCCCTTTGACGACCTCCTCAAATTTTTGGAAGACGAGTGTCGGTTTGCGGATAACACTCGTGGCGCCACGGGGTCACCCCCACTACCTTCTCAGCCCAGAGACCAGGGACGGACTAGGGCCCGGGGGCCTGTTGATGTTCCCCCCGCCCCCCGTATTGCTGGCGCCCGGAGTCCTCGGGCTAGGGGGCCTGTTGATGTTCGCCCCGCCCCCCGTTTTGCTGGCGCCCGGAGTCCTCGGGCTAGGGGGCCTGTTGATGATCGCCCCGCCCCCCGTTTTGCTGGCGCCCGGAGTCCTCGGGCTAGAGGGCCTGTTGATGATCGCCCCGCCCCCCGTTTGGCTGGCACCCGGAGTCCTCGGGCTAGGGGGCCTGTTGATGATCGCCCCGCCCCCCGTTTTGCTGGCGCCCGGAGTCCTCGGGCTAGGGGGCCTGTTGATGATCGCCCCGCCCCCCGTTTGGCTGGCGCCCGGAGTCCTCGGGCTAGGGGGCCTGTTGATGTTCGCCCCGCCCCCCGTTTTGATGGTGCCCGGAGTCCTCATCATTGTGACTTTTGTAAGGCAACGGGGCATGTCATGGTGCGTTGCCGGGACTTTTTGAATTTGCACGTAAGTTCCCGCCGCCGCATTGTCAACGCACGCCGTTTGTGCTTTTCGTGCTTGGGGGCCCACTTCCATCGGGACTGCCCCGACCCCCGCCCGTGTAGAATTTGTGAAGGGTCCCACTTGGAGATTTTGTGCGCCAACGCGAACCGCTCCAGCAGACCAGCTTCTAAGGGGGGTTCGCGCATGGGGGGGTACCCCGGAGACGAGCACCGGGCTGAGACCCGCGATTCTGTACGCCGCACTCCACCCCCCGCGCAAGTTGAACGGGAGCCCCACGAGCGCCATTTGGTCTTCCCTCGTCAGGGAGAACGCGCATTGGCTGCTAGGCAGCAGTGGCCGGGTCGGCGCCGCTCCCTTTCCCCTCCGTTGGCGGAACGTCCCCGGCTGGAGTCGCGCCCTCCGCCATTCGGGCATCCGGTGGGATATGCCCCTCCAGTGATGGCGAGCGGCTTGGGACACCGCGCGGACGAATGGTTTGATTGTTGGCCTCGTCGTGAACGAAGGCAGCCTGGAAGCGGCGATCGGTCGCCGCCCAGGCATCACTAAGAGATTGACGCCTGCCCCGCTAAAGGAACCCCCCGATCAAGACGGTTTTGTTGCCAACGGCCTCGGTCACGGTCTGGGGACCCTTGGGTGACTCGATTGTGGTCTGTGCCATTTTGGAGACGGGAGTCCGGGGTTGCCTTTTGTCTTCTTGGTTAGCGGGACAGGTTGGCCTGAAGGTGAACGACCTTTCAGGCAAGATTTGGGGAATTGGCGAACCGGCTGACACCACTGTTGAGGGAAGGACCTGGTTTGAGGTCACCCTTGTGAGTTGTCCTTACCCTAAAATTGGTGCTCCTGCCCTTGTTGTAACTGAACTTGGTACAATTGTTGGTGACTGATCGTCACACTAAGAACTCGCATGCCGGTTGCAATGCGCTGTTGGCCATTCTGCAGCGAGAATTTTGGATTTTGTCGGCTGATCGCGTCAATGAGGCGAGGCCCTTTGCTGGCGTCGTAACGGATTTTGTTGGTCCCCCTTTGTTGAAGACGTCCACCCTTCGTAATAGCAAGATTGTTGGGGCTTATTTGTGTGTTTGTCTGCCTGTCAACCAAGGCAGTACATTTGGAGCTGGTAACCTCCCTCTCGACAGAGGCCTTTGAGGCGACTTGGGAAAGATTTGTGTCTCGCCGTGGGTTACCTTCGTTGATTAGGTCTGATTGCGGTACGAATTACAAGGGTACAAGTAACTATTTGAAGGAGCTATACGCCTTCCTTAATGAGAGCCAGGTTGATATTGGTAATAGTTTGGCCCGCCGAGGGGTCACTTGGTTGTTTGACCCGCCAGCCTGCCCCCCATTGGGGGGGTATTTTTGGGGCCGCGGTGAAAGCGGCAAAGGGACGCTGGCGGAGATTGTTGGGAGACACCGTTCTCACCTTAGAGGAACTAGCTACGGTATTTGGCCGCATTGAAGCTGTGTTGAATTTGCAACCTTGTCAAGACTTCCAATTGATTAGCGGACGGGTAGGCCCGTCCGGGGGGGGTAGATGTTCGGTCCGACGTGAAACAGAACGCTCTTTTTGGTGTGGCAACATTCTATTGTCTTTGATGTTGACACTTGACATAACCTCTCTTGACTTGACAGATTGACTTTGCTTGTTGGAAAAATGTCCGCACGTTTGGGACTTTGATTTGATTGTAATTGGTAAAATATTGTTGAATTCGCCCGTTGAGACCGATAATTGGGTCGCGAATTATTTGTTGGTTGAAGTGTATTCCCCATTTGTTGAAAACCCCGGGATATTGTTGAATTATACGCCGCCTTGTCGTCGGTCGGCCGGCACGCGGAATTTGTTGTAAATCGTATTGGATCTCACGAGATATGAACAGATTAATTGTGTTCAGTGATTGATTGAACTTTGTAATCTCGGATTAACAAGAATCCAGTGATATTTCTCGGAACACATCGCCTTATTGTCTACCACGCGTAGCGCGCGCTTGCTGGAAACGAGTTGGGTGTGATGCTGAGTTGGAACCGCGCCATCTGGAGTTGCCGGCGCCTTGTGAACGTTCTACAACACTTGACTTACATCACACCTTTCAATTACTCACCCTCATATTACATACAAACCACACTTGGAGCGTGACCTTGAAGGTCGAACTTGGCGTCCCCAGCACTCAGGTTAGTGGTACATTTTGTTTATTGAAATAAGGCCTAAGAGCCTACCACAACGTAGGGCTCCGCGTAATCGCGGACAGTTCGACATACCAGTTACCGATGGCTGGGCTTGGGGTCGAACAGCATACATGCCAACAAAAAGGAGATCGTTTTTATAATAAATTAAATTACTGTTCGTATGTGTGTATGCGAGAATGAGCCGATGTGGTGTATGTGCGTGTGTGTTTGGTGCTAGTGTTTGTGTGCGAGTTGAGTGAGAGAGTAGTTATTATTTCAGTAGATGCCTGTATCAGGGTAGTTACCTGTGAGTAGCCATTAGGGCTTTCATCCCGGGAATCTCAGTCTCGAAAATTTCGAGAGTCTCGACGATTTTTTAGTATTTTCGAGACTCGAGACTAACATTTTTACTTATGTTCACAAAAATAAATGATTGATTGATTCATTGATTTTCGGTCACGGGAATAACGAGACTTTTGAGACTTCAGTAACATAAAAACTGTATGCAATAATTTATTAAACCAACAGAAAATTTTTATTATGGACATGGCAATGGCAGCATGGTCGAGCATAGAGTAAAGCTTAGTATTATCTGTGGAGACTGAATACCTATTACAATATAGAATAATATAGAATAGAAATAATATAGAATAACCTTATTACATACAATAACACAGATTTTGTTTACATATTATAAATGTAAATTGCTGTGCCCGAAAGGGTCCATGTGAGCTACTATACTATATAAGTATATTAAGATATTGTTAACACATAATTATGATTGTAAAATGATTGAATTATGGAACTACTCTGATTAAATTGAAAGGGGTTCGAACTTTTTTGTATGAAGACTGGCATGTCGACCCACCGCCATTTTGTTTTTCTTTAGAAATCGTGGCGCATTCTAAAAGTGGCATGTATGTAACAAAAAATATCAGTAACATGCTACCCCAAAATGTCACATTACCGAGATATTTGAAGGTAAACATCGACATATGACTACAACGACAATCATTAAAAGTAGACTTATTACGTGTCTATGAGCATCAGATTGTATCTAAATAATCGTTCCCAGGTTGATTATGATTACTAATGTTTATTGAAAGAGAGTAGGTACATTACACGCTACTAGGAGCACGAGAATACTACCTACTACAAATATTAGGTGAACAAATAAGTTTTGAGGGGTTTACAAAAGATGGCATAACTAGTACTACTACATCGCATCGGACTATCTTGAAACACGTATTCATGTTAAAACGTAACCATTTTCCTCACATAGTACGTTTTATTTCGTTGAAGTGTAAACGACACACATTTTTGTACTCCAACTATGTCAACTTTCGTGCCAATTAAACAACATTTGCGGGAAGCACTGCTTTTTTACTTCAACTTGAAGAAAAGTGCAGCTGAAGGGCATCGACTGCTAAGTGAAGCGTATGGAGAGCATGCTCCATCAACAAAAACATGCGAATATTGGTTCCGGCGTTTTAAAAGTGGTGACTTTAACATCAGTTACAAAAATCGCGAAGGGAGGCCAGTAAAGTTCGAAGACGCTGAGTTATAAGCATTACTGGACCAAGATTCATGCCAAACTCAAGAAGAACTTGCTGAAACCTTGGGAGTGACTCAACAAACGATTTCAAACCGTCTCAAGTCCATTTGGTATGGTGCAAAAAGAAGGACATTAGGTTCCGCATGAACTTAAGCCGAGAGACGTCGAACGCCGTTTTTTCACGTGCGAACAACTGCTCAAAAGGCAAAACCGGAGGGTTTTTTTTCATCGTATAGTGACAGGAGACGAAAAGTGGATCCAGTAAGACAATCCAAAGCGCAGAAAATCGTGGGGTAAGCCCGGCCATGCCTCAAATTCAACGGCCAAACCGAGTATTCATGGCAAGAAGATAATGCTGTGCATCTGGAGGGATCAACTCGGAATTATCTACTATGAGCTACTTCAGCCTAACGAAACTATCACTGCGGAATATTATCAACAACAATTGATGCAATTGAGTCGAATATTAAAGCTTAAACGCCCCCAATATGCCAAAAGACATCATGACAAAGTGATCTTTCAGCACGACAATGCTCGGCCACATGTTGCTAAAGTTGTCAAGGAAACTTTGAAGGCACTGAACTGGGATATCCTACCTTATCCGCCGTATTCACCAGACTGACACAACAGAATGCTGGTTAACCTGTAATTGGCAACTGTGTAAGCCTAAAACGATTTGTTACATATTGTTAAAATATTTTATACACAGAAGCTGTTGGTGAACCTTGAATAAATAAATAAATAAATAGACATTGCTCCTTCGGACTACCCCTTGTTCCGGTCAATGCCTCATGCGCTGTCTGAGCAGCACTTCACTACTTACGAAGATGTGAAAAATTGGCTCGATTCTTGGATCGCCTCAAAAGATGAGGAATTGTGCTGCCTGAAAGATGGGCAAAGGTAATAGAAAGCGACGGGCAATATTTTGAATGATATACATTGTACCAGTTTTTCTCAAAAAAATTCAAAATTAAAAAAAAGCACTTAAAACTTATTTGTACACCTAATAATTATTTATCTACTAAATCGCATCGCAATGTAACGCAGTCGACATGTTACTATCGCGAGGCGGATCATGTGACATGTTACTCAGCTTGAAAACGTTTTTATAATAAGCAGTAGTCAAACAAAAGGCAAAAGGTATGTCATTTACGTTAACATTTATTTATAACTGTAAGTATAATATCAAACATACGTGAATAATAATACTAAGATGTGACATTTTAAAAGATTTATAATATATCTAACACGTATCATAAATAGTACTATACTACATAATCCATAAATTCAGCAGGAGGTCAGATAGGGGTTCTTGATGCCGAACCTAATCCATGTACCAAATAAAGACATGTATCAAAACATTTATTGTTCATTTTATAATACGGTGGGATGGATGAAAGACAGCCAACACGCGCATGTGGTATTCTTTGACAAGCGTTTTATTGCGATGCGATGCGATGTGATTTAGTAGGCGTATAATTAATTATAGTAGCGGTTTTGTCGTACTGCTAGATTAATAAGCTAAATACTAATAAGCGTATGGACGCGTAATGAGTCAATTTTTAATGATTTTCGTTGAAGTTATATGTCGATGTTTACTTTCAAACGTTTACGTGACACGGGTATCGTGTTACTGGACATTTTTGTTCCTCTAGATGGCATGATGGCATGATCGGTGCATGATGAAAGTATGGTATGCATGGGCATACCATACTTTCATCATACACCGCGATTAAAAAAAAAAAACAAAATGGTGACGTCGACACGTCAGATAGGTTCTATTCCCTGTCATTGTGAAAGCGCGAAGCGGTACTAAGTAGTATCCCTCTAGCGTACAAGCAGAAAGAGCTTTTTCTAATGCGGGTTACTTTTGTAACAAAATTAGGGTTAAATGCCCTTTGTTTTTTACGTGCCCACTACAAACATGAAAAAAAAAACTAACAAGTATTTTTTTTTTATGTTGCGTTTGTTTATGAAAGTAACTACTTGATTAAAATATCTTGATTCGACTCTCTAATTGCATAGCTTATAAATAAGAAACCTAGTTTTGAAATAGTCTCGAAAGTCTTGTTTTTCGGGAATTTCGAGACCACACCTAGTCTCGTTTCTTTTGTCCCGGGACTCAGTAATGCATCGAGACTGAAAGCCCTAGTAGCCGTTGCTTTACCAAGGTGTTACATTTATTGTGTGTATCAAGCGTGAAGCAGTTATATAGAACTGGCGTCTTGCTAATGTAGTGTGTGATGTTACAAAGGTACAATTATTATTCTCATTTATCAATTCACCAACCACCATAACGATTCTGAATAAAATAACCACAATACGTACGTGCTCTATTTCTGTCTAAGATAATCCTATTCGTGAGAACGTTGGTGCGGCATCTAATCTTGCCAGGTGCGGCTGTAACACTAATAAATCTCGCACACGTACCTATATCTCAACACTACACCGGCGCGGCGTCCTTCGCACCTAAATTCCTCAAGGCCAAGAACGTCACCCCTTAATCACCATCCCTGAATAACTAACACAATTTAGAGGAAACGACATCAAAACACTCCACAGGTCGCCAGCTTACCTCTCCATGCCAAAAACAGGTCAGTGAAAGAGACACACATACACCTTCATACGTGAGCGAAAAAGCCCGCGCATATTTATGACGGATACCACATAATCCCGGTGTTGTACAGAATACAAAATACAGGTCTAACAAGGGAGCTTTAAAAGTAATTAAAATGCTCCTGGAGATTATCTTTTTATACGAAATTGGTGTCTCTCGTTGGATTACAGAATGATCTAGTTCAGCTGAAACCCTTTTTACTTTAATTTTCTTGATGGTCTTTGCTTATTTCAGCTAAGAAGTGATTTACGGTGACAAGGTTGGACTTACTCGTACCTGCATACAAGAAAACTGGTAAATTAGACAGATAAGTGAGTGGTTTTCAATTTTTATAGGCATATTGTTGATAGTTATAACGCGTGGTATGCAGTACTGCTAAATAATCATAAAAGTAATTTTATTATATTTTTCAGGTCAGTCAGGCAGTTGGATGGTAGATAGCAATCTCCCATCCTTCCATGTTGGCTGTTGTTCTACGAAACGCTTCATAAAAGAGTTAAGTACAACTAAAATAATCAAAGCAGTTCGTCGGTTCCTTAAGTGCACTTTTGGCAGCAAACCCAGAAAATGAATCTTTACTCAAGCTTCCCAATTCAGTAATTAAAGAGTCTCGTTAAGTATTTTAAGTAATTAGTGTATTAAGAAAAAAAACGGACCTCAAATTAAGACATTGGTAACATCAACGTCTAAATTAAATCTAACAGAGGTTATTAATTAATCTTATGTAACATAATTAAACCCCGTGATTTTGATATGTCGCAGGGAGATGTTAGGGTTTTAATTCATCATTTCTTGGAACGTTCTTTTTTTATTTAGGGACTGCTTAGAGATGATACCATAAAGCGACCACATTGTCGTTGCTCAAGTTAGCCATATTGTTACTGTGCAAAAACATACAGTGAATACACAAAAGTATTTTTCAGATACGAACCAAAATCTTAAAAAAAAATGCATAAAAAACATGATAAAAAGGTTGGACTAAAATGCTCACTTTTTTGAGCTATAAGGTAAGTAGACATCCATGTTATTGTTACTATTGTTATAATTAAATATTTTTTCAAAATAGAGTATTTATTTTTAATCAATTAAAACTGCGATATGTCTCTCATATTTCAATATGAACAGGTGGTTCCACGGTAGGTACCTATTCTCTATATAAGCAGAGCCTCAAGGATAGGCTTGTGTTTGACCACCACCTCAGCTATCAGTAAGCCATGATGTGGTCGAAGATGAAACACGCCCACCTAGAAGTAACCTATCAGCTCTTGAATTAAGATCATTGCTGTTAGAAAACAGACTCTGGCAGGGAATTTTACTCCTTAGCTGTATGCACGATGAAAGTATTTCCAAAATGTTTTGTTTACCTGGGTTTACCACCATGTAACTATGGTACATCACTGGTCGTCTTGTAATCAGGTGATGGAAAACGGACTCCACCTAACGTGTTGTTACAAGTAAAATAATATTCAATGAGCACAACAAACGCATGATACTGTTATCCTTGTTTCTACTCGTATCGCAACTTTCGTACTTTCAGCAACTTTTATGTTCCCAAGGTGGTAAAAGGTGACTTTAGCATGTCACATGGCTTGAGTTGGGTGTGACCGCACCGACTCCATGTGGCAAGCGTCACGAAGTGCTACTTTTGTTCAATTTCCCGAGTAATACATTAAGACCGGTGACGGCCGACTTTCACACCGTATAGGGTATATTTATTTTTTCGACTACACTATCGAAAAAAGATTAAGAAAATAATTATAGTGAGTCAAAATTTTGCGTTACGTAACGCCGTGCTCTTTAGTACTATGTGACGTCAACAGCCCCAATCCTAAATTTTGATGGGTATTTACGGACTTTTTAATGTTTGTAAATTTTATTTAAATTCAAACGGCAGAAATATTATGTACAATACTTATATTTTTTAAATCTATCTAACGGACCAAAGCGAGTTATCATTTTGAAACACAAGAAACTACATTATTGTATGAGTCGTATTATAAGAATGAAAGCGACATAACTCTAAATTTCTGTAACTTCTGATATTGATTTAAACTGACGTTAACCGAGTAATAGGGGGCAAAATGACGGGTAGTAAAGCGAAAGCCTATGCATCGGTCACGGGACACATAAGTATAATATTTAAATTTCCTCAATATAGCATTTTAACAATTTCTTGTTCAACCACAAAAGTAGTAATGTTTGAGTTAGGCCACTTCACTCTAATAGTGTGAAGTGAGGAATGAAAACGTTCTACATTACATTACAAGTTACAGTTAGGATCCAATAAAAGTATTTTTCACAAACAGGAACATATTTCATGAATAGAATAAAATGTTATTACCAAAGTTTGTATATAAAATCTTTGAAACATTCATTGTAGATACAAAGTTCGATTCTAATTGAGAAAATACTGTAAGTGTTTACAAGTGAACCACTCCGCACATTTAAGTCATACCTATTAAACGTTTAATTAAGTATGGATACATTGTGAAAGTGAATGATGTTTTGAAAAGAGTAACCGTGGAATTTGTTGCAGATTTCAATTTCAAACCGTGCATTAGCATCTGACGTTTTATTAGTGATGGGCACTTTGTACTTTAAATGTGAAATAAAATATCTTGAAATTGGGTTTAGTGTTATGAAGAAAAGACATCATCGTCAACATCTGCTTTGCCTTTCGGTAAATTTTCATGCAACATTCTGCCTTTATTGGTACAATAAAAAAAAAAACATTTCAAGATGAAGCAACGCCTCCCGAGGTCAGTCCGTGGATGGGTGTACATCTTAACATATCGAGTTAGCTCCGTGCCTCGGAATGCACGTCAAGTCATGTCCGGGCTGTCATTTATACCTACATCTATGGCAGTCATCACGAGTAGCCAGAAACCAGAAAATCTGACACCAGCCTTGCCAAGGAGTATTGAGTTACCCAGCTACTGGGTCGTGGAGGACAGATAGATAGTCCCTCCATGTAAAACACTAGTACTTATCTGCATCTAGTCAGAATAGAAGCCGCCCCCCCGACATAGTTCGAAAAAAGCACTAAAAGAATGAAAGAAAATTCGTTAATTGGTATTAAAAACCTAAACGCTAAACAAAATATAATAAACAAACAAAACGGTATCCAATTATCGCTAATTCAATTCATTTAATTTATTTTCAAATAATATGACAAAAAATAAGCGGATGATTATGAAAACATAAATCCACCAAGTCGTGTTTGAGTAAAGTTTGATTTCAAAAGTTGATTCAAACGTATGGTAAGTACATCCAGAAACACAGACGGAAAAACTTGATGCAAATTGAATATGGTTCGGTCGGCAATGTTCTCTCGGCATCCCATTCAATATGCACAAACAGACTTGTAAGCTTAGTCGACACTCGGGTAACTTCTCGCACACTTTCATACAACGCAACAACTGATTTTATTTTCCCATAGAAATATATTTGGTTTTAGACTTTATTAAATACCGTTAATAACTATTGTTTATTACCCACAAGTCTAAACGACAGTCTAAGGCCGGCCGCAAACGATCGGTTTCCGAATTAGGTTTCCTGATCAGGAATTCAGATCTTACTAATATTAAAAATGCAAAAGTAGAGAGGATGGATGGCTGTTTGTTAGTTTTTCACGCAAAAACTACTGAACGGATCTGAATGAAATTTATTAAGTAGATAGTTAAAATCCTGGATCACAGGATCAGGGTTAACGCGGGAAAACCCTCGCGGACAGAAACTAGTCGGTATATAAACTAAGTCGGCATATAAAGAAATTTTAATAGCTAAATAATGCTAATATCTTAAGTATATAGACAAACAAAATATAGGTTTAAACTAAATAATAGTATTACTTAAGTAATTAAAAAACACGATACGGTGTGAGTGACGACGCATCGTTAAAGATTTATTGTGACGGTGTTAATAGCTCTTTTGAGCGACGCTCGGGGCTGCGAGCAGTGAGCTGTGTGGAGCTACCCGTGTCGCTGCTACTTCATTATACAGCTCTCTGGGGTACATTCAATTCATTAGTTTTTAGGCTTTAATCAATTTTCGAACGTTAAATATCGCTGAGAGGAAGGTAAGTAGTCATTCTAATGAGTTATTCCGCCAATTTATATTCAAAAGCGTTTAAGCTGTGGCTGCTAGTAATTGAATATGTATTACTTTATAGAGTGCCAAGTATGTATTTCAAGATTATTTGAAATAAAATTTAAATACTAAAAACTTCTATACGCTGATGATATGAAGATATATCTGCGTGTCCGATCAAGCTTAGATTGTGAACTCATACAACGTGATCTTAATCCATTATACCAATACTACTTATTAAATAACATCAGTGTTAATATCTCGAAATGTCAGTGTATTAGTTTTACCCGTTGCAAAAAACCAATCAACTTTATGTACAGTTTTGATGATAAAATTATTGAAAGAGTCAATGTAGTCAGAGATCTTGGTATAATGCTCGACTCCAAATTACTGTTTTCTGAACATATTGACAACATAGTCAGTAAAGCTTCCCGTAATCTTGGCTTTGTAATGCGCACCTTTAAACCATTCAAAAACCTTCATAGTCTTAAGATTGTATACTGTGCCTATGTCCGAAGCATTCTAGAGTATTTAATTGTAGTCCAATCTTGTCGCCTCAATATAATGTGTATATTTCTAGAATAGAAAATCTCCAAAAACAATTTGTAAAATTTTTAAACTTTAAAGGTAACAAGCGTCATGCTTCTTATCTCGCAGACTCTAGTCACTATAACTTGCTGCCCCTCAATGATAGACGTAAAATGTTGGATATGCTACTATTATTTGATATCCTTCGTGGTGAGATCGACAGCGGTGACCTTTTGTCATGCATAGAATTTTGCACGCAAAGGTCTCGCACAAGACACACTCACTTATTTAGTGTACCTTTACACCGGTCCAATTATGGACAAAATGCTGTTATGACTCGACTGCCTCGCTTATACATAGACAAATTTGAAAATCTGGATATATTCCAGCTATCTAAGGTATCTTTTCGTAAATCTGTTGTAAAAATACTCACCAGTAAGTAAATAATATTCGTATATTATTATTATTATTTACCAGTTGTTATATTACCAGTTGTTATATTTCCTTTTATTTTTACTTTGGTTGTATAGTTAAAATTTTAAAACTACTATACTGTCTAGTTTAACATGCATGTTGTGAAACTCTATAATAGGCTTCAGAACCCCACGTGACATTGTTATTATATAATGAGAATTGTAAAAAAAGCTGTTGAGTTTCCTATGAATAAATAAATAAATGTCTTTATAAAAATCTGTGTTATCTCAAGTGCTTTCAATTGTTTATACGACTCTATAAACACGAAGAAACTTATTACATTTTGGTCTTTCTGTTTGTGCCGGTTAGTCTCTGGGACGGCTGAACCGATTTTGATGGTACTTTCACTGGAAGATATAGGAGGCTATGGGTAACAAATAGGCTTCATTTTTTATCTCGGATGTTCTACGTGTTCGGTATTTACGCCGGAAAACCTTGAGTGCGTACGAAGTGGTGGGCAAAGCTAGTAATAAATAAACTAAACTTTCCGTAAATGCCCCCTACATTCGACTAATACTATAGGACAATGAAGCACTGTATAGAACCTTTGCCCACCATGCGAGGATATCACTATTCAAAATCTGTTTGCGCCACGTTCGGTTGCCACCGATAAATGTTTGTTTGAAAATATATACACCTGCCTTGTCTAGTTTACATTTACGTGTATACATTGAAGTGCACATGACGTGAAAAAGTGTTATTTATAACTTATTGCAAAATATGCTTAATCATTTAATTATCATAAAACTATTGGTTTTACCTGCTACCTAAATCATCGGTTAATTCCATCCCTCGCAAATTAAATAATCGCTTTGACTTCTGTTCTATACTTTTTTTTATCGTTATCTATTAACTCTTCCCGCGCTGGGGGGAGTGGAAGGGAGTGTCAGATTACTGCTGACTAAAAACCCACCCAGTTCCTTCACCTACCCTTGTATTCCGGATCTGCAATCCTTCACTAACTTATTTATTTGGTTTTTCAGTTATAAATCAATGTTCATTGCATGTTCAGTTTCTTTTAATTTGAAAGTATTTTTGATTTGTAAAGTCTCTATCATTCTATCGTTTATTCGTATTCTGTCATTATATGCAATTATTACTCACTGTGCTCAAGCAAAAACAGGCTTGTATATATACTATACGATATGAAAAATATTACTAATTCCAACGTCAGCCTAAAATATAAAATCAGCTACTGATTCCCTATTCACTCATCACCACATTTGCATATTAAGCACTTACGAATACAAGTTGAATGCATTGGATAATTAACTTCAAGCTCCTGAACGTAAAAGGTAAAAACAAAGATCCATTTCGGCTAATTGAATGGGAGGAAATGACGTCATCTTGTTTAGTAATCACATCTGGCCTGGCGGGTTGCGTCGAGCACTGCCTTGAATATAAAAGGATTTATATTGCTTTGTCAACCGGCGAGCAGTGATGGTCAAGACTACGAATCACAACTGCTCATTATGAGGTCTCGAGTTTGATTCCCAGGTCGGGCAAAACGGTCGTATTGGGTATTTCTCAGTCCAATCAGTAGCCCGGAGTTGGTAGTATGACAACCCCGCACCTCGGATGGTCTTGCGCCTGATCCCTCTCCAGTCGCGTCAGATCGCCGTCCCATCGGACTATAACACTAAAGTAACAGATATTGCGACTAACTTTCACATACATGTGCACTATAATATAATCTCCTCTGTAGATGGCTAATCTCCGCTGAGGCATGATTTACGAGTTGTAGGTTGTGGGTTAGAATCTAAGCAGGCACATTATTTTGTGTAATTGTCATCATCACCGTCCTAGGATCGGAAATCCGAAGATTTGCGACATCCGATGCGATTACGGCCGATTCCCTTTCATAGATACCTGTGCCGAACATTATCGAACTATTCATTCGAACCAAGCTGGTAACTGAAACTTACTGTCACTGCTTACATAGATGTTGATGTCTCGTCACAATTTTGACAGTCGATCCTAATCCTACCCTCATTCAGATAGATTAATACATAGATAGAATATAAGTAATTTATTGTTCATCAAAATTTGAACATCTTTTTACAGTATTGCTTAATTTATGGTATTCAGCCTAGTACATTCGATTCCATAATGTGTGGGTGTGACCAACAAGTCTAACGACGCTTGAGCCCGAACCAGTGCGTGAAAACTATCCCAGAGTTGCTCCCAACAGCCACAAAACGACGGGACGGTTCCAATCGTAACTTGCAAGTTGCAACCACATACACATCTGATAATATATACATACTAGCCTTTTTGACCAAACTATCTGTTATGTGGGTACCTTTACATATATTATGTGTAACGTATGTAGTCTAAGTAACTAGATTAAGATTAGCGACTGCTGGGCCAGTCGAATATACGAGCGTATCGGTTGCATTATTATTATCTCGACACCCCCTGTACACAACACTAACCTTTGTTCAGGACTTCAGACATATTTATGTAAACGTCGTAAAATTATGTGAAGCTAGAACCTTTCCTGCTCATTTTATGCGAGAGTGTGTGTCTTATGGCTCAATCAGCAGCAGTGTCGATGCGGCACGAGAGCCAATATTTATACGTTGTCACTCCCATAAAAGTGTTGCAGACTTTCAACCAACATGGTTTTTAGACGGACTTTTATTCAACAGTGAACGCCAAAGATAAAGTGCTATTGAGTTTTCTATAAGAATTTTCTCAGTAGTAGCCTGAAGTTTAAAAGTTGTCGGTGAGAGACTTCCGAACCTCGGACAGCACGTGAAGTCGTTGGTGGCGGCTGTCAGTTGGACATCTGTGACAGTCGTTACGGGTAGTCAGAAGCCGGAATATCTGGAACTTGTAGCCAAAGGGTCTCGTTATGATAGACAGTCGCTCCATGTACAACACTAATACTCAGCGGCGTCCAGTTTGACTGAACTCCGCGGTTTCTCCCAACATACATATTTGCAAAAAGGCTAAGCAGATGATGAGTAACATTTCGCCAAACCTCTACAGAAACATAAAAAACTATGTTAAACTAAAGTTACGGTGTTCTCATAAATATTAGCGAAAGTGAAATGGTAATGAATCTTATCTACTTAGAATTGCAAATGAGCTCGTTAATACAGAATTAAGTATATTGTAGTATAATAATATATAGGCCACTTTACCGATATCGGTAACGGCGGCCTCCGACTGTCCAGACCGAATATGGTTTTAAATTTCATTTTAATACGGCAAAATGTGGTGCTCGTAGCTAAATAATAACAGACGTACGGGTCGATCATCACGGTTAAGCAACACGTATCGAGGTCACTCCGTGGATGTCACCCACACAGCTAATCCTCCGCGCCTCGGAAACACGTTAACCAGTTGTCCCGCCTGTCATTTGCACATCTTTAACAGGCGTTACACACAGAAAGTCTGACTATGGTCTTACCAAGAGTTCCCGTGTTACCCAGCCACTGAGTTATGGAAGTCAGAAAGGCATTGTTCCATGTAAAGCTCAGCCGCATCCAGTCAGACTGAAGGCCCACCAACACATAATTGGGAAAAGGTTAAGGAAGTGATTATTATAATACTTTAAGGTAAAAAACCAGATATTTATATTGTATAAATAAAATACTGGCAATGTGCGTAGAATTCAAGTTATAAGCAATCTTGTTAACTCCTCCTACTAAGCTAAATATGTCGTGTCTGGAGTGGGTTCACGAAAATAGTGTAATGGGTGGGGTTCGAACCCGTGACCTCTCGATCACAAGTCCGGAGACCTGAGACATTAGGTTATTATTTTAGTACAAGCTTATAACATTACCAATAAACTGCTACTAGATCTGGTGCAACAAGGCGCAAACACGGAATGTACTTCAGGCGACCACTTAGCGCAACAAACATCAAATCAGTAGTATGGCAACACCCAACGGTTCCGGTGCTAATCCATACGCTCGGCACATTTAGTCAACTGGCCAGGCTACGAATTTCCATCGAATATTTCTAACATTGTCCTAGGATAACAGATAATACAGTGATTTCGATTGTATTGTTCTTGTGGCTTGTTGCGATGGGTTTCATTGTTTTGGTTCATTTGAACATTACGCAGTAATTTGTCCTACGCTTTGCAAACTTATTGACAGCAGACAAAACTATATTACCCTGTAGTGCCCCACAGCTGATCAAAGGTCTCCCTTCATTTCATCCAGTGGTCACGATTCTGCACCACATCCTTCCAATTCTTAAGGAAACTATCCAGGGCGTTCCGCCATCTCCTTCGTGGTCTGCCGCAGCCTCGTGTTGCAGTCCTGTCTTACGAGACTACAGTTTATTATATTATATTTATATATGCGGCAGACATGTTCTACCTAGTCCCATTTAAGTTGGGCAGCCTTTTGAGCCACGTTGACTATTTGCTGTCTGGAGCACGGCGTGCTGTTACAAACGCGATCTGTTAGTTTAACACATAGCATACTGCGCTCTGTAGCACGTTGACAAACCTTGAGTTTCAACTTTTGGATGATAGTCAAAGTTATGTAAAGATACTTCTATGCTAATATTATAAAGAGGTATAATACGTTTGTATGTAAGGGTAATCTCCGGAACAAATGATACAATTCTAAAATGTTTTCTTTGGTAGTAAGTTGCATTATTGGTGAGTGTCATAAGCTGTAAAATAATATATTAGATCATGTTTTGCATTTAATGCTGATTCAAATCGCCGTTTACAACATAATTATCATTAAAATAAATAGGTATCTTAGACGATATCTGAGAGTTAAAATGCAGGAGTAGAGTGGCCGTAGTCCATAGGTAGATCTAGTACTCGTATTTCAAATATTATTTTTGTATAAAAAATAAATAATACAAAATAAAATTATTCTAATATTATAAATCACATCATTTCCATTGAACCCGAGCGAAGCCGGTACGGGTCACTAGTATTATCAGTAATTGTTATTCGTTATGTTCTCAACAACGAATTAGGATTCCTAATTCGTTGGTTCTCAAAAACCAATCGTCAGCAAAAGCATGTAGTAAAAGATTTTCATTTTGACCTCTAAAAAACTATATAAAATAAAATCGTAGCTCCACTGACAGTGCTACCACAACACTTGTACAACCGTCGCTATCCCCAAATATCCTTCTGTCTGCTGACTTCCAATTTCTCAAAGATATAGTGTTATCGTCGCAATAGAAACTATTCCGAGGCAGTAATGGTTGGGTTTTGTATGCGATAATTGTTTGCCGTCCATACATTACTAATGTAACGACCTACCGATACTACGGCTACGAATTAATGGCGTTTGGAAACTGTTTAGATCGTATTTTGAAAAGGGATTTGCTGGCGCTTATTTTAAGGTTAAGTGTGCGTCAAATGGCGGGCGGAGTGGGGTGTGTCGGCTAGTGTAGGGGCGAGTGGGCAGCGTTTAGTGTGCTGACCGAGAATATTTTTATGAACACACTTTGATGATAAAGTTGTATGGTCTCACGGAAAAAGGGTTTTTGTATGTATAAGACAGCATTTTGAAAGGATGCGGCTAGCATATTTGAAAGTGACTTAAGTCTGAATTCATGTAATTTCTATTTGTGATATATACTGACCTTACACACTAAACACTCGGATGGAACTCCGCCGCTAACATCCATTCATTACCCCGTTCCGTCATCGGTATACAAAATGGTTGACGATGCGCTATCGTTACATGGTGGACATCCCATTGATACGCCCAAATATTTTGGGAGTACTTTGTGCGTATATCTAACGAGTGGCATTCTCTGTCAGAGTCTATTTTTCATGACAGCTATAACCTTGGGTAATTAAATCTAGGTTGAATAGGTTACTTCGAGGCAAGCGTGCTTCATTTTCACCACATCATCGCTTACTATCAGGTGAGATAGTGCTCAATCGCAAGAAAAAAAAAGAATACATTTCCTGAAATATAAACATTTTTGAGTTCGGCCACTTCCTTTCTAAGCGACATTTTAATACAAATACGTTGGTCTATTGTGAGTAACCCAGAGTTATTCACTAAGCAGAATGAACTAACTGACGAGTATAGTCCTTGTCACGTAAGTTGGCAAGGTTTTGGCGTAGTGGGGGTAAGTTCGCGCATCGTGCACTTAGTGGAAGAAAAAAGTGGTAACTTTTACTGCTTGCCATTATTCTATGGTTATTGCCATCATTTATTTTTAATCATTGACATGATTCATTGACATTAATTTGGGTGCCAGCACCCAAAGTGAACGTAGGGCATGTCCTGTATCTTGGGTATTAATGTTTTTCACTAGTTATTCCCAGAGAGAAGCCCAAATTTAGCGCTTAATGTTCGTGCAATATAGTCACAAAGTATGATGAATGTTATATACCTTATATTATTACGAGATAGATCATGCTTTGCGACCTTGTATTACAGGCATACTAAGCACAGTTATGTATCAAAATAACCTCATGTTTGAAGAGGCTACGCTCATTCAATGCATGTGAGACTAAACTAGCTCAATATTTGGTAAATAAAGACACTCTTCGGCACTGAATGTATTAAGTGCATGAGCATACATACATACACTTGAAAAGGTTACAAAGGTTGACTGGTAGAGAATACTTTGTTTCATTAAGTCCGCCCATGTACCACTATTGTACATAAACTTTAAATGAATAGGTTATGGATCACATCACCCTCCGCAGTCAGTTAAGAAAGGCGGAACCCAATTAAACATATACGTAATTAAGAAATGGGATGGGTCCCACCTGCTTGTGACTTTTTTAAAGAAAATGTGCTTGCGTCTTTTATTTCACTTGATATTCATTTTAAAGAATAAATATCTTTAAACCTAATCCGCAGTTTAATTTTAGAATCTATTGATCCATTTTTGTAAAAAAAGAATGGGTAGGTTGGTATATTATTATTTTATAAATACCATAATTGATATGGTGAATTAGATATTACTTTTAAAAGCACAAGCTCACACGAACAGTAAATGTTAACGAGACTCCTTTGGAACAAGAAAAACAACGATCCGATAAATGTTTGTAATTACCGGTCGATATACAGCGCTAATGAGAAAATACTAATTTCTGGGACGAAGTTCGACTTGAAACTTTACAAAAGTGTCGGGCGGAGTAAACTGTAATTACAAAGGTAGATTTAAAAAAGTAATTATAAAGAAGACCCCGCTCTGGATAAGAGTTTAAAGAGAATAAAGCTATAAGTTAGAGGTGTTGTGTTACCTGACAACTGGGTTGTAAAGGTCAGATAATATTTTAATAGTTAAAAGGTGGATGAGGAGCTAGTCGTTCAATAATAACACCATACTCCTTGGCAAGAACAATGTAAGATTTTTGGCTTTCGACAAGCCGTAACGACTGCCTAAGATGTTCAAATGACAGCCGGGCCCGACGGCTCAACGTGCTTGTCAAGGCACAGAGGCACCATCAGGTCAGCATCCACAGACCGACCGCGGCAGGCGTTGCTTAACCTTGCAGATCGACCCGTGCAGCTGTCATTAGCCACGAGCTCCTCCTGTTTATACAGATATTTCGTATTTAATAAGTAGCAAGGTGAAGTGGTTGTATGCGTAAAGGTTTTGTTGAATAAAACTCGAGCTGAGGTAGGCAGACGAATGTATTTAAACTTTAATTTGCACGGTTTATATACCTGATAATATTTAATAATAATTAACATCACGCCACTTTACAAAAACAGTTCGGACTTGCTTCTTTCCCTTCACATCGAGGTCGAAAGTCTTCTGCTCTCGATGCAAGACCTTGTATGGTCCTAGATATGGTGCTTCTAGCGATCTTCGTGCGGGGCCTTGCCTCAGGAAAACATAAGTAGCTGTGTTCAGGTCCTTGTGCACATAGAACGACCTATTGGGACTAGTGTGCCAGGATGTAGGTTGTGGTGTTAGCTTACTTATATGTAGGCGGAGTCTGCTGATCAGGCTGGTCATGTCGACTGTCTCCTCAGGAGTGGAGGCAAAGAACTGTCCTGGTAGACGGAGTGGCTCACCATACACCTGTTCTGCCGCGGTTGCTTGAAGGTCCTCTTTGTAAGCGCTGCGTATGCCCAGTAGAACCCACGGCAACACCTCGGTCCAGTTTGAATTGGCGTGACAGGTGATGGCGGCTTTCAGCTGGCGGTGTAGCCTTTCCACCAGGCCGTTAGCTGCAGGATGATAAGCTGTGGTTAGGTGATGCGATGCCCCGATCAAAGCAGCGAGTTCCTTGAAGGTGCGGGACTCGAATTGCCTGCCCCGATCGGTGGTGATGTGCTCGGGGCTGCCAAACCGCGCGATCCACCCTGACGTTAAGGCAGCTGCGCAGGTCTCCGCCGTGATGTCCTGCGGAGGGTATGCCTCCGGCCAACGCGTTACACGGTCGACTATGGTGAGGCAGTACCTGTAACCAGAACATAATGGTAAAGGACCAACTATGTCTATGTGAATGTGGCGGAACCGTGCTGAAGGCGTCTGGTAAGTTGTCAAAGGTGCTGACGTGTGTCTGGATACTTTGCTTCGCTGGCATGCTTCACATTCCTTGGCCCATTGTCGACAGTCTATTCTTATGCCATACATATCTTTCGGTTACCAAGCGGAGTGTTGCTTTACCCCCAGGGTGACTCAGGCCGTGAAGGGTATTGAATGCCTGCCTGCGAAACCGTTTGGTGAGGAATGGGCGTGTCCCCGATGTGATGTCACAGTACACTCCAACTGCTGCTTCTGGCAGTCTGATTTTCTTCAGTTTCAGACTGGAGCCATTATGTATCAGGTCTAGGAGTTCCGTATCGGTTTCCTGTTCTTTGGCCAAGGACTGGTAATCTATGGGCGATTTGATTTCGTCAATACGTGATAAAGTATCCGCTACCACGTTGTCTTTGCCAGCCACGAACTTTATATCAGTCGTGTACTGGCTTATAAAATCTAAATATCTGAACTGACGTGGGCTACAGTTTTCACGAGGTTTGCTGAATGCAAATGTCAGTGGTTTGTGATCGGTCAAAACTGTGAACGTTCTTGCTTCAACCATGAATTTGAAATGCCGTATGGCCTCGTATATAGCTAGAAGTTCACGGTCATATGGGCTGTACTTTATCTGGGCAGGGCTCAGCTTCTTGGAGAAAAATGCCAATGGTTGCCATTCTTGACCCTGCTTTTGCTGTAATACAGCACCGATTGCCGTATTTGAGGCGTCTGTCTGTACTGCGAGTTCTGCTGTTGAGTCCGGATGAACTAGCAGTGTGGCTTCTGATAGACTTTGCTTACATCTGTTGAAAACTTCCAGGTGCTCCGGTGTCATTTCTATTGACTGTGATCCTTTAATCTTGTGGCCTGTTAGTAATTTGTGTAAAGGTGCCTGCGTGGAAGCTGCTGCCGGTAGGAATTTCCGATAAAAGTTTATCATTCCGAGAAATCTTCGGAGGTCCTTGATGTTCTTGGGCACCGGGAAGTCCTGGATGGCCTGGACCTTTTTATTTAGAGGCTTGATTCCAGCTGCTGAAACCTCGTGGCCTAGGAAATTCACTTTCGCTTGTCCGAATGTACATTTGCTTGTGTTTATCAGTATTCCATATTCTGACAATCTCCCGAAGAGTTGTTTGAGGTGCTGCTGATGCTGGATGACGCTGTCACTGAAGATTAAGATGTCATCCAGGTAGGTATAACAGAAATCTAGGCCGCGGAGCACCTCGTCCATAAACCGCTGAAATGTTTGTGCAGCGTTGCGAAGTCGGAACGTCATGAAATGGAACTCAAATAAACCAAAGGGTGTTGTTATGGCGGTCTTTTGAATGTCTTCTTTTGCGACTGGTATTTGGTTGTAAGCTTTGACCAAATCGACAGTGTAGTAGATTGTGGTCCCTACCAGCTGGTGCACAAAGTCCTGCACATGCCGAACCGGATATCGGTCTGGAATCGTGCGTGCGTTCAAAGATCTGTAGTCTCCACACGGTCTCCAGCCGTCGTTCTTTTTGCGTGCTAGATACAGTGGCGACGACCAAGCGCTGTCTGATCTGCGCGCTGTTCCTTGCTGTAGCATTTCCTCAAACTCTTGTTTGGCTATTTTTAATCGCTCTGGGTCAAGGCGGCGAGGGCGACTGTATACGGGTGGGCCTGGTGTAGTGCGTAAGTGGTGCACTGTGCTGTGCTCTATGATTCTAGGTCTACCAGCCGGGCGTGTGAGATCTGGATATTCTCTCAACAACTGTTGGTAATCTGTACCTTCCGTGGTTGTGCGAACTGACGATATGACCTCGGTTTCATTTTGATATGTCGCAGCGACTGTTAGTGCAGTGATGTCGTCGATTAACCGTTGATTGCGGCAGTCAACAAGTAGATTGTAATAACCTAGGAAGTCGATGCCGATTATAGGCCTTGAAACGTCCGCTACTATGAACTGCCATGTGAAAGCTCGACGAAGACCCAGATCCAGAGTGAGTGGCAGGTAACCGTATGTGGCTATAATTGTTCCGTTTGCTGTGAATAACTCGTATTTGGTCCTGCAGCGTGGCTCCCGAACAGCGGATCGCGGGAATACACACAGGTCTGAACCCGTATCTACGAGATATTGTATCTTCGTCTTGCGATCCGTGATGAACAGGCGGCTTGTTACGGCTAGGCAGTCTTGTACCGCCACTAATGGCTGCCTTGGGAGTTTTCCGGCTGCTTGCTGTAGTTGCATGGCTGCGTACATTTTCGCGCCTTGTTACCAAACCGGTAATGGTACCAACACAACGGGTGATCAATGGGTCTGGAATTGGAACGAGAGCGGGAATGGTACGGTGAACCATGGTTCTTCGTGAATGCGAGCGACGACGACTGCGCAGCTCCATGCTCATGGTCTCTAACCTTCGGCTTAACTCTGCTACGGTTTTAGTCAGCGTGTCTATAGCAGTATTTTGCGGATCGGCTGTTACTGGCGGGCGAGTACTGGTACTTGCTACTTGCTCAGTCACTGGAACGATATCGTTTATGCGATCTGCTAATTCGGCCATGTCTTCCAGGGGCATGGTTGACTGCGACGCGACAATGGTTTGCAGGTTGGTGGGAAGCCGACTTGACCAGATTGTCCTGATGAAATCTGCTGGGACTGTAGGTCCGGCCAAGTGTTGCAAATGGCGCAGGAATTGCGATGGTTTCCTGTCGCCGAGTTCTTCGTGCATTATTAACTGCTTAATTTTGCGTTCCTGTGACGCAGATAGCTTCTTGATTAATTCTGCCTTAACGTAACGACCAGGTCTCTAACCTCTGCAGCGTGTTGTGGTTCCAGTTGTGACAGTACGAAGTAGAACTAGGTTGTATCTGTTGTCATGTTTGATAACGCGAACTGTCCTTCCAATTGGGCGAACCACAGTACCGGGTCACCTGGGTTGAATGCCGGCGTCCTTACTCCAACTCGACATGCTTCCTGGAATACGTCCCTTTCTTTGCTTGTTTCCAACTTCTGTTTACTAGGCTCCATCTTCTCCTCTTGACAACGGTAATGGGGTCACCAATGAAGTGGTTGTATGCGTAAAGGTTTTGTTGAATAAAACTCGAGCTGAGGTAGGCAGACGAATGTATTTAAACTTTAATTTGCACGGTTTATATACCTGAGAATATTTAATAATAATTAACATCACGCCACTTTACAAAAACAGTTCGGACATGACTCTTTCCTAATGAGGGCTAATGAGGGGGCGTCGACATAAGACAATAGATTCTCGCGGCCATCTTGCGCGCGCGCCACTCAGACTAAGGGTGATGTCATGGAGGCGTGGTCTAATTAGCTGTCTCCGCCCAATCACCTCATGAGACGCGGGCGATAATACGATCTCGTGCTGCATTCAGTCGTGAGCGAGTAACGTAAGTTTTATTAGTTTTTTTTTATTAGTAAGCGTAAGTTTTATTAAAAATTTATTATATGTGATTTAAGTAAATATAAAAATGAGTATCGGTGTTTTAAAATAAAATAAAATGTTGTTAAGAAATAATATTTTATTCAGATTAATATAACATTTTTATCTTAATTCCGTTATTTATATGCAGCATATTTTTATTACATCTCTACGCTTATTTTAACATAAAGCCCATTTCACAATTTTTTTAAATCGTATAGGTTGTTTTTACATTTTTGACGCCCTGCTTAGGTATAATGTAGGTTTCAAAATCCATTAGAGATATTTATTTAAGGCTAAGTAACATCTCGATGATAATATTTTTTACGATTTGTTTAACATTGTTTTATTGTTTCAATGTAACAAATCTAACTTTGTCTGTGAACAAACAGACCACCGATTAAGGCTCGGCTTCTATCTTATTTCGATTATCCTCTCACATCTTATCTTAATCTTAACATAGTATAAAGCAAAGTCGCTTCCGTCTGTCTGTCCCTACGTATGCTTAAATTTTTAAAACCGTAGTTTTTGATGCAGTTTCTTTCAATAGAAAGAGTGATTCAATAAAAAGGTTTTTAAGTATTTAACATGCATAATATAGTAGAAGAACACTGATGATTTTTGAGGTTTCTAATGTGATGTCGAAAATAAACACATTTTTTTTTGCGCTTGCATTGCAAAGACTGGCTGAACCCTACGAGATAGATCAAAATAATTTACTACAGTATTGTACACGTTATAAAGGTCAACAAAAAGTCCGCGATGGTATGTCTATCTCTTATAGATAACCCACAACAACCATTTTTTATCCTTTACTTTTTACGAGAAATACGAGCATATTTTACGAAGCGATTTTAAGCAATACAGCATTAATCCTTATCCAATTATGTAACATAAATACATTGTGCATTTATTATAGATCAATATTGCCCTTTGAAGCATATAAATTAAATGAATAGTTTCAAAGATATTAGAGATTTAAAATGCAAGGACATAGCGGTTGCGGCGCGGTGCCGACGAAGGGCGTGCCTATAAATAGCGCGTCGCAAGCCGTGCTAGGAGTGATCCTAGACAAAACCTAAATTTCAGAGAGCACATATAGTCGGTTCGCTCGCGAGCCGCTTTCGCTCTCGGTAGGTTACACAGCATGCTGAATGCACACAGCAAACTCTCCCTAAAATGTAAATAAACTACGCATTTTTACCACGTGCATACGCCCGTCCGGTGTTTGCTCAATCCAGTTCGGCTCAGATCCATAGGATTCAAGTCATTCAAAACCGATTTCTCCGAAAGTTCATGGGCGCGCCCTGGTACTTGAGGAACGAGGATCTCCACTTGGACCTCAAAATCCCGACCATAAAACGAGTGTTGAAACGCCATTCAGTGAGTTACTTCGCCGCTGCTAAAAAACAAACAAACCCCCTGATTGTATCGGCCGCCCGATACACAGCCTCAAGAATTTCCCGGGTGGGTTTCGTTGTCTTCACGTGAGAACGGGCTTTTTTCAGAGATGCTGCTAAAAGTTGGCAATGGAGAGTTAACACAAATTGATGGAAGGATTAAACTAGAAAACCTTTGTTTTAAAACCTTTTGGTTTAAAGAAAGTGCGATTCTATCACCCACTGGTCAATTATATGTCGCACTTTCAAGAGTAACTACTAAAGAGAACATGTGTTTTCGAATGATAAAAAGGCTGTCAACGTTGTATATAAAGACATTCTATAGTATTTTATTATTAAGATTGCACCCGTGCAAAGCCGGGGTGGGTCGTATATTATATACTTCGACGATTAATATCTGCATCAGCGAGCGTTTTTCGCGTGGCTGATTTTTTCTCCAAATTCATTTAAAAAGTTCTTGCCACACTAAGAAAAATAAGTCCAACGTTGAAAATTAAGTTCCAGATTCCGTCTTCATTTTGAAATGTAAATAAGGTTCAAAAGTAAACAAATTGGACAGTAATATTATCTCATTCCTTCACCGTATGCGCTCAAGTCGTGTGACAAAAGCCTCTCATATGATTGGCTTTGAACAACGGACCCGCATCTAGTCTGCCAGTGACACTCTGCTTTAAAGCGTAATGATTTGATAACCTGCTCTGATGCTCACACAATGTTTTGCTTTAGAATATGCTTGATGAAGAGTATGTAGGGCCTCCCGTATATATTATGATTAACTTAGTAATACAGAAATTCACAAACGAAACATACAATCACTGATAAATTAATTACGGCCCATCCCTTTTCATAGAAAGGACGCTAATATCTAAACAGTTAGAACGTTAGTGGCTGGTTATGTCATGATTTCTTTCTATATCATTTTGTAACTTATATTAACAGTATAAGTATAATGAACAATAATATCAATAGGGAGTATTCCATTACATATTAACTTAATTGGTCAGTCACTTAGCTATTTTGATTTCTTTTTTAAGAGAACTAGCAATGTGGGTAGAATTCAAATTACCAACAATATTGTTAACCCCTCCTACTAAGCTAAATATGCTTGTATCGCTAATGGGTTCACGGCAATAGTGTAATGGGTGTGGTTTGAACCCGCGACCTCTCGCTCACAAGGCCGACACCCTAGCCAGTAGACTATCACCGCTTCACCCATCCGCAGACCGACCTCGACAAGCGTTGCTTAACCTTGAGGATCCCGTGTGGCTGTTATCAGTTAGCCACGAGCTCCTCATGTTTAATCATATTATATTTTCCAAGTATCCGATTCAGGAAAGAGCCTTATTTTCTTTTCCAATAGCTTTTAATGAATGCTACTTACCGCCTGCTAAGAAGCCGAGAAACTTAATTTTCCTTTTAGGTGCCCGATCTGCAACAAGAGAGAGATCTTATTAATTAGGTGCGCACGTGAGTTGGGTTAGTTCTACCTTTTTATGTCCTTTCCAAAGATGCCGACTATTTGGATGTGTCCGGGTTCCTTTTACTTACGTACAAATCTGATTAAAAGGGTACGGTTGAATAGTTGACCAGTTTTGTTACCTGTGGCAATTGTTGATATTATTTCAATCGTAAATGAAAAAAGTATATCAAAATAACATCTCTATTGTTCAAAGTTCTGGGGATGTTGTTAGAAGAAAACAAAATTGGCAGTAAGTACGTATTGCTTCAAAATAACCAAGACCAACCTTTCTAGTCAAGACTGCTAGCGTTAGATATATACAACCTTCCCAATGGGCAATGGACCACGCTCCAGTTGATGAGTTTAAGATCCTGGATTAATGGGAGATCTACAAGCGCTTCCGTAGCTGAATGGCAAAAAAAAAACTCTTAAAGATTCGTAATGTCTGTCTGTCCGTCTGTATGTCATAGACACTTTATTCGAAACTATTGGGACTACAGAGTATAAACTTGGTAAATAGTTGTATTATCTAAATTGCTGTAAAATATCTTCTAGTGTATATACTTATCTATTATTGTAATTTCAGTACCCACCATATTACAGTCTCATTATTCATTTTAGAATCGAATAAAATATGTTCTCTATTGGAGTAACTATGACTCGTGGAGCTCGTAGCTATAGAATAACAGCCGCAAGAATTGATTTTTTAAGGTTACGCATCGCTTCAATGGGTGACTATTTTCACATATCGAGAATCCTCCGTGCCTCAACATCCGCGCCAGAAAATCTGCCACCAGTCGTGTTAGGGGTATCCTGTTGTTGGGGATTACCCAGCAGTTGGGTTGTAAAAGTCAGGTAGACTGTCACATCTGCTTGGACTGGAAGCCGATTCCAATAGACGGGAAAAAGCTCGGCACAGGACCCTCCCAGTGAACGAAAACATCAACATGCCTTAGAACTAAATAAACAAAGTGGTGATCTTATAATGCTCGCTCGGCCGGCGCGATATCAGTCAGCTGACACAGATGAAGCCTGTATCTCAGCAGTGGGAAGACTACAATTATGCTGATTATGTTACGCTGCTCACACTTTAAACATACTTGTATAGTAGAAGGAAGACTGAACTGTGTTTACATGGGTCGTTGTTGTGTCATCTCGCATGGGATGAAGCAGGGGTGACCCATTGTATTTGGTTTAATATAATGCTTCGTTACGTGAAAATAAATGTTACTAGCATGGTTTTTAAGTTCATCTCACTAACGATTTTGAGCCATAATTACTTCATCATATTTTACATACGAGCATTAATATTTTACATGGAGCGTCTGCGTATCTGATCGCCAACCTCCCACTAGTTGTGTAATACGATACCCCTTAACAAGACCAGATAAAATAACAAAATGTGTGTCAGATTTTCTGGCGTCTGACTACCTGTGACGACAGTACAAATGACACACGGGACCAACGGACTTACGTGCTTTCCGAGGCAGGAGGAGGTGGATTCTCATTATGTTAAGATGGGCACCCACCCACAGACTGAACTCACCAACGTTGCTTACCCTATCCCACCACATGCTCAGCAAAAGCGCTTGCGACCCCTACAAATTTAATAATACACAAAAACAGATATTTAAAATATTACCATATACCATAGAGCTTACAGACTAACTGACAAAGGCTTGCGCTGACAGGACAGGTCTACTCAAATCTGTGTGGTTCTTTCTTCAAAAGGCCATTTCAGACCAATCTACATAATCCTCCTAAAGTATTGTGACTATATGAACTATGTAGGTTGTTTTATTCGAGTTAAACATGATTGTCTGGCAGGTTGAGTGCTTTTTACGGTCTACCCAAACGTCATTATCTTCGTATTGTTCATCAAATCGTTAGGCTCCTTGTTTTAAGTTGAGTTATACGTTATCTGACAAATGCTTGCACTGTATGGACAGGCCCACTCCAATCTGTGAGCATTTTTCCTCAAAAGATCGCCTCAGATGGTAATCTATAGGGCTCCCATATACATATTTTTAACCAGTACCTATAGATTGTATGGACTTTAAAAGAGACGGACCCCTGAGTTTGTTTCGGTGTTTCTTCTCAGGGTAGTCAGTTAGGAAACACCGGCCTCATCTAGTAAAAATATACAAAAAAAATTTCGTGTAAAAGTGTTATTTAATAACCAAATTTGCAAAATAAAGATCATTTATCATTTACCTTTTTAAAATAATTGACATGTGGCGCAGTTTTTCAACCCGAAACAATTAAAACTACGAACATTATTTCAATAAAGATCGTGAAGGATTTATTTCTAAACTTATTCATTTTAACCGATCACAAATTGTCAAACGGTGTTAATTAATGTTTGTGTAATTTATAATGCCAGCATAATTATATTTATTATATAAATAATATCGCGGTTTTTAACTAAATGAAAATGGATCGTGCGTTAGGAACTTAGGACTGGGCAATTGAGGTTACTATACCAGCTGTGGTTGTATGTTGGTAAGTGCCCATACTAAATAAAACAGTAATATATACATAAATATGAATCAGTGACACGTACGTACGTGTATAACTTGGGAACGCCAGCACTAAAGATGATTTTTTTTTTAATATTTGTTATTGTCAGGACAAGTTTGTATTGTGGAAAATATCGAAAAGTGATAAGGAATTTATGACGAACATAGACCAAGTCGTGGGCAGAAGCAAGTGTAAAAAAAATATTGGATTTTCTATTTACCAATTTTATGCACAACACTGTAGGTGCAGCAGAAGGGACTGTCGGCCTCCTACTGACTAAAACCCACCCTGTTGCTTCAGTTCCCCTCACGGTCCGACCCGCGGGATCTCGTTACAACATTCGCACAACCTTGACAGACACTCTCTGCTGACCTGACCTACCAGACACATCTATGACTTTCATCAATCAGAGAGTATTTTATTTATTATTATAATTTTTTTAGAAATTGACGTAAAAGCATCGTCTACCCGTCGCCATCATAATTGAACCAATTAAGTACAAAAAGAATTACGATAAAATTCATCGGCGCTTTATGTTATTATATTTAATGTTGAAAATGGACGCTGTCTATGCGTGAGTACTTAGCTCCCTAATAATATCTCAGCTACTTATAAAATTAATCCGAATAACCTGCCGTCCGTAGTTTTTCAGAGTTCCTTAGTGAATATTGGAAAATTAATTTGATTTATTAGAGATTATAATATTATCTCTATGCTAATATTATAAAGAGGTAAAATTTGTTTGTAAGTTTGTATGTAGGGGGTAATTTCCGGATCTAATAGTCCAATTATAAAACAAAAATCTTTGATAGAAAGTTGTATTATTGGCGAGTGCGTGATCATAGGCCATAAATTATTTCCAAATCCTCGTTGACAAATTCGCGGGCAAAGTGGTACCTACTATAATTTAAAATGCTAGAGTGGTTTCACCATTATGTTACTGTTTCACCACCGTCATTTCTTATAAATTTTATTTCACCGTCAAATGAATTAGAACAGCCTAGGGTTGTGCTAGGTTAGTATTTCAATTCACAAAGACTCAGCGAAGTAATCCTTGAGTAATCAATCAGCAATTTTAATGCTTTCTCGCCATTATGACAATGAAATATGCAAAAAATCGTCATCGTTCAAATCAAATATACTCCCTTTCTGTGTGGACCAATTGACCTCAAATTTGGTACCAACATTTAGTTTTAGTAATTAGGTACTATTGTGAATCCTAAATAGCTGCCACTGCAAAGAGGAGGAATTTATATTTTCATTTAAAACCTTATTATGGGTATAAAATAAAAACATTGGCTAACAGAATATAGCACACAGAATTACAAATACTGACTTATAGGTAAATCTACTGAAATCTATCAAACTACCAACAATCTTTGTAATGTAGATATTTCTATTAATTTGCCGTTCCTTAACAATCGCTAACACACACCATGACGACCACAAAACACCACTAAGACTTGCACGCCACACAACTAACATTAAGACACTATTAAGACTTCTGCACCATAAAGTGAAAGTCATAATAATATATAAAATATTTCAGCAATACATCCAAATAAAAATAAAATGAACACAAAAATGTACAATTAACAAACTAAATAATAAATATCTAAATCACGATCTTCACACCACACCAGTATGACTTCCATACCTCTAAACAATTTAACTTTTTAAATACTTAGCTTATTTTATTTTTATCTGTTCTTTTATCACAGGTCTGGTGTTAAAGTGCAAAAACCAGTATCTCACGAGGCAGTTCATAATATTTTCAACACAATCGTTTTATGTTTGACTTGTTTTCAATTGTGTTTAATTTACGGATGAACTCCCCTAACCTCGATCATGCCAGATGGTAAAAGATTGATGAGATTTACGATTGAATGAGCGAGCCTGGAAAATGCCTTTTCACTTTTGCTTTAAGTATAGACTGTGTGCAGGACGCCCAGCGATAGTTTAAATATTATATTCTAATTAGAATATCGGTTATTAGATCATAATGTAATAGAATCCAAGTTAGATTAATCGATAGAATATTATCATAAGTAATGTTGAATTTATGAGGAACTTTGTTATGATTGTACTAAAGTCAAGTCTAAAGCAGGAAAGAACCTGTCGAAACCTGCTCCCGTGACCCTCACTTTCTCCTCGTTTCTGATTGGTAGACCTTGAGTTATGCGTATACGCAAACTTTCTCATTTTAGCTAATTGGTGTATAGAACATTAGCACATAGCGCAACCCACACGAGTTACGCCCATGTGCCCGAGTATAAGTATAGGGCATATTGATCGATTCAGCATCAGTTTGTGAATCCAGACCATACAGTGAACAAGTAAATAGTAAACAGTGAACAAGTAAATAGTAAAACAGTGAACAGTTGTCAGTAGTAAATAGTTTAATCCAGTATTTCAGTATAACCTAGTTTTCAGTCAGTAGTGAAACAGTGCTTAAAGTGAACAGTACAATTTAGTACCGAACAGTGTATAGTTTTCAGTAATAACTTTGTACCAGTAAATAAGTGAACAGTATATCTCAGTCTAAATAGTTATAGTAAGCTTGTGACCTTTAACAAGTTATTCAGAACAGTAACCAGTTGATATTTGTGAACCTTTAACTAGAAATAAGTTTGATCAAGTGTAAATAAATAATCTTCAAGTTTCAAAAGAGTTTTAATAACAAGTATCCTCCAATCCAGTGCAAATTAAATGTGAGATTAGATCCCTCACATTGTCTGGTCCTTCTTGAGCCGGATTCGAGGAAAACGTTATTTAATAAGAACAATTGAACCTCTTAAAGTGATAATTCAGTTAATATATTACTGAAAAACGCCAGTTACGAGGTCTACAGGGAAGAAAGGCCGACTGGCGTCAACTACAGCTACAGAACAAACTGAAACTGCAACTGAATGTGCTACTGAAACAGCTACTGAAACCACTACTGAAACTACAGCTGAAACACAAGTTACGAGAACAACAGCTGACTCAGGGTAGGCGCCGACTGCGACCGCGTCTACAGTCAAACGTGTCGCCACTCAACAAGAACCTGAAAACAAAGAAAGTGGTCGACACAGTAAACCTTCTTCAAGGAAAAGTAGAAAAGAATCAAAAGCGCGTCGCATAGCTAAGGCAAAGGCGGAGCTAGCACAAAGGTTAGTGGAGTTAGCAAACGCACGCCTAGCCGAGGTCGAAGCTGAATCTACTGATGAAGACGCATCCTCAGTCGCCTCAGAAGCTGGAAACGATCAACGAGTGACTACTTGGCTACAAACAAGTCAGCTACTCGCCATCACAGACAGATCACATCGATCAGAAGTAAAGTCGTCGGCCGAACCTACGGCTCCAGTGACCGCCGCCGTGTCCTGGACCATCCCGGCGAACTTACCGGCGGGAGTTAGCTCTCTGCACCCGCCGCCTGAAAACCTGAACACTGAACCTGAAGACATGCTGCCAGTGAGTAACTTCGCCTCCTGGCAGCTGAACCCTTCGACTGAACAGCGGCACCTGAACCCGCCGCCACTAATAGCCGCCTGGCAACAGAACTCCGTGTCTGCACAACCAAACCAGCAGCCAGTGATCACCACCGCATCCTGGCAACAGAACTCCGTGTCTGCACAACCGAACCAGCAGCCAGTGATCACCACCGCATCCTGGCAACAGAACTCCGTGTCTGCACAACCGAACCAGCAGCCAGTGATCACCACCGCATCCTGGCAACCGAACTACGTGTCTGCACAACCGAACTACGTGTCTGCACAACCGAACTACGTGTCTTCACAACCGAACTACGTGTCTTCACAACAGAACTACGTGTCTGCACAACCGAACTACGTGTCTTCACAACCGAACTACGTGTCTTCACAACCGAACTACGTGTCTTCACAACCGAACTACGTGTCTGCACAACCGAACTACGTGTCTTCACAACCGAACTATGTGTCTTCACAACCGAACCTGCAGCCAGTAATGAACGAACCTGTCGCATCCTGGCCACAGAACTCTACGTGTGTAACAACGAACACATCATGGCAACCGATCTATACTACGGCACCACATCACAGATATACCAACGAGACCCGGGTGCCGCAGTCCACGCCATCAATGCACACTGTACATCAGCCTTCAACACTAGCCGTCCAAGAACCAAGGACGGACATGAGAGAACTTGCTGCTGCGATCACACACGCCGTGCAATCAACACAGCACCAGCAGCCAATGAAGTACACCGAACTACCTTGTTTCAACGGAGCTCATCAAGATTGGCTTACGTTTCGTGCCGCCTACTGCGAGACAGCATATCGATTAACAGCAATGGAGAACATGTCTAGACTTAGACGAAGCCTTCGTGGTCTAGCCAAGGAAGCTGTACAGGGATTATTAATAGTGAACGCTGACCCAAATGAAGTTATGAAATCACTCGAGCTACGCTTCGGACGTTCAGACTCAATCGCAATGGCCGAGATAGAACGTCTACGAACTCTGCCACGCCTCACTGAATCTCCGCGTGAAGTTTGTACATTCGTTACCAAAGTAGAAAGCATAATTGGGACTCTTCAAGCACTCAACTGCGGGCATTATCTTTTTAATCCAGAAGTAACGAAAGCTATTGTTGAGAAACTCACGCCAACCATGAAGAGACAGTGGTATCAGTTCTCAGCAATGCAGCCTAGAACAGAACCTGATCTTTTGAAGTTTACCCGATTTATCAAGATTGAAGCTGAAATATGCAGCCCATATGCATTACCTGAAAACATCGCTGTAACAACACAACCCCCTCAGAACACACAGCGACGCCAGCAACGAGTACACACCACGCAAGAAACAAATAAACCGAAGTGTGATCTATGTGAACGGCAGGGACACAGCATCATAGAATGTGAAAAGTTCAAGAAAGCAACTACCAACACTAGATGGGATATAGCTAAGAAGCATCACTTGTGTTTTCGTTGCCTCAAACACAGAACAAAACAACACAGCTGTAAACCAAAGAAATGTGAAATAAACGACTGTGTACATTTACATCACAAGATGTTACACGCCGACAGCGCAGTGAACAAAAAGAAAGAAGAACCCGAACACCCCAAAGAAGAACAAGAGAAGGTTCATTCAGCGTGGACATCGAAGGTATCATTCCTGAAGATAATACCAGTACACCTATCTGGACCGGCGGGAGCAGCAGATACCTACGCGCTCCTAGATGATGGCTCTACAGTAACACTAATCGATGAAAGCCTAGCCAATCAACTCGGAGCAGAAGGATCATACGAACCACTACGAATATCATCTTTCGACGGAGAACCTACGATCGACGTGACATCTCGAAGAGTGAACTTCACTATCAAAGGACTTCACACATCTGAACGCAAGCTACAAGCAAGAACAGTCAAGCGACTAGAGCTGGCCGCTCAGAAGATACCCAGAGAAGCAGTCAGGGATTGTGAACATCTTCGAGACATAGTCAAAGACGTAGTATCTAAAAATGCAAGACCTAGACTCCTGATCGGCCAAGACAACTGGGATCTCATCATTACAACAGAAGTCAAGAGAGGAAAGAAGAACCAACCAGTGGCCTCACTTACACCACTTGGTTGGGTCCTTCATGGTAGCCACACACGAGCACTTGGCCACAGAGTGAACTTCATCAGACATACTAACACGGATGATGAACTCCATGAACTAGTGAAGGAATACATCACAATGGATAACATTCAAATCAATCCAAAGAAACCCACCAATGATCCTGATGAACGAGCACGTCACATCCTACAGCAGCATACAAAGAAAACCACAGAAGGACGGTATCAAACCGCTCTGTTATGGCGGGATGAGAACTTGAAAATGCCGGACAACTATGACAGCGCCTTAAACAGGCTCATCAGTGTGGAAAAGAAAATCGATAAAGATCCAGAACTAAAGAAGAGGTATTCAGAACAAATGGAAGCACTAGTATCAAAAGGATACGCCGAACCAGCTCCATCAACCACTGCAAAACATAGAACTTGGTACTTACCTCACTTCGCGGTTTTCAATCCCATGAAACCTGACAAGTTAAGAATCGTCTGTGATGCTGCAGCCAAAACCAAGGGAGTTTCTTTGAACGATCAATTACTCACTGGACCAGACCTTCTCCAATCATTACCAGGAGTAATCATGCGCTTTCGTCAGCACTCAATCGCCGTGACTGCTGACATTACTGAAATGTTCTTACAAATAGAACTCCGACCTGAAGATCGGGACGCTCTGCGTTACTTATGGCGAGGAGACCGAAGAGACAATCAGCCGCCTGAACAATACCGTATGAAGTCATTAATCTTCGGTGCTTCTTGCTCACCAGCTACCGCAATATATGTAAAGAACACAAACGCCGAGAGATTCCAACATGAACACCCAGAGGCAGTCGAAGCTATCAAAAGAAAACATTATATGGATGATTATTTAAACAGCTTTGACACCTTAGAAGAAGCAGTGAAAGTCTCACAAGCAGTGCGTAACATTCATAGAGAAGCGCACTTCGAACTTAAGAAATGGGCATCAAACTCTACAGATCTTCTTGAAGCCCTAGGAGAAGCAACCAAGACCACAGACACCATTAACCTGGAAGACAACATCCAGACAGAACGAGTGCTCGGTCTGATATGGAAGCCATCAGAAGACTCACTTGCCTTCAATCTGAATCTGACACGCATATCTCAGAACATTCTACAGAACGACACGCCAACCAAAAGAGAAGCTCTACGAATAGTCATGTCTCTGTTTGACCCATTGGGACTAGTATCACCGGTAACCATCAGAGCCAAGCAAATACTTCAAGATTTTTGGCGTCATGGAACAGCATGGGACGAAGCCCTAGATAGTGACCTAGCCGCAAGCTGGAGGAAATGGATCGCTCATCTCAGAGCTCTAGAACATGTCTCCATTCCACGAACTTATCCAGGCTTCAGCGCTACGGAGTCGCTACAGCTACACATATTCACCGACGCAAGCGAATCTGCATACTCAGCAACATTATACTGGCGAACAGTCACCAAGGATGGAAGAGTCTACGTCTGCCTGATCACAGCCAAAGCCAAGGTGGCAGCACTGAAGCTAACATCGATTCCTCGATTAGAGCTGCAAGCAGCAGTACTTGGCGCACGTATGGCAACAGCAGTTAGGGAAGAACATGAGAGAACACCAGAATCAACCACGTTCTGGACCGACAGCAGAACCACACTGTCGTGGATCAGAACTGGAGCTAGATCTTATAAACCATACGTCGCTCACCGCATCGCAGCCATCGAAGAACATAGCTCCACCAGTGAATGGCGTTGGATCCCGACCAAACTGAACCCAGCAGACGACGCTACAAGAGACGTGCCAGAGCACTATGATCAAAATCATCGTTGGTTCAACGGTCCCGAATTTCTTCATGGGCCCCCGGAAACATGGCCAACTGATGAGAAGAACCCCATCATAATTACAGGAGAAGAGAGAACCTGTAGTATAAGGGACAAGAACATGAAGATCAGCGAAGCTATACCGAACGTTGACAGATTCTCACGTTGGGAAAGATACTTACGAGCTACGGCACGAGTTCTACAATTTCTACATCTCTGTCGTCAATCAAAGCAGAACATAAATTACAAGAGAACCAGAAAGAACTGCAGCAACGACCCTGATTGGAGAAAGAATAAGCAGAAGTTACCAATCAAACCCAAAGAGAGGCAAGAGATCACAAACAAGCACCTCTTACCGCTGAACTCCTAAGCCAAGCCGAAAGTTTGATCCTGCGAGCTTCACAAGAACAATCCTTCCAAGAAGAGATAGAAGCTTTGGAAAACCAAAAGCCCATACAAAGAAATAGTCGCCTACACGCACTATGCATAGAACTCACAGAGGGAGAGATTCGTCTCAAAAGCAGAATAACTGCAATGACAGACGTCACAGAACGCCTAAAGAAACCAATAGTGCTAGATGGAGATCATATTACAACACGATTATGGATAGAACACGTCCACCGCAAGTTGCATCACGCGAGCACAGAGACCATAGTTAACGAGTGTCGTCAGCAACATTGGGTGCTCCGTCTACGACCGACTGTCAAGAACATCATAAGCAAATGTCTGCGATGCCGTATTAAAGCAGCCTCTCCGCCTCAACCAATGACAGGGAATCTCCCTTCCTGTCGCCTAGCCCATCATCAGAGACCCTTCACTTACGTCGGGTTGGACTACTTCGGACCGTTGATCATCACAGCAGGACGAAGCCATCAGAAGAGATACGTCGCGTTATTCACGTGCCTGACCACACGAGCCATACACCTTGAACTTGTGGCATCGCTCAACACAGACTCGGCCATCATGGCACTAAGACGTATGATAGCGCGACGAGGATGTCCAACGCAACTATGGTCTGATAACGGAACAAACTTTCATGGCGCGGAAAAGGAACTACGAGCAGCCATCCTTGCTGCTACAGCAGAAGAAGCTTCAAGAAAAATGATCGACTGGCGATTCATCCCACCTGGGGCACCTTTCATGGGAGGCGCCTGGGAACGTATGGTGAGGTCAGTCAAGACAGCACTAGCCGCCACGCTTAACGAGCGATTTCCAAGCGAAGAAGTCCTACAGACGCTGCTCATCAAAGCCGAACACACCGTCAACAGCCGGCCACTTACACATGTATCTGTGAACTGCGAAGATCCTGAAGCTCTGACGCCAAACCATTTTCTACTAGGGGGTTCAGGACGCATCCCGGCGCCAGGAGATTTCAACGACAGCGACTTACGCCTACGAGCCAGTTGGCGTGCAGCCCAGAGACTTGCTGATATATTCTGGGCGAGATGGCTGAAGGAATATCTGCCAGAACTACGGAACCGCAGAGAACCACACACCAAAGGCACGATTCCCAAAGTCAATGATCTAGTACTGATCGTGGATGGTAATCTCCCAAGAAATATGTGGATCAGAGGACGCATCAGCGCTACTTTCCCCGGTCCAGATGGAGTGGTACGCACAGTGGACGTATCCACGAAAGGAGGTATCCTGAGACGTCCCGTGAAGAAGATAGTGGTGCTATCAATAGACCACGGCGAGCCTGCACCAGCTTCTACTACTGCGACGTCGGCAGCGGACGACGCACGGCGGGAGGAATGTGCAGGACGCCCAGCGATAGTTTAAATATTATATTCTAATTAGAATATCGGTTATTAGATCATAATGTAATAGAATCCAAGTTAGATTAATCGATAGAATATTATCATAAGTAATGTTGAATTTATGAGGAACTTTGTTATGATTGTACTAAAGTCAAGTCTAAAGCAGGAAAGAACCTGTCGAAACCTGCTCCCGTGACCCTCACTTTCTCCTCGTTTCTGATTGGTAGACCTTGAGTTATGCGTATACGCAAACTTTCTAATTTTAGCTAATTGGTGTATAGAACATTAGCACATAGCGCAACCCACACGAGTTACGCCCATGTGCCCGAGTATAAGTATAGGGCATATTGATCGATTCAGCATTCTGCTCCGACGCTCGCCCGCGACAGTCGTGCCGCTCCGCGCTCTCGATCGTTCCGTGCCTGAGTCATCGCTCCGTTCGTCACGCCCGCTGTGACGTCACTCGTAGTCGCCGACTACGACGCCTGGTCCGGATCCGCCTTTTTCGAGGCGGTGAAGGATATCGTGTTTCTCTAACAGAGATTGTCAAAACAATTTGGTTTGGCCCCTTCAGGGTAAAACCACAGTTTCGTGGTCCTTGGTTGGAAACCTCACGGTGTCAACAATACCAAGGGGGTGCTGACCCGACGCACCCGCTGATCCCCTTCAGGGTGAAGCAGTCAATTGGAGTCGAGTGCTAGGTTTTGGCCTTGGGGGATCTCCTAGTCAAACCTAGTTACTGAGTTCTCTTCACAGCATACACACCTAGTGTCGGTTGGGTGTATCTACCCCTTCGCACTAGACCCAATAGGGCCCGGTTCGCACATTAAGACTGGCGACCGGATTACAAGCTTAGGGCACACCATTAGGCACACACCTCCCTGCTATCCCCGCAGGGAGCGAACTCACCTCCGGGTCATTCCCGCCCGGAGGGTTAGGCAAATAGGGCCCCTCAGGCCACATCAGACGGCAACACAGCTACCGAGTTTGTCTGGGTTTCTCTTCTCGGTAGCGAAGTGTTAGGAGAAACTCCGGGGCAGGGCTCTTTGGGGACCGTCTGCTCGGGGAGCTCACGTTTGACGTGTCTCCTCGAGGCGCTTATGTTAGGGTTAGGAGATTAGGATGCCCACCATTGTCGCCTCCAATATGGAGGACATAGTGGAGGATCTCATGACCAAAGTAGAATCCCTAACGATTCGGTTAAATCGAACAACCGAGATATTAGGAAAGATCCTATTTAAAAACCCCGCCCTACAAAGGGAGTATGAGGAGGAGATTGACTCCATACCCCCCGCGGAGTTTCCCACCCCGCAGCCAGATTTAGGTCCCACCCCCGCGCCCATCGCAGATAGGTCCCCCTCCCCCCCAGACGTCGAAATGGACTCTGCGGAGGAGGAACAAGAAAAAGAGAGCTCGGAAGGCGAGCACTCGGAGCGCGCAGAAAGCATACACTCTGAGCGCTCGGAGCGAGCGGAGTCCGAGCACTCCTCCGACCAAACCTCTTCCTCCGACGAGTTTATCCTCGTCGAGGGAAAGAGGAAGAAGAGGTCGCAGGCCTCGTCCTCCACTCAGGCCCCTAAGGCCAAGAAACCCTCCCCTCCCGAGCCAGCACGCTTAGTGCAGAGCCAGCCCTCCACTTCCTCGGCCACTAGGCCCAGCCCTACCCAAACCCCAGTCGTCAGCGCCTCAGTGCGCAAGACAATCCCTCCCCCACCCATCTTCATCCATGACAAGGGGGCTTGGACAAACGTGTCCAAAGCGTGTGGCGAGCAACGCATCGCCTACACGAATGCCCGCGCCGTTCAGAACGGCATAAAAGTAGGGTTAGCGACAGCTAACGACCACCGCGCGCTTTCGAAGCTACTCAAGGCTCGAAATATCCCCCACCATACTTATACGCTCCATGAGAGCAAGCCCGTTCGGGTGGTCCTCTGCCGGATCCCCAGTGAGATCCCCACCACCGAGATCGTCTGCGACTTAGAGTCACAGAACATCCCGGTGATTGAGGTGCACCGTATGCACGGCAGAGGTGGCAGGGCGTCTAACAACGTCCTCGTCATCTGCCACCCCGTCTCCGAAGGTCCCCACCCCATCTTTGCGCTGAAGACTGTATGCAGTCTTTCAGGAATTCTCATAGAGAAGCCACACAAGAGCGGCACGGTAGGCCAATGCCACCGTTGCCAGTTATACGGCCACGCGCAACGGAATTGCTTCGGCAAACCCCGGTGCGTAAAGTGCCTGGGCGATCACGGCACCGCCGAGTGCAGTCGCCCAAAAGATAGGTCCCAATGCCCAGACCCGCCCAGCTGCGTGCTGTGCGGGCAATCTGGCCACTGTCTGAGCTCCCCCAGACCCTCAGTCCCCAGCGTCCAACTCCTTGGACGGCGGCGAATCACGCCCAAAACTTCCCGGCACTAAGGCCGAAAGTCCCTGGGCTGATGGATCAACCCATCATGCCCTCCGCTCCGGTTGTTGTGGCTTCTCAGCCTCCACCTCCTCCCCAGTCACTCCCTCGCTCGGAAGAGCCGGAACTCGATGCGTTCCTCATCCTTGGGAATACTTTCAGTTTCTTCCAGTCCCCCCGCGCCATCCAAATGGCAAAGGAGGTCGTGGCCTGCACTAGCATCAACTCCCTGATTCGGGTATACTCTAAGTATCCCGATGTCAAAAGTCATTTTGATAACCTTTTTAAACAGCCATAATGTATAACACGGCTAGTAAGAGATTAAAGCCCCGATCCCTAAAGCTAGGTTACTTCAATGCCAATGGCATCACCAATCAACGGGACGAGATCGCGACTTTCCTTCGCGATCATAGTCTCGACATCCTTCTGGTCCAAGAGACCTTCCTCAAACCCCACCTTAGGGATCCCAAGGTAGCCAACTACCGGCTAGTTAGGAACGATAGGACTAGATGCCACAGAGGTGGCACTCTAATATATTATAGGAACTCCCTGCACTGCATCCCTATGGATCCGCCGCCCCTTGCCCACTTAGAGGTATCCGTTTGCCGGCTAGGCATGACGGGCCATCCCTCTATCACAATAGTATCCGCGTATCTCCCACCGTACAACGACGTAGATTCAAATTCTTCGATAAACGCCTCACTACGAAGCGACCTTACAGCCCTTCTTGACATGAGTGACTCCGTCCTTATAGCGGGGGATCTCAATGCCAAACATCCCGCATGGTGTAGCCGTATTACCAACCTCCGTGGGAAGGTACTATACGACCTTTGCACACCTCTCCACATAGATATCATAGGTCCTATGCGGCCTACTCATTACCCGTTCGAGCCATCCCACTTGCCCGACGTACTCGACATTGCCCTCCTGAAGAATGTTAACTTACGTTTGCACTCTTTAGAGACGGTAGACGAACTTGACTCTGACCATAGACCGGTGATCTTGGAGTTAACTCCGAGATCGGGTCCCTATGACCCTAACCGCCCCCCTCCCACACAGATGATCACTGACTGGAGGAAAGTAGGCGAATTGCTGAAATCCAACACGTCTCCTCACCTGGACAAGATCCCCGACCACATCCAGTCCGCCGCCGACACGACGGCTGCGATCGACTCACTCACGGAGCACGTGCAATCTGTCTTGAACGACTGTTCAAAGGAGATTCCGGTGTCAGAGCACTGGCGCCGGAAACTCCCGGACGATGTACGGGCCCTGCTGACTGAGAAGAACGCAGCAGTCCGTGCCTACAGAGCTTTCCCCTGCCAGAATAACAAAACTTTCATGCGGTACTTACAGCGCAAAGTAAGTAACAGCATCAGAGAGTGGCGTGAAGCCGGCTGGGACAAGACCCTGAGCGAACTGGAACCCACCCACCATGCCTTCTGGCAACTTCAGAGGAATATGCGCGCCACTGAGGTTGCCTCAATGCCTCCCCTTATCCGCCCGGACAAAAGCATTGCCTTCGACGACGAAGACAAAGCCGAATGCCTAGCCGACAGCCTGGAGGCACAGTGCTCTCCCAGCTCCCAACCAGTCGACCCAGCCCACCTTGCCCACGTGGATGCTGAGGTCGAACGTAGATCTGCCCTACCCCCTGTCGAAGACCCTGATGCTCCCCTCCCCCCCGTCACGGAAGACGAGGTGGAGGAGATCATCAAGAAACTCAAACCTAGGAAAGCTCCCGGGACTGACAGACTGACCACTAGGGCACTTAAACTCCTCCCACGTACGATCATAGTCCTACTGGCTGCCATCTTCAATGGCGCCTTGTCCAACAACTTGTTTCCACAAGCTTGGAAAGAGGCTATAGTGATAGGTATCCCAAAACCCAAAAAGCCCAAGAACCTCCCGACTAGCTATAGACCCATTAGCCTGCTCAGCGCCCTCGGCAAGGTCTACGAGCGGATTATTCTTAATCGGCTCAAGGACTTTGTCGAGGCCAAGAGCCTAATCCCTAACGAACAGTTTGGCTTTAGAGCCCATCATTCCAGTGTCCACCAAGCCCACCGCATCGTAGAGCACATTAGTGGCTGCTTTCAACGCGGTCTGGTGACGGGGGCCCTATTCTTTGATATAGCGAAGGCTTTCGACAAAGTCTGGCACAATGGCTTAATTTACAAGCTTTACCAACTAGGTATGCCGGACCGTCTCGTGCTCATCATTCGAGACTTCCTGTCGAACCGCTCCTTCAGATATCGTATCGAAGGAGCGCTTTCCACTCCCCGCCCTATCAGAGCCGGCGTCCCTCAGGGCGCCGTGCTCTCCCCCCCACTCTTCACGCTATTCACTAGCGATATCCCCAAAAAGCCCCCAGTAGAGTTATCCCTATTTGCCGACGACACGGCCATCTACTACTCGGGACATAATCCCGTTAGCATCGCTCATACCCTCCAGACCTCAGCCAACGCACTAGGCGATTGGTTTAGGAAATGGAGGATTGAGGTAAATCCCGACAAAAGTCAAGCAGTCCTGTTTCGCAGGGCTCGCCAGCATAAACAATTCACCCCCCCTCGCCCGATCACTATGTTCGGCAAGCCAATCCCTTGGGAGAAGCGAGCCAAATACTTAGGTGTGATCCTCGACCAGTTCCTTAACTTCAGTGAGCACATAAAGTCGGTTCGCTCGCGAGCCGCTTTCGCTCTCGGTAGGCTCCACGCCCTGCTGAATAAACACAGCCAGCTCTCCCTTAAATGTAAAATCCGAATATACACGACATGCATACGTCCTATCATGACGTATGCCTGTCCGGTGTTTGCTCATGCCAGTCCCAATCATATCCATAGGATGCAAGTCATTCAGAACCGTTTTCTCCGAAAGGCCACGGGCGCGCCCTGGTTCTGTAGGAACGAGGATCTCCACGTAGACCTCAAACTCCCGACCATAAAGCAAGTGTTGAAACGCATGTCAGTGCGTTACTTCACCTCTGCTGATACCCACACTAACCCCCTGATCGTATCGGCCGCCCGATACAGACCCTCCAAGATTTCTCGGGTTCGTCGCCCGCGTAACATCCTAGACGAGCCTGACGACCCCACCACCATCCGACAAGAGAGCAGTAGGGAAACCAGCACTCTTAGAAAACACAAATACAGAACGCGTTCCTTATTCCGGCCTCGCCGACGAGGCCCATCGCGACGTCCGCGTACTTGTAATGAAAATCCTCCCCGACCTTTGCCAAACGAGCCAGCCCGCGATGCTGAGCCAGTAGCAATAAAAACTCCCGTAAATAATATGACCCAGCCTGTCCCTTTGCTGCCCTCCCAAAATGACCCCGCTATGCCGAGGCCCGTACTCCACAGGGAGTGCCCTTAGCGTGCGGTCATTAGCTTTAAGTAAACTTTAGTTTGTAAGCCCTGGCTGGGGGCCTTTAATTTATTAGAGGTCACCACAGGAAAGTCCGGTTAAGTAGACTCACAGCCTTAGTGTGCTGATCTACAAGTGGCCATTCATAAAAAAAAAAAAAAAAAAAAAAAAAAAAAATCGATTCAGCATCAGTTTGTGAATCCAGACCATATAGTGAACAAGTAAATAGTAAACAGTGAACAAGTAAATAGTAAAACAGTGAACAGTTGTCAGTAGTAAATAGTTTAATCCAGTATTTCAGTATAACCTAGTTTTCAGTCAGTAGTGAAACAGTGCTTAAAGTGAACAGTACAATTTAGTACCGAACAGTGTATAGTTTTCAGTAATAACTTTGTACCAGTAAATAAGTGAACAGTATATCTCAGTCTAAATAGTTATAGTAAGCTTGTGAACTTTAACAAGTTATTCAGAACAGTAACCAGTTGATATTTGTGAACCTTTAACTAGAAATAAGTTTGATCAAGTGTAAATAAATAATCTTCAAGTTTCGAAAGAGTTTTAATAACAAGTATCCTCCAATCCAGTGCAAATTAAATGTGAGATTAGATCCCTCACAGACTGACAGATCATAATGTAGTAGGGTACTCAGAAGCCGCTACAGAGTTCCACACCTTAGCTGTGTGCACTATTAATATGTTTATAACTACTGTTCAAGCACAAGTAGATCAAAATGATTTCATCAAAACCATACCAAAAAGAGTAAAAAACACCTGTAAGTATTTTGCGACTTCAATTGCCAACAGATTTCTAAACGGCAACCAATTTAAAGATACAAAAACACCCCAACTGAAAATAGCTCGACATTATATTTTCCGAAAAAAAGTCCACTCATTCCGCAAACCACTCGAATTCATCCGGTAATTTTCAGATAAGACTCTCTTGGCAATAAAATCAGTAACAAAGCATTGGTAGAACAGATTTTAATCTTGAAATTGGGAGGACAGCTGGGTCGGACTCCGTGTGCGTACTGTCGGTGTGTATTTATATTTGTCATAGATGTGTTTCCTTTTCCCTTCTCCCGGTCCGTGGATAGGTGACCGACATAACGAGATTCTCCGTGCTTCAGAAAGCTCGCTAAGCTGTCGGTTCCGGCTCGCATTAGTACATCTTCGACAGTCGATATGAGTAGTCAGAAGCCAGACAGTATGACACCAGTCTTGCCAGGGGGGGGGGGAGGTATCGTGTGATCCAACTACTGGGTTGTGGCGGTCAGGTACGCAGCCGCTCCATGTAACACACTAGCACTCAGATGCATCCAGTTACACTGGAAGCTAACACCAACATAGTTGGGAGGAGGCTAAGCAGACGATGATTTTTGGGCTGATTTTTGGGCTAAACATATTCGAAATATTTGCCATCGACACAATAAGAAGAAGAATCATACTTAATGAATGGGGTGAATAAGCATAAGAGTTCAACACGTATGTTCTAGTATGTTTCCTGAGGAAAACATATCTTTCTCCACGAGTGAAACCACGTCAGCAAGTTTAAAATAAGCTTAATATTTATTTAATCTATTAAATGTACTTGTATTGTGCGTCCAACTGAGTGGAATTGCCTGTCGGAATCTGTTTTCTGGTAGCTATAACCTAGGTATCTTTAACTCATGAGTGATTAGGTTACTTTTAGGATGCTTTTAGGTAAGTGTGCTTCATTTTCGACCACATCAACACTTACCATCAGGTAAGATGGTGGTCAAACGGTAGTCTACCATTACGAAAAAAAAACCACTAAATTAAAACAGGATAACAAAATAAAAAAATACATTAAATTTATTCAACTGTGTGGTTTCAAATTAACTAGACCTAATGGACTATTGATGTGATGTGGTTGCACATATGTAACTTAGCAATCAGGATTATCCTGAAGAAACAATTTCAGGCGTTCACGCTCTCGAACTATAAATAATAACAACATATATTATGTAGTTGAGAAAAGGCACTTTCTATCGAGCAAACTTAGAAACAGGGCATTCTGAGCATTCGTTTTAAAAGCAACAATGGATCCAAATATAACCTTCGTGCGTAGTAGTCAAGATTTTATTTTATATGACTTAATCTACCAGATGTTGTTCTGCACAAAACATATTATCCAATTGAAACGCCGCCTACTGGGATACGATTCCAGTAGATAAAAATCATCAATGAAAATGTTCTAGCCGTTTAGGAGGAGTTCAATGGCATACTGAAGAATGTGAATGTTCATATACTATAATAAAGTTTATTTCAGAAACAACTGGTTTTAACAAAAACCATTGCATAGATCTTCTTTTAAGTAAATATATACCTGTATATGGTATATATTACATGTTGTTAATATTATAGAGGTATTATAGAGAACATATCTCGCTAATACTGAGAAAAGATGAATACTAAACACACTTAGATAGAAATGTATAAAAAATACTATACAGGCAGACTTCGGCAAGGTGTTGGTTAACTTGCAAATATACTTCTAAAACATAGTAACAGCCTCACATCTGTTATATATATTAGGCACGAGTATAGCGTAAAGTTACACTGAACACGGAAGTTATTTCACTTTATATATTATATCCATGTGATGTTTATAGGTTACTCTAAGAGCCCGCGGATTCCCTCATGTAACAAGTTTTTGACAATAATAAATGTAGCCTAATCATTCAGGAATAATTAAACTTATAGGTGAAACAATTTTCAAAATCGGTTAAGTAGATCCAGATATTACTCACAAACTTTTCTGATATTAGTATTGTTACGCCAGTCGCTTAGTGAAGCACGTCGAGAAACTTCGACATAAATCTAGAAGTGTTCGAGACACTAACGCCATCTAGCGGCGAGTAGCAGGAACGAGTATATCTAGTCGAGACACTAACGCCATCAAGCGTCGAATAGCGGTACTGTGTACCTCGAGTAGCTTCCTGGAATATTCTGGGTGGTATAAACAGTGAGTCGATTTTATAAGAACGTTCTAGAGCTCATAGACCGGGGTATAAATAGATCGCAAAGGGGCGCAGAGAGTCAGTTACCCAGCTAGCCCTATTACCCAGCTAGCCCTATTCGTCGACGATACGGCTATCTATTATACCGGTCTTAAACCCGATGCCATCGCTCGCACTCTCCAAACTTCCGCAAACACTCTGGCCAAGTGGTTCCGAAAATGGAGAATCGAAGTCAATCCAGACAAAAGCCAGGCAGTCCTCTTTTCTAAACCGCAGATAAACCCACCCTCCCCTCGTCCGATTACCATATACGGCAAGCCGATCCCTTGGGAAAAGCAAGCCAAATACTTAGGCGTAGTCCTCGATAGACACCTCTCCTTCGCTGAGAACATAAAGCAGGCACGTTCGCGCGCCGCTTTTGCACTAGGTAGGCTCCACTTCATTCTTAGTTCCTGCAGCAAGTTATCACTCAGGTGCAAGCTGCGTATTTTCACCGCGGTCATCCGTCCCATCATGACCTACGCCTGCGTTGTTTTCGCACACGCAAAGCCCCACCTCCTCCACAAGATGCAGACCCTCCAAAACCGATTCCTCCGTAGAGTCACGGGAGCCCCCTTTTATGTTCGTAATGAGCTTCTTCACGTAGACCTCAAGATGCCCACCATCCAGCAGTTCATGAAACGCGTCTCCAAGCGTTTCTTTGAAACTTCAATCCAACATAGGACTCCCCTTATCGTATCGGCCGCCCAATACGAACCCTTGCGTATCTCTAAGATTCGCCGACCAAGGCATACCCTAGTCACTCCCGATGACGCAATCACCCTACTCCAAGAGAGCCGTAGGGAAACAAGTACAGTGGCACACAAACACAAAAACCGACCGTCCTTCCGTCCTCGCCGCCGAGGCCCGCCGCGACGTCCCCGTAATTGTCCGCCCCGACCCTTGCCAGAGCCAGCCCGCGACGCTGAGCCAGTAGCTTTAAATTCCCTTATTAATAATAATAATGATATGATCCAGCCTGTCCCTAGCTGCCCTCCCCCTGCGACGCCCTAAGCCGAGGTCCGTACCCCACGTGGGGTGCCCTTAGCGTGTAGTCGCCTAGTTTGTAAGTTTTTTTAATAAGCCCTGGCTGGAGGCTTTAATTAATATATTAATTAAGGCAACCACAGGCAAGCCCGGTTAAGCAGCCGACAACCTCAGAGGTTGACCTGCGAGAAGCCACTCACAAAAAAAAAACCGCAGAGTGTCAGTCTTATTACGAGGCGAATACGAGATATAATCGAAGCTTTACCAGTGAATTTCAGTGCGATTTAAGTGTGATCTAAGTGTTAAGTGACAAGTGTTGTGGTGCGAATAATTGTGTTAAATTTTTATTTTGTGTTTAATTAATTAAAGTGTTAATTTTGGTTTAATTGACGTTAATTATTTCTATCCTGAACCCCAGCTCGTAACAGTATAGATACAAGCATCCTATATAAGCGCAGGTATTCAGACACTATTATGAACAGCAATTTATACCTGAAGCCGGTCGCAAACGCATGCATAACACATTCATGAGTTTGTTGCTTATTATTTATTTTCACATTTCATCGATTGCTCTTTTGCCTTATCCTAATTTGATTGTTTGGTAATAAGAATTAAATTTCGAATATTTTTGTAAATTATCTTGTTAATAGTGCCAATTCTGAGAGCCCTGACACCTGTAACACAAGTTTAACCTTAGCTTGAATATCAGTGGTCTATAGCTCAGTGTAAACCTACAATTTATAAAATGATATGTTTTGATATTAGTGAGTAGTAACTATAATTTACGAAAACTCTTAAATTACAAAGAAATATGATATTATTATTTTTATGCAGCCACGAGCTCCTCCATGATTCATTCAGTTCGTATGAGTTTTATTTTTACGTGTTTCTTCCAAATTGTAACTTTCAATTTGTTTATAAGACATGTTTCCCTATCTATATACACGTATATCGCACGCTTAATAATAAACTGACCGATTACGTTTTAGGTCTAAAATGAGATAAGCAAACAAAGAAATTCATTTTAACGCCGTCTATCTTTCTATCTCGATTTTTTTTCGATATCTTGTTCCTAAAGCAAGATGCAACTTTATCCGTCTCTTTCACTCTCATACGTTTTCGCATAGATTTTTATAAGACAGTGGCGTAAACCACTATGCGTCGGACGCTGACATAGTGAACACGTGGAATTTTTATTTGAAAGTGGCCGATTAATAATTGTGTCTGTTTAGTGCAAAAATCTAAGGTAAGTTTTATTCAAATTATTTTTAAAACCATGACCCATTTTTTATTAAGTCTGTTTAGTACAAAAAATATCAACTTATTCGTGTTTCTTTTTAATTTTAGGTCTGTTTTATAGAAAAATATGACGAAATTATAGTGACTAACTATGTGTTAAGCCTGTTTTTCATAAAAAATCTTTCTTCTTCTATCTTCTCTTATAAAATCATAATATCCGTTATTTAATTGTCTGGTTTATGATGGGTATTTTGTCTCTATTCTTTTAATGTTAACATTAGATAAAAAGTGAATTTTAGATAAGAAAGTGACTCGTAAATTCTTTTAGGATGGCATTGAGGTCGAAGAAGATAATGGAACTGTTAAATTCGCAATCAGTGTCGGCTGCTGATCCTTCTACCAATGAAAACGAAGCTCCAATTAAAGATTTTTGAATCGGAGACTCAAGATGGCCATGAGTCTCCGATTCAAGATAGACCATCTGATCAACAAAAAGTACCGATGGCCTTAGTTCAAAATAGTTTAGTTCAAAATTCTGCAGCTAATCTTGTGGTAACGTTATATTTAATTTTATATTACTAACTAGTATTTGCGTGTTGCGCGAGGTGCAAGCACCTCGCGTGCTTGTGGTGGTGGATTGTTCACTTTTAAAACCCCTAAATTTAGTAAAATGTCAAACATAACCCTAACAGAGCAGCAGCTCCAAATTAAATTAATTAAACTCCAAACAAAGCCCAGTAGGGCTATTACGTATCTCTGTTGACAGCTCGAAATGATAGTAACAGTAGTGCTATTACGTATCTCTGTTGACAGCTCGAAATGATAGTAACTGGTCTCAGTGTCCATCAATTAACTAACAAAAGGTTAATTTCGTATTATGTATGACCAGTCGCGATCAAATATGACGTCATCAGTGCTCATCGTGGCTGATAGTCACCGTAACTCATTTTGAAAGACGCTTTCTTATCGATACTTTTGATATTGCGATTATGTAAGCATAGTGGATATCAAATTGATGACAACTGAGTTGAGTGGTCCGCTACGGAGGTCGCCGGCTCGCTTCGCTCGCCACCTCCCCCCTTCACTCCACTCAGGCCCTACGTACCACCGGACAGGTTTCGACGCCTACTATAATATTTGTTCAAACACCTAATGGCTATCTCTAACCGTTATGAAATTACAGCCTTTTCAGTTTTAGGGGAGGTTGGGGAGGGGAGGGCATGGCATAAAAAATTTGAAGGCCCGTTTATAGACAGTTTTTTCAGTAGTAAAAATCAAAATGAGGGAGGGATGATGGGGGGGAGATGGGGGGGTTTGCACAATTATTTTGACTAAAGCATTGCCCCTCTAAATGAATCTGAAAAAAAAAATCCAAGTCTCTTAATTTCCGAGATCCGCCTAAAGGGGGTGAGAAGGGGGGCAAGGGGGGCGACTTTGAAAAATGGTTTTTACTTTACCGAGCCTCCTCTATACGAATCCGTAAAAAAAATACGGGTCTCGTAGTTTCCGAGATACGATAGGGGGGGAGAAGCGGGGTTAAAAGGGGAGGTTTGGCACTTTTCCCCTAGGTTTGAGAGTTAGTTGTTTACGTATCTGTCAAAATATATCCACCTCCCCATCCACCATCTGGGAGAACAATTATGTCAATGAGTCAGTGGTAATTTAGCTTTATATAATGAAAAGTTAACTGAATTTAATTTTACTGAAGAATAAAACTACACTAATTTCTTATTACTACAGATAATATTTATTTTTTTTGTTACAGATGTTATCTGATATTACTAATAAACCTGAAAACCAGTCTTACTTGAATCTTCAGACCTTTTTTGAATCCGACGAACTTGCTTATCAAAAATGTGCTAGTCGGAAAAGAGACAGTGTAAATTACAATATCTCACCCGTAAACTCCAATGAATCAGACGCAGACGTTAGTGACCAAGATCCAACGTATGACCATCAAATTAAAAAAAGAAACTTTTTCCAGCATACCCTGTGTCGCGGCGTCTATCGTCATCTAGTTCTAGCAGCTCCTCGTCGTCAGAGTCATCTTCTAACAATTCTAAATCTGAGGCCAGGAAATTCTACACCCACTCATCAAGTCTTGAATATTTTTAACAATCTGGACACTACAGCTAATGAACAATCAATTGAGGTACAGGGAATAATACGAATTGAAGAGATTGAAGTAGGCCAAAGTAACATTGAAAATGAAATGGAGATTGGCAAGAAGAAAGGTAGGGAAGCGGACTAGTAATCCTAAAAAATGGAGACAAAACATAAACAAAGTACTAAGAAATACTGGAATTCTTATAAATCTAAGGGAAAAAAAACCGTACTACCTCGTGAAGTGAAGCAACCTTGCACAGATCGTTGCAGACTTAAATGTTCAGAAAAGTTAACATACGTTCAAAGGCAAGCTCTTTTTGACGCCTATTGGAATATTGGGGACGTTGATAAGCAGCGGTTGTTTATAAACTCTTGTATGTCCATCGTAACGCCTAGATATAAATACACAAACGCCATGCGTCCGAGGCAGAGCAATAAGGCTTTTCGCTTTATTATGGATGACAAACCCATCTGAGTTTGTAAAATATATAATTACAATTATTTATTAAATTTTTAACTAACATTAGTAAACTGAGTGTACAAAATTGATCTCTTCATTAGTAAGGAAGTAGGTACAATTCTATAATATTTAATATTATGATTATAAATATTAACTGTTGTCACTTACAAAGAAGTTTATATTAAGCTATAATTAGAATTTAGAATCACGTTTGGTTTCAGAGTTCAATTTTATATTCTAGTTTAAGTGGTTATACTGATTGAATACCAAATATTGCGGAAATAATTAGGTATTAGTCTCTTTATTGATATAAGGTAATCATTAGTGCATAGAAGCTAACTCAAGTTTTTATTTCATAGTTATTTTTTTTAGTTTGTATTAACTTTTTTATGTTTGGAACTTCAGTCGTGTATGTTTGATATTCGTAATCATCCCCATCCTCACCTTGCATGCATTGAACATCTCATGATCGGGCTACCGAGCAAAAACTACATAAAACTACATGTTATCAGTGCAGCCTATATACTACCATGGGCTACAACTGATCTTTATAGCGCTCACCTAGATCGATTACAGGATTCATTGAATGATCCTGATATATTAACTGTATTTATAGTAGGAGACTATAATCTCCCAGATATTTCGTGGGAGTGTCAAGATGGTGGCGCAGGGAAATATACTGGCATGACTTGCACTGGATATTCCCCCATATGTTCGCAGTTGCAACCGCTTATGTCAACACTTGATGCCTATCAATATAATGTCATACCAAATAGTAACGGTAAAATCTTGGACCTGTATATAAGTAATACTTTTAGCGCTGTAAGTCCCCTGTCAGACCCTTTATTACCAATAGATCCCTACCATCCTCCATTTGCTGCGATATCACCTATATATATGTCCACGCATAACCTGGAAAGGAAACCTTTGAAGAAATATAATTTTCGTAAAGCTAAGTATGATATCATTAATAAGTGTATTGATGAAGTTGATTGGTCAACTTTGCTTGACCCTCTCCCAGCTGAGGAAGCTGTGAAAACTATTTATGAGATGTTACATGACATAATTACGCCTAATATCCCTCAGGTTAGATCTCGGGCACCTGATTTTACTATTTGGTTTTCTCCCCATATTATCAAGATCTTCAAAAAGATACAGCGCTTTTGGATAAAATGGAAAAAAGTTATGAACATTAAAGATTATAATCTGTATTCAGAATATCGTTCGACGTTTAAAGAGGCATATAAGAGGTGTTATGCTACTTATATGAAATCTGTGGAGGATAATATTACTTGTAATATAAAATATTTTTGGACTTATATATCAAATCGGAAAAACAAATCAGGGTTACCCTCTACAATGCAATACCAAAATCTAGATCTAATCTCTGAATCTAGATTTGCAACATGTTTTCAGATTTCTTTTTATCGGTTTTTGAACCCAAATCTCCCTCTCTGTCATCGTGGACTCCGCCAACACACTGTGACCCGAAGGCCGATTTTGTTGGTGACCTACATATTGAGGAATCTAAAATACTCTCAGAGTTGAAACAACTCGATCCCTCGAAGGGAGCTGGCCCAGATGGCTATCCTGCCATGTTTTTTAAGTCCACTGCTGGTAGTATCTATAAACCATTATATATTTTACAACAAGTGTCTGAGCGAGGGTGTATTCCCTGAAATATGGAAAATTGCTAACATTACGCCTGTGCACAAAGGTGGCTCTAAACATGATGTTGAACAATATCGACCCATCTCCATTTTGTCGACCTTGTCAAAGGTTTTTGAAAGACTTGTGCATAATGAAGTTTACCCTATCTTGCATAACCTATAAAAAATGGTTTTTATCTACTATTAAAACAAATTTCATTTCAATTTGATAGAAAATTGTGCTAAATTGACTTTGTTGTTGATTTCATATTGTGCCAATATTACACAGTAAAAGACTTAAAATATAGAATTTTTTTTTAATATTTTAATACCAATATAGACTAAAAACATAGAAATGTAAAATATTTAGGTAGATATTTAATAAAATACAAACATAACACAAAATATGACATCAGTACTAGAATAATATACAATTGGCTTTAATAGTAAACAGACTTAAGTCTTGAACATAATTTTTAAAGCTTTAAAAATATAATAAAAATCAAAAATATCTTCCAAATATCTTTTCTGTATCAATAATCAGTTCATCAACTATTCCTACAATACATCATTTCATTATTATTATGCTTTTTCAGTGAGTTATAAGCCATTATGTTAGACAAGTCATGATTACCAAATCGTTTTATGCGATTTCCCAAAAAAACGTATTTTTTTAGTTAGGTCAGTCTATTATTAAGCGTGCGAATGATACAATCGTTAGGAACGCTTATGACACAAAGCCTAGCTGTCGGCGTGTGCTACCCTAACAATCGAATCAACATTGTTAGTAGAACTCGTTACGAGAGCGGTACTGGTGCCTCAAAGCTGAGATGTAGTGTACAAATTTTAAAAGACATTTCTTTTTTAAAAGCTAGCCCAATAGAGTTCATTGAGAAAAAGTAAGTTACTAAGAAAAGTGGCTGTGGTCAGGTCTCAGGGATTAACAAACCTCGATGATATTAATTATGCAGTCTAGGGTTCCGTAGTTCATTATAACGCCAAGTGCGAATCAGATAAGCTGGCCGAGAGTTCCGTACCATACTCTAATAAAAACAAACTACTCTGTCTTACACAAATAAAAACTTAATCTAAATATTTTCCAATGGAATTTGAGGTTAAATCTGGAAGTCTCGCATATAAAGGGCCTCGAAGTCACTTCGAATGAAACGGCCGAGCTTTCACCCACGCCTAGCTACGCCACTGGGGCTATCACAATTAAATCCATTGCTTGTGAATATGTTACTGGTTGGCAACGTGTTTACATCGCCACTAAATCAATGAAGTGGTTAAAAAGTACAGAAACTCTTGCGCGGCTTTCAAGTGATTTAATTTAATTGCCATTGTTTTCACACTCTCTCCCACTTTGAGGTAAATTACTTGGAAACGAATTTACCGCCATAGTAATAAATTCAGGAAAATAGCTTTACGTGACTATTTGAAACAGTGATGGTAGCTACTCGATATAATTGTTCACGTTTTTGTCACACTGGAAAAATAATTTGGTGTATTTTGAGCCTTATTACGACGCACATTCACACGTCATTTTATAAAGCTCATTTAAATTAAGTGAATGCGAGAACACTTTTGTGTGGACCTACTACCTCAATTTGTCTACATTACTATCCTCTCATACCTATAAAAACTGTTTTATCGAAATGTTAATAAAATCTGTTTTGAAAAGAGCAACCTTGGAGTTTCATGCTCGTGCATCTCCGTGGGAAACAATCAATTCGAATCATGCACTAGCTTCTGATGTTTTATAAGTATAAAAGTCTATGTGAAATAACATGCATTTTTATTAAATTTGGCACATACATTTATACACTGAAATTTGGATGATATTATCTAAGGGCTTGCAATGCATGACTGTGAGTATTTAAAGTTTGCTTTAACCAGTTTTCTCAAATTCAATCACAAAAGAAAAACATACAACACATTAGATTAGCCCATCATCTTGTATTCAGACCTAGGCTACCTACCCCTGGCTTCAAAGAGGTAAAATAACTACGATTATACACTTCGAAATTAATGAATAATTAATACAAGTTAATTATATTCGGTACTCGGTGCAGACTCGGCAGGAGTGCGACACAACAGAGCCGCAGCTCAGACAAGAGACGCGACGATCGATCGCTTCACAAGGACAATCGGGACGAGCTTTATTCATAGACATATTCGCCTATCGATGATATTAACTAACTGCGATCACCGGCGATTTCACCCGCGTTAATTTGAGGAAAAACCTATTAACATACATATATATAACTAGCCGTACTCCGCGTGTTCATTATTATATTTGTTACTTAAGATGATTACTCTATTACATTACTTTAAGAAGCTGTGTTACACTCCTCGTGTCCGCGCCTGCATATCATAAATGCGCATGTGTGCTACTTGATCATTCATTTATTGCGGAGACGATCATTGAAATCAAATGACGTCAAGGAGAAGGACGTGGTGTGGAGGTCAGACTGATAGGCAAGCGCTCCATGAAAACCAGTCAAAGTGGAAGCTGACCCCATATAGCTGGAAAAAGGCTAAGCAGATCTGACTTCCGCCACAGGATATTATTGTAGTAACACGAAACCACCTTGGTGAGACTGGTGATAGATTTTTCAGCTTCTAAATACCCGTTACGATTGACAAAGATTTTTATGTGATATGTTCGAACAACCACAAAGCGTTTTTGTGTTTCTTGGCCATCAAAGAAACCCATTTAAAAAACATAAAGTAATAAAATATAATAACCTCAACGACCCCAAGCCACGGCGGAAGTCAGAAATCAGAACAGCACGTGTATCAGGCTGCTGCCGCCGCCGCGACGACGCGCCGCACAGCCGAACAATTCAATAAACGACTCCACGCAATTCCCTATTCCGGTCACGTAGCACAGACTAAAAAAAAAAATAGTTTTTTCTCATGTTCCACAGGCAAAATTATTGAATATTATTTGTGAAATAATAAAATGGTTTTGACGCAGATTTTTTTGTTTAAAAAATATAACATAATTTTTGATGAATGAAATTTTCAATGCTTTTAACTGCAAAACTGGAGGTTTAAACCGGGCCTTTCGCAAAGAAGATTTCATTATAACACCAAATTTAACATACTGGTGCTCATCGAAACAACGGCAGATACGGCGCGCTACGGTACCGTCGCGTCGCGTCCGTCGCCATACGTCAGCTCAACACATCGAACAGCTACGGGCGAGACATCGCTCCGTGTCGCCCCACCTTACATCTAGCCAGCGGTAATCAACCAACCTTGAGGTATGAATACTACTACTAAAAATGCAAAAAGTGTGCAGATATAGTATCGGATGGCGCTATCTGTTCGAGCTGTCGCTTAACTTTTCACTTTCACTGTGTTAGCCTGTCGGAGGTCGGCTGCAGGAGATTGGGATCGGACCGACAGGGAACTTGGATTTGGCCAGAGTGTAAAAACATCCCTCAACTAAACTCCCCGAGACCTCAAATATCAGAGAAACCAAGTGCTTCTGATGACCCTTCTGTGAACGTTTTATCTCTTCAGAAGATCGAGTCGATAATTCAGACGCTCGTTAAGTTACCCGAACAGGTTGAGCAATTGCGTTCTGATTTGAATAACCTGACGACCAATTTAAAATGCCAAATCATTGATGAGTTAAATGCAAGATTTGAGCAAATTGAAGGGAAATTAGAAGTTATCGAGTCCCTTAAGAAGGAGCGAAATGTTTTAACGAATAAACTTAATAAGCAGGAAGAACGCTTTGGTAGTCTTGAAAAATCAATTAAAGACAGAGAGGAGCTAATTAAAACCCTACAGTTGAAGACGAGCGTCTTGGAAAGAGAATACAACCGTGGCCAACAGCAAAATCGATTCCTCAATATAGAAATAGTAGGAATACCAGAAAAATCTGATGAAGATCTGCCACAGTTGCTACTTAAAATAGCTACCTCAATCAACGCTAACATAACCAGAGACGACATAGAATTCATAATGGGAGTACAGCCACTGTACAATTCCAGGCGGGTAAACCAAAGAGAATCATTGCCAAATTGAGGAATATACACGCAAAAGACTGCATCATAGTCAATTTTCGGAAAATAAACAAATCCAAAGGCATTACCTCAACTGATCTCGGCTTCGAAGGCAACTCGACAAAAGTTTTTATAAACGAGCACCTTACAATAGCCAACAAAATCCTTCTTAACAATTGCCGCAAACGTGCAAAAGAACTAGATATCAAATATGTATGGGTAAAAAACTGTTCAGTCTATATGCGCTACAACGAAAAATCACCACCCGCTGCAATCACTTCGGAAGAAGATTTAGAGCAGTTTCTTACTGCAAAGTAATTTGCGTGCCTGTCCTGTATTCGGCAATGATTTGCCTTTTCATCTGTGTAATAATAACTAAATTCATAATGTTGAGTAATGTACGCTCACTCACAACTCACACACACTTTTCTAATAATAAACACAATCACACCCACACACAAAACAAATCAAGTAAATTACTGGCACTCATAGCGGCCCCTCCGTTGAGAACCACTGGCTCGCATCATAATGAAGTAGCACCGTTGGTCCACAACAACTGGCGACTCAAGTATTTGGTCAAACTATTTCCTAAGTACCCGCGCTTGTTTAATTATTTCCTTATTCTACATATATTTATAGTAGTACGGTTAATTATTTATTACGATATACCATGAATAAGCTAAGCATTTATTACCAGAATACGCGTGGACTTCGGACTAAACTTCCTTTGTTTTACCGGAATATAGAATCGCATAATTTTGACATTATTATTATTACGGAAAGTTGGCTATGTGACGGTATACTAGATACAGAAATTTGTGACAACCGGTACGATGTATTTCGATGCGATCGTCCTAGTGGTAGGAAAGGTGGCGGTGTTATGATCCTTATTAAACGTGCTTACTCTGCCTTGGTAAGGTCAGGCACACACAACGAATGTGTGGAATGTATTTGGGTCACGATTAAGAACAGTGGGTAAGGCTCAAATTTTATGCGCACTCTCTAAAAATACGCTGTCCGAGAGTTTGAAGAGTAGAGATAAAATATATAAAATAATAAATACCTGTTTAAATTAATAACACAAAAAAGTTGACTATTTCGACAACATGTCTATTTTTTTTCCATTTCAATATTCCAATTATATACCTACTTAATACTTGAAAATATAAAGGTCTAGGTTTGACTTCCATACAATTTGTTGATGTCCGTGTACGTAAACATCTCAAACTCTATTTTATTTATTCAAAAAACACGTAGCTTTTTTCAATTCGCATGCTTTATGGTCTTCAGGATATGTTTGGTATAGTTTTTAGTAAAATAAGTTTAATATTTATCGAAGCGTTTTGATTTTATCAAGTAATTTCAATATGTCCCAAATTTCAGTCCAGTGTGACACTTCAGTTGTGCAACGCGATAGCTTTTGATTTATCGACATTTAACCATAACTATTAGTGTTGCACACTAATGTAACACTAATAACTATCAAATTATTTTGGAATGCCAATACTGTTTCATGATATACGACTAACTTCAACGTGCTTCTGTCGTTTTGTTTTTGTGTCAGATTGAAAATCGTGACGGAACGTGTAGTGTGTCGTTAAGAAATTGTAAGTTTACTTTATTATATTTTCAAAATTTGAATGCTTTTCATGATTTATGATATTGAATTGTATCTATTACTTATTTGATTAATAAAATATAATATTAAAAATGAGTTGTACTGCACATTCTATGAATTATGATTTTTTTTTTATGATAGGTTATGTAGAATTTTTAATCCGTTGTGCGACGAATGACACGAAATTGTGTGCGTGTCACAACGGAAATTGTAAAGCTTCCCCATCGACTTTTTACAACATTAGCGGATATGAGTGGAGATGAAAAAAAAGTCGATCAGAAAGCAATGGCGAGATGCTAAACGCAATAAAAAAGATGAGAGGGAAGATAAGCAAGTCGTAGTTATTAATGATAATGGGCAACGTCGCAAATATCGCAGTAAACTACAATCTGAAACGATTTTACAAATGATGTGCATTATGCCTTATAAATTCCGTTGTACAACGTATTTTCTTTTGTAACACATTCCGTTGTAATTTCCATTGTGAGACTGCGCCAAAATTTTGAGCCTTACCCCAGTGTTTTTACAGATTCATCACAGAAAGGTGATTTACATTTAGGCGCGGTCTACATAACCCCTAACCATAATTCACCAAAACTACTAAAGGATTTTAATGAATCACTTCTTCATTATTATAATTTGAGCCCCAATGATATGTACCTAGTTGTCGGAGACTTTAACTTACCTTTCTTATCATGGTCAGTGGACGGACACAGTTGGAAATCTAAAAGCAATTCAGATTTATCTGAAGTCACAACGGAATTTCTTAACTGTTTGGATTTTATGAATATGTCTCAATACAACTTAAATCCCAATTGCTGTGGCAACGTCCTAGATCTTGTCATATCTAATATATCACTCGATTGCGCCTTAAGCGAGATATCGCTGGTAGACATAGACAAGTATCACACCCCACTTGAGCTTTGCATTGAAAACTGTCGCAGCAAACCGATGCCCTCTCAACCTAGACTTATAAAAAGTATTTTAAGGCAAATTTTGACAGAATTAATTCGGAGCTAGTTAGTGTAGACTGGGACAATCGTTTCAAACAACATAGTGTGGAAGAGTGCGTCGACATCCTTTATGCAACGTTATACTCGCTTATAGATTCTCACGTTCCAACAGTAAAAGTATCAGGACGTTACCGATATCCAAAATGGTACCCCCCGTCTTTAATAACCTGTATCAAAGAAAAATCTAAAGCACACAAAAGATGGAAAAAATTTAAATACCAAACGGACTATGCTGAATTCGCATTGCTAAGGTCTAGGGTAAAATTACTCCAAGAGGAGTCCTACGCTAAATATACTAACAGATGCGAGGAACAATTAATAAAATCACCTAAAGAATTTTGGAGGTACGTGAATAATAAAAGGAAATCATCTGGGTACCCTCGCAATATGGTTTATCAAGGTGTAACATACTCAAACGGTGACGACATATGTAATGCATTTAATAATTTTTTTCAAAGCGTCTTCATTCCTGCCAGCAGTCATAGCCCCCTGTGTTGCGAGGATGCCCCCCTGTCGAGCAGTACTCACCATATCGCCATTACACCCGAATCACTTAAAACCGTTTTCAAATTACTAGACACCAAGAAGGGAGCCGGTGCTGACGGAATACCGACGATTTTTATAAAAAATTGTGAGTTAGGTTTAACTTCTCCGCTCATGATCATTTACCAGCGATCTCTCGACGAGGGAACGTTCCCGCGTCAATGGCGCGAGGCCCAAATTGTACCAATCCACAAGAAAGGTTCCAAACGGGAAGTGTCTAATTACCGTGGTGTATCGCTATTAAACAACTTTGGGAAGATGTTCGAGAAAATTATATACGATCACATTTACAACGCAACTAAGCACTGTATTCCCGATTCTCAACACGGTTTCGTAAAATCTCGTACAGTTAACACCAATCTTCTAGAATTTACCAACTACGTTGTATCTGGTATGAGTGGCGGGGCCCACGTGGACGTAATATACACCGATTTCGAAAAAGCATTCGACCGTGTGGATTTCTGCATATTGATAAAAAAGCTAAACGCAGTAGGTATTAAGGGAAACTTGCTTAGGTGGATAGAATCTTACCTTAGAAATCGGCGGCAGGCCGTTATTATGTCAATCTATAATTCAATATTGCATTACTTCATGGGGTGGCGCTCTGAAAACAAATATACTGCCTCTTGAACGAGCACAAAGGACGATCTTAAAAGTAGCAACCTCCCGCCCCTTTCTCTTTCCTACATCCCAGTTATATAAATCCTGTAATGTACTAACAGTCCGTCAACTTTTCATCATGCACATAGTTCTAAAACAACATACAATGCTTACCTATAATTCGCACATTACTAACAAGAGGCGGAAAGATATAGTCTGCGTCTCACATCCGACCTCAAAATTTATCTTTACAAATCGATTTTTTTCGTTTTTAGGTCCACTATTGTACAATAGATTAAATAGAATCTTAAATATATATAACTTAAATTATTTTAGTTGTAAAAAAGCAACATGTAATTATTTACAAAATATGACATATGACCAGACGGAAGAGTTACTTGCAATATGCAAATAGAATGTAAAACACTAGGAACACATATTTAACTATTATTATCTAGATTTAGTTTTAGTTATTTCATGGATTATGTACCACTTAAGATAGTTTGTACTTCATCGCCTGAAGCACAGGTTTTTAACCTAGTACAGGCAAATATGTTAATTTTCCTTAATTTAATTAATTCTTAAGACTTATATTGTAACTGTATTTTGCACTATTTCTTAAATAAACAATTTATTATCGGCAGCTATCGTTCATATTATGTCGAAGTAACTTCCGGTGTACCCAGGGCTCCCTGATATCCCCCTGCTTTATAATATTTATTTATTTGACATAACGCAATGTTTTTCTCACTCTCAACATCTTCTGTACGCCGACGATAAAAAAAAATATTTAACATTGTAAATAACCCTAACGACTGTCAATTGATTCAATCTGACTTAGATAGACTTAGTGAATGCTACAAACTAAACAATATAAAGGTAAATACTAAGAAATGCCAAATAATATCCTTTACTAAAAAACGCAACCACATAAATTACAATTACTCTATCAGTAACGATATTATTCCGCGAGCATCACAGGTTAGAGATTTAGGAGTTATTCTAGACCAAAAATTAATGTTCTAGGAACACATTAACCACATAACCAGTAAAGCATACAAGTCACTAGGGTTCGTTATTCGTAACAGCGGGCAATTTAATAGTCCATTATGCTTAAAAACTCTATACTACTGTTATGTATGGAGCATACTTGAATCCGCAAGCGTTATATGGTGTCCGTTTTATAAAAAAATATATTGATCTCATAGAATCCATTCAACGTAAATTTATTAAACACTTAAATTATAAAACTAAAACCGTCATGCCAAGCTACCTGGACTCCTGTCGATATCACAAATTTAATACCTTGCAAGAGAGACGACAGTTAAATGATATGGTTTTATTATACGACATAATTAATAATAAATTTGACTGCCCACAATTGCTCAGCAATGTTCACTTTAACGTACCACTCAGCTCAGACGTACTAGACATACAACTCTGTTTGCTGTCCCTTCGTCCTCCACTAATTACCTAAAGATGTCACCGTTGTTGCGTCTACCCGCATTATTCAATGACAAGTTCTCAACACTTGACCCCTTCTGTACCACACGAAACCGTCTTTAGAAGGAGATAGTCAATATCCTTGGTCAAGGATCCGAATGATCTTCTTTTTGGAGACACAGGATGCTCAGTCATACCAGTAGTGCCAGTAAGATACACTCATACATACACACATCACCCATTCACACACATCCACACTATTCAGATACACTTACACATACACTGTAAATTATAATAACAGACATGTCTACTTCGTATTTAATCTACCTCTAATATCTGTGTACTTCATAATTGGCGTAACTTTTAAGTAAATGTTTTGATATCTGTACCTGCAAGCTGTGAAGCTACCTTTTATAAATAAATAAATAAAAGGCGGTAATTACTAAAGATTAGAATACACAGATTAAAGCACAGTTCGCAGGAGGCAGGCCGGTATTGTTTTCATTTCAATATGTGAGAAATGTGTTACATTGTGTCGGAGTGTGATACTGAGTATGTTCGTACATTGTACCCACATTATTCGACTATGCTGTTAAGGAACTTTGTATCATTCTGTTTGTAGTATTTGAGTTTCACTACCTTCATTTTATGTTGGAACACTAAGCTTTATTTGGGAAACGGAATTATTTTCTGTGTATTTAATTATATAGCATAATTAAAATGTTCTACATACAACATTGTTTTTAACTTTTGATAAATTACTAGCTCTGTAATGTCAAAGAAATTGAGAGCCATATTCTAAGCCGCCTCCATGTGTGTTAATGTATGTAGGTTGAAAACAGATAAGAAGAAAAAAAACGCAATCTAATATAAATAATAATCTAATTTTTTCAGAGTTATATCATATTTCCGTGGAGTAGGACTCTAACGACATATTGAATGACAAAATATTTTGTGTAGGCTCAAGGTCTGATGAGTATGACGGATGTCGCAGAACTTTCAACCGCAGCTCTTGTAACTTGGAGACCGTCTGCAGTGCAGTATGTGGTCGCCCGTTGTCGTGCAGGAGCAGCAGAGCCGAGCTGTTGTCCAATGCTGTTAGGAGACGTGCGATTTTCTCCAACATTGTGTTCAGTTCTTCACAGTACACATCTGCAGTAGTGCTCATCCCGTTTGGTAAGAAGCTGTGCGTGCGAAGTTAGACCACCAAACAGTAACCATCACTTTTCTAGGGGTCAGTTTCATTTAGGGAATTGTTTAGGAGCTGAAACATGACATCAATCACATATTCGGTATTTTTAGTAAAATTAGTACACGATTAGTTAACTTTTCACCTTACCAGAGGGCTGGCCTTTCTTCAGTCTTAGCATTACCATTCAACGTGGTAATGCAACAAATGATCAGACATTAGCCGAGAAAACAAAAAAAAAAAATTAGCAAAAAATAGAACCAATTTCCATATACAAAGCCAAAAATAACTTTAATTTCGGAAGGTGGTGTGAAAAAAAAAGAAAATCCCAAACCAATAACACCGACTTCCGAAATTAAAGTTATTTTTGGCTTTGTAGTGTTTTGATATGGAAGTCGATTCTATTTTTTGCTAAAAAATTTTTTTAAGATCGATCATAGAATTCTTTTTTCTATATTATTCATTTGTTTTATATAGTTAACGTTTTGTTTTCGTCAGATTTGTTTTTTTTTTTGTCATCATGGATATGTTAAAAATGTAATTATGGATCATGAACACCGTCGTGGCAGCAAAACGGTACAAGCGGCACGCAACATCAACGACGTTTACGCAACGAACACTTCAAACGAACTTGCCCACTTCCGTTCTGGAAATTTCGACCTGAAAAGTGAACCCCGTAGTCGTCCAAAAACTTTGGTGGACAATGACGAATTAAATGTGATTGTGGAAGCTGGTGATACATAATCTACGGCTGAATTAGCAGCAGCTTTTGACATTAGAATCAAAACAATATTACTCCATTTGCTTCAAATTGGCAAGTATGAAAGCTTTACTTATGGGTGCCCCACCAACTCAATGATCGCCAGCGCGAAGGACGCGTCCAGACGTGCCTTGCACTGCTCAACAGGCACACAAACGAAAGAATTCCCTAATAAAATTGATTCTGTTCGACAATCGCATGCGTTCAACATGTTGGTTGGACCCTGGTTCAGTACCTAAACGATTCCCTAAACGAAAACTGACCGCTGGAAAAGTGAATTTTCTAGAAAATTAAATTCTCGAGAGGCAGTACAAAATGACTTTGAAGAATTTGTTGCCTCCCGTCCAGCTGATTACTTCAAAAAATACATCAATAAACTACCACTGCGTTGGCAAAGATGTATCGATTGCATGGGTTATTACTTTGATTAGTAAAAATAAAAAAAATAGAAAAAAAAAACTTTCAATCATCAAGGTTAAGCCACGCTTCCTTGGAAAGTACAGTTAATCATTTTAATATTATGTATTAAACAATACTTTTCTTCACGGAAAGATTTTATTGAATAACTAGCAGTCGCTGCTGGCTTCGCTCTCGTAGACTTCATCACGATAAAAACATAACACTCCTTTTTTTGCAATCGGTTCAATTTAGGCTATAATCTTCCTCAGGCTACACACATACACACCAAGTTTCATCCAAATTCACCCAATTCTTTCGAAGAGCAACGCGATTAAACAAACAAACAAACTTTTATAATAATAGCTTTATAATATTAGTATCGATATGCCTTTTTATTTAGGAATTATCTTAGCTTCCTTTTGGGAACACTAATTGAATTTGTCTTAATGTCTATGGATAACATAAATTATTATATAACTTTATGGCCATAAAAAATACTGTTGCGCACTTTGTATACTAACACGCTGGATCTTTTGTTGTCTGATAAATTAAGAATAAGTAGTAACTATTTTTGCCTAGTGGCCAATCTTTACTTAATTCACTTGGCAAAAAGATGAACTTAAAAAGTCAGGTTTGAAACCGTAGGAAGCAAGCCTTACCCACGAGGCCATCGAAACATTTTAAACAATTTTTATTGTCTAAGGGTAAACGTCTCATCCTGTTCACAAACACTTTCAATTTCATCTGCTGTATAGAACCTCGAAACTTTTAGACATGTTCGAACTTGGCCGTGTGGTGACATCGCAGTCGCACGAGTTGGCAACCTCAACTTGCAATATGTTCAGACACGAGCTTTGTTCGCTACTAAACAGCCGTAACTTCTCAGTAAGCTTGTGTTTTCAAAGTGTGCTCAAATACTAGTAACATTAGTCAAAAATAATTGAGCTTGACGACTGCTATTTTTTAGCTTCGAGCTTCTCAGGAGTTAGATAACCTTCATCATATCATCTCCATTCCATTGCACCTAAATGTGAATTACCATTTTTATTATCCTGGGTGGGAAAATCATCATATGACTCCTTCCGCTGTGGGTGGAGCGGAAGGGAGTGTCAGACTTCTACTGACTAATAACCCACCCTGCTCCCTCTGTTGACCTTGCATTCCGCGGCCGCGGTGTTTCGGCGGAACTATTCCCGCAACCCCGTAAGGCAATGGCCCTATCGGGCCCCTTCAATGCTGCTGACTGCTCTTTGAGGCGCGCGCTGAACACGACGCGCTGCCGACCCGGGTCTTGTTCTTACCGGACGGTGAGCCCCAGATCTCAAAATCAGCAGCAATCCGGCAAGCAGGCTCAGCGCCTCACCGGAGATTGTGCGAAGTTCTAAGAATCTACCTATAGTTGACTTAAAAAAATGTACACTTAGTTTGCAATAAAAAAAATATTTGAATTTTGAACCTTATAACTGAGTAGGTACTTAATGCAAATAAAATAAAAAAAGTAGACCGCTAAATAATATAGTGGAAAAGACATCTCGGACTAATTTTTGGGATTCATACTAATTTACACATGCAACAATTTAGTTAGTTAATACTTTTTATGGAAAATAAAACTTATTAACTAAGTTGCTGGTTTAGACTATTATTACATTCAAATAAAATACCACACCGTTTTAAAATAGCTATACAAAAAAGCAAACAATACATTTATGTGTTTAAGCAGTCAGCCATGTGTCAAAATGCATGTGCATTTCAAAAGAGGTAATATTGAAGTTGGCTCATAGAATGTTCTCGTCCATTCAATACCGGCAATATACCAGTTTCCATAGTGTGTGCAGGTGTGCCACTGTGGAGACGGGTGTACACCATTGCTGGCCACTTGTAATCAGACGCTCCAGTGCCGCGGTGTGGCTGACTGAATAGACACTGATGTTGAATGGGTCTTTTATCGTGCGAGTCATATCCAGGCAAACTTGATACGGATCAATGCTCGCTTCGGATAAAAGTTCTGTATAGCTTGCTTACGGTATTTTGAAACTTTTCTCCAACTCAGTACTATTAGGAAAAATAGACTTTTAATGGAGGTTAGAAATATTTATAGAGGATGAACTTTGAACACCATACAAGTTGATATTTAATATGTTTTGAAATGGAAATAATGTCGGAAAGCGACAAAATAGATTAAAAAAAAAAGCTTATAAATAAAAACCACAGGATTGATTTACAAAATTCACCAATATAAAGCTGCTACATTTTAGTTTGAAAAATTGATTGATAAGATCGTCGCTCATACATAGACTGATCTCGGCAGACATTATTTAATCTTGAAGACCGACACATAAGGCTGTTATAGCCTAGGGCTCCTTACGCCATTAAAAATTATACAGTGAAACGCTTAATTAATAGTCGTATATTGTTATATTTTGCCTTAACACTATCTGTCACCTGACAGACCTTGAATAGACCGAGATACCTGATCTGCTTCTGGAGGGAGATTGGCTAGATGGAGAGATGGCCGTCATGGCTCACGCACAATGGTTCAAACCCAAGTTGCCAGTCCGAGTCCCCAGTCTAAGTGCGGAAACCAAACCCAACAAGAACATTATGAATGACAATTTTTTTGCATTCTTCTAAATTCATTTAGGATTTGCCCCAATAAGGTTTATAGGTCATATCATGACAAAGTTAAATTTTACTTCCTAATTTTATTGTATACTTTCAAAACTCGCAAAGTAAGTTTATATCCGAGTCTTAGGATTATAATATAACAGTAATCTTTCAGATATGTTTAGAACCTTAATCAGAATAAAGTGCGGGTACGTGTGTGAACTCAGCATAAGTTGTAGTAAGTATATGTAGTAAATCCCGGTGAGCTCATAACTTCGGTACTCAGCTGATGGACTAGTTAACTTCGCGCAAGTTTGGAAAGAGTTGCTTCACACAGTTGCTCCTCGGCTCGAGATACAAGACTTACGAAGGGTTTGAAATAATATTATAAGTTTGTGTTTCTTCTAAGGTAGTTGCTTTTGTGTTCGTATTAATGTTTTGTGTCTTTAAGATAATGTATTAATGGTAACCTAATTTATTAACGCAGTTCTGTTTGATTTTATACTTAAGAAAATATTGGCATATAGATAACTAGCTTCTGTCCACGACTTCGTTTGCGTAGGAGGGTCTTCCCGCGTAAATCCCTATCCTGTGGGAATTCCGAGATAAAAGTAGCCTATGTATTCCAGGTTGTGTAATTTTTATGTGAAAGGAAAACAAACATCCATACATCTATGCATCCATCCTCACAAACTTTCGTATTTCTGATTTTAGTAAGAAGTAAGATAAGACATATTATCTTATCTTACTTCTCACTAATGTTCGAAATACGAAAGTATCCTTAGATACTAGAGGTTTCCAAGAGACCGAAGTAAAAAATGGTCATAACATAAACTATATCTAATGCACCACTGTATAAAAATATTTCTTTCTTCTGTACTCCTTTTGCACATAAACTATAACTGTGCCAAATTTCATACTTTTTCTACGCGTAATTTCCGTAAAAAGGGTCAAAATTTTTGCTCCACGTATTATTATATGAATAGACAGATGATTTGACTTATACTATAATACATAAAAATTCAACGACTAACAAATCTATCACAGGAGCACTTCGTGCTACGACCAACGTGCTACGAGCTACGGCTTGCTACGAGCTACGCTTGTACGTCGAACCTATACACGCTTTTCAATCGTATTCATATATTTTCCTCGTTTGATTGATAAAACCTGTGTTTGTTTATAATGTAACAAGTATTTCTATCAGGACAATAGTAACCGGATGACTTTTAATTTAAAGGAAGCTGACATAATTAACTCTTCAATTAATTTTATCAGTGTCGTCCACAGGATAGCCCTTTTTTCGGGTGGGAAAATCATCGAACGACTTTATCCACTCCGGGTGGAGCGGAAAGGAGTGTTAGACTTGTACTGACTAAAAACCCACTCTTCTCCTTCAGCAGCCCTTGCTTTCTGGGGCCACGGTATTTCGTCTGAAAATTCCCGCAACCTGGCAGGCAAGGGGCCCCATCACTAGTTCTGACGTCTCTTTGCTGCGCGCGTGGAAGACGACGCACCGCTGACACAGGTCGGTCAGGATTCTATGATTGGGAATTGGCTTTAAACTTTTTTAGGGTTTCGTAGCCGAATGGCTAAAAACGGAACCCTTATAGTTTCGACATGTCTGTCCGTCTATTTGTCTGTCCGTCCGTCCGTATGTCACAGCCATTTTATTCCGAAACTATTAGGACTATACATGTCAAACTTCGTAGGTAGATGTATTCTGTGAACCGCTTTCCGATTTTAAAAGAAAATTTAAAAAATATTTAAAATAAAGCAATAAAGCTCCCAGCATACATGGAACTGAAACTGAAAATATTTTCTTTCATGAAACCTATACGTGTGTGGTATCTATAGACAGGTATTTAAAAATGACATTAAGGTTTCTAAAATGACTTTTTCATAAAGTTAATTGTTTAAAAGATATACGCTTCCAAAGTGGTAAAATGTGTGTCCCCCCGTCTAACTTCTATAATAATGAAGTGAAAAATCTAAGTAAACCATATGTTGTAGATCTTAATGTAAACTTTCAATCAAAATTGGTTTGAACGAGATCGTGTCAGCAGTTTTTGAGATACAGTATATTTTATAAAACCGCAAATATAACTTTGTAATTCATACAAATACTATGAAAAACAAAGTTATTTGGCGTAGTTGTAAAAATTGTAAATAAGCTAGTTTTAAGAAATTTGTAAGGTTTTTATTTTTTTTTTTCAAATAAATATATTAAGTATATTATATTTATTATAGTTACTACGAAACCCTTCATGGGCGAGTCCGACTCGCACTTGGCCAATTTTTTTTAAATTTGTTTTCCCCTGTTACAATCCATCCGGTATAATAGGTTTTTTGTTTAATTTTCATTATTCAATTTACAATGCTTTAGTTTCTATCCTTCATTAGTGAAGTGTAATGTTCGCCTTTGTCAAGTTTATTTCTATATTTTATAAAGCTGCTTTGTGCAACTGGGAGAACACTGTTGACTCTTAGATTTGTTTTTCTATATTTTATTTGTAAGTTCATTGTGTTATGTTAGTTGGTCTTTACTGTCTTATATCTGAATGCATATCTATTCTATTAAACGTGTATATTACATACATTATATACATTGTGAATATTAATGATTTTTTAAAAAGAGTAACCATGGAGTTATTTGCCGGTTCTTTTCCATAGGAACGACTAATTTCGAACCTTGTACTATCTTCTGACAGTCTGTGTGAAATAAAATATTTTGAGTTTGAGTTATAATCCACCTCGCAGGCCTAATGCGGATTCGTATTGTTTCGGTCCTGGGATATGCCGTGTACGTCACATACATTAATTCATCGTTTTGAGAGCACTGCTGATCATAAATACACAAAGTAATGTGCATAGCCTGGGTACGAACTAACGACCTTTTCGTAAGTGGTGGTCAGTGAGCTACTAGTACTCACAATATACGTATTGATAACGTGTAACATATAGCCTTCATCTTGTATCTCCCAACCATGTCGGTGTCGGCATACAGTCAACTGGATGCAGCTGACTACTAGTGTTTTACATAAATCAACTTATCTGACCTTCACAACACATTATCTATCGCCTGTTTATCTGTCCTTGTTACCTGTTTAATTCAAAGCATGCGGTGTTTACCTTTAATTAGGTCCGCAGTATTATTAATTGTTTACTTACTAAACATCAATCATGTTTATTTGTAACATCTATTGTTGAACCATAAATAAATAACCCTTGGTAAACCAGTGTGAGATTGTTTATGCTTTACTATTGAAAAAAAATGTCTTTCCATTACGCCATGAAAATAGCCTTAAAATAGACGAAGAATTAATAATTAGGGTTGTGTCTCCCAACCCTCGCAATAGTGCTGTGCCATCTGATTACACGCCAACATGCCTTGTTTTGTATGTGTGTGTGTGTAAGCGTGACACACACATATCCAAGAGAGATAATGTGTTTAGTGTGTGGGCCGTGGTCACGTTGACGTCACGGTGGTTTACCGTTTACAGATAGCGAAGGCCCTTATGATTTGATATCAAGTGAAAATAGACAACTAGGCCGTATTCACAGACGGTTTATTTATTAAAACATTATGCAACACATATCGCCTCATCGCCTATCTTATAAATATATAGCCTATATCACAGCAGTTTTTGATTTTTTTAAGTAGAAAATAGTGAGAAAATCTTCAAATAATAATCCTCCCGCTCGGGGTGGTAGGGAGTAAGTAAGTAAGTAAGTAAATTGTTTATTTCTCGCCACAATACAATGGTTTTGTACATTAACAATATATTACAAATAATATAAAAACACATTGTGAGAGACTGGTGCCTAAGCTAGGCTCATGGCCTGTATTTCAGGACACCAGGCCTCCTCCTTAATTATTTAAAATTTACAAATTTGTGCATAGAATAGTTTACAATAGATTATGGTCGAAAATTATATAACACAGAAAACGAAATCACAAATCAAAAAATAAAATAACAATAAAACTATACAAAAAATAATTTAAAAAAAAATAATAATAATGGACAAAGATGTGTGTGAGCGAGCGAGTGCGTTAGATTGTGTGTGTGTGCGTGGATTAGAGTGAATGTGCGTGTGTGTGTGTGTGTGTTTGAATGAGAGTCAGGCCTATACTAGTACAGCAAACAGTTCCTCTGTATCGTCATAACTTAACGCCTGTAGCCAGGTAGTTACTTTCATTTTGCACTTTGTCTTCTTGAGTTGATATATCGACAGGATTCTGTTAATTTTGTTATACAGATAAGGACCTAGGTAACAAAAGTAGCGTCTGGAATGCATGGTGGTAAGTTTCAATTGGCTTCTACCTACAGGATTATAGCGCCTTTTGTCACAGGACAGAATTGGAGTATACTCAAGAAGACTGTGCTGCATCAGAATAGTCTGCTGGATGAATATCTGGCGCACAGTCAGAACTTTTGCCTTCTTGTAAAGAAGTGTGGTAGGATATCTGAAGGGCAGAAACAAGGACACCTTTAATATTGCTCTCTGAGCTCTCTCTAGTTGAAGCAGAGTGGTCTTGGGTGCACCACCCCAGGAGGTAATGCAGTAGTTTAGTAGGGACTGAGCGAGTGCATAGTATACGGCTCTCTTTAATTTATCATCCGCTACATCTCTCAGGGTCTTAAAGACGTATATCAGTTTGCGCATCCTACCACTAAGTGTAGATATGTGATCTTGGAAACGCAGGCTACTATCCACTATTATCCCAAGGTATTTTACCGAGTCAGCTTTCTGGAGATGCATGCAGGAGCAAGTGGTGTTGTGAGGCTTGGGACAGGAGTGAGCTATAAGGGAATGCTGTGTCGTCGAGTTTGGTGCTGTCCTATGTGTGATTGCAAAAGTGAGATAGTGTGTTTTTGTTGTATTTAAAGTGAGTATATTATTTTGCAACCAGTCCGATACAATATTAAAACCCGATTGTGCATGTTTAAAAACATCACTCCATGTGCTGGCATTAAATAGAAGGACAGTGTCATCTGCGAAGGTAATTACTTTGCCCTTTGGAAGAGTGAGCAAACCCAGGTCGTTTATGTAGATGAGGAACATTGTCGGGCCAATCATGCTACCTTGCGGCACACCATAGGTGACCAAACGCTCATCACTGATTTGCTCATCCACCTTAACGCACTGGGTACGCTTACTCAGATAGTCCTCAAAAAGCTTGAGTAGATTCCCTCTAATCCCAAGGCGATCCATTTTCTCAATGAGAATGGAGACAGAAACCGTGTCAAAGGCTTTGGCAAGATCCAGGAAGATTCCAATAACCTTCTGACCTTTATCTAGGTTGGTGATAATATGGTTAGTAAGGTCATGAACAGCATCAGAGGTTGACCTGCCAGCTCTAAACCCGTACTGAGACGGAGAAATTATATTGTTCTTGGTCAAATAGTCTACGAGTCTGTGGTTCATAATCCGTTCAAGTACCTTAGACAGGGTAGGCAACACAGCTATGGGTCTGTAGTTGCTAACACAGCTTCTGTCTCCATTTTTGAATATTGGGTGTATTATAGATTTTTTAAACGCCTTAGGGAATTGTCCAGTGTCGAGTGAGAGGTTGCAAACATAAGTTAGAGGTGGGACAATCAAAGCTATATGTTTCTTTAAAAGATTACTAGATATCCGGTCCCATCCCGCGGCACACTCACTGCGAATTATGTTTGCAACCTCTACTTCATCCGCGGGTAAAAATGCCATAGATTTTGAATTATTATCGTGTATAACAGACACTGGTGGTCTGGGCGTGCTGGTGTTATTGATTTTTTCAGCAAGGTTTTTACCAATGTCTGCAAAGAAGTTATTTATTTGGTTAACAGAGCCTAGCGGTGTGGAAGATATCTTGAGCAGTTCTTGTCTGTTGTCTCTTTTTTTTACCCTATTCGTTATTGTATTTATGGCTGTCCATAATTGCTTTGTGTTGTTACCTGCCTCAGTTATGCATGCTTTGTCATAAGCAGTTTTCGCTTGCTTCATTATTTTATTACAGTAATTTCTGTACCTTGTAAAAGTCGTTTTTAGGATAGAGTTGTCAGGATCATTTCCTGATTTTTTCTTTAAGTGATCTCTGTGCCGAATACAACGTAGGAGGCCTGGGGTGATCCAATCTTTCAATATTTTTTTTACGATTAGGGACTTTGATTACTTTCGTGTTTTTCTCAATCGTCTGTGTGATTAGGCTAATCATTAGGTCAGCCGCGAGGTGTGGGTTTTCCATTTTATATATAGGCTCAAAATCAATAAGTTCCAGATCAGCATCTAGTTGTTCGTGGTTGATGCTATAGGCAGTTTTCTTTGCGCGTAGTTTAGGTATAATTTTTGTAAGATATAACAAGACGGTGTCGTGATCGGTTACTGAGGAATGAGCTACTAAGGTGAAGGCAGGTAGATTAGTTTTTAAACCGACATGGTCTAAACATGCCTGAAGTCGGGTGGGCAGTGTGTGTGCAGGAAGAATACCGTGCGATGCAAGTAAGTTGAGGTAACTATTTTTGTTTGTGTCGTTAAACTGTGGATGGATATTTATATTTAAGTCCCCTGTAATAATAATATTTTTATAATTCGAAAGGCTGGTTAATACTATGTCAAGAGAATGAAGAAAGTTGTTGATAGTTCTATAGCCAGGAGGCCGGTATATAGATAGTAAGACTGAGTGTTGGTCAATTATTAGCTGGAGGCAATTTGCATCTTCAATTGCGGTTTCATTTACCGATACACTAAGGTCTTCCAGCACATAAACAACCACGCCCTCATTTTGAGAAAGATTTTTTTCTGTTTTAAAATACTTATAGCCCTGCAGGTTAGGGATGTGGTGCGTGCTTGGTAGCCAGCATTCTGTCAGTGAGATAATATCCCATTCCACTTTGGTCCTGGCAAGTATAGTATGTAAACCTGTTATATTTTTAGTTATGCTTCTAATGTTTTGATTTAGAATTTTGAGTGAGTGACAGGGCGAAAAATTAGGTGGAATGCAATTGTCCAGATCACACATCGATGAGTCAGACACAGAGATCGAGTCGATGTTTGATGTAATTTGCTCAGTGTTATCGAACATTGGGTCGTTTGAGGTTCAAAATTACTTTTTTACGATTACCATTTGTTTTGTTTTGGAGAGGGATAGTTGTGAGCATATTTATTAAGTTCACTATCAAGATACAAAAAAAAAATCTATTTGGTATGATTGGCCTATGCATGGAGTGTGTAAGTTGCACAATCCGGGTTCAAAGTAATATGTTGAAATGTGTAGTTTATGAAAGTTAAGGGTATTTGTTGGTAGTAAAGTTAGATGTTTAAATGTGTGACAGTAGCGGATAGGTGATGTAGTACGTGTGTTATTATTATAAGTAATTAGTATAAGTTTACAAAAAAATAGCAGACATAAAATTATGTAACGTAACAACAACATTTTATGACATCTGTATCCTAGTCACTTTTCGTTACGTAATTTAAAAAGATCTTCTTCCGTTTTAATAAGCCGACTAGGCTTACCATCTGTTTCTCGAACGTAGACCTTGCCATTTGCGATCCAGCATTGCTCATACGTGCTGCTTTTGATGAACTCTCTCGCTAGATAGTGGATGCGTTTCGTCATGGAGGTTAGGGCTTCGGAGACGTATAAAGGTTTTTCGGGTCCCTTTCCTTGCAAGATGGTGGTATTTAGGCACAGTGCACAACAGTTTCAACAGTCATAACAGTAATTAATTCTAACAGTGCACAACAGTTTAACAGTCGTAACAGTCAACAGTAATTCTTAACAGTCTACAACAGTTTTATAACATTGTATTTAGAATATAATAATTTATTTTATTAATAATTAATTAAACAGTTTTAAACAGTTAACAGTAACAGTCATTTCCTACTCTCTCTCAACATTAAACAGTAAACAGTACATGTATATGCTTGTGCCCGTACATTTTGGTGGAGGAGTGTCAGACTTCTACTGAATAAAAATGTACTGAGTTCGTTCAACTGCCCTTACGTTCCGGGGCCACGGTATCTTGTTAAAACATTCCTTAAACGTAGTGGGAATACAAAGAAGTGTAACAACAGAACATGATCAGCCTATAGATACCGTTCGCACTGCTGTGACGTAGGCCTCCTGCAGTTGCTGGGATATGCCTCCTGCAGTTGCTGGGATATGCCTCCTGCAGTTGCTGGGATATGCCTCCTGCAGTTGCTGGGATATGCCTCCTGCAGTTGCTGGTGTCTGCCAGTTTCCTCACGATGTTTTCCTACACGGTTTTGAGAGCAGTTGAGTAGTGATGATATAAATTTAACAAAGAATTGTGCCAGATACGTTTAGAACCAAAGATCTACATTTTGCAAGCTGGACCTGTACCCCAATGAACCACCACTGCTCCTTTTACTGTTATCGTATCACATAATCCTAATTCATGAAAATTATAATTAAATTCATCTGGAATCAAATAACTTTCCAATTCTTTCGGGACTTTTCGGGACACACTACCATAATTATTATGATGAAAGTCTTAAACGATATCGCTTTCCGAGTAGTTTGGGGATGTGAATAAAAAAGAGCATGTCATTTATTTGCCTACTTTGTGTTTTACAAAATATCTATTGTCGGTGAGCGGTGCAGAGGTGGGTCAGCTAACTTATGTCCTAATTGATGTATGCATGAATATACTACAGATTACGTGTTTTATTTATTTATTTGGAGATGTATCTTTACCGATCAATGCAGCCAATCTATTCGATTGGATGTCCGGAGCGAAGTCTTAGACTTAAATTGTCACGATTTCTTGCCTACTCATGTATGTCGTCGGTTTTTTATGATTTAAGTTCAAGGTACAAATAAATGGCTGTTGAGTGGTTCGGTGCGGTTGTGGCTTTGGTCCGTTTATATTTTACAGAAGTCTTGTATGCAGAGTGGTGGGAGCATAGAAATCTTATTTATTTTATCTATGGGTGGGAAGCCAGTGGTCCATTGAGTGGCCGAGTTTTTATGTTTGTTGAAAGTTGTAACTGAATCACACGGTTTATTTTTCACTGTTGTGAGAGCAGTGGTGAAGATGAAAATTACATGTCTCAGCAATTATAGTGCGAATGTGTACCTAGTTGCTCAGTATAGGTACCTAATCTATAACTATACATAAATGTCTTCGTAATTGCTCCTCCAGCTCTGAGTGGAGTGTAAAAGAGTGTCAAATTTTTACTAACTGAATACCTACTGAGTTCCTTTAATGGGCCTTGCATCCGGGGCTGCGGTACCTCATTAGAACATTCCGTAACCCGGCAGGATCTGTAGTTTCCCTCTACTTCTCTTTACCATACTTGTTATGATTCAGCAAAATATTTCGTGGTTACTCTGAATTGCGGTAAACGGTATTAATACGGTGCTCCCAGATCTACTCAGCATAACGAATTTATTATTCAAAATGGTTAATTTCATTTGAGCTTCAACACGCGGTTTTATTTAATGAATAAAAACCAGGCTGGCTCGTGACCACACATACACGCTCCATGAGAGCAAACCCGTACGTGTGGTCCTCTGCCGGATCCCTAGTGAGATCCCCACCACCGAGATCGTCTGCGACTTAGAGTCCCAGAACATCCCGGTGATTGAGGTGCACCATATGCACGGCAGAGGAGGCAAGGCGTCTAACAACGTCCTCGTCATCAGCCATCCCACCTCCGAAGGTCCCCACTCCATCTTTTCCCTAAAAACGGTATGCAGTCTGTCGGGCATACTCATAGAGAAGCCACACAAAAGTGGCACGGTAGGCCAATGCCACCGTTGCCAGCTTTACGGGCATGCACAGAGGAATTGCTTCGGCAAACCTCGGTGCGTAAAGTGCCTGGGCGATCACGGCACCGCCGAGTGCAATCGCCCAAAAGATAGGTCCCAATGCCCAGACCCGCCCAGCTGAGTGCTGTTCGGGCAATCTGGCGACCCTGCAAACTACCGAGGCTGTCCGAAAGCCCCGAAAACCTCCGCCCCAAAACTGGCAACGCGAGCTAGTGCACGCCAGGGACGAGAGTGTCCTACACTCTCGTCTGAGCTCCCCCAGACCCTCAGTCCCCAGCGTCCAACTCCTTGGACGGCGGCGAATCACGCCCAATACTTCCCGGCACTAAGGCCGAAAGTCCCAGGGCTGATGGATCAACCCATCACGCCCCCCGCTCCGGTCGTTGTGGCTTCTCAGCCTCCTCCTCCCCAGTCACCCCCTCGCTCGGATGAGCCGGAACTCGATCCGTTCCTCATCCTAGCGAATACATTCCAATTCTTCCAGTCCCCCCGCGCCATCCAAATGGCAACGGAGGTCGTGGCCTGCCGTAGTATTGAATCCCTGATTCAGGTATACCGTAAGTATCCTGACGTCAAAAGCCATTTTGCCAACCTTTTTAAACAACAATAATGTATAACACGGCTAGTAAGAGATTAAAGCCCCGATCCCTAAAGCTAGGTTATTTCAATGCCAATGGCATCAGCAATCTACGGGACGAGATCGCGACTTTCCTTCGCGACCATCGTCTCGACGTTCTTCTGGTCCAAGAGACCTTTCTCAAACCCCACCTTAGGGATCCTAGGATAGCTAATTACCGGTTAGTTAGGAACGATAGGACTAGATGCCACAAAGGTGGCATTCTAATATACTATAGGAACTCCCTGCACTGCATCCCTATGGATCCGCCGCCCCTTGCCTACTTAGAGGTATCCGTTTGCCGGCTAGGCATGACGGGCCATCCCTCTATCACAATAGTATCCGCGTATCTCCCACCGTACAACGATGTAGATTCAAATTCTTCGGTAAACGCCTCACTTCGAAGCGACCTTACCGCACTTCTTGACATGAGTGACTCCGTCCTTATGGCGGGGGATCTCAATGCCAAACATCCCGCATGGTGTAGTCGTATTACCAACCCCCGTGGGAAGGTACTATACGACCTTTGCACACCTCTCCACATAGATATCATAGGTCCTATGCGGCCTACTCATTACCCGTTCGAGCCATCCCACTTGCCCGACGTACTCGACATTGGCCTCCTGAAGAACGTGAACTTTTGCAGGTTTTCGGGGCTTTCGGACAGCCTCGGTAGTTTGCAGGGTCGCCGGATTGCCCGAACAGCACTCAACTGGGCGGGTCTGGGCATTGGGACCTATCTTTTGGGCGTTTGCACTCTTTAGAGACGGTAGACGAACTTGACTCTGACCATAGACCGGTGATCTTGGAGTTAACTCCAAGATCGGGTCCCTATGACCCTAACCGCCCCCCTCCCACACAGGTGATCACTGACTGGAGGAAAGTAGGCGACTTGCTGAAATCCAACACGTCACCTCACCTGGACAAGATCCCCGACCACATCCAGTCCGCCACCGACACGACGGCTGCGATCGACTCACTCACGGAGCACGTACAATCTGTCCTGAACGACTGTTCAAAGGAGATTCTGGTGTCAGAGCACTGGCGCCGGAAACTCCCGGACGATGTACGGGCCCTGCTGACTGAGAAGAACGCAGCAGTCCGTGCCTACAGAGCTTTCCCCTGCCAGCATAACAAAACTTTCATGCGGTACTTACAGCGCAAATTAAGTAACAGCATCAGAGAGTGGCGTGAAGCCGGCTGGGTCAAGACCCTGAGTGAACTGGAACCCACCCACCTTGCCTTCTCGCAACTTCAGAGGAGTATGCGTGCCACTGAGGTTACCACAATGCCTCCTCCGCCCAGACCAAAGCATTGCCTTCGACGACGAAGACAAAGCCGTATGCCTAGCCGACAGCCTGGAGGCCCAGTGCTCTCCCAGCTCTCAACCAGTCGACCCAGCCCACCTTGCCCACGTGGATGCTGAGGTCGAACATAGGTCTGCCCTACCCCCTGTCGAGGACCCTGATGCTCCCCTCCCCCCCGTCACGGAAGACGAGGTGGAGGAGATCATCAAGAAACTCAAACCTAGGAAAGCTCCCGGGACTGACAGACTGACCACAAGGGCACTTAAACTCCTCCCACGCACGATCATAGTCCTACTGGCTGCCATCTTCAATGGCGCCATGTCCAACAACTTGTTTCCGCAAGCTTGGAAAGAGGCTATAGTAATAGGCATCCCAAAACCCAATAAGCCCAAGTCCTCCCCGAATAGTTATCGTCCCATTAGTCTGCTCAGTGCCGGATTATTCTTAGAGCAGCGGATTATTCTTAATCGGCTTAAGGACTTTGTCGAGGCAAAGAGCCTAATCCCTAACGAGCAGTTTGGCTTTAGAGCCCATCATTCCAGTGTCCACCAAGCCCACCGCATCGTAGAGCACATTAGCGGCCGCTTTCAACGCGGTCTGATGACGGGGGCCCTATTCTTCGACATAGCGAAGGCTTTCGACAAAGTCTGGCACAATGGCTTAATTTATAAGCTTTACCAACTAGGTGTGCCGGACCGTCTCGTGCTCATCATTCGAGACTTTCTGTCGAACCGCTCCTTTAGATATCGTATCGAAGGAGCGCTTTCCACTCCCCGCCCTATCAGAGCCGGCGTCCTTCAGGGCGCCGTGCTCTCTCCCCCACTCTTCACGCTATTCACTAGCGACATCCCCAACAGCCCTCCAGTAGAGTTATCCCTATTTGCCGACGACACGGCCATCTATTACTCGGGAAAAAGTCCCGATTGCATCGCTCATACCCTCCAGACCTCAGCCAACGCACTAGGCGATTGGTTTAGGAAATGGAGGATTGAGGTAAACTCCGACAAAAGTCAAGCAGTCCTGTTTCGCAGGGCTCGCCATAGACAGCCCACCCTCCCCCGCCCGATCACTATGTTTGGCAAGCCGATCCCTTGGGAGAAGCGAGCCAAATACTTAGGTATAATCTTAGACCAGTTCCTTAACTTCACTGAGCACATAAAGAAGGTTCGCTCGCGAGCCGCTTTCGCTCTCGGTAGGCTCCACTCCTTGCTAAATAAACACAGTAAGCTCTCCCTTAGGTGTAAAATCCGAATTTACACGACGTGCATACGTCCTATCATGACGTACGCCTGTCCGGTGTTTGCCCATGCCAGTCCGGCCCAGATCCATAGGATGCAGGTCCTTTAGAACCGGTTTCTCCGAAAGGCCACGGGCGCGCCCTGGTTCTTGAGGAATGAGGATCTCCACGTAGACCTCAAACTCCCAACCATAAAGCAAGTGTTGAAACGCATGTCAGTGCGTTACTTCACCTCTGCTGATACCCACACCAACCCCCTGATCGTATCGGCCGCCCGATACAGACCCTCCCAAATTTCTCGGGTTCGTCGCCCACGTCACGTCCTAGACGAGCCCGACGACCCCACCACCATCCGACAAGAGAGCAGTAGGGAAACTAGCACTCTTAGAAAACACAGACACAAAACGCGTTCCGTATTCCGGCCTCGCCGACGAGGCCCATCGCGACGTCCACGTACTTGTAATGGAAATCCTCCCCGACCTTTGCCAAACGAGCCAGCCCGCGATGCTGAGCCAGTAGCAATAAATACTCCCGTAAATAATAATATGACCCAGCCTGTCCCTTTGCTGCCCTCCCCAAATGACCCCGCTATGCCGAGGCCCGTACTCCACAGGGAGTGCCCTTAGCGTGCGGTCATTAGCTTGTAAGTATATCTTAGTTTGTAAGCCCTGGCTGGGGGCCTTTAATTTATTAGAGGTCACCACAGGAAAGACCGGTTAAGTAGTACATTAGTCTTAGCGAGCTAAACTACGAGTGGCCCAACCTAAAAAACAAAAAAAAACTGGCTCGTGTCCACGGTATTTAATAAGCCCCCTCCGAACGAGATACACTCGTAAAAGTTTTTTTTCAATCCATTGTTGCAAGCAGATAATATCTTCTGTGTTCGCCACAAAGGGCCCCTTGTTAGTATGATGGCTTATTTTTCATTATTGTTTTGCTTTCTTTGAGCCATCCTTTGAACTGTATCTATTAAAACACTCGCCAGGGACACACGTATACAAACACATTTCTTTTCTTTTAATACCTTGACACAAAACAAAGAAGTCTCTTCATTATTGTTGTTTGAGCTGGGGACTATTCGGAAGAGAGAGGAAATAAAACAGTCAGTAATACAGTAGAGCAAACGTGTTTATTGGTTACCAAGTGTAATAAATATATAAACAACCCAGTTACAGTTGTCGAGGACGGTGAGGGAAGAGTGACAGTCGCTCCGAAGTAATACAACCTTCGAGGCGAAGTGACATACAAGTGAGGAGAGGTGATAACGTTATCGTAAGCAACGCGCCACACAACACGAGCGCACTCGTCGGAAATTCGGTTTCAAGCTCATCATTTTTGGGTTATGGACATTAAATAAGATGGTTTACACATTTTATAAATTTTTGTGACATCAAAGTTGTACTAAAAATTCATCAAATGAGGGTTTCTTGAAAAACGTTCACCGGGAGGCAGCACTGAGCACCTGTCAAACTTAAGATTTCGATATTTGTCAAATTAACGTCAATGTCATGTTGACGTTTGCAAAGATCTCTCGCCTCGGGTGGCGCCAGCTGGCGGTATGTAAGTACTTTCCAGAAAACCCTCTTTGTTACAAACTAAAAAGTAAGTAAAAGTTTAAATTTCTCTTTCGATGTTAAAGCGAACCTTTTAAGTGCTTAATAAACGTTCAATGAATGATTTTCTTAAATGCCCAATGCCCAAATGAAATCCATGCACACAACACTGTATGGGGCAGTAGTTTTTGTGCTATTTCAAGGTTGCTCTAATACAAATCAATGTTACATTATGATGAGTAATGCCAGTTTTTTATTGAATGCACATATGTCATATCCACTCTGTATGACTGGGTCTAAATTGTGAGCTATGCGGAGTATTCAGACGTAGCGGTTGGGTATGAGATTTAATTTGAAACTACACTTGGAAACAGTAAGCTCGTAACTTGAAATGGAAGCAGTACACACGAAATTCAGTAGACAGATAGATATATATACTCTTCATTGTACACCACAATATAAACAAAAAAGGACTAAAAAACTTAATATGCTGATACAATGGGAGGTTTTAGCAATATAAACGATCTTTTACAGAAAACCTTTGGATGGATTTGACACAGAAGGAGAAAATAAATATATACATACAATACAAAATTAATAAACTACCTACTCAAAGCTAACACATACAAATAATAACAATTTCAATGTGATAGAACTTTCACCATATTATTGAAAGAAGAAAGGGTCTTACTGATAAGTATGTGGAGTGGCTCGGTACCTCAAGCCTTAAGTTTACCGATGGCTTTACAGATTTTGCATGTATATTATAAAGAAACTTGAATTGTTTTCAAGATAAGTCGGGGTTTTAGAATTGAACACAACATTTTAAAGCAGAGACAAGATATAGATGTACTCGTATATTTTATTAATTTTTAAAAGAGAACTACCAGTGTGTATAATTCACATAACTAGTAATCTTGCTAACTCCTCCAACTAAGATAAATTTGCTTTTGTCTGAAGTGGGTTCACGGTAATAGTGTAATGGGTGGGGTTCGAACCCGCGACCTCTCGATCACAAGGCTCAAACCTCAGCCTTTTGTCGGTTTAGGATATTGATGTAGTTGTGTCTTGTTACGGTCTGCAGTGACTTTTGCAATGTTTAATTATGTGATGTAGCGTCAAGGAACACGGAGCTTGCCCGTGACATAGATCGCGTGGTAACTACGAAGACTTTCCCGAGATACATAAGTAAAGCCTGTGTGTTATTGCAAACTATAGGTATGTGTGCCAAGTTCAGTACTAATCATTTGAGCCAGTTTTACCTGATTGAAAGACAAACATACGAGAGGAGCTCATCGCTAAATACCAACAGGCGCACTGGTCGATGTTCAAGGTCAAGCAAGGCTTACCGAGGTCGGTTCCTAGATGGCTGACTATTAACATATTGAGATTTCTCCGTGACTTAGAGAACACGTTAAGGCGTTCGTTCCGGCGGTCACTTGTACATGTTTGTAAATCTTTACGAGTAGTCAGAAGCCGGACAATCTGACACTCCAGTCTTTAGAAGGGTTTATCGTTTTACCCAGGTACTGGATTGTGGAGAACACATGCAAACCTGAAAACATATACGTTACTTTTTATCTCGGAACTTCCACAGCATTGGGATTTACGCAAGAAAAACTTCCCACGCGAATAAACTCGTGGCCACAGATAGATAAATGATAGCAATAGTAATTTAAAATAAGATAAGCGTTGTTATAAAGTAGAATAATAACATAAGATCCTACGAATATTATAAATGCAAAACTTTGTAAGGATGTATCGATAATATATTCTACGCAAAAACTGCAGAATCGACTTTAACAAAACTTTACAATAATATAGTTCATCAGAATGAGACATAGGCTACTTTTTATGTCATTTATAGTTAGTGAGGAAACACCAACATCTTGTTTAAATTTACTAAAACAAAATTACGTATTAAAATGTTATTTGATAATCAATTTGCTAAATAAATATCGTACACTCAGTTATCACGATAAAATTTTGTATATTTCCAAACGAATGAGATCGCGAGCAATCGCTAGGATTGAGTATACAGTAAGTTGATATTTTTATTTCCCCGCTATCAATACGTAATGCCTCGCCTACATTCAGTTCGCCGGCGCCTCGCCTACGTAATGCGACCAGAGACAATAATTTACGAACACAATCATAATTTTGCTGCATCGTCGGCACTTTGGTTCTGTTTAGGTAACTTATATCATGTTCCGACGCTATTGACGGGCCTGTTGGTCTAGTGGTCAGTGACCCTGACTGCTATGCGTAAGGTCGTGGGTTCGATTCCCACCCAGGACAAGTGTTTGTGTGATGAGCACGATCATTTGTTCTTTGTCTGGGTGTAATTTATCTATAATATGTATGTATTTAGAAATATATATGTATGTTTATCAGTTGTCTAGTACTCATACCACAAGCTCTGCTTAGTTTCGGACTAGATGGCGTTGTGTGAAAGTTGTGGAATATCATTATTCGATATTACTTATTCGTCGAGTCAAGTTAAAGTTGAAGTTCGAAGCGTCGCGTCGATAGCTTAATGGGTAAGATGTCGGACTTGTGACGGAGAGATCACGGGTTCGAACCCCACCCATTACACTCCATGAACCCACTACAGACACAAGCATATTAAGCTTATGTGGAGGGGATAGTAATTTGAAAAATAAAATCAAACTACAGAAAAATATCTAGTGTTAAATCTGAAAGTGATGCAATAAAAATACAACATGGAAGAGTGCATGAGTTTGGTTTGCAGGTGGAAGGGCTGTGCTGAACCTGAATGCAAGATTGAACAATTGATTGGTTTTTGGTGGATTTAGCGCTGGATGTTTTTCTGTAGTACTCGATTAATAAATTATTTACTAAGTTATGGTGTTGGTTGATAAGAATAATAAAAGTCACACATTGAGTAAGATCAATTCCACAGGAATTTTGGAATAAAATGCACCTATCATCTTCTATCTTTCAGAGAAAGTCCCATTAAAATCGTCAAAGCCAAATAAACAGAAATACATACAAATCTTTCAAAAAGGTCATGTTTTATTATCGTGTAAATAACTATAATAAGCACTTGAGCAAAACACAGGTATTTTGAAACACAGGCAGACACTTCAATTTTATTTATACGTAGATGTGAAGATATGCTGAACAGATGAAGATTTGATTAAGCCACGAGCTCCTTAAAGTATATTAAGGTTTAAAAAACATCTGAGATGTTGTCGCCTGCTGATGTGCCCAAAAGACTGACAGCATTGCTACGTTATAAGGCCCATGAGTTGAAATTTAATAATATAACAAGAAATTAAAACGAACTATCGGACAAACTTTCTTTCGCTATAGATACGTATTGTAATATATTGATATACATAGTTCCGTCTCCATAGACACGTCGGCTAAATAAATCATAAGAGATCTCCCTACATCCCGTGCAGACGCTGTATACATTTGTGCACATGTAGCCGGACGATTTTTCGTATTTGCGTAATATGCTTAAACTTTGTATAATACTGACTGATCTCAGAGCCCTTATTTTAACGTATTTCTTTTTGGATTAAAGTTCTGCCTTTGGCTAGTCTGGTTTCTTTGATTTTTGTATGTACTCGTACACTCAGCGTCAAATTGATGCAAGTCTAAATGTTCAATGTGCTTTATTATTTTAATTATTTGCCTTTTTGGGGTACCGTATTAAAATGAGAAACCAATAAAGATGCGCTATGACCGCTTGTCATGTGTTATATGGAGCGACTGCCTATTTGAAATCCACAACACAGTATCTGGCTAACGCTAAACCCCTTAGCTAGGCTGTGTTATGAGTTGTGATTACTCTTAACACCTTTAAAAATTGAAACCCGGAGCTTTCAGAGGCACGGAGGGAACTCGATATGTCAAGATCCGCAGTCCGACCTCGGAGTGCGTTGCTTAACCTTGAATATAGACGCGTGCAGCTGTTACAGTTTAGCCTCGAACTCCTCAGATACCGAACTTGACCTTTATATTATACTGTAGCCATGAATAATCGTCCAATTAAGCCGCTCGACGAAGCCGCTGAAAGCGCCACAACGCAGCCATGCATAATTGAACGACGCTATCCATCAATATAATGACCGCGTGTTTATCCGAGTCATAATTAACACCATTAGGATCATACTATTGTAATCCGTTAGTCTGCCGATATGTCATTACAGGATTTGACGAACTTGAAGCCATATGTTAGGTCAGCAACGAGACCACTTACTGAGAAACACGTAATTTGTTTTGTGATTTGCTACTAATAACGTTCATTAAATTTCTGTGTATATTCAATCGATGCTGTTACATCTAGAGTCATGTTCATCTGCAGCCTGTTCCCAGCGGTGTCGGGATGCCTTCCACTCAGACTGGATGCAGCAGAGTAATAGTGTAAGTGATACTAATACTAAACATGGAGCTACTGCCTACCTGACCTTCACTTCTCAGTAGCCAGTTCACGAAATGGCAGCCGGACCCAACAGTATAACGTGCTCTCCGAGGTACGGGGGCACCTCCATATGTTATGATGGCCGCACACTCACGGACCGACCGTGTGGCTGTTGTTAGTTAGCCACGAGCTCCTCTTCGAGCTGGTAAGTATTAGGTGTGCTTTAAGTAATAACATGACTTCTTCATAACCAGCAACCAAGAATTGTTTAATTTTTACTCTGATATAAATAAACGGTCAATACTGATGTAGCAACTAAAACGAGAACTGCCTTATCAGAAAATGTGACAGGCCCATTTGATATTTTTTAAATTTTAGCGAAATCCCGAAAGTTTGCGTTTGTTGAAAACTCGTGTCTCGTGTCAAGGAGCTGTTTACTAAGAAATTTATTTTGAAATTAGAGAGAAATCTTAGCAGCTAACGTATTGGGGTGTTTTAAATGTCAGAGTTTAGGTAGTAACTAATTCAGTCGTAATAAAATTTACGTCATCTATCATTGGAGCTTTGGATGCAGCGCCACTCGCTTTTATTTTAATCAAATGTATAGCCCTAGATGGATGAAGCGAGCCGTGTGATGAGTGATGATGATCACACATACATATACTCATACATATTTGTTTATATTTTTGAAGATTCTGCATTGTTATTATGTATCTTGGTTTTTTTGTAATGGATGTAAAGTGTGATAAAACATTTTGGCTAAGTATGGTCTAAGCCAAAATGTTTTAAATAAAATCGGTAATGAAAATAAAGTGAAAAAATATGCAGTCCGTCATTTTGAACTATCTATAATAATATAATGTCATCAGAATTAAAGGACGACGACAATGTCAAGCTAAATATATCCTTTTAAAGCAACTGAACCCGGAGTCCTAAAGCTGCCTCGATCGCATATAATTACCATCCGTTATCCTGAGCAAGGAATCGAAGTCCTCCCGAGCGGGCATTCGCAGCTGATACTGATTACCGAGATCGTTTTAGATGGTATGGTAAGGTAAGAATCCTGCACTGCCTGGCCTTTACCCAAACGTACAAGCGCATTTGAATGTGTCCGCCCGATAACAAAAGAGGTATATAGGTATTAGAGATAGCAAAGATGTACTCGTACCTATACAGCAGAGGAAACATTTTTTTAAAATTCAATATTATATATTATTTATTTGATTTTATAATAATATATTACTCGCCAAACTTATCAGTTTGTAGCTGGCTTGCTTTGTGTCGCTCGTAACTTATAATTAAACCAACTACATTATTTTTCCTGATTTGATTCGGTTTCGTCTCCTGTAGGGGCTGACATGACATGATTGTGTCCCTGATCGGTTTGTCAACCATCACATACTCAATACGTTAAGCTTTGCTGTATTGCAAAAACAATATCACTGAATAATGGCCGGGTTAATCCCTCGCACAGCTAATAAGCACGCACTAATATTATTAGTCCCACAATTGCCTGTGATTAAGTAGCGGGCTGCCGCGGCCGGCTCTAAGTTGTGGGAATCTTTGCCCAGCTGTGGGATTAATGGCCATTTACGAGGTACCTTTGTTTCACCATATAATAGCGTGTTGCGGTCTAAATGTGATGATTATGTAAATGTACGCGTAGGAGTAAATTTTCTGTGTTATTTGCATGTGGAGTGGCTGGTTTGAGGCGTAGTTTTGTGGTTGTTTTTAGTTTTATCATCAGTTTAAACGCGTCTTTGTCATGGCTCTGTTAACTGAATTGAATGTGCATGATTGCAATTGTGTGGAATAAGATTATTATGAGATAATATAATACAACAGACGTATAACAACGTCTGCTGGATTATATTTTCTTATTTTTATAATTACCGTTTCAAAAATAAAAAAAAATCAATTCTGGCAAATTACTTAAGTAGGTACTGAGGCATAGTAAATACTCAAGTTTCACGTAAAACAAAATAGGCAAAAATAGTAATTACTGGCACTTCGTCTACGTGGTCTTCGTTATAATTTCAGCCTTCGGCACTCACCAATAATGCACCTTACTACAGATGAAAAATATTTATTTTGGATTGGCTACATACAAACTTAGAAACAAATTTTATATCTTTGTACTATTAGTATAGATTTCATGGTACACCTTTGATTCATTATAATTTGTAACTGGTTTGTTTATTCAAATAACATAACTCACAGTGGGAACAACAAAACTTATGCCTATGTTAGTAACTAAGCCGAATAGGTACTACTACCTACTCGTATATTAAGTATCATACGTTACAAACAGCACATCGTTATGCAATTCCAGTAGAAAATTTGCAGCACCGGATCACGATCGCGCAATCGAGTCAGCAGGAAATCATCTTTAGAATGCTGTTAGTGCTGTTCCGCATCCTGTGTACCAGGGATCTCTTACGCTACTTAGTAATGTAAAAGCAATCTACGCGTACTTCTGCAAACATCCCTGAAGAACTACAGAAACGGAGCAATCTCATCAGCACCCTAAACGCGATGTTATCTTGGACTTGAAGGGCGCCGTATGCCTTTAGTCTAAGATGAGCCCACAGACTACACATGTAGAATGAAGTACAATATGCACGGAACAATGCGACTTTGACTTCATTCAAAACAGCGACTGAAATGACCCCTGACTGATCCAGCGTGAGTGTGATCTTTGACTGTTTCAAACTTCATACACCACAGACACAACCTTTTATAACAACATTACAACATATTCTCAAACAACATGCACTTACCGGCGACATCGGATATAGTGGCGTTAGGCGCGCACTTCACGAAATCTGGGAAGAAGTTCACCATGATGATACCGCCATTTTCTTTCTGCAAAAGAAATAAACATGAGCTTACGATGAGCCAAGTGCGGAGATGGTAATGTTGTCTAATGTGCTGCAATACAAAGATAATACCAATACGTCTTTGTAAAGTGTGCATTCAGGGACATATTCATCTGCTTAGCTCTGTCCCAACAATGCTGGCGGTGGCTCCTAGTGTAACTGTGTGCAGCTGAGTACAACAGTTGTATATGGAGCAACTGCCTATTTGATCTCCCCAACTAAGTAGCTGGGTAACACGATACCCCTTGCTCAGACCAGCGTTAGTTTTAGGCTTCTGACTACCCGTAACGACTGTCAAAGATGTGTAAATGACAGCCGCGACCAACGGCTTGACGTGCTTTGCGAAGCACGGAGTAGCTCATGATGTTGCACCCAGCGCCCGACCTCAGTAAACGTCAAGCCACGACCTCCTCCTGGATAACAAGACTAAGGAAGGACTAAAGAAAATAGATAATGAAGGGTTACACAGACCAGGGAGTGAATAATATCATCAGGCACATTCCTCTTGTGGTTGCAGAGGCTGTAGACCGAAGAGTGAGAGAAGACGACGGGCGCTCGGGACAGGCGGATGGCGGCGCGCGTGGTGTTCTCCCCCACGTGAGACAGGTCCACGATCATGCCGAGTCGGTTCATCTCGCGGACCACTTTCTGCAGACAATGGAAGAGCTTGTAGAACTGAACATCTGGGTCATCTTGGCAGGTAGGTGTCGCTAGCCCCCAGCATTCTGAATATATTTGCTTGTATTGTTAGTTAAGGGTTTCCCTTAATTGCACGTCTAAGTACGAATGTTTATTACAAACTACGTGTGTGTGTCGCAGTTTTTCCTGCCTAAATCCCGGTCTAGGTGCAGGAATTCCAGGAATATGTATGTATAGACATGTTTTAACGTAACTTCAACATGTCTAAATAAGATTTATTTTTCAAATTGGAAATGGATGTGAATATTTACTCAACTGTACTTCTAACAAGTCAGCGAAATTATCATAACGACTGCGCAATATTGGGAACCTCGTCTGCCAATATACAAGGAAAATATGACCTTAATCAGGCCTTTCATGGTAGGTTTCTTCATACAATTACAGGCGCGCCTCACGAAGTCGATTTACACGGTACGATATTAAATGTGCGAATGGTAATTTCAGACGCAATGTTATTCTTGCCACTGCAATGAATCGTGCGCCGGGATTGGATATTAAGTTCACGTGGATGTCGGATGTCACAAAATACACCTCGTGTGCATTGCATCGACCTTATGCATTTATTTCGTTTAATACTTTTGCATCGCTAGATTGAATGTATTATCAATATTTTAAAAGCTAAGTATATTGACGTTCCATTATGTTATTCCACCAAGTGGAAAATTGTGAAGCATTACTTAATTTTGTGTTGGACGTCATTAATTTGTAAAGTTTTGTTTTTACTCAGCATATATGTTATCCTACTGCTAGGCAAAAGCCTCCTGTAAATCTTTGCAGACCACCTTGTCTGCAGGCTTCTCCGGCCAATCTGTCAGGAAAGAGTCAAGATCGTCACGCTAGCGCTTCTTAGGCCTCGTTAAAAGATATTAAATAGAACACTATCGATTCGGTTTGCGATTTGTCTGGTAAGGATAACAAGTCTTAATTTATGCGTAGTAACTCTGTTCATTGCCCCCGTAGGCATTGAAATAAAATGAAACGAAATATCTTGAATTCATAGATCCTAGCCTAGTATTGTTTGTTTAGGGTTTGTAATTATTCCAAAATTAACATAAATATTTAGTGTTTATTAAATTAATAAAACAGTGGTGGCCTAGAGGCCCAACTTGCAAGTTACAAATTGTGATTTCGAACCTAATCAAGCACATAATTTTGTGGAATTTAAATCATCACCAATGCCATCAAATCGGTGAAGAAAATCATCGCTAGGAAAACGGTATAAAAATGCGAAAATCATGTACCGACGCGCACTGGGCCCGCCTTTCAATACGACAACTTCCCGATTAATAATCGGCCGCCATTTTAAAAACCCCGTTCTAGTCACAAACAAATTGCGTTCTAATAATCATCATTATGTATTTATTGTGCGGTCGATGTTATATTCGAGAACGATTTTGTTATTGTAGTTCTGGACGTTTGCAAAGTTACTTTATGGGATTACCCGTGTCTACATCTGATTGTCTTTGTGTCCATCTACCACAATTTTTTTCATATCCTTAACTGATTGGGTTCAAATTTGCTTAAACTAACGCATGGATTTCCGCGTAAGGATTATTAACAATTTTTGTGACCTAGGAGGGAGATAAGTAACTTTTTTCCTAAACTGTGCATAAAATGCTGAATGATCTTTATTTTGCAAATTGGTTATTAAATAACACATTTATACATCATTTTTTTCGTAAATGCTACATAAGGCCGGAGACTTAAGAATCTTAATCTTTTATATATATTTGAAGCGTCACTAGCCTCATCGCTAAGGTGTCGGACTTGTGACCGAGAGGTCGCGGGTTCAAACCCAACTTATTACACTATTGGCGTGAATCCACTCCAGACACAAGTGTAGGAATTTAGTTCAGTTGGAGGAGTTAACAAGATTGTTAGTAATATGAATTCTACCCACATTGCAAGATCTCTTAAATGAAAAATAAAAGATATCCCAAACATTTGAAATAAAATCACTTCACTTGAGTAGAGCGGGAGCGAGTGTGTCTTCTACTGACTAAATATTTTGCTTCATACATCACGAACTATTATCCCACAATCGAAGGTACTGCGCTAGTGAATGATTTGAAGTTTTTTATAAAGCACGTTTCGCTTTGAATACTCTATGAAACTTTTAAATAAAGTTTATTTTAGCACATCTTTTCCAGCTGATTCTATACTAAGATTTGACTTTTTAAATTAACTCCACGCCTTGTGTACTTAGGAAAGGGAACTGAGGGCATTATTTTAAACATTGTGTCGACCTCGCTGCAAATGTTATTTCCTCCTTTTGTATTTTGAAGGCATTAACTTTTTTGAAAGTTTGTTTATTTTTTTTGAGAAAGAGAAAGCTTTTACGTTTCTGAAGGTACTTTTTGCTTTATACGCTTCGTATATGAAGGGTGACCATTAACAAGTATGGCGGGGTAGGCTTCTAGTATAACTGTATGCATGCAGTTCAGTAACAGGTTTTTACATAGAACGACGAGCTATGTGAGCACAATCAGTAGGGGGGAACATGGTACCCCTAGACAATATTGCTGTCAGGTTTTCGGGTTCCGAGCACCTGTAATGTTTATGAAATATGTTCGAATGACAACCGAGACCAACTGCTTCACATGCTTACCGAGGCACGAGCTCTAACACCGACTACTTACTAACTGAAACATTTCTTACAGAAAAACTTGATAGCGCTGTTTGCCCCACCCGGGAGTTCAACCTCATGCTCAGCCGTCACGCTTGCGACCATTTGACCAACGAGGTGAACACACAATACTATACTTATGTTTAAAATGTACTTTATTCTATTATGATATGATTCTGTAGCTCTGATTAATCTAAATGTTGATGACGGCAGCCTTCAGTTCAATTTCCCTCGCTTCTCAATATTCTCAATGGACAATTCATTGTACAAAATACGAGCTTCGTCCCTCTTAAGAAGACTTGCATCTTAATTGCATTGCAACTGCAGCAAGAGATTTATTCTACCGCTTTTAAGTGTTATTATGCGCATACAAATATCAGTTTTCAAAAGATTTTTAATAGAATGTGCATGGCGTTCTGTCTGGATTGAGTAAGTAGGTGGAATCAATAGCGAATGTGCGCTAAAGATACAAACAAGGAACCCGCGGCTAAACGCGGTCGATCTACAAGGTTAAGCAACGCTTGCCGAGGTCGTTTCGTGGACGGGTTAACATAAATATCGAGATTCCGCCGGCTTCAAAACACGTTAAGCCGCTGGTTCATGCTATCATTTGTCAGAAGCTTGAAAATCTGACACTGTTCTTGCTAACGGGTATCGCGTTACCCAGCCACTGGTAGTGCAAGCTCAGGTAGTGGCACTCCATGTTAGACTGGAAGCCAACCACAACATTGGGATAAAGCTAAGCAGAAGATGATGCGAGCTACAGATACGACTCAGCACTGTTTGGATATAAAAACTTATGAGAGGTTCCTGCTGCAGTCTGTTCACTATTATGATAATTTAATTTGTCCTTAATGTAGTCCGACAGGCACACACGTTACATAATTGTTTTTATTTAAAATGGCGTCGCGGCTATTAATTAAAACTAAGTAGAAGTCGTGACTTTGGTACAGAAAGCAAATGAAATTGAGTCGCAGTTGTTACCTACGTTTGTGATTCTATTGGAATATTTTTATACTTGGCGATAAGTCTATGGTCATTTATGTATTAGATAACTGCTGTTAAATTATTTTGAACATTATCTAAAAGAGCAGAGCTGGTTATTTCGTTATAGTCCACTAGACTACAGCCAAGTTGTGGGTCGCGGACTAGAACCCAGACAGGCACATGACTTTACGTGTAATTTTCATCATCACCACTGCTCCCAAAACGCTGTAGGAAAACACATGAGTAAACCGGCGTGTACTGCGGCCAAATATCCAAAGAAATGCAGCATTCACCAACATGCATTGTGCCATATCCACCACGCGGTGGATTACGGCCCAGAGGAGGACTGTATCCCAGCATTAGGTATAGACTGTTTACCTACGTTATGGGAAGACACTTAACACGTGAACACCTTAACAATAAACCGGCTACTGAAAATTAAGTCTCTTACGCAGAACAATATGAAACAAGTAATAAAAAACTGGCTTCAGTCTCTCGACTACAATGACACTGAAAAAATTATAAAATAACACATCAGACACGTACATATTTCCTAACCACACTCACAAACGCACACTAATTCACAAACACGCACACACACACACAAACACACCCTCACAGACACACATACATAAACACACACAGATAAAGCATGTATAATTATAGGTTTTTATATTCAACTTTTTATTTTAGCTTTAATTTACTATTATATAAATTTTTATTGTACATTAGTGACTATAAAGGGCGAAGATACTGACTCCTGAAACACAGGCTTTGCCTAGCTCAGAAGTCAGGGTTAAATTCTACAGTGTATTGTTATATTGATGTCAATAAAAATATTTGTATTTGTATTTGTATCTTTTAGATAATAACATAATATGTTATTATCTAAAAGATGTTCACGTGTTAAGTGTCTTCCCAACGCTCAGGTTCATATAATTTCAATAATTGAATGTATTGACACTCAATAATGATTGTGAAATCAATAACATTTAGATTATCTTAACGGCTTTGAAGGCGCCATAAATTTCTCAAACTAAGGATATTAATATAGCTTCATAGTTCTGCTGGTAGCTCGGTAGTGAGATCATCGAGTAACTATCAACTTAATTGATGCCATTCATAACGACTGTCTCACGAGCACATTCATCTTCCTGAGGTCTAGTGCAGGGTAGGCTAGCGTATTTGGGATAGTTCGAATGGATAACATAATAATAATTCAGTGTATTACACACCCACTGTTAGAACACTGCCTCGTCTCCGCGAGAGAGAATGGGCGCACCACGCGATGCCGGTGCGGATTGGTAGATGTCACATGTATTCGAATGTTTGGTCCTCGGATGATCCACGATGTTGTGCCTCACCGATTTGAGGGCAGTGGGGATGATATAAATTACATAAAAGCAGTGGTGGCCCAGTGGTTATTACGGCTTACGAGTAGCAGATAGCGGGTTCGAACCCAGTCAGCTTGAATGATTTTTGTTATCTTATTACCACCGTGCATGTTTGTAAATCTAGTCAATAATAATGTACAATTAATATCACAAATCTTGTAAAGCAACGAAATTTTCCGCATTTGTTGAAAACATTCGCAAGGAGGTGACCGCAGCAAGTTCGTACTGTCTTGTTATTCGTAGCTCAGGGGGGCAACCCTACTACAATAACAGCAATAAGAAACAAGATTCCGTTCTAATTACACGAACGACCACCTAAATCATCAGCGTAATGTCGAGCTTACATGAACCACACAAAAACATACCAAGAAAGGTCTCAGCTTGCTTTGGGATCTCAAGAGAAAAGCAGATTTGAGTGAGAGGCGGTGTCTCCGAGACAACTTAATAACATGCTAATGAGAAGCGAGCTGATGGGCCAGCGATTATATTTCAATTTCTAAAGGTTTCCCTCGAATGGTGGCCCGGGGTGGTGGGGGTGGGATGATGTTTTACGAGGAAATTCGGCCCTGTCGCGAATGTTACTCGGCTTGAAGTGTCGCTGTTATCTTATTTGTTGAGCAGACAGTCGGTATTGTTAAGGTCCTGATGGGTTTCACTACAACTTATGTTTCTTATCTGATCTTATAATTTTGTGGAATAGTTACTGAATATTTTTAGGGTTCCGTAGCTGAATGGCTAAAACCGGAACCCTTATAGTTTCGACATGCCTGTCCGTCTGTCTGTCTGTCCGTCCGTCCGTATGTCACAGCCATTTTATTCCGAAACTATTAGGACTATACATGTAAAACTTCGTAGGTAGATGTATTCTGTAAACCGCTTTCCAATTTTAAGAGAAAATTAAAAAAATATTTAAAATAAAGGGGGCTCCCCATACATGGAACTGAAACTGAAAATATTTTCTTTCATGAAACCTATACGTGTGTGGTATCTATAGACAGGTCTTTAAAAATGACATTAAAGTTTCTAAAATGACATTTTCATAAAGTTAATCGTTTAAAAGATATACGCTTCCAAAGTGGTAAAATGTGTGTCCCCCCTCTCTAACTTCTATAACAATGAAGTGAAAAATCTAAATAAACCATATGTTGTAGATCTTAATGTATCCTTTCAACCAAAATTGGTTTGAACGAGATTGAGTCAGCAGTTTTTGAGATACAGTATATTTTCTAAAACCGCAAATATAACTTTGTAATTCATACAAATACTATGAAAATCAAAGTTATTTGTCGTAATTGTAAAAATTGTAAATAAGCTAGTTTTAAGAAATTTGTAAGGTTTTTTTTTCAGATAAATATATTAAGTATATTATATTTATTATAGTTACTACGGAACCCTTCATGGGCGAGTCCGACTCGCACTTGGCCAATTTTTTGTAATTTAATTTCAATTTCTGAAGAGAATTGATTTTGTTATCTATACTAATGTTATAAAGAGGTTAAGTTTGTGAGTTTGTAGGAAGTACGGGAAAAGCTACGGCTAATCTTCTATACAACTTCGTCATCTCCACCTACTACGCCTGCGTGGTGTGAGTGCGACATCTCACATCGTCTGGCAATCAGCTCCATGCCAAGCCGTGGAGTATCAAGATGCTATGATTATGGTCATCGCCTTCGCGCGCCCCATGTTGTTGTTGTTGTTTTTATTACTTATGGGCCCACTCTTGACCTCGATCTCGCCTGATGGTAAGCGATAGATGAGATCTAAGATGGGACGAGCGAGCCCAGAAGATGCCTATTTACTCGTGCTTTAAAGGTTGAAAGGTCATAAGTGGCAGGGAACACAGAAGCCAGCAGAGAATTCCACAGCTTGGCTGTGCGCACAATAAATGTCGAGGAGAATCGCTTGGTACGACAAGACGGTATATGCAGCCGTGCGTCTGGTAGACCGGTAGTGAAAGGGAGATGGAGGAATCAGGTCCAATCATGTCCAATCTGAGCCCGATGTCCCGTAGATTTCAGACCACTCGTCCTTAATGTCCCTATTTATAATTAATATCTGTATATTTCATTAGCCGTCCAGCTACTCGACTAAGCGTTACAGTTCTCATCAAATGAAAATAAAGCGACACTGAGATTATCAGCCATTTATATTTTGATTCACAAATTATTTAAAGTTTTAGTTTAACTTGAAATGGTCTCAGCAGGATTGCTATAATTAAATGTACTTATAGAATTTAATTATGTATCAAACAGACAATAGAATTTTCAACTAAATGAGTACCGTACGCAAATTCACCAGATAGATAAAAAATCAATACATTCCCGAACCAAAATGTTAAACTTCGGCTAAACTAGCCGACCACATAAACTATTCGTTAGGAAATCGATTGAACAGTCCCGAGCGGCCAGCGGCGACATTGGTCATGAAAATTGAAATCAAATAATTAGTTTAAACTACTCTCAACCACTGGATATGGATCCATTCGAATTATCTTAGACAAACCGGCCTCTTGGAGCTGGTTGCTGTTTAGCAACAGGATCCGCGGGTCAATCGTCAAGGTTAAGCAATGCTGGCCGAGGCCGGTCCGCGGATCGGTGACCATGGTAACACCCTGAGGTTCCTCCATACCTCGAAACAGATAGAGAGCGGCCAAAGGGTATATAATGTACCAGATAGGCAGTCGCTCTAAGTAAAACAGTGAACACTTGTACTCTGACCTTGACGTGGTTGGGAGTAGAAGAACAAACGGCCTTCGGAAACACTAAGATGCAGGGAGGCCCTGTTAATGTTTGCTCTTTCCTTAGTAACTTGGTTGATTTGCATCCGTTAAACAAGTTAGTTAAATCGAGGATTAGGAACGGTAGTTGATATATTGCCAAGCCGAAGTAGCAAATAATACGCGTAACAAATCATATCTTGAATAAACATCATAAACAATTATTTATTTGAATAATAAATATATATATATTGTTGTAAATTATTCCTATAAATATATATGTTTGTTGACTATTTATAATCATATATTCTATGAACTCTTAAGAATAAATGTAGTTGTATTGACTTCATGTGATTGGTCGAGACTTTGACAGTTCTCGACCAATCATAAGCAAGTATAATGGTGGGAAGTGTGCAGACATTTTGGGCAGTGATGTCAGACGTACCAACTTCTTGGTATACATACTAGTTTTCAGTGTCACGTACCATGTACCAAGACTACTCGGTCCTTGTATGCAAAAATACCAAGATTTTGATGGAAGAATCGAGTAGGTATTACTAACTAAAAATTATCAATTATTATTGTGTTTTTTTGAACATGAAATCAAATTCTTAAATATAACAGACAAAAAATCGCAGTCAGTTGTTAATATTTTTCTATTGTACGGTTGGTAAAACTGCTTGGCTATGGTTAGTCGACTACTGCGCCATCTTCGCATAGTATTTCTTGTTTACCTTTTTAAACACTTCGCTATTTAGCCCTAAAAAATAAAAATAACATTGCTAAAATTGTTCACATAGTTCACAAGATAAATACCACATCAAATTAATATCAAAAATATTATCGCACATCCCCCAATCATTTTACTGATGATACTTAATACTGAAAAAAATTATTAAAACTTGAATCTCAAACTCAAAATGAATAGTTTCGAGTCTGAAAATGTTTTTTCGGCATCTAAATTTGTTTACGCCAGCTTCGGACTTCTTTTCTATTGTCTGATTAAGCGAACGATAAAAATGTGTTATTTCTTTGGTACGTTCGATAATTACTGCCCTATATACATGAAATTGAATTTTTTTTTACTACTATGCGATTTCCGATACAGTTTATAGGATCAGTGGTGGCAACGCGGCAGCGGAGCACAGGGGTACCAGCTTTTCGCTTTGAATACCAGCTTTCAGACAGCTCGGTACAAGGATTTCAGGGTGGCCGTCTGACATCCATGATTTTGGGTGGTATACTCGGCACTCTGGGGCATTCGTATCGGGACATCCGTGCTAGTCACTTGCATTGTATACTATGTATATAGTAACTTTAGTAATAAAAGTGGTTTTCAAAGTCTGTAAAGAGTGTTTTTAAATTCAAAGTTCTGAGTATTGAACCAGTACGGTTCACAATATATCGAAATATTTATAAGAAAAGGATTTTCGGCACGTAATTGCTTTTTTCCGAACGCGATGTTTGTTTTTGACGGAAAGGGCTAACTGACATAAAGCTTAATATTAAAAGCATCCCACCAACAAAACGTTTTGGGAATACTTTCATTGTGCGTACAACTAAGGAGTGGAAATCCCTGCCGGTGTCTGTGTTTTCTGAAGGCTATAATAATAACCTGGGGTGTCTTTAAATCATGACTGAAAACAATACAGGTACGTTAACATTGTAGATAAACGTTCTTCATTTTCGACCTAATCATCGCTTACTATTAGGTGAGATGATGATCAAACGCGAGCCTGATAAGGGGTTGGTAGTAACAGTTATAAGTAACTAACTAGTGCACCCGGTAAACTTGGTATCGCCATATTCTTTTTTCTATATTTTCTCACCTTTTGAACTTTCCGTGGACTTTAATATATATTTTAAAATAAAAATTAGCCCAAACGATCTACCCGTTCTCCACTTTTAGCGAAACTAACGATCAGTATTTGAATTTTATATTTAATGAAAAGAAATCTTTGTTTATGACATTCAATATATTAGCCCTATTCATTCAAAGACTATAAGGCCTGAAATCGCTTGCACCTGTATGCCTAGATTGAAAATAAAAACCTGTCAGAGGTGAACGTTATTTATGAAACATTAAAGCATTTGGAGAAGCAAATAAAAAAGAAAAATGTTTGTGTGTGTTTGACAGGACTCTGATTAGACCCAGTTTCTGAGTGAGTGACTTGACAAATTGATGTAACGTAAATACGTGTGATGACACTTTACTTCTCATAAGGGCCTTAACATTTGTTTTTTCAATCAAGAATAACTATAATATTACCATCACCCGCTTAGCCTTTTTCCTACTTTGTCGCGATCGGCGTCTAGTATTACTCGATGCAGCTGAGTACTAATGTACTTTCCCTTTCGGTGTGGACATGCTCAGCGACATTCTTAGTGTTATTTTTTTATGTTTGTAATTTTCTATTGTTTGTTTATCACCGAATCAGTGGTTTGCAATTTCAAAAAATTAAATTTCAGTCAATTAATTTTAACTTTCGATTAAGTTTTCCGAAGGATGGAGGAATCTCGTTGTGATAAGATAGTGCACAGACTGGATCCACGGACTGACCTCGGCCAGCGTTGCTTAACCTAGAATTTTGACACGTGTAGCTGTTATTATTTAGCCGCGATCTCCTTTACATGAATAACTAATAACAAAAACTGAAAATGTACTTCTGGGAGTGATAAGGGTTATCGCTGTCTCGTAGTCTACCTTTTACAATTTTATCTTTCGAAAATCGAATGATATAATATCGCTTTTTATGGAGCCCGCGATCTCGACGAGACTAGACCCGAGTCGTTACAAAGATTACGTAAAGCTTACATAACCTTTATAACGTGTCAATTTACTGGATATTGTTGTCAAGACTATTGTATAACTAGATCCGCCCGTGACTTCGTCTGCGTTCGTACATAGATTCCGTACAAACATCTAACATTTTTTTGAATACAAACCTTGTTTGTTTCGGTGTTTCTTCTCAGGGTAGTCAGTTAGGAAACACGGGCCTCATCTAGATGAGGCCGGGGATTCTTAACGAAAAAAATGACATGTAAAAGTATTATTAAAAATCAATTAGCAAGATAAAGATCATTTATCATTTGTCCCGACAATAACGTACACAACAAAAAATAATCATCCAACTTGGTGCAGTCTTTCAGAAATTATGCGCGTACATATAGTTCTATATTATGTACCGCTTTACGTATAATGCTTTGGATTTAACTGCAAGTACCTATAATTGTTGAACATCTGTCTGTCTATTTGTCTTCATTGTACACAGTCAGGGTACGTCAGGGCGGTGTCTCAGCTACGAGTATTTAATTGCCAATATACACGCTAGATTCTCTCGAGAGTGTGCTTCGTATTCCCACAAAGGTCGCTCACTATTCACACACGAACTCAAATTATCAGGATGCATTCAAGATTATCTCCAGAGTAAATCTTAAAAATATTATGTTTTTGTATTAGATCCATACGGATCAAATAGAAAGCAGCATGTAAATGCCTCACAAGAATTAGACATGATATTAAAAAAGTAAATAGTAATCGACATTGATTAAAGACGGTTGTTCCCCGGACCTAATTAAATGTTTAAAACTTAATTAATTTCTTAAGTTTTAAACATTAAAATGAGAGTTAACCCTGTAAAACTAGCACATAAAGGGGTTTCGGCATGTATTTACTTTTCAAACATCGGAGGTATTAATAAATAAATAATTTTTAAAAGTGCCAGCAGTATGGATTGATCGACCAAATGCATCTGTGCTACTCCAGACATCATTCCAACATTCCTTACAAAACAAATCGACATTTTCATTCTTCCATATTAACAGTGGCCTTGCAAACAGACACTCGCGTAGCTTTAAGAGCACAAACAATAAGGTTGAAATTCGCTTACCTCTCCAAATTTGGTCAGTCCATTGGCCACGGGTGCTTCGTTCGATGAGTCGGCCCTGAAAGGAACGAATAAATGACGCAAAAAGAAAAACAAATGTTCAGAAAAAAGATATATAAACATACATATGTACAAAAAAGATACCTACATTCGCCATTGTTCATTCGCAACGCTTCCTTGGCAGTCGTCCGTAGCCATATCGCAAAATGTTGAAACGCAGAAGGTTCGAGATATCTGCTCATGCTCACATAAATAGTAATGATATCAAATAGGATGAGGTCACCACAGAGGTATTATAGATAGAGTTAGAATGATATACGGCTGACTGTGAGTGTCAAACATCCGACGGTTAGAAAGAGAAAAAAAGGTTGCGGTACCCTAAAATAGGGACGTCATACGCCACGTCGCGTCGCCATTACTATCGTGATAAAGTACCGCCATCCCGTCTCTCTTTTTAACATTAGGAAAGCTGGAGAACTGGCATCCCAGTTCTATCTATAATACCTCTATGGAAATCACAGTCGCGTTTCGCAACTATTCGCAAGTAGTCGGAACTGCTCGCAAAACCAAGCTGCCACATTTCTTTTCTTTACAATGTATTGTACTGTAGGTTATTATCGGGCATCGTCTTCAGTTGAACTTCTGTTTTGCATATTTTTCATGCTCTAGAACATTAGTCTAACGGCTAGGCTTCTCTAAATAGTGGGCAGTTCGCTAAGTAAAGAGAAATGCTTCGTCCGCGTGCATGCACAAATTTGTGGTCAATGTTCAAGGGAAATTATAGTCTGGATAACAATATTTTGTTGTTTCTGTATTGCATAACTATACTGCCCCCAATTAACGTCTATAGGATGCGTGCTCGGTTAACTGTGCTGAATACTCTGTCTGTACCGTTAATATATATTTTTTTGATAAAGTTGGTTTAATACTTCGACACGAGGTCGTGATAATAATTAGAATAATTCCTCTGATTACGTTTTGTGTATGTTCTATTAAAAACTTAATCATGTATTACTATCATTAGTTACTATCATCAAACGTTCGTTTTTTCGACAAATGCTTTCAAAACTAAATTGCGACTTTGTAATCCTTGCAACTTTCAAGATACTTTATTAAAAAAACATTATTTGTAAGTTAAAGACAGCGCAGGGCAAGCAAGTAGCGATGACTGGGCTCGCTAGGGCCATAATTGCCTGCCGGGCTTGCGGCAATGTTCTAACGAGTAGCCGTAACCTCAGACGCACAGATATGAACACGGTGGGTTTTTGTCAGTAAAAGTCACATTTCCTTCCGCTCCAGCCAGGACGGGTGGAGTTATTTAATGGTTGACTCCGCGAAAAAAAGGCAGAGAAAGCAACCGGTAATTATTGACCTTTTTAATCCACGACACAATGCTTGAAACATTTTTTTTTTCATAGCGAGCTGATGACGGCATTAGTAAATTGACAAGACGTGCTCCCAGAATGTTGTAACGAGATACCGCAGCCCTGGGGGCAAGGGCAACTGAAGGAGCAGGGGGGGGGGGGGTTAATCAGTAGAAGTCACAGAAATCAAAATTTTATCTATGGTAGAAGTCCACCCAGACAGAGAAGTCATTTGATGATTTTCCCACCCAGAAAACAAGGGCTCCCAAACGTCATCCAATTTGAAAATTCATTATCAAATCAAACATCAATGGCAAAAGCATTGATGACGTTAGACTGGAAAGCATTGAAACTACACGGCTTTTTCTTATCGTTAAGTAATAAAAATAGTAAGAAGTTTTTTGTAGACAACGGACTATTCAGATTTCATTTTGTTTAAGCGGTTTAAACGGTTTTGTCCGGTAAATTTTGCGTTAGATTTAATACCTTTGAACCCCAATCACACGCACTCCCAGGACGCCGAGGCTAACCGACGCTTTCATAGCTACATAAACCGGTTTTCCAATTGAATTTGACTTCGTTAACTCGCTACTACCGAACGATATTCATGCTCAAATATCCGAACGTAACACCTAAAACTAACACAGAGAATCCCATCTATACCATCGTAAATTAATTTGGCGGGCTGATTGCTTTGATCAGCCCAATGGCGGAAAATCTACTTACATCAACCACGTTACGACCAACCAAACGTGCGTTGTATATCGAATTGAAATTAATGTGATTTTAACGTGTCGCTGGGGAGTGACATTAGTACAAGAACTGACACATTCAGAAGCCGGTAGGACGTGATCGAATTGATTAATTAATTAATTTTTAGCATATGGATCTTAGATTAGGAAAGGCTGTTTCGTTGTTTCTGTCATATCACGTTAAGTTTATTAATTTCCGTATACACTAGATTGAATCTATCCGAACGTAACACCTAAAACTAACACAGAGAATCCCATCTATACCATCGTAAATTAATTTGGCGGGCTGATCGCTTTGATCAGCCCCATGGCGGAAAATCTACTTACATCAACCACGTTACGACCAACCAAACGTGCGATGTATATCGAATTGAAATTAATGTGATTTTAACGTGTCGCTGGGGAGCGACATTAGTACAAGAACTGACACATTCAGAAGCCGGTAGGACGTGATCAAATTGATTAATTAATTAATTTTTGGCATATGGATGTTGGATTAAGAAAGGCTGTTTCGTCGTTTCTGTCATGTCACGTTAAGTTTATTCATTTCCGAATACACTTTTTTTTTTTTTTTTTTTTTTAGCGTGGTAAAATTATCAAATAAGTCCTCCCACTCCGGGCAGGGTGGGAGGGACTGTCAGACTTTTACTGACTAAAATCCACGGTGTTCCTTCAATAACCCTTTACATACCGGGGCCACGGTAACGGGATGAGTCCCACGACCCCGGCGGGCTTCGGCCCTCTGCAGAGGGGGCCTCGTCATGTTGCTGACGCTCTTTGAGGCGCGCGTGGAACACGACGCGCCGTCGACCCGGGCATGGTCCATGGTCGGACAGCGAGTTGCCCTTTACTCGCTGTCCGCATGCCCGCGCCTACGGTGGCCGGAGATCGTCGGCCGACGTCCGACGCCGTGGGCGTCTACCACTGCGGCTGGGCTGGAGGGAGGACGCCATTCTCTCCCTCACGCGGCCCGCCTCCTCCTTCGGAAGCATGACTGCTTCGCAGAAGGAGGCGACCGCTTCCCACTCCCTCTCGCCCCGCAGCATGGCCTCGACCAAGGCCGGGCGCGAGAGGTCTCCGCCTATTGTCGCCGTGAGGACACGTCGGTGCTCTGCCCAAGCTGGGCAGTCCTGCACCGTGTGCTCGACTGTGTCCTCAGGGCGACCCTCGCAGTGGTGACACCCAGGCGTCTCTTCCTTACCCATCAGACACAGGTACCTCCCGAAACTTCCGTGTCCGGTGAGGACCTGCGTCATGCGGTAGGTCAGGACGCCGTGACGCCGATCTAGCCACTCCTCAAAGAGGGGTCTTACCGCCGCAATTGCGGCGTGCCCGGCCGTCGGTTGCGACAGTCGTTCCCTCCATACTGCCCTGAGATCGCGCCGGAGCTCTTCCCGCCGCGCCTCGACTTCTCGAGGCAGCGGGGATACGCCCCGGCGCTGCGCCTCCACGCGCCATTCATAGACGCGCTGGAGGGCAGTCGCCTCCAGATCCCAGGGCAGCAATCCGGCAAGGAGGTTGGCCGATTCGCCGGCGATCGTGCGGTATCCCCGGATCATTCGGATAGCCATGACCCTCTGGCATGCGACCAACTTTAGTGGTCGCGTCCGGATGCACAGGGCCCACACTGGGGACCCGTAGAGGGCCATGGACCGCACGACGCCGGCGTACAGCCTTCGGCAGGAGGCGTTTGGCCCGCTGAGATTAGGCAGGAGTCGCCTGAAGGCGGCTGCTGCCCGGTTCAGCTTTGGGGCCAAACTCAGGAAGTGCTCCCTGAAGTTCCACCGGCTGTCGAGGACGAGTCCCAGGTACTTCATCGTCCTCCCGACGCCGATGCGAACCCCCTCCACCGTTATGTGGGACTCGGACCGTGGCGCGTTCCGACCGCCATGGAAGCACATGGCCTCGGTCTTGTGCAGCGCCACGTCGAGTCCCAACTGCCGGATCCTACGAACGACTGTCGCAACCGCTTGCGTCGCCAGGTCGGCCGCCGCCTGGTGCGACTCTCCCTGCGCCAGGACGAGCGTGTCGTCAGCGTAACATACTACGCTGACGCCGTCAGGGAGGTCGCCGCGCAGCACCCAGTCGTATCCGATGTTCCACAGGGGCGGCCCCAAGACCGAGCCCTGTGGGACACCGCACGACATCTCTCGCCGGTTCCACTCTCCCCGGTGACCGGGGTAGATGACGGCTCTGTCCGTCAGGTAGTCCTCGACTATGCGACGGAGGTAGGTCGGCACCCGGTGATACCGGAGTGCCTTCCTGATGCAACTCCAGGGCAGGGTGTTGAAGGCGTTGGTGATGTCCAAAGACACCGCCAAGACGACCCTGCCCCGGGATACCGCGTCCCCCGTCGTGAGGGCTCTCACGCGCATGACAGCATCCACCGTCGAGCGCCCCCTGCGGAAGCCAAACTGGCACTCCGCAAGATCCGGGCCCACCCGATTCAGGTGCCCGAAGAGGCGGTCTGCAATCACTCTTTCCAAGAGCTTGCCCACCTCGTCGAGCAGCACGATGGGCCGGAATGCGGACGGAGAGTCCGCAGGGCGCCCGGCTTTCTGGATCAGGACCAGCTTTCCCGTCTTCCAGCGAAGCGGAAACTGGCCCCTCTCCAGGCATGCGCTAAAGAGCCCCCCTAGTCGAGGCCCGAGAGTCTCCGAGGCCAGGACCCACGCTTTCCCTGGCAAGCCGTCGGGTCCTGGGGCGGTATTTTTGGCCTTGAGCCGTTGTACCGCCACTCTCAAGTCTACCTCGGTCACCTCTGGAGCGTCGTAGACGTCGTCGTCGCTGTGGTCCGCGTTTGCGCCTTCAGGTTCCGTCGGAGACGGAGCCATGGGCGGGGGAGCGTGCTCCCCTCGCGATGGGAACAGGGCGCTCACCACGTCCTCCAAGAACTGAGGCTGGAGACTCTGCGTCAACGGGGGAGCCCAGGGGCGGAGCTTTTCTCGCACCCACTTGTAGGGGCGGCCCCATGGGTCCCCGTCCAGAGTCGCCAGCATCTCCTCCCGGGCCAGTTCCTTGGCCCGCCAGATCTCGTCTCGGAGGACGGCCTTCGCTGCCCTGTAACCCTCGTACAGCTCCGCCTCTACAGTCGCCGCATCCGGAGGTCGGGTGCGGCGCCTGCGGAACCTGGTGTACCGACGTCGTGCCGCAACGCACGCTTCGCGCAGCGCTGCTAGCTCGCTCGACCACCAGTACAGCTGACGCCGGGCGCGTCCTTGCCGGACCCGGGGCATGGCCACGTCGCAGATCTCCGACATGGCCTCCTGGAACCACTCCGCCTCGTCGTTTATGTCGGCAGGCCTGTCCGGGGGTGACCCCCAGGCCTGCACGATCGAGGCTTCCAGGAATAGCTCCCGGTCCATCTGCTTCAGCGCCCATCGCGGACCACTCAGGTCCCGTCGGACCAGCGCGTCTGGGGTCTGGGCGGAGACGTCGAACCGGATATACCGGTGGTCGGAATAGGTCTCCACCTCCTCCATAACGCGCCAGTCGGTGACGCGCGGTGACAGGCTGGGGGTGGCGAACGTAACGTCCACCACCGACTCGCCCGTAAACCGCACGCACGTGGGGACAGAACCCCGGTTCTCGATCACCAGGCCCTGCGCACGGGCCCAGTGCTCGAGCATCCTGCCCCGCCTATAGTCCGTGGACCGGGAACCCCAAGCCGGACTCTTGGCGTTGAAGTCCCCGAGGACGAGGGCGGGGAGGGAACCGAGGGCGACGACGACGTCTCCCAGCTCCGTTAGGGAGTTCTGGAACTCGGCGAGAGTTCGGTTCGGGGAGAAATAAACGCCTACCACAGCGATCTCTCCGAACCGTGCTGCGACGATCCCACGCCCTCTCTTGACGCGATCGAGGGGCGGGGTACCGGCGGCGGCCGACGAAACGAGGGTCACCGAGCCGTCCAAGTCCGCCACCCAGTCGTTCCTGGGCAGGACAAAATACGGCTCGGCGACCACGGCGACGTTGATCAACCACTGCGCCATGCTCTGGAGCAAAAGTTCCTGAGCAGCGGCGCAGTGGTTGATGTTCGCCTGGAGGAAGCGCAATGGGGCCATTAATCGGGATCCATTGCAGCCTCCTCCAGGGCCCCTCGCGGGGGTTCAGCCACGACGGCGACGGCGGTGGCAGTAGCGACGGCGGCGGCGGCGGTGGCGGTGACGACGGCGGCAGAGGGCCTACCTCTGCGCCTGGCTTTGGTGGGTGGGGCGCAGGACTTGCCCCCAGCCCGGTGATCGGCCGGCTTGCCAACCGCCTCACATGCGAAGCAGTGAGGCGGGGCGGAGCACGAGCCGGCCTTGTGACCGGGCTGACCGCAGCGGAAGCATCTATCGCTGCGGTCTACCTCCGAGGTGCACACGCATGCCGCATGGTTGCCCACTTGGCAGCGGAAGCACCTCAGGGGTCTGGGGTCCAGGACTTTCACCTGCGCAGACACCCAACCAACCAGGAGCCTTCGGCCCTCCTGGATCTTTTTGGCCGCCGGGACGGGGCAGCTAACCGTAATGGTTTGCCCCCCCGTGAAGCCAGGACGCAGGGCGCCCGCCCTCACCTGATCGGGAGGGCACCCCCCAGTCCTGGCTACGGCGGCCACCACTTCTTCGGCCGTCACGGAGTCATCCAGACCCAATATGCGCATGTCTGCGCGCTTGGTGGGTCTGGAGACTCGGGCCTCCTCCGCATTTAAGGACGCTCTGAGCCGTTCGGCCAGAGCGTCAGCGGTAGGGCCACTGTCCGCGCCGGGGATCTCTAACATCCGAGCCCCCGTCGCAGTGACCCGGTGACGGAGGCCACCGGTGATGCCGAGCTCCGTGATGTCAATCACCTGCCGCGCCTTCGCGAGCACGTCGCGGTACGACACGCCCCTCTTCACCGCGTCCGGCTGCAGTGTGATCACCACAGCCGCGGTCTTGGGGGCGCGCAATCGCGCCGCGGCGTCTCGCCGCCTCCGTCTTTCCCTACGCCGCGAGGACCTGGCTGCGCCAGCAGCCTTCCTCTTCTCCCCGGCCACTTGCCAGTCGGCGCCGGCCGGAGGAGTCTTTGGAGGAGGCTGCTGGGACGGCTGGTTCCCGGCCTGGGCCTTCTTCTTTCTGGCCGCTTGCTTCGGCCCCGCAGGTGTCGGGGTCGGAGGCGGCTTTGATGGACCCGATTTCGGCTTGGCCGGGGCCGTTTTTGCCCTCGCAGGGGCCGCCGTCACTGGTGCCGTCCGCACCGTGGCCGTCTTCGCCTGAGGCGGCCTCGTCGTCGTCTGGGGAGGCTTGGACGCGGCCGCAGCCGCGTACGAAGTCGCCGCCAGCGGGGGTCGCAGCACGCGGCTCTCCAATACGGAGAACCGCTGCTGGAAGGCGGCCAGCTCCTGTCGCACCAGGTCGAGAACCGAGTCCTCCGCTGGTGTGGGCCGGCCTTTCTCCTCTTGGCCCCGCGGCGGCGCATTCCGCTGGCCGGCTCCCCGGATTGCGGCCAGGTCCGCCTTGAGGGCGGCGTTCTCCCTCTGAAGAGCGTCTATGGCGGCAGTCAGGCGGGTGACCTCCGGCCGCAGATCGGACATGTCGTCCCTTGCAGCCGGAGCCCCGCCGTAAGTCCGCGCGGCCGCCTTGATGGAGGCCATGGCTTCGCCGATCGCGTCCTCCTTACTCTTCCGGTTGCGCTTCCGCGAGATGGTACGGATGGCAGCCGCCACGGCCTCTTCTAGTTTGGCCTCGCTCGGGGCCAGACCAGTGTTGGGCTCTCCAGAGGGAGGCCCCCTCCCCGAGGTCTTGCCTCGGCCTTTACCCCGCACACTAGTGGGGATCTTACGGGCCGAGACAAGCCCCTCCTCCGACGACGACTCATCGTCGCGGGGGCGCTTGAGGAACTCCTTCCTCCTGTCGGCGCCCCCCTCGTCGCTCCTCACTGCGCTTCCAGAGATCAAACTCTGGAAGCTCTCGGTGTCCGATGCCGAGTCGGTCTCCGACCCGAGCACCAGCGCCCCCTTCCTCCTCGGAGCGGCGCTCTGCGCTCGCTCAATGTTCGGTGCCGGTGAGGTGGACGTGCTGGACAAGTCCAGCGACTCCACCTCACCGGCACGTGAGCCTCCCTGGCTCAATGCGGCGACTGCCGGGAAACTGGGGTAAAAGTGTTTGTTGTCCCCCCCAGAGTACGGTGGGACTGACCGGACGTGTCCGGTGCGGGACTCCCCAGCTGCGGAGCAGCTGGGACCCGCCTGGGTAGCTTTTCCAAAAACTTTGTCTGCCATATTTTTTCCTTTTTTAGAGAGGTGAGTTCCTCTGTTCCTACACCCCTATTCCCCTCCCCTGGTTCACTTCACGGTTACGTCTAAAGATTAGACGCATACCGGAAGTGAACCTTTCCTCCCCCTTGACCCGATCTCTGAGACCGGGCCCCGCGCCGCCTAGAAGCTCGAGCTAGCTGCTCGATCCTCCAGACGGCGCGCATTTCCCCCGGTGTGTCCCTCTTGGTCTGGTTTCTCCCTCTGGGCCCGTCCGGCATGAGTGCCTCTACCGGCATGGCCCCAGAGATCATCGAAACACGCAAGCCCCACCACGACGACAACGTGGGGACACAGTTGGTGGGGTTCCGAATACACTAGATTGAATCTCGGTAAACTGATTCATGGTCTGATTAAGTTTGTAAATGTAGACAGATTTTAACAAAAGCTATAATGTATATAATACCTATATAAATCATTATCATCACCTGCTTAGCATGTTCATAGCTATGTAGCGGACGGTTCCAGTGTACCCGGATGCAGCTCAGTACTAGTGTATTACATGAAGCAAATGTCTATCTAAGCTCCATAACCAAGTAGCTAGGTAACGCGACTCCCTTTTGTAAATATGTCCCCCTAATAGGATTCCACCTTCCTGATCCCAGCCATCTACGGAACGAAATCAGCAAGTTTTGCTTAACCTAGAATTGTGACTCTGTCTGTGACTGTGTCTTTGTATTATTTTTGCTAGTATTACACTAATGATAAACATGATATACCTTTTTGAAATCCTTGTGTTAAGCCCTTTAATTTGATACCCATATAGCAGTATTCGAAAAAAAAAATATTTTTTCATTATGTATAATGACTTCGCACAGCGGCCATGTTTGATTTATTCAAATGTCACCTATCTAAGAACACTTGGGCTGCTAAGACGAATCTAACGATACCTCAATTATGTGAATCCGTTCAGCGATTCTGGAGATATGAGGTACCTAATAAAGAATATTACATACATACATACAAGATACGCGCGAAAAATTTAACCCTTCCTTTGCAGTCGGGTAAAAATATAAAGTGGCTCCTTTAAAGTATGGCTCGCTCTATCTTTACAATGGCGGACTAATGTTATTATTTTAGCTTCTGCCTGGCTTGCTATTATTATATAGCGACCAAAATAAATAAACTTGGTTTTTAATCAGAATGTATGTAGGTATGTAAAAGTGGTAGAAAATACAAGCCTATTATAACACGTTACATGATATTCCGGACACAACGAAATTTTCACACCTTTTGTATCGAAATAGAACAGCCGCGGAGTTCGTTTCGAGCCAATGCAATTTATGTGACGACATGACGGGCGCAGGACAATGTCGGTACTGTGGGGAATACGTCTTGACAATACGTCTAGCAGCTAACTGCACAGCTATCACTAAAAACGATCTCATAAACTGGCGCACGTACCGTACGTAACATACAGGTCTGCGTCACACTCGTGTACGTTGGAACTATCTCTTATCTCCGTTGGAGTACCTCGAACACGGTGTAGGTACCACCCACTACTTCCACCCCCGAAGGTAAACGTGGTCACGTACCTAGTTGATTTAGATCACAGATTTATTGCCACCGTAAAATCCACGAAAAGGTGATAATTGTTTTTTTAGATGTGTGCTGTGTTTTAAAGCGCCGGGCGTGAATATCGTGTTTGATTGTGAGTTGAGCAGAGCAGTGGTGGCCCATCGGTTATAAGCCAGACTTTCGAGTCGTAAGTCGTGAGTTTGAACCCAGTCAGGCAGTTTGCTTAGAGTAATTGATATAATCACCGCTGGTCTCAAAACGGTAAAGGCAAGGTGAACGGTGAAAGAGGCTCACCTAAAGAGGATCACCGTGAGACATACTTTTTTATTTTTTTTTAAATACTCGTAAAATTAGCAATGAGGGTAGAATTCACATTCACGGCAATAGTGTAGCGGGTGGAGTTCGTAACCTCTCGATCACAAGTCTGACGTCTTGCCATCATGCTACTGACGTCTATGGTTGGTTTTAATATGAAACAACCTGAGACCTACTTAGCTTAACAAGATCGTAGGTACTCACACCATCACCACATAAAAAAGAGATTATAATATTTACGAGGAGGAATATTTCTGTCTGAAATTTATGGCGTATAAAGTGTGTTAGTTAATAAATCTAAAAAGTATCGTATGCGCGGCACCCTCCTGGAGGAGAGCCGACCGGAGAATTAATTGCAACTATACTGTGCTAGGGACAAGGCTGCCACGGATTGTAAAAAATGTTGATGCGGCAAAGAATAACAGAAAAATTGGATATTATTTTTAGAAGATTTTGTTCTTCACCACATCATCACATACCATTTTACCTGATGGTATGCGATGATGTGGTCGAAGATGGAGCACGCTAACTCAGAAGTATAATCCATGGCTTGTAAGATTTATACTTAGTAATTTAGTAGCAGCGGTCGGTTAGCGCTTTCAACATGATTATGTATAAATGCGCGCGTGTTAGGCACTTGATCATTACTTTGTTGCCTTGTTATTTCAAAAATATGATGTCCTAAGATGTTCATTGAAAATAAAAGCTGTGAAAGTAAAATTTTTTTTCAAAATAAAATCATCATCCTTACTTCACCCTCTGCTGGGTGTAGGCCTCCCTTAGCTTGTATCAAGCTTCACATTCATGTGGCAGTCTCATAGGGTATACCCGCTGTCACAATGTCGTCTGCCCATCTCGCTGGCGGACGACCAACGCTCTTCTTTCCAGTCTTTGGATGCCACTCAGTCAGAGCAGGAAAATTAAATACTTGATTATGTATTTGATGGGGCTACCCCGACACTGCAGCGCCTCTGGTATGTTTGCAGAAGCGTACACCGACTGCTATAACGCGACTATGCGTAAGTGTGCCGTGTCCTTGGTGCTATTATGAACCTTGTACCTATGCAATACATGCATATTAAGCGATTCACAGTCGCTTCCACTTTTATGGCAAACATATAATAGGCAAATTACACGTGTTTTGTCACAGAATTCAGAAAATTCATGAGTCACATAAATAGTTCTTTAGTCAGTCAAATTTGAATCTACTTGAATAAGTAACAGTATTTTTAACCGACTTTTCAATGAATTAAATTAATCTTTACAGTGCGCACAGTACGGGCCAGCTCCAACACCGTTCCTGCGATGATTGAGCAGAGATTAGACTGCCCTCACGTCCGGCATTGTTCCAGAGATATGTCGCTGCACTAAAGTCGGGAGAAAGCTATAAGATTTTAGCATTTTGATTGTAGTGGAATTTTAAAGTTATTTAATTAATAGTTCTATCAAACTTGCATCAACAAATTTTGATTTGAAAATCAAAATGACATAAAGTTTCTTTGTCGCAGCTGTCATGTATATATATGGTCAAGTATATGGTATTCAGAACTATAATAAAAAGTCACCTTATGAACTACCCATAATTATATGGAAAATTTATGATTCGATACCTAATGTGTTTTTGTCATTTTGACATATTGAAGACATATCAAACACAACTGACAGTATAATGACAGCTCTATAAAAGATTACTTATCTTCAATTAAATTTGCCCAACATACTCGTAGTTGGGATCGGCTTCGTGTCTGACCGGGTGCAGCTGAGTACTAGTGTTTTACATAGAGTGAATGCTGATCTGACCTCCACTACCAGTACCTAAGTGACACCACACCCCTTGACAAGACTTGTGTCAGAGTTTCTGGCTTCTCACTGCCCGTGACGACTGTCAAACATTTACAAATGCCAGCCGGGACCAACAGTTTAATGTGCTTTTGTCAAAATGTCACTCAATCACGGAAACAGCTCGGCAAGCGATGCTTAATCTTGTAGATCGGCCCGTGCGGCTGTTATTATGCACAAGCTCATCCTATTAAGATACTATGAACATAATTATTAACAACCTATAAAAATCACGTCTAGTTTATTCCAGACACATTCAGTCGTGTCACATCGATATGGTGAATAGAATGATAGGCGGCGCGTCACCCGGCCCATAAGTTCGTATATCGCAGCGCCACTGAAGTGCAATGATTGCCTCAATTTCATCCTTTTTCAGCCGCCCTTTGTGCGCCGAGAGCTTAAAATACGCTCGATGCATACAGAAAATATGCAGGGTTATGAAGCGGGTTATTGGCTCAGAGTGGTGCTCTTTATTGGTTTCCACTTTGCATCGACAGGATATTATTTAGGTGGACTCATGAACTGAAATCTGAGCTAGTGTGAATATTATTTAAAGCTATCCGTAACCTATGGGCTACTGTGAGACAAAACAGACCTTACAATTTCACCATGTCTGTCTGTTTGCTTGTCTCTTATGGCTAATTAATACGGTTAATCAACGCTTACCAACGTTGGTCTGTGGATGAGTTGAAGATGACCATCCTCTCATACAGAGATTCTTCCGTGCCTCGGAAACCATCTGAAGATGTTGGTGCCGGCTGTAATTTCTACAAGAAGCCAAAAAATGTGATACCAGTGTTGCTGAGGGGTGTCGTGCTGGCCAGCTGCTGTGTGCTGGAGGTCAGACAGGCAGTCGCTTGGTGTAAGGCACTAGCACTCAGCTGCATTCAGTTAGATCTGATTGTGTTAGATAAAAGGCTAAGCAGATGATGTTGTGTCATAACTGTGCAAGTACTAGTGGGCGACTGCGAATGCTCAAGTATTTTGGACATATTATTCGGAATGCACACTCCATAGAACATTTTGTTCAGGGGTAAGTGGAAGGCAAGCGGTGTCATGGTCGGTTGCCTACGTGTTGGTTTTATAGAATCGGCAATAGAGACGCACTTAGTCAAAGTTCTAGAGTCGCCGATCAGAAGAAGTGGAGGCGAATCGTGAGGTCGACTGTACCTACTACGACTGTGTAAAAAAAAAAGGATAATCGAAAACCACTACCATTCTATCAAGAGTGTACGACTGAAGAGGAATTATTGGTAATTGATGAAACAAGGATAATTAATTTACGGCATATCCACATATTTATCTAATCCGAGACGAGCGCTATATTGCTTTCAAGTTTCAATTAACCATTTACGGTACCATCTCATGGTGGAATAATACGCGTTGCACTCTGCCATGTCACCCTGTGCTCAGGCGCGGGTACAGAACTTAACCATGACCTTGATTAGGGTATTTGACCTTGATTAGGTTATATGACTTTGATTAGTTTTTACGTTGGTTCAATTTGCACGAAGCGTCAATCCTAATGGCTAAAAATGTCGGATTTGTGATCGAGAGTTCGCTGGTTCGAACACAACCCATTAGACTATTGCCATGAACCCACTCCAGACGCTAGCATATTAAGCTTATTTGGAGGTTTTAACAAGATTGGTAGTAATGTGAATTCATCCCACATTGTTATTTATACTAAAAAAAAACTAACTTAATTCGCTTGGGAGTCGATATAACCATAGTTACTGTCCCGTAAATTTCGGTTCTGGAGATAATTCGGGGCAAAAAGTATCCTTTATGTGGGCATATCGCCATCAGTCTATTATTAGTCTCATTAAAATCGGGTAAGCCGTTTCAAAAAAATTAAGACAAAATCATTTCAGGTCAATTGTATAGATATCAGAATTTTTTTATATCCTTTTTGTTTAGCCGTCAATGTCCCAATATTGAAGTGCTTTTTTCGACCACTAACTCAGACCAGACGTCGCATTGCGCGTCCAGGTCATCTCGCCCTCTTGGATCTACTAGCTTATATAGGGACAGCAATGTCTGCTTGGCTAAGCCTTACAGACGAGGGGTGGACCCATTACACACTGGCTCGTGGAAGATCAGCAAGGCAAACCAAGACGTTTACTACTAAATCAGTGGTAATTAGAAGCCTCGCTCCTCCTGGTTAGCAAGTGGGTAAGTAATGTATTCGGTAAATATATCATGAGTTGAATTCCTTGGTACTGCTAAGCACGAGGTCTCGGGTTGTCCAACCCGGGATCAAAATCCCGGGTTGGACAACAAAAAGTGCTACAGAGTGTTCCTGTTACAAATTTCTTAGTTAAGATTGCCAGTCGTGGCCGAAACCGATCAGGAGGACTATTGTTATAATATTAATTTTGGTACATTGGTTGTGTAGAATTTTCTTAATGATAGGTTCGCATTTGGTCACCGTCTCACCTCATGGTACGCGATGATATGGTCAAAGGTAAAGCACGCTTATTCTCAAATCGTTTTTGTGCGTATGGATGGGACGAACAGCATGGAACGGTGAAGTATCGCATTTCATCTTACTCACCAAGTTGCAATTTAAGTGTAAAGTTACGAGTAGTTAAGTAAGTTATGAACACTGCTACGATTTCATGATAAATCTTCAAGGTTATTAGGTTCATGGAAAACTTACGCGAGTGTTATATATCACATCACTCAAATGACTTATTTTAGAATATTGAAAATTTTGTAACGTATTTATATAACAATGCTAACAAATAGTTACTGTTACTTCATCAGTTAATTAAGTCAATAAAAGAATTATGTGGGTGGAATTCACATTACTAGCAATCTTGTTATCACCTCCAACGAGGCTGAATATATTTGTGTATGGAATGGGTTTACGGAAATAGTTCTAACCAGTGACGTCTCGATCACAACACTGATGTCTTAACTTTTAGGCTATTGTCGCTTATATGTACAAATAGGTTCTTAAGTATATAACATAAGAAAAAATATAGACACATATGAAATAGTATTTCATTCTAAAAAAATTGACCAAGTTCAAGTTAGCTTCGCCCATGAAGCGTTCCGTAGTAACTACGCCAGACATATTTGTTTTTCATAGTGTTTGTATGAAATACAACGTTATATTTACGGTTTTAGAAAACGTTTAAAAGATATGCATTTCCAAAGTGGTAAAATGTGTTCCCCACAAAAATATAATATAGATTGATATAAAGAGATCAAGTCAGCAGTTTTTGAGATATAGTAATATCTCAAAAACTGCTGACCTGATCTCGTTTAAACCAATTTTCGTTGAAAATTTTTATTAAGATCTATAATTATTTATTTTTTGTAAACGATTGACTATGAAAAATGGTTTTAGAAACCTCAATGTAATATTTAAAGACCTGTCTATAGACCCCAAAATATAGGTTTGATTAAAAAAATATTATACGTTTGATTATAAATACAAATGACAGCCGCAACTAAACAGCTTATCGTGTTTTCCAAGAGACGCGGGAATCTCGTTATGTCAAGAATTACACATCCGAGGTTCGACCTCGGCAAGCATATGTTAAGCTTGAAAATCGAGCCGTGCTGAATTATTTAGCTACGCGCTCCTTCCCGCAACACACTCTGTTATCACAAGTTATTGCCTAAGCAGCCTTCACGACGTATGAAACTGTAAAAAAATAGCATTGAATATTTTCACAAAATTGAGCGCAACAAGTAGGTATCGATACCAGGCGCTCAGAAGACTCCGAGATATACGTATGTTTTTCAATCCGTCGTCCTTGTACGTACACTACACGACAGTGATATAGTAATATCGTACCTTTTTTGTATGAATGGAATAACACCTCATTTGTTAAACGGGAAGAAGGGGAGTCGGTGTGGAAAATAAGCATTGTACGTATATCTATGTTCCAGGAAATAAAGGGGAAACAAATCATTCTGCTTCCGACGCTCGCCCGCGACAGTCGTGCCGCTCCGCGCTCTCGATCGTTCCGTGCCTGAGTCATCGCTCCGTTCGTCACGCCCGCCGTGACGTCACTCGTAGTCGCCGACTACGACGCCTGGTCCGGATCCGCCTTTTTCGAGGCGGTGAAGGATATCGTGCTTCTCTAACAGAGATTGTCAAAAACAATTTGGTTTGGCCCCTTCAGGGTAAAACCACAGTTTCGTGGTCCTTGGTTGGAAACCTCACGGTGTCAACAATACCAAGGGGGTGCTGACCCGACGCACCCGCTGATCCCCTTCAGGGTGAAGCAGTCAATTGGAGTCGAGTGCTAGGTTTTGGCCTTGGGGGATCTCCTAGTCAAACCTAGTTACTGAGTTCTCTTCACAGCATACACACCTAGTGTCGGTTGGGTGTATCTACCCCTTCGCACTAGACCCAATAGGGCCCGGTACGCACATTAAGATTGGCGACCGGATTACAAGCTTAGGGCACACCATTAGGCACACACCTCCCTGCTATCCCCGCAGGGAGCGAACTCACCTCCGGGTCATTCCCGCCCGGAGGGTTAGGCAAATAGGGCCCCTCAGGCCACATCAGACGGCAACACAGCTACCGAGTTTGTCTGGGTTTCTCTTCTCGGTAGCGAAGTGTTAGGAGAAACTCCGGGGCAGGGCTCTTTGGGGACCGTCTGCTCGGGGAGCTCACGTTTGACGTGTCTCCTCGAGGCGCTTATGTTAGGTTTAGGAGAATAGGATCCCCACTTTTACGCCTCCAACATGGAGACCTTAGAGACTCTATCCGCTCAGGTAAAGTACCTATCCGATAGGCTACTTAAAACCACCGAGGTTTTAGGGCTTATTATATTTAAAAACCCCGACTTAAAAAAGGAGTTTGAGGAGGAGATTGACTCCATCAAAATCAATCCCATGCTCAAACACCACCCCGCGTTGCCACCCATCCCGCAGCCGGAGATAGATCCCACCCCCGCGCCCATCGCAGATAGGTCCCCCTCCCCCCCAGACGTCGAAATGGACTCTGAGGAGGAGGAAAAAGAAAAAGAGAGCTCGGAAGGCGAGCGCTCGGAGCGCGCAGAGAGCATGCACTCTGGGCGCTCGGAGCGAGCGGAGTCCGAGCACTCCTCCTCCGATCAAACCTCTTCCTCCGACGATTTTATCCTCGTCGAGGGAAAGAGGAAGAAGAGGTCGCAGGCCTCGTCCTCCACTCAGGCCCCTAAGGCCAAGAAACCCTCCCCTCCCGAGCCAGCACGCTTAGTGCAGAGCCAGCCCTCCACTTCCTCGGCCACTAGGCCCAGCCCTACCCAAACCCCAGTCGTCAGCGCCTCAGTGCGCAAGACCATCCCTCCCCCACCCATATTCATCCACGATAAGGGGGCTTGGACAAACGTGTCCAAAGCGTGTGGCGAGCAACGTATCGCCTACACGAATGCCCGCGCCGTTCAGAACGGCATAAAAGTAGGGTTAGCGACAGCTAACGACCACCGCGCGCTTTCGAAGCTTCTCAAGGCTCGAAATATCCCCCACCACACTTATACGCTCCATGAGAGCAAGCCCGTTCGGGTGGTCCTCTGCCGGATCCCCAGTGAGATCCCCACCACCGAGATCGTCTGCGACTTAGAGTCACAGAACATCCCGGTGATTGAGGTGCACCGTATGCACGGCAGAGGTGGCAGGGCGTCTAACAACGTCCTCGTCATCTGCCACCCCGTCTCCGAAGGTCCCCACCCCATCTTTGCGCTGAAGACTGTATGCAGTCTCTCAGGAATACTCATTGAGAAGCCACACAAAAGTGGCACAGTAGGCCAATGCCACCGTTGCCAGTTGTATGGGCACGCGCAACGGAATTGCTTCGGCAAACCCCGGTGCGTAAAGTGCCTGGGCGATCACGGCACTGCGGAGTGCAGTCGCCCAAAAGATAGGTCCCAATGCCCAGACCCGCCCAGCTGCGTGCTGTGCGGGCAATCGGGCCACCCCGCCAATTACCGAGGCTGTCCGAAAGCCCCGAAAACCTCCGCCCCTAAACTGGCAACGCGCGCTAGCGCACGCCAGGGACGAGAGTGTCCTACACTCTCGTCTGAGCTCCCCCAGACCCTCAGTCCCCAGCGTCCAACTCCTTGGACGGCGGCGAATCACGCCCAAAACTTCCCGGCACTAAGGCCGAAAGTCCCTGGGCTGATGGATCAACCCATCATGCCCTCCGCCCCGGTTGTTGTGGCTTCTCAGCCCCCACCCCCTCCCCAGTCACTCCCTCGCTCGGATGAGCCGGAACTCGATGCGTTCCTCATCCTTGGGAATACTTTCAGTTTCTTTCAGTCCACCCGAGCCATCCAAATGGCAAAGGAGGTCGTGGCCTGCAGAAGTGTTGAATCCCTGATTCAGGTATACTATAAGTATCCTGATGTAAAAAGCCATTTTAACAACCTTTTTAAACAGCCATAATGTATAACACGGCTAGTAAAAGATTAAAGCCCCGATCCCTAAAGCTAGGTTACTTCAATGCCAATGGCATCACTAATCAACGGGACGAGATCGCGACTTTCCTTCGCGATCATAGTCTCGACATCCTTCTGGTCCAAGAGACCTTCCTCAAACCCCACCTTAGGGATCCCAAGGTAGCCAACTACCGGCTAGTTAGGAACGATAGGACTAGATGCCACAGAGGTGGCACTCTAATATATTATAGGAACTCCCTGCACTGCATCCCTATGGATCCGCCGCCCCTTGCCCACTTAGAGGTATCCGTTTGCCGGCTAGGCATGACGGGCCATCCCTCAATCACAATAGTATCCGCGTATCTCCCACCGCACAGCGACGTAGATTCAAATTCTTCGATAAACGCCTCACTACGAAGCGACCTTACAGCCCTTCTTGACATGAGTGACTCCGTCCTTATAGCGGGGGATCTCAATGCCAAACATCCCGCATGGTGTAGTCGTATTACCAACCCCCGTGGGAAGGTACTATACGACCTTTGCACACCTCTCCACATAGATATCATAGGTCCTATGCGGCCTACTCATTATCCGTTCGAGCCATCCCACTTGCCCGACGTACTCGACATTGCCCTCCTGAAGAATGTGAACTTACGTTTGCACTCTTTAGAGACGGTAGACGAACTTGACTCTGACCATAGACCGGTGATCTTGGAGTTAACTCCGAGATCGGGTCCCTATGACCCTAACCGCCCCCCTCCCACACAGGTGATCACTGACTGGAGGAAAGTAGGCGAATTGCTGAAATCCAACACGTCTCCTCACCTGGACAAGATCCCCGACCACATCCAGTCCGCCGCCGACACGACGGCTGCGATCGACTCACTCACGGAGCACGTACAATCTGTCTTGAACGACTGTTCAAAGGAGATTCCGGTGTCAGAGCACTGGCGCCGGAAACTCCCGGACGATGTACGGGCCCTGCTGACTGAGAAGAACGCAGCAGTCCGTGCCTACAGATCTTTCCCCTGCCAGAATAACAAAACTTTCATGCGGTACTTACAGCGCAAAGTAAGTAACAGCATCAGAGAGTGGCGTGAAGCCGGCTGGGACAAGACCCTGAGCGAACTGGAACCCACCCACCATGCCTTCTGGCAACTTCAGCGGAATATGCGCGCCACTGAGGTTGCCTCAATGCCTCCCCTTATCCGCCCGGACAAAAGCATTGCCTTCGACGACGAAGACAAAGCCGAATGCCTAGCCGACAGCCTGGAGGCACAGTGCTCTCCCAGCTCCCAACCAGTCGACCCAGCCCACCTTGCCCACGTGGATGCTGAGGTCGAACGTAGATCTGCCCTACCCCCTGTCGAGGACCCTGATGCTCCCCTCCCCCCCGTCACGGAGGACGAGGTGGAGGAGATCATCAAGAAACTCAAACCTAGGAAAGCTCCCGGGACTGACAGACTGACCACTAGGGCACTTAAACTCCTCCCACGTACGATCTTAGTCCTACTGACTGCCATCTTCAATGGCGCCTTGTCCAACAACTTGTTTCCACAAGCTTGGAAAGAGGCTATAGTGATAGGTATCCCAAAACCCAAAAAGCCCAAGAACCTCCCGACTAGCTATAGACCCATTAGTCTGCTCAGCGCCCTCGGCAAGGTCTACGAGCGGATTATTCTTAATCGGCTCAAGGACTTTGTCGAGGCCAAGAGCCTAATCCCTAACGAACAGTTTGGCTTTAGAGCCCATCATTCCAGTGTCCACCAAGCCCACCGCATCGTAGAGCACATTAGCGGCCGTTTTCAACGCGGTCTGGTGACGGGGGCCCTATTCTTTGATATAGCAAAGGCTTTCGACAAAGTCTGGCACAATGGCTTAATTTATAAGCTTTACCAACTAGGTGTGCCGGACCGTCTCGTGCTCATCATTCGAGACTTCCTGTCAAACCGCTCCTTCAGATATCGTATCGAAGGAGCGCTTTCCACTCCCCGCCCTATCAGAGCCGGCGTCCCTCAGGGCGCCGTGCTCTCCCCCCCACTCTTCACGCTATTCACTAGCGATATCCCCAAAAAGCCCCCAGTAGAGTTATCCCTGTTTGCCGACGACACGGCCATCTACTACTCGGGACATAATCCCGTTAGCATCGCTCATACCCTCCAGACCTCAGCCAACGCACTAGGCGATTGGTTTAGGAAATGGAGGATTGAGGTAAATCCCGACAAAAGTCAAGCAGTCCTGTTTCGCAGGGCTCGCCAGCATAAAAAGTTCACCCCCCCACGCCCGATCACTATGTTCGGCAAGCCAATCCCTTGGGAGAAGCGAGCCAAATACTTAGGTGTGATCCTCGACCAGTTCCTGAATTTCAGTGAGCACATAAAGTCGGTTCGCTCGCGAGCCGCTTTCGCTCTCGGTAGGCTCCACGCCCTGCTGAATAAACACAGCAAGCTCTCCCTTAAATGTAAAATCCGAATATACACGACATGCATACGTCCTATCATGACGTATGCCTGTCCGGTGTTTGCTCATGCCAGTCCCAATCAGATCCATAGGATGCAAGTCGTTCAGAACCGTTTTCTCCGAAAGGCCACGGGCGCGCCCTGGTTCTGTAGGAACGAGGATCTCCACGTAGACCTCAAACTCCCGACCATAAAGCAAGTGTTGAAACGCATGTCAGTGCGTTACTTCACCTCTGCTGAGACCCACACTAACCCCCTGATCGTATCGGCCGCCCGATACAGACCCTCCAAGATTTCTCGGGTTCGTCGCCCGCGTATCATCCTAGACGAGCCTGACGACCCCACCACCATCCGACAAGAGAGCAGTAGGGAAACCAGCACTCTTAGAAGACACAGATACAGAACGCGTTCCTTATTCCGGCCTCGCCGACGAGGCCCATCGCGACGTCCGCGTACTGGTAATGAAAATCCTCCCCGACCTTTGCCAAACGAGCCAGCCCGCGATGCTGAGCCAGTAGCAATAAATACTCCCGTAAATAATATGACCCAGCCTGTCCCTTTGCTGCCCTCCCGAAATGACCCCGCTATGCCGAGGCCCGTACTCCACAGGGAGTGCCCTTAGCGTGCGGTCATTAGTTTTTAAGTATATTTTAGTTTGTAAGCCCTGGCTGGGGGCCTTTAATTTATTAGAGGTCACCACAGGAAAGTCCGGTTAAGTAGACTCACAGCCTTAGTGTGCTGATCTACAAGTGGCCCTACCTAAAAAAAAAAAAAAAAAAAAAAAAAAAAAAAAATAAAGGGGAAACGAACGAATAATAATTTATATCACAATGACGTAGGATGTGTGGAACTTAGTTGTGGCCCGAAATTGGCAAATGTTTTGAAGGAAAATATGAACTTGACACAGATAAATTAACATCCTCGACGTCATATTGCATTATCATTTATCAAGTGCTTGACCTTTTCTTGACCATGGTGGGGTCAGTCTAACCAGATACAGCTAATTACTAGTATTTTACATAGAGCGCGGCCAACGCACGGTGGAATCTTAATATTTAAAGATGTTAGAACTTAGTCTCCTTGACGTTATATTGAAAGGTCAGAAAACCATATCGATTGTCCTACAAGCTCTACACAGCTATATACGGTAGTTAATAGGGTGTCTGTTAGCAGATTGAGGACGAAATGTTCTACAAAGGAGCTGTGATCAGTGTATCTCACGTTGTGACGCGTCATCTGTACTCTACGCTTGTTGTCCGACAATCAACGCGCAGATGAGTCATACGGCAACGGCCAGTGACGCGGGGCTACCTCGGAAAGTAATACGTACGTACTGATAGTAAAAAGGAACAAAATAAGTAAGGTAAGGAATGGAATCCCCTGCCTGGGTCTTTAAGTCAAGAGTGAATAGGTAAGTGCGGTCCATCTTCGAACAGAAGCGACACCATCGCTTACTACCGTCATCTCGACGGTGAGAAGCAAGCTTATCATCAGTCATAAAATAAAAAATATATGACATGTATTTATCTTCCCATTTCAAGATCAAACTAGGCGAGGACTCTATCATATGAAAAATGGGATAAACATACCGACAAAACATAGCTCCTGACAACTAGCAAATAAAAAGGATGAAAAAGTTTGTCAGCTTTCAAGAACTGTTGGCGGAATGGGACAACAGTTGAAAAAAGTAGGAAATATCTGACCACGGAGAGCAAGCCACAACAAACCAGGCCTTTTGTACAAAAAGTCGCGCCCGCGTAAAAGGATGTCAGAGTAATAATGCTTTAACGATAGTGAATTGCATGGAGACGAGACTAAGGCTTAGCGCCACTGATTGACACTCAACACAGTTTTCAGTTTAACGCGGCCATATTCACTTATTTGTATTCTCTGTGCTCGCGTCTTCGATCGCGTTAGATGTTTTTCTGAGTTAATCCTGATCCCGTGGTTGTTCTTGGGTAAGAAGTAGCCTGTATATTATCTTATAAACTCCTTATATTATTATCTTCCAGTAAGTCCTATATCTGTATAGACATTCCAGAGATTAGTCCGGACAAACAAAAAGAAAGATAGGCAAAGATTTTATAAAGCTTGGTGTTGTACTATCGTGTTAATTAGTTCTTTATACAACATTAAAACATCAAACTTTTTGGCACTTGACAAATCGCACTTCGATTTAATTTGTATGTAGCACGTTTAAATTCTACCCTATTTCACGAGTGCCTTACCAGCTATGCCAGGTCTATATTCCCCTCTTTCTATTTTACAAAAGGTCCTGTTGATTGGTAAAAATGACGCTTCCAGCAGATTGCGGTAAAAAGCCTGACTTTGCTAATACGTGGTCGAGAAACCAGTTTGATATAAATGAAAGGGATTTTGTTGCGGCGCCATCTTTTCCCATGTGTGCTGTAAGAAGCGATTAGGGGATCAGATGGATAGGCGGCAGCCTCGGCCGACATTAATATAGAACCGATGTCAATATGTTCACGTCCGCGGAGCAGCGCTGCGAGACGATTATTATAAGAAACAATCATCTAAGCCGATTATTATGAGAAATTTATACTGAAACACAATATTTTTGAAAGAGAATAAAAATGTCATTGAAACCAGAATCTGACTAGATATTCAACGTAATTATGGATATCTATCTCCCGCGATCTTTTCATCCCATCTAGAAACAAACTGGAGTCCGCGAGCCTGCCGGCTTTTTTTCTCATATCCAGATATTTACTTTGTTAACTAAAGTTAACAAGTGAATTTCTTTTACAAATTTCACTTTTAATTGTGCGCCTTTTTGTTGAAGCACAATTGAATTTTTGTATAATTTCCTATTCGCCGTGCTCTGTGAAGGAAATGAGAAACAGCGCGCTAAACGCCCCAGCATCGTGGAATATTACGAGATTAGGTTTTTTGTAATCACTTGTAAGGGCCGCCATCTTTTCTTCTTTTGAGGTCATTATTTAAAGATTGATGAGGAAGATGAGAAAGCACGTGCATGTTTTAACTTCGTAAAATAGAAAAGGGGCCCATTCTATTACTTGGAGGGACGTAATCAATAAAAATGTTGACATTATATTATAGAATATGTCTTGGATATCATGCAAGGTTCAATTGTTACTTGTCGGGAATCGCAAGCTGATCTCCGGCATGGGCATATGGTGGCAAATAGGGTTAGCTCACCGTCCGGTAAGGACCCGGTACCCGGCCCGGGTTGACGGTGCATCGTGTTCCGCGCGCGCCTCAAAGAGCTGTCAGTGACGGAACCAGATTGGGACATCGCCTGCCGGAGTGCGGGAATGTTGTAACGAGCTTCTACGTACCGGACAGCAAGGGCTACTGACAGACAGGATTTGTTTTAGTCAGTACAAGTTTAACCCTCCCTTCCGCTTCACTCAGTGCGGGAGAAGTCATTTAATGATTTCCTCCCGAAAAAAAGGTGCTATAACAACATTGTAAAAACCGGTCAAGTGCGTGTCGGGCCACGCGCAGTGTAGGGTTCCGTAGTTTTTATAACAGCCAAGTGCGTGTTGTATTCGCTGACTGATCGTTTCGTACCATGCTCTAACTAAAAGCTAAACATGACTACCTAACTAATTTGACTTCCTATACAAATCCTCACCTGATCCGACAATTTTGCACGGAAAGTTTTAATTTTTTTTAGAGTTTTTGTATAAAAATTGTCATAGCCGGTGTTTTGAATTTAAATACAGGACACAGAGCTACACTACTCAATCGTCACAAAAAAATAAAATTGAGGAAGTAGTTTGCCGGGGGAGCTTTATGTTTGATATTATATAGCAAAATAAATTCACTCTAAAAACGGGCCAGCATTTTTAATTTTTTAGGCAAATTATTTTAAAAATTAAACTCATACATAATTTGAATGTCGTATTTGTTTATTAATACGAGTATCTAATCAAAAGTCTAAAAAATAAGTTAAGTTAAAATAAGTCTAGCTTTAAAATTGACGTAATTTCCATACAAACTTTGATCCCCTATTTCCTTACAGCCTTTTTTTCGCATTAAAAAGCAGCCCATGTCCTTTCTTAGGATCTATACTATGTCCGTACCGAAACTAATTAAAATCGGTTGAGTAGTTTAGGCGCGATTGCGTAACACACAGACAGACAGAGTTACTTTCGCATTTATAATATTAGTAAGGATGTATGAAACTCTTAGTCCTACGCGCACTTGGCCGGTTTTTTTTACATAGCGATCAATATTTCTGAACATTTATAATTTTTTTTTGCTGTTTTTTGTTGTATAACTAACTTTACTGTAATAATAGACGACTCTTTGTAATCTATACATCTAAAGGTCTTTCTATGATTTTAAAATAACTTTTCGTTTTCCTAACTATATACAAGTAAGACATGATACTAAAATACAAATAAACTTTTTTTAATTTTGGCTTTGCTGAATTTATTTTAATGGGACTTTCACTGAAAGATATAAAGGAGATTATAGGTCAACATAGTTTGGTTATTTTATCTTGGAATTTACACAGAATCGGGTTTTAAGCGAGGTAAACTTGTTAATATTACACGAGAACAAAGTCGAGGGCATAGCTAGTATGCAAACGTAATCAAAGCATTGTATTATTAACTGAGCAACATTAATTAAAAAATATATGAAGGTAACGCGACAGTTACACTATAATATTTTGTTCGCCTCATCCAAGCAGGCACTTGACTATGTGTAGTTTTCATCATCAACACAGCTCTAAAGACGGTGACCGAAAACATCGTGAGGAAACCAGCATGAACCGGCCGAAGACTGAACATCCGAAGGCATGTCACAACCCCGCACACTGTATAATGCGTTACGTTACGGTCATTCCGTCTCATAGGTAGGAAACCTGTGTTGTGTCCCAACAATGGGAAATTAATAGGCTGGTCAATACTGGTCATGTTATCACACTATAGCAGGATATTATTTTATCTTTTACAACATAGTTTTCTTTAGACCAAACCATTACAAAGACCACGTTTATCTTTTGTCGGTTATCTGATAACGGTAGTTCTTGGCACGAGCAAATATTTCCCTCTAGCTCTGCTGTATTTACGTTTATCTGAAAAATGCCTGCAATTCCGACAATGAAAATAAACTGTCCGTCAATTCACATTGTAAAACTCAGCGGAAATGCTTCCAGTAAATTTCCCGGCTTTTCCTCTCAGATAGACATTTTAAAACTAGTGTGGCCTACTTAAGTTGTACAATTGGATTATCGTACGGTGGGAATGCGGAGTCTATTTTTTGTAACTTTTATGAAAGGTAATATTTTTGACGCCACTTTTTTAAATTACGTTACAAAGTGAAAGTGGCAGGTTATTGGGTTCTTGCGCGCTGTAGTTTTAAACACTTGGAAATGTTAAGTGAATCATCTTATGTTTGCTAAAGAAGGTGAGAGCAAGTATATAATAAATATTAGTAGAACCTTCGACATTACCATAATAGCATATATTTCCATCGCCTATCAGTTTCTTGTCTCAGTTATTGCTTAACTCAAGCGCTGTTATGTTTTCTAAGATCATCTGTCACAAGCCTTGGAAAATTTGAAATAGAAGATTGAAAAAAGAAACGTATTAAGTTTGCGCAAACAATTCTAAATGCCATAAAACTCTTGAAAGGGTATTCAATCTTTATTTAACAATGTTATTAATTTTACACTTTTAAATAGACATCGTATATTGAAAAAAAAAAAATTGGCACATCCACATTATAACATTTGGATGCCGCCCTGGTCGTCGGCAATCGTGAGCTCATCTCTTGCCACCGTAGGCGCGGTCTTGTTGGCGGCGGGCTGGTAGCTCACCGTCCGGTAAGGGCCAGGCCCGGGTAACTAGGCGCGTCGTGTTCCAAGCGCGCCTCAAAGAGCAGTCAGTAGCATTGACGGGGGCGGACCCGTTGCGGTAATGTTCTGAGATACGTACGGGAGAGTTTAAGGAAGAGGGCGGGTTTTTAGTCAGTAAATACCCGACACCGCGACCCTTCCGCTCCACCCTGAGAGAGAGGAGTCATTAGATGATTTTCCCACCGAAAAACAAAACATTATAGTACTATAAATTTTGTCCCCTTCTGTATTAAATCAAATTTTAATTTCTATTTGAAGTGTACAAAAAAATGAGCCGTTTTTTATAAAGATTGCAAGTAAACTAATTTTCCTATCAGCACTCTGTATGCTCTTACAGAATAGACAATGTACGGCAGACTTACCTGGCGGAACATAACGCTCATAGCCGGGTTACTACCGGCCGGGAGCTACTTACCGTTGGAATAAAAAAAATGTAAACGCTCTGCCTGCGCCGTATAAAAACTCTTTTAGATACAAACAGGAGGTACCCGCATCAACTGTACGATCGTTTTCACGATACAAGCTTGTCAACGACCCGCTCTTCTCTTTAAGTAAATGTTATCACATTTTAGCTCAATACTAGTTACAGATGTATATTGAGGATCTCACCTCACTAGGCTACCAACAGCCGCATGGCTCGAACATCATTCGATCTTCAGTCGATTGCTCAGTAGTTCTCGAGTGAAAGAGTAACAAATATCCGTCCATCCGTCTTCACAAACTATCGCATTTGTAATATTACTAGGATAGGGTTCGACTTATCATCGATAGCCTAATCGCTAAGGTGTCGGACTTGTGATCGAGAGGTCACGGCTTCGAAACCTACGCATTATACTATTATCGTGAACCTACTGCAGACACAAGCATATTTAGCTTAGTTGGAGGGGTTAACAAGATTGCTAGTAATGTAAATTCTAGCCGCATTGCTAGTTCTCTTAAAAAGACAAAGAAGTCGAATCTTGTACAATGAATAAATACTAAACCCTTCATAAAATAAATAAAAATAAAAAGCCTTTTATTTCTTGCATTATAAAATCCAGCTTAATAATAGATTAAAAAGTTGTTTGGAAAAGAAAATTAATACATGCTAGTTTTTACAATGTATATCTTGATATTATTGTTAATTGCAAGAACCCCTCCTCAGGTGAAGGTGAAGGCCTAAAGAAATCCATTTATCTCTGTGTTGCGCTATTTGTGGCCAGCAGGGGCCAGCGATTTAACTATTTCGTCTTCCCATCTCATATAAGGTCTGCCTCTGAGGCGCTTACTCTGTGGGCCCTTCCATTTAGTTACCCTGCCGGTCCACCTCTCGTCTGTTAGCCTCGCTACGTGCCCTGCCCACTTCCACTTTAGTTTTTTAGCAAAGCCCTTCATAGACGGCATAAATTCTGCCTAATTGTCTCTTAAACCACACAGTATACAAGCATCATTAATACCACGCACCGCAACCAATTTCAAACGACTGACCACAAAACACAGAAACCACTTAGATTAAAGCACTTTCCTTGAACTGAAACCTAATCAAAAGCTGAACAAATCTCCGGAGTCCCTATTCCGCGTTTGTTAATTACGTTAAATCTTTGTGTCAGTGTCCCGGCTATCCGTCCGCGACGTGACGGGCTGAGCGCAACAAATGTCGCGAGCCGCTGTGGTGTGGACACACACAAGCGGAGCGGGTATTTTTTTTTTAATATAAGAAAACGTTTCACCATTCTAAGAATTACTCCTGTATCGTAAGTGCATTTTTACATTTGTTCCGGTGCAGGAATCTTACCCGGGACACACAGCGCAGCAGCTTGACCACTGCACCAACCTTGTCGTATTTTAATTTAATGTTTTGTAATTTCATGAACGTATGAATGGGCATTGATATGGATGCAGGGGTGGCTCAGTGGTTACGTACTTATTAATTACGAATCGCAGGTCGTAAGTTCGAATCCAGTCAGGCGCATTTCTCTGTGTAATTTGCGCATTTGTCTGTCTTTACTCTCAAGTCGGTGAAGGAAAACATCGTGAGGTAACCTGTGTATCCTAGGACACAAAATCCGAAGAGATGTAATATCTACCAACACGCATTGAGCCTGCAAAGTGTATGTCACCAGTACGATACAAGAGTAAAATATAAATATTTATTTTATTATAAATGGGATTGATTAAGTATATGTTGATATTTTTATAGGTAGATATGTTAGCCTGCGATTAACAGGATTTTTATTCTTTTGTTTCTAGGTAGGTACTATCGGCTAAAGATACGCATGCTAACTTAAGAAAATGTTTCTGCGGAAGCGCAGCTAGTGACAAACCACATCCCTTCCTGGTTTCGCCCAATTAGAAATAATATGCATTTTGTGAGTACAGGGCGTGTAACATTATATTAATACTTACTATTATGAACACTACTAAAATACGCTTCGTGCATCCTATTGGTCAAAATACATGCAAGCGATCGAGTTGTAAACCGTGCTATGCGATTATAGCCTTAAAGGTGAGCATGCGGAACATTCCGAACAGATTCAAACAGTCGATAGTACCTACTTATTTCGAAATTGAATGCTATTTTTATAAATGTCAGCTGTGGAATAAAAAACCAAGCCTAGCATATTTTATTTGTTTTTTTTTACCTATGTTTTTGGTTAGTTTGTATGTAGCTCTGTACGCATTGCGAGTATTCGCGAGTCGCATAGGTAGGTATTAATCATTACCTACCTACTTAACGCGTATAATAGCCCAGTCAATAAAAACAAATAAAGGCAAACCTTGCAAGTAAACACGTTTTGATGCGGTTTTCAGAAAAGTATTTTTGTTATACTTAGGTAGGAGCAGGTTTTGGTATATTAACCGACTTCAAAGGTCGATTTTCCTGGTTTTTTTTGACAGTTGAAATATTCCCAAAGTTTCGGAATATTTCGGAATACTTCCAAAGTATTCGACGGGAATGATTCGGAATTTTTCCCGCCAGCATCTATAGTCACCAGTATAGGCAGAGTACAAATTATATTTTGATAAAGTACGACCACTATCAGTTTATATGGTTGTAATATTGTTTTTACATTATTCTTTTTCACGTGATCCCATGTTATGCCCGCTGCAGCTTGTCACTCAGTCGCACCCCAACGTAACATAGCTATAAGGGCAAGACTAAGACCATACAAACGACGTGACATTTGTAACGTCCTCCGTACTAAATACTTTGAATTCTAACATGAAATGCGCTGCCTAATCGTGCCGCATTAGTCTCCGGTAAGGGACGGGCACTACGTGACACTTGTGGTACATGCCAGTAGGAACGTCGGACGCACTGCTTTAGTGAGAGAGATAAGTAGACTCACTGAAATTGCTCTTCGTAGAAACCTTCATACAATTAAGACTATTATAATCACTAAGAAGAAAAACATACAAACATAGTCAACGTATGTTCCCCACTGCTAGGACACAGGCCGCTTCTCAATGGGATGGAATGGGCCGCAAGCCATCACACGGCCGAGTGCGGATTGGTGGATTATTATTATTATTTATTTATCGTTATTAAAAACATGTTACATTAGCATCTTAAAAATAAGCCAATGTCCCACAAAACCGTTTACACGGTTTGTCTGTGAGTACAGATATTTAAAAAACTAGATATACATTTCTTATGACATACACATTATAGAAACATACACATACATATTTAAATAACTATAACATAAAAGTAAAAGAGAGAATGACATCACATTAATTATGTATTCTGGCCAAACTGTAAAGACTGGCGAGTAAAAATAACTGTAGAAAATAAAAATAAAAAATACTTGAAAATATTGAATAAAAACAAAATTAAAAAACTTTTTTGCAAAAAAATAAAACCGACTTCCATATCAAAACACTACAAAGCCAAAAATAATTTTAATTTCGGTAGTCGGTGTTATTGGTTTTGTATTTTCTTTTTTTTCACACCGCCTTCCGAAATTAAAATTATTTTTGGCTTTGTAGTGTTTTGATATGGAAGTCGGTTTTATTTTTTTGCAAAAAAGTTTTTATTTTCGCGCTTTTTAGTGGGTCAATTTGTAATTAATCTAGTTATAAAAGCCAAAATGTCAACTACAAAAAACTAAAAACGCGCGAACAAAAAACACAATATAGAGTAACCGAAAAGATCATCAATGTAAATATTTTTTTAGACTTTTGTTGATTTTTCAGAAACGGCTTGTTCGATGTCGATAAAATTTTCATGGGACCATTTGGGAAGTATACTCTTTCCAACAAAAAAAGAATTTTTCAAATCGGTTGGCGAGCGACGGAGCTATGCCCGAACAAACATAAAAAAAAAAAAAAAAAAACAAACAAACATCCGAATTGAGAACCTCCTCCTTTTTCAGAAGTCGGTTAAAAAATTATAAATGACTAATATACCACTTCTTGAGTGCTTTTGCAAATCTAATCTTTTTATTCTGATTCAAGATATCTGCAGGCAATGTATTGAGTAGGTAAGGTACTCGCTTATCTATTGTTCTATCACCAAAGTAATTATTTTCTCTAGGTACATTAAATTTACCTGCAGATACTGTCCTCGTTGCGTGGTTATGAGTAACTAGCGAGTGACGCTCCCAACTGCCATAACTGTTTACCAGGAGGAGATATTTATGCTTTACTCTAACAGGAAGAATTTTACAAATTTTGAAGAGCTTATAATAATTGTCTTTACATGAGTTTTTGTTTTATTGCTAACTAATAGCTTCAAAAATCTAATTTGCTGAGCTTCTAATAAATCTAAATAACTTTTAAATGTGAGTCCATAGCAGTCAAGAGCGTAACTTAGTATGGGGTCGACTAATTGTAGATAAAGACACTTGAGAGTGCTGGTTGGCACCTTAAAACTAAGATGGTAGAACTTACCTAGTAATATCCTACGTTTTTTACACAAATACTCTACATGATTTGCCCACGAAAAGTTCTCATCCACCTTCATACCGAGGTATGTTACACATTTGGCTAGTTCGATAGGTTTGTATTCACAGTTAATCTGGTTATTATGGATACATTCAAAGTTATGTGTATAAATTGGAGGAGGATCGTTGGGTGAAAGCGAGTAAGGAGAGCGTATTATTACGATTTTGGTTTTTTCTGCGTTTTTAAACTATTCCGTTGTCATGGGACCATTCAACTACTCTGTTTACGTCAAGCTGCACAAATCGACAAGTTTCGGCGAGGTCGGTGCCGGCACGAAGCGCACACAGGTCGTCCGCAAATATGTATGCCGAGCAGTGGCGGAGTACGCCGCACAAGCTGTTCACGTGCATCAGGTAGCATACAGGTCCGCATGCCGAGCCCTGCGGCACTCCGCACCTCATTTCCCTCGCGTCGCTGTACGACTCGTCCACCTTTACACGGTAATGTCTTTCGGTGAGATATTCACGAAACCAATTTTTCAGCGGTTCCCCCACCCCACACTCCTCCATAGCATCTAACATAGTATTTACCTACATCCAACGTGTCGAATGCACGTTTATAGTAAAAAAATACTGCTACTACAAACTGCTTCTTATTTAAACTATTGTTAATTTCGTCACAAAACTTAGATAAAAGAGTGTTCGTACTTTTATTTTTTTGAAAACCATGTTGGCATTCACTAATTATACTATTTTTTGTAGATAATTCCCTAGTTGGTTAACAACAAACTTTTCTAATATTTTATCTACACTCGACAAAATGGCTATTGGTCTGTAATTCGACAATTCTTTGTGATCACCTTTTTTAAAAATAGGACGCACTATAGCTTCTTTTAATTTTCTCGGAAATTTGTTGGTACTTATGCATAAATTAATTAAGTGTGCGAGAACTGGACTTACTTTATTTACTAAGTATTTAAGATCAGACATGCGTATGAGATCACTTCCTGGCGATTTGTTTGTATCCATACCTATAATAACTTTCCGAACATCCTGACTGTTCACCGGTTGCCATCGCATACACACGCTCTTTTCTTTTACATATGTGCTTCGTTCTAACCATTTTACATCACAATCATGCTTTATACTTTGTATTTCCTTTGTAAATGTTAATGAGAACTTTTCACATATCTCTTTTATGCTCCCTTGAACTTTAACATTATTTAATATAACACTATCTAAAGATTGTTTATTTTTACCCATCATAGCGTTAATTCTATCCCATTTTCTTTATATTTTTGATACAATCTATAATACTTTGCTTATCATATTTAATTCTACATTTTGCTATTATTTTGTTACATTTATTTCTATATTTAGTGTATTCTAACCGTTTATTCATATTCTTTGGTTCATTATGCCATATTGCAAATAGTCTATCCCTCTCTAGTAATAACTTCTTATGATCTTCCGTAATCCAGCATTTATTATTCAAATCATCGATTCTGCTCCGACGCTCGCCCGCGACAGTCGTGCCGCTCCGCGCTCTCGATCGTTCCGTGCCTGAGTCATCGCTCCGTTCGTCACGCCCGCCGTGACGTCACTCGTAGTCGCCGACTACGACGCCTGGTCCGGATCCGCCTTTTTCGAGGCGGTGAAGGATATCGTGTTTCTCTAACAGAGATTGTCAAAACAATTTGGTTTGGCCCCTTCAGGGTAAAACCACAGTTTCGTGGTCCTTGGTTGGAAACCTCACGGTGTCAACAATACCAAGGGGGTGCTGACCCGACGCACCCGCTGATCCCCTTCAGGGTGAAGCAGTCAATTGGAGTCGAGTGCTAGGTTTTGGCCTTGGGGGATCTCCTAGTCAAACCTAGTCACTGAGTTCTCTTCACAGCATACACACCTAGTGTCGGTTGGGTGTATCTACCCCTTCGCACTAGACCCAATAGGGCCCGGTACGCACATTGAGATTGGCGACCGGATTACAAGCTTAGGGCACACCATTAGGCACACACCTCCCTGCTATCCCCGCAGGGAGCGAACTCACCTCCGGGTCATTCCCGCCCGGAGGGTTAGGCAAATAGGGCCCCTCAGGCCACATCAGACGGCAACACAGCTACCGAGTTTGTCTGGGTTTCTCTTCTCGGTAGCGAAGTGTTAGGAGAAACTCCGGGGCAGGGCTCTTTGGGGACCGTCTGCTCGGGGAGCTCACGTTTGACGTGTCTCCTCGAGGCGCTTATGTTAGGGTTAGGAGATTAGGATGCCCACCATTGTCGCCTCCAATATGGAGGACAGGATTGAGGATCTCATGTCCAAAGTAGAATCCCTAACGGTTCGGTTAAATAGAACAACCGATATATTAGGAAAGATCCTATCTAAAAACCCCGCCCTACAAAGGGAGTATGAGGAGGAGATTGACTCCATACCCCCCGCGGTGTTTCCCACCCCGCAGTCAGATTTAGGTCCCACCCCCGCGCCCATCGCAGATAGGTCCCCCTCCCCCCCAGACGTCGAAATGGACTCTGAGGAGGAGGAACAAGAAAAAGAGGGCTCGGACGGCGAGCGCTCGGAGCGCGCAGAGAGCATACACTCTGAGCGCTCGGAGCGAGCGGAGTCCGAGCACTCCTCCGACCAAACCTCTTCCTCCGACGAGTTTATCCTCGTCGAGGGAAAGAGGAAGAAGAGGTCGCAGGCCTCGTCCTCCACTCAGGCCCCTAAGGCCAAGAAACCCTCCCCCCCCGAGCCAGCACGCTTAGTGCAGAGCCAGCCCTCCACTTCCTCGGCCACTAGGCCCAGCCCTACCCAAACCCCAGTCGTCAGCGCCTCAGTGCGCAAGACCATCCCTCCCCCACCCATCTTCATCCATGACAAGGGGGCTTGGACAAACGTGTCCAAAGCGTGTGGCGAGCAACGCATCGCCTACACGAATGCCCGCGCCGTTCAGAACGGCATAAAAGTAGGGTTAGCGACAGCTAACGACCACCGCGCGCTTTCGAAGCTACTCAAGGCTCGAAATATCCCCCACCACACTTATACGCTCCATGAGAGCAAGCCCGTTCGGGTGGTCCTCTGCCGGATCCCCAGTGAGATCCCCACCACCGAGATCGTCTGCGACTTAGAGTCACAGAACATCCCGGTGATTGAGGTGCACCGTATGCACGGCAGAGGTGGCAGGGCGTCTAACAACGTCCTCGTCATCTGCCACCCCGTCTCCGAAGGTCCCCATCCCATCTTTGCGCTGAAGACTGTATGCAGTCTTTCAGGAATTCTCATTGAGAAGCCACACAAGAGTGGCACGGTAGGCCAATGCCACTGTTGCCAGTTGTACGGCCACGCGCAACGGAATTGCTTCGGCAAACCCCGATGCGTAAAGTGCCTGGGCGATCACGGCACCGCCGAGTGCAGTCGCCCAAAAGATAGGTCCCAATGCCCAGACCCGCCCAGCTGCGTGCTGTGCGGGCAATCTGGCCACCCCGCCAACTACCGAGGCTGTCCGAAAGCCCCGAAAACCTCCGCCCCTAAACTGGCAACGCGCGCTAGCGCACGCCAGGGACGAGAGTGTCCTACACTCTCGTCTGAGCTCCCCCAGACCCTCAGTCCCCAGCGTCCAACTCCTTGGACGGCGGCGAATCACGCCCAAAACTTCCCGGCACTAAGGCCGAAAGTCCCTGGGCTGATGGATCAACCCATCATGCCCTCCGCTCCGGTTGTTGTGGCTTCTCAGCCCCCACCTCCTCCCCAGTCACTCCCTCGCTCGGATGAGCCGGAACTCGATGTGTTCCTCATCCTTGGGAATACTTTCAGTTTCTTCCAGTCCCCCCGCGCCATCCAAATGGCAAAGGAGGTCGTGGCCTGCACTAGCATCAACTCCCTGATTCGGGTATACTCTAAGTATCCCGATGTCAAAAGTCATTTTGATAACCTTTTTAAACAGCCATAATGTATAACACGGCTAGTAAGAGATTAAAGCCCCGATCCCTAAAGCTAGGTTACTTCAATGCAAATGGCATCACCAATCAACGGGACGAGATCGCGACTTTCCTTCGCGATCATAGTCTCGACATCCTTCTGGTCCAAGAGACCTTCCTCAAACCCCACCTTAGGGATCCCAAGGTAGCCAACTACCGGCTAGTTAGGAACGATAGGACTAGATGCCACAGAGGTGGCACTCTAATATTTTATAGGAACTCCCTGCACTGCATCCCTATGGATCCGCCGCCCCTTGCCCACTTAGAGGTATCCGTTTGCCGGCTAGGCATGACGGGCCATCCCTCTATCACAATAGTATCCGCGTATCTCCCACCGCACAGCGACGTAGATTCAAATTCTTCGATAAACGCCTCACTACGAAGCGACCTTACAGCCCTTCTTGACATGAGTGACTCCGTCCTTATAGCGGGGGATCTCAATGCCAAACATCCCGCATGGTGTAGTCGTATTACCAACCCCCGTGGGAAGGTACTATACGACCTTTGCACACCCCTCCACATAGATATCATAGGTCCTATGCGACCTACTCATTACCCGTTCGAGCCATCCCACTTGCCCGACGTACTCGACATTGCCCTCCTGAAGAATGTGAACTTACGTTTGCACTCTTTAGAGACGGTAGACGAACTTGACTCTGACCATAGACCGGTGATCTTGGAGTTAACTCCGAGATCGGGTCCCTATGACCCTAACCACCCCCCTCCCACACAGGTGATCACTGACTGGAGGAAAGTAGGCGAATTGCTGAAATCCAACACGTCTCCTCACCTGGACAAGATCCCCGACCACATCCAGTCCGCCGCCGACACGACGGCTGCGATCGACTCACTCACGGAGCACGTGCAATCTGTCTTGAACGACTGTTCAAAGGAGATTCCGGTGTCAGAGCACTGGCGCCGGAAACTCCCGGACGATGTACGGGCCCTGCTGACTGAGAAGAACGCAGCAGTCCGTGCCTACAGAGCTTTCCCCTGCCAGAATAACAAAACTTTCATGCGGTACTTACAGCGCAAAGTAAGTAACAGCATCAGAGAGTGGCGTGAAGCCGGCTGGGACAAGACCCTGAGCGAACTGGAACCCACCCACCATGCCTTCTGGCAACTTCAGCGGAATATGCGCGCCACTGAGGTTGCCTCAATGCCTCCCCTTATCCGCCCGGACAAAAGCATTGCCTTCGACGACGAAGACAAAGCCGAATGCCTAGCCGACAGCCTGGAGGCACAGTGCTCTCCCAGCTCCCAACCAGTCGACCCAGCCCACCTTGCCCACGTGGATGCTGAGGTCGAACGTAGATCTGCCCTACCCCCTGTCGAGGACCCTGATGCTCCCCTCCCCCCCGTCACGGAAGACGAGGTGGAGGAGATCATCAAGAAACTCAAACCTAGGAAAGCTCCCGGGACTGACAGACTGACCACTAGGGCACTTAAACTCCTCCCACGTACGATTATAGTCCTACTGACTGCCATCTTCAATGGCGCCTTGTCCAACAACTTGTTTCCACAAGCTTGGAAAGAGGCTATAGTGATAGGTATCCCAAAACCCAAAAAGCCCAAGAACCTCCCGACTAGCTATAGACCCATTAGTCTGCTCAGCGCCCTCGGCAAGGTCTACGAGCGGATTATTCTTAATCGGCTCAAGGACTTTGTCGAGGCCAAGAGCCTAATCCCCAACGAACAGTTTGGCTTTAGAGCCCATCATTCCGGTGTCCACCAAGCCCACCGCATCGTAGAGCACATTAGCGGCCGTTTTCAACGCGGTCTGGTGACGGGGGCCCTATTCTTTGATATAGCAAAGGCTTTCGACAAAGTCTGGCACAATGGCTTAATTTATAAGCTTTACCAACTAGGTGTGCCGGACCGTCTCGTGCTCATCATTCGAGACTTCCTGTCGAACCGCTCCTTCAGATATCGTATCGAAGGAGCGCTTTCCACTCCCCGCCCTATCAGAGCCGGCGTCCCTCAGGGCGCCGTGCTCTCCCCCCCACTCTTCACGCTATTCACTAGCGATATCCCCAAAAAGCCCCCAGTAGAGTTATCCCTATTTGCCGATGACACGGCCATCTACTACTCGGGACATAATCCCGTTAGCATCGCTCATACCCTCCAGACCTCAGCCAACGCACTAGGCGATTGGTTTAGGAAATGGAGGATTGAGGTAAATCCCGACAAAAGCCAAGCAGTCCTGTTTCGCAGGGCTCGCCAGCATAAACAATTCACCCCCCCTCGCCCGATCACTATGTTCGGCAAGCCAATCCCTTGGGAGAAGCGAGCCAAATACTTAGGAGTGATCCTCGACCAGTTCCTCAACTTCAGTGAGCACATAAAGTCGGTTCGCTCGCGAGCCGCTTTCGCTCTCGGTAGGCTCCACGCCCTGCTGAATAAACACAGCAAGCTCTCCCTTAAATGTAAAATCCGAATATACACGACATGCATACGTCCTATCATGACGTATGCCTGTCCGGTGTTTGCTCATGCCAGTCCCAATCAGATCCATAGGATGCAAGTCATTCAAAACCGTTTTCTCCGAAAGGCCACGGGCGCGCCCTGGTTCTGTAGGAACGAGGATCTCCACGTAGACCTCAAACTCCCGACCATAAAGCAAGTGTTGAAACGCATGTCAGTGCGTTACTTCACCTCTGCTGAGACCCACACTAACCCCCTGATCGTATCGGCCGCCCGATACAGACCCTCCAAGATTTCTCGGGTTCGTCGCCCGCGTAACATCCTAGACGAGCCTGACGACCCCACCACCATCCGACAAGAGAGCAGTAGGGAAACCAGCACTCTTAGAAAACACAAATACAGAACGCGTTCCTTATTCCGGCCTCGCCGACGAGGCCCATCGCGACGTCCGCGTACTTGTAATGAAAATCCTCCCCGACCTTTGCCAAACGAGCCAGCCCGCGATGCTGAGCCAGTAGCAATAAATACTCCCGTAAATAATATGACCCAGCCTGTCCCTTTGCTGCCCTCCCAAAATGACCCCGCTATGCCGAGGCCCGTACTCCACAGGGAGTGCCCTTAGCGTGCGGTCATTAGTTTTTAAGTATATTTTAGTTTGTAAGCCCTGGCTGGGGGCCTTTAATTTATTAGAGGTCACCACAGGAAAGTCCGGTTAAGTAGACTCACAGCCTTAGTGTGCTGATCTACAAGTGGCCCTACCTAAAAAAAAAAAAAAAAAAACCAGCATTTATTATTTCGGATACTTTTATTTGAATTTTTATTCTTATAGCAACACTCATAAACATCTTCGAATATTTTTCTAAACGATTCGTATAATTTAACCGGGCATTCAATCAGTAAGAGATCATCAAAATCTATAGTCGATAATTTCTCCCGGACCGCGCGATTATCTAGGACGCGACGCCGTCGCGTATGCTCAGTGTGTCCGTGCGAGTGTGATACTTGCGCAGTTGAGCTCGTTGGTAATATTATAGCGTTATCTTTAAAGCATTCCCACTGTATCGCTACCGACACTGGGTAATGATCGGATATTTTAGTTTGTATAACGGCTGATTGAACTCGCGCAAAGGGTGCCCGAATAAATATGTAGTCTAAACATGATTCAACTAAGCTACCCATGACAATTTCACTCCGTGTTACTCGGTCTATGCATTTAATGAACCCATATTCAGCTAATAAATCTTCATATAAGATGACCTGTTTATCCTGTTGTTTGAGTAAGTTAATATTTATGTCGCCACAAAAAATCACTTTACTATTAATGGGTATGTTAATGAGCAAATTACGAAGTTCATTAATAAATAGTACAATTTTATTTTGTTTGTTTATCCTAGGTGGTCTATAAATATAAATTAAATATACACATTCGTTGTCCTGTTTGAAAGTGAGAGATACGCACTCCGCTGAGCGCAGCTGTGTGGCCGGCGACTCGAGCACCTGAGCCGCGAGCCCCTCCCGCGCATACACTAGTACCCCGTCTCCTGTTCGCCCGGTGCGCGTAAAACTATTTAATGTATAACCACTAATATTATAAAAACCTAAATATTCGAAGCTTATATTCGGTTCAGTAATAACTATAATATCAATATATTGTAAATAATTTTTTAAACTTACTAATAATTCATTGAAATACTTCTTTAGGGATCTTATATTTATATGGATCAAGGTAAAGTTATTGTAAGAACTAAGTGACGATGTCCAGTTAGTTATGTCATCAACACATGCAGGAACAACTTGACTATCTGTTATTGTTTCAATATTGTCGAGAGACGGGAATTTTATAAATAACGTTATCAGTTATCAACATATCTTACAAACATTTACTTTTTGAGTAGTTCACCAATATCCCCTCTCAGCTCAGTGCCCGTTCGGAGCGGACGTGTTTTTGGCCTGTGAATATAGTCAGTTTAAATTTAAATTTTATTTTTAATTAATATTTGTGCCGAAACTCGGACCCTCCTATTTCTTCTTGGGGAAGTTCCCATAAAGCCCAGCGGCCATATTGGGTGTTTGTCGGAAATCTCGTTTACTCTTCCACAAGCAACTGCGGTTGGTGAGTCAAGACTTCTAAATTTAAATAAATCTAGTAAAGTCAATCTACACGCTGAGATTCGAACCACTGACGCGGTGCGCCGCTGCTCCGCACCGCGCCGTTGCGAGCTGCGCCACAGAGACACTGACGTCATCGTAGTTAATTTGCGACTTGCTTCTAGTGCCTGGTACCGTACCTCTCAATACGTCACGCTACGCGCCTGCTACGAGTGCTACGCGCGCGCTACGAATTTCTTATCGGTAACGCGTTGAATAGTTAGTTGGCTGGCCTGCAATTACGCCATTATACTTTGCGGTGTCGCAGAAAGGACATATTAAAATACTCTGATAGTATTCTGCTCTTTAGATTATGCCTAACTTAAACAGAACGCCACCACCTTCTTCTATAGAAGTACGACGGGCTTCATCAAACCCCGACATAGCATCTCCACCGAGTGACGTTGACTTCATTAATGTACAGCAAAGAGCAAAGCGCTCGCGCTTAGAGTTTAGTCCCACGAGCGAACTTGATGACTTTAAAGAGGACATTAGAGCGATGCTTACTAAATGGAATACAAATCAGGAAACTATTTTGAAAAATTTTATGTCCAAAATGACGCTAGAGTTGGCCGAATTGAAATCACAAAACGAAATGCTGCAGAATATCAAGTTGGAGGTTGAGGACTCAGCAAATTTAATGAACGCCAAATACGAGGAAATTAGAACTAGTATGGAAAAATTGGAAAAAGAACGCTCAGACCAAATAAAATATATAGACATGCTTGATAAAAAAATTAAAGACATTCAAGAAAATCATAGGTCTGCCATCATTGAGTTGCGTAATATCTCCCCAAAGGAAAAAGAAAATGACAACGACTTAACGAAACTAGTCGTGGATGTGTGTAGATCCCTGGAAGTTCAGGTAAAACCGGAAGAAATTCGGGACATATATCGAGTTCAGAGTAGCCAGGGTCCTTCAAAGCAGATTATTGCGGAATTCCAATCGGTCACGCTGAAAAACACCGTGCTCCGTGCTGTACGTCTATTTAACAAAGGAAAATCTCCCACCGAAAAATTGAATAGTGAGCATCTTGGCATGACTGGTGAACGCACCCCCGTATATATTGCAGATCACTTACCAGCCACAGTCAGAAAACTTTTTTATGAAGCACGAAAGTTGGCTAAAAACAATGGCTGGCAGTACTGTTGGACCTCTAATGGCAAAATTTTTATTCGAAAGAAAGACGGAGAAAAACCTGTACTCATACTTTCAGATTCCAGCTTTCAAACTTTACTACATGATAAGTAATAATTTAAATTGTATAGTAACCCTCGTTCCTGTTGTATGTAAGCTTAAACCTATTATATTTCATTTTTTCTCTTGCATGTTTCATGAGGAGTCACTTCCGTACACTTACAAGATTATTCTAAACAATACAACTCAAAAATACAATACACAAAAATACAAGTCACGCACGTTCATACGAAACACTGACAAATCACAAAGTCTGTTAATATATTCTGGTATTGGTCTTAATTTAACGTTACTAAGTGTAGTTAGAAAGCCAAATTCTAAATTCTGTAAGATTCAAGTCAATCAGCGGGGTAATTATATTGATTTTTCAAATCCCCTTATGGTATATATACATCCAAATAATATGAAAATTTTAGGTGAACAACAAAAAATTACATAAAAATGAATAACATAAATGAAATTATTAATAGCTTGGATTTATATGGATCTCACGAATCACATGCTTGTTCCCCTGATAGATGCCTTCAAATTTTAGGAAAAACTACTGAAACAATAACTTTTTTGCATCTAAATATACGTAGTATAAATAAGAATTTTGACAACATTATAGTACTGTTATCATCTTTAAAATTCAAGTGTGATGTGATAGTATTATCAGAATGTTGGCTAAACGATAATGTTAATATTCCATTACTTCAGGGTTACTCAGCCTATTTTTCAAAAAAAAGCCTCAATAAAAACGATGGACTAGTAATTTACGTTAATTCTGACTTGCAACATACTGTTACAGAGCCGGAGTTTATAGATGCAAATTGCCTTATCTGCAAACTCACTGATATCATAATTATTGCAGTCTACAGGTCTCCTTCATTTCGCCAAATAGATAACTTTTTAAATAGTCTTGATACTGTGTTGGCTTCGATATCCTCCTTTAAAAATATATTCCTAGTAGGAGACATGAACATAAACATTACCCCTACTAATAATGATCCAAATTATAATGGTTACATGAATTTGACTGCAACACACGGCCTCTTGCCGGCCTTTACTACCCCCACTAGAGAAAAAAATTGTTTAGATCATGTCATGATTAAAGTAGTAAAATCAGTATCATCTTTTGTTCTAGATAGCCATATTACCGACCACAAGCCTGTACTCGTTTGTATAAAAAATATAAAAAAGCCGCATACAACAAAATTTTTCTCGAAAGTGGATCTGAATAAAGTAATTTCAGAAATTGCAGTTACCGATTTCAGTTCCATCTTATTATCTTCGGATCCTAACTGGGCTACTGAATTTCTGATTAATACTATCATATCTATTATAAACAAGTACACTTCAATTAATTCCATTTCATCTAAGCTAAGAATAAACAAACCCTGGATCACTCCAGGGTTGCTAAGATGCATAAGAAATAGGGATAACATGCATAGAAAACATAAAATGACACCAGATAATTATATACTAAAAGTAACTTATATACGTTATAGAAATTTTTGCAATAAACTCCTACACAGGTTAAAATGTAATTATCAAAAGCTTGAGCTGCAAAAAGCCAAAAACGACCCTAAAATGACCTGGAACGTAATAAACTCCATAATAAACAAACAAAAAGATAAATCCACCCCGATAGAGTTACTGTCTATGTCCAACCCTGATTGCAAGTCTTCTTTGAATTTAGTAAACAATTATTTTGCTAATGTTGGCAAGGAGCTCGCAGCTAAGCTAACAAACACTAGTACAAAATATGAATCATATGTTAGGGATGACGCACAGGTGAATTCAATTGTCCTTCTTTCTCCCGATTGTGCTGAAATTGAGAATATTGTAATGAGTCTTCGATCTGATTCTGCTCCGGGATGGGATGGAATTGGTTCGAGGCTTATTAAAATGAGTAGGCAAACTCTTGTACCGCTCATCACACACATATGTGGTCTGTGTATCTCTGAAGGAGTATTTCCGAGAGTTTTGAAGAAAGCAGTTGTTCATCCTATCCATAAGGGTGGAGACAGAGACAGTGTCAATAATTATAGACCTATCTCGGTCCTGCCAGCATTATCAAAGGTTCTAGAAAGGGTACTGAACAATCGTCTTATATCTTTCTTGGAAAAGCATAAAATTCTTTCTAAAAATCAATTTGGTTTTCGTAGAGGAAAGTCATGTGAAGATGCGTTTTCGGCCCTTATTGATGATGTTGTAAGGACACTTGATGAAAAATCTAAGAGCCTAGGCATATTTTTAGACCTATCTAAGGCATTTGACACTGTCTCTGTCCCTATCCTACTTATGAAATTAGAAAGGATTGGAGTAAGGGGACCCGCCCTTGCGATCTTCAAAAGCTACTTATCTGAACGAACCCAGTGTGTTAAAGTCGCTTCATATGTCAGTGATGAGTGTGTTGTAACCACTGGGGTGCCTCAAGGCTCCATTTTGGGACCTACAATGTTCTTGGTTTATGTGAACAGCTTATGTGATCTAGCACTTCCGAATTGTTCCATTTATACGTATGCGGATGATACGGCTCTACTTGTACGAGCTCAAAATTGGGACGAAGCCCGAGAGAGAGCAGAGTCAGTTCTTGGCATTGTGATATCTTGGTTAACAGCGAATAGCTTGACTCTAAATGTGGAGAAAACCAAATATATCACATTTTCACTTAAATCGTCTTCTCAACCTGACGATACATTTTTAGTCAAAGCTCACAATTGTAGTGCTAGCCCAATATCGTGTTCCTGCTTTACCCTGACAAGAACAACTATTGTGAGATATCTTGGAATTTTAATAGATAATCTTTTGTCATGGAAAGCCCAAATAAGGTTAGAAAGTTGATAACCGTATTTAAAAATCTGCGCTATAGTGCTGATGTTGAAACCTTGCGTATGGTTTATTTATCTCTTTGCCAGTCTGTGCTATCTTTTGGCATCACGGTCTGGGGCGGTGCTGTGAAGACAAGTATGATGCAACTGGAGAGGGCACAGAGAGCTGTCCTCAAGGTTATGACCTTTAAACATTTTCGGTTCAGTACCATAAAATTGTACAAAGAATGCCAGGTCATGACCGTGCGACAGCTGTTTGTGCTAAATTGTACGTTGCGCAAACATTCTTCTTTAAAGCTGGACCTCAATCTTCTGACAAAGCGTAGGACAACAAATGTATGTCCTATAGAGAGACATAAAACAAAACTTGCAAAACGACATTTTAGGATTCTTGGCAGTCGTATTTACAACACTGTTAATAAGCAATGTAACATCTACCAGCTTAGTAAATTTAAATGTAAAAGGGAGGTCAGTAAATGGATTATTAGTCTTAACTATGAGGAGGTAGAACAAATACTGTATCCGTAGGACGTACAAGTTACAACCAATACTTTATCAGTTACATAAACAATTCAACACCCACCAGCATGTACACACATATCACACACATTCACCCACATTCACACACGATCATACTTACTCATCCCAACACACACATACATAACACTGCACAGAAAGTTTTTATTGATATTATTATTTTCTGTAATTTGCATTATTATTTTAAATTTTTGCTTGTATGGTATCTTTATTACTGTTTATATTGCCTAAATTGTGTACACAACTTAACTCCGAACATTTAATTAGTGTTAATAATGCCAATTTTGAGAGCCCTGACACCCATAACACAAGTTTAATCTTAGCTTGGGTGTCAGTGATCTATAACTCAGTGTAAAGCTACAATTTATGAGATGAAATGTTTTGTTATTAGTGAGTAATGACTAACCACATGTAAATTGTAAACTGGAAATAAAGATTTATTATTATTATTTATTATTATTATTAATATCACATTCCGATCTAACCCACACTGACACATCCCCTTGTTCCTTTTTCACTAGTATTCTGCCATTTACGACCCAGATGTACTTGTAGACGTCCTTAAGTTTTTTCTTAGTGTTCCACAGCAACTCGCGAGTTGTTTTAGTCAAATCTTCATTTACATATATTTTGTTTTTCTGCGAACCTGAAGTAATAGTACTGCTATCCACTGCAGCGAGCTTACGCCGGTTTGCTAACCAGGAGTTTCTACTTTCAGTGCCCGTGCTCTTAAATCCTACTAATATTGAAGCTGGTTTGTCGCTTGACTTACGCTGTTGGCAACGGCTCGCCCATTCAATATCATCGCAGCTCACTTCTAGCGTGTTTCCGAGTTTTTTTACTACGTCCATTACGTTTTCATCTGGGATTTGTTCAATACCCACTATTTCAATGTTATGTTTACGGGTGGATTGTTCAAATTCGTGTACTTTTTGTTCGAGTGCAATATTGCATTTTTCCAAATGCACGCATTTGTTGGTTATATTTTCAACGGACTTTTCGAGCTTACAAATTTTCTTTTTCAATTCTTCGTGCTCCGCTAATATAGTGTCATATTTCTCGGAGAGGACTGACATACTAGCAATTATTGAATTTAATTGTTTTTTAAACCCCGGAAGAGAATTGACTTTGGTTTGTATGTCCTTTAGGATTTTTTCGTACCCTTGACTATCTCCTTCTTCCTGGTACTCGTCCTCTGACTCTTCATCTTCACAATTATTGCAGACAGTACGTGTTCTACCTGCTTTCATATCAGCAGCCAATCCTTTAACGCAATTCCTATGGAATGTTCCTTGGCAAGTACCTTGGCACAAGAAGTGTGAGCCATTATTAGCCAATTTCTTCTTACACTTTTGACACTGCATATCTAACTAAATTGAACTTATTATTTACGTATCAGGCACAAATATTCTTTATTTTGTTTTTATGAATCGCGATATTTCTTGAAATTAAGATAAGTGTGCGCACCTGTGACCACACCTTCGTCCTCCACGGCGAGTTTTTCCCAGAATCGCGAATAGAATGGATTATTTTTATTTAGAGTTCGTCTCGTGTAGACTCCACTTTAATACCAGTTTTACTTGATATAAGATTCAAAATGTATTATCACTATTTAATTTATTTTTTAAATTTAATTATATTCATTTTATTTGCTGAACACACGTCTATACTTCACAAAGCTTAAATACGAGTTTTGCAGGCATTTTTCAGATAAACGTAAATACAGCAGAGCTAGAGGGAAATATTTGCTCGTGCCAAGAACTACCGTTATCAGATAACCGACAAAAGATAAACGTGGTCTTTGTAATGGTTTGGTCTAAAGAAAACTATGTTGTAAAAAATAAAATAATATCCTGCTATAGTGTGATAACATGACCAGTATTGACCAGCCTATTAATTTCCCATTGTTGGGACACAACACAGGTTTCCTACCTATGAGACGGAATGACCGTAACGTAACGCATTATACAGTGTGCGGGGTTGTGACATGCCTTCGGATGTTCAGTCTTCGGCCGGTTCATGCTGGTTTCCTCACGATGTTTTCGGTCACCGTCTTTAGAGCTGTGTTGATGATGAAAACTACACATAGTCAAGTGCCTGCTTGGATGAGGCGAACAAAATATTATAGTGTAACTGTCGCGTTACCTTCATATATTTTTTAATTAATGTTGCTCAGTTAATAATACAATGCTTTGATTACGTTTGCATACTAGCTATGCCCTCGACTTTGTTCTCGTGTAATATTAACAAGTTTACCTCGCTTAAAACTCGATTCTGTGTAAATTCCAAGATAAAATAACCAAACTATGTTGACCTATAATCTCCTTTATATCTTTCAGTGAAAGTCCCATTAAAATACATTCAGCAAAGCCAAAATTAAAAAAAGTTTATTTGTATTTTAGTATCATGTCTTACTTGTATATAGTTAGGAAAACGAAAAGTTATTTTAAAATCATAGAAAGACCTTTAGATGTATAGATTACAAAGAGTCGTCTCTTATTACAGTAAAGTTAGTTATACAACAAAAAACAGCAAAAAAATTTATAAATGTTCAGAAATATTGATCGCTATGTAAAAAAAACCGGCCAAGTGCGCGTAGGACTAAGAGTTTCATACATCCTTACTAATATTATAAATGCGAAAGTAACTCTGTCTGTCTGTGTGTTACGCAACCACGCCTAAACTACTCAACCGATTTTAATTATTTTCGGTACGGACATAGTATAGATCCTAAGAAAGGACATAGGCTGCTTTTTAATGCGAAAAAAAGGCTGTAAGGAAATAGGGGATCAAAGTTTGTATGGAAATTACGTCAATTTTAAAGCTAGACTTATTTTAACTTAACTTATTTTTTAGACTTTTGATTTGATACTCGTATTAATAAAAAAATACGACATTCAAATTATGTATGTGTCGCAGCAAGGCGTAGATATTAAGAGACTTCTAACAATTGTTACGAGGTGGCGGTAGTGAGGTTATTCTATCTGCCAATGTCTGTCGGTTGTCACTGCTGACAGTGACAACTGACGCTGACACTGACGCTGATGTGACACTGATGTCAGATGGCGTTAGTGACGTCATTCCATCTGCCTCTGTCTATCGGCTGTCATTGTCAGTGTCGGGGGTAATCTCATTTGATAACAAAGTGTCATTGGTTGACAAGTGAGAGTGGGGTAGCATGGTGTCAGGCAGTCTGCCATAGAATGTGTGCGTGAGCAGATAACCTCACAACCTCCATCCGTTTCCATCGCAGGAAGTCATGATTATTTCGGTTTTAAAAGTTTGTGAAATCATTAAAGAAGATCAACACTATCTGTTCGTGGTATTATTTCCTGTTTGCTGAAGATGTACGAGGAGGAAGGCTTGCCTAAAGATAACGTTAATGTGCCCTCTCCGTCATCAGAAGTGGGATGTGATCCACGTTCTGCACCGCAGCCCACGATGAACAATAGTGAGGAAAGATGGAAATTGTTATTAGAGCAACAAAATCAGAATTGTTTTAGCCATAATCAGAGCTATGAAAGGACCGACAACGAGCGGCCATTGAGGTAATAGTACGTAGTACATATTACCTCAATGCGAGTGGCAGGGTTTGTCTACCTACATTCGACCCGGAGAAGACATCAGTGGACGCACGTGCTTGGTTATCGACGGCAGACATGTGCATGGTGGACCAACCGTTATCTGGAACTCCATTGATGATAGCTCTGAGTGAAGCGCTAAAAGGTCAGGCGTCGGCTTGGCTGTCCCAAGTATCTTTTCCCGGCATGACATGGAAGGATTTTCAAGAAGCCTTCACCGCTCGTTATGATGTTTCGGAGACTGCTGCTTCAACACTCATCAATCTTTATAACAGCAAGCCTAACAAAGGTGAGTGCCTTGCAAATTACGCTGCTACTCAGCTGAATAATTTGATGTCACGCTGGAAGAACCTGAGTACAGAGCAAATCGCTATCTCTACTGTAATGGCACACATAGCTCAAATAGAACCCCGCGTCAACCGTGTTGCTTTCACCACCGAGATAGAAACTAGGACAAAAATGCAGCAGGAGTTAAAGGCACTATCATACATTAAAAGAAAGGCACCAACTAGTGACTACAACAATGACAACTCTGATCTAAAACAACGCAAGCTGATGTTGACCCCAGTTAAATGTGCACATTGTTGAAGATTGGGCCACCATATTTCTGCGTGTCATCTCAGAAAAGATAGAGATAATCGTAGCACTGGAGCGCCGCACGCAGAAGCAAACAAACTTGCAGCCACTTCGAAGTTTACAACTACGGACATCACGTGTTACAATTGTCGGAGCGTTGGACACTACGCGTCAAAATGCCCTCGAGCTGCCAGTCTAGAAGCGAAGACGACCGCTGTCAATACAACCAGCAAGCCGGTGGAGCGGCCTGTTGAAGTCTGCGCAGTCAGTGCACCAATGGGAGTTGTAGAACACTTCGGTGAGTTCTTTTCATTTCGTTTCGATTCGGGAGCAGAGTGCTCACTTATCAAGGAAACAGTGTCAATAAAATATCATGGTAAATGCCAAAATAATTTAGTAAAGATGACCGGTATTGGGTACACTAGTTTTTACAGTACCACGCAGATTATGGCATAAAATATTATCAACGACATTGTTTTCAATATTCTATTTCACGCCTTGCCTGATGAATTTTTGTTACATGACATTGAGATTGAGCAGGAACTGTTAACTCAAGAATTAGAAATTCATGTTACTTTTGACCGAGTGATTTTTACCAAAATTAAATCCTCAATAATTGCATATACTGTCTATGATAATAATAGTGATGTTAGTTTTGAAAATATCGACAGTAGCATTCCCTTAGAGTTCAAGCCCAAGTTGCTAAATATTTTAATTGAGTTTAAGGACTACTTCGTTTGCAGTACTTCATCAGGCCCAGCTAATACTGACCCTGTAAAAATTCGCCTTATGAAACCTTCTAAAACCGTTTATCGACAACCATGTCGTCTTAGCCCCCAGGAACGTAGTCTTGCTCGTGATAAGGCGAATGAGTTACTCGCATGTAAAGTCATACGTCCAAGTTTGTCTCCGTTTGCCAGTCCTATCCTATATTAACTAAAAGATTAAAAGAAGGACGGCACTGATCGCATGTGCGTAGATTATCGAGAGTTAAATGATAATACCGTGCCAAACCGTTTCCCCTTACCACTTATCTCTGAGCGAATTGCCCTGCCTCCTCCTAAATTTATCCCCAGTTTTGCACAAATAATTGCTCCTCTTCACGCTCTCACCAGCTCCAGTAAGGGCAACGTTGAATGCAAGCCCGAACACGAAGGCATCAGGCAAATGATCATAGGGATCCGAGCCGGTCTTAATGATTTTTGATCCCAACTGTCCAATTGAGCTTCATACAGACGCCAGTGCGATCGGTTATGGTGCCATTTTGTTGCAAAAAAAAGATTGAAAACAATTTGTAGTGGCTTACTTAAGTAAGCGTACCACAGCCGCTGAGTCCAAATATCTCTCGTATGAGTTAGAGACTGGCTGTTGTGAACGCCATTAAGCATTTCGGGCATTACCTTCACGACAATAAGTTCACAGTCGTAACGGACTCCTTAAAGTCATCCCGCAATAAGGTTGATCTGACCCCGCGCGTACCTAAAAGGTGGGCATTTCTACAAGTTTACGACTTTGAGATTGTATACAAGGATGGGAAGCGTATGTGTCATGCGGATATTTTATCCAGGTATCCCCTTCCAGCTACACCTGTTAAAAAGGTGGAGCAAGAACGTAGATCGTTTTGTTACGTCATACCCGGCGTATTGATTCTGTGAGGAGCATAAAAGCTTTAAAGAGCAGTATTTCCTTGTTTGACACCCCTAAGCGACTCATCGTTCATCAGGGCCGCTGCTTTGCTAGTGCAGATTTCAAGCAAACCTATTGTATCGACTTGCATCTGACTTCTAGAGAAAGTTCCTGTGCTAACGGTCCAGTTGAGCGGGTTATGAGTACGCTCCAAAATATGCTCACTGCAGTTGAAGCTAGTGAAAAAGTCGTGGCAAGATGCTCTCCCGAAAGTTCAACTAGCTGTCAACTGCACCATTAATAGGGTCACTAGGTCGATTCCTCTTGAACAGTTCCTTGGGAAGGTAGCTAGGCCTCTATAACTCATGTGTGCTAATGATTACGAGCTCGAAGTGGACTTTGATACAGAGCGTGAGCAGGCTATTGCTAACATGAAAAAAAAACTCTCTGTGCGATTAAGGCAAATTTAACAGTACAAAGGCAAAAGTCCAAAGCTATACTGTACGAGACTTCGTTCTTCTGCAAAATGAAGAACGCAATCAGAGCAAGCTGGACCCTAAATTTAAGGGACCTTTCCGCGTTATTGAGGTCTTACATAGTGACAGATATGTGCTCAAAGCATTTAATGGTAACCGGACGTACAAATACGCCCATGACCCATGCACCATGCATGGCCCATGCGTAAAATGCCAAGTGGTGAAATTCCTGAGGATTTATTTGAGGATAATTGTGAACTTGACGGTTAACACTGATTTAATTTGATTTGACGTCATTAAGGTAATTTGAAAAAAAGTGTGTACTTAATTAGCCATGTTATTCGCTATGGATTTGCCACCAGTTAGGTGATGCCGCTGGTTAAGCGATGCCGCTGGTTAAGCGATGCCGCTGGTTAAGTGATGCCGCTGGTTAAGCGATGCCGCTGGTTAAGAGATGCCGCTGGCTAAGTGATGCCGCTGGTTAAGCGATGCCGCTGGTTGAGCGATGCCGCTGGTTAAGTGATGCCGCTGGTTAAGCGATGCCGCTGGTTAAGTGATGCCGCTGGTTAAGCGATGCCGCTGGTTAAGTGATGCCGCTGGCTAAGTGATGCCGCTGGTTAAGCGATGCCGCTGGTTAAGTGATGCCGCTGGTTAAGCGATGCCGCTGGTTAAGTGATGCCACTGGTTAAGTGATGCCGCTGGTTAAACGATGTACTGGTTAAGCTGACCTATCTTGGTCAGGCATGGCCGAAACAATGTAATGTACACAGAACTTTCTATTTCAGATGAGCCACACGAGGACGTGAGAAGCGCAGGACGGCCGTGTCGCAGCAAGGCGTAGATATTAAGAGACTTCTAACAATTGTTACGAGGTGGCGGTAGTGAGGTTATTCTATCTGCCAATGTCTGTCGGTTGTCACTGCTGACAGTGACAACTGACGCTGACACTGACGCTGATGTGACACTGATGTCAGATGGCGTTAGTGACGTCATTCCATCTGCCTCTGTCTATCGGCTGTCATTGTCAGTGTCGGGGGTAATCTCATTTGATAACAAAGTGTCATTGGTTGACAAGTGAGAGTGGGGTAGCATGGTGTCAGGCAGTCTGCCATAGAATGTGTGCGTGAGCAGATAACCTCACAACCTCCATCCGTTTCCATCGCAGGAAGTCATGATTATTTCGGTTTTAAAAGTTTGTGAAATCATTAAAGAAGATCAACACTATCTGTTCGTGGTATTATTTCCTGTTTGCTGAAGATGTACGAGGAGGAAGGCTTGCCTAAAGATAACGTTAATGTGCCCTCTCCGTCATATGAGTTAAAAATTAAAAATGCTGCCGAAAGTCCCTATTCCGCGCGGACGAAGTCGCGGGCACAGCTAGTTATTTATAAAACACGAAAAAAATACGTTTGCTGTATGGGAGCCCCCCTTAAATATTTATTTTATTCTGTTTTTAGTATTTTTAGTATTACTGAAAGTAATTTCTTAAATGTTTAAAAGTACTGTAGGTAACTATTTATACAATTTCTTGTATTTTTTCAATAAATATTTGTTACTAGCTTTTGCCCGCGACTTCGTCCGCGTGGAATAGTTACTTTGGGCTAACGTTAAATTTAACCCCGATTTTGTAGCAAACTTCATTGGCGCTCCGCTCCTATTCGCCTTGGCGTAATGATATATAGCCTATATGCCTTTCTCTATAAATTGACTATTTAATTAAAAAAATAATTTTTCAAATCGAACCAGTAGTTCCTGAGATTATCGCGTTCAAACAAACAAACAAACTCTTCAGCCTTATATTATTAGTATAGATAGCTGTTGCCCGCGACTTCGTCCACGTTTCCGTCGTTTTTCGTAAAAAAAAGTAGCCTGTGTCCTTGCTCACGGTTCAGTGATTTTGATGTAACAGACAGATTAACTTTCGTAATTTAGTAGGGAAATATAATACCTAAGTCAATCTACAAGAATGTTGAAAAATATCGCAATACCGAACCGCACAATATTATTGTTAATAGCTGTGCCCGCGACTCCGTCAGCGTGTAACTCCTTGTGTGTTATTAAGTTAATGTATTGGTAATATTGTTCAGATCACGTTCACATGAGGCTTAAGTACTAGGGTGGGTCAAAAAAAATTTTTTTTTGTAAACGAGTTCTAATAGCGAAAATATGTTGAAGTAGGGTATCGTTATCAATCCTCTAAAATATTATTGAATTATTTTAAGTGGAAGAGCCCGCGCAAAGCCGTGGAAGTTTTGAAAAATAATGTTTAAGTGGGTACTTTTACATCTCAAGTTACACGTTTGTGGTTGGATGTAGATTAGTGTTCTACTTAGAATTCACTAAAATACATGTCGATTGTGATATTTAAATTGTGTTGTTTATTCCGAAAAATCAGTTTTGAGGTAAGTACATTCAAAAAGTTCTTGTAAAAAGGTGACTAAATTCATGTGATATTCCGTAAAACTATCATTTTTGTTTTAGAACTTGGGGTTTTAACCATCATGTCTAAATATGTCAAATGTGTGTCATGTCATAGGGTACGAAAAGGTAGATATATTGAAGAACACGTATCTGTTATTAAGGAACCGGATTCTATTTATTTAGGATATGTGACACCAGCACAAGGAATAGCTAAAACCATTGAGATATCAATAAACGCTCTACTTTTTGCAAAAAATATTAGTACTGATGATCTTCTGGCTATTGGATGCGATGGACCAGTAACAAATAGAGATAAATTTAGTGGTGTCATAAGGCTATTTGAAAAAGACTTCAGAGACCCTTGCAATGGATAATTTGCATGCTTCATTTAAATGAACTGCCTTTGAGCCATTTGTTTGATTACATAGATGGTAAAACTTCTGGTCCATCTTCATAAAATGGTCCTATTGGTAAGTTGCTGGATAAGTGTGAAACGCGAGCTGTAGTTGAATTTGAGCCAATACCAAGCCAATTACCAAAGCTAAAACCTGATGACTTAAGTACAGACCAAATATATTTGTATGAAATTACCTCAGCAGCAATTACCGGAAGATGTTCAGATGACTTGGCAAATAAATCGCCTGGAAAAATGTCACATGCCCGTCGGTTGACTAAACCTAACAGGATTTTGCGTCTTTACTTTTCTACACTAACACCATCAAGTAATTTAATTAATTTGGCCCAATACATTGTGAAAGTATATGCTCTTGTTTGGTTTCAAATAAAGACACACCCATCATGTAAAGACGGATCACGGCATCTTTGGAAATTAATTGAAAGTTCGCGATACTTACCAAGTGCGTTAAAAGCAGTCATAGATCCTGTTATTCAACGGAACGCATATTTTGCTCACCCTGAAAATTTATTGTTGGCGATGTTAACAGATGAAGAAAAGCATATAAGAGATCTCGCAGCTAGAAGAACTATAACTGGAATCTACCACGTACTTTAGAAGTGCCTAAACTCAAATTTGATGATAAATGTATCATTGATCTAATAAACTGGCCAGAAGTCAACTTTGATCCACCTATTCTAAGAAATCACAGGAATGAAGATCTTATTCAGATAATAGAGATAAAAGGTGACGAAAGTTTGTTGTTTATGAGGCTCCCTTGCCATACTCAAGCGGTTGAACGATCTGTTAAAATAGTTACAGAAGCTGCGATGTCGGCATGTGATAAAAAATCAAGGGACGGTATAATTCATGCAAAACTTGCGTCCAGAAAACTTATGCCTAAATTTGATAGCAAGCAGGAATTTATGCACAAAAATAAATAATTTTTGATAACTTTTTTGTGTTTATTTGATTATTTTTTTTATTTTTGACGTTAATGTGTGTCCGTAACTGAATTTTTGTTTTGTTACAATAGTATTTAAGCGATATCCAATAAAGAACTATGATATTTAGTAAGACGTGATTTTTTAATAAAACGTAAACGTTTGAAGCGCATGCGCGGGCTGAAGATATAAGTTCCCTTAACTTTTTTTTTACAAAAACTATTTGTAATGGTACACTACAACATAATATTACTATTAGAATTTGATTTGTCAACTTTTTTTTTCTTCATACAAGAGTGATCCACCCTATTAAGTACCTATAGAACGAAAATACTTCAGCGCAAAGCTTCCGGATAAACTATGTTGAAAGTTGACCCGTCCGGCACGTGAACATAAAGATTTCTAGAACTGCTAGCCCGGGAAAGAGCGACGTACAACTGACCATGCGAGAAACAACTGACACCGAGATCTACTCCAGCAACACGAAAAGTCTGCCCTTGAGCCTTATTAATTGTCATTGCATAACACACCGATACTGGGAATTGCGTTCTTTTAAATTGGAATGGAAAATTATTTGGTATTATGGGAATTCTGGGAATAAAGACGGTTTCTCCTGCACCGCAACCTGTTAAAATTTGAGCCTCGATTATATTTTGTTGCAACTGGGTTACTTTTAGCCGAGTTCCACTTCCATTGCAAACTTGTGGTGGTTTTAAATTTCGAAGCAGAATAATAATCAGAAAGCTTCGAGCTGCTAAGCTATCGGGAGTTACACGTGTTATTGTGAGTCAACCATAAAAGATAGATATATGTTGTCGTGGGATATTTTTTATATAATTTTAAGGAGAACCTTTCCGTCATAAATGGTTTCTGTGTAGTTTTAACCATTAAGGTAGCACTCGCGACGGAAGCTTAAAAATGGAATAACTTCTCCCGTTTTCCCAACATTTCCCTTCACTGCTCTGCACCTATTGATTGTAGCGTGATGAAAAGTATACTATAACCAGCTCACGAGTATGAAAAATAATTGTACCAAGTTTCGTTAAAATCCGTCGAGTAGTTATTGTTTCTATAACGGTTATACAGACAGACAGACAGACAGACAGACAAAAATTTTACTGATTGCATTTTTGGCATCAGTATCGATCCCTAATCACCCCCTGATAGTTATTTTGTAAATATATTTCATGTACAGAATTGACCTCTCTACAGATTTATTATAAGTATAGAATAGATTAACACATAAGAAGTACTTGTACAATTGTTATTATTTAAATTTTTCGTATTTGAAGTCGTGGGGAACTTCGGCTTCTAAGATACAGGCTTCTTGCCTAGTTTAAGAGCCAGATTTTTCGCCTTTAACTGAGACATTGTTGTACAATTTAATTATTAGACCATACCTTGTACTTTAGTATTATTTGTGAACAAAATAAACACTTTTATTAATTATTTATTTGTTGTTAAAGCGGCAACAGAAATACATCATCTGTGAAAATTTCAACTGTCTGGCTATCACGGTTCATGAGATACAGGTCTGGTGTCCGGGTCTGGTGACAGGCAGACAGCGGAGTCGTAGTAATAGGGTCCCGTACGGAACCATAATAAAAATGAATCTCGAAAATTTTCCCTATTCAGCAATTTTGTAGTTTGTTTTTTTCTTAAAGGCGCTAGAAAGTTAGTTCCTTCATGACACACATGCAAAACCTCTGAGGTCATCAGAAAATTTAAGGCTTGCGGTACCGAGTCACGCCACCAATTTCTATGGTAAGTCGTTCGCAGCTCAAGCAGTACGGCTGTGAAATGCTCTACCCGTGTCAGTAAGACAAGCACAAACCCTATCTTCTTTCAAAAGCTTAGTAATAGATCTTTATCTCTCTTCTTAAATTGGTGTTATTATGTATGTCTTTGTTTCTTTCTTTTTTATAAATATTTACATGTATATATATGTTTTGAGAACGTTATTTATTGTTTTGTATTTTATATAGATAAATAGTACACCGTGGACTACCCGCGTATTTATTTTCTCCTTCTGAGTCAAATCCATCCAAAGGTTGTCTGTAAAAGATCGCTTTTAGCGATAAGACCGCCCCTTGTATCACCCTTTTTAATTGTTAAGTCCATAATTTTATTTTACTGTTATGGTGTACAATAAAGAATATATCTATCTATCTATCTAGAATTTTATTCGTATGGATAGAAAAAAAGAAAAAATGTTAGGAATATCCACACATCAAAAGTGTCTAGGGATCAAGCATTTCTATGCGGATTTCTTGAGATTGAGATGTGGCTTTGTAATAAAATGATTTTATAAATTTATATGGATCCTTTTTGGTGCATTTCATAATTTGAAACAGGAACTGTTAATCAAATTCGAGTAAAAGAGGAAAATCAGCTGTCAATATTTTCCCTATAAAAACATACAACGCATTGAAGACATTATTAGTGCTACTGTTTCCCTACTACTGATTAAAACCAACGTTATTATGGAGCGGCGACGTCATTTAAGCAGGGAAGAAATGCTCAGAGCCGTGGGAATGATAGAAGCTGGTTCCCGGCAACGTACTGTGGCTTTACCTCTGAATACAAGTCAGAGTGTTATCAGTCGACTTTGGACACGTTACCGAAGCACTGGTACCGTGGCTGAGCGCCATGGAGGACGGTATCGCTGCACCACACGGAGACAAGACCGATACATTCAAATCTTAACTCGAAAAGCTCCAACAATAACCGCCATGATGTTAGCCGTGAGGCTTCATCACTCTTCAGGGAACTTAATTAGCGACCAAACAGTCAGAAACCGCTTGCATGAAGTGAACCTTCATTCCCGAAGACCGCTACGGGTACCACCTATAGCAATGCACAATCGTAGGATTCGATATCAATGGGCTCTTGAACACATAAATTGGGCAGAAGAACAATGGCGTTTCGTGTGCTTTTCTGATGAGTCTCGTTTTGGTATGAGACCGGATACAAGACGTATACGACACTGGAGAACCCCTGGACGCCAACAGCGATTAAAATCCTGCCAGTTCCGTCCATCCTTATAGTGGTGGAACCATCATGGTATGGGCGGGTATTTGGATCGGCGGAAGAACTGAGTTGATTTGGATCAGAGGCAACCTCAACGCTCAAATTTATGCTGAGACGATTGTATCTGACGTCATCGTTCCTCTACAAGTGCAAATCGGTCCCTTATTTCAGTTAATGCATGATAATGCATGACCGCACACCGCAAGAGTTGTAAGACAGACTCTCGCCGCAGCTAACATCAATGTCCTGCTCTGGCCTGCTCAGTCGCCAGACTTGAACCCGATTGAGCATGCATGGGATATGCTACAGAGAAGAGCTCTGCCGAATATGGAGGGTATCCAGTCGCAAGAAGACCTTTTTTTGTTGTTGCAACGAACATGGGCGGCCATTCCACAGCGTGATTTGGATGAACTCATTTTGAGTATGCCAAACCGATGTTCTTGTGTTGTTAGTGTTCGCAGTAGAAACACGGATTATTAATTGTTTAAGTTACCCAATAAAATTTTAAAGAAAACTGTTATTTCAGTCTTTTTTTCGAACTTTAATGTTAGTGGTTCAAATGTCAAAAATCCCTTTATTAGTAAAATGGCAAATTTCTTTATTAATGCAAAGGTGACTTGGTTTATCGTTACTGTGACAAACGAAAACACTTTATTTGATGAATCCTTAAAGAAAATTTTAATTAATATCAATCAGGAGAAAAGTTATTGCAAAAATATATGTTGATCCCTAGACACTTTTGATGTGTGTAGTAAACACAATTTTCTTTTATAGTATGTATTTCCTAACTGTCAAAAATTTGACGCCAATACAAAAACAAAATAGAGCGATAAGTCTTATGGCACCAGGAGAACAAAATCATAAGATGTGTTTCGGGTAAAATTAGTGTGATAGTCCAACAATTATCACGCGTGTGAAGCTGCGGGCACAAGCTAGTTTATAAATAAAAATGAATTAGGACGGCTTAGGTCACGCGGCCGGTTTTATGGTAATTAAGACAAAGGTAGGTAGGAACATGCGGTAACATGGCCTCTGCTAGGAAAACGACCGTCTAAATCGCTTCCATCTTTCTTAAGCCAGGGTTTAGGTGTCGGTACTTAGGTACTACAGGGTAGTTTGTTTTGTTTAGCTCGTGTCGCAGCCTTTTACGGGGTTTACCGCGACGCCTTCTAACTAGGATAGCCAGATAAATCCGGACGGAGGGATGTTTATTCCTCTTTCACGGAAATCCTGAATGGATTTGAATGTTAGTTGAATATTTTACTTTAACACATAGGTTAGTTTTGAGGCCTGTAGTAGTTTCGTTAAAGATAATTTTCGATTTTCATGCGTGTGAAGTCACTAGCAAAAGGTAGCATTAAAATAATTAAAAAGAAAAAAGTAGTAATACAAAAATAGCAGTTCCTTAGTTTCACTAACACGACAGAATGGTCGGCTTCATTTATTCCTTTTGTACTATGTGAGGAATTATAAGACTTGTAAGGCTTGTGAGACTTTCTGATGACTAGACCTTTTTATAGGGTTCCATAGCTTAATGCCGAAAATCGGAATCATCATCGGTCTGACATTATGTCAATCACTTTATTTCAAAACTACACAGGAGTACACAGTTGAAACTTGGTAGTAGATGTACTCTGTAAACCGCTTTACGATTTTTATACTCAAATAGATACATAAAAAGGATTAATGGGGTTCCCCATACATGATAGTAAAACAAAATATGATGTATTCATTATAAGTGTGGGGTATCTTTAGATAGGTCTTTAAAAATGACAGAGGATTCTCAATTTTTTTTTTTCAATTGTTTGAATGATAGACACTTCTATAAATTATGTCGTTAATATCATTCAACTTTTAAAATAAGAGAGTGAAAAGTCTAAAAAAATATTTGCTGCATATCATAATGAACACTTTTGACGAAAATTTGTTTCAACAAGATACAATCAGCCATTTTTTATATAGAAAAAAATACATTAAAAATACATTTACAAAAACCGCAAACATTAATTTGTCATTCAAACAAACACTACGAAAAACAAAGTAATTTTTCGCTAATCTGTGCTTGCTACTCCGGAACTCTCCTGGACGAGTTCGACTCGCACTTGACCATTTTTGTTATATGTTCTTGTATGTTAGTTGTGAGTTCTAAGTGTAATAAATAAACAAATAACTTTCGGTTTATCACCCCATGAAAACTAGTTCAGATGGTGTTCCAGAATCTTGCAGAATCCTGTAGTAATTAATCAAAATTAAGCTTGATTAATTCAGAACGTTAATACGTCAAAAGGTATTTGTCGCAATGATTGATTCCGGAGCAGGTACAACTAATGTATATACCTATTAGTGGCGACAGTTCTGATGGTAATTTGTAACGTAGGCTATTGATTTGGCCTAGTTATTTGTTAGTGATAGATCATTGGAACCTCCCCATTTTTAAGGTTCCATATCTCAAAAGTATGCCGAGTACCTACATACTAGGCATACACTACGTACCACGTATGGGTAGTCTACACTTTGTAAGGTGAATCCATTCCTTGAGTTGCTAGCTGACAGGTGGGCGATCTCAGGATATTAGAAGTGGCGTTATGTGAGCGACGCTTGCCGACGGCTGAGGCTAAGTCGACATTGTTGGAAACTATTGTGTAAAACCATACAAGATACATACAACAATGCAAGCGGACCTTCACAGCTTTGAGGCTTGACATTTGCCGATGTATGCAATTCAACTCAACTCTAAATTGTGAAAATATTTATTTTACAAATTGGTTATTAAATTACAAATTCACACGTTTTTATTTTCGTAAATTTATACTAGGTTGGGCCAGTGTTTTCTAACTACCCTGAGAAGAAACACCGAAACAAACAAAGATGAAGACTCTTTTGACGAGTACATATAAACTGTACTGGTCAAATCATATGAGAGCCAAGTAGGTTAATGAGGTGATCTTCTGAGGAAAGCTACACACAGATTTGAGAGCGAGACTTTGTTTTATAATATGTAAGGATTTATTTTAGAATATTTGACATTTTCCTATATCCCAAGTCATGGCCTCCTACTGAATTTCATTTCAAATAATGAAATCAAACAACCTATGGCTCATTATTTATTTAATTTCATTTATTATTTAATTAATTTTATTGGATTTTACCGTTGTCGTAGCGATTGAGTCCGGTGGCCCTTCGACAGATTGTTTTTTTTTTTTGTTTAGGTAGGGCCACTCGTAGATCAGCTCACTAAGGCTGTGCGTCTACTTAACCGGTCTGTTCCTTCAAACTGACTTGGAATGGGGCTATAAATATGAAAGTAGGATTTTTTTAATATCTAAGGTTTATTGATTCTGAAGAAAAAACATGTTTATATGGCACTCATATAAATAAGGCGACTTATCTTTAAGTCAATAACATTGTGTTCCTGACGGCTAAGTCTGGCTCCATTTCATTGCAAACTCATCTACAACATATATTTATTTAAGTATGGATTAAATAATCACATATAATCGAAGAAAGATAGGATCTGTTGATCAGCGTCATTCAAACGCTGGTTTTTATCTGATCTTCACATGGAAATCGGACGCAAAATGATGTTATGAAGTGTGATTAATTCTATGATTAAAAACATCTTATGTTAATCATAAATAATGATAATATTTTTTTAAATGTGTTGTTTTTGCCCTTATATAAATTGAAGTTATAAAGCTACAGGGTGAGGTGGTACTTCACGCCTGGACAGCTTCTCAATCTATATAAAGCACAGGTCCGTTCCTGCGTGGAGTATTGCAGTAGTGCAGGCTTATAGGTTACGAGGCGCTAGTGGACAAGCTTCATAGCCTGGCTCATCGGCGAAACGTTGCTTGCCTGTCGGTTTTATACAGATTGTACTTCGGGGAGTGTGCGCAGGAGCTCCTGACCTCCATGAGCGGATTCCTCCATCTCCCTTTCACTACCGGGCTACCAGACGTACGGTTGAGTACCATCCACACTTGATTGATATACCGTCTTGTCGTACCAAGCGTTTTTCCTGCACATTTATCGTGCGCACAGCCAAGTTGTGGAATTCTTTGCCGGCTTCTGTGTTCCCTGCCACTTATGACTTTTCAGCCATTAAAGCAAGACTGAATAGGCATCTTCGGGGTCGCTCGTCACATCGTACACCTCATCTATCGCTCATCATCAGGCGAGATCGAGGTCAAAAGCGGGCTCATCCGTAATAAAAAAGCAATATTTCTAAAAAGTCCAAATGTTAAAACCGTTCTCAAGTTTCTAATAATACTAAAGTAAATACGTAATATGAAAATCAAATTACGTCTATGAATTCACATAAAAGCGTTCACATCAAAGTAAATTAAATCAATTTTGTTTAAACGACTTATGTCTACGAAATAGCTGTCTCCTTGTCAACCTTTTTTGCTTTTATTTAGTTTTCAATAAATTATTTTGTGTAGTATAGTCAAAGAGACAGCCCGCTTCGCTAATTCTTATAAAACACTAGCCTGCGACTTAGTTCTAATAGTAGAATAAGGAGATTAAAAATATTCCATTAAAAACCGTTCAGTAGTTTTTGCGCGAAAGAATGTCAAACATCCATCCATCAATGCATTCAACACTTTGGCATTTATGGTGAGATATTTGTGAGTGTGAGAATCGTTATAGTAGATTTAGAGGGCAAAAACTAACAAAATGTTGGCAGGGCAGTATAGACGAGTTAATATATTATTGTATGTAGCTATTTCCTTAGTATTTGTGACAGAGGTACGTATGTATACACACGTGCTTATCTTATCAAATGACCGCGAACGAACAATTAATGATCTATAGGGGAGACCGGGGCTACAATTAACAGAGGTAAGTATTAACAAGCAAATTTCTCTATAACTATACACACTACACCTCCAGTGCGTGTCTCAATTTGACAACTCGATCGCGCCGCATGCCACAGCCATCGGTTAGTTGCGCTCCGCGCGTCATGTGAGTGAGCTGTGTGCCGGTCGAAATTTTTAAGCAGGTAACGATCTTTTTATAGTTCACGATTTTTGGATTTGTACAATAATTATAAAATGTTATGATTATGTGTTTTGTTTCCCTAAAAGCATATTTTATACTTAACAATTCTAAGTTTCTTATTTGCCATTACTATGAACCAATATTTTATAATGTTATTTAATACTTAAAGTGTACCTTTGGGGCTATAATTAACACATGGGAGGGGCTAGAATTAACTTGTTAATACCTACCATTGAAACGTTAAGTAAAGTAATAACCAGTTGAAACCATAAATAAAGTAGTAACCAGTCGAAACCATAAGACCTCTACCAAAAGCTCCACCACGAATTACGTCAAATAGAAAACGCGCTAAAAAGTCTGCTATTCTTACCGATGCTTCGGAAAAAAATGCTCTAGAAGAAGAACATAATATTAGAGAAATGAAAAAGACGAAAATCACATCAAAATACGAAAATAAAGAAAACAAAAAGATAAGGGAAAAGGTAAAGGAAAGGCTAAAGGAAATGTAAATAAAGACAAAAAAGTAGGAAAAGAGAAGAAAAGGATATTAAATGAAAGCAATAGCTCTAACGATGATGATGACTATTTTTGTAACATTTGCGGTGCCTCTTATAATGAGGATACAATGGATCGAATGTATCTCTTGCAAGGACTGGGCGCAAGCAGGATACATATCAAAGGTGATATCACGGCATTCTGTTGTTTGAATTGTAATTCAGATGATGAATACTAATAGATACTCTTTCAGTTCGTAGGTATTTAAAATAGTTCCTAATCCTTGATATTTTTTGTTAATTTTGTACTAAACTACATTTTATATACGTTGTTTAAGTCTAAAGACGATAATAATTAAGTTTAAGATGTTTATTAAAGACTCATTACCTAGCTTTTAAGATAAAAAATGTGCCATTTTCTACCTCATCGTATGATGTTGTTTAAGTAATATGTCTAATTAAAGTTTAAATATAAAAAATATGTCCTGTTTAAGACTGATAAATAGTTATTTTAGAGAGATTTTACTTTGTTACGTTGAAATATTTAAACGTATTTTGAGATTTCGTTTATGTTCAGATATTTTGTGATTTTGTTATTGTGAGTTTATAAGAATAGGAGTTCTATGTAAGGCTGTATTAATTACACTTAATTAATAAAAAAATATGTCCTAAATATATTTATTTTTCTTTATATTAGTCAGCATAACCTATGTTAATTTTTACGCCTTCTGTTAATACTTGCCCCATACCTGTTAATTCTAGCCCCAAACCTGAGGTAACAATTAACATCCACCATTTTTGGGAAAAAGCGTTATATCTACGGCATCGTTACTATTACGTTTGTTTTGAGATAATTACGTAATACCTGAATGATTTAAGCATCACGTATCTCAAAAATCAAGTCTAAATGTTGAATTATTTCTTAGCTACAACTAAAAATATATTTTTTGTTAATTGTGGCCCCGGTCTCCCCTACTCTTTTCATCTCATCATCATCTGCTTAGCTTTTTCCCAACCATGTTGTGGATGGCTTCTTGTCTGACGAGATGCAGCTGACTTCTAGTGTTGTACATAGAGCGACGGCCTATCTGACTTCCACAACCCAGTTGTTGCGTTACACGCTTTTATTAAGGACTAGCTTTTGCCCGCGACTTCGTCCGCGTGGAATAGTTACTTTGGGCTAACGTTAAATTTAACTCCGATTTTGAAGCATTCTTTATTGGCGCTCCGCTTCTATTGGCCTTAGCGTAATGATATATAGCCTTTCTCTATAAATTGACTATTTAATTAAAAAAATATTTTTCTTTTCGAACCAGTAGTTCCTGAGATTATCGCGTTCAAACAAACAAACAAACTCTTCAGCCTTATATTATTAGTATAGATAGCTGTTGCCCGCGACTTGGTCCGCGTTTCCGTCGTTTTTCGTAAAAAAAAAGTAGCCTATGTAAGGACATATAGTGAGGAAGGTCACAGTTCAGTGGTTTTGATGTAAGAAACAGATTAACTTTCGTAATTTAGTAAGGAAATATAATATGTCAATCTATAATACTGTTGAAAAATATCGCAATACGGTACCTCACAATATTATTGTTAATAGCTGTGCCCGCGACTCCGTCAGCGTGTAACTCCTTGTGTGTTATTAAGTTAATGTATTGGTAATATTGTTTAGATCACGTTCACATGAGGCATAAGTACCTATAGAACGAAATTTTATACCTTCGGGCGAGAGACGCGTCGAGCGCGGCGACCGATTCTCAAAAATAATCCTTATAGCATTATTCAGTATTCACGCGCGATGGCTTATTATTAGCGTATTTCATGTATAACTTTGGTGTTTCTATGCCGATTTATATGATTCTTTTTTATGGAATAGTTAATAATGTTAACTTTTTCAATTAGGGGTGACTGAGAGTGTTATAAACGTAAGAGTAGACAAATATTATAATCAGAAAGCTTCGAACTGCTAAGCTATCGGGAGTTACACGTGTTAACGTGTTATTGTGAGTCAACCATAAAAGATAGACATATGCTGTCGTGGGATATTTTTTATATAATTTTAGGGAGAACATTTCCGTCATGAAATGATTTGTGTAGCTTTAACCATTAAGGTTGCACACGCAACGGAAGCTTAAAAAATGGAGTAACTTCTCCCGTTTTCCCAACATTTCCCTTCACTGCTCTGCTCCTATTGATTGTAGCGTGATGAAAGTATACTATAACCCGCTCAGGAGTATGATAAATAATTGTACCAAGTTTCGTTAAAATCCGTCGAGTAGTTTTTGTTTCTATAACGGTTATACAGACAGACAGACAGACAGACAGACAGACAGACAGACAGACAGACAGACAAAATTTTAACTGATTGCATTTTTGGCATCAGTATCGATCCTTAATCACCCCCTGATAGTTATTTTGGAAATATATTTCATGTACAGAATTGACCTCTCTACAGATTTATTATAAGTATAGATGAGAAATCATCCATTGACACCTCCAGTTCTGGGCGAAGCGGGAGGGTGTGTCAAACTTTTACTGACTAAAACCCATCCGTGTTCCATCATATGCCCTTCGTGTTGCGAGGCCGCGGTAACTCTTTCGAACAATTCCGCAACCCCGGCAGGCAACGGCCTCCTTGGCCCCGACATTATTGCTGACACTCTTTGTGGCGCGCGTGGAACACGACGCGCCGTCTACACGGGCCTGGTTTCAGTCGGGCGACGAGTCACCCATTGCTCGCAGTGACTCCCGACGCCCGGAGCGTCTCCTGCGGCGGCTGGGACGCGAGAGACCCGCCCCTCCCTCGCGCGTCCCTCCACCTCCTTCGCTTGCACAACTGCTTCGCAGAAAGAGGTGACTGCTTCCCATGCCTCCGCGTAACACGCTACCTCTTGGCAAGACTGGTCTCAGACTTTCTGTCTACCCTTAACGACAGACAAAGATGTACGTGATGTCAGCCGGGCCCAAGGTTTTTACGTGCTTTCTTTCGGAGAAATCTCGATATATTACAAGGGTCACCCATCCACGGACCGGCCTCGGCAAGCGATGCTTAACCTTGACGATCGATCTGTGCGGCTGTTGTTATGTAGCCACGAGCTCCTCTCCTTGTTTCACTAAACAGCTTAAGACGATCTGTGTGACCTTAGGATGTCTCAGCTAGTCCCCACCAGACTAATTAAGTTTGTCCAATTAATTCGTGTCACTAGGTACCAACTGAAATGAGTTTACTGGACAACTGTGAAATGTTTCGACTTATTCTGTACTGGCTCACAGGAAATTGTCTTTTTAGAGTTCCGTTTCTGAATGTCTCGTGTCACCATTTTATTCCTAAAGTGTTTGGACTAAGCAGTTGAAACGTGGTAGGGTGTATTGTGTGAACCGGTCTACGAATATTATACAAAAAATAATTAAATACATTACAGGGGCCCCCATACATAGAACAGGAACCAACATTTCTCGTTTCATCAAACCTATACGTGGGGAGTGTCTATATATAGGTCTCTTAAAATGACAATGACGTTCCGAAAACGACTTTTTCTCAAAGTTAATCATACAAACACTAAGAAAAATAAGTTTATTTTGCCTAGCTACTACGGAACTATTCATGGATGAGTCCGACTCAAAACTGGCCAATTATTGTTTTGTTTAGATTTTTATAAAATTTCCACCCGATTGCTTACGTAGCAAGGAATAAAAGTAATTGATAAATATTTAGTAGCTATTGCTTTTGTAGTGTGAAGAAATATACTCTTACATCAAGAATCGTCCTTTGAATGGTTAAAATAAGTATTATTGTGTGTGTTCAGTGGGTGTAGGCATAACTTGCGAGGATTCGAACCCAGACTGGCGCTCTAATTTGTGTGATTGTCATCGTTCTCACTGCTTTCAAAACGCTCTACCTACAAATCTCTAGGAAACCGGAAAGCTCTAGGACTGAAAAATCACGTTCGACGTCCTAGAACTCACACTGCGCCTGCGTGGTGGATACAGATATAGTGCTCTCATAGACAGGATGCCAGTGGCAACGTTGTACACTGATTGTTTTGTTATGTATAATTATATATTAGAAAGTATCGTCCCATAGACCGATGGGTCCTGCGCTTTCACTTGTAAGGGAGGCTCTCACCTTGTCATCAGACCATCTTGCCGGCTTTCCATAAGTACAGCAAGTTCCCCGCACGAACCTACATATATTTACATATCGACGCTTTCCGCTACAAAGGGCGTAAAGACCATTTTGGCCAAATTGACTTTTTGATGCAGTCTTACTTAGTTTTCCACGCTCTTTCTATCTGTATATTCAAAATTGCGCTACGTTGAAAAAAATGGTTTTTACTACCCAACATTTTCTTAACGCTAAACATCTCTTTTTCGAAAAACCAAGTCGTAAGACACATTTCTTTTCATCACGACAGCAAACTTGCTGAATCTACAAATAAACATATTTTCTTGAAAAAAAAAAACGGGGTAAAACACAGCAACAAAACAAAATGTGAGTTACGCCCTACATATATAGGATATTCGCATACAGCAGAAGGACGTCCGTAGAGTGCTGCGTAATCACGACGTGAACAAAGCTAGTGGCCCCGACGGGATACCGGCAATTGTTCTTAAGACTTGTGCGCCTGAACTGTCTCCGAAAGCATGGAAGCTGGCTAACGTGCAGCCTGTGCCCAAAAATGGCAGTCGTGCTGACCCGGCCAACTACAGGCCTATCTCAGTTACGTACTTAATAGCAAGCTCCTAGCATACCTAGAAGCCAACGACATCCTCAGTAACCGACAAAACGGCTTTCGCAAAAACCGGTCAACTGGGGATCTTCTAGCGTTTGCCATTCACATCTGAAGTGAGGCCATTGAGAAGCACGGGGAAGCACTTGCTGTTTCTCTTGACATCTCCAAGGCCTTTGATAGGGTCTGGCACGATAGCCTTATTGCTAAACTTCCTTCTTTCGGTTTACCCACTCAACTTTGCGTTTGGATTGAAGACTTCCTAAGAGATCGGTCTATTCGAGTGGTTATTGATGGCTGCTCGTCTGGCCAATTGGCAATTAATAGCCGGGGTCCCTCAGGGGTCATTTCTCTCAGCAACTTCATTTTTGCTGCACATTAATGATCTGCTTATGCCCGGTACCTTTGGGTATGCAGACGACAGCACAGTTGCTGAGAGATATGTGTCCAGCGCGCGTGATGGTGAGTCACAGATCCAGTCTCTCCGTGAGGATGGTTGGGCGCTTGAACTTGTCCTTGAAGGCTGTCTCCGAATGGGGGATGCCAACTTGGTCAAGTTTAATGCAGCTAAGACCCAGGTCTTCTCCACAAAAAGGAGCCAATTCCAACCGGCTCCTACTTTCCGCGATGTAACCGTGCCGATAACCGATCGTATTGAGCTTCTTGGGGTAACACTAACTTCTACCCTCAATTTTGGTTTCTTTATCGAGGCTAAGGCTTAACTAGCAGCAAAAAAGTTGGGAATCCTAGCAAATGTGAGACGGTACTTTAAACCGGAACAGATGCTTACTCACCCTTACTTACAAAACGTTTTGGGAATACGTTCATTGCGCGTACGGCTAAGGAGTGGAATTCCCTGCCGGAGTCTGTGTTTCCTGATCGCTATAACCTGGGGGTCTTTAAGTCAAGAGTGAATAGGTTACTTCTAGGCAAGTGTGCTCCATCTTCGACCACATCATTGCTTACCATCAGGTGAGATGCTGGTCAAACGCGAGCCGATTCTGAATAAAATAATCATTAATAATAATAATTAGTGAATAAAATAATTGTGTTTGGATAACAACTTACCCACGTGTACCCAACTTGCTCACGGCACCTGTAACTTCCAATTTGATTGCAGTTGATATTACCAATTAACAATAAATATGTTTAGATATTTTTAGAACCGTTTATTTCATTTTTACTCAACTTATTACCATTTATGTTAAAATTACCTACAACCCATCCTTATTAATTCAGTTATATTCATCCTTACTAATAAAATTGCCTACAGATTCATTGCTTTAATATTAATTTCAGGGTGTATCTACATATTTTGCGAAAAAACATGGTCTTTATAACTACGTAAATTACCCTTGTATGTGCCTAACTGGTTTTTACCGCAGACGTTTGTTATCAAGTCATTTAATTAAGGGGTGCATATACATTTTTTTTCGTTTCCAGGGGTGTAACTCCATGCTAACTTCGTTAATAACTATCGTACATAACTGTAATTAAATGAGGCAAAGACAGCCAAAATTTAAGAAATTTCATCCTAGGACTCAATTTTATAAGTATAAATATGAAAGAGATATTTGAGAAAGTTTTTTTTGTTTACTCTTTTGCTCATAGCCAAAACTATGGGTTTTGGAGTTACGCCCTTTGTAGCGGAAAGCATCGATATTATAAAACACAGTCTGCCACCACATCTGTCTGTCCGTTTGTGTTAAACTTAAAAAAACTACGACCGATTTACATGCGGATTTCACCAATGGGTAAAGTGACCCATGAGGAAGAGTTTAGTGTATCATTTATTAAGGTGTCTCAAAAGGTAACCATTTTTTTGTGTTTTTTTATGTGTTGGATGCGTCTTAATTTTTTTTATCTTTTTCCCTCTTTAAAGTTTTTTTGTGATTTAACAGAATGATAGCGTGCGATGCCGAGCCAGTTTGCTAGTATACGTATTTTTAAGTAGGTAGTGCAAGTGTAAGCTCGCCAGTAAATCCGAGGAGTTACTTAAACTATCTATGATGCTGTCACACATTGAGCGTTCCGTTAGTGTATATGTATTTGTTTGTAGTTATACGCTCTCGAGTGATTGTGTGAGTTCGTGATCCATTACTTACTGTTGTACCAACTGCTTGTACGGATTTATTTACGGTTTATATTTACGGGTGAAATTAGAATGAGGATCAGGTTCCTGGCTTCTAACTACACATAACGACTATCAAAGATGTTCAAATGACAGCCGGGAGCAACGCTTAGGAACGTGTATTGTGTAGCGCGGAGGAGGAGTTCCGATATGTTAAGATGAACACAACTCGTGCGGATTTTATTTATTAGCCACGAGCTCTTCAAGTAAGTAATTATTAAAGATGTTCAAATGACAGCCGGGAGCAACGCTTAGGAACGTGTATTCTGCAGCGCGGAGGAGGAGTTCCGATATGTTAAGATGAACACAACTCGTGCGGATTTTATTTATTAGCCACGAGCTCTTCAAGTAAGTAATTATTAAAGATGTTCAAATGACAGCCGGGAGCAACGCTTAGGAACGTGTATTCTGCAGCGCGGAGGAGGAGTTCCAATATGTTAAGATGAACACAACTCGTGCGGATTTTATTTATTAGCCACGAGCTCTTCAAGTAAGTAATTATTAAAGATGTTCAAATAACAGCCGGGAGCAACGCTTAGGAACGTGTATTCTGAAGCATAGAGGAGTTCCGATATGTTAAGATGAACACAACTCGTGCGGATTTTATTTATTAGCCACGAGCTCTTCAAGTAAGTAATTATTAAAGATGTTCAAATGACAGCCGGGAGCAACGCTTAGGAATGTGTATTCTGCAGCGCGGAGGAGGAGTTCCGATATGTTAAGATGAACACAACTCGTGCGGATTTTATTTATTAGCCACGAGCTCTTCAAGTAAGTAATTATTAAAGATGTTCAAATAACAGCCGGGAGCAACGGGAACGTGTATTCTGCAGCGCGGAGGAGGAGTTTCGATATGTTAAGATGAACACAACTCGTGCGGATTTTATTTATTAGCCACGAGCTCTTCAAGTAAGTAATTATTAAAGATGTTCAAATGACAGCCGGGAGCAACGCTTAGGAACGTGTATTCTGCAGCGCGGAGGAGGAGTTCCGATATGTTAAGATGAACACAACTCGTGCGGATTTTATTTATTAGCCAAGAGCTCTTCAAGTAAGTAATTATTAAAGATGTTCAAATGACAGCCGGGAGCAACGCTTAGGAACGTGTATTCTGCAGCGCGGAGGAGGATTTCCGATATGTTAAGATGAACACAACTCGTGCGGATTTTATTTATTAGCCACGAGCTCTTCAAGTAAGTAATTATTAAAGATGTTCAAATGACAACCGGGAGCAACGCTTAGGAACGTGTATTCTGCAGTGCGGAGGAGGAGTTCCGATATGTTAAGATGAACACAACTCGTGCGGATTTTATTTATTAGCCACTAGCTCTTCAAGTAAGTAATTATTAAAGATGTTCAAATAACAGCCGGGAGCAACGGGAACGTGTATTCTGCAGCGCGGAGGAGGAGTTCCGATATGTTAAGATGAACACAACTCGTGCGGATTTTATTTATTAGCCACGAGCTCTTCAAGTAAGTCATTATTAAAGATGTTCAAATGACAGCCGGGAGCAACGGGAACGTGTATTCTGCAGCGCGGAGGAGGAGTTCCGATATGTTAAGATGAACACAACTCGTGCGGATTTTATTTATTAGCCACGAGCTCTTCAAGTAAGTAATTATTAAAGATGTTCAAATGACAGCCGGGAGCAACGGGAACGTGTATTCTGCAGCGCGGAGGAGGAGTTCCGATATGTTAAGATGAACACAACTCGTGCGGATTTTATTTATTAGCCACGAGCTCTTCAAGTAAGTAATTATTAAAGATGTTCAAATGACAGCCGGGAGCAACGGGAACGTGTATTCTGCAGCGCGGAGGAGGAGTTCCGATATGTTAAGATGAACACAACTCGTGCGGATTTTATTTATTAGCCACGAGCTCTTCAAGTAAGTCATTATTAAAGATGTTCAAATGACAGGCGGGAGCAACGGGAACGTGTATTCTGCAGCGCGGAGGAGGAGTTCCGATATGTTAAGATGAACACAACTCGTGCGGATTTTATTTATTAGCCACGAGCTCTTCAAGTAAGTCATTATTAAAGCACTAGCTGTGCCCGCGACTTCGTCCGCGCGGAATAGTTTCGGCAGCATTTTTAATTTTTTAGGCTAATTATTTTGAAAATAAAACTCATACATAATTTGAATGTAGTTTTTGTTAATAACTAATCAAAAGTAAAAAAGATCGAGTTTTAAGCTTCTAGCTTTAAAAATGACGTAATTTCCATACAAACTTTCATCCCCTATTTCAACCCCTTACAGCCCTTTTTTTGCATTAAAAAGTATCTTATGTCCTTTCTCAGGCTCTACAATATATCCGTACCATATTTCATTAAAATCGGTTCAGTAGTTTAGGCGTGATTGCGTAACACACAGACAGACAGAGTTATTTTCGCATTTATAATATTAGTAAGGATTTATTTTGCGTGTATCATATTTAGTTACAGCCACTGCCTCGTTCTTAGAGTGGTCATAAAGTGGTATTGGATTTTTCTATAAGAAATTGCTCAGTAGTAGCCCGGAGCTTGGAAGTTGTTGGGGTGATACTCCCGCGCCTTGGAAGCACGTCAAGCTGTTGGTCTCGGCTGGTGTTTGGACATCTTTGTCAGTCGCTACGGGTAGTCAAAGGCCAGGAGGTCAGATCAGATCAGTTAGGCAGTCGCTCCATGTAACACACTAATACTCAGCTGCATCCTGTTAGACTGGAAGCCGACACCAACTTATTTGGAGAAAGGCTAAACAGAAGATGATTATATTTGTTAGACTACCAAACTGTCTAACAGTTGGTCCGCTTAAGACGTAAGAGAATTACGTGTACATATTTTGTCCATGTGTTTTTTAACAACTAGGACAATTTTCTACCGCTGAATTTATTTATTGTTGCACAATATTTTATTACTATGTAACCTAGGTACTTAGTATTTGGCATAGTGTGCGATCCTTATAGGCATGATTTCAGCCGAGTTCCTTAAGTAACAATCCTAAACACAAACTAAACTCAAAACAGCTTCCAACATAGTCAGAACTTAATCACCATATGAAACCTATAGGAATTTGTTTCAATTTCATCTACTTACTTGCAAAGTTTCACTAGTAGCTCGGGTAAGGACCCTGTTATACTGCCATTTAAACTTATCGTCTTAGGCTTAAAAAAATTCAGACCACAAGATCCACAGTTTTGTTAGTATTACATCTACTTTGAAGAGGGCAGACTTCTTGAAGCACCTTCTTGTTCTTAGATATACTGCACATCCTAACTGCATAATATGTGGAAAAGTGACAACTGGAATCAGTCACAAAGTGACATAGGGTACTTGTCACTATGTGACAAGGGGAACCTGTAACTCATCTTCTGTCTGGCAACATGTCGGGGTCGGCTTAATGTACTTTCTAAGGCATGACAGAATCTCGATAATAATTAGCTACAAGCTCCACAACAAATCTGCTCCATCAATGTCAAATACAAAATCGAATTAGGTAATTATATCTCCAATAACATTAAAATGTGTGCATTATCATTAGTTCAGCGTAATGTCACCGTTTAATGACTGCAAACGTGTATTGAATTAGCGGAATGAAATTAACAAGTCAACTAATTGAAATATAACGCCGACTGACGTGTTGCTACCTCAATATTGTTAAATAGATATCGGCTCAATGGTCCGCTTAGTGCTAAATTATTAATAAATGTTCACTGTGTGTTACATTTTAGCTTTGAATTTAGTTCTGATATCACTGTAGTGAAAGCAAGCTATGCATATTAATTTTATGAAAACTTTTTAACACGTTTTAGTTTTGACCCGCGGTTCGTCACTACTGGGTAAAAATACGACAGCGGTAGTAATACCAGATATAACTTATTTCTCTTAAGCCCTCTTTTGTTAAACGTCAATAAATAAAACGAATAATTATTATCGAAAATTCAGAAAACGATGCCCGAATTTAATTTAGTTTGTTAACAACATTTTCAAAACTAATCATTATTTTTATTTACTCCGTTAAATATCATATCGAAATACGAGTATGTAGCCTCACATTTCAACCACTGATTACTTTGCAAATTGTTATTTATTTAAGACCAATTGTACCAAATTGCAAGCAAACAGAATTGCATTGAAATATTTACAGTAGAAACCGAAACGGCGTTTTCCGATACGCTATTTCGGGCACAATTAATTGCAGTTTTAGTTGCAAACTTTGCAATCTGCGTCCTGGTACACACAAACTGGAGTCGGCGACTGTACATGAATAATTTTTCTGAAACTTTTTGTAGAAACAAGAAAATATATTTATGATCACTAAATCTTTTGTACGACTTAAACCAAGAGGGCGGAGAATAAAGCTGAGCAAGAACTTTATGACAATATGAACGCTTAAATATTATTCATGATTCAGATTGAATGGTTTAGGAAAGTGACACTTGCATCGCTCGGTTCACTTACCATGGAGTGTTACAGGTGTGGGTGAAGGTCATGTACCGCACGCCGAGCTGGTAGTAGGAGCGCAGAACTCCCAAGGAGTTGGCGATGGAGTGGCCTCCTTCGATGCCGATTAGTGAGGCCATTTTACGAGGCCGCGCGCTGTGAGCTTCCAGTATATCTGAAAAAAAAAGAATGCAAATGCAGTTTGTTAGATTAACACATACACCTGCTTAGCCTATACCTAGCTATATGTAAGGACCTCAGTAAGGACCAACCTATCCTCAGACCAACCTCGGCAACCATTGCGTAACCTTGGAAGATCGACCCGTGTGACTGTTAGTGTTTAGCCACGAGCTCCGTGATTTTTATAAACAAAGCATACATTCAATTACTCTGCAGGTGCCTACAAATCACGTTATTTTTGAAACAAAATTCGCAAAAAACATCTCATTTTGTTTTTTTGTTGAGCCAATCAAAACGTGGAACATAACAAACAAAGCTCTGGTATACAGGATGTGTGCGCGCACAATTAGTGCGTTTCATTTTCGGATGTACACTGCATTCACATCACGCAAGAGGGCGCTAAATGAATTAACGTCAACGCTTTCGAGTGAAAACGAATATTTTATAGCCGTTACCTCAGGGTAGCTTCTATTGTCCGACGAATACTTGGTAAGTTTCCTTTTGTCTTTGTTGTGTTGAGTAGAAACTAAGGACTAACTTTGAAGACTATTATATTTATGATCTTTTGAATAAGGTTGGGCAGAGCAACGTGTACTGTTGAAGTATTAAAATATAAAGAAAAAATAATTCAAAGAAGTATTTGGTATATTTACAGAGGTGCTCATTGACGATTGTCACATTATGGACGGACAGTTCTTTTTCATTACGGATGAGCCCGCTTTTAAACTCGATCATGCCTGATGTTAAGCGATCGATGAGGTCTACAATGAAACGACCGAGCCAAGATGCCTGTTCACTCTGAGATAGACGGGACTCTGTCCTTGAACACGGGATCAACTTGCATGCGATTCCAACGAGACGCTAGTAGCCTGAGATATTAGTTATTAATCGTTTTTAGTGATGAATTTTTGTATTATAAATTATTATATATATTAATATATGGATCCGCAAAAAGTTGTCACATACTGAACTCAGCTCAAAGAAGTTTTCCATATACTTTCATCTCATCTTGCTCTCACCGTAAAAAATAGCATTATATAGACCGATTAATCGTATTAAACCACTGTCCAATGTTGTGATTGCTTAATCTAATTATGTATGTATGTATGTAGAATGCTAATCAGATTTTTTCTCAAAGTTTAGTGAACATTGAATCCTCCAATTTCGTAAAGTGGAATTAAAATAAATATGTCAATTATTTATGAAAATTAAAATGAGAAAGTGTTACACTAGTAATTTATATTTGATTAGTTTGTCGGAGATTCGGTAAATTATACCATAGAGATATTCGTTAGAATGGAAATCTCTTCTTTTTGTGTTCAGACAAAATAATTGGTTACAAATCTTTAAAGGTATTTGTAACGCTTTCGTAATAATAGGGACTTAGAACCAGGGTTTATTTATTGATGACAAGCTCACATTTGACCACCATCTCACCTGATGGTAAGTGATGATGTGGTCGAAGATGGAGCACGCTTGCCTAGAAGTAACATATTCACTCTTGACTTAAAGACCCCCAGGCTATAGCGATCAGAAAACACAGACTCCGGCAGGGAATTCCACTCCTTAGCCAATGTACGCACAATGAAAGTATTCCCAAAACGTTTTGTGCGTATGGGTGGGATGTCCACCATGTAACGATGGCGCATCGCCGTTTGTCTTGTAGTCCGATGATGGAACGGGCTTGGCGGAATTAGATTGTGTAATTCCATCACAAGCTCCCCGAAATGTAACCGATAGAAAACCGATAGACTAGCAACTCGTCGTGGATGTTCTCGGCTCTGGAGCTTTGACTCGACCAGTGCATCGTTGCCAATGAGTCTCTTGGCTACTTCTTTACGTGAACTTGGAAAAGATATAGCCGCACTCTCATTTGATGCACCTTTTTATTTTTGTTCTCTGGGGGAAAATGGAAAATCATCAAATGACTCCTCCCTCTCTGGGTGGAAGGAAGTGACAGACTTCTACTGACTAAAACCCCCCTGTTCCTTCAGTTGCCCTTGTGGTCCAGGACTTCGGTATCTCGTTAGAATATTTCCGCAACTCCAGCAAGCAATAATAAAAAAATAATAGTCGCGGCGGGGTATCGCTATGTAACATACTTTAAATATCCATTCTGAATTGGCGATACCCCGCCGCGACCATTATTATTTTTCCTATTAAGGGATGTTTCTTAAACTACTGATAAGTATTTTTTGCGTAGGGGTTTTATTTAATTATCAATTTAATTTTTATTTTAAGCTTTTTACACTTTTCACCCACCATAGCTTTTGACAATTTGACCAATTTCATGGAATGGACAGTTTTTGTAATATAGTACGCGTCGTTCCATTTCAATTGATACGCTACTTGGGTATACTTATTTCATAATATTAAGTAATTCATCCCCAATTTCACTCCCCATATCTAGTAAATGGCTGAACCAATTTTTATAAAACATGTCTGATTTTAATATACACGTCGTGTTCTTTCATTTGATACACCACTTGGGTATATTTGACAACGTTCGATGAATCATCCCCACTTTTACCGCCTATATCTAGGAAATGGCTGAACGGATTTTGACAAAACATGTCTAAAACCACTGCTGGAAAATATACTTTCTAACAAAAAAAAAAACCGCATCGAAATCGGTTCACCCGCTTAGAACCTACGGTGCCACAGACAGATACACAGATACACACGTTAAACTTATAACACCCCTCTGTTTCAGTCAGGGGTTAAAAATGGTAATATTTATTAATAAATCAGATAAAAGTCGCTTCAGAATAAGAATGATGAACAAGAAGGTATCACAAGAAATAGATATTGTGTCAATTATTTATTCAGGAAGAATTGCTACACCATGAAACTCAATTTCGAACAATATCTATACAATTACACAATGAAAATAAAACAAAAAGTAAAAAAAATATACAAAGTAAAACACAAAACGGTATAAATTACAAGAAAACAACAAATCCGGCTATATCCGCCTCGAGTCGGTTTTAAAATTACAAATTAGTTTAGTCGAGACGAGACGGTGTAGTAACGACGACGACTCGGGCTATCGTTTAAAACAAAAAATAGAACCGACTTCCATATCAAAACACTACAAAGGCAAAAATAACTTTAATTTAGGAAGGCGGTGTCAAAAACGAAAATATATACAAAACTAAAGACACCGCCTTCCTAAATTAAAGTTATTTTTGCCTTTGTAGTGTTTTGATATGGAAGTCGGTTCTATTTTTTGTTAAAAATTTTTTTTTCACGCTTTTTAGTGGGTCGGTTTGTAATTTATCTAGTTACAAAAGCCATAATGTCAACAACTTATCACCTTTTACAAAATATTGCTTTTCCTGATGCATAGCCGTTAATTTTTGAGGAGTTCTCCTGGTACTTGACCATCAGCTCTACATCACCATATGTATTGTGGCGAGCATAAAGTGTTTAACATCCGTACTCAAGTAATCGAATCGCAATCCATGAAATACTTATTATTTAGGAGTTTCAGTGGCCATCTGTGGTCTTCATCATCAGTTCAACTTCCCCGAATGGTACTTTTCGGAAGTAACTGCTCAAGGTACTATAAGAAATACCCAAAACGCTATAGGTGTGCCTATAATATTTGAAGAGTTCCCTTGATTTCTCCAGGATCCCATCATCAGATCCTGATTTCGTAACAATGGGACCAACTAGAAAGTATACCCATTCAAACGCAAAAAGAATTTTTCAAATCGGTCCAGCCGTCTCCGAGTTATGAGGTAACATACATAAAAAAAAAAAAAAAAAAAAAAAAAAAAGTTCAAGACGAATTGTAAACCTCCTTTTTTTGAAGTCGGTTAAAAACGGTTTTCTTTTATACAGTTTACATTTCTGGATGTTTTGTTTATTTGAGAGAGATTTCTTTTGTTCTTTATTTCCTGTCAGCAAAGAAAAACCTTTGTAAGTCATGCTGTAGTAAGCACGTGCTTGTTACTTGTTGCGGATTTGAAATGGATTATTTATATCTCAAGTTCTTTCCAAATGTTTCGTATTATTGTTATCTCTCTCTGTGGTTGACCCTTCTGAGGATTGCGATCACCATTCTTACTCAGCGGCCTGTTAAGATTCTCCATTTGTTGTGTTCAGTAAACAATTGGACTACTTTCTAAAACTGCTCTGCTTCAGTTGGTTTGACCAATGACAATGGAGCTCTCTCTCTTTTACGAGTTTAATTTAAACGAGGAGCTCTTGGTTTAATAATAACAACTGCACGAGTCGGTCGCAGTTGTCATTTGTACATATTTATGTGACAGTTGAAAATCTGACCATGGTCTTAGAATTTTCGGTCCCAGAACATGCTGGTTTCCATGCGATGTTTTCGTTCATCGATCACCCATGATTGTAGCCGGCACTGCTCATCCAATAAATACAAATATTTTATTTCGAATACGAAACGGAACGTGTATAATTTAAACATCCAAATGAATACCATTCCGTTTTCCTTTCCGTTTTCCTTTATTTCATTAGGTTTTTCTAAAAAGCATGGATGTGTTAATGAACGGCTTCACAAACGTGGAGATCGCAAAATATTGTCGTTTTATCAGAGTGTTTTCAACGTTATGTTTCGAAGCGTTTTTTACTGAAATAGCTTGCAAATACTTCAATGGGTACTGTTACATAAGTAGGATTACAGGATTAATGAGCATTGTCTTTTTAATGCTCTTACAATGTTTTCAAGTATCGTTTTAATGAGATTTCGAGAATTTGGTGTGAACTTAGCTTGTTGTTAACAGTGCCGGGGTTGCGGAACCCTGCAGAGGTGGCGGAATTGTTCGAAAGAGTTACCGCGGCCTCGGAACACGAACGGCAAATGACGGATGGGTTTAAGTCAGTCAAAGTCTGACACACCCTCTCGCTTCGCACAGACGGGAGGCAGTCATGGAAGGATTTCGCATCCTTAACAAAAAAGCTATCTTAGTAGTAGCCCGCAGTTAGGAAAGTTTGCGGCGTGATACCCCGTGCTTCGGAAAGCACGTAAAGCCACGTCCCGGCTGTCATTTGGACATCTTTGACAATCGTTACGAGTAGTAGTCAGAAGCCAGTCAATCAGACACTAGTCTAGGCACAGGGTACCGTGTTATCCAGCCGCTGGGTTGTGGAGGTCAGACAGGCAGACCTCCATGTAACACACTAGCACTCTGCTGCAGCCGGTTAGACTGGAAGCTAACACCAACATAGTTGTGGAAAGGCTAAGCAGATGACGATGTGCGGTCGTGCGGCGCAAAACGTTTTAGAAGCCTTGAACGTCGTCTACGAGTTGCAAGCTTATGAGTTTTGTATTGGTTACTAGTTAGACTCCCCGAAATGGGGAGTCTAATTCCACCAAGCCCGTTCCATCGTCAGAATACAAGATGGCGATGTACCATTGTCAGCTATACGGTAACCTAGGGTTCTTTAAGCCAAGTGTGAATAGGTTACTTATAGGTAAGCGCGGTTCTTCTTTTGGCCACTTCTTCGATAACCATCAGATGAGATGATGGACAAACCTAAGCCTATCATAAAAAAACACAAACACAAAAACCAACACGCTAAAAGTAACCTATTTATTTTTTACTTAGACTCCCAGGTTATAGCTATCAAGAAAACCAAACTCCTGCAGGGAATTCCACTCCTTAGCCGTACGCACAATGAAAGTATTCCCAAAACGTGAAATATTCCAAAATAAATAACAATTTTATACGTCATTTTTTTTATTTTTAAGTTAATCTAGATGAGGCCAATGTTTCCTAACTGACTACATATTCAGAAATACATCAACAGAAATACTTTTTTATAGAAACGTAATTTTAGTTATAATTGATGCAAAAAATTACTGCTTGTCTAACATTAAATGCCCCCAGAAGCCATTCATTCGAAATATTTTAATTTACTTTCCAAAGACTCTTAACTGTGCTCTCGTAATTTAAAACTGCTTTAAACAACGGTTAACATGGTGGAGCAGCACCCAAGCTTTTCAGTTTTGTATATAAAGTAGCGACATTTATTAAAACCAGCAAAGTGATAGTTAAATTTTAGAGCAGAGTTCCGTACGATAATGATAAATGATCTTTATTTTGCAAATTAGTTATTAAATAACACTTTGACACGTTATTTTTTTCGTAAATATTAACTAGATGAGGCCGGTGTTTCCTAACTGACTACCCTGAGAAGAAACACCGAAACAAACTCAGGGGTCCGCCTCTTTTAAAGTCCATACAATCTATACTGGTTTAATTATATGGGAACCTTTTAGGTTTTAGTCTGAGGCGATCTTTTGAAGAAAGATGCTCACAGATTTGAGTGGGCCTGTTCATAAGGTGCAAGAATTTGTCAAATGACGTAGGTATAGCTCAACGATTTGACGAACAATACCAAGGTAAGGACGTTTGGGTAGGCCGCAAAAGCACTCAAACTGCCAGACAATCATGTTTAACTGGAATAAAATAACCTACATGGTTCACATATTCACAATCGTTTATGAAGATTATGTAGATTAGTCTAAAAAATGGCCTTTTGAGGAAAGAACCACACAGATTTGAGTAGACCCGTCCCGTCAGCGCAAGCAATGCAAAAAGCAATGTCCATAATTAATGGACACTAGCTGTGCCCGCGATTTCCTTCGCGTGGGAAGTTTTTACCACGTCAGTCCCGATCCCGTGGAAATTCTGGGACAACAAGTGGCCCTATAATTTTATCTTGCAGTAAAAGTTCCATTGAAATCAGTTAAACCATTCATGAGATTAGCCCGGACAAACAGCCAGACTGTTGTTTTAAGTTTGTTTATGTTTTAGTATAAATACATATAAATTTTATTTATAAGTATAGTTGGAGCACAGTAATATAGTAAGTACTCGTCTCATCTTTGCTAGTTGGGACTCCTAGCAAAGATGAAACGCTACTTCACGGAATAACTGCTCAATCTTTATGAAGCCTGCAGGTTCGGTCGTGTATGGAGTAGGTACTGCTCTCATCTTTGGGATGGATCTGCCAAATACCAACTGGACACGCTTGAGTCTATCGAGAAGCGGACCAAGAGACTCATTGGCAACGATGCACTGGTCGAGTCAAAGCTCCAGAGCCTTGAACATCGATGACGAGTTGTCACTACGTAGACTACAAATTTTGCTGAAGAAGCTAGTAATTTACAAGTGATAGGTACATACCTGTAACCGAGGTGGCGAACTGCAGGTACTGTGGGTACTTGTTGACGAGGCGCTTGATCACGTCTATCTGTTCCAGGGTCAGCTGCACCGCGTCCTTGTTCTGCGTGGCGCACGGCACGAAGGCTGACCAGAACTGCGAACAAACACAACATGCCATGACTTTTATGGAGACAAGAATGAGATGAAGATATCTGCCGACTGACCTTAACAATATATACTATCGAAAAGTCGCGCGGGCTTCGCCCCCGTGGCCTTTGCCATGATAAAAACATATCCATTTTTTGCAGTCGGTAGAAAGTAGCTTTTAATCTTCCTCAAGCTTCAAGATATATCCATACTAAAATTCGTCCAAATCCACCCAGTACTTTTGAAAATTATCGCATTTAAACAAACTTTTCCACTTTATTATATTAAATATAGATATAGAAATACTTGTACACTAAATGTTTTGGGAATACTTTCATTGTGCGTACAACTATGGAGTGCAATTCGTTGCCTGATTCTGTTTTTAAAGATAGCTATAACCTGGGAGTCTTTAAGTCAAGAGTGAAAAGGTTAGTTTTACCAGGCAACCGTGCTTCATCTTCAGCCACATCTTCGCTTACCATCAGGTGAGATGCAGTTCAAATGCAGTCATCTATAAAAATAGCAATTATATTCACGCAGTTACCGAAAAGTCTTGCCAAAAAGGAAGATCTTATATAAATGTGCCAATAAAACTGTGTAAATTGCTTTTATATCTCTCATATTCGGTAAGTAGGTCCTTATTACACCCAAATGGAGCTTGTAGGTAACCAATTAGCGCTCTAGGGTAATAATGTAGCTAGAAAAGCCCTAGGGCGGTAAGTAATTTAAAAAAATTCTCTTCACTCTTTCAAAAAGTTCGCGTACATCTAACCAGACATCATGCATTCAGCCCAATGACAAAAGAGGTCGCTTCGCTATTCAGCCTTGTCTTCGTATTAGTATAATAGTCATCAATTTTAAATATCGAACGGCGAAGCTCAAATTCGTTCTTGAAAAAAAAAATTAAAAAAACAAGGATGAAAAAAGGCGGGAATAGAAAACTTACTTTAAATATTGTTTGTTTTTGGGATTTTTTTATAATTACGTGCTAATTAGGAAAATAACGTGAGTTCTGCAAGTGATGAAGTTATAAGCTGCACTCCCGATTCAATGAAAATGGAAGCTGAAGCAGCAATTAACAATATTTTGCCTGAAAGTTCTTAAGAGAGACTTTCTATTTAGCTGTTAAGGTACGTAAAATAACAAATCACATAATGGTAATACTTCATCATTTATCTTTTAAATTCTTACAATCCTAAAAAAACATACCTTCTTATTTTTATATTTCGCTTGTTTTAGGTGGTTCTTATCTTCGGTATAACTGGCGCATGCCGAGGTATTGAATTGACAAATATAACAATAGAGAACATAGAACAACAGGGTCAGTTGTTAGTAATTAAACTACCGAACACAAAAACTAAAATTGACCGAACATTTGTAGTTCCTCAAGAATTCTCTGAATTCGTACAAAAATACAGAAATCTTCGTCCTAAAAATGTAAATACCAACCGATTTTTTTTGAAGTACCACCAAGGTAAATGCTACAAACAAGTTATTGGAAAAAATACCACCAGAAGTATGCCGAAGCAAATCGCAAGTTATTTAAAGTTAGCAAACCCGGAATTGTACACAGGTCATTGCTTTCGGAGAACATCGGCTACACTGAAGGTTACATTGAAAATTCCATACAAAATAAAAGTAAAATTACCAACCAAAGAACGAAAACTATTCAGCTTTCAAAAAACGAAACATCTTTCTCAAGAGATGATCCGCAACCATCAACTTCTGCTGAAGAAAGCTTCATCCCGTCAAATATTATCCATGACCAACAAATATCACAATCTCAAACTATTAATATACCCAAAAAAAAACCTGTCCCTAAAATTTGAAAATTGTTCTCATTTCACTATAAATTTTAACTAATAAAAAGTTTTATTCTTGTAATGCCGATTTTTTTCTACTTACCTCACAATCGAGATGTAAAGCAGAGTAGTTAGCTCGGGTGTAAGCATCAATTGCACCGTCGAACTATAGGCGCCCTCGCTGCGCTCGTGCGCCTATTTTTCTACGTATGTCAACAATTTAGAATAACTAATTTAAATGTCATCAAAAAATTAAACAGGGTTAACCATAAAATTTAAAATAAATTAGTTACAATAAAAACATTAATTACACATAAAATAGCAAATAATGTCAGAATGAATTAAAAATAACAAATATAAAATGTACAGTTAGAACAATAAATTAATGAATAAAATCCAATAAAACAAGGTCAATTGACATAAGACAAGGTGAAAAATAAACCAAAAGTGGCCAGTGAGAGTCAGACTCGCTCATAAAGGGTTCCGTAGTAGCAAACTCCGATAAGCGTATCATTTATTTATTTATTTAATTAAGGTTCACCAACAGCTGTTAAAGATATAACAGAGACAGGACCATACAAGTATTATGCCTGATTTCACCAACAACCTCTAAGATTATAGTGTCCTGTAAACATGGTTAGGGTTTCACTAGGGGATGATTTCTGTTTCACCACTAGTAAGGGGTCACCTAAACGTTAAAAGGTCCGCTAAATTTAGGAGTCAACATTTGGGTCATAAACCAGCACATACGTAAATGATCTTTTAAGCAACGAAGATGGATACATAGTTCCGTCCGTCCGTATGTCACACACATTCACAGCCGTTTTATTCCGAAACTCAAATGATCTTGGATGCATTGATTGTACACTGTCTTGTGAAAATACAATCACCAGGCAACTTCAACACTATATTATATTATTCGTCAGAATTTTACTATACCAAGCAAAGTTTAGACACTATGAACTTAAACAAAATAAAATTTTATGTTCAGAAAGATATAATAGGAAATAATAGGCAATGAATTTAATAGGTAATGTACAATTAAGGCTGATAAAAACTCTTTTTACCAAAAAATTAAACTGACTTTTTGGGAGTCGGTTTAATTTATTAGTAAAAAGTTTTTATTTCACTCTTTTTAGTTTACCTAGTTAAAAGTGCCTAAATGTATGATCATATTTATAAACTTTTACAAAATATTGTTTTCCCAATGCTGGGCCGTTAATTGTTGAGGAGTTCTCCTGGTACTTCACCATCAGCTCTACATCACCATATGCATTGTGACGAACATAAAGTGCTTAACATCCATATTCAAGTAATCGAATCGCAATCCACGAAATACTTCTTATTAGGTAGGTTCGGCGGCCATCTGTGGTCTTCATCATCAGTTCTACTTCCCCAAATGGTATTTTTTGAGAGCGACTGCACAATTTACTATAAGAAATACCCAAAACGCCATAGATGTGCCTATAATAATTGAAGAGTTCCCTCGATTTCTCCAGGATCTCATCATCAGATCCTGACCTGGTGACAATGAGACCAATTTCGAAGTATACCCTTTCAAACAAAAACAGAATTTTCCAAATCGGTTCAGCCGTCTTCGAGTAATCGGTGATCATACATAAAAAAAAAATTACGCGTTGAATTGATAACCTCCTCTTTTGGTCGTCGGTTCAAAAATGTTTTTAAGTTATGACATACCTTTTATTTGATTAAGTGACTCTATTTGTAACACTAGATCCTCTATTGCTATTTCAAGTTGTAAATTAAATTCAATTAAATTCAGTTTCTTCTTCCATTTATTCTAATATTAACTTGTCTTGAAAACAATCAAATCAATTTAAAGTATGTACTTACTTATATTTACTTTAAGTACTACAGCTTACTGTAACTTTGTCTGAATGTAATTAACATAAGTAGCCTATTTTGCTTTTTGCTATCTCGCTGATCAAGATCACAAACAGATACAACCTTTCACAATTTCTTACTGTACTAAGATTACTTATGGCAATATAAATTAATGTCTGTAATTAATATACTGCTAGTACCTATTTACTCTAATTAGTTGAGAATCTAAAATTATAGTCTGAGATTCTTCATTTATTAATTCTAATCTGTTAAATTAATATTCATGGGCATGGTGATCAAGGGCGGATCCAGCTTTGGTGCCAGGGGGGGGGTCACATAATCGTGGTCAAGTCACAAGAAGTTATAATTTGTATTTCCTGACTCCGCTGCTACTTGGCCGTCCACTGCCGATATTCGTTTACAACGACAGAAACGAGTATTATCTAGTAACAATGTTTAAAAATTTTAATAAGTGGTCCACCTAAGTCCTGGACCATGACCCCCCCCCCCCCCCCTGGATCCGCCCTTGATGGTGATGACTGAATCAGATTCTAAAACATCAGCGATACCACTGCAAACTTGACCTATTATATCACTCACTTGCTCAAGTATTAAGTCTGTTATTAAAGTAGATGGTCCTCCAACTGTTCCAGTAGTACAACTCCTGTTTATTGAAGTGTATATTTTTTTCTGCACTTTTCATTTTCTACCAGATTCTTATAAGAGCATCTTTAGTCTTAAGATAAAAGATAGATGGGTATATTTGCACATGTGGTATTAATATAGATATAATAATATATTGATAAAATAAGACACGTTGGTTTATATTTTAATATTAACTAACCTGTACATAGTTCCCGTAGAATTGTATTGGGTACAGAGGTTTTTCCAAGCTTCGTTCTTAGCTTGATTAGTTGTACTGTCTGTTCTTTTATTTAATACTAGCTTCTGCCTGCGACTTAGTTCGCGTGGGAGGATTTTCCCACGTAAATCTCGGTTTCGTGGGAATTCCGGGATAAAAAGTAGCCTAAGTCGGTCTCCATGGTCAGCGTTCAACAATCGGTTCAGCCGTTTTAGCGTGAAAACGGAACATTCATAGTAAATAATCATACATAGGTACATACAAAGTTTCGTATTTATAATAGTAGTAGCGATGGTGTTTCTGTAGGCTTACACGAATTTCACCAACTTGCCTTTCTCGTCCACTGCGATATTTGGCTACGTTTCCTTTTCTGCCATTTATATTATATATTATACCGTAACGACTGACGAAAAAACTTAATATAATTACAACTTAATAATTAACTTTCGATTCGATCACAAGAAACAAATGACGAAATAAATTCAAATCACGAATTATCGAAAAAAATAAGAAAAATATAAAACCTCAAATGCCGAATTCAAATATGACCATAGAGATGCGCGCTTGGTGCGTTCCGTAATGTAAACACAGAGTAAATGTACAAGAAAATATTAGAATAATTGAAACAGTATTTATTAAATACTGCTATTAAAATATGATTAATTATAAAAATGTATCCATTTCAGAGTCTTTAATAACAAACGTTAGGCTGCGCTCAGTTTGGACACGAATTTGTATCGTACGTAGACGTACGATCGTGGTCGTACGAATTGAGTGCGTACACTGAATAGGTTTTACTCCGTCAAAAAGGTAGTGATATCGCATTCGTGAAATCATCTTTGGTTGGAGCGCAATGAATAATCTGTATCTTCTAGATAATTCTCTTATAACTCGAAGACTGCGGCGGCGTCTTCGCTGTCGCAGAACCGAATGGGTGCGTGAAATTTAATTAAAAAGAAAAGAATTTGGAGAATTTCATCATATTATTGAAGACTTAAATAATGACCCCATACTGTTTCATGGTTATATATGTATGAAAATAGAAACTTAAAATAAATTTGTCTACATCCATTTTTACGCACGAACGTGTTTAAAAATCCCAACGAGTTCGGATTGTTTTCGGACGTCGGAACTACACGCACGTATACGTACGACTAACTCGCATCCAGTATGTGCGTTCCCATAGTACTTGGAAGGTTAGGCTCGTTCGTGTGTGTTCGTACGTATACGCACAAGTAAAATTCGTACGAAAACGCATCCAAACTGAGCGCGGCCTTATTGTTTAAAAGTGCCTATCGAAAAGTCCAAAGACGAATCAGTCACTATTATAGAAAACAAAACGTCACATATTGTTATGAATTTATGATGTGTCCCTTACTTAAGTGATAAAAAATAATGGTAAAACGAGATTAATTTAGAGGCTAGTTTAGGGGAGCTTTTGAGTAAAGGATACAAAACTTAGGTGGTAGTATGAGGAATGTTGGTAAAAATGGGTATTAGTGTCTAAATTCTAACTGCACAACTAATTACAGCCTTACAGGGAATCACCACAAGCAATATGTTCTTTGAAATGTTTATTGCGCATTTATTTAATACTTGTAAAACATTATGCAAAACTGAAATAAAAAAATTCATCCTTAACGCTGACGGCTGGCAACATATGATCACACCCAAGAGACTGGCGGTATTGCCTCATTGTATGGCAATGCTTATGCCTTTGGGCAAAGAAATAGCCAGCCCTTGGATCACTGGAAGCTTCAACAACCCTTTTCGACATTACTTTAAAAAGGCTGTGAGCACACGGGCCTCACGGACCGAGAGTTTCGACTCCAAACGGCTCGAAAATGTAGTTATCGCCGAGATAACTATATTTATGCCACTTGAGGTTTTCCGCAGTCGCAGCGGAAGCGCCAGCACAATATGATGAACTGGGAAGATGGGATGGCGCGAGAGTATCGACACAAGTTGCGTCCCACACTAAAGGCCTACCTATCTTCCAAGGATACAATGACATGCCGTGTGGTCTTTTGCCATCGTCACGCACCAAGCCATTGGGTTCCAATACGGCTGGAACGCCGACACGATGGTGACAAGGGCCCGTCGGATGATGTCGTTATGTCCTTGAAATTATAATTTTAATGACTTATTTATAATTACTTAATTTCTTTAAATATCATAATTGCTAAGTACTTAGGTACTTATCATTTTTTCTACCTTCTACGTGTACAGTTGTACACAACTTTGTGACATAGGTAACTTTGTTTTCATCGTATTTTATGTAAATGACAAAGTTATATTAGAGGCTTTAAAAATGTGCTCCATTTAAAAAAATACTTACCGTATCTCATTCAAATCAATTTTATTGAAAGTTATCTATAGCTACGATTTACAGCATCTATTTATTTTTCACTTCCTTATTTAAAAGTAAGAGGGAGGAGGACAATAGACTTCTCGTCTAGAAATCTCAATGTAAATTGTAATAGACCTATCTATAGACGCCACGTAGGTATGGGTTTGATGTTGTTTTTAGTTTTGTTCCAATTATGGGGCGGCCCTCTTAATTTTACATTCTTTTTTTATATTTGTACTGAAATTGTAATTTTGTTCACAGAATACATCTACTTACCAAGTTCTGTTCTTTCAATTATGCAGTTCCAATTGTTTCGGAATAAAGTGCTTGTGACATACGGATGGAATGACAGATCTGATTAATGTATGAGGGCTTGGTTCTGTTGTAATATGAAAAAAAATTGTATAAAGAATATATCTATCTATCTATGGACGACACGGTTGGCGCAGTGGTTGAGCTATTGGCTGCTGCGCTGCGTATATTGGGTTTGATTCTCGCGGCAGAGAGTTTGTAAAACTGCACTCACGATACAGGAGATTCCTTGTCTATGGGAAGCATTAGTATTATCCTCAAGTAAGTGACTAATTTCTTTATTGGGATAAAAGTTTCTTTAAACTGAAACCGAACATGGTATATCGGCAGTAGAGATACATAGTTACATAAGATTTTATTGTCTCTAGCAATCAGTTTATCCATTTTATTTTCCAGTCATGATCGGGAGATGACGTCTATGTAGTACTACAATAAGATTAGCCGTTTTTATTTTTTCAATTATTTTTTCAGGTGGGAATATCATCGAATGACTTCTCCCGCTCTGGGTGGAGCGGAAAGGAGTGTCAGACTTCTACTGACTAAAAACCCACCCTGTTCCTTCAGCTGGCCTTGCGTTCCGGGGCCGCGGTATCTCGTTAGAACATTCCCGCAACCCCGTGCATTCCAAAGCCTGGAGTCCGATATCATAGCTTCTGACTACCAGTAACTACTGTCAAAGATGTAAAATTGTCAGCCGCGACCAACGGCTGAGGGTTGATTCACATTCGTGGAGACGTGAAAGGTGTGCGGTTGTGCGTCGGGGACCGCGAGCCGATCTGCGGCCACCGCAGCGCGAGCTTGCGGGCGGCGAGACTTTTCGGCCGTGCGTCGTATTCCACGCGCGCCTCACAGAGCACTTAGCAGCTATGACAGGAGCATTGATCGCCGGGGTTGCGGTAATGTTATAACGTGGCCCCGGACCGTAAGGGCAATTGAAGGAACAAGGTGAGCTTGTAGTAAGTAGAAGATGCTCCCTTCAATTCCTCCCAGAGCGAGAGGAGTCATCACATGATATTTCCCCGTGGAATAAAAGCTACCCTCATGATAATATGTACTCACTATTCATTTGTAAGGCACATAAAGAACTATTGATAACTAGCTTTGCCTGCAACGATCGCATGCATTTTTCCGCGTAACTCCTGATCCCGTTTGAATTTTGGGATAAAAAATAGTCTATTTTTATACCATACTTCCAGCTACTTATCTGTACTTATATCAAGTTTAATTCAAATCCGTTTAGCTGTTTTAGCATTATTGAGTAACAAACATCCATCTTAACTTTTGCATTATAATATTAACTAGCTTCCGCCCGCGACTTCGTCCGCGTGGAAAAAAAAATCCTCCGATTTTGAAATATTCTTCATTGCTGCTCCGCTCCTATTGGTATTAGCGTGATGATATATATATAGCCTATAGCCTTCCTCGATAAATGGGCTATCTAACACTGAAAGAATTTTTCAAATCAGAACCGTAGTTCCTGAGATTAACGCGTTCAAGCAAACAAACAAACAAACAAACTCTTCAGCTTTATAATATTAGTATAGATAAGACTAGATGTCGCCGAAACTCGGACGTAATTAAAATAACTTCGATAGCATTAAAATAGCTTTCTGCACTTCTTCTCCATATAAAAACTGTAATATTTTTTGTAAAAAGGGATACAACTTTTTAGCTTAAAATAGACATGAACCTATTAATATGTAGGTTACACTAATGTCTACATGGCTGGGTAAGAAATGTAACATTATCGTTTGCTCAAGGGCGGAACCAGGTGGTCCACCTAGGTCCTGGACCCAGCCCAGGGGAAGGTCATGACCCCATGACCCCCCCCCCCTGGATCCGCCCTTGCGTTTGCTACAAGTTATATGAACAGTTAACTCAAGATCACAGTTTGCCCACTTCCCAGTCACGGCCCTGGTATGTATGGGTCACCTTTAACTTGCTATTTGAAAGCAGGATCTTCGATTGTCAGATGAGCATCCAGCGAAGGTCGGAACTGGGCAAGCGTTAAACGCGTTAAGCGTGGTTAAACCTAACAATAATGTATTTAGCAAGAGGCTAAAGATTTTGCAAAGAACGACAGTCTTTGAAGCCCAGGGTTGGTGTTATTCAGGAATGGCGGATTAAATGTAAAAATTCCCGAGTCAACGGCACGCCGTGTTTCACGCGCGCCTCTAAATGTAGTCGGCACTAATGACCACGCCGAATATGACGCATGGCCTGCTGGGGGTTTCGGGAAGGTTCCGACGAGTTACTGCGGCCCCGGGATGACAGGAATGGAAGGAATAAGGTTGGGTTTTTGTCAAGAGGAGTCTGACACTCCCTTCCACTCCCCGAGAACAGCAGGAGTCATTTGATGATTTTCCCAATAAACAAAAAATATGATACCTCCTTACTTTGAAAAGTCTATAATAAAAATATAATCTTGGCGCAATCAAAATCTCGAAGGTTTCGATTTGCAAAAATAACAAATAAATATTCCTTTAAAGTAAATTAGTAAAAATGCCTGCAGATATCTCAGCAATGTTAGGAGTAGTTCTCGATGCTGGATCACAGAACTTTAAAGCCGGGTTTGCTGGTGAACCGTCCCCCAGAGCCGTGTTACCTACTACAGTCGCCAGGTAAACATGATATTATAATCTATTATTATTATTAGCTATTCCACGTTACTTGCCAATAATACGATAATTATCTTCTTTCTACTTAATTAAAAAGATCGGTCTATGGTATGTATTAAATGTTTTAATAAGTTCCACACAATGTAGGCATAGGATTACAAAACCCTTGCCATATCATTGTTTAATCATCCAAAGAAGCCGTGCACTTGGTATAAATATACCCTTTAAATTACACGTTGTATAAACACAGATATAATACAATAAATAAATATAATTATACATAAACCAATGATATTATAAAGTACAGATATGTTACGTTCATAGTAATTTGCGTTGAAATTTGTTCCGCGTAGTAAAAACTGCACACATCACGGATATCTATAACACACATTGACAAGTTTTACTGATAAGTAGAACAAAAGATACGAAACAACACGCAAGTGAAAGAGATAGCTATAATTCTAACAATTGCGCTTCAAATGAGTCCTTGTGCCATAGGATAACATTTTTATAGCCGTAGAGTGGACACTCGATTGAAGAGTAAGTACGTAGGTAAGAAATTAAACATCATAATGGTTAATTACGGATCAAGTATTACCACTAATGTTTGTATTCAGCTTAGCCCATTATATTCAAAAGTAAAGTAGAAATTAATAGTCATTATGTTAATGAAATAATTTATGATCAGTCATAACAATAATTGTATGATTCGAGAACTTCGTCAAATCGGAACTTCATCTTGGTTGAAGCAGGTGGAAAGCTAGTAATCAATAAATAATCAATTTCATGACACAACTATAGGTTTCATAATGAAATGTCATGTAGCAGTTTCTTTGTAGGTACCTATACTGGCCAAACAAATTCAACGTTGGCGAAAATGCAAGCAACAGGTAGCTGACATTTTATAAAACATTATGCAGGCAGCATTATGTTTTATAAAATGTTTTAGTTACCTACCTCTATAATTGGAACTGCATTTTTTAACCATTGTTCGACCACATTTCGAAACATATTTGTTAGTATTTTGGAAGTGATTGCTAAAAAAAAAACCTGCTCTTTTTATGTTATCCAGTCTGATTCGCTTTTTTGTTCACGAACAATTGCGATCCAATCTTGAAGTCGAACCTGATCCCTCGGAAAACTAATTCAATAAAAAAACAGTTATAATCCTCAATAATTAGTCAAATGAACTTTAGTCAAAAAAATTGTAACACAAAACAAATTAAAACAACTCAATCAATATCGCTTCTACACTTGTAAACTTTTAACTAATCTATATCCGCACGCACGCATCCTTATCGCTCTCGCGACAAAACAAGTTTGCTCTCTCTGTCTTCACCTAGATATGGCTCCTAAGCATAATTTATTGGCAAGTTTGGAAAACAAATGAAATATAAAAAATATTCTTAATATATTTGCATTCTCACATGTGGTATGAGATCCTTTGTATTTTGTTTACTTTGGAAGTATAATTCGTACACTTCCGAAACTCACACGATGGCATTTTTGATAAATAAAATCTAAGGACACGGGTATTACGGTGCGGCATGCTTGTGGTTGCGTTCGACGCAGACTAGTTGCAAGACGTTCCAATTAGCTCGTGTTCGAGTCTTCACAACGCGCGCGCCTATAACATATCTGTACTATAAAATATCATTGACATAAACTTAACAAGTAACTGAAAAATAAAACAGAATTCTCCTTATTTTTAAATTGTATCTATTATTAGAGTCTTTAGTAATCATTCTTATAGTATCTATCATACTGCATAAAAAATCTACCTTATTGAATGCTAAAGAGTCCAGATTCCCAGACAAACAAACATCGTATCAAACAGACTCGCTGTAAACTCGCAGCTAGTAAGTACCACAGCGAGTAAGTTCCACCGCATCGGATGGAAATTTAGAAAATATTGGAGCTGACTGAACAACGGCCAACTTGAACAGAACTCGGAACAAGTTTTATACAGATTGCAGGACTACGGGTTGAATTTTACATAATACTTTCCATGAACTGGAAAACACGAATTGTTCGACTTCTTTTAGAGATACACGAGTAATCAATGAACGTCGTGACGGAAGGAGCTCGTGGCTACATAATGACAGCCGCGCGGTGCATGTTCAAGGTGAAGCAACGCTTGCTGAGGCCGGTCCATGGATTGGTGACCACCTTAACATATGAATATCCGCATCAGCTCAGCAGTCGCTCCACGTGAAACTGCACTCAGCTTCATCTGACATCTGTACGTCTGTGACAGTGTTGCCAGGGGGCATCATGCTGCCAGCTCCCGGTGGTGGAGCTCAGCTCAGCAGTCGCTCCACGTACAACTGCACTCAGCTTCATCTGACATCTGTACGTCTGTGACAGTGTTGCCAGGGGGCATCATGCTGCCAGCTCCTGGTGGTGGAGCTCAGCTCAGCAGTCGCTCCACGTGAAACTGCACTCAGCTTCATCTGACATCTGTACGTCTGTGACAGTGTTGCCAGGGGGCATCATGCTGCCAGCTCCCGGTGGTGGAGCTCAGCTCAGCAGTCGCTCCACGTACAACTGCACTCAGCTTCATCTGACATCTGTACGTCTGTGACAGTGTTGCCAGGGGGCATCATGCTGCCAGCTCCTGGTGGTGGAGCTCAGCTCAGCAGTCGCTCCACGTACAACTGCACTCAGCTTCATCTGACATCTGTACGTCTGTGACAGTGTTGCCAGGGGGCATCATGCTGCCAGCTCCTGGTGGTGGAGCTCAGCTCAGCAGTCGCTCCACGTACAACTGCACTCAGCTTCATCTGACATCTGTACGTCTGTGACAGTGTTGCCAGGGGGCATCATGCTGCCAGCTCCTGGTGGTGGAGCTCAGCTCAGCAGTCGCTCCACGTGAAACTGCACTCAGCTTCATCTGACATCTGTACGTCTGTGACAGTGTTGCCAGGGGGCATCATGCTGCCAGCTCCTGGTGGTGGAGCTCAGCTCAGCAGTCGCTCCACGTGAAACTGCACTCAGCTTCATCTGACATCTGTACGTCTGTGACAGTGTTGCCAGGGGGCATCATGCTGCCAGCTCCCGGTGGTGGAGCTCAGCTCAGCAGTCGCTCCACGTACAACTGCACTCAGCTTCATCTGACATCTGTACGTCTGTGACAGTGTTGCCAGGGGGCATCATGCTGCCAGCTCCTGGTGGTGGAGCTCAGCTCAGCAGTCGCTCCACGTGAAACTGCACTCAGCTTCATCTGACATCTGTACGTCTGTGACAGTGTTGCCAGGGGGCATCATGCTGCCAGCTCCTGGTGGTGGAGCTCAGCTCAGCAGTCGCTCCACGTGAAACTGCACTCAGCTTCATCTGACATCTGTACGTCTGTGACAGTGTTGCCAGGGGGCATCATGCTGCCAGCTCCCGGTGGTGGAGCTCAGCTCAGCAGTCGCTCCACGTACAACTGCACTCAGCTTCATCTGACATCTGTACGTCTGTGACAGTGTTGCCAGGGGGCATCATGCTGCCAGCTCCTGGTGGTGGAGCTCAGCTCAGCAGTCGCTCCACGTGAAACTGCACTCAGCTTCATCTGACATCTGTACGTCTGTGACAGTGTTGCCAGGGGGCATCATGCTGCCAGCTCCTGGTGGTGGAGCTCAGCTCAGCAGTCGCTCCACGTGAAACTGCACTCAGCTTCATCTGACATCTGTACGTCTGTGACAGTGTTGCCAGGGGGCATCATGCTGCCAGCTCCTGGTGGTGGAGCTCAGCTCAGCAGTCGCTCCACGTGAAACTGCACTCAGCTTCATCTGACATCTGTACGTCTGTGACAGTGTTGCCAGGGGGCATCATGCTGCCAGCTCCTGGTGGTGGAGCTCAGCTCAGCAGTCGCTCCACGTGAAACTGCACTCAGCTTCATCTGACATCTGTACGTCTGTGACAGTGTTGCCAGGGGGCATCATGCTGCCAGCTCCTGGTGGTGGAGCTCAGCTCAGCAGTCGCTCCACGTACAACTGCACTCAGCTTCATCTGACATGTGTACGTCTGTGACAGTGTTGCCAGGGGGCATCATGCTGCCAGCTCCTGGTGGTGGAGCTCAGCTCAGCAGTCGCTCCACGTGAAACTGCACTCAGCTTCATCTGACATCTGTACGTCTGTGACAGTGTTGCCAGGGGGCATCATGCTGCCAGCTCCTGGTGGTGGAGCTCAGCTCAGCAGTCGCTCCACGTACAACTGCACTCAGCTTCATCTGACATCTGTACGTCTGTGACAGTGTTGCCAGGGGGCATCATGCTGCCAGCTCCTGGTGGTGGAGCTCAGCTCAGCAGTCGCTCTACGTACAACTGCACTCAGCTTCATCTGACATGTGTACGTCTGTGACAGTGTTGCCAGGGGGCATCATGCTGCCAGCTCCTGGTGGTGGAGCTCAGCTCAGCAGTCGCTCCACGTACAACTGCACTCAGCTTCATCTGACATCTGTACGTCTGTGACAGTGTTGCCAGGGGGCATCATGCTGCCAGCTCCTGGTGGTGGAGCTCAGCTCAGCAGTCGCTCCACGTACAACTGCACTCAGCTTCATCTGACATCTGTACGTCTGTGACAGTGTTGCCAGGGGGCATCATGCTGCCAGCTCCTGGTGGTGGAGCTCAGCTCAGCAGTCGCTCCACGTACAACTGCACTCAGCTTCATCTGACATCTGTACGTCTGTGACAGTGTTGCCAGGGGGCATCATGCTGCCAGCTCCTGCTGGTGGAGCTCAGCTCAGCAGTCGCTCCACGTACAACTGCACTCAGCTTCATCTGACATCTGTACGTCTGTGACAGTGTTGCCAGGGGGCATCATGCTGCCAGCTCCTGGTGGTGGAGCTCAGCTCAGCAGTCGCTCCACGTACAACTGCACTCAGCTTCATCTGACATCTGTACGTCTGTGACAGTGTTGCCAGGGGGCATCATGCTGCCAGCTCCTGGTGGTGGAGCTCAGCTCAGCAGTCGCTCCACGTACAACTGCACTCAGCTTCATCTGACATGTGTACGTCTGTGACAGTGTTGCCAGGGGGCATCATGCTGCCAGCTCCTGGTGGTGGAGCTCAGCTCAGCAGTCGCTCCACGTACAACTGCACTCAGCTTCATCTGACATCTGTACGTCTGTGACAGTGTTGCCAGGGGGCATCATGCTGCCAGCTCCTGGTGGTGGAGCTCAGCTCAGCAGTCGCTCCACGTACAACTGCACTCAGCTTCATCTGACATCTGTACGTCTGTGACAGTGTTGCCAGGGGGCATCATGCTGCCAGCTCCTGGTGGTGGAGCTCAGCTCAGCAGTCGCTCCACGTACAACTGCACTCAGCTTCATCTGACATGTGTACGTCTGTGACAGTGTTGCCAGGGGGCATCATGCTGCCAGCTCCTGGTGGTGGAGCTCAGCTCAGCAGTCGCTCCACGTACAACTGCACTCAGCTTCATCTGACATGTGTACGTCTGTGACAGTGTTGCCAGGGGGCATCATGCTGCCAGCTCCTGGTGGTGGAGCTCAGCTCAGCAGTCGCTCCACGTGAAACTGCACTCAGCTTCATCTGACATGTGTACGTCTGTGACAGCGTTGCCAGGGGGCATCATGCTGCCAGCTCCTGGTGGTGGAGCTCAGCTCAGCAGTCGCTCCACGTACAACTGCACTCAGCTTCATCTGACATCTGTACGTCTGTGACAGTGTTGCCAGGGGGCATCATGCTGCCAGCTCCTGGTGGTGGAGCTCAGCTCAGCAGTCGCTCCACGTACAACTGCACTCAGCTTCATCTGGTTAGACTCCGACATTTTGAAAAAAGGCTAAGCAGATGATGATGCGAGCAGAGAGAGAAAATAACCACCGGGTCCTATATTATATTACGCTAACTGCTCCAGCAAACGTTGTTTTGCCATGTAAATTTTTTCTAGTAAGTAAAATTGCCTATCAAGTATTCTCAGACCTATCAATTAAGTATATTATACAAAAAAAAGCATAAAAATCGATCATGTCTTTTCGGAAGAGTTCGATAACAAACACTGTGACACGAAATTTTTATATATTACTTGTGAACAAATCCAAATGTAATGTCGTTATAGCCAGGCAAACGAAATGCTTTAAATAATTAGGTTTACCCATGGTTTACCACCAAATAAGGTCACAGTGGACAACAGTTGTAATTAGTAAAGTTAATTTCTATAAGCAACTTTGCGAGAATATTAATTATACGAAGCTTTGCTCTTTGTAACATAGCACGAAGAATGCTGTCAGTCATGTCTGGGATATTTCATTAAAACAGAATATTTCATTACAGATGCGTTGAATGAATATTTTACAGACTTTACATTTACATTTGTATCTACACTTTGAACTTAGTTGACACTTCACGTAAACCAAGGCCTGGCTTTTACTTTGGCCATAAGCTGAGCATTGTCATACAACGTGGCAATGCCATTAGTCTCAAAATTTTTGTACTGTCCGACGTTTGGGTACTGACCGACGAAGTTGGGGGCAACTTTTATTTATTGTTATTTTAAATAGTTCAAAAAAATAAGCTCCTACGAAGAATATCACAGAAACACATCCCACACTTTCGGCGAGAAAATCGTCAATTCCATCAACTCCTCCCACTCTGGGTGGGAAGGAAGGATTTATTAAGGGGTAGGCTTTTGGTCAGTAAAGACAAAAAATCTATCCTGTTCCATCAGTTACCTTTACGTACCGGGGCTGCGGTATCTCGTTAGAACATTCCCGCAACCACGGCCGATAATTTTATTTACTTCAAATCATACTAAAACTTGCTGTGAACATTTACAAGTATCGAGTTTGCTTTGCGTCAGTTATCAAAAAAGTGTAGCTCGTATTGTGTTAAGTTTGTTTTTGTGAGCAACTTGCAGTACAGCACGCGAGAAATACTCGGTATCTGCTCGCAAGTGATGAAAGAAAGAAAGAAGAAAGATGTCAGTAATGAAACAAAGATGTTTATTCTGCAAATAATAATATGTTATAAATAACACTTTTACACGTGATTTTTTTGCCAGTGTTTCCTAACTGACTACCCTGAGGAGAAATACCGGAACAAACTCAGAGGTCAACGTCTCTTTTGAAGTCATACAATCTGTAGTGATCGTATGAGAACCATGTAGGTTTATCTATGTACAATTTAGCACATACTGCCTATGAATATCACCACTTCTGAAGCACAGACCTTCTCTACGGATAGACACCATACCTAACGAGTATCGGCTAGACAGAACCGACTACGCAAGCCCATTGCGGATTAGTGGGTGCTAATGATTGGTGGGTGCTAATGATTGGTGGGTGCTAATGAGTGCAGCCGAGACTAATGACTTAACGTGCCTTCTGAAGCACAGAAAAACTCGAGATAACAAGTTTTGGATCACCCATCCGATGACCGGCCCCTGCGAACACTGCTTAACTCGTCAAATCATGGCCGAACGCGCTAAGCCGTTTATAATATCGAGCTCCTAGAGTTTGGTTTAAACCTTTCCATAACATAAAATTGGTCTGAAATGTGGTTTTAGGGGGTAAAAAGATGTGTACAGCAAACATTCTTTTCTAACCGACTTAAAAAAAGTGAGAACGGTGTGTAGGTATCTCAGGTAACATAAAGAATTAGATAAGTAATAAAAAGCATAAAATAAAAACATTTTTACAAAAAATTAAGCCGACTTCAAAACAAAGTCACTTCTGCACTACAAAGTGAAAAATAACCTTATATATTGTTTCATTGGATGTCTAACTGCGTTTAAAATAAGGGCTACGTTTTTACTCACATGGCTGAACTCGGTGCCAAGATAATTGAATAGGTTTGATTACCTCGGGCGTGCTCCAGAATACGGCGTACTTAGCCAATCAAAACTATTAGTTGGCTTGGAACCGACTTTTCTAAATTAAATAGTCGGTTTTAATAACAAAATATGAGTGCTTATTTAACCCGTACACGCAGTACAGTTGCTTTAAACGAAATGAAATAATGCAGTTAGTAATTTGTATTCGGTGGCAAAATTCAGGGCCTATTCATATGCAGCATCAGTTTACAGTGGAACAACAACTGACGTGTTTCTACTAGCAGTATTTCCCAACCATTGCCGAAGCCCTCCATATCTTGTTGGTTCTATTTTGTACCCCGGGACCGTTCGCAGGCACCACACTGTTGCTCTTTCATATTGCCACACGTAAACAAGTTTACTCTGTTTTTTTTGTATATTTAACAAACTGTTTTTTCACAGCTCTGTTTTATTGAGTGGGAATAAGAAAATATTGATAACTGATATTTATAAAGATACACGATATTATAGAGAGTTGTATTTGTGAGTTATGTTTGTATGTACTTACTTACATGTGTTTTGGAATGGTTGAAAATGTCTTTTGATATAATACGTCACTTTGATGTTGATTCATAATGTTATATTTATACTACAAGTGTATGTGAGGAGTTCGTGGCTTTTATTAACTGCCGGAAGGATCGAGCTTTGAGGTGAGGCAACGCTAGTCAGTCAGTGCGCGGGAAGCACGTTATGTTGGTACCAGCTGTCGTTTGTGGGTACATCTGTGGTAGTTATTACGGATAGTTAGAAGCCAAAACATGTGCCACCAGTATTGCCCGGAGGTATCGTGATACTCAGCGGCTGGGTTGTGGAGGTCAGTTGACAGAATATCCATTTAAAATATTAGTGCTCAGGTGCATTGGGTTGAGACTTCCAGTCTTACCAACATACCAGCCGACCGCGACATAATAGGAAAAAAGCGAAGCCGATAATATTATAGTTATTCTTGATTGAATGACACATGTTTAGGCGAAAACCCGGGAAGTCAGACGCCAGACATCTGACTAAAGTTTTTCCAAGGGGTGTTGTGTCAGAGTGGGGTTGTGGAGCTCAGATCAGCAGTCGCTCCATGTAAAACTAGTACTCTACTGCATCCAGTTACACTGGTGGCTGAGTCCAAAATGGTTGGGAAAAGGCTTAGCAGATGTTTACATTTCATTTCAAAATTACCATTTACCTACAACTGTGATCCGTCCACGTAATTACTTCCCCTGATTGTACTCAAAATCCCGTCCCAAAGTTGTAACGCTACTGCTTTGTAAGTTCAATAGAACATTGAACAATCGTTGGCTCGAGGCAGCGCTGAGCTCACCTGCATGGGATCACGCTTGAGCCGCTGTCTGTTTAAGTAACACACTGGCACGGTAAAAATAGCTAAGTTAGGGGTGTATATGTCGTGGCCAGATCTTAGAATTTATCATTTCATGAAGTGTTCGATAATATCATAAAATGGTTGTGTTTCATGAAATGGCCAGCTAAAATTTACAATATCGTTTAAAAGTCAATGTTTAATGAAATGCCAGTCAACGTTTGGCCATATCATTAAACACAACCATTTAATGAAATTTCCGAACATTTCATGGAATGATCATCATATAAATAGCCATAACGTGACGAATCTAATCTTGCTCAGTTAAATAATAATCATTAAAGTATTCCATTAAAAATGAATTCTTACAAGTGTGAGACATACAAAAGTTCAAAGGGTGCAATAAAATTGTCTGTAAATGGATAGATTACCACCTGTGCTAAGAGAGGTCGACGGAGCTCCGCTTCGCGCGGCTCCTATTTCTGGGTGGTTTAAAAAAAAGTTACCACGAAGGTTAAGGCCTTCTAACCTAACCTATCCGAGTCGGGGTACTCTGAGTCGGGGTATTAACCATAATGACGATTTTTATATATATTAAACGTTAGACCAAATGACTTTCGATTAAATAATCAATATACATTTTAAACGTTACACCAAATGATAATCGATTACATAAACGTTATCTCAAACAGCGTTATACTAATTAAGTTTTAGAATAAATAAATGTTATATGTAAAGTTTTTTTTTTTCGATGTTCTATTGCATGAAATACAATCATTTCATGAAATGGTCGAACACTTCATGAAATGATTAATTCTAAGATCTGGCCACGACATATATATATCCAATATCATAGAGCATCTTTTCTGCAGATGCGATGATTGCCTTTTTAGGCTTCCGTACCCAACGTGTAAACACGGGTCCCTATTACTAAGGCTCCGCTGTCTGTCTGTCTGTCACCAGGCTGTATCTCATAAGTTAATCGTTTAAAACATATACGCTTCCAAAAATATATGCTGTAGATCTTAATGTAAACTTTCAAACAAAATTAGTTTGAACGAGATCGGGTCAGCAATTTTTGAGATACGGCATATTTTCTAAAACCGCAAATATAACTTTGTAAGTTATACAAACCCTATGACTAACAAAGTTATTTGGCGTTATTGTAAAAATTGTAATTAAGCTAGTTTTAAGAAATTTGTGAGGTTTTTTTGGCAAATAAATATAATTATTATATTATTATAGTTACTACAGAACCCTTCATGGGCGAGTCTGACTCGCACTTTGCCAATTTTTTTTAATTGTTATGGATAATGGAACGGTACCTTCCGTGCGCGAGTCCGACTCGCACTTGGCCGGAGTGTCTACTTTGTCTTCACTAGGCATTTCATTTGTACCGTGAGTGCATTTTTAACCGACTTCAAAAAAAAAGGAGGTTTACAATTCGTCTTGAACTTTTTTTTTTATTCATGTTACCTCATAACTCGGAGACAGCTGGACCAATTTGGAAAATTCTTTTTGCGTTTGAGAGGGTATACTTTCTAGTTGGTCCCATTCTTACGAAAGCAGGATCTGATGATGGAATCCTGGAGAAATCGAGGGAACACTTCAAATATTATAGGCATACCTACAGCGTTTTGGGTATTTCTTCTTTTCTTTCTTTCTTCCTTGAGCAGTTGCTTTCGAAAAGTACCATTTGGGGAAGTTGAACTGAGGATGAAAACCACAGATGGCCACTGAAACTACTCAATAATAAGTATTTCTTGGATTGCGATTCGATTACTTGAGTACGGATGTTAAACACTTTATACTCGTCGCAATACATACGAGCATGGTGATGTAGAGCTGATGGTCAAGTACCAGGAGAACTCCTCAAAAATTAACGGATATGCATCGGGAAAAGCAATATTTTGTAAAAGGTGATAAGTTGTTGACATTATGGCTTTTGTAACTAGATAAATTACAAACTGACCCACTAAAAAGCGAGATTTTTTTTTTTACAAAAAATAGAACCGACTTTCATATCAAAACACTACAAAGCCAAAAATAACTTTAATTTCGGAAGGCGGTGTAAAAAAAAAAGAAAATCCAAAACCAATAACACCGACTACCGAAATTAAAGTTATTTTTGGCTTTGTAGTGTTTTGATATGGAAGTCGGTTCTACTTTTTGTAAAAAAATTTTTTTATAAAAATCCATACCGGAGCAGCTTTTTATAAACCATTCAAATATTTGTTCTGTTGCGAAAATTGAAACTGTGACACGCAGCGTACAAGCCATTCGCTCAACCAATGCGCTATCCATGTCGTGCAGATTCTACCGAGACTTTACCCAAGCTTTAGAGGAAAACAATATAACAGCCGCACAGGTCGATCTTCATGGTTAAGCAACACTAGCTAAGGTCTGTCTTAGGATAGGTGAGCATCATAAACAAATCTAAATTCTTCCGTGCCTTGAAAATCAAGTTAATCCATTATCCCAGTTATGACTTGTACATTTGACAGCTGTTACAAGCCAAAAAATTTGATACCATTCTCCAAGGAGTATCAGGAGCAAAAGACAAATAAGCTGGCACTGGACTGGAAGCTGACCCTGACCTGGTTGAAAAAAAAAAATCAGATGAGTGGTGGTATCAAAAAAAAAAAGAACGCAGGAAGAAAAAAAATAGGTACCTAATCAATAATAGCACGGCTTACCAATTTTTTTTACTTTTTGTCAAGAATTTGTCAAACTTTGTGCCAGTGTAATTAAATAATATGCCTATATATTAATTTGATAATCACATGAGCCTTATTCAATGCCGGTGCGTGGTAACGGTTTAATCATTATTCTAGATTAATTTGTCAGTGGCAAGCAATTTCCTTTGTCAACTTCCAACACAGAGAGTTTTCTTTTTTTTTTTTATCGTGGTAAAATTATCAAATAAGGCCTCCCACCCCGGGCAGGGTGGGAGGGACTGTCAGACTTTTACTGACTAAAATCCACGGTGCTCCTTCAATAACCCTTTGCGTACCGGGGTCACGGTAATGGGATGAGTCCCACGACCCCGGCAGGCTTCGGCCCTCTACGGGGGGGCCTCGTCATGTTGCTGACGCTCTTTGAGGCGCGCGTGGAACACAACACGCCGTCGACCCGGGCATGGTCCATGGTCGGACAGCGAGTTGCCCTTTACTCGCTGTCCGCATGCCCGCGCATACGGTGGCCGGAGATCGTCGGCCGACGTCCGACGCGGTGGGCGTCTACCACTGCGGCTGGGCTGGAGGGAGGACGCCATCCTCTCCCTCACGCGGCCCGCCTCCTCCTTCGGAAGCATGACTGCTTCGCAGAAGGAGGCGACCGCTTCCCACTCCCTCTCACCCCGCAGCATGGCCTCGACCAATGCCGGGCGCGAGAGGTCTCTGCCTATTGCCGCCGTGAGGACACGTCGGTGCTCTGCCCAAGCGGGGCAGTCCTGCAACGTGTGCTCGACTGTATCCTCAGGGCGACCCTCGCAGTGGTGACACCCAGGCGTTTGTTCCTTTCCCATCAGACACAGGTACCTCCCGAAACTTCCGTGTCCGGTGAGGACCTGCGTCATGCGGTAGGTCAGGACGCCGTGACGCCGATCTAGCCACTCCTCAAAAAGGGGTCTTACCGCCGCAATTGCGGCGTGCCCGGCCTTCGGTTGCGACAGTCGTTCCCTCAACACAGAGAGTTAGCGAAGAAATTAGCGTTGTTTATCAACACATAGTACGTAATTATAATCGCAATTAATTCTATCTACTAATAGGTATTCTACTAACTGTTACCAGCCCGCAAAAGGCGTACCGGGGGTTAGCAATGGGCAGACAATGCCCTCTGGCGGCTATTTATTATATCGTGAACGAATTTACCAAAATATGTCTTTATAAAGATTCCGCCGTGGAGCCCTCATGGACGGTATACCTATAGTGTATTGCGGAGCCGAGGCTATCAGGAAGCGAGGCATCTGCAACATGACTTGGCCCGTCCAGGAAGGTCTGATCCAGAACTGGGACGAGATGGAGAAGCTGTGGCACCACGTCTTCTACAAGGAACTGTGTGTGCCCCCTGAGAGCACGAAGATCATGCATTCTATGCACCCACTCACGCCGGAAGCTGACAAGTAAGATTCTGATATTTTTTTTTTTATTAATAATTACCTTCACGGCTTTTTTGTGTTTTTCCCGCGCAAATACTGTTCTATTGGGAATTTCGGGATAAAAAGTGCCTATAACATATAACATTTCCAATGAAAGTCCCATTCAAATCGAATCATGTAGGTTCTGGTTTATTATCGTGTAAATATCTTTAGAAAACACAGTTGTTTTGAAGTCGCAGACAGACATTTCGATTTTATTTGTATGTATAGACGACAAAAATGTATAACCCATGTCCCTCACGAACACATTCATAAAATAAAATGAAAAACAGTGATTAAATTTGTAGAAACTTGTTGTCTAGTGACAACCTTGGAATAAAAATTCAGTGACAAGTGTCAGAGCAAATAACTACAAACATTATTTAAAATTATTTTGCCTGAATATACATACTAATGAGCAGATTTACAAGTCATGTCAAAAGAAATTAGTGACAATGCTTTTATGTAGTTTGCCAAATGCCAGATCCCAGTTCCAGTGCGCACAGTTTTCTTGGCCTAGTGTGCACGACTATAAATGTGTTTAACTATTCTATATGTTTTACGTTTTCAGCCTAAAATATCCAAAAGCATCTCTCAGGCTTTCTTAACATTTTAGAAACGTGAACATGTTTTATAATGTCCACACAATGCATTAATTACTAATAATAATAATAATTTCCTATCCGACCAGGGAACGTATGGCTGAAATATTTTTCGAGTCCTTTGCTGTAAACGCGCTGTACATCGCAAAATCGCCATCTTTAGTCCTTAACGCGTACGGGAGGACTTCAGGTGTTGTTTGGGAGCAGGGGTACGCCTGTTGCTATGCAGCCCCGGTATTCGAGGGGTTTCCTCTGAAGTATGCAACTGTCACCTCCCCGGTAACCGGTAAGATGCTGAGTGAAAGACTGCAGAAACTGATCTTAAAATCTGGATATTCCTTTACTACTCCATTTGAAATGGATCTGATTGACAAAATAAAGGTACATATATTTAATTATTATATATCTTTTGTTTGATTGGTGAAAAAAAAACATCTTGAGCATGTACTAGAACTTAATATCTGAAGATAATGATGCGAACTGTCCATGGGCCGCGTGGTGGATTACACCCCACCCCTCTCCTAGAAACAAGGCCTGTGTCTCAGCAGTGGGAACGTGATGGGCTAATTATGTTACGTTAACTTATTTCGGGTCAGTTCAAGAGTAATAAAACTAGTTGCTTGAATTTCCAGAAAGATATCTGCTACGTATCCCAAGATTATGAGCAGGAGCTGGCAGCCACAGCCGGGTTTGATGAGGGCAAGGCTAGGTACAACCTGCCGGATGCGCAGCACATACTGCTGGGGGAGGAGCGGTTTCTCTGCCCGGAGATATTATTCCAACCAGAACTGGAGGGGCTAAATTGCAAGAACATCATCGATGTGATCTGCCACAGCATTGACTTGTGTGATCTTGATTACAGGTATGTATTTGATGTCTTCAATGCCTTTGTATTCCAGACAGGACCAAAACCAGGGCCTGGTGGACACGATACGGCTTCATCACGGCTTGAGAAATTTCATGTTATGTGGTGAATTTAAAATGGTGCTATTTAGAGGTGACACAATATCAATCCAGCTTTCATTTTATCTAAGAGTAAAAACAAGTGTAGGTTATGGTGTGAGGATGCATGGATGTATATTACTCTTTCACGCAAAAACTACTGAATGGATCTGAATTAAATTTGGTAGGTAGAGATCCTGGGACATACACATAGGCACCTTTTTATCTCGGAATTCCCATACGATCTGGATTTATGCGTGAAAACACTCCCATGCGAACGAAGTCGCTGGCAGAAGCTAGTATGTACATTTATAATTCTTATGTATGAGTATTCATTAGTGGCTGGATCGATTTGGATGACATTTTGTGTGTATATTTCAGTAGGTACTTGAATGGTTTGAAAAGAATATTGGATCCGGTAGGTGGTGCTGCTTTTCCGGGAAAGACAAGATCTGTTAGTTCCAATAGTTGAATCGAAATGAAGGTAGCCTAAGAAACATTTTTTTTAATTTTACTAGCAATGCGGGTAGAATTCACATTACTAGTAATCCTGTTAATCCCTCCAACTAAGCTAAATATGCTTATATTAAAGGTTCACGGCAATAGTGTAATGTGTGGGAATAGAACCCGCGACCTCTCAGTCGTAAGTTTGACACCTTAGCTATTGACGCTTCAATTCATTATGGCCATAGTTACTTGAAACGTAGACGCAGTACCATCAGAATCTGCCTATTAGCTCTGACATCCGACTCGCTACTACTCGTACTACGTTTCTCATTACAATGAGGTTGACATAATATCTCGTAATGCATTTGAAAAATCTCTTACAGGTCAATTTTCTATAACAATATTGTCTTCTCCGGGGGATCCAGCGTGGTAACTGGTCTCGTAGAACGCTTGACTCAAGAGCTAACAGTTCTCCTAAAGAAGAAACTGCCGGACGTAAAACTGAGGATTGATGCGATGGCCAACAGAAACTCCGCGGCTTGGGCAGGAGGCTCCATGCTGGCAACACTACCTAACTTGAAAGGCTTCTGGCTCACGAAGGAAGAGTACGAAGACTCGGGCTCGGATAGAGTTAAATCTAAATTCTTTTAAAGAATCTACATAAAGTTCGGGGTTCCGGATGTTTCCAGAACATCGGTAAAAATATTGATATACTTAAAACAATAGTACAGGAGCTCACGGCTCATGATAAGCTACAGTTACTAAGGCCGGTCTGTGGTTGAGTGACTATCTCAAAAGATCTGCATTCCTGAGTGCATCAGGTAGTACGTTCAGGTGTTGGTCGCGGCTGTTATTTGACAGTCGTTACGCGAGAAGATTGAAATTAACATTAGTCTTGCCAAGAGGTATCCAGCTACTGGGATGTGGGTGTCCGGTCATTCAGTCAGACTGGAGCCGAGCCCAACAGTTGGGTAAGCAGATGATGACACGACACAATACTGCTAAACATGGAGTTGCGGTTCTGTTGATTTACGCGGTTGTCGAATGTGGCAGGAATATTAAGAGCCGCTGAATGCTTTGTGGTTGCGATGTGAAGTGGTTGTTGTGAAGTTGGTTTCACACCAGGACGATACCATTGACAGATAACGCATTACAATAAGCCTGATTACACGTGATGACGTGACGAATACATTGTATATTTAATTTTGGCGATATTTTATGTGCGTGTATAAAAACTATTTGAAAATGTGTTTATCTATACTAATATTATAAAGAGGAAACCTTTGTATTTTTGTATTTTTGTATGTTTGTATTGAATAGGCTCAAAAACTACTGGACCGATTTCAAAATTTCTTTTACCATTACTTAGAGGGATTCTTCCGAATCCGTATAGGCTATATTTTATCCCGGAAAATAGATAGGATTTTTAGTGGTAGTGAAAATTGTGGAGTAAGGCGTCGAAAAAACTGCCGTACGTTAACGATTCTCGCGAACGCTGCCTATATTTAATATAAACATTGCACCCGTGCGAAGTCGGGGCGGTTCGCTAGTGACTTAATAAACATTCCCAAAGAATTGAAAGATTCTGAAATATATTTTTTAAAGTCGTTTAAGCGAGTGAAAAAATAACTTTGTAACAACGCAAACAAAACCACAAGAAGGTAGCCCTCACACCACACGCATAATATAATATTTTAACTAAATCAGTTCAGTGTTTTCTAGCTAACTACTCTGTAAGACAATCTGTCTTGAAAGTCTGGACTAAAAAAGGTTTTAGGATATCGAGATTTCGTCTTTAATGGAAGCACATTTCAGATTTAGGCAGACCTATGCAATGGTTGAGTCAATTATTATGTAGCTCAAATCAAAACTTAATGTTTCAATTGTTCAAAGTTTCAATGGGTTTTAAATTGATAATTTAAGTGGTGTGTGTTTATTAAAATAAACAATGTATCAGCACTGAGAACTATTTAGTTTCATTGTGAAGCGTAGTGTATAATAGAGATACACTCGCTACGTACAATTACTTTATCTGCTTGTTTCTGAAACTCAGATTGCAATTAAAGCATGTTCAGAAATGTGAGTACGGTGAATGATATTTTTTTACCAGTTTAGCATGGGTAGCGAGCATATGTATGTGCCAACATCTCAAAATATATCTATAATTGGTTTACACAGCGCACGCCAGATGAGCCCGCAGTTTGCAGTTTTTTTTTATCATCGTCATATTTCGGCCATTCAAAAGTTACGAATGAATCACTCCATCCATTCGTAAGATTTTGTTCGATAGTTCGTTTAGATCGGCAGGCATAGACTCAGGCCAGCAACGCGTACATGAGGCGTGCCCAATCGTCGAGGCCCTCAATTTTTTCTTTTTTTTTTAAAGATAACTAGCAATGTGCTTCCCCTTCCAACTAAGTTGAATATGTTTGTGTCTGGAGCGGGATCACGGCTATAGTATAATGGGTGAGGTTCAAACACGCGATCTATCGATCACAAAGCCGACACCTTAGCCATTCGGTTATCGCCACTCACATTGATTACCTAATAAGTTTAATCTATATTGACATCACAAAGTTCATCATTAGAGTCGCCCATGCGTTCTGTCTTTAAAGCGCCAAGGAAACACGAATATTATGGGTATGATACGTGATTCAGAAAAGTGAAACACCGAAGAACCCGTCTCCGTAAGTTCACGAATATTAAACACTTAACAAGGATTGCACGTTACCACAATAAAACTAACACCGTAGCCATGCGATGTCGAATAACTAAACCTCGAAAATTCATCTTAAAAGGTCTGTAGCTGTGTAGTATAAGCGACTTCCTATTTGACTTCCATAACCCAGTAGCTGGATAACATGATACCCTGTGCAAGACTGGCTTCTGACCCGAGCTGCCATATCAAGCATGAATTTAAATAAAAAATATCTCGTGCACAAATATCTAGTAACCAAAAGCCTCGTTAGGTCCAGAAATAATAATATAATGTTAGGTAATGGCTGATAAACTTAAGCATTATAATTCAATAAGATCTATTTCCAAGTTACTAAATAAATGAAAAGAGAATTTTATCTATACTAATAAAATAAAGCTATAGAGCTTGTCAACCACCTCTCAACCCACATTTATGTGCCTCACTAGGATCGATGGAGTATAACTAGCAAGACGGGCTCGTACCCACTGGGCCAGTACTCTTCTTTTTCTTTGCGTGAACTAATTATAGATTTTCTGCATTGAATTATTGTATCCAAGTTAGCATTCACGCATTATTTTACAGAAATGACGGAAACCCGCACAAAAATAGGGGAAAATATATCACCATTCCTTGCATGGAAAGCGATATATTATTATTTGAAGCGATAATAAATCGCTGCGATTAATCATTTCGCTTTAAGGTTGTTGCATACTGATAGCATTGCTTTGATTTATTTGTTAGAATATCTTAGGTTTGTCCAAGTTTTTGCTTCTAGCAAAAACAGGAGATAAAACTATGCAAAGATGTAAGTTAGAGTATGTGTAAATATAATAAATACAAGATGTATGTAAGAATATAGAATAGATTTAACATTTTTAGAATAGAAAAATAGTCTGCAAATAGTACATATTGGGGACAGATGCGGTTTAATCCTTTTAATTATATCATATTTTACAAAAAAATTGAATGCAAGAATATAATGATAATCATTACAGTAACAACGGATGGTACTGATTTTAAAATAATATACTATACTAGCTGCTGCCCGCAGCTTCGCTCGGGTGGGAGGATTTCCCGCGTAAATCCCGATCCTGTGGGAATTCCGGGATAAAAAGTAGATAGTAGCTGATTCTCAGACCTACTGAATATGCATATAAAATTTGGTAAAAATCAGTAAAGCCGTTTCGGAGGAGTAAGGTAACTAACATTGTGACACGAGAATTTTATATATTAGAGATTTAACAACTAGGATAAGCTCTTGGCTAAATAGTGACAGCCGCACGGGTCGATTATAAAGGTTAAGCAATGCTTGCCAAGGTCAGTCTGTAGATGGGCGACGATCTTAACATAAGAGCCATTCTTCCGTGCTTCGGAAAGCAAGTTAAGTTGTTGTTGGTTGCATTTGTACATGTTATCATATGCAGTCGTTACAGCTGGTCGTGCAGGTCAGGCAGGCAGTCGCTTCAAGTAAGCTGCACCCGGTCAGACTGGGAGCTGACCGCTACATGGTCGGGAGAAGGCTAAGCTGATGATGATGATACTACAACTAATGGAATGTTCTACCCGCACTAGTTCTGACTGATACCTATTAACACTTCTTCACGAAGTGAAATGTTGATATGTTATGGCGCAGCTGATGTTCCGATTGACGCTCAGGACAGATGCTCGCGGGACAATAGGATTGATCTTCTTTAACTCAAATATTACGATCTAAATCTTATGGAGGCTATTCCCACAGTTTCCGATAGCTTAATAATTCCACTTTATTGCCTTAACTAGGATCTACCCATGGCTTATTCACTCGCGTAAAATCTTTTTCAGCAATAAGTGTAGCCTATGTCGCTTAATAATAAGGTTTAAGTCCTTTTTTCGGTGGAGAAATCATCTAATGACTCATCTGGATTTAGCGGAGAAGAGTGTCAGACTTCTACTGACTAAAAACCCCACCCTGTTCCTCCAACTGCCCTTACGTTTCAGGACCGCGATATCTCATGAATCATCCATTTTATCCCGGTATTCCCATGAGAACAAAATCGCGGACAGAAGTTAGTCTTAAATATGAAAAAGAAATCAGTTCACTAAATCCAGAGATAACTTTCTACAATTTACAGAAGTAACGTGATGTAGAAGCCACCCCTGTTTTTATCTCGCTTGTCAAACTTCCAAGTAAGGACTTAAGTTAGCTTTGAAACTTTGTTTAGAACTTGATATAAGGTTAAGTTAAGATTATAGATTTTATGACTTTAAAAGACTTTACTCTTCAGATTATTCGTATCTTTCAGAAAGTCAGAGTGAGCGTTTAAAATAAGTTTTGTTATCGTGGCAGTATGCTGTTGCCTTCATCTTGTGTACGGTGTGTTCCTGGCTGAATGGAGATAAATATGACATATTTTTATACGCACATGACAAGGTCAAATTCATAGGGTTATTGCGTCAAAAAGACTAGTTTGTCTGTTTGTGGTGTTATAATCAATAATTCCTGTTTATAATTTACTTTAATACTTTCCACTATCCAATTCATCGAGCAATCTTGTGCTTTTAATGGTATGTTGAGGAAATTAAGGTGGCTTCTTCACAATAGCCAATTCTTAAGAGTCGGAAGTTGAATAAACGATGTGTGACCCCTTCACGAAGCCTGTCGTGGTGATAGATAATGGTAGCTACAACATCAAAGCTGGGTTTGCCAGCGATAACCATCCGGTGGTCATATTCAGGACTGCAGTTGGCAGACCAAAATATCTCCAAGGGACGTATGGGAAGACTCCTTATGATGTATATGTAGGAGACGAGGCAGTCGCTCGGATGGACGTCCTGGACTTGAACTATCCTGTCGTGAAGGGTAAGATCACACACTGGGACGACATGGAGAGGGTGTGGCACCATATATTCTACAGGGAGCTGAAGGCGGCTCCCGAAGACCGAGCGGTGCTGTTGTCTTGTGCCCCCGCCACCACCATGGTGAACAAGTAAGACGGACTTTTGTATATTTGAATAAGTAGCTCGGTGTAAGGAGCTCGTCGCTAAGTAATGAGTAGCTCGGTGTAAGGAGCTCGTCGCTAAGTAATGAGTAGCTCGGTGTAGGGAGCTCGTCGCTAAGTAATGAGTAGCTCGGTGTAAGGAGCTCGTCGCTAAGTAATGAGTAGCTCGGTGTAAGGAGCTCGTCGCTAAGTAATGAGTAGCTCGGTGTAAGGAGCTCGTCGCTAAGTAATGAGTAGCTCGGTGTAAGGAGCTCGTCGCTAAGTAATGACGGCGCACGCGATGATCTTCAAGGTTAAGTGGATGGGTGACCATCTTAACAAATAAGTAGCTCGGTGTGAGGAGCTCGTCGCTAAGTAATGAGTAGCTCGGTGTGAGGAGCTCGTCGCTAAGTAATGAGTAGCTCGGTGTGAGGAGCTCGTCGCTAAGTAATGAGTAGCTCGGTGTGAGGAGCTCGTCGCTAAGTAATGAGTAGCTCGGTGTGAGGAGCTCGTCGCTAAGTAATGAGTAGCTCGGTGTAAGGAGCTCGTCGCTAAGTAATGAGTAGCTCGGTGTAAGGAGCTCGTCGCTAAGTAATGACGGCGCACGCGATGATCTTCAAGGTTAAGTGGATGGGTGACCATCTTAACAAATAAGTAGCTCGGTGTGAGGAGCTCGTCGCTAAGTAATGAGTAGCTCGGTGTAAGGAGCTCGTCGCTAAGTAATGAGTAGCTCGGTGTAAGGAGCTCGTCGCTAAGTAATGACGGCGCACGCGATGATCTTCAAGGTTAAGTGGATGGGTGACCATCTTAACAAATAAGTAGCTCGGTGTGAGGAGCTCGTCGCTAAGTAATGAGTAGCTCGGTGTGAGGAGCTCGTCGCTAAGTAATGAGTAGCTCGGTGTGAGGAGCTCGTCGCTAAGTAATGAGTAGCTCGGTGTAAGGAGCTCGTCGCTAAGTAATGAGTAGCTCGGTGTAAGGAGCTCGTCGCTAAGTAATGAGTAGCTCGGTGTAAGGAGCTCGTCGCTAAGTAATGAGTAGCTCGGTGTAAGGAGCTCGTCGCTAAGTAATGAGTAGCTCGGTGTAAGGAGCTCGTCGCTAAGTAATGACGGCGCACGCGATGATCTTCAAGGTTAAGTGGATGGGTGACCATCTTAACAAATAAGTAGCTCGGTGTGAGGAGCTCGTCGCTAAGTAATGAGTAGCTCGGTGTGAGGAGCTCGTCGCTAAGTAATGAGTAGCTCGGTGTGAGGAGCTCGTCGCTAAGTAATGAGTAGCTCGGTGTGAGGAGCTCGTCGCTAAGTAATGAGTAGCTCGGTGTGAGGAGCTCGTCGCTAAGTAATGACGGCGCACGCGATGATCTTCAAGGTTAAGTGGATGGGTCAAATCGAGATTCTTCAATGCCTCAGATATCCTTGGTATCGGCTGTCATTTGTATATCTTGGACAGTCGTTACAGATAGTCAGAAGCCAGAAAATCTGATACTTTTTGACTTGTTTGTGTCACCCAGCTGTTGAGTTGTGGAGGTCAAACAAGCCGTCATTTCGTGTAAAACACTATACTTAGCAGCATCCGGTTAGACTGAAGCATTCCTCAATATAGTTAGAGAGGGCTCAGCGGATGAATACATGAAGCAAAAACTTTGTTCCTCTTTTTTGAAAATTACGCAGACGGGGGACTTCGAAAGTTAGCACAGTGAAATTTTATAATATGGATAAGGAGAGCAGAACTCTAATATAATAACGCATTTGAGATCATTTTATTGTGATCAAAATTTGACCACTGAGCGACCTCTATTTATGATTTATTAAGTCTTTGTACTACGAAGCCGAGCATTGGTACCTATAAACCTATACCCTGCTTTTTAAAGCTTCTGTTTTATTTGCTAAAGTGATACTATATATTTAGTACATCTACTTACCCCACTAAAGATTTGAATGTCTGCAACAAAACAATCTTATAGGTACTACGGAACTTTGTTCACGAAGAAGGAAGAAAACTTTCGTCAACACGCATAAATATATTCTCTTGATCAAATATGAATGTTATCACTGTCGTGAAACACATTACTGTCGTAGGTACACGAGTATATTATTGTACTAGCTGCTGTGCCCGTGATTTTATTCACGTGGGAGTTGTTTCCCGTGTAAATTCCGATCCCATGGGAATATCGGGATAAAAAGAAGCCTGTTATATTGGCCCTATCTTTCAGTGTGTAGGTTTCAGTTAAATTTCCATTAGAAGCAGTTCCAGCCCGCATTAACAGTAAGACAGACAGACAAAAGTAAAAAAAGTTAGTATGCTTTTTAGTATCGTGTAAATGTGTGCACTGGGAAAACAGTTATTTTGAAACCACAGACAGATAGTTCACTCTATACTAATATTATAAATCTGAATATAATATATGGTTTGTTGTTTAGTTGAACGTGCTAATCTCACGGAAGTACTGGTTCAAAATGAAGAAAAATATTTGTGTTTGATCCCGGGGACACAGATTACGGGGACAACGGGAATACACCCATTTATCGAGGGGAAGCTATAGGCTATATAATATTACGTTGCGAACAATAAGAGCGGAACATCAATGAAAAGTGTTACAAAAGGAAATCAAAGAATATCTTAGAAGATAGCATAGTTCTAAAATAACTCCGCAACAAAATAAAGCTCAAGTACGCACATTTATGATGTACAGGCGCGGTCATGAGAACGCGCTTGTAGCTCTTCCAGGTGAAACAGCTTCTTGAAGTAATATTCTTAAACTGCGGGATACAGCCAGTTTTATTGATACGCATAGATATTATGAAGTATTAATATTTATTTTGCAAATTGGTTATAAATAGCATCAGTATCATATAAATAGCTATCAGTAGAACTTAAAACGGGATATATACCATATGTACTTATTGATTCGAGTTCCACCACATCAGCATCCCAGACATCTAGACTCTGTAGTGACTTCGCTTACCAACCGCGCATATGACTTATGTGACGAGGAACATTTACATGATGAGCTAACATATGTTCAGAAGGTGCTACAGAGAAACGGATATACAGTGAACATCGCACAGCGTAGGCAAAAACCTGAATCTAGACACCGAAAGTGCGATGTTGAGAGGCAACCAGCATTTTTGCCGTACGTGAAGGGAGTGACAGATAAGGTTGCAAACATTCTTCGGAAATATGCCGTAAAGACTATCTTCACTCCGTTCAAGGAAGTGTCTCAGATACTGCGTTCGCTGAAAGACAACTTTCCTCTGGAAAAACTCGGTATGTATAAAGTGGACTTCGGCTGTGGAAAGGCATGTATCGGTCAGACAAAACGTACCGTAGCTTGCAGAATTTTGAAACACGTTAAGGCTGTGAAAAAAATGAAGTTCAAAAATCGGCAATAGCACAACATCTTTTAGAAGCAGGATCGAACAATTGGATTACCCTCAAGTCATCACGACAGAACGCAACAATATACCTAAACTGGTAAGGGAAGCGATTGAGATTACCAAATACAAGAACTTCAACCGGGAGGACGGGTTGCAACTGTCGACGGCCTGGAATACAGTGGTTCAATTGTGTAAACCCCGTAAAAGTGTTCAAAAAAGTTCGCTAGCGGACACAGTGAGTTTTGTGTGTCGGGAACAGAATCGAGTTTTGAGTGACACATGTGACAGTGGTAGCGGTGGCGATCACAAAAAACGAACGAGAAAGAGGCTAGACCGATTTGTCTGCTCATAAACGTCAACCCGCAGTTACATCAGTTCATCCGTGATCATGGCACTTGCAACAGTGCCCAAATATCGGAAACTCGAAACAATAAGTACATAAATGGTAAATATCCCGTTTTAAGTTCTGCCGATAACATTAGTGACCATGTTAGCTTAAAAACTTATATAAATAACACAGCTACTCATTGTCATTTTTTAATTTAAACTAGCTGAGGTTGGTGTTTTTGAACTGACTATCCTGAGAATAAAAATCGAAACGAAATTCCGATTCCAAGACACGGAAACCTTCGTAACGGTTTGCATTTTTTGTCGAGGATCATACTGAATATCTAAGTGTACAGGCGGGTTCTGTTTCAACGTCTGCTGCGACGTAATTTTGCAAGCGCATGCCCTGTCACGTTTCCTGCTAGTTGGGTCAGTAGTAACGTTTTATTATGCACAATTTTGCCGACATTGTTTGTCTGGAAGGAATTTAGCTATATAAGCTGAGCAGTTTGTGTCCGTGTTGAAACTCTTAAGGCTGTATAGTGCGGAATGCTGTGTGTACGTAAATTTATAAACAGCTAGCTGTTTCCCGCGACTTCGTTCACGTAATTTTAATAAGTAAACGTATATAAGATATTAAAACGTTAAATAATTAAATCATTTGTTTGTGATTCACTTGACATACTGTTTTAAATTCACACATATACATTAAGTCATCTTATAGTGTTGTTTGACCCCGGATCTTTATTTATTTACTTTCCAAATTTCATTAAAATCGTTAAAGCGGTTTAGATTTTTTAAACAAACTTCCATCCCCTATTTCAGACTATTAGGTTGATTTTTGAAAACAAAAATAGGTGTAAATGTTCGATCTAGGGCTTTCGGCTTTCTTCGGGCCAATATTCATTAAATTTCATTAAGCGGTTTATTTTTTAGGATTCTGTAGTCAACAAGGAACCTTTAGAAATTCACCATATTCGTCCATTTGTCCGCGGCTTAGCGCAAAAACTATTGGTACCTACTAGAAACCTGACTGACAGTCGCTATGCATTTAAAAAGAAATTGCGGATCTATTTTCTACACCAATAAGTAGAATTTCCACATTTATTTTTCATTTGCTTCTTAAGTAGGTATATATATTATATATATTTGTATGTATTTATGTAAGTATTTATTCATATATATTATTTATGTAGATTTCTATTTTTTTTATGATACAAGGGTTTTTGTGTGTATATAATAGTATATTACATATATATATATTTTTGTAATTTTACTTTTCACGTACCTACATACTGTACCTCCCACTCTATCTCTTCACCACTCTTGGTTGACTGGTAGAGAATGCCTACGGCATTAAGTCCGCCTTTGTACCTATGTGCATAAAGTGTAAATAATTGAATAAATAAAGATGAATTTTGGCATAGATTGCATTGAATTGGTCTTCCCGAACTTACATATTAATTTTGAACATTTTATTATTTTTATTAATTATCCAACGGTACTCCAAATTATGGGATAGACGACATAAAGAAAGACATCCCCTCATGATTTTATTTTGCTACTTTTCCGGCGTGATTACTAAGTGAAGTGGTTGTATGCGTAAAGGTTTTGTTGAATAAAACTCGAGCTGAGGTAGGCAGACGAATGTTTTTAAACTTTAATTTGCACGGTTTATATACCGGAGAATATTTAATAATAATTAACATCACGCCACTTTACAAAAACAGTTCGGACTTGACTCTTTCCTAATGAGGGCTAATGAGGGGGCGTCGACATAAGACAATAGATTCTCGCGGCCATCTTGCGCGCGCGCCACTCTGACTAAGGGTGATGTCACGGAGGCGTGGTCTAATTAGCTGTCTCCGCCCTATCACCTCATGTGACGCGGGCGATCATACGATCCCGTGCTGCGTTCAGTCGTGAGCGAGTAACTTGCCTACTCGCTACACCACTTCCCTGGCGAGCCCGAAGCTACGGGCGATAGTAGTCCGGGAATCTGACCGTGCGCCCGCTTCGCGTCTTCTTGACAGGGACCTGGTCTTCTGGAAGTGGCTGATGTGACGTCATGACAGGTTGCTCATTGGTTACATACGCAGGCTTTAGCTGGTCAAGTGTGACCTTTTGCTTCTTTCCCTTTACATCGAGGTCGAAAGTCTTCTGCATTTGGCATTCGGAGTTAAAGATCACGTCGGGGTCACCAATGAAGTGGTTGTATGCGTAAAGGTTTTGTTGAATAAAACTCGAGCTGAGGTAGGCAGACGAATGTATTTAAACTTTAATTTGCACGGTTTATATACCGGAGAATATTTAATAATAATTAACATCACGCCACTTTACAAAAACAGTTCGGACTTGACTCTTTCCTAATGAGGGCTAATGAGGGGGCGTCGACATAAGACAATAGATTCTCGCGGCCATCTTGCGCGCGCGCCACTCAGACTAAGGGTGATGTCATGGAGGCGTGGTCTAATTAGCTATCTCCGCCCAATCACCTCATGTGACGCGTGCGATCATACGATCCCGTGCTGCGTTCAGTCGTGAGCGAGTAACTTGCCTACTCGCTACACCACTTCCCTGGCGAGCCCGAAGCTACGGGCGATAGTAGTCCGGGAATCTGACCGTGCGCCCGCTTCGCGTCTTCTTGACAGGGACCCGGTCTTCTGGAAGTGGCTGATGTGACGTCATGACAGGTTGCTCATTGGTTACATACGCAGGCTTTAGCCGGTCAAGTGTGACCTTTTGCTTCTTTCCCTTTACATCGAGGTCGAAAGTCTTCTGCATTTGGCATTCGGAGTTAAAGATCACGTCGGGGTCACCAATGAAGTGGTTGTATGCGTAAAGGTTTTGTTGAATAAAACTCGAGCTGAGGTAGGCAGACGAATGTATTTAAACTTTAATTTGCACGGTTTATATACCGGAGAACATTTAATAATAATTAACATCACGCCACTTTACAAAAACAGTTCGGACTTGACTCTTTCCTAATGAGGGCTAATGAGGGGCGTCGACATAAGACAATAGATTCTCGCGGCCATCTTGCGCGCGCGCCACTCAGACTAAGGGTGATGTCATGGAGGCGTGGTCTAATTAGCTGTCTCCGCCCAATCACCTCATGTGACGCGGGCGATCATACGATCCCGTGCTGCGTTCAGTCGTGAGCGAGTAACTTGCCTACTCGCTACACCACTTCCCTGGCGAGCCCGAAGCTACGGGCGATAGTAGTCCGGGAATCTGACCGTGCGCCCGCTTCGCGTCTTCTTGACAGGGACCTGGTCTTCTGGAAGTGGCTGATGTGACGTCATGACAGGTTGCTCATTGGTTACATACGCAGGCTTTAGCCGGTCAAGTGTGACCTTTTGCTTCTTTCCCTTTACATCGAGGTCGAAAGTCTTCTGCATTTGGCATTCGGAGTTAAAGATCACGTCGGGGTCACCAATGAAGTGGTTGTATGCGTAAAGGTTTTGTTGAATAAAACTCGAGCTGAGGTAGGCAGACGAATGTATTTAAACTTTAATTTGCACGGTTTATATACCGGAGAATATTTAATAATAATTAACATCACGCCACTTTACAAAAACAGTTCGGACTTGACTCTTTCCTAATGAGGGCTAATGAGGGGGCGTCGACATAAGACAATAGATTCTCGCGGCCATCTTGCGCGCGCGCCACTCAGACTAAGGGTGATGTCATGGAGGCGTGGTCTAATTAGCTGTCTCCGCCCAATCACCTCATGTGACGCGGGCGATCATACGATCCCGTGCTGCGTTCAGTCGTGAGCGAGTAACTTGCCTACTCGCTACACCACTTCCCTGGCGAGCCCGAAGCTACGGGCGATAGTAGTCCGGGAATCTGACCGTGCGCCCGCTTCGCGTCTTCTTGACAGGGACCTGGTCTTCTGGAAGTGGCTGATGTGACGTCATGACAGGTTGCTCATTGGTTACATACGCAGGCTCTAGCCCGTCAAGTGTGACCTTTTGCTTCTTTCCCTTTACATCGAGTTCGAAAGTCTTCTGCATTTGGCATTCGGAGTTAAAGATCACGTCGGGGTCACCAATGAAGTGGTTGTATGCGTAAAGGTTTTGTTGAATAAAACTCGAGCTGAGGTAGGCAGACGAATGTATTTAAACTTTAATTTGCACGGTTTATATACCGGAGAATATTTAATAATAATTAACATCACGCCACTTTACAAAAACAGTTCGGACTTGACTCTTTCCTAATGAGGGCTAATGAGGGGGCGTCGACATAAGACAATAGATTCTCGCGGCCATCTTGCGCGCGCGCCACTCAGACTAAGGGTGATGTCATGGAGGCGTGGTCTAATTAGCTGTCTCCGCCCAATCACCTCATGTGACGCGGGCGATCATACGATCCCGTGCTGCGTTCAATCGGGAGCGAGTAACTTGCCTACTCGCTACACTAAGTATATGCATGTCGAATTTCAGCGTTCTTAAACCAATAGTTTCTGAGCTAAACAGCGGACAGACGGACGGACAGACGAACAAGGCAAAACCAGAAGGGTTCCTTGTCGATTAGAAAACACTAAAATGCGCACAGGTCGATCTTCAAGGTAAAGCAACGCTTGCCTAGGTTGGTTCGTGGATGAGGGCCCATCTTAACATATTGGTATTCCTTCGTGCCTCGGATACCACGTTAAACCGTTAGTGTCGGCTGCGGCTCGCTCCATCTTTGAGAGTATCGTTACGTCAAGCAGAAAGTCTGACACAACTGTTGAGAAGGCGATACCTCTACGATACCCCTCGTCGGGTTGTTGAGGTTCGATAGGCAGCCGCTTCATGAACAAGTCTGTTATTCAGCTGTACCTGGTGAGACTAGTAGTCGACACCGATATGGTTGGGATAAGGCTAAGCAGATGAATAAATTAAATCTACAGCAGTATACAGTTATGAAGACTACATAATGTTAGATATCCGCCAGGTGTCATGAGGTTATGCAGAAACTGAAAAACAATGTTGATGTTTCCAATCTATGAACACACAGATTCCCAAAGATGAGGAATGTTAGCCTTACATTAATATGAGACAAGTATCATCCTCACGCCCCGGACGTCGGGGGTCCGAGCCGATCTCTGGCCACCGCAGGCGCGTGCTCGGGGGCGGCCAGCAGGGGTAGCGCGCGCCTCAAGGAGCAGTCAGCAGCGTTGACGGGGCCCGACAGGGTCTTTGCCTGCCGGGGTTGCGGGAATGTTCTAACGGGATATCGCAGCCCCGGAACGTAAAGGCAGATGAAAGAACTTGGTGGGCTTTAGCCAGTAGAAGTCTGACACCTCCTTCGGTTCCAACCAGAGTTATTTGATGATTTCCCCACAAAAAATAACCATACAATTAATTTGGACGGTGACGATATCCACAGAAGCTATAAAAATATTGTAGTTAATTATATGTCTGTAATAATTACGAATCGTTCGCTCGTATTTATGACTGTATCAGTAGACTCGGTATTGCTGCTCTGGCTCTTTTGGTCATGTAGTAATTGTAGTTCCGGTGGTTGCCAGTAAAATCTGGAATATTTATTCTGTATATTAATTTTATTTACGAAGTAAATTGAAGGTAGGTATTAATAGATTAATTCATTTTGATTTTACTCCACTTTATGTTGATTGGTTCAATCAAGATATCCGATATATGTACTTTTTAAAGCAGTTTTGTTGGTAATAATATCTGACCAGTTATTTACTTTTTATTAATGTGGGTTACAAAAGAACAGGCTTGCCTAGAACTTATATATATATCTACTAACTAATGACTTAAAACACATTTATGTAAGACATACATACTTACCATCAGCTTAGCCTTATTCCAACTATGTCAGGGTTAGCTTCCAGTCTAACGAAATACAGCGGAGTATAGTGTTTTGTATGAACCGCCTGTCTATCTGACCCCCACAACCCAGTATTTGAGTATCTGACCCCCACAACCCAGTATTTGGGTATCTGACCGCCACAACCCAGTATTTGGGTATCTGACCGCCACAACCCAGGATTTGGGTATCTGACCGCCTAAAGAAGATGAGGGTGTTTCCAAATTGACAACCGGGAAAAGAAGCATCAACTGAACTCTACTAGTTACTGTGGTTTAACTTTGAGAGATAGAGATATATATGTATACCATTCCAGACCTATAGTGTATAGAGTGATCCTATAGTGGCCTTTGTTTGACTCCAGATTTTTATCTATCTCCTACCAAAACCACATTTAAATCGGTTTAGATTTATCATTCATAGTTCCATTCCCTATTTGAGTCCCGTAGGGATTGATATTTAAATAAATATCTTGTGTTTAACCCAGGGTTATCAACTATATTTGTGCCCTATTAAAATCGGTCAAGAAGTTTAGATTTCTCTCACAAATTTTCATCCCCAATTTGAACCCTTTAGGGTTTGATTTTTGCTTTTCTTTGACTCTGAATCTTCAACTATTTCATTTAAATCGGTGCTGTGGTTTAGCTGTGAAAGTGTAACAGACAGACAGACAGACTTTCGCATTTATAATATTAAAATATGGATATGAATATTCTACTTAAATTAATTTATTTATGAAAACCGTATTAAAATCCGTAGAGTAATTTGAAAGATTTAAGTGTACAGACAGTGGGAAACAACTGACAGACTTAGTTTTATATGTAAATCTAAAGATGATTAAGGAGCTACAGAAAAATCGTGTGTACGTTTTGCTGACCTAGTTATATCCACATACATTAATTGTAGGTAAAATATACAGCTTTGGTACAAACTTTTTTTATAATTTTTTAATTTAGAATAGGTTCGCGTTTGACTACCATCTGATGGTAAGTGATGATGTGGTCGAAGATGGAGCACGCTTACCTAAAAGTAACCTATTCACTCTTGACTTAAAGACTCCTAGGTTATAGCTATCGGGAAACACAGACTCCGGCAGGGAATTCCACTCCTTAGCCGTACGCACAATGAAGGTATTCCCAAAACGTTTGGTGCGTATGGTTGGGATGTCCACCATGTAACGATGGCGCTTCGCCGTTTGTCTCGATTGAATTGATTGAATTCTAACTCATGTACTTTTATAGATATATCTTTAATAACAAATCCCTTTTGTTTGGCTTTATTTGCATAATTTGTGATTAAAAGTATGTTTGTTTTTCGAGTGTAATTTAGAATTGTACGTAATTGTTTTGTATTTTTGTTTATTCAGCGTTTAGTTTTGTTTTAGTTGTGCTCTTGTGTTAACCGGTACATGAGAATAATACTTCAAAATGTTTATGTATAAAATTAACGTTTTGAAGAGCTGTTATATTTATTCGCAAGAGGCGTAACGTGGTCTAACATAGATGTAGGCAAAGCACATCAGCGAGGCCCCTTTTCTTGTGTCTCCAAGATCTGTCCAATAGACCTGTCCTGCCAATTGGCATTAATACGACATACCTTACAGGGAGAACATTAATGTTCTAAAAAATTTGAAAAAAAAAGCAGAATAATCGTGGAAGAAAGTAATTAAATCGATTGCCGGCCCAGGTTGGCCGCTGTGTCTTCGTTGAGGCGATCGGGTCCTCGTTGAGGCGATCAGCGGCGGCGACTCTCTCGCGCCCGGCCTTGTTCAGACCATGGTGTGGGGCGAGAGGGAATGGGATGCAGTCGCCTTCTTCTGCGAAGCAGTCATGCTAGCGAGAGAGGAGGCCAAACGCGCGATGGAGGGGCAACTCTCTTCCTCACTCCCCAGCCGCCACAGGTGACGCTCCGGGCGTCAGGGATCACGAGCCGATCTCCAGCAAACGTAGGCGCGAGCTTATGGACGGCGAGCAGGGGTAGCCCACCGTCCGGATCTGTTAGAAGTTCGCATAAACCTAGTCGTGTGTTCTTTTAATTTATTACTATGCCCCAGCGTCTTGAAAAATTCCAGAAAGGTACCCATTAGACCGAAGCTACCAGCGATTTAAATTCTGGAAGCACACTTGCCCAATGTAGACGTTAGCGTACAATCGTCGGGTGTTTGCATTTTGTTACATTGACAATAATTAGTACGACTGTTAAAGCTTTATTTACATAAGAATCGCTGTGGTCTAGATCGTTTACTAAGAGTACCTACTACTACATACTCTATTTCCAGTACAATATAAGCTATCTACTTAACTGATGTAAGTCGCATTTAAAAGTCAGCTTTACTGAGTAATAGTTGTAGAATTAGGAGCTTGAGTCTATACAACGTTTAATTTTACAAACGATATGACAAGGGTTTTGTAATCCTAAGTCTACGTGTGTAGAACTTATTACAAATTCCATTACACTGATACCAGAGACCGAATTTTTCAAATTAAGAAGAGTGAAAAGAATTATCGTGTTATTGGCAAGTGACGTGGAAAGTTATTAACCCTCGTAGTGCTGTGACACGTTTGTTATGATTGGTATTCAAGAAATATAATTATGAAACCAATAATTTGGTATCAATTCTTTGAGTCAGTTATTTTGTGCTGGAACTGTGTATAGAGACTACATACCAGATGTCTTCAGCCCTTTTGGATAGATACGGGGTTTCCGTTACACGTTGTATAATAACCGCCACACGCGTCAGTCGTCAAGGTAAGCAATGCTTGCCGCGGTCGGTACGTGGATGGGTGGTTGTTATCATAACATATAGAGATTCCTCCGTGTCTTGGGAAGCAAGAGAAATTTTATAATGGCCGATCCTGCCTTACTAAAAATAACGTTTCACTAAGCAATGTTTATAATTGCTTAAGTTTATATTGCGAGTATTTTAAATTGCTTACTTTTCGCGTTTCGATACACAATTTGTAAACAGTTATATTTTTCATGTTTGCTTAATTACTTAATTAATTATAGCGTTAGATTTCAGATCTGAGATATTGAGTTAGCAAAAAATTTGTTTATCTGTTAAAAATTTCACCCTCTAAAAGTTCTTGTCAAATTGAAAACCTGTTCTTAAACTGTGTTGTATATAATTAAGCAATGAAACGGTGGGATATTAATATCACCTATATATGTATAAGTAGAGGCAAGTCGCAGCGAACAGTGAAAAACATGACATCGTTCATTAGCTGAACAAACAGCTCACAAAGGGATCCATTTCCCAGCTGCCACTTATATGGTGCATATCATTAACACTTCATTATCCGAGCTAGATGTCTACCCTAGCAGTCTATCAGCGCTGTCGCACCAGGAAATTAGACGTTGTTGCACAAGCTCTGCTGTATACGCGATTTCCTGTCAGGTATAGGCGCGGTGGTAATCCACCAGGTGCTACAGGTGGCTCAGCTGAGGAGATATTCAATTATATGACACCATTCCTATGCTGTTTTTTTGTAACATTGCCTTTTTTGTTATCGGGAGTAAACCTTCAAAAGGTGCCTGAACGTTTGGGGAAAAAGACCAGGGAGAGTGGGATTCCTACCTCCCTAAAACCACCCCGGTGGTCACCATCAACACATAGGTTACCTCTTAAAAGACCACTCCGGAGCCCTTGTAACATTGCGTACGCTAGGAGTTTCTCCTGTTTAGTGAGTGCATTTTTACAAACAAATACAAGTATTTATTCGATGCGGGAATCGAACCTGCGTCACGTAACGCAGCAGTCAATCGCTAAACCACTGCGCCAGCCGTGTTGTTAGCTTTGGAACACTTTTCGGGTTGTTTCTTGAGTTGATATAAGTAGAATAACGGTTGCGTCGTTTGATACGCGTACTGAACTCGATTTTATTCCCGGGTAAAAAGTGATATTAGGTTTTTCTATAGAACATTTCTGAATAGAAGCTGGCATTTGGAAGTGGGTTATTTGATGAAAATAGTAACTAGAAGTCTGCTTGTATAATTTAATCAAGTATGCGCACACATTTACAACGCATATTATACACAAATATTATGGCGGCTATTGAGGCGCAATCCTGCACTTGACTTCGCCTCAATAGTGTCGGGTTATCCCATTGGAATATTGACTATGGGAGTTATGGAATAGTGCACTATAATTTCGATTAAGATTGGCTATCGGGAACAAAAGTCGTTAGGGAGGTTTTATAATGCATTGAAGAAACTTCAACCTTCCTAATATCATGATTCAAAGTATTTCCAAATAGCTATAACCTATACCATAACTATAGCTTTAGTTGGATACTACTATGCAAGCAGTTTTCATCGTTGACCACATCATCGCTTACCATCAGGTGAGATGGTGACCAACCCGAGCCGCGATCAATAAAACAAAGTGACACGGTCCTTTAACTATGCACTTTGCACTTTTTACAATTACTTCACAATTCACAATGATCTCGAGAATATGCATATTATTTCTCAGGCAAAGCAAATGGCGAAAGTTATAAATTAAATCCTTTATTCATCAAACGCTTCTTAGATCAAAATGTCATGTACTAACCTGAAATTTGATAATATTGCATTTTGGCGGCATCAAGAATGATAATATATGTCTATATTTTCATTGGCTTCTTTCCTGTGGTACATTCCAACTGTGAAGTCAGGGAATTGTTGCATAAACTACTTCTGTAAAACTTGGCTTATGTAGTTGACTTCGTGTACGTTCAAGACTTTCACGATTCATTACACATTATGACCACAAAATACGTTCACTCCCATATATTTCGTTGTTAAGCTCTCAAGGCATTAAGTCAGGATTTGTACTGAAAAGAGTCTGACAATGGAAGATTATTTAATAACTTGCACTTGACGTACTATAAGGGTACCATCCACACTTGATTCATATAACGTCTTATTGTATTAGGGGCTTCTTCTGCACATTAATTGTGCGCACAGCCTAAGTGTACATCTCTCGATCGGATTTTGTGTTCCTTACCACCCAGGAAACCAAGTCGGCCTTTAAATAAAGAGTGAACAGACATAATCGTAGATCTTATATATCACTCTTATCATATCACGAGTAAGTGTGCAACTCTCTATCGGCTTTTGTGTTCCTTACCACTAAATAAATAATCTTTTTCATCATTTTACGAAGTGTACGCTACTACAATACTTTACCGTGATTGGTCTATAAAATATTATATTGTAAAATTGGTCTATAAAATATTATATGGTAAAATATTATATTACACACTTTTTAGATTGAAACTCTATAGTTTACACAGGCACAAACTGCACAACCACAATTTTCCATCTGGACTTTCTTCGAGACTAAACTTAAATAAAAAGCCAAAAATAACCATTTCTTATTTTATTATTCCAGAGTAAAGTGCTGCGAGATTTTCTTCGAAGCTCTGAATGCGCCTGCACTATGCGTGAAGCCACAAAGTTTCTTAGCTCTGTTCGGATCAGGACACACTACAGGACTGTCTGTAGACCTGGGAGAAGATGTCACAGAAATCAACCCAATCTACGAAGGAGGTTCCATCACTTACGCTAACATGGTCACCGGTGTTGCTGGAAATGAAATAAAGAACTGGATGAGACAACGCTTGGAAACTCGAGGCATTGACCTTGGTACTAGCCAAGAAAGCGAGGCAGTAATCAATAATCTGTGGAACTATCTGTATGTCACTGAAAATTGTTCAGCCACCAAAGAAAAATATAAGAAGGAGTATAAGCTGCCTAATGGCCAATACATAGACGTGAGTGACGAGGTTTTCATGGCCGGTGAGATGTACTTCCAGCCTGACCTAGTGCTTGGTAAAAAGACGAATGCAATATCTTTACAGGAAGCTGTTGTGACTTCGATCTTAAAGGTTGATAAAGAACTACACTCTGATATGTATGAAGCCATTGTGACACATGGTGGCCTGCTGACTATACCCGGTTTGAACAAGCGGTTGGCTAGTGAAATCGAGAGGATCATTCACCGGCCCGTATATGTGCCGGAGACGTCGGAATCCTACGCATGTGCCTGGATGGGAGGATCAGTGTTCGCGGGAATGAAGGATGCTCCTAAGATCTGGGTTTATAAGAAGCAGTTCGAAGAGTACGGGGCCAAGGTTGTGAGGAACAAGTTTCTTTGAGGGTCATGTTAAGTTTAAACTATCAAATAAAAAATATTATTTATTGACTCGGGAAAAACCTCCCACACGAACGAAGTCGCGGGCAAAAGCTAGTATGTAATAATTCCAAAAGTCCCGAGTGCTGCTATAAAACATATTGCTACTAAAACTGCCCTAGGGATCACAACTCACCATGTACTCGTGCGAAAACACAAGTATCATATTCATAATCCACGATTTCCATACGCATGAGAAATACTTTTGCTAAGGAAATTCCCAGCAATGGATACAAAACAAATCATACTACCCAAGCCTAAAGTTTGGCTCAAAAATCAACTGTAAAGTTTAGTAGCTAAGGTTTTAAATAGAGTGATAAGTGAGAGATTGTATGTAATTGAAATTGAAGGTCATTAAAAAAAATTTTGCAAAAAATAGAACCGACTTCTATATAAAAACACTACAAAGGCAAAAATAACTTTAATTTCGGTAGTCGGTGTCATTTGTTTTGTATTTTCTTTTTTTTGACACCGCCTTCCGAAATTAGTTATTTTTGCTTTTGTAGTGTTTTTATATAGAAGTCGATTCTATTTTTTGCAAAAAAAAGTTTTCACGCTGTTTATTGGGTCGGTTTGTATTTTATCTAGTTACAAAAGCTAAAATGTCAACTACTTATCACCTTTTACGAAATATTGCTTTTCCCGGTGCAGAGCCGTTTTTGATTTTTGAATTTTTGAGGAGTTCTCCTGGTACATCACCATTAGCTCTACTTCACCATATGCATTGTGATGAGCATAAAGTGCTTAACATCTATATTCAAGTAATTTAATCGCAATCCACGAAATACTTATTATTGAGTAGTTTCGGTGGCCATCAGTTCCACTTCCTCAAATGGTGCTTTTCGAGAGCAACTGCACAAGGTACTATAAGAAATATCCAAAACGCTATAGGTGTGCCTATAATATTTGAAGAGTTTCCTCGATTTCTCCATGATTCCATTATCAGATCCAAACTTGACGACAATGGGACCAACTAGAAAGTATATATACCCTTTCAAACAAAAAAAAGAATTTTCGAAATCGGTCCAGCCATCTGCGAGTAATGAGCTAACATACATAAAAAAAAACGTTTAAGACGAATTGAGAACCTCCTCCTTTTTTTGAAGTCGGTTAAAAATAACACAAGATTGGTAAAACAAATTTTCTCAAAGTTAATTTATTAAAAGATAGGCACTCCAAAAGTGGTAAAACGAGTAAAAAGTAAAAAAGTATATTATATTATACTATACTAACTGCCTGATTATATTATACTGACTGTCCTGTAGAATTAAATAATATGGCGGTTAACAGCTGTACATTTTCGATAGCAATATTAATTTTTCAATCAAAATTTTACTATTAGTTAAATAAATTGGCCAAGTGCGAGTCGGACTCGCCCATGAAGGGTTCCGTAGTAACTATAATAAATATAATATACTTAATATATTTATTTGAAAAAAAAAAAAACAAAAAACCTTACAAATTAGCTTAAAACTTAGCTTATTTACAATTTTTACAACTACGCCAAATAACTTTGTTTCTCATAGTATTTGTATGAATTACAAAGTTATATTTGCGGTTTTAGAAAATATACTGTATCTCAAAAACTGCTGAATCGATCTCGTTCAAATCAATTTTGGTTGAAAGTTTACATTAAGATCTACAACATATAGTTTTTTTAGATTTTTAACATCATTATTATAGAAGTTAGAGGGGGAGGGACACACATTTTACCACTTTGGAAGCGTATATCTTTTAAACGATTAACTTTATGAAAAAGTCATTTTAGAAACCCTAATGTCATTTTTAAAGACCTGTCTATAGATACCACACACGTATAGGTTTCATGAAAAAATATATTTTCAGTTTTAGTTCCATGTATGGGGAGCCCCCTTTATTTTAAATATTTATTAAATTTTCTCTTAAAATCGGAAAGCGGTTTACAGAATACATCTACCTACCAAGTTTTACATGTATAGTCCTAATTGTTTCGGAATAAAATGGCTGTGACATACGGACAGACGGACAGACAGACAGACAGACGGACAGACATTTCGAAACTATAAGGGTTCCGTTTTTTGCCATTCGGCTACGGAACCCTAAAAACACCACATACTTAGAATTTTCTCCATAGTTAACTTTTTACAATGTTTATTTACAAAAACGAAAATATATACAAAACTAAAGACACCGCCTTCCGAAATTAAAGTTATTTTTGCCTTTGTAGTGTTTTTATATGGAAGTCGGTTCTATTTTTTGCTAAAAAGTTTTTTTTCACGCTTTTTAGTGGGTCGGTTTGTAATTTATCTAGTTACAAAAGCCAAAATGTCAACTACTTATCACCTTTTACAAAATATTGCTTTTCCCGGTGCAGAGCCGTTAATTTTTGAGGAGTTCTCCTGGTACATCACCATCAGCTCTACTTCACCATATGCATTGTGACGAGCATAAAGTGCTTAACATCTGGCCATCTGGCCATCTGGGGTCTTCATCATCAGTTCCACTTCTTCAAATGGTGCTTTTCGAGAGCAACTGCACAAGCTACTATAAGAAATACCCAAAACGCTATAGGTGTGCCTATAATATTTGAAGATTTCCCTCGATTTCTCCAGGATACCATCATCAGATCCTGATTTCGTAACAATGGGACCAACTAGAAACTATACCCATTCAAATGCAAAAAGAATTTTTCAAATCGGTCCAGCCGTCTCCGAGATATGAGGTAACATACATAAAAAAAAAAAAAGTTCAAGACGAATTGTAAACCTCCTTTTTTTGAAGTCGGTTAATAAATGTAATACTCGTAGTTAGTATTTTTTCTCTCCGCTCTGGGTGGAGCTGAAGGGAGTGTTCGGTTTTTACTCTCTGAAAACCCATCCTGTTCCATCAGTTGACCTTGCGTGTAGTATCTCGATGGAACATTCCCACAACCCCGGCATAAATAGGATAGCATTTCCTTTTATTCAAGAGCCAACACAGAATGCCGCACATACGTAATAAGTTAATAACTGATCCTAAAAGAATTGCCTAAGTACTAAACATTAGAATGCCGCACATACGTAATAAATTAATAACTGATCCCTTTAAAAGAATTGCCTAAGTACTAAACATTCGTAAATGGTGGAGGCCTCACACTTTCTCCATGATAAGAACTCTCAAGGAGAACTTTACGAGTTTTACAAATAGTTGCGTTTTATCGCCGGTCCAGACCCTGAGAGTTCAATGACCTACAATTTTTCACTGGTATATTACTACGATGCCGTTGACCTCAATACAAATTGTTTGAGGGTAGTCCAACGTTACTAAAGGAGGGCAAGGGATAACATTGATTAGGATGAATATTTTGGCTTGAGTTTCGTGAACGCTTTTTTCATTGATTGTCTTTGCCACTCAAACTAAAAATAATATTCGCAAGACTCAAACTTTCAAACTCCACGGCGCGTCGTGTTGTACTCGCACCTCAAAGAGCAGTCAGCAGTAATGACGGGGTTCGATAGGGCCATCGCCAGCTAGGACTACAGGAATGTTCTGACAAGATACCGCGGCACCGGAACGCTAGGGCAAGTGAAGGGACAGGGTGGGTTTTTAGTCAGTAGAAGTCTGATACGCCCTCCGCACTGTTCATAGCAACAGAAAACATTTTGATGATATGTTGAAATAGATGTTTTTTTTTGGTTTGACGACGCTTGCCAACATTGATTCGAGGATGGTCGTAGATCTTTAACGCTTTGAAAAATTGGCTTCAGTCTTACCAAGATGTATACTGTTACTCAGTTACTGGATTGTGGAGCTTAGAAAGCGGTCACTCCATGGAAAATATTAGTATTGCTGCTGATGCAAAATTATCCTCTCCATGTAGGAGTATACAATATTTAATTATATGAACAGATCATAATTTAAAAATATAACAATAAATACAAACAAAATACCACATTGGTGCCAGACTTGCATCTAGAGAGTTGGATAATAGTGTAGATTCATTGGCTATAAATGTTAGGAAACTAATAATAGACTATAATAACTTTACTATTTCGTACTTATGAATATAATACACTAAGTCATATTAAACGATGACAAGTACATTACTATTGGTTAAATATGATCACAGGATGGTTAAAAGGCCATTAAAGTTCTAAGTTGAGCTATACGTTATCTGACAAATATGCTTGCACTGTCTGGACCGGCTCACTCACATCTGTATGCATCTTTCCTACCATTCCATTAGCCTACAAGGTATAATTTGACTAATATAGATGGACTGTATAGACTTTAAGAGACGTTGACCTCTGAGTGTGTAACGGTATTTCTTCTCAGGGTGGTCAGTTAGGAAACACCGGCCTCATCTACATAGTTTAAATTTACGGAAAAAATGACGTGTATACGTATTATTTAATAAACAATTTACAAAATAAACATCATTCATCATGTTCGTTGCCCAATTTTTTTGAAAAGCGTTTCGGTATGTTTGTGTGAATTGAGTTCCACTATCAAACTGCATGATAAGAGAAGAAGGAAAAGAAATAGGTTTTATGGGAATGTTTCCAATTCTGCTTAACCTGGCTTGTTTATAAGAGTCCATTGAAGAAGGCTTCTTTTTGTAATAAGTTTTATGTAGTAACAAATCTCGCTCGTAGCGCAGTGCGTCACTGCAATGGGGAGATGAATGGCTGACCCGTGCTTCGTATTTTTATGGGATGCGCGGTATCTGTGAGGAGCGGAAGCGTGCAGCGTTATTCCTTGTTCAAACTAATCATAGCTAAGCATGGGGACTTGACACGTATTTCATTTTTTTTTTAAATACTTCCGAATTATAACGCAAAGCATCAGGCGATTATTTCTGAGAATTTTACCTTTGTAAGATAGAATCGTTTTTTTTTTATATAGCTATAGTGTCCTGTTTAGCTACATACCGACTGACATATTAGAAGAAAATCGAGTAGATATTCCACGCCAGGGCCCGCTATCAGCTTATGTGTTTCATCGTAAGGCAAGACGCGCTCACCCGTGGTGGTGAACCACTGCGTAGCGATCGCACTTTGCTTCATCCACTGAGGAGCTCGTGGCTGAATGATCAGCCACACGCAGCAAAACAAAGCTAAACAATTACTTAATTGCCTATCTTACTTTTAAGTTTTAAAATACGTTAGGATTAGTTGCAGTTCAGTACCTGTATTTTACATGGAGTAACTAAGGTCCAACTGGCATCGTCTAGTTTACATTTACGAAAAAATGACGTGTAAAAGTGTTATTTATTTGCAAAATAAACATCAATGTTTCATTATTTCACCTGTCTGGCTCCTAAAACCTAATAACTGGGTGGGAAAGTTTAACGAGTTTTCCAAGGCACGCAGGTATACTGATATTTTATTTATTTATTTTGGCAAACAATTGAATTTACACAAAGACATCCAATGTATGTAGTAAACATATAATTTCAAATTCATTAGTTTTGTATGCATCTAAATAAATGGTAAGCACATCGGTTTTATAAGGTCTCAATACAAAAAGAACAATTAAACAAAAATTGAATGAGGAAATTAAATTTGATGAATGTGAAGTGAGTGAACCAACGTCGCTCCGGCCCGCGACCTCGGCAAGCGGTGTTTAACCATGAAGATCTACCCGTACGGCTCTCTTTACTTAGCCTCCATATGTTAGCCAGTGGCTACATATCAAAAATTAATACTGCACGTTTTAAAGGCAAACACGTGTCCTTTGTATGTTATTAATTATGTAGGTTTACATCGGGGGTAAAAACCTTTCCTTTACACCGATCTGTGTTTGTGCACCCCAGTCGCAAACTGAGGTCTAATTTGAATTTATGCCAGCAATAAATATTTTTGCTGCCTACCAAAGAGTTATTGGGTACAATTTATTATGTCTGTAGAATTTTAAAGGGGTATTTTTTGGGATAGACCGACGCTGGTAATTTTTTGTACTAATCTGATATCGATTTTTTAACGCGAAGTCATAGGAATATTATTTGTAAAATAAAAATCCAGCAACAGGGAAGTGGAGGTAAGTACTAATGTTGTACATGGAGCGACTGCATTACTGGCCGCCACCACCCAGTAGCTGAGGAACACTGCACCCTGTGGCAGAACTGTAGTCAGTGGTTTTGGCTATTGACTACCGTAACGACTGTCAAAGATGTAGAAGACAGCTGAGTCCAGCGGCGGGACATGGTCCCCGAGCTCGGAGGGACCTCGATATGTTAACACCCATCCACGGACCGACCTCAACAGGCGTTGCTTAACATTAACGATCATCTCGTGCGGCTGTTATAGTCTCACGCTCCTCCCAATCCTAACAACGAACAGATTAACTTGTACAAATTCAATATAGTGAAGTTGACTTGAATGTTTCGCGAGAAATGTCTTTACAAGAGTTAAAGGACTCAATACAAAACTATCTGGGTAGCAATTAGTTTCCAAATAAACTATAACAGCAAAGTTATCATCTGGTTAGTTCCCCGACATTCCCGACATTTCCACAAAGCCGGAGTGGTCCAAATACAAAGGAAATATTCCTAAGATTCCGAGTTCGGGCTTATGTCGGTCGTAATTATTTAGATCTGTGCGTAGCGTAGTGTACGAGAATGTTTAGCGGGAATAGTGTTGTAGTCCAAAGTTAAATGTGAAAATTGATTAAATGAAATAGTTTCTGTCATGGCAGATTTTGGTATAATTATGTATTTTTGTATATTCTATGTAATTAAATATTACATTCATACGTAAATATACATTTACGCCCTATTTGTATTCATCTTAATATAAAGTTATATAAGAGTTAAGTAATGCACAACTCACAAGCCAGACTCGTAACCTCTAGGCCACCAAGGCTATTATACATTACTTAGGGTAATCCATACTTAGGCAAAACACTACAGATTGCTCTGAAATCGGTGGACGAAAACATCATGAGGAAACCGGAATATTCTGTTTTCTTCATTACTTAAAATATAGTTTTCCTTTCGTCCGATAGCCTCAACTAGATATTAGATTTATGGTACGCGCTAGAAACAAGCTATTATGGGAGCCATAAATTTGGTTCACGCACACTATTTGAAAGACTACGAATCGTCCGCTCGCTTCCACAAACCGTCTACCGCAATTCAGTGTATGCTCTACTTAGCCTTCTCCCAATGATGTTGGCAGCTGAGTACTATTTAGTACATGAAGTGACTGCCTACCTTCACTTCACAATGATGTCGGCAGCTGAGTACTATTTAGTACATGAAGTGACTGCCTACCTTCACTTCACAATGATGTCGGCAGCTGAGTACTATTTAGTACATGAAGTGACTGCCTACCTTCACTTCACAATGATGTCGGCAGCTGAGTACTATTTAGTACATGAAGTGACTGCCTACCTTCACTTCACAATGATGTCGGCAGCTGAGTACTATTTAGTACATGAAGTGACTGCCTACCTTCACTTCACAATGATGTCGGCAGCTGAGTACTATTTAGTACATGAAGTGACTGCCTACCTTCACTTCACAATGATGTTGGCAGCTGAGTACTATTTAGCACATGAAGTGACTGCCTACCTTCACTTCACAATGATGTTGGCAGCTGAGTACTATTTAGTACATGAAGTGACTGCCTACCTTCACTTCACAATGATGTTGGCAGCTGAGTACTATTTAGTACATGAAGTGACTGCCTGCCTTCACTTCACAACCCACTAGCTGGGTAACACGATACACCTTGACAAGACTGACCGTGTCAACTACTGTCTTTTCATTACTCATAAAGACCGTCAACTATGTACAAATGATAGTCGGGATACACGGCTTAACGTGCTGTTCGAGGCACGACGTAATTTTAATAGGATAAGATGACCCATCCATAGAACGACCTCGGAAAGCGTTGCTTAACCTTGAACGTTGACCCACATCTCCACAGCGACGACATCATACTTAGTTCTGTTACCCATTCCATCTGTATCGGGGTTCACTATTAAATATACCCTCAAATGGGCCATCATCACCATTTATGGCTATCGTAAAGACGATTACACAGGATGCGTAACTACCGAGCGGGCAGCCATAACAACAATCTGTGAATACAGATCCGGCTGCGAAACTCGTCATTATGGCGTCATATTAATATTATACGACTGACCATTAACCCGCGGTTCGTCAAAACTGGGTAAAATTACAGTGTTTATATATTTCTATAATTTCGTCATAGCTTCGTGGCGATGGCAATTAGACTCGGCTCAGAACTGGGCAACGAGTTTTGTACCGTCAGAAGCGTCCATCGATTCCTGAATTCAAAAAAATTTTTCACGTGTAAAAAATCTTTAATCAAAATTCATAATCACGTAGTTTGTTAAAATATTGAACCGACTACAAAACAAACAAAAACATTACTGCATTAAAAAGCAAAAAATATTTTTAAAGATCTTTAATTGAATGTATACTTTCATTCACAATAAGGGCTAGGAAAGGTTAGTTCTCATCTTATGCGCTGTCTCCCTTTCTTCGTTATTTTGTATCTTGGACATCACTCGGTTACATCTCTTGCCCATTTATTTATCCTACTCCTCATCAATGTCCTGCTTACCTGCAGCTTACAGGATGATATCCGACAAACAGCTGATGGAAGGATGGCAAGCTTTGGGGGAGAGATTGATCCTTAGCGGAAACACAAGACAATCTCTTAACCGGTGTCAAGAAAACCAGTTAAGTAAGTAAGAATTAGGCAAAACACTTAAATTAATTTGAAACAATATTTTTTAGGGTTCCGTAGTGTCAACAAGGAACCCTTATAGTTTCGCCATGTCCGTCTGTCTGTCTGTCTGTCTGTCTGTCCGCGGTTTAGCTCAAAAACTATTGGTACTAGAAAGTTGTAATTCGGCATGAGTATACATGTTAATGACGCCAAAAAAGTGGTAAAATTAAATTTTGAAAAAAGCAATTATTTAGGGTACCTCCCCTACATGTAAAGTGGGATGATAATTTTTCTTTTCGTCCTTCCCGTAGTGTGAGATATCGTTAGATAGGTCTTTCAAAAATATTAGGGGTTTAGGAAGATCGTATTTTGATTAAGTAAACCGTTCGTGAATTATCAAGCTTAACCTTTTGACCGCCACAGTCGTGTATAGACGACAAGCCAAAATGAGCCCAGCACGCCACTTTTGCGACTGCGTGACAGAATTTCAAACGTAAATAAATATCATAAAACAGCATTGTTTTGTTCATTTCCCCTGTTAATTATATACCTTATCTCTTCTTTATTTATTTGAAGTGAACTGCTTTCATCAGGTTTCATGTATAGGAACATAAGATGACAAAAAAGAAAACCAGTAATAAAGTTCGCAAAACTTAGTGCCCTCGGCGCCACAGTCACCATAACAGGACACGTAGTGATGTAGATACCAGTCAATAAAACAAGAATATCGACATTGACGGCAACCTACGTTATATTTAATTTAATCTGAATTCTGCACCAATAAATAAATAAAACATTTGATACTGAACTTTTATGATTGAGAAATCAAGAAAATTTTATAGTACTGAACGCTAACGCTCCTTAAACGTGGAGTGTTAGTAGTTTATCGATTAATTGTAATGACTGAAATGCCCATCTCTATCACACTGTTGTATTGTCTGTTCCGGGGACGCTACAGTCGTCTATGTATGACAGTCCCATGACGTCAAACGCGATTTTTTTTCAAATAGAGTAGTTCATTTGCTGTTATTAAATATTATTAATAATGGAGGACTATAATATGAGTAGTGAAGACTTATTAAATATAATACAAGGAGTCGACAATGACACGTTTATCATAGAAGACAGTGCAATTACTTCAGCACTGATGTCATCAGTTAGTGGCGATACACTATAGTACATTATGATTATGATGCATGTGTGCTATGTTGATCACTGCACACGCGTTTCATACGACGTTTTTCAACACTCTTACGAGGTAAAAACAGATTTGTATTGTTAAATATGTATTAACTAGGATGGAAAATATGTAGTCGATGAGTCGTTGTTTGTTGATGAGGTTAAAAAAAAACGTACATCTCTGACCTCCGACTTTTGAATTAGGAAGGGGACGATCGGGAACAAATGAAATATTATTTTTGTGAATTCCCGTTCGTCCCCCTAGGGGGACGAAGTCGAGGGGACGAACGGGAATACACCCTAGTAAATAGTTATCTGTGGCGTTATAGCACTAGTGCAGTAACCTAAAGTAAAAAGCACACGTTTTTAATACACTGCATTATGGACCTAATAGCGGTTCATTAAGAGCCACTTTTTTATAATTGATATGTTTGCGTTTGGCCATAATCTCACCTGATGTTAAGCGATGATGTGGTCGAAGATGAAGCACGCTTGCCTAGAAGTAACCTATTCACTCTTGACTTAGAGACTCCCAGGTTGTAACTATCAGGAAACACAGACACCGGCAGGGAATTCCACTTCTTAGCCGTACGCACAATGAAAGTATTCCCAAAACGTTTCTTGCGTATGGGTGGGATGTCCACCATATAACGATGGCACATCGCCGTTTGTCTTGTAGTCCGATGATGGAACGGACTTGGTGGAATAAAACAACATTGAATTGATTGTTCTTTCAAAGAAACTTACATTTTATTACTTGACACTGTTGAAAGTACAAAACAATAAGGATAAATATTTCGATATTATTAATATGTATCGGTGTCGCACCTCTAGAGCAGAAGCGAGCAATGTCAAAAAATCCGTGCCAGCTGCGCCACTGTCATCATAGAGTGACAAAAAATTACGTCATGATGGACAATAGTGCTGTGATGGTATTAGCTTGGTTTTATCTATTGTTGATTCTATTTATGGATTTAAATAATAATAAAGGCCGTAAATGTGACACAGATTATTACATTTATATCATAGAAGACAAAGCGGGTTGAAATAAAACTTAACACAAGGATGGTATAATAAACTTTATTGAAATTAAAGCCTAAGTTAAAAAATATTGTCAGTTTTTCATGAGCTTTATCGATATAATTTCGACCTCACTACTATTTTGTAGGTTTAAAGGAGCTTGGCGCCGCGGGCACGCTTTTGCTTTTTTGACGTGGCGGTCAAAAGGTTAAAGTACCAATTTTCGTTAGAGTCAAGTGTCCTCCCCCTCTACCAACTAAACGGTTGTAGTTAGAAATTCAAATGTCACGGCAGTAGTACCTATATATCGATGGGTCCTATGTATATGGGCCAAAGTGCAAAATTACAACTTTACAGGAGAGGCTTCCAAAATTTCTATTTACTATAACTTCAGATTGATAAAACCAAAGTTTACGAATCTTTGCTTGTTTGCTAAGACAACTATCCTCCTCATTTGTACTATAGTATTTTATATGTACATATATCGATTTTTCTTTACGTCACATTGGCCCTTCTACGTTAGTTATTGTTAAAATAATTTTTCTCTAAAAACACTTTAAAAGGGCCAATGTGTCATATTGGCCATTATACGCGTATTACGTTAATTAGCATACGTTATATATTTTTATATTTTTTACTCATAAAATCAAGTAACAATTGAAGTAGTTGATAATTCATTAATTAGAATATAAGCTATTTAGATATTTAGTAATTTATGTCACATTGACACTTATACGTTTTACAATCGCTTACCTACTAACTCAGTTTTCAGTTAGATCATTTCAATAATAAAAAAACACGCAATAGTTTTATTCATTTATTGAAATAAAAATTAAAGTAGCCTTAAAACTACACTTATGATCAAAAAAAAAAACGAAAAAATAATAAGTAAGAACGAAACTTTTACTGAAGATCTTAGTTTCATTAACAAAATAATGTACCTACTTCACATTATTATTTTCTTAATAAAATTACAAAAAATAAAAATAACAAAATTAAAAACCTATCTTGTGTAAATAAACTACAAAAAATCTCTGTAGTATAATTAAGTAATAAAATCAACAAAATCAAGATTAGTATTTTTTTTTTTTGTTAATTGGTTCGCGTTTGACCACCATCTCACCTGATGGTAAGTGATGATGTGGTCGAAGATAGAGCACGCTTACCTAAAAGTAACCTATTCACTCTTGACTTAAAGATCCCTAAGTTATAGCTATCGGGAAACACAGACTCCGGCAGGGAATTCCACTCCTTAACTGTACGCACAACGAAGGCATTCCCAAAACGTTTAGTGCGTATGGGTGGAATGTCGACCATGTAACGATGGCGCATACCGTTTGTCTTATAGTCCGATGATGGAACGGGTTTGGCGGAATACGATTGTGTAATTCCATCACACCCTCCCCGAAATGTAACCGATAGAAAACCGATAGACTTGCAACTCGTCGTCGATGTTCAAGGCTCTGGAGCTTTGACTTGACCAGTGCATCGTTGCCAATGAGTCTCTTGGCCCGTTTCTCAATAAACTCAAGCGCGTCCAAATTGTATTTGGCAGATCTATCCCAAATATGAGAGCAGTAGTAGCTCCATACACGACCGAACCTGGGCTTGATACAGATTGAGCAACTGTTCCGGTGTGAAGTACCGTCTCACTTTTGCTAAGATTCACAACTTTTTTGATGCTAGTTGAGCCTTAGCCTCGATAAATGGACCAAAATTTAGGGTGGAAGTTAGTGTAACCCCAAGAAGCTCAATATAATCGGTTATCAGCACGATTACATCACAGAAAGTGTGAGCCGGTTCGAATTGGCTCCTTTTTGAGGAGAAGAGACAAGCCTGGGTATTAGCTGTATTAAACTGGACCAAGTTGGCATCACCCCATTCGGAGACAGCCTTCAAGGACAAGTTCAAGCGCCTAACCATGTCCTCATGGAGAGACTGGATCTGACCCACCAGCACGCACGCTGGACACATATCTCTCAGCAACTGTGTTGAGAGAACCGACCCCTGAGGGACCCCGACATTAATAGCCAATTGGCAATTGGCAATTTTGCAGTCATCAATGACCACTGGAATGGACCGATCTCTCGGGAAGTCTTCAATCAAAACGCAAAGTTGAGTGGGTTAACCGAAAAAAGGAAGCTTAGCAATAAGGCTATCGTGCCAGACCCTGTCAAAAGCGAAAAAAGAGATGCCAAGGGAAACAGCAAGTGCTTCCCCGTACTAATTCTTAAAAAGTCTTCATTAATTTTCTTCATTATCGCTTTCATTAATTGACGCAATGTCATTAGATGCTACTAAATTTTCATAATAGCTGTGATATGCAGGTGGGATAATATTTTTTCTTTCACTAAATTCCGACTTCTAGACAACTTAGCGCGATAATTGGATGTCATCTTTTATTCTTTATTTTACTTTGTATTCTTTATTAAACTAAATTGTAAACTAAAAACACAACAATTACAATTTGTATTCATCACAGTGCGGCCGTTGCTCCGTTCAATGTATTCTCAAATCAGCTGATTGGTCCAAACAATAAATAAACGCGCGGCAACTCCCCGCGTATAAGTCTCTAACTACTATTAGGACCTTGTACGTTTAAATTCATGTCACATACGCCGTTATACTGTAATAAAAAATCGTGTTTCTATGCAGAAATCTTTTTTTTTAATATCTCATATAATTCTTTATATCGATAAGATGCGTTTACCATAAAAAAGTCAAAATGGCCAAATTGTTAGTTTGGCCCATATACATAGGACCCATCGATATAACGAAGTTTAAAGGAAAACTATCACACATAAGTGGGCTTTACAAGTTTACGAGTAATAGTCGACCAATTGTATCTGACTCGAAAATTTCCAACAACTCCATAGAAATGTCGATAGAAGGCGCTAAGCGTCACTTGTATCGTGTTAGTTTCATATTTAAATAAGTTTTATAAAAAAAACTCTTAGCAGTAGAAACGTGGAGCTGTTCTCAAGATTCTTTTTATATAACTAATTTTAAGGAAATAATTAGAACAAATGGCCCTAAACAGTCTAGTTCAAACCCAGGTTTTGGTGTGTGTTCATGGGCAAAAAATTATATTGAATATAGCAACCCACGGTATTACATTGACATTGCTGGAGGTGACCACTGTGAAACAGTAATTTTCAAAATAAATGCAGTGAAGATTATAGCTTTTTATAGATCATGCAAATGTTCCAACAGTCACGCAGTAGGTTTTGTAAGTAATTTACTATCGCATAACAGTTCTTGCATAATATTTGGAGATTTTAATGAAGACTATCTCCGTAACGACAACACTGCAGTTTTCAAATTTATACGTGACGCTGCTTACCAGTCTTTATTATAACCACTTCCCTCTACACTCGGTGGTACTCAAATAGATCATATTTTTTCAAACTTCCCTTGTGAAGTTGGATTTTATAATTCCTTCTTCAGTTACCATCGCCCTATGTGGGCCCGTTTTTAGAGTGAATTCAAATTAATATGTTTTTATTTATTTATTATTTTGCTACCTATATAATATCAAACACAAAGCTCCCCCAGCAAACTACTTCCTCAATTTTATTTTTTTGTGATGATTGAGTAGTGTAGCTCTGTGCCCTGTATTTAAATTCAAAACACCGGCTATGACAAGTTTTATACAAATCTCTAAAAAAAATTAAAACTTTCCGTGCAAAATTGTCGGATCAGGTGAGGATTTGTATAGGAAGTCAAATCAGTTAGGTAGTCATGTTTGGCTTTTAGTTAGAGCATGGTACGAAACGATCAGTCAGCAAATACGACACGCACTTGGCTGTTATAAAAACTACGGAACCCTACACTTCGCGTGGCCCGACACGCACTTGACCGGTTTTTTATAGCTTTTATTAACAATCTCTTCACATTTAAAGACATTGAAGAAGGCTATAATAAAAATAGGTTAGCACATCTGGTTGAAGTGGGTACCAAGCCAAATGAATAGGTTTTGTCACATCGTGTGTGCCTCGATATGCGGAGTACGTAAACTATTAAAAGTTTTATGAAATTTCTCAGTAAGACTGAGATTTTTTATAGAAAACCCTTTCCAATAAAACTATTATTGTTCCTCCATTTTGATCGAGCGTTCAAATATTGCAACAACAATAGCCTCCCATCAAATATGTTGCGCCATGATCGACGACCGACAAATACGGAACAAATTGCGACATACATCACTACCGCAATTTGAAATTGCTTTTCAAATTACTATGTTGAATTTTTGAGTTTTTAACATATTTTTTTATATTTATCATCGTATACGAGTATAAAGCTTGAAATGAAATGAAATGAAATATTTATTTTGTAAATTGGTTATAAATAACACTTTTACACGTCATGTTTTTTTGCGTGTTAAGTTTAGCTAGATGAGGCCGGTATTTCCTAACTGTGTTGAGATCATATGAAATAGAACTAGAACGAGATAGTATTTTTCATGACAATCGTTCGGAAGAACACCTACTGCCCGTACACAATTGCAGTGGCCAATCTGGAAATCACTTAACGTATTACCGGCCCTGGTTGGCCGCTGTAAATATAATCCGGCCAAATAGACCAACAGATACACACGATAACCTAAAAACAATTTGACATGCGATGTTTAATAAATCTGAACGACATAATACCGCCAGCAGGAAAAGGCCATACTTTCATTACTAAGTGACTAGCTGACAGACGACGCACAGCCGCAACTACTGAGCGCAAGGAGCTGAAATTTGGCATGTATGTTCTTCCTTTGGGGAGTGTATAGGAGCAGAAAAGGAGGAATTAAAAATGGTGCTCATTCTTATTATATTAATTGCAAGAAACAATGACTATTGATATTAAATGACCAAGTCTGTCTATTACACTTTCGCCTCTATACCACTTAGCTGATTTTGATAAATACTCTTGATAAGATTTATTTTCACGTAAGCGAAGCCGCGGGTCGGAGCTAGTTATTTCATAGCAGTTAATTTTATCTACTTGTATCAGCAGACCTAGCAATAAATTTTTTTTTATAATTGTAGGCACTTGTCTCTTATTTCAACTAATTAATTGTAAGCACTGACTTAATCAGCAAAAAAGTAGCTAGCTTGCCTCAGAAACCTATTCACTCATGATTTAAAGACAGGTCTGTGGAATGAACACATTATGCGCAACAATAAACTACGTATTCACACTTAGACAATGATGGACTTAAGTTTATTTTTAAGTAACTATTTGTATCAAAGAGCATAAACCTGGGAGTCTTTAAATCAAGAGTGAATAGGTTACTTCTAGACAAGCGTGCTTCATCTTCAACCACACCCTCGCTTAACTTCAGGTGAGATGGTGGTCAAACGTAAGCCTATCAATTATAAAAAAAATATTATTTAATTATTATTGAATACTAAAATATACAACAATGACCCGATTATATGAAAAAATTTTTAGCAAAAAATAGAACCGACTTTCATATCAAAACACTACAAAGGCAAAAATAACTTTAATTTCGGAAGGCGGTGTCAAAAACGAAAATATATACAAAACTAAAGACACCGCCTTCCGATATTAAATTTATTTTTGCCTTTGTAGTGTTTTGATATGGAAGTCGGTTCTATTTTTTGCTAAAAAATTTTTTTTGACGCTTTTTAGTGGGTCGGTTTGTAATTTATCTAGTTACAAAAGCCATAATGTCAACAACTTATCACCTTTTACAAAATATTGCTTTTCCTGATGCATAGCCGTTAATTTTTGAGGAGTTCCCCTGGTACTTGACCATCAGCTCTACATCACCATATGTATTGTGACGAGCATAAAGTGTTTAACATCCGTACTTAAGTAATCGAATCGCAATCCACGAAATACTTATTATTGAAGAGTTTCAGTGGCCATCTGCGGTCTTCATCATCAGTTCAACTTCCCCAAATGGTACTTTTCGGAAGAAACTGCTCAAGGTACTATAAGAAATACCCAAAACGCTATAGGTGTGCCTATAATATTTGAAGAGTTCCCTCGATTTTTCCAGGATCCCATCATCAGATCCTGATTTCGTAACAATGGGACCAACTAGAAAGTATATTTATTCAAACGCTAAAAGAATTTTTCAAATCGGTCCAGCCGTCTCCGAGTTATGAGGTAACATACATAAAAAAAAAAAAAGTTCAAGACGAATTGTAAACCTCCTTTTTTTGAAGTCGGTTAAAAATTAATTCCAAATTCATACATAGAAACTTTCATTGAAGTGTTATCAAGGGTAATAGTGGCCAGGGGGCTTACTCTTGAATTCAATGTCGACCGATCGACATTAGAATTGTGACGTTTCGTACTCTTGAGTTCGACACTAGCGCCAAATTGAGTGTCTATTATGAGGAACTAATTGGGATCGGAATCACATTGAGATCGGGATCGATGTGCGGTAAACGGTACTCTTGAGTGTAGTTTGACAGCTGTCTATTGCACCCGTATTGAATTGGGATTGTTTGTTGATTGTGATTTTTCCAATAGCAAAAGTGAAAATTTTTAGAAACTGTTTTGCGTTTTAAGTGGTTTTCAGAGAATAATAACTGTTTAATATGGCACGATTAGCAGTAGTATACAGTGTTATACGTAATTTGCATAAAAATAATTAAAACAAAGACGAAATAAGCGTCGGCTAATGCGATATACGGATAAAGCATTTTCAATTAATGAAGACGAATTTAAAGCGAATTATAGAGTGAGCAAGGATTTGTTTGAGGAAATTTATGAAAATATTAAGCCCTTTGTTTTTTTGCATTGCATGCATTTAACTCCTCATTGTTAATGATTATTCATTAACAATGAGGAGTTAAATGCATGCAATGCAAAAAAACAAAGGGCTTAATATTTTCATAAATTTCCTCAAACAAATCCTTGCTCTAAATAAAATGAATGAATTGTTTTATTCTGCTTAAATGTACTTTTATTTACTTAGTAATAAAACTATGACAAAAATCAAATCAAATCATTGTGCCGTTATTGCATCATTGTGTGACGTACTGGGGATAAGTGGACACTTGAATATTCAAAGAATGGATTTCTGTGTCTTCTTGGACTGGTACACATGTGTGAATGCTCCTCCTCTGCCTTTATAAAACTGAATGACTCAGTAGGTCTACTCTGAAACAAAGAAATGATTATTATTATATAAAATTAAATATAGGTATAATTAAATTAAAATACATATAATTATGTACCAATTAAGAAAATAGATTGCCAGCCAATCTTGAATCTCCTATTGCAAATTGCAATCCACCCATCACCACCACCAATATATTTTCTAAGGTAGACAATGCCGGCAAGTTGTCTGCTGTGCCACCAGCACTGCGCCTCATTGAAGCTGCGAGCTGTGCATACTGCTTCTTTAGAGCATATTTCTTCTCAGCCCAATACTAAAAATACACATTAATTTTAATGAAATTGCTGTACCATAAATAGTTTATTCAGGAACAAAAACACAAGACTAGATAAAAGAAGTCAAACGATAATATGATGTTTTTGATCTAATTAATCTTTTAAAGTACTAATACAGCAGTATCACAATTTATTTGGAAAGAATGTACGCGTATACATAATTCAGGAAGTCGACTTTTGTAAACAAACATGTCATATTTAAAAAGGTAAAGGCAACTATGTATAGAGGGCCCTGCTGAATGATCTAAAATTGGTTTATTTTTCAAATTTAGCAAGTTGTATGAGGTACCAATGCGGTACATATGTTACTTGCCAAACAACAATTATTTGTTGATAGTTTTTGGCTAAGGTTGTTTTGTCTAATTTATGTTTTTCTTATAATATATATATTTTTCACCACGTCCCCTATCCACATCTATATATTATTTGTTCTGAAACCCAAATTCTGGAGGGCCTCGCTGGGCACATGGACATACTCGTATTTATTTACTTGATGTTATTACAAAGGGTACCAACCATAAAGCTAATTTAAACCACTTAAATCACGAAAATAACTACATAAACAAAACATAAGCCTTCTCTTTAGTAAAACGTTACTTTAATGAATATTATTGAATAAAATATGATTGTGTGTTTACTTACCACTTTTATAAAACTGTAATATTAGTTTGATAACTTGTTGCTTGCCTGTCGGTCTTCTACAAATTGTACTTCGGAGAGTGAGCGCAGGAGCTCCACGACCTGATCCCTCCCTTTCACTATCCGTCTACCAGACGTACTGCATGGTACCATCGATACTTGGTTGAAATACCGTTTCGTCGTACTATGCGCTTCTCCTCTACATTAATTTTGTGCATAGTCAAAGTTTGGAACTCTCTGCCGCCTTTTGTGTTCCCTTCCATATATGACAGCTGTGCTTATAAAGTAAGAGTGAACAAGCATCTTCTGGGCTCGCTCGTCCTTAGACCTCATCGATCGTTTACCATTAAGCGTGATTGAGGTCAAGAGTGAGCTCATCCAAAATTAAATAAAAATAACTCAGGCTGAAGTTATTCACACAAAATAGTTTTAAAATTCTTTTGACGTCCAAAAGCAATCTTTATACTGTAAGAATCTTTTATAAACTTTGTAACTGTAAACACAAAACAATAACAATTTATGAATGTTGACCGCAAAAAATTTTCATCCCGTAGTTTTAAGTAGAACAGTTTTTATTATAGAATATTTTTAAAAGCTATATCTGGAATTTGGCATGCAGACAAGCAGACGTTGTGACGGTGGGTAATGTCGCGGCTATACTGATTGCGGGAGCGGGTTTGTTTATCACCGTAGAGTGCTGCCGGGCGCTTTTCCAACTATGCTTGAGAACTTTCGAACTTGTAAGTTGAAATTGAATATTTATTACATATTTTAGCTGTACCTGTGTGGGCATGTTTCCCGAGTAAATTCCAATATCATGGGAATATCAGGATAAAAAGTAGGTATTTTTTTAAATTTACCATTTTTTGCCCTAGTACTTCTTCCATCTTCCAGTCCCATTTAAACCAAAACACCGAAAGACCAACAGACTATCAAAAAAGGTTGTTTTGTATCATGTAAATAAGCAATAAGCAATCGAAAAACACGGTTATTTTGAAACCATAAACAGTCACCTCAATTTTATTTATATGTAAAGAAGTATAGAAGAATGTGTAGTTTTCGCTATCTCGCTGCTTTCCCGCTTACAGCGTAACCAAGGTTCAAATAGCTATTTATCTGGCTGTTGCTTTAGCCTTTTGTCTTTGTTTTTAAACAGCATTGTACACTTAACGGGAAGGTATAAATAATAGCCTGCATGTCAGCCATTTTCTCTTGCAGAAATGATGACCATTCGTTATGTGGTTTTTGATTGTGTCGTAAGAAGCTAATTAGTCATTATACTAATAGTTGAACCAGCACTCCTTTTCTACATCAGCACACAGCTTCTCTGCCGGGATTACAGGAATACTCTAACTTTCTACTAAATTTTCAAGCATAAAGTGGATAAAGATATGTACACCAAACTAAACAAAAGGTTAAGTAGTTATGCTAAACATAAATGCGACAACATAAGGTCGGATTTAAACTTCAAAGAGGTGTATGTGTACTACGTAGGTGTTCTTGGCCATATTATGTAGGTGATAAGAGTGAGCAATTTTATTAAGGGTATTTGTACCTATTAAATAATATTAAAACTCAATATTATTCTAAATCTCTTGTCAAGTTCGTCAGCAGATGCAATGCAGAAGATAATATTATAATACCTATAGGGTTTGCAAGAATGTTCTCACGAAATAACACGGCCCCGGAACACAAGGTCAGCTGAAGGAACAGGGTGGGTTTTTAGTCAGTAGAAGTCGGACACTTCCTTTAACTCCAACCAGAGCGAGAGAAGTCATTCGAAGATTTTCCCACCAGAAAAAAAGGTAAAAGTACTAGAAATCATCTGCTAAGACTTTTCGCAGCTATGTTCTTGTTGTGGTGAAAAACTTTTTACCAAAAAATTAAACCGACTTCCAGAAACACTGCAATGTGAAAAATAACTTTAATTTCGGTAGTCGGTGTCTTTAAGTTTTGTATATTCGTTTTTGGCATATTTGAAGAGTTCCTTCGATTTCTCCTGGATCCCATCATCAGATCCTGACTTGGTGGCAATGGGACCAATTTCATAGTATACGCTTTCAAACAAAAAACAATTTTCCAAATCGGTTCAGTCGTCTTCGAGTAAGCGGTGATCATACATAAAAAAATAATATACGCGTCGAATTGATAATCTCCTCCTTTTTATGTGTCCGTTAGAAAAAAAAAAATATACGCGTCGAATTGATAACCTCCTCCTTTTTTTGTCGTCGGTTGAAAAAGTATTGACATAGTGTAGTACTGACCTACATAACCCAAACACTGAGTAACACGATACCCCTCTGTAAGACTGATGTCAGATTATCTGCAGGCTTCTGTACCCGTAACCACTCTCAAAGACGTACAAATGTCCGTTGGGACCAACGGCTTGACGTGCTTCCCGATGCAAGATATAATTACTATACAACATTTTACTGTATGTAAGTTACAAATTGTATCTCGGTCTATTAAAGCAAATGTGCGAACATCTTGTATATGTTTGTTGAAGTATTAAACAACGACATCCGTTGTGATCGTTGGGACAACTGGTCTCAATTGTGCTGAAGGAAAATATTGATTCACGTCTCAGATAGTATCATGCAACTAACATTGTTACGGTTTTGTTGAAGATACTAGACGGGAAACCGATTCTATTTCCCGTCGGAAAAAATACGATTTTCCCAGAAACTTGTCAAGGATATAAATAAAACTGAAGTGGTTGTGTGAATGTCAAAGAGCTTATATATAGTTATTTACGCGACATTAAATACAAACAAACTATATTTAAATTTTTGTCTTTGTGCCTTTTTGTTTATTCGAGCTAATCTCTTCAACGCCTAAACTTATTTTGACGGGAATTTCACTGGGAGACAGAGCAGTATATTATAGGCATATTTATTTTTCAAATCCATACTAATAATATTATAATTGTGAAAGTAACTATATCTGTCTATTTGGTATACTTTCTCGCCTTAACAACTAAAGTGATGTTTATGAAATTTGGTTGAGGGATAGATTAGACCTTGAATACGGATGGCTACTTTTTCACTGAAATGGTTATTTTCTCGCGAGTGAAGCATACTGCTGGAAGCAATTTAGTTGAAATAACACGTCGGGACGTCTTTTTTTTTCGTAAATTTGAACTACATGATGACCGTTTGAGTTTGAATTAAGAACAAGATGCGAGAAGTACAAATGTTATCCACTCCGCTTTATCTTTATAAAGACTCTTTGACAGTAAGTAAATACATTCGATTTTTTTAGTCATATGCAAGTTTAATGAGGTTGCGGGACACGATTGAGGTATTAATCACGTCATACTTTGGTAGTCCGCAGTGTAAAGTAAATTGCTTGCTTGTTAGAACATAGCTTGTTCTAAAATGAGTGTCTTTTCTATTGTGGTCATCACCATCTGCTTAACCTTTTCGCAACGATGTCTTTATGTCGAGTTTGGCTTTTATTGTAACGTATGCCAACGAGTACTAGTGTTTTATATGAAACGACAGTTTCTGACCTTTACCACCCAGTAACTGGGTAGCCCCATATCTGCCTCTTGACACGCCTGGTGTCAGAAGTTTTGTTCCTGACTACCCGTAATGACTGTCAAAGATATACGAATGAATGCTGGAACCTGATGCACAAAGGAAACTCGAGATGTTAAGATCGTCACCCATCCACGAACTAACCCCGGCAAGCATTGCTAAACCTTGAAAAATGGCTCCTGCGGATGTTATTTTTTAGTCACAAGCTCTTTCTTTTTGTTTACGTAAAATAAAAAGAGCCATGGCGTCTCTAGAGGCTACCGGGTGAGAGGCTGCGTTCCATGCTCTAAGATTAATGCGTCGAATTGCAAATGATATGACAGAGCAGTGATGGCACAGTGGATATGGAATCGACTTGCGAAATGCAGGCCGTGGGTTCAAACCCAAGTAAGCATATTAATGAAATTTATGTCATCAGTCTCACATCAGTGAAGGAATACATCGTGATAAATGTCTTACGAACAAAAAAACGAGGACACGTGACATCCAGCAACACGCACTGAGAGTGATTGATACTTGACATGACTGATGACTTTGTAGAGCGTCAATACCCAGAACAACAGGAGCTACGCGTTCAACAGTATGCGGTCTTTAGAGGCCACAATTAAACGCAATACACAGTATGAAAGGAACACTAACAATAGAACGTTTGATACATTAATGTGATAGTCAAACATGCAAGGGCATATTTGTAGGTCTTCTGTCTAATGTCTTACTAGATCGATCATTGTGTCTCCTTATCTCGATATTATTGTGTACACTGTGACAAATTCCTCCTTCGTTAAGTCATGAGTTTGACGTAGACGAAACTAAACCTGCTACCAGAATCTATGATGGACAAGGACTATTGAATATTAAGTCTATAATGTTCCTTCTGCTGAAATACAGGACTGTTCGGTACGAGAAAGAGTTGATCGTCCTACCAGGATAGCAAGAATGTTCTAACGGGATACCGTGGCTCCAAGACAAGCAACAAGGCAAGAGCTGAAAAGGATCAGATTGGGTTTTTTGTCCGACACTCCCTTCAGTGAAGCTGGAGTCCCCAGAGCAGGAGGAGTAATTTAATGACAGCCCCGAAAAATAAAGTACTTTTTTTAAAGGGTAGCAATGTGGTACTAGCTCTTGCTAGTAATGTGAATTTTGTAACGTGTTAAAGATTTTTTTAACCTCTCCAACTAAGCTAAATATAAACGTCTGACGCGACAGTGAGGTCCTCTCTCTTGATCACACTATCTAGTAGAGTGACAAAGTTTTTTATTGTACTCGCGTATTACAACCATCTCACCTGATGATAATTTATTGTGTGGACAAATTGCGTTCTTATTCACACTAATAGCTCGCAAAAAATATTGCAGCAAATACTACCATTCGTCTTGCAATGTAATATTTCAACTACTGATATGCATGCCAAGAGTGGAATAGTTACCGATCTAGTGATCTTACTAGGATCGGTATAACATGTCTTTAACACGTTCGCTGACAGTGAGCACTTACCCTCACACCACATTACGACACTAGAATTTTCCATGACGTACTCTTAAAAATAAGTGGCCCGTCCCTCGATGTACTGTCATAACGCACTATTTTAATTTCCCGCCTAACGACATACTGTCAGCGAACGTGTTAATTTTGTTCACTAACAAAGTTTTAACAATGCGTCACCAAGGATGAAAAGCTTAGTACCTACTAAAAACCACAAATTCAGCATCAGTCTAATCAATAACTGTTTTCTATGAAGAATGTACTAAGCGTGAGTTACCAAGTACCGCCTTATATGTTTACGGGAATCAAACAGCACATTATTTCATCAGGTCGTAACTTACATTAGGCGAATTCCTCTCATTTCCCTAAAGTGTGCCTCCCACAGGAACTAAGTCACGCTTTCACATAATTATTCCTTATGTATGTGGATTCCACACCACGTGAAAACTGGATGTGTTTAATGAATTAGTTTTACTTCTGGGAACTATGTCGGCAATGTTGGTTGGTGTGGCTGCGAGCTGTCGAGAGCGTGTCTCGGGTATGAGCAGTATGGTTGGGATTTAATAAAATGAATATACCTAAATACTAATCTCGTTAACATACGTTATAATTTTTATGTTATTTTTTTGAATAGCTAGTTACATTTGCAAATTCATTTTAGGACTAGCTGTCCCAGCAGACCATATTCTGTCCTATTTCTCTAAAACAAAGTAACATTGATTTTAACGTTTTATTTCGCTCTTCACGTGGCTGTGACATTCGATTATTTTGAAAATTAGCTTGATTTGTAGAGTTCCAAGTTCTTTGAACTAGTTTGTTCTTTGTACTTTTGATTATCAAAATTGCAGCGCCCACGTCTTATGGATGTAAATGTGCAAAAAAACGCGCTCAACAAATCAACACACAATTGGTTTTCAAATGAAGTGAAATTTTTTAAAACAACCATGAAAACGCTACGCGTCTTGGAAGCAATGACACGTAAGTCATGTTATATAAATTTTTTGTTCAATTTGCTTTAAAAGAAGGAATCAAATTCCATACAGCCTCTTTCCATCCGAAATACGGCACCAACGCTATGTTCTTATCACTTATTTTCCTTCATATTATTTACGATTACCGATCACAGAAGAATACAATAGGGAGTGCAAGTGAAAGCTAATCGCAGATGGCGCCACCACCGTAAGAACCTTTGTCACTGTCAGTGTTAGTTAGATTGTGAGATGTTATATAGTTATCTGTATCATCTATGGTTATCTGTGGTAATATTTTTTATTTTCATTTCATTGATTTCAATTGATTTCTGTACAATTTTCCGATTAAAGAACATAATACATGTTCTTTAATCGAAAAATTCTCAATAACTGTCTCTAATTTAGGAATTCTTTACTGTTCCATAGAGAAACTACTTTGATATTTGTAAGTGTGCTACTAGCGCCACTTTGACAGTTGCACGCCCCATTGTTTACGTAAAAAAGTGACAGTTAAAGAAATTCGAGGGAACTTGTTACCTATATTAGTTTTATTAATGACATGCAATCTTTAATCGACTTGAAGGCACACTTACCATACTTACGAAAGATAAAATCGAAACACGCCTTTGTTTTGCTTTGATTGACGTGAAATGTTTGACAACAGGGGATAGAGTGGATTGTATGAAAAAAAATTGTTTTTTTTTACTATTTTCCTTGTATTTTTTCCTAAAACCTACTTAGACTTTAACGTTCATAATTCAGATAATTATTCTAATCGCATCATGTGTTTCCCTATAATTAAATGATTCAAAGAGTCGCCGTTATAATAATCGGTAAGGAGGATAGATAGATAGATAGAATATACTTTATTGTACACCAACATTTAAACACACCTATTTAACAATATTGCTTATTCTAGGGTAACAATGGCGGTCTTATCGCTGAAAGCGATATCTACATAATATCTCATCAGGACTTACCCATCAAAGAGTGGCACCTCCTCCAAGATTTGTTTGGCGATCTCCAGCCGTTCCCGATCACAAGAGGCGGCTGCTACCACGGCGGTGATGGCCAGGAGCAGGTAGGCCACCGGACGGCGCTCACACGGGTTTATCATTCTTGCTGGAGAAAAGAAAAGGGTCATTGAGCACAGAAGAAGAGAAGAGAGGTGTGATCAAGTGTCATCAACTCATCCTTCATACCTACGGGCCCTTTAGGTTGGTTTGATGGCATTCAAATGAAGCGACAACAGCCTAACGGCTAAGGTGTCGGCCTTGTGATTGAGAGTCGCGAGTTTGAACCCCGCCCATTACACTATTCCCTTGAACCGACTCCAGACACAAGAATATTTAGCTTGGTTAGAGGGGTTAACAATATTGCTGGTAATGTGAATTTTACCCACATTGCCAGTTATTAAAAAAAAAAAACTATAAAACTGTATTCCAATAAATGGTCAAAGTCGACAAGAAATATTTGCTATGTTATTTTCTATAATGCTGAGAGAATCCCTTAAAATAATTCCACGCCCCTCGCTATGTGAGGAACGATGTTATCAGGCGGGACTCCGGGATTGAGAGCCTGGAAGAGTTTGTGCAGCGCCTCGCGAAGGCAATGTTCGCGCGTGCCGACGCCTCTGCTTGGCCCCACGTCAAGCAGTTGGCGCCCTGGCATGCGCGCCCGCCTGACGCGAGGCGGCTCCCCAGAGACCTGCTCCCGACAGACGTTGCGGCCCCATCCCTCCCGGATTTGACGCCTGGGTAAGTCGCCCCACGTTACACGCGACTTACTCAAACAGTTATACTACTCATAACTACACTTCACCCGGTACGTAACGTGTTCTAAGTTAATATAGGCACGTTACGTACTATAAACATACATTCATGACTCTACGTGCGCTATATATAACTAGCACCGGATAGCAGCGCACGCTATTCGGTGCAGACGCACTGAGCGCCGACTTACAGTACAATGCCACTCACACATACATACTCGGCTCTGCGGTCCGAAACGTAACCGGCTAGATCTGGAAGCGAGACGGACGGAAGCCCCACATTCACTATAGGTGCGTCTGAGTCGGCACTCCTGTCACTGGTCGGCTCCCGCTGGGCTTCCCCCTTAGGGGGGTTTCACCTGGCGGGGCTAGACCGCCGGGGTGTCGTGAAGAAACGACGCCGAAAATACCTAAAGGTCGGCGTCCCGGCGCGCCTATAGTTATACAATAGCAATTAATCACGCGGGTGTGCGTTTGCCGTATATTTTTGGACAGGCGCTTCAACGCACACCCGAACATCTACGCCGTAACTAGGCTATCCAACGACGGTCCCGTATTGACGGGACACGGTATTGCTCCTGCGACCTGGGGGCGAAGCCCTGAGGCCGCTCGCCGCGCCCCTTACGGGGCGCAGCGACTGCCAAGGCGCCTTAAAATAACTATATATCTCGGTTTTAATCACGAGATCATTATAAGTATGGGACAGTTGAGGTACCGGCGAGTGTTTTTAAAAGTAGGTTTTACAAAAGAGGAACTTACTAAAAGGCTCGAGAGCTTTGAGGTATTCGGAAAGGTATGCCTTTATAGAACTTATTGAGAATCTGAGGCAAATTAATTAAAATATTAAATTTTATAAAGGATAGACAAAGGATGTTTGGAGTTTATCTACAAAAATACTTTAGGTGGTTGGGTTGTCTGTCATTAAAATGTGTTTGCGTATTATCAAATCTATTTATATAATAATAATTCAGTCTATTACCAACTGCTAGGATACAGGCCTCTTCTCCATTAGAACGAGTGAGACATCATCCATCACGTTGGCCCAGTGACAGTTGGTGAATGTCACATGTCACGCCGGCTACCTCACGATGTTCTCCTTCACCTCGAAGAGTAGTGAAGTTGATGAAAATTTCATAAAACAATGCGCCTGCTTGAGTTCGACCAACGACTTACAACTCGTAAGCTATGTAACATGTAAATTAGAAATGCCAAAACGACGATTATTCTGTTTACTAGTCTCACCAGACTTGTAGACTAGTTAACTCAACGCTTCATGACAAACGTTGTTATAACGAATGCCGCCTATGTGTCATATACTCGTACATTGAGCTGGAACACCAGCCAACGGCACGGTGGCTGATTGACAACATGAATTCCAAACCCGCTTGTTATCTCCATACTGCACACTCGAGGTATTACTAACATGACCAGACGTCCCGTTTTGAACGGGACTGTCCCTTTTTATAATTACGAGTCCCGGTGTCCCCGCAATGATCTCTGGGACGCAAAATTGTCCCGTTTTCTGAGACCGCGTCAACGGACTCATCGGTTGATGCGAATATAGTCGAGAATGGCCAAGACGTCGTCGCTCGCGCTTTGTTGACTAGGTATTTATTTGACAGATTTTTCGTTCGCCCACTTTTCGATATTTGTTTTGTTGTTGTATAATGCTCGTGTACGTGTTTTTTACGTAGTTTATATTTGACATTAATATTCATATCTGGAGTGAGGCCATTGAGAGGCACGGGGAAGCACTTGCTGTTTCCCTTGACATCTCCAAGTCCTTTGACAGGGTCAGGCACGATAGCCTTATTGCTAAGCTTCCTTCCTTCAGTTTACCCACTCAACTTTGCGTTTGGATTGAAGACTTCCTGAGGGATCGGTCCATTCGAGTGGTCATTGATGGCTGCTCGTTTGGCCAATTGGCAATTAATGCCGGGGTCCCTCAGGGGTCTGTTCTCTCAGCAACTTTATTCTTGTTGCACATTAACGATCTGCGGCCCGGTACCTTTGGGTATGCAGACGATAGCACAGTTTCTGAGAGATATGTGTCCAGCGCGCGAGCTGGTGGGTCACAGATCCAGTCTCTCCGTGAGGACATGGTTGGGCGCTTGAACTTGTCCTTGAAGGCTGTCTCCGAATGGGGTGATGCCAACTTGGTCAAGTTTAATGCAGCTAAGACCCAGGCGTGTCTATTCTCCGCAAAAAGGAGCCAATTTGAACCGGCTCCTACTTTCCGTGGTGTAACCGTGCCGATAACCGATCATATTGAGCTTCTTGGGGTGACTTTAACTTCCACACTTAATTTTGGCCCGTTTATCGAGACTAAGGCTCAGTTAGCATCAAAAAAGTTAGGAATCCTAGCTAAGGTGAGACCACACCGGTTCACACCGGAACAGCTGCTCAATTTGTGATACAAATTCTAAAAGCTCAGGTTCGGTCGTGTATGGAATACTGCTCTCATCTTTGGGATGGATCTGTGAAATACCATACTGGACGCGCTTGAATCTATCGAGAAGCGGGCCCAGAGACTCATTGGCAACGATGCACTCACTGGTCGAGTCAAAGCTCCAGAGCCTTAAACATCGACGACGAGTTGCAAGTCTATCGGTTTTCTATCGGTTACATTTCGGGGAGTGTGCGATGGAATTACACAATCTAATTCCGCCAAGCCCATTCCATCATCGGACTACGAGACAAACGGCGAAGCGCCATCGTTACATGGTGGACATCCCACCCATACGCACAAAACGTTTTGGGAATACCTTCATTATGCGGACGGCTAAGGAGTGGAATTCCCTGCCGGAGTCTGTGTTTCCCGATAGCTATAACCTAGGAGTCTTTAAGTCAAGAGTGAATAGGTTACTTTTAGGTAAGCGTGCTCCATCTTTGACCACATCATCACTTACCATCAGGTGAAATGGTGGTCAAACGCTAACCTATTTTCAATTAAAAAAAAACATAATTATATGATTTGTGTAACAGTGTTATTCTAGAATATTATTTCAAATTGTATATTGTAACTTATTTTATTTGGATTGTAATAATTCCTACGCGTCATTTTTTATTATTGTTTGTACTTAGTTATAATTTTAAAAATTTCAACACAATGTTAAAATTGTTTATAAAATAAATTAAATGAAATATTAAGTTAAATTGCCGAAACGCAAGTGTTCGTTCAATGTTGACTTACAAGCAAAATATCCGTTCATCAAGCAAATAAATACTTCCCCAGATGTCAGATGCGAAAAGTTTCGTACCGAATTTAGGGTTGTCCACAGTTGTGCCAATGATATTGAACAGCATTTATAGTCTGAAAAACATAAAAATGCCGATCGTGCCGCCGCTCGCCGCTTCTCTTTTTCAAAAAATTGGACGCGCCAGCTTCAAATGATTTGGATATGGCCGTGGCAGAAGGCGTCTGGGATTATCACACGATACAAGAAAACCATAGCTTTCGGTCTAATGATTGTTCATCGAAATTAATTCAATCATGTTTTGATCGCGCGTACGAAAGAATTATTGTGAAGATATATATATTTTTATATTTATACGATTCGAGTTGAAGCTCTAAAGGAGTTTTGAGCCGAAACTGAAACGGAATATCGACAAATGCTCGTCTATAGCAAAGTCTCTTATGCCTGCTTTGGAAAGGGTTTCAAACATGTATCAGCGATTAAAAAACTACTTTTTGAGTACTGAAAAATGTCTGTTACTAAAAAACTTTTTTGAAGATTCCACATCTAAACTGTGGCTTTATTTTTACACACTCAGTCAACAAGTTTTCATCAAGCTGTATTGAAACTTGAAGGTTAGACTACTACTACTCTTACCATAGAAATGGAGATATTTAATTGGGCTGATTTAAAAAAGGTTCCCGCATGAAAAATGACGTGTAAAAGTGTTATTTAATAACCAATTTGCAAAATAAAGATCATTTATCATGGGAAATTGTTCAAAAATTGTAGACATCTGAGAAAACCCAGTTACAAATTTCAGTTCTAACGGCGATGTTGATAATTAAGGAGAATATAAAAAAAACGTGCTAAGAATTTCATTCTTACTTAAAATCATCAACAGCTATATTAAAGCAAATTTGTTCATCTGATAAATATAAATATAGGTAGCTTAACTTTTCGGGTAAGTATATATATTTTTTTAATATGTAACTTTTAAGCTAACTGACTATGCCTAAATAAAACACTTAAATGAAGAGTTTTTTTTTCATTGACAACCTGTTAATTGACCTTAATAAATCAATGTCCCGTTTTGAGACAAAAAATAAATGGTCACGTTAGGTATTACACTCGCAAGCCAACCTATTTGAACAGCTTTCATTTTGAATGACGACTTGGTAACTACTAAGGTTCTAGTTAAGTATTTGTTCAATTTTACTTTTCCTTTAAACCTAATCTGTTCTATATAAATAAAAAAGTGTTTACTAAGAATGGATTTTTTTTTTCAGTTATAAACTGCAACTTCTTTACAAATTTCAAGTTACGTTTAATGTTTTTAAGTCAGTTCTTAGCAATTTGGGCTGTAGGAGATTGTAATTATATTTACAGTTTTCGGATTTATTCCTTTATGTGTGCTGTATCTTGCCAATTTTCATAATTCTAAGTTAACCGGAATTCTATATTTATATACATAAAAGTGAAATACCATTCACTGATTAATAACGAAATCTCAGAAACTGCAAGTAGTCGGGCTGTCAAATTTTGCATGGGGGTTTCTTTTAGTACGTAGATGTTCGCTAAGACGGGATTTTGCGAAATCCCCACGGGATCGGGATTTACACGGGAAAAACTTCCCACGCGAACCAAGTCGCGAGCAACTGCTAGTACTCTATATGTTTTGATTCCCATGTGAAATCGCAAAATATGCGACATAACGGTCATAATATATATTTTGATCGCGTTGACTTACATGTTTAATTTTGTTAAAAGAGACTGTTAACTCTCGTCGGTTCGCGTTAGGCCAACTTGTCACCTGATGGTAAGCGATGATTTGGTCGAAGATGAAACACACTTACCTATGAGAGGTAACCTATTCACTCTTGATTTAAAGACCTTCAGTTTCAACACAGTTTGAATATTCACAAATGTTTCGCGTTCCAGAGTAAAAAGGTCTAGACAGATGGGCGGGCGGGCAACGAAATGATCTGACAAGGGTTCTGTTATATCTTTTGAGGCACGGAACCCCGAATGAATGTTTGTATGATTTTGTCAATCGCCTTCATCAGGCAACCACCGACAAAATGTCACGCTATATGAGAGTATAGACAAGGCATCAGACCTCAATTTCCTATTAGCTAAAACAGCCACTGAAACTATGAAGTAACGTTAGGTAATCTGTGCTTAGATTGTACGATGTAGAAACACAGTAGGTACGTTGTGTTGGTTCGATATTATCTAGCGAGTTATAAAAGTGGATACAATGGAGATTGCTTGCTGCAGTAATAGGCACATTCACTTTAGTTCAGGTTTCAGCGGAGACGCGAGTAGGTACGAATACATCGGCGTGTACTTACGGTTTCTTTTTTAATAAACTTGACGTTGATTTTGAGTTTTTTTTAGATCATTTCAAAGTCTCTGTGATAATAATAATAATATTTATTGGCTCTTGTGCTAGTATAGACTATATTACAGAATCTTGTCCGTGCAATGGTATATGGCATACATGCCAACAAAAAGGAGATCGTTTTTATAATAAATTAAATTACTGTTCGTATGTGTGTATGCGAGAATGAGCCGATGTGGTGTATGTGCGTGTGTGTTTGGTGCTAGTGTTTGTGTGCGAGTTGAGTGAGAGAGTAGTTATTATTTCAGTAGATGCCTGTATCAGGGTAGTTACCTGTGAGTAGCCATTAGGGCTTTCATCCCGGGAATCTCAGTCTCGAAAATTTCGAGAGTCTCGACGATTTTTTAGTATTTTCGAGACTCGAGACTAACATTTTTACTTATGTTCACAAAAATAAATGATTGATTGATTCATTGATTTTCGGTCACGGGAATAACGAAACTTTTGAGACTTCAGTAACATAAAAACTGTATGCAATAATTTATTAAACCAACAGAAAATTTTTATTATGGACATGGCAATGGCAGCATGGTCGAGCATAGAGTAAAGCTTAGTATTATCTGTGGAGACTGAATACCTATTACAATATAGAATAATATAGAATAGAAATAATATAGAATAACCTTATTACATACAATAACACAGATTTTGTTTACATATTATAAATGTAAATTGCTGTGCCCGAAAGGGTCCATGTGAGCTACTATACTATATAAGTATATTAAGATATTGTTAACACATAATTATGATTGTAAAAAAGATTGAATTATGGAACTACTCTGATTAAATTGAAAGGGGTTCGAACTTTTTTGTATGAAGACTGGCATGTCGACCTACCGCCATTTTGTTTTCCTTTAGAAATCGTGGCGCATTCTAAAAGTGGCATGTATGTAACAAAAAATATCAGTAAAATGCTACCCCAAAATGTCACATTACCGAGATATTTGAAGGTAAACATCGACATATGACTACAACGACAATCATTAAAAGTAGACTTATTACGTGTCTATGAGCATCAGATTGTATCTAAATAATCGTTCCCAGGTTGATTATGATTACTAATGTTTATTGAAAGAGAGTAGGTACATTACACGCTACTAGGAGCACGAGAATACTACCTACTACAAATATTAGGTGAACAAATAAGTTTTGAGGGGTTTACAAAAGATGGCATAACTAGTACTACTACATCGCATCGGACTATCTTGAAACACGTATTCATGTTAAAACGTAACCATTTTCCTCACATAGTACGTTTTATTTCGTTGAAGTGTAAACGACACACATTTTTGTACTCCAACTATGTCAACTTTCGTGCCAATTAAACAACATTTGCGGGAAGCACTGCTTTTTTACTTCAACTTGAAGAAAAGTGCAGCTGAAGGGCATCGACTGCTAAGTGAAGCGTATGGAGAGCATGCTCCATCAACAAAAACATGCGAATATTGGTTCCGGCGTTTTAAAAGTGGTGACTTTAACATCAGTTACAAAGATCGCGAAGGGAGGCCAGTAAAGTTCGAAGACGCTGAGTTATAAGCATTACTGGACCAAGATTCATGCCAAACTCAAGAAGAACTTGCTGAAACCTTGGGAGTGACTCAACAAACGATTTCAAACCGTCTCAAGTCCATTTGGTATGGTGCAAAAAGAAGGACATTAGGTTCCGCATGAACTTAAGCCGAGAGACGTCGAACGCCGTTTTTTCACGTGCGAACAACTGCTGAAAAGGCAAAACCGGAGGGTTTTTTTCATCGTATAGTGACAGGAGACGAAAAGTGGATCCAGTAAGACAATCCAAAGCGCAGAAAATCGTGGGGTAAGCCCGGCCATGCCTCAAATTCAACGGCCAAACCGAGTATTCATGGCAAGAAGATAATGCTGTGCATCTGGAGGGATCAACTCGGAATTATCTACTATGAGCTACTTCAGCCTAACGAAACTATCACTGCGGAACATTATCAACAACAATTGATGCAATTGAGTCGAATATTAAAGCTTAAACGCCCCCAATATGCCAAAAGACATCATGACAAAGTGATCTTTCAGCACGACAATGCTCGGCCACATGTTGCTAAAGTTGTCAAGGAAACTTTGAAGGCACTGAACTGGGATATCCTACCTTATCCGCCGTATTCACCAGACATTGCTCCTTCGGACTACCCCTTGTTCCGGTCAATGCCTCATGCGCTGTCTGAGCAGCACTTCACTACTTACGAAGATGTGAAAAATTGGCTCGATTCTTGGATCGCCTCAAAAGATGAGGAATTGTGCTGCCTGAAAGATGGGCAAAGGTAATAGAAAGCGACGGGCAATATTTTGAATGATATACATTGTACCAGTTTTTCTCAAAAAAATTCAAAATTAAAAAAAAAAACACTTAAAACTTATTTGTACACCTAATAATTATTTATCTACTAAATCGCATCGCAATGTAACGCAGTCGACATGTTACTATCGCGAGGCGGATCATGTGACATGTTACTCAGCTTGAAAACGTTTTTATAATAAGCAGTAGTTAAACAAAAGGCAAAAGGTATGTCATTTACGGTAACATTTATTTATAACTGTAAGTATAATATCAAACATACGTGAATAATAATACTAAGATGTGACATTTTAAAAGATTTATAATATATCTAACACGTATCATAAATAGTACTATACTACATAATCCATAAATTCAGCAGGAGGTCAGATAGGGGTTCTTGATGCCGAACCTAATCCAAGTACCAAATAAAGACATGTATCAAAACATTTATTGTTCATTTTACAATACGGTGGGATGGATGAAAGACAGCCAACACGCGCATGTGGTATTCTTTGACAAGCGTTTTATTGCGATGCGATGCGATGTGATTTAGTAGGCGTATAATTAATTATAGTAGCGGTTTTGTCGTACTGCTAGATTAATAAGCTAAATACTAATAAGCGTATGGACGCGTAATGAGTCAATTTTTAATGATTTTCGTTGAAGTTATATGTCGATGTTTACTTTCAAACGTTTACGTGACACGGGTATCGTGTTACTGGACATTTTTGTTCCTCTAGATGGCATGATGGCATGATCGGTGCATGATGAAAGTATGGTATGCATGGGCATACCATACTTTCATCATACACCGCGATTAAAAAAAAAAACAAAATGGTGACGTCGACACGTCAGATAGGTTCTATTCCCTGTCATTGTGAAAGCGCGAAGCGGTACTAAGTAGTATCCCTCTAGCGTACAAGCAGAAAGAGCTTTTTCTAATGCGGGTTACTTTTGTAACAAAATTAGGGTTAAATGCCCTTTGTTTTTTACGTGCCCACTACAAACATGAAAAAAAAACTAACAAGTATTTTTTTTTTATGTTGCGTTTGTTTATGAAAGTAACTACTTGATTAAAATATCTTGATTCGACTCTCTAATTGCATAGCTTATAAATAAGAAACCTAGTTTTGAAATAGTCTCGAAAGTCTCGTTTTTACCGGGAATTTCGAGACCACACCTAGTCTCGTTTCTTTTGTCCCGGGACTCAGTAATGCATCGAGACTGAAAGCCCTAGTAGCCGTTGCTTTACCAAGGTGTTACATTTATTGTGTGTATCAAGCGTGAAGCAGTTATATAGAACTGGCGTCTTGCTAATGTAGTGTGTGATGTTACAAAGGTACAATTATTATTCTCATTTATCAATTCACCAACCACCATAACGATTCTGAATAAAATAACCACAATACGTACGTGCTCTATTTCTGTCTAAGATAATCCTATTCGTGAGAACGTTGGTGCGGCATCTAATCTTGCCAGGTGCGGCTGTAACACTAATAAATCTCGCACACGTACCTATATCTCAACACTACACCGGCGTCCTTCGCACCTAAATTCCTCAAGGCCAAGAACGTCACCCCTTAATCACCATCCCTGAATAACTAACACAATTTAGAGGAAACAACATCAAAACACTCCACAGGTCGCCAGCTTACCTCTCCATGCCAAAAACAGGTCAGAGTGAAAGAGACACACATACACCTTCACACGTGAGCGAAAAAGCCCGCGCATATTTATGACGGATACCACATAATCCCGGTGTTGTACAGAATACAAAATACAGGTCTAACAAGGGAGCTTTAAAAGTAATTAAAATGCTCCTGGAGATTATCTTTTTATACGAAATTGGTGTCTCTCGTTGGATTACAGAATGATCTAGTTCAGCTGAAACCCTTTTTACTTTAATTTTCTTGATGGTCTTTGCTTATTTCAGCTAAGAAGTGATTTACGGTGACAAGGTTGGACTTACTCGTACCTGCATACAAGAAAACTGGTAAATTAGACAGATAAGTGAGTGTTTTTCAATTTTTATAGGCATATTGTTGATAGTTATAACGCGTGGTATGCAGTACTGCTAAATAATCATAAAAGTAATTTTATTATATTTTTCAGGTCAGTCAGGCAGTTGGATGGTAGATAGCAATCTCCCATCCTTCCATGTTGGCTGTTGTTCTACGAAACGCTTCATAAAAGAGTTAAGTACAACTAAAATAACCAAAGCAGTTCGTCGGTTCCTTAAGTGCACTTTTGGCAGCAAACCCAGAAAATGAATCTTTACTCAAGCTTCCCAATTCAGTAATTAAAGAGTCTCGTTAAGTATTTTAAGTAATTAGTGTATTAAGAAAAAAAACGGACCTCAAATTAAGACATTGGTAACATCAACGTCTAAATTAAATCTAACAGAGGTTATTAATTAATCTTATGTAACATAATTAAACCCCGTGATTTTGATATGTCGCAGGGAGATGTTAGGGTTTTAATTCATCATTTCTTGGAACGTTCTTTTTTTATTTAGGGACTGCTTAGAGATGATACCATAAAGCGACCACATTGTCGTTGCTCAAGTTAGCCATATTGTTACTGTGCAAAAACATACAGTGAATACACAAAAGTATTTTTCAGATACGAACCAAAATCTTAAAAAAAAAATACATAAAAAACATGATAAAAAGGTTGGACTAAAATGCTCACTTTTTTGAGCTATAAGGTAAGTAGACATCCATGTTATTGTTACTATTGTTATAATTAAATATTTTTTCAAAATAGAGTATTTATTTTAAATCAATTAAAACTGCGATATGTCTCTCATATTTCAATATGAACAGGTGGTTCCACGGTAGGTACCTATTCTCTATATAAGCAGAGCCTCAAGGATAGGCTTGTGTTTGACCACCACCTCAGCTATCAGTAAGCCATGATGTGGTCGAAGATGAAACACGCCCACCTAGAAGTAACCTATCAGCTCTTGAATTAAGATCATTGCTGTTAGAAAACAGACTCTGGCAGGGAATTTTACTCCTTAGCTGTATGCACGATGAAAGTATTTCCAAAATGTTTTGTTTACCTGGGTTTACCACCATGTAACTATGGTACATCACTGGTCGTCTTGTAATCAGGTGATGGAAAACGGACTCCACCTAACGTGTTGTTACAAGTAAAATAATATTCAATGAGCACAACAAACGCATGATACTGTTATCCTTGTTTCTACTCGTATCGCAACTTTCGTACTTTCAGCAACTTTTATGTTCCCAAGGTGGTAAAAGGTGACTTTAGCATGTCACATGGCTTGAGTTGGGTGTGACCGCACCGACTCCATGTGGCAAGCGTCACGAAGTGCTACACTTTTGTTCAATTTCCCGAGTAATACATTAAGACCGGTGACGGCCGACTTTCACACCGTATAGGGTATATTTATTTTTTCGACTACACTATCGAAAAAAGATTAAGAAAATAATTATAGTGAGTCAAAATTTTGCGTTACGTAACGCCGTGCTCTTTAGTACTATGTGACGTCAACAGCCCCCAATCCTAAATTTTGATGGGTATTTACGGACTTTTTAATGTTTGTAAATTTTATTTAAATTCAAACGGCACAAATATTATGTACAATACTTATATTTTTTAAATCTATCTAACGGACCAAAGCGAGTTATCATTTTGAAACACAAGAAACTACATTATTGTATGAGTCGTATTATAAGAATGAAAGCGACATAACTCTAAATTTCTGTAACTTCTGATATTGATATAAACTGACGTTAACCGAGTAATAGGGGGCAAAATGACGGGTAGTAAAGCGAAAGCCTATGCATCGGTCACGGGACACATAAGTATAATATTTAAATTTCCTCAATATAGCATTTTAACAATTTCTTGTTCAACCACAAAAGTAGTAATGTTTGAGTTAGGCCACTTCACTCTAATAGTGTGAAGTGAGGAATGAAAACGTTCTACATTACATTACAAGTTACAGTTAGGACCCAATAAAAGTTTTTTCACAAACAGGAACATATTTCATGAATAGAATAAAATTTTATTACCAAAGTTTGTATATAAAATCTTTGAAACATTAATTGTAGATACAAAATCCGAATATAATTGAGATAATACTGAAACTGTTAACAAGTGGACCACTCCGTACATTTTAGTCATACCTATTAAACGTGTAATTAAGTATGGATTCATTGTGAAAGTGAATGATGTTTTGAAAAGAGTAACCGTGGAATTTGTTGCCGATTTCGATTTCAAATTGTGCACTAGCTTCTGACGTTTTATAAGTGATCCGGGCACTTTGGACTTTAAGCCTATGTGAAATAAAATATCTTGAAATTGGGTTTAGTGTTATGAAGAAAAGACTTCATCGTCATCATCTGCTTTGCCTTTGGATAAATTCATGCTACATTCTGCCTTTATTGGTACAATAAAAAAACACTTCAAGATGAAGCAACGCCTCCCGAGGTCAGTCCGTGGATGGGTGAACGTCTTAACATATCGAGTTAGCTCCGTGCCTCGGAAAGCACGTCAAGTCATGTCCGGGCTGTCATTTATACCTACATCTATAGCAGTCGTTACGAGTAGTCAGAAATCAGAAAATCTGACACCAGTCTTGCCAAGGAGTATCGAGTTACCCACCTACTGGGTCGTGGAGGACAGATAGACAGTCCCTCCGTGTAAGACACTAGTACTCATCTGCATCTAGTCAGAATAGAAGCCGACCCCCCCGACATAGTTCGAAAAAAGCACTAAAAGAATGAAAGAAAATTCGTTAATTGGTATTAAAAACCTAAACGCTAAACAAAATATAATAAACAAACAAAACGGTATCCAATTATCGCTAATTCAATTCATTTAATTTATTTTCAAATAATATGACAAAAAATAAGCGGATGATTATGAAAACATAAATCCACCAAGTCGTGTTTGAGTAAAGTTTGATTTCAAAAGTTGATTCAAACGTATGGTAAGTACATCCAGAAACACAGACGGAAAAACTTGATGCAAATTGAATATGGTTCGGTCGGCAATGTTCTCTCGGCATCCCATTCAATATGCACAAACAGACTTGTAAGCTTAGTCGACACTCGGGTAACTTCTCGCACACTTTCATACAACGCAACAACTGATTTTATTTTCCCATAGAAATATATTTGGTTTTAGACTTTATTAAATACCGTTAATAACTATTGTTTATTACCCACAAGTCTAAACGACAGTCTAAGGCCGGCCGCAAACGATCGGTTTCCGAATTAGGTTTCCTGATCAGGAATTCAGATCTTACTAATATTAAAAATGCAAAAGTAGAGAGGATGGATGGCTGTTTGTTAGTTTTTCACGCAAAAACTACTGTATGGATCTGAATGAAATTTATTAAGTAGATAGTTAAAATCCTGGATCACAGGATCAGGGTTAACGCGGGAAAACCCTCGCGGACAGAAACTAGTCGGTATATAAACTAATCAAATGTTTAGAAATTTTAATAGCTAAATAATGCTAATATCTTAATTATATGAACAAACAAAATATAGGTTTAAACTAAAAAATAGTATTACTTAAGTAATTAAAAAGCATGATACGGTGTGAGTGACGGCGCATCGTTAAAGATTTATTGTGACGGTATTAATAGCTCTTTTGAGCGACGCTCGGGGCTGCGAGCAGTGAGCTGTGTGGAGCTACCCGTGTCGCTGCTACTGCATTATACAGCTCTCTGGGGTACATTCAATTCATTCGTTTTTAGGCTTTAATCAATTTTCGAACGTTAAATACCGCTGAGAGGAAGGTAAGTAGTCCTTCTAATGAGTTGTTCCGTCAATATATATTCAAAAGCGTTTAAGCTGTGGCTGCTAGTAATTGAATATGTATTACTTTATAGAGTGCCAAGTATGTATTTCAAGATTATTTGAAATAACATTTAAATGTCTGTCTATATAAAAATCTGTGTTATCTCAAGTGCTTTCAATTGTTTATACGACACTATAAACACGAACAAACTTATTACATTTTGGTCTTTCTGTTTGTGCTGGTTAGTCCCTGGGACGGCTGAACCGATTTTGATGGTACTTTCACTGGAAGATATAGGAGGCTATGGGTAACAAATAGGCTTCATTTTTTATCTCGGAATTCCTACGTGTTCGGTATTTACGCCGGAAAACCTTGAGTGCGTACGAAGTGGTGGGCAAAGCTAGTAATAAATAAACTAAACTTTACGTAAATGCCCCCTACATTCGACTAATACTATAGGACAATGAAGCACTGTATAGAACCTTTGCCCACCACGCGAGGATATCACTATTCAAAATCTGTTTGCGCCACGTTCGGTTGCCACCGATAAATGTTTGTTTGAAAATATATAACTACACCTGCCTTGTCTAGTTTACATTTACGTGTATACATTGAAGTGTACATGACGTGAAAAATTGTTATTTATAACTTATTGCAAAATATGCTTAATTATTTTAATTATCATAAAACTGATGGTTTTACCTGCTACCTAAATCATCAGTTAATTCTATCCCTCGCGAATTAAACACTCGATTTGACTTCCATTCTATATATATAAATTAGCGTCATCTATTAAATCTTCCAGCACTGGCTGGAGTGGAAGGGAGTGTCAGATTACTGCTGACTAAATACCCACCCAGTTCCTTCACCTACCCTTGTATTCCGGAGCTGCAATCCTGTATCTTCACTAACTTATTTGTTTGGTTTTTTTTCAGTTATAAATCAAATGTTCATTGCATGTTGAGTTTCTGTTAATTTGAAAGTATTTTTGGTTTGTACAGTCTCTACTATTCTATCGTTTATTCGTATTCTGTCGTTCAATGCCATTTTTACTGACTGTGCGCAAGCAAAGACAGGCTTGTATATTATATAGTATACGATATGAAAAATATTACAAATTCCAACGTCAGCCTACAATATACAATCAGCCACTGATTCACCTATTCTCTCATCACCGCATTTGCATAGTAAGCACTTACGAATACAAGTTGAATGTAAATTTTTGGATAATTAACTTCAAGCTCCTGAACGTAAAAGGTAAAAACAAAGATCCATTTCGGCTAATTGAATGAGAGGAAATTACGTCATCTTGTTTAGTAATCACATCTGGCCTGGCGGGTTGCGTTGAGCACTGCCTTGAATATAAAAGGATTTATATTGCTTTGTCGACCGGCGAGCAGTGATGGTCCAGACTACGAATCACAACTGCTCAGTATGAGGTCTCGAGTTTCATTCCCAGGTCGAGCAAAACGGTCGTATTGGGTATTTCTCAGTCCAATCAGTATCACGGAGTTGGTAGTATGACAACCCCGCACCTCGGTTGGTCTTACTCCTGATCCCTCTCCAGTCGCGTCAGATCGCCGTCCCATCGGACTATAACACTAAAGTAACAGATATTGCGACTAACTTTCACATACTTGTGCATTATAATATAATCTCCTCTGTAGATAGATCTCCGCTGAGGCATGATTTACGAGTTGTAGGTTGCGGGTTGAAATCTAAGCAGGCACATTATTTTGTGTGATTGTCATCATCACCGTCCTAGGATCGAAAATCCGAAGATTTGCGACAACCGATGCGATTTCGACCGATTCCCTCTCATAGATACCTGTAGCCTAGCAGTGAGAACGTTATAGGCTGAGTATGTACCTACTTGAGGGCGTTTTGGGAGCAGCGGCGATTTAACGCGCGTGTACGGTAGTTTTTGGAAGCGCATGTAAGCACTGACGCGTTTATAAGCTCGTAAAAGAGCAAGAGACGGCTCCCCGCTACGCATGTCCTTTTCAAAGTGTATTAAACTGAACGGTTGGTCTTAATGCAACTATTGGTGAGACCCAACATATTTTTCTTCTTCTCGATCGACTTGTCGGTGAATTAGACATGTAAGGGTGTACGCCAAAATGATCGTGTACCTAGGCGCAGAAAAGAAACGCAACTCTAAAACTACCCTTTTTTCGGGGTTAAAATCATCAAAGGAATTCTTTCACTCTGGGTGGAGTGTAAGGCTGTGTCAGACTTCTACGGACCAAAAAGCAACGCTTCAGTTAACATTGTGTTCTGGGGCCGTGGTATTTTGTAAAAAAAATACCACAACCCAATCTAAAAGCGTCTATACCTTAGGGCGCTTTTGGATTGGGTTGCGGGATTTTTTTTTTCATTACGTTTCTAACCAATAAACCGTTTCGTAATCTAACCAAAAAGAACTAAGTCTACTCTAGTCGACGGAAGATGCTGTGCTGGATCTTACGCAATTTGTAGCAAGAAAACTTGACAATGGGGAAAAGTGTTTAGGTATATTTCTTGATCTGTCGAAGGCTTTTGACACAGTTTCTGTTCCCAAACTTATCTCGAAGCTGGAGTTGTTGGGTGTACGTGGCATTGCACTCAACATCTTCAAAGATTACCTCAAGGATCGCTCCCAGCAAGTCAAAATAGATTCGTACCTCAGCAAAAAGGAATTTGTGACTTACGGTGTGCCCCAGGGTAGCATATTAGGTCCGACATTCTTCCTGATCTATGTCAATGAACTTTGCAGAATGATTCTCCCAAACTGTAAGATCTACGCATACGCGGACGATACTGCGATCATTATCTACGGACCAACTTGGGAGGCGGTTAAAATAAAGGCAGAAAAAGCCCTTCGTAGTATAATGAACTGGTTCCACCAAAATCTGCTCACACTAAACGTTGACAAATCTTGTTACGTTACTTTCGCAATTCGTCGAAATACCAAACCATCGCATGACTTTACCATAACGGCTCACTCTTGCATAAACTCAACATCATGTTCATGCCCAAAATTAGCTAGAAAAGACTGTGTGAAGTATCTAGGTTTGCAAATAGATGACGGCCTAAGATGGGATAAACAGCTTGAAATGATTACAAGCAGAACAACGCGTCTTATCTATGTTTTTAAATCCCTTAGAGAATCGGCTGACATAGGCATTCTAAAAATGGTTTACTTTGCGCTGTGCCAGTCGATTATTGGATATTGCATCACTGCATGGGGTGGTGCATTTAAAACAAATCTGCTGAGGGCAGAGCGGGCTCAACGAGCCGTACTGAAAGTAATGTTAAAGAAACCGTACAGATATCCAACCAAACAACTGTACAACGAATGTAAGGTATTAACTGTAAGACAGCTGTTTATCTTGCAGTCTGTCCTCAGAACACACCGGGCCATGCCCAGATCCAACCCGGAAAAACGCAGGAACACTCCGCCAGGTATTAGACATAAAACCTCATTTGCGAAACACCAGTTTTACGTCATTGGTACACACATATACAATAAACTACACAAAAAACTAAACTTACTTGATTTAAACAGGCACACGCTAAAACATAAAATCACTCAATGGTTATTGCAGCAGGATTACCTCACAACAGAGAATCTCCTAACATATATCTCGTAATATTTCACTAAAAAACTACATTATAACTATATAATCGCTACATCAATTAACATAATCACACACTTGCATCATCACACACATACACACATCATCACACACACACACACAACATTCTCGCATACGTCTACAGAAAGATACTTTGTTTATGTACTTATTTCATAATAACTTTTGTGTATAAAATCAACACAGTGTTCACTTGTGCATAATACTGTTTTTAAAATGTAAATGGCTGAACCCTATCTCTTAAGATACAGGCCTGACCTAGTTTAAGAGATAGAGTATAAAACTGTGCTTAAAGCGTAACAAATTGTTACATGCTATATGCTATACGTAATGTCAAATATAGAAAGTGCAATGTGTTATCCTGTTTTATGAAATAAATATTTTTATTCCATTTATTTAATATATGAACATATAAATTACATTTTTAAATATTAATATAAAAAATAAAAACATTTAAAAATATAAAAAATAGTAGCCCACCGGTATCGGGAACAGGGTCCAAGCTACCGGTGGTCAGGGATCCATAGAGAGGAACCTCCTCACAATACGCGCCGTTTCCAGGAGTACTGCTTTCTGGATCAAGCCCTTGATCCAGCTGCCCAACGAGAGCCTCCTTAGATGTTGGTCGAGGCTCTTGGCTATTATACCATTGGCTGTGACGACTATCGGCACAATGATTGCTGTCTCCACATCCCACATGTCGACAACCTCGCGTGCCAGGTCAAGATACTTATTTTTTTTATCTATCTCAGCTTTCACGAGGTTCTCGTCATGGGGGACTGCTATATCAACAATCATTGTGCGACGCTCTAATCGGTCTATCACCACTATGTCAGGCTTATTGGCAACAATAGTCCTGTCAGTGATGATAGACCGATCCCAGTACAGTGTAATATTGCCATTATCGAGAACTGGGTCGGGCACATACCTATAGTATGGTACTTCTGATTCCACAAGATTGTATTTAAGAGCAAGTTGCTGGTGAATAATCCTGGCTACGAGGTTGTGTCTATGCAAATATTCTCCGTTAGCCAGACGAGAACAACCGGAGATAATGTGACGAATGGATTCTCCCGGTTTGTGACATGCCCGACATATGTCTACCGTACCATCCTTCACAATATATTTCCGATAGTTATTCGTCATCATAACTTCGTCCATAATCGCACAGACAAAACCTTCGGTTTCCCCGAAGAGGTCACCAAAACGTAGCCAGGCTACGGACGCTAATAAATCTACTTCAGACCCATGAAGGGCTCGGTAATAGCGTCCGTGAAGCTCCTTGCTCTGCCATACTTCTCTGCGGTCACTAGTATCTAATACTACAGGTTTGCGCCAATTCTCGTTACCTAAGGAGAGCGGGGTGAGGCCTTTGTCCACCGTTACCACATCCCGATGCATACCCACGTCAGCTTTTAGGAAATATTCCCTAAGGCTGCATACCTCGCGGTTATGCAGGGTCTTTGTATTTAAAAAACCACGACCACCGCATTTCCGGGGGATATACAGCCTCATCACCGATGAACGTGGGTGATGCATCCGATTTGCAGTCAGCGTTGTGCGGACCCGCCTATCCAAGGCGTCAAGTTCAGTCTGAGTCCATTTGAGTATGCCAAAAGAATACATCAATACTGGCATAACCCAACCATTGAAGGCACGCACCTTGTTTCCGCCTGATAGAAGACTATTCAGTACTTTATTCAGACGGCCAAAGAAGCGTTCCTTCAATGACTGTTTAACATAAGCAGTATTGATGCCTAGTGCTTCTGACATACCCAAATACTTGTAAGTTTCAGTTGATCCGAGGGATCTTAGGTGTATGGGATCCGAGAGTTGAGTTCCCACGGATTCCATAATCTCTCCTCGCTTTACATGCATGACCGCACACTTGTCCACCCCAAATTCCATTCCGATGGCGCTACTGAAAGTTTCTGTTACCTTCAGTAGCTCCATCAGTTGCAATTTGCTGGTGGCAAAGATTTTCAAATCATCCATGTAAAGCAAGTGTGATATGACCTGACCACCTCTTCTCAACCGGTAACCTAGCCCCGAACCCTCCAGCAATGTACTGAGAGGGTTGAGAGCCAGACAAAACCACAGAGGGCTCAGACTGTCGCCTTGAAATATGCCACGCTCAATCCTAATCGGTTCGCTGTTTTCCTGGATCTGTCGACATCCCGGGTAGCAGAGGACCGTCTTCCATTGCCCCATACATGACTCAAGGAAAGTGCGGAGTATTGGATCTATTTTATACAACACCAACACCTTCTTGAGCCATGTATGTGGAACAGAATCATAGGCCTTCTTATAATCTATCCAACATGTCGACAAATCTCTTCGGAAACGACGAACCTGTTGGTTTATGGCAATATCAATGAGGAGCAGCTCCTTGGTACCACGAGACCCGTTCCTACATCCATTCTGAGAAACAGACATAATTGAATTTACATCAATATGATTATTAATTATAGTTCTCAGGATGGACGTAAGAACTTTATAGACCGTCGGAAGGCACGTGATCGGTCTATAATTTTTAGGTTCCGTAGTACTGCCTGATTTATGGAGCAGGTGGGTTATTCCTGTAGTTAAGAATTGGGGTAGGGATCCTGACTCTAGGGCAGACTGGAACTGAAATGCCAAGCGAGCGTGCGATCTTTGGAACCATTTAAGCCAAAAATTGTGCAGCCCGTCCGGTCCTGGGGATTTCCAGTTAGATAACGGACGGACTGCACGGGTTACATCTTGGGGGCTGATCGTGATTGCCCCCATTTCTGGTAAAAGATCGCACGTGCGCCTGATTTCCCGCATCCAGTCACCCTCAGTGTGACTGACAGGAGCTGACCAGATGCTGCGCCAGAACGAACACATGGCGTCATCATCCGGTAAGCACGTATCAGTCACACCTTGGTCAGGTCGCTCCCAGGTCCTATAAACCCACCTTTCATTGGTTTGGAATGTGCGATTCTGAGTGTATCGCTCCACCCGCCGCTTATATCTGCGAATTCTATTTGCCCACGCATAGACTTTCTGCTTCAGGAAGTCGATGCGCTCTGTGACGCAGGTCAGATAATCCCGAGGACTTATATCAGTCCCCGCGAACGCCCGCCTCACAAAGCGCATCACTCTAGGGCGAGTGTTGCCCTGTCTGAAGCAGATAAGTTTGCCAATGAGTGCTCTAGCCCCAGCGATACGACGTTCGATCCTGCACTGCCAAGCTGGTACAGCTGGTCGAATAGCACTGTTAGTCTTTGGAAACTTGACATGAGCTACCCGACATGCTGCAACAGCGGCACAGTACAGGATCGAATGGGTATCGGTGAGGTCTTCGCTATTGTCAAAATAATTTGACAACAGTGAATCTAGAGCACACACTAGCGCCCTATTTTTCTTATGCATGGGCAAACGAGGCAGACGAGGTCTCAGCTCGGGTGGTGTGGAGCGATACTCCCGTAATGCACACTCCAAAGCACTCCTCAATCGTTCACTGCACTGGGTACTCACGCATGTAGCCCGGTCCTCATCATCTTCACCGACGTGGTCGGGTCGCGGTGAAATACTAGGTTGTAGTTGCACCGCAGCCTGTGGTGAAGCAGATGAGACACGACTGCACCGTGATTCGAGGCGTAGTCTATCAAGTACGACGTCATCCAACATACGGTTACGCTGGATGACCCGCACCTGATCCGACAGTCGTTGAGCCGAAACGTTGAGAGCTGGTTCAAGTACCTGAAACAGAGAGAGCATCCGACCACGGTACGCAGTCAGGTTAGTTCCCCCCTCTGTAGCCCCAAAGTATGAGCGCATGACATTTTCATTGATGGAATTTGTCCATCGCATGCGCTGCACACTTCCACCGGCAGCGGGGACCCTATCAGAGGCCGGAGGGCCTCGAAGTCCGAAGCTGGCCGGAGGGCGGCCTCTTCCTCGCCGACGCGCAGGTGGTGGTGTCGTCGGCGGCGAGAAGTATTCGTCGCTCGAGCTCGACGCAACTGCAGCGGCCGGAGTCTCTTCACTCACGGCTGGAGCTGGTCCCGGCGGCTGCGAGGCGGAGCTGAGCGACGATTCCGCAGGTCTTGGTTGTGTGTTCAGAATCAATCTTGCCCGGTTCCTTGTCAACATTTTGATTTTTCCATTTAAAGTTTTTTGTATTTATTCTTCTATTTATTCATGTACTTCATTGATGTACTTATAGATTTTTTTTTCACTATTTTTGTTTTGTTGAACATGATAATTGCTGTTTGTATGGCTATTTAATTTATAAATTATATTGAAAAATTCGGAGGAAAAATTTTTTGACATGTTCTTTGACAACCGGGCCACAGATTATTTTTATTTTATTAATATTTTTATTATTATTATTTTATTATTATTACTAACCCGCAATATAATTCAGTGGTCACTACTAAGAGGCCCCACGTGAGCTCGTTAGCGCGCTAACAAATCTATCAGCTAGCCTAATCATAACGAGCCATGTGCGATCACAGCCTATGATATATCCAACTATTATTGAACATTATCGAACTATCGATTCGAACCAAGCTGTTGACTGAAACTTACTGTCACTGCTTACATAGATGTTAACGTCTCGTCACAATTTTGACAGTCGATCCTAATCCTAGCCTCATTCAGATAGATTAATAGGTAGAATATAAGTACTTTATTGTTAATCTAAATTTAAACAGCTTTTTACAGTATTGCTTAATTTATGGTATTCAGCCTAGTACATTCGATTCCATAATGTTGGAATCATTATGAAATCGAATCGTGACCAACAAACCTAATGATGCTTGAGCCCGAGCCTGTACGTGAAAACTATCTCAGAGTTGCTCCCAACAGCCACAAAACGACGGGACGGTCCCAATCGTAACTTGCAAGTTGCAGCCACATACACATCTGATAATATATACATACTAGCCTTTTTGGCCAAACTATCTGTTATGTGGGTACCTAAACACTTATTATGTGTAACGTATGTAGGTAGTCTAAGTAACGCGTAAGCGCCAGTCTAATATACGAACTTGAACGTACCGGTTGCATTATTATTATATCGTCACCCGTCGTCCTGAACAAAAGATAGTGTTGTGTACGCCCCCCCCCCCCCCCCGTACACAACAATATCTTTTGTTCAGGACTTCAGACATATTTATGAAAACGTCGTAAAATTATGTGAAGCTAGAACCTTTTCTGCTCATTTTATAGGAGAGTGTGTGCCTTATGGCTCAATCAACAGCAGTGCCGATGCGGCACGAGAGCCAATATTTATACGTTTTCACTCACATAAAAGTGTTGCAGACTTTCAATCAACATGGTTTTTAGACGGACTTTTATTCAACAGTGAACGCCAAAGAAAAAGTGCTATTGAGTTTTCTATAAGAATTTTCTCAGTAGTAGCCTGAAGTTTAAAAGTTGTCGGTGAGAGACTTCCGAACCTCGGACAGCACGTGAAGTCGTTGGCGGCGGCTGTCAGTTGGACATCTGTGACAGTCGTTACGGGTAGTCAGAAGCCAGAATATCTGGAACTTGTAGCCAAAGGGTCTCGTTATGATAGTCAGTCGCTCCATGTACAACACTAATACTCAGCGGCGTCCAGTTTGACTGAACTCCGCGGTTTCTCCCAACATACAAATTTGCAAAAAGGCTAAGCAGATGATGAGTAACATTTCGCCAAACCTCTACAGAAACATAAAAAACGATGTTAAACTAAAGTTACGGTGTTCTCATAAATATTAGCGAAAGTGAAATGGTAATGAATCTTATCTACTTAGAATTGCAAATGAGCTCGTTAATACAGAATTAAGTATATTGTAGTATCTATACTAATCTATACTAATATTATAAAGCTGAAGAGTTTGTTTGTTGGTTTGTTTGTTTGTTTGCTTGAACGCGCTAATCTCAGGAACTACCGTTCTGATTTGAAAAATTCTTTCAGTGTTAGATAGCCCATTTATCGAGGAAGGCTATAGGCTATATATCATCACGCTAACACCAATAGGAGCGGAGCAGTAATGAAGAATGTTTCAAAATCGTGGGATTTTTTTTTCCACGGGGACGAAGTCGCGGGCGGAAGCTAGTAATAATATATAGGCCACTTTACCGATATCGGTAACGGCGGCCTCCAACTGTCCAGACCGAATATGGTTTTAAATTTCATTTTAATACGGCAAAATGTGGTGCTCGTAGCTAAATAATAACAGACGTACGGGTCGATCATCACGGTTAAGCAACACATATCGAGGTCACTCCGTGGATGTCACCCACACAGCTAATCCTCCGCGCCTCGGAAACACGTTAACCAGTTGTCCCGCCTGTCATTTGCACATCTTTACCAGGCGTTACACACAGAAAGTCTGACTATGGTCTTACCAAGAGTTCTCGTGTTACCCAGCCACTGAGTTGTGGAAGTCAGAAGGCATTGTTCCATGTAAAGCTCAGCCGCGTCCAGTCAGACTGAAGGCCCACCAACACATAATTGGGAAAAGGTTAAGGAAGTGATTATTATAATACTTTAAGGTAAAAAACCAGATATTTATATTGTATAAATAAAATACTGGCAATGTGCGTAGAATTCAAGTTATAAGCAATCTTGTTAACTCCTCCTACTAAGTTAAATATGCTCGTGTCTGGAGTGGGTTCACGGAAATAGTGTAATGGGTGGGGTTCGAACCCGTGACCTCTCGATCACAAGTCCGGAAACCTGAGACATTAGGTTATTGTTTTAGTACAAGCGTATAACATTACCAATAAACTGCTACTAGATCTTGTGCAACAAGGCGCAAACACGGAATGTACTTTAGGCGACCACTTAGCGCAACAAACATCAAATCAGTAGTATGGCAACACCGAACGGTTCCGGTGTTTAATGCGCTAATCCATACGCTCGGCACATTTAGTCAACTGGCCAGGCTACGAATTTCCATCGAATATTCCTAACATTGTCCTGGGATAACAGATAAATACAGTGATTTCGATTGTATTGTTCTTGCGGCTTGTTGCGATGGGTTTCATTGTTTTGGTTCATTTGAACATTACGCAGTAAATTGTCCTACGCTTTGCAAACTTATTAACAGCAGACAAAACTACATTACCCTGTAGTGTCCCACACATAGATAAAATAAATAAGTATTTTTGATTTCTGTGGTCCCACAGCTGATCAAAGGTCTCCCTTCATTTCATCCAGTGGTCACGATTCTGCACCTCATCCTTCCAATTCTTAAGGAAGCTATCCAGGGCGTTCCGCCATCTCCTTCGTGGTCTGCCGCAGCCTCGTGTTGCAGTCCTGTCTTACGAGACTACAGTTTATTATATTATATTTATATATGCGGCAGACATGTTTTGCCTAGTCCCATTTAAGTTGGGCAGCCTTTTGAGCCACGTTGACTATTTGCTGTCTGGAGCACGGCATGCTGTTACAAACGCGATCTGTTAGTTTAACACATAGCATACTGCGCTCTGTAGCACGTTGACAAACCTTGAGTTTCAACTTTTGGATGGTAGTCAAAGTTATGTAAAGATACTTCTATGCTAATATTATAAAGAGGTATAATACGTTTGTATGTAAGGGTAATCTCCGGAACAAATGATACAATTCTAAAATGTTTTCTTTGGTAGTAAGTTGCATTATTGGTGAGTGTCATAGGCTGTAAAATAATATATTAGATCATGTTTTGCATTTAATCCTGATTCAAATCGCCGTTTACAACATAATTATCATTAAAATAAATAGGTATCTTAGACGATATCTGAGAGTTAAAATGCGGGAGTAGAGTGGCCGTAGTCCATAGGTAGATCTAGTACTCGTATTTCAAATATTATTTTTGTATAAAAAATAAATAATACAAAATAAAATTATTCTAATATTATTAATCGCATCATTTTCATTGCACCCGTGCGAAGCCTGCACGGGTCACTAGTATTATCAGTAACTAGTACTCACGCGGGGCTTCGCTCCCGTGGATTCTATCACGATAAAAACATAACTCTCCTTTTTTGCAGTCGCGTAAAAAGTAGCCTATAACTTTCTTCAAGCTTCAAGCTACTTCCATACCAAATTGCATCCAAATCCACCCAGTACTTTCAAAGATTAGCGCGTTCAAGCAAACAAACAAACACAAACTTTTCCGCTTTATAATATTAGTATAGATTGTTATTCGTTATGTTCTCAAAAACCAATCGTCAGCAAAAGATTGAGATAAAGATTTTCATTTTAACCCCTACAAAACTACATAAAATTAAATCGTAGCTCCACTAACAGTGCTTTTTTTTTCTTATTTTAACTTGGTAAAATTATCAAATAAGTCCTCCCACTCCGGGCAGGGTGGGAGGGACTGTCAGACTTTTACTGACTAAAATCCACGGTGTTCCTTCAATAACCCTTTACATACCGGAGCCACGGTAACGGGATGAGTCCCACGACCCCGGCGGGCTTCGGCCCTCTGCAGAGGGGGCCTCGTCATGTTGCTGACACTGTTTGAGGCGCGCGTGGAACACGACGCGCCGTCGACCCGGGCATGGTCCATGGTCGGACAGCGAGTTGCCCTTTACTCGCTGTCCGCATGCCCGCGCCTACGGTGGCCGGAGATCGTCGGCCGACGTCCGACGCCGTGGGCGTCTACCACTGCGGCTGGGCTGGAGGGAGGACGCCATCCTCTCCCTCACGCGGCCCGCCTCCTCCTTCGGAAGCATGACTGCTTCGCAGAAGGAGGCGACCGCTTCCCACTCCCTCTCGCCCCGCAGCATGGCCTCGACCAAGGCCGGGCGCGAGAAGTCTCCGCCTATTGTCGCCGTGAGGACACGTCGGTGCTCTGCCCAAGCTGGGCAGTCCTGCACCGTGTGCTCGACTGTGTCCTCAGGGCGACCCTCGCAGTGGTGACACCCAGGCGTCTCTTCCTTACCCATCAGACACAGGTACCTCCCGAAACTTCCGTGTCCGGTGAGGACCTGCGTCATGCGGTAGGTCAGGACGCCGTGACGCCGATCTAGCCACTCCTCAAAGAGGGGTCTTACCGCCGCAATTGCGGCGTGCCCGGCCGTCGGTTGCGACAGTCGTTCCCTCCATACTACCCTGAGATCGCGCCGGAGCTCTTCCCGCCGCGCCTCGACTTCTCGAGCGCGCCATTCATAGACGCGCTGGAGGGCAGTCGCCTCAGGATCCCAGGGCAGCAATCCGGCAAGGAGGTTGGCTGACTCGCCGGCGATCGTGCGGTATCCCCGGATCATTCGGATAGCCATGACCCTCTGGCATGCGACCAACTTTCGTGGTCGCGTCCGGATGCACAGGGCCCACACTGGGGACCCGTAGAGGGCCATGGACCGCACGACGCCGGCGTACAGCCTTCGGCAGGAGGCGTTTGGCCCGCTGAAATTAGGCAGGAGTCGCCTGAAGGCGGCTGCTGCCCGGTTCAGCTTTGGGGCCAAACTCAGGAAGTGCTCCCTGAAGTTCCACCGGCTGTCGAGGACGAGTCCCAGGCACTTCATCGTCCTCCCGACGCCGATGCGAACCCCCTCCACCGTTATGTGGGACTCGGACCGTGGCGCGTTCCGACCGCCATGAAAGCACATGGCCTCGGTCTTGTGCAGCGCCACGTCGAGTCCCAACTGCCGGATCCTATGAACGACTGTCGCAACCGCTTGCGTCGCCAGGTCGGCCGCCGCCTGGTGCGACTCTCCCTGCGCCAGGACGAGCGTGTCGTCAGCGTAACATACTACGCTGACGCCGTCAGGGAGGTCGCCGCGACCACAGGGGCGGCCCCAAGACCGATCCCTGTGGGACACCGCACGGCATCTCTCACCGGTTCCACTCTCCCCGGTGACCGGGGTAGATGACGGCTCTGTCCGTCAGGTAGTCCTCGACTATGCGACGGAGGTAGGTCGGCACCCGGTGATGCCGGAGTGCCTCCCTGATGCAACTCCAGGGCAGGGTATTAAAGGCGTTGGTGATGTCCAAAGACACCGCCAAGACGACCCTGCCCCGGGATACCGCGTCCCCCGTCGTGAGGGCTCTCACGCGCATGATGGCATCCACCGTCGAGCGCCCCCTGCGGAAGCCAAACTGGCACTCCGCAAGATCCGGGCCCACCCGATTCAGGTGCCCGAAGAGGTGGTCTGCAATTACTCTTTCCAAGAGCTTGCCCGCCTCGTCGAGCAGCACGATGGGCCGGAATGCGGACGGAGAGTCCGCAGGGCGCCCGGCTTTCTGGATCAGGACCAGCTTTCCCGTCTTCCAGCGAAGCGGAAACTGGCCCCTCTCCAGGCATGCGCTAAAGAGCCCCCCTAGTCGAGGCCCGAGAGTCGCCGAGGCCAGGACCCAGGCTTTCCCTGGCAAGCCGTCGGGTCCTGGGGCGGTATTTTTGGCCTTGAGCCGTTGTACCGCCACTCTCAAGTCTACCTCGGTCACCTCTGGAGCGTCGTAGACGTCGTCGTCGCTGTGGTCCGCGTTTGCGCCAGCTTCAGGTTCCGTCGGAGACGGAGCCATGGGCGGGGGAGCGTGCTCCCATTGCGATGGGAACAGGGCGCTCACCACGTCCTCCAAGAACTGAGGCTGGAGACTCTGCGTCAACGGGGGAGCCCAGGGGTGGAGCTTCTCTTGCACCCACTTGTAGGGGCGGCCCCATGGGTCCCCGTCCAGAGTCGCCAGCATCTCCTCCCGGGTCAGTTCCTTGGCCTGCCAGATCTCATCTCGGAGGACGGCCTTCGCTGCCCTGTAGCCCTCGTACAGCTCCGCCTCTACAGTCGCCGCATCCGAAGGTCGGGTGCGGCGCCTGCGGAACCTGGTGTACCGGTGTCGCGCCGCAACGCACGCTTCGCGCAGCGCTGCTAGCTCGCTCGACCACCAGTACAGCTGACGCCGGGCGCGTCCTTGCCGGACCCGGGGCATGGCCACGTCGCAGATCTCCGACATGGCCTCCCGGAACCACTCCGCCTCGTCGTTTATGTCAGCAGGCCTGTCCGGGGGTGACTCCCAGGCCTGCACGATCGAGGCTTCCAGGAATAGCTCCCGGTCCATCTGCTTCAGCGCCCATCGCGGACCACTCAGGTCCCGTCGGACCGGTGCGTCTGGGGTCTGGGCGGAGACGTCGAACCGGATATACCGGTGGTCGGAATAGGTCTCCACCTCCTCCACAACGCGCCAGTCGGTGACGCGCGGTGACAGGCTGGGGGTGGCGAACGTAACGTCCACCACCGACTCGCCCGTAAACCGCACGCACGTGGGGACAGAATCCCGGTTCTCGATCACCAGGCCCTGCGCACAGGCCCAGTGCTCGAGCATCCTGCCCAGCCCATGGTCCGTAGACCGGGAACCCCAAGCCGGACTTTTGGCGTTGAAGTCCCCGAGGACGAGGGCGGGGAGGGAACCGAGGGCGACGACGACGTCTCCCAGCTCCATTAGGGAGTTCTGGAACTCGGCGAGAGTTCGGTTCGGGGAGAAATAAACGCCTACCACAGCGATCTCCCCGAACCGTGCTGCGACGATCCCACGCCCTCTCTTGACGCGATCGAGGGGCGGGGTACCGGCGGCGGCCGACGAAACGAGGGTCACCGAGCCGGCCAAGTCCGCCACCCAGTCATTCCTGGGCAGGACAAAATACGGCTCGGCGACCACGGCGACGTTGATCAACCACTGCGCCATGCTCTGGAGCAAAAGTTCCTGAGCAGCGGCGCAGTGCACTTCACGGTTACGTCTAAAGATTAGACGCAAACCGGAAGTGAACCTTTCCTCCCCCTTGACCCGATCTCTGAGACCGGGCCCCGCGCCGTCTAGAAGCTCGAGCTAGCTGCTCGATCCTCCAGGCGGCGCGCCTTTCCCCCGGTGTGTCCCTCTTGGTCTGGTTTCTCCCTCTGGGCCCGTCCGGCATGAGTGCCTATACCGGCATGGCCCCAGAGATCATCGAAACACGCAAGCCCCACCACGATGACAACGTGGGGACACAGTTGTTGGGGCCACTAACAGTGCTAACACAACACTTGTACAACCGTCGCTGTCCCCAAATACCCTTCTGTCTGCAGACCTCCAAATTCTCAAAGATATAGTGTTATCGTCGCAATAGAAACTATTCCGAGGCAGTAATGGTTGGGTTTTGTATGCGATCATTGTTTGCCGTCTATATATTACTAATGTAACGACCTACCGATACTACGGCTATGAATTAATGGCGTTTGGAAACTGTTTAGATCGTATTGAATATATAAATGGCAGGCGGAGTGGGGTGTGTCGGCTAGTGTAGGGGCGAGTGGGCAGCGTTTAGTGTGCTTACCGAGAATATTTTTATGAACACGCTTTGATGATAAAGTTGTATGGTCTCACGGGTTAAGGGTTTTCTGTAAAATATACTAAAATTCTATAGGGATAAGAGAGCTTTTAGAAAGGATCCGACTAGCATAGTAGAAAGTGACCTAAGTCTAGTCTAGCTGCTGAATTCATGCAACTTCTAATTTTGATATATCTGACCTGACTGACTGACCTTTAATACTAAATTCTATTACCGGAAAACAAAACGATCGGCAATGCATGGCGCATTGCCGATCGCACAAATGTTTTGGGAGTACTTTCTTTGTGCGTACATCTAACGAATGGCATTCCCTGTCAGAGTCTATTTTTCATGATAGCTATAACCTTGGGTAATTAAATCTAGGTTGAATAGGTTATTTCGAGGCAAGCGTGCTCCATCTTCACCACATCATCGCTTACTATCAGGTGAGATAGTGCTCAATCGCAAGCCAATCAACTATACAACGTGTAATTTAAAGGGTATATACATACCAAGTGCACGGCTTCTTTGGATGATATCAAACGATATAGCAAGGTATTTGTAATCCTATGTCTACATGTGTGGAACTTATTATAAATTTCAATACATTGATACCAGAGACCGAATATTTCAAATTAAGAAGAACGAAGAGGATTATCGTTTTATTAGCAAGTGACGTGGAAAGTGATGACCCTCATAGTGCTCTGCACGTTGTATATATACGTGTAATGGAAACCCCATATCTATCCAAAGGGACTGAAGACAACATCTGGTATGGAGTCTCTATGCAAAGTTTCAGCTCAAAATAAGTGACTCAAAGAATTGATACCAAATTATTGGTTTCATATATTTCTTGAATACCAATCATAACAAACGTGTCACAGCACTACGAGGGTCAATAACTTTCCACGTCACTTGCCAATAACACGATAATTCTTTTCGTTCTTCTTAAATTGAATAATTCGGTCTCTGGTATTGTGTATTGGAATTTGTAATAAGTTCTACACACGTAGACTTAGGATTACAAAACCCTTGCCATGTCATTTGTTATCATCCTAAGAAGCCATGCACCTGGTATGTATATACCCTTTAAATTACACGTTGTATATAAAGAATACATTTCCTCAAATATAAACATTTTTGAGTTCGGCCACTTCCTTTCTAAGCGACATTTTAATACAAACACGTTGGTCTATTGTGAGGAACCCTGAGTTATTAACTAAGCAGAATGACCTCCTTTAACTGTCGAGTACCAGGGTTGAAACAAACCCACCCTACTACCTTCACCCTCGTGTCAATCATACCTCGATCAGTTGCCAAGAGCGATTGTTTCCCGAGATCATTGAAGTAGTCTGCAAGCTCTCAATTACGACTTCTTGCTTGTATCATGAAAGTGGGCCAACAAACTCTTTACTTAATATCTAAGAAAGGACAGAGCCTCGTAGCTTCGTAATAGAAATAGGACTGATCACTGGATGCCATGCCAAGTAATTAAGTGGGCTGATTTAATAGAATTGGATTAGAGAAGTGTAGTGAACGATTGTCTTCGGACCCTGTTGTTGTTCTTCTTAATGAGGGCGATTTGAGAGGTCAGATTCGGAGGGTATTTTCAAGGGTGACGGGATTTTCATAGAGTAATATCGGATTGTGTGTAGGTAAGTCTAGAGGCGTACCTACTATTAACCCGAGCTGAGTTAAAAATAGGCATTTGATGTTTTTAGTATTTCTATACCTTTATTTTTGAGAAATTTGGTATTCTAAAAGGATTGTTACGTTTTTAACTTACTTCTCTTTTCAACAAAGGTAGATATACTCTTTATTGTACACCATACTAGAATCAAATATCTATTTCAGATAACGTTTCGATGTTTTTGGCAAAGAAGAGAATGATTCGTTTAAACATTTCTGTTACTATCCGTATTTTATTTAACATCAAGCTTAAATTTATGTATAAGATTGAATAATATGTCATGCCTCTTATCAATAAATAAAAAGTACTCTGCATACATTTTTAAATGAAACACGTAAATTAAGTGTTAAGTTATAAAGCTGTCGGGCACGCCGCAATTGCGGCGGTAAGACCCCTCTTTGAGGAGTGGCTAGATCGGCGTCACGGCGTCCTGACCTACCGCATGACGCAGGTCCTCACCGGACACGGAAGTTTCGGGAGGTACCTGTGTCTGATGGGTAAGGAAGAGACGCCTGGGTGTCACCACTGCGAGGGTCGCCCTGAGGACACAGTCGAGCACACGGTGCAGGACTGCCCAGCTTGGGCAGAGCACCGACGTGGCCTCACGGCGACAATAGGCGGAGACCTCTCGCGCCCGGCCTTGGTCGAGGCCATGCTGCGGGGCGAGAGGGAGTGGGAAGCGGTCGCCTCCTTCTGCGAAGCAGTCATGCTTTCGAAGGAGGAGGCGGGCCGCGTGAGGGAGAGGATGGCGTCCTCCCTCCAGCCCAGCCGCAGTGGTAGACGCCCACGGCGTCGGACGTCGGCCGACGATCTCCGGCCACCGTAGGCGCGGGCATGCGGACAGCGAGTAAAGGGCAACTCGCTGTCCGACCATGGACCATGCCCGGGTCGACGGCGCGTCGTGTTCCACGCGCGCCTCAAAGAGCGTCAGCAACATGACGAGGCCCCCTCTGCAGAGGGCCGAAGCCTGCCGGGGTCGTGGGACTCATCCCGTTACCGTGGCCCCGGTATGTAAAGGGTTATTGAAGGAACACCGTGGATTTTAGTCAGTAAAAGTCTGACAGTCCCTCCCACCCTGCCCGGGGTGGGAGGACTTATTTGATAATTTTACCACGTTAAAAAAAAAAAAGTTATAAAGCTGTACATTTCTACAAGTGACGTACCTACTCTATAAGAAAATAATATATTATTGTTATTTCTTAAGCCTAATAACGAAAAGAGAGATATAAAAATAATATAAACAATATCATTTAAACTATACATTTGGCTAAGAATAGGTAGACATATTTTAGTAGTAAACTTCAGAAGTTTACTTAAACGTAGGGCATGTCCTGTATCTTGGGTATTAGCGTTTTTCACTAGTAATTCCCAAAGAGAAGCCCAAATTTAGCGCTTAATGTTCGTGCAATATAGTCACAAAGTATGATGAATGTTATATACCTTATATTATTACGAGATAGATCATGCTTTGCGACCTTGTATTACAGGCATACTAAGCACAGTTATGTATCAAAATAACCTCATGTTTGAAGAGGCTACGCTCATTCAATGCATGTGAGACTAAACTAGCTCAATATTTGGTAAATAAAGACACTCCTCGGCACTGAATGTATTAAGTGCATGAGCATACATACATAGACTTGAAAAGGTTACAAAGGTTGACTAGAGAATACTTTGTTGCATAAACTTTAAATGAATAGGCTGTGGATCACATTACCCTCCGCAGTCAGGTAAGAAAGGCGGAACCCAATTAAACATATGGTGAATTAGATATTATTTTTAAAAGCACAAGCTCACACGAACAGTAAATGTCAACGAGACTCCTTTGGAACAAGAAAAACTACGATCCGAGAAATGTTTGTTGTTACCGACCGATAGACAGCGCTAATGAGAAAATACAAATTTCTGGGACAAAGTTCGACTTGAAACTTTACAAAATTGTCGGGCCGAGTAAACTGTAATTACAAAGGTAGATTTAAAAGTGATATTATAAAGAAGACGAGGACCTCACTCTGGATAAGATTTTAAAGAGAATAAAGATATAAGTTAGGGGTGTTGTGTTACCTGGCAACTGGGTTGTTAAGGTCAGATAATATTTTAATAGTTAAAAGGTGGATGAGGAGCTAGTCGCTCAATAATAGCACGATACTCCTTGGCAAGACCAATGTAAGACTTTTTGGCTTTTGACAAGCCGCGACGACTGCCGAAGATGTTCAAATGACAGCCGGGCCCGACGGCTCAACGTGCTTGTCAAGGCACAGAGGCACCACCAGGTCAGCATCCACAGACCGAGCTCAACAAGTGTTGCTTAACCTTGCAGGTCAACCCGTGCAGCTCTTAGAGTTCCTCCTGTTTTATACAGATATTTCGTCTTTAATAAGTAACAATGTTTTATTAACAATTTATTAAGTACTTATATGTGATTTGGGTAAATATAAAAAAAATTTTAGCTAAAAATAGAATTCTTTTTTTTTCACGCCACCTTCCGAAAGTAAAGTTATTTTTGACTTTGTAGTATTTTGATATGGAAGTCGGTTCTCTTTTTTGCAAAAAATTTTTTTTCACGCTTTCATAGTGGTTCGGTTTATAATTTATCTAGTGAGTTCTCCTGGTACTTGACCATCAGCTCTACATCACCATATGCATTCATGCATGGAGAAATCGAGGGAACTCTTCAAATATTATAGGCGCACCTATAGCGTTTTGGGTATTTTTTATAGTACCTTATGCAGTTGCTCTCGAAAAGCACCATTTGAGGAAGTGGAACTGATGATGAAGACCACAGATGGCCACCGAAACTACTCAATAATAAGTATTTCGTGGATTGCGATTAGATTACTTGAATATAGATGTTAAGCACTTTATACGCGTCACAATGCATATGGTGAAGTAGAGCTGATGGTGAAGTACCAGGAGAACTCCTCAAAAATTAACGGCTCTGTACCGGGAAAAGCAATATTTTGTAAAAGGTGATAAGTAGTTGAAATTTTGGCTTTTGTGACTAGATAAATTACAAACCGACCCACTAAAAAGCGTGAAAAAATCTTTTTAGCAAAAAATAAAACCGACTTCCATATAAAAACACTACAAAGGCAAAAATAACTTAAATGACACCGACCACCGAAATTTAAGTTATTTTTACCTTTGTAGTGTTTTATATGGAAGTCGGTTTTATTTTTTGCTAAAAAGTTTTTTTTATATCTAACTTTGTCTGTGCTGTTCACAGATAAAGTTAGATATAAAAAAAACTACAACAACTAAACAGACCACCGATTAAGGCCTGGCTTCTATCTTATTTCGTTTATATTATATACTTCGCACATATCTGGGGGCACGGCAGTGCCCCCGCCAAGTTGAGCAATATTATATACTTCGACGATAATATGTCGGCATCAGCGAGCGTTTTTCGCGTGGCTGATTTTTTCGCTAAATTCAGTTGAAAATTTCTTGCCATGGATACGCTAAGAAAAAGAAGTCCAACACTGAAAATTAAGTTCCAGATTCCGTCTTCATTTTCAAATGTAAATAAGGTTCAAAAGTAAACAAATTGGACAGTAATATTATGTCATTCCTTCACCGTATGCGCTCAAGTCGTGTGACAAAAGCCTCATTATGATGGCTTTGAACAACGGACCTGCATCTAGTCTGCCAGTGACACTCTGCTTTAAAGCGTAATGATTTGATAACCTGCTCTGATGCTCACACAATGTTTCCTTTAGAATATGCTTGATGAAGAGTATGTAGGGCTTCCCGTATATATTATGATTAACTTAGTAATACAGAAATTCACAAACAAAACATACAATCACTGATAAATCAATTACGGCCCATCCCCTTTCATAGAAAGGACGCTAATGTCTAAATAGTTAGTGGCTGGTTATGTCATGATTTCTTTATCATTTTGTAACTTATATTAACAGTATAAGTATAATGAACAATAATATCAATAGGGAGTATTCTATTACATATTAACCTAATTGTTCAGTCACTTACGTATTTTGATTTCTTTTTAAAGAGAACTAGCAATGTGGGTAGAATTCAAATTACCAACAATATTGTTAACCCCTCCTACTAAGCTAAATATGCTTGTATCGCTAATGGGTTCACGGCAATAGTGTAATGGGTGTGGTTTGAACCCGCGACCTCTCGCTCACAAGGCCGACACCCTAGCCAGTAGACTATCACCGCTTCACCCATCCGCAGACCGACCTCGACAAGTGTTGCTTAACCTTGAGGACCGTCCCGCGTGGCTGTTATCAGTTAGCCACGAGCTCCTCATGTTTAATCATATTATATTTTTCAAGTATCCGATTCAGGAAAGAGCCTTATTTTCTTTTCCAATAGCTTTTAATGAATGCTACTTACCGCCTGCTAAGAAGCCGAGAAACTTAATTTTCCTTTTAGGTGCCCGATCTGCAACAAGAGAGAGATCTTATTAATTAGGTGCGCACGTGAGTTGGGTTAGTTCTACCTTTTTATGTCCTTTCCAAAGATGCCGACTATTTGGATGTGTCTGGGTTCCTTTTACTTACGTACAAATCTGATTAAAAGGGTACGGTTGAATAGTTGACCAGTTCTGTTACCTGTGGCAATTGTTGATATTATTTCAATCGTAAATGAAAAAAGTATATCAAAATAACATCTCTATTGTTCAAAGTTCTGGGGATGTTTTTAGAAGAAAACAAAATTGGCAGTAAGTACGTATTGCTTCAAAATAACCAAGACCAACCTTTCTAGTCAAGACTGCTAGCGTTAGATATATACAACCTTCCCAATGGGCAATGGACCACGCTCCAGTTGATGAGTTTAAGATCCTGGATTAATGGGAGATCTACAAGCGCTTCCGTAGCCGAATGGCAAAAAAAAATAACTCTTAAAGATTCGTAATGTCTGTCTGTCCGTCTGTATGTCACAGACACTTTATTCGAAACTATTGGGACTACAGAGTATAAACTTGGTAAATAGTTGTATTATCTAAATTGCTGTGAAATATCTTCTAGTGTATATACTTATCTATTATTGTAATTTCAGTACCCACCATATTACAGTCTCATTATTCATTTTAGAATCGAATTAAATATTTTCTCTATTGGAGTAACTATAATGACTCGTGGAGTTCGTAGCTATAGAATAACAGCCGCACGAATTGATTTTTTAAGATTAAGCATCGCTTATTGAGGTTAGTATGTCGATGGGTGACTATCTTCACATATCGAGAAACCTCCGTGCCTCAACATCCGTGCCTCAACATTTGCGCCAGAAAATCTGCCACCAGTTGTGTTAGGGGTATCCTGTTGTTGGGGTTACCCAGCAGTTGGGTTGTAAAAGTCAGGCAGACTGTCATATCCGCTTGGACTGGAAGCCGATTCCAATAGACGGGAAAAAGCTCGGCACAGGACCCTCCCAGTGAACGAAAACATCAACATGCCTTAGAACTAAATAAACAAAGTGGTGATCTTATAATGCTCGCTGGGCCGGCGCGATATCAGTCAGCTGACACAGATGAGGCCTGTATCTCAGCAGAAGACTATAATTATGCTGATTATGTTACGCTGGTCACACTTTAAAGATACTTCTATAGTAGAAGGAAGACTGGACTGCGTTTACATGGGTCGTTGTTGTGTCATCTCGCGTGAGATGAAGCAGGGGTGATCCATTGTATTTGGTTTAATATAATGCTTTGTTACGTGAAAACAAATGTTACTAGCATGGTTTTTAAGTTCATCTCACTAACCATTTTGAGCCATAATTACTTCATCATTTACGAGCTTTAATATTTTACATGGAGCGTCTGCGTATCTGATAGCCAACCTCCCACTAGTTGTGTAATACGGTACCCCTTAACAAGACCAGATAAAATAACAAAATGTGTCTCAGATTTTCTGGCGTCTGACTACCTGTGACGACAGTACAAATGACACACGGGACCAACGGACTTACGTGCTTTCCGAGGCAGGAGGAGGTGGATTCTCATTATGTTAAGATGGGCACCCACCCACAGACTGAACTCACCAACGTTGCTTACCCTATCCAACCACATGCTCAGCAAAAACGCTTGCGACCCCTACAAATTTAATAATACACAAAAACAGATATTTAAAATATTACCATATACCATAGAGCTTACAGACTAACTGACAAAGGCTTGCGCTGACAGGACGGGTCTACTCAAATTTGTGTGGTTCTTTCTTCAAAAGGCCATTTCAGACCAATCTACATAATCCTCATAAAGTATTGTGACTATGTGAATTATGTAGGTTGTTTTATTCGAGTTATACATGATTTTCTGGCAGATTGAGTGCTTTTTACGGCCTACCCAAACTTCCTTACCTTGATATTGTTCGTTAAATCGTTAAGCTCCTTGTTTTAAGTTGAGCTATACGTTATCTGACAAATGCTTGCACTGTATGGACAGGCCCACTCAAATTTGTGAGTATATTTCCTCAAAAGATCGCCTCAGACAGTAATCTACAGGGTTCCCATATATTTTTAACCAGTATAGATTGTATGGACTTTAAAAGAGACGGACCCCTGAGTTTGTTTCGGTGTTTCTTCTCAGGGTAGTCAGTTAGGAAACACCGGCCTCATCTAGATTAAATTTACAAAAAAAATTTCGTGTAAAAGTGTTATTTAATAACCAAATTTGCAAAATAAAGATCATTTATCATTTACCTTTTTAAAATAATTGACATGTGGCGCAGTTTTTCAACCCGAAACAATTAAAACTACGAACATTATTTCAATAAAGATCGTGAAGGATTTATTTCTAAACTTATTAATTTTAACCGATCACAAATTGTCAAACGGTGTTAATTAATGTTTGTGTAATTTATAATGCCAACATAATTATATTTATTATATAAATAATATCGCGGTTTTTAACTAAATGGAAATGGCATCGTGCGTTAGGAACTCAGGACTGGGCATTTGAGGTTACTATACCAGCTGTGGTTGTATGTTGATAGGTGCCCATACTAAATAAAACAGTAATATATATATAGATAAATATGAAACATTGACATGTATGTACCTGTATAACTTCGGAACGCCAGCACCAAAGATGATTTTTTTGTTATTGTCAGGACAAGTTTGTATTCAGGAAAATATCGAAAAGTGATACGGAATTTATGACAAACGCATACCAAGTAGTGGGCAGAAGCAAGTGTAAATAAATATTGGCTTTCATTTACCATTTTTTTTTTAATTTTTTCCCTGAAATTAATTAAATTAGTTCTCATGCTGTAGGTGCAGCAGAAGGGACCGTCAGCCTCCTACTGACTAAGACCCTCCCTGTTGCTTCAGTTCCCCTCACGGTCCGGGCCCGCGGGATTTCGTTACAACATTCGCACAACCTTGGCAGACACTCTCTCCTGACCTGACCTACCAGACTCATCTATGACTTTCATCAATCAGAGAGAATTTTATTTCATATTATATTTTTTTTTTAGAAATTGACGTAAAATCATCGTCTACCCGTCGCCATCATAATTTAACCACTTAAGTACAAAAAGAATTACGATAAAATTCGTCGGCGCTTTATGTAATTATATTTGATGTTAAAAATGGACGCTGTCAATGCATGAGTACTTAGCTCCCTAAAATATCTCATCTACTCATATAATTAATCAGAATAACCTGCCGTCCGTAGTTTTTCAGAGTTCCTTAGTGAATATTGGAAAATTAATTTAATTTATAATATTATCTATACTGATATTATAGAGGTAAAATTTGTTTGTAAGTTTGTATGTAGGGGGTAATTTAAGGATTTAATAATCCAATTATAAAACAAAAATCTTTGATAGAAAGGTGCGTTATTGGCGAGTGCGTGATCATAGGTTATAAACTATTTCGAAATCCTCGCGGATTAATTCGTGGACAAAGTGCTATATCCTAAAATGCTAGAGTGGTTTCACCATTATGTTTCTGTTTCACCACCGTTATTTCTTATAAATTTTATTTCACTGTCATATGAATTTGAACAGCCTAGGGTTGTGCTAGGTTAGTATTTCAATTCACAAACTAGACTCAGCGAAGTAGTCCTTGAGTAATCAATCAGCAATTTTAGTGCTTTCTCGCCATTATGACAATGAAATATGCAAACAATCATCATCGTTCAAATCAAATATTACCCCCTTTCTGTGTGGACCAATTGACTTCAAATTTGGTACGAACATTTAGTTTTAGTGATTGGTAATTAGGTATTATTGTGAATCCTTAATAGCTGCCACCCCAAAGAGGAGGAATTTATATTTTCATTTAAAACCTTATTATGGGTATAAAATAAAAACATTGGCTAATAGAATATATAGCACACAGAAATACAAATACTGCCTCATAGGTAAACCAACTGAAATCTATCAAACTACCTACCATCTTTGTAATGCAGATATTTCTATTAATTTGCCGTTCCATGACAACCGCAATCACACACCATGAAAACCACAAAACACCACTAAGACTTGCACGCCACACAACTAACATTACACTATTAAGACTTCTGCACCATTGAAAGTCATAATAATATATAAAATATTTCAGCAATACATCCAAATAAAAATAAAATTAACACAAAAATTTACAATTAACAAACTGAATAATTAATATCTATCACGATCTTCACACCACACCAGTATGACTTCCATACCTCTAAACAATTCAACTTTTTAAATACTTAGCTTATTTTATTTTTATCTGTTCTTTTATCACAGGTCTGGTGGTGCAAAAACCAGTATCTCACGAGACAGTTCATAATGTTTTTTTATGTTTGACTTGTTATGCCCTTGTATTTAGTTTACGGATGTACCCCCCTAACATCGATCACGCCAGATGGTAAAAGATTGATGAGATTTACGATTGAATGAGCGAGCTTGGAAAATGCCTTTTCACTTTTGCTTTACAGACTGACAGATCATAATGTAGTAGGGTACACAGAAGCACTATTAATATGTCTATAACTACTATTCAAGCACAAGTAAATCAAAATGCTTTCATCAAATCTATACCGTAAAATGTAAAAAGAAAACCTTCAAGTATTTTGCGACATGAATTGGCAACAGATTTCTAAACGGCAACCAATTTAAAGGTACCTACAAAAACACCCCTACTGAAAATAGCTCTTCATTATATTTTCCGAAGAAAAAGTCCACTCATTCCGCAAACCACTCGAACTCATCCGGTAATTTTTAGATAAGACTCTGTTGGCAAAAAATCAGTAATAAAGCATTGGTAGAACAGATTTTAATCTTGAAATTGGGAGGACAGCTGGGTCGGACTCCGTGTGCGTACTGTCGGTGTGTGTTTATATTTGTCATAGATGTGTTTTTTTTCCTTCTCCCGGTCCGTGGATAGGTGACCGACATAACGAGATTCCCCGAGCCTCAGAAAGCTTTCTAAGCTGTCGGTTCCGGCTGGCATTTGTACATCTGTGACAGTCGATAAGGGTAGTCAGAAGCCAGACAGTATGACACCAGTCTTGCCAGGGGGTGGGGGGGTATTGTGTCATCCAACTACTGGGTTGTGGCGGTCAGGTACGCAGCCGCTCCATGTAACACACTAGCACTCAGCTGCATCCAGTTAGACTGGAAGCTAACACCAACATAGTTGGGAGGAGGCTAAGCAGACGATGATTGTTGTATGTTCTGTGGGCGTGACAAATACATAACTGTTTTTATTATCACTTCCTATTTTTCTTTCTTCTTTTCGTTTTCTTTCTTTATTTGTTACTAGGCTTAAGGTAGGCGCAGGTCAGAAGCACGTTGGGAGCCACTGATGATTGCGTTTTAATTTTGATTGAATACCGCTCAGCTGTCTGTGAAACGTGATAACTATGAAATGAAGTTTAGTGTGGAACGTTAGCGATGGAAGTTATGGAGGACTTATGTGGAAAGGGGGAAGTAATTGCTTAAAAATGACATGGTAACCCTACTTATATGATAAATGTGTTCATGTTTACTAATCAATCACACGTAATTATATGCGATATACTCCACAGAAAATGGCCCACCGTCTATCTTGTTCCGCATGTCCTGTCACCTGCATACCTGAAGATCTTATGTGTGATTTTTGGGCTAAACATATTCGCAATATTTGCCATCGACACAAAAAGAAGAAGAATCGCACTTAATGAATGGGGTGAATAAGCATAAGAGTTCAGCACGATCGTTCTAGTACGTTTCCTGAGGAAAATATATCTTTTTCCACGAGTGAAACCACTTCAGCAAGTTTAAAATAAGCTTAAAATTTATTTAATCTATTAAACGTACTTGTATTGTGCGTCCAACTGAGTGGAATTGCCTGCCGGAATCTGTTTTCTGGTAGCTATAACCTAGGTATCTTTAACTCATGACCATGAGTGAATAAATTACTTTTAGGTAAGCGTGCTTCATTTTAGAACACATCAACACTTATCATCACGTAAGGTGGTGCTCAAACGCGAGTCTAGCATTACGAAAACAAAACCACTAAATTAAAACAAGATTACAAAATAAAAAATTACATTGAATTTATTAAACTATGTGGTTTCAAATTAGCTAGATCTAATGTACTATTGGTCTGATGTGGTTGCACATACGCAACATAGCAATCAAGATTATTCTGAATAAACAATTTTAGGCGTTCACGCTCTCGAACTATCCTACTTCCTACTAATATTTCCTTCCTATATCCTTCCTATCCTTCCTATATCCTTCCTATAATCCTATCCTATAATATTATAAATGTGAAAGTTTGTGAGGATGGATGGATGTTTGTTACTCTTTCACGTAAAAACTACAGAACGGATCTCAATGAAATTTGGTGAGTAGATAGTAGGCATCCTGGAATAACACATAGGCTACTTTTTATCCCGGAATTCCCACGGGATCGGTATTTACGCGGGAAAAACCTCCCACGCGAACGAAGTCGCGGTCAAAAGCTAGTAAACAATAAATTACACAATAGTATAGGAATAGTATGAAATATTTCAAATGTAGTCAGAAGCAAGAAAATCAGAGACCAGTTTTAGCTAAGGGGTCTCGTGTTACAACTGCTCTGCCTGGAGGTCAGGGAGGCAGGCGCTCTATGTAACACACTAGCACTCAGCTGCGTCCAGTTACAAGCCAAGAGAGAGTCAACGCCAACATATTATATTATACAACGTGTAACGGAAACCCCATATCTATCCAAAAGGACTGAAGACAACATCTGGTATGAAGTCACTATGCAAAGTTTCAGCTCAAAATAAGTGACTCACAGAATTGACCCCAAATTATTGGTTTCATATGTTTCTTGAATACCAGTAATGACAAACGTGTCACAGCACTATGAGGGTCATCACTTTCCACGTCACTTGCCAATAAAATGACAATTCTCTTAATTCTTCTTAATTTGAAAAATTCGGCCTCTGGTATCAATGTATTGAAATTTGTAATATGCTCCACACATGTAGACATAGGATTAGAAAACCCTTGCCATATCGTTTGTTATCATCCAAAGAAGCTGTGCACTCGGTATGTATATCTTATTTATATATATATAAAAGAAAGTCGTGTTATTTACACTATTTATAACTCGAGAACGGCTGAGCCGATTTGGCTGAAAATTGGTAGGGAGGTAGCTTAAAACCAGGAGACGGATATAGGATATTTTTTATTCCGGAATTCCCACGGGATCGGGATTTAAGCGGGAAAAACATCCCACGCTAACGAAGAAGAAATGGAGAGTAGGGTAGGGGTAGGGTTGGTGTAGGGTAGGGGTAGTGTAGGGGTAGGGGTAGGGTAGGGGTAGGGTAGGGGTAGGGTAGGGGTAGGGCAGGGGTAGGGTAGGGGTAGGGTAGGGTAGGGGTAGGATAGGGGTAGGGTATCGGTTGGGTAGGGGTAGGATACCACGCGAACGAAGTCGTGGCAGGTCAGCTAGTACCCTTTAAATTAAATGTTGTATATGTACTAGGGAAAAGACTCAGCAGATAAAATATTGTATTTTTAGGGTTCCGTAGCCGAATGGCAAAAAACGGAACCCTTATAGTTTCGTCATGTTTGTCCGTATGTTTGTCTGTCTGTCTCTCTGTCTGTACGTCTGTCCGTCCGTATGTCACAGCCATTTTATTCCGAAACTATTAAGACTATACATATGAAACTTGGTAGGTAGATGTATTCTGTAAACCGCTTTCCGATTTTAAGAAAAAAATAAAAAAAATATTTAAAATAAAGGGAGCCCCTCTTTATTGTCCCATAAATGGAACTAAAACTGAAAAACTTTTTCATAAAGTTAATCGCTTAAAACATTTAAAAGATATACGCTTCCAAAGTGGTAAAATGTGTGCCCCCCCTCTAACCCTCTAACTTCTATAATAATCGAGTGAAAAATCTAAAAAAATGTATATCTGTAGATCTTAAAATTGGTTTGAACGAGATCGGGTCAGCAGTTTTTGAGATACATAATATTTTCTTAAACCGAAAATATAACTTTGTCATTCATGCAAACACTATGAAAAACAAAGTTATTTGGCGTAGTTGTAAAAAATGTAAATAAGCTAGATTTAAGAAATTTGTTAGGTTTTCTTTTGTTATAAAAATATAAATATATTATATTATAATAGTTACTGCGGAACCTTTCATGGGCGAGTCTGACTCGCACTTGGCCTATTTTTTTAACACGCTTTTATTAGGTCAACCTGTATGTAACTAACTATGTAATGGAATCTAAGGTAACTAATTTAACCATCTTCCAAGGGTCGTAGCGTAATGAAAATTGGCAGCTGTGTGTAGTTCTGATGACAATACAATAATATGGTACTGTCGAACTGATCTGATGATGGAACCGGAAGATATGAACTGGAACTTCATGATGGGAAATTGTATCATAGCTGTTTTGGATTTCTTAGAAAATTCTTGAAATGAACTTTGACCACGATTAGGTTTCAAGGTTTGATGATGAAGCCGGAAGACAGGCACTGGCATTCCATGATGGAATATCGTATCATAGTCGTGTTTGCACTTGTGAGAAAGGCCACGTAATGGACTTTGAACACGATCAGGTTTCAAGGTTATAACAAAACTAAAGAAAATCCGTTATCGGTTTTCTTAACCTTTTTGAATTACCGCGTAATCCATAGCTTATTTTTTTTTATAGATGTCACTTTCAAATCCTCTGGGGGATCTACCGTTTAATTGTTCTCTATTCGTAGAAATAATATGGCAAAAACTACAAAAAAGAAACAGCAACACAAAGAAAACGGAGACTACGAAAAAAAGAAAAGCGCGAATAATTTTTTTTTTGTTTTTACGTGCAGTTATAAAAGCGTGTTTTTTTAGTGATTTTTAAACTATTAATTTTTAACGTTGTGGTCGCTGTGGGAGTTTCTATTGAGTAAACTTACAACAGGGCATTCTGAGAGTTCAACTTGGTTTTAAAAGCAACAATGGACCCAAATATAACCTTCGTGCATAGCAGTCAAGATTTTATTTCATACGAATTATTCTACCAGACGTTGTTCTGTACAAAACATATTATCCAATTGAAACGCCGCGTACTGGGATACGATTCCAGTAGATAAACATAATCAATGAAAATGTTCTAGCTGTTTAGGAGGACAGTCCTCGGCAAGATTTGGTTTGTTAACTTGCAAGAGGCTATTATTGTATTTTAGAAGTATATTAAATATACTTCTAAAATACAATAACAGCCTCACGTCTGTTATATGTATTAGGCACGAGTACAGCGTATAGTTACACTTAGTGTTGCCCAAACGAGAGTCTCGCAAGAGTCTTGCAATCAGCGATTATCCTATTGCTATTTATTAAACGGTAGTTGAGATCTCAGAACAATGTAACAGAGTAGGTACATTTTGAGCTTGAATTGACATAGGCCAACCAAATGAATCAATTTAATTGAGACTCTTGAAGACTCTTGCGAGACTCTCATTTGGGCAACACTAGTTACACTACATACATATATTGCTCAAAGGAGGCACACGGAAGTTATTTCACTTTATATATTATGTCCATTTGTGATGTTTATAGAGCCTGCGGATTCCCTCATGTGACAAGTTTTTGACAATAATAAATATAGCCTTTATCACTCAGGAACAATTAAAGTTATTGGTGAAACAATTTTCAAAATTGGTTAAGTAGATCCAGATATTACTCACATACCTACAAACTTTTCTGATATTAGTATAGATACAAGCTTCCTATATAAGCGCAGGCTGGTATCCAGACATTATTATGAACAGCAATTTATACCTGAAGCCGGTCGCAAACGCATGCATAACACGGTTCACTTTCATCCTATCTCTTGTAAACCTCTCACATGTACTCGTACAAACCCGTTCAATGTGCGAAAACTTTCATGAGTTCGTTGCTTATTATTTATTTTCACAACTCATCGATTGCTCTTTTGCCTTTCCCTGATTCGATTGTTTGGTAATAGGGATTAAATTTCGAACATTTTTGTAATTTTTCTTGTTAATAGTGCCAATTCTGAGAGCCCTGACACCCGTAACACAAGTTTAATCTTAGCTAGAATATCAGTGGTCTATAGCTCAGTGTAAACCTACAATTTATAAGATGATATGTTTTATTGTTAGTGAGTAGTGACTGTAATTTACGTAAGCTCTTAAACTAGAAATAAATATGATATTATTATTTTTATGCAGCCACAAGCTTCTCCATCATTCATTCATGTTGTATGAGTTTTACTCGTATTTTTACGTGTAACATTATGTTTCTTCCAAATTGTTGCTTTCAATTTGTTTATAAGACATGTTTCCCTATCTATATACATGTATACAATACGATCGTTAGGAACGCTTATGACACAAAGCCAACATTGTTAGTAGAACTCGTTACGAGAGCGGTACTGGTGCCTCAAAGCTGAGATGTAGTGTACAAATTTTAAAAGATATTTGTATTTTAAAAGCTAGCCCAATAGAGTTCACTGAGAAAAAGTAAGTTACTAAGAAAAGTGGCTGTGGTCAGGTCTCAGTGATTAACAAACCTCGATGATATTTATTATGCAGTCTAGGGTTCCGTAGTTTATTACAACGCCAAGTGCGAATCAAATAAGCTGACCGAGAGATCCGTATCATGCTCTAATAAAAACAAACTACTCTGTCTTACACAAATAAAAACTTAATCTAAATATTTTCCAATGGAATTTGAGGTTAAATCTGGAAGTCTCGCATTTAAAGGGCCTCGAAGTCCCTTCGAATGAAACGGCCGAGTTTTCACCCATGCCTAGCTACGCCACTGGAGCTATCACAATCAAATCCATTGCTTGTGAATATGTTACTGGCTGGCAACGTGTTTACATCGCCACTAAATCAATGAAGTGGTTAAAATGTACAGAAACTCTTGCGCGGCTTTCACGTGATTTAATTTAATTGCCATTGTTTTCACACTCTCTCCCACTTTGAGGTAAATTACTTGGAAACGAATTTACCACCATAGTAATAAATTCAGGACGATAGCTTTACGAGACTATTTGAAACAGTGATGGTAGCTACTCGATATAATTGTTCACGTTTTTGTCACGCTGGAGAAAGAATTTGGTGTAATTTGAGCCTTTTTACGACACACAGTCACACGTCATTTTATAAAGCTCATTTTTATGTGAATGTGAGAACACTTTTGTGTGGACCTACTACCTCAATTTGTCTACATATACTGTCCTCTCATACCTATAAAAACTGTTTTATGGAAATATTAATAAAATCTGTTTTGAAAAGAGCAACCATGGAGTTTCATGCTGGTGCATCTCCGTGAGAAACGATCAATTCGAATCATGCACTAGCTTCAGCTTTATAAGTATAAAATTCTATGTGAAAAAACATGCATTTTATTAAATTTGGCACATACATTTATAGACTGAAATTCGGATGATATTATCTAAGTGCTTGCAATGCATTGACTATGAGTGTTTAAAGTTTGCTGTAACCAGTTTTCTCAAATTCAATCACAAAAGAAACACATACAATATATTAGATTAGCCCATCATCTTGTATCTGAATGCCAAGGGTAGGTAGCCTAGGTCTGAATCTAGGCTACCTACCCTTGGCTTCAAAGAGGTAAAATAGCTACGATTATACATTTCGAAATTAATGAATAATTAATACAAGTTAATATGTTCGGTACTCAGTGCGAAGACTCGGCAGGAGTGCGACACAACAGAGCCGCAGCTCAGACAAGAGACGCGACGATCGATCGCTTCACAAGGACAATCGGGACGGGCTTTATTCATAGACATATTCGCCTATGAATGTTATTAACTAACTGCGACCACCGGCGATTTCACTCGCGCTATTTTGAGGAAAAACCTATTAAGACATATTATATCACTAGCCGTACTCCGCGCGTTCATTATTATATTTGTTACTTAAGATGATTACTTTATTACATTACTTTAAGAAGCTGTGTTACCCTCCTCATGATCGCGCCTGCACATCATAAATGCGCATGTGTGCTACTTGAACATTAATTTGTTGCGGAGACATTAATTGAAATCAAATGATGTCAAAGGCAATTTTGTTCAAGATGAAATACTTGTGATGAATAATATATTTATTTGGATAAGTATCACGGTGCATGTAAATACAAAAAATAAACAAACTTAGCCTATAAAGTTCGCACAGCTGGGCCACAGGCTTTCTCTAGAGAGGGAATGAGCCGCACTCTACCACGTGTGGGTCCAATACAAGTTGGTGGACGTCACATGTCTCCGGTTTCTGGTCCTAAGACATGCCGGTTTCCTCACGATGATTTTCTTCACCGTTTTAAGAGTAGTGGTGATGATGAAAATCACACAAAGTGCCTGCCTGAGTTCGAACCCAAGATTTAGAACTCGCCAGTCACGGCTGCAGCCACTGGGTAGCCAGTGCTCTATAAGTTAATTATCGTAGTTAAATGGTGATCTATTCTATAAAAATAAATCGCTGAATGTGTTGTTACTCAAGAACTGAAGCAATTCGGCTATTTTGTATTTCATAGAAAGAAAAAAGTGGCCAAATTCGATTCGATTTAGCCTATGAAGGTTTTCGTAGTAGCAAGCATAGATTAAAAAATAACTTAGAAAATAACGTTGTTTTTCATAGCGTTTGAGTTTTATAAATCTTTAACAATCGTGAAGGACTATAGAAAATCCGACACTAGTATCGCCTACAGTTAGTATAAGATTATTTTGTGTATTCTGTTTACCATAAGTTTCGTAATATTTCTAATTTTACTTATAGTTATTGTTAAATCATGTAAGTATTTTATTTGTATGGGCCAAGTTTAGCGGTTACGGTTTAGCCTGTGAAGGTTTCCGTAGGAGCAAGCATAGATTAAAAAAAAACTTTTTGCCTGAAATAAATGGATCGATTGATTGAATACTGAGTTGTGGAGGTAAGACTTTGGCAGAAGCGCTCCATGTAAAACCGGTCAAAGTGGAAGCTGACCCCATCTAGCTGGAAAAAGATTTAGCAGATCATGATGAACTGCCTGTCTGACTTCCGCCACAGGATATTAATGGAGTAACACGAAACCACCTTGGCGAGACTTGTGATAGATTTTTCAGCTTCTAAATACCCGTTATGATTGATAAAGATTTTTATGTGATATGTTCGAACAACCACAAAGCGTTTTTGTGTTCCTTGGCCATCAAAGAAACTCATTTAAAAAACATAAAGTAATAAAATATAATAACCTCAACGACCCCAAGCCACGGCAGAAGTCAGAAATCAGAACAGCACGTGTATCAGGCTGCTGCCGCCGCCGCGACGCGCCGCACAGCCTAAAAATTCAATAAACGACTCCACGCAATTCCCTATTCCGGTCACGTAGCACAGACTAAAAAGAAAATGTTTTTTCTCATGTTCCACAGACAAAATTATTGAATATTAGTTGTGAAATAATAAAATGGTTTTGACGCAGATTTTTTTGTTTAAAAAATATAACATAATTTTTGATGAATGAAATGGAGATGGCTAAACGGCTGCCCCCAGCATGAAGAGGAATTTCACACTAACCCGTAATATTGAAATATTCATTCATAAATTATTTAGTGTTTAATAATTTCTTATAACTTTAATGAACTAATAAACATAAAAAGGTTTCATAATTGATTTTATGCTTTGTTTTGGTTTGACATGACAAGATCAAGTACTGCAAGCTAGGGTTGAGACGTAATATCGCATTTCCAGAATCTCAAATCGAAATAACATCATTCATCAGAAGTAACATCGTGTGTTACTAACACTTCGGACGCACAATCTTACATATTTTGTGTCTGTCAAGGTCAACAACAACATTTTTTTTCTATCAACTTTTTCAAGTATTTTATCGATTTTGTTTTCTTACTCTTGGAATCTGATCCCTCTATGAAACAAAAACAAACGTCAGACGTCGTCGTTTGAACGCTCTGCCGTTTATTCTTTCGTTGTGCTTTTTGGATTTGGATTTTTTCTAGTTTAGGCAGAATTGTTTACCTATCTACCTCAATAGAGAAAATATAAATATTTGGCTCAGTTAATCTTTAAGATCTTTTTCAATACGTTCATCATTTCAACCATAATGTTATTCACATTGTTTGTGAATACTGTCTTTATTTTAACTCATTTGGATAAGTAGTTTAGGTTTTACAACAAAAAACTTATATTATTATGATTTTTGTGGAGATTATCTATCGTAAGTCCGTTGTATTAAGTTTTTTTGGTACAATTACCACTTTGTAGATATTTAACTCAAGTACCTTAGTGCAAAATCCCCAATGAAAATCACAATTATCGACTAAAATCGTCGCAGAAATATTAAAACGCCTAGATAAAAGTTTATAGCAATGTCATTGTTTGAAGTTTTTGTACCTTTGTCGTAGGAGTTACGTGATTTTATTTTCAGGATTGTGCAGATATGAAAAGTTCCTGAACCTTTTTAATTACAAAATACTAATTTTCAGCTATTTTGTAGTATATATTGCTAGGAACCATATTTATTGATTGCTGGGGCAGTCGTCCATACTTCAATTTAGCCAAAAAAATCTGCGTCAAAACTATTTTATTATTTCACAAATAATATTCAATAATTTTCCCTGTGGAACATGAGAAAAATCTATTTTTTTTAGTATGTGCTACGTGACAGGAATAGGGAATTGCGTGGAGTCGTTTATTGATTTTTTTTAACTGCAAAACTGTTAATCTGTTTTATTTTGTTAACTGTTTTAACTGTGTTATTTAAACTTTTTAATTAAACTTTGTGACAGGTAAAGAAGTGAACCTATCTTACATTATGCAAAGGTAGTGTTGCCCAAACGAGAGTCTCGCAAGAGTCTTGCAATTAGCGATTATCCTATTGCTATTTATTAAACGGTAGTTGAGATCTCAGAACAATGTAACAGACTCTGTTACATTGTTCTGAGATCTCGTTTGGGCAACACTATGCAAATGTAATGAAACCCACATCACTGCACATTTCTTCACCTGCCTAGTATGAATAAGCAATAATAGGCGTCAATAACAGCAATTATTAAACCGAGGAGCCATTTAACCACTCTTATCAAACAATGGTACGTGAGTGGCACCTCTTAAATGGATGGCCAGCAACTCTGCAGTTGGGAATTTTTAGTTATATTGCATGAGCTATTCTAGTCATACTGTACGAGTAGTAATCTAAAGGCTGATTCTTGTAAAATTAAAGCATTCAAATTCAGCCGCAGTAAATCCCTATTTAAAATTATAAGAGCAAAAGTAATTCAATATGTCTGTCTGTCTCACGTTTAAGACACTTGTTAGGGAGCACAGCAACCTAGGATAGATAGTAAGTAGATATAATCGTAGAATCGTATCGAAGATTGTACATGGTAGATTTAATATTCGTTGTTATGTAGAGTCGTTTTTATCATGTAGAATCATTTAGTTTTTCATCATTTCATCATCAATCATCAATCATTTTTCATTTTTAATAATTTTGTTTTTCACCAATAACGGCAATTTTGACGATTTACGTACCCTTCGAGGTGAAAGTGTGACTCATCGCTAAAATAAACATTGTCCATCCCATTTTCCTCCGAAAAAATTCTAATATCTTCTGATAGTAAATTTTTCACTTCTCTTTCTTCTTTTTCTTCATTTTTTTTTCTTCTGGTTTGATTTTTTGACCTATCTGAATGTTATAAGGATGTAATTTTAAGTCTAAGGCCTAAATTCGTTGAATACTTGATCGATGGAGGCTCAAAGAAGCAGCATGTTTTCTAACTGATCGTTGTGGACGCTCCGCGACCGCAGCGGCAACGTGGTTGATGTTTTCAATCGATCGCACAGGTCTATTTGGAGGGCCAATTGAATGATTCAGTAAAAATCCTGTCGTTCTAAACTTTGCTACCCATGTCTTAATCAACTGAATACTCGGGGCATCACTTAAACGGCGGATTTGAAAGCGATTACAAAACTTGCGCTGTGCTTCACTCAATGAAAACTGGTTGCAAAAGTACGCTTCCACTGCGTAAGCGCGGTGCGCGCCCGTCCACTGCGACATAGCGAATTAGCGACTAAAAAATCCGCACTAATCATCTACCAAACGCTACCACTCCCCTCCCGCTAGCCCTGCTGGTTGCCAAGATATTCAAGTTTAAAGTTTAAAATTGGCGCTGAGATATCCTTTAGCGCATCAGGAGCGCTCTGGATACTTTTAAAAAACTTGTTTTTTTTTGTTCGTCCCGATCTACAACCCTAAATCCCGATTTTTTTTACCTTCTGTACCGATTTAAAACAAATCCGACCTGGCAACACTAGTAGTAACCCTGTTCAATGCCCCCGTAGGCATTGAAATGAAACGAAATATTTAGAATTCATAGATCCTAGACTAGTATTATTTGTTTAGGAGCTGTAATTATTCTAAATTAACATAATTTAATACAAAGGTGGTGGCCTAGAGGTTACGGGCTCGACTTGCAAGTTCAAATTGTGAGTTCGAACCTAATCAAGCACATAACTTCGTGTAATTTAAATCATCATTAAATTCTACCAAATCGGTGAAGAAAAACATCGTTAGGAAAACGGTATGTTAACGGACCAAAAATGCGAAAATCATGTACCGACGCGCACTGGGCCCGCGTGGTACATAAAGGCCCGTTTCCTTTCATAGAGTGCAGGCCTGGGTCCCAGCACTGGGAACGTAACAGGCTGAATTGTTATTATTGATTAGCAGTTAACATAAAATTGAGCATTCATATTTCCAAAAAAGGTAATAGAAAGTGGTGTGCCGTTCGTATTTCACGGCGCACCTTTCGATACAAGAACTTCCCGATTAATATTCGGCCGCCATTTTAAAAACCGCAGTCTAGTTACATTTAAATTGCGTTCTAAATCATCATTATGTACTTATTATGCGGTCGATGGTATAAGCGAGAGCGATTTTGACATTGTAGTTCTGGACGTTTGCAAAGTCTTTGTGCCCATCTTTTTTTTTTATGTGGGAATATCATCGAATGACTTCTTCCGCTCTGGGTCAAGCGGAAGGGTGTGTCAGGTTTCTACTGACTAAAAACCCACCCTGTTCCTTCGGCTGCCCTAAATTTCCGGGGCCGCGGTAACTCGGTAGAACTTTACCGCAAACCCCGGCAGGCAATGGCCCTATGAGGCCCCGTCACTGGTATTGACAGCTCTTTGAGGCGCGCGTGGAACACGACGCGCCGCCGACCCGGGCCTGGTCCTTACCGGACGGTGAGCGACCCCTGCTCGCCGTCCGCAGGCCCGCGCCTACGGTGGCCGGAAGACGGCTCGTGATCCCCGACGCCCGGGGCGTCCCCCGCGGTGGCTGGGGCGCGAGGAAGAGAGTTGCCTCTCCCTCGCGTGTTCGGCCTCCTCCTTCGCTAGCATGACTGCTTCGCAGAAGGAGGCGACCGCATCCCATTCCCTCTGAAATGAAATGAAACGAAATATTTTGAATTCATAGATCCTAGACTAGTATCGCGGTCTAGTCACATTTAAATTGCTTTCTAAATCATCATTATGTATTTACTAGCTTCTACCCGCGACTTCGTACGCGTAGAAGGTTCTCCCGCGCAAATCCTGATCCCGTGTGAATTTCGGGATAAAAAGTAGCCTATGTGTTATTCCAGAATATCAACTATCTACTAACCAAATTTCATTTAGATCCGTTTAGTAGTTTTTGCGTGAAAGAGTAACAAACATCCATCCATCCTCACAAACTTTCGCATTTATAATATTAGTAGGATTAGTAGGATAGGATTGTGCGGTCGATGGAATAAGCGAGAGCGATTCTGATATTGTAATTCTGGACGTTTGCAAAGTTATATTATGGGATTACCCGTGTCTACATCTGATTGTCTTTGTGTCCATCTACCACAGTTTTTTTCATACCCTTAACTGATTGGGTTTAAATTTGCTTAAACTAACAAATGGATTACCGCGTGGGGATAATTAACAATTTTTGTGACCTAGGAGGGCAAGATAAGTAATTTTTCGTCAAATGCTAAATGATAAATGATCTTTATTTTGCAAATTGGTTATTAAATAACAATTTTACACATAAATTTTTTCGTAAATGTAAACTACATGAGGCCGGAGACTTGATAATCTTAATCTTTTATATATATTTGAGGCGTCACTAGCCTCATCGCTAAGGTGTCGGACTTGTGATCGAGAGGTCGCGGGTTCAAACCCAACTTATTACACTATTACCGTAAACCCACTCCAGACAGCGTAGGTGTTTAGTTTAGTTGGAAGAGTTAACAAGATTGCTACTGAATTCTACCCACATTGCAAGTTCTCTTAAATGAAAAAAAAAAAAGATATCCGATACTTTTGGAAAAAAAAAACACTTCACTACATAATACACATTTATGTTGCAAAACACGATTTAACCCCTTTTTTCCTGGTGATAATTATCTAATCAGCCCTGCTTTGAGTAGAGCGGGAGCGAGTGTGTCTTCTACTGACTATATATTTTGCGTCATAAATCACGACCTTCATAAATGATCCCACAATCGAAGGTACTGCGCTAGTAAATGATTTGAAGTTTTTTATGAAGCACGTTTCACTTTGAATACTCTACGAATCTTTTAAATAAAGTTACCGACTACGGCAAAGCCAAAGGAGGGTTATGATTTTGACAGGCTATGTATGTATGTGTGTATGTTCATCTGTTCCCTCATATCTCCAAAGCTACTTATCGGAACTCGACAAATGAGGTATCGTTAGAACCGTCATGACCGTCCGCTGAACATAGGCTACGTGACGTGTCACAAAACCCAATGTGGCGCCCTCTAGCGCCCAAAGTGTTGTGTTAAAAAATAAAAGTAAGATAAACACATCGTGTTTGATATCATTTGAAAGGGCGTCGCATGCACAATTCCAAAATATTGCTTAAACTTAAAGTGGCGCCCTCTAGTGGACAAAAATACATGTGTTAAAAAAATTAAGATAAATACACCGTGTTTGATATCATTTGAAAGAGCTTCACTTGTACTTATTAAAAATATTTGACAGGCCTGTTGGTATAGTGGTCAGTGGCCCTGACTGCTATGCGCAAGGTCGTGGGTTCGATGTAGCTCTGAGTAGAATAAAAACCCTAGAGGGATTATTCGTAAGTGCTTCATTAATTAAAGTAATTAATTGTTTTGTTACGGTTGATATCCTATGTAACGTGTGACTACGGCTTTTATTTTTGTTCTGTTCTTGTTTTTCCTGTAACCTTGTTTATTTCAGAATCCTGAAATCTTGTTTCATACTTTTTCAGCGTCGATTTTTGTCGTAGTCGGGTTTTAGATTTTTTACTTTTTTTAGCAACCCTTTTCCAGCTGATTCTATATTAAGATTTGATCTTTTAAATTAGCCCCACGCCTTATGTACTTAGGAAAGGAACTGAGGACATTATTTTAAGCATTGTGGCGACCTCGCTGCAAATGTTGTTATTTCCTCCATTCGTATTTTGAAGGCATTGACTTTTTTAAAAGTTTGTTTATTTTATTGAGAAGGAAAAGCTGTAGGTATGCATGCAGTTGAGTAACAGGTTTTTACATAGAACGACGAACTATGCGAGCTCCACAACCAGTAGGGGGGAACATGGTACCCCTTGACAATACTGCTGTCACATTTTCGTCTTCCGACCACCTGTAACGTTTATGAAATATGTTCGAATCACAACCGATACCGACTGCTTCACATGCTTACCGAGGCACGAGCTCTCACACCGACTACTTACTAACTGAAACATTTCTTACACAAAAACTTAATAGCGCTTTTTACCCCACCCGGGAGTTCAACCTCATGCTCAGCCGTCACGCTTGCGACCATTTGACCAACGAGCTAGTCACACAATACTATACTTATGTTTAAAATGTACTTTATTCTTTTATGATATGATTCTGTAACTCTGATTAATCTAAATGTTCATGACGGCAGCCTTCAGTTCTAATTGCCTCGATTTTCAACATTCTCAATGGACAGTTCATTGTACAAAATACGAGCTTCATCCCTCTTAAGAATATTTGCATCTTAATTGCATTGCAACTGCAGCAAGAGATTTATTCTAACGTTTTTAAGTGTTATTATGCGCATACAAATATCAGTTTTCAAAAGATTTTTAATAGAATGTGCATGGCGTTCTGTCTGGATTGAGTAAGTAGGTGGAATCAATAGCAAGTGTGCGCTTAAGATACAAACAAGGAACCCGCGGCTAAACGCGGTCGATCTTCAAGGTTAAGCAACGCTTGCTGAGGTCGCTTCGTGGATGGGTTAACATAAATATCACGTTACCACCGGGACTCAAAACACGTTAAACCGCTGGTTCATGCTGTCATTTTTCAGAAGACTGAAAATCTGTCACTGTTTTTGCTAATGGGTATCGGGTTACCCAGCCACTGGTAGTGCAGGCTCAGGTAGTGGCACTCCATGTTAGACTGGAAGCCAACCACAACGTTGGGATAAGGCTAAGCAGAAGATGATGCTACAGGTACGACTCAGCACTGTTTGGAGATAAAATGTTATGAAAGGTTCCTGCTGCAGTCTGCTCACTGTTATGATAATTTAATTTGTCCTTAATGTAGTCCGACAGGCACACACGTTACATAATTGTTTTTATTTAAAATGGAGTCGCGGCTATTAATTAAAACTAAGTAGAAGTCGTGACTTTGGTACAGAAAGCAAATGAAATTGAGTCGCAGTTGTTATCTACGTTTGTGATTCTATTGGAATATTTTTATACTTGGCGATAAGTCTATGGTCATTTATGTATTAGATAACTGCTGTTAAATTATTTTGAACATTATCGAAAAGAGCAGAGCTGGTTATTTCGTTATAGTCCACTAGACTACAGCCAAGTTGTGGGTCGCGGACTAGAACCCAGACAGGCACATGACTTTACGTGTAATTTTCATCATCACCACTGCTCCCAAAACGCTGTAGGAAAACACATGAGTAAACCGGCGTGTACTGCGGCCAAATATCCAAAGAAATGCAGCATTCACCAACATGCATTGTGCCATATCCACCACGCGGTGGATTACGGCCCAGAGGAGGACTGTATCCCAGCATTAGGAATGGTACAAGAACTTAACCTACGTTATGTTATTATCTAAAAGATGTTCACGTGTTAAGTGTCTTCCCGACGCTCAGGTTCATATAATTTCAATGATTGAATGTATTAACACTCAATAATGATTGTGAAATCAATAACATTTAGATTATCTTAACGGCTTTGAAGGCGCCATAAATTCCTCAAACTTAGGATATTAATATAGCTCCGTAGTTCTGCTGGTAGCTCGGTAGTGAGATCATCGAGTAACTATCAACTTAATTGATGCCATTCATAACGACTGTCTCACGAGCACATTCATCTTCCTGAGGTCTAGTGCAGGGTAGGCTAGCGTATTTGGGATAGTTCGAATGGATAACATAATAATAATTCAGTGTATTACACAGCCGCTGTTAGAACACTGCCTCGTCTCCGCGAGAGAGAATGGGCGCACCACGCGATGCCGGTGCGGATTGGTAGATGTCACATGTATTCGAATGTTTGGTCCTCGGATGATCCACGATGTTGTGCCTCACCGATTTGAGGGCAGTGGGGATGATATAAATTACATAAAAGCAGTGGTGGCCCAGTGGTTATTACGACTTACGAGTTGCAGATCGCGGGTTCGAACCCAGTCAGTTTGAATGATTATTGTTATCTTATTACCACCGTGCATGTTTGTAAATCTAGTCAATAATATGTATAATTAATATCACAAATCTTGTAAAGCAAAGCAATTCTCCGTATTAGTTGAAAACATTCGCATGAAAAATACTGTAGCAAGTTCATACCGTCTTGTTATTCGTAGCTCAGGGGTTTCAACCCTACTACAATAACAGCAATAAGAAACAAAAGGATTCCGTTCTAATTATAACAACGACCGCCTAAATCATCAGCGTAATGCTAAGCTTACATGAACCACTCAAAAACATACCAAGAAAGGTCTCAGCTTGTTATGGGATCTGAAGAGAGAAAAGCAGATTTGAGTGAGAGGTGGTGTCTCCGAGACAACTTAATAACATGCTAATGAGAAGCTAGCTGATGGGCCAGTGATTATATTTCAATTTCTAAAGGTTTCCCTCGAATGGTGGCCCGGGGCGGTGGGGGTGGGATGATGTTTTACGAGGAAATTCGGCCCTGTCGCGAATGTTACTCGACTTGAAGTGTCGCTGTTATCTTATTTGTTGAGCAGACAGTCGGTATTATTAAGGGCCTGATGGATTTCACTAAAACCTATTTATCGTTGTTATGATGGCACTAAACTGTTTTATGAATGACCAACTTTCTTATCTGATCTTATAACTTTGTGGAATAGTTACTGGATGTTTTTTGTAATTCAATTTCACTTTCGGAAGAGTGTTGATTTTGTTATCTATAATACTAATGTTATAAAGAGGTTAAGTTTGTCAGTTTGTAGGAAGTAAACTCTGGATCGACTGAACCGATTGTGAAACTTTCGTGCATCAATATAGGGTACATTTTTATCAAAAAATTATTTTACGCGAGCGAAGACGCGGGTAGAACCTAGGTTGTGAATAATTCGATTACAGTTTTCAAGGAAGCTTGCAGTCAGAGGTGCTTGGTTAGCCCACATTTTATAGTTTTTTTGTAGACATCCGAGTGTTTTGTGCAAGAGTTACTTACATCAGACGAATCTACTACTTTGTTGCTCTCATACAATAGTTTTGTTTTTATTGCAATATTCGCGAAAAGCTACGGCCAATTTCTTGCACCACTTCGTCATCTCCACTTACTACGCCTGCGTGGTGTGAGTGCGACGTCTCACATCGTCTGGCAATCAGCTCCATGCCAAGCCGTGGAGTATCAAGATGCTATGATTATGATCATCGCCTTCGCTTCACTAACGCTGACAGAGTGTCTATCTGAGCCCCATGTCCCGTAGATTTCACACCACTCGTCCTTATTGTCCCTATTTATAATTAATATCTGTATATTTCATTAACCGTTCAGCTACTCGACTAAGCGTTACAGTTCTCATCAAATAAAAATAAAGCGACACTGAGATTATCAGTCATTTATATTTTAATTCGAAATTATTTAAAGTTTTAGTTTAACTTGAAATGGTCTCAGCAGGATTGTTATAATTAAATGTAAAGAATTTAATTATGTATCAAACAGACAATAGAGTTTTCAACTAAATGAGCACCGTACGCACATTCACCAGATAGATAAAAAATCAATACATTCCCGAACCAAAATGTTAAACTTGGGCTAAACTAGCCGACCACATAAACTATTCCTTAGGAAATCGATTAAATAGTCCCGAGCGGCCGGCGGCGACATTGGTCATGAAAATTGAAATCAAATAATTAGTTTAAACTACTCTCAACCACTGGATATGGATCCATTCGAATTATCTTAGACAAACCGGCCTCTTGGAGCTCGTTGCTGTTTAGCAACAGGATCCGCGGGTCAATCGTCAAGGTTAAGCAATGCTGGCCGAGGCCGGTCCGCGGATCGGTGACCATGGTAACACTCTGAGGTTCCTCCATACCTCGAAACAGATAGAGAGCGGCCAAAGGGTATATAATGTACCAGATAGGCAGTCGCTCTAAGTAAAACAGTGAACACTTGTACTCTGACCTTGACGTGGTTGGGAGTAGAAGAACAAACGGCCTTCGGAAACACTAAGATGCAGGGAGGCCCTGTTAATGTTTGCTCTTTCCTTAGTAACTTGACTGATTTGCATCCGTTAAACAAGTTAGTTAAATCGAGGATTAGGAACGGTAGTTGATATATTGCCAAGCCGAAGTAGCAAATAATACGCGTAACAAATCATATCTTGAATAAACATCATAAACAATTATTTATTTGAATAATAAATATATATATTATTGTAAATTATTCCTATAAATATATATGTTTGTTGACTATTTATGATCATATATTCTATGAACTCTTAAGAATAAATGTAGTTGTATTGACTTTATGTGATTGGTCGAGACTTTGACAGTTCTCGACCAATCATAAGCAAGTATAATGGTGGGAAGTGTGCAGACATTTTGGGCAGTAATGTCAGACGTACCAACTTCTTGGTATACATACTAGTTTTCAGTGTCACGTACCATGTACCAAGACTACTCGGTCCTTGTATGCAAAAATACCAAGATTTTGATGGAAGAATCGAGTAGGTATTACTAACTAAAAATTATCAATTATTATTGTGTTTTTTTGAACATGAAATCAAATTCTTAAATATAACAGACAAAAAATCGCAGTCAGTTGTTAATATTTTTCTACTGTACGGTTGGTAAAACTGCTTGGCTATGGTTAGTCGACTACTGCGCCATCTTCGCATAGTATTTCTTGTTTACCTTTTTAAACACTTCGCTATTTAGCCCTAAAAAATAAAAATAACATTGCTAAAATTGTTCACATAGTTCACAAGATAAATACCACATCAAATTAATATCAAAAATATTATCGCACATCCCCCAATCATTTTACTGATGATACTTAATACTGAAAAAAATTATTAAAACTTGAATCTCAAACTCAAAATGAATAGTTTCGAGTCTGAAAATGTTTTTTCGGCATCTAAATTTGTTTACGCCAGCTTCGGACTTCTTTTCTATTGTCTGATTAAGCGAACGATAAAAATGTGTTATTTCTTTGGTACGTTCGATAATTACTGCCCTATATACATGAAATTGAATTTTTTTTTACTACTATGCGATTTCCGATACAGTTTATAGGATCAGTGGTGGCAACGCGGCAGCGGAGCACAGGGGTACCAGCTTTTCGCTTTGAATACCAGCTTTCAGACAGCTCGGTACAAGGATTTCAGGGTGGCCGTCTGACATCCATGATTTTGGGTGGTATACTCGGCACTCTGGGGCATTCGTATCGGGACATCCGTGCTAGTCACTTGCATTGTATACTATGTATATAGTAACTTTAGTAATAAAAGTGGTTTTCAAAGTCTGTAAAGAGTGTTTTTAAATTCAAAGTTCTGAGTATTGAACCAGTACGGTTCACAATATATCGAAATATTTATAAGAAAAGGATTTTCGGCACGTAATTGCTTTTTTCCGAGCGCGATGTTTGTTTTTGACGGAAAGGGCTAACTGACATAAAGCTTAACATTAAAAGCATCCCACCAACAAAACGTTTTGGGAATACTTTCATTGTGCGTACAACTAAGGAGTAGAAATCCCTGCCGGTGTCTGTGTTTTCTGAAGGCTATAATAATAACCTGGGGTGTCTTTAAATCATGACTGAAAACATTACAGGTACGTTAACATTGTAGATAAACGTTCTTCATTTTCTACCTAATCATCGCTTACTATCAGGTGAGATGATGATCAAACGCGAGCCTGATAAGGGGTTGGTAGTAACAGTTATAAGTAACTAACTAGTGCACCCGGTAAACTTGGTATCGCCATATTCTTTTTTCTATATTTTCTCACCTTTTGAACTTTCCGTGGACTTTAATATATATTTTAAAATAAAAATTAGCCCAAACGATCTACCCGTTCTCCACTTTTAGCGAAACTAACGATCAGTATTTGAATTTTATATTTAATGAAAAGAAATCTTTGTTTATGACATTCAATATATTAGCCCTATTCATTCAAAGACTATAAGGCCTGAAATCGCTTGCACCTGTATGCCTAGATTGAAAATAAAAACCTGTCAGAGGTGAACGTTATTTATGAAACATTAAAGCATTTGGAGAAGCAAATAAAAAAGAAAAATGTTTGTGTGTGTTTGACAGGACTCTGATTAGACCCAGTTTCTGAGTGAGTGACTTGACAAATTGATGTAACGTAAATACGTGTGATGACACTTTACTTCTCATAAGGGCCTTAACATTTGTTTTTTCAATCAAGAATAACTATAATATTACCATCACCCGCTTAGCCTTTTTCCTACTTTGTCGCGATCGGCGTCTAGTATTACTCGATGCAGCTGAGTACTAATGTACTTTCCCTTTCGGTGTGGACATGCTCAGCGACATTCTTAGTGTTATTTTTTTATGTTTGTAATTTTCTATTGTTTGTTTATCACCGAATCAGTGGTTTGCAATTTCAAAAAATTAAATTTCAATCAATTAATTTTAACTTTCGATTAAGTTTTCCGAAGGATGGAGGAATCTCGTTGTGATAAGATAGTGCACAGACTGGATCCACGGACTGACCTCGGCCAGCGTTGCTTAACCTAGAATTTTGACACGTGTAGCTGTTATTATTTAGCCGCGATCTCCTTTACATGAATAACTAATAACAAAAACTGAAAATGTACTTCTGGGAGTGATAAGGGTTATCGCTGTCTCGTAGTCTACCTTTTACAATTTTATCTTTCGAAAATCGAATGATATAATATCGCTTTTTATGGAGCCCGCGATCTCGACGAGACTAGACCCGAGTCGTTACAAAGATTACGTAAAGCTTACATAACCTTTATAACGTGTAAATTTACTGGATATTGTTGTCAAGACTATTGTATAACTAGATCCGCCCGTGACTTCGTCTGCGTTCGTACATAGATTCCGTACAAACATCTAACATTTTTTTGAATACAAACCTTGTTTGTTTCGGTGTTTCTTCTCAGGGTAGTCAGTTAGGAAACACGGGCCTCATCTAGATGAGGCCGGGGATTCTTAACGAAAAAAATGACATGTAAAAGTATTATTAAAAATCAATTTGCAAGATAAAGATCATTTATCATTTGTCCCGACAATAACGTACACAACAAAAAATAATCATCCAACTTGGTGCAGTCTTTCAGAAATTATGCGCGTACATATAGTTCTATATTATGTACCGCTTTACGTATAATGCTTTGGATTTAACTGCAAGTATAATTGTTGAACATCTGTCTGTCTATTTGTCTTCATTGTACACAGTCAGGGTACGTCAGGGCGGTGTCTCAGCTACGAGTATTTAATTGCCAATATACACGCTAGATTCTCTCGAGAGTGTGCTTCGTATTCCCACAAAGGTCGCTCACTATTCACACACGAACTCAAATTATCAGGATGCATTCAAGATTATCTCCAGAGTAAATCTTAAAAATATTATGTTTTTGTATTAGATCCATATGGATCAAATAGAAAGCACAAGCCTCACAAGAATTAGACATGATATTAAAAAAGTAAATAGTAATCGACATTGATTAAAGACGGTTGTTCCCCGGACCTAATTAAATGTTTAAAACTTAATTCATTTCTTAAGTTTTAAACATTAAAATGAGAGTTAACCCTGTAAAACTAGCACATAAAGGGGTTTCGGCATGTATTTACTTTTCAAACATCGGAGGTATTAATAAATAAATAATTTTTAAAAGTGCCAGCAGTGTGGATTGATCGACCAAATGCATCTGTGTGATTGCTAGGGCTGTACACAGGGCTACCACGCATGTTCCTGCTCAACCTACTCCAGACATCATTCCAACATTCCTTACAAAACAAATCGACATTTTCATTCGTCCATATTAACAGTGGCCTTGCAAACAGACACTCGCGTAGCTTTAAGAACACAAACAATAAGGTTGAAATTCGCTTACCTCTCCAAATTTGGTCAGTCCATTGGCCACGGGTGCTTCGTTCGATGAGTCGGCCCTGAAAGGAACGAATAAATGACGCAAAAAGAAAACCAAATGTTCAGAAAAAAGATATATAAACATACATATGTACAAAAAAGATACCTACATTCGCCATTGTTCATTCGCAACGCTTCCTTGGCAGTCGTCCGTAGCCATATCGCAAAATGTTGAAACGCAGAAGGTTCGAGATATCTGCTCATGCTCACATAAATAGTAATGATATCAAATAGGATGAAGTCACCACAGAGGTATTATAGATAGAGTTAGAATGATATACGGCTGACTGTGAGTGTCAAACATCCGACGGTTAGAAAGAGAAAAAAATTTTTTTTTTTTTTTTTGTGTGTGGCATCTCGCAGGTCAACCTCTGAGGTTGTCGGCTGCTTAACCGGGCTTGCCTGTGGTTGCCTTAATTAATAAATTAATTAAAGCCTCCAGCCAGGGCTTATTAGAAAACTTACAAACTAGGCGACTACACGCTAAGGGCACCCCCTGTGGGGTACGGACCTCGGCTTAGGGCGTCGCAGTGGGAGGGCAGCTAGGGACAGGCTGGATCATATCATTTTTATTATTAATAAGGGAATTTAAAGCTACTGGCTCAGCGTCGCGGGCTGGCTCTGGCAAGGGTCGGGGCGGACTATTACGGGGACGTCGCGGTGGGCCTCGGCGGCGAGGACGGAAGGACGGTCGGTTTTTGTTTTTGTGTGCCACTGTACTTGTTTCCCTACGGCTCTCTTGGAGCAGGGTGATTGCGTCATCGGGAGTGACAAGGGTATGCCTTGGTCGGCGAATCTTAGAGATACGCGAGGGTTCGTATTGGGCGGCCGATACGATAAGGGGATTCCTATGTTGGATTGCAGTATCAAAGAAACGCTTGGAGACACGTTTCATGAACTGCTGGATGGTGGGCATCTTGAGGTCTACGTGAAGAAGCTCATTTCGAACATAAAAGGGGGCTCCCGTGACTCTACGGAGGAATCGGTTTTGAAGGGTCTGCATCTTGTGGAGGAGGTAGGGCTTTGCGTGTGCGAAAACAACGCAGGCGTAGGTCATGATGGGACGGATGACCGCGGTGAAAATACGCAGCTTGCACTTGAGTGATAACTTGCTGCGGGAGCTAAGAATGAAGTGGAGCCTACCTAGAGCGAAAGCGGCGCGCGAACGTGCCTGCTTTATGTGCTCAGCGAAGGAAAGGTGTTTATCGAGGACCACGCCTAAGTATTTGGCTTGCTTTTCCCAGGGGATCGGCTTGCCGTACATGGTAATCGGACGGGGGGAGGGTGGGTTTATCCGCGGCTTAGAAAAGAGGACTGCCTGGCTTTTGTCTGGATTGACTTCGATTCTCCATTTCCGGAACCACTTGGCCAGAGTGTTTGCGGAAGTTTGGAGAGTGCGAGCGATGGCATCGGGTTTAAGACCGGTATAATAGATAGCCGTATCGTCGGCAAATAGGGCTAGCTGAGTATTTTTATGCTTGGGGATATCGCTAGTGAATAGCGTGAAAACGAGGGGGGATAGTACGGAGCCTTGAGGAACTCCTGCGCGAATGGGATGGGGGGAGGAAAGCTCCCCCTCAATTCGGTAACGAAAGGTGCGATTCGATAAAAAGTCCCGTAGGATGAGCACGAGACGGTCAGGCACGCCGAGTTGGTATAGCTTATAGATTAAGCCATTGTGCCAGACTTTGTCGAACGCTTTCGCTATGTCGAAGAATAAGGCTCCCGTTATTGCGCCCCGTTGGAAGCCGGCGCTGACGTGTTCTATGATGCGGTGGACTTGTTGGATACATGAGTGTTCGGTTCTAAATCCAAACTGCTCATTGGGTATAAGACTCTTTGCTTCGGCAAAATCTTTGAGCCGCTTATATATAAGCCTTTCATAGATTTTACCAAGGACGTTGAGTAAGCTAATGGGACGGTAGCTAGACGGGTCAGACTTGGGCTTGCCTGGTTTGGGAATACCTATGACGGTGGCCTGTTTCCAGGTTGCGGGGAACATATTATTGCTCAATGCACCATTGAAGATGGCAGTCATTAGCACTATAAGCTGGGTGGGGAAAAGTTTGAAAACCCTATTGGTGATGCCGTCGGAGCCAGGGGCTTTTCGCGGTTGGAGACTTTTAATGATATCCTGGACCTCATCAGGAGTGATGGGGGCCAGTGGATTATCGGGATCTTCGACGGGCGGAAGGGAAGTTCTACGTTCGACTTCGGCGTTCACCATATCGAGGTGGGCTTGGTCTACTGGTTGAGAGCTGGGAGAACACTGGGACTCTAGGCTGTCGGCTAGGCATTCTGCTTTTTCAGAGTTATCGAAGGCGACACTCTTATCGGGACGAATGAGAGGAGGCATTGTGGCCTCTTCAGTGGATCGTAACTTCCTCTGAAGCTGCCAGAAGGCAAGATGGGTGGGCTCAAGTTCGCTCAGCATCTTGTCCCAGCTCGCATTACGCTGCTCGGTAATGCGTTTCCTTACAGCACGCTGTAAGTTGCGCATGTGAGCTTTGTTTGCGGCGCAGGGAAAAGCGCTGTACGCACGGATGGCTGCGTTCTTCTCGGTTATCAGATTCCGTACATCGTCCGGGAGTTTCCAGCGGTGGTCTTCCACTACAGGAACTTCCCTTGAACAATCGTTCAGGACGGATTGTACGTGATTTGTAAGCGAGTCGATCGCCGCCGTCGTGTCAGCGACTGAGACTATGTGGTCAGGAATGGTGTCCAATTGAGGCGACGTGGTGGATTTCAGTTTTTCACTTACTTTCCTCCAGTCAGTGATCAATTGGGTCGGAGGAGGTTGGGTAGGATCATGGTTACCCGAGCGGGAACCTAAGTGTAGGATAACGGGACGGTGATCCGAGTTGAGCTCGTGAAGCGCTTCTATGGAGTGTAAACGGAGGTTTACATTCTTTAGGAGCGCCACATCGAGGACATCGGGGTTATGGTTGGGGTCGTGTGGGTAGTGGGTGGGAGTCATCGGAGCGATGACGTCGTAGTTTAGGGTCGCGCCTAGGTTATACACGATTCTGCCTCTGGCATTTGTCGTGTTGCTGTTCCAAGCGGGGTGTTTGGCGTTGAGATCGCCCGCTAGTAAGACGGAGTCACTCAGGCCGAAGAGAGTCGTGAGATCGCTGGTGAGCGCGATAGGATCGTCTGAAGCAAGAGACGCGACCGATGGTGGGGGATGGTAGGCAGAGATGATGGTTATCGGAGGATGACCAGTCATGCCTAGTCGACAGGCAGAGTACTCTAGGTGAGAGAGAGGCGCGGGTGGGGTCAGAGGGATGCAGTATAACTCCTTTCTAAAATAAATAAGGGTACCGCCGCCGTGGCAACGTGTTCTGTCATTGCGAACTAGACGGTAATTCGCAATTTTGGGATCAGCGCGGTGGGGTTTCAAAAGGGTCTCCTGTATAAGGAGGACGTCTAATTGGTGGTCGCGGAGGAATTTAGTTATTTCGGCGCGTTGGTTGAAAATGCCATTGGCGTTGAAAAAACCTAATTTGAGGGATCGAGGCCTAGTGTGGTTTGTGCGTTGGGAATCCATTGGATCAGTCCATCGCATCCATCTGGTCGAGACCTAGCACCACATCACTGTGTGTGCTGAATATTTGGCTGTACATTGCCGTCGTAATTTTGCCGTTATTCTGCTGTTCGGCAGCCAGAAGGGCATCGCGGAGAGATCTGGCTTGGCGGGTCATAAATAACCTATAATGGCGCAGTATAGTCTGGGCGCAAGCCTCGCCGTGCGCGACGGGTGAGGGATTGGGTGGTTGTTTGACTGCAGGAGCAGCAGTGGTTTGAGGCGCGGGCTTGTGACTGGCTGTGGGCTCTGTAGCCACGGCTATAGGCAGGATCTGCGCTGCGATGGGTATATCCATCAGTGCCTGCAAAGGTTTGGCAGGGGCCAAGGAGGGAAAGGCTTTTTCGTGGTTTAGCCTGTTCCACGGGGACGGTCTCTGAGGAGCGAGACGTTGGGGAATTTGAGAAGAAGGTGCCTCTCTCTGTTGGCGGGCGTTGGCGCGCTTCGCTAATTTAGGAGCGAGTTTGGGGGCTTTGGGACAGCCGCGGTAGTTTGCCGGGTGTCCGGTCTGGCCGCAGAGAACGCAGCTGGGTGGTTCCGAACAGAGGGTTCGGTCTTTAGGCCGTGGGCAGTCCGCAGTGCTATGCTCGCCCAGACACTTGACGCATCTGGGAGTCGCATAGCAGTTGCTCTGCGCATGGCCATACAGTTGGCAACGGTGGCATTGTCCCACTGTTGCGGTTTTGTAGGGCTTTTCTATTGAGATACCGGATAGGGAGCAAATAGACTTAATCTTAAATATTGGGTGATGACCTTCGGTTGGTTCACAAATGACAAGAACCATGTCGTACAACTCACCGCCTCTCGCTTTATGTAAGCGATGGACGGCGATCACTGGTATACCTTGATCGGCAAGGTCGTCTTTAATATCTTGTACTAGGATTTCTTTAGGGACACGTTTAATAATAACACGAGTGGGCGTGTCCTCGGGGAAGGAGAAAGTGTGAAAGGAAATATTCCTTTCACGGAGGGCGCGATATAATTCCCTATAGTCGTTCGACGTAGGGACGGTGACTTTAATGCCATTTTGGCAGGCACGGGCGTTTGTGTAGTTGATCTTTCGATCAACACACATCTTAGACACATCAGTCCATTTCCCCTTGTCCTGGATGTAAAAGGGGGGCGGAGGGCGTTGCTTCCCTTGGGTTGAGGAAGTTTGGGCTATCGGGCTGGGGGGACGACTATCCTGCGCGCGAGTGGAGGTCGTTGGGACGGGGCTAGCGGGTCGTACGGGCGTTTGAGTTGGGGACGGGGGTGACGCGGTGGTCTTTTTGGCCTTGCTGGCCTGGGAGGTTTTCCCTTTCTTCCTCTTGCCGCCGGTGACGACTTGAAAGTCGTCTTCCGAGGATGAGGGGCATGATGACAAATCATTGTCGGAGTTGTTATTGGACATAGGTTCGGTGATGTCCATTTCACGGAATTCAGGTGCAGCGCACACCTGCGCGGCGTCCATTGTTTTATGAACAATGGGATTAGAAGGTGGGCCGGAAACAATGGGTGATTTCGGGAATCGGGCGATCGGCACGACTTTGTCGGCGGGCGGGGGCAATAGAGGGCTATCTACCTGGAAGTCGTTCGTTGTTTGATGAACAATGGGATCGGAGTTAATAAACACTTCCGTGAATTGACCAACTGGGATGCCTTGATCGGCAAGCGGGGGAGATAATGGGCTGTCAAGCGCATCACTAAAATCAGCGACGTTGGCTTCGGTAGCCGGAGGACTATTAGCGATTTCACGCTGGATTTTTCCGCCATATTTGGCGGAAATAGCAGGGTTTTCCCTAAGGATCTCTAACAATATCTCCAAAATATTGGAGTTCGCCATGATTGGCGAATGGATCAAAAATTTAATGAGGAAATTTTGGAGATTTCTCTCCCGCGGGGGGCCTATTTAAAGCCTAACTGGCCTAACTCCCCGGATGGATGGGTCCGGGGATGTGTAACCCTCCCAGTCGGGTAGAGACTGGGAGGTGAGTACCTAATGGTGAGCCCTAAGCTTGTAACCGGTCGCCAGTCTTATTGTGCGAACCGGGCCCTATTGGGTCTAGTGCGAAGGGGTAGACACACCCAACCGACACTAGGTGAGTAGCTGAAAAGGAAACTCAGTAACTAGGTTTGACTAGGAGATCCCCCAAGGCCAAAACCTAGCACTCGACTCCAATTGACTGCTTCACCCTGAAGGGGATCAGCGGGTGCGTCGGGTCAGCACCCCCTTGGTTTTGTTGACACCGTGAGGTTTCCACCAAGGACCACGAAACTGTGGTTTTACCCTGAAGGGGCCAAACCAATTTGTTTTTGACGATACTCTGTTAGAGAAACAGGAAATCCTTCACCACCTCGAAAAAGGCGGATCCGGACCAGGCGTCGTAGTCGGCGACTACGAATGACGTCACGGCGAGCGCGACGAAGCGATGACACAGACACAGAACGATCGAGAGCGCGGAGCGGTACGACCGTCGCGGGCGAGCGTCGGAAGCGGAATGAAAGAGAAAAAAAAAAAAAAAAAAAAAAAAGGTTGCGGTACCCTAAAATAGGGACGTCATACGCCACGTCGCGTCGCCATTACTATCGTGATAAAGTACCGCCATCCCGTCTCTCTTTTTAACATTAGGAAAGCTGGAGAACTGGCATCCCAGTTCTATCTATAATACCTCTATGGAAATCACAGTCGCGTTTCGCAACTATTCGCAAGTAGTCGGAACTGCTCGCAAAACCAAGCTGCCACATTTCTTTTCTTTACAAGGTATTGTACTGTAGGTTATTATCGGGCATCGTCTTCAGTTGAACTTCTGTTTTGCATTTTTTTCATGCTCTAGAACATTAGTCTAACGGCTAGGCTTCTCTAAATAGTGGGCAGTTCGCTAAGTAAAGAGAAATGCTTCGTCCGCGTGCATGCACAAATTTGTGGTCAATGTTCATGGGGAATTATAGTCTGGATAACAATATTTTGTTGTTTCTGTATTGCATAACTATACTGCCCCCAATTAACGTCTATAGGATGCGTGCTCGGTTAACTGTGCTGAATACTCTGTCTGTACCGTTAATATATATTTTTTTGATAAAGTTGGTTTAATACTTCGACACGCGGTCGTGATAATAATTAGAATAATTCCTCTGATTACGTTTTGTGTATGTTCTATTAAAAACTTAATCATGTATTACTATCATTAGTTACTATCATCAAACGTTCGTTTTTTCGACAAATGCTTTCAAAACTAAATTGCGACTTTGTAATCCTTGCAACTTTCAAGATACTTTATTAAAAAAACATTATTTGTAAGTTAAAGACAGCGCAGGGCAAGCAAGTAGCGATGACTGGGCCCGCTAGGGCCATAATTGCCTGCCGGGCTTGCGGCAATGTTCTAACGAGTAGCCGTAACCTCAGACGCACAGATATGAACAGGGTGGGTTTTTGTCAGTAAAAGTCACATTTCCTTCCGCTCCAGCCAGGACGGGTGGAGTTATTTAATGGTTGACTCCGCGAAAAAAAGGCAGAGAAAGCAACCGGTAATTATTGACCTTTTTAATCCACGACACAATGCTTGAAACATTTTTTTTCATAGCGAGCTGATGACGGCATTAGTAAATTGACAAGCCGTGCTCCCAGCGTAGTCGCGGGAATGTTGTAACGAGATACCGCAGCCCTGGGGGCAAGGGCAACTGAAGGAGCAGGGGGGGGGGTTAATCAGTAGAAGTCACAGAAATCAAAATTTTATCTATGGTAGAAGTCCACCCAGACAGAGAAGTCATTTGATGATTTTCCCACCCAGAAAACAAGGGCTCCCAAACGTCATCCAATTTGAAAATTCATTATCAAATCAAACATCAATGGCAAAAGCATTGATGACGTTAGACTGGAAAGCATTGAAACTACACGGCTTTTTCTTATCGTTAAGTAATAAAAACAGTATGAAGTTTTTTGTAGACAACGGACTATTCAGATTTCATTTTGTTTAAGCGGTTTAAACGGTTTTGTCCGGTAAATTTTGCATTAGATTTAATACCTTTGAACCCCAATCACACGCACTCCCAGGACGCCGAGGCTAACCGACGCTTTCATAGCTACATAAACCGGTTTTCCAATTGAATTTGACTTCGTTAACTCGCTACTACCGAACGATATTCATGCTCAAATATCCGAACGTAACACCTAAAACTAACACAGAGAATCCCATCTATACCATCGTAAATTAATTTGGCAGGCTGATCGCTTTGATCAGCCCCATGGCGGAAAATCTACTTACATCAACCACGTTACGACCAACCAAACGTGCGATGTATATCGAATTGAAATTAATGTGATTTTAACGTGTCGCTGGGGAGCGACATTAGTACAAGAACTGACACATTCAGAAGCCGGTAGGACGTGATCGAATTGATTAATTAATTAATTTTTGGCATATGGATGTTGGATTAAGAAAGGCTGTTTCGTCGTTTCTGTCATGTCACGTTAAGTTTATTCATTTCCGAATACACTAGATTGAATCTCGGTAAACTGATTCATGGTCTGATTAAGTTTGTAAATGTAGACAGATTTTAACAAAAGCTATAATGTATATAATACCTATATAAATCATTATCATCACCTGCTTAGCATGTTCATAGCTATGTAGCGGACGGTTCCAGTGTACCCGGATGCAGCTCAGTACTAGTGTATTACATGAAGCAAATGTCTATCTAAGCTCCATAACCAAGTAGCTAGGTAACGCGACTCCCTTTTGTAAATATGTCCCCCTAATAGGATTCCACCTTCCTGATCCCAGCCATCTACGGAACGAAATCAGCAAGTTTTGCTTAACCTAGAATTGTGACTCTGTCTGTGACTGTGTCTTTGTATTATTTTTGCTAGTATTACACTAATGATAAACATGATATACCTTTTTGAAATCCTTGTGTTAAGCCCTTTAATTTGATACCCATATAGCAGTATTCGAAAAAAAAAATATTTTTTCATTATGTATAATGACTTCGCACAGCGGCCATGTTTGATTTATTCAAATGTCACCTATCTAAGAACACTTGGGCTGCTAAGACGAATCTAACGATACCTCAATTATGTGAATCAGTTCAGCGATTCTGGAGATATGAGGTACCTAATAAAGAATATTACATACATACATACAAGATACGCGCGAAAAATTTAACCCTTCCTTTGCAGTCGGGTAAAAATATAAAGTGGCTCCTTTAAAGTATGGCTCGCTCTATCTTTACAATGGCGGACTAATGTTATTATTTTAGCTACTGCCTGGCTTGCTATTATTATATAGCGACCAAAATAAATAAACTTGGTTTTTAATCAGAATGTATGTAGGTATGTAAAAGTGGTAGAAAATACAAGCCTATTATAACACGTTACATGATATTCCGGACACAACGAAATTTTCACACCTTTTGTATCGAAATAGAACAGCCGCGGAGTTCGTTTCGAGCCAATGCAATTTATGTGACGACATGACGGGCGCAGGACAATGTCGGTACTGTGGGGAATACGTCTTGACAATACGTCTAGCAGCTAACTGCACAGCTATCACTAAAAACGATCTCATAAACTGGCGCACGTACCGTACGTAGAGATGTAAGTGCTGTATTATACCATTTGTATTGAAATGTATTAAACGAAAAATACCGTATAATACGGTATTATACCATTTGCTACGGTATTTTATGTATAAATCGATTGTTTCTATATTTTTTATGTAAATTATCTGAGTAATCATTAAAATACCTAAGTACTGAATACGGTGGAAAAGCACAGAAAAAATGAAAACATTAAAGGAAAAAGAAGAAGCCAATTAGAAAATCACGTCAATGCGACGACATTAACACGGCGCTAACGCAGCGCGGTGGTGTCGACGGCGACGAATATCTGTGAAGTTTAATTACTAAGTAATCATTAAATTAGAATTAGTCATTCTAAAATATAGAATACAATCGAAACTTAAAATATATTTAATTTATTAAACTAAAACTCTTCGTAATATTGCAAGATCTTAAAAAGTGAATCAAAATATAAAATACATAAAATACCAATAATACCGTAAGTTATAATAAAATACCTGTTTAATACATAGCCTTTTGGTATTATACGGTATTTTTACAACACTAACCGTACGTAACATACAGGTCTGCGTCACACTCGTGTACGTTGGAACTATCTCTTATCTCCGTTGGAGTACCTCGAACATGGTGTAGGTACCACCCACTACTTCCACCCCCGAAGGTAAACGTGGTCACGTACCTAGTTGATTTAGATCACAGATTTATTGCCACCGTAAAATCCACGAAAAGGTGATAATTGTTTTTTTAGATGTGTGCTGTGTTTTAAAGCGCCGGGCGTGAATATCGTGTTTGATTGTGAGTTGAGCAGAGCAGTGGTGGCCCATCGGTTATATGTATCAAGCTTCACATTCATGTGGCAGTCTCATAGGGTATACCCGCTGTCACAATGTCGTCTGCCCATCTCGCTGGCGGACGACCAACGCTCTTCTTTCCAGTCTTTGGACGCCACTCAGTCAGAGCAGGAAAATTAAATACTTGATTATGTATTTGATGGGGCTACCCCGACACTGCAGCGCCTCTGGTATGTTTGCAGAAGCATACACCGACTGCTATAACGCGACTATGCGTAAGTGTGCCGTGTCCTTGGTGCTATTATGAACCTTGTGCCTATGCAATACATGCATAATAAGCGATTCACAGTCGCTTCCACTTTTATGGCAAACATATAATAGGCAAATTACACGTGTTTTGTCACAGAATTCAGAAAATTCATGAGTCACATAAATAGTTCTTTAGTCAGTCAAATTTGAATCTACTTGAATAAGTAACAGTATTTTTAACCGACTTTTCAATGAATTAAATTAATCTTTACAGTGCGCACAGTACGGGCCAGCTCCAACACCGTTCCTGCGATGATTGAGCAGAGATTAGACTGCCCTCACGTCCGGCATTGTTCCAGAGATATGTCGCTGCACTAAAGTCGGGAGAAAGCTATAAGATTTTAGCATTTTGATTGTAGTGGAATTTTAAAGTTATTTAATTAATAGTTCTATCAAACTTGCATCAACAAATTTTGATTTGAAAATCAAAATGACATAAAGTTTCTTTGTCGCAGCTGTCATGTATATATATGGTCAAGTATATGGTATTCAGAACTATAATAAAAAGTCACCTTATGAACTACCCATAATTATATGGAAAATTTATGATTCGATACCTAATGTGTTTTTGTCATTTTGACATATTGAAGACATATCAAACACAACTGACAGTATAATGACAGCTCTATAAAAGATTACTTATCTTCAATTAAATTTGCCCAACATACTCGTAGTTGGGATCGGCTTCGTGTCTGACCGGGTGCAGCTGAGTACTAGTGTTTTACATAGAGTGAATGCTGATCTGACCTCCACTACCAGTACCTAAGTGACACCACACCCCTTGACAAGACTTGTGTCAGAGTTTCTGGCTTCTCACTGCCCGTGACGACTGTCAAACATTTACAAATGCCAGCCGGGACCAACAGTTTAATGTGCTTTTGTCAAAATGTCACTCAATCACGGAAACAGCTCGGCAAGCGATGCTTAATCTTGTAGATCGGCCCGTGCGGCTGTTATTATGCACAAGCTCATCCTATTAAGATACTATGAACATAATTATTAACAACCTATAAAAATCACGTCTAGTTTATTCCAGACACATTCAGTCGTGTCACATCGATATGGTGAATAGAATGATAGGCGGCGCGTCACCCGGCCCATAAGTTCGTATATCGCAGCGCCACTGAAGTGCAATGATTGCCTCAATTTCATCCTTTTTCAGCCGCCCTTTGTGCGCCGAGAGCTTAAAATACGCTCGATGCATACAGAAAATATGCAGGGTTATGAAGCGGGTTATTGGCTCAGAGTGGTGCTCTTTATTGGTTTCCACTTTGCATCGACAGGATATTATTTAGGTGGACTCATGAACTGAAATCTGAGCTAGTGTGAATATTATTTAAAGCTATCCGTAACCTATGGGCTACTGTGAGACAAAACAGACCTTACAATTTCACCATGTCTGTCTGTTTGCTTGTCTCTTATGGCTAATTAATACGGTTAATCAACGCTTACCAACGTTGGTCTGTGGATGAGTTGAAGATGACCATCCTCTCATACAGAGATTCTTCCGTGCCTCGGAAACCATCTGAAGATGTTGGTGCCGGCTGTAATTTCTACAAGAAGCCAAAAAATGTGATACCAGTGTTGCTGAGGGGTGTCGTGCTGGCCAGCTGCTGTGTGCTGGAGGTCAGACAGGCAGTAGCTTGGTGTAAGGCACTAGCACTCAGCTGCATTCAGTTAGATCTGATTGTGTTAGATAAAAGGCTAAGCAGATGATGTTGTGTCATAACTGTGCAAGTACTAGTGGGCGACTGCGAATGCTCAAGTATTTTGGACATATTATTCGGAATGCACACTCCATAGAACATTTTGTTCAGGGGTAAGTGGAAGGCAAGCGGTGTCATGGTCGGTTGCCTACGTGTTGGTTTTATAGAATCGGCAATAGAGACGCACTTAGTCAAAGTTCTAGAGTCGCCGATCAGAAGAAGTGGAGGCGAATCGTGAGGTCGACTGTACCTACTACGACTGTGTAAAAAAAAAAGGATAATCGAAAACCACTACCATTCTATCAAGAGTGTACGACTGAAGAGGAATTATTGGTAATTGATGAAACAAGGATAATTAATTTACGGCATATCCACATATTTATCTAATCCGAGACGAGCGCTATATTGCTTTCAAGTTTCAATTAACCATTTACGGTACCATCTCATGGTGGAATAATAAGCGTTGCACTCTGCCATGTCACCCTGTGCTCAGGCGCGGGTACAGAACTTAACCATGACCTTGATTAGGGTATTTGACCTTGATTAGGTTATATGACTTTGATTAGTTTTTACGTTGGTTCAATTTGCACGAGGCGTCAATCCTAATGGCTAAAAATGTCGGATTTGTGATCGAGAGTTCGCTGGTTCGAACACAACCCATTAGACTATTGCCATGAACCCACTCCAGACGCTAGCATATTAAGCTTATTTGGAGGTTTTAACAAGATTGGTAGTAATGTGAATTCATCCCACATTGTTATTTATACTAAAAAAAAACTAACTTAATTCGCTTGGGAGTCGATATAACCATAGTTACTGTCCCGTAAATTTCGGTTCTGGAGATAATTCGGGGCAAAAAGTATCCTTTATGTGGGCATATCGCCATCAGTCTATTATTAGTCTCATTAAAATCGGGTAAGCCGTTTCAAAAAAATTAAGACAAAATCATTTCAGGTCAATTGTATAGATATCAGAATTTTTTTATATCCTTTTTGTTTAGCCGTCAATGTCCCAATATTGAAGTGCTTTTTTCGACCACTAACTCAGACTAGACGTCGCATTGCGCGTCCAGGTCATCTCGCCCTCTTGGATCTACTAGCTTATATAGGGACAGCAATGTCTGCTTGGCTAAGCCTTACAGACGAGGGGTGGACCCATTACACACTGGCTCGTGGAAGATCAGCAAGGCAAACCAAGACGTTTACTACTAAATCAGTGGTAATTAGAAGCCTCGCTCCTCCTGGTTAGCAAGTGGGTAAGTAATGTATTCGGTAAATATATCATGAGTTGAATTCCTTGGTACTGCTAAGCACGAGGTCTCGGGTTGTCCAACCCGGGATCAAAATCCCGGGTTGGACAACAAAAAGTGCTACAGAGTGTTCCTGTTACAAATTTCTTAGTTAAGATTGCCAGTCGTGGCCGAAACCGATCAGGAGGACTATTGTTATAATATTAATTTTGGTACATTGGTTGTGTAGAATTTTCTTAATGATAGGTTCGCATTTGGTCACCGTCTCACCTCATGGTACGCGATGATATGGTCAAAGGTAAAGCACGCTTATTCTCAAATCGTTTTTGTGCGTATGGATGGGACGAACAGCATGGAACGATGAAGTATCGCATTTCATCTTACTCACCAAGTTGCAATTTAAGTGTAAAGTTACGAGTAGTTAAGTAAGTTATGAACACTGCTACGATTTCATGATAAATCTTCAAGGTTATTAGGTTCATGGAAAACTTGCGCGAGTGTTATATATCACATCACTCAAATGACTTATTTTAGAATATTGAAAATTTTGTAACGTATTTATATAACAATGCTAACAAATAGTTACTGTTACTTCATCAGTTAATTAAGTCAATAAAAGAATTATGTGGGTGGAATTCACATTACTAGCAATCTTGTTATCACCTCCAACGAGGCTGAATATATTTGTGTATGGAATGGGTTTACGGAAATAGTTCTAACCAGTGACGTCTCGATCACAACACTGATGTCTTAACTTTTAGGCTATTGTCGCTTATATGTACAAATAGGTTCTTAAGTATATAACATAAGAAAAAATATAGACACATATGAAATAGTATTTCATTCTAAAAAAATTGACCAAGTTCAAGTTAGCTTCGCCCATGAAGCGTTCCGTAGTAACTACGCCAGACATATTTGTTTTTCATAGTGTTTGTATGAAATACAACGTTATATTTACGGTTTTAGAAAACGTTTAAAAGATATGCATTTCCAAAGTGGTAAAATGTGTTCCCCACAAAAATATAATATAGATTGATATAAAGAGATCAAGTCAGCAGTTTTTGAGATATAGTAATATCTCAAAAACTGCTGACCTGATCTCGTTTAAACCAATTTTCGTTGAAAATTTTTATTAAGATCTATAATTATTTATTTTTTGTAAACGATTGACTATGAAAATTGGTTTTAGAAACCTCAATGTAATATTTAAAGACCTGTCTATAGACCCCAAAATATAGGTTTGATTAAAAAAATATTATACGTTTGATTATAAATACAAATGACAGCCGCAACTAAACAGCTTATCGTGTTTTCCAAGAGACGCGGGAATCTCGTTATGTCAAGAATTACACATCCGAGGTTCGACCTCGGCAAGCATAAGTTAAGCTTGAAAATCGAGCCGTGCTGAATTATTTAGCTACGCGCTCCTTCCCGCAACACACTCTGTTATCACAAGTTATTGCCTAAGCAGCCTTCACGACGTATGAAACTGTAAAAAAATAGCATTGAATATTTTCACAAAATTGAGCGCAACAAGTAGGTATCGATACCAGGCGCTCAGAAGACTCCGAGATATACGTATGTTTTTCAATCCGTCGTCCTTGTACGTACACTACACGACAGTGATATAGTAATATCGTACCTTTTTTGTATGAATGGAATAACACCTCATTTGTTAAACGGGAAGAAGGGGAGTCGGTGTGGAAAATAAGCATTGTACGTATATCTATGTTCCAGGAAATAAAGGGGAAACGAACGAATAATAATTTATATCACAATGACGTAGGATGTGTGGAACTTAGTTGTGGCCCGAAATTGGCAAATGTTTTGAAGGAAAATATGAACTTGACACAGATAAATTAACATCCTCGACGTCATATTGCATTATCATTTATCAAGTGCTTGACCTTTTCTTGACCATGGTGGGGTCAGTCTAACCAGATACAGCTAATTACTAGTATTTTACATAGAGCGCGGCCAACGCACGGTGGAATCTTAATATTTAAAGATGTTAGAACTTAGTCTCCTTGACGTTATATTGAAAGGTCAGAAAACCATATCGATTGTCCTACAAGCTCTACACAGCTATATACGGTAGTTAATAGGGTGTCTGTTAGCAGATTGAGGACGAAATGTTCTACAAAGGAGCTGTGATCAGTGTATCTCACGTTGTGACGCGTCATCTGTACTCTACGCTTGTTGTCCGACAATCAACGCGCAGATGAGTCATACGGCAACGGCCAGTGACGCGGGGCTACCTCGGAAAGTAATACGTACGTACTGATAGTAAAAAGGAACAAAATAAGTAAGGTAAGGAATGGAATCCCCTGCCTGGGTCTTTAAGTCAAGAGTGAATAGGTAAGTGCGGTCCATCTTCGAACAGAAGCGACACCATCGCTTACTACCGTCATCTCGACGGTGAGAAGCAAGCTTATCATCAGTCATAAAATAAAAAATATATGACATGTATTTATCTTCCCATTTCAAGATCAAACTAGGCGAGGACTCTATCATATGAAAAATGGGATAAACATACCGACAAAACATAGCTCCTGACAACTAGCAAATAAAAAGGATGAAAAAGTTTGTCAGCTTTCAAGAACTGTTGGCGGAATGGGACAACAGTTGAAAAAAGTAGGAAATATCTGACCACGGAGAGCAAGCCACAACAAACCAGGCCTTTTGTACAAAAAGTCGCGCCCGCGTAAAAGGATATCCCTGTCAGAGTAATAATGCTTTAACGATAGTGAATTGCATGGAGACGAGACTAAGGCTTAGCGCCACTGATTGACACTCAACACAGTTTTCAGTTTAACGCGGCCATATTCACTTATTTGTATTCTCTGTGCTCGCGTCTTCGATCGCGTTAGATGTTTTTCTGAGTTAATCCTGATCCCGTGGTTGTTCTTGGGTAAGAAGTAGCCTGTATATTATCTTATAAACTCCTTATATTATTATCTTCCAGTAAGTCCTATATCTGTATAGACATTCCAGAGATTAGTCCGGACAAACAAAAAGAAAGATAGGCAAAGATTTTATAAAGCTTGGTGTTGTACTATCGTGTTAATTAGTTCTTTATACAACATTAAAACATCAAACTTTTTGGCACTTGACAAATCGCACTTCGATTTAATTTGTATGTAGCACGTTTAAATTCTACCCTATTTCACGAGTGCCTTACCAGCTATGCCAGGTCTATATTCCCCTCTTTCTATTTTACAAAAGGTCCTGTTGATTGGTAAAAATGACGCTTCCAGCAGATTGCGGTAAAAAGCCTGACTTTGCTAATACGTGGTCGAGAAACCAGTTTGATATAAATGAAAGGGATTTTGTTGCGGCGCCATCTTTTCCCATGTGTGCTGTAAGAAGCGATTAGGGGATCAGATGGATAGGCGGCAGCCTCGGCCGACATTAATATAGAACCGATGTCAATATGTTCACGTCCGCGGAGCAGCGCTGCGAGACGATTATTATAAGAAACAATCATCTAAGCCGATTATTATGAGAAATTTATACTGAAACACAATATTTTTGAAAGAGAATAAAAATGTCATTGAAACCAGAATCTGACTAGATATTCAACGTAATTATGGATATCTATCTCCCGCGATCTTTTCATCCCATCTAGAAACAAACTGGAGTCCGCGAGCCTGCCGGCTTTTTTTCTCATATCCAGATATTTACTTTGTTAACTAAAGTTAACAAGTGAATTTCTTTTACAAATTTCACTTTTAATTGTGCGCCTTTTTGTTGAAGCACAATTGAATTTTTGTATAATTTCCTATTCGCCGTGCTCTGTGAAGGAAATGAGAAACAGCGCGCTAAACGCCCCAGCATCGTGGAATATTACGAGATTAGGTTTTTTGTAATCACTTGTAAGGGCCGCCATCTTTTCTTCTTTTGAGGTCATTATTTAAAGATTGATGAGGAAGATGAGAAAGCACGTGCATGTTTTAACTTCATAAAATAGAAAAGGGGCCCATTCTATTACTTGGAGGGACGTAATCAATAAAAATGTTGACATTATATTATAGAACTAGCTTTTGCCCGCGACTTCGTCCGCGTGGAATAGTTACTTTGGGCTAACGTTAAATTTAACCCCGATTTTGAAGCATTCTTCATAGCCTATGTCCTTCCTCACGGTTCAGTGATTTTGATGTAACAGACAGATTAACTTTCATAATTTAGAAGGGAAATATAATATGTCAATCTATAATACTGTTGAAAAATATCGCAATGCGGAACCGCACAATATTATTGTTAATAGCTGTGCCCGCGAGGCCGCGACTCCGTCAGCGTGTAACTCCTTGTGTGTTATTAAGTTAATGTATTGGTAATATTGTTTAGATCACGTTCACATGAGGCTTAAGTACCTATAGAACGAAAATACTTTAGCGCAAAGCTTCCGGGTAAACTATGTTGAAAGTTGACCCGTCCGGCACGTGAACATAAAGATTTCTAGAACTGCTAACCCGGGAAAGAGCGACGAACAACTGACCATGCGAGAAACAACTGACACCGAGATCTACTCCAGCAACACGAAAAGTCTGCCCTTGAACCTTATTAATTGTCATTGCATAACACACCGATACTGGGAATTGCGTTCTTTTTTTTTTTATTTAGAATAGGTTCGCGTTTGACCACCATCTCACCTGATGGTAAGTGATGATGTGGTCGAAGATGGAGCACGCTTACCTAAAAGTAACCTATTCACTCTTGACTTAAAGACTCCTAGGTTATAGCTATCGGGAAACACAGACTCCGGCAGGGAATTCCACTCCTTAGCCGTACGCACAATGAAGGTATTCCCAAAACGTTTGGTGCGTATGGGTGGGATGTCCACCATGTAACGATGGCGCTTCGCCGTTTGTCTTGTAGTCCGATGATGGAACGGGCTTGGTGGAATTAGATTGTGTAATTCCATCGCACACTCCCCGAAATGTAACCGATAGAAAACCGATAGACTTGCAACTCGTCGTCGATGTTCAAGGCTCTGGAGCTTTGATTCGACCAGTGCATCGTTGCCAATGAGTCTTTTGGCCCGCTTCTTGATAGACTCAAGCGCGTCCAGTTGGTATTTAGCAGATCCATCCCAAAGATGAGAGCAGTACTCCATACACGACCGAACCTGGGCTTGATAGAGATTGAGCAACTGTTCGGGTGTGAAGTACCGTCTCACCTTAAATTCGAATGGAAAATTATTTGGTATTATGGGAATTCTGGGAATAAGGACGGTTTCTCCTGCACCGCAACCTGTTAAAATTTGAGCCTCGATTATATTTTGTTGCAACTGGGTGAAAATAAAACTAATATAAAAAAGTGTACGTAAATTAGCCAAAACTTAACCTATCGGTATACTAAAATAACTAATACCTATTTTATAAAATAACAACAAAAGGAATCTAAAAATATATTATCAACGACTAAAAGTTGCGCTGATAAGCACGGTTTGTTAATATCAATTAAGTATTGTCTGTCAATAAGGTCGAACGCTCTGAACGTCTATTCGGATCAACAGGCAAAAATTGTATGATGCTCGCACTTTTTTTTTAGATAGGGCCTCTCGTAGTTCAGCACACTAAGGCTGGTCACTTTTCAACCGCGAAGCTCGCGCTCGCACGCCCCGCCTTTTTAGGGTTCCGTAGCCGAATGGCAAAACACAGAACCCTAAGCCTGGAAACAGTGCTCGACCGACGGTCAGCGCTGACCGTACATTTTGACCGTCAGCGCTGACCGTCGGTTGTGAAAATCGTCAGCGTAGCTGAGTGCGCATTCATAGGCTTGCATAGATATAGCTACGCCGACTGACGGTCAGCGCCGACCGTCGGTCAAGCACTGTTTCCAGCCTTATAGCTTCGATATGTCTGTCCGTCTGTGTCTGTCGGTCTGTCTGTCTGTCTGTCCGTCCGTCCGTATGTCACAGCCATTTTATTCCGAAACTACTAAGACTATACATGAGAAACTTAGTAGGTAGATGTATTCTATGAACCGCTTTCCGACTTTAAGAAAAAAAATAAAAAATATTTAAAATAAAAGGGGGTCCCCATACATGGAACTAAAACTGAGAATATTTTTTTTCATGAAACCTATGCGTGTGTAGTACTTATAGACAGGTCTTTAAAAATGATATAAGTGTTTCTAAAACCACTTTTTCATAAAGTCAATCGTTTAAAAGATATAAGCTTCCAAATTGGTAAAATGTCCCCACCTCCCTCTAACTTCTATAATAATGGAGTGAAAAATCTAAAAAAAAATATATGTCTGTAGATCTTAATGTAAACTTTCAACCAAAATTGGTTTGAACGAAATCGGGTAAGCAGTTTTGAGATACAGCATATTTTCTAAAACCGCAAATATAACTTTGTAATTCATACAAACACTATGAAAAACAAAGTTATCTAGCGTAGGTGTAAAAATTTAAATAAGCTGGTTTCTAGAAATTTTTAAGGTTTTTAGGAACCCTTCATGGGCAAGTCTGGCTCGCACTTGGCCAATCGAGACGCGTCGAGCGCGGCGACCGATTCTCAAAAATAATCCTTATAGCGATTCAGTATTCACGCGCGTTGGCTTATTATTAGCGTATTTCATGTATAACTTTGGTGTTTCTATACCGATTTATATGATTATTTTTTATGGAATAGTTAATAATGTTAACTTTTTCAGTTAGGGGTGACTGAGAGTGTTATAAACGTAAGAGTAGACAAATATTATAATCAGAAAGCTTCGAACTGCTAAACTATCGGGAGTTACACGTGTTATTGTGAGTCAACCATAAAAGATAGATATATGCTGTCGTGGGATATTTTTTATATAATTTTAAGGAGAACATTTCCGTCATAAATGATTTCTGTGTAGCTTTAACCATTAAGGTTGCACACGCGACGGAAGCTTAAAAAATGGAGTAACTTCTCCCGTTTTCCCAACATTTCCCTTCACTGCTCTGCTCCTATTGATTGTAGCTTGATGAAAAGTATACTATAACCTGCTCAGGAGTATGAATAATAATTGTACCAAGTTTCGTTAAAATCCGTCGAGTAGTTTTTGTTTCTATAACGGTTATACAGACAGACAGACAGACAGACAGACAGACAGACAATAATTTTACTGATTGCATTTTTGGCATCAGTATCGATCCCTAATCACCCCCTGATAGTTATTTTGGAAATATATTTCATGTACAGAATTGACCTCTCTACAGATTTATTATAAGTATAGATATGTCTTGGATATCATGCAAGGTTCAATTGTTACTTGTCGGGAATCGCAAGCTGATCTCCGGCATGGGCATATGGTGGCAAATAGGGTTAGCTCACCGTCCGGTAAGGACCCGGTACCCGGCCCGGGTTGACGGTGCATCGTGTTCCGCGCGCGCCTCAAAGAGCTGTCAGTGACGGAACCAGATTGGGACATCGCCTGCCGGAGTGCGGGAATGTTGTAACGAGCTTCTACGTGCCGGACAGCAAGGGCTACTGACAGACAGGATTTGTTTTAGTCAGTACAAGTTTAACCCTCCCTTCCGCTTCACTCAGTGCGGGAGAAGTCATTTAATGATTTCCTCCCGAAAAAAAGGTGCTATAACAACATTGTAAAAACCGGTCAAGTGCATGTCGGGCCACGCGCAGTGTAGGGTTCCGTAGTTTTTATAACAGCCAAGTGCGTGTCGTATTCGCTGACTGATCGTTTCGTACCATGCTCTAACTAAAAGCTAAACATGACTACCTAACTAATTTGACTTCCTATACAAATCCTCACCTGATCCGACAATTTTGCACGGAAAGTTTTAATTTTTTTTAGAGTTTTGTATAAAAATTGTCATAGCCGGTGTTTTGAATTTAAATACAGGACACAGAGCTACACTACTCAATCGTCACAAAAAAATAAAATTGAGGAAGTAGTTTGCCGGGGGAGCTTTATGTTTGATATTATATAGCAAAATAAATTCACTCTAAAAACGGGCCAGCATTTTTAATTTTTTAGGCAAATTATTTTAAAAATTAAACTCATACATAATTTGAATGTCGTATTTGTTTATTAATACGAGTATCTAATCAAAAGTCTAAAAAATAAGTTAAGTTAAAATAAGTCTAGCTTTAAAATTGACGTAATTTCCATACAAACTTTGATCCCCTATTTCCTTACAGCCTTTTTTTCGCATTAAAAAGCAGCCCATGTCCTTTCTTAGGATCTATACTATGTCCGTACCGAAACTAATTAAAATCGGTTGAGTAGTTTAGGCGCGATTGCGTAACACACAGACAGACAGAGTTACTTTCGCATTTATAATATTAGTAAGGATGTATGAAACTCTTAGTCCTACGCGCACTTGGCCGGTTTTTTTTACATAGCGATCAATATTTCTGAACATTTATAATTTTTTTTTGCTGTTTTTTGTTGTATAACTAACTTTACTGTAATAATAGACGACTCTTTGTAATCTATACATCTAAAGGTCTTTCTATGATTTTAAAATAACTTTTCGTTTTCCTAACTATATACAAGTAAGACATGATACTAAAATACAAATAAACTTTTTTTAATTTTGGCTTTGCTGAATTTATTTTAATGGGACTTTCACTGAAAGATATAAAGGAGATTATAGGTCAACATAGTTTGGTTATTTTATCTTGGAATTTACACAGAATCGGGTTTTAAGCGAGGTAAACTTGTTAATATTACACGAGAACAAAGTCGAGGGCATAGCTAGTATGCAAACGTAATCAAAGCATTGTATTATTAACTGAGCAACATTAATTAAAAAATATATGAAGGTAACGCGACAGTTACACTATAATATTTTGTTCGCCTCATCCAAGCAGGCACTTGACTATGTGTAGTTTTCATCATCAACACAGCTCTAAAGACGGTGACCGAAAACATCGTGAGGAAACCAGCATGAACCGGCCGAAGACTGAACATCCGAAGGCATGTCACAACCCCGCACACTGTATAATGCGTTACGTTACGGTCATTCCGTCTCATAGGTAGGAAACCTGTGTTGTGTCCCAACAATGGGAAATTAATAGGCTGGTCAATACTGGTCATGTTATCACACTATAGCAGGATATTATTTTATCTTTTACAACATAGTTTTCTTTAGACCAAACCATTACAAAGACCACGTTTATCTTTTGTCGGTTATCTGATAACGGTAGTTCTTGGCACGAGCAAATATTTCCCTCTAGCTCTGCTGTATTTACGTTTATCTGAAAAATGCCTGCAATTCCGACAATGAAAATAAACTGTCCGTCAATTCACATTGTAAAACTCAGCGGAAATGCTTCCAGTAAATTTCCCGGCTTTTCCTCTCAGATAGACATTTTAAAACTAGTGTGGCCTACTTAAGTTGTACAATTGGATTATCGTACGGTGGGAATGCGGAGTCTATTTTTTGTAACTTTTATGAAAGGTAATATTTTTGACGCCACTTTTTTAAATTACGTTACAAAGTGAAAGTGGCAGGTTATTGGGTTCTTGCGCGCTGTAGTTTTAAACACTTGGAAATGTTAAGTGAATCATCTTATGTTTGCTAAAGAAGGTGAGAGCAAGTATATAATAAATATTAGTAGAACCTTCGACATTACCATAATAGCATATATTTCCATCGCCTATCAGTTTCTTGTCTCAGTTATTGCTTAACTCAAGCGCTGTTATGTTTTCTAAGATCATCTGTCACAAGCCTTGGAAAATTTGAAATAGAAGATTGAAAAAAGAAACGTATTAAGTTTGCGCAAACAATTCTAAATGCCATAAAACTCTTGAAAGGGTATTCAATCTTTATTTAACAATGTTATTAATTTTACACTTTTAAATAGACATCGTATATTGAAAAAAAAAAAATTGGCACATCCACATTATAACATTTGGATGCCGCCCTGGTCGTCGGCAATCGTGAGCTCATCTCTTGCCACCGTAGGCGCGGTCTTGTTGGCGGCGGGCTGGTAGCTCACCGTCCGGTAAGGGCCAGGCCCGGGTAACTAGGCGCGTCGTGTTCCAAGCGCGCCTCAAAGAGCAGTCAGTAGCATTGACGGGGGCGGACCCGTTGCGGTAATGTTCTGAGATACGTACGGGAGAGTTTAAGGAAGAGGGCGGGTTTTTAGTCAGTAAATACCCGACACCGCGACCCTTCCGCTCCACCCTGAGAGAGAGGAGTCATTAGATGATTTTCCCACCGAAAAACAAAACATTATAGTACTATAAATTTTGTCCCCTTCTGTATTAAATCAAATTTTAATTTCTATTTGAAGTGTACAAAAAAATGAGCCTTTTTTTATAAAGATTGCAAGTAAACTAATTTTCCTATCAGCACTCTGTATGCTCTTACAGAATAGACAATGTACGGCAGACTTACCTGGCGGAACATAACGCTCATAGCCGGGTTACTACCGGCCGGGAGCTACTTACCGTTGGAATAAAAAAAATGTAAACGCTCTGCCTGCGCCGTATAAAAACTCTTTTAGATACAAACAGGAGGTACCCGCATCAACTGTACGATCGTTTTCACGATACAAGCTTGTTAACGACCCGCTCTTCTCTTTAAGTAAATGTTATCACATTTTAGCTCAATACTAGTTACAGATGTATATTGAGGATCTCACCTCACTAGGCTACCAACAGCCGCATGGCTCGAACATCATTCGATCTTCAGTCGATTGCTCAGTAGTTCTCGAGTGAAAGAGTAACAAATATCCGTCCATCCGTCTTCACAAACTATCGCATTTGTAATATTACTAGGATAGGGTTCGACTTATCATCGATAGCCTAATCGCTAAGGTGTCGGACTTGTGATTGAGAGGTCACGGCTTCGAAACCTACGCATTATACTATTATCGTGAACCTACTGCAGACACAAGCATATTTAGCTTAGTTGGAGGGGTTAACAAGATTGCTAGTAATGTAAATTCTAGCCGCATTGCTAGTTCTCTTAAAAAGACAAAGAAGTCGAATCTTGTACAATGAATAAATACTAAACCCTTCATAAAATAAATAAAAATAAAAAGCCTTTTATTTCTTGCATTATAAAATCCAGCTTAATAATAGATTAAAAAGTTGTTTGGAAAAGAAAATTAATACATGCTAGTTTTTACAATGTATATCTTGATATTATTGTTAATTGCAAGAACCCCTCCTCAGGTGAAGGTGAAGGCCTAAAGAAATCCATTTATCTCTGTGTTGCGCTATTTGTGGCCAGCAGGGGCCAGCGATTTAACTATTTCGTCTTCCCATCTCATATAAGGTCTGCCTCTGAGGCGCTTACTCTGTGGGCCCTTCCATTTAGTTACCCTGCCGGTCCACCTCTCGTCTGTTAGCCTCGCTACGTGCCCTGCCCACTTCCACTTTAGTTTTTTAGCAAAGCCCTTCATAGACGGCATAAATTCTGCCTAATTGTCTCTTAAACCACACAGTATACAAGCATCATTAATACCACGCACCGCAACCAATTTCAAACGACTGACCACAAAACACAGAAACCACTTAGATTAAAGCACTTTCCTTGAACTGAAACCTAATCAAAAGCTGAACAAATCTCCGGAGTCCCTATTCCGCGTTTGTTAATTACGTTAAATCCTTGTGTCAGTGTCCCGGCTATCCGACCGCGACGTGACGGGCTGAGCGCAACAAATGTCGCGAGCCGCTGTGGTGTGGACACACACAAGCGGAGCGGGTATTTTTTTTTTAATATAAGAAAACGTTTCACCATTCTAAGAATTACTCCTGTATCGTAAGTGCATTTTTACATTTGTTCCGGTGCAGGAATCTTACCCGGGACACACAGCGCAGCAGCTTGACCACTGCACCAACCTTGTCGTATTTTAATTTAATGTTTTGTAATTTCATGAACGTATGAATGGGCATTGATATGGATGCAGGGGTGGCTCAGTGGTTACGTACTTATTAATTACGAATCGCAGGTCGTAAGTTCGAATCCAGTCAGGCGCATTTCTCTGTGTAATTTGCGCATTTGTCTGTCTTTACTCTCAAGTCGGTGAAGGAAAACATCGTGAGGTAACCTGTGTATCCTAGGACACAAAATCCGAAGAGATGTAATATCTACCAACACGCATTGAGCCTGCAAAGTGTATGTCACCAGTACGATACAAGAGTAAAATATAAATATTTATTTTATTATAAATGGGATTGATTAAGTATATGTTGATATTTTTATAGGTAGATATGTTAGCCTGCGATTAACAGGATTTTTATTCTTTTGTTTCTAGGTAGGTACTATCGGCTAAAGATACGCATGCTAACTTAAGAAAATGTTTCTGCGGAAGCGCAGCTAGTGACAAACCACATCCCTTCCTGGTTTCGCCCAATTAGAAATAATATGCATTTTGTGAGTACAGGGCGTGTAACATTATATTAATACTTACTATTATGAACACTACTAAAATACGCTTCGTGCATCCTATTGGTCAAAATACATGCAAGCGATCGAGTTGTAAACCGTGCTATGCGATTATAGCCTTAAAGGTGAGCATGCGGAACAGATTCAAACAGTCGATAGTACCTACTTATTTCGAAATTGAATGCTATTTTTATAAATGTCAGCTGTGGAATAAAAAACCAAGCCTAGCATATTTTATTTGTTTTTTTTTACCTATGTTTTTGGTTAGTTTGTATGTAGCTCTGTACGCATTGCGAGTATTCGCGAGTCGCATAGGTAGGTATTAATCATTACCTACCTACTTAACGCGTATAATAGCCCAGTCAATAAAAACAAATAAAGGCAAACCTTGCAAGTAAACACGTTTTGATGCGGTTTTCAGAAAAGTATTTTTGTTATACTTAGGTAGGAGCAGGTTTTGATATATTAACCGACTTCAAAGGTCGATTTTCCTGGTTTTTTTTGACAGTTGAAATATTCCCAAAGTTTCGGAATATTTCGGAATACTTCCAAAGTATTCGACGGGAATGATTCGGAATTTTTCCCGCCAGCATCTATAGTCACCAGTATAGGCAGAGTACAAATTATATTTTGATAAAGTACGACCACTATCAGTTTATATGGTTGTAATATTGTTTTTACATTATTCTTTTTCACGTGATCCCATGTTATGCCCGCTGCAGCTTGTCACTCAGTCGCACCCCAACGTAACATAGCTATAAGGGCAAGACTAAGACCATACAAACGACGTGACATTTGTAACGTCCTCCGTACTAAATACTTTGAATTCTAACATGAAATGCGCTGCCTAATCGTGCCGCATTAGTCTCCGGTAAGGGACGGGCACTACGTGACACTTGTGGTACATGCCAGTAGGAACGTCGGACGCACTGCTTTAGTGAGAGAGATAAGTAGACTCACTGAAATTGCTCTTCGTAGAAACCTTCATACAATTAAGACTATTATAATCACTAAGAAGAAAAACATACAAACATAGTCAACGTATGTTCCCCACTGCTAGGACACAGGCCGCTTCTCAATGGGATGGAATGGGCCGCAAGCCATCACACGGCCGAGTGCGGATTGGTGGATTATTATTATTATTTATTTATCGTTATTAAAAACATGTTACATTAGCATCTTAAAAATAAGCCAATGTCCCACAAAACCGTTTACACGGTTTGTCTGTGAGTACAGATATTTAAAAAACTAGATATACATTTCTTATGACATACACATTATAGAAACATACACATACATATTTAAATAACTATAACATAAAAGTAAAAGAGAGAATGACATCACATTAATTATGTATTCTGGCCAAACTGTAAAGACTGGCGAGTAAAAATAACTGTAGAAAATAAAAATAAAAAATACTTGAAAATATTGAATAAAAACAAATTTAAAAACTTTTTTGCAAAAAAATAAAACCGACTTCCATATCAAAACACTACAAAGCCAAAAATAATTTTAATTTCGGTAGTCGGTGTTATTGGTTTTGTATTTTCTTTTTTTTCACACCGCCTTCCGAAATTAAAATTATTTTTGGCTTTGTAGTGTTTTGATATGGAAGTCGGTTTTATTTTTTTGCAAAAAAGTTTTTATTTTCGCGCTTTTTAGTGGGTCAATTTGTAATTAATCTAGTTATAAAAGCCAAAATGTCAACTACAAAAAACTAAAAACGCGCGAACAAAAAACACAATATAGAGTAACCGAAAAGATCATCAATGTAAATATTTTTTTAGACTTTTGTTGATTTTTCAGAAACGGCTTGTTCGATGTCGATAAAATTTTCATGGGACCATTTGGGAAGTATACTCTTTCCAACAAAAAAAGAATTTTTCAAATCGGTTGGCGAGCGACGGAGCTATGCCCGAACAAACATAAAAAAAAAAAAAAAAAAAACAAACAAACATCCGAATTGAGAACCTCCTCCTTTTTCAGAAGTCGGTTAAAAAATTATAAATGACTAATATACCACTTCTTGAGTGCTTTTGCAAATCTAATCTTTTTATTCTGATTCAAGATATCTGCAGGCAATGTATTGAGTAGGTAAGGTACTCGCTTATCTATTGTTCTATCACCAAAGTAATTATTTACTCTAGGTACATTAAATTTACCTGCAGATACTGTCCTCGTTGCGTGGTTATGAGTAACTAGCGAGTGACGCTCCCAACTGCCATAACTGTTTACCAGGAGGAGATATTTATGCTTTACTCTAACAGGAAGAATTTTACAAATTTTCAAGAGCTTATAATAATTGTCTTTACATGAGTTTTTGTTTTATTGCTAACTAATAGCTTCAAAAATCTAATTTGCTGAGCTTCTAATAAATCTAAATAACTTTTAAATGTGAGTCCATAGCAGTCAAGAGCGTAACTTAGTATGGGGTCGACTAATTGTAGATAAAGACACTTGAGAGTGCTGGTTGGCACCTTAAAACTAAGATGGTAGAACTTACCTAGTAATATCCTACGTTTTTTACACAAATACTCTACATGATTTGCCCACGAAAAGTTCTCATCCACCTTCATACCGAGGTATGTTACACATTTGGCTAGTTCGATAGGTTTGTATTCACAGTTAATCTGGTTATTATGGATACATTCAAAGTTATGTGTACAAATTGGAGGAGGATCGTTGGGTGAAAGCGAGTAAGGAGAGCGTATTATTACGATTTTGGTTTTTTCTGCGTTTTTAAACTATTCCGTTGTCATGGGACCATTCAACTACTCTGTTTACGTCAAGCTGCACAAATCGACAAGTTTCGGCGAGGTCGGTGCCGGCACGAAGCGCACACAGGTCGTCCGCAAATATGTATGCCGAGCAGTGGCGGAGTACGCCGCACAAGCTGTTCACGTGCATCAGGTAGCATACAGGTCCGCATGCCGAGCCCTGCGGCACTCCGCACCTCATTTCCCTCGCGTCGCTGTACGACTCGTCCACCTTTACACGGTAATGTCTTTCGGTGAGATATTCACGAAACCAATTTTTCAGCGGTTCCCCCACCCCACACTCCTCCATAGCATCTAACAAAGTATTTACCTACATCCAACGTGTCGAATGCACGTTTATAGTAAAAAAATACTGCTACTACAAACTGCTTCTTATTTAAACTATTGTTAATTTCGTCACAAAACTTAGATAAAAGAGTGTTCGTACTTTTATTTTTTTGAAAACCATGTTGGCATTCACTAATTATACTATTTTTTTGTAGATAATTCCCTAGTTGGTTAACAACAAACTTTTCTAATATTTTATCTACACTCGACAAAATGGCTATTGGTCTGTAATTCGACAATTCTTTGTGATCACCTTTTTTAAAAATAGGACGCACTATAGCTTCTTTTAATTTTCTCGGAAATTTGTTGGTACTTATGCATAAATTAATTAAGTGTGCGAGAACTGGACTTACTTTATTTACTAAGTATTTAAGATCAGACATGCGTATGAGATCACTTCCTGGCGATTTGTTTGTATCCATACCTATAATAACTTTCCGAACATCCTGACTGTTCACCGGTTGCCATCGCATACACACGCTCTTTTCTTTTACATATGTGCTTCGTTCTAACCATTTTACATCACAATCATGCTTTATACTTTGTATTTCCTTTGTAAATGTTAATGAGAACTTTTCACATATCTCTTTTATGCTCCCTTGAACTTTAACATTATTTAATATAACACTATCTAAAGATTGTTTATTTTTACCCATCATAGCGTTAATTCTATCCCATTTTCTTTATATTTTTGATACAATCTATAATACTTTGCTTATCATATTTAATTCTACATTTTGCTATTATTTTGTTACATTTATTTCTATATTTAGTGTATTCTAACCGTTTATTCATATTCTTTGGTTCATTATGCCATATTGCAAATAGTCTATCCCTCTCTAGTAATAACTTCTTATGATCTTCCGTAATCCAGCATTTATTATTTCGGATACTTTTATTTGAATTTTTATTCTTATAGCAACACTCATAAACATCTTCGAATATTTTTCTAAACGATTCGTATAATTTAACCGGGCATTCAATCAGTAAGAGATCATCAAAATCTATAGTCGATAATTTCTCCCGGACCGCGCGATTATCTAGGACGCGACGCCGTCGCGTATGCTCAGTGTGTCCGTGCGAGTGTGATACTTGCGCAGTTGAGCTCGTTGGTAATATTATAGCGTTATCTTTAAAGCATTCCCACTGTATCGCTACCGACACTGGGTAATGATCGGATATTTTAGTTTGTATAACGGCTGATTGAACTCGCGCAAAAGGTGCCCGAATAAATATGTAGTCTAAACATGATTCAACTAAGCTACCCATGACAATTTCACTCCGTGTTACTCGGTCTATGCATTTAATGAACCCATATTCAGCTAATAAATCTTCATATAAGATGACCTGTTTATCCTGTTGTTTGAGTAAGTTAATATTTATGTCGCCACAAAAAATCACTTTACTATTAATGGGTATGTTAATGAGCAAATTACGAAGTTCATTAATAAATAGTACAATTTGATTTTGTTTATTTATCCTAGGTGGTCTATAAATATAAATTAAATATACACATTCGTTGTCCTGTTTGAAAGTGAGAGATACGCACTCCGCTGAGCGCAGCTGTGTGGCCGGCGACTCGAGCACCTGAGCCGCGAGCCCCTCCCGCGCATACACTAGTACCCCGTCTCCTGTTCGCCCGGTGCGCGTAAAACTATTTAATGTATAACCACTAATATTATAAAAACCTAAATATTCGAAGCTTATATTCGGTTCAGTAATAACTATAATATCAATATATTGTAAATAATTTTTTAAACTTACTAATAGTTCATTGAAATACTTCTTTAGGGATCTTATATTTATATGGATCAAGGTAAAGTTATTGTAAGAACTAAGTGACGATGTCCAGTTAGTTATGTCATCAACACATGCAGGAACAACTTGACTATCTGTTATTGTTTCAATATTGTCGAGAGACGGGAATTTTATAAATAACGTTATCAGTTATCAACATATCTTACAAACATTTACTTTTTGAGTAGTTCACCAATATCACATTCCGATCTAACCCACACTGACACATCCCCTTGTTCCTTTTTCACTAGTATTCTGCCATTTACGACCCAGATGTACTTGTAGACGTCCTTAAGTTTTTTCTTAGTGTTCCACAGCAACTCGCGAGTTGTTTTAGTCAAATCTTCATTTACATATATTTTGTTTTTCTGCGAACCTGAAGTAATAGTACTGCTATCCACTGCAGCGAGCTTACGCCGGTTTGCTAACCAGGAGTTTCTACTTTCGGTGCCCGTGCTCTTAAATCCTACTAATATTGAAGCTGGTTTGTCGCTTGACTTACGCTGTTGGCGACGGCTCGCCCATTCAATATCATCGCAGCTCACTTCTAGCGTGTTTCCGAGTTTTTTTACTACGTCCATTACGTTTTCATCTGGGATTTGTTCAATACCCACTATTTCAATGTTATGTTTACGGGTGGATTGTTCAAATTCGTGTACTTTTTGTTCGAGTGCAATATTGCATTTTTCCAAATGCACGCATTTGTTGGTTATATTTTCAACGGACTTTTCGAGCTTACAAATTTTCTTTTTCAATTCTTCGTGCTCCGCTAATATAGTGTCATATTTCTCGGAGAGGACTGACATACTAGCAATTATTGAATTTAATTGTTTTTTAAACCCCGGAAGAGAATTGACTTTGGTTTGTATGTCCTTTAGGATTTTTTCGTACCCTTGACTATCTCCTTCTTCCTGGTACTCGTCCTCTGACTCTTCATCTTCACAATTATTGCAGACAGTACGTGTTCTACCTGCTTTCATATCAGCAGCCAATCCTTTAACGCAATTCCTATGGAATGTTCCTTGGCAAGTACCTTGGCACAAGAAGTGTGAGCCATTATTAGCCAATTTCTTCTTACACTTTTGACACTGCATATCTAACTAAATTGAACTTATTATTTACGTATCAGGCAGAAATATTCTTTATTTTGTTTTTATGAATCGCGATATTTCTTGAAATTAAGATAAGTGTGCGCACCTGTGACCACACCTGCGTCCTCCACGGCGAGTTTTTCCCAGAATCGCGAATAGAATGGATTATTTTTATTTAGAGTTCGTCTCGTGTAGACTCCACTTTAATACCAGTTTTACTTGATATAAGATTCAAAATGTATTATCACTATTTAATTTATTTTTTAAATTTAATTATATTCATTTTATTTGCTGAACACACGTCTATACTTCACAAAGCTTAAATACGAGTTTTGCAGGCATTTTTCAGATAAACGTAAATACAGCAGAGCTAGAGGGAAATATTTGCTCGTGCCAAGAACTACCGTTATCAGATAACCGACAAAAGATAAACGTGGTCTTTGTAATGGTTTGGTCTAAAGAAAACTATGTTGTAAAAAATAAAATAATATCCTGCTATAGTGTGATAACATGACCAGTATTGACCAGCCTATTAATTTCCCATTGTTGGGACACAACACAGGTTTCCTACCTATGAGACGGAATGACCGTAACGTAACGCATTATACAGTGTGCGGGGTTGTGACATGCCTTCGGATGTTCAGTCTTCGGCCGGTTCATGCTGGTTTCCTCACGATGTTTTCGGTCACCGTCTTTAGAGCTGTGTTGATGATGAAAACTACACATAGTCAAGTGCCTGCTTGGATGAGGCGAACAAAATATTATAGTGTAACTGTCGCGTTACCTTCATATATTTTTAATTAATGTTGCTCAGTTAATAATACAATGCTTTGATTACGTTTGCATACTAGCTATGCCCTCGACTTTGTTCTCGTGTAATATTAACAAGTTTACCTCGCTTAAAACTCGATTCTGTGTAAATTCCAAGATAAAATAACCAAACTATGTTGACCTATAATCTCCTTTATATCTTTCAGTGAAAGTCCCATTAAAATACATTCAGCAAAGCCAAAATTAAAAAAAGTTTATTTGTATTTTAGTATCATGTCTTACTTGTATATAGTTAGGAAAACGAAAAGTTATTTTAAAATCATAGAAAGACCTTTAGATGTATAGATTACAAAGAGTCGTCTCTTATTACAGTAAAGTTAGTTATACAACAAAAAACAGCAAAAAAATTTATAAATGTTCAGAAATATTGATCGCTATGTAAAAAAAACCGGCCAAGTGCGCGTAGGACTAAGAGTTTCATACATCCTTACTAATATTATAAATGCGAAAGTAACTCTGTCTGTCTGTGTGTTACGCAACCACGCCTAAACTACTCAACCGATTTTAATTATTTTCGGTACGGACATAGTATAGATCCTAAGAAAGGACATGGGCTGCTTTTTAATGCGAAAAAAAGGCTGTAAGGAAATAGGGGATCAAAGTTTGTATGGAAATTACGTCAATTTTAAAGCTAGACTTATTTTAACTTAACTTATTTTTTAGACTTTTGATTTGATACTCGTATTAATAAAAAAATACGACATTCAAATTATGTATGAGTTTAATTTTTAAAATAATTTTCCTAAAAAATTAAAAATGCTGCCGAAAGTCCCTATTCCGCGCGGACGAAGTCGCGGGCACAGCTAGTTATTTATAAAACACGAAAAAAATACGTTTGCTGTATGGGAGCCCCCCTTAAATATTTATTTTATTCTGTTTTTAGTATTTTTAGTATTACTGAAAGTAATTTCTTAAATGTTTAAAAGTACTGTAGGTAACTATTTATACAATTTCTTGTATTTTTTCAATAAATATTTGTTACTAGCTTTTGCCCGCGACTTCGTCCGCGTGGAATAGTTACTTTGGGCTAACGTTAAATTTAACCCCGATTTTGTAGCAAACTTCATTGGCGCTCCGCTCCTATTCGCCTTGGCGTAATGATATATAGCCTATATGCCTTTCTCTATAAATTGACTATTTAATTAAAAAAATAATTTTTCAAATCGAACCAGTAGTTCCTGAGATTATCGCGTTCAAACAAACAAACAAACTCTTCAGCCTTATATTATTAGTATAGATAGCTGTTGACCGCGACTTCGTCCACGTTTCCGTCGTTTTTCGTAAAAAAAAGTAGCCTGTGTCCTTGCTCACGGTTCAGTGATTTTGATGTAACAGACAGATTAACTTTCGTAATTTAGTAGGGAAATATAATAACTAAGTCAATCTACAAGAATGTTGAAAAATATCGCAATACCGAACCGCACAATATTATTGTTAATAGCTGTGCCCGCGACTCCGTCAGCGTGTAACTCCTTGTGTGTTATTAAGTTAATGTATTGGTAATATTGTTCAGATCACGTTCACATGAGGCTTAAGTACTAGGGTGGGTCAAAAAAAATTTTTTTTTGTAAACGAGTTCTAATAGCGAAAATATGTTGAAGTAGGGTATCGTTATCAATCCTCTAAAATATTATTGAATTATTTTAAGTGGAAGAGCCCGCGCAAAGCCGTGGAAGTTTTGAAAAATAATGTTTAAGTGGGTACTTTTACATCTCAAGTTACACGTTTGTGGTTGGATGTAGATTAGTGTTCTACTTAGAATTCACTAAAATACATGTCGATTGTGATATTTAAATTGTGTTGTTTATTCCGAAAAATCAGTTTTGAGGTAAGTACATTCAAAAAGTTCTTGTAAAAAGGTGACTAAATTCATGTGATATTCCGTAAAACTATCATTTTTGTTTTAGAACTTGGGGTTTTAACCATCATGTCTAAATATGTCAAATGTGTGTCATGTCATAGGGTACGAAAAGGTAGATATATTGAAGAACACGTATCTGTTATTAAGGAACCGGATTCTATTTATTTAGGATATGTGACACCAGCACAAGGAATAGCTAAAACCATTGAGATATCAATAAACGTTCTACTTTTTGCAAAAAATATTAGTACTGATGATCTTCTGGCTATTGGATGCGATGGACCAGTAACAAATAGAGATAAATTTAGTGGTGTCATAAGGCTATTTGAAAAAGACTTCAGAGACCCTTGCAATGGATAATTTGCATGCTTCATTTAAATGAACTGCCTTTGAGCCATTTGTTTGATTACATAGATGGTAAAACTTCTGGTCCATCTTCATAAAATGGTCCTATTGGTAAGTTGCTGGATAAGTGTGAAACGCGAGCTGTAGTTGAATTTGAGCCAATACCAAGCCAATTACCAAAGCTAAAACCTGATGACTTAAGTACAGACCAAATATATTTGTATGAAATTACCTCAGCAGCAATTACCGGAAGATGTTCAGATGACTTGGCAAATAAATCGCCTGGAAAAATGTCACATGCCCGTCGGTTGACTAAACCTAACAGGATTTTGCGTCTTTACTTTTCTACACTAACACCATCAAGTAATTTAATTAATTTGGCCCAATACATTGTGAAAGTATATGCTCTTGTTTGGTTTCAAATAAAGACACACCCATCATGTAAAGACGGATCACGGCATCTTTGGAAATTAATTGAAAGTTCGCGATACTTACCAAGTGCGTTAAAAGCAGTCATAGATCCTGTTATTCAACGGAACGCATATTTTGCTCACCCTGAAAATTTATTGTTGGCGATGTTAACAGATGAAGAAAAGCATATAAGAGATCTCGCAGCTAGAAGAACTATAACTGGAATCTACCACGTACTTTAGAAGTGCCTAAACTCAAATTTGATGCTAAATGTATCATTGATCTAATAAACTGGCCAGAAGTCAACTTTGATCCACCTATTCTAAGAAATCACAGGAATGAAGATCTTATTCAGATAATAGAGACAAAAGGTGACGAAAGTTTGTTGTTTATGAGGCTCCCTTGCCATACTCAAGCGGTTGAACGATCTGTTAAAATAGTTACAGAAGCTGCGATGTCGGCATGTGATAAAAAATCAAGGGACGGTATAATTCATGCAAAACTTGCGTCCAGAAAACTTATGCCTAAATTTGATAGCAAGCAGGAATTTATGCACAAAAATAAATAATTTTTGATAACTTTTTTGTGTTTATTTGATTATTTTTTTTATTTTTGACGTTAATGTGTGTCCGTAACTGAATTTTTGTTTTGTTACAATAGTATTTAAGCGATATCCAATAAAGAACTATGATATTTAGTAAGACGTGATTTTTTAATAAAACGTAAACGTTTGAAGCGCATGCGCGGGCTGAAGATATAAGTTCCCTTAACTTTTTTTTTACAAAAACTATTTGTAATGGTACACTACAACATAATATTACTATTAGAATTTGATTTGTCAACTTTTTTTTTTCTTCATACAAGAGTGATCCACCCTATTAAGTACCTATAGAACGAAAATACTTCAGCGCAAAGCTTCCGGATAAACTATGTTGAAAGTTGACCCGTCCGGCACGTGAACATAAAGATTTCTAGAACTGCTAACCCGGGAAAGAGCGACGTACAACTGACCATGCGAGAAACAACTGACACCGAGATCTACTCCAGCAACACGAAAAGTCTGCCCTTGAGCCTTATTGATTGTCATTGCATAACACACCGATACTGGGAATTGCGTTCTTTTAAATTGGAATGGAAAATTATTTGGTATTATGGGAATTCTGGGAATAAAGACGGTTTCTCCTGCACCGCAACCTGTTAAAATTTGAGCCTCGATTATGTTTTGTTGCAACTGGGTTACTTTTAGCCGAGTTCCACTTCCATTGCAAACTTGTGGTGGTTTTAAATTTCGAAGCAGAATAATAATCAGAAAGCTTCGAGCTGCTAAGCTATCGGGAGTTACACGTGTTATTGTGAGTCAACCATAAAAGATAGATATATGTTGTCGTGGGATATTTTTTATATAATTTTAATGAGAACCTTTCCGTCATAAATGGTTTCTGTGTAGTTTTAACCATTAAGGTAGCACTCGCGACGGAAGCTTAAAAATGGAATAACTTCTCCCGTTTTCCCAACATTTCCCTTCACTGCTCTGCTCCTATTGATTGTAGCGTGATGAAAAGTATACTATAACCAGCTCACGAGTATGAAAAATAATTGTACCAAGTTTCGTTAAAATCCGTCGAGTAGTTATTGTTTCTATAACGGTTATACAGACAGACAGACAGACAGACAGACAAAAATTTTACTGATTGCATTTTTGGCATCAGTATCGATCCCTAATCACCCCCTGATAGTTATTTTGTAAATATATTTCATGTACAGAATTGACCTCTCTACAGAATTATTATAAGTATAGAATAGATTAACACATAAGAAGTACTTGTACAATTGTTATTGTTTAAATTTTTCGTATTTGAAGTCGTGGGGAACTTCGGCTTCTAAGATACAGGCTTCTTGCCTAGTTTAAGAGCCAGATTTTTCGCCTTTAACTGAGACATTGTTGTACAATTTAATTATTAGACCATACCTTGTACTTTAGTATTATTTGTGAACAAAATAAACACTTTTATTAATTATTTATTTGTTGTTAAAGCGGCAACAGAAATACATCATCTGTGAAAATTTCAACTGTCTGGCTATCACGGTTCATGAGATACAGGTCTGGTGTCCGGGTCTGGTGACAGGCAGACAGCGGAGTCGTAGTAATAGGGTCCCGTACGGAACCATAATAAAAATGAATCTCGAAAATTTTCCCTATTCAGCAATTTTGTAGTTTGTTTTTTTCTTAAAGGCGCTAGAAAGTTAGTTCCTTCATGACACACATGCAAAACCTCTGAGGTCATCAGAAAATTTAAGGCTTGCGGTACCGAGTCACGCCACCAATTTCTATGGTAAGTCGTTCGCAGCTCAAGCAGTACGGCTGTGAAATGCTCTACCCGTGTCAGTAAGACAAGCACAAACCCTATCTTCTTTCAAAAACTTAGTACTAGATCTTTATCTCTCTTCTTAAATTGGTGTTATTATGTATGTCTTTGTTTCTTTCTTTTTTATAAATATTTACATGTATATATATGTTTTGAGAACGTTATTTATTGTTTTGTATTTTATATAGATAAATAGTATTTATTTTCTCCTTCTGAGTCAAATCCATCCAAAGGTTGTCTGTAAAAGATCGCTTTTAGCGATAAGACCGCCCCTTGTATCACCCTTTTTAATTGTTAAGTCCATAATTTTATTTTACTGTTATGGTGTACAATAAAGAATATATCTATCTATCTATCTAGAATTTTATTCGTATGGATAGAAAAAAAGAAAAAATGTTAGGAATATACACACATCAAAAGTGTCTAGGGATCAAGCATTTCTATGCGGATTTCTTGAGATTGAGATGTGGCTTTGTAATAAATTTATGATTTTATAAATTTATATGGATCCTTTTTGGTGCATTTCATAATTTGAAACAGGAACTGTTAATCAAATTCGAGTAAAAGAGGAAAATCAGCTGTCAATATTTTCCCTATAAAAACATACAACGCATTGAAGACATTATTAGTGCTACTGTTTCCCTACTAGTGATTAAAACCAACGTTATTATGGAGCGGCGACGTCATTTAAGCAGGGAAGAAATGCTCAGAGCCGTGGGAATGATAGAAGCTGGTTCCCGGCAACGTACTGTGGCTTTAGCTCTGAATACAAGTCAGAGTGTTATCAGTCGACTTTGGACACGTTACCGAAGCACTGGTACCGTGGCTGAGCACCATGGAGGACGGTATCGCTGCACCACACGGAGACAAGACCGATACATTCAAATCTTAACTCGAAAAGCTCCAACAATAACCGCCATGATGTTAGCCGTGAGGCTTCATCACTCTTCAGGGAACTTAATTAGCGACCAAACAGTCAGAAACCGCTTGCATGAAGTGAACCTTCATTCCCGAAGACCGCTACGGGTACCACCTATAGCAATGCACAATCGTAGGATTCGATATCAATGGGCTCTTGAACACAGAAATTGGGCAGAAGAACAATGGCGTTTCGTGTGCTTTTCTGATGAGTCTCGTTTTGGTATGAGACCGGATACAAGACGTATACGACACTGGAGAACCCCTGGACGCCAACAGCGATTAAAATCCTGCCAGGAAGTCCATCCTTATAGTGGTGGAACCATCATGGTATGGGCGGGTATTTGGATCGGCGGAAGAACTGAGTTGATTTGGATCAGAGGCAACCTCAACGCTCAAATTTATGCTGAGACGATTGTATCTGACGTCATCGTTCCTCTACAAGTGCAAATCGGTCCCTTATTTCAGTTAATGCATGATAATGCACGACCGCACACCGCAAGAGTTGTAAGACAGACTCTCGCCGCAGCTAACATCAATGTCCTGCTCTGGCCTGCTCAGTCGCCAGACTTGAACCCGATTGAGCATGCATGGGATATGCTACAGAGAAGAGCTCTGCCGAATATGGAGGGTATCCAGTCGCAAGAAGACCTTTTTTTGTTGTTGCAACGAACATGGGCGGCCATTCCACAGCGTGATTTGGATGAACTCATTTTGAGTATGCCAAACCGATGTTCTTGTGTTGTTAGTGTTCGCAGTAGAAACACGGATTATTAATTGTTTAAGTTACCCAATAAAATTTTAAAGAAAACTGTTATTTCAGTCTTTTTTTCGAACTTTAATGTTAGTGGTTCAAATGTCAAAAATCCCTTTATTAGTAAAATGGCAAATTTCTTTATTAATGCAAAGGTGACTTGGTTTATCGTTACTGTGACAAACGAAAACACTTTATTTGATGAATCCTTAACCCTTTTTAAGGTAGTGGCAACTATGTTGCCACCAAGTATTTAATCAATAGAATAGAGTATAATTCAAAATGGCGGGGTATGGACAGGCTGTGGCAACTATATTGCCACCACATTTTACAAAAATTTCCCATTGATTTCCAAAAAAAAAAAAAACATTATTTTCATCATAGAAGTTATTACTTTTCACTTTTTGTTTGGAATACATTTTTATCACCTTTAGTTTCTTCGGCCTTATAAAGGGTTAAAGAAAATTTTAATTAATATCAATCAGGAGAAAAGTTATTGCAAAAATATATGTTGATCCCTAGACACTTTTGATGTGTGTAGTAAACACAATTTTCTTTTATAGTATGTATTTCCTAACTGTCAAAAATTTGACGCCAATACAAAAACAAAATAGAGCGATAAGTCTTATGGCACCAGGAGAACAAAATCATAAGATGTGTTTCGGGTAAAATTAGTGTGATAGTCCAACAATTATCACGCGTGTGAAGCTGCGGGCACAAGCTAGTTTATAAATAAAAATGAATTAGGACGGCTTAGGTCACGCGGCCGGTTTTATGGTAATTAAGACAAAGGTAGGTAGGAACATGCGGTAACATGGCCTCTGCTAGGAAAACGACCGTCTAAATCGCTTCCATCTTTCTTAAGCCAGGGTTTAGGTGTCGGTACTTAGGTACTACAGGGTAGTTTGTTTTGTTTAGCTCGTGTCGCAGCCTTTTACGGGGTTTACCGCGACGCCTTCTAACTAGGATAGCCAGATAAATCCGGACGGAGGGATGTTTATTCCTCTTTCACGGAAATCCTGAATGGATTTGAATGTTAGTCGAATATTTTACTTTAACACATAGGTTAGTTTTGAGGCCTGTAGTAGTTTCGTTAAAGATAATTTTCGATTTTCATGCGTGTGAAGTCACTAGCAAAAGGTAGCATTAAAATAATTAAAAAGAAAAAAGTAGTAATACAAAAATAGCAGTTCCTTAGTTTCACTAACACGACAGAATGGTCGGCTTCATTTATTCCTTTTGTACTATGTGAGGAATTATAAGACTTGTAAGGCTTGTGAGACTTTCTGATGACTAGACCTTTTTATAGGGTTCCATAGCTTAATGCCGAAAATCGGAATCATCATCGGTCTGACATTATGTCAGTCACTTTATTTCAAAACTACACAGGAGTACACAGTTGAAACTTGGTAGTAGATGTACTCTGTAAACCGCTTTACGATTTTTATACTCAAATAGATACATAAAAAGGATTAATGGGGTTCCCCATACATGATAGTAAAACAAAATATGATGTATTCATTATAAGTGTGGGGTATCTTTAGATAGGTCTTTAAAAATGACAGAGGATTCTCAATTTTTTTTTTTTCAATTGTTTGAATGATAGACACTTCTATAAATTATGTCGTTAATATCATTCAACTTTTAAAATAAGAGAGTGAAAAGTCTAAAAAAATATTTGCTGCATATCATAATGAACACTTTTGACGAAAATTTGTTTCAACAAGATACAATCAGCCATTTTTTATATAGAAAAAAATACATTAAAAATACATTTACAAAAACCGCAAACATTAATTTGTCATTCAAACAAACACTACGAAAAACAAAGTAATTTTTCGCTAATCTGTGCTTGCTACTCCGGAACTCTCCTGGACGAGTTCGACTCGCACTTGGCCATTTTTGTTATATGTTCTTGTATGTTAGTTGTGAGTTCTAAGTGTAATAAATAAACAAATAACTTTCGGTTTATCACCCCATGAAAACTAGTTCAGATGGTGTTCCAGAATCTTGCAGAATCCTGTAGTAATTAATCAAAATTAAGCTTGATTAATTCAGAACGTTAATACGTCAAAAGGTATTTGTCGCAATGATTGATTCCGGAGCAGGTACAACTAATGTATATACCTATTAGTGGCGACAGTTCTGATGGTAATTTGTAACGTAGGCTATTGATTTGGCCTAGTTATTTGTTAGTGATAGATCATTGGAACCTCCCCATTTTTAAGGTTCCATATCTCAAAAGTATGCCGAGTACCTACATACTAGGCATACACTACGTACCACGTATGGGTAGTCTACACTTTGTAAGGTGAATCCATTCCTTGAGTTGCTAGCTGACAGGTGGGCGATCTCAGGATATTAGAAGTGGCGTTATGTGACCGACGCTTGCCGACGGCTGAGGCTAAGTCGACATTGTTGGAAACTATTGTGTAAAACCATACAAGATACATACAACAATGCAAGCGGACCTTCACAGCTTTGAGGCTTGACATTTGCCGATGTATGCAATTCAACTCAACTCTAAATTGTGAAAATATTTATTTTACAAATTGGTTATTAAATTACAAATTCACACGTTTTTATTTTCGTAAATTTATACTAGGTTGGGCCAGTGTTTTCTAACTACCCTGAGAAGAAACACCGAAACAAACAAAGATGAAGACTCTTTTGACGAGTACATATAAACTGTACTGGTCAAATCATATGAGAGCCAAGTAGGTTAATGAGGTGATCTTCTGAGGAAAGCTACACACAGATTTGAGAGCGAGACTTTGTTTTATAATATGTAAGGATTTATTTTAGAATATTTGACATTTTCCTATATCCCAAGTCATGGCCTCCTACTGAATTTCATTTCAAATAATGAAATCAAACAACCTATGGCTCATTATTTATTTAATTTCATTTATTATTTAATTAATTTTATTGGATTTTACCGTTGTCGTAGCGATTGAGTCCGGTGGCCCTTCGACAGATTGTTTTTTTTTTTTGTTTAGGTAGGGCCACTCGTAGATCAGCTCACTAAGGCTGTGCGTCTACTTAACCGGTCTGTTCCTTCAAACTGACTTGGAATGGGGCTATAAATATGAAAGTAGGATTTTTTTAATATCTAAGGTTTATTGATTCTGAAGAAAAAACATGTTTATATGGCACTCATATAAATAAGGTGACTTATCTTTAAGTCAATAACATTGTGTTCCTGACGGCTAAGTCTGGCTCCATTTCATTGCAAACTCATCTACAACATATATTTATTTAAGTATGGATTAAATAATCACATATAATCGAAGAAAGATAGGATCTGTTGATCAGCGTCATTCAAACGCTGGTTTTTATCTGATCTTCACATGGAAATCGGACGCAAAATTATGTTATGAAGTGTGATTAATTCTATGATTAAAAACATCTTATGTTAATCATAAATAATGATAATATTTTTTTAAATGTGTTGTTTTTGCCCTTATATAAATTGAAGTTATAAAGCTACAGGGTGAGGTGGTACTTCACGCCTGGACAGCTTCTCAATCTATATAAAGCACAGGTCCGTTCCTGCGTGGAGTATTGCAGTAGTGCAGGCTTATAGGTTACGAGGCGCTAGTGGACAAGCTTCATAGCCTGGCTCATCGGCGAAACGTTGCTTGCCTGTCGGTTTTATACAGATTGTACTTCGGGGAGTGTGCGCAGGAGCTCCTGACCTCCATGAGCGGATTCCTCCATCTCCCTTTCACTACCGGGCTACCAGACGTACGGTTGAGTACCATCCACACTTGATTGATATACCGTCTTGTCGTACCAAGCGTTTTTCCTGCACATTTATCGTGCGCACAGCCAAGTTGTAGAATTCTTTGCCGGCTTCTGTGTTTCCTGCCACTTATGACTTTTCAGCCATTAAAGCAAGAGTGAATAGGCATCTTCGGGGTCGCTCGTCACATCGTACACCTCATCTATCGCTCATCATCAGGCGAGATCGAGGTCAAAAGCGGGCTCATCCGTAATAAAAAAGCAATATTTCTAAAAAGTCCAAATGTTAAAACCGTTCTCAAGTTTCTAATAATACTAAAGTAAATACGTAATATGAAAATCAAATTACGTCTCTATAAATTCACATAAAAGCGTTCACATCAAAGTAAATTAAATCAATTTTGTTTAAACGACTTATGTCTACGAAATAGCTGTCTCCTTGTCAACCTTTTTTGCTTTTATTTAGTTTTCAATAAATTATTTTGTGTAGTATAGTCAAAGAGACAGTCCGCTTCGCTAATTCTTATAAAACACTAGCCTGCGACTTAGTTCTAATAGTAGAATAAGGAGATTAAAAATATTCCATTAAAAACCGTTCAGTAGTTTTTGCGCGAAAGAATGTCAAACATCCATCCATCAATGCATTCAACACTTTGGCATTTATGGTGAGATATTTGTGAGTGTGAGAATCGTTATAGTAGATTTAGAGGGCAAAAACTAACAAAATGTTGGCAGGGCAGTATAGACGAGTTAATATATTATTGTATGTAGCTATTTCCTTAGTATTTGTGACAGAGGTACGTATGTATACACACGTGCTTATCTTATCAAATGACCGCGAACGAACAATTAATGATCTATAGGGGAGACCGGGGCTACAATTAACAGAGGTAAGTATTAACAAGCAAATTTCTCTATAACTATACACACTACACCTCCAGTGCGTGTCTCAATTTGACAACTCGATCGCGCCGCATGCCACAGCCATCGGTTAGTTGCGCTCCGCGCGTCATGTGAGTGAGCTGTGTGCCGGTCGAAATTTTTAAGCAGGTAACGATCTTTTTATAGTTCACGATTTTTGGATTTGTACAATAATTATAAAATGTTATGATTATGTGTTTTGTTTCCCTAAAAGCATATTTTATACTTAACAATTCTAAGTTTCTTATTTGCCATTACTATGAACCAATATTTTATAATGTTATTTAATACTTAAAGTGTACCTTTGGGGCTATAATTAACACATGGGAGGGGCTAGAATTAACTTGTTAATACCTACCATTGAAACGTTAAGTAAAGTAATAACCAGTTGAAACCATAAATAAAGTAGTAACCAGTCGAAACCATAAGACCTCTACCAAAAGCTCCACCACGAATTACGTCAAATAGAAAACGCGCTAAAAAGTCTGCTATTCTTACCGATGCTTCGGAAAAAAATGCTCTAGAAGAAGAACATAATATTAGAGAAATGAAAAAGACGAAAATCACATCAAAATACGAAAATAAAGAAAACAAAAAGATAAGGGAAAAGGTAAAGGAAAGGCTAAAGGAAATGTAAATAAAGACAAAAAAGTAGGAAAAGAGAAGAAAAGGATATTAAATGAAAGCAATAGCTCTAACGATGATGATGACTATTTTTGTAACATTTGCGGTGCCTCTTATAATGAAGATACAATGGATCGAATGTATCTCTCGCAAGGACTGGGCGCAAGCAGGATACATATCAAAGGTGATATCACGGCATTCTGTTGTTTGAATTGTAATTCAGATGATGAATACTAATAGATACTCTTTCAGTTCGTAGGTATTTAAAATAGTTCCTAATCCTTGATATTTTTTGTTGATTTTGTACTAAACTACATTTTATATACGTTGTTTAAGTCTAAAGACGATAATAATTAAGTTTAAGATGTTTATTAAAGACTCATTACCTAGCTTTTAAGATAAAAAATGTGCCATTTTCTACCTCATCGTATGATGTTGTTTAAGTAATATGTCTAATTAAAGTTTAAATATAAAAAATATGTCCTGTTTAAGACTGATAAATAGTTATTTTAGAGAGATTTTACTTTGTTACGTTGAAATATTTAAACGTATTTTGAGATTTCGTTTATGTTCAGATATTTTGTGATTTTGTTATTGTGAGTTTATAAGAATAGGAGTTCTATGTAAGGCTGTATTAATTACACTTAATTAATAAAAAAATATGTCCTAAATATATTTATTTTTCTTTATATTAGTCAGCATAACCTATGTTAATTTTTACGCCTTCTGTTAATACTTGCCCCATACCTGTTAATTCTAGCCCCAAACCTGAGGTAACAATTAACATCCACCATTTTTGGGAAAAAGCGTTATATCTACGGCATCGTTACTATTACGTTTGTTTTGAGATAATTACGTAATACCTGAATGATTTAAGCATCACGTATCTCAAAAATCAAGTCTAAATGTTGAATTATTTCTTAGCTACAACTAAAAATATATCTTTTGTTAATTGTGGCCCCGGTCTCCCCTACTCTTTTCATCTCATCATCATCTGCTTAGCTTTTTCCCAACCATGTTGTGGATGGCTTCTTGTCTGACGAGATGCAGCTGACTTCTAGTGTTGTACATAGAGCGACGGCCTATCTCACTTCCACAACCCAGTTGTTGCGTTACACGCTTTTATTAAGGATGGGTAATCATCTATTGACACCTCCAGTTTTGGGCGAAGCGGGAGGGTGTGTCAAACTTTTACTGACTAAAACCCATCCGTGTTCCATCATATGCCCTTCGTGTTGCGAGGCCGCGGTAACTCTTTCGAACAATTCCGCAACCCCGGCAGGCAACGGCCTCCTTGGCCCCGACATTATTGCTGACACTCTTTGTGGCGCGCGTGGAACACGACGCGCCGTCTACACGGGCCTGGTTTCAGTCGGGCGACGAGTTACCCATTGCTCGCAGTGACTCCCGACGCCCGGAGCGTCTCCTGCGGCGGCTGGGGCGCGAGAGACCCGCCCCTCCCTCGCGCGTCCCGCCACCTTCTTCGCTTGCACAACTGCTTCGCAGAAAGAGGTGACTGCTTCCCATGCCTCCGCGTAACACGCTACCTCTTGGCAAGACTGTACTCAGACTCACACACAGACAGACATAGATGTACGTGATGTCAGCCGAGCCCAAGGTTTTTACGAGATTTCTCACGGAGAAATCTCGATATATTAGAAGGGTCACCCATCCACAGACTAACCTCGGCAAGCGATGCTTAACCTTGACGATCGATTCGTGCGGCTGTTGTTATGTAGCCACGAGCTCCTCTACTTGTTTCACTAAACAGCTTAAGACGATCTGTGTGACCTTAGGATGTCTAAGTTAGTCCCCACTAGACTAATTAAGTTTGTCCAATTAATTCGTGTCACTAGGTACCAACTGACTTGAATTAACTGTACAAGTACTTGGTAATTTATTATAAATAATTGGCGCCATGCAATAAACACTTTTGCGCATCATGGTGGTTCGACACTTTAATGGACATATTTTCGTATTGTCACGCCTATTTCTTGGAAATAAATCTGCCATACGGTCAAAACGACTTGGATTTAGCTTAACAAATATAGCTACTTCAAAAATATAAATACAAGGGAGTGTCAAAGTATTATTCTGCTTAATAAATAAATTCTGTCTGAATATTGATTGACACATCTTTTTTAAGCCTTAAATGCCAAAGACAAAGAGAGATCTTTGTCAGTTGAGTTCGCCCAGAAAATGACGCCGTAGCGTAGCGTATGTAACACTCAACTATACCGAAATAAGCCACCAGAAGTGAACCACCTACCTGTTGTTAACATCTTCAAAAATATTTTGTACACTTTGTTCGCAATGAAGAATTTGAATTTGAAAAAATCATTTATTAAGGCTTTCTTGGTGTCGCAAAAGTTAACACATTTTTTTGTGTTTTTATGTGTTGGGTACGTCGCAATTAAATACTTTCTTTCTTTACTTACTTTTCTTTTTCTTTCTATAAAGTTATTTTTATGATTTAGCAGAATGATAGCGTACGATACCGAGCCAGTTCGCTAGTATAAGTATGTGTATAATTGTATATGTAGTTAGGGCGGCTGTAAGCTCGCCGGTAAATTCGAGGAGTTACTTCAACTATAGGAAGTTTACAGAGTGTCACACTTTGAGCGTTCGTTCATTAAAACAACGTTAGTTTGTGTTTGTTTGTAGCGCACACCTAGGCCCGTATTAATAAACCGATATCAGCATAAGAGTAAGATCTTAATAGCTGGTTTGAGATCCCGGCATATTAATAAACAAAAGTTAAGATGCGGTTTAATACTCTGTCATCACCTGAGATCGTAATGTTTAATAAACAATCTAGAGTTTCAACTGCGGTATTAAGATGCTTCTCAAGATCATAATAATTGAGTTCAGTCTATCCGGGAATTAAAATCGTGAACTTGTAGTGGCGGGAACTATGGACGTCGAAAATATTATTTCTGAAATCAATTATTACGATGGACAAGACTATTATGATTATATTTTATGGCCTTTTCAAATTCGATTACCTAAAGTTTATATAAGGAACGCGACAAATCCCTTCGAAATACCTCTGCAAAACTTTAAAAAACTGGCCAATTGCGAGTCAGACTCGCCCATGAAGGGTACCGTAGTAACTACGACAAATAACTTTGTTTTTCATAGTGTTTGTATGAATTACAAAGTTGTATTTGTGGTTTTAGAAAATATGCTGTACCTCAAAAACTGCTGACCTGATCTCATTTAAATCAATTTCTTTGAAAGTTTACATTAAGATCTACGGCATACATTTTTTTTAGATTTTTCACTCGATTATTATAGAAATTAGAAGGGGGGGGGGACACATATTTTACCACTTTGGAAGCGTATGTCTTTTAAACGATTAACTTTATGAAAAACAGTTCCATGTATGGGGAGCCCCCCTTTATTTTAAATATTTTTTTTATTAAAATCAGAAAGCAGTTCATAGAATACATCTACCTAGCAAGTTTCACATGTATAGTCCTAATAGTTTCGGAATAAAATGGCTGTGACATACGGACGGACAGACAGACATGACGAAACTATAAGGGTTCCGTTTTTTGCCATTCAGCTACGGAATCCTAAAAATTATTTCGATTTAACCAAGAATCAGTGCTATATACCTATTGTATCGTTGATGAGAAAATTTCTTTAATAATTTAGTTATTATATTAAATTATTTAATAATTTAGTGAAAAGTGATAACAGAGGGCTGCCAGTTGCGCCAGAAATAGCTGTCTTGTTAACTTTGAGGTATTACGCTACAGCATCCTTACAGGTAGATACTTAAACCATTTTCATCACTTGAATTGTAAACATGAAAATATGAGTTTGTTGTGTACCAACAAACCTCAGTGAAATATTGGTAAAACGATTTATTAATAATTACAAAAACCTTTCAGCGTGTATGTGGGGATCTCATTAATTTATCTCAGCCTACAGTGTCAAACATAATTACAAAAGGATCGCGACTGCTAGCACTACTACACAATACCTATATTTAAATACCAACTGAAGATCAAGCTAGCATAAGTAGGCAATTATTTAAGGACTTTGTGTGTGGTATCTATAGACAGATCTTTAAAAATGACAATGAGGTTTCTTAAACCACTTTTTCATAAAGTCAACCGTTTAAAAGAAAACCGCTTCCAAAAGTGGTAAAATATGTCGTCGTCGTCCCCCTCTAACTTCTATAATAATCGAATGAAAATCTAAAAAAAATATTTGCTGTAGATCCTAATGTAAACTTTCAACAAAAATTGGTTTGAACGAGATCGGGTCAGCAGTTTTTGAGACACAGCATATTTTCTCAAACCGCAAATATAACTTTGTAATTCATACAAACACTATGAGAAACAAAGTTATTTGGCGTAGTTATACTTGGCCAATTTTTTCTATAGTGTATAAAGATTAAACGTATGAATTATAAACATGTAAATAAAATTTAATCGATATAAACTGATAAATAAATTGTATTCGTGCACACACAGAGTTGAACATTATACTTCTGTTGTGACAAAGCAAGTACTAAGCGTATAAATAATTAACGTGATGATTAAGATGAAATAGTTCATTTACTGTGACGTAGCAAGTCTCAAGATCAGGATTTCATTGGGTGTCGAATTACGAATCTTAAGATCGTGGTCTTATACTCGGTATCATCTGAGATGCTGTTGATATGGGTTTATTAATTAGCGTCGACATTAAGATGCTGGTCCGATCTTGAGAACTTATCAACTGATCGCCGGTCTTGGGATCACGATTGAGACCTAACTATTAATACGGGCCCTAGTTACACTCTCTTAAGTGATTGTGCAAGTTCGTGATCCTTTACTTACTGTTGTACCTACTGTTTGTACGGATTTATGGGCAGTAACGATGGTTAAGTTTTTAAAGGTATTTGTAACGCTTTCGTAATAATAGGGACTTAGAACCAGGGTTTATTTATTGATGACAAGCTCACATTTGACCACCATCTCACCTGATGGTAAGTGATGATGTGGTCGAAGATGGAGCACGCTTGCCTAGAAGTAACATATTCACTCTTGACTTAAAGACCCCCAGATTATAGCGATCAGAAAACACTGACTCCGGCAGGGAATTCCACTCCTTAGCCGTACGCACAATGAAAGTATTCCCAAAACGTTTTGTGCGTATGGGTGGGATATCCACCATGAAACGATGGCGCATCGCCGTTTGTCTTGTAGTCCGATGATGGAACGGGCTTGGCGGAATTAGATTGTGTAATTCCATCACAAGCTCCCCGAAATGTAACCGATAGAAAACCGATAGACTAGCAACTCGTCGTGGATGTTCAAGGCTCTGGAGCTTTGACTCAACCAGTGTTTCGTTGCCAATGAGTCTCTTGGCTACTTCTTTACGTGAACTTGGAAAAGATATAGCCGCACTCTCATTTAATGCACCTTTTAATTTTTGTTCTCTGGGGGAATCAGAATCGGAATATTTATTTGTGAAACATAGGTATCATAAAGATTCTTCTGATTTTCTTGAATGATTTTTTTGAAGATCTTTCTGATTCTGATTCTGATTCTGGAAAAATGGAAAATCATCAAATGACTCCTACCTCTCTGGGTGGAAGGAAGTGACAGATTTCTACTGACTAAAAACCCCCCCTGTTCCTTCAGTTGCCCTTGTGGTCCAGGACCTCGGTATCTCTATAGAATATTTCCGCAGCTCCAGCAAGCAATAATAAAAAAATAATAGTCGCGGCGGGGTATCGCTATGTAACATACTTTAAATATCCATTCTGAATTGGCGATACCCCGCCGCGACCATTATTATTTTTCCTACTAGGGGATGTTTCTTAAACTATTGATAAGTATTTTTTGCGTATGGTGTTTTTTAAATTTTTAATTTAATTTTTATTTTAAGCTTTTTAAACTTTTCACCCACCATAGCTTTTAACAATTTCACCAATTTCATGGAATGGACAGTTTTTGTAATATAGTACGCGTCGTTCCCTTTCAATTGATACGCCACTTGCGTATACTTATTTCATAATATTAAGTTATTCATCCCCAATTTCACTCTCCATATCTAATAAATGGCTGAACCAATTTTTATAAAACATGTCTGATTTGAATATACACGTCGTATTCTTTCATTTGATACACCACTTGGGTATATTTGACAACGTTCGATGAATCATCCCCACTTTTACCACCTATATCTAGTAAATGGCTGAACGGATTTTGACAAAACATGTCTAAAACCACTGCTGGAAAACCTGCTTTCTAACAAAAAAAACCGCATCGAAATCGGTTCACCCGCTTAGATGTTACGGTGCCACAGACAGATACACAGATACACACGTTAAACTTATAACACCCCTCTGTTTCAGTCAGGGGTTAAAAATGGTAATATTTATTAATAAATCAGATAAAAGTCACTTCAGAATAAGAATGATGAATAAGAAAGTATCATAAGAAATAGATATTGTGTCAATAATTTATTCAGGAAGAATTGCTACACCATGAAATTCAATTTCGAACAATAGCTACACAATTACACAATGCAAATAAATCAAAAGTAAAAAGAAAATATACAAAGTAAAACACAAAATGGTATAAATTACAAGAAAACAACAAATCCGGCTATATCCGCCTCAAGTCGGTTTTAAAATTACAAATTAGTTTAGTCGAGACGAGACGGCGTAGTAATACGACGACTCGGGCTATCGTTTAAAACAAAAACGGTTTTCTTTTATACAGTTTATATTTCTGGATTTTTTGTTCATTTGAGAGAGATTTCTTTTGTTCTTTATTTCCTGTCAGCAAAGAAAAACCTTTGTAAGTCATGTTGTAGTAAGCACGTGCTTGTTACTTGTTGCGGATTTGAAATGGATTATTTATCTCTCAAGTTCTTTCCAAATGTTTCGTATTATTGTTATCTCTCTGTGGTTGACCCTTCTGAGGATTGCGATCACCATTCTTACTCAGCGGCCTGTTAAGATTCTCCATTTGTTGTGGTCACTAAACAATTGGACCACTTCCTAAAACAGCTCTGCTTCAATTGGTCTGACCAATGAAAATGAAGCTCTCTCTCTTTTACGAGTTAAATTTAAACGAGGAGGTCTTGGTTTAATAATAACAACTGCACGAGTCGGTCCCAGCTGTCATTTGTACATATTTGACAGTTGAAAATCTGACCCTGGTCTTGAGCTCTACAACACCCGGGTTGTAGAGGCTGACTTTCAACCGTAACTTCCAATTGAGGGATTTCAACAAAGAAATATCTCATTATTGAAAAATCTAGCCTTAGCAACTACCAATCAAAATCATAATCAGCCTATATCGTTCCTACTACTGAGTCGCAGGCCTCCTGTTTATAAGAAGTAATGTGCCATAAAACACTGCTGAATTGTGAGTTGGTGAATGTCAGAATATGTCTTAGAATTTTAGGCACCAGAACATGCTGGTTTCCATGCGATGTTATCGTTCATTAATCACTTATGATTGTAGCGGGCACTGCTCATCCAATGAAAACAAACATTTTATTTGGAATACGAAGCGGAACGTGTTTAATTTAAACATCCAAATGAATACAACGGAAAATGGAAGGGAAACATAAAAGATTTCATTAGGTTTTTCTACAAAGCATGCATGTGTTAATGAACGGCTTCACAAACGTGGAGATCGTGAAATGATGCTGTTTTATAACAGTGTTTTTCAACGCGATACCAATGTGCTGTTTCGTATTTAGGTTCCAAAAGCGTTTTTTACTGAAATAGCTTGCAAATACTTCAATGGGTACTGTTACATAAGTAGGATTATAGGATTAATGAACATTGTCTTTTTAATGCTCTTACAATGTTTTCAAGTATCGTTTTAATGAGATTTCGAGAAATTGATGTGAACTTAGCGTTGTTGTTAATCATGGGTTGCGGAATTATTCGAAAAAGTTAAACCACCACTCATTACACTATTGTCCAGAACCCACTCCAGACCCAAGCATATTTAGATTAGTTGGAGGGGTTAACAAGATTGCTAGTAATGTGAATTCTACCCACATTCCTTGTTCTCTTTAAAACATAATATTGATATTTAAAATCTTAGAGCTTTGGTGTCCCGGTGGTAACTGGCCTGACTTACGAGTTTTAGTTCGTGAGTTAAAACCCAGTGATACACCAGGCCTTAGTTTGGGTCATTTAAATCATCACCACTGCTTTTGAAACGCTGAAAGAAACCATCATGAGGAATCTGTCATGTCATAGGATCATAAATTCGAAAACATGTGACATTTACCGACTCGCACTGGAGATATCTGCTTTATAAGACTGGCAGTTTTACGGCCGGCCAAGTTTGTTGGTCTAGTGGTGACAAGCGCGACTGCTGAGCATGAGGTCTCGGGTTCGATTTCCAGGTCGGGCAAAAAGTACAATTGGGTTTTTCTATAAAAATATAGTTAGTAGTTGGGGAAGTTGGTGTGATACCCCGGGCCTTGGAAATCAAGTTAAGCCGCAGGAGTAGTCAGAAGCCAGAAAATCTGACAGTGATATGGCCAAGGGGTATGTGATACCCACGTACTGGGCTTCTGATGTTATATAGATAGGCGCTCCATCTAAAACACTTATACTCAGCAGCGTCCTATTAGACTGGAACCCGAATTCATAGTTGGGACAAGCTAAACAGACGATGACTGGGCCCGCTATTGATTATCATCTAGGTACATATTAATCTAAATATATGTAACTCAAAGGTGACTGACTGACTGACTGACATAGTGATCTATCAACGCACAGCCCAAACCACTGGACGGATTGGGCTGAAATTTGGCATGGGGGTTCTTTTAGTACGTAGATACTCGCTAAGACGGGATTTCGCGAAATTCCCACGGGATCAGGATTCACACGGGAAAAACTTCTCACGCGGGCGAAGCCGCTAGTACAAGCTAGTATTATATAAGGTTTGCGTTTGTATGCAGGAAGTAATTTAGAAAACTACTCATCCAATTTTAAAATTCATTCACCAGTAGAATGCCACATTATCACTGAGTGACATAGACTACAAATTTTGGTGAAGAAGCTAGTAATTTATACGTATGTTCCCAGTAGGACACCCCAAGTGATAGGTACATACCTGTAACCGAGGTGGCGAACTGCAGGTACTGTGGGTACTTGTCCACGAGGCGCTTGATCACGTCTATCTGTTCCAGGGTCAGCTGCACCGCGTCCTTGTTATGCGCGGCGCATGGCACGAAGGCTGACCAGAACTGCGGACAAACACAACATGCCATGACTTTTATGGAGACAGGAATGAGATGAAGGTATCTGCCGACTGACATTAACAATATATATTAGCGAGCAGTCGCGCGGGCTTCGCTCCCGTGGCCTTTGCCATGATAAAACATAACCTCCATCTTTTGTAGTCGGTAGAAAGTAGCCTTTAATCTTCCTCAAGCTTCAAGATATATCCAACTAAAATTCTTCGAAATCCACCCAGTATTTTCGAAGATTATCGCATTTAAACAAACTTTTCCACTTTATTATATTAAGTATAGATAGAAATACTTATACACAAAACGTTTTGGGAATACTTTCATTGTGAGTACAACTATGGAGTACAATTCGTTGTCCGATTCTGTTTTTCAAGAAAGCTATAACCTGGGAGTCTTTAAGTCAAGAGTGAAAATGCTAGTTTTACCAGGCAAGCGTGCTTCATCATCAGCCATTTCATCGCTTACCATCAGGTGAGCTGCAGTTCAAATGCAGTCATCGATAAAAATAGCAATTATATTTACACAGTTACCGAAAAGTCTTGCCACAAAGAAAGATCTTATGAAAATGTGCGAATAAAACTGTGTAAATTGCTTTTAGTTGCCGTTGTCAATATTATGTTCTTCTATTGCTGTCTAGCGAGTGAGTTTGTATTTGAGAAATACAAAAAGTTGTGTTCTAACACGATTAACACGGGAAGAGCAACTCTTGGCAGCGAGTAAAAATAACCATCCAGACACAGGGACCTGCTCCGACAGTCCTCTATAAAATTAGATATCGAGACGTGAGACTCATCACCGGCTCCGACGTACTGGAGTTTGATTAAATTCCAATACATTCTGAGTGCTGTGTTCTGTTGGCCTTTTTTATATTAATGTGATACAAGATACATCTATTTTAGATACATTTGACATTTATTCACATAAGACAAGGTGAAAAATAAACAAAAAGTGGCCAGTGAAATTCGGACTCGCTCATTTTGGGTTCCGTAGTAGCAAACACCGATAAGTGTATCATTTAAATATTTAATTAAGGTTCACCAACAGCTGTTACAGATATAACAGAGACAGGACCATACAAGTATGCCTGATTTCACCAACAACCCCTAAGTTTATGGTGTCCCATAAACATGGTTAGGGTTTCACTAGGGGATGGTTTCTGTTTCACCACCAGCCTACTACCCCCCTAGGTCACCTAAATATTAAAAGGTCCCCTAAATTTAGGAGTCAACATTTGGGTCATAAACCGGCACATACGTAAATGATCTTTTAACCAACGAAGATGGATACATTGTCACAGTCTCGCGAAACGAGCCACGCGGTAGCACGTTATTATATTCTCTCTGATAAAATTAAGTGAAAAAGTGGTTAAAGGTGATTAAAATCTATAGTGACATATATCATCGTAAAGCTATTGAACTGTACTGTGCAGTGGTGGTTTCAGTTTTTTCGCAACTTTTAACATATTCGTGAAATATAAGCAAAAAACTTTCTCAGAAACCTTTGTATAAACTATTATCCTTGACCGAGGGTAACTCGCAGTTCGGTCGCTTTAACGCACACAGAAAAGGCGTGCAAGCTTACGTACCTTATATTCACGATCTCATACTTAATTCAAAATACCTACTTACTCAATATAATATAAAGTACGAAAAAGTTTAGTATTAATATATATAATGGAGTGTCAAAAGTGTAAAAAAGCATTATCGAAAAAAGGAGCCCACTTCGTGTGCCAAGGATCCTGTCAAGGAACTTTTCATAGAAGCTGCGTCAAAGGCCTAGCTGCAGATATGAAGGCGGGAAAAAACAGGATCTTCTGTAAAAACTGCGAAGACGAAGGTTCTGATGAAGAAGAAGTGGAGGAAGAAGTACAAGAAATTGAAAAAATTTTAAAGGACATCCAAAAAAAGGTCAGTGCCATTCCTGGTCTTAAGAAGCATTTAGATACAATACAACAAAGCATTAGCGTTTTATCGGATAAGTACGATACCCTATTGTTTGAACACGAAGAATCTAAAGGAAAAATATCGAAGCTTGAAAAAAGTGTCACCAATATTAACAACAGATGTGTGTACTTAGAGAAATGCAACATTGCACTTGAGCAAAAACTTCAAGACGTAGAACAATCATCACTTAAACAAAACCTCGAAATTGTAGGCGTTGAATACACACCTGGGGAAAACTTGAGAGAGATTGTGACCAAAATTGGGGATGAGATGGGTGTAAAGAGCAATGAAATAGAATGGGTAACGCGGAATATACTTTCCAAACAAGACAATAAACCATCTTCAATCATAGTAGGCTTCAAGACGTCAGGCACTGAATCAAGGGAGAACTGGTTAGCCAATCGTCGCAAACTAATTGACTTAAATAGCAGCGTCTTCACCGGCGGATCGACTTCGAACAAAATATTTATCAATGAAGACCTAACTAAAGCTACGAAGACATTACTGTGGAACACAAAAAGACAACTCAAAGGTATATACAAATATGTATGGATGACTAATGGAAAAATTCTGGCGAAGAGAAAGGATGGCGAAAATACAATATGGATAAGAAACGAAAATGATCTAAGTCAGTTATCAAAGTTAAATAATTAATTAGGTATTGGCTATAAGTAATGTTAAAAACTAAAACTGTTATTAACTGTGTTTATTCGTAAAACATAAAATTCCTTGACTTCAATAATATTGATATCATAAATGATAATACAGTTAACTATACCTGTGCTAACGACCTGAGTAATTGGATAAGTTCAATTCCATACAATAAAGGACTATGTATTCTGCATGTAAATATTCGCTCACTAAAAAAACACTACAGTGAACTACTTTTAAGTATAAATTCCTGCATAGATAAGCTTGATATAATAGTACTAACTGAACCTAATATTAACCACGCTTTAGTGTCTTTATTTCCAATAAAGGGTTTTAATATAAATACGTATACGCGAGCGGACCGAAGCGGTATAGGAGTTTTGGTGTACACGCGCGCAAGGCTGAGCGCACGTGTTTGTGAGTTGACACAGTCCACAGGAATGCGTTCGGCGGAGTGCGTCTCCATAACACTACACGTCAATGATGAGAAAGTATATTTAATAGCATTATACAGACCACCGCGAATAAATAAACAGACAAAATTAAACCAATTTATGGATGAATTTCGGAACCTTATTGAAAAAATACCTATAAATTCTAAAGTCATATTCTGCGGGGACATAAACATAAACCTGTTAAATTGTCATGATAAGTTTGTAATATCGTACAAAATTTGTTATCTGAGCATGGATTCACAAAATGCATAAATGATGTTACTAGAAAGGAAATTGTATTAGGAAAAGTAGTTCAATCTTGTCTCGATCATATTTATATTCGAGCAAATGATGCTGTCATTCATGCAGCTGTAATAAAACAAAAAATATCAGATCATTATTTTGTTTCTGCCAATGTCCTGTGGAGACGCGCACCGTTGAGACAGTCGCAGCCGTCGGAAACTCTTATTCCGCGCGATACTCAACTGTTTTCGTTCCGTGTCGAGACCACTAAGCGTGTACTCGACAATAACAAAGTCCGAGAAAAATTATTAAGCACGGATTTTGACCATCTTATGTCATTAGAATGTCCTCTTCAATTATATAATGAATTTAAACAAATATTCGTGGATATTTATTGTGACTGCTACGTCAATAAACGCATTTTTACCAGTAACAGGAACAACAAAAAATGGGTTAATAATAAGTTAAAGTCTATGATAAAAGAAAAAGACAGATTATTTGAGGTATGGAGCAATGAGCCAAAGAATATGCTAAAGAGACTTAATTATACTAAATTTAGGAATAAATGTCAAAAAGCTATTATTAAAAGTAAAAATATTTATAACAAAAATAGTATATTAGAATGTAATAAAAACATTAAAAAATATGGGAAAGGATAAATATTATGATGGGAAATAATAAACAATCGGTGGATGAATTAATTCTAGCAAACATGGACGGACATGGAAGTATTATAGATATAAGTAATAAATTTGCGTTAACGTTCGATAAAGAAATAGAAGATATAAAACATACGTGTCGTGAGACTTGGTTGGACAGATAGACCTATGTAAAAATCACGGACCTATCTATGAAGTGGCAACCAGTAAGCTCAGAATATGTCAAAAACATAATAAAAAACATGAATACAAATAAATCACCAGGTAGCGACCTTGTGCGAATGTCCGACCTTAAAATAATTATGGATAAAGTGAGCTCCGTGTTAGCTAAACTAATAAACTTAACTGTCAAGAGCTACAAATTTCCAAATAAACTTAAAGAAGTAATAGTCCGGCCAATCCACAAAAAAGGTGATCGCAAAAATTTATCAAACTGTAGACCTATATCAATTTTATCTAGTATAGATAAAATTATAGAAAAGTGTATAGTCAACCAGTTAAGTAATTATCTACAAAAAAAATAACATAATTAATGAGTGTCAACACGGTTTTTTTTAAAGGGAAAAGTACAAATACATTGCTTGCAAAATTCACAGACGAAATTAATAGTTATTTAGATAATAAACAATTTGTTATTGCGATATTTTTCGATTATAAAAAAGCATTTGACACTTTGCAATTTGATACCATCCTCAATGCAATGGGGGAGTGCGGGGTGAGAGAACCACTGAATCCATGGTTCCGTGATAACCTCACAGCGCGCTCTTACCGTGTGAGGGTGGAGGACACGCTTAGTGACAGAGTCGAGGTGCGGAGTGGCGTGGCACAGGGCTCGGGATGTGGACCTATTTGCTATCTTATGCATGTTAACAGCTTGTGCCGGGTGGTTCAGCATTGTTCAGCGTATATGTTTGCAGATGACTTGTGCATACTTCGCTCCGGTACTAACATAGACGATACCTGTCAGCGCGTTCAGCAAGATATAGACAATGTTGTTAAGTGGTCGCATGACAATGGCATTATATTAAACGCTGACAAAACCAAATCTATGCTAATTCATTCGCCATATTTGCGACCTCATAATGCGACTCCACCTTTATTTACACATGATTATATTTGCCACCATAATAACTTACTGGACTGTAAATGTAAGCCTATTGAAAAGGTTAACTGTGTAACTTACCTTGGCATGAAAATAGATGAGAACTTTTCCTGCTGGCAAATTCATAGTACCCAGAGTCACGAATTACTATGGTGACAGAACCTTAAAAAAACGAATACCATATCTTTTAAATAGTCTGCCAGCGGACATAAGGAGTGAAAAGAACAAAAACAAGTTTAAAAATAAGTTAAAAAAATATTACTTAAAAATATGTTAAAGTGCTATCATTAAATAAATTATTATTCGCTTTGTAAGAAAAGTTTTAACAATAAGTTTTAAAATAAGTTTATCAATAAATAAATAATTGTGATTTAAATGTAGTTTGAATGTCCGTCCGTCCGTATGTCACACACATTCACAGCCATTTTATTCCGAAACTCTAATGATCTTGGATGCATTGATTGTACACTGTCTTGTGAAAATACAATCACCAGGTGAGACTTCAACACTATATTATATTAAAATATTTGTCAGAATTTTACTATGCCAACCAAAGTTTAGGCACTATGAACTTAAACAAAATAAAATGGCGATGTTTTGTATGTATTTTTAAGGCAGAGATTATGCAGAGCTATTAAGAAACAGGAAAGGATACATGTCCATATATGTTCAAACAGTAGCATCAGCCAATTTATTAAGAAGAGATGTGGCACGTTGGCCAGGTTCAACACATGACTCCACTATCTATCAAAATAGCAATACATATCGAAAATTTGAAAGGGGAGACTATGCTGACAGCTATTAACTGGGTGATAGTGGAAATTATTTATTTTAGCAATTAGTGTCAATCTTGCTGATCAAGATCACAACCTTTCACAATTTGTTACTGTAGTATAGTACTAAGATTGCTTATGGCAATGTCAATTAAAGTCTGTAATTAATATACTGCTAGTACTTACTGTAATTAGTTCAGAATCTAAAATTATAGGCTGCAGCTCTTCATTTAATAATTCTAATCTGTGACATTAGTATTCATGGGCATGGTGATGACTGAATCAGATTCTAAAACATCAGCGATACCACTGCAACCTCGACCCATTATATCACTCACTCACGTATTGAGTCTGTTATTAAAATAGATGGTCCTCCACCTGTTCAAGTAGTACAACTTCTGTTTCTTGTAGTGTACATTTTTGCTTCACTTTTCATTTTCTACCAGATTCTTATAAGAGCATCTTTAGTCCTAAGACAAAAGATATAATCAAAGGATAAAATATAGATGGGTATATTTGCACATGTGGTAATTTTTATATATATATATATATAGAAAGTAAGACATGTTGGTTTATATTTTAATATTATCTAACCTGTACATAGTTCTCGTAGAATTGTATTGGGTACAGAGGTTTACTCAAGCTTCGTTCTTAGCTTGATTAGTTGTACTGTCTGTTCTTTTATTTAATACTAGCTTCTATCCGCGACTTACTTCGCATGGGAGGGTTTTCCCGCGAAATCCCGATTCCGACGGAATTCCGGGATAAGAATATAATATAATATAATATAATATTCCACAACTTTCACACAACGCCATCTAGTCCCAAACTAAGCAGAGCTTGTGGTATGAGTACTAGACAACTGATAAACATACATATATATTTCTAAATATATACATATTATAGATAAATTACACCCAGACAAAGAACAAATTGATCGTGCTCATCACACAAACATTTGTCCTAGGTGGGAATCGAACCCACGACCTTGCGCATAGAAGTCAGGGCCACTGACCACTATACCGGCTCGCATCGGGCCGAGCCGGGCGGCATTTTACATAGCGGTAAAGAACATTGAAATGTATCAACAGTAATTACAGTTCATATTTGCATGCAAATTACGCATAGTTACCTCCGTCGGCATCCCGCGACGCGTCGCGACGTGTCGCAGAACGCATTCGGCTGTCGCGACGGCCGACCGGCCCTGACCGGCTCCGAACGGCGAATCCAATCGGCTGCCGTCGGGTCCGTTCGGAGCCGGTCGGCCGTGCGTCGTGGAATACGAACGGAGATTACGGTGCAGCAACTAGCGAATCATTCACTTTACGTCTACGCGGTGCAATGTGAGCAGCACTTCTGGGCGCTTGTTGGAGTGCGTACGGATTCCAGCGGACGCTGACGGCTGCCGCGGCACGCGTACGACTACCGCAGTAGCCATACGCATACCGCGGTAGCGGTACGGCTCCGACGGAAGCGTTCGGCTGCCGCGGCACGCGTACGGCTCTGTTCTGATGCGGCGCGACGCGAGCCGGTTGGTCTGAATCGTACCTAAGTCCGTCTCCATGGTCAGCGTTCAGCAATTGGTTCAGCCATTTTAGCGTGAAAACGGAACATTCATACATAACATACACACTTTCGCATTTATAATAGTAGGTACTAGGGGTGGTGTTTCTTTGAATTTGAATTTCTCGTCCGTTGTTAAATTTTGGCTACGCTTCCTTTTTCTGCCATTTCATTATACCGTAACGACTGACAAAAAAACGAAACACAATTATAACGTAATAATTAATGTGTGTCGATCACAACAAACAAATGACGTAAGAAATTCAAATCACGAATTATACTATCGAAAGAAATAAGAAAAATAAATGTCCCTTTACATCTATGAAATTTGTAATTTTGTCTACAATAATAAGGGATTATTCCAAAAAGCATGGGAAGTAATCCCCCAACCCAGAAAGGATCCACATAGACTTGTGTTAAAGGATACTCCTAAATCTAGTAAATATTCTAAAAGCTGTCTCGTGATGTGTGTGCGCATATACAACAAAATCCCAGATGAATTAAAATTATTGAATAATATTAATTTATTTAAAACAAAATTATATAATGGTTGAATGGACATAATTTTTATGATATTAATGATTTTTTTAGTATTAGGACATAATTTGATGATATTAATGATTTTTGGATTATGTTAATGTTTTTTTTGTATTAAGACAATATTTGATTTATTAATGATTTTTTTAAGTATTAAGACATAATTTGATGATGTTAATGATTTTTTTAGTATTAAGACATAAGTTTGAATATGGTTTTAATAGTTATTAACAAAAACATAATATGTGACATTTCTTTGACATTTTTTTTTGCATGCTATTTATAGATATTATCTATACAGCTAAACATGTGCAGTTTTTATAACCATTTTGTAAAACCTTTATACTATGTTTAATGCAAATAAAGAGTTATCTTATCTTATCTTATCTAATTTCAAATTTTATTCTGTAATTTGCAAATATGACCACAGATTACGCACGCTTGGTGAATTCCGTAATGTAAACACAGGGTAAATATGAAATAAAATATTAGATTAATCGAAAATATGCATGAAAGTCACATCCGCATACTTTCCGACAGTGCCTCAGTACTTCAATCCCTAGAGAAAAATTATATCACGTCCAAGCTCATACTAGAATGTCACAATGCGCTGCAACACTCAGCGGTCGAGAACCGCAACACTGTGACACTGCAATGGATAAAGGGGCACAGCGGATCACTCGGCAATGATGCGGCGGACGAACTGGCCAGGATGGGGTCCGGCACGATGGTTTTCGGACCCGAGCCCATCGTGCCGCTCCCCTTCACCCAGCTGCGCACATGGCTTAAAGAACACACACACGACCAAGCCCAGAAATGGTGGTCCTCGGCACCAAGCTGCAGGCAGTCCAAAGAGGCGATGCCAAACTTAGATAATAAACTAACCAGGCGCCTCCTACACCTGGACAGAAGAAGCCTGCGAATGGTGGCGGGGACCATCACCGGGCACTGCTCACTGAACAAACACTATCACACAATAGGTATAACGGACAGTCCCCTGTGCAGGGCATGTATGGGGACGGAGGAAACGGTAGGACACGTGCTCCTAGAGTGCACGGAAATCACCGAAATACGGAAACGAACCCTCGGGTCATTAAATTCCCTTACAGATATCCTGAATAGACCGAAAGACCTGATCTGCTTCTGGAGGGAGGTTGGCTGGATGGAGTGACGGCCGACATGGCTCACGCACAATGGTCTCGTGCAGAGACTAAGTGCGGAAACCTAACTACAGAAGAAGAAGAATATGCATGAAACAGAATTTATTATTACTATTAAAATTATAATATGTTTAATTATAAAATATATTCATTTCTATGCATACGTATCCATATACGAGTATATGAGTATTTAATAACAAACGTTATTGTTTAAAAGTGTCGATAAGTCCAAAGACGAATAAGTCACTATTATCGATACCAAAACGTCATATAGTGTTATGTGTCCCTTACTCAACTGATAAAAAATAATGGTAAAACGAGATTTAATTTAGAGGCTAGTTTAGAGCTATTAGGTAAAGGATACCAAACTTAGGTGGTAGTATAGGGAATGTTGGCGAAAATGGGCATTAGTGTCTTAAATCTAACTGCAAAACTAATTACAGCCTTACAGGGAAACACCACAAGCAATATGTTCTTTGAAATGTTTTTGCGCATTTATTGAATACCTGTAAAACATTATGCAAAACTAAAATACGTACTTAAAATACAAAATAGAATAAAACATCAAAAAATTCATCCTCAACGCTGTTGGCTGGCAACATACCCAAGAGACTAGCGGCATTGCCTCGTTGTATGGCAATGCTTAGCCTTTGGCCAAAGAAATAGCCAGCCCTTGGATCACTGGAAGCTTCAACGAGCCTTTTCGATATTTCTTTAAAAAGCTTGTGAGCACACCGGCCTCATGGACCGAGAGTTTCGACTCCAAACCGCTCGAAAATATAGTTATCGCCGAGATGACTATATTTACGCCATTTGAGGTTTTCCGCAGCCGCAGCGGGAGCGCCAGCACAACATGATGAACTGGGAAGATGGGATGGCGCGAGAGTATCGACACAAGTTGCGTCCCAAACTAAAGGCCTACCTATCTTCCAAGGAAACAATGACATGCCGTCTGGTCTTGCCATCGTTACGCACCAAGCCATTGGGTTCCAATAAGGCTGGAACGCCGACGGTGACAAGGGCCCGTCGGATGATGTCGTTATGTCTTTGAAATTATAATCTTAATGACTTATTTATTATCACTTAAATTCTATAAATATCATAATTACTAAGTAGGTACTCATCGTTATTTTCTACCTTCTACGTGTACACAACTTTGTAACATAACTTTGTTTTCGTACCACTTGCTCAAAAAAGTGACATTCTATGCCACAAAAAGCGAACATAACAATAGTCATTTTTAATCTGTTAAAAACAGGGAAATAAAATTGTACTGAATTTTATTCATCCTCTAGGGGGAGAATGTGATTTAAATTTGGAATACTTACCGAAGTTTATACTGAACTACATCTGTGTTTACACCATTGAGTTCGTATATAAAGCATTATACATCTTTTTGAAAAAGGAAAACGCATTTATTATGCAGTTATGATTATTAAATAAAATTACGAAAACCGACGAGGCCGTATGAGCTTGATGCCTTTGCTTTTCCGACAAAAAAATATTAGTCTAGGAATTTTCCGCATATTTGTTTTCTTCAAATACATAAACCTTAAGTTGATTTTAATTTATTTTTATAAATAAGTTAATGTTCTAAATGCTTATCTCATATTATTATTGTGTTAATTTTTTCGCAAATGGTACGAAAAGTAGAGTATTTTCCTCGGTGATAAAGCTGTCTTAGTCTTGGGTGAACTTAAATCCCTTGCTACACTCAGGACTCGTCTTAAATCCTACGCTTCGCTCGTGATTTAAGTTTTTAACACCCTCGCTACGCTCGGGAGTAAACCTCGAGTCCTTCGTTACGCTCGCGATTTAAATCGTCACCCGCGACAGAAGACACTACTTTATCCCCTTGGTTAATAATCTACTATTTCATCGTGTTTGTATATATTATTTTATGTATATGACAAAGTTATATTTAAGGTTTTAAAAATGTGCTTTATTTAAAAAAAATACTTACCGTATCTCATTCAAATCAATTTTATTGAAAGTTATCTAAGATTATCTATGATTTAGAGCATCTATTTATTTTTCACTTTCTTATTAAAAAGTAAGAGGGAAGGGGGACAATAGACTTCGCGTCTTCGCGAGAAATCTCAATGTAAATTCTGTAGGTGAAAGGTGAAGGGCCTTAAGTCACATTTTATAAAGTATTCAGTACAGCTTATTAAAGATGTCCATACCCGAAATTTGACATTAAAAACGACAGAGTATAAAAAGTAATTATCGTATCATTGTCGAATAAAAAGTATGATTATGATGGGTACTTAAGCTATTATATTGAGATATTTTTTTAACAAATATAGTTCCTTAAGGCTGTATTATCGGACTTAAGGTTCTTTAACTTTGAAGCTTTACTAGATATCTTATAGTATGACGGTACTTACGTCTCTCCTGTATCAATAATGTATAGTAAATTTTATTATTTTATAAGTTAGGTACGATACAACATCATAGAAATATATATTAAAAAGTTTTAATGACATTAAAAATGAAATAACATTATTCATAATATGTTTTATTTAATAAAAATAAAAAATCTTTGTATTTTAAAATCTTTATGAAATTAAACAAAACACTTAATGTTATTCTGGTAAGTCACATGCTGTACCCTCGTGGGCTAATGTATTATAAAAATTATGAAAAATGGGCGGAATCCATTGCAGAGCTTTCTGTGAATCCTGAAATTTTTTAGTGCTTATAAGTTTGTGGCCTAATCGAATAGGCTGCAATATTGGCATGGCAAAGACTTCTAGGGATCTCCTTCTATTTCTTATTAAGAATAAAGTTGCTGAGAGAACCGACCATTGAGGGACCCTGGCATTAATTTCCAATTGGCCAGATGAGCAGCCATCAATGACCACTCGAATGGACCGATCTCTCAGGAAGTCTTCAATCCAAACGCAAAGTTGGGTGGGTAAACCGAAAGAAGGTAGCTTAGCAATAAGGCTATCGTGTCAGACCCTGTCAAAGGCCTTAGAGATGTCAAGGGAGACAGCAAGTGCTTCCCCGTGCTTCTCGATGGCCTCACTCCAGATATGAGCATACGCTAGAAGATCCCCAGTAGACCGGTTTTTTCGAAAGCCGTATTGTCGGTCACTGAGGATGTCGTTGGCTTTTAGGTATGCCAGGAGCTTACTATTGAGTACACGCTCCATACTTTTACAGAGTATGGACGTGACTGAAATAGGTCTATAGTTGGCCGGGTCAGCACGACTGCCCATTTTGGGCACAGACTGCACGTGAGCCAGCTTCCATGCGTTCGGCACCTTTCCAGTCTCAAGCGAAAGGCGAAACAAGCGCGTCAAAATTAGAGACAGTTCAGGCGCACAAGTTCTAACAACAATTGCTGGTATCCCGTCGGGGCCACTAACTTTGTTCACGTCAAGATTACGCAGCACTCTACGGACGTCCTTCTGATGGATGCGAATGTCCGACATACACGTCCCGCATCCAATAGGAGCAACAGGAGGGTGAGCGACACTACTATCTAGACGTGAAGACTCCGCAAAAAGAGCGGCAAACAAGTTTGCTTTTCCTCAGCGGAGTGGGCCAGAAACCCGTCAGGTTTAAGCAGTGGTGGTAGTGAGGGGTGACAGAAGTTCGATTCGACCGACTTTGCCTGGGACCAAAAAGCTTTGCTGCCAGCAGGGTATGAAGCAAGTTTGTTCCCGATTCGGCTAACGTGGTCAAACCGAGCCCTCCGCAAAACCTTTTTACAGGACTTGGCAGCCCTGTTGAAAGCTCTCTTCTTCTTAAGCACGTCATTTGCTTTGCAGTTTCGAGCATCGACCCATGCTAGGTACGCCGCGTGTTAAAGCGCTACAGCGCGATCACATTCGGCGCCAAACCAAGCTTTCGATCGAGCTTTGCCGGACATTGTTAGGTCATAGAACGGAATGTAGTACTTCATTCTCTGTCGCAAAACATCCACCACGGCGGCTGCGCACGACGATGAATCATTTGAAGAGAAGCAAGTAGGCTGCCAAAGATAACATGCAAAGAAAGATCGCATGCCATCCCAATCCGCTGACTTGTATCGCCATATCCGCCGTTTGCCATTAAGGCTGGGATCGGGCGGGTAGTAGACGGATACAGACTTCACCAGACAGTGGTCGGAACTACCTAACGGTGAAGATGTCGTTACCGAGTAGCGGTCTGGATCTGTAGTCAGCAGAAGGTCCAAGCAATTGGCTGTGTGCGACTCAACATCCAGCACTCTCGTTGCTCCCTGGACCAGCTGAGTGAGATTTAATGCAAGCGCAAGATTGTGCATCTCTCGCCCAGCATTACCCGTGCACTGGTACGGGAAGAGCCACTCCTGGTGATGGGCATTAAAGTCCCCCAGTAACACGAACTGAGCTGAAGGGTACCGCTGCTGGGCCGCATCTGCCGCCTCACTGATGTACTGTGTGAGCCTGGTTGTCTCCTGATCTCCACTGTGCGAGCGGCAGACACAGGCATAAATAATTTTGTCCATGCCCGTGTCCACCAGAGCCTAAAGCGTCGAAAACCTGGAGTCCTCAAGGTTACGGAGACGCCGATAGCAGATGTCGTCGCGGGCGTACATGGATACACCCGCACGTGGTTTGAAATTGTGCTCCAAGGTGAACCCTGGGTATGAAAGATACGACACGTCTGACGGACTTCTGATCTGCGTCTCCGAAAGAAACAAAAGTGCAGGTTTTTCAGTCTCGAGGAGGTGGTGGACTGCAACGAGATTTGCAGACCCTGGATATTGCTGAGGTGCACTTTGAGAGAGAGGGATTGCAGCCGCGAGTACGTCTTCGAGTACGTCTAGTATTGCACGAAACACAAATCAAACTAAACGGAGGGAAAGCATGGCCGGGGGCGCAGCGGGAATCGTAGGTACGATGCACCCGCGCAAATCTAACCCGCGAGCGTAATGGTAAAGAACAGTAAGTCCCACATACGATCATTTAACATTTATCTATATTTATTGTTTAAATAGTAAACAATATTAAGTAACCATACGATCATTTACTTTTTCACGTCTAGGGACTTAATGTTATTTATAATTTTACATCTGCGAAATTAGCGGCTGTAGGAATTTATGGCTTTTACCATTTGATCAATTGGGGTATTCTGAATAAGTATCATTTAAAATATAAAAATGTCAAAAAATGGACTTAAGGTCATTTAGCTTTCACCTGCAGAATTGTAAAGACCTATCTATAGACGCCACGTATGGGTTTGATGTTTTTTAGGGTTCCGTAGCCGAATGGCAAAAAATGGAACCCTTATAGTTTCGACATGTCTGTCCGTCTGTCTGTCTGTCCGTCCGTCCGTATGTCACAGCCATTTTATTCCGAAACTGTTAGGACTATACATGTAAAACTTGGTAGGTAGATGTATTCTGTGAACCGCTTTCCGATTAAAAGAGAAAATTTTAAAAAATATTTAAAATAAAGGGGGCTCCCCATATATGGAACTGAAACTGAAAATATTTTTTTTTCATGAAACCTATACGTGTGTGGTATATATAGACAGGTCTTTAAAATGACATTAACGTTTCTAAAATGACTATTTCATAAAGTTAATTGTTTCAAAGATATACGCTTCCAAAGTGGTAAAATGTGTATCCCCCCTCTAACTTCTACAATAATGAAGTGAAAAAACCATATATTGTAGATCTTATGTAAACTTTCAACCAAAATTAGTTTGAACGAGATCGAGTCAGGAGTTTTTGAGATACAGTATATTTTCTAAAACCGCAAATATAACTTTGTAATTCATACAAATACTATGAAAAACAAAGTTATTTGGCGTAGTTGTAAAAATTGTAAATAAGCTAGTTTTAAGAAATTTGTAAGGTTTTTTGTTTTTTTTTAAATTTATTATAGTTACTACGGAACCCTTCATAGGCGAGTCCGACTCGCACTTGGCCAATTTTTTTAGTTTTGTTCCAATTATGGGGCGGCCCTCTTAATTTTACATTCTTTTTTTTTATATTTTGTACTGAAATCGTAATTTTGTTCACAGAATACATCTACTTACCAAGTTCTGTTCTTTCAATTATGCAGTTCCAATTGTCTCGGAATAAAGTGCTTGTGACATACGGATGGAATGACAGATATGATTAATGTATGAGGGTTTGGTTCTGTTGTAATATGAAAAAAAATGTATAAAGAATATATCTATCTATCTATGGACGACACGGTTGGCGCAGTGGTTGATCTATTGGCTGCTGCGCTGCGTATATTGGGTTTGATTCTCGCGGCAGGGAGTTTGTAAAACTGCACTCACGATACAGGAGATTCCTTTTCTATGGGAAGCATTAGTATTGTCCTCAAGTACGTCTTTATTGGGATTAAAGTTTCTTTAAACTGAAACCGAACATGGTATATCGGCAGTAGAGATACATAGTTACATAAGATTTTATTGTCTCTAGCAATCAGTTTATCCATTTTATTTTCCAGTCATGATCGGGAGATGACGTCTATGTAGTACTACAATAAGATTAGCCGTTTTTATTTATTCAGGTGGGAATATCATCGAATGACTTCTCCCGCTCTGGGTGGAGCGGAAAGGAGTGTCAGACTTCTACTGACTAAAAACCCACCCTATTCCTTCAGCTGCCCTTGCGTTCCGGGGCCGCGGTATCTCGTTAGAATATTCCCGCAACCCCGTGCATTCCAAAGCCTGGAGTCCGATATCATAGCTTCTGACTACCAGTAACTACTGTCAAAGATGTAAAATTGACAGCCGAGACCATCGGCTGAGGGTTGATTCACATTCGACACATGACGCACAACCGCACACCTCTCACGACTCCACGTCGCACGGTGGGCTGAAAAACGGCTTTCATAGACTTAGGCATTTTATTTTGCAAGTGCCAGTTTTTGTGCCGGATATCACTTCTATTTGTTATAACAATATACAAAAATGACACCAGAATTGATTCTGCACAAAAACGAAGGAATTATAATTTTTTTACGAAAATTTTGTATGGAGCTAGTATGAAAAATCGAAATATCTCTGAAACGGCAGCGATAACCGTAATATTTATATATATATATATATATATAGGAGGTTTTAGTACTAATTATTTATGATTTTTTGACATACGTTACATAATGGTTGTAGATGCCTTTTTTTTTTAAAATCGTCAAAATATTTTTATTTATTTTTACATATTAAACGTTCCTTTTAGTGTTTAAGTTGAAGAATTCAGAGCTTTAACAACTCTTAACATAAAATAGCATCACCCCTATAGACCTGAAGGACTAGACAGAGGTGTGTAGTATCTTGTTGATCTTGTAAGATTTCCAACAATACCAAATAGTTGAATATCAGTGTCAAAGTGCCCATGCTGTCGCTTCTTTTAGAAAGATAGGGGAATGAAATTGTTAATTGATCATACCCTAAAAGTATGATTACAACATAACCGGACACATAATAATATCGACACAAAAGGAATTTTAAAACCTTGCATACGTTCAAAATACAAAATAACATATTGTGTAGTCATCTAATGAGTCTGATGACAAGTAATTAAGTAATTAGAATGATGGTTGTAGTCTTCTGATTCTAATGAGCCTATTAAGTGATTAAATGATTTGAAATATCTCGCAACAATACCAACTAAGAACTGCATTCACCTTTTTATAATTAGTGAGCTAATGTGATTTGCTAATGTTGATTAGTTCTACTATGAGTTCTACGAAATGTTTTTGACGATTATAAATTTTTATTATCATATCTTTTATAACTTTAATGAGGGTAGTTAACTAATTATTGACTTTATACAATAAAAGGGCTATAATTTTGTTCTATAATTTAGATTGTTCACAACCGTGTAACTGCTAACACTAAAACTATTTGCTTTGCGACTACAAAATCTTAGAATGGAAAGTTTAATCACCAACTTAGATTTGTTTGTTCTTCTAAAAAGTGAGTGTCCTTCATTTAATCATGAAGTATTGTTTAGTGCAATTGTGTCCCGCATAGGCGATTGCCTTTCTGCCGAAGATCAAGTAACTCTCAAAGAATTTTGCCGGAGATTCACGCGAGCTGCTTTAAACAGGTGGCAGAAATCTAAACGATTCTTTGATAAGTTTAGAAATACGTACGGAGAGTGGTTGCAAGCAAATATTGATTGGCCGAGTTGCGTGCAAACTTTAATAAATCAAGAACCAACTGTTGATGAGATACCAAGAGCACGCTCAGTCTCTCCAGAACCTTCGACATCATCGACTGTTGGAACAATGACAAAAAGGTCCCGAAAACCATTCAAAGATCTGGGAAGCAAACAGAAAAAGAGAAGATCTAGTGAGCACATAGGCGAGGATTCCTGTGAATTGGCATATGCAGCTGCAGCACGTTTAAAAGAAGAAGGTTATGAGATATCGCATCTGTAATCAATTATATGATCAAAAATCCAGAAGCTGCCGTTAAAATCAAGGAAAGCATTAAGAAAACAGTAATATTTACACCAGAGAAAGCACTTGGATTGCTTCTTTCACTTAAGCTTTCAAAGTGGCAATATATTACGTTGCGAGAGACTGCCATTCGGGAAGGTGCTAAGGATATTTACCCATCCTACTATAAACTGCAACAAACTAAGCTTGCATGCTACCCTCCTAATCAATCAGTATCAGTTACGGATTCATCAGCTAGAATTACACTTCAAGCTTTACTTGACATCACGGTGAAGCGGATTCTTCAAAGTCTTTCTGATAATGTGGAAAATAAGCAGTTAAAGCTGTTATCGAAGTGGGGATTTGATGGTGCTTCCAATCAAAGCCGATACAAGCAGAAAATGGACGGCGAGCATGATGATTCAAGCATTTTCATGACCTCCTTGGTGCCACTGAAACTGACAGATGGAGATAATACTATATGGACAAACCCGAAACCATGCTCAACTTTTTATTGTCGTCCGGTTCAGTTCACTTTTGTAAAAGAAAGCCATGCAGTTGTCATTGATAACAAAAGAAAAATGGATGAGGAAATTGAGGCCCTTAACCCCACAGAGTGCATTAATAGTAACAGGGTGACTCATAAACTAATGATGACAATGATCGACGCAAAAGTCTGCACGTACCTTTCTGAAGCTAGATCAAATGCATCATGCTACCTGTGCTTAGCAAAACCAACAGAAATGAACCACTTAGATGCTGTAACATCAAAAACTGTGTGTTCTGACATATATGAATTTGGCCTATCATCCCTACATGCCCGTATAAATTGCATGGAATGTCTGTTACACATTGCGTACAGACTTGACTTCAAACAGTGGGCAGCAAGAAGTAATGAGCATAAAGATATGTTACAAAACAGAAAAAAAAACATCCAAAATAAATTTAAAGAGGAGCTCAATCTGTTAATTGATATAGTAAAACAAGGCTCGGGAACTACCAATGACGGGAATACCGCAAGGAAGTTTTTCGAGTTTCCCAATAAAACTGCAGCTATTACTGGGTTGGATCAAAACCTGATAAAAAGATTTGCTGTTATTTTGCAAGCAATAACATCTGGTGAGTAGATCGATGTCATCAAATTTAAAGATTTTGCTCGCTAAACAGCAGAAAAGTACGTGGAATTATACGACTGGTACTACATGTCATCAACCGTACATAAACTATTAATACACGGAGCTGACATAATCGAAAAAAATGATATTGTCCCGATTGGGACTCTCTCGGAAGAAGCCTCAGAGTCTCGAAACAAAGATTTTAGGAGGTTCCGGGAACATCATTCGCGGAAAAGAAGCAGGCAAGATTCTAATCAAGATATCCTAAATATGCTTGTTGTTTCTTCGGATCCTTTTCTAAGTGCACAAAGGCCGAAGTTAGATACCAAAAGGAAGACAACCTTTTTTGCTGAAACTCTCGACCTAATACAGTTTCCGGAAACTGAGTTCGAGTTTGTAGGTATATCCGATCTGGATTCTGACTCGGAATTGGAGTCCGACAACGAAAGTTGTAAAGAAAATTTGTAAAATTTAATTATTTTTCTTTATGTTCTTTTGTTATTTATGTTAGTTTATTGTACCAATATGTTTAGTTAATAATTTCATAAATTATAGTTTCAAATATGTATTTTGTATAATTGAATTTATTAGATATTATTTTTGTTACTTCTGTTTTATTTAAATTACCTATCAATAAAAAGTTTATATACAGTCTTTTTTTTTCACATATTCTTAATATTTGGGGAAAAAGCATGCTTCCTAACGATGTTCTTAACTTTGACACAGTTCATGGATCGTTTTGAACAGTTTCATATGTTAAAATAAATAATGTTAGTACTATAATCCCCTATAAGGATATTATTATTATTATGTGTCCGGTTATGTTGTAATCATACTTTTAGGGTATGATCAATTAACAATTTCATTCCCCTATCTTTCAAAAAGAAGCGACAGCATGGGCACTTTGACACTGATATTCAACTATTTGGTATTGTTGGAAATCTTACAAGATCAACAAGACACTACACACCTCTGTCTAGTCCTTCAGGTCTATAGGGGTGATGCTATTTTATGATAAGAGTTGTTAAAGCTCTGAATTCTTCAACTTAAACACTAAAAGGAACGTTTAAATATGTAAAAATAAATAAAAATATTTTGACGATTTTTAAAAAAAAAGGCATCTACAACCATTATGTAACGTATGTCAAAAAATCATAAATAATTAGTACTATAACCCCCTATAAGGATATTACGGTTATCGCTGCCGTTTTAGAGATATTTCGATTTTTCATACTAGCTCCATACAAAATTTTCGTAAAAAAATTATAATTCCTTCGTTTCTGTGCAGAATCAATTCTGGTGTCATTTTTGTATATTGTTATAACTAATAGAAGTGATATCCGGCAAAAAAACTCGCACTTGCAAAATAAAATGCCTAAGTCTATGAAAGCCGATTTTCAGCCCACCGTGCGTCGTGAGAGGTGTGCGGTTGTGCGTCGGGGACCGCGAGCCGATCTGCGGCCACCGCAGCGCGAACTTGCGGGCGGCGAGCCTTGTCGGCCGCGTCGTGTTCCACGCGCGCCTCACAGAGCAGTCAGCAGCTATGACAGGAGCACTGATCGCCGTAATCGTATCGTATCGGTTGCGGTAATGTTATAACGTGTCCCCGGACCGTAAGGGCAATTGAAGGAACAGGGTGAGCTTGTAGTAAGTAGAAGATGCTCCCTTCAGTTCCTCCCAGAGCGAGAGGAGTCATCACATGATATTTCACCGTGGAATAAAAGCTACCCTCATGATAATATGTACTCACTATTCATTTGTAAGGCACATAACTAGCTTTGCCTGCAACGATCGCATGCATTTCTCCGCGTAACTCCTGATCCCGTTTGAATTTTGGGATAAAAAATAATCTATTTTTATACCATATTTTCAGCTACTTATCTATACTTATATCAACTTTAATTCTAATCCGTTTAGCTGTTTTAGCATAATTGAGTAACAAACATCCATCTTAACTTTTGCATTATAATATTAATAAGAGTAGATGTCGCCGAAACTCGGACTTAATTAATATAACTTCGATAGCATTAAAATAGCTTTCTGCACTTCCTTCTTCTCCATATAAAAACTGTAATATTTTTCGTAAAAAGGGATACAACTTTTTAGCTTAAAATAGGCATGAACCTATTAATATGTAGGTTTCACTAATGTCTACATGGCTTGGTAAGAAATATAACATTATCGTTTGCTCAAGGGCGGAACCAGCATTGGTGCCGGGGGGGGGGGGGGGGGGGGGTGGGGGGGGGGGGGGGGGGGGTCACATAATCGTGGTCAAGTTACAAGAAGTTATAATTTGTATTTCCTGACTCCGCTGCCACTTGGCCATCCACTGCCGATATTCGTTTACAACGACAGAAACTCGAGTATTATCTAGTAGCAATGTTTAAAAAATTTAATTAGTGGTCCACCTAGGTCCTGGACCCAGCCCAGAGGAAGGTCATGACCCCATGACCCCCCCCCTGGATCCGCCCTTGCGTTTGCTACAAGTTATATTAACAGTTAACTCAAGATCACAGTTTGCCCACTTCCCAGTCGCGGCCCTGGTATGTATGGGTCACCTTTAACTTGCTATTTGAAAGAAGGACCTTCGATTGTCAGATGAGCATCCAGCGAAGGTCTGAACTGGGCAAGCGTTGGTTAAACCTAACAATAACGTATTTAGCAAGAGGCTTTAGATTTTGCATGGAACGACAGTCTTTGAAGCCCAGGGTTGGTGGTATTCAGGAAAGGCGGATAAAATGTAAAAATTCCCGAGTCAACGGCACGCCATGTTTCTCGCGCGCCTCTAAAAGTAGTCGGCACTAATAACCACGCCGAATATGACGCATGGCCTGCTGGGGGTTTGGGGAAGGTTCCGACGAGTTACTGCGGCCCGGGATGACAGGAATGGAAGGAATAAGGTTGGGTTTTTGTCAAGAGGAGTCTGACACTCCCTTCCACTCCACCCGAGAACAGCAGGAGTCATTGATGATTTTCCCAATAAACAAAAAATGTGATACCTCCTTACTTTGAAAAGTCTATAATAAAAATATTATCTTGGCACTTGGCGCAATCAAAATCTCGAAGGTTTCGATTTGCAAAAAACAACAAATAAATATTGCTTTAAAGTAAATTAGTAAAAATGCCTGCAGATATATCAGCAATGTTAGGGGTAGTTCTCGATGCTGGATCACAGAACTTTAAAGCGGGTTTGCTGGTGAACCGTCCCCCAGAGCGCGTGTTACCTACTACAGTCGCCAGGTAAACATGATATTATAATCAATTATTATTATTAGCTATTCCACGTTACTTGCCAATAATACGATAATTATCTTCTTTCTTCTTAATTTAAAAAATATCGGTCTATGGTATGTATTAAATGTTTTAATAAGTTCCATACAATGTTGGCATAGGATTACAAAACCCTTGCCATATCATTGTTTAATCATCCAAAGAAGCCGTGCACTTGGTATGTATATACCCTTTAAATTACACGTTATATAAACACAGATATAATACAATAAATAAATATATACATAACTAAAGTAACTGAAAAATAAAACAGAATTCTCCTTATTTTTAAATTGTATCTATTATTAGAGTCTTTAGTAATAATTCTTATAGTATCTATCATACTGCATAAAAAATCTACCTTATGGATGCTAAAGAGTCCAGATTCCCAGACAAACAAACATCGTATCAAACAGACTCGCTGTAAACTCGCAGCTAGTCAGTACCACAGCGAGTAAGTTCCACCGCATCGAATGGAAATTTAGAAAATATTGGAGCTGACCGAACAACGGCCAACTTGAGCAGAACTCGGAACACGTTTTATACAGACTTACGGGTTGAATTTTACATTATACTTTCCATGAACTGGAAAACACGAATTATTCGACTTTTTTTAGAGATACGAGAGTAATCAATGAACGTCGTGACGGAAGGAGCTCGTGGCTACATAATGACAGCCGCGCGGTGCATGTTCAAGGTGAAGCAACGCTTGCTGCGGTCGGCCCATGGATTGCTGACCATCTTAACATATGAATATCCCTGCGTGCCTCCGCAAGCACGTGAAGCAGTAGTCTCATCTGACATGTGTACGTCTGTGACACTGTTGCCAGGGGCATCATGCTGCCAGCTCCTGGTGGTGAGCTCAGCTCAGCAGTCGCTCCACGTGAAACTGCACTCAGCTTCATCTGACATCTGTACGTCTGTGACAGTGTTGCCAGGGGGGCATCATGCTGCCAGCTCCTGGTGGTGGAGCTCAGCTCAGCAGTCGCTCCACGTGAAACTGCACTCAGCTTCATCTGACATCTGTACGTCTGTGACAGTGTTGCCAGGGGGCATCATGCTGCCAGCTCCTGGTGGTGGAGCTCAGCTCAGCAGTCGCTCCACGTGAAACTGCACTCAGCTTCATCTGACATCTGTACGTCTGTGACAGTGTTGCCAGGGGGCATCATGCTGCCAGCTCCTGGTGGTGGAGCTCAGCTCAGCAGTCGCTCCACGTACAACTGCACTCAGCTTCATCTGACATCTATACGTCTGTGACAGTGTTGCCAGGGGGCATCATGCTGCCAGCTCCTGGTGGTGGAGCTCAGCTCAGCAGTCGCTCCACGTACAACTGCACTCAGCTTCATCTGACATCTGTACGTCTGTGACAGTGTTGCCAGGGGGCATCATGCTGCCAGCTCCTGGTGGTGGAGCTCAGCTCAGCAGTCGCTCCACGTGAAATTGCACTCAGCTTCATCTGACATCTGTACGTCTGTGACAGTGTTGCCAGGGGGCATCATGCTGCCAGCTCCTGGTGGTGGAGCTCAGCTCAGCAGTCGCTCCACGTACAACTGCACTCAGCTTCATCTGACATCTGTACGTCTGTGACAGTGTTGCCAGGGGGCATCATGCTGCCAGCTCCTGGTGGTGGAGCTCAGCTCAGCAGTCGCTCCACGTGAAACTGCACTCAGCTTCATCTGACATCTGTACGTCTGTGACAGTGTTGCCAGGGGGCATCATGCTGCCAGCTCCTGGTGGTGGAGCTCAGCTCAGCAGTCGCTCCACGTGAAACTGCACTCAGCTTCATCTGACATGTGTACGTCTGTGACACTGTTGCCAGGGGCATCATGCTGCCAGCTCCTGGTGGTGGAGCTCAGCTCAGCAGTCGCTCCACGTGAAACTGCACTCAGCTTCATCTGACATCTGTACGTCTGTGACAGTGTTGCCAGGGGGCATCATGCTGCCAGCTCCTGGTGGTGGAGCTCAGCTCAGCAGTCGCTCCACGTGAAACTGCACTCAGCTTCATCTGACATCTGTACGTCTGTGACAGTGTTGCCAGGGGGCATCATGCTGCCAGCTCCTGGTGGTGGAGCTCAGCTCAGCAGTCGCTCCACGTGAAACTGCACTCAGCTTCATCTGACATCTGTACGTCTGTGACAGTGTTGCCAGGGGGCATCATGCTGCCAGCTCCTGGTGGTGGAGCTCAGCTCAGCAGTCGCTCCACGTACAACTGCACTCAGCTTCATCTGACATCTATACGTCTGTGACAGTGTTGCCAGGGGGCATCATGCTGCCAGCTCCTGGTGGTGGAGCTCAGCTCAGCAGTCGCTCCACGTACAACTGCACTCAGCTTCATCTGACATCTGTACGTCTGTGACAGTGTTGTCAGGGGGCATCATGCTGCCAGCTCCTGGTGGTGGAGCTCAGTTCAGCAGTCGCTCCACGTGAAACTGCACTCAGCTTCATCTGACATCTGTACGTCTGTGACAGTGTTGCCAGGGGGCATCACGCTCAGCTCCTGGTGGTGGAGCTCAGCTCAGCAGTCGCTCCACGTGAAACTGCACTCAGCTTCATCTGACATCTGTACGTCTGTGACAGTGTTGCCAGGGGGCATCATGCTGCCAGCTCCTGGTGGTGGAGCTCAGCTCAGCAGTCGCTCCACGTGAAACTGCACTCAGCTTCATCTGACATCTGTACGTCTGTGACAGTGTTGCCAGGGGGCATCATGCTGCCAGCTCCTGGTGGTGGAGCTCAGCTCAGCAGTCGCTCCACGTGAAACTGCACTCAGCTTCATCTGACATCTGTACGTCTGTGACAGTGTTGCCAGGGGGCATCATGCTGCCAGCTCCTGGTGGTGGAGCTCAGTTCAGCAGTCGCTCCACGTGAAACTGCACTCAGCTTCATCTGACATCTGTACGTCTGTGACAGTGTTGCCAGGGGGCATCATGCTGCCAGCTCCTGGTGGTGGAGCTCAGCTCAGCAGTCGCTCCACGTACAACTGCACTCAGCTTCATCTGACATCTGTACGTCTGTGACAGTGTTGCCAGGGGGCATCATGCTGCCAGCTCCTGGTGGTGGAGCTCAGCTCAGCAGTCGCTCCACGTACAACTGCACTCAGCTTCATCTGACATCTGTACGTCTGTGACAGTGTTGCCAGGGGGCATCATGCTGCCAGCTCCTGGTGGTGGAGCTCAGCTCAGCAGTCGCTCCACGTACAACTGCACTCAGCTTCATCTGACATCTGTACGTCTGTGACAGTGTTGCCAAGGGGCATCATGCTGCCAGCTCCTGGTGGTAGAGCTCAGCTCAGCAGTCGCTCCACGTACAACTGCACTCAGCTTCATCTGACATCTGTACGTCTGTGACAGTGTTGCCAGGGGGCATCATGCTGCCAGCTCCTGATGGTGGAGCTCAGCTCAGCAGTCGCTCCACGTGAAACTGCACTCAGCTTCATCTGACATCTGTACGTCTGTGACAGTGTTGCCAGGGGGCATCATGCTGCCAGCTCCTGGTGGTGGAGCTCAGCTCAGCAGTCGCTCCACGTGAAACTGCACTCAGCTTCATCTGACATCTGTACGTCTGTGACAGTGTTGCCAGGGGGCATCATGCTGCCAGCTCCTGGTGGTGGAGCTCAGTTCAGCAGTCGCTCTACGTGAAACTGCACTCAGCTTCATCTGACATCTGTACGTCTGTGACAGTGTTGCCAGGGGGCATCATGCTGCCAGCTCCTGGTGGTGGAGCTCAGCTCAGCAGTCGCCCCACGTACAACTGCACTCAGCTTCATCTGACATCTGTACGTCTGTGACAGTGTTGCCAGGGGGCATCATGCTGCCAGCTCCTGGTGGTGGAGCTCAGCTCAGCAGTCGCTCCACGTACAACTGCACTCAGCTTCATCTGACATCTGTACGTCTGTGACAGTGTTGCCAGGGGGCATCATGCTGCCAGCTCCTGGTGGTGGAGCTCAGCTCAGCAGTCACTCCACGTACAACTGCACTCAGCTTCATCTGACATCTGTACGTCTGTGACAGTGTTGCCAGGGGGCATCATGCTGCCAGCTCCTGGTGGTGGAGCTCAGCTCAGCAGTCGCTCCACGTACAACTGCACTCAGCTTCATCTGACATCTGTACGTCTGTGACAGTGTTGCCAGGGGGCATCATGCTGCCAGCTCCTGGTGGTGGAGCTCAGCTCAGCAGTCGCACCACGTGAAACTGCACTCAGCTTCATCTGACATCTGTACGTCTGTGACAGTGTTGCCAGGGGGCATCATGCTGCCAGCTCCTGGTGGTGGAGCTCAGCTCAGCAGTCGCTCCACGTGAAACTGCACTCAGCTTCATCTGATATCTGTACGTCTTTGACAGTGTTGCCAGGGGGCATCATGCTGCCAGCTCCTGGTGGTGGAGCTCAGTTCAGCAGTCGCTCCACGTGAAACTGCACTCAGCTTCATCTGACATCTGTACGTCTGTGACAGTGTTGCCAGGGGGCATCATGCTGCCAGCTCCTGGTGGTGGAGCTCAGCTCAGCAGTCGCTCCACGTGAAACTGCACTCAGCTTCATCTGACATCTGTACGTCTTTGACAGTGTTGCCAGGGGGCATCATGCTGCCAGCTCCTGGTGGTGGAGCTCAGTTCAGCAGTCGCTCCACGTGAAACTGCACTCAGCTTCATCTGACATCTGTACGTCTGTGACAGTGTTGCCAGGGGGCATCATGCTGCCAGCTCCTGGTGGTGGAGCTCAGCTCAGCAGTCGCTCCACGTACAACTGCACTCAGCTTCATCTGACATCTGTACGTCTGTGACAGTGTTGCCAGGGGGCATCATGCTGCCAGCTCCTGGTGGTGGAGCTCAGTTCAGCAGTCGCTCCACGTGAAACTGCACTCAGCTTCATCTGACATCTGTACGTCTGTGACAGTGTTGCCAGGGGGCATCATGCTGCCAGCTCCTGGTGGTGGAGCTCAGCTCAGCAGTCGCTCCACGTGAAACTGCACTCAGCTTCATCTGACATCTGTACGTCTGTGACAGTGTTGCCAGGGGGCATCATGCTGCCAGCTCCTGGTGGTGGAGCTCAGCTCAGCAGTCGCTCCACGTGAAACTGCACTCAGCTTCATCTGACATCTGTACGTCTGTGACAGTGTTGCCAGGGGGCATCATGCTGCCAGCTCCTGGTGGTGGAGCTCAGTTCAGCAGTCGCTCCACGTGAAACTGCACTCAGCTTCATCTGACATCTGTACGTCTGTGACAGTGTTGCCAGGGGGCATCATGCTGCCAGCTCCTGGTGGTGGAGCTCAGCTCAGCAGTCGCTCCACGTACAACTGCACTCAGCTTCATCTGACATCTGTACGTCTGTGACAGTGTTGCCAGGGGGCATCATGCTGCCAGCTCCTGGTGGTGGAGCTCAGTTCAGCAGTCGCTCCACGTGAAACTGCACTCAGCTTCATCTGTCATCTGTACGTCTGTGACAGTGTTGCCAGGGGGCATCATGCTGCCAGCTCCTGGTGGTGGAGCTCAGCTCAGCAGTCGCTCCACGTGAAACTGCACTCAGCTTCATCTGACATCTGTACGTCTGTGACAGTGTTGCCAGGGGGCATCATGCTGCCAGCTCCTGGTGGTGGAGCTCAGCTCAGCAGTCGCTCCACGTGAAACTGCACTCAGCTTCATCTGACATCTGTACGTCTGTGACAGTGTTGCCAGGGGGCATCATGCTGCCAGCTCCTGGTGGTGGAGCTCAGTTCAGCAGTCGCTCCACGTGAAACTGCACTCAGCTTCATCTGACATCTGTACGTCTGTGACAGTGTTGCCAGGGGGCATCATGCTGCCAGCTCCTGGTGGTGGAGCTCAGCTCAGCAGTCGCTCCACGTACAACTGCACTCAGCTTCATCTGGTTAGACTCCGACATTTTGAAAAAAGGCTAAGCAGATGATGATGCAAGCAGAGAGAGAAAATAACCACCGGGTCCTATATTATATTACGCTAACTGCTCCAGCAAACGTTGTTTTGCCATGTACATTTTTTTTCTAGTAACATAAATTGTCTATGACCTATTCTCAGACCTATCAATTAAGTATATACAAAAAATTTCATAAAAATCGGTCAAGCCTTTTCGGAAGAGTCTGATAACAAATACTGTGAAATCCAAAGATATAAGAAACGTCATTGGTGAAATCAGATTTTTATATATTAGTTGTGAAAAAACCGAAATGTAATGTCTTTATTGCCAGGCAACCGAAATGCTTTAAATGATTAGGTTTACCACCAAATAAAGTCACAAAAACGGATCTAAAGTTTCAGTGGACAACAGTTGTAATTAGTAAAGTAAATTTCTAGAAACAAGTTTGCGAGAATATTAATTATACGAAGCTTTATTCTTTGTAATATAGCACAAAGAATGCAGTCAGTCATGTCAGAACAGAATATTTCGTTAGAGATGCTTTGAACGAATATTTTACAGTCTTTTAAGAGTTACATTTGTATGTACACTTTGAACTTAGTTGACACTTCACGTGGACCAAGGCCTGGCTTTTACTTTGGCCATAAGCTGAGCATTGTCATATAACGTGGCAATGCCATTAGTCTCAAACTTTTTGTACTGATTGACGTTTGGGTGCTGACCGACGAAGTTGGGGCAACTTTTTATTTATTGTTTAGTTTAAATAGTTCATAAAAATAAACTCTTACGAAGAATGTCACAGAAACACATCCCTACATTTTATAAACTTTTTTGGCGAGAAAATCGTCAGTTCCATCAACTCCTACCACCCTGGGTGGGAAGGAAGGATTTATTAAGTAGTTAGTAAAAGTCTGAAGAATCCGAGTCCTACTGATTAAAAAAACCCATCTTCTTCTTCTGTAGTTTGGTTTCCGCACTTAGTCTCTGCACGAGACCATTGTGCGTGAGCCATGTCGGCCGTCACTCCATCCAGCCAACCTCCCTCCAGAAGCAGATCAGGTCTTTCGGTCTATTCAGGATATCTGTAAGGGAATTTAATGACCCGAGGGTTCGTTTCCGTATTTCGGTGATTTCCGTGCACTCTAGGAGCACGTGTCCTACCGTTTCCTCCGTCCCTGTCTGACTGTCCGTTATACCTATTGTGTGATAGTGTTTGTTCAGTGAGCAGTGCCCGGTGATGGTCCCCGCCACCATTCGCAGGCTTCTTCTGTCCAGGTGTAGGAGGCGCCTGGTTAGTTTATTATCTAAGTTTGGCATCGCCTCTTTGGACTGCCTGCAGCCTGGTGCCGAGGAAAAAAAACCCATCCTGTTCCATTACCTTTACGTACAGGGGCTGCGGTATCTCGTTAGAACATTCCCGCAACCACGGCAGATAATTTTATTTACTTCAAATCATTCTCAAACTTGCTGTGAACATTTACAAGTATCGAGTTTACTTTGCTTCAGTTATCAGAAAAGTGTAGCTCGTATTGTGTTGAATTTGTTTTTGTGAGCAACTTGCTGTTTTTGTGTAAACACGCGAGAAATACTCGGTATCTGCTTGCAAGCGATTACTGATATTCATACAAATACAATGCAGGGAAACCATATTAATATTACAAATGTAAATAACGAAACAGATGTTTATATTGCAAATACGTTATAAATAACACTTTTACAGGTAATTTTTTTGCCAGTGTTTCCTAACTGACTACCCTGAGGAGAAACACCGGAACAAACTCAGGGGTCAACGTCTCTTTTGAAGTCATACAATCTGTAGTGATCGTATGAGAACCATGTAGGTTTATCTTTGTACAATTTACAACCATCTGCCTATGAATATCACCACTTCTGAAGCACAGACCTTCTCTACAGATAGACGCCATACCTAACGAGTATCGGCTAGACAGAACCGACTACGCAAGCCCATTGCGGATTGGTGGAAGCTAATGATTGGTGGGTGCTAATGATTGGTGGGTGCTAATGAGTGCAGCCGAGACTAATGACTTAACGTGCCTTCTGAAGCACAGAAAAACTCGAGATAACAAGTTTTGGATCACCCATCCGATGACCGGCCCCTGCGAACACTGCTTAACTCGTCAAATCATGGCCGAACGCGCTAAGCCGTTTACATTATCGAGCTCCTCGAGTTTGGTTTAAACCTTTCCATAACATAAAATTGGTCTGAAATATGGTTTTAGGGGGTAAAAAGATGTGTACAGCAAACATCCTTTTCTAACCGACTTAAAAAAATTGAGAACGGTGTGTAGGTATCTCAGGTAACATAAAGAATTAGATAAGTAATAAAAAGCATAAAATAAAAACATTTTTACAAAAAATTAAACCGACTTCAAAACAAAGTCACTTCTGCACTACAAAGCGAAAAATAACCTTATAATTTGTTTCATTGGATGTCTAACTCCGTTTAAAATAAGGGCTACGTATTTACTCACATGGCTGAACTCAGTGCCAAGATAATTGAATAGGTTTGATTACCTCGGGCGTGCTCCAGAATACGGCGTACTTAGCCAATCAAAAGTATTAGTTGGCTTGGAACCGACTTTTCTAAATTAAATAGTCGGTTTTACCTTATTTAACCCGTAGACGCAGTACAGTTGCTTTAAACGAAATGAAATAATGCAGTTAGTAATTTGTATTCGGTGGCAAAATTCAGGGCCTATTCATATGCAGCATCAGTTTAAAGTGTAACAACAACTGACGTGTGTCTACTAGCAGTATTTCCCAACCATTGCCGAAGCCCTCCATATCTTGTTAGTTCTATTTTGTACCCCGGGACCGTTCGCAGGCACCACACTGTTGCTCTTTCATATTGCCACACGTAAACAATTTTACTCTGATTTTTTTGTATAACGAACTGTTTTTTCACAGCTCTGTTTTATTGAGTGGGAATAAGAAAATATTGATAACTGATATTTATAAAGATACACGATATTATAGAGAGTTGTATTTGTGAGTTATGTTTGTATGTACATACTTACATGTGTTTTGGAATGGTTGAAAATGTCTTTTGATATAACACGTCACTTTGATGTTGATTCATAATGTTATATTTATACTACAAGTGTATGTGAGGAGTTCGTGGCTTTTATTAACTGCCGGAAGGATCGAGCTTTGAGGTGAGGCAACGCTAGTCAAAGTCAGTGCGCGGGAAGCACGTTATGTTGGTACCAGCTGTCGTTTGTGGGTACATCTGTGGCAGTTATTACGGATAGTTAAAAGCCAAAACATGTGCCACCAGTATTGCCCGGAGGTATCGTGATACTCAGCTGCTGGGTTGCGGAGGTCAGTTGGCAGAATATCCATTTAAAATATTAGTACTCAGGTGAATCGGGTTGAGACTTCCAGTCTTACCAACATACCAGCCGACCGCGACATAATAGGAAAAAAGCGAAGCCGATAATATTATAGTCATTCTTGATTGAATGACACATGTTTAGAAGAAAACCCGGGAAGTCAGACGCCAGACATCTGACAAAAGTTTTTCCAAGGGGTGTTGTGTCAGAGTGGGGTTGTGGAGCTCAGATCGGCAGTCGCTCCATGCAAAACTAGTACTCTACTGCATCCAGTTACACTGGTGGCTGAGTCCAAAATGGTTGGGAAAAGGCTTAGCAGATGTTTACATTTCATTTCAAAATTACCATTTACCTACAACTGTGATTCGTCCACGTAATTACATCCCCTGATTGTACTCAAAATCCCGTCCCAAAGTTGTAACGCTACTGCTTTGTAAGTTCAATAGAACATTGAACAATCGTTGGCTCGAGGCAGCGCTGAGCTCACCTGCATGGGATCACACTTGAGCCGCTGTCTGTTTAAGTAACACACTGTCACGGTAAAAATAGCTAAGTTAGGGGTGTATATGTCGTGGCCAGATCTTAGAATTGATCATTTCATGAAGTGTTCGATCATATCATGAAATGGTTGTGTTTCATGAAATGGCCAGCTAAAATTTACAATATCGTTTAAACGCAACGTTTAATGAAATGCCAGTCAACGTTTGGCCATATCATTAAACACAACCATTTAATGAAATTTCCGAACATTTCATGAAATGATCATCATATAAATAGCCATAACGTGACGAATCTAATCTTGCTCAGTTAAATAATAATCATAAAAGTTGTAGAATTTAACGCTTGCTTGGTTTAGCATTAACTTCCGAGTTGGTTGATATTTGGTTTGTTTGGTGTTATATTAGACTGGTTTAATGATACGAAATGATATGGTTTAAAGGATATATTGAATATTGGTGATAATTATTAAATGGTAAATCTAAGCTAAATTAGCACTAAGATGGTTTGATCTAGTTTGGTTTGAGTTACGCGATTGGTAGTCGAACACGTACTAACTGGTAATAGCTGCGATACATGCATTTATGGAAATGCACGCAGACAAAAGTGCTGAGCTGTTCGGTTGCAAATATTGTACCGAACATATTCCCGAGCACAAGATGAGATACTCGTAAGAAAAGAATAAAGTAATCATCAAATCACCTTAGTTGAAATAATAATACAAGTCAAATGGTAAACAAAATAAAGTAATTATAAGATGGTACACAATTCTTATAAGAATGTAAACATAGTTAAATTCTTGTAAAAATAGTAAAAAATTAAAAGTATTATAAAATGGTAAAAAAGTAAGCCTTTTAAAATGGTAAATAAAAGTAGAATTCTTATAAAATAGTAAACACAGTAAAAGTATTTTAAAATGGTAAATAAAGTAAAATTCTTATAAAATGATAAACATTGTAAAATTATTATAAAATGGTAAACAAATTAAAAGTATTTTAAAATGGTAAATAAAGTAAAGTATAAATTCCAGTTGTTCTTAAAAACATAAATTCTAATTTACACTAGTGAGTCTTCAACTGTAAGCGTACGCTCTTTTCTCACTTTAGGCAACGTAGCCCTTTGCTTTTTACCTGTGCTACGCATAGCACTTGGCCACCGTCTGGCGAAATATGTACTTAAACCTATCGATTCACTCTCACTTTGCTGACGGTCAGCAGTGCTCTGCTTTCGCGGTTGCACTTCACTTTGCACTCTGGTTGACTCCGATGTAGTCGCCATAGACTCCTGTCTGTGGTGAGGCTCCGCCCGGCTGGCCGAAGAAGGCGAACTGCATCTCACTCTTTGCCAGACCCAGACTGCTGCCGCGCATAGGACAACTCCCAGCAGTAGATATACAATGGTGTACTGGTGAATGTCATGGAATGATATGTCATCGACCCCTGCTTTGGTGGATTTCAGTGTTTTGATCTGTTCTCCAAGAATGGATAGAGATCTATTAAGACTTATGTCTTCTGGTAATGCAGTTTCCGTTGGTATTTCAACGTTCACAATATGGTTTATTTGGTCGAGCTCTGGTACGAGTATATTTGGTGAAAAATTCAGTTGGTTGGATTGTTGTTGTAAATAATACAGTGTGAAATCTTTACTTTTAATAAAGCATTTCTGAGTCATGCTAATGATCCCTGCTCGAGTCAGCTGACGAACAGTAACTTGATCGTCGCATATGATTTTGATGGAATACGTGTTACAGCAAAAATATAGGTATTGTGACGTTGAGTGCAATTCTACCCATCTGTTTTTGCACGCTGTTTTTTCTGTTTTGCACCTTTGATTTATTGGACTTGTTTCGCAAAAATTTTCGTCTTTTTCCAAATTTAGGATGGGTTTGAAGAGCTCACACATGAAGGATTCGCCGTGATATAAACATGTGTCGAGTTCATGGATGGTTGGTACAAAGTAAGCATCCTTTTTTAGGTTAACTGCGACGTATTCCGATATTGGTATTATGCTGGTCATACTGTAGATGGTTTGTTGCGGAATTGGTATTATCCTATATAATTGAAAACTTTCTCTTGCTATGAGCGGGAATGTAATTTCGAAGATAATATATTTTTCAGTTACCCGAGCTTTTGTTCTCAGTAGCTTGTAGATGTGCTGAAGGTCTGTCTCTATGTTTTCGATTGGTAGGCCTAAATCTTGAGGTATTTGGCCATAGATAATTTGTAGCTCCCGTCTGAGCTGTTCTGGTGTCAATAGATGCAGACTGATTTGACCATGGTAGATTTCTGATATTGTATCGATTAAAGTATCCTGTATTTGTTTCAAGTTTTGCATCATGTTTATGGTAGCTATAGAGACTAATGTGAAGTCCTGTTGTATTGTCATCACATCGATTTCTTGTTGCAGCTTGCTATTAACCTTGTCCAAAGTATTTAAATGTTTATTTATGGTTTTGTGTTGCTTTGCTATTATGTCTTCAGTCCTTTGTAGTACATTGTGCTCTGCTTCGACGATGGATGTCAAGTTCTTCCATAACTGACCTTGGTGTTTTAGATTACGGTGCACAAGTTCAATGTCCTGTCTGTATTTTTCCGCGAAACTTTCGTCTAATACTCCGAACAATGAGTTTGCAATTGAGCCGACCGCGTTGATAAGGCCGCGTCGTGTTCGTATACGCTCGCCGTAATGCTGGCTAAGCAGCAGCTGGTTGTAGTATTGCAGTTCATTGTAATCGTGACGTATTTGTAGGAGTATCATATGACAGTGACTTGATTCCATAATTATTTCGCATGTTTTCTCGAGGTAGCTCGTAAAGTCATTTATGGCTTTGTCTCCTTGCCAATATGGAGACATATCAAAGTATGTGACTAGTTTCCACTTATCCCGGATCAAGTGCACTTTCCCCACAGTGTCAAAGTACAGAGTTTTATTGGTATTAAATTGCGTAATATTGTATGAAGCTGTTGTTGGTAATATTATACTTAATAACAGTAATAATGCCATTGCAATGTTTACTATCTTGGGATAGGTCCTGTACGTTCTGGTGTTTGGTTGCGGGCTCTTACGTGGTTCCTTTTCGGCTCTAGTATTTTGATGCTGTAATAGTGGTTCACCTTTTTGTTTTTCTGGTATGGTTGGCTCTGTTTGGTTTATTGGTAAAACGGATAGTTTAACAATAGGGCGCTTCGTGTAGCCGTTTTTGGTTTTTAAGGTGACTACTCTGACCAGTTCATCTTTTCCTGGATGGACTTCCATCACTCGACCCATTGGCCATTTCCCTGCTGGTAAGTTGTCGTCATGTATCATTACGAGATCACCCACGTTGACGTTCTTCTGGTATTTCGTCCATTTGTTTCTGGTTGATAGTTGAGTTAGGTACTCTGTTTTCCATCTCTTCCATAAATCTTCGAATAATTTCGACACTAAATGCCACCTAGTTCTGGCGTCTTCTGCTGTGTCAATTACGGTTAAACCTGGTTTTGCCGAAAGGAAATGGGCTGGTGTGAGGAAATTTAAATCCTCCGGGTCTTCTGATAGCGCACAGAGTGGTCTTGAATTCAGGCAAGCTTCTAGTTTGGATAACAATGTGGTGTATTCTTCAAACGTAAATTTTTGTTGTCCAATCACGCGTTTGAGGTGGTGTTTGAGACTGCGCACGGCTCTTTCCCAAAGTCCTCCCGCATGAGGCCAAGAAGGTGCGTTGAAATGCCATTCGATTTGTAATTCTGTTATCTCTTTGAAGAAGGATTCATTGAAAATATTTTGAAGATGGTCGTATTCTTCTTGCAGCCTTCTGTTGGCTCCAACAAAATTGGTTCCATTGTCGCTATATATATGACGTGGAGCTCCGCGTCGTGCTGCCATTCTGGTTATTGCAGCTAAGAAAGCTGAGCTCGTTAAATCTGAGACGAGTTCTAGATGCACCGCTTTCGTCACCATACATACGAAAAGCGCTATGTAGCCTTTGGTAGTTTTTATCCCGCGTCCTTTGTTCGCTTTCACTTCCACAAAGCCTGTGTAGTCGACACCACAATGATAGAAGGCGCTTTCAGGGTTCACTCGGGATGTTGGTAGATCACCCATGAGTTGGTATTGTTGGATAGGCTCTTGCTTCTTGCATGTAACGCACTGTCGTATGACTTTCTTTGTGGCTGAATATCCGCTGATTATCCAATAATTTTGTCGAATGTTTGACAAGGTAAGGCGTGCTCCACCGTGGTAGGTTAGCTCATGAGCGTATTTAATGATTAACGTGGTGATTCGATGGTTGTGTGGTAATATGATCGGGTGTTTCATCTCTGAACTTATCTGTGCATTTCTTAATCTACCCCCTACCCGTAGGATACCATCTTGGTCTAGGATAGGGTGTAATGGTAAAAGTTTACTTTTCGATTGTACGATTCCATTCTTAAGCATGCAATTGACGTCACCGGCAAACTCCATGTGTTGCACACTTTTAATAATCAGCAGTTTTGCGCGACGAAGTTCATGCAATGTGAGATAAGGTTGACGGCCGGCCTTTGCAGTAGGTAATCGTAGTATCCATGCAAAAACGCGCACGATTTTTGCAAAGGAATTCAATTTGTTTAATAGATGGTGAATAATGTTTGGTACGGTCATGGTTGCTTTTAGATGTTTTTCCACAACTACTGCATTCGACTGTCTTATCTCTAAGCTGGTTTCATACGTGGTTTTAGGTGTATCATGGTTTTGAAATGATTGAATCCATGATGGTCCCTGCCACCATAGATCATGTTTTCTGAGCTGGTTAATTTTCAATCCACGACTTGCACAGTCAGCTGGATTTTCCATGGTTTTGACATAACTCCATTTTTCTTTTGGTATTATTTTGGTGATAGCTTTCACGCGGTTTGAGACGAATGGTTTCCATCTCGCGGGATCCCCTTGAATCCATCCTAACACTGCTGTTGAATCACTCCAGCAATATATTTCCTGGTTATAAGAATCTAAGCAAGTTTGAACCTTTTGCATCAGCTGTGATAATAGTTGGGCACCCATCAACTCCAACCTTGGTATTGATATATCTTTACTAACGGGCGCTAATCTTGCTTTTGCTGCGACCAGGGTTACCTCGTTACAATTATTATGGTTGCTGACTTTGCAATATATAGCAGCGGCATACGCCTTATTCGACGCATCACAGAATCCGTGTAATTGCAAGGTATTGTTTTTCTTTATTCCTAGCCATCGTTTTACTTCTATGGTATTTATGTCTTTCATTTCTCCTCTTAAGTTTAGCCACTTTATCTTGATATCTTCTGGTAGCGCGTCATCCCAGTTAAGACTTGATGACCAGACATTTTGGAATAGCATCTTCATGGTTATAGTTAATGGTGTGAGCCAGCCTAATGGGTCGAAGATTTTCGATATGTCGGAGAGAAGCGATCTTTTGGTTGGTTTTGATATTGGTACTGACTCCAGTTTTGAGTCAAAAATAAATTTATCCTGTTGCGGATTCCATCCAAGTCCCAGTGTTTTTGTTGAGTCTGACTGTTTAAACTCGTAGATTTGCTGGTTCCACAAATCTTTTTCTAAGTCAGCGAGTAGTTTGGGTTCATTAGTGGCCCATTTTCGTAGATTAAACCCACCCTTGCTGAGTAGTTTTATAAGGTCTGATTTAAGTTGTTTTGCTTGTTCCATTGAATGAGCCCCTCCACAATAGTCATCCATGTAGAAACACTCCTCTAATGCTTTTGCTGCGTCAGGAAAATTGTGTTTTTCCTCGGCAGCTAGTTGTTTTAAGCACATCATCGCCAAAAATGGTGCAGGCTTTGTGCCGTAAGTTATGGTTGTAAGTTGGTATGTTTGAATAGGTTGGTATAGTGAGTCCCTCCATAATACTTTCTGGTACGACTGATCTTCAGGATGTACCATTATCTGTCGGTACATTTTCTCGATATCAGCTGTGAAAACGAACTGATACTGTCTCCATTTTAAAATCAGCTCCTGCAGATCTTGTTGTAGGTTGGGACCTCGGTACATAACGTCATTCAAGCTAAGTCCTGACGATGGTATAGCAGACGCGTTGAACACAACACGCAACTTGGTAGTGGTTGACTCAGCACGAGTGACGCAGTGGTGTGGTAGGTAGCACTCTGGTTTCGTGTTTGTTGCTGACGGCATCATATGGTTTAAATTAAAGTACTCGTTCATAAACTTTGTGTATTCTGTTTTCAATTCTGGATCTTTATGTAACTTTTTCTCTAAGTTACGAAATTGTGCCAATGCTAATGGTTTGGTAGACCCTAGCTGTTCCTTGGCTTCTGGTTTGAACGGCAGTCGGACTTGGTATCTCCCATTTTCCAATCTCTCTGTTGTTGACAGGAAATATTGTAAACATTCATGATCTTCGGTAGACATTTCAATCTGCTGGTTTATATCTTCGTTTTCCCAAAATCTGCGTAAATCGTCCGTATTGTGAAGAACGACGTTACACTTGTATCGTGGTGTCATTGTCCCACAAAGCAACCATCCTAATTGCGTTTGTTGGGCTATTGGTTGGTCGTCGCTATCACCCCTCAAAAGGCCACCTAAAGCTATTTTGCAGTATACATCTGCTCCAAGCAATAGGTCCACTGGTCGACTGGTATTAAATTCTGGGTCTGCCAAATTAATGTTTTGTATGTGTGGCCAAGATGGTTTTATAAATGATTTATTCGGTAAACTTTTGATGAGATTGTTCATTATAAGGGCTTCTTCTTCTAAGGCAAACTGACTATAGATTGATTTAATTTGGATGGTCATTACTCCCTTGCAGCTGTTTTCTTTTTCGCCTACGCCGAATATGGTTCCTTTGCAAGATTGTCGTCGTAGCTTTAAAACTTGCGCCGCTTTCTCACTTATCAAAGAAATTTGCGAACCTTGGTCAATCAAGGCTCTCATGGTGTGATATGTACCATCAGAACCCATCACTTTGACTATAGCCGTAGCCAAAAGTGTTTCCGATACCTCATCCCAGGACACATGAGTTGAAGTTGGTACTGGTTCATTATTGGTTACGCAAGACGTGCTAGGTGTGTGTACAGCCTTATGGTTAGATTTAGCTGATATGGTTGGTTTACTTTTCGTAGCGATTGCTTCATGCAATAATGAATTATGCTTGGCGTTGCACTTGCGACAAGTTTTGCTAGAAAAACATGTTTTATCATAATGGTTGAATAGGCAATTTACGCAACACTTTAGATGGTTGACAGTTTTCAGTTTTTGCTCAACAGACATCTTTAAAAATTGGGTACACATCCATAACCCGTGCTCAGCATTACACAATGCGCAAGTGATTGACCGCGATACGTGAAATGATTTCGTATTGTTTTTCATGTCGTTTGGATAGCTTTTATTTGATGATTGCTGGTTTTTATTCGAACTATAATATTTCTTCTGGTTTGCTTGATAATATTGATGGTTTTGTGGTTGGGAGGTCACCTTTAGGTTATTTGTCTCTTGTTTACGCCGCGATGCTTCTAAGGCGGTAAACTTGTTTTCCAAGAAATCTAGGAATTCTTGTAGGACTGGTAGTTCCCTGGGATTTTTCACAGACTCAATGTATTCAGTGAATGACTCACTGTCAAGTTTCTGCGCTAACAAGAGTACCAACAGTGGATCCCAGGTGGTGATATCTACTCCTAGGTTCTGAATTGCATGGAGACATTCTTTGGTCACATCATGCAGTTTTTTTATCGCCCCGATGGACGGCTGCTGCATACTAGGAATGTTCAGCAGTATGTTGACGTGAGACGTGAAAATAAGTCTATTGTTGCCATATCTGTGGTTCAGTATTTTCCAGCATACCTCGTAGTTCTCCGAGCTAATCTGAAGATGGTGGATCAGCCGCTCAGCTTCTCCTGCTACTTTGCTCTTTAAAAACTGCATTTTTTGTGCGTGTGATAATGATGGGTTTTTGTGAATGGTTTCTGTGAACAAATCTTTAAAAGAAGTCCACTGGTGGTAGTTACCCTGGAAAGTCGGAATATCCATCTGTGGCGTACATTTGTCGCGATGGGATACGGACCACATTTTTGAGCTGATCGTTTTCTTCAGGTCATTATACATTTGTTCGTATCTGGTAAATTCCTCCTGGTACCAAAAATCTTCATTTCCATTTTCGCTTTCTATCTCCCAGTGCAGATTGTCGATGATGGTCCACCGACTTTGGAGAGATTTCAAAGCATCGTCGAACTCCCACTTGCTCTGCAATTGGTCGATTTCTATGGTGGTCACTGTTCTCATAAACGCTCTGAAGTTAATGGTTTGCTTTTTAATCAATCCCTCTAACTTGCTGTTTTCTTCTGGTACTGGTATCTCACTACGCTGCTGTTGGGATGCCTGAGAACGAGACGAATCCCCTGATTGGTTCGTGGTCCTGGCCTCTGCCAGCGGCTGTTTGACGCCTTGCTGCTTTGGTAACAGGTTCTCCATGGTTTTGGTAATTAGTTGCTTGATCGACACATAAATTTCCTCTGCTTTATCGAAACAGTTTTTGGTAAAATATACATGATCAAATTCCGCAAACTCACAACATTTCCTATGGTTACGTTGGTAATCTCTCCAATAATTCTCTAATAACTCCAACTTCCGCTTGCAGTAATCTATGTTTTTTCGGTCTGCTCCGTCTTTTTTGATATTGGTTAAAAGTTTAACTAGAGAGTCATATATTTCAGTTTGGTTGATTGCTAACTGCTCCATTTTTCTCACGAACAGATAAATTGTTAATTAAAAAGAAAAAGGATATATAAAATGGTTTGGTCTGACCTTATATGCTGCTTACGCTCCACAACTGGTAAATCTCCTCCCTACTTTCCCTACAGACACTTCACACTGGTTGCAAGGTCCCGGTACACAAACACTTCACTGCACTTCGCGAACCGAGGCCCTTAATACCCGAAGGACCATGTAGAATTTAACGCTTGCTTGGTTTAGCATTAACTTCCGAGTTGGTTGATATTTGGTTTGTTTGGTGTTATATTAGACTGGTTTAATGATACGAAATGATATGGTTTAAAGGATATATTGAATATTGGTGATAATTATTAAATGGTAAATCTAAGCTAAATTAGCACTAAGATGGTTTGATCTAGTTTGGTTTGAGTTACGCGATTGGTAGTCGAACACGTACTAACTGGTAATAGCTGCGATACATGCATTTATGGAAATGCACGCAGACAAAAGTGCTGAGCTGTTCGGTTGCAAATATTGTACCGAACAAAAGTATTCCATTAAAAATGAATTCTTACAAGTGTGAGACATACAAAAGTTCAAAGGGTGCAATAAAATTGTCTGTAAATGGATAGATTATCACCTGTGCTAAGAGAGGACGACGGAGCTCCGCTTCGCGCGGCTCCTATTTCTGGGTGGTTTAAAAAAAAGTTACCACGAAGGTTAATAACCTCTAACCTAACCTATCCGAGTCGGGGTACTCTGAGTCGGGGTATTAACCATAATGACGATTTTTATATATATTAAACGTTAGACCAAATGACTTTCGATTAAATAATCAATATACATTTTAAACGTTACACCAAATGATAATCGATTACATAAACGTTATCTCAAACAGCGTTATACTAATTAAGTTTTAGAATAAATAAATGTTATATGTAAAGTTTTTTTTTTTTCGATGTTCTATTGCATGAAATACAATCATTTCATGAAATGGTCGAACACTTCATGAAATGATTAATTCTAAGATCTGGCCACGACATATATATATCCAATATCATAGAGCATGTTTTCTGCAGATGCGATGATTGCCTTTTTAGGCTTCCGTACCCAACGTGTAAACACGGGTCCCTATTACTAAGGCTCCGCTGTCTGTCTGTCTGTCACCAGGCTGTATCTCATAAGTTAATCGTTTAAAACATATACGCTTCCAAAAATATATGCTGTAGATCTTAATGTAAACTTTCAAACAAAATTAGTTTGAACGAGATCGGGTCAGCAATTTTTGAGATACGGCATATTTTCTAAAACCGCAAATATAACTTTGTAAGTTATACAAACCCTATGAAAAACAAAGTTATTTGGCGTTATTGTAAAAATTGTAATTAAGCTAGTTTTAAGAAATTTGTGAGGTTTTTTTGGCAAATAAATATAATTATTATATTATTATAGTTACTACAGAACCCTTCATGGGCGAGTCTGACTCGCACTTGGCCAATTTTTTTTAATTGTTATGGATAATGGAACGGTACCTTCCGTGCGCGAGTCCGACTCGCACTTGGCCGGTGTGTCTACTTTGTCTTCACTAGGCATTTCATTTGTACCGTGAGTGCATTTTTAGCCGACTTCAAAAAAAAGGAGGTTTACAATTCGTCTTGAACTTTTTTTTTTTATTCATGTTACCTCATAACTCGGAGACAGCTGGACCAATTTGGAAAATTCTTTTTGCGTTTGAAAGGGTATACTTTCTAGTTGGTCCCATTCTTACGAAATCAGGATCTGATGATGGAATCCTGGAGAAATCAAGGGGAACACTTCTAATATTATAGGCATACCTACAGCGTTTTGGGTATTTCTTATAGTACCTTGAGCAGTTGCTTTTGAAAAGTACCATTTGGGGAAGTTGAACTGATGATGAAGACCACAGATGGCCACTGAAACTACTCAATAATAAGTATTTCTTGGATTGCGATTCGATTACTTGAGTACGGATGTTAAACACTTTATGCTCGTCGCAATACATACGAGTATGGTGATGTAGAGCTGATGGTCAAGTACCCGGAGAACTCCTCACAAATTAACGGCTATGCATCGGGAAAAGCAATATTTTGTAAAAGGTGATAAGTTGTTGACATTATGGCTTTTGTAACTAGATAAATTACAAACTGACCCACTAAAAAGCGAGAATTTTTTTTTACAAAAAATAGAACCGACTTTCATATCAAAACACTACAAAGCCAAAAATAACTTTAATTTCGGAAGGCGGTGTAAAAAAAAAGAAAATCCAAAACCAATAACACCGACTACCGAAATTAAAGTTATTTTTGGCTTTGTAGTGTTTTGATATGGAAGTCGGTTCTACTTTTTGTAAAAACATTTTTTTTATAAAAATCCATACCGGAGCAGCTTTTTATAAACCATTCAAATATTTGTTCTGTTGCGAAAATTGAAACTGTGACACGCAGCGTACAAGCCATTCGCTCAACCAATGCGCTATCCATGTCGTGCAGATTCTACCGAGACTTTACCCAAGCTTTAGAGGAAAACAATATAACAGCCGCACAGGTCGATCTTCATGGTTAAGCAACACTAGCTAAGGTCTGTCTTAGGATAGGTGAGCATCATAAACAAATCTAAATTCTTCCGTGCCTTGAAAATCAAGTTAATCCATTATCCCAGTTATCACTTACCACCACCATGTATACCATTTGACAGCTGTTACAAGCCAAAAAATTTGATACCATTCTCCAAGGAGTATCAGGAGCAAAAGACAAATAAGCTGGCACTGGACTGGAAGCTGACCCTGACCTGGTTGAAAAAAAAAATATCAGATGAGTGGTGCTATCAAAAAAAAAGAACGCAGGAAGAAAAAAAATAGGTACCTAATCAATAATGGCACGGCTTACCAATTTTTTTTACTTTTTGTCAAGAATTTGTCAAACTTTATGCCAGTGTAATTAAATAATATCCCTATATATTAATTTGATAATCACATGGGCCTTATTCAATGCCGGTGCGTGGTAACGGTTTAATCATTATTCTAGATTACTTTGTCAGTGGCAAGCAATTTCCTTTGTCAACTTCCAACACAGAGAGTTTTTTATTATCGTGGTAAAATTATCAAATAAGTCCTCCCACCCCGGGTAGGGTGGGAGGGACTGTCAGACTTTTACTGACTAAAATCCACGGTGCTCCTTCAATAACCCTTTGCGTACCGGGGGGTCACGGTAATGGGATGAGTCCCACGACCCCGGCAGGCTTCGGCCCTCTACGGGGGGGCCTCGTCATGTTGCTGACGCTCTTTGAGGCGCGCGTGGAACACAACACGCCGTCGACCCGGGCATGGTCCATGGTCGGACAGCGAGTTGCCCTTTACTCGCTGTCCGCATGCCCGCGCATACAGTGGCCGGAGATCGTCAGCCGACGTCCGACGCCGTGGGCGTCTACCACTGCGGCTGGGCTGGAGGGAGGACGCCATCCTCTCCCTCACGCGGCCCGCCTCCTCCTTCGGAAGCATGACTGCTTCGCAGAAGGAGGTGACCGCTTCCCACTCCCTCTCGCCCCGCAGCATGGCCTCGACCAATGCCGGGCGCGAGAGGTCTCTGCCTATTGCCGCCGTGAGGACACGTCGGTGCTCTGCCCAAGCGGGGCAGTCCTGCAACGTGTGCTCGACTGTATCCTCAGGGCGACCCTCGCAGTGGTGACACCCAGGCGTTTGTTCCTTTCCCATCAGACACAGGTACCTCCCGAAACTTCCGTGTCCGGTGAGGACCTGCGTCATGCGGTAGGTCAATACGCCGTGACGCCGATCTAGCCACTCCTCAAAGAGGGGTCTTACCGCCGCAATTGCGGCGTGCCCGGCCTTCGGTTGCGACAGTCGTTCCCTCAACACAGAGAGTTAGCGAAGAAATTAGCGTTGTTTATCAACACATAGTACGTAATTATAATCGCAATTAATTCTATCCACTAATAGGTATTCTACTAACTGTTACCAGCCCGCAAAAGGCGTACCGGGGGTTAGCAATGGGCAGACAATGCCCTCTGGCGGCTATTTATTATATCGTGAACGAATTTACCAAAATATGTCTTTTTAAAGATTCCGCCGTGGAGGCCTCATGGACGGTATACCTATAGTGTATTGCGGAGCCGAGGCTATCAGGAAGCGAGGCATCTGCAACATGACTTGGCCCGTCCAGGAAGGTCTGATCCAGAACTGGGACGAGATGGAGAAGCTGTGGCACCACGTCTTCTACAAGGAACTGTGTGTGCCCCCTGAGAGCACGAAGATCATGCATTCTATGCACCCACTCACGCCGGAAGCTGATAAGTAAGATTCTGATAATTTTTTTTTTATTAATAATTACCTTCACGGCTTTTTTGTGTTTTTCCCGCGCAAATACTGTTCTATTGGGAATTTCGGGATAAAAAGTGCCTATAACATATAACATTTCCAATGAAAGTCCCATTCAAATCGAATCATGTAGGTTCTGGTTTATTATCGTGTAAATATCTTTAGAAAACACAGTTGTTTTGAAGTCGCAGACAGACATTTCGATTTTATTTGTATGTATAGACGACAAAAATGTACAACCCATGTCCCTCACGAACACATTCATAAAATAAAATGAAAAACAGTGATTAAATTTGTAGAAACTTGTTGTCTAGTGACAACCTTGGAATAAAAATTCAGTGACAAGTGTCAGAGCAAATAACTACAAACATTATTTAAAATTATTTTGCCTGAATATACATACTAATGAGCAGATTTACAAGTCATGTCAAAAGAAATTAGTGACAATGCTTTTATGTAGTTTGCCAAATGCCAGATCCCAGTTCCAGGGCGCACAGTTTTCTTGGCCTAGTGTGCACGACTATGAATGTGTTTAACTATTCTATATGTTTTACGTTTTCAGCCTAAAATATCCAAAAGCATCTCTGAGGCTTTCTTAACAGTTTAGAAACGTGAACATGTTTTATAAAGTCCACACAATGCATTCATTACTAATAATAATAATAATTTCCTATCCGACCAGGGAACGTATGGCTGAAATATTTTTCGAGTCCTTTGCTGTAAACGCGCTGTACATCGCAAAATCGCCATCTTTAGTCCTTAACGCGTACGGGAGGACTTCAGGTGTTGTTTGGGAGCAGGGGTACGCCTGTTGCTATGCAGCCCCGGTATTCGAGGGGTTTCCTCTGAAGTATGCAACTGTCACCTCCCCGGTAACCGGTAAGATGCTGAGTGAAAGACTGCAGAAACTGATGTTAAAATCTGGATATTCCTTTACTACTCCATTTGAAATGGATCTGATTGACAAAATAAAGGTACATATATTTAATTATTATATATCTTTTGTTTGATTGGTGAAAAAAAAACATCTTGAGCATGTACTAGAACTTAATATCTGAAGATAATGATGCGAACTGTCCATGGGCCGCTTGTTGGATTACACCCCACCCCTCTCCTAGAAACAAGGCCTGTGTCTCAGCAGTGGGAACGTGGTGGGCTAATTATGTTACGTTAACTTATTTCGGGTCAGTTCAAGAGTAATAAAACTAGTTGCTTGAATTTCCAGAAAGATATCTGCTACGTATCCCAAGATTATGAGCAGGAGCTGGCAGCCACAGCCGGGTTTGATGAGGGCAAGGCTAGGTACAACCTGCCGGATGCGCAGCACATACTGCTGGGGGAGGAGCGGTTTCTCTGCCCGGAGATATTATTCCAACCAGAACTGGAGGGGCTAAATTGCAAGAACATCATCGATGTGATCTGCCACAGCATTGACTTGTGTGATCTTGATTACAGGTATGTATTTGATGTCTTCAATGCCTTTGTATTCCAGACAGGACCAAAACCAGGGCCTGGTGGACACGATACGGCTTCATCACGGCTTGAGAAATTTCATGTTATGTGGTGAATTTAAAATGGTGCTATTTAGAGGTGACACAATATCAATCCAGCTTTCATTTTATCTAAGAGTAAAAACAAGTGTAGGTTATGGTGTGAGGATGCATGGATGTATATTACTCTTTCACGCAAAAACTACTGAATGGATCTGAATTAAATTTGGTAGGTAGAGATCCTGGGACATACACATAGGCACCTTTTTATCTCGGAATTCCCATACGATCTGGATGTATCCGTGAAAACACTCCCATGCGAACGAAGTCGCTGGCAGAAGCTAGTATGTACATTTATAATTCTTATGTATGAGTATTCATTAGTGGCTGGATCGATTTGGATGACATTTTGTATGTATATTTCAGTAGGTACTTGAATGGTTTGAAAAGAATATTGGATCCGGTAGGTGGTGCTGCTTTTCCGGGAAAGACAAGATCTGTTAGTTCCAATAGTTGAATCGAAATGAAGGTAGCCTAAGAAACATTTTTTTTTTAATTTTACTAGCAATGTGGGTAGAATTCACATTACTAGTAATCCTGTTAACCCCTCCAACTAAGCTAAATATGCTTATATTAAAGGTTCACGGCAATAGTGTAATGTGTGGGAATAGAACCCGCGACCTCTCAGTCGTAAGTTTGACACCTTAGCTATTGACGCTTCAATTCATTATGGCCATAGTTACTTGAAACGTAGACGCAGTACCATCAGAATCTGCCTATTAGCTCTGACATCCGACTCGCTACTACTCGTACTACGTTTCTCATTACAATGAGGTTGACATAATATCTCGTAATGCATTTGAAAAATCTCTTACAGGTCAATTTTCTATAACAATATTGTCTTCTCCGGGGGATCCAGCATGGTAAGTGGTCTCGTAGAACGCTTGACTCAAGAGCTAACAGTTCTCCTAAAGAAGAAACTGCCGGACGTCAAACTGAGGATTGATGCGATGGCCAACAGAAACTCCGCGGCTTGGGCAGGAGGCTCCATGCTGGCAACACTACTTAACTTGAAAGGCTTCTGGCTCACGAAGGAAGAGTACGAAGACTCGGGCTCGGATAGAGTTAAATCTAAATTCTTTTAAAGAATCTACATAAAGTTCGGGGTTCCGGATGTTTCCAGAACATCGGAAAAAATATTGATATACTTAAAACAATAGTACAGGAGCTCACGGCTCATGTTAAGCTACAGTTACTAAGGCCGGTCTGTGGTTGAGTGACTATCTCAACAGATCTGCATTCCTGAGTACATCAGGTAGTACGTTCAGGTGTTGGTCGCGGCTGTTATTTGACAGTCGTTACGCGAGAAGATTGAAATTAACATTAGTCTTACCGAGAGGTATCCAGCTACTGGGATGTGGATGTCCGGTCATTCAGTTAGACTGGAGCCGAGCCCGACACAGTTGGGTAAGCAGATGATGACACGACACAATACTGCTGATCATGGAGTCGCGGTTCTGTTGATTTATGCGGTTGTCGAATGTGGCAGCAATATTAAGAGCCGCTGAATGCTTTGTGGTTGCGATGTGAAGTGGTTGTTGTGAAGTTGGTTTCACACCAGGACGATACCATTGACAGATAACGCATTACAATAAGCCTGATTACACGTGATGACGTGACGAATACATTGTATATTTAATTTTGGCGATATTTTATGTGCGTGTATAAAAACTATTTGAAAATGTGTTTATGACTTAATAATCATTCCCAAAGAATTGAAAGATTCTGAAATATATTTTTTAAAGTCGTTTAAGCGAGTGAAAAAATAACTTTGTAACAACGCAAACAAAACCACAAGAAGGTAGCCCTCACACCACACGCATAATATGATATTTTAACTAAATCAGTTCAGTGTTTTCTAGCTAACTACTCTGTAAGACAATCTGTCTTGAAAGTCTGGACTAAAAAAGGTTTTAGGATATCGAGATTTCGTCTTTAATGGAAGCACATTTCAGATTTAGGCAGACCTATGCAATGGTTGAGTCAATTATTATGTAGCTCAAATCAAAACTTAATGTTTCAATTGTTCAAGGTTTCAGTGGGTTTTAAATTGATAATTTAAGTGGTGTGTGTTTATTAAAATAAACAATGTATCAGCACTGAGATCTATTTAGTTTCATTGTGAAGCGTAGTGTATTATATAATAGAGATACACTCGCTACGTACAATTACTTTATCTGCTTGTTTCTGAAACTCGAATTGCAATTAAAGCATGTTCAGAAATGTGAGTACGGTGAATGATAATTTTTGACCGGTTTAGCATGGGTAGCGAGCATATGTATGTGCCAACATCTCAAAATATATCTATAATTGGTTTACACAGCGCACGCCAGATGAGCCCGCAGTTTGCGGTTTTTTTTTATCATCGTCATATTTCGGCCATTCAAAAGTTACGAATGAATCACTCCATCCATTCGTAAGATTTTGTTCGATAGTTCGTTTAGATCGGCAGGCATAGATTCAGGCCAGCAACGCGTACACGAGGCGTGCCCAATCGTCGAGGCCCTCAATTTTTTCTTTTTTTTTTAAAGATAACTAGCAATGTGCTTCCCCTTCCAACAAAGTTGAATATGTTTGTGTCTGGAGCGGGATCACGGCTATAGTATAATGGGTGAGGTTCAAACACGCGATCTCTCGATCACAAAGCACCTTACCTTAGCCATTCTGTTATCGCCACTCACATTGATTACCTAATAAGTTTAATCTATATTGACATCACAAAGATCATCATTAGAGTATGGGCGTTCTGTCTTTAAAGCGCCAAGGAAACACGAATATTATAATAATAATAATAATAAGATTAAGACACTCTCGGATTCCATACACCTGAGATCCCTCGGATCAACTGAAACTTACAAGTATTTGGGTATGTCAGAAGCACTAGGCATCAATACTGCTTATGTTAAACAGTCATTGAAGGAACGCTTCTTTGGCCGTCTGAATAAAGTACTGAATAGTCTTCTATCAGGCGGAAACAAGGTGCGTGCCTTCAATGGTTGGGTTATGCCAGTATTGATGTATTCTTTTGGCATACTCAAATGGACTCTTTTTAAAATTTTATTTTAGGAAATTAATAATTAATATGTATATAGATTAAATAAATGAAATAATAATAATATTCCACAACTTTTCACACAACGCCATCTAGTCCCAAACTAAGCAGAGCTTGTGGTATGGGTGCTAGACAACTGATAAACATACATATATTTCTAAATACATACATAATTATTATAGATAAATTACACCCAGACCAAGAACAAATGACCGTGCTCATCACACAAACATTTGTCCTAGGTGGGAATCGAACCCACGACCTTGCGCATAGCAGTCAGGGCCACTAACCACTATACGATACGATATATGATACGTGATTCAGAAAAGTGAAACACCGAAGAACCCGTCTCCGTAAGTTCACGAATATTAAACACTTAACAAGGATTGCACGCTACCACAAAAAACCTAACAGCGTAGCCATGCGATGTCGAATAACTAAACCTCGAAAATTCATCTTAAAAGGTCTGTAGCTCGGGCACGCCGCAATTGCGGCGGTAAGACCCCTCTTTGAGGAGTGGCTAGATCGGCGTCACGGCGTCCTGACCTACCGCATGACGCAGGTCCTCACTGGACACGGAAGTTTCTGGAGGTACCTGTGTCTGATGGGTAAGGAAGAGACGCCTGGGTGTCACCACTGCGACGGCCGCCCTGAGGACACAGTCGAGCACACGGTGCAGAACTGCCCAGCTTGGGCAGAGCACCGACGTGTCCTCACGGCGGCAATAGGCGGAGACCTCTCGCGCCCGGCCTTGGTCGAGGCCATGCTGCGGGGCGAGAGGGAGTGGGAAGCGGTCGCCTCCTTCTGCGAAGCAGTCATGCTTTCGAAGGAGGAGGCGGGCCGCGTGAGGGAGAGGATGACGTCCTCCCTCCAGCCCAGCCGCAGTGGTAGACGCCCACGGCGTCGGACGTCGGCCGACGATCTCCGGCCACCGTAGGCGCGGGCATGCGGACAGCGAGTAAAGGGCAACTCGCTGTCCGACCATGGACCATGCCGGGTCGACGGCGCGTTGTGTTCCACGCGCCTCATAGAGCGTCAGCAACATGACGAGGCCCCTCTGTAGAGGGCCAAAGCCTGCCGGGGTCGTGGGACTCATCCCATTACCATGACCCCGGTACGTAAAGGGTTATTGAAGGAACACCGTGGATTTTAGTCAGTATAACATGATACCCTGTGCAAGACTGGCTTCTGACCCCAGCTGCCCATATCAAGCATGAATTTAAATAAAAAATATCTCGTGTACAAATATCTAGTAACCAAAAGCCTCGTTAGGTCCAGAAATAATAATATAATGTTAGGTAATGGCTGATAAACTTAAGCATTATAATTCAATAAGATCTAATTCCAAGTTACTAAATAAATGAAAAGAGAATTTTATCTATACTAATAAAATAAAGCTGTAGAGCTTGTCAACCACCTCTCAACCCACAGTTATGTGCCTGACTAGGATCGATGAAGTATAACTTGCAAGACGGGCTCGTACCCACTGCGCCAGTACTCTTCTTTTTCTTTGCGTGAACTAATTATAGATTTTCTGCATTGAATTATTGTATCCAAGTTAGCATTCACACATTATTTTACAGAAATGACGGAAACCCGCACAAAAATAGGGGAAAACATATCACCATTCCTTCCATGGAAAGCTATATATTATTATTTGAAGCGATAATAAATAGCTGCGATTAATCATTTCGCTTTAAGGTTGTTGCATACTGATAGCGTTGCTTTGATTTGTTTGTTAGAATATCTTACGTTTGTCCGAGTTTTTGCTTCTTGCAAAAACAGGAGATAAAATTATGCAGAGATGTAAGTTAGAGTATGTGTAAATATAATAAATACGAGATTTATGTAAGAATATAGAACAGATTTAGCATTTTTAGAATAGAATAAATGGTTTGCAAATAGTACATATTGGGAACAGATGCGGTTTTATCCTTTTAATTATATCATAACATATTTTACAAAAATTGAATGCATTAATATAATGATAATCATTACAATTACAACAGAAGGTACCGATTTTAAAATAATATACTATATTTAACGACTAGGATAAGCTCTTGGCTAAATAGTAACAGCCGCACGGGTCGATTATAAAGGTTAAGCAATGCTTGCCAAGGTCAGTCTGTAGATGAGTGACGATCTTAACAAAAGAGCGATTCTTCCGTGCTTCGGAAAGCAAGTTAAGTTGTTGTTGGTTGCATTTGTACATGTTATCATATGCAGTCGTTACAGCTGGTCGTGCAGGTCAGACAGGCAGTCGCTTCAAGTAAGCTGCACCCGGTCAGACTGGGAGCTGACCGGGACATGGTCGGGAGAAGGCTAAGCTGATGATGATGATACTACAACTAATGGAATGTTCTACCCGCATTAGTACTGACTGATACCTATTAACACTTCTTCACGAAGTGAAATGTTGATATGTTATGGCGCAGCTGATGTTCCGATTCACGCTCAGGACAGATGCTCGCGGGACCATAGGATTGATCTTCTTTAACTCAAATATTACGATCTAAATCTTAAGGAGGCTATTCCCACAGTTTTCGATAACTTAATAATTCCACTTTATTGTCTTAACTAGGATCTACCCATGGCTTATTCACTCGCGTGAAAACTTTTTCAGCAATAAATGTAGCCTATGTCGCTTAATAATAAGGTTTAAGTCCTTTTTCGGTGGAGAAATCATCTAATGACTCATCTAGATGGAGCGGAGAAGAGTGTCAGACTTCTACTGACTAAAAATCCCACCCTGTTCCTCCAACTGCCCTTACGTTTCAGGACCGCGATATCTCATTAATCATCCATTTTATCCCGGTATTCCCATGAGAACAAAATCGCGGGCAGAAGTTAGTCTTAAATATAAAAAAGAAATCAGTTCACTAAATCCAGAGATAACTTCCTACAATTTACAGATGTAACGTGATGTAGAAGCCACCCGTGTTTTTATCTCGCTTGTCAAATGGGTATGTATATTGTATGGGTAGATACCCATGGCTTATTCACTCGCGTGAAAACTTTTTCAGCAATAAATGTAGCCTATGTCGCTTAATAATAAGGTTTAAGTCCTTTTTCGGTGGAGAAATCATCTAATGACTCATCTAGATGGAGCGGAGAAGAGTGTCAGACTTCTACTGACTAAAAATCCCACCCTGTTCCTCCAACTGCCCTTACGTTTCAGGACCGCGATATCTCATTAATCATCCATTTTATCCCGGTATTCCCATGAGAACAAAATCGCGGGCAGAAGTTAGTCTTAAATATAAAAAAGAAATCAGTTCATTAAATCCAGAGATAACTTCCTACAATTTACAGATGTAACGTGATGTAGAAGCCACCCGTGTTTTTATCTCGCTTGTCAAACTTCCAAGTAAGGACTTAAGTTAGCTTTGAAACTTTGTTTAGAACTTGATATAAGGTTAAGTTAAGATTATAGATTTTATGACTTTAAAAGACTTTACTCTTCAGATTATTCGTATCTTTCAGAAAGTCAGAGTGAGCGTTTAAAATAAGTTTTGTTATCGTGGCAGTATGCTGTTGCCTTTATCTTGTGTACGGTGTGTACCTGGCTGAATGGAGATAAATATGACATATTTTTATACGCACATGACAAGGTCAAATTCATAGGGTTATTGTGTCAAAAAGACTAGTTTGTCTTCTCTGACTTATTTAAAGTTATCTGTGGTTTGTCTGTTTGTGGTGTTATAATCAATCATTCCTGTTTATAATTTACTTTAATACTTTCCAGTATCCAGCTCATCGAGCAACCTTGTGCTTTTAATGGTATGTTGAGGTAATTAAGGTGGCTTCTTCACAATAGCCAATTCTTAAGAGTCGGAAGTTGAATAAACGATGTGTGACCCCTTCACGAAGCCTGTCGTGGTGATAGATAATGGTAGCTACAACATCAAGGCTGGGTTTGCCAGCGATAACCATCCGGTGGTCATATTCAGGACTGCAGTTGGCAGACCAAAATATCTCCAAGGGACGTATGGGAAGACTCCTTATGATGTATATGTAGGAGATGAGGCAGTCGCTCGGATGGACGTCCTGGACTTGAACTATCCTGTCGTGAAGGGTAAGATCACACACTGGGACGACATGGAGAGGGTGTGGCACCATATATTCTACAGGGAGCTGAAGGCGGCTCCCGAAGACCGAGCGGTGCTGTTGTCTTGTGCCCCCGCCACCACCATGGCGGACAAGTAAGACGGACTTTTGTATATTTGAATAAGTAGCTCTGTGTGAGGAGCTCGTCGCTAAGTAATGAGTAGCTCGGTGTGAGGAGCTCGTCGCTAAGTAATGAGTAGCTCGGTGTGAGGAGCTCGTCGCTAAGTAATGAGTAGCTCGGTGTGAGGAGCTCGTCGCTAAGTAATGACGGCGCACGCGATGATCTTCAAGGTTAAGTGGATGGGTGACCATCTTAACAAATCGAGATTATTCAATGCCTCAGATATCCTTGGTATCGGCTGTCATTTGTATATCTTGGACAGTCGTTACGGGTAGTCAGAAGCCAGAAAATCTGATACTTTTTGACTTTTTTGTGTCACCCAGCTATAGAGTTGTGGAGGTCAAACAAGCCGTCGTTCCGTGTAAAACACTATACTTAGCTGCATCCGGCTAGACTGAAGCATTCCTCAATATGTTGAGAGAGGGCTCAGCGGATGAATACATGAAGCAAAAACTTTGTTCCTCTTTTTTGAAAATTACGCAGACGGGGACTTCGAAAGTTAGCACAGTGAAATTTTATAATATGGAGAAGGAGAGCAGAAATCTAATATTATAATATAATAACGCATTTGAGATCATTTTATTGTGATCAAAATTTGACCACTGAGCGACCTCTAGTTATGATTTATACTACGAAGCCGAGCATTGGTACCTATAAACCTATACCCTGCATTTTAAAGCTTCTGTTTTATTTACTAAAGTGATACTATAGGTAAATTTAGGCTGACAGGCCCGTTGGTATAGTGGTCAGTGGCCCTGACTGCTATGCGCAAGGTCGTGGGTTCGATTCCCACCTAGGACAAATGTTTGTGTGATGAGCACGGTCATTTGTTCTTTGTCTGGGTGTAATTTATCTATAATGTATATTAGAAATAATAATAATAATTATGTGTATTTAGAAATATATATGTATGTTTATCAGTTGTCTAGTACTCATAGCACAAGCTCAGCTTAGTTTGGGACTAGATGGCGTTGTGTGAAAGTTGTGGAATATTATATTATTATTATTATTATATTATATTATATACTTACCCCACAAAAGATTTGAATGTCTGCAACAAAACAATCTTATAGGTACTACGGAATTTTATTCACGAAGAAGGAAGAAAACTTTCGTCAACACGCATGAATATTATATTCTCTCGATCAAACATGAATGTTATCACTGTCGTGAAACAAATTACTGTCGTAGGTACGAGTATATTATTATACTAGCTGCTGTGCCCGTGATTTTATTCACGTGGGAGATGATTCCCGTGTAAATTCCGATCCCATGGGAATATCGGGATAAAAAGGAGCCTATTATATTAGCCCTATATCTTCTATCTATCAGTTAAAGTTCCATTAAAAGCGGTTCAGCAGCTTTGGAGATCAGCCCGCATTAACATTAAGACAGACAGACATAAGTAAAAAAAGTTAGTATGCGTTTTAGTATCGTGTAAATGTGCGCACTGGGAAAACACAGTTATTTTGAAACCACAGACAGACAGTTCAATCTATACTAATATTATAAAGCTGAATATAATAATATATAGTTTGTTGTTTAGTTGAACGTGCTAATCTTACGGAAGTACTGGTTCAAAATAAAAAAAATAGTTTTGTGTTTGATCCATTTATCGAGGGGAAGCTATAGGCTATATAATATTACGTTGCGACCAATAAGAGCGGAACATCAATGAAATATGTTACAAAAAGGATATTAAAGAATATCTTAGAAGATATCATAGTTCTAAAATAACTCCGCAACAAAATAAAGCTCAAGTACGCACATTTATGATGTACAGTCGCGGTCATGAGAACGCGCTGGTAGCTTTTCCAGGTAAAACAGCTTCTTGAAGTAATATTCTTAAACCGCGGGATACAGCCAGTTTTATTAATACGCATAGATATTATGAAGTATTAATATTTATTTTGCAAATTGGTTATAAATAGCACTATCAGTAGAACTTAAAACGAGATATATACCATATGTACTTATTGATTCGAGTTCCACCACATCAGCATCCCAGACATCTAGACTCTGTAGTGACTTCGCTTACCAACCGCGCATATGACTTATGTGACGAGGAACATTTACATGATGAGCTAACATATGTTCAGAAGGTGCTACAGAGAAACGGATATACAGTGAACATCTTACAGCGTAGGCAAAAACCTGTATCTAGACACCGAAAGTGCGAGGTTGAGAGGCAACCAGCATTTTTGCCGTACGTGAAGGGAGTGACAGATAAGGTTGCAAACATTCTTCGGAAATATGCCGTAAAGACTATCTTCACTCTGTTCAAGGAAGTGTCTCAGATGCTGCGTTCGCCGAAAGACAACTTTCCTCTGGAAAAACTCGGTATGTATAAAGTGGACTTCGGCTGTGGAAAGGCATGTATCGGTCAGACAAAACGTACCGTAGCTTGCAGAATTTTGAAACACGTTAGGGCTGTGAAAAAAATGAAGTTCAAAAATCGGCAATAGCACATCTTTTAGAAGTAGGATCGAACAATTGGATTACCCTCAAGCCATCACGACAGAACGCAACAATATACCTAAACTGGTAAGGGAAGCGATTGAGATTACCAAATACAAGAACTTCAACCGGGAGGACGGGTTGCAACTGTCGACGGCCTGGAATTCAGTGGTTCAATTGTGTAAACCCCGTAAAAGTGTTCAAAAAAGTTCGCTAGCGGACACAGTGAGTTTTGTGTGTCGGGAACAGAATCGAGTTTTGAGTGACACATGTGACATTTTTTTAGGTAGGGCCACTTGTAGATCAGCACACTAGGGCTGTGAGTCTACTTAACCGGACTTTAACATGTGACAGTGGTAGCGGTGGCGATCACAAAAAAGGAACGAGAAAGAGGGTAGACCGATTCGTCTGCTCATAAACGTCAACCCGCGATTACATCAGTTCATTCGTGATCATGGCACTTGCAACAGTGCCCAAATATCGGAAACTCGAAACAATAAGTACATAAATGGTAAATATCCCGTTTTAAGTTCTGCCGATAACATTAGTGACCATGTTAGCTTAAAAACTTATATAAATAACACAGCTACTCATTGTCATTTTTAACCGACTTCTGAAAAAGGAGGAGGTTCTCAATTCGGATGTTTGTTTGTTTTTTTTTTTTTTTTTTTTTTTTATGTTTGTTCGGGCATAGCTCCGTCGCTCGCCAACCGATTTGAAAAATTCTTTTTTTGTTGGAAAGGGTATACTTCCCAAATGGTCCCATAAAAATTTTATCGACATCGAACAAGCCGTTTCTGAAAAATCAACAAAAGTCTAAAAAAAATATTTACATTGATGACCTTTTCGGTTACTCTATATTCTGTTTTTTGTTAGCGCGTTTTTAGTTTTTTGTAGTTGACATTTTGGCTTTTATAACTAGATTAATTACAAATTGACCCACTAAAAAGCGCGAAAATAAAAACTTTTTTGCAAAAAAATAAAACCGACTTCCATATCAAAACACTACAAAGCCAAAAATAATTTTAATTTCGGAAGGCGGTGTGAAAAAAAAGAAAATTTTAAACCAATAACACCGACTACCGAAATTAAAATTATTTTTGGCTTTGTAGTGTTTTGATATGGAAGTCGGTTTTATTTTTTTGCAAAAAAGTTTTTATTTAATTTAAACTAGCTGAGGTTGGTGTTTTTGAACTGACTATCCTGAGAATAAAAATCGAAACGAAATTCCGATTCCAAGACACGGAAACCTTCGTAAAGGTTTGCATTTTTTGTCGAGGATCATACTGAACATCTAAGTGTACAGGCGGGTTCTGTTTCAACGTCTGCTGCGACGTAATTTTGCAAGCGCATGCCCTGTCACGTTTCCTGCTAGTTGGGTCAGTAGTAACGTTTTATTATGCACAGTTTTGCCGACATTGTTTGTCTGGAAGGAATTTAGCTATATAAGCTGAGCAGTTTGTGTCCGTGTTGAAACTCTTAAGGCTGTATAGTGCGGAATGCTGTGTGTACGTAAATTTATAAACAGCTAGCTGTTTCCCGCGACTTCGTTCACGTAATTTTAATAAGTAAACGTATATAAGATATTAAAACGTTAAATAATTAAATCATTTGTTTGTGATTCACTTGACATACTGTTTTAAATTCACACATATACATTAAGTCATCTTATAGTGTTGTTTGACCCCGGATCTTTATTTATTTACTTTCCAAATTTCATTAAAATCGTTAAAGCGGTTTAGATTTTTTAAACAAACTTCCATGCCCTATTTCAGACTATTAGGTTGATTTTTGAAAACAAAAATAGGTGTAAATGTTCGATCTAGGGCTTTCGGCTTTCTTCGGGCCAATATTCATTAAATTTCATTAAGCGGTTTATTTTTTAGGATTCTGTAGTCAACAAGGAACCTTTAGAAATTCACCATATTCGTCCATTTGTCCGCGGCTTAGAGCAAAAACTATTGGTACCTACTAGAAACCTGACTGACAGTCGCTATGCATTTAAAAAGAAATTGCGGATCTATTTTCTACACCAATAAGTAGAATTTCCACATTTATTTTTCATTTGCTTCTTAAGTAGGTATATATATTATATATATTTGTATGTATTTATGTAAGTATTTATTCATATATATTATTTATGTAGATTTCTATTTTTTTTATGATACAAGGGTTTTTGTGTGTATATAATAGTATATTACATATATATATATTTTTGTAATTTTACTTTTCACGTACCTACATACTGTACCTCCCACTCTATCTCTTCACCACTCTTGGTTGACTGGTAGAGAATGCCTACGGCATTAAGTCCGCCTTTGTACCTATGTGCATAAAGTGTAAATAATTGAATAAATAAAGATGAATTTTGGCATAGATTGCATTGAATTGGTCTTCCCGCACTTACATATTAATTTTGAACATTTTATTATTTTTATTAATTATCCAACGGTACTCCAAATTATGGGATAGACGACATAAAGAAAGACATCCCCTCATGATTTTATTTTGCTACTTTTCCGGCGTGATTACTAAGTGAAGTGGTTGTATGCGTAAAGGTTTTGTTGAATAAAACTCGAGCTGAGGTAGGCAGACGAATGTTTTTAAACTTTAATTTGCACGGTTTATATACCGGAGAATATTTAATAATAATTAACATCACGCCACTTTACAAAAACAGTTCGGACTTGATTCTTTCCTAATGAGGGCTAATGAGGGGGCGTCGACATAAGACAATAGATTCTCGCGGCCATCTTGCGCACGCGCCACTCAGACTAAGGGTGATGTCACGGAGGCGTGGTCTAATTAGCTGTCTCCGCCCTATCACCTCATGTGACGCGGGCGATCATACGATCCCGTGCTGCGTTCAGTCGTGAGCGAGTAACTTGCCTACTCGCTACACCACTTCCCTGGCGAGCCCGAAGCTACGGGCGATAGTAGTCCGGGAATCTGACCGTGCGCCCGCTTCGCGTCTTCTTGACAGGGACCTGGTCTTCTGGAAGTGGCTGATGTGACGTCATGACAGGTTGCTCATTGGTTACATACGCAGGCTTTAGCCGGTCAAGTGTGACCTTTTGCTTCTTTCCCTTTACATCGAGGTCGAAAGTCTTCTGCATTTGGCATTCGGAGTTAAAGATCACGTCGGGGTCACCAATGAAGTGGTTGTATGCGTAAAGGTTTTGTTGAATAAAACTCGAGCTGAGGTAGGCAGACGAATGTATTTAAACTTTAATTTGCACGGTTTATATACCGGAGAATATTTAATAATAATTAACATCACGCCACTTTACAAAAACAGTTCGGACTTGACTCTTTCCTAATGAGGGCTAATGAGGGGGCGTCGACATAAGACAATAGATTCTCGCGGCCATCTTGCGCGCGCGCCACTCAGACTAAGGGTGATGTCATGGAGGCGTGGTCTAATTAGCTGTCCCCGCCCAATCACCACATGTGACGCGGGCGATCATACGATCCCGTGCTGCGTTCAATCGGGAGCGAGTAACTTGCCTACTCGCTACACTAAGTATATGCATGTCGAATTTCAGCGTTCTTAAACCAATAGTTTCTGAGCTAAACAGCGGACAGACGGACGGACAGACGAACAAGGCAAAACCAGAAGGGTTCCTTGTCGATTAAAAAACACTAAAATGCGCACAGGTCGATCTTCAAGGTAAAGCAACGCTTGCCTAGGTTGGTTCGTGGATGAGGACCCATCTTAACATATTGGTATTCCTTCGTGCCTCGGATACCACGTTAAACCGTTAGTGTCGGCTGCGGCTCGCTCCATCTTTGAGAGTATCGTTACGTCAAGGAGAAAGTCTGACACAAGTGTTGAGAAGGCGATACCTCTACGATACCCCTCGTCGGGTTGTTGAGGTTCGATAGGCAGCCGCTTCATGAACAAGTCTGTTATTCAGCTGTACCTGGTGAGACTAGTAGTCGACACCGATATGGTTGGGACAAGGCAAATCTGATGAATAAATTAAATCTACAGCAGTATACAGCTATGAAGACTACATAATGTTAGATATCCGCCAGGTGTCATGAGGTTATGCAGAAACTGAAAAACAATGTTGATGTTTCCAATCTATGAACACACAGATTCCCAAAGATGAGGAATGTTAGCCATACATTAATATGAGACAAGTATCATCCTCACGCCCCGGACGTCGGGGGTCCGAGCCGATCTCTGGCCACCGCAGGCGCGTGCTCGGGGGCGGCCAGCAGGACAGCGCGCGCCTCAAAGAGCAGTCAGCAGCGTTAACGGGGCCCGACAGGGTCTTTGCCTGCCGGGGTTGCGGGAATGTTCTAACGGGATATTGCAGCCCCGGAACGTAAAGGCAGTTGAAAGAACTTGGTGGGCTTTAGCCAGTAGAAGTCTGACACCTCCTTCTGCTCCAACCAGAGTTCTTTGATGATTTCCCCACAGAAAATAACCATACAATTAATTTGGACGGTGGCGATATCCACAGAAGCTATAAAAATATTGTAGTTAATTATATGTCTGTAATAATTACGAATCGTTCGCTCGTATTTATGACTGTATCAGTAGACTCGGTATTGCTGCTCTGGCTCTTTTGGTCATGTAGTAATTGTAGTTCCGGTGGTTGCCAGTAAAATCTGGAATATTTATTCTGTATATTAATTTTATTTACGAAGTAAATTGAAGGTAGGTATTAATAGATTAATTCATTTTGATTTTACTCCACTTTATGTTGATTGGTTCAATCAAGATATCCGATGTATGTACTTTTTAAAGCAGGTTTGTTGGTAATAATATCTGACCAGTTATTTACTTTTTATTAATGTGGGTTACAAAAGAACAGGCTTGCCTAGAACTTATATATATATCTACTAACTAATGACTTAAAACACATTTATGTAAGACATACATACTTATCATCAGCTTAGCCTTATTCCAACTATGGCAGGGTTAGCTTCCAGTCTAACCAAATACAGCGGAGTATAGTGTTTTGTATGAACCGCCTGCCTATCTGACCCCCACAACCCAGTATTTGAGTATCTGACCCCCACAACCCAGTATTTGGGTATCTGACCGCCACAACCCAGGATTTGGGTATCTGACCGCCACAACCCAGGATTTGGGTATCTGACCGCCTAAAGAAGATGAGGGTGTTTCCAAATTGACAACCGGGAGAAGAAGCATCAACTGAACTCTAGTAGTTACTGTGGTTTAACTTTGAGAGATAGAGATATAATATATGTGTATACCATTCCAGACTTATAGTGTATAGAGTGATCCTATAGTGGCCTTTGTTTGACTCCAGATTTTTATCTATCTCCTACCAAAACCACATTTAAATCGGTTTAGATTTATCATTCATAGTTCCATTCCCTATTTGAGTCCCGTAGGGATTGATATTTAAATAAATATCTTGTGTTTAACCCAGGGTTATCAACTATATTTGTGCCCTATTAAAATCGGTCAAGAAGTTTAGATTTCTCTCACAAATTTTCATCCCCAATTTGAACCTTTTAGGGTTTGATTTTTGCTTTTGTTTGACTCTGAATCTTCAACTATTTCATTTAAATCGGTGCTGTGGTTTAGCTGTGAAAGTGTAACAGACAGACAGACAGACTTTCGCATTTATAATATTAAAATATGGATATGAATATTCTACTTAAATTAATTTATTTATGAAAACCGTATTAAAATCCGTAGAGTAATTTGAAAGATTTAAGTGTACAGACAGTGGGAAACAACTGACAGACTTAGTTTTATATGTAAATCTAAAGATGATTAAGGAGCTACAGAAAAATCGTGTGTACGTTTTGCTGACCTAGTTATATCCACATACATTAATTGTAGGTAAAATATACAGCTTTGGTACAAACTTTTTTTTTTTTTAATTTAGGATAGGTTCGCGTTTGACTACCATCTCACCTGATGGTAAGTGATGATGTGGTCGAAGATGGAGCACGCTTACCTAAAAGTAACCTATTCACTCTTGACTTAAAGACTCCTAGGTTATAGCTATCGGGAAACACAGACTCCGGCAGGGAATTCCACTCCTTAGCCGTACGCATAATGAAGGTATTCCCAAAACGTTTGGTGCGTATGGGTGTGATGTCCACCATGTAACGATGGCGCTTCGCCGTTTGTCTCGATTGAATTGATTGAATTCTAACTCATGTACTTTTATAGATATATCTTTAATAACAAATCCCTTTTGTTTGGCTTTATTTGCAGAATTTGTGATTAAAAGTATGTTTGTTTTTCGAGTGTAATTTAGAATTGTACGTAATTGTTTTGTATTTTTGTTTATTCAGCGTTTAGTTTTGTTTTAGTTGTGCTCTTGTGTTAACCGGTACATGAGAATAATACTTCAAAATGTTTATGTATAAAATGAACGTTTTGAAGAGCTGTTATATTTATTCGCAAGAGGCGTAACGTGGTCTAACATAGATGTAGGCGAAGCACATCAGCGAGGCCCCTTTTCTTGTGTCTCCAAGATCTGTCCAATAGACCTGTCCTGCCAATTGGCATTAATACGACATACCTTAAAGGGAGCACATTAAAGTTCTAAAAAAATTGAAAAAAAAGACATAATAATCGTGGAAGAAAGTAATTAAACCGATTGCCGGCCCAGGTTGGCCGCTGTGTCTTCGTTGAGGCGATCGAGTCCTCGTTGAGGCGATCGGCGGCGGCGACTCTCTCGCGCCCGGCCTTGTTCAGACCATGGTGCGGGGCGAGAGGGAATGGGATGCAGTCGCCTTCTTCTGCGAAGCAGTCATGCTAGCGAAGGAGGAGGCCAAACGTGCGACGGAGAGGCAACTCTCTTCCTCACTCCCCAGCCGCCACAGGTGACGCCCCGGGCGTCAGGGATCACGAGCCGATCTCCAGCAAACGTAGGCGCGAGCTTATGGACGGCGAGCAGGGGTAGCCCACCGTCCGGATCTGTTAGAAGTTCGCACAAACCTAGTCGTGTGTTCTTTTGATTTATTACTATGCCCCAGCGTCTTGAAAAGTTCCAGAAAGGTACCCATTAGACCGAAGCTACCAGCGATTTAAATTCTGGAAGCACACTTGCCCAATGTAGACGTTAGCGTACAATCGTCGGGTGTTTGCATTTTGTTACATTGATAATAATTAGTACGACTGTTAAAGCCTTATTTACATAAGAATTGCTGTGGTCTAGATCGTTTACTAAGAGTACCTACTACTACCTACTCTATTTCCAGTACAATATAAGCTATCTACTTAACTGATGTAAGCCGCATTTAAAAGTCAGCTTTACTGAGTAATAGTTGTAGAATTAGGAGCTCGAGTATGGCAAGGGCGATATGGCAAGGGTTTTGTAATCCTAAGTCTACATGTGTAGAATTTATTACAAATTCCAATACACTGATACCAGAGACCGAATTTTTCAAATTAAGAAGAACGAAAAGAATTATCGTGTTATTGGCAAGTGACGTGGAAAGTTATTGACCCTCGTAGTGCTGTGACACGTTTGTTATGATTGGTATTCAAGAAATATAATTATGAAACCAATAATTTGGTATCAATTCTTTGAGTCAGTTATTTTGTGCTGAAACTGTGCATAGAGACTACATACCAGATGTCTTCAGCCCTTTTGGATAGATACGGGGTTTCCGTTACACGTTGTATAATAACCGCCACACGCGTCAGTCGTCAAGGTAAGCAATGCTTGCCGCGGTCGGTACGTGGATGGGTGGTTGTTATCATAACATATAGAGATTCCTCCGTGTCTTGGGAAGCAAGTTAAATTTTATAATGGCAGATCCTGCCTTGCTAAAAATAACGTTTCACTAAGCAATGTTTATAATTGCTAAGTTTATATTGCGCGTATTTTAAATTGCTTACTTTTCGCGTTTCGATACACAATTTGTAAACAGTTATATTTTTCATGTTTGCTTAATTACTTAATTAATTATAGCGTTAGATTTCAGATCTGAGATATTGAGTTAGCAAAAAATTTGTTTATCTGTTAAAAATTTCACCCTCTAAAAGTTCTTGTCAAATTGAAAACCTGTTCTTAAACTGTGTTGTATATAATTAAGCAATGAAACGGTGGGATATTAATATCACCTATATATGTATAAGTAGAGGCAAGTCGCAGCGAACAGTGAAAAACATGACATCGTTCATTAGCTGAACAAACAGCTCACAAAGGGATCCATTTCCCAGCTGCCACTTATATGGTGCATATCATTAACACTTCATTATCCGAGCTTGATGTCTACCCTAGCAGTCTGTCAGCGCTGTCGCACCAGGAAATTAGACGTCGTTGCACAAGCTCTGCTGTATACGCGATTTCCTGTCAGGTATAGGCGCGGTGGTAATCCACCAGGTGCTACAGGTGGCTCAGCTGAGGAGATATTCAATTATATGACACCATTCCTATGCTGTTTTTTTGTAACATTGCCTTTTTTGTTATCGGGAGTAAACCTTCAAAAGGTGCCTGAACGTTTGGGGAAAAAGACCAGGGAGAGTGGGATTCCTACCTCACTAAAACCACCCCGGTGGTCACCATCAACACATAGGTTACCTCTTAAAAGACCACTCCGGAGCCCTTGTAACATTGCGTACGCTAGGAGTTTCTCCTGTTTAGTGAGTGCATTTTTACAAACAAATACAAGTATTTATTCGATGCGGGAATCGAACCTGCGTCACGTAACGCAGCAGTCAATCGCTAAACCACTGCGCCAGCCGTGTTGTTAGCTTTGGAACACTTTTCGGTTTGTTTCTTGAGTTGATATAAGTAGAATAACGGTTGCGTCGTTTGATACGCGTACTGAACTCGATTTTATTCCCGGGTAAAAAGTGATATTAGGTTTTTCTATAGAACATTTCTGAATAGAAGCTGGCATTTGGAAGTGGGTTATTTGATGAAAATAGTAACTAGAAGTCTGCTTGTATAATTTAATCAAGTATGCGCACACATTTACAACGCATATTATATACAAATATTATGGCGGCTATTGAGGCGCAATCCTGCACTTGACTTCGCCTCAATAGTGTCGGGTTATCCCATTGGAATATGGACTATGGGAGTTACGGAACAGTGCACTATAATTTCGATTAAGATTGGCTATCGGGAACAAAAGTCGTTAGGGAGGTTTTATAATGCATTGAAGAAACTTCAACCTTCCTAATATCATGATTCAAAGTATTTCCAAATAGCTATAACCTATACCATAACTATAGCTTTAGTTGGATACTACTATGCAAGCAGTTTTCATCGTTGACCACATCATCGCTTACCATCAGGTGAGATGGTGACCAACCCGAGCCGCGATCAATAAAACAAAGTGACACGGTCCTTTAACTATGCACTTTGCACTTTTTACAATTACTTCACAATTCACAATGATCTCGAGAATATGCATATTATTTCTCAGGCAAAGCACATGGCGAAAGTTATAAATTAAATCCTTTATTTATCAAACGCTTCTTAGATCAAAATGTCATGTACTAACCTGAAATTTGATAATATTGCATTTTGGCGGCATCAAGAATGATAATATATGTCTATATTTTCATTGGCTTGTTTCCTGTGGTACATTCCAACTGTGAAGTCAGGGAATTGTTGCATAAACTACTTCTGTAAAACTTGGCTTATGTAGTTGACTTCGTGTACGTTCAAGACTTTCACGATTCATTACACATTATGACCACAAAATACGTTCACTCCCATATATTTCGTTGTTAAGCTCTCAAGGCATTAAGTCAGGATTTGTACTGAAAAGAGTCTGACAATGGAAGAATATTTAATAACTTGCACTTGACGTACTATAAGGGTACCATCCACACTTGATTCATATAATGTCTTATTGTATTAGGGGCTTCTTCTGCACATTAATTGTGCGCACAGCCTAAGTGTACATCTCTCGATCGGATTTCGTGTTCCTTACCACCCAGGAAACCAAGTCGGCCTTTAAATAAAGAGTGAACAGACATAATCGTAGATCTTATATATCACTCTTATCATATCACGAGTAAGTGTGCAACTCTCTATCGGCTTTTGTGTTCCTTACCACTAAATAAATAATCTTTTTCATCATTTTACGAAGTGTACGCTACTACAATACTTTACCGTGATTGGTCTATAAAATATTATATTGTAAAATTGGTCTATAAAATATTATATGGTAAAATATTATATTACACACTTTTTAGATTGAAACTCTATAGTTTACACAGGCACAAACTGCACAACCACAATTTTCCATCTGGACTTTCTTCGAGACTAAACTTAAATAAAAAGCCAAAAATAACCATTTCTTATTTTATTATTCCAGAGTAAAGTGCTGCGAGATTTTCTTCGAAGGTCTGAATGCGCCTGCACTATGCGTGAAGCCACAAAGTTTCTTAGCTCTGTTCGGATCAGGACACACTACAGGACTGTCTGTAGACCTGGGAGAAGATGTCACAGAAATCAACCCAATCTACGAAGGAGGTTCCATCACTTACGCTAACATGGTCACCGGTGTTGCTGGAAATGAAATAAAGAACTGGATGAGACAACGCTTGGAAACTCGAGGCATTGACCTTGGTACTAGCCAAGAAAGCGAGGCAGTAATCAATAATCTGTGGAACTATCTGTATGTCACTGAAAATTGTTCAGCCACCAAAGAAAAATATAAGAAGGAGTATAAGCTGCCTAATGGCCAATACATAGACGTGAGTGACGAGGTTTTCATGGCCGGTGAGATGTACTTCCAGCCTGACCTAGTGCTTGGTAAAAAGACGAATGCAATATCTTTACAGGAAGCTGTTGTGACTTCGATCTTAAAAGTTGATAAAGAACTACACTCTGATATGTATGAAGCCATTGTGACACATGGTGGCCTGCTGACTATACCTGGTTTCAACAAGCGGTTGGCTAGTGAAATCGAGAGGATCATTCACCGGCCCGTATATGTGCCGGAGACGTCGGAATCCTACGCATGTGCCTGGATGGGAGGATCAGTGTTCGCGGGAATGAAGAATGCTCCTAAGATCTGGGTTTATAAGAAGCAGTTCGAAGAGTACGGGGCCAAGGTTGTGAGGAACAAGTTTCTTTGAGGGTCATGTTAAGTTTAAACTATCAAATAAAAAAATATTATTTATTGACTCACTAATGATACTTTTTGTTTTGTTCCACTTATAATAAGTATTTTAGGTTTCTGCAGTTATAACTGACGACTTTAATTTTACTTTCTTTGTTTAACCGCTGCGACTAAAAAGGGTTTTGATATAGTTAATAGTAAAATCCATTCTAATATTATAAATGCGAAAGTAACTCTGTCTGACTGTATGTTACCTTTTCACGCCTAAACCGCTAAACCGGCTTAGATGAAATTTGGCATGGGAATAGTTTAGGACCCTAGAAAGGACATAGGATAGTTTTTATCCCGAAATCCCCACGGTATCGGGAATTACGCGGGAAAAACCTCCCACACGAACGTAGTCGCGGGCAAAAGCTAGTATGTAATAATTCCAAAAGTCCCGAGTGCTGCTATAAAACATATTGCTACTAAAACTGCCCTAGGGATCACAACTCACCATGTACTCGTGCGAAAACACAAGTATCATATTCATAATCCACGATTTCCATACGCATGAGAAATACTTTTGCTAAGGAAATTCCCAGCAATGGATACAAAACAAATCATACTACCCAAGCCTAAAGTTTGGCTCAAAAATCAACTGTAAAGTTTAGTAGCTAAGGTTTTAAATAGAGTGAGAAGTGAGAGATTGTATGTAATTGAAATTGTACGTCTTTAAAAAAAAATTATGCAAAAAATAGAACCGACTTCTATATAAAAACACTACAAAGGCAAAAATAACTTTAATTTCGGTAGTCGGTGTCATTTGTTTCGTATTTTCTTTTTTTTGACACCGCCTTCCGAAAGTAAAGTTATTTTTGCCTTTGTAGTGTTTTTATATAGAAGTCGATTCTATTTTATGCAAAAAAATGTTTTCACGCTGTTTAGTGGGTCGGTTTGTAATTTATCTAGTTACAAAAGCTAAAATGTCAACTACTTATCACCTTTTACAAAATATTGCTTTTCCCGGTGCAGAGCCGTTTTTGATTTTTGAATTTTTGAGGAGTTCTCCTGGTACATCACCATTAGCTCTACTTCACCATATGCATTGTGATGAGCATAAAGTGCTTAACATCTATATTCAAGTAATTTAATCGCAATCCACGAAATACTTTGAGTAGTTTCGGTGGCCATCAGTTCCACTTCCTCAAATGGTGCTTTTCGAGAGCAACTGCACAAGGTACTATAAGAAATATCCAAAACGCTATAGGTGTGCCTATAATATTTGAAGAGTTTCCTCGGTTTCTCCATGATTCCATTATCAGATGCAAACTTGACGACAATGCGACCAACTAGAAAGTATACCCTTTCAAACAAAAAAAAGAATTTTCGAAATCGGTCCAGCCATCTGCGAGTAATGAGCTAACATACATAAAAAAAAAGTTTAAGACGAATTGAGAACCTCCTCCTTTTTTTGAAGTCGGTTAAAAATAACACAAGATTGGTAAAACAAATTTTCTCAAAATTAATTTATTAAAAGATAGGCACTCCAAAAGTGGTAAAACGAGTAAACAGTAAAAAAAAAAAATATATTATACTATACTAACTGCCTGATTATATTATACTGGCTGTCCTGTAGAATTAAATAATATGGCGGTTAACAGCTGTACATTTTCGATAGCAATATTAATTTTTCAATCAAAATTTTACTATTAGTTAAATAAATTGGCCAAGTGCGAGTCGGACTCGCCCATGAAGGGTTCCGTAGTAACTATAATAAATATAATATACTTAATATGATTATTTGAAAAAAAAAACAAAAAACCTTACAAATTTCTTAAAACTAGCTTATTTACAATTTTTACAACTACGCCAAATAACTTTGTTTTTCATAGTATTTGTATGAATTACAAAGTTATATTTGCGGTTTTAGAAAATATACTGTATCTCAAAAACTGCTGACTCGATCTCGTTCAAACTAATTTTGGTTGAAAGTTTACATTAAGATCTACAACATATGGTTTTTTTAGATTTTTTACTTCATTATTATAGAAGTTAGAGGGGGAGGGACACACATTTTACCATTTTGGAAGCGTATATCTTTTAAACGATTAACTTTATGAAAAAGTCATTTTAGAAACCTTAATGTGATTTTTAAAGACCTGTCTATAGATACCACACACGTATAGGTTTCATGAAAAAATATATTTTCAGTTTTAGTTTCATGTATGGGAGCCCCCTTTATTTTAAATATTTATTAAATTTTCTCTTAAAATCGGAAAGCGGTTTACAGAATACATCTACCTACCAAGTTTTACATGTATAGTCCTAATTGTTTCGGAATAAAATAGCTGTGACATACGGACGGCCGGACAGACATACAGACGGACAGACATGTCGAAACTATAAGGGTTCCGTTTTTTGCCATTCGGCTACGGAACCCTAAAAACACCACATACTTAGAATTTTCTCCATAGTTAACTTTTTACAATGTTTATTTCCGTGCACATAAACTATTTGTAAAAAAACTTTTTAGCAAAAAATTGAACCGACTTCCATATAAAAACACTACAAAGGCAAAAATAACTTTAATTTCGGAAGGCGGTGTCAAAAACGAAAATATTTAGGTACAAAACTTACACCGCCTTCCGAAATCAAAGTTATTTTTGCCTTTGTAGTGTTTTTATATGGAAGTCGGTTCTATTTTTTGCTAAAAAGTTTTTTTTCACGCTTTTTAGTGGGTCGGTTTGTAATTTATCTAGTTACAAAAGCCAAAATGTCAACTACTTATCACCTTTTACAAAATATTGCTTTTCCCGGTGCAGAGCCGTTAATTTTTGAGTTCTCCTGGTACATCACCATCAGCTCTACTTCACCATATGCATTGTGACGAGCATAAAGTGCTTAACATCCATATTCAAGTAATCTAATCGCAATCAACGAAATACTTATTATTGAGTAGTTTCGGTGGCCATCTGGGGTCTTCATCATCAGTTCCACTTCCTCAAATGGTGCTTTTCGAGAGCAACTGCACAAGCTACTATAATAAATACCCAAAACGCTATAGGTGTGCCTATAATATTTGAAGAGTTCCCTCGATTTCTCCAGGATACCATCATCAGATCCTGATTTCGTAACAATGGGACCAACTAGAAACTATACCCATTCAAATGCAAAAAGAATTTTTCAAATCGGTCCAGCCGTCTCCGAGATATGAGGTAACATACATAAAAAAAAAAAAAAAAAGTTCAAGACGAATTGTAAACCACCTTTTTTTGAAGTCGGTTAATAAATGTAATACTCGTAGTTAGTATTTTTTCTCTCCGCTCTGGGTGGAGCTGAAGGGAGTGTTCGATTTTTACTCTCTGAAAACCCCTCCTGTTCCATCAGTTGACCTTGCGTGTAGTATCTCCATGGAACATTCCCACAACCCCGGCATAAATAGGATAGCATTTCCTTTTATTCAAGAGCCAACACAGAATGCCGCACATACGTAATAAGTTAATAACTGATCCTAAAAGAATTGCCTAAGTACTAAACATTAGAATGCCGCACATACGTAATAAATTAATAACTGATCCCTTTAAAAGAATTGCCTAAGTACTAAAAAGAATTGCCTAAGTACTAAACATTCGTAAATGGTGGAGGCCTCACACTTTCTCCATGATAAGAACTCTCAAGGAGAACTTTACGAGTTTTACAAATAGTTGCGTTTTATCGCCGGTCCAGACCCTGAGAGTTCAATGACCTACAATTTTTCACTGGTATATTACTACGATGCCGTTGACCTCAATACAAATTGTTTGAGGGTAGTCCAACGTTACTAAAGGAGGGCAAGGGATAACATTGATTAGGATGAATATCTTGGCTTGAGTTTCGTGAACGCTTTTTTCATTGATTGTCTTTGCCACTCAAACTAAAAATAATATTCGCAAGACTCAAACTTTCAAACTCCACGGCGCGTCGTGTTGTACTCGCACCTCAAAGAGCAGTCAGCAGTAATGACGGGGTTCGATAGGGCCATCGCCAGCCAGGACTACAGGAATGTTCTGACAAGATACCGCGGCACCGGAACGCTAGGGCAAGTGAAGGGACAGGGTGGGTTTTTAGTCAGTAGAAGTCTGATACGCCCTCCGCACTGTTCATAGCAACAGAAAACATTTTGATGATAATATGTTGAAATAGATGTTTTTTTTTTGGCTTGACGACGCTTGCCAACATTGATTCAAGGAAGGTCGTAGATCTTTAACGCTTTGAAAAATTGGCTTCAGTCTTACCAAGAGGTACTGTTACTCAGTTACTGGATTGTGGAGCTTAGAAAGCGGTCACTCCATGCAAAATGTTAGCATTGTTGCTGATACAAAATACTATTCATCCATGTAGGAATATAAAATATCAAATTGTATGAACACATCATAATTAAAAAATATAACAATAAATACCAACAAAAGACCACATTAGTGCCAGACTTGCGTTCAGAGAGGTGGATAATAGTGTAGATTCATTGCGTATAAATGTTAGTGAAACTAATAATAGACTATAATAACTTTACTAATTAGTACCTATGAATATAATACATTAAGTCATGTTAAACAATGACACGTATATTATTATGGGTTAAATATATAAGATCACAGGCTGGTTACAAGGCCATTAAAGTTCTAAGTTGAGCTATACGTTATCTGACAAATATGCTTGCACTGTCTGGACCGGCCCACTCACATTTGTATGCATCTTTCCTACCATTCCATTAGCCTACAAGGTATAATTTGACTAATATATGGACTGTATGGACTTTAAAAGAGACGTTGACCTCTGAGTGTGTTTCGGTATTTCTTCTCAGGGTGGTCAGTTAGGAATCATCGGCCTCATTTACATAGTACAAATTTACGGATAAATCACGTGTATACGTATTATTTAATAACCAATTTACAAAATAATGATCATTCATCATGTTGGTTGCCGAATTTTTTTGAAGAGCGTTTCGGGATGTTTCTTTGAATTAAGTTCCACTATCAAACTGCATGAAAAGAGAAGAAGGAAAAGAAATAGGTTTTATGGGAATGTTTCGAATTCTGCTTAACCTGGCTTGTTTATAAGAGTCCATTGAAGAAGGCTTCTTTTTGTAATAAGTTGTATGTAGTAACAAATCTCGCTCGTAGCGCAGTGCGTCACTGTCATGGGGAGATGAATGGCTGAGCCGTGCTTCGTATTTTTGTATGGGATGCGCGGTATCTGTGTGGAGCGGAAGCGTGCAGCCTTGTTCCTTGTTCAAACTATAATATAATATTACTTTACTCTTTGAATATAATAGCTAAGCATGGGGACTTGACGCGTGTTACATTATTTTTTAAACACTTCCGAATTATAACGCAAAGCATCAGGCAATTATTTCTGAGGATTTTACCTTTGCAAGAATAATAATATAAGAAGAAGAATATAAAATAATAATATAAGAAAGAATAGATTTTTTTTATATAGCTATAGTGTCCTGTTTAGCTACATACCGAATGACTTATTAGAAGATAATCGAGTAGACGCGCTCACCCGTGGTGGTGAACCACTGCGTAGCGATCGCACTTTGCTTCATCCACTGAGGAGCTCGTGGCTGAATGATCAGCCACACGCAGCAAAACAAAGCTAAACAATTACTTAAATACCTATCTTACTTTTAAGTTTTAAAATACGTAAGGATTAGTTGCAGTTCAGTACCTGTATTTTACATGGAGTAACTAAGTACCTACTGGCCTCGTCTAGTTTACATTTACGAAAAAATGACGTGTAAAAGTGTTATTTATTTGCAAAATAAACATCACTGTTTCATTATTTCACCTGTCTGGCTCCTAAAACCTAATAACTGGGTGGGAAAGTTTAACGAGCTTTCCGAGGCACGCAGGTACACTGATATTTATTTTGTATGGGTGTGGACTGTATTTATATGTTCAATTCGACATACGTCGATAGCTCTTGCAATAAAACTCAATCTTCAAACACTGATTTATTTTATATCTTCATAAATTCACTTAATGTCTACTTATACTAGTCTATATACATTTAATGTTCACTATAAAGTCTTAATTCTTGATTGTTCTTTACACTTTCATAACGTTTCAGTACTTATACACTTTAAACTATTTACTTGGACTATTTATTTCACTGTTTACTTTTCACTACTTTTTCACTGTTTACTTTCACTACTTTGAACTACTTATTTCAGACTTATTTCACTTCAGGTGTTTCTTCTTGTCCGGATGGTTGGATACTACGTTTATTAGAAAAATCCTGCCGTCTTATATCCCTTGGCACGAGGGTCGAACTCGTGTGGGGGTCACGATATGTTTTTGGAAATCTACTAATAGCAAACAAGAATCGCTTGTCGTGACCTTGAAGTTGTTTACGCACAAAACTTTCTCTTTTCCGACAGGTTCCGACCTGTCGGCCTTGGTACATTGAAACTTTCTCGAAGTTTCTCTTACAATAGGTATGATGAATTATAACGATTTTAACATGTGTTTCATTTACCTACGTACATATTCCTATTTCCTACTTACATATTGACCTAACCTATACTGATTTTAACTATCCTACTTATGCTAAAACTTATTCTAAGTACATTTAGCTCGGCGTCCATTACAGCTCTCCCCCCGGCGAAGCTCGCGTAGCCTCTTCTTTCTTCAAAATGACGACGAGCTTGCTCACTGGGCGACGAAAAGTTCCGGTCCTGGTCTTCACCTCGACGATTCTGATGCCTCCATCTGGTCCTTGGTGCGTTCGTTCTACCACGCCCATCGGCCAAACATTACGTGGTAGATTGCTGTCCACGATGAGGACCACGTCGCTGACTTGCACGGGTCGTGCTGCGTTCTTCGGCTCGCCTCGGGGAACTAACAATGGCAGATACTCCCGGACCCATCGTGCCCAGAACTTGTCTGCGAGAGCTTGACTGGCTCGCCACGTTCTTTTGTCTGCTTCTTCACAAGGCCCTGTCGTTGGTAGGCCTGTCGAGGACCCAAGCAGGAAGTGGTTGGGTGTAAGCGCTTCTGGATCTTGAGGGTCTACGCTGACGTGAGTCAAGGGTCGCGCGTTGATTGAAAACTCTGCTTCCACTAGCAATGTTTTCAGCACTTCTTCTGACGGTGCCTTTTCTTTCAGCGCAACGTTGAGAGCGGTTTTCACGGAGCGTATCATTCTCTCCCACGCTCCTCCCTGGTTCGGTGCATCTGGTGGGATAAATCTCCACTCCATGCGGTGGATCAGCCCTATGTTCTTCAAGGCTGGCAACCATTCTGCGTATGCCGTCTTGAGTTCTTGGTCTGCTCCTCTAAAGTTCGTCCCATTGTCCGAGTACATCACTCGCGGCCATCCTCTTCTCGCAGCCATTCGTCGTAGTGCCATTATCGCTGAATCCGTTGACAGTGATGTAACAAGCTCGATGTGGACAGCTCTGCAGGTGAGGCACGTAAAGAGTGCGCCCCATCTCTTCTCTCGCCGCCGACCGATCTTCACCATCATTGGTCCGAAGTAATCCACCCCACAATTGGTGAACGGGCGGTGGAATGGATCGAGGCGGGCTCGTGGTAGGTCTCCGGTGGCTGGTACTTGCGGTGTGGCTCGACGTCTCTGGCAGAGGGCACAGCTTCTCTCCGCGGCGCGCACCGTGGGTCGCAAGTGAATGATCCAATATCTTTGTCGCAGATCGTTGGTCACGCGTTCTCGGTTGGCGTGACCTGCAGCATAATGTTCTCGCATCACTAGCAACTTCGTTATTTGGTGTCTACCATCCAAAATGATTGGCCGCTTCACTTCCGGGGCTGCGGTAGACGCTTCTATGCGGCCTCTTACTCGCAGGAGGTCGTCTTCTAGCACAGGATCTAACTTGTATAACTTGCTCGTTCTTGGGAGTGACCGAGATGACTGCATTCTCTTCAGTTCTTCGCCGAAGCTTTCCTGTTGTGCTCGTTGCAGGAGCTCCTTCTCTGCTCGCTCTATATGGCGGAGTTCTAGCCCTGTTGCGGCGTGTCGACACATATCGATGAAGGCAAGTACTCTGGCCGCGGCTCTCACTAACGTTTCAAACTTTGAGAAACGTGCAGGGTCTGGCAGCCAGCTATCCCGTTGGTTCTCCACGATGTGTAGTACTTCCTTATCATCGTCTTCCTCTTGCGTCTTCTTCTTGGGCCATTGTTCTTCAGGTAGTTTCAGGAAGGTAGGGCCCTGAAACCACCTATCGCTGGCGTCGATCGGTGCATCGGTGAGTCGGGTGGCGTCATCAGCTACATTATGTTCAGTAGGTAGCCAACGCCATTCTTCCTTGGAGGTAAGCTCGGCGATCTCTCCTAGTCGATGCGCGACGAACGGCGTGTAGCGTCGCATGTCATGCTGTATCCAATGCACGACTGTGGAGGAGTCTGTCCAGTACACTGTTCTGCTTACATCGATTCTATGTTCTCTGCGGACAGTGTCAGCAATCCTCGCTCCTATGACTGCTGCTTGTAGTTCCAGTCTCGGAATTGTTTGTACCCGCCGCGGTGCTACTTTAGCTTTGGCGGCAACCAACACGACATTCACTGTTTCGTCGTAGTTCGTTATTCTCCAGTAGGCTATGGTCGCGTAGGCTTGTTCGCTTGCGTCGCAGAAGATATGCAGTTCGATGTCCAAATACTTCTGTGATATATAACTTCTGGGCAACCGTAGCTGAGCGATGTCGTTGAGTTGAGCGAGCCACGCTGCAAATAGCTCGTTTTCATGTTCTGGAATTGGCTCGTCCCATGGAATCTGCAGTCGCCATAAACTTTGCAGAATTATCTTCGCTCTTATGGTGAAGTGGCTCAGCAATCCGAGCGGGTCGTAAATAGACATCACTGCGCTGAGTGCTTCACGTTTGGTAGGCGCGCGTGTTCGTTCTCGTACTGGGGCGGGAACTCGGTTCATGGCTGTGTTGAACCCTAGTTCATCTCGTCCGGCGCTCCAGTATAAACCTAGTATCTTGTTCTCAGGTTTATCTCCCCCCAGTTGTGTAGGCGTGGTGGCGTGCAGCTCCCGGGGTATGTCGCTAAGCACCATCGTGTTGTTGGCGCTCCAACCTCGCAGTGTGAACCCGGCGACCGCGTGCACTTCTCTTATTTCTTTCACTGCCTTCTGGGCTTCATCTAGGTTCTCATAGCTCGATACTAGGTCATCCATGTAATAACTGTTTTTGATATCTTCTAGTGCTCGAGGATATTCTTGCCCATGTATGTCCGCGTTATAATTGCGGACGTGATGAGCCATGTATGGTGAGCTGGCCGCGCCGAATATCATGCTTGTCATCTTGTAATGACGCGGGGCACTCGTTCTATCGCTGTCTCTCCACAGGAACTGCTGTGCTGGTTGATCCTCCCTTCTGATTTTAATACGCAGAAACATTTCCTGTATGTCTGCTGTGACGGCTATCGCTCTTTCCCGGAATCGGAATATAATACCCGGGAGTGATAGGAGTAAGTCTGGGCCGTCTAGTAATTTGTCATTCAGACATACACCATGACTCTTGGCTGCTGCGTCAAATACCAGTCGTTGTTTGCCGGGCTTGTTTGGGTTCTGCACGGCGAAGTGAGGCAAATACCAGCAGACAGGACTTGCTTCTTCTGTTCCGTCGCATGGCACTGCGTATCCTTTTTCGAATAAATTATTCATCTGTGCGCAGTATTGCTTCGCAAATTCAGGATTAGTATCCATCTTCTGTTCGATCTTCACTAGTCGACGAAGCGCTGCGTTGTAACTCGGTGGCATAGTGACGTCATCATGGCGCCATGGTAGTCCGACTTCATATCCACCGTCGATCTTCTTTGTGGTTCTTTCGACGATAGCCATGGCACGCTGGTTCGCGTCGCTTATGCGTGGTTCTCGCGCAACTCCTAGGGCTTCGATTTTAAAGTGAGCTTCGACTAACTCGTGAAGCCGCTGATCTTCATGAAAGTGTTTCTCGTGTTCGTATATGTGAAACACATTGTTCTTCATGGTGAGAGCGTGTCGTGGTGCGGTCCCATGCACTACCCAGCCGAGTTGCGTTCTAGATGCAGCTGGTTCATTAGGGCCGCCGGTTCGGAGCTCTCGAGACACGATGTGCTCCCAGTGGTCTGTCCCCACTAGAAGTCCGGGGCGTGTCGGCTCGTAACATACTTCGTTCTTCGGGAGGTCGCGCAGGTGCTCATATTTCAGCAGTGCTTCAGGAATTGACTGCTGATGAAGCTTCAGATCCTTCATGGTTCGTGCCTGGAGCTTGTGAGTCACGCTGTCCTCGCCCAACCCTCTAACTTTCACTGTGACGATCTTGCTTTCATTTTCCTTTGAAGACATGTTGACCCCATGAATATGCAGTGGATGCACTGTCCCTTCAGCACCAATGCTTTCAGCCAGGTCTTCATCAATGAGGGTGATGGTCGCTCCTTCATCTAGCAGAGCGTGCGTCCTAACCTCCCCCCGTGGGCCTGTGATTACTATAGGGCACATCTTCAATAATACAGTTCTCGTGCCAGCGGTTGTTTTGGTAGCCACTGACATGACTGCTTCCTTAGGCTCTTCTGCCTTCTCAGTCGCTGTTTTAATCTCGGGCGACTCTCTCCTTTCCTGATGTAATGTCGCATGATGAGGCCGGCGACATTGATTTACACCGCATAACTTTGCTCTACACGTAATGCGCCTGTGTTTCTTATTAGCACATTTAAAACATATCTTCTTATCTTTCACAAATTCCCATCGCTGGTCCACGGTCATTGACTTATATTTCGGGCACTGAGTTAGCACATGTTTCTGTTTGCAATTAGGGCACTGATCTTCTTCTTCAGTTTGCTCGACCGTGTTGTATATTGTGTTGGGCTTCTTCTTCATAGTTATAGCAGGCCTGGTTTCTCTTCTTGCAGTGGCGGTGCTTGTTGACGGGGCGTATGTATAGTCTGTCTGCTTCACGCATTAAGAAGCGAGACAACATCACTATTTCTGGCTCCGCTGTTCCCTCGTTGTCGCAGGCAAAGTCACACCAACGTGATCGCAGGTGTGGGCACAACTTTTCCAACACTTCCCTTGTGAGCATGGGATTGTATAAGTAACCACGTTTGTCTATTGTTTTCAACACGTAGATAATGTTCTGAATTTTAATCGCAAAGTTATTTAAATCACTGGCTGAGGTACCCGGTTTTGGCATCTTCTTTAAATCTTCAAGCGCTTTGTCTATTATTACTTCAGGACGCCCGAAACACTGTTCTAACGTTTTCACTATGACGTCAGGATCTGTAGCCGCGTGTAGTAAGGCTGCTACGGCGTCACGTGCTTCGCCCTTGAGACAACTTGAGACAAGCCTAACTCGCGGCCGGGCCATCTTCTCCAGGGTCGCAGCTAGTTCGTCGATGCTGTTTCTGGCTCTCGTTGGCGTCGGTGATCTTCCTCTAGGCACATCAAATTTAATTTGCTTCGGATCTTCCTTATGTTCAGTATGTTTGCCCCCCTCCCCCCGTGAGCTGAGGGGATTGGTGCGCAACCATTGATCGACCTTCTGATGCTGACGTTCGTCTTGAAGTGGATCTTCATGGATGCTTTCTTGGTCGTCTTGTATCACAGACACCTCAGCAGCCAGCCTTTTCTTCACTAGGTCCGCTTCAAGCTCCAGCTCTCTTCGTCGAATGCTTGCTAGTTTTTCAGCTGCTTCCAATTCAGCCAACCTTAGTCTTGTCGTCACGCTGGTAGTCGACCTTATTGATCGCGGCGGTGATCTGACTTGTTGCCGCTCTGATGAAGGCCCAGCAGTGGCGAGATCTGCAATGGTAGTAGGTCCAACCATACTTTCCACCTGAGGTGACGCTGGCGGATCAAGTGATAAACGTCGCAGTCGTTCTTGTTCTATGCGTTAAGCTTCCCGGCGGCGCACTGACGTACGTAACTCTTCGTCCCTCCGTTCTAGGACACGCCTTTGTTCTTCCATCTCTGCTAAATCACTCTGACTACGTGTGACAACCATCGCGTTCAGTTGACGGCGCACAGTAACTTATTAGCAGAATAAAAGCGCTGAGTTACACAATCGTTACCGGTTAGCACACGGGTTAGCACTTAGTTTTCACAGGTTTTCAGACTTTTCTTCGTATCTGGCTCTCGAACAACTAACTGGATCGCCAAACTATATCCGGCTCGCGAAGGACCAAACTGTATGGCCAAACTATATCCGGCTCGCGAAGGACCAAAACTGTATGGGTGTGGACTGTATTTATATGTTCAATTCGATATACGTCGATAGCTCTTGCAATAAAACTCAATCTTCAAACACTGATTTATTTTATATCTTCATAAATTCACTTAATGTCTACTTATACTAGTCTATATACATTTAATGTTCACTATAAAGTCTTAATTCTTGATTGTTCTTTACACTTTCATAACGTTTCAGTACTTATACACTTTAAACTATTTACTTGGACTATTTATTTCACTGTTTACTTTTCACTACTTTTTCACTGTTTACTTTCACTACTTTGAACTACTTATTTCAGACTTATTTCACTTCAGGTGTTTCTTCTTGTCCGGATGGTTGGATACTACGTTTATTCGATTTTTTTTTTTTTTTTTTTTTGTGTGTGGCATCTCGCAGGTCAACCTCTGAGGTTGTCGGCTGCTTAACCGGGCTTGCCTGTGGTTGCCTTAATTAATAAATTAATTAAAGCCTCCAGCCAGGGCTTATTAGAAAACTTACAAACTAGGCGACTACACGCTAAGGGCACCCCCTGTAGGGTACGGACCTCGGCTTAGGGCGTCGCAGTGGGAGGGCAGCTAGGGACAGGCTGGATCATATCATTTTTATTATTAATAAGGGAATTTAAAGCTACTGGCTCAGCGTCGCGGGCTGGCTCTGGCAAGGGTCGGGGCGGACTATTACGGGGACGTCGCGGCGGGCCTCGGCGGCGAGGACGGAAGGACGGTCGGTTTTTGTTTTTGTGTGCCACTGTACTTGTTTCCCTACGGCTCTCTTGGAGCAGGGTGATTGCGTCATCGGGAGTGACAAGGGTATGCCTTGGTCGGCGAATCTTAGAGATACGCGAGGGTTCGTATTGGGCGGCCGATACGATAAGGGGATTCCTATGTTGGATTGCAGTATCAAAGAAACGCTTGGGGACACGTTTCATGAACTGCTGGATGGTGGGCATCTTGAGGTCTACGTGAAGAAGCTCATTTCGAACATAAAAGGGGGCTCCTGTGACTCTACGGAGGAATCGGTTTTGAAGGGTCTGCATCTTGTGGAGGAGGTAGGGCTTTGCGTGTGCGAAGACAACGCAGGCGTAGGTCATGATGGGACGGATGACCGCGGTGAAAATACGCAGCTTGCACCTGAGTGATAACTTGCTGCGGGAGCTAAGAATGAAGTGGAGCCTACCTAGAGCGAAAGCGGCGCGCGAACGTGCCTGCTTTATGTGCTCAGCGAAGGAAAGGTGTTTATCGAGGACCACGCCTAAGTATTTGGCTTGCTTTTCCCAGAGGATCGGCTTGCCGTACATGGTAATCGGACGGGGGGAGGGTGGGTTTATCCGCGGCTTAGAAAAGAGAACTGCCTGGCTTTTGTCTGGATTGACTTCGATTCTCCATTTCCGGAACCACTTGGCCAGAGTGTTTGCGGAAGTTTGGAGAGTGCGAGCGATGGCATCGGGTTTAAGACCGGTATAATAGATAGCCGTATCGTCAGCAAATAGGGCTAGCTGAGTATTTTTATGCTTGGGGATATCGCTAGTGAATAGCGTGAAAACGAGGGGGGATAGTACGGAGCCTTGAGGAACTCCTGCGCGAATGGGATGGGGGGAGGAAAGCTCCCCCTCAATTCGGTAACGAAAGGTGCGATTCGATAAAAAGTCCCGTAGGATGAGCACGAGACGGTCAGGCACGCCGAGTTGGTATAGCTTATAGATTAAGCCATTGTGCCAGACTTTGTCGAACGCTTTCGCTATGTCGAAGAATAAGGCTCCCGTTATTGCGCCCCGTTGGAAGCCGGCGCTGACGTGTTCTATGATGCGGTGGACTTGTTGGATACATGAGTGTTCGGTTCTAAATCCAAACTGCTCATTGGGTATAAGACTCTTTGCTTCGGCAAAATCTTTGAGCCGCTTATATATAAGCCTTTCATAGATTTTACCAAGGACGTTGAGTAAGCTAATGGGACGGTAGCTAGACGGGTCAGACTTGGGCTTGCCTGGTTTGGGAATACCTATGACGGTGGCCTGTTTCCAGGTTGCGGGGAACATATTATTGCTCAATGCACCATTGAAGATGGCAGTCATTAGCACTATAAGCTGGGCGGGGAAAAGTTTGAAAACCCTATTGGTGATGCCGTCGGAGCCAGGGGCTTTTCGCGGTTGGAGACTTTTAATGATATCCTGGACCTCATCAGGAGTGATGGGGGCCAGTGGATTATCGAGATCTTCGACGGGCGGAAGGGAAGTTCTACGTTCGACTTCGGCGTTCACCATATCGAGGTGGGCTTGGTCTACTGGTTGAGAGCTGGGAGAACACTGGGACTCTAGGCTGTCGGCTAGGCATTCTGCTTTTTCAGAGTTATCGAAGGCGACACTCTTATCGGGACGAATGAGAGGAGGCATTGTGGCCTCTTCAGTGGATCGTAACTTCCTCTAAAGCTGCCAGAAGGCAAGATGGGTGGGCTCAAGTTCGCTCAGCATCTTGTCCCAGCTCGCATTACGCTGCTCGGTAATGCGTTTCCTTACAGCACGCTGTAAGTTGCGCATGTGAGCTTTGTTTGCGGCGCAGGGAAAAGCGCTGTACGCACGGATGGCTGCGTTCTTCTCGGTTATCAGATTCCGTACATCTTCCGGGAGTTTCCAGCGGTGGTCTTCCACTACAGGAACTTCCCTTGAACAATCGTTCAGGACGGATTGTACGTGATTTGTAAGCGAGTCGATCGCCGCCGTCGTGTCAGCGACTGAGACTATGTGGTCAGGAATGGTGTCCAATTGAGGCGACGTGGTGGACTTCAGTTTTTCACTTACTTTCCTCCAGTCGGTGATCAATTGGGTCGGAGGAGGTTGGGTAGGATCATGACGTTTATTCGAAAAATCCTGCCGTCTTATATCCCTTGGCACGAGGGTCGAACTCGTGTGGGGGTCACGATATGTTTTTGGAAATCTACTAATAGCAAACAAGAATCGCTTGTCGTGACCTTGAAGTTGTTTACGCACAAAACTTTCTCTTTTCCGACAGGTTCCGACCTGTCGGCCTTGGTACATTGAAACTTTCTCGAAGTTTCTCTTACAATAGGTATGATGAATTATAACGATTTTAACATGTGTTTCATTTACCTACGTACATATTCCTATTTCCTACTTACATATTGACCTAACCTATACTGATTTTAACTATCCTACTTATGCTAAAACTTATTCTAAGTACATTTAGCTCGGCGTCCATTACATATTTATTTATTTTGACAAACAATTGAATTTACACAAAGACATCCAATGTATGTAGTGAACATATAATTTCAAATTCATTAGTATTGTATGCATCTAAATAAAAGGTTAGCACATCGTTTTATAAGGACAAAATACAAAAAGAACAATTAATCAAAAAATGAATGAGAAAATTAAATTTGATGCATGTTAAGTTAGTGAACCAACGTCGCTTCGTCGCGGTGCTTAACCATGAAGATCTACCCGTACGGCTCTCTTTACTTAGCCTCCATATGTTAGCCAGTGGCTACATATCAAAAATAAATACCGCACGCTTTAAAGGCAAACACGTGTCCTTTTTATATTATTAATTATAATATAATAAATAATATATTCCACAACTTTTTCACACAACGCCATCTAGTCCCAAACTAAGCAGAGCTTGTGGTATGGGTACTAGACAACTGATAAACATACATATATATTTCTAAATACATACATATTATAGATAAATTACACCCAGACAAAGAACAAATGACCGTGCTCATCACACAAACATTTGTCCTAGGTGGGAATCGAACCCACGACCTTGCGCATAGCAGTCAGGGCCACTGACCACTATACCAACGGGCCTGTCAAATTATGTAAGTTTACATCGGGGGTAAAAACCTTTCCTTTACTCCGATCTGTGTTTGTGCACCCCAGTCGCAAACTGGAATCTAATTTGAATTTATGCCAGCAATAAATATTTTTGTTGCCTACCAAAGAGTTATTGGGTACCATTTATTATGTCTGTAGAATTTTAAAGGGGTATTTTTTGAGATAGACCGACGCTGGTAATTTTTTATACTAATCTGATATCGATGTTTTGACGCGAAGTGATAGGAATATTATTTGTAAAATAAAAATCCAGCAACAGAGAAGTGGAGGTAAGTACTAATGTTGTACATGGAGCGACTGCATTACTGGCCGCCACCACCCAGTAGCTGAGGAACACGGCACCCTGTGGCAATACTGTAGTCAGTGGTTTTGGTTATTGACTACCCGTAACGACTGTCAAAGATGTAGAAGACAGCTGAGTCCAGCGGCGGGACATGGTCCCCGAGCTCGGAGGGACCTCGATATGTTAACACCCATCCACGGACCGGCCTCAACAAGCGTTGCTTAACCTTAAAGATCAACCCGTGCGGCTGTTATAGTTCAGCCTCACGCTTCTCCCAATCTTAATAACGAACAGATTAACTGGTACAAATTCAATATAGTGAAGTTGACTTGAATGTTTCGCGAGAAATGTCTTTACAAGAGTTAAAGGACTCAATACAAAACTATCTGGGTAGCAATTAGTTTCCAAATAAACTATAACAGCGAAGTTATCATCTGGTTAGTTCCCCGACATTCCCGAGATTTCCACAAAGCCGGAGTGGTCCAAATACAAAGGAAATATTCCTAAGATTTCGGGTTCGGGCTGATGTCGGTCGTAATTATTTAGATCTGTGCGTAGCGTAGTGTACGAGAATGTTTAGCAGGAATAGTGTTGTGGTCCACAGTTATTTTTTAAAAATTATTTAATAAACATGTTTTGTCAAGGCAGATTTTTGTATAAATATGTATTTTTGTATCTTCTATGTAATTACACATTACATTAATACGTAAATATACATTTACGCCCTATTTGTATTCATCTTAGTATAATTTTATTTAAACTACTAGCTTTTGCCCGCGACTTCGTCCGCGTGGAATAGTTACTTTGGGCTAACGTTAAATTTAACCCCGATTTTGAAGCATTCTTCATTGGCGCTCCGCTCCTTTTGGCCTTAGCGTAATGATATATAGCCTATAGCCTTTCTCTATAAATTGACTATTTACTTAAAAAATAATTTTTCATTTCGAACCAGTAGTTGCTGAGATTATCGCGTTGAAACAAACAAACAAACTCTTTAGCCTTATATTATTAGTATAGGTAGCTGTTGCCCGCGACTTCGTCCAATTTTCCGTCGTGTTTCATAAAAAAATGTAGCCTATGTCCATCCTCACAGTTCAGTGATTTTGATGTAACAGACAGATTAACTTTCGTAATTTAGTAGGGAAATATAATATGTCAATGATGCCCCGCCTTTTGAGGGTTCCGTAGCCGAATGGCAAAAACGGAACCCTTATAGTGTCGACATGTCTGTCCGTCTGTCTGTCTGTCTGTCTGTCTGTCCGTCCGTCCGTATGTCACAGCCATTTTATTCTTTTATTCCGAAACTATTAAGACTATACATGTAAAACTTGGTAGATAGATGTATTCTGTAAACCGCTTTCCGATTTTATGAAAAATATTAAAAAATATTTAAAATAAAGGGGGGCTCCCCATACATGGAACTGAAACTGAAAAATATTTTTTTATGAAACCTATGCGTGTGTGATATCTATAGACAGGTCTTTAAAAATGATATTGAGGTTTCTAACGGTCTTCAACCACACCCTCGCTTAACATCAGGTGAGATGGTGGTCAAACGTAAGCCTATCAATTATAAAAAAATATATTATTTAATTATTATTGAATACTAAAATATACAGCAATGACCCGATTATATGAAAATTAATTCTAAATTCATACATAAAAACTTTCATTGAAGTGTTATCAAGAGTAATAGTGGCCAGATCGTAGTTATTATTATTAGTTGAGGTTCCAAATTCGAATCGTTACCGGGTAATAATATTGTATTGAATTTTGTTAAGTTTTGCATGACATATGCATCTATAGGTAAATGTTCCATTTGAGCCGCATAATACCTGTTTATACATCTTTATAACAAGTCGCAATTTTATCAATTTTCTTTAGTCGCTTCTAGACATAGTAAGGTACGTACAGACTAGTTAAAGATCGAAATTAATTACTTTGCTGTCACGTTTGACTATAAGACATTCGTAAAAGGTAGAATTTGGGATATTATTTCAGAATTTGTCAAAAGGACGAAAATATAATTGTCGATTTTATTAACTGGCTGTTGTAGGATTATTTGTTGGACTTTTAGTTGTGACTTGTGTCAATTGCTGATATTTGATTCACTATTTTTATGTATAAGTAAGATGGTGGTATGGTGGAAATGCTCAGCGTCATTTTTGTTATTTTTATAATGAAAGAAGAAAGAAATGTTAGTTTCTTTATATTTAAATAAACTTACTTATATTCAATTAGTTATAGTTGTGAGTATTTTAAGCATCTTACATTTAATAGTTGCGTGCCATTTATGCCGAAATGTTACATTGCAATAAAATATTTAACTACCATCTTTATCGAATTTAATGCAAATACATGATTTTGACTTTGGTACTCAGGATGCCAGTTATTCCACGAAAAAAACACTTTTTCAAGGTGTTTCATAAACAATGTTCCACAGCTTGGCTCATCGGAAACGTTGCTTGCCTGTCGGTCTTCTACAAATTGTACTTCGGAGAGTGTGCTCAGGAGCTTCACGACCTGATCCCTCCCTTTCACTATCCGTCTACCAGACGAACTACATGGTACCATCGATACTTGGTTGAAATACCGTTTCGTCGTACTATGCGCTTCTCCTCTACATTAATTTTGTGCATAGTCAAAGTTTGGAACTCTCCGCCGCCTTTTGTGTTACTCTTACCTACTTTATAGTAGGTAAGAGTGAACAAGCATCTTCTGGGCCTTCTCGTCCTTAGACCTCATCGATCGTTTACCATTAAGCGTGATTGAGGTCAAGAGTGAGCTCATCCAAAATTAAAAAACTTTTTAGCAAAAATAAAACCGACTTCCATATAAAAACACTACAAAGGCAAAAATAACTTAAATTTCGGTGGTCGGTGTCATTTGTTTCGTAATTTCTTTTTTTTTCGACACCGCCTTCCTAAATTTAAGTTATTTTTGCCTTTGTAGTGTTTTTATATGGAAGTCGGTTTTATTTTTTGCTAAAAAGTTTTTTTTCATGCTTTTTAGTGGGTCGGTTTGTAATTTATCTAGTTACAAAAGGCAATATGTCAACTACTTATCACCTTTTACAAAATATTGCTTTTGCCAGTGAAGAGCCGTTAATTTTTGAGGAGTTCTCCTGGTACATCACCATCAGCTCTACTTCACCATATGCATTGTGACAAGCATAAAGGCTCTACATTCAAGTAATTTAATCGCAATCCACGAAATACTTATTATTGAGTAGTTTCGGTGGTCATCTGTGATCTTCATCATCAGTTCAATTTCCCCAAATGGTACTTTTCGAAAGCAACTGCTCAAGTTACTATAAGAAATATTCAAAACGCTATAGGTGTGCCTATAATATTTGAAGAGTTTCCTCGATTTCTCCAGGATCTCATTATCAGATCATGATTTCGTAACAATGGAACCAACTACAACGTATACCCTTTCAAACGCAAACAGAATTTTCCAAATCGGTCCAGCCGTCTCCGAGTTATGAGGTAACATAAATAAACAAAAAAAAAAAGTTCAAGACGAATTGTAAACCTCCTTTTTTTGAAGACGGTTAAAAAATAACACAGGCTGAAGTTATTCAAACAAAATATTTTTAACATTCTTTTGACGTCCAAAAGCAATCTTTATACTGTAAGAATATTTTATAAACTTCGTAACTGTAAACACAAAAACAATAACGATTTATGAATGTTGACCGCAAAAATTTTTCATCCCGTAGTTTTAAGTAGAACAGTTTTTATTATAGAACATTTTTAAAAGCTATATCTGGAATTTAGTATGCAGACAAGCAGACGTAGCGATGGTGGGTAAGGTCGCGGCTATACTGATTGCGGGAGCGGGTTTGTTTATCACCGTGGAGTGCTGCCGGGCGCTTTTCCAACTATGCTTGAGAACTTTCGAACTTGTAAGTTGAAATTGATTATTTATTACATATTTTAGCTGTACTTGCGTGGGCATGTTTCCCGAGTAAATTCCAATATCATGGGAATATCAGGATAAAAAGTAGGTATTTTTTTAACTTTACCATTTTTGCCCTAGCACTTCTTCGATCTTCCAGTCCCATTTAAACCAAAACACCGAAAGACCAACAAACTATCAAAAAAGGTTGTTTTGTATCATGTAAATAAGCAATAAGCAATCGAAAAACACGGTTATTTTGAAACCATAAACAGTCACCTCAATTTTATTTATATGTAAAGAAGTATAGAAGAATGTGTAGTTTTCGCTATCTCGCTGCTTTCCCGCTTACAGCGTAACCAAGGTTCAAATAGCTATTTATCTGGCTGTTGCTTTAGCCTATTGTCTTTTTTTTTAAACAGCATTGTACACTTAACGGCAAGGTATAATGACAGCCTGCATGTCGGCCATTCTCTCTTGCAGAAATGATGACCATTCGTTATGTGGTTTTTGATTGTGTCGTAAGAAGCTAATTAATCATTATACTAATAGTTGAACCAGCACTCCTTTTCTACATCAGCACACAGCTTTTCTGCCGGGATTACAGGAATACTCTAACTTTCTACTAAATTTTCAAGCATAAAGTGGATAAAGATATGTACACCAAAACAAACAAAAGGTTAAGTAGTTATGTTAAACATAAATGCGACAACATAAGGTCGGATTTAAACTTAGAGGTGTATGTGTACTACGTAGGTGTTCTTGGCCATATTATGTAGGTGATAAGAGTGAGCAATTTTATTAAGGGTATTTGTAACGATTAAATAATATTAAAATTCAATATTATTCTAAATCTCTTGTCAAGTTCGTCAGCAGATGCAACGCAGAAGATAATATTATAATACCTATAGGGTTTGCAAGAATTTTCTAACGAAATACCACGGCCCCGGAATGCAAGGTCAGCTGAAGGGACAGGGTGACAGGGTGGGGTTTTAGTCAGTAGAAGTCAGACACTCCCTTTAACTCCAACCAGAGCGAGAGAAGTCATTCGAATATTTTCCCACCAGAAAAAAAGGTAAAAGTACTAGAAATCATCTGCCAAGTCTTATCGCAGCTATGTTCTTGTTGTGGTAAAAATGTTTGACATAGTGTAGTACTGACCTGCATAACCCTTGATACCCCTTGGCAAGGCTAATTTCAGATTATCTACAGGCTTCTGTACCCGTAACCACTCTCAAAGATGTACAAATGTCCTTTGGTACCAACGGCTTGATGTGCTTTCCAATGCAAGACATAATTACTATACAACATTTTACTGTATGTAAGTTACAAATTGTATCTCGGTCTATTAAAGCAATTGTGCGTACATCTTGTATGTGTCTGTTGAAGTACTGAACGACGACATCCATTGTGATCGTCGGGACAACTTGTCTCAATTGTGCTGAAGGAAAATATTGATTCACGTCTCAGATATCATGCAACTAACATTGGTACGGTTTTGTTGAAGATACTAGACGGGAAACCGATTCTATTTCCCGTTGGAAAAAATACGATTTTCCCAGAAACTTGTCAAGGCTATAAATAAAACTGAAGTGGTTGTGTGAATTTCAAAGAGCTTATATATAGTTATTTACGCGACATTAAATACAAACAAACTATATTTCAATTTTTGTCTTTGTGCCTTTGTGTTTTGTTCAACGCCTAAACTTATTTTGATGGGAATTTCACTGGGAGACAGAGCAGTATATTATAGGCATATTTATTTTTCAAATCCATACTAATAATATTATAATTGTGAAAGTAACTATATCTGTCTATTTGGTATACTTTCTCGCCTTAACAACTAAAGTGATGTTTATGAAATTTGGTTGAGGGATAGATTAGATCTTGAATACGGATGGCTACTTTTTCACTGAAATGGTTATTTTCTCGCGAGTGAAGCATACTGCTGGAAGCAATTTAGTTAGAAATAACACGTCGGGACGTCTTTTTTTTTCGTAAATTTGAACTACATGATGACCGTTTGAGTTTGAATTAAGAACAAGATGCGAGAAGTACAAATGTTATCCACTCCGCTTTATCTTTATAAAGACTCTTTGACAGTAAGTAAATACATTCGATTTTTTTAGTCATATGCAAGTTTAATTAGGTTGCGGGACACGATTGAAGTATTAATCACGTCATACTTTTGTAGTCCGCAGTGTAAAGTACCTTGTGCAGTTGCTCTCGAAAAACGCCATTTGAGGAAGTGGAACTGACGATGAAGACCCCAGATGGCCACCGAAACTACTCAATAATAAGTATTTCGTTGATTGCGACTAGATTACTTGAATATGGATGTTAAGCACTTCATGCTCGTCACAATGCATATGGTGAAGTAGAGCTGATGATAATGTACCAGGAGAACTCCTCAAAAATGAACGGCTCTGCACCGGGAAAAGCAATATTTTGTAAAAGGTGATAAGTGGTTGACATTTTGGCTTTTGTAACTAGATAAATTACAAACCGACCCACTAAAAAGCGTGAAAAAAAACTTTTTAGTAAAAAATAGAACCGACTTCCATATAAAAACACTACAAAGGTAAAAATAACTTTAATTTCAAAAGGAAGTCGGTTCTATTTTTCAACCGACGACCAAAAGAGGAGGTTATCAATTCGACGCGTATATATATATTTTTTTCTTTTTTTAATGTATGATCATCGATTACTCGAAGACGGCTGAACCGATTTGGAAAATTCTTTTTTTGATTGAAAGGGTATACTTCGATATTGGTCCCATTTTCATAAGCGTCAGGATCTGATGATGGGATCCTGGAGAAATCGAGGGAACTCTTCAAATATTATAGGCACACCTATGTCGTTTTGGGTATTTATTATAGTAACTTGTACAGTTGCTCTCAAAAAGTACCATTCGAGGAAGTGGAACTGATGATGAAGACCACAGATGGCCGCCGAAACTACTCAATAATAAGTATTGAGTGGATTGCGATTCGATTACTTGAATATGGATGTTACGCACTTTATGCTCGTCACAATGCATATGGTGATGAAGAGCTGATGGTGAAGTACCAGGAGAACTCCTCAACAATTAACGGCCCAGCATTGGGAAAAGCAATATTTTGTAAAAGGTTATAAGTAGTTGATAATTAGGCTCTTGTAACTAGGTAAATTAAAAATAGACCAACTAAAAAGAGTGAAATAAAAACTTTTTACCAAAAAATTAAACCGACTCCCAAAAAACACTGCAAAGTGAAAAATAACTTTAATTTCGGAAGTCGGTGCCAAAAACGAAAATACAAAACTAAAGACACCGAATACCGAAATTAAAGTTATTTTTCACTTTGCAGTGTTTTTTGGGAGTCGGTTTAATTTTTTGGTAAAAAGTTTTTTGCTAAAAAGTTTTTTAATTTCCCGCCTAACGACGTACTGTCAGGGAACGTGTTAATTTTGTTCACTAACAAAGTTTTAACAATGCGTCACCAAGGATGAAAAGCTTAGTACTAAAAACCACAAATTCAGCGTCAGTCTAATCAATAACCGTTTTCTATGAAGAATGTACTAAGCGTGAGTTACCAAGTACCGCCTTATGTGTTTACGGGAATCAAACAGTACATTATTTCATCAGGTCGTAACTTACATTAGGCGAATTCCTCTCATTTCCCTAAAGTCAGCCTCCCACAGGAACTAAGTCACGCTTTCACATAATTATTCCTTATGTATGTGGTTTCCACACCACGTGAAAACTGGATGTGTTTAATGAATTAGTTTTACTTCTGGGAACTATGTCGGCAATGTTGGTTGGTGTGGGTGCGAGCTGACGAGGTTGTCTCGGGTATGAGTAGTATGGAAGGGATTTATAAAAATTAATGTAACTACCTAAATGCTAATCTCGTTAACATACGTTATAATTTTTATGTTATTTTTTTGAATAGCTAGTTACATTTACAAATTCATTTTAGGACTAGCTGTCCCAGCAGACCATATTCTGTCCTATTTCTCTAAAACAAAGTAACATTGATTTTAACGTTTTATTTCGCTCTTCCCGTTGCTGTGACATTCGATTATTTTGAAAATTAGCTTGATTTGTAGAGTTCCAAGTTCTTTGACCAAAATTGCAGCGCCCACGTCTTATGGATGTAAATGTGCAAAAAAACGCGCTCAACAAATCAACACACAACTGGTTTTCAAAAGAAGTGAATTTTTTTAAAACAACCATGAAAGCGCTACGCGCCTTGGAAGCAATGACACGTAAGTCATGTTAGGTATATTTTTTGTTCAATTTGCTTTAAAAGAAGGAATCAAATTCCATACAGCCTCTTTCCATCCGAAATACTGTACCAACGCTATGTTCTTATCACTTATTTTCCTTCATATTATTTACGATTACCGATCACAGAAGAATACAATTGTTTACGTAAAAAAGTGACTGTTAAAGAAATTCGAGGGAACTAATTGTTACCTATATTAATTTTATTAATGACATGCAATCTTTAATCGACTTGAAGGCACACTTACCATACTTACGAAAGATAAAATCCAAACACGCCTTTGTTTTGCTTTGATTGACGTGAAATGTTTGACAACAGGGGATAGAGTGGTTTGTATGAAAAAAAATTGTTTTTTTTTGTTATTTTCCTTGTATTTTTTCCTAAAACCTACTTAGACTTTAACGTTCATAATTCAGATAATTATTCTAATCGCATCATGTGTTTCCCTGTAATTAAATGATTCAAAGAGTCGCCGTTATAATAATCGGTAAGGAGGATAGATAGATAGATGGAATATAATTTATTGTTCACCAAAATTTAAACACACCTATTTAACAATATTGCTTATTCTATGGTAACAATGGCGGTCTTATCGCTGAAAGCGATATCTACATAATATCTTATCAGGACTTATCCATCAGTGAGTGGTACCTCCTCCAAGATTTGTTTGGCGATCTCCAGCCGTTCCCGATCATAAGACGCGGCTGCTACCACGGCGGTGATGGCTAGGAGCAGGCAGGCCACCGAACGGCGCTCACACGGGCTTATCATTCTTGCTGGAGAAAAGAAAACGGTCATTGAGCAGAGAAGAAGAAGAGAAGAGAGGTGTGATCAAGTGTCATCAACTCATCCTTCATACCTACGGGCCCTTTAGGTTGATTTGATGGCATTCAAATGAAGCGACAACAGCCTAACGGCTAAGGTGTCGGCCTTGTGATTGAGAGTCGCGAGTTTGAACCCCGCCCCTTACACTATTCCCTTGAACCGACTCCAGACACAAGAATATTTAGCTTAGTTAGAGGGGTTAACAATATTGCTGGTAATGTGAATTTTACCCACATTGCCAGTAATTAAAAAAAAAAAAAAAACTATAAAACTGTATTCAAATAAATGGTCAAAGTCGACAAGAAATATTTGCTATGTTATTTTCTATAATGCTGAGAGAATCCCTTAAAATAATTCCACGCCCCTCGCTATGTGAGGAACGATGTTATCAGGCGGGACTCCGGGATTGAGAGCCTGGAAGAGTTTGTGCAGCGCCTCGCGAAGGCAATGTTCGCGCGTGCCGACGCCTCTGCTTGGCCCCACGTCAAGCACTTGGCGCCCTGGCATGCGCGCCCGCCTGATGCGAGGCGGCTCCCCAGAGACCTGCTCCCGACAGACGTTGCGGCCTCATCCCTCCCGGATTTGAAGCCTGGGTAAGTCGCCCCACGTTACACGCGACTTACTCAAACAGTTATACTACTCATAACTACACTTCACCCGGTACGTAACGTGTTCTAAGTTAATATAAGCACGTTACATACTATAAACATACATTCATGACTCTACATGCGCTATATATAACTAGCACCGGATAGCAGCGCACGCTATTCGGTGCAGACGCACTGAGCGGCGACTCACAGTACAATGCCGCTCACACATACATACTCGGCTCTGCGGTCCGAAACGTAACCGGCTAGATCTGGAAGCGGGACGGACGGGAGCCCCGCATTCACTATAGGTGCGTCTGAGTCGGCACTCCTGTCGCTGGTCGGCTCCCGCTGGGCTTCCCCCTGGTTTCACCTGGCGGGGCTAGAACGCCGGGGTGTCGTGAAGAAACGACGCCGAAAATACCTAAAGGTCGGCGTCGCGGCGCGCCTATAGTTACACAATAGCAATTAATCACGCGAGTGTGCGTTTGCCGTTCATTTTTGGACAGGCACTTCAACGCACACCCGAACATCTACGCCGTAACTAGACTATCCAACGACGGTCCCGTATTGACGGGACACGGTATTGCTCCTTCGACCTGGGGGCGAAGCCCTGAGGCCGCTCGCCGCGCCCCTGGCGGGGCGCAGCGACTGCCAAGGCGCCTTAAAATAACTATATATCTCGGTTTTAATCACGAGATCATTATAAGTATGGGACAGTTGAGGTACCGGCGAGTGTTTTTAAAAGTAGGTTTTACAAAAGAGGAACTTACTAAAAGGCTCGAGAGCTTTGAGGTATTCGGAAAGGTACGCCTTTATAGAACTTATTGAGAATCTGAGGCAAATTAATTAAAATATTAAATTTTATAAAGGATAGACAAAGGATGTTTGGAGTTTATCTACAAAAAGACTTTAGGTGGTTGGGTTGTCTGTCATTAAAATGTGTTTGCGTATTATCAAATCTATTTATATAATAATAATTCAGTCTATTACCAACTGCTAGGATACAGGCCTCTTCTCCATTAGAACGAGTGAGACATCATACATCACGTTGGCCCAGTGACAGTTGGTGAATGTCACATGTCACGCCGGCTACCTCACGATGTTCTCCTTCACCTCGAAGAGTAGTGACGTTGATGAAAATTTCATAAAACAATGCGCCTGCTTGAGTTCGACCAACGACTTACAACTCGTAAGCTATGTAACATGTAAATTAGAAATGCCAAAACGACGATTATTCTGTTTACTAGTCTAACCAGACTTGTAGACTAGTTAACTCAACGCTTCATGACAAACGTTGTTATAACGAATGCCGCCTATGTGTCATATACTCGTACATTGAGCTGGAACACCAGCCAACGGCACGGTGGCTGATTGACAACATGAATTCCAAACCCGCTTGTTATCTCCATACTGCACACTCGACGTATTACACTCGCAAGCCAACCTATTTGAACAGCTTTCATTTTGAATGACGACTTTGTAACTACTAAGGTTGTAGTTAAGTATTTGTTCAATTTTACTTTTCCTTTAAACCTAATCTATAATATCTTTGCTATTGTGTTCTATATAAATAAAAAAGTTTTTACTAAGAATGGATTTTTTTTTCAGTTATAAACTGCAACTTCTTTACAAATTTCAAGTTACGTTTAATGTTTTTAAGTCAGTTCTTAGCAATTTGGGCTGTAGGAGATTGTAATTATATTTACAGTTTTCGGATTTATTCCTTTATGTGTGCTGTATCTTGCCAATTTTCATAATTCTAAGTTAACGGGAATTCCATATTTATATACATAAAAGCGAAATACCACTCACTGATTAATAACGAAATCTCTGAAACTGCAAGTAGTCGGGCTGTCAAATTTTGCATGGGGGTTTCTTTTAGTACGTAGATGTTCGCTAAGACGGGATTTTGCGAAATTCCCACGGGATCGGGATTTACACGGGAAAAACTTCCCACGCGAACCAAGTCGCGAGCAACTGCTAGTACTCTATATGTTTTGATTCCCATGTGAAATCGCAAAATATGCGACATAACGGTCATAATATATATTTTGATCGCGTTGACTTACATGTTTAATTTTGTTAAAAGAGACTGTTAACTCTCGTCGGTTCGCGTTAGGCCACCTTGTCACCTGATGGTAAGCGATGATTTGGTCGAAGATGAAACACACTTACCTATGAGAGGTAACCTATTCACTCTTGATTTAAAGACCTTCAGTTTCAACACAGTTTGAATATTCACAAATGTTTCGCGTTCCAGAGTAAAAAGGTCTAGACAGATGGGCGGGCGGGCAACGAAATGATCTGACAAGGGTTCTGTTATATCTTTTGAGGCACGGAACCCCGAATGAATGTTTGTATGATTTTGTCAATCGCCTTCGTCAGGCAACCACTGACAAAATGTCACGCTATATGAGAGTATAGACAAGGCATCAGACCTCAATTTCCTATTAGCTAAAACAGCCACTGAAACTATGAAGTAACGTTAGGTAATCTGTGCTTAGATTGTACGATGTAGAATCACAGTAGGTACGTTGTGTTGGTTCGATATTATCTAGCGAGTTATAAAAGTGGATACAATGGAGATTGCTTGCTGCAGTAATAGGCACATTCACTTTAGTTCAGGTTTCAGCGGAGACGCGAGTAGGTACGAATACATCGGCGTGTACTTACGGTTTCTTTTTTAATAAACTTGACGTTGATTTTGAGCTTTTTTTAGATTATTTCAAAGTCTCTGTGATAATAATAATAATATTTATTGGCTCTTGTGCTAGTATAGACTATATTACAGAATCTTGTCCGTGCGATGGTATATGGCATACATGCCAACAAAAAGGAGATCGTTTTTATAATAAATTAAATTACTGTTCGTATGTGTGTATGCGAGAATGAGGCGATGTGGTGTATGTGCGTGTGTGTTTGGTGCTAGTGTTTGTGTGCGAGTTGAGTGAGAGAGTAGTTATTATTTCAGTAGATGCCTGTATCAGGGTAGTTACCTGTGAGTAGCCATTAGGGCTTTCATCCCGGGAATCTCAGTCTCGAAAATTTCGAGAGACTCGACGATTTTTTAGTATTCTCGAGACTCGAGACTAACATTTTTACTTATGTTCACAAAAATAAGTGATTGATTGATTGATTGATTTTCGGTCACGGGAATAACGAGACTTTTGAGACTTCAGTAACATAAAAACTGTATGCAATAATTTATTAAACCAACAGTCAATTTTTATTATGGACATGGCAATGGCAGCATGGTCGAGCATAGAGTAAAGCTTAGTATTATCTGTGGAGACTGAATACCTATTACAATATAGAATAATATAGAATAGAAATAATATAGAATAACCTTATTACATACAATAACACAGATTTTGTTTACATATTATAAATGTAAATTGCTGTGCCCGAAAGGGTCCATGTGAGCTACTATACTATATAAGTATATTAAGATATTGTTAACACATAATTATGATTGCAAAAAAGATTGAATTATGGAACTATTCTGATTAAATTGAAAGGGGTTCGAACTTTTTTGTATGAAGACTGGCATGTCGACCCACCACCATTTTGTTTTTCTTTAGAAATCGTGGCGCATTCTAAAAGTGGCATGTATGTAACAAAAAATATCAGTAACATGCTACCCCAAAATGTCACATTACCGAGATATTTGAAGGTAAACATCGACATATGACTACAACGACAATCATTAAAAGTAGACTTATTACGTGTCTATGAGCATCAGATTGTATCTAAATAATCGTTCCCAGGTTGATTATGATTACTAATGTTTATATAAAGAGAGTAGGTACATTACACGCTACTAGGAGCACGAGAATACTACCTACTACAAATATTAGGTGTACAAATAAGTTTTGAGGGGTTTACAAAAGATGGCATAACTAGTACTACTACATCGCATCGGACTATCTTGAAACACGTATTCATGTTAAAACGTAACCATTTTCCTCACATAGTACGTTTTATTTCGTTGCAGTGTAAACCACACACATTTTTGTACTCCAACTATGTCAACTTTCGTGCCAATTAAACAAAATTTGCGGGAAGCACTGCTTTTTTACTTCAACTTGAAGAAAAGTGCAGCTGAAGGGCATCGACTGCTAAGTGAAGCGTATGGAGATCATGCTTCATCAATAAAAACATGCGAGTGTTGGTTCCGGCGTTTTAAAAGTGGTGACTTTAACATCAGTTACAAAGAACGCGAAGGGAGGCCAGTAAAGTTCGAAGACGCTGAGTTATAAGCATTACTGGACCAAGATTCATGCCAAACTCAAGAAGAACTTGCTGAAACCTTGGGAGTGACTCAACAAACGATTTAAAACCGTCTCAAGTCCATTAGGTATGGTGCAAAAAGAAGGACATTAGGTTCCGCATGAACTTAAGCCGAGAGACGTCGAACGCCGTTTTTTCACGTGCGAACAACTGCTCCAAAGGCAGAACCTGAAAGTTTTTTTTCATCGTATAGTGACAGGAGACGAAAAGTGGATCCAGTACGACAATCCAAAGCGTAGAAAATCGTGGGGTAAGCCCGGCCATGCCTCAAATTCAACGGTCAAACCGAGTATTCATGGCAAGAAGATAATGCTGTGCATCTGGAGGGATCAACTCGGGGTTATCTACTATGAGCTACTTTACTTTACCAGCCTAACGAAACTATCACTGCGGAACGTTATCAACAACAATTGATGCAATTGAGTCGAACATTAAAGCTTAAACGCCCCCAATATGCCAAAAGACATGACAAAGTGATCTTTCAGCACGACAACGCTCGGCCACATGTTGCTAAAGTTGTCAAGGAAACTTTGAAGGCACTGAACTGGGATATCCTACCTCATCCGCCGTATTCACCAGACATTGCTCCTTCGGACTACCCCTTGTTCTGGTCAATGGCTCATGCGCTGTCTGAGCAGCACTTCACTTCTTACGAAGATGTGAAAAATTGGCTCGATTCTTGGATCGCCTCAAAAGATGAGGAATTTTTTAAACGCGGTATCCGTGTGCTGCCTGAAAGATGGGCAAAGGTAATAGAAAGTGACGGGCAATATTTTGAATGATACTAACTTATTTATACACCTAATAATTATTTATCCACTAAATCGCATCGCAATGAAACGCAGTCGACATGTTACTATCGCGAGGCGGATCATGTGACATGTTACTCAGCTTGAAAACGTTTTTATAATAAGCAGTAGTTAAACAAAAGGCAAAAGGTATGTCATTTACGTTAACATTTATTTATAACTGTAAGTATAATATCAAACATACGTGAATAATAATACTAAGATGTGACATTTTAAAAGATGTATAATATATCTAACACGTATCATAAATACTACTATACTACATAATCCATAAATTCAGCAGGAGGTGAGATAGGGTTTCTTGATGCCGAACCTAATCCATGTACCAAATAAAGACATGTATCAAAACATTTATTGTTCATTTTATAATACGGTGAGATGGATGAAAGACAGCCAACACGCGCATGTGGTATTCTTTGACAAGCGTTTTATTGCGATGCGATGCGATGTGATTTAGTAGGCGTATAATTAATTATAGTAGCGGTTTTGTCGTACTGCTAGACTAATAAGCTAAATACTAATAAGCGTATGGACGCGTAATGAGTCTATTTTTAATGATTTTCGTTGAAGTTATATGTCGATGTTTACTTTCAAACGTTTACGTGACACTGGGGTATCGTGTTACTGGACATTTTTGTTCCTCTAGATGGCATGATGGCATGATCGGTGCATGATGAAAGTATGGTATGCATGGGCATACCATACTTTCATCATGCAGCGCGATTAAAAAAAAAAACAAAATGGTGACGACGACACGTCAGATAGGTTATATTCCCTGTCATTGTGAAAGCGCGAAGTGGTACTAAGTAGTATTCCTCTAGCGTACAAGCAGAAAGAGCTTTATCTAATGCGAGTTACTTTTGTAACAAAATTAGGGTTAAATGCCCTTTGTTTTTTACGTGCCCACTACATAACTAAAAAAAAAAAAAACTAACAAATGTTTTTTTTTTTATTTGCGTTTGTTTATGAAAGTAACTACTTGATTAAAATATCTTGATTCAACTCTCTACTTGCATAGCTTATAAATAAGAATCCTAGTTTTGAAATAGTCTCGAAAGTCTCGTTTTTCCCGGGAATTTCGAGACCACACCTAGTCTCGTTTTTTTTTGTCCCGGGACTCAGTAATGCATCGAGACTGAAAGCCCTAGTAGCCATTGCTTTACCAAGGTGTTACATTTATTGTGTGTATCAAGCGTGAAGCAGTTATATAGAACTGGCGTCTTGCTAATGTAGTGTGTGATGTTACAAAGGTACAATTATTATTCTCATTTATCAATTCGCAAACCACCATAACGATTCTGAATAAAATAACCACAATACGTACGTGCTCTATTTCTGTCTAAGATAATCCTATTCGTGAGAACGTTGGTGCGGCATCTAATCTTGCCAGGTGCGGCTGTAACACTAATAAATCTCGCACACGTACCTATATCTCAACACTACACCGGCGTCCTTCGCACCTAAATTCCTCAAGGCCAAGAACGTCACCCCTTAATCACCATCCCTGAATAACTAACACAATTTAGAGGAAACAACATAAAAATATTCCACAGGTCGCCAGCTTACCTCTCCATGCCAAAAACAGGTCAGATTGAAAGAGACACACATACACCTTCACACGTGAGCGAAAAAGCCCGCGCATATTTATGACGGATACCACATAATCCCGGTGTTGTACAGAATACAAAATACAGGTCTAACAAGGGAGCTTTAAAAGTAATTAAAATGCTCCTGGAGATTATCTTTTTATACGAAATTGGTGTCTCTCGTTGGATTACAGAATGATCTAGTTCAGCTGAAACCCTTTTTACTTTAATTTTTTTTATGGTCTTTGCTTATTTCAGGTAAGAAGTGATTTACGGTGACAAGGGTGGACTTACTCGTACCTGCATACAAGAAATCTGGTAAATTAGACAGATAAGTGAGTGTTTTTCAATTTTTATAGGCATATTGTTGATAGTTATAACGCGTGGTATGCAGTACTGCTAATATAATAAAAGTAATTTTATTATATTTTTCAGGTCAGTCAGGCGGTTGGATGGTAGATAGCAATCTCCCATCCTTCCCTGTTGGCTGTTGTTCTACGAAACGCTTCATAAAAGAGTTAAGTACAACTAAAATAACCAAAGCAGTTCTTCGGTTCCTTAAGTGCACTTTTGGCAGCAAACCCAGAAAATGAATCTTTACTCAAGCTTCCCAATTCAGTAATTAAAGAGTCTCGTTAAGTATTTTAAGTAATTAGTGCATTAGGAAAAAAAACGGACCTCAAATTAAGACATTGGTAACATCAACGTCTAAATTAAATCTAACAGAGGTTATTAATTAATCTTATGTAACATAATTAAACCCCGTGATTTTGATATGTCGCAGGGAGATGTTAGGGTTTTAATTCATCATTTCTTGGAACGTTCTTTTTTTATTTAGGGACTGCTTATAGAGATGATACCATAAAGCGACCACATTGTTGTTGCTCAAGTTAGCCATATTGTTACTGTGCCAAAAACATACAGTGAATACACACAAGTATTTTTCAGAAATGAACCAAAATCTTAAAAAAAAATGCATAAAAAACATAATAAAAAAGGTTGGACTAAAATGCTCACTTTTTTGAGCTACAAGGTAAGTAGACATCCAAGTTATTGTTACTATTGTTATAATTAAATATTTTTTCAAAATAAAGTATTTATTTTAAATCAATTAAAACTGCGATACCGTAAAACGGGGTGACATTGATTAGTTATAAACTTCAAATGGATGCCACACTTGCAATTTTAACGATAAAAATGTTAAAAAAATACAGTAGTGTAGACTCATTACGTAAATTAATTATTGCAACAAAAAATATTAAAATATAAATACTTTTTTAGAAAAAAAAATAATACCTAGTTATCAAAGTTTTATTGATTATGGGGCTATTTTGATTATCCAATCATTTAACTATTTATCGAAAAGACACTTCGTTAAAAAACTGCGTTTTAAATATTTTTGGGATTGCAATGGGTATAATAATTATTACAAACGATATAAACCAAATACTTTTTATTATTATGTAAGAAAATAAAGTAACATTAGCAGTAACATTAATCAGTCTTAACTTTTACTTCGAGATCAATTAAGTGGAAAACCCCAATCACCACATCTAGACGCAGCACGTAAGATTGCTATTTTTTCATGATGCATGAAAACAGGTTGGGCACCAGGCGTTCTTGCGTGTAATCCTTTATATTTATTATAAAGTGTTCCAAATGGAATTTTATATTGAATAGCAGAAGCATTAATAGACAATTCGTTATTAGTAATTATCTCTATTGCTTCTTCCATTGCCTCCTCTGTGTAATTTTTATAATTTACCCGAGGTCTTTTTGTAGGTGCGAACCATGAGGAAACTAAAATAAAAGAAAAAAAGGGGGTCAAATTGATAATTTGTATATTAATCCTATAAGATTGGGTACCATGACCATTGGGGTAAATTTGATAACTATCAAAGTATATCCTATCAAAGTTGCCCCGGTGAACTTAAAGTGTTCGTGCAAAACAAAATGGCGACCAAAACCAAAATTGCAAATGAATTTTAAATCCTTAAGAACTGTTAAATTAAAATAGTGAATTATTAGAAAGCAAACAATTATACTTACACCTGTGTCACTGAAGTTATTCAGCCAATTTTTTTACGCCTTTTTAAGGCAAAACTTCAATAAATAATTTTATTTATTTCTAAACACAACTACTCGTTGGAGCTTCGGCAAAATATGGTCGATCTATCAATCTGGCTAACAGAACAAACAAAATTTAGGCTGCGTTCAAAATCACGCTTTAAATCCGAAAAGATGTACTAAGCTTAGCTATTATCAAAGTTACCCCAGCTCTCAAAGTAACCCCGTTTTACGGTATGTCTCTCATATTTCAATATGAACAGGTGGTTCCACGGTAGGTACCTATTCTCTATATAAGCAGAGCCTCAAGGATAGGCTTGCGTTTGACCACCACCTCAGCTATCAGTAAGCCATGATGTGGTCGAAGATGAAACACGCCCACCTAGAAGTAACCTATCAGCTCTTGAATTAAGATCATTGCTGTTAGAAAACAGACTCTGGCAGGGAATTTTAATCCTTAGCTGTACGCACGATAAAAGTATTTCCAAAATGTTTTGTTTACCTGGGTTTACCACTATGTAACTATGGTACATCACTGGTCGTCTTGTAATCAGGTGATGGAACGGACTCCACCTAATGTGTTGTTACAAGTAAAATAATATTCAATGAGCACAACAAACGCATGATACTGTTATTCTTGTTTCTACTCGTATCGCAACTTTTGTACTTTCAGCAACTTTTATGTTCCCAAAGTGGTAAAAGGTGACGTTAGCATGTCACATGGCTAGAGTTGGGTGTGACCGCGCCGACTCCATGTGGCAAGCGTCACGAAGTGCTACACTTTTGTTCAATTTCCCGAGTAATACATTAAGACCGGTGACGGCCGACTTTCACACCGTATAGGGTATATTTATTTTTTCGACTACACTACCGAAAAATGATTAAGAAAATAATCATAGTGAGTCAAAATTTTGCGTTACGTAACGCCGTGCTCTTTAGTACTATGTGACGTCAACAGCCCCCAATCCTAAATTTTGATGGGTATTTACGGACTTTTTAATGTTTGTAAATTTTATTTAAATTCAAACGGCAAAAATATTATGTACAATACTTATTTTTTTTAAATCTATCTAACGGACCAAAGCGAGTTATCATTTTGAAACACAAGAAACTACATTATTGTACAAGTAGTATAATAAGAATGAAAGCGACATAACTCTAAATTTCTGTAACTTCTGATATTGATATAAACTGACGTTAACCGAGTAATAGGGGGCAAAATGACGGGTAGTAAAGCGACAGCCTATGCATCGGTCACGGGACACAAGTATATTTAAATTTCCTTAATACAGCATTTTATCAATTTCTTGTTCAACCACAAAAATAGTAATGTTTGAGTTAGGCCACTTCACTCTAATAGTGTGAAGTGAGGAATGAAAACGTTCTACATTACATTACAAGTTACAGTTAGGATCCAATAAAAGTTTTTTCACAAACAGGAACATATTTCATGAATAGAATAAAATTTTATTACCAAAGTTTGTGTATAAAATCTTTGAAACATTCATTGTAGGTACAAAGTTCGAATCTAATTGAGAAAATACTGAAACTGTTTACAAGTGAACCACTCCACACATTTAAGTCATACCTATTAAACGTGTAATTAAGTATGGATACATTGTGAAAGTGAATGATGTTTTGAAAAGAGTAACCGTGGAATTTGTTGCAGATTTCGGTTTCAAACCGTGCATTAGCTTCTGACGTTTTATTAGTGATGGGCACTTTGTACTTTAAATGTGAAATAAAATATCTTGAAATTGGGTTTAGTGTTATGAAGAAAAGACATCATCGTCAACATCTGCTTTGCCTTTTGGTAAATTTTCATGCAACATTCTGCCTTTATTGAAACAATAAAAAAAAAACACTTCAAGATGAAGCAACGCCTCCCGAGGTCAGTCCGTGGATGGGAGACCATCTTAACATATCGAGTTAGCTCCGTGCCTCGGAAAGCACGTCAAGTCATGTCCGGGCTGTCATTTATACCTACATCTATGGCAGGCGTTACGAGTAGTCAGAAACCAGAAAATCTGACACCAGCCTTGCCAAGGAGTATTGAGTTACCCAGCTACTGGGTCGTGGAGAACAGATAGACAGTCCCTCCATGTAAGACACTAGTACTCATCTGCATCTAGTCAGAATAGAAGCCGACCCCCCCGACATAGTTGGAAAAAAGCACTAAAAGAATAAAAGAAAAATGCGTTAATTGGTATTAAAACCTAAACGCTAAACAAAATATAATAAACAAACAAAACGGTATACAAGTATCGCTTATTCAATTCATTTAATTTATTTTCAAATAATATGACAAAAAATAAGCGGTCGATTATGAAAACATAAATCCACCAATCCGTGTTTGAGTAAAGTTTGATTTCAAAAGTTCATTCAAACGTATGTTAAGTACATCCACAAACACAGACGGAAAAACTTGATGCAAATCGAATATGGTTCGGTCCGCAATGTTCGCTCGGCATCCCATTCAATATGCACAAACAGACTTGTAAGCTTTAGTCGACACTCGGGTAACTTCTCGCACACTTTCATACAACGCAAGCTCCCACGACTACTTTCTTAGCGCTTAGTTTTGTACCACTGATTTTATTTTCCCAGTGAAATATATTTAGTTATAGAGTTTATTAACGGTATTGTCGGTTCTGCCTTAGTACAATTTATTCATTAGTAATACAAACTTAACTTATTACCCACAAGGCTAAACTACAGTCTTATTCACTTATATAGCAGCAAGAATTATCCAATTTGGCGCAGTCGTTCAGAAGTTATGCGCGTATTAAATACATTTCGGCGATTCATCTTCTTTATAATTACTTTAGACATGCTAAATTTTAAATACCAATCAGCAGATTATTGATTCCAATGATCATTAATTGGAATTGAGATACCAGTAATCTTATCTTAGTAATATTAAAATGCAAAAGTTTAGAGGATGGATAGATATTTGTTAGTTTTTCACGGAAAAACTACTGAAAGGATCTGAATGAAATTTAGTAAGTATACACTTAAAATCCTGGAGTAATATATAGGCTATTTATTCCCGTAATACCTACAGGATCAGGGTTAATGCGGGAAAACCCTCGCGGACAGAAACTAGTCGGTATATAAACTAATCAAATGTTTAGAAATTTTAATAACTAAATAATGCTAATATCTTAAGTATAACTTCAAATATAGGTTTAAACTAAAAAATAGTATTACTTAAGTAATTACAAAGCATGATACGGTGTGAATGACGGCGCATCGTTAACGATTTATTGTGACTGTGTTAATAGCTCTTTTGAGCGACGCTCGGGGCTGCGAGCAGTGAGCTGTGTGGAGCTACCCAGTACCCGTGTCGCTGCTACTTCATTATACAGCTCTCTGGGGTACATTCAATTCATTTGTTTTTAGGCTTTAATCAATTTTCGAACGTTAAATACCGCTGAGAGGAAGGTAAGTAGTCATTCTAATGAGTTATTCTGCCAATTTATATTCAAAAGTGTTTAAGCTGTGGCTGCTAGTAATTGAATATGTATTACTTTATAGTGTGCCAAGTATGTATTTCAAGATTATCTGAAATAAAATGTAAATGTCTGTCTGTATAAAAACTTTGTTATCTCAAGTGCTTTCAATGATTTAAACGAAACTATAAACACGAATAACCTTATTTCATTTTTGTTTTTCTGTTTGTCCCGGTTAGTCTCTGGAACGGCTGATCCGATTTTTATGGTACTTTCACTGAAAGATATAGGAGGCTATGGGTAACATATAGGCTTTATTTTTTATCCCGGAGTTCCTACGTATTCGGTATTTACGCCGGAAAACCTTGAGCGCGAACGAAGTGGTGGGCAAAGCTAGTAATAAATAAACTTTCGACTAATACCGTAGGACAATGAAGCACTGTATAGAACCTTTGCCCACCACGCGAGGATTTCACTATTCAAAACCTGTTCGCACCACGTTCGGTTGCTACTGATAAAAGTTCGTTTGAAAATTTATACACTGGTGTCGTCCAGTTTACATGGGTACATGCATTTGTGTATATGATGTGTAAAAGCGTTATTTATAACTTATTTGAAAATAAACATCATTATTTCATTATTATGAAAGTACTGATGGTATTACTTGCTACCTAAATCACCAGCTAATTCCATCCCTCGCAAATTAAACTCTCGATCTGACTTCTATTCGGGATGAATTTTGTTCCTCCATTTTTTAGACGCGAAGGTCATCTATTTACTCTTCCCGCGCTGGCGAGCAGAAGGGAGTGTCAGACTGCTACTGACTAAAAACCCACCCTGTTCCTTCACCTTCCCTTGTTTTCCAGGGCTGCAACCCTGTATCTCTACTAACTTATTTGTTTTGTTTTGTAGTTATAAATCAAATGTTCAAGATTCAAGATTCAAGATTCTTTATTACATGCATGCATGTTGAGTTTCTGCTAATTTGAAAGTGTTTTTGGTTTGTAAAGTCTTCTTCTATGTGTTTTTTTACTGACTGCGTAAGCAATGACAGGCTTGTATACGACAGGAATTTTTTTTTTTTGGGATGGGAAAATCATCGAATGACTTCTTCCGCTCAGGGTCAAGCGGAAGGGTGTGTCAGAGTTCTACTGACTAAAAACTCACCCTGTTCCTTCGGCTACCCTAAACTTCCGGGGCCGCGGTAACTCGATAGAACTTTCCACTGATTCACCTATTCTCTCATCGCCGCAATTGCATAGTACGCTTACGAATACAAGTTGAATGTTTAGATAATTAACTTCAAGCTGCTGAACGTAAAAGGTAAAAACAAAAATCCATTTCGGCTAATTGGATGGGAGTAAATTACGTCATCTTGTTTAGTAATCCTATCCGCCCGGCGGGTTAAGACGAGCACTGGTTTGAATATAAAAGGATTTATATTTATTTGTTAAGAGTAGAGCAGTGCTGGGTGAGTTGTTAAAAGCACGACTGCTGAGAATGAGGTCTCGTGTTCGATTCCCGGATCGGGCAAAAAGGGCTGTTGGGTAGAAGTCCAGAATTTAGTAGCTGGCGGTATGATACGTCCGTACCTCGGAAAGCCTATTGATCTCTCTCCGGTCGTGTCAGATTGTCGTCTCATCTGACTGTGACACTAAGAAACAGAGAGTGCAACTATACCTAAAAATTGTAATGTAAAAATGTATGTAAAAATTGTAATTGTAGTTGTAGGTTGTGGGATCAAATCTGAGCAGGCAGATTACTTTGTGTTATTGTCGTCATCACCGTTCCAGGTTCGAATATCCGAAGATTTCGCATCCACCTGCCCTGGGCCGGGATGGTGGATTATGACGCATTCCCTGTCACAGATACCTTTGTACCAGCAGTAACATTATAGGTTGATTTTAGAGGGTTTTCTGACAGGCGAATATTTTACCATGCTCGCAATTCGTACGTGCATTGACCCGCTTATAAGCACGTAAAAACGCAAGGGCAGGCTCCCCACTTTTCAGATCTTGAAAAAGTGTATTAAACTGACCAGTTCGTTTTGATGCAACTATTGGTGACACCCAGCATCTTTATGGTGTTCTCTATTGACTCGTCAGCGAATAAATAACGCAAATAGCAATGTTTCTTCGCCAGAATTCATGTCGATACTGACTCCACCACTACCGATTTGAGCGAATATGCGTGTGGTTTTGTGAACCCCAAAATGTAGCGCGCATGTCAGCCTATACGCCAAAATGACCCTATACGTACGCGCAGAAAAACCACCCTATTTTTTCGGGGGTAAAATAATGAATAAAATCTACTGACTAAAAATTAACCCTTCAGTTGAAATTGTGTTCCGGGGCCACAGTATCTTGTAAGATCATTCCCGCAATCCAGTCTAAAAGCGCCCTAAGGTATGTTCTTATGACATAACACAACCTAACCTATCTTAAAACAACTGAAGGGAAGATAAGTACGTCTGCTAACTTGCAATATAATTCAGTTGTCCCTTTTTTTTTTTTTTTTTAGGTAGTGCCACTCGTAGATCAGCTCAGTAAGGCTGTGCGTCTACTTAACCGGTCTGTCCTGTGGTGACCTCTAATAAATTAAAGGCCCCCAGCCAGGGCTTACAAACTAAAGTTAACTTACAGCTAATGACCGCACGCTAAGGGCACTCCCTGTGGAGTACGGGCCTCAGCATAGCGGGGTCATTTTGGGAGGGCAGCAAAGGGACAGGCTGGGTCGTATTTAGGGGAGTATTTATTGCTACTGGCTCAGCATCGCGGGCTGGCTCGTTTGGCAAAGGTCGGGGAGGATTTCCATTACAAGTACGCGTACGTCGCGATGGGCCTCGTCGGCGAGGCCGGAATACGGAGCGCGTTTTGTATGTGTATTTTCTAAGAGTGCTGGTTTCCCTACTGCTCTCTTCTCGGATGGTGGTGGGGTCATCGGGTTCGTCTAGGACGTGACGCGGGCGACGAACCCGAGAAATTTGGGAGGGTCTGTATCGGGTGGCCGATACGATCAGGGGGTTGGTGTGGGTATCAGCAGAGGTGAAGTAACGCACTGACATGCGTTTCAACACTTGCTTTATGGTCGGGAGTTTGAGGTCTACGTGGAGATCCTCATTCCTCAAGAACCAGGGCGTACCCGTGGCCTTTCGGAGAAAACGATTCTGAATGACCAGCATCCTATGGATCTGACTGGGACTGGCTTGAACAAACACCGGACCGGCGTAAGTCATGATGGGACGTATGCACGTCGTGTAAATACGGATTTTACACCTAAGGGAGAGCTTACTGTGCTTATTCAGCAGGGCGTGGAGCCTACTAAGAGCGAAAGCGGCTCGCGAGCGAGCCTTCTTTATGTGCTCAATGAAATTGAGGGACTGGTCTAAGATTACACCTAAGTATTTGGCTCGCTTCTCCCAAGGGATTGGCTTGCCAAACATAGTGATCGGGCGGGAAAGTTGTCCCCATAGATGATACATATAAATACTGAGATAGATGCGCCACTCTATGATTCGAAAATTGAGTTTTTGACCCTGATCGCCAGGTAGCGTAACGGTAGTTTAATACCGAAAAAATCCGATAGGTGGCGTCTACCTGACATGTAAATAATATTTTCTTATTTTAAAGATTTTAAAAGTACTAGATTGATTGAAATAAATATTCTAATCGACAAAAGATTAAATCTTTGATTTTAGAATATTTTGTTCAATCAATCTAGTACTTCCAAAATCTAAAGATTAGATTTTAGAGGCTGGCAAAAATTAAAACACGGTGAAGATGGATTTAATTATTTTTTATATTTGTGATTTTTTGGATTAATTATAAATCAACGAAACATTATTTTTATAATAATTGCTCATTGTTGTTAATAAAGCATCAATATCATTATTCTCTTTATAATTAGATTTATTACCAAGCAGATTTACCATTGATTGAAATGATTTATTACAATCGTTCTCACAATTAGCTCTTACAGAATGTACAGAATTAAAATTATTAATCAGCAAAGTTTTTACGCACACATGAACTGATTACAATTGGGATTAATATTACGCACACCATTACTCCTAACAGCACTAAAAAAATTCTAAGGGATCCTGCTTAAAATTTCTAGTTAATAGATTTTTCACACCATAATTTACATTTAAATATTGCCATAATTCAATAAATGTTTTTATATTATGTATCCAATTTTTTACCGATGGAATCGATTCATACTTAATCAACATGAAATAATTTTTTCGAACTACTGATAAAAATTTAATCGAGTCTAAAATAGGCAACAAATCATACCATAATTGGAAATGGAGCGAGTTATTTTTTAAGCACTGCTTATATATTTTTGATGACCCCTTGTAAGAATGACCATTAAATGATTCGAAGAGCTTATCAAATAATAACAGGAAATCTCTGCGCTCTTCGGGCAGAATGTTGTGTTCTGAAACAAAATATTAATGTTGGTTAATAACATTTGCAAGCTAGGTAACAATAATGTTGCAAATATGTGAAATTATAAACATACTAACTCGAGAAATAACGTAAAGCGCTAGACACCCTCTGGCTGAGCACTTGTGCTGCATATTTTACCTTCATTTTAGGGATTTTATTACTCATCACATGGTTTTCTGTTAATTTATTAATTAATCGAAATTTGTCAAACTGTTTTTGACAGTTTTATATTTTACGTTTTTCTTTGTTTTTCATAAACAAGCGAGGTGTATAGAGTCTATGATGCAGTAAAATTATAATGCCATTTAATTTAGTGATTTAGTGAATTAGGTGCCTAAATACATTAAATAATGTTTTATGAATTTTTCGATACAAATATTTTTTTTTTTATTAATTTTGATTATCATATATGTAAAAATATATCGTAGCTGCTGCCATCTATTAGCGAAACAAATGCATTACGTACAAAACTAAGTTGACCCCAGACATAAGATGTCACTAGTTTTTTTGGCAAATTTTGTGTCTGAAGGTCTGAAGTTTCTTAGGGAGTTTCACCCCCCGGTTGTCCCAAAGAGGTCCCACGTAAGTTTGCTAGCGCTCTAACAAATTCAAATTCATTTATTTGCATAAATAAGGTACAAAAGGTTGGTAAAGTGTATAATATTAATCTCTTATTCTGCCTTTAATTTCTGCGTGTAAATATAAAAAAATACATATTACATTTAAGTCCATTATTGTTCATGATCATGCAACAAATAATCCAATTAGAAATGTATTATTGAATAAAATAAATGTCAATATAATAATGAAAAAGTAATTAATCAATCCTAAGTTTCAATAATAATCACGTCAATAATGGGAGAGATTTGTTAAACACTAAAACAAAAAAAAAACGACACAAGATCATTTACATAATAATATAAAAGGATAATTCTTGATCTTACTCACGCAGTCATAAAACAAATAATCCGATTAAAATTATAGTATTCAATTATATAAATGTAAAATGTTAGTTAATAATAATCATGTCAATAATGGGACGATTTGCCATACAATAATAATTAAAAATGACAGTGCAATTTACAAAAACTTATATAATCAATAATCTAAATATTCATGTACACTATAAAAGCATTTTTCAATTAAAAACCTCCTCAAATTATTTTTAAATCTAGAAAATGGTAGCGTTTTTATGCAATTTGTTATTTTGTTATACAATTTTATGCACATTGTATGTATAGCTGTTTCTGCCAGTGAGTGTGAGATTCGTCCTCGGTTGGAGTACCTAACTTATTAGTATATATAGATCGTAGGGCATAGTAGCTAGTCGCTTGCTGGAAAAGTCACTTGTGTTTGAAAACAGATATACAGGATTCTAATATATAAATAGATGGAAGAGTTAGTATTTTATATTTCCTAAAGAATGGACGACATGACTCTATTTGCTTCAACCCAAATATAGCTCTTAGACACTTTTTTGCAATACAAATACTTGGTCAAGCTCCACACAATGACCCCACAGGATAATACCATACCTTAGAGTGCAGGTAATGTAACCATGGAAGGCCGTTAATGCGGTATTTCTTGATACCTCGTAGCTAATACTTCTCAAAGGGTATATATATTTTTAATGTAACACAAATGTCATTTACATGATTTTTCCATGACCATATTTATCTAAATTTATTCGCTCTGACAGAAACTGAAACTTAACAGAGTCAGTTTCTGTCAGAGCGACCTCATTATACGATATGTTTAGGGACAGCGGTTTTGAACAACAGGTATGAAATTCAAATTCATCTGTTATCCTTAAAATAACGAGCCATGTGCGACCACAACCAATGATATATCCGACATTACCGAATTATCCATCCGAACCAAGCTAGTAACACATGTTGATGGCTCGTCACAATTTTTATCATCGATCCTAATCCTAGCCTCATTCAGATAGATAAATAGATAGAACACACTTTGTTGTACACCAAAATATAAACATGTTTTTATAATATTGTTTAATTTATGGTATTCAGCCTAGTATATTCGATTCGGGCACGCCGCAATTGCGGCGGTAAGACCCCGCTTTGAGGAGTGGCTAGATCGGCGTCACGGCGTCCTGACCTACCGCATGACGCAGGTCCTCACCGGACACGGAAGTTTCGGGAGGTACCTGTGTCTGATGGGAAAGGAGGAAACGCCTGGGTGTCACCACTGCGAGGGTCGCCCTGAGGACACAGTCGAGCACACGGTGCAGGACTGCCCCGCTTGGGCAGAGCACCGACGTGTCCTCACGGCGGCAATAGGCGGAGACCTCTCGCGCCCGGCATTGGTCGAGGCCATGCTGCGGGGCGAGAGGGAGTGGGAAGCGGTCGCCTCCTTCTGCGAAGCAGTCATGCTTCCGAAGGAGGAGGCGGGCCGCGTGAGGGAGAGGATGGCGTCCTCCCTCCAGCCCAGCCGTAGAGGTAGACGCCCACGGCGTCGGACGTCGGTCGACGATCTCCGGCCACCGTAGGCGCGGGCATGCGGACAGCGAGTAAAGGGCAACTCGCTGTCCGACCATGGACCATGCCCGGGTCGACGGCGCGTCGTGTTCCACGCGCGCCTCAAAGAGCGTCAGCAATATGACGAGGCCCCCCCGTAGAGGGCCGAAGCCTGCCGGGGTCGTGGGACTCATCCCGTTACCGTGACCCTGGTACGTAAAGGGTTATTGAAGGAACACCGTGGATTTTAGTCAGTAAAAGTCTGACAGTCCCTCCCACCCTGCCCGGGGTGGGAGGACTTATTTGATAATTTTACCACGCTAAAAAAGAAAAAGTATATTCGATTCCATAATGTGGGCGCGTGACCAACAAACCTAACGATGCTTGAGCCCGAGCCTGTGCGTTAAAACTATCCCAGAGTTGCTCCCAACAGCCACAAAACGAGACTGGACAGTTCCAATCGTAACTTGCAAGTTGCAACCACATACACATCTGATAATATAATATAATACTAGCCTTTTTCACCAAACTATCTGTTATGTGGGTACCTATATACATTTACCTATTATGTGTAACGTATGTAGGTAGTCTAAGTAACTAGGTTAAGATTAGCGACTGCTGCGTCAGTCGAATATACGAGCTTGAACGTACCAGTTGCATTATTATTATCTCGAAACCCACCGTACAAAACACCATCTTTTGTTCAGGACTTCAGACATATTTATGTAAACGTCGTAAAATTTTGTGAAGCTAGAACCTTTCCTGCTCGTTTTATGGGAGAGTGTGTGCCTTATGGCTCAATCAGCAGCAGTGTCGATGCGGCACGAGAGCCAATATTTATACGTTTTCACTCCCATAAAAATGTTGCAGACTTTCAATCAACATGGTTTTTAGACGGACTTTTATTCAACAGTGAACGCCAAAGAAAAAGTCCTATTGAGTTTTCTATAAGAATTTCCTCAATAGTAGCCTGAAGATTAAAAGTTGTCGGTGAGAGACTTCCGAACCTCGGACAGCACGTGAAGTCGTTGGTGGCGGCTGTCAGTTGGACATCTGTGACAGTCGTTACGGGTAGTCAGAAGCCAGAATATCTGGAACTTGTAGCCAAAGGGTCTCGTTATGATAGACAGTCGCTCCATGTACAACACTAATACTCAGCGGCGTCCAGTTTGACTGAACTCCGCGGTTTCTCCCAACATACATATTTGCAAAAAGGCTAAGCAGATGATGAGTAACATTTCGCCAAACCTCTACAGAAACATAAAAAATTGTTTTTTTTTTTTTTTTTTTTTTTTTTTTTTGCGATAGGGCCACTCGTAGTTTAGCTCGATAAGGCTAATATACTACTTAACCGGGCGATCCTGTGGTGACCTCTAAAATTTAAAGGCCCCCAGCCAGGGCTTACAAACTAGAATTTACATTTAAACAACCGCGCGCTAAGGGCACTCCCTGTGGAGTACGAGCCTCGGCTCAGCGGGGTCGTTGATGGTGGACAGCAAAGGGTCAGGCTGGGTCATATTATTTAAGGGAGTATTTATTGCTACTGGCTCAGCATCGCGGGCTGGCTCGTTTGGCAAAGGTCGGGGAGGGTTGACGTTACAAGAGCGCGGACGTCGCGATGGGCCTCGACGGCGAGGCCGGTATACAGAACGCGTTTTGTTTATGTTTTTAATTAGAGTGCTAGTTTCCCTACTGCTCTCTTGACGGATAGTGGTGGGATCGTCAAGGACAAGGCGAGGACGACGAACCCGGGAAATTTTTGAGAGTGTGTACCGGGCGGCCGATACAATCAGGGGGTTTGTGTGTTTTTCAGCAGAGGTGAAATAACGCGCTGACTGGCGTTTTAACACTTGCTTTATAGTCGGGATTTTGAGGTCTACATGAAGATCCTCGTTCCTCAAGTACCAGGGCGCGCCCGTGGCATTTCGGAGAAATCGGTTTTGGATAACTTGCATCCTATGGATCTGAGCCGGACTAGAGTGAGCAAACACCGGGCCGGCGTAAGTTAATATGGGGCGTATGCACGTAGTGTAAATGCGTAGTTTACATTTAAGGGAGAGTTTGCTGCGTGCATTCAGCATGCAATATAGCCTACTGAGAGCGAAGGCGGCTCGCGAGCGTACCGACTTTATATGCTCTCTGAAGTTAAGGTTTTGATCTAGAATCACTCCTAGGTATTTAGCTTGCTTTTCCCAAGGGATTGGCGTGCCAAACATAGTGATTGGGCGGGGAAGGGTAGGTTTTTTATGGCGAGCTCTATAAAATAGGACTGCCTGACTCTTGTCGGGGTTTACCTCGATTCTCCATTTCCTAAACCAATCGCCTAGTGCGTTGGCTGAGGTCTGGAGGGTACGAGCGATTGCATCGGGTTTGAGTCCCGAGTTATAGATGGCCGTGTCATCGGCAAACAGGGATAATTCTACGCGACGACTTTTTGGGATGTCGCTACCATATAGCGTGAAGAGTGGGGGGGAGAGCACGGCACCTTGTGGAACGCCAGCTCTGAGGAGCGGTTCGACAAAAAGTCTCGTATGATGAGCACGAGACGGTCCGGCACGCCTAGTAGGTATAGCTTATAAATTAAGCCATTGTGCCAGACTTTGTCGAACGCTTTCGCGATGTCAAAGAATAGAGCTCCCGTCAGATGACCGTGTATGAAGCGGCCATTGACGTGCTCTACGATGCGGTGGGCTTGGTGGACACTAGAGTGTTGGGCTCTAAAGCCAAACTGTTCATTTGGAATGAGGCTCTTTGCCTCGACATAATCCTTGAGCCGATTATAAATAATCCTTTCGTAGATTTTGCCGAGGGCGCTGAGTAGACTGATGGGGCGATAACTACTTGGGGAGGACTTGGGCTTACCGGGCTTTGGAATGCCTATTACGGTAGCCTCTTTCCACGTTTGTGGAAACATATTGTTTGACATGGCGCCATTGAAGATGGCTACCAGTAAAACTATTATGGAGCGGGGGAGGAGTTTAAATACTCTACTTGTCAGTCTGTCAGTCCCGGGGGCTTTTCTGGGTTTGAGTTTTCTGATGATCTCCTCCACCTCGTCCTCAGTGACGGGGGGGGAGGGGAGCATCAGGGTCCTCGAATGGGGGTAGGGCAGACCTACGTTCAACCTCAGCATCCACGTGGGCAAGGTGGGCTGGGTCGACTGGCTGAGTGCTGGGAGAGCACTGGGCTTCCAGGCTGTCGGCCATGCATTCAGCTTTGTCTTCGTCATCGAAGGCAATGCTTTTATCTGGGCGCATGAGGGGAGGCATAGAGGTGACTTCAGTGGCGCGCAATCTCCTCTGAAGTTGCCAGAAGGCATGGTGGTTAGGTTCCAGCTCGCTCAGAGTCTTATCCCAGCAACTTTCACGCCACTCTTTAATGCTGTTACTTACTTTGCGCTGTAAGTACCGCATAAAAGTTTTGTTATTTTGACAGGGGAAGGCTCTGTAGGCACGGACAGCCCCGTTCTTCTCAGTCAGCAGGGCCCGCACATCGTCAGGGAGTTTCCGTTGCCAGGTCTCTGTCAACGGAATCTCCTTTGAACAGTTGTTCAAGACTGATTGTACGTGCTCCGTGAATGAGTCGATCGCGGCCGTCGTGTCAGCGGCGGACTGGATGAGGTCTGGTATTTTATCCAGGTGAGGAGACGTGTTGGATTTCAGCAAGTCGCCTACTTTCCCCCAGTCAGTGATCACCTGTGTTGGAGGGGGGCGGTTAGGGTCGTAGGGACCCGATCTGGAAGTTAGTTCCAAGATCACCGGTCTGTGATCTGAGTCGAGCTCGTCCACCGTCTCCAGGGAGTGCAAACGTAAGTTAACATTCCTTAGGAGAGCGATGTCGAGCACGTCAGGTAAGTGAGTTGGCTCAAAAGGATAGTGAGTAGGACGCATAGGCCCTATGATATCTAACTGAAGCGGGGAGCATAGCTCGTACAATACTTTCCCCCGGGGGTTAGTAGTACTGCTACACCATGCGGGATGTTTTGCATTGAGATCCCCCGCCATAAGGACGGAGTCACTCATGTCAAGAAGGGCGGTAAGGTCGCTTCGTAGTGAGGCGTTTACCGATGCGTTTGTATCTGTATCGTTAGTCGGAGGGAGGTATACAGATACAATTGTGATGGGAGGGTGGCCCGTCATGCCTAGCCGACAGACGGATACCTCTAAATGGGCTAGGGGCGGCGGATCCATAGGGATACAGTGAAGGGAGTTTTTGTAATAGATTAGAGTACCACCTTTATGGCATCTAGTCCTATCGTTTCTGACGAGCCGGTAATTGGCAATCTTAGGATCCCTAAGGTGGGGTTTTAAGAAGGTTTCTTGGACCAGGAGGATATCGAGATGATGATCGCGGAGGAAGGTCGCGATCTCCTCTCTTTGATTTCTAATGCCGTTGGCATTGAAGAACCCCAGCTTGAGGGATCGGGGCTTTACTCTACTCGCGGCCGTAGTACCCATTATGGTTTACAGGCGAGTTTTTCTATATGGGCGGTAATGTCAGGGTACCTAAGGTACACCTGATTTAGTGTTCCGAGGTCGCCTCTGCACGCCTCTACTTCTCTTGCCATTTGAATGGCTCGAGGGGAAAAAAAGATGTTAAAAGTACTCGTAAGTACAACGAACGGGTTGAAACCCGGGTTTCCTAAGTTAGTGGGTTCCGGGGGAGGCTGGGTAGCCGCAACCGGGGGAGGGGAGGTGGGTGGGGCGATGGGTTTGTCCATCAGCCCTGGGATTTTGGGCTTCAATGCCGGGAAGTTCCTGGCGTGGTTGACAGCAGTCCACGGGTTTGGACGCTGTGGGCTGAGGCTCTGAGGGAGCTCAGTCGAGAGGGTGGGGCACTCCCTACCCTGGCGTGCGCTAGCGCGCTTTGCCAGCATAGGGGCCGAGGTTTTGGGGGCCTTTGGACAGCCCCGGTAGTTGGCCGGGTGGCCAGATTGTCCACACAGCACGCAGCTGGGCGGCTCTGTGCACTGGCTCCTATCCTTAGGGCGAGTGCATTCTGCAGTGCCGTGCTTACCCAGGCACTTCACGCATCGGGGAGTGCCGAAGCAGTTTCGTTGGGAGTGCCCATAGAGCTGGCAGCGGTGGCATTGGCCGACCGTGCCACTCTTGTGCGGCTTCTCGATTAAGATGCCTGACAGACTGCACACTGTCTTCAGGGAAAAGATGGGGTGGGGCCCCTCAGTGGGGTGGCAGATGGCAAGGACGTTATTGAACGCCTTGCCTCCCATGCCGTGCATGCGGTGGACCTCCATCACTGGGATCCCCTGTGACTCTAGGTCACAGTGGATCTCAGCGGTGGTGATTTCTCTGGGGATACGGCTTATTACCACACGTACTGGTTTGCTCTCGTGGAGCGTGTATGTATGGTAAGGGATGTTTCGGGTCTTCAGGAGCTTGGAGAGCTCCCTGTGGTCCTTGGCAGTGGCAAGGCCGACTTTAATGCCGTTTAGGACGGCTCGGGCATTCGTATATGCGATCCTAAGCTCGCAACACGCTTTTGACACGTTGGTCCACGCCCCCTTGTCGTGGATGAAGATAGGGGGTGGGGGAGGGGTCTTGCGCGAGGTGGCGCTGGGGGAAGTAGCAGGCAAGTTGCCCGAAGGGGTGCTGGTCAGAGGGGGGGAGAGGGGCTGGCTCAGCACTGGGCGTGCTGGCTCTGCCGGGGAGGGCTTTTTGGCCTTAGGGGCCAGAGAGGAGGCCTTTGACCTCTTCTTTCTTTTTCCCTGAACGAGTTGGAACTCGTCCGAGGCGTTTGAGTCTGAGGATCTCTCTTCCTCAGACTCTGAGTTGGATTTTTCCTCCTCAGATTCCATGTCGGCATCTGGGGAGGCTGGGCTGTCCGTGAAGGACTTGGGGAGAGTGGTTGTTTCCGGTTGCGGGGAGTTAGGCACGCCGGAGGTAGCTGGAGGGGTGGAGGACAGGAGGGAGGTAAGCTCCTGTCCGAACTTAAGTTTTAATTGTGGGAATTCCTCAACCATGCGGCTGAGGAGTTCTTTTAATATGGCCTCCATATTGGAGGAGGGAGGGATTTATAGGATGGTTAAAACCTAATCCTAATCTCCTAACTCAGCCTCGAGGAGACACGTAAACGTGTGCTCCTCGAGCAGACGGTCCCTCAAAAAGCCCGACCCAGGAGTTTCTCCTAACACTGTGCCACCGAGAAGAGAAACTCTAGACAAACTCGGTGGCTGTGTTCCCGTCTGTTTTGGCCTGAAGGGCCCTGACACCTAACCCTCCGGGCGGGATAACCCGGAGGTGAGTAAGCTCCCTGCGGGGATACGCAGGGAGGTGTGTGCCTAGGTGTGCCCTAAGCTTGTTATACCCGCTGCCAATCTTAATGTGCAGCGGGGTCCTAAGGACCTTTCGGTCGTGCCGGTGTTGTGGGGTAGACACACCCACCAACCCCGGGTGCTCACTGAAAGAAAACGGGGGTTAGATACTAGCCGCGACTAGGGTAGTCCCCAAGGCCGCTAACTAGTACCCTTCCGACTTATTACCTAGCCCTGAAGGGGCTAGGTAAGGTGCGTCGGGTCAACACCACCTGGGTTCGTTAACACCGCTGGGTATCCCCCAAGTACCACTGAAGGTGGATTTTCTGTCAAAGAAATAACTTTGAGTTGCTTTGAAAAAAGCAAACACAAAGTACCTAAGAATAGAGTGAACCGTTAGGAACGGTTCCAACGGTCGTAACGGTCGTAACCGTCACAACGAGATCGAGTCGGCTGAGTGCGGCTGAGCGGTACGTGCGTCCTCTCGCGGCGGTGTCCAACGTCGAATGTGTGATAAAAAATTGGCCAAGTGCGAGTCAGACTCGCCCATGAAGGGTTCCGTAGTAACTATACTTAATAAATGTAATTTAATATATTTATTAACAAAAAAAACTTAAAAATTTCTTAAAACTAGCTTGTTTACAATTTTTAGAACTACGCCAAATAACTTTGTTTTTCATAGTGTTTGTATGAATTACAAAGTTATATTTGCGGTTTTAGAAAATATGCTGTATCTCAAAAACTGCTGAATCGATCTCGTTCAAACCAATTTTGGTTGAAAGATTACATTTCGATCTATAGCATATATTTTCTTGAGATTTTTCACTCCATAATTATAGAAGTTAGAGGGGGGGACACACACATTTTACCACTTTAGAAGCGTATATCTTTTAAACGATTAACTTTATGAAAAAGTGGTTTTACAAACCTCAATGTCATTTTTAAAGACCTGTCTATAGATATCACACACGCATAGGTTTCATGAAAAAAAATATTTTCAGTTTCAGTTCCATGTATGGCGAGCCCCCCTTTATTTTAAATATTTTTTATTTATTTTTTTCATAAAATTGGAAAGCGGTTCACAGAATACATCTACCTAACAAGTTTCACATGTATAGTCCTAACAATTTCGGAATAAAATGGCTGTGACATACGGACGGACGGACAGACAGACAGACGGACAGACATGTCGAAACTATAAAGGTTCCGTTTTTTGCCATTCGGCTACGGAACCCTAAAAACGACGTTAAACTAAAGTTACGGTGTTCTCATAAATATTAGCGAAAATGAAATGGTAATGAATCTTATCTACTTAGAATTGCAAATGAGCTCGTTAATACAGAATTAAGTATATTGTAGTATAATAATATATAGGCCGCTTTACCGATATCGGTAACGGCGGCCTCCGACTGTCCAGACCGAATATGGTTTTATATTTCATTTTAATACGGCAAAATGTGGTGCTCGTAGCTAAATAATAACAGACGTACGGGTCGATCATCACGGTTAAGCAACACGTATCGAGGTCACTCCGTAGATGTCACCCACACACCTAATCCTCCGCGCCTCGGGAACACGTTAAGCAGTTGTCCCGCCTGTCATTTGCACATCTTTAACAGGCGTTACACACAGAAAGTCTGACTATGGTCTTACCAAGAGTTCTCGTGTTACCCAGCTACTGGATTGTGGAAGTCAGAAAGGCATTGCTCCATGTAAAGCTCAGCCGCGTCCAGTCAGACTGAAGTCGAACTCGTGACCTCTCGATCACAAGTCCGGAAACCTTAGCCATTAGGTTATTATTTTAGTACAAGCTTATAACATTACCAATAAACTGCTACTAGATCTTGTGCAACAAGGCGCAAACACGGAATGTACTTTAGGCGACCACTTAGCGCAAGAAACATCAAATCAGTAGTATGGCAACACCGAACGGTTCCGGTGTTTAATGCGCTAATCCATACGCTCGGCACATTTAGTCAACTGGCCAGGCTACGAATTTCCATCGAATATTCCTAACATTGTCCTGGGATAACAGATAAATACAGTGATTTCGATTGTATTGTTCTTGTGGCTTGTTGCGATGGGTTTCATTGTTTTGGTTCATTTGAACATTACGCAGTAAATTGTCCTACGCTTTGCAAACTTATTGACAGCAGACAAAACTATATTACCCTGTAGTGTCCCACAGCTGATCAAAGGTCTCCCTTCATTTCATCCAGTGGTCACGATTCTGCACCACATCCTTCCAATTCTTAAGGAAACTATCCAGGGCGTTCCGCCATCTCTTTCGTGGTCTGCCGCAGCCTCGTGTTGCAGTCCTGTCTTACGAGACTACAGTTTATTATATTATATTTATATATGCGGCAGACATGTTCTGCCTAGTCCCATTTAAGTTGGGCAGCCTTTTGAACCACGTTGACTATTTGCTGTCTGGAGCACGGCATGCTTTTACAAACGCGATCTGTTAGTTTAACACATAGCATACTGCGCTCTGTAGCACGTTGACAAACCTTGAGTTTCAACTTTTGGATGGTAGTCAGAGTTATGTAAAGATACTTCTATGCTAATATTATAAAGAGGTATAATACGTTTGTATGTAAGGGTAATCTCCGGAACAAATGATACAATTCTAAAATGTTTTCTTTGGTAGTAAGTTGCATTATTGGTGAGTGTCATAGGCTGTAAAATAATATATTAGATCATGTTTTTCATTTAATGCTGATTCAAATCGCCGTTTACAACATAATTATCATTAAAATAAATAGGTATCTTAGACGATATCTGAGAGATAAAATGCGGGAGTAGAGTGGCCGTAGTCCATAGGTAGATCTAGTACTCGTATTTCAAATATTATTTTTGTATAAAAAATAAATAATACAAAATAAAATGATTCTAATATTATTAATCACATAATTTTCATTGCACCCGTGCGAAGCCTGCACGGGTCACTAGTATTATCAGTAACTAGTACTCACGCGGGGCTTCGCTCCCGTGGATTCTATCACGATAAAAACATAACTCTCCTTTTTTGCAGTCGCGTAAAAAGTAGCCTATAACTTTCCTCAAGCTTCAAGCTACTTCCATACCAAATTGCATCCAAATCCACCCAGTACTTTCAAAGATTAGCGCGTTCAAGCAAGCAAACAAACAAACAAACAAACTTTTCCGCTTTATAATATTAGTATAGATTTTTATTCGTTATGTTCTCAAAAACCAATCGTCAGCAAAAGATTGAGATAAAGATTTTCATTTTAACCCCTACAAAACTACATAAAATAAAATCGTAGCTCCACTAACAGTGCTAACACAACACTTGTACAACCGTCGCTGTCCCCAAATACCCTTCTGTCTGCAGACCTCCAAATTCTCAAAGATATAGTGTTATCGTCGCAATAGAAACTATTCCGAGGCAGTAATGGTTGGGTTTTGTATGCGATCATTGTTTGCCGTCTATATATTACTAATGTAACGACCTACTGATACTACGGCTATGAATTAATGGCGTTTGGAAACTGTTTAGATCGTATTGAATATATAAATGGCAGGCGGAGTGGGGTGTGTCGGCTAGTGTAGGGGCGAGTGGGCAGCGTTTAGTGTGCTGACCGAGAATATTTTTATGAACACGCTTTGATGATAAAGTTGTATGGTCTCACGGGTTAAGGGTTTTCTGTAAAATATACTAACATTCTATAGGGATAAGAGAGCTTTTAGAAAGGATCCGACTAGCATAGTAGAAAGTGACCTAAGTCTAGTCTAGCTGCTGAATTCATGCAACTTCTAATTTTGATATATCTGACCTGACTGACTGACCTTTAACACTAAATTCTATTACCGGAAAACAATCGCGATCGGCAATGCATGGCGCATTGCCGATCGCACAAATGTTTTGGGAGTACTTTCTTTGTGCGTACATCTAACGAATGGCATTCCCTGTCAGAATCTATTTTTCATGATAGCTATAACCTTTGGTAATTAAATCTAGGTTGAATAGGTTATTTCGAGGCAAGCGTGCTCCATCTTCACCACATCATCGCTTACTATCAGGTGAGATAGTGCTCAATCGCAAGCCAATCAACTGTAACTTAAACAACGTGTAATTTAAAGGGTATATACATACCAAGTGCACGGCTTCTTTGGATGATATCAAACGATATAGCAAGGTATTTGTAATCCTATAGCCTCGTCCCCACTAGGAACTTTTGTCAAGCGACATGTGTCCCCGGAGACATTGGGCGATGTCGCCCTACATCGCCCCACGTCGCCCGATGTCTTGTCTCCGTCCACTTCAGTTCAGTCGAACCTATCATGTCTCCGGAAGAGGTAGTGTTGTACAGTGCGGCTTATATAATGATGAATGCATCAGGAACAAAAAAGAAGAGAAGATGGTGGATTAAACAGTACTTGCGAAACAAAACAAGTGTATTTAATGATTTCAGTGTTCTAGACGGCTCATTTCATAATTTTACTCGGATGTCATCAAACAAGGAACAGTTTCAACAATGTCGCGGCGATGTCGTCCGACGTCGCCTGACATCGCCCGATGTCACCGGGGACACATGTCACTCGACAAATGTTCCTAGTGGGGACGAGGCTTTAGTCTACATTTGTGGAACTTATTATAAATTTCAATACATTGATACCAGAGACCGAATATTTCAAATTATGAAGAACGAAGAGGATTATCGTTTTATTAGCAAGTGACGTGGAAAGTGATGACCCTCATAGTGCTGTGACACGTTTGTTATTATTATTGGTATTCAAGAAACATATGAAACCGATAATTTGGGGTCAATTCTGTGAGTCACTTATTTTGAGCTGAAACTGTGCATAGAGACTCTATACCAGATGTTGTCTTCAGCCCTTTTGGATAGATATGGGGTTTCCGTTACACGTTGTATATAACTGACTCAAAGAATTGATACCAAATTATTGGTTTCATATATTTCTTGAATACCAATCATAACAAACGTGTCATAGCACTACGAGGGTCAATAACTTTCCACGTCACTTGCCAATAACACGATAATTCTTTTCGTTCTTCTTAAATTGAATAATTCGGTCTCTGGTATTGTGTATTGCAATTTGTAATAAGTTCTACACACGTAGACTTAGGATTACAAAACCCTTGCCATGTCATTTGTTATCATCCTAAGAAGCCATGCACTTGGTATGTATATACCCTTTAAATTACACGTTGTATATAAAGAATACATTTCCTCAAATATAAACATTTTTGAGTTCGGCCACTTCCTTTCTAAGCGACATTTTAATACAAACACGTTGGTCTATTGTGAGGAACCCTGAGTTATTAACTAAGCAGAATGACCTCCTTTAACTGTCGAGTACCAGGGTTGAAACAAACCCACCCTACTACCTTCACCCTCGTGTCAATCATACCTCGATCAGTTACCAAGAGCGATTGTTTCCCGAGATCATTGAAGTAGTCTGCAAGCTCTCAATTACGACTTCTTGCTTGTATCATGAAAGTGGGTCAACAAACTCTTTACTTAATATCTAAGAAAGGACAGAGCCTCGTAGCTTCGTAATAGAAATAGGAGTGACCACTGGATGCCATGCCAAGTAATTAAGTGGGCTGATTTACTAGAATTGGATTAGTGAAGTGTAGTGAACGATTGTCTTCGGACCCTGTTGTTGTTCTTCTTAATGAGGGCGATTTGAGAGGTTAGATTCGGAGGGTATTTTCAAGGGTGACGGGATTTTCATAGAGTAATATCGGATTGTGCGTAGGTAAGTCTAGAGGCGTACCTACTATTAACCCGAGCTGAGTTAAAAATAGGCATTTGATGTTTTTAGTATTTCTATTCCTTTATTTTTGAGAAATTTGGTATTCTAAAAGGATTGTTACGTTTTTAACTTACTTCTCTTTTCAACAAAGGTAGATATACTCTTTATTGTACACCATACTAGAATCAAATATCTATTTCAGATAACGTTTCTATGTTTTTGGCAAAGAAGAGAATGATTCGTTTAAACATTTCTGTCACTATCCGTATTTTATTTAACATCAAGCTTAAATTTATGTATATGATTGAATAATATGTCATGCCTCTTATCATTAAATAAAAAGTACTCTGCATACATTTTTAAATGAAACACGTAAATTAAGTGTTCAGTTATAAAGCTGTACATTTCTACAAGTGACGTACCTATTCTATTAGAAGAATAATATATTATTGTTATTTCTTAAGCCTAATAACGAAAAGAGAGATATAAAAATAATATAAACAATATCATTTAAACTGTACATTTGGCTAAGAATAGGTAGACATATTTTAGTAGTAAACTTCAGAAGTTTACTTAAACGTAGGGCATGTCCTGTATCTTGGGTATTAGCGTTTTTCACTATTAATTCCCAAAGAGAAGCCCAAATTTAGCGCTTAATGTTCGTGCAATATAGTCACAAAGTATGATGAATGTTATATACCTTATATTATTACGAGATAGATCATGCTTTGCGACCTTGTATTACAGGCATACTAAGCACAGTTATGTATCAAAATAACCTCATGTTTGAAGAGGCTACGCTCATTCAATGCATGTGAGACTAAACTAGCTCAATATTTGGTAAATAAAGACACTCCTCGGCACTGAATGTATTAAGTGCATGAGCATACATACATAGACTTGAAAAGGTTACAAAGGTTGACTAGAAAATACTTTGTTGCATAAACTTTAAATGAATAGGCTGTGGATCACATTACCCTCCGCAGTCAGGTAAGAAAGGCAGAACCCAATTAAACATATGGTGAATTAGATATTATTTTTAAAAGCACAAGCTCACACGAACAGTAAATGTCAACGAGACTCCTTTGGAACAAGAAAAACAACGATCCGAGAAATGTTTGTTGTTACCGACCGATAGACAGCGCTAATGAGAAAATACAAATTTCTGGGACAAAGTTCGACTTGAAACTTTACAAAATTGTCGGGCCGAGTAAACTGTAATTACAAAGGTAGATTTAAAAGTGATATTATAAAGAAGACGAGGACCCCGCTCTGGATAAGAGTTTAAAGAGAATAAAGTTATAAGTTAGGGGTGTTGTGTTACCTGGCAACTGGGTTGTAAAGGTCAGATAATATTTTAGTTAAAAGGTGGATGAGGAGCTAGTCGCTCAATAATAACACGATACTCCTTGGCAAGACCAATGTAAGATTTTTTGGCTTTTGACAACCCGCGACGACTGCCGAAGATGTTCAATTGACAGCCGGGCCCGACGGCTCAACGTGCTTGTCAAGGCACAGAGGCACCACCAGGTCAGCATCCACAGACCGAGCTCAACAAGTGTTGCTTAACCTTGCAGGTCAACCCGTGCAGCTCTTAGAGTTCCTCCTGTTTTATACAGATATTTCGTCTTTAATAAGTAACAATGTTTTATTAACAATTTATTAAGTACTTATATGTGATTTGGGTAAATATAAAAAAATGTTTAGCTAAAAATAGAATTCTTTTTTTTTCACACTACCTTCCGAAATTAAAGTTATTTTTGACTTTGGAGTATTTTGATATGGAAGTCGGTTCTCTTTTTTTGCAAAAAAAATTTTTTTCATCCCTTCACAGTGATATGTTCACTGTGAAAGGATGAAAAAATTTTTTTTTTATCTAGTTACAAAAGCCATAATGTCAACAACTTATCACCTTATACAAAATATTGCTTTTCCCGATACATGGCCGTAATTTTTTGAGGAGTTCTCCTGGTACTTGACCATCAGCTCTACATCACCATATGCATTCATGCATGGAGAAATCGAGGGAACTCTTCAAATATTTTAGGCGCACCTATAGCGTTTTGGGTATTTTTTATAGTACCTTATGCAGTTGCTCTCGAAAAGCACCATTTGAGGAAGTGGAACTGATGATGAAGACCACAGATGGCCACCGCAACTACTCAATAATAAGTATTTCGTGGATTGCGATTAGATTACTTGAATATGGATGTTAAGCACTTTATGCGCGTCACAATGCATATGGTGAAGTAGAGCTGATGGTGAAGTACCAGGAGAACTCCTCAAAAATTAACGGCTCTGTACCGGGAAAAGCAATATTTTTTAAAAGGTGATAAGTAGTGGAAATTTTGGCTTTTGTAACTAGATAAATTACAAACCGACCCACTAAAAAGCGTGAAAAAATCTTTTTAGCAAAAAATAAAACCGACTTCCATATAAAAACACTACAAAGGCAAAAATAACTTAAATGACACCGACCACCGAAATTTAAGTTATTTTTACCTTTGTAGTGTTTTATATGGAAGTCGGTTTTATTTTTTCGCGTGGCTGATTTTTTCGCTAAATTCAATTGAAAATTTCTTGCCATGGACACGCTAAGAAAATGAATTCCAACACTGAAAATTAAGTTCCAGATTCCATCTTCATTTTCAAATGTAAATAAGGTTCAAAAGTAAACAAATTGGACAATAATATTATCTCATTCCTTCACCGTATGCGCTCAAGTCGTGTGACACAAGCCTCTCATATGATTGGCTTTGAACAACGGACCCGCATCTAGTCTGCCAGTGACACTCTGCTTTAAAGCGTAATGACTTGATAACCTGCTCTGATGCTCACACAATGTTTCATTCAGAATATGTTTGATGAAGAGTATGTAGGGCCTCCCGTATATAGCTACTATATTATGATTAACTTAGTAATACAGAAATTCACAAACAAAACATACAATCAGTGATAAATCAATAACGGCCCATCCCCTTTCATAGAAAGGACGCTAATATCTAAACAGTTAGAACGTTAGTAGCTGGTTATGTCATGATATCTTTTTGTAACTTATATTAACAGTATAAGTAATGAACAATAATTAATATCAACAGGGAGTATTCCATGACATATTAACTTAATTGGTCAGTCACTTACGTATTTTGATTTCTTTTATAAAAACGGCAAAAAAATAAATATTTATTTTTAACCGACTTCAAAAAAAGGAGGTTTACAATTCGTCTTCAACTTTTTTATTTTTTATTATTTTTTTATGTATGTTACCTCATAACTCGGAGATGGCTGGACCGATTTGGAAAATTCTTTTTTTCTTTGAAAGGGTATACTTTCTAGTTGGTCCCATTGTCATCACGTTTGGATCTGATGATGGGATCATGGAGAAATCGAGGGAACTCTTCAAATATTATATGCACACTTATAGCGTTTTGGGTATTTCTTATAGTACCTTGTGCAGTTGCTCTTGAAAAGCACCATTTGAGGAAGTGGAAATGGCCACCGAAACTACTCAATAATAAGTATTTCGTTGATTGCAATTAGATTACTTGAATATGGATGTTAAGCACTTTATGCTCGTCACAATGCATATGGTGAAGTAGAGCTGATGGTGATATACCAGGAGAACTCCTCAAAAATTAACGGCTCTGCACCGGGAAAAGCAATATTTTGTGAAAGGTGATAAGTAGTTGACATTTTGGCTTTTGTAACTAGATAAATTACAAACCGACCCACTAAAAAGCGTGACAAAAACTTTTAAGCAAAAAATAGAACCGACTTCCATATAAAAACACTACAAAGCCAAAAATAACTTTAATTTCGGAAGGCGGTGTCTTTAGTTTTGTATATATTTTCGTTTTTGACACCGCCTTCCGAAATTAAAGTTATTTTTGGCTTTGTAGTGTTTTTATATGGAAGTTGGTTCTATTTTTTGCTAAAAAGTTTTTTTAAAGAGAGCAATGTGGGTATAATTCAAATTACTAGCAATATTGTTAACCCTTCCTACTAAGCTAAATATGCTTGTATCGCTAATGGGTTCACGGCAATAGTGTAAAAGGCCGGCACCCTAGCCAGTAGACTATCACCGCTTCACCCATCCGCAGACCGACCTCGGCCAGCGTTGCTTAACCTTGAGGATCCCGCGTGGCTGTTATCAGTTAGCCACGAGCTCCTCATGTTTAATCATATTATATTTTTCAGGTATCTGATTCAGGAAAGAGCCTTATTTTCTTTTCCAATAGCTTTTAATGAATGCTACTTACCGCCTGCTATGAAGCCGAGAAACTTAATTTTCCTTTTAGGTGTCCGATCTGCAACAAGAGAGAGATCTTATTAATTAGGTGCGCACGTGAGTTGGGTTAGTTCTACCTTTTTATGTCCTTTCCAAAGATGCCGACTATTTGGATGTGTTCGGGTTCCTTTTACTTAAGTATGCACTTAATTGGGTACTACTTACGTACAAACCTGATTAAAAGGGTACGGTTGAATAATTTACCAGTTCTATGTTATCTGTGGCTATTGCTGATATAATTTCAGTCGTAAATGAAAAAAGTATATCAAAATAACGTCTCTATTGTCCGAGATTCCGGGGATGTTGTTAAAAGAAAATAAAATTGGCAGTAAGTCCGTATTGCTTCAAAATAACCAAGACCAACCTTTCTATTCAAAACTGCTAGCGTTAGATATATACAACCTTCCCAATGGGCAATGGGCCACGCTCCAGTTGATGAGTTTAAGATCCTGGATTAATGGGAGAACTACAGGCACTTCCGTAGCCGAATGGCAAAAATGTAACTCTTACAGTAATGTCTGTCTGTCCGTCTGTATGTCACAGCCACTTTATTCCAAACTATTGGGACTTCAGAGTATAAACTTGGTAAACAGTTGTATTATCTAAATCGCTGTAAAATATCTCCTAGCGTAGATACTTCGGGCACGCCGCAATTGCGGCGGTAAGACCCCTCTTTGAGGAGTGGCTAGATCGGTGTCACGGCGTCCTGACCTACCGCATGACGCAGGTCCTCACCGGACACGGAAGTTTCGGGAGGTACCTGTGTCTGATGGGAAAGGAGGAAACGCCTGGGTGTCACCACTGCGAGGGTCGCCCTGAGGACACCGTAGAGCACACGGTGCAAGACTGCCCCGCCTGGGCAGAGCACCGACGTGTCCTCACGGCGGCGATAGGCGGAGACCTCTCGCGCCCGGCATTGGTCGAGGCCATGCTGCGGGGCGAGAGGGAGTGGGAAGCGGTCGCCTCCTTCTGCGAAGCAATCATGCTATCGAAGGAGGAGGCGGGCCGCGTGAGGGAGAGGATGGCGTCCTCCCTCCAGCCCAGCCGCAGTGGTAGACGCCCACGGCGTTGGACGTTGGCCGACGATCTCCGACCACCGTAGGCGCGGGCATGCGGACAGCGAGTAAAGGGCAACTCGCTGTCCGACCACGGACCATGCCCGGGTCGACGGCGCGTTGTGTTCCACGCGCGCCTCAAAGAGCGTCAGCAACATGACGAGGCCCCCTCTGCAGAGGGCTGAAGCCTGCCGGGGTCGTGGGACTTATCCCATTACCGTGACCCCGGTACGTAAAGGGTTATTGAAGGAACACCGTGGATTTTAGTCAGTAAAAGTGTGACAGTCCCACCCACCCTGCCCGGGGTGGGAGGACTTATTTGATGATTTTACCACGTTAAAAAAAAAAAAAACGTAGATACTTATCTATTATTGTAATTTCAGTACCCACCATATTTTAGCCTCATTTTTCACTTTAGAATAGAATAAAATATTTTCTCTATTTTCTCTATGACTCGTGGAATTCGTAGCTATAGAATAACAGCCGCACGAATTGATTTTTTAAGGTTAAGCATCGCTTACTAAGGTTAGTCTGTCGATGGGTGACTATCTTCACATATCGAGAATCCTCCGTGCCTCAACATCTGCGCCAGAAAATTTGCCACCAGTCGTGTTAGGGGTATCCTGTTGTTGGGGATTACCCAGCAGTTGGGTTGTAAAAGGCAGATAGACTGTCATATCTGCTAGGACATGAAGTCGATTCCAATAGACGGGAAAAAGCTCGGCACAGGACCCTCCCAGTGAACGAAAACATCAACATACCTTAGAACTAAATAAACAAAGTGGTGATCTTATAATGCTCGCTGGGCCGGCGCGATATCAGTCAGCTGACACAGATGAGGCCTGTATCTCAGCAGAAGACTATTATTACGCTGATTATGTTACGCTGCTCACACTTTAAAGATACTTGTATAGTAGAAGGAACACTGGACTGCGTTACATGGGTCGTTGTTATGTCATCTCGCATGGGATAAAGCAGGGGTGACCCATTGTATTTGGTTTAATATAATGCTTTGTTACGTGAAAATAAATGTTACTAGCATGGTTTTAAGTTCATCTCACTAACGATTTTGAGCCATAATTACTTCATCATTTACGAGCATTAATATTTTAAATGGAGCGTCTGCGTATCTGGTCGCCAACCTGCCACTAGTTGTGTAATACGGTACCCCTTAACAAGACCAGATAAAATAACAAAATGTGTCTCAGATTTTCTGGCGTCTGACTACCTGTGACGACAGTACAAATGACACACGGGACCAACGGACTTACGTGCTTTCCGAGGCAGGAGGAGGTGGATTCTCATTATGTTAAGATGGGCACCCACCCACAGACTGAACTCACCAACGTTGCTTACCCTATCCCACCACATGCTCAGCAAAAACTCTTGCGACTCCTACAAATTTAATAATACACAAAAACAGATATTTAAAATATTACCATATACCATAGAGCTTACATACTAACTGACAAAGGCTTGCACTGACAGGACGGGTCTACTCAAATCTGTGTGGTTCTTTCTTCAAAAGGCCATTTCAGACCAATCTACATAATCCTCATAAAGTATTGTGACTATGTGAACTATGTAGGTTGTTTTATTCGAGTTAAACATGATTGTCTGGCAGGTTGAGTGCTTTTTACGGTCTACCCAAACGTCCTTATCTTCGTATTGTTCATCAAATCGTTAAGCTCCTTGTTTTAAGTTGAGTTATACGTTATCTGACAAATGCTTGCACTGTATGGACAGGCCCACTCCAATCTGTGTGCATTTTTCCTCAAAAGATCGCCTCAGATGGTAATCTATAGGACTCCCATATACATATTATTAACCAGTACCTATAGATTGTATGGACTTTAAAAGAGACGGACCCCTGAGTTTGTTTCGGTGTTTCATCTCAGGGTAGTCAGTTAGGAAACACCGGCCTCATCTAGATTAAATTTACAAAAAAAAAAATGTCGTGTAAAAGTGTTATTTAATAGGTAGCCAATTTGCAAAATAAAGATCATTTATCATTTACCTTTTTAAAATAATTGACATGTGGCGCAGTTTTTCAACCCGAAACAATTAAAACTACGAACATTATTTCAATAAAGATCGTGAAGGATTTATTTCTAAACTTATTAATTTTAACCGATCACAAATTGTCAAACGGTGTTAATTAATGTTTGTGTAATTTATAATGCCAGCATAATTATATTTATTATATAAATAATATCGCGGTTTTTAACTAAATGAAAATGGCATCGTGCGTTAGGAACTCAGGACTGGGCATTTGAGGTTATTATACCAGCTGTGGTTGTACTAAATAAAACAGTAATATATAATATATAGATAAATATGAAACATTGACATGTATGTACCTGTATAACTTCGGAACGCCAGCACCAAAGATGATTTTTTTATTATTGTCAGGACAAGTTTGTATTCAGGAAAATATCGAAAAGCGATACAGAATTTATGACAAACGCATACCAAGTAGTGGGCAGAAGCAAGTGTAAAAAAATATTGGCTTCCATTTACCATTTTTTTTTAATTTTTTCCCTTAAATTAATTAAATTAGTTCTCACGCTGTAGGTGCAGCAGAAGGGACCGTCAGCCTCCTGACTGACTAAGACCCACCCTGTTGCTTCAGTTCCCCTCACGGTCCGGGCCCGCGGGATCTCGTTACAACATTCGCACAACCTTGGCAGACACTCTCTGCTGAGCTGACCTACCAAACACATCTATGACTTTCATCAATCAGAGAGAATTTTATTTCTTATTATATTTTTTTTAGAAATTGACGTAAAAGCATCGTCTACCCGTCGCCATCATAATTGAACCAATTAAGTACAAAAAGAATTACGATAAAATTCGTCGGCGCTTTATGTAATTATATTAGATGTTAAAAATGGACGCTGTCAATGCGTGAGTACTTAGCTCCCTAAAATATCTCATCTACTTATAAAATTAATCCGAATAACCTGCCGTCCGTAGTTTTTCAGAGTTCCTTAGTGAATATTGGAAAATTAATTTAATTTATAATATTATCTATACTGATATTATAGAGGTAAAATTTGTTTATAAGTTTGTATGTAGGGGGTAATTTAAGGATTTAATAATCCAATTATAAAACAAAAATCTTTGATAGAAAGATGCATTATTAAGATGCGTGATCATAGGTTATAAACTATTTCGAAATCCACGGGGATTAATTCGTGGACAAAGTGCTATATCCTAAAATGCTAGAGTGGTTTCACCATTATGTTTCTGTTTCACCACCGTTATTTCTTATAAACTTTATTTCACCGTCAAATGAATTTGAACAGCCTAGGGTTGTGCTAGGTTAGTATTTCAATTCACAAACTAGACTCAGCGAAATAGTCCTTGAGTAATCAATCAGCAATTTTAGTGCTTTCTCGCCATTATGACAATGAAATATGCAAACAATCATCATCGTTCAAATCAAATATTACCCCCTTTCTGTGTGGACCAATTGACTTCAAATTTGGTACGAACATTTAGTTTTAGTGATTGGTAATTAGGTACTATTGTGAATCCTAAATAGCTGCCACCGCAAAGAGGAGGAATTTATATTTTCATTTAAAACCTTATTATGGGTATAAAATAAAAACATTGGCTAATAGAATATAGCACACAGAAATACAAATACTGCCTCATAGTTACAACCAACTGAAATCTATCAAACTACCTACCATTTTTGTAATGGCAGATATTTCTATTAATTTGCCGTTCCATAACAACCGCTAGCTAACACACACCATGACAACCACAAAACACCACTAAGACTTGCACGCCACACAACTAACATTACACTATTAAGACTTCTGCACCATTGAAAGTCATAATAATATATAAAATATTTCAGCAATACATCCAAATAAAAATAAAATTAACACAAAAATTTACAATTAACAAACTGAATAATAAATATCTATCACGATCTTCACACCACACCAGTATGACTTCCATACCTCTAAACAATTCAACTTTTTAAATACTTAGCTTATTTTATTTTTATCTGTTCTTTTATCACAGGTCTGGTGGTGCAAAAACCAGTATCTCACGAGACAGTTCATAATGTTTTATGTTTGACTTGTTATGCCCTTGTATTTAGTTAACGGATGTACCCCCCTAACATCGATCACGCCAGATGGTAAAAGATTGATGAGATTTACGATTGAATGAGCGAGCCTGGAAAATGCCTTTTCACTTTTGCTTTATAGACTGACAGATCATAATGTAGTAGGGTACTCAGAAGCCGCTACAGAGTTCCACACCTTAGCTGTGTGCACTATTAATATGTTTATAACTACTGTTCAAGCACAAGTAGATCAAAATGATTTCATCAAAACCATACCAAAAAGGGTAAAAAACACCTTTAAGTATTTTGCGACCTCAATTTCCAACAGATTTCTAAACGGCAACCAATTTAAAGATACAAAAACACCCCAACTGAAAATAGCTCGTCATTATATTTTCCGAAGAAAAAGTCCACTCATTCCGCAAACCACTCGAACTCATCCAGTAATTTTCAGATAAGACTCTGTTGGCAAAAAAATCAGTAACAAAGTATTGGTATAACAGATTTTAATCTTGAAATTGGGAGGACAGCTGGGTCGGACTCCGTGTGCGTACTGTCGGTGTGTATTTATATTTGTCATAGATGTGTTTTATTTTCCCTTCTCCCGGTCCGTGGATAGGTGACCGACATAACGAGATTCCCCGAGCCTCAGAAAGCTCGTTAAGCTGTCGGTTCCGGCTCGTATTTGTACATCTTTGACAGTCGTTATGAGTAGTCAGAAGCCAGACAGTATGACACCAGTCTTGCCAGGGGGGGGGGGGGAGGTATCGTGTGATCCAACTACTGGGTTGTGGCGGTCAGGTACGCAGCCGCTCCATGTAACACACTAGCACTCAGCTGCATCCAGTTAGACTGGAAGCTAACACCAACATAGTTGGGAGGAGGCTAAGCAGACGATGATTGTTGTATGTTCTGTGCGCGTGAAATATACAGAACTGTTGTTATTTTCACTTTCTATTTTTGTTTCTTCGTTTTGTTTCCTTTCTTTATTTGTTACTAGGCTTAAGGTAGGTGCAGGTCAGAAGCACGTTGGGAGCCACTGATGATTGCGTTTTAATTTTGATTGAATACCGTTCAGCTGTCTGTGAAACGTCATAACTATGGAATGAAGTTTAGTATGGAACGTTAGCGGTGGAAGTTATGGAGGACTTATGAGGAAAGGGGGAAGTAATCGCTTAAAAATGACATGGTAACCCTACTATTATGATAAATGTGTTCATGTTTATTAATCAATCACATGTAATTATATTCTGCTCCACAGAAAATGGCCCATCGTCTATCTTGTTTCGCATGTCCTGTCACCTGCATACTTGAAGATCTTATGTTTGCATCAGAGAGCGGAGCTGATTTTTGGGCTAAACATATTCGAAATATTTGCCATCGACACAATAAGAACGATCATACTTAATGAATGGGGTGAATAAGCATAAGAGTTCAACACGATTGTTCTAGTATGTTTCCTGAGGAAAACATATCTTTTTCCACGAGTGAAACCACGTCAGCAAGTTTAAAATAAGCTTAATATTTATTTAATCTATTAGACGTACTTGTATTGTGCGTCCAACTGAGTGGAATTGGTTGCGGGAATCTGTTTTCTGATAATGCTATGCTATAACCTAGGTATCTTTAACTCATGAGTGAATAAATTACTTTTAGGTAAGCGTGCTTCTTTTTAAAACTCATCAACACTTATCATCAGGTAAGGTGGTGCTCAAACGCGAGTCTAGCATTACGAAAAAAAAAAAACCACTAAATTAAAACAAGATTACAAAATAAAAAATTACATTGAATTTATTAAACTGTGTGGTTTCAAATTAGCTAGACCTAATGGACTATTGGTCTGATGTGGTTGCACATACGCAACATAGCAATCAAGATTATCCTGAATAAACAATTTTAGGCGTTCACGCTCTCGAACTATAAACAATAAATTGCACAATAGTATAGGAATAGTATGAAATATTTCAAATGTAGTCAGAAGCAAGAAAATCAGAGACCAGTTTTAGCTAAGGGGTCTCGTGTTACAACTGCTCTGCCTGGAGGTCAGGGAGGCAGGCGCTCTATGTAACACACTAGCACTCAGCTGCGTCCAGTTACAAGCCAAGAGAGAGCCAACGCCAACATATTATATTATACAACGTGTAACGGAAACCCCATATCTATCCAAAAGGACTGAAGACAACATCTGGTATGAAGTCACTATGCAAAGTTTCAGCTCAAAATAAGTGACTCACAGAATTGACCCCAAATTATTGGTTTCATATGTTTCTTGTCATACCAGTAATGACAAACGTGTCACAGCACTATGAGGGTCATCACTTTCCACGTCACTTGCCAATAAAACGACAATTCTTTTAGTTCTTCTTAATTTGAAAAATTCGGCCTCTGGTATCAATGTATTGAAATTTGTAATATGCTCCACACATGTAGACATAGGATTAGAAAACCCTTGCCATATCGTTTGTTATCATCCAAAGAAGCTGTGCACTCGGTATGTATATACCCTTTAAATTACACATTGTATATGTACTAGGGAAAAGACTCAGCACTTCAGCAGATAAAATACTGTATTTTAGGGTTCCGTAGCCGAATGGCAAAAAACGGAACCCTTATAGTTTCGTCATGTTTGTCCGTATGTTTGTCTGTCTGGCTCTCTGTCTGTCCGTCTGTCCGTCCGTATGTCACAGCTATTTTATTCCGAAACTATTAAGACTATACATATGAAACTTGGTAGGTAGATGTTTTCTGTAAACCGCTTTCCGATTTTAAGAAAAAAATAAAAAATATTTAAAATAAAGGGAGCCCCTCTTTATTGTCCCATAAATGGAACTAAAACTGAAGAACTTTTTCATAAAGTTAATCGTTTAAAACATTTAAAATATATACGCTTCCAAAGTAGTAAAATGTGTGCCCCCCCTCTAACCCTCTAACTTCTATAATAATCGAGTGAAAAATCTAAAAAAATGTATATCTGTAGATCTTAAAATTAGTTTGAACGAGATCGGGTCAGCAGTTTTTGAGATACATAATATTTTCTTAAACCGAAAATATAACTTTGTCATTCATACAAACACTATGATAAACAAAGTTATTTGGCGTAGTTGTAAAAAATGTAAATAAGCTAGTTTTAAGAAATTTGTTAGGTTTTCTTTTGTCAAAAAAATATAAATATATCATATTATAATAGTTACTGCGGAACCCTTCATGGGCGAGTCTGACTCTGACTTGGCCTATTTTTTTAACACGCTTTTATGTAAACAACTATGTAATGGAATCTAAGCACGCCGCAATTGCGGCGGTAAGACCCCTCTTTGAGGAGTGGCTAGATCGGCGTCACGGCGTCGCACTTGCGGCGGTAAGACCCCTCTTTGAGGAGTGGCTAGATCGGCGTCACGGCGTCCTGACCTACCGCATGACGCAGGTCCTCACCGGACACGGAAGTTTCGGGAGGTACCTGTGTCTGATGGGAAAGGAGGAAACGCCTGGGTGTCACCACTGCGAGGGTCGCCCTGAGGACACCGTAGAGCACACGGTGCAAGACTACCCCGCCTGGGCAGAGCACCGACGTGTCCTCACGGCGACGATAGGCGGAGACCTCTCGCGCCCGGCATTGGTCGAGGCCATGCTGCGGGGCGAGAGGGAGTGGGAAGCGGTCGCCTCCTTCTGCGAAGCAGTCATGCTTCCGAAGGAGGAGGCGGGCCGCTTGAGGGAGAGGATGGCGTCCTCCCTCCAGCCCAGCCGCAGTGGTAGACGCCCACGGCGTCGGACGTTGGACGACGATCTCCGGCCACCGTAGGCGCGGGCATGCGGACAGCGAGTAAAGGGCAACTCGCTGTCCGACCATGGACCATGCCCGGGTCGACGGCGCGTCGTGTTCCACGCGCGCCTCAAAGAGCGTCAGCAACATGACGAGGCCCCCTCTGCAGAGGGCCGAAGCCTGCCGGGGTCGTGGGACTCATCCCGTTACCGTGGCCCCGGTACGTAAAGGGTTATTGAAGGAACACCGTGGATTTTAGTCAGTAAAAGTCTGACAGTCCCTCCCACCCTGCCCGGAGTGGGAGGACTTATTTGATAATTTTACCACGTTAAAAAAAAAAAAAAAAAAAGGTAACTAATTTAACCATCTTCCAAGACTCGTAGCGTAATGAAAATTGGCAGCTGTGTGTAGTTCTGATGACAATACAATAATATGGTACTGTCGAACTGATCTGATGATGGAGCCGGAAGATATGAACTGGAACTTCATGATGGAAAATTGTATCATAGCTGTTTTGGATTTCTTAGAAAAGTCTTGTAATGAACATTGACCACGATTAGGTTTCAAGGTCTGATGATGAATTACCTTTTCTCCATTTGACAAGGAAGCTTTGAAGGGCTGCGACCAGAGATGTATGCCGGTAGTGTGCCTGTCGGAGCCACCGCGCCACGAAAGGGGTTTTCGGGAGGTACCTGTGTCTGATGGGAAAGGAGGAAACGCCTGGGTGTCACCACTGCGAGGGTCGCCCTGAGGACACCGTAGAGCACACGGTGCAAGACTGCCCCGCCTGGGCAGAGCACCGACGTGTCCTCACGGCGACGATAGGCGGAGACCTCTCGCGCCCGGCATTGGTCGAGGCCATGCTGCGGGGCGAGAGGGAGTGGGAAGCGGTCGCCTCCTTCTGCGAAGCAGTCATGCTTCCGAAGGAGGAGGCGGGCCGCTTGAGGGAGAGGATGGCGTCCTCCCTCCAGCCCAGCCGCAGTGGTAGACGCCCACGGCGTCGGACGTCGGACGACGATCTCCGGCCACCGTAGGCGCGGGCATGCGGACAGCGAGTAAAGGGCAACTCGCTGTCCGACCATGGACCATGCCTGGGTCGACGGCGCGTCGTGTTCCACGCGCGCCTCAAAGAGCGTCAGCAACATGACGAGGCCCCCTCTGCAGAGGGCCGAAGCCTGCTGGGGTCGTGGGACTCATCCCGTTACCGTGGCCCCGGTACGTAAAGGGTTATTGAAGGAACACCGTGGATTTTAGTCAGTAAAAGTCTGACAGTCCCTCCCACCCTGCCCGGAGTGGGAGGACTTATTTGATAATTTTACCACGTTAAAAAAAAAAAAAAAAAGGTAACTAATTTAACCATCTTCCAAGACTCGTAGCGTAATGAAAATTGGCAGCTGTGTGTAGTTCTGATGACAATACAATAATATGGTACTGTCGAACTGATCTGATGATGGAGCCGGAAGATATGAACTGGAACTTCATGATGGAAAATTGTATCATAGCTGTTTTGGATTTCTTAGAAAAGTCTTGTAATGAACATTGACCACGATTAGGTTTCAAGGTCTGATGATGAATTACCTTTTCTCCATTTGACAAGGAAGCTTTGAAGGGCTGCGACCAGAGATGTATGCCGGTAGTGTGCCTGTCGGAGCCACCGCGCCACGAAAACCCCTTCAGGGTCTCGTTCTCTTTGCCCAGCCACTCACCACCGCCTTCCCCATTGTTGTACTGGAATCATGAAAAACATCAAAGTTTAGTTGTTTTTCTTTTTTATTAAGAATAGGCTCGCATTTGACCACCATCTCACCTGATGGTAAGTGATGATGTGGTCGAAGATGGAGCACACTTACCAAAAAGTAACCTATTCAATCTTGAGTTAAAGACCCCTAGGTTTATAGCAATGCAGTCAGTGTTTCGTAAAGACAAATAGATCCCATAATGAACAATATTTGTCAAAAAACTAAGTCTCACAACTCAATTCTTCTACCGTAAAAAGTTGTGAGATCCATGTAATACCAAGTCGGTTATTAATTTATTCAGTCCCTACGTAAGGGACCTTCTGTCTTAAGTTGTTACGTAATTATCTAACCTAACAACATATTATAGTGATCATATCAACATTAAGAATCTTTAACGTTTTAAATAAATAGATTGACTCGGCCTAAAATTCAGGCTTCTAGTTTTATCCACAACGAAGTTATAGGGGGTCGACAATGGCCTGAACTGCTTCGAGAAAAGGATGGTCTGGCCGTGCCGCTTTTTTGCTCGACTTGGCGGGGGCACGGTAGTGGTGAACAAGTTGCAAGAATGAAAAAGGAATCATGATCATCTACTTTAACCTTTTCCCAACTATGTTACAGTCAGCTTCCAGTCTTACCGAGTAATTAATGTTTTACATGTAGCGACTGGTTATCTGACCTCCACAGTATCTGGGTAACACGATACGCCTTGGTAAGACCAGTGTCAGATTTTCTGACCCAATGTAAAAAAAAATATTTAAAAAATCGTTATTAAATTATTAAATATTCGGTTTTCATTTGCTTCTTCATTATATACACACATCAAAAGTGTCTAGGGATTAAGCATTTTTATGCGGATTTCTTGAGATTGAGATGTGGCTTTGTAATAAATTTATGATTTTATAAATTTATATGGATCCTTTTTGGTGCATTTCATAATTGGACGTAGTTATGCAAACTAGAACCAACCCACAAAAAGTAGTTTTCGAGATTATTAGGTTTTTGTTAAAAAGGTGTGTAGAAACAAATGTGTAAGTTATTTGTGATAAATAACTTTACAACATTACATACTTTATTAACGAAGACATAGGAAAACGAAATAATTATATTTTTTTTATGGTTTAGTATTTGTTTATGATCAAAAACCTGATGGTTCCTTATTGCAAAACTACTGTTTTGTGGGTTGGTTCTTTGTAGCAAAACGTTTAAGGTTTACAAATAGATAGAAAATTAAATAACTTTCAGATACTTATATTTTAATAACATTTTTATTTTGACTTGAACAACATCTTAAAGAATATTACTAAATGAAGGATACAAACATAAAAAATAGCGGGAGATTCAACTGTTGAAGTGATGAACAAGTGTGGGCTTACTTATACAAGCAAATTATTGTTCATCACATAGAAGAAGTAGAAGATGGTAATTAGGTAATACCTAATCACCATCTTCAACTTCTACTTCAAAATCAATTGCACCAGAAAACCCGTCTATGTCATCTTCAACGGTTGAATCTCCCGTTAATTTTTTATAGAATTCTTGGGCATCGCTCGGTATGAGATGCATCAAACTTTTTAAATCATTCAGCTTTGGTTCGGGAATGGGTTTTCCGTTAGGCCAAAGCGGGTTCATCAGTTCTTTAGTTAATGGGGTTTTATTTCCCCGTAAATTTTTCTTTAAATTAATTTCTACATGTTCATCATCTAGGTTTGGTCGCATAAAGATCGAAAACTCATTATCTTTTTTCATCATTATCTCTTTTGTCAGCAGCCATGACACTTTCGATCCATCAGTAGCTTTCTTTCTGTTGATTATTTTTTTTTTCTAGGTTAGCACTGGACAAAAAATCTTCTGCTTTCATTCTGTGAACTTGCAGTGGTTTGTCTTTTTTGCATGTCTGCATTATCCGCATATAGTCCTCTGGCGTGTATAATCTTTGCTGTAATTTTAGAGCACATTCGATTCGGCCAAAATCAGTATCATTTGGCAGAAAACTGTGACCGGATTCCAAAAAGCGTAGCCTGTTTGTTTCAAGTGTTGGATGATCGTGTAATAAAGATTTCAGCATCAATGTTAGTTTAATATTTCGGTTTTGACCACCGCGAGAATCACTCCAAAGTATTAAGTTCTTCACGCCGTCATTACCAAGTTTTTCCGTTACATGCTTAATAAGACAGGAACCTACTTCCTGGGATCCCCTACCCGCTTCACCTTCCACCCAAATGTTGCAATGGGCCTGGTCGTCACTTCCTGAGTGGATTCCTAAATTGTAAACCCATAGCTGTCTTTTATAAAATACGACATTAGTTGGTATACGCGGAAGGGGTAGGGTTTTTTGCAGGTCGAATGTGATTGTTTCAGTGTATTGATCTTCTTTAGCTAATTGCATATCATTTTTCAATTTTCAATGTGTTGAAGTGAGGAAGTGTTGCTATTTCCAAAAAATTTAAATCTCGGTAGTTTTGGTAGGTAACGGTAGAATAGTTTCTCAATAAACAAAGGCAAAACACGATTGTAGATACGTAAATAACCATTATTCTGTATTACTGACACAGGTAGATTTTACTTTTTTTTTATTCATAACAAACATTCTACTTTGTCAAACGCAAAACAAACCCAAGCTTCTTAGTTAATTTTTTACTTCTGATTTTACAAAATATAATTACTAAATGGAACTAAGCATCTTCGTTATTTTTCAAACTAATTTATTTAATACGCCAAAAAGAACCAAACCACATGGTTCTCTTCAAAGAAAAGGAAAACACAAATATAATTTGTCTTTTCATTGTCTAGTGAGAACCATGTAGCTTGGTTCTATTTTGCGTAATAAAAATGGTAAAGATCTACAAGTACCATGCCACATGAGTCCGTTTAGCTTTTAAAAAGTGACTCTAACTCGGGTTGGTACCTTAGGCGGCTGTTCATATTATGACCATTACTTGGCATATTGGCTACGATCTTTTCTGAGGAGATACAAAACATCGTTGGATGTCTAACTAATATGTTATTCAATTTTCACTCGATGTGTGGGTTGGTTCTAGTTTGCATAACTACGTCCAATTTGAAACAGGAACTGTTAATCAAATTCGAGTAAAAGATGAAAATCAGCTGTCAATATTTTCCCTATAAAAACATACAACGCATTGAAGACATTATTAGTGCTACTGTTTCCCTACTACTGATTAAAACCAACGTTATTATGGAGCGGCGACGTCATTTAAGCAGGGAAGAAATGCTCAGAGCCGTGGGAATGATAGAAGCTGGTTCCCGGCAACGTACTGTGGCTTTAGCTCTGAATACAAGTCAGAGTGTTATCAGTCGAATTTGGACACGTTACCGAAGCACTGGTACCGTGGCTGAGCGCCATGGAGGACGGTATCGCTGCACCACACGGAGACAAGACCGATACATTCAAATCTTAACTCGAAGAGCTCCAACAATAACCGCCATGATGTTAGCCGTGAGGCTTCATCACTCTTCAGGGAACTTAATTAGCGACCAAACAGTCAGAAACCGCTTGCATGAAGTGAACCTTCATTCCCGAAGACCGCTACGGGTACCACCTATAGCAATGCACAATCGTAGGATTCGATATCAATGGGCTCTTGAACACAGAAATTGGGCAGAAGAACAATGGCGTTTCGTGTGCTTTTCTGATGAGTCTCGTTTTGGTATGAGACCGGATACAAGACGTATACTGGCATTCCATGATGGAATATCGTATCATAGTCGTGTTTGCACTTGTGCACGTAATGGACTTTGAACATGATCAGGTTTCAAGGTTATAACAAACCTAAAGAAAATCCGTTATCGGTTTTCTTAACTTTTTTGAATTAACGCGTAATCCATAGCTTATTTTTTTTATAGATGTCACTTTCAAATCCTCTGGGGGATCTACCGTTTAATTCTTCTCTACTCGTAGAAATAATATGGCAAAAACTACAAAAAAGAAACAGCAACACAAAGAAAACGGAGACTACAAAAAAAGGAAAAGCGCGAACAATTTTTTTTTTGTTTTTACGTGCATTTATAAAAACGTGTTTTTTTAGTGATTTTTAAACTATATATTTTAACGTTGCGATCGCTGTGGGAGTTTCTATTGAGTAAACTTACAACAGGGCATTCTGAGAGTTCAACTTGGTTTTAAAAGCAACAATGGACCCAAATATAACCTTCGTGCATAGCAGTCAAGATTTTATTTCATACGAATTATTCTACCAGACGTTGTTCTGTACAAAACATATTATACAACTGAAACGCCGCGTACTGGGATACGATTCCAGTAGATAAACATCATCAATGAAAATGTTCTAGCTGTTTAGGAGGACAGACCTCGGCAAGATTTGGTTTGTTAACTTGCAAGAGGCTGTTATTGTATTTTAGAAGTATATTAAATATACTTCTAAAATACAATAACAGCCTCACGTCTGTTATATATATTAGTCATGAGTACAGCGTATAGTTAAACTACATACATATATTGCTCAAAGGAGGCACACGGAAGTTATTTCACTTTATATATTATGTCCATTTGTGATGTTTAAAGAGCCTGCGGATTTCCTCATGTGACAAGTTTTTGACAATAATAAATGTAGCCTCTCACTCAGGAACAATTAAACTTATTGGTGAAACAATTTTCAAAATTGGTTAAGTAGATCCAGATATTACTCACAAACCTACAAACTTTTCTGATATTAGTATAGATACAAGCTTCCTATATAAGCGCAGGCTGGTATCCAGACACTATTATGAACAGCAATTTATACCTGAAGCCGGTCGCAAACGCATGCATAACACGGTTCACTTTCATCCTATCTCTTGTAAACCTCTCACATGTACTCGTACAAACCCGTTCAATGTGCGAAAACTTGCATGAGTTCGTTGCTTATTATTTATTTTTAACAACTCATCGATTGCTCTTTTGCCTTTCCCTGATTCGATTGTTTGGTAATGGGGATTAAATTTCGAACATTTTTGTAATTTTTCTTGTTAATAGTGCCAATTCTGAGAGCCCTGACACCACAAGTTTAATCTTAGCTTGAATATCAGTGGTCTATAGCTCAGTGTAAACCTACAATTTATAAGATGATATGTTTTATTGTTAGTGAGTAGTGACTGTAATTTACGTAAGCTCTTAAACTACAAATAAATATGATATTATTATTTTTATGCAGCCACAAGCTTCTCCATCATTCATTCATGTTGTATGAGTTTTACTCGTATTTTTACGTGTAACATTATGTTTCTTCCAAATTGTTGCTTTCAATTTGTTTATAAGACATGTTTCCCTATCTATATACATGTATACAATACGATCGTTAGGAACACTTATGACACAAAGCCAACATTGTTAGTAGAACTCGTTACGAGAGCGGTACTGGTGCCTCAAAGCTGAGATGTAGTGTACAAATTTTAAAAGATATTTATATTTTAAAAGCTAGCCCAATAGAGTTCACTGAGAAAAAGTAAGTTACTAAGAAAAGTGGCTGTGGTCAGGTCTCAGGGATTAACAAACCTCGATGATATTTATTATGCAGTCTAGGGTTCCGTAGTTTATTACAACGCTAAGTGCGAATCAAATAAGCTGACCGAGAGATCCGTATCATGCTCTAATAAAAACAAACTACTCTGTCTTACACAAATAAAAACTTAATCTAAATATTTTCCAATGGAATTTGAGGTTAAATCTGGAAGTCTCGCATTTAAAGGGCCTCGAAGTCCCTTCGAATGAAACGGCCGAGTATTTACCCATGCCTAGCTACGCCACTGGGGCTATCACAATCAAATCCACTGCTTGTGAATATGTTACTGGCTGGCAACGTGTTTACATCGCCACTAAATCAATGAATTGGTTAAAATGTACAGAAACTCTTGCGCGGCTTTCACGTGATTTAATTTAATTGCCATTGTTTTCACACTCTCTCCCACTTTGAGGTAAATTACTTGGAAACGAATTTACCGCCATAGTAATAAATTCAGGACGATAGCTTTACGAGACTATTTGAAACAGTGATGGTAGCTACTCGATATAATTGTTCACGGTTTTGTCACGCTGGAGAAAGAATTTGGTGTAATTTGAGCCTTATTACGACACACAGTCACACGTCATTTTATAAAGCTCATTTTTATGTGAATGTGAGAACACTTTTGTGTGGACCTACTACCTCAATTTGTCTACATATACTGTCCTCTCATACCTATAAAAACTGTTTTATGGAAATATTAATAAAATCTGTTTTGAAAAGAGCAACCATGGAGTTTCATGCTGGTGCATCTCCGTGAGAAACGATCAATTAGAATCACGCACTAGCTTCAGCTTTATAAGTATAAAATTCTATGTGAAATAACATGCATTTTATTAAATTTGGCACATACATTTATAGACTGAAATTCGGATGATATTATCTAAGTGCTTGCAATGCATTGACTATGAGTATTTAAAGTTTGCTGTAACCAGTTTTCTCAAATTCAATCACAAAAGAAAAACATACAATATATTAGATTAGCACATCATCTTGTATCTGAATGCCAAGGGTAGGTAGCCTAGGTCTGAACCTAGGCTACCTACCCTTGGCTTCAAAGAGGTTAAATAGATACGATTATACACTTCGAAATTAATGAATAATTAATACAAGTTATGTTCGGTACTCGGTGCGAAGACTCGGCAGGAGTGCGACACAACAGAGCCGCAGCCCAGACAAGAGACGCGACTATCGATCGCTTCACAAGGACAATCGGATTTCACTCGCGTTAATTTGAGGAAAAACCTATTAACACATATATCACTAGCCGTACTCCGCGCGTTCATTATTATATTTGTTACTTAAGATGATTACTTTATTACATTACTTTAAGAAGCTGTGTTACCCTCCTCATGATCGCGCCTGCACATCATAAATGCGCATGTGTGCTACTTGAACATTAATTTGTTGCGGAGACATTAATTGAAATCAAATGATGTCAAAGGCAATTTTGTTCAAGATGAAATACTTATGATGAATAATATATTAATTTGGATAAGAATCGCGGTGCATGTAAATACAAAAAATAAACAAACTTAGCCTATAAAGTTCGCACAGCTGGGCCACAGGCTTTCTCTAGAGAGGGAATGAGCCGCACTCTACCACGTGTGGCTCCAATACAAGTTGGTGGACGTCACATGTCTCCGGTTTCTGGTCCTAAGACATGCCGGTTTCCTCACGATGATTTCCTTCACCGTTTTAAGAGTAGTGGTGATGATGAAAATTACACAAAGTGCCTGCCTGGGTTCGAACCCAAGATTTAGAACTCGCCAGTCACGGCTGCAGCCACTGGGTAGCCAGTGCTCTGTAAGTTAGTAATCGTAGTTAAATGGTGATCTATTCTATAAAAATAAATCGCTGAATGTGTTGTTACTCAAGAACTGAACCAATTCGGCTATTTTGTATTTCATAGAAAGAAAAAAAAGTGGCCAAGTGCGAGTCGGTTTAGCCTGTGAAGGTTTCCGTAGGAGCAAGCATAGATTAAAAAAAAACTTTTTGCCTGAAATAAATGGATCGATTGATTGAATACTGAGTTGTGGAGGTAAGACTTTGGCAGAAGCGCTCCATGTAAAACCGGTCAAAGTGGAAGCTGACCCCATCTAGCTGGAAAAGGCTTAGCAGATCATGATGAACTGCCTGTCTGACTTCCGCCACAGGATATTATTGGACTAACACGAAACCACCTTGGCGAGACTTGTGATAGATTTTTAAGCTTCTAAATACCCGTTAGGATTGATAAAGATTTTTATGTGATATGTTCGAACAACCACAAAGCGTTTTTGTGTTCCTTGGCCATCAAAGAAACTCATTTAAAAAACATAAAGTAATAAAATATAATAACCTCAACGACCCCAAGCCACGGCAGAAGTCAGAAATCAGAACAGCACGTGTAATCAGGCTGCTGCCGCCGCGCCGCCGCGACGCGCCGCACAGCCTAAAAATTCAATAAACGACTCCACGCAATTCCCTATTCCGGTCACGTAGCACAGACTAAAAAAAAATAGTTTTTCTCATGTTCCACAGGCAAAATTATTGAATATTATTTGTGAAATAATAAAATGGTTTTGACGCAGATTTTTTTGTTTTTTTGTTTACAAAAATATAACATAATTTTTGATGAATGAAATGGAGATGACTAAACGGCTGCCTCCAGCATGAATAGGAATTTCACACTAACCCGTAATTTTGAAATATTCATTCGTAAATTATTTAGTGTTTAATAATTTCTTATAACTTTCGTAAACTAATAAACATAAAAAAGTTTCATAATTGATTTTATGCTTTGTTTTGGTTTGACATGACAAGATCAAGTAGGTACTGCAAGCTAGGGTTGAGACGTAATATCGCATTTCCAGAATGTCAAATCGAAATAATTGAAGTAACATCGTGTGTTACTAACACTTCGAACGCACAATCTTACTACATATTTTGTGTCTGTCAAGGTCAACAACAACATTTTTTTTTCTTTCAACTTTTTCAAGCATTTTATCGATTTTGTTTTCTTACACTTGGAATCTGATCCCTCTATGAAAAAAAAACAAATGTCAGACGTCGTTTGAACGCTCTGCCGTTTATTCTTTCGTTGTGCTTTTTGGATTTGGATTTTTCTAGTGTTGCCCAAACGAGAGTCTCTCAAGAGTCTTGCAATTAGCGATTATCCTATTGCTATTTATTAAACGGTAGTTGAGATCTCAGAACAATGTAACAGACTCTGTTACATTGTTCTGAGATCATTGTTGTGTTCTGTCTCTCTCTCGGCAACACTAGATTTTTCCTAGTTTAGGCAGAATTGTTTACCTACCTACCTCAATAGAGAAATTATAAATATTTGGCTCAGTTAATCTTTAAGATCTTTTTCAATACGTTCATCATTTCAACCATAATGTTATTCACATTGTTTGTGAATACTGTCTTTATTTTAACTCATTTGGATAAGTAGTTTAGGTTTTACAACAGAAAACTTATATTATTATGATTTTTGTGGAGATTATCTATCGTAAGTCCGTTGTATTAAGTTTTTTTTGGTACAATTACCACTTTGTAGATATTTAACTCAAGTACCTTAGTGCAAAATCCCCAATGAAAATCACAATTATCGATTAAAATCGTCGCAGAAATATTAAAACGCCTAGATAAAAGTTTATAGCAATGTCATTGTTTGAAGTTTTTGTACCTTTGTCGTAGGAGTTACGTGATTTTATTTTCAGGATTGTGCAGATATGAAAAGTTCCTGAACATTTTTAATTACAAAATACTAATTTTCAGCTATTCAGTAGTATATATTGCTAGGAACCATCTTTATTGATTGCTGGGGCAGTCGTCCATACTTCAATTTAGCCAAAAAAATCTGCGTCAAAACCGTTTTATTCTTTCACAAATAATATTCAATAATTTTGCCTGTGGAACATGAGAAAAAACTATTTTTTTTAGTCTGTGCTACGTGACCGGAATAGGTAATTGCGTGGAGTCGTTTATTGAATTTTTTAAACTGCAAAACTGTTAATCTGTTTTATTTTGTTAACTGTTTTAACTGTGTTATTTAAACTTTTTAATTAAACTTTGTGACAGGTAAAGAAGTGAACCTATCTTACATTATGCAAAGGTAATGAAACCCACATCACTGCACATTTCTTCACCTGCCTAGTATGAATAAGCAATAATAGGCGTCAATAACCGCAATTATTAAACCGAGGAGTCATTTAACCACTCTTATCAAACAATGGTACGTGAGTGGCACCTCTTAAATGGATGGCCAGCAACTCTGCAGTTGGGAATTTTTAGTTATATTGCATGAGCTATTCTAGTCATAGTGTACGAGTAGTAATCTAAAGGCTGATTCTTGTAAAACTAAAGCATTCAAATTCAGCCGCAGTAAATCCCTATTTAAAATTATAAGAGCAAAAGTAATTCAATATGTCTGTCTATCTCACGTTTAAGACACTAAACCTTGAAGAAGGACACTAACCCTAACCTTATTCTTTTAAGTGTTCGTTGTGTTGTGTTCTGTTTAAAGTGTGCGAGTGAAGCCGCCGTAGAAGCTAGTAAAAAATAATTGTAAAAACTACTCTTTAAATATAACTGTTTAAACAATATGGCGTGTAAAAGTGTTATTTAATAACCACTTTACAAAAATAAATACATTTTTATCATCGCTTCGAAGAAAATAAAAAAAACCGTGACAAAAATCTATGTTAGATCTAGATTTATATTATCACTCCATTTATTTTGATCACGCATCACTTCACTTCACTTCAGAAGATCACCCTTTTAATTTTACAGAACAATTGTAAAACTACTTTCATGACCACGTCCATGGCGGCTGTATTAAAGATTGCAGTAATTCATAGTCAGTGCGCAGATCTCTTTGTGACCTTTCTATTGGCAGTAGACGCCATGGAAGCTGAATGCTTAGCGATGATGTGGGTGAAGACGACGCACGTTTACCTAGAAGCAACCTATTCACTCTCGATTTAAAGACTTGCAGGTTATAGCTATTAGGAAACACAGACTCCGGTAGTAAATTCCACCCCTTAGCTGTGAGTGCTATGAAAATATTCCCAGAACCGAGAATTGAAAAAGATGAAAGAGTAACGTGCAATTTTAAATATTTCATGTCGATTTCGAACCCAGTCGGGTGCATTACTTTGGGTTATCATCACCATCGCTGGGAACTGGCATGCCCTACGACCATAAATTCGACGACATGTGACATCAATCAACACGCGCTGGTCTCGGGCGATGGATAACGGCTCATTCCCTCTAATAGAGAGGCGGCCTGTGTCCCAGCACTGGGAATGTGATAGGCTTTGATATTTTTAATTTAGGTGGCGCGGAGGCCAATTTTTTTATATTAGTGGACTGTATTTGCGGTGCGGAACAAAACGATTGACAAACGCTTGGTGATAGGTACACGAGTTACGAGGGTGTTGGACAGTAGAATATAACTCGAAAATTAAGAAGGGAAGCACAAACCTTTTACGGGAGCTACGTGACCTCGTCGTCACTGGCGCAGAGGTCGTTGAGCTTCAATTTTCTGTCCTCACAAAAATCACACACTAAACACAAACACAAATTGTTGTTACTTAGTCTGTGAAAATACGGTGGATCCAAAATTGTCAATTGTTCTTGTTCATAGCAAGCTGACGTCATGTGCGCGCGGTCCGATTTGAGATGGAAGTAAGTTCACGACAAACAAAACATGGCGCGGAAAATCTACTTATCGCCCTCGCGAGGTCTGTGCGGGAAAGGGAAGGGTCTAGGAAGCGGATATCAATCGAATTCTGAATGTTGGCGCAACCAAGTTTAGTCGTCGCTTTTATATAATTATGTTACCGTAAGTATTTAATATTTATCGTAGTAGCTAAATAATAACAACCGCACGGGTCGATCTTCAAGAGTAGGTAACGCTTGCCGAGGTCATTCCGTGGATCGACCGATCGAACCATCTTAACATATCAAAATTCCTCTCAGTCGCGGAAAGCACGGTAAGCGGTTAATCTCGACTGTCGTTTGTACATATTTTATAGTCATTGCGGGTAGTTAGAAGCCAGGAGATCTGCCAAGGGATACTGTGTTACCCAGCTACTGGGTTGTAGAATTTAGATAGTAAGTCACTTCGTTTTTTTTTTATTACCAACTAGTACTCACGCGGGGCTTCGCTCCCATGGATTCTATCACGGTAAAAACATAACTCTCCTTTTTTGCAGTCGCGTAAAAAGTAGTCTATAACCTTCCTCAAGCTACTTCCATACCAAATTGCATCTAAATCCACCCAGTACTTTCGAAGATTAGCGCGTTCAAGCAAACAAACAAACAAACAAACTTTTCCGCTTTATAATATTAGTATAGATGAGCCCGCTCTTGACTCAGATCACACCTGATGATAAGTGTAAGATGAGGTCTACGATCGAACGAGGGAGCTCAGAAGATGCCTGTTCACTCTTGCTTTAAAGGCTGACGGGTCATATGTGGCAGGGAACACAGAAGCCGGCAGAGTTCCACACCTTGGCTGTGCGTACAATAAATGTAGATGAGAAGCGCTTTTTTTGTCGTTTGTTAAGACTGGAAGTCACCAACATGTTTGGGAAAGGGATAAGCAGACAATGATGATCCAATGTAGTCTTAAAATAGATTTTAAATCTAAAATAAAGATTTTCCTAAGAGCAGTATTTTCAAGTCTAGCGATTTTATCCCACTGAGAGTACAGTTTCACTACCATTCAGGATTACAGTCGCAGATATTACGTTCACTCGAACTTTCAACATACATACACATCCAACCTTTTTGAAGTCGGAAATACGTGTTTAGTTTAGAGAAAAGTGCTTTTCTTCGGTAGGAAATCGACGCCGCGCGCCAGGTAAAAAAGTAAGTGTGTAGATTTATCGTCGCGCGGACGCCGCGTACTTTAGCGCTTGTCTTGTAAGGTTTGTCTAGCGTGATAAGCGGGCGCGAGAGCGAGTTTGGTGGTGTATATTGAAGCAACCATTACTAAACACTATATTGTTTAGACGGTGTTTCTTTAAATACTTATAAAGTAATACATGTAGTCAATGTAAATAGTATAATATAAAAATAGTAAATGTCACGTCGCAGTGTTTGTTATCGAATTCCTCCGAATCGGCCTGACCGATTATTAAGAACTGTTTTGAGTATATTAATGGTAGGTCTGAGAATAGATCGTAGGCGATTTTTGTTTAGTGGCTGTTTAGGGAATTAAATGGCTTCTTGTAGATCAGACCTTACCATTAATAGTTTATGATAGTACGAGTAATTCACACAGTAACTTAAATACTTAATCACTTAATACTAAGATTTGGAAATGTATGAATGCGTTGTAAGGATGTAAACCTCACTGCCCGGTAAGATTCAGACACGGGTAGACCGTGCATGTGTCACGCGCACCCCACAAAACAGTCAGCAACATTGACGGGACCGGATTAGGCCACTGCCTGCAAGGGATTGCGGAATGTTGTAACGAGTTACCTCGGCCTCGTAACATAAGGGTAATTAAAGGAACAGAATGTGTTTTGGAGTCAGTGGAAATCTGACACTTCCTTTCACTCCACCCATAACGGGAGGAAAATTCATTTAATGATTTTTCCCACGAAAACAAAAGCAGTATTGTTAGTTGGCCTTTTCTTAATATTTGCGACAGGAAATACAAATTTTGGCAAACAAAACTAACTAATATTGGCTAATATAAGTTTGGTGGTGTCCGCTATCTTCCACAACTTGGACCACGCATCTACTTCACAGATTCGTCTTCAGCAAAAATATAAAATTATTCTTCTGTCCTGAAATTACTTCTCTTCGCATTTTACGATTTATATGTTACAATACAAAAGTTCTCCCTTTGTGAGCAAAGATTTTGCTTATTTTTATTAAATATTCAACGGATGATAGCGCTGTATGACGAATGTAGTTTATAACTTGTCCTCTTTTATATATTGATGTGTGTGTTTTTATGTGACACTACACTTTGATGAAGTGAGTATTGGCTCGGTCTTTTTAGTGAATCTAGACAGCAAAAATGTTTGCTTTTACTAAACAATGATGCTGGAATATCTATACTTTTTTATTCACTGTATATAGATACTTTACTACTGCTGTTATTAAATTAAAAAATTATGAGCATGTTTTTTATTCTTATACGCATTTTAAACTGAATATTAATCAGGTTCATAAAAATCCACATAACTGTAAAGTTGTATTTAAATACAACTTTACAGTTATGTGGATTTTTTATTGATTGTAGACTCTCGTTTGATGACCATCTCACCTGATGGTACGCTTACCATCAGGTGAGATGTCTCGCTTATCTAGAAGTAACCCAATTAAAACACGGAAACACAGATTCCGGTGGGGAAATAGATTATTCATATGTGCAACACAAAACACGTAGGTTACAATGAAAAAGATATTTGACAAGTCTTTAAAAGAAAGTTACTTAAACATTTTTTTTTTCAGCGGCTTAATTATCGAATTACTCTGTCTTTAATTACTAAGACTACCCCTGTTACTTCAGTTGCCCTTGCATTCCAGGGCCGCGTATCTCGTTACAACATTACCGCAATCCCGTCAGGATTTTTTACCGATATTACGACCTCGGTGAAAGTTTTTTTTTGTTGAATAATAGACTTGCGCGTGCGTGTGGTCATAGAGAAAAGGAGCGTGCTTCATCACTCTCTTTTAACCTATACTAATATTATAAAGAGGTTTTGTTTGTATGTACAGGTAATCTCTGGAATTATTTGAAAGTGCTATGGATATAAACTATTTCGAAATCCACGCGAATGAAGTCACCGGATAAGTGCTAGTCGAAGATAAATAGGAAACTCCACAGCAACATCGACAAAAACGATTGTTTCCTATCTTATGCCATTTCATAATATTTTACTAAAGCGTCAACCCCTTCAATTTACCGGTTTATATCCTGCAATACGCTGCGTTGTCGCCGCCCGGACAATCTGGCGCAGTCTGTTCAGCGCGCGGCCCGTCCGGGCCGGTGCGGGCCGGTCCGGGTCCAATAAACTTATTTAAGAATAAAGACTGGCAATAAATTTATATAAGCTGAGTTGTAGTAATTTTCTCAACCAAAACAATTAAAATTTCGAGTATATAGTGTATAGCATAGTATCATAACACATATATAGTGTTATAGTCTTCCCACACTCGCATTAGTTCTGACCGACGACCCATCCAACGATACCTCAGACTATGGGGCAGACGAGAAAAAAAAATCATCCCCGTTTTACATGTAGGGGGAGAAATCTGAAAAAAGTTTTTCATGATTTTATTTTACTTGCTTAAGGGCATTATTAATATGTCATGCCAAATTTCAGCGTTCTAACTTACTCGTACTAATGGTTTTGGAGCTAAGCCGCGGACAGATGGACGACATATCGAAACTATAAGGTTTCCTCGTTGACTTCGCAACTCTAAAAAGGATTCAATGGTCCCCTAACTAAGCGGTGCCCGTATCTTGAAGACCAGAATCGTGAGAACAAAAAATAAAAATACCTATTCTTATTCAATGTATTCTTATTACGTACTAGCTTTAGCCTTTCGCGTGGGAGGGTTCTCCCGCGTAAATCCCGATACTTACCAAATTTCATTCAAATCTGTTCAGTACTTTTGGCGTGATAGAGTAACAAGCATGCATCCAAATATTCAAACTTCCGCATTATATTAGTATAGATTAAATATTAAAGTATTTATGACTGGTAGCCTAATTCAAGACTTCTATATGGTGTTATATCAGCACATAATTATATCAGACTGTCGTGAACTTATAGCTCAGTTACACTTGGTAGGCATGGGTGACAATTTAACTTGATTACTCATTAAAGCATGCAGGTGCATAAAAAGTAAAAGTGTAGAAAATATAAAAAAAACATTTTAGCAAAAAATAGAACCGACTTCCATATAAAAACACTAGAAAGGCAAAAATAACTTTAATTTCGGAAGGCAGTATCAAAAACGAAAATATATACAAAACTAAAGACACCGCCTTCCGAAATTAAAGTTATTTTTGCCTTTGTTGTGTTTTTATATGGAAGTCGGTTCTATTTTTTCCTAAAAATTTTTTTTTCACGCTTTTTAGTGGGTCGGTTTGTAATTTATCTAGTTACAAAAGCCAAAATGTCAACTACTTATCACCTTTCACAAAATATTGCTTTTCCCGGTGCAGAGCCGTTAATTTTTGAGGAGTTCTCCTGGTACCAGGGGCGGATCCAGCCCTCAAAAAAGGTTGTGGGCACAACCACCCGAAAAGCGGCCAAGTGAGAGTTGGAGTACAAACTCGCTCGACTCGACTTTTGAATTTGTTATTTCCTTTTTTAGGCGCATCAGGACTTTGGCCTTAGGAATGGAAGTGATCATTTTCGTTAAACATGCTCTGTATGATCTACAAATAACCAATATCATATCAGCCTATACACTTCAAACAGGATGCACAGAAATAGAAAGGGCACAATTCTGGGAAGACATGTACGACCTCATCCAGAGCATGCCAGCAAATGAATACAAGATTATTTATAGGGGGGGGGGACCTGAATGGACACGTGGGCATACCAGGGATATCACAGGAGATAATGTACATGGTGGGTTTGGGATGGGCGAGATAAACAACGAGAAGAAATACCTATAGAATTTGCGGAAAGACGCACTTACACTAATAAACACGAATTTCAAAAGAAACCAGAACACTTAATCACTTATTAATGTGCGGGTAGAGCGTCACAATCAAGTCGTAATATAAGATAGACTTTATCATGTCTGACAAGACCGTCAAACGAAAGTTTAAAGACTGTAAAGTAATACCTGGTGATGAAATTACATCACACCTTCGCATACTCGTGTCTGTGTACGAGCTGCCAAAAGCTACAAAAATTATGGTAGATAGAACACCAAAAACTAAGTGGAGATAGCTGAATGGTCCAGGGGAGACACTAATGAGCGTGATAAAAGATTATCTGGAGACTGATTTGGAAGTAAGTTATGACAACAAAAATGATATCTGGTCTAAGTTTGAAACCTGGTACAAGACAAAAGCGGCAGGGATCCTAGGAGTCTCCAAATGTCAGAATCAAAGAGACCCCTGTGAATAAAAAGATATTTTTAAGAACAGCAGCAGAGTTCTAAATTAGAGGAAGATAAGGACCGATATAAAGTGGCTAAGCAGGATGCAAAAGATGTATAGCACAAGAGGTCACGAAAAGCAATCAAACGATCTACGAAAGTGAAGAGTGCTAAAAATGCTAAAAAGGAAGAATTTCCAAACGAAGATTCACCGCCATATGCACCCACACATGGTCCAATACCAACTATAAATGAGGACGAGATGAGTAAAATGAAAAGCCATACCAACTATAAATGAGGACGAGATGAGTAAAATGAAAAGCCGCAAAGCCATAGGTCCAGACGGGAAAGACTAGACCCAGTAACTGAAGCTTGGTTAGCAAAGCTATGAAATATCGTCATGATTACAAATCGTATTCTAGAATCTTGGCACCCGAGCTATCTACTGCTGTTCTACAAAAACAAGGGTGATGCTGCGCAGTGCGAAAACTATAAAAGTATAAAATGGACCGCTTACACACTCAAAATATGAGAACGAATCATAAACAACCGTCTCAACAAGATCTGTGTAATATCCCCAAACCAGTTTGACTTCACAGCATCCAAGTCAACCACGGATGCTATACAGGTAGTTAGAATCAAGACGGAAAATATAGAATTAACCACAAGGACCTACATCTGCAGGAACGACGAACATATGGAAGCAAACCCTGGAAAAGTACAGCCTGAGACTTATCAGAAGTAAAACTGAGTATCTAAAATATCCTTTCAGCGCAAACACTACTCCAGAGACTATTCACATTTGATACGACACCCATACCCACAGTAAACCAATTTAAATGTCTAGGCTCCTATGTTAACAAGAGATGCAAACGTAGACGCTGACGTCACTCACAGAGTCAGCGCCGCATAGCTGAAGTGGCTCACTAACCTTTGTTTTATGATCCCCGTATCCCAATAAAAACCAAGGGGAAAGTATACATGACGGCAGTGCGCCCGGCGTTACTCTACGGTACCGAATGCTAGACAGTCAAAAAGACGCATAAATAAAAAGTACATACCAAAGCAATGAAGATGCTTAGGTGGGCGGGAGGTGTTAAAATACGAAACGAGTGTATAATACGAGACAGTTTCAAAGTCGCACCATCGCTGACAAAATAACGGAGAATCGACTACGCTGGTATGGTCATTTCAAAAGACGCCAGAGGACGACGTTGGAAATATTGCCCTAAAACTCCCGGAACAGAAACGTGGCAGGGGGAGGCCGCCCACCGTTGACCTGGTGGTCACAGATAAACAGAGACTTCGAGAAATCCCAATTGTCTGAAACGACAACCTATGACAGACTGTTTTGGCGCAGGAAAGTGAGCAGACCCAACCCCAAATGATCTGGAAATAGGGACGAAAATAGGTATTGTTTTTTCTTCGTTTCTAGTAGCCAGTAAGACAATATAGGTACACTAGACTAGTAAATAGATACCTATCTTGATGCTGTCTCAGGAGTCGTAAGTAACGATGACCAGCTAGTGAGAAGAACCAGGAGAGACTTAATTCGCTAATAGACTCGTACTTGGCGTTGTAGTAAACTACGGAACTTTACACTGCGCGTAAGCCGATACGTGCATGGTCGGTTTTTTTAAGGCTTATCAGCCTTTCGATCTCAATAGACCGTGAAAGTGAGACGTCACAAGTCTATTAGGGTTGTGGGCATGCCCATCGTGCCCACAACGGTGGATCCGCGCTTGCCTGGTACATCACCATCAGCTCTACTTCACCATATGCATTGTGACGAGCATAAAGTGCTTAACATCCATATTCAAGTAATCTAATCGCAATCAACGAAATACTTATTATGGAGTTGTTTCGGTGGCCATCTGGGGTCTTCATCATTAGTTCCACTTCCTCAAATGGTGTTTTTCGAGAGCAACTGCACAAGGTACTATAAGAAATACCCAAAACGCTAAAGATGTGCCTATAATATTTGAAGAGTTTCCTCGGTTTCTCCATGATCCCATTATCAGATCCAAACGTGACGACAATGGGACCAACTAGAAAGTATACCCTTTCAAACAAAAAAAGAATTTACCAAATCGATCCAGCCATCTCCGAGTTATGAGGTAACATACATAAAAAAAAAAAGGTCAAGACGATTTGTAAACCTCCTTTTTTTGAAGTCGGTTAAAAAGCCACTTCGCTTAGAATTCTTCTTTTAAAACTGTACTGACCGGCTGGCATCGTCCACGTCATTTTATTTTAACCAGGTTCACGATGCCATATTGTACCTACAGCAAGTAATGGGGGATTTTATATCTTTTATTTAAAAAAATTACAGTCACGAAACGGATTTTTCAAGTGTCCATTATAGGAAAATTGGCTGTGCGCATGCAACGATTTAAATTTTAAATTAAAGCACTGTTTTTATTTTGCTGTAGAGTTTAATGATCGCATTAAATGATACTGTTATAAAAACTTTTTACCAAAAAATTAAACCGACTCCCAAAAAACACTGCAAAGTGAAAAATAACTTTAATTTCGGTAGTCGGTGTCTTTAGTTTTGTATTTTCGTTTTTGGCACCGACTTCCGAAATTAAAGTTATTTTTCACTTTGCAGTGTTTTTTGGGAGTCGGTTTAATTTTTTGGGAAAATATTTTTATTTCACTCTTTTTAGTTGGTCTATTTTTAATTTACCTAGTTATAAGAGCCTAAATGTCAACTACTTATAACCTTTTACAAAATATTGCTTTTCCCAATGCTGGGCCGTTAATTGTTGAGGAGTTCTCCTGGTATTTCACCATCAGCTCTACATCACCATATGCATTGTGACGAGCATAATGAAAAGTGCTTAACATCCATATTCAAGTAATCGAATCGCAATCCACTCAATACTTATTATTGAGTAGTTTCGGCGGCCATCTGTGGTCTTCATCATCAGTTCCACTTCCTCAAATGGTACTTTTTGAGAGCAACTGCACAAGTTACTATAATAAATACCCAAAACGTCATAGGTGTGCCTATAATATTTGAAGAGTTGCCTCGATTTCTCCAGGTTCCCATCATCAGATCCTGACGTTTATGAAAATGGGACCAATTTCGAAGTTTACCCTTTCAATCAAAAAAAGAATTTTCCAAATCGGTTCAGCCGTCTTCGAGTAATCGATGATCATACATTAAAAAAAAAAAACAAATATACGCGTCGAATTGATAACCTCCTCTTTTTGTCGTCGGTTGAAAATAACGACTGCAATAACTGCGGGCAATTTAATGTCATTTGATGCCGAATCAGGTACTACCATGACTGGACTTCGGCAAATCTCACAATTAATCATCTACCTCCGAATCTTTCTATGATTTTCAACGTTCGATCTTTTTCGATGTGAAATTAAATCGGAAATTATTTTTGTAAAAATGGATTAATTGAGAAAGTAAGAGCTTCAATCTTATTGAGGACAGGCAGGTGCGCGGGGCTTCGCTCCCGTCGATTTTATCACGATAAAAATATAACCCTCCTTTTAAGCACTCTGGTATAAATTAGTCTATAATAGCTTTCCCCAAGAGGTAGCAGTCAGCATCAGTTACGTAGCGTTAGGACCAGTGCCTACCGGGGTTGCGGGAATGTTCTAACGTGATACCGCGGCCCCGGACCGCAAGGGTAGCTGACGGGACAGGGTGGGTTTTTAGTCAGTAGTAGTCTAACACCTATTTCCGATCCACTCAGAGTACAACAGGTATAAACAACTATTTATTTATTTATTATAAATAAATAATTTCAAATCAGTCCACAGTTAGCGATAGGCTTAGACGGCTGATATAATGTGATCACATATCATTAGCATAGAAATTAGGCATTTGATACCTGACTACGGCCACCATATCTGATTTGCTAAGACGCACAGAGCTAATCTCGAAGCACTCCAGATTACTTCGCTGCAGCTGTAATCTGAAACATTTTCATAGAATTTTTTTATTCTTATTTGTTTCTTTAGAGGACTAAGTCCTGAGAACCAACAAAGTTGAGGTGTAACTTAACGCGCTCTTTATTAAAGCACAAGCAACAAACTTTAAAAATATGAAGGACTTTAATGGTATGGTATGGCAAGGCATGTAGCCAGGAAACCCAGCACGAGATTTAAGTGTCCAGTTAGCAAGGTTTCAATAAGAAGTGGCCGGTAAACGGGTTCCGATGAAAATTATTGGCCGGAATTTCGGCACTGGCTATTTTTGGCTCCGGTCGTGACTGTACACAAATTGTTCAGTAGGGTGTTAAGAGTTGGAACAGATTGCTTTTCTTATTGATTTTTTAAAAAGAAATGTTAGACATTATATTACAGCAGGGTAGTAGCCCTGCTGGGCACACTTTACAAGTTGTATGTAGTTGTACCGAGGCAGGCACATGACTTTGTATAACTTTCATCATCACGAATGCTCTCAAAACGATGAAGAAAAACATCATGAGGAAACTGGCAAATCCTAGGACCGTACATCTGAAGATATGAGACATCCACCTAAACTGTTCAAAAACTTTTCGTCTCAGTTATTAATATTTATTAACTATGGAGATAAACAGAATATCCTAACACATATTCTGTTTATCTCCATAGTTAAAGCTTACCCTTTTTTTTTTTTTTTTTTTTTTTTAACGTGGTAAAATTATCAAATAAGTCCTCCCACTCCGGGCAGGGTGGGAGGGACTGTCAGACTTTTACTGACTAAAATCCACGGTGTTCCTTCAATAACCCTTTACATACCGGGGCCACGGTAACGGGATGAGTCCCACGACCCCGGCAGGCTTCGGCCCTCTGCAGAGGGGGCCTCGTCATGTTGCTGACGCTCTTTGAGGCGCGCGTGGAACACGACGCGCCGTCGACCCGGGCATGGTCCATGGTCGGACAGCGAGTTGCCCTTTACTCACTGTCCGCATGCCCGCGCCTACGGTGGCCGGAGATCGTCGGCCGACGTCCGACGCCGTGGGCGTCTACCACTGCGGCTGGGCTGGAGGGAGGACGCCATCCTCTCCCTCTCGCGGCCCGCCTCCTCCTTCGGAAGCATGACTGCTTCGCAGAAGGAGGCGACCGCTTCCCACTCCCTCTCGCCCCGCAGCATGGCCTCGACCAATGCCGGGCGCGAGAGGTCTCCGCCTATCGCCGCCGTGAGGACACGTCGGTGCTCTGCCCAGGCGGGGCAGTCTTGCACCGTGTGCTCTACGGTGTCCTCAGGGATCTACGGTGTCCTCAGGGGTAAAAAGTCTCTTAAAAATAATTGTGAAATTGTTTCAGTAGTTTTACTGTTTGCAAATTGGGTTTGGCAAGTTGTTGAGAGTCACAATTTTGACGTTATTGTCTTTAATTTTATCTTTATAATTAGCTTTTTTTGGATGAAGTAACTCTAAATAGAAATAGCTATAGCCTGGGGTCTTTAAGTCAAGAGTGAATATGTTTACTTCTAGGTAAGCGTGATTTAGCTTCGAATACGTCATCACTTACGATCAGGTGAGATGGTGGTCAAACGCGTGTCTATTATTCATAAAGAAAACCACAACTTTTTTACAAATATTCAATCCAGTAGACTTAGATAGAAATTGAAATGAGTGCTGGTCTATATACGGCTAGGTGTAACCTAGACTTGCACTCTTTTTGTCATGGGGGAATCAAATCAATCCTAAATGTCTGGGTAGAGCAGAAGGAAGTGTCAGACTTCTGCTGACTAAAGTAAAAGTCATCGTGTTCCGTCAGTCATCTCTTCGTTACGGGCTGCAGTATCTCATTAGAACATTCCCGCAACCCCGGCAGCCAATAGATCTATCGGGGCTGGTCACTAGCGCTGACTGCTCCTCGAGCCTCGAGTAGAACACGACGCGGCGTCGACTTGCGTCTTAGCGTTAGTTACTTAGTTAGAATCGTTTTTTTTAAGTTTTATTTTTAAATCATTAAACCAAAATATAATTATAAGTTATTTTTATTAACAGGTTCACAGTCCAAGCCAAATCATAAGATATGACCCCCAAGTCCAAGTAGGTTTTTGTGATATTTGTGTCAGTTTAGGTCTCAGGGGATATTTGATGTATACATAAAAATAAAAATAACAACCGGTTTTTTTTTTATTACAGCCCATATACGGGCTGTGGACTTAAAAGGACTAAATTTTTACTGCTGGTTGTATAAGTCCCACAGCCCATGATATGGGCTGTTATTTTTTTCCGATTATTCTTGTGTTTTTTTATTTGTTTTTTTAATTAAAATGTTAACATATCCTAAAACTATTTATAGAACTACCTTCGACTTCACTTTTTTTCCACTCTGGCAATACTTCAAATGTCACTGTCTGTAGTGTCAATGTCAGACATCAATAAAAATCATATGTTTTTTTTCTTTTTTGTCGGTTAGAACTTCTGTTGTATTTGGTCAAGGTTATAGTTGTTGTTATTTTTTATTTATAATGAATCGTCGTCAAAAGTACACGGACGAGCAGTTGCGGAAACTTTTAGAAAGTAGTGACTGCGAAGAAGAAAAGTCCTCGAGTTCGGATGAGGACAGTAGTGTAGACGAAACGGAAAATTGGTCAGGTCAACATGATGTCTTGGAAAATCGTGTCCGCTTATGTGTTGTTGTTGTGATTGAATATGACAATGATGATAGTGTAGCTGATCCGGACTTTGTGCCAAATTCGCCGGAATCTGATGTAAGTTACAATGAAATTACTAGACCAGTGATTCGGCGCAGCCCCAGTATTGGCACTTCTGTGAGTCGTCGAAATATTTTCTCCCAACCATCATCGTCACCAACCGCCCGACGCAGTTGCAGTCCAATGATCCCCAGCAGCCCCGTCGCTGGGTGTTCATCAGAAGGTACCCATCGCCGTCCCACTTCTGCAACTCGTCAAAATATTGTCTCCCAACATTCATCGTCACCAACCACCCGACGCAGTCGCAGTCCAGTTAACCCCCGTAGCCCCGTCGATGGATCTTCGTCAGAAGCTGATGATGCAGCTGATAGAAGTGGAAATGGTAGGCCACATTATGAACGAGTCCTACAAAGTCAAGACGAACAAGAAGGTTGGGTTTACAGAGTCCAGGCATTATCTCGGCAACCATTACTTTCTCAAGATTTTATTCGAATTGAAAATATTCCTGACGATGCGAATTTGTATAGTCTATTCCGCACAATAGTCAATGATAATGTGCTGAACTTGATGACGGAACAAACTAACATTTATGCCGAACAAACTATGGCTTCTAATCCAAGTGGTCGGATGTCTCGCTGGAAACCTGTTGACAACGCGGAAATGAAAAAATTTCTTGGCATTTACATATTAACTGGAATTATCAAGTTTCCAACGCTGGAATCGTACTGGAAGACTGATCCTTTCTTTTATTATCCTTTGATGCACAAAATAAACATGTCATATAACCGTTTTGTGGCAATCTTGCGTTGTTGGCATTTTGTTGACAATTTGGCTGAAAGGGACCCAAATGTTCGGTTGTATAAAGTACAGCCATTGATAGACATTGTTATGGATAATTGCAGAAAACTCGTTACTCCCAAAGAGTGCGTTGTCGTTGACGAATCAATGGTGCCATTTCAAGGTCGATTACTTATGCGACAATATAATCCGAGCAAAAGTCATAAATACGGCATGAAAATTTACAAGGCTACGACTGATGACGGATATGTCTGGCAGTATAAGGTTTATACTGGACAGGATCCACAGTATCCTGGTTTGGACAAACCAGGAAGCGTAGTAGTTCAGCTTTGTGAGAAATTACTTGGCGAAGGAAGAATTATAATAGCTGATAACTTTTACACAAGTGTCCCATTGGCGGAATATTTGCTTCGTCATAAAACTGATCTTTGTGGCACTTTGCGCAAGAACCGTAAAAATCTGCCTCAGTTGGTCAAAAGTAAAAAACTCAAGAGGGGTGAGCATATTTCTGCTCAACGCAATAACATAACTGTACTCAAGTGGAAAGACAAACGAGACGTACTGATGATATCTACGTTTCATGGCGATGAACAGGCAATGTCTTCTGGTAGAAACCCACGTTTGAAACCAAATATGATATTGGAGTATAACCAAAGAAAAAAAGGCATCGATCTTGCCGACGAACTCGCCAGTTTTTATTCTCCAATTAGAAAGACCCTTACGTGGTACAAAAAGATCGCAGTTGACGTACTTTTTGGCGTGGCCTTGATAAATTCTATTTATTTATATAACAAATTGAACCCTTCACAGAAGTGCTCAATTTTACATGCCCAAACAGACATAGCAAAAAAACTAATTGACCTAAATGAAACACACGTGTCAACAAATCTCCTGCGATCACAGCAATTTTCAAGCAGTGTGTCAAGCTCATCACGAGAAACAACAGCAGCTCAACATTTCCTTCAAAAACTGGAAAACAAGAGACGTAGATGTGCGGGATGTTACAATATACATCGTCAGAATGGTGAAACACCAAAGGCTGCCACTAATAAGGCAAAGAAAGTTTCGACGATTTGCAATACGTGTTTGAAGCCTTATTGCCTAAGTTGTTTCACACAGGCGCATACTTAGAGATTTAGTTTTTTTTTTATCTTATTTGCAACCTTATTCTATTGTTTTTGTCACATTTTTATTGAATAAACCATAAAAATATACCTTTCTTTTGGTTTTATTTTTATTTTCTGCAGTTTTACATAAAAAAAAGGCTGATGTTCATGTCCCAGCACTTTTTTGATAGCTTATAGTTTGTTCTATCAAGTCCAATTTTGTAAGCTCCAAACCTAGTGAGTCCCATCTCACAAAACAGTATAGACAGTGTACGGGTAAACAGCCCACATATGGGCTGCGGACTGGTTGCTGTGGATAGTCCACAGCCCATATGTGGGCTGTGGACTGTGAACCTGTTAATGTTCAAAAAAAATTGTTTTAGTTAAGCTTGAGCTCAATAGTTTGGAAAAACCATATTATCTATTCCATGTTTATTCTACGTTTAGTTATTGAATAATATTATGCTGCAGAAGAAAACTCGAACACGTATTTTGTTAACATAAATTATTCAAAAGGTATATTTTTCTGTTAGTTCTTGTGGCATGCCTGTAACATTGAGCATTACACCTTCGTCACGCGGGCCATTGTCAATTTGTTTCTGAACCAATGTTTGTTTGCAAATAGGAGATGTAAACGAGTTGTAATTCAAGTAATTTGAAATATTAAGGTATGATGTAAATCTTTATTGCTCTACTAAAAACTTGCTTTTGCTTCCATTCCATTGCTTTCCATATGATTGAGGCTAAATAATAACAGCCACAGATGTCGCTCGTCAAGGTTAAGCAATACTTGCCAAGGTCGATTCATGGATGGGTAACTAACTAATCTTTACATGTCAAGATCCTCCATGCCTCGGAAAGCACGTTAAACTCTAACAATATTGCTAGTAATGTGAATTCTTCCCACATTCTAGTTCTGATAAAAAAAATATGACGCACCCTAAGATGTTATTTATCCTACAGTCTTATATAAAACCGTAGGCTAGTTTTAAATCAGACAAAGAAAGAAGTCTTGATTGAGACCTTCCTGTGGCAACACTACAGCTAACAGCTGTTTTATTGTAGCGCTCTCTTATTTTAACTTTAAAAATTAATTTACATTATTTGTGAGGTCTACTTCCAATCATCCACTGACTGATATATAGTGTGATAAATTGATATATTAAGTGCAAAATAGTTAAAGTTTTATTGTAGTGAATCGGTGACAGGTTTGAGGTTACCGGATAAAGTGAATTTTTGCATTGTCATCTTGATAACAGGTACAGTGTTTTTTTTTTGTATTTAACTGGTTTTTATGTTGTTTACGTAGTATTATTTTTACTGTTAGTTATATACTTTATTTCCATACGGCTACGTGTTGATGAAATTGACCTAACATACCTAAACATAACCTTGTTTAGTTTGATGACAGAACTTCTTGTCTTTGTATTTTAATTTCATTTTTCCTTCGTTTTTATTATCTTTTAAGCATCATTCTAAACTCTTAGTCTCTTTCAAGCTACTTTCTATTTCTTTTAATCATGCCTGTCACTCGCATTGTCTATGCTCGCCAAGAAGCGTCTAAGCTCAATCTGGCTTTGAGCGAATTAAAGGCGTCCAAGGAGTACTGTGATCAACTAATAAAGGAAATGGATGACAATGAAAGAGTTCTAGTAGAAGCCCATGAAAAGAATAGGAAGTTAAAAAATGATATGTCTCAGTTGTACATTCAATATACTGAAGTCATGGAAGACCGGGATAGGCTCCAACTTGTTGTGGATAGATTTAGCCAATGTAGCACAGAATATGAGCAAGCTTTGGATCACAAATATTTATTGCAACAACAACTGCAAGAGGCTCAGACTCATATATCTGAACTTGAAACTGCAAACTTAAACATCACCGCCTCACTAAATCAAAGTTTATTTAATGAGTTATTACCTATTGACCCATCAATGATTTCGCAAATTAACCCATCACACATTATAGATTTAACGAATGAGGATGACTGTAAATCAATTAAACCTATGAGAGTTATCAATATTAAAAATAAATAAAAAAAGTACATAAAATAAATAAGTACATAATAAAAACAAAAAGAATGGTCAAAAAACAAAAATTCTGAATTAAAAATGTTAAATTAAACAGGGAAAGGTTACATTTATTAAAACTATTAGATATGTATTCTTCAAACTTAGAAAAATGTACTAAACAGTACCAAACTGACACCAAAGACTTGCAGAGTGAATTAAATCGGTTACAGCAAAAACTTAACTCAGTATCAATCAAATATTCTGCCTCTGAAAACCAAGTGAGGGAATATATGTTGGCAATAAATGATCTGAAAGTGAAATGAACTGAAAAGTGCATACTGCGCTGCGTCTCGGTGTCAATTGATCGTAATATATTCCTTCTGGAAATTATGGATAACTTTATTTAAATAACTTAAGGTCCGGTGCCGAAAGCCGTTTGAGTCGATGATGAAAGTCGGAAACGTCTAGAATGTAGCATATTGAGGGAAAAGCGGCCTCCACGTGAGTGCTCCCCTGCGTCACGAACTGGAAATAGTAATCGGATCTTGAAGGCGTCCTGAATATAAAAGTACATGTAGATAGTTTAGACAAGCGGCCTTTAAGGGATGCTTTCAAGCGTCTTGATGCTTAACCCAATATCCGAAGTAATAATGCTATCTGAACAAATAGTAGGTACCTACGTAGTACATTCGGAGTACGTAGTGCAGGTTCGTAGATCCGAGATTTATGCTGACGACAGGATGGTCCCCGATAGCGTGGGACCAGAACGTGTGCACAATAAATGTCTAAACCTTAACAGTCACGAGCGACTGGGCGATATTTATCAATATTAAACGCTATGTATTCAAAACTTAAAGCTCAGAGAGGGAGCTCGTGGCTACATAATAACAGTCGAACGGGTCGATCTTCAAGGTTAAGTAACGCTTGCCGAGGCTGGTCTATGGATGGGTGAGCATCTTAACGGATCGTGTTACCTCCGTGCCATCCCGGCTGTCATTGTTCATCTTTGACAGTCGTTATCTGTAGCCAGTTGGGGATGTCCGACAGGCTGTCGCTGTCGCACTGGACCCGCGTGGTACTTTACGGCCCATTTCGTCTTCGGTTAACCGTCAGGATGACGTATAAAAATGTATGTACATAAGAAATTAGTGATAAACTTATCAAGTCACAACATGATTATTTTACTGCGAGTATGTGTGCGACATGAATTTACGTAAAAAATCCTGAAGAAATGGTGGCCTGATGTTGCGCAAGTGAGCGTGCGTTACCCACCACGGATTCATCATTTCGATTCGAGTTTTCCACAGCGCACAGAATGTTGGGTTCAACTCTCCATTGGTGTAATTGCTGCAAGGCGTTCCAATCCGAGGATAAATAAATAAATTCCCTCTCATAGACAGACGGCCTGTGTACAAGCATTGGGAACGTTGCTATATTATTGTTATTATCAATAAGGAGTCAGCTCCTATTTAATAAAGTTAGGTCAGCTATACTATAAAACACTTTTACAAGTCACTAAATAACATTCACTTAACATAATAATGAAACACAATCGGCGACTTAATTAAACGCAATTAAAACGATCACCGCCCTGACAGAGCAACGTCGACGACATGCGCGGCGGTAATGCATGTCCTTTGTATTGAACCTTCCACTTGATATGAATTAATCTCGCGCTCATGAAAACAGCTCTTCATCTACCACTAGCTCAAAATTGACAGAAGCCGATTCGGCAAAGAGTTTTCGTATGAGTCTGCTCTTGACCTCGTCCATGCCTTATGGTAATCGATAGATAAGGGTTACAATGAAGTGAGCGAGCACAGGATATGCCTGTTCACTCTTGCTTTAAATTGGCCTCTATTTATTTATTTTCTAGGATGTGGAACAATAATTGTGGAGGAGAAGCGCTTAGTACTGCAAAAAGGTAAGTATATCAACCTACTTTTTTAAATAGTTGATAGGCTTGCGTTTGACCACAATCTCACCTGATGTTAAGCGATGATGTGGTCGAAGATGAAGCACGCTTGCCTAGAAGTAACCTATTCACTCTTGACTTAAAGACTCCCAGGTTATAACTATCAGGAAACACAGACTCCGGCAGGGAATTCCACTCCTTAGCCGTACGCACAATGAAAGTATTCCCAAAACGTTAAACTGTGGATAGACCGGTAGTGAAAGGAATTTGCAGGTATGAATAGGGTGGCAGTTAGCCGCACCGGTTCTGTCCCCCTACCCCCTAATAGGTCATGATTACCCCCGCTCCTGTTTGCTTACCCTTATCGGGGTAAAATTCCGCAATTCCTAAGATTACAGCGAGAAGTGGGCGTACAACAAACACTGTATAATAACTGTCGGTCGCTCGCTCGCCTGAAGCTTAAGATGAAATCAATACGAATTTATTAAGTTAAATTCTAGTTAACAGATCTAGCTTAATTGTACATCACCGCTTTAGTTAATCAATGTCTTGAAAAATCTGAAAATACTATTCGCAGGAAGGTACGGAACTGAAGTGAATGCAACTATAATAATAGTACATTATGGTATAAGTGTGTAATGTTGGTGATTACCGCTGAGGCGCCATTGAGACCCGAGCCGTTAGGTGAGGGTCTCAAGAGAGCTGAGGACGGTAATCATCAATACACACGTGTATCATACGACGTTTTTCAACACACTTGTGAAGAAAATAACTATAATTTCAACAGTGAAAACGAGTTGTGAAAATTTTTTCGCAATGGCGGGAAAAATTAATCAGTTTTCCTATGCGCGCGCATCTAAAAGATCGGCCATAGACTAAAAGAATGAGGTTTCTTTTTTTTTGGCTTTTCTCGGATAGCGTTTTAGCCACGTACAAAATGGGTAGGTAACTGAAAGTTGTCTTTATCACAGAAAAAACAAAAGTTATATTTGAGTGAAACTTGTATTTATTAAAAACGTACAAGTTGAAATTTATCTATTTAAATACGAAGTTGCATGAAACTAGCAAGCAATAGGTAGGTACATTAATTTATTTGTAGTATTGAACACGATCTTTTTTGTTTCAAAACTTTTTTAAAAACAAAGCAACTCAACCAATTTAAAAAAAAACCTATAACTCACTTGTGAATAATAGTAAAGAAAAAGTCACAGTTTGATTACAGGTGTCATTATGTGCCTAATTGCGGTGAAATTAGAGCCATTTTATAAGCAAGTGTGTTGAAAAAAAAAATATTATATTACACTTGTACTTACTGCTGACTTTCCGTGAAATCTACTACCGGTCTCTCGAGTTTCAAGAAGTTATAAGAAACATAACATTACCAGCCTTTAATATTCCTACTGCTTGGGTACTGGCCCCATCTTAAAGAGAGGGATGATGCCGTAAGCTATGAACCATATTGCCGCTCGAGGACGTAACTATTTAACTTAACTTTTCACAACACACCGTATTTGAATATTATTTAATTATAGATGAAGTGGTCAAATTTTATATTTCTTGTGCTCTAATCATAGTAAACCTACAACTGAATGAAATGAAATGAAATATTTATTTTGTAAATTGGTTATAAATAACACTTTTACACGTCATGTTTTTTTGCGTGTTAAGTTTAGCTAGATGAGGCCGGTATTTCCTAACTGACTACTCTGAGAAGAAACACCGAAACAAACTCAGAGGTCATAGTCTCTTTTAAAGTCCAGACAATTTGTATTTTTATATGAGAAGCATGTAGGTTCATGTTTGTGGTATTCTTTTGAGGAAATAACCACGCAAATTTGAGCGGACCTGTCCAGACAGTGCAAGCATTTGTCAGTTATCGTGTAGCTCAACTTAGAATTTAAGGAGCTCAACAATTTGACGAAAAATACCAACGGACGTTTGAGTAGGCCACACAAGTACTCACAATAAAATAGTACATAACTTTAATTTCTTCTGGATGATCTATAATGTGAACTTTATTGCGAAGTGACAAAAAGTGGAACTATACTGGAATAATAATCGTATTTTATCAGGTATCGTGTCAGTCAGTGACTGAGTTGTGGAGGTCAGATAGGCAGTCGCTCCATGTAAGTCACTGGTAGTCAGCTGCACCCGGTAGGACTGGCAGCCGACCCATGGTTCGGGTATTAGTGTTGTGTGTAAGTGCCACTTAGGCGTTGTGTCGTTTGTGACGCTGTATTCACTGCGTCACTATAGCGGCCCTTTTCCTTTTTCAGTCCATTACGTCTAATAAATTTTAATAGTCAGCAGATGTATTCAATTGCTTTCAAACGCTCTAAAACCTATTCAAAATAATACTTTATAGTCACTTAGTGAAACGCTTTCATGAAGAAACTCATTAGCCGCTTAGCGAGTATAATATGCGTGACGGCGAGGAATGCGCCGGCTCCATAGTGAAAGACAAATCTATTTAATTAGGGAATAACAAGAATATCTTGTTCGTTTATTTTTCCAGAAATCGATGTGTTGTGTTTATAATGAATGAATGAAGTAGGTTGGTACGTTTAGTCGGGAACCGATAGGGCCATTGTCCTTCTAACATTGTGTTCTAACGAGATACCGCGGTCCTGGACCACAAGGGCAACTACTGAAGGAACCTGGTGGGTCTTTAGTCAGTAGAAGTCTGACACTCCCTCCTGCTCCTCCTAGAGCGGGAGGAGTCATTTGATGACCTTCAGGGAAACGAAGGGAAACTCACCATCGTGGCGGTTCACAAAGGTTAAAGATAAGCGTGCGCATGCCGCGTGCAACAATATAGAAGGTAACCGCGTGGCAAGGCGTTTAAGCTCGTAGCTGCTATGACACAGCAGGAAAGGAATGCTGTGACCTGCGGACGCTTCACAAATTTAGAATCACTAGTGGAAAACAGATGACAATGAAATAGCACAGTCATGTTCTAGACGGAAGCCATCTTGACAACCGGGCAATTATATAAATTTACAAACGCTGCAGATTATGGCAAAATAAGAGGATTGCGATTGGCAAGATGGAGAAAAAATGGCAGATACGTTTGAGCACTTACCCTTGGGCACAGAGGGGTTTCAATATTAGTTACTTGTAGTAGTAAGCGGTATAAAAAGAACTCGGCAGACCGGGGATTAGAATTTATAGCCGACACCGCATAAGTGTTGTCACTCAGTGAAACCATAGACATTAGGGATGAGTGTAGTAATCGATTCTAGTTTAATCGACTACCACGCTACAGTACCCCGCCTGTTAGTGAAGGATTTTCCCTAGGATAAATCCGCTAGAAGGCCTAAACCACTATTACTGACTACCTATACGTTCATACATCCCATTCATGTGCTTCCATACTATTAATCATTCATCCATCCATTCTATGTCCATCCCTGACTTGGAAGTAGTCCTAAGTCAGTGACTTACTATCACATACGAGAGGTAAACTAATTATAGAGTAGTTTAACTCGAGACAGTCAGTAGGAAAAACAGCAAGATAAAGCAAGTGTATCTCCATAGGGTTAGGTAACCTTGGTGAACTGTTGCAGGCTACAGCTAAAGTTAGGTTTCATAGCAAGAAGTAAGTTCATCGTTGAATATTAAATTATCAAAGTTCTAACAACAATTTAATAATAAGTTAAGGTTCTATTTTATGTTTAGGTTTAAAATTAAATTATGTTAAAGTTCAACGCTAAGAGTATTTAAAAAAAAAAAAATGTTAATGGTAAAAAAAATTTTTTTGGTGATGGTCCATGTATATGTTCAAATTGGTTTAAGTTTCATTACTGGAATACGCATCTTATGTCAAAGTCTATTCGAGTGAGTTTCCGAATGTGAGTGAAATTTAAAAAATTAAATCATTCACTGTGGCCTAAACCCCTACGCCACAGTGGCGCCCAACGTGGGGCCAGGATTCGTGAGCGCCAGCGATGCGTGCGTCTCCCAGCCGTAAGCCCAAGGAACAGCTTCAGGAAAACGAAGGGAAACTCACCATCGTGGCGGTTCACAAAGGTTAAAGATAAGCGTGCGCATGCCGCGTGCAACAATATAGAAGGTAACCGCGTGGCAAGGCGTTTAAGCTCGTAGCTGCTATGACACAGCAGGAAAGGAATGCTGCGACCTGCGGACGCTTCACAAATTTAGAATCACTAGTGGAAAACAGATGACAATGAAATAGCACAGTCATGTTCTAGACGAAAGCCATCTTGACAACCGGGCAATTATATAAATTTACAAACGCTGCAGATTATGGCGAAATAAGAGGATTGCGATTGGCAAGATGGAGAAAAAATGGCAGATACGTTTGAGCACTTACCCTTGGGCACAGAGGGGTTTCAATATTAGTTACTTGTAGTAGTAGGCGGTGTAAAAAGAACTCGGCAGACCGGGGATTAGAATTTATAGCCGGCACCGCATAAGTGTTGTCACTCAGTGAAACCATAGACATTAGGGATGAGTGTAGTAATCGATTCTAGTTTAATCGACTACCACGCTACAGTACCCCGCCTGTTAGTGAAGGATTTTCCCTAGGATAAATCCGCTAGAAGGCCTAAACCACTATTACTTTATGTTAAATGAGGATCTGGTCGAAGTTGAAGCATGCTTGCCTAGAAGTAACCCATTCACTCTTGATTTAAAGACTCCCAAGTTATAGCTATCAGGAAACACAGACTCGGGCAGGGAATTCCACTCCTTAGCTGTACGCACGATGAAAGTATTCCCAAAACGTTTTGTGCGTATGGGTGGGATGTCCACCATGTAACGATGGCGTATCGTTACAACCGCTGCGGCTGCAGAAAACCTCAAGCGGCGTAAATATAGTCATCTCGGTGATAACTATATTTTCGAGCCTTTTGGGGTCGAAACTCTTGGACCATGGGGCCCGTGTGCTCACAGCCTTTTTAAAAACATATCGAAAGGCTCGTTGACGCTTCCCGCGACCCAAAGGCTGGCTATTTCTTTGGTCAACAGCTAAGCATTGCCATACAACGAGGCAATGCCGCCAGTATCTTGGGTACGTTGCCAGCCGACAGCGTTGAGGATCAATTGTTTGATGCTTTATTCTAGTTTGTATTATAACTAATTAGATTTCTCGGCACAAGTTCGTTCATATTGTAGCAAGTCCGAAGCAGTTAGTTTAACGATAGTGAAAGGTAATATCCGTAGTCCGGCTCCAAGTTAGATTATGCCGGGATTTATATCTGTTTGCAGTCGCGGCTACCGGCGCGCTCGTTATGAGGCGGGCGCGGGCTGGAGGTACCCTTGTGTATCTTTGACAGAGTACTTCAGGATGCGGGAGATTATGATTGGACATCTGATTGATGTTACTATTCCACAATACTAGCTCAGGATACTTCAGACATGATTCAACCGGTTTATTTAATACTAGCTGTTCGCGCGACTTAGTTCGTATGTTTTTTTTCGCGTAAATCCCGATATAAAAAAAATAAAAATGCTAAACAATATATACAATAACCACAATTTTTCAAATATTTCAGATTTTTTTGTATCATAACATTTACGTACAAATCTTGATTAATTAATTGTGCTAATAAAATTAACACGCCATAGTATTTATGTTTCTTTTACAAGAATACTAGATTTTTCAAGGGTCATCAGGGGAGACAATGGTTTGACCACAGGTTTGACCGCGAGCCTGTCATTAAAAATAAAATTTTTGTTTAATCATCTTTCTAATTATTACTAACTTTGTGGATTTTAATTTTATTGTTCGATTTAATATGACTTTTTAATTAAAGTGATTTTATGATGTAATTTGACTTTACTTTTATATTATATTATTTATAATCTGTGGCTATGATTGTAATGTTACCTGAATAAATTACTTTTATATGTTGTACGTTAGTAAGTACGTAACTGTGTCACGTAATTAAAAAATCGTTTGGTATAGTGTTGCACATCTACATATAGGTGGTTCGGTGTCTGGGGCTGTGTAAGATGTCATCATCAATATTCGTCACTGCTCCGCTATTGTTGTTCTCCGCGAGGGTGGAAACAAAACAGATGTGTTACCGTGTACGTTTTCAATTTATAAGTAACGTCAGGTGGCTTTACATGTATTATGTAGCCATCTCAACGATGTGGAGCTCGCAGCTAAATACTAACAGCCACTCGGGACAATTATCGAGGTTAAGCTACGCTTGTTGAGGTCGGTCTGTGGATTATAATCGATAGATGTTTATTACACTAGTTACATTGACTCGGGTGTAGCTGAGTACTAGTGTTTTATATAGAGCAACTGCCTGTCTGACCTACACAACCAATAGCCGAGTAACACAACACCCCTTGGTAAGACTGGCGTCAAACTTTCTGGCTGCTGACTACCTGTAAAAACTGTCACAGATGTACAAACGACAACCGAGACCAACGGTTTAATGTACTTTCCAAGTCACAGAGAATGCTCGACGTGTTGTGATGGTCATCCGTCCACGTCACGGAGAATGCTGGACGTGTTGTGATGGTCATCCGTCCACGTCACAGAGAATGCTCGACGTGTTGTGATGGTCATCCGTCCACGTCACAGAGAATTCTCGACGTGTTGTGATGGTCATCCGTCCACGTCACAGAGAATGCTCAACGTGTTGTGATGGTCATCCGTCCACGTCACAGAGAATGCTCGACGTGTTGTGATGGTCATCCGTCCACGTCACAGAGAATGCTCGACGTGTTGTGATGGTCATCCGTCCACGTTACAGAGAATGCTCGACGTGTTGTGATGGTCATCCGTCCACGTTACAGAGAATGCTCGACGTGTTGTGATGGTCATCCGTCCACAACCGACTCCGGCTAGCTTAACCTTGACGATCGACGTAAGCAGCTATTAGCCACGAGCTCCCCCAACTTCAATGTATCAACATGCATATTACTCTCACATGAAATAATGGAGGGCGCTGAACCATCTGCTGACAAGCTTTAATGAAAGTTGCCGTCCTTTTAAAAACATTATTTTTGTGGCTTCACTTTGAACGAGTTCTGACAACAGTTTTAAAAATTATTACCTCAAAGCGCACGTGATGGCGCTTTCACAATATTGTAATTAAAACTTTCCTTTTGGCGATGGGCTGTGCGTTGTATAGTAAGTGCCTACAGGCAAACTATTATAACCGAAATAGTTTCCGATGACGTGAGATGTTTGCAGCGGAGCTTGTATTTTAGAAAATAATTATAACAAAGTGAGGAAAAAACTAATTTATAACCGTTATATGTATGAGATTTGGTTGTGATATTGTTAGGAAGGAATTAAGAACAGGAAAAGTAGAAGTTTGAAGTTATCTAACAATAAGTCTAAACTTTATATTACTACTACCATGTACTAATTGACTGACTTATAAAAAAAAACTCACCATACGCTTTCAATGTGCTTGGATTGTAAGTATGAACTTAAGTGAATTGGTTATTTTTGAGAACTATGATCTTGAAATCTGAATCGACTTAGTAAGGATTAGCCTCGAGGTGCGTGTGCCCCTTGAGTCGTCAGCGCGCCGTGTTCCACGCGCGCCTCAAAGAGCAGCCAGCGACATTGACTGCACCCGACAGGGCCATTTTCAGTAGTTCCAATTCAGCCAGAGCAGAAGAAGAATTGATTTTTCCCACGAAAACAAAATGGTATCCGCAAACATACTGTTGCCGTTGTTTCTGACCTTTTTAGGGATCCGTTATCCTAAAACGCTACTAAAAGACAGCCATTAGTACATACGTAGGCATACTGCACACTCAATACACGATCAATACACTTCACAGAATCGCTTGCTTCTCATAACAAAGTGAGACCAAGTGTTTCACATCCAATTATGATTCTAAGCGTACTCAAATAAATGAATCCAAATGTCTTTTTACACTAGGAAAATAATGTTTAACAAAATATCAGAGTTTGCATGGATTAATTTTCTAATTAGTAGTATTTTCTTTCAATATTTTTATGAAAAGGACAGATTTTTTTTGACAATTTTTTATTAGGTATTATTTAGCATCTTATCTGGTGCAGGTTGATTTTGATCTAAGTTTGTACCAACGTTATTAAGTAGATCTATTTCTTTCGTAATACGTATTTGTGAAGTAAGTTTTGCCGGAGCTTCGTGAAATATATTTGATAGGTTTTACTTTGATGAGATCTGGTTTATACAGTTCGTTATGTCTGTCTGTCCAACCGCATGTCGCTGACACTTATTTCCGAAAGTATTGGGACTGCAGATTTGAAACTTGGTAGGTAGATGTATTGAGTGAACCGTTTTAAGATATTAATTCAAAAATAAAAACTCAGCGAAATATAACTTTGATTTTCATAGTGTATGTATAAAAGATAATATTTGTGGATTTTAATAATGTGCTATTTTCAAATTCAAAAACTGCTGACTATATTCAAACCAATTTTCATTGTAGTCAGTCTTTGTTTAATTAGAAAGAACTTAAAAAAATATCTTAGTCTGAATGTAGTTGGTTGCCTCATAGCCCGATGATGTCATTAATGCTTGACATGGTTGCAGCTCTATTCTGAATGTAGGGCACTTCCATCGGCTCCGCCATGTTTGTTCTAGGCGCTGTCTCCAGGAACACTGGCTGTGGTGTGTCAACACTGCCTCGCTGCGGATGTGTACCTAAGGCTTGCCTCGGATTATTGGCTCCCGGAATGCGCCACTGAAACAACTGTCCCGAAAACTTTTTAAATTTCTGTTTTAAGGAAATTAAAAAACTCCAGCAGTAAGTCTGAATAATGGCCGTTATAAAGTTTCGACTGAAACTTTTGATCATTTTCTTGATAAGTATCACAGAACAAGTTTTGAAAGTGAAATATTCATTTTCTGCGGTATTTTTATGTAGGTAGGTACTGAAAAAATAAGGAAATATATTAAAATGATTGACAATTTGTTGAGGCCGAAAAGTTGCTCTCGTATTCAATAGAGTTTTCTAATAATGATTGCGATATAACAACAGAGAAAAGGTTTTAATATAACTACGTGAGGGAGATGTTTAGAATACATAAGTACATAATGCACATGATGATGATGCACGTGCCACTGCTGGGCACAGGCCTACTGTCTGCGAGAGGGACTGGGCAGTAATCGAGCACGTGGGCGCAGTGCGGTGGATGATGGATGTTACATGTGTCATTTCCTCACAATGTTTTGCTTCACCGTTTATAGACCAGTGGTGGTGATAAAAGTATGTTATGTGCCGGCCTGGGTCTGCCTGGGTTCGAGCCCACGTCCTATTCCTCAAAAGTCGTGCCTGTAACCGCTGTGCCACCACACGTTATTGGCTCATGTTGCGTATTTGAAGTGAAATACGATAAAATATAAAATAAGTATGCAGTAACTAGATTCATAAATTGATCTACAGTATTTACACAGTTACTAGCAACATAGTGGCTTGATTACTGGTACACAGTACAGAGCGCAAGCTCATTAGAACATTATATACATAGATAGAGAACTGCCTCGTTGGTCCACTCGTCGCAAGCGCAACAGCTAGCAACAGATCATTACCAGGAAACACACTCTGGCATGGAATTCCACTCCGTAGACATACGCACAATGAAAGTATTCACAAAACTGGACGTATGGGTGAGATGTCTACCATGTAATGATGGCGCATTGACGTTCGTCTTGTAGTCCAATGATGAAAGGGACTTGGTGGAATTCCATCGCATACTCTGAAATGTAACCGATAGAAAACCGGATGGCTTGCAACATGTCGTCGATGTTGAATGCTTCCGTGTGTTATACATAATTAACTTGTTTATTTCATAGTTGTCGCAATTAATCTGTAGTATTGAGATAAATTGCCAATCCATAAAAGCTGCCTAGAGATATACAGAACAAAATAAAGTTATATCACAAAATAGTCCTTATCAATTCAGTACTGCGTGTAAGGCCGCTAATTAGCTGAAACATTGCCAAACAGAAAATTAAACGACGCGTACTTATCCGAGAAGTTTGCTAAAATACAGTTTTATTTGAACAAACTCGTTCAAATGCAAACTCGTTGCGAATGCTGTTTCAGTTATAATTGCTGGTTTAATAACTTTATGTAGACGTCCTATTTTTTAGAGATGTTTCAGGGAATAAGTTGGCATGTTTCTTTCCGTTTAGTTTGGGATATTAACCTGTTATCAATCTTATAAAAGCAATGATGACCCTGTGGTTACGGCCCGACTTACGAGTTGTAGTTGTTGTTGTTACTTAGTTGTTGTTGTTGTTGGTCGTGAGTTCGAACCCACTCAGGCATTTTACTTCATCTTCCTGCTCTTATCCCATATACTTGAGGTCAGCGCGTCACGTTTTTCTACCATTCTACCGTTCTGTCAGAGATCACAGTATCATTTACGTTTTTTTCTTGTTTCGTATTATTTCTCACACAACCCATCTCGTCTTTTTTTGGCCTACCTCCATCCAGCAACATTCAAACCTCTATTAATCACATGTGTGTAATCTTTCTTTCGAATTGATCCCTTATAAGTGAAGAAAACAGGCATTTTGGTTTTTATTTTTTTTTGTGGCCCTCCTCCTGTCTCCTTTGTTTTTTGTGATTTCTACTGGGTACAAAAAGTGGAATAAAATTGTCCATACCGTAATTTTTCGTTAATTATTCTTGGAATAAATGAAGGCTCTCCCTTAAAAAGTGGGGGTGGTAGAAGTCATCATTTTTATCACGCACAACATTGCCCGAATATCCCACAGACTCTCGGATCTAAAATCATCACGTCGGCACCGCTAAGGCGAAGTTAAAAGCTTTGTAACTCGATTATATTATATGAGTTGGCAATCACGACCAGCTAACTTTATGCCAACCGATGTTATGAATTAAGTTGGTTACTATGGAAATTTGATTTTATTTTTAGGGTTACTGTGCAATGCCACTGTAAATAATGTGCTGTATAAGAATGAAGTTCGGAGAAAGTATTTTCTGGCCAGGAGTGTTCAGGTTCTAATGAAACGTGAAGTCAAGTTAGGCCGAGCAAGTCGTACTTAAATTTTTTCAATGAATATTTTGAAGCAGAAAATTTTTTTGTTTAAAATCTTTGAAAGTATTGGGTGGGTTTGGATGAAATTAGGTATAGAAGTCGCTTGAGAAAGGTCACGTGCCACTTTTTATTCGACTGCAAAAGAAATAAGGTTTTTAAAATAAGTAGACTTCGCTACGGGATGAACTGTGATTGGTGGACTTGATTGATGAGCCTGTCCCAAAATTGGAGGACTTGGAAGTGAATTATGAAGCTTTACGCTATTAGTGATGGAGCCGCCCATTGTGGCACTTGATTTTATAATAATAATTACAATAATGTTAGCACTCACTTATAATTTAGTTTGGCAGCAGAAGCATGTTTAAATGTAATGTTTTCTTTATATATCTTTTCTGTAAACTATAAGGTAGGGTAGGATATATCTTTCTTTCTAATATTATAATACGAAAGTTTGCGAATATGGAGAACTACTGAACGGATCTGTATGAAATTTGGTAAATAGATAGATGACATCCTAGACACATCGGCTACATTTCCCAGAATTTCCACGGGATCGGAATGTATGCAGGAAAACCCTCCCACGTGAACGAAGTAGCGGGCAGAAACTAGTTTACTAAAAGACAGAGTGTTTTTCAATTTGATAACAACTTGTGTGTTCCGAATGCATAGGGATTTGTAGGCGGTATATTGCCATGTTTTACCTTGAGTCGACGGTGCGTCATGTTCCAGACGCGCTTAACGAGCAGGCAGCCCATTGACGTGGTACGATAGGACCAATGCCTGCCGGGTCTACGGGAAATTGTAATGAGATGCCCGTAGCCCCGGAATGCAAGGGTTACTGAAGGAACAGGGTGGGTTTTAAGTAAATAGGAGTCTGGCACTGCCTTGCACTTTACCCAGAGTAAAAAGAGACATTTTTTTCGCCAAAAAAATTAAATAACAGTATAAGGAAAAACAGAATTAAGGCGCGACGTAACAGGAATTGGTATCTTTGGAAGACGTACCAACATATTCGCAGATAATTCGTTGAAAAAAAAAAACACAAAAAACATAGGACTGATTTGGCTGAATTAAAACACCACTATAGTGTACAGTTACTAGTGATCTATTTCGAGTGTAAAAGACGTTGTTTCTCTATTGTTCCCCAATCCACATTCTCATTAATATTATTATGACATGCTGATCACTCTCGAAGTCTGAACAATATAATTACTATCAGCACAACATGGCGGCGGGAGCTGCATTTGATTGTTAGTTTGTTGCCGGAAAAGTTAAATTGAGTTTGACAGCTACGCTGATACAGTTTTGAGATGAGAATAATTTTGATAATATGTCAATATGTGTTGAGGGAAGAGAAAAAGGCTGAACAACTTCTGACGGGACGGTTAGTTATTTTATATAATAAAAATATTTACAAGAAAACTCTTTTTTTATTTTTTAACTTTTTTTTTGTTTTTTAAAAGATAACTAGCAATGTGGGTAGATTCCACATTACTAGCAATCTTGTTAACCCCTCCAACTAAGCTAAATATGCTTGTGTCTGGAGTGGGTTCACGTCAATAGTGTAATGGGTGGGGTTCGAACTCGTGACCTCACGATCACAAGTCTGACACATTATCCATTAGGCTATTGACGAAGTTAATATTAATTAATTGTATATTCAACACAATGTGAAGTTTTAATGAATAAATAAAATGAAAAATGAAATTAGGTGTATGTCGGCTCCTAGTTTAACCGTATCAGTTGTTTACTAGCGTGTTACATCGAGCAGTCGCTTGATATCATGTTTGTGAAACAAACATACTCGACACCGGGAACCATAGAGAATTATTTAGTCTGCCTGGAACCAACTGTTTAACGTGCTTTTAACGAGGCATGGAGGAATCACGATATAGTAACATAAGAACTTAAAACAGGGTATTTAACATTTTTATTTATTGTTTCAAGTTACTAATATTGGTTAAGATGGACACCCATCCACGGGCCGTCCTCGACAAGCGCTGCTTAACCTTGAGCACTGACCCGCGCCACTGTTATTATTTAGCCACGAGCTCCTCAATGTGCTACGGGTGTTTATATTTAATTTGTGAGAAGTTGTAGGTTGAATTTATACCGGGTTCATGGAACATAGGTTACCCCTATTATATGGGAACAAAATACCAGAGGCGTCTTCTTTTCAAGTTAGTGGTTAATTCCTTAAATTGTATGGCCCTAGTTGGTTTCTACGTAATTTGCCGCATCGGTAGCAATCATTCTTTTCCCCAAATTGCGGGAGCATGGGCAAATTATATACAATACATCGGAATGTAGTGTAGGTACCTTCTACTCGCTACCCTCTGCCTACTCTTCCCTGGAATGTAGGCGTAATGATATTCTTGGAGATGAATATTTAGAAGTTAATAACGTAAATTCTCATTGAGATGGTTTCCTCGGGCGCCGACGATAGAGAATAATTGTGCGTCGGTTATGTGTATGTATGATGAATCTCACGGCTTTGCATTGTTGCCGCGGATTCCTGTATCTCTGGAATTTGTTAGGAAACGTCTCCTGCACCTTATGAAATCTGCCAACGGAAGCGAATCTGTCAGTAGATATGTACATACGCAGTGTCATGAATAAATGGAAAAATCTCCCAAAAGGCGCAACTAAACAACTAGAAGATCCGTGATCATAACCACACCGCCCAGCAGTACGTCCTATACATAAAGTCTATAATTAATTGAATTAAAATCAAGACGAACTTTACTTGAAACAGTATTCTTCTTTGATTTATGTAACAATGTATATGACTGTATGAATATCCGAAATAAGATATGTTACACAGTTCCTAAGACAACAGTTCGCCGCGGTGTACGTGAACGTCCCATGTTTGCAGTGAAGCCTTGTCGCACTAAAGCAGGTGAGCCTCCTCTCCGCCGTTTAAGCAAAAAATATAATGAATATTTTCATCACATTGACATGTTCCTTCTTTCTGGTGCTCAATTCAAAGATAGAGTGCTTAAGACACTGAGTCAATAATCAATGGTTTATAAATAACATAACTAATTTAAAAATCGATCTTGTACGGGCAAAAGCCTATACATATACTGTTTACTGTTTAATGTTGAGAGATCCCACACAGGTGATCACTGACTGGAGGAAAGTAGGCGAATTGCTGAAATCCAACACGTCTCCTCACCTGGACAAGATCCCCGACCACATCCAGTCCGCCGCCGACACGACGGCTGCGATCGACTCACTCACGGAGCACGTGCAATCTGTCTTGAACGACTGTTCAAAGGAGATTCCGGTGTCAGAGCACTGGCGCCGGAAACTCCCGGACGATGTACGGGCCCTGCTGACTGAGAAGAACGCAGCAGTCCGTGCCTACAGATCTTTCCCCTGCCAGAATAACAAAACTTTCATGCGGTACTTACAGCGCAAAGTAAGTAACAGCATCAGAGAGTGGCGTGAAGCCGGCTGGGACAAGACCCTGAGCGAACTGGAACCCACCCACCATGCCTTCTGGCAACTTCAGCGGAATATGCGCGCCACTGAGGTTGCCTCAATGCCTCCCCTTATCCGCCCGGACAAAAGCATTGCCTTCGACGACGAAGACAAAGCCGAATGCCTAGCCGACAGCCTGGAGGCACAGTGCTCTCCCAGCTCCCAACCAGTCGACCCAGCCCACCTTGCCCACGTGGATGCTGAGGTCGAACGTAGATCTGCCCTACCCCCTGTCGAGGACCCTGATGCTCCCCTCCCCCCCGTCACGGAGGACGAGGTGGAGGAGATCATCAGGAAACTCAAACCTAGGAAAGCTCCCGGGACTGACAGACTGACCACTAGGGCACTTAAACTCCTCCCACGTACGATCTTAGTCCTACTGACTGCCATCTTCAATGGCGCCTTGTCCAACAACTTGTTTCCACAAGCTTGGAAAGAGGCTATAGTGATAGGTATCCCAAAACCCAAAAAGCCCAAGAACCTCCCGACTAGCTATAGACCCATTAGTCTGCTCAGCGCCCTCGGCAAGGTCTACGAGCGGATTATTCTTAATCGGCTCAAGGACTTTGTCGAGGCCAAGAGCCTAATCCCTAACGAACAGTTTGGCTTTAGAGCCCATCATTCCAGTGTCCACCAAGCCCACCGCATCGTAGAGCACATTAGCGGCCGTTTTCAACGCGGTCTGGTGACGGGGGCCCTATTCTTTGATATAGCAAAGGCTTTCGACAAAGTCTGGCACAATGGCTTAATTTATAAGCTTTACCAACTAGGTGTGCCGGACCGTCTCGTGCTCATCATTCGAGACTTCCTGTCAAACCGCTCCTTCAGATATCGTATCGAAGGAGCGCTTTCCACTCCCCGCCCTATCAGAGCCGGCGTCCCTCAGGGCGCCGTGCTCTCCCCCCCACTCTTCACGCTATTCACTAGCGATATCCCCAAAAAGCCCCCAGTAGAGTTATCCCTGTTTGCCGACGACACGGCCATCTACTACTCGGGACATAATCCCGTTAGCATCGCTCATACCCTCCAGACCTCAGCCAACGCACTAGGCGATTGGTTTAGGAAATGGAGGATTGAGGTAAATCCAGACAAAAGTCAAGCAGTCCTGTTTCGCAGGGCTCGCCAGCATAAAAAGTTCACCCCCCCACGCCCGATCACTATGTTCGGCAAGCCAATCCCTTGGGAGAAGCGAGCCAAATACTTAGGTGTGATCCTCGACCAGTTCCTGAATTTCAGTGAGCACATAAAGTCGGTTCGCTCGCGAGCCGCTTTCGCTCTCGGTAGGCTCCACGCCCTGCTGAATAAACACAGCAAGCTCTCCCTTAAATGTAAAATCCGAATATACACGACATGCATACGTCCTATCATGACGTATGCCTGTCCGGTGTTTGCTCATGCCAGTCCCAATCAGATCCATAGGATGCAAGTCGTTCAGAACCGTTTTCTCCGAAAGGCCACGGGCGCGCCCTGGTTCTGTAGGAACGAGGATCTCCACGTAGACCTCAAACTCCCGACCATAAAGCAAGTGTTGAAACGCATGTCAGTGCGTTACTTCACCTCTGCTGAGACCCACACTAACCCCCTGATCGTATCGGCCGCCCGATACAGACCCTCCAAGATTTCTCGGGTTCGTCGCCCGCGTAACATCCTAGACGAGCCTGACGACCCCACCACCATCCGACAAGAGAGCAGTAGGGAAACCAGCACTCTTAGAAGACACAGATACAGAACGCGTTCCTTATTCCGGCCTCGCCGACGAGGCCCATCGCGACGTCCGCGTACTGGTAATGAAAATCCTCCCCGACCTTTGCCAAACGAGCCAGCCCGCGATGCTGAGCCAGTAGCAATAAATACTCCCGTAAATAATATGACCCAGCCTGTCCCTTTGCTGCCCTCCCGAAATGACCCCGCTATGCCGAGGCCCGTACTCCACAGGGAGTGCCCTTAGCGTGCGGTCATTAGTTTTTAAGTATATTTTAGTTTGTAAGCCCTGGCTGGGGGCCTTTAATTATTAGAGGTCACCACAGGAAAGTCCGGTTAAGTAGACTCACAGCCTTAGTGTGCTGATCTACAAGTGGCCCTACCTAAAAAAAAAAAAAAAAAAAAAAAAAAAAAAAAATGTTGAGAGAGAGTAGGAAATGACTGTTACTGTTAACTGTTTAATTAATTATTAATAAAATAAATTATTATATTCTAAGTACAATGTTATAAAACTGTTGTAGACTGTTAAAATTACTGTTGACTGTTACGACTGTTAAACTGTTGTGCCCGCTCGACCCGAACTGCCAGAGTTTTTACGCACTCTCGTACGTGATGGTACGAGATTTAATAAATTAACAAAATTATATCTGGGTCGAGGTCCACTGTGCGGTTGCTAACCGTACATCTTGGCCGGCAACATAAATAGTGTCAACTTAATAGACAGAAAAAATATAACGTTCTAACAACAAAAGTTAATTCAAACCAATCTAATTAACAAAAATGTAAAAAGAATGTACACTTAGATCTAAAAGTAATAAAAAATGTAAATTTAAAAATTAAAGTTATGAGGTGGTGCATATGTATCATTTCTGAACGTGGACATTTCTATGTTTTCGTTAGATGATGCAGCCCTCGGTGGTTTCGGTGGTGGTAGTCTAGTTGGGGCGGCGCTGATGCCGACGGTGACACTGCTGCTACGTTTCCAGTAGACGTAGACTCCTCCCGCGACGAATGCTGATAAGATCAGAAGTCCCATCGTTGTATAAGAGACGATATATTGGTATACATCATGTTGCGACATTTCCACCTGTTCAGTTTGATCTTCCAACTCCTTCAAGGAATTATGAAGTTTCTCATAATCCGATCTCACAAATTGCGTATTGATTTGTCCAGTTGATATATCAATCGGCTGAACCGATGTCAGATTGTTGATGTCCTCCAGATCTATCAGTGGTACTTCCGGGTTGACATACATGTTGTTAGAATAATACACTTGTGTATAATATCAACTAATATCACTGTTTCTGATGATACATCCTGCCTTGGCTTCTAAAATTCCTGTTGAATTTATAGCTTTAGAAGTCATACGACCTTCGCAGATAACTTGTAACTGACACTCGTTGCAGCAGACATAGAGCCACGTGTTAGGCCTTTGAAGTGGTACCCATTTGTTATTGCAGCCTACGGATGCGTAGACACATCTTGCTAATTTAATGTTTGTTATTGCACCAATTTCGCACGGAATTTGATGATTTCTTAGATTAAGTGTTGGTTTATTTAATGAACAAATATGGGTACTAGGTTCAATTTTAATGCAGTGTTCGAGATCCTTGCTCGTTAGTTGCATATATGTCTCTTGCCGTATATTGACTGCAACATATTCTGAGCTTGTTTTCATGACAAGCGACTGTTGGTTGTTTGTAATCATCGGTATAGGAACTGTTCGGTATATAGTGAACTGATTGTCGCCTGTTAATGGCAATGTAATTTCTATGATAAAATATTTATCTACTAATCTAGACTTAACCTCTAGTAGTTTATATATGTCGGCTAATTGAGCTTGAACATTGTCAACGGGAATAGATAAATGTGGTGGTAATTGTCCCGAGATTATGCTGATCTCCTGGAAAAGCTGGCCTTGTGGCAAAAGTCTGGTATCCACATGACCATGGTGAATATTGATAGCTGTGTCTAACAGCATTTGTTGGATGTGACGCAATTTAGATAAAATTACTGCTGTGGTCACTGCCATGATGCTGAAGTAGTCCATGGCTTCGTTAGCTTCAACAGCCTTACCCAATTTCCGTAAATAGTCATCTGTCATGTTAAGATGTTGCGATAAGAGATCGAATTGCATATTCATCGCCTCTTCATTTCTCTTTAAAATGTTATTTTGTGCCTCAATGATTGATGTTTGCCCTTTAACAAGATTTAACATGTGGTCTTTGTTTTTGTGTAACTGTTCGATATCTTCCTTGTATTGTTTTGTTGTGTTTTAAGCTTACTGTGCATTGCGTTATACCCTTTTTTGGGTTGAATGTTATGCTGTTGACTGTTAATGTTTCGTGGGCGGTTTGGGTGCGTATTCGATTCCATTGACATAAATTTATTTTCGATGAATTTCAGGAACTGTTTTAATGTCGGCATGCCTCTAGGATCATCCAATGATTCCTTAAAAGACTGGCTGGTCTCTGAATCAAGCTTTTGCATCATAATGTGAACAACTAAGGGGTCCCATGTTGAAGTATCGAAATGTAGGTTTCTAATAGCCTCTTATTATTACAGATCTCTTATTATTTAAATTCAAATTTAGTTTAGTTGTAACATATTAGCGTCATAGTCTTATAACTTGGAAAGTTATCCATTTCTCACACTCTTTATTTATTTTGTATTCTCTTTGGCGGTTTTCCAAATCGCGTACACAAGCTTAATTCAGTGTAAGAATATTACCTACATTAACCCTATTATAATCCGGCTTCTTATAGAGCGGTCTGTTTAGTGTTTTGTAAGTTACTTTGATACTGCAGTGCCCTGAATACTGATGCCGCTTGTGACTGTAGCTTGTGACTAAGAAATAAATCACTAAGTAATCTTTTTTTATTGCGGTAAGACTACACACTACATTAGTCTAATTGAAATTACAATTAAAATTATTATAATACACTTACCAATCACTACTGCACTATACTACTGTATTTACTAAGAAGGCTGGGGATAACCTGGATGCTTTTGATATTTGACACTATGGAAGAAAAGAGGTAGACGCTAAAAGTCCCACGCTTTGGTTTGACCAGATCCACAAGTCTTTATCCATCAGGGTCCATGATGTTCTAGAGGCTGCCAATGCTCGGAAGAGCTAGAAATCTATCGTTTTTGACTGAGTGATCCATGGAGAAAGTCATGACCCTCAGCACTGAGGAGTATGACGCAAGAAGGAGATGAAGATACTACGATACCTACTATACTACATATTACATAATTGCCATCGTTGGTCTTGTGGCCGCAAGCGCCACTACTGAACAAGAGTAAGTGTTTATTTGTCATTAACATAAATACAAGAGTTTTAAAGATGCTAAAGATACATACAGAGCTCTTAAAATACATTTAACACGAAAAATAATGACCCCTCATTGGGAACATCCTGTGTTACTTGAGACCTCTTAAAAATGTCGCCAGACATTGTTAAGAGGTCTCATGTTTGATTCTCAGGTTAGCTAAAAAGTGCTATTGGATTTTTCTATTATAATGTTCTCAGTAGTAACCCGGAGATTAGAAGTTGGTGGTGTAGTAGCCCCGTGCACCGGAGAGCTAGTTGAGTTGTTGGTCCTGCGCCTGATGCCTGTCCGCGCGTGTTGGATCACCGTCCGACGGACTATGAGAGTGAGGGAACAGAGTGCACCTGTTGACTGTGCATATGTAACATCACCGGCTGCCTGGCTCAGCTGTGTGGGACCGGCTTGCAGTCTTACAGGATGCAGCTGAGTACTTGTGTTATATATGGAGCGTCTGCCTGTCTGACCTCCACAACCCAATAGCTGGGTAACACGATACCCTTTGGCAAGACCGGGGTCAGATTCACTGGCTTCTGACTATCTGTAGTGACTGTCAAAGATGTCCAAATAACAGCTGAGCTTAACGGGCTACTACTGAGAAAAATCTTATAGAAAAACCCAATGGTACTTTTTGTCCGACCCGGGAATTGAACCCGAGACCTTGTGCTCAGCCGTAGCGCTTGCAAAACACGAGACCAACGAGGCAGTCTACCCAATTAAGTCTTGTAAAATATGTTATTATTCTTCTTCTTGTTGAATATGCGTGGGACGTCAGGAAAGTTGCATGACCTTAATCATTCAACACAATATATGTCCTAGATATAACATCTACTTAGCCTTTTCCCAAATATGTTTAGGTCAGCTTCCAGTCTTACCGGCTGCAGCTGAGTCACGGAGCCAGTGCCTGTCTGACCTTCACAGCCCAGACCCTGCTGTCACCACGTAAGTCAGTGGCAACACTGGTGACAGATGTTCTAGCTACTGACCACCTGTAACAAGTCAACGATGTGCAAGTGACAGCCGGAGCAGCGGCTGGACGTGCTGCCCGAGCCACGCAGGAGTCTTCACATGTTAACATGGTCCCACAACCACGTACTCGTGCGCCTGTTCATATGTAGCCACATTGCCTTACCAACCAAATATATTTCCAAGATAAAACATATAAATGTATTCGCCAATTAAAATCACATAACTCAGTCCTGAAAAATTAATAGTTTAAAAAAGACTAAAAAAACAAGCTTTTATAAATGCACGTAACAACTAAAAAAATGAAAACCGATAACGGATTTTCTTTAGGTTTGTTGTAACCTTGAAACCTGATCGTGTTCAAAGTCCATTACGTGGTCTTTCTCACAAGTGCAAACACGACTATGATACGATATTCCATCATGGAATGCCTGTACCTATCATCCGGCTTCATCGTCAGACCTTGAAACCTAATCGTGGTCAAAGTTCATTACAAGACTTTTCTAAGAAATCCAAAACAGCTATGATACAACTTTCCATCATGAAGTTCCAGCTTATATCTTCTGACTCCATCATTAGATCAGTTCGACAGCACCATATTATTGTATTGTCATCAGAACTACATACAGCTGCCAATTTTCATTACGCTACAACTCTTGGAAGATGGTTAAATTAGTTACCTTAGATTCCATTACATAGTTAGTTACATACAGGTCGACCTAATAAAAGCATGTTAATAAAAAAGGAACTCTGCCGGAACCGAGTACTTACGTTCAATTTCGAATAACTGAACATCGTTTGCGCGCCGTATGTATTTAAATAAACCAACCTCTTCTTTAGATATTTAAATATAATAATACACACATCCCAGTATTCTTGAATTGTTGTTGTTGTCTCTAACTTAAGAAAATTGTCACTTTAATACTAATGTAAGTCAGCTTTCGTAATATGGAGTGGAGACCTGGTGACCTAAAACACAGGCCTCTGGCCTAGCTTAGGCACCAGTCCCCACAATATTTTCAGGTTGTACTACTTTGTAATAAACTATGAATGTGATACTGTTAAATATTGTGGTGAAAATAAACGTTATTTATTATTATTATTATTTATGCTGTGCAATTAGACCGCGCTTTAGCCCACCGGACCAGTGCTCTCTGTGTCCAATTTTTAATAAGTCGGTCCCGGTATTTACCGACCTTAAGCTTTTGGGGATCCGTAGCTGTCATCGTGCCGCAGAGAGCTGACGCCAGTTCCGCCTGCTGCCATCCATCTGTCAGTCAGAGTGGTGTATGTACTGTATTAGTTTATCATCATCATAATCAGCCTACAATGATCCCACTGCTGGCACACAGGCTCGCACTCTATGAGAGGTAAATGGTCCGTACACCGCCACGTGCGACCAGTGCGGAATAGTGGATGTCACATGTGTTCGAACTTTTGGTTCTAGGACGTGGCGGTCTCCTTACTATGTTTACCTTCACCGTTTTGAGAGTAGTAGTGTTTATAATTAACCAAATTAATGTGCCTGAGTGGGTTTAAACTCACGACCTACTCGTAAATCAGGTCCGTAACCCCAGAGCCACCACTACTCCATCTGTTGCTGCATTATTATAACTTTCATAGATTTCGTAGACTGTAGTTAAAAATTTATAGCTAAAAATATCGACAAGAAAGGTTAAATAGAAGAGACGCGTTATTTTTTTTAATATAAAGCTAGCAATGCGGGTAGTATTTACATTACTAGCAATCTTGTTAACCCCTCCACCTCCAACTAAGCTAAATATGCTTGTGTCTGGAGTGGGGTCAGGGCAATAGTGTAATATGGGTGGGATTTGGTCTTTAAGTCAAGAGTGAATAAGTTACTTCTAGGTAAGCGTGCTTCCTCTTCGACCAAATCATCACTTACCATTATGTGAGATGGTGGTCAAACGCCAGAATATCTACAATAAAAAATGATATAAGCTGACTTGAGTTAGGTGCTTTTGTTATGAACTGGTGCATTGAACGTGTTATCCCGCGAGTGTGGTGCATAGCCTTTGTGCGTGCAGGCAAAGAAACTTAAATATGATTAGCGAAAGCCCCGATGTTTTTTTTAAAGGATTACCGTATGATTCGCACGAGTAAACTCGTTTATGGAACTTAAAAATACACGCTGTATCCATTTTCAGCATTGCTGTTCTCGACATGACAAAAATAACGCATTGTTTGAAGCATTTGTGATAAGAAAAAAAAACAACATATTTTCGGTATTTTAGGACATGGCGGTCTCCTCATGATGTTTTATTTCACCCATTTATGAACAGGAGTAATGATATGAATTATACAATTTAATTAATCTATACATATAATAAAACAGTAATGAAAGAAAAACTGTACATTGAGAATTTTCGAGAAAAAATAAGTGGCTTTTGTTAGAAAAACGTAACTGAAGACAAAAAGTGACTTTTTAGAATTTTGTCTGTTTGTCTGTGTGTATGGTACGGCTTCACGCTAAAATTACTAGGCTGAATTGAAATTCAGCACAAATGTTCTTTATAAACCAAGAAAGGCTTTAGACTACATATTATTATTATCACGCCGTATGTTATGGGAGGTAAGCAATATTGATTTTAATAGTAGATTTTACAACAAGTGCACAAAACAAACATAAAAAATGGTTTTGTGGACGAGTTATAAACTCTGCTTTTCACTTCGATTGCGAGGAAATAAAACAGTAGTATAACATAACATTTCTTTAATTAAAATTCAAAGTAAAATTAGAACAGTTTTGAATACTGAAGGAAATTGTTTTTTCTTTTCTCCAATTTACAAAATTATCGTAAACTTTGAGATATTTTTCCCGAGACTGGCGGTAATATCTGTTGCACAACTCTCTGTGCATTCATTTCCATAAGCGTATTAGGAGAGACTGTTAAATCCTCTTCTTCACTGGACATTTTTAACAATTTTAGCAAATTGAAGAAATTAATAAATGCACGAAAAAAGAACAAGAGCCGTTTCCCGCCGCTTTAATTTTTTTTTAATCTTACGACATTGATATTAGGCTGCAGACCTATACAGCCTACTCTTAAATTAATTTAGTAACAATAATTTTCTTAAATCAACTAACCTACCGTACTTGAATTAAAATTTTAATATCTATTATATCTTAAAAAACACATAAGGCAAATAAATTAAAGTAAATATTATGTAATAACAAATTCTATCTATGAATTTCTTATTGCATTTGGCTGTATGGCTCATTTTCTTTGCCTTAATATAATACATTTATGAGTAGATACGTTAATGCCCTTGTGCACAAAATTCGATTTTGTGCAGCCTATACCTTGCACAAAGAAGCACTTTCAGAGCATGAGAAGTGAAAAAGTTTTTGTTCGTAATTGAATGCACAAAATGACATGTTATTTAGTAGATAAAATAAAAATTTAACTCTGGGAACATAATAATCACGCAATTTTTATAAAGGAGCGGGGCAGTAATATTATAAATTGCAAGGGAACAGCTATTCAACAATATGTCAACGGGGAATTTAGCGGTAAGGTCAGGCGACCGTTTACCGCATTATATGGTGCGAGTTCGAATCCCATAATATTGTTTTAAAAAATCGTAAAATTCTTTTTTTTTTTAGTTTCTGCATATTTTATGTGCTTAAGAAAACTGAGAACTTTACATGTCCTATCTAATTGTATGGAGAGTTTCACACCAATATTACTAAACAGATTGATTAGCGGTACAAAAAGCTACACTATCATGAAGTCAAGTCAAACTTTTGGTTCTAAGTTATATCTTACCAAGCACAATTGTTATAGGTAATTGATTTAAGTATGTAATTCTTAGTTTTGTTCCTTGCTGCTGTTACCACATTTTTAATGCAAAAATAATGTAGTTGTCTGTTAAATTACCAACTACAATTTAAAAAAAATAACAAACAATGACAACCGCTTTGTCGCTGGCATAAGCAACAGGATCCGCGTAAGAAGTCGCGGGCAGAAGCTAGTTAATTATATAATAATTCATTCCAAACTATGAAAAAAAAAGTAAGAAGTAGCAATGCTTGCCGAGGTCTATTTGTGGATGGGTCCCCACAGGATAACATATTAACATGTCAAGAGTCCTACGTGCCACGGAAGGCACGCTAAACTGTTGGCTGTTGTTTGGACATCTTTGGAAGTCGTTACAGGCAGTCAGTAGCCAGAACATCTGACATCGGTTTGGCCAAGGGGTGTCGTATCACCCAGCTAGTTTATGGAGGTCAAATAGGCAGTCGCTTTATATAAAACACTAGTACTCGGCTGCATCCGGTTAGACTGGCATTTGACCGAGGCTAAGCAGATGACTAATTAGTCTCTGACCTTTTTCCCGTATTCTTTCCTAATGAAATATTGTAACAACAAAAGGCTGTAATTGCCAAAGAGATATATACACAGATTAAAGCACAGTTCGCAGGAGGCAGGCCGGTATTGTTTTCGTTTCAATATGTGAGAAATGTATTACATTGTGTCGGAGTATGATACTGAGTATGTTCGTACATTGTACCCACACTATTCGACTATGCCGTTAAGGAGCTTTGTATCATTCTGTTTGTAGTATTTGAGTTTCACTATCTTCACTTTATGTTGGAACACTAAGCTTTATTTTGGAAACGGAATTATTTTCTGTGTATTTAATTATAGTTCGTGGTGGTACGTTTTACAATAAATGTAAAGAGCATAATTAAAATGTTCTACATACAACATTGTTTTTAACTTTTGTTAAATTACTAGCTCTATAATGTCAAAGAAATTAAGGGCCATATTCCAAGCCACCTCCATGTGTGTTGAAAAAAGCTAAGTACAAAAAAATAAAATTAAGATAAGTTTACAGATTTCTTTTTTCATCGTCATTCAATATTTCCGTGGAGTGGGACTCGAAGGACATATTGAATAATATTCAATATTCAATGAATATAGGATGACAAATTATTTTCTATAGACTCAAGGTCTGATTAGTACGTATATATAAATATACGTACGTATGACGGATGGCGTAGAACTTCCAACCCCAGCTCTTGTAACTTGGAGACCGTCTGCTGTGCAGTATGTGGTCGCGCGTTGTCGTGCAGGAGCAGCAGAGCCGAGCGAATGTCCAAGGCTGGTTGGAGACGTGCGATTTTCTCTATCATTGTGTTCAGTTCTTCACAGTACACATCTGCAGTAGTCCGCATCCCGTTTGGTAAGAAGCTGTGCGAGCGGAGTTAGACAACCAAACAGTGACCATCACTTTTCTAGGGGTCAATTTCGTTTAGGGAATTGTTTAGGTGCTGAATCATGACATCAATCACATATTCGGTATTTTTTCTAAAATTGATTCTGTTCGACAATCGCATGCGCTCAACATGTTGGTTGGACCCTGGTTCAGTACCTAAACGATTCCCTAAACGAAAACTGACCCTTGGAAAAGTGATTTTTCTACAAAATTCAATTCTAAAAAGGCAGTACATAATGACTTTGAAGAATTTGTTGTCTCCTGTCCAGCTGAATTCTTCAAGAAAGTCATTAATAAGCTACCACTGCGTTGGCAAAGATGTATTGATTGCATGGGTTATTTAACTTCAATTTGATAGGTAAAGACCTAATATGTCAGCATTTGCTTAATCACTATAGATATTTTACTATGTTGTATTAACAAAAAAACACACAAAATCTAGTTGAGTGATAAACAATTTTCTTAATAACATTCGATTAATAAATTGATGTATGGAACAGGTCACTTGAGGGAAGCGTCGATAGTACGTCCAGTTTCGGAAATCTCCGTAATGAAATTTAAAATTTTAATTTTCAGTTTTAAAACCGGAATGAAAAGTTTGTTTTAAAGGAATCTGTCTTTCACTTTAAGTAATTATATATTGGGCATAGCTTTAATAGTCTAGAGACATTTATCCAGAATGGAGATGATATGATGAAGGTTATCTAACTGCTGAGGAGCTCGAGGTTAAAAAATTGCAGCCGTACGTGTCAATCATCAAGGCTAAGCCTCGCCTCCCAATAATCCTGCGGGCCTTGGAAAGTACAGTTAATCATTTTAATAGTTGTATTAAACAATACTTTTCTTCACGGAAAGATTTTATTGAATAACTAGCAGTCGCGGGTGGCTTCGCTCTCGTAGACTTCATCACGATAAAAACATAACACTCCTTTTTTTGCAATCGGTTCAATTTAGGCTATAATCTTCCTCAGGCTACACACATACACACCAAGTTTCATCCAAATCCACCCAATTCTTTCGAAGAACAACGCGATTAAACAAACAAACAAACTTTTCTAATAATAGCTTTATAATATTAGTATCGATATGTCTTTTTATTTAGGAATTATCTTAGCTTCCTTTTGGGAACACTAATTGAATTTGTCTTAATGTCTATGGGTAACATACACACATGAAAAGTGTCTAGGGATCAACATATATTTTTGCAATAACTTTTCTCCTGATTGATATTAATTAAAATTTTCTTTAAGGATTCATCAAATAAAGTGTTTTCGTTTGTCACAGTAACGATAAACCAAGTCACCTTTGCATTAATAAAGAAATTTGCCATTTTCCTAATAAAGGGATTTTTGACATTTGAACCACTAACATTAAAGTTCGAAAAAAAGACTGAAATAACAGTTTTCTTTAAAATTTTATTGGGTAACTTAAACAATTAATAATCCGTGTTTCTACCGCGAACACTAACAACACAAGAACATCGGTTTGGCATACACAAAATGAGTTCATCCAAATCACGCTGTGGAATGGCCGCCCATGTTCGTTGCAACAACAAAAAAAGGTCTTCTTGCTACTGGATACCCTCCATATTCGGCAGAGCTCTTCTCTGTAGCATATCCCATGCATGCTCAATCGGGTTCAAGTCTGGCGACTGAGCAGGCCAGAGCAGGACATTGATGTTAGCTGCGGCGAGAGTCTGTCTTACAACTCTTGCGGTGTGCGGTCGTGCATTATCATGCATTAACTGAAATAAGGGACCGATTTGCACTTGTAGAGGAACGATGACGTCAGATACAATCGTCTCAGCATAAATTTGAGCGTTGAGGTTGCCTCTGATCCAAATCAACTCAGTTCTTCCGCCGATCCAAATACCCGCCCATACCATGATGGTTCCACCACTATAAGGATGGACTTCCTGGCAGGATTTTAATCGCTGTTGGCGTCCAGGGGTTCTCCAGTGTCGTATACGTCTTGTATCCGGTCTCATACCAAAACGAGACTCATCAGAAAAGCACACGAAACGCCATTGTTCTTCTGCCCAATTTCTGTGTTCAAGAGCCCATTGATATCGAATCCTACGATTGTGCATTGCTATAGGCGCATACCCGTAGCGGTCTTCGGGAATGAAGGTTCACTTCATGCAAGCGGTTTCTGATCTTAATTAATACCTTAATAAGAGGGAACTTAATTAGCGACCAAACAGGTCGCTAATTAAGTTCCCTGAAGAGTGATGAAGCCTCACGGCTAACATCATGGCGGTTATTGTTGGAGCTCTTCGAGTTAAGATTTGAATGTATCGGTCTTGTCTCCGTGTGGTGCAGCGATACCGTCCTCCATGGCGCTCAGCCACGGTACCAGTGCTTCGGTAACGTGTCCAAAGTCGACTGATAACACTCTGACTTGTATTCAGAGCTAAAGCCACAGTACGTTGCCGGGAACCAGCTTCTATCATTCCCACGGCTCTGAGCATTTCTTCCCTGCTTAAATGACGTCGCCGCTCCATAATAACGTTGGTTTTAATCAGTAGTAGGGAAACAGTAGCACTAATAATGTCTTCAATGCGTTGTATGTTTTTATAGGGAAAATATTGACAGCTGATTTTCATCTTTTACTCGAACTTGATTAACAGTTCCCGTTTCAAATTATGAAATGCACCAAAAAGGATCCATATAAATTTATAAAATCATAAATTTATTACAAAGCCACATCTCAATCTCAAGAAATCCGCATAAAAATGCTTGATCCCTAGACACTTTTGATGTGTGTAAATTGTTATACCTATAACTTTATGACCATAAAAAATACTGTTGCGCACTTTGTATACTAACACGCTGGATCTTTTGTTGTCTGATAAATTTAGAATAAGTAGTAACTATTTTTGCCTAGTGGCCAATCTTTACTTAATTCACTTGGCAAAAAGATGAACTTAAAAAGTCAGTTTTGAAACCGTAGGAAGCAAGCCTTACCCACGAGGCCATCGAAACATTTTAAACAATTTTTATTATCTAAGGGTAAACGTCTCATCCTGTTCACAAACACTTTCAATTTCATCTGCTGTATAGAACCTCGAAACTTCTGGACATGTTCGAACTTGGCCGTGTGGTGACATCGCAGTCGCACGAGTTGGCAACCTCAACTTGCAACATGTTCAGACACGAGCTTTGTTCCCTACTAAACAGCCGTAACTTCTCAGTAAGCTTGTGTTTTTAAACTCTGCTCAAATACTAGTAACATTAGTCAAAAATAATTAAGCTTGACGACTGCTATTTTTTAGCTTCGAGCTTCTCAGGAGTTAGATAACCTTCATCATATCATCTCCATTCCATTGCACCTAAATGTGAATTACCATTTTTATTATCCTGGGTGGGAAAATCATCATATGACTCCTTCCGCTCTGGGTGGAGCGGAAGGGAGTGTCAGACTTCTACTGACTAAAAACCCACCCTGCTCCCTCTGTTGACCTTGCATTCCGCGGCCGCGGTGTCTCGGCGGAACTATTCCCGCATCCCCGTAAGGCCCTATCGGGCCCCTTCAATGCTGCTGACTGCTCTTCGAGGCGCGCGCTGAACACGACGCGCTGCCGACCCGTGTCTTGTTCTTACCGGACGGTGAGCCCTAGATCTCAAAATCAGCAGCAACCCGGCAAGCAGGCTCAGCGCCTTACCGGAGATTGTGCGAAGTTCTAAGAATCTACCTATAGTTGACTTAAAAAAATGTACACTTAATTTGCAATAAAAAAATATTTGAATTTTGAACCTTATAACTGAGTACTTAATGCAAATAAAATAAAAAAGTAGACCGCTAAATAATATAGTGGATAAAAACTTTTTACCAAAAAATTAAACCGACTCCCAAAAAAACACTGCAAAGTGAAAAATAACTTTATTTCGGAAGTCGGTGTCTTTATTTTTATATTTTCGTTTTTGGCACCGACTTCCGAAATTAAAGTTATTTTTCACTTTGCAGTGTTTTTTGGGAGTCGGTTTAATTTTTTGGTAAAAAGTTTTTATTTCACTCTTTTTAGTTGGTTGATTCTTAATTTACCTAGTTACAAGAGCCTAAATGTCAACTACTTATAATATTTTACAAAGCATTGCTTTTCCCAATGCTGGGCCGTTAATTTTTGAGGAGTTCTCCTGGTACTTCACCATCAGCTATACATCACCATATGCTATACATCACCATATGCATTGTGACGAGCATAAAGTGCTTAACATCCATATTCAAGTAATCGAATCGCAATCCACGAAATACTTATTATTGAGTAGTTTCGGCGGCCATCTGTGGTCTTCATCATCAGTTCCACTTCCCCAAATGGTACTTTTTGAGAGCAACTGCACAAGTTACTATAAGAAATACCCAAAACGCCATAGGTGTGCCTATAATATTTGAAGAGTTCCCTCGATTTCTCCAGGATCCCATCATCAGATCCTGACTTGGTGACAAATGGTACGAATTTCGAAGTATACCCTATCACCAAAAAAAAGAATTTTCCAAATTGGTTCAGCCGTCTTCGAGTAATCGGTGACCATACATTAAAAAAAAAATATATATACGCGTCGAATTGATAACCTCCTCCTTTTTTTTTGTCGTCGGTTGAAAAGACATCTCGGACTAATTTTTGGGATTCATACTAATTTACACATGCAGCAATTTAGTTAATACGTTTTATGGAAAATAAAACTTATTAACTAAGTTGCTGGTTTAGACTATTATTACATTCAAATAAAATACCACACCGTTTTAAAATAGCTATACAAAAAAAGCAAACAATACATTTATATATTTAAGAAGTCAGCCATGTGTCAACAGGCATGTGCATTTCAAAACAGGTAATATTGAAGTTGGATCATAGAATGTTCTCGTCCATTCAATACTGGCAATATACCAGTTTCCATAGTGTGTGCAGGTGTGCCACTGTGTAGATGGGTGTACACCATTGCTGGCCACTTGTAATCAGACGCTCCTGTGCCGCGGTGTGGCTGACTGAATAGACACTGATGTTGAATGGATCTTTTATCGTGCGAGTCATATCCAGGCAAACTTGATACGGATCAATGCTGTTTGAGGCACTTCGGATAAAAGTTCTGTATATCTTGCTTACGGTATTTTGAAGCTTTTCTCCAACTCAGTACTATTAGGAAAAATAGACTTTTAATGGAGGTTAGAAAGGTTTATAGAGGATGAACTTTGAACACCATAGAAGTGGACATTTAATATGTTTTGAAATATTGTCGGAAAGCGACAAAATAGATTAAACAAAAAACTAATAGATGATAACCACAGGATAGATTAAAAAAATTCACCAATATAAAACTGCTACATTTTAGTTTGAAAAATTGATTGATAAGCTCGTCGCTCATCCATACACAGATCTCGGCAGACATTATTTAATCTTGAATATCGACACATAAGGCTGTTATTATTTAGCCTAGGGCTCCTTAAGCCATTAAAAATTATACAGTGAAACGCTTAATAGTCGTATATTGTTATATTTTGCCTTAACACTATCTGTCACCTGACACAAACCCTTCGGGTCATTTAAAGAATTATTCTCTTACAAACGTCTTGAATAGACCGAGAGACCTGATCTGCTTCTGGAGGGAGGTTGGCTAGATGGAGTGATGGCCGCCATGGCTCACGCACAATTAGTGTTGCCCAAATGAGAGTCTCGCAAGAGTATTCAAGAGTCTCAATTAAATTGATTCATTTGGTTGGCCTATGTCAATTCAAGCTCAAAATGTACCTACTCTGTTACATTGTTCTGAGATCTCAACTACCGTTTAATAAATAGCAATAGGATAATCGCTAATTGCAAGACTCTTGCGAGACTCTCGTTTGGGCAACACTACGCACAATGGTCCAAACCCAAGTCGCCAGTCCGAGTCCCCAGTCTAAGTGCGGAAACCAAACCCAACAAAAACATTATGAATGACGATTTTTTTTGCATTCTGCTAAATTCATTTAGGATTTGCCCCAATAAGGTTTATAGGTCATCTCATAACAAAGTTAAATTTGACTTTCTAATTTTATACTTTCAAAACTCCTAAAGTAAATTTATATCCGAGTCTTTGGTTTATAACAGTAATCTTTCAGATATGTTTAGAACCTTAATCAAAATAAAGTAAAATATGTAGTAAATCTCAGTGAGCTCATAACTTCGGTACTCAGCTGATGGACTAGTTAACTTCGCGCAAGTTTGGAGAGAGTTGCTTCACGCAGTTGCTCCTCGACTCGAGATACAAGACTTAAGTAGGGTTTGAAATAATATTATAAGTTTGTGTTTCTTCTAAAGTGGTACCTATTAGGTAATGAAATTACTTCAGTGTTCGTATTAATTGTTTTGTGTCTTTAAGATAATGTATTAATGGTAACCTAATTTACGCAGTTCTGTTTGATTTTATACTTAAGAAAATATTGGATTGTAGATTACTAGCTTCCGTCCGCGACTTCGTACGCATGGGAGGGTCTTTCCGCGTAAATTCCTATCCTGTGGGAATTCCGAGAAAAAAAATGGCCTATGACTATTCCAGGATGTGTAGTTTTTACGTGAAAGAAAAACAAACATCCATACATCTATACATCCATCCTCACAAACTTTCAAATTCCTGACTGATACTAGGGCTAGCCAAGAGACCGAAATAAAAAATGGTCATAACTTAAACTATATCTAATGCACCACGTATATAAACACATATATAAAAGTATTTCTTCTGTAATTCCTTCTCCAAATAAACTATAACCAAATTTCATACTCTTTCGTTTGCTTAATTTTCGCAAAGAAGGGTCATAGTTTTTGCTCCACGTATTAATATATAAATAGATGTGGCTCAGCTTTGTCACCAAAATTAGTTACTGCATGATAGTGGTGTTATTTACCAAGATATGAACGACTCACACAAAATATTTAAGAATAAATTAAAATGGTGTAAAAAAATTCAGAAAAATTAAAAATGAACTTTATTGCTCAACATCTTTGTAACAAAGTCATTAGTAAATTTTGGAAATGTACAAATAATCTTAATCCGAAGTCGAGTCTTCCTGTGAGTGTTGACGGTAAGAGTGACTCAACCGAAATCGCTAATGCTTTTCAGCGGCATTTTCGAGTTTAGTTACCCTTGAGTTGATCGCCGTCGATGCCTGATATTGAGTGCATTAATGGAGAACGACGTGTGAAATTTTCGGCCAAACAAGTAGCATCTGTGACAAAACTAATGACCACAGGTAAGTTTCCAGGATACGACGGTCTTAGCATAGAGCACCTGCAGTATGCGGGAGTTCATTTACCCAGAGTCCTAGCTATGTTTTATACTCTGTGTCTAGGGCATTCTTACTTACCCCATGAGCTGATGTGCACTATTGTCACACTCATAGTAAAAAAACAAGACAGGAGACGTGTCTGACCTGTCCAACTGCAGACCAATCTCGTTGGCCACCATTATTGCTAAAGTGTCGGATATACTGCTTGATAAACACCCGATCGAACATATTCAGCTGCATGACGCTCAGTTTGGGTTCAAATCCGGTCTGTCAACAGAGAACGCGATCATGTGTCTCAAGCAGACTGTCGAATACTACACAAGTCGCAAAACACTTGTCTTTGCATGTTATCTGGACCTGTCAAAAGCGTTTGACTTAGTGTATAGATGCGGTGTGACACTAGTGTACCCGATGAAATCACTGCTCTTTTTCAGTTTTGGTATAGTAATCAATGTAACAGTGTAAAATGGGCGAGTTCATACTCAAATAGCTACAAACGAGTGTGGAGTGAGTTTTTGAGTTATAATCCACCACGCCAGCCTAGTGCGGATTCGTATTGTTTCGGTCCACGTCCACGTCACATACATTACTTCATCGTTTTGAGAGCACTAGTGATGATAAATACACAAAGGAATGTGCACAGCCTGGGTACGAACTAACGACCTTTTCGTATGTTGTAGTCAGTGAGCTACTAGTACTCACAATATACGTGTTGATAACGTGTAACATATAGCCTTCATCTTGTATCTCCCAACCATGTCGGTGTCGGCATACAGTCACACTGGATGCAGCTGTCTACTAGTGTTTTACATAAAGCAACTTATCTGACCTTCACAACACATTATCTAGGCAATATCTAAGCAATTAACAATCTGTTTACCTCTCCTTGTTACCTGTTAAATTCGAAGCATGCGGTGTTTACCTTTAATTAGGTCCGCAGTATTATTAATTGTTTACTTACCAAACATCAATCATGTTTATTTGTAACATCTATTGGTGAACCATAAATAAATAACCCTTGGTAAACCAGTGTGAGATTGTTTATGCTTTACTATTGAAAAAAAAATGTCTTTCCATTACGCCATGAAAATAGCCTTAAAATAGACGAAGAATTAATAATTAGGGTTGTGTCTCCCAACCCTCGCAATAGTGCTGTGCCATCTGATTACACGCCAACATGCCTTGTTTTGTATGTGTGTGTGTGTAAGCGTGACACACACATATCCAAGAGAGTTAATGTGTTTAGTGTGTGGGCCGTGGTCACGTTGACGTCACGGTGGTTTACCGTTTACAGATAGCGAAGGCCCTTATGATTTGATATTAAGTGAAAATAGACAACTAGGCCGTATTCACAGACGGTTTATTTATTAAAACATTATGCAACACATATCGCCTCATCGCCTATCTTATAAATATATAGCCTATATCACAGCAGTTTTTGATTTTTTTAAGTAGAAAATGGTGAGAAAATCTTCAAATAATAATCCTCCCGCTCGGGGTGGTAGGGAGTGTCAGACTTCTACTGAATAAAAATGTACTGAGTTCGTTCAACTAACTGCCCTTACGTTCCGGGGCCACGGTATCTTGTTAGAACATTCCTTAAACGTAGTGGGAATACAAAGAAGTGTAACAACAGAACATGATCAGCCTATAGGTACCGTTCGCACTGCTGTGACGTAGGCCTCCTGCAGTTGCTGGGATATGCCTCCTGCAGTTGCTGGGATATGCCTCCTGCAGTTGCTGGGATATGCCTCCTGCAGTTGCTGGGATATGCCTCCTGCAGTTGCTGGGATATGCCAGTTTCCTCACGATGTTTTCCATCACGGTTTTGAGAGCAGTTAAGTAGTGATGATATAAATGACATGGACAAAAAAGTACATTCCATGTACACATACATAGTAAATAATATTGTATATTAAAAATAGAAAAATGATTTAATACGTAGTTTTTAACCTCTCTGATCTCGTCAGTGTTTATTTCAAAATAATTAGTAATCAAGATGAATTCAAAGTACCATTTGTCAACGTCCGCCATAATGGACCATAGAGTAAGATAAATATAATAATGGGTGTTCCACATCAAGCATACTACTTGCATATATCACATAGACGTGTGATATGGACGACAAAACGCTATTATTAAAAACATTTTATTTATACGAAACTGTCTTCCTTGGTATTTTTGGCATTTAATAAAATTATCTTTTCATAATGTTGATGCGTAAGATAGTTTTTTTTTTATATTTCACACACAAACTGATCGGAAAACGGAACGCGTTACTTGTTTGACAATGTGTCATTGTCTATGTCAATTGTCAATATTATGTTATTGCAGATCCTACATTGCGTCCTGTGTTTATTTTGCGATTATTTTCTAATATTTTTGACCCCTGCTTATTTCAACGTACTGATACCTTCTACCACCCGATTACCTTACTATAATAACATAACATAACATGGTTTGCCTTGGATGTGGCAAATCAGTGAGGAAAATAAGACACCATAATGTCAGTATGGAGTGCCCGTTGCTGGCTGTTCTATTATCACAAAATTTTAATTATGTGGTATGCATTTTGTTTTTCATTATTATAAATACCCAGTTGTATTAATCTATAAAAAAATGAGCTTTCATACTATGTATGTATGATTGTTGTATCTGTGTTTTATGTATTTTTCATCTTTAACATAATATACTTGCCTAAAGTAGGCATGTGTAACATAGTAATGCTCATTTTACTATAACATAGTACTTGAAAACATAAAGAGATATTTAAAAAGATACCCTTGTTACTAAAAAATATATAAACATAAGAATTACCTATCTAATGATTGAATTAATTTATTATTGTGTTTATTCTAACTATGGTTTATTTTCAGCCTTCAAGAAACAACTATGTTTGCCATGTGTCTTGGATGCGAGCAAATAGACAGGCAGTGCAAGACTCAACACGAGACATGCAAGAATTGGCTTTGGATAATGATGTAGCAGCCCCTAATGTTAGCCAAGTTGTTAGCCCACCAGAGCCACCACCGGTGCCGCCTGTTCAAAGAGGGCCATGGGAAAGTAATACCATATCATTACCTAATTACAAGCGAGCTTCGATCACATCTGTTCACAGTATATTTCAACAATGCAGAAACAGAATGGTACATTTGGTCCCGCAGTTCCTTAAAAGACTGCTTTTGGAGGAACATAGTTTCATGTTCCTCGCAGCTGTAGAGTGTGTGAAACACATTTGTACAGCGATCAATGGCATTTATTACCTCAAATGAATGAGACACATTCTACATTTAGTGCTATATAGCCATATAGAAGACATAATTTATAGTATGAAGTTGACTTCTAATATAAGCTAATATTTTAAACTTTGAAAATGTCTCGGAAATTCTCTCACGGAACAGTAATCACAATTGAAAAAAAATAATAAATAAATCTATGATTGTATTTTTTTTAACAAGTCTGGTTATGTTTGAATTACTGAAGCCCTATATTTACACTTAATCCAGGTTAGTGTATTGGTGAAATAAAAATGCTCTGTTCTAACCAAGCTGGTTGATTGACCTCCCTAGGTCTCTTTATTAACACTATTGCTGCATTGCTCTAATGTATATTATCTTCGTAAGCATTTAAGATATAATAATTATAATATGTCAAAATATTTTTATTTATTTTCTCTAATAAGTAAATAAATAATAATTTTTACTCCTTTGTTTTATTCTGTGTTTCCCTCGTTGTTCTAATGGTCGCAAGCACTACTGCTGAGCATGAGGTCCTGAGTTCGATTCTCAGGTCGAGCAAAGTTATATTGGGTTTATTCATCAGGAATTTCTCAGTAGCAGCCCGGAGTCTAGATTTGTGCCTGGTTGATAGAAACAGACTCGCCCCCTATTAAATGATACTCAAAATAACTGGTGAAATCTGGGTGTACTATATATAGGTACACCTCTGCCCAACCCTTCGGGGAATACAGGCGTGATGTTATGTTAATGTTTGTTATTATTGTCACATTTTTTGAGACTATTACCCAGTATAATAAATGTTAGTCAATATTCAGTTTAAAATCCTTACTTTGTTTATTGGTTTAATACTAAAACTATATCAGTTATACGCAATAATTCACAACTGTTCACTATTTTAAAGCGCCTTTAAGTTTTTAATAGTGAAATTATAATCTAAACACCTTATTGCTAGCGATCTGATTAAAAGGTTTACTGTAACTGTTTTTTGTCTAGTCTGGTGTAATGACAAGATTTCTGAGTTTTTTATTTAAGCAATATAATGAGTCAATATTCACGAATATAAAACACCAAAAATCATTGGTGTACACTAAATTCGATAACTATGCCGACGTCCATAGTAAAATTGGCCATGTCCTTTAACAAAGAATTGTGCCAGACAGGTTTAGAACCAAAGATCTACATTTTGCAAGCTGGACCTGTACCCCAATGAACCACCATTGCTCCTTTTACTGTTATCGTATCACATAATCCTAATTCATGAAAATTATAATTAAATTCTTCTGGAATCAAATGACTCCAATTCTTTCGGGACTTTTCGGGACACACTCTACCATAATTATTATGATGAAAGTCTTCAACGATATCGCTTTCCGAGTAGTTTCGGGATGTGAATAAAAAAGAGCATGTCATTTATTTGCCTACTTTGTGTTTTACAAAATATCTGTTGTCGGTGAGCTGTGCAGTGGTGAGTCAACTAACTTACGTCCTAATTGATGTATCATGAATATACTACAGATTACGTGTTTTATTTATTTATTTGGAGATGTATCTTTACCGATCAATGCAGCCAAACTATTCGATTGGATGTCCGGAGCGAAGTCTTAAATTGTCACGATTTCTTTCCTACTCATGTCGTCGGCATTATCAAACCAGGGAGTATTTTATCATTTAAGTTCAAGGTACAAATGGCTGTTGAGTGGTTAGGTGCAGTTGTGGCTTTGGTGTGTTTATATTTTACAGAAGCCTTGTATGCAGAGTGGTGGGAGCCAGTGGTCCATTGTGTGGCCAAGTTTTTATGTTTGTTGAAAGTTGTAACTGAATCACACGGTTTATTTTTCACTGTTGTGAGAGCAGTGGTGAAGATGAAAATTACATGTCTCAGCAATTATAGTGCGAATGTGTACCTAGATGCTCTGTATAGGTACCTAATCTATAATTAATAATTATACATATATATCTTCGTAATTGCTCCTCCAGCTCAGAGTGGAGTGTAAAAGAGTGTCAAATTTTTACTAACTCAATACCTACTCGGTTCCTTTAATGGGCCTTGCTTCTGGGGCTGCGGTACCTCATTAAAACATTCCGCAACCCGGCTGGATCTGTAGTTTCCCTCTACTTCTTTTCACCATACTTGTTATGATTCAGCGAAATATCTCGTGGTTACTCTGAATTGCGGTAAACGGTATTAATACGGTGCTCACAGATCTACTCAGCATAACGCATTTATTATCCGACTATAGGGGTACATGAATTTCATATTAATGTAACCCTATAGTCGGATACTGCCCCCTAAGATACAGGCTTTGCCTAGTTTAAGGGGCAGGGTTGAAACTAGTGTACATCTGTAATTAATTTGTTAACATATAAATCTGTGCAATGTACATCAAATTTGTGGTAAAATAAACTTATTTATTTATTTATTCAAAATGGTTAATTTCATTTGAGCTTTAACACGCGGTTCTATTTAATGAATAAATACCAGGCTGCCTCGTGTCCACGGTATTTGATAAGCCCCCTCCGAACGAGATACACTCGTAAAACTGTTTTTTAACCGACTTCAAAAAAAGGAGGTTTACAATTCGTCTTGAACTTTTTTTTCTTTTTTATGTATGTTACCTCATAACTCGGAGACGGCTGGACCGATTTGAAAAATTCTTTTTGCGTTTAAATGGGTATACTTTCTAGTTGGTCCCATTGTTACAAAATCAGGATCTGATGATGGGATCCTGGAGAAATCGAGGGAACTCTTCAAATATTGTAGGCACACCTATAGCGTTTTGAGTATTTCTTATAGTACCTTGAGCAGTTGCTTCCGAAAAGTACCATTTGGGGAAGTTGAACTGATGATGAAGACCACAGATGGCTACTGAAATTCCTCAATAATAAGTATTTGGTGGATTGCGATTCGATTACTTGAGTACGGATGTTAAACGCTTTATGCTCGTCACAATACATATGGTGATGTAGAGCTGATGGTCAAGTACCAGGAGAACTCCTCAAAAATTAACGGCTATGCATCGGGAAAAGCAATATTTTGTAAAAGGTGATAAGTTGTTGACATTATGGCTTTTGTAACTGGATAAATTACAAACCGACCCACTAAAAAGCGTGAAAAAAAACTTTTTAACAAAAAATAGAACCGACTTCCATATCAAAACACTACAATGGCAAAAATAACTTTAATTTCGGAAGGCGGTGTCTTTAGTTTTGTATATATTTTCGTTTTTGACACCGCCTTCCGAAATTTAAGTTATTTTTGCCTTTGTAGTGTTTTGATATGGAAGTCGGTTCTATTTTTTGTTAAAAAGTTTTTTTCAATCCATTGTTGCAAGCAGATAATATCTTCTGTGTTCGCCACAAAGGGCCCCTTGTTTGTGTGATGGCTTATTTTTCATTATTGTTTTGCTTTCTTTGAGCCATCCTTTGAATTGTATATATTAAAACACTCGCCAGGGACATACGTATACAAACACATTTCTTTTCTTTACCTTGACACAAAACAAAGAAGTCTCTTCATTATTAAACCTTAAACAGAGCGCTTGCAACTGTAGTTAGCTGGTTTAATGTTAATAATCTTCTTCTTAATGAGAAAAAAACCTAATGCCTAAAATTTACGTTACGTCATGTTAGACAAGTGAATACTAGTGTATCAATAAAGGCCGAAATATTGAAACCCGAAGATACCACAGTATTATTGGGCATAACTTTGGATGCGAATCTTCAGTGGGGGCCCCCATATAGATAAATTGTCAAAAAAGTTAAGTTCTGCAGCATATGCCGTTAGAAAAATACGTGGATTAACTGATATCGAAACAGCACGTTTAGTCTACTTTAGTTACTTTCACAGTGTGATGTCATACGGCATTTTCCTTTGGGGAAATGCCGCCGACATTCACACAATATTTGTATTACAAAAAAGGGCCATTCGTGCAATTTATAAATTAAGTCCCAAGCACTCCTTAAGAGACAAATTTAAAGAGATTAATATTATGACTGTGCCATCTCAGTATATTTATGAGAATCTCTTGTATGCACACAAAAATATTAATCTGTTTAAAAATACAGTGATATTCATAGTGTAAATACAAGGAACAAAAACACATATATCATTCCTAAAACAAGGTTAAAAAAATAGGTGGTTCGTTTAGATGCCAATGTATAAGTTTTTATAATAAAATTCCTAGCCATATTCAAGAACTAAGTATTAATAAATTCAAATTATTTATAAAACGTAAGCTATGTCAGAAAGCTTTTTACACTGTTAAAGATTATATACACTGCTCCAGTGACATACGAAAGCCTTTTTTATTTTTTATATTTTGATAGTTGTTTTTTTTTTATTGATTAAAATATTTGTTTTGTTAAGTAGGTACCTATTTATTTTGTTTTTGTTTTTTTTTATATAATTATTTCATTATTGTTAATGTGAGGACAATGTAGGTTATTCTTTCTTCATTGTTTTTACTTTCACTATAATTTATTTAATGATGTCAAGCAGTTCGAGTACTTGTGTGGCCTACCCAAATGTCCGTTGGTGTTTTTTGTCAAATTGTTGAGCTCCTTAAGTTCTAAGTTGAGCTACACGATAACTGACAAATGCTTGCACTGTCTGGACAGGTCCGCTCAAATTTGCGTGGTTATTTCCTCAAAAAAATACCACAGACATGAACCTACATGCTTCTCATATAAAAATACAAATTTAGAGTAGTCAGTTAGGAAATACCGGCCTCATCTAGCTAAACCTAACACGCAAAAAAACTTGACGTGTAAAAGTGTTATTTATAACCAATTTACAAAATAAATATTTCATTTCATTTCATATTGTTGTTTGAGCTGGGGACTATTCGGAAGAGAGAGGAAATAAAACAGTCAGTAATACAGTACAGCAAACGTGTTTATTGGTTACCTAGAGTAATAAATATATAAACAACCCAGTTACAGTTGCCTGGCGCCTTGCTAGACGGGAAGACGGTGAGGGAAGAGTGACAGTCACTCCGAAGTAATACAACCTTCGAGGCGAAGTGACATACAAGTGAGGAGAGGTGATAACGTTATCGTGAGCAATGCGCCACACAATACGAGCGCACTCGTCGGAAATTCGGTTTCAAGCTCATCATTTTTGGGTTATGGACATTAAATAAGATGGTTTACACATTTTATAAATTTTTGTGACATCAAAGTTGTACTAAAAATTCATCAAATGAGGGTTTTCTTGAAAAACGTTCACCGGGAGGCAGCACTGAGCACCTGTCAAACTTAAGATTTCGATATTTGTCAAATTAACGTCAATGTCATGTTGACGTTTGCAAAGATCTCTCGCCTCGGGTGGCGCCAGCTGGCGGTATGTAAGTACTTTCCAGAAAACCCTCTTTGTTACTAACTAAAAAGTAAGTAAAAGTTTAAATTTATCTTTCGATGTTAAAGCGAACCTTTTAAGTGAACATAAACTTTCAATTAATGATTTTCTTAAATGCCCAATGAAGTATATACAGGGTGGCGATTAGGTTATCACATTAAATTCTACAACAGGTATTACAAGTTGTTATCAGTCCGTTAAAATAAATAATTAAACTAAAATAAAAACTAAAATAAAGTGGATGGTATTATTGTCTGTATGACAAGTTAACTGAAACAACGGGTTACATACATTATCATTTCTCCCTTCTCGAGGCATTGAGCCTTGTAGTACAAAATTATAAAATGAAAAGTGTAAGTAACAGTTTTCATATCAAACTGTTTAAGAAGTTATAAAAAGTTTAGGTCATTTTGGCACAACGATCTCCATCACTAGTTTAGACCATACGCAACATTGTATACTAGCTTTTAGCTTACATAGTCGGACAGTGCGTCCGGCGACACGAGGCTTTGTGCTCTCACTCCAAGCTCAGCTCTGATCCGCTAGCATTTAATGCTTGCTTCAACGTACAATGACGAACCAAGTCAGCAGAACCGAACATGTTTGTTCTAAATATTTGAGGTATTTAGTGTCGGTGAGTGCTCACTTCGCTCATTGACCGCTTAAGTTAAAGCCTCGCTTACTCAAGTTATTAAATTACCTAACAAAACAACTTCATATGTTCACATAAAATACATGTAAAAGATGTTAACTTATATGAAAGTACAATAGATAACTACAAAAATTACAAACAAGCTGTGAAGTTACAACCAAGCCTTGGTGGAAACATACGGCGTCAAAAAACATGACGAAACGCCATCCCATATATTTCCATTCACGTACAAGTAGATTTCAAATCCTTACATGTAATTCAACAAAACAATAGGAATCCAAATACCATAAATTTCAAACAATGTATTTTATTTAGTATAGCGTTTTTTTACGAATTTAATTTCTACCTACGTCCCTAGATCGAACCTTTTATTTTTTTATTTTAAATTACTATAGTAAAATAAAATATTTTTTGTTCTTTTGTCTATTTACCCAGTTCATTTTACTTTCTCTTGCACTAGAGCCTTCCATTTAATTCCAATTTTGAGTTCTCTATCTAAAACTCTCCTGATAATGCAACCTTGGAAGAAATGAGTAGGAAACGGAGACAGAAGTCGTATTATCAGCAAGAGTGGAGGTAAAACGAGTAGTGTGATATGTGAACGCAGCCTACTCGCTTGTAAAGAGGGAACAAGTGCACAGTTCACGACAAGATACCTACTTATCATGCAGCTACAACATTTATTACGTAATTATATTTTGATTTTCTAAAGTTACGACATACAGACTACTGTCATACTTCACAAATGCTTTCCACACCAGCTGTCGATGGGGTCTAGCGAAGGTGGAGGCTGAACGCGTGACGGAGATACAATTGCTCTTTTAACTCGACGTGACTCTAAAATATAGCGTTCAATAAACGGGTATCATTATTTTGCAACAAAATTAAACTCTGCCCAAACATTAATCCTAAAGTCCAAATTATTCGCTAAACATAATTAATTGCAGCTAGATTAGAAATAAATTGCCTCTCCTTTACCGATTTATTTGAAACAAATAATTGAATGCCACTGCAATTGGGAACTGAATCCGCGGCTTACTAAAACCAATGTGACTCTGGAATTATATATAAGTGAGATATAGTAATAATAATTCTGTCTTTAACGTCCCCACTACTGGAACAGGCCTGCTCGCTGTGAGAGGGACCGGCTGTGACCCAACACGCCAGCTCAGTGCGGGTGCTGGGCTTCAAGTTTTAATTGGACTGAAGTCCGTATATTCATATAGGCTTAATATGGAAATTAATGGCAAAATATTAAACTGTATTGAAATAAACCGATCAATTTGAAGGATTTATTAAATGATACTCAATATTGAAACAGTAGCTTCGTATTTAATCTTGTAGATTTAAGTCTGAAAATAAGAATGTAAGCATGGCGAGCGAGGGCGGTTCTCTCTTACTTGCAAATAATTCGCGTAATTGTCTTAAACGTCGCAGCTGGATAATGAGATCCAGCGACGAGTTCACAACTCTGCTGCGATTAATGTATGAACTTTGAGCTGCGATCTGGAGCGTGTTCTAAACTTTCAATGCTAGTAGCGCGCTTCATTTAACAGATTGTATCATATTTGAAACTGGATCATCAAGGGCCAGTGGCGAAGCGTGGACGTGGTCAAAGTTGCATGAGCGAGACTTTTATGTTTCTTTTCTCACATACTCATAGTAGTGCGAAAAAAATAATTTGCGGGGCGAGAATATTGACAAGCATATAAATACATCCGTGGTAAAGTCCAGGAACATCGAATTTATAGAGGCTTCGTAAGGTCAAGGGCGAGGGCCCTATTCGCCCATGCTTATGTACGCCAATGTCGAGGACGGACCATTGATTGGACTTCCCGCTGACTTGGTAACGAGGGAATGCGGATCCATCAATTCTATCTTCATAGTACACTTGTGAGATATGACAGTAACCAACTTGTGAATACCTAATAACTAAACAGACATACTTACATATATTGACGTAATGACGTCATCTGATAAAGACTCTCCACCCGAGTCCCGTTGTTCCACCATTTATTCATGCGTGAAATTGGATTATAATAAATTAGTTATTTGTATACCTAACCAGCTTTAATTATACAAGGTAATTATTTTGTTCGAATACATTAAACTATCTCGATGATACGAAAGCTAATAGCGGTGATAAATAATGTTGAATGGAGATGGGTTTTACATATTAATTGAAGAAGTTTCGAAATCCTGTCATGAAAATTTCCGTTATGTAGGCATTGTTTTGGTGGATTGTGTAGTAGTGAACAACTGGACTCGTGTAGAGCGCCTCTTATTGGTACACAGACATCTATCATGTAAATACGCATCAATTAAGTTAGCACTTAAGTTTAGACTGTAAGACAAATTATTGTTTTTTCGTGTGCACTTTGATATGAATAAATGATTATGATTATGATATGAAATGATTATGAATTGGAATCAAATTGTCGAATTGAACTCTCGCTCCTGTCGTATCGCCACCCGCCGCACGCGACTGCCCATTCAATACATTTCTATATTCCGATAATTATTATTTTCGGTATTTTTGCAACTGCCATAAAGTTGTCAATCAATTTAAACAGACATTCAAATATTTACAGACACATCATCAAACGGGAGGCTTGAAGTCAACAGTCCAGTTTCGATATAGGTAATTGTCTTGTGTAATCAGACGAGAATACATCATTATAGTGAAAATATTAAGATTGGAACCAAACATGATCACAAGATAAAAATAATGTTTTATTTTTAGTTTGGAACAGAATTTTTTAATAACGACCGATGTTTGGTTGAGTTATTATTCAAATGTCCGAGGGCCTTAAACTACTGTTTATTTGCCTGTGTATTGTGTATAGAAGTTACTTAAAATTATTTTCATTAAAAAGTTCAAAGAAACATAATAACTTATTAGTATTACACAATATGAATAATATAATACAGTGATAACAAAATAAAAATATGTATAACGTCTTCTGCTTTATCTTTTAATCTTTTGTTAAACTATGATCACTCAAAACTTCTAGTCTATTCTAGTATTTTTTTTCACACAAGTATCTCTGAGATACAGGGTCGCCTTTATTTTTATCTAAACTGTTGGATTCAGACAAAGTTTAGTAGTCTATGTTTAATCAAACGTTATCCTTCTTTTATATGTAGGCCTTAGTTAATAAACATTTTAGTACATTTGTTTTTTTATATTTCTATTGTATTTTGTGCACTTATCTTATTCTGCCAGAACACTCTCGATTAGAGGAGGCGAGCTCCAGAGCCGTCTGACACAGTCGACGTAAAATGTGCTAATGATATGCATATAATTTCAAATCCCGCGTCGAGAATACTGATTATATTCAGTGTGAGCTATTGAATTAGTTTGGCGTTTCTACAGGCCATAGTTAAAATATTAATTCAAAGAGAACAGATAAATGCTTTTACCAGTTCACGGCAATAAAGCGAAGAAAGAGATAGATCCAAATGAGGTACACACATATTGGTATGTTATATATGCAGATCAAGTATTGTTTGGAGTAATTAACGATATCGCTCTCATTTTCATGATGGAATATTAGCAGATGTACTGGAAAACTATCGCCACAGAGGAGAGATGAGAGCGTGGTAGACCATCATGATGATTCTCTCAATACTGCATCGTTGGTCTGGCGGTTGTTGGCGCGACTGCTGAGCAAAGGTTCCCGGGTTCGATTCCCTATTCGGGCAAAAAGGGCTACTGGGTATTTGTATTAGAAATTTCCCAGTAGTAGCCCGGAGTTTGGAAGTCGGCGGTATGATACCCCCGTGCCTCGGAGAACACGTAAAGCCGTTGAGTTGCGCCTGATCTTCACTGGTCGTGTCAGATTTCCGTCCCATCGGAATGTGAGAGTCAAGGAACAGAGTGCAGCTGCACCTGCACATACTGCGCTGAGAGTGAACACCGTCGCCGTCGCAGTCAGGACGACTATATTCTATCAATGGTTTATTATTAGCAAGAGTTTTGTTGAGTTTGTTGTTGCCTGACAACAACAAACTCAACAAAAAAGGTTCTTATTAAATAATTAATTAAGAAAGCCTTAGTGAGTAAGTCGTTGAAGTGCCTTTCAATCAATCAATAAATAGAAAGGTTCGCGGAACATTTGAAAATTTAAGAAAACTTAAAAACCATAATAATTTCTCTGATGTAACTTTAGCCCTTTTGATAATATATAATGCCAGGACAACGTCTGCTGTCTCAACTTGTAAATGCTGGCAAAACATGTGTTGATGTCATACAAAAAGTTGTTCATTCATCATTATCTTCCTACCATTATCCTATTTACTGGTGGTGACTTTGGCCTTCCTCTTCCACTTCAGTAATCAACATTCAAACAAGATACAGTACCAATCCTGCAATAGCAAAAAATAAAACTTTTAAGGACATTTTGTTGATCCATGCACACAACACTGTATGGGGCAGTCGTTTTTGTGCCATTTCAAGGTTGCTCTAATACAAATCAATGTTACATTATAATGAGTATTACCAGTTTTTTTATTGAATCCATTCATTCATTTATTCATTTAACAATATACATTACATTACATTTATGTCATTTCCACCCTGTATGACTGGATCTAAATTGTGAGCTATGCGGAGTATTCAGACGTAGCGGTCGGGTATGAGTATTCAGTATTCTGCTGGATTTAATTTGAAACTACACTTGGAAACAGTAAGCTCGTAACTTGAAATGGAAGCAGTACACACGAAATTCAGTAGACAGATAGATATATATACTCTTCATTGCACACCATAATATAAACAAAAAAACCGTTCAAGTGCGTGTCGGGCCACGCGCAGTGTAGGGTTCCGTAGTTTTTATAACAGCCAAGTGCGTGTCGTATTCGCTGACTGATCATTTTGTACCATGCTCTAACTAAAAGCCAAACATGACTACCTAACTAATTTGACTTCCTATACAAATCCTCACCTGATCCGACAATTTTGCACGGAACGTTTTAATTTTTTTTAGAGATTTGTATAAAACTTGTCATAGCCGGTGTTTTGAATTTAAATACGGACACACAGCTACACTACTCAATCGTCACAAGAAACTAGCACGATACAACTGGCGCTTAGCGCCATCTATCGACATTTCTATAGAGTTGTTCGAAATTTTCGAGTCAAATACAATTGGTCGACTATTACTCGTAAACTTGTAAAGCCCACTTATGTGTGATAGTTTTCCTTTAAATTTCGTTATATATAGGTACTACTGCCGTGACATTTGAATTTCTAACTACAACCGTTTAGTTGATAGAGGGGGGGGGGACACTTGACTTTAACGAAAATTGGTATTTTAAAGCTTGATAAGTCACGAACGGTTTACTTAATCAAAAAACGATCTTACCAAACCCGTAATATTTTTGAAAGACCTATCCAGCGATATCCCACACTATGGGAAGAACGAAAAAAAAAATTATCATCCCACTTTACATGTATGGGAGGTACCCTAAATAATTGTTTTTTTTTTCAAAATTTTATTTTACCACTTTTTCGGCGTCATTAACGTGTATACTCATGCCAAAGTACAACTTTCTAGTCCCAATAGTTTTTGAGCTAAACCGCGGACAGACGGACACACAGACGGACATGGCGAAACTATAAGGGTTCCTTGTTGACAACGGAACCCTAAAAAGGACTAAAAAAGTTAAAATGACAATGGGAGGTTTTAGCAATATAAACGATCTTTTACAGAAAACCTTTGGATGGATTTGATACAGAAGGAGAAAATAAATATATACATACAATACAAAATTAATGAACTACCTACTCAAAGCTAACACATACAAATAATAACAATTTCAATGTGATAGAACTTTCACCATATTATTGAAAGAAGAAAAGGTCTTACTGATAAGTACGTGGAGTGGCTCGGTACCTCAAGCCTTAAGTTTTCCGATGGCTTTACAGATTTTGCATGTATATTATGAAGAAACTTGAATTGTTCTTCAAGATAAGTCGGGGTTTTAGGATTGAACAGAACATTGTAAAGCAGAGACAACATGTAGATGTACTCGTATATTTTATTTATTTTTAAAAGAGAACTAGCAAAGTGTGTAAATTTCACATAACTAGTAATCTTGCTAACTCCTCTAACTAAGATAAATTTGTTTTTGTCTGAAGTGGATTCACGGTAATAGTATAATGGGTGGGGTTCGAACCCGCGACCTATCGATCACAAGGCTCAAACTTTAGCCATTCGGCTTTTGTCGGATTAGGATATTGATGTAGTTGGGTCTTGTTACGGTCTTCAGTGACGTGCAATGTTTAATTATGTGATGTAGCGTCAAGGAACACGGAGCTTGCCCGCGACATAGATCGCGTGGTAACTACGAAGACTTTCCCGAGATACATAAAGCCTGTGCGTTATTCCAAACTATAGATATGTGTGCCAAGTTTAGTACTAATCATTTGAGCCAGTTTTACCTGATTGGAAAACAAACATACGAGAGGAGCTCATCGCTAAATACCAACAGGCGCACTGGTCGATGTTCAAGGTCAAGCAAGGCTTACCGAGGTCGGTTCGTAGATGGCTGACTATTAACATATTGAGATTTCTCCGTGACTTAGAGAACACGTTAAGGCGTTCGTCCCGGCGGTCACTTGTACATGTTTGTAAATTTTTACGAGTAGTCAGAAGCCGGACAATCTGACACTCCAGTCTTTAGAAGGGTTTAGCGTTTTACCCAGGTACTAAATTGTGGAGAACACATGAAAACCTGAAAACATATACGTTACTTTTTATCTCGGAACTTCCACAGCATTGGGATTTACGCAAGAAAAACTTCCCACGCGAATAAACTCGTGGCCACAGATAGATAAATGATAGCAATAGTAATTTAAAATAAGATAAGCGTTGTTATAAAGTAGAATAATAACATAAGATCCTACGAATATTATAAATGCAAAACTTTGTAAGGATGTATCGATAATATATTCTACGCAAAAACTGCAGAACTGACTTTAACAACTTTACAATAATATAGTTCATCAGAATGAGACATGGGCTACTTTTTATGTCATTTATAGTTAGTAAGGAAATACCAACATCTTGTTTAAATTTACTAAAACAAATTACGTTTTAAAATGTTATTTGATAATCAATTTGCAAAATAAATATCGTTTACTCAGTTATCTCGATAACATTTTGTATATTTCCAAGCAAAGGGTGCAACCATAAAGATACAGGTTTTTCGGTCCCGATATGCCAGTACGGGTCGGTACTGATAGGTAAGGGTTCAACCACATATAGAAACAGGTAAATCTGTTCTTAGTGACCATCATGTCTTCGAGTTCGTCGGACATTACAAACATATTTATTGAAACCCTTTGGAGGCCGTGAATTAACACAGGAGCAACGTAACATCAACGGGCGGTTATCTCGAGCAAGAAAAATAGTGGATTGTGCTTTTGGCAGATTATATTACAAATGGCATTTACTATCTAAGTGCATTGAAACCGATATTGAATTTGCTGACAAAATCGTGAAAACTATGTGTGGCTTGCATAACATTATTATTGACAAAGAGGGATTTGATAGGCACTTGACTCCTGTTCAACTCGTAAGACAAGGATGGCACAATCAAAGATCGGGTCCACCTTTGAATTTAGCAAAAAAACGTCAGAAACATTTTTGTACAGTATTTCACACATAACCGATTGTGATACACTAATATATCACTATCACTACATAGTATAAAACAAAGTCCCTTCCCGCTGTCTGTCCCTATGTATGCTTAGATCTTTAAAACTACGTGACAGATTTTGATGCGGTTTGTTTTAATAGATAGAGTGATTCAAGAGGAAGGTTTACGTGTATAATTTATTAAGATTTTGTGGACGAAGTCGCGGGCAGGAAGCTAGTTATATAATAAAAACAAAAAATAATGTATTTACATACCATTTTGTTTCATTTCTAAACTAATCTCCTTGCAATATTTATCAATAACATTTCTGTTGCTGTGTAATTTGCAACAGAATCAAAGGACGGCGAAGACGACACACTACGCTGGCAAATGCTTAAACCCGTACAAATCAATGTAGATAGTCGGTACCGACAAGTTTCTTTATAAACGAGTGCATATTGATTGTATGAGCTATTTTACCCGTACCAATCGGTAATGATATGTACCGACCTGTCCGTACCTGTAACCTGCTTCTTTATGTTTGCACCCGAACGAGGTCGCGAGCAATCGCTAGGATTGAGTATACAGTAAGTTGATATTTTTATTTCCCCGCTATCAATACGTAATGCCTCGCCTACATTCAGTTCGCTGGCGCCTCGCCTACGTAATGCGACCAGAGACAATAATTTACGAACACAATCATAATTTTGCTGCATCGTCGGCACTTTGGTTCTGTTTAGGTAACTTATATCATGTTCCGACGCTATTGACGGGCCTGTTGGTCTAGTGGTCAGTGACCCTGACTGCTATACGCAAGGTCGTGGGTTCGATTCCCACCCAGGACAAGTGTTTGTGTGATGAGCACGATCATTTGTTCTTTGTCTGGGTGTAATTTATCTATAATATGTATGTATTTAGAAATAGTGTTAAATCTGAAAGTGATGCAATAAAAATACAACATGGAAGAGTGCATGAGTTTGGTTTGCAGGTGGAAGGGCTGTGCTGAACCTGAATGCAAGATTCAACAAGTGGTTTTTGGTGGAATTACCGCTAGAAGTTTTTCTGTAGTACTCGTTTACTAAAATATTTAGGTACTAAGTTATGGTGTTGGTTGATAAGAATAAAAATTGGCCAAGTGCGAGTCGGACTCGCCCATGAAGGGTTCCGTGGTAACTATAATAAATATAATATATTTAATTGAAAAAAAAAACCTTAAAAATTTCTTAAAACTAGCTTATTTACAATTTTTACAACTATGCCAAATAACTTTGTTTTTCATAGTATTTGTATGAATTACAAAGTTATATTTGCGGTTTTAGAAAATATACTGTATCTCAAAAACTACCGACTCGATCTCGTTCAACCTAATTTTGATTGAAAGTTTACATTAAGATCTACAACATATGTTTTTTTTAGATTTTTCACTTCATTATTATAGAAGTTATAGGGGGCGGACACACATTTTACCACTTTGAAAGCGTATATTTTTTAAACGATTAACTTTATGAAAAAGTCATTTTAGAAACCTTAATATCATTTTTAAAGACCTGTCTATAAATACCACACACGTATAGGTTTCATGAAGAAAAATATTTTCAGTTTCAGTTCCATGTATGGGGATTTTAAATGTCTTTTAAATTTTCTCTTAAAATCGGAAAGCGGTTCACAGAATACATTTATCTACCAAGTTTTACATGTATAGTCCTAATAGTTTCGGAATAAAATGGCTGTGACATACGGACGGACGGACAGACAGACAGACGGACAGACATGTCGAAACTATAAGGGTTCCGTTTTTTGCCATTCGGCTACGGAACCCTAATAAAAGTCACACATTGAGTACACGTAAGATCCATAGCGCACTGAGTGGGCGCTTGGAGCTTTCACGAGTCACCGAGCTAGGTGACTGGTTGAGAACATTTCAATAATAATTTACTTATTTTATTTATTATGGATATGCATACAACTATCATTAAAGTGTAACCCCACTACATGTTTCTACACTATGGCATTCCATAACTAGAGTCTGGCAAACGAAAGTAGAGACTGAAAAAGCGCGGCAAATTTAAAAAAATTCAGCATGGCAACCCTAAAACTACTATGAATTACCTGGAATAACCTTTCTTGATACTTTAGAATTATCTATTTTATTTCATCGGAATAAATATACAAGAGGTATTTTAGGTAGGTAATAGTTTAGATATTGTGTCTTAATTTGAATTAAAAAAGAAAACAACAGTATTCTAAAAAAGTTCTGATTTATTCACTATAATCAAAATCTGAATGTAAGACTTCCATGTGGAAAATTTCATTAGCCACTGCAATCATGTTTCCTTCGTTAATTTTAAATTTTTCTAAATTATTTTCTGTAATTCTATCCCTTTCTTTATATTTATTTTCCACATGGATGACATGATCAGTCATTTTCTTTCACTCCTCGGGAGTTATATTTTCAAACGACTCTTTTATAACTTACTCTAACTCCACTGCAGGCAGAGCAATATTTTTACTTGCCACTTTACGTTTAACCAAACTCCATACTAACTCAATGGCATTTAGTTCACAGTGGTAGGGGGGAAGTCGCAATACCTCGTGCCCATTCTGCTTCAGAATTTCATCAACTTCATATACTGGCTCTGGTGTGTTTCGTTTTAAACTTATTTTCTAACGATACAAAATTCGTTAATTTTGTTACGAAGAGCATCTATGTCGAAACTATCTAAGTCGGACACTGTGAGTTTATATGGCCTTTACGCGCACCTTCCTTTTTAATTCTTTTTAACGTAGTAACGCTCACTTCTGTAAAGAATGGTAAAACAGAACGATTAGGTTCTGCAAATCATAAATTCAATTACATCTTTATAAAAGTTATGTACTCCTAGTAAAAACTTACCAATGATTGAAGCTATTTCATCCAAGTACTGGTTCTGGGTTCTTATCCTATCTTTCTGCTCTAAATCCGTAAGTTTTTCAATAGTTTTCACTATCTCATCAACCCCTGCTACATACACCAGAAATCTATAATAGAAAAAAATTTGTTAAAAACCATGCAACATTTAATAGTATATTAAATAACCATAATGCATTATTATGAAGGTGTTTAACATACTATAAAATGAATGTGAATCAAAATAGATAAATATTATTCCTCGCTAAAAGATAAATATAAATTATGAATTACGACAAAGTATCAACTTAGTAGCATCATAGTAACTTATGAAATCGAACACCACACGTAAACAATCTTGTTTTTTTTTTTAATTCGGCGTCTTTCTCCTGTTGTTTTTCTTGATGTTTAGACATCATGCGAAACAACATCTCCAGTACTCCACTTTTAATTGTTTTGTTCATTTTTTGCTGAATAAACGCTATTAACAAGATCACAACAAATCACCAACAACACGCCAATTTGTTTTGGAAAATTGAGTTGCCATATAAAAAGTTTGCAAATAATTCGAGTTTCTACTTTCGTTTGCCAGACTCTAAAAAACAATATTAAAAAAATAAAACATATCAAATAATATCAATTTTGTTCGATTTGTGTAATGACTACAATATATTTAAATTGATTTCAATTAAAGTAACCATAAACTCAATAAAAAATATAAAGAATTATCAAGAAATATAATTATGAAATATTAATCTTTTTCATACCATAAAATGTGTGGATAGATAGATAGTCGTTATTGTACACCAATAATTTAAACAAACTTGGTTTACAATACTGCAAAATATGGTTACAATGACGGTCTTATCGCTGATAGCGATATCTTCCAGACGTCCTTTGGATGGACTTTAAGAACATAAAACAAAGAGGGGAGGGGAAAGTCCAGTGTACCTAATGAATTAATTAATTTATTTATTATATACTTTATTAGCTTCTGTCCGCGACTTTGTTCACGTGGGAGGGGCTTCCCGCTTAAATCCCGATCCCGTAAGAATTTCGGGATAAAAACTATCCTATGTCCTTTCCAGGGTCCTAAACTATTTGCATGCCAAATTTCATCTAAATGGGTTCAGCGGTTTAGGCTTGAAAAGGTCACACACAGACAGACAGAGTTACTTTCACATTTATAATATTACTAGCTTTTGCCCGCGGCTTCGCCCGCGTTAATTTACACTTGTCAATAATTCTTGTTGCCAAAAAGGTGTACCGTATCTTTTTGGGTGGTTAAAAAACGCATATAATATTTAAAAAACCATCACCACGGTTCATCCATCCCCAAAAACAGACGGACAGTTAGTATTTAAAATTTATCTTTTTAAAACCAAAAACGTAGTTTACAATACATTTTTGTAAACTACGTTTCTGGTTTTCCCGTCCTTGGCGTGTTGATTTTCTACGCTTAATACTCGTGAGCACGTCACATACAATTACCCATGGGAAAAGCAGTCTTTTTCTAAATGTACACCTGCGACTTTCAGTGTCCGTCCTTGAGCTTTGTTTATGGTCATTGCGAATGCCGCTTTTATGGGAAATTTGTGTTTTTCGAACTGAAAGTAAGGAATAATTACGTTTTCACCGCTTGCTGTTCCTGTCATAATTATTGCTTGAAAACATTGCATCCAAGGTATGTAATTTGTAGTCGCATGCCATTACAGAGCCTTGGTGCGCCCTGATTACGCATCAACAGGACTGGGACATCAAGTTAAAGCCTCAAATAATGTGATGGGGTACCCTGACAATTCCAGAGAGTTGATAAACTCTACAGAGTACGACGTCACTTGCTTTGTATCCATGACAATGTCGACGGACAGATACTCAACAACATCACAATCCACATGAGACATAATCTTTTCGTTGATCTGCCCTACAATTTCGTTAGTTGGTGCCAAAATTACTCTTTCACGCAGCCATTCTTTATCCCTCATATTTGTTTTCAAGTCAGAATAAACGTGGTTTATTAAATTATCTGTATCTTGGACTACGTTCACTATGTATGTTACTACAGTTTCAGCTTCAGTTTCAGTTTCAGCTTCAGCTTCAGTTTTGGTTTCAGCATCAGTTTCAGTTTCAGCTTCAGTTTGGTTTCAGCGCCAGTTTCAGCTACAGTTCCAGTTTCAGCTTCAGCTACAGTTCCAGTTTCAGCTTCAGTTTCAGTTTCAGCTTCAGTTTTGATTTCAACATCAGTTTCAGTTTCAGCTTCAGTTTGGTTTCAGTTTCAGCTTCAGCTTCAGTTTTGGTTTCTGCATCAGTTTCAGCTTCAGCTTCAGTTTGGTTTCAGCGTCAGTTTCAGCTACAGTTCCAGTTTCAGCTTCAGCTTCAGTTTTGGTTTCAGCATCAGTTTCAGTTTCAGCTTGGTTTCAGCGTCAGTTTTAGCTACAGTTCCAGTTTCAGTTTCAGCTTCAGTTTTGGTTTCAGCATCAGTTTCAGTTTCAGTTTGGTTTCAGCTTCAGCTTCAGTTTTGGTTTCAGTTTCAGCTTCAGCTTTAGTTTCAGTTTCAGCTTCAGTTTTGGTTTCAGTTTCAGATTCAGCTACAGTTTTAGCTTAATTTTCAGCTTCAGATTCAATTTCAGCTTCAGCTTCAGTTTTGGTTTCAGCATCAGTTTCAGCTTCAGCTTTAGTTTCAGTTTCAGCTTCAGTTTGGTTTCAGCGTCAGTTTCAGCTACAGTTCCAGTTTCAGCTTCAGCTTCAGTTTTGGTTTCAGATTCAGTTTCTGCTTCAGTTTTGGTTTCAGTTTCAGATTCAGCTACAGTTTCAGATTAATTTTCAGCTTCAGTTTCAGCTTCAGCTTCAGTTTTGGTTTCAGCATTAGTTTCAGCTTCAGCTTTAGTTTCAGTTTCAGCTTCAGTTTGGTTCCAGCGTCAGTTTCAGCTACAGTTCCAGTTTCAGCTTCAGCTTCAGTTTTGGTTTCAGCATCAGTTTCAGCTTTAGTTTCAGTTTCACCTTCAGTTTCAGCTTCAGCTTCAGTTTTGGTTTCAGCATTAGTTTCAGCTTTAGTTTCAGTTTCAGCGTCAGTTTCAGCTACAGTTCCAGTTCCAGTTTCAGCTTCAGCTTCAGTTTTGGTTTCAGTTTCAGATTCAGTTTCTGCTTCAGCTTCCGTTTTGGTTTTAGTTTCAGATTCAGCTACAGTTTCAGCTTCAGTTTCAGTTTGAGATTCAGTTTAGCTCAAATAAATCATCCCGTTGACATCTATTGCCACACGATCTTCTCCTATTTTCAAAAGGGCAAACGCATATTGCCCCGATTTTGAAATAGAAATTATTTGTATATTTACTTGATTGGTTAAAATTTAAGCGACACGGTTGGCGTAACTGTTGACTGGTGCATGACGTGGGTTCGACCCCAGCCCTAAACAAAGATTTGTATAGCCTACATACAGTTGTGTAGTTTAAAAAAAATGTTATGAGTGGTTCTTGAATACGCGATTTGAATGAATTGGGAGGGGGGAATACAAAGTTCCAACACCCCTTTACATCCTTAAGGGATGATTTCCAGGATAAAAACTATCCTTTGTCTTTTCCAGGGTCTAAAACTATCTCCATAGCAAATTTCATCCAAATCGGTTTAGCGGTCAAGTGTATTATGTGGGTGGGGATGGCGGGGACATCATTGATTTCCTATACAAAATTCCAACACCATTTTTACATCTTTTAGGAATTATTTCCGGGACGAAACCTATGCTATGTCTTTCCTAGGGTCCTAAACCTTTCCCATGCCAAATTTCATCTAAATCGGTTCAGCGGTTTAGGCGTCAAAAGGTAACAGACAGACAGTTACTTTCGAATTATTATAATATTATCTTGGAAGTATTTATGGATATGGAAGTATGGATAGTATGGATATGGATATGGAAGTATGGAGTTATATTATTAGTATTAAAGTATGGATAGCTTTTGTCCGCGACTTCGTTCGAGTGGGAGGTTTTCGCCGCGTAAATCCCAAAACCTTGGGAATTCCGGGATAAAAAGTGGCTTATGAGTTTTCACAGGATGTCAACTGTCTCCTTACCAAATTTCATTGAGATCCGTTTAGTAGTTTTTGTGTGAAAGAGCAACAAAGATACAATTCGAAAACTATCCTACGGGAACCTTACATCGGGATAAAAACTATCCTATGTCCTTCCCAGGGTTCTCAACTATTCCCATGCCAAATTTCATGTAAATCGGTTCAGCGGTTAAGGCGTGAAAAGGTAACAGACAGACAGACAGACAGACAGACAGAGTTACTTTCGCATTTATAATATTAGTATGGAAGTATGGATTATCTTGGAAGTATTTATGGATATGGAAGTATGGATAGTATGGATATGGATATGGAAGTATGGAGTTATATTATTAGTATTAAAGTATGGATAGCTTTTGTCCGCGACTTCGTTCGAGTGGGAGGTTTTCGCCGCGTAAATCCCAAAATCGTGGGAATTCCGGGATAAAAAGTGGCTTATGTGTTTTACAGGATGTCAACTGTCTCCATACCAAATTTCATTGAGATCCGTTCAGTAGTTTTTGCGTGAAAGAGCAACAAAGATACAATTCGAAAACTATCCTACGGGAACCTTACATCGGGATAAAAACTATCCTATGTCCTTCCCAGGGTTCTCAACTATTCCCATGCCAAATTTCATGTAAATCAGTACAGCGGTTAAGGCGTGAAAAGGTAACAGACAGACAGACAGACAGACAGACAGAGTTACTTTCGCATTTATAATATTAGTAAGTAAGTAAGTATGGATTATCTTGGAAGTGTTTATGGATATGGAAGTATGGATAGTATGGATATGGATATGGATATGGAAGTATGGAGTTATATTATTAGTATTAAAGTATGGATAGCTTTTGTCCGCGACTTCGTTCGAGTGGGAGGTTTTCGCCGCGTAAATCCCAAAACCGTGGGAATTCCGGAATAAAAATGGGCTTATGTGTTTTTACAGGATGTCAACTGTCTCCTTACCAAATTTCATTGAGATCCGTTCAGTAGTTTTTGCGTGAAAGAGCAACAAAGATACAATTCGAAAACTATCCTACGGGAACCTTACATCGGGATAAAAACTATCCTATGTCCTTCCCAGGGTTCTCAACTATTCCCATGCCAAATTTCATGTAAATCGGTTCAGCGGTTAAGGCGTGAAAAGGTAACAGACAGACAGACAGACAGACAGACAGACAGAGAGACAGACAGACAGACAGAGTTACTTTCGCATTTATAATATTATAGTATAGTATAGTATGGAAGTATGGAAGTATGGAAGTATGGATAGTACGGATTGTACACCTCACAATATTTCTATGGATACAAAAAAAAATTAAACTACTGTACATTGGGCGGTCTTATCGCACAAGGCTATCTCTTACAGACAACCTTTGGATGGACAAACTTAAAGGAGACAGATTAAGGGCTGTCAGTGTACAAACATCATAATGTTAATTGAACATAATAATAATACATACTAATTAATTATTGTTAAAGTAATTATTATTATTTTCAAACGATGGTTTCACTTCGTTACTGGCTGGCGAAGCTATACTCCTGTCCAGTTCAGCTAACAACTCCTTGTACGAGAATTTTGTATTTTTATAATTATTTTTATTGTTCTTTTCTTTTTCTTTCTTTTTTGTATTTGTACATCTATACTATATTATATGAAAAAGATTTTATCTGTGATTTCAAAATAACTGTGTTTTCTCAAGCTGCTTCTAATACGATACTCAAACACAAACTTAAATTTCGTATCCATTATTTTGTCTTTCTTGTTTTCTGAGCTAATTTCTGGAACCGATTTTACTCAGACTTTCACTGGAAGACTGGGGAAGTTATAGAACAACATATAGGATACATTTTATCAAGAAATTTACAGCTAAAATTCAACAGCTAGTTTTTACTAAAGAGAAAGGCATTCCAACGAGATTGACCACCATATTATATTAAGTACTAGGTTTTGCCCGAGACTTTGTTTGCATGGGCATAGTTTTCCCTCGTAAATATATCATCAATAAGATATAAATACCATTAAATCCGTTCCGAAGCTTTTGCGTCAAATAGTAATAAACATCCATCCATCCTTATAAACTTTTGCATTTATAATATAAGTAAGAAGTAAACTATATAGATAGATGCAGGACGATAAGTTACAACAATAGCAGTAGTGCAGTTACATAAATGAATGTTTCATTACAGGAGCGTTCTGGCGAGCATTCTAGCAAAAGGACAGTAAATTTACTTCAATCTTTATGCCAAGCCGAGCTTCTGTCATTGTTTACCCATACATTTTTTTAACGCGCATCGAATAGAACATTCCCTAGAAAGATCATGAAAGTGTTCGTAGCCATAATTGGCTCTATGCTTGCCTCTGTTCGTTGTACAGTTCGACAAATTTAAAAACGGCGAATGCTCGCTGTTCTGTTACGATTAGATGCTCAAATCCTCCATTCATCAGCATTTCATGTGAAGACGCACCTTCTCAACTTGTCGCATGACGCGCAGCATGTTGAGCCCGGCCAGGTTCTTGAGTTCCTGCACATTCCACTGGCCGGAGCGAAGCAACTCAGCGAACAGTTCCGGGTATCTGGACACGTCCTCCAAGCCACGCGGAACCCTGCCGATTAAGATTTCTAACATATTATTAAGCCCGTAAATAGGAGACAATAAGTATAACAGATTGTATCTACGCAACAATGAGAAAGAGTTGTGCTTCTCTGATGTGCAAGTGCAATGTGCACCTTGCACATCAGAGAAGCAAAACTCTACCAGCATCCCGAACATGATAGCGGGCAGACTGGACTGCGAGTGAATAGATGTAGGTATCTTGTATTATGTGTAAGCAAATGTTACTGATGTAGTTTTTTAAGTTCATCCTACTAACTATTTTAGAGTCAAAGTCACTCTCATAAATATTATATTATGTAGTCGTTTGTGCCCGGACCAACGATCATCCCACTGCAAGGACACAGGCCATCAGTCCGTTGACGGTGACCATCGGAATTTCTCCGAGCCTAACAAAGCATGTTAACATCATCGCTTACCATCAGATAAGATGGTGCTCAAACACTAGCCTATTATCAAAAAATATATATTAAACCTACTTCAAGGCCACTAATTGGAGAAGACAGGAAAAAATCTTACTTGTAGCTGACAAAAAATGATTGAATATTTAAATGTAAGGTGTTGAATGATGATCGGGGAAAATAATGATGACGATAAATGATGATACTTATTTATTTTGTAACTACGCTAAAAATAAACAATAAAATCTTATTCGACCATGCACAGTATCTGCTTCAATATTCAAGGTTAAGCAACGCACTCTGAGGTCGGACTGCGGATCTTGACATATCGAGTTCCCTCCGTGCCTCTGAAAGCTCCGGGTGTCAATTTTCAAAGGTGTTAAGAGTAATCAGAACTCATAACACAGCCTAGCTGAGGAGTTTAGCGTTAGCCAGGTACTGTGTTGTGGATTTCAAATATAACACATGACAAGCGGTCATAGCGCATCTTTATTGGTTTCTCATTTTAATACGGTACCCCAAAAAGGCAAATAATAAAAATAATAAAGCACATTGAATATTTAGACTTGCATCAATTTAACGCTGAGTGTACGAGTACGTACAAAATTCAAAGAAACCAGACTAGCCAAAGGCAGAACTTTAATCCAAAAAGAAATACGTTATAATAAGGGCTCTGAGATCAGTCAGTACAAAGTTTAAGCATATTACGCAAATACGAAAAATCGTCCGGCTACATGTGCACAAATGTATACAGCGTCTGCACGGGATGTAGGGAGATCTCTTATGATTTATTTAGCCGACGTGTCTATGGAGACGGAAGTATATCAATATATTACAATACGTATCTATAGCGAAAGAAAGTTTGCCCGATATTTTTTTTTATTTTCTTGTTATATTATTAAATTTCAACTCATGGGCCTTATAACGTAGCAATGCTGTCAGTCTTTTGGGCACATCAGCAGGCGACAACATCTCAGATGTTTTTTAAACCTTAATATACTTTAAGGAGCTCGTGGCTTAATCAAATCTTCATCTGTTCAGCATATCTTCACATCTACGTATAAATAAAATTGAAGTGTCTGCCTGTGTTTCAAAAGACCTGTGTTTTACTCAAGTGCTTATTATAGTTATTTACACGATAATAAAACATGACCTTTTAGAAAGATTTGTATGTATTTCTGTTTATTTGGCTTTGACGATTTTAATGGGACTTTCTCTGAAAGATAGAAGATGATAGGTGCTTTTTATTCCAAAATTCCTGTGGAATCGGGAGGAGATTTTACAGACACAGCCCTTTTATACTATATTATAACTAGCGACCCGCCCCGGCTTCGCACGGGTGCAATGTTTATATTAAATACTAGCTTTTGCCCGCGACTTCGTCCGCGTGGAATAGTTACTTTGGGCTAACGTTAAATTTAACCCCGATTTTGAAGCATTCTTCATTGGCGCTCCGCTCCTATTGGCCTTAGCGTAATGATCAGTGATCGGAGTAGGTAGATTGATTTTCCGTACTTGCATCATGAATAGTCATAGAAATCATAACATGGATAAGCCTTTTTCCGGGATTTCATTTTGGTACTTACGGGATTGAATCAAATATTGTGAATGTAAAGATTTTTAAACTACTTTATTTGAAATTTATAGAATGCGATTGTTTAAAACTGTTTTTTTTTTATTATTTATCAAGTAATAAAATGAATCTTACTTTTGTGCGTCCATTCGAAACTTACATATGACTAATTTAGTAGTTACTTCTTGCAAGTTTATTATCTGCTGCTTGTAATTATTATATATTATATTCTTGAATAAATAAATAAAAGTAATTTTTTATACTCCTTAATATTTCTTCGCATTCAGTGTAATAACTTTTTATGAACATGAAAACAGGGAAAAGGATAGGCATATTATTGTTTTTACAATATACCTATCCTCTTCTTGGAGTCGTTGCAGTGTCCACCTCTTCTATCCTTTACTGTTTCTCTTCATTAATATTAAGTAGGTACATATATAGTGCGTGCCACGAAACATGAGACTTGACCTGTGCTGCCCTTACTCTTTCCGCCAACCACTGTCGTTGACAACAGAACTTCAGTAGGATAGCGGAGAGGCAAGTCCCATCTTTCGTCGCACGCACGCACATTAACTATTATTAGTAGAATCCCACTTTACGTTTTTACTCAAGTTTAGCCATGCCATAGTTTTTTTTTTTATTATAGAAGGCCGATCACATATCCTATTAAAAAGACAACAAAAGGGTTAAACATTTCTTATTCATATTCATATATTCTTCATCCTACACATTACAATATTTGAAATTCCTAAAAAATCTTAATTATTACAAAATCCCGGAATCTCGGAAGCATATCCATATTAATATATATGTGCCAGATCATTGACTCCAAATCAATCTACCTACTCCGATCACTGGTAATGATACAATATAGCTGTGCCCGCGACTCCGTCAGCGTAAGTTAATGTATTGGTAATATTGTTTAGATCACGTTCACATGAGGCTTAAGTACCTAGAGATCGCTTCGACCGCGAGACGCGTCGAGCGCGGCGACCGATTCTCAAAAATAATCCTTATAGCATGATTCAGTATTCTCGCGCGATGGCTTATTATTATAAGCGTATTTCATGTATAACTTTGGTGTTTCTATACCGATTTATATGATTCTTTTTACGGTTTCGTAGCCGAATGGCAAAAAACGGAATCTTTATAGTTTCGACATGTCTGTCCGTCTGTCTGTCTGTCTGTCTGTCCGTCCGTCCGTCTGTCACAGCAATTTTATTCCGAAACTATTAGGACTATACATGTGAAACTTGATAGGTAGATGTATTCTGTGAACCGCTTTCCGATTTTGAGAAAAAAATTAAAAAATATTTAAAATAAAGGGGGGCTCCCCATACATGGAACTAAACCTGAAAATATTTTTTTTCATGAAATCGATGCATGTGTGGTATCTATAGACAGTTCTTTAAAAACGACATCGGGGTTTCTAAAACCACTTTTCCATAAAGTCAATCGTTTAAAAGATATAAGCTTCCAAAGTGGTAAAATGTGTGTGTGGCGGACACAACCTCTAACTTCTATACACTACTAATTTTTAATTAGTACAAATACTTAAAGGGCTTATTAGAAAAGGTCTTGTTATTATATATGTAAAGTCTCACTATATAATATTGATAAATAGCAAAGTTATTAGCGATTGTTTATATCCCAAAATGTCACTCAATTTACGGACATATTGTACAGGCCATTCATGTATTCATTAATCGTGATGTCGCGGTCACGCGGTCTCGCTCAAACTTGCCCCGCCTCCAACAGCTGTTATCGTAATTGTAGGTAGCTTAGACGCATCTTTAAGCTTTACGAATTAAAAAAAAGTAAAATAAAAGGTTCACGAAAAATAATAGGCACTTATTAAATTCAAACTTTACCTACATACTTTAATTGGGCCATTTGCTTGTGTTGTTCAGTATCCACCTGCAGAACTCCATCCTTGGTTCATTATCCACAGTAGTCAATTCTTGACCCTTTCTTTAGTGGTATGGGTGAAATCCAGACGAACTAATGATCGTCTATGCACAGTACTGGCTGATATTAAAATGACGAGCTGCGTCATTCGTACTTCGCCGGGGATCTTCAAAGTAGTCCACTACATCGTCGTAAAGGTTTTGGGCCGGTCTTCCATGTCCTTGGCGATGGGCCGTTGCGCGGAATGATCAATGGTCGAGTAAACGTTGGTAAACATTTACCACAGTCCGAACCTTTGGCTAGCGAGCATTTGGGTACTCTTCCCTGTACATACGAACAGCGGCCACCAGACCAAAAGTACACACGCAACATAGCCACGTACTCCCGAGATGAAAACTGGTAAGCCATCGCGACAGTAAAAACGTAACAACTTATGTTTAAAAAGCACGCGCACACTTCCGCTAACAAATTGGCACTGTTTGTTCGTTCACTCGTTGTAAAAAGGACCGCTGGCCAGAGGGGGCGTGGCTTGAGCTTAGACGCGAGTTTGCCGGGATTTATGAATGACGATCTAACTGGACTAGCACTGCGCGTAGTATTTTCTAGTAGCAATTGTTATGAATGATTGATTCAATTATGAGTTTACCAGTTATGACAAATTTTCGTAGACAATTTTGGGGTTTCGTTTTTTTTACTTTTGACTACATAAATATGATCAGTAAAGGGTACGGATAGAGCCCCATTTTTTTTTGTACTAATTAAAAATTAGTAGTGTATAATGGAGTGAAAAATCTAAAGAAAATATGTCTGTAGATCTTAATATAAACTTTCAACCAAAATTAGTTTGAACGAAATCAGTTCAGCAGTTTTTGAGATACAGCATATTTTCTAAAACCGCAAATATAACTTTGTAATTCATACAAACACTATGAAAAACAAATTTATTCGGCGCAGTTGTAAAAACTGTAAAAAAGCCAGTTTTAAGAAATTTGTGAGGTTTTTTTTTTTAAAACAAATTTATTTGGCGCAGTTGTAAAAAATGTAAATAAGCTAGTTTTAAGAAATTTGTAAGGTTTTTTTTTCGTCAAATAAATTTGCATATTATATTATAGTTACTACGGAACCCTTCATGGGCGAGTCTGACTCGCACTTGGCCATTTTTTTTATGGAATAGTTATTAATGTTAACTTTTTCAATTAGGGGACTGAGAGTGTTATAAACGTAAGAGTAGACAAATATTATAATCAGAAAGCTTCGAACTGCTAAGCTATCGGGAGTTACACGTGTTATTGTGAGTCAACCATAAAAGTTAGACATATGCTGTCGTGGGATATTTTTTATATAATTTTAAGGAGAACATTTCCGTCATGAAATGATTTGTGTAGCTTTAACCATTAAGGTTGCACACGCGACGGAAGCTTAAAAAATGGAGTAACTTCTCCCGTTTTCCCAACATTTCCCTTCACTGCTCTGCTCCTATTGATTGTAGCGTGATGAAAAGTATACTATAACCCGCTCAGGAGTATGAAAAATAATTGTACCAAGTTTCGTTAAAATCCGTCGAGTAGTTTTTGTTTCTATAACGGTTATACAGACAGACAGACAGACAGACAGACAGACAGACAGACAGACAAAAATTTAACTGATTGCATTTTTGGCATGAGTATCGATCCTTAATCACCCCCTGATAGTTATTTTGGAAATATATTTCATGTACAGAATTGACCTCTCTACAGATTTATTATAAGTATAGATAGGCAGCGTTCGCGAGAATCGTTAAGGTAAGGCAGTTTTTTCGACGCCTTACTCCACAATTTTCACTACCACGAAAAATCCTATTAATTTTCCGAGATAAAATATAGCCTATACGGATTCGGAAGAATCCCTCTAAGTAATGGTAAAAGAAATTTTGAAATCGGTCCAGTAGTTTTTGAGCCTATTCAATACAAACATACAAAAATACAAAGGTTTCCTCTTTATAATATTATTATTAGTATAGATAAAATAAACAGAAAAAAAAATTGTTTGTATATAGTTGGTATCTCCGGAACTAATGACCCAATACAATTTTTTTTCATTGGTTGTAAGGTGCATTACTTGTGAGAGCTATAAAATGTTTCGAAATATACGTGAAAGAAGTGCTAGTGCATAATAAAACTATTTCTATTTTCACCTCTAGTACCCATGCACCGATACGTTTTTTTTTCTTCGACGTTTCTTCGATACCAAACAAAATCATTTCAGCTGCGATGAATTTCTGAACGTTGATTTGCGAAGTGTGTGCTAAGTTGAATGTATTTGTTTGTCCGCAGAGCACTTCCACTACATCAAGCGTATGATTGGCGCTGACTACTTCGGCATCGGCGGGGACTTTGACGGCGTGAACAGGTAAGTCTCGATGTTCATAGCTTTTATACTTATTAGTATTTTATAATATAAAAGAAAATAAAGGCTTCATCCAACAACCAGCACTGGTCCCGCTTTGTAGATAACAGCCCATTCGCTCTTATAGACAGGGGGCCTGGATCTCGTCTGTAGGAACGTAACTATTGGCACATAATCTGTTATATTATGTTTTAGTCTTAATCATAGTTTCAACCTTCCTCGTCCTACCAGATCGAAAGCATTTCAACCATTTCATATTATATTATGAGAATGAGAAATGCTAATGGTTAAACGAAAAATTCGCCAAGGAAATTCATGGCGACGAAATTCGCAACATTGAAAATATTTGAATGTAAAATGCCGGCAGGAAGGCTGCCTCAGCTAATCCCAACATTATGCGACAGATATTTAATATCAAACTTTTGTTATGAGATACTCTGCATGGTCGAATAAGATTTTATTGTTTATTTTTAGCGTAGTTACAAAATAAATAAGTATCATCATTTATCGTCATCATTATTTTCCCCGATCATCATTCAACACCTTACATTTAAATATTCAATCATTTTTTGTCAGCTACAAGTAAGATTTTTTCCTGTCTTCTCCAATTAGTGGCCTTGAAGTAGGTTTAATTTATATTTTTTGATAATAGGCTAGTGTTTGAACACCATCTTATCTGATGGTAAGCGATGATGTTAACATGCTTTGTTAGGCTCGGAGAAATTCCGATGGTCACCGTCAACGGACTGATGGCCTGTGTCCTTGCAGTGGGATGATCGTTGGTCCGGGCACAAACGACTACATAATATAATATTTATGAGAGTGACTTTGACTCTAAAATAGTTAGTAGGATGAACTTAAAAAACTACATCAGTAACATTTGCTTACACATAATACAAGATACCTACATCTATTCACGCGCAGTCCAGTCTGCCCGCTATCATGTTCGGGATGCTGGTAGAGTTGTGCTTCCCTGATGTGCAAGGTCCCGCACCTTGCACATCAGAGAAGCACAACTCTACCAACTAAGATTTCTAACATATTATTAAGCCCGTAAATAGGAGACAATAAGTATAACAGATTGTATCTACGCAACAATGAGAAAGAGTTGTGCATCGCATAATGTTGGGATTAGCTGAGGCAGCCTTCCTGCCGGCATTTTACATTCAAATATTTTCAATGTTGCGAATTTCGTCGCCATGAATTTCCTTGGCGAATTTTTCGTTTAACCATTAGCATTTCTCATTCTCGTAACATAATATGAAATGGTTGAAATGCTTTCGATCTGGTAGGACGAGGAAGGTTGAAACTATGATTAAGACTAAAACATAATATAACAGATTATGTGCCAATAGTTACGTTCCTACAGACGAGATCCAGGCCCCCTGTCTATAAGAGCGAATGGGCTGTTATCTACAAAGCGGGACCAGTGCTGGTTGGTGGATGAAGCCTTTATTTTCTTTTATATTATAAAATACTAATAAGAATAAAAGCTATGAACATCGAGACTTACCTGTTCACGCCGTCAAAGTCCCCGCCGATGCCGAAGTAGTCAGCGCCAATCATACGCTTGATGTAGTGGAAGTGCTCTGCGGACAAACAAATACATTCAACTTAGCACACACTTCGCAAATCAACGTTCAGAAATTCATCGCAGCTGAAATGATTTTGTTTGGTATCGAAGAAACGTCGAAGAAAAAAAAACGTATCGGTGCATGGGTACTAGAGGTGAAAATAGAAATAGTTTTATTATGCACTAGCACTTCTTTCACGTATATTTTGAAACATTTTATAGCTCTCACAAGTAATGCACCTTACAACCAATGAAAAAAAATTGTATTGGGTCATTAGTTCCGGAGATACCAACTATATACAAACAATTTTTTTTCTGTTTATTTTATCTATACTAATAATAATATTATAAAGAGGAAACCTTTGTATTTTTGTATGTTTGTATTGAATAGGCTCAAAAACTACTGGACCGATTTCAAAATTTCTTTTACCATTACTTAGAGGGATTTTTCCGAATCCGTATAGGCTATATTTTATCCCGGAAAAGAAATAGGATTTTTCGTGGTAGTGAAAATTGTGGAGTAAGGCGTCGAAAAAACTGCCGTACCTTAACGATTCTCGCGAACGCTGCCTATATTTAATATAAACATTGCACCCGTGCGAAGCCGAGGCGGGTCGCTAGTTATAATATAGTATAAAAGGACTGTGCCTGTAAAATCTCCTCCCGATTCCAAAGGAATTTTTGAATAGAAAGCACCTATCATCTTCTATCTTTCAGAGAAAGTCCCATTAAAATCGTCAAAGCCAAATAAACAGAAATACATACAAATCTTTCAAAAAGGTCATGTTTTATTATCGTGTAAATAACTATAATAAGCACTTGAGCAAATCACAGGTATTTTGAAACACAGGCAGACACTTCAATTTTATTTATACGTAGATGTGAAGATATGCTGAATAGACGAAGATTTGATTAAGCCACGAGCTCCTTAAAGTATATTAAGGTTTAAAAAAACCGGTCAAGTGCGTGTCGGGCCACGCGCAGTGTAGGGTTCCGTAGTTTTTATAACTGTCAAATGCGTGTCGTATTCGCTGACTGATCGTTTCGTACCATGCTCTAACTAAAAGATAAACATGACTACCTAACTAATTTGACTTCCTATACAAATCCTCACCTGATCCGACAATTTTGCACGGAGTCTCAATTTTTTTTAGAGATTTGTATAAAACTTGTCATAGGCGGTGTTTTGAATTTAAATACGGACACAGAGCTACACTACTCAATCGTCACAAGAAGCTAGCACGATACAACTGGCGCTTAGCGCCATCTATCGACATTTCTATAGAGTTGTTCGAAATTTTCGAGTCAAATACAATTGATCGACTATTACTCGTAAACTTGTAAAGCCCACTTATGTGTGATAGTTTTCCTTTAAATTTCGTTATATATAGGTACTACTGCCGTGACATTTGAATTTCTAACTATAACCGTTTAGTTGATACAGGGGGGGGACACTTGACTCTAACGAAAATTGGTACTTTAAAGCTTGATAAGGCACGAACGGTTTACTTAATCAAATAATGGTCTTACCAAACCCCTAATATTTTTGAAAGACCTATCCAACGATATCCCACACGATGGGAAGAACGAAAAAAAAAATTATCATCCCACTTTACATGTATGGGAGGTACCCTAAATAATTGTATTTTTAAAAATTTTATTTTACCACTTTTTTGGCGTCATTAACGTGTATACTCATGCCAAATTACAATTTTCTAGTACCAATAGTTTTTGAGCTAAACCGCGGACAGACAGACGGACATGGCGAAACTATAAGGGTTCCTTGTTGACTACGGAACCCTAAAAAACATCTGAGATGTTGTCGCCTGCTAAAGTGCCCAAAAGACTGACAGCATTGCTACGTTATAAGGTCCATGAGTTGAAATTTAATAATATAACAAGAAAATAAAACAAACCATAGGACAAACTTTCTTTCGCTATAGATACGTATTGTAATATATTGATATACATAGTTCCGTCTCCATAGACACGTCGGCTAAATAAATCATAAGAGATCTCCCTACATCCCGTGCAGACGCTGTATACATTTGTGCACATGTAGCCGGACGATTTTTCGTATTTGCGTAATGTGCTTAAACTTTGTATAACACTGACTGATCTCAGAGCCCTTATTTTAACGTATTTCTTTTTGGATTAAAGTTCTGCCTTTGGCTAGTCTGGTTTCTTTGATTTTTGTATGTACTCGTACACTCAGCGTCAAATTGATGCAAGTCTAAATGTTCAATGTGCTTTATTATTTTTATTATTTGCCTTTTTGGGGTACCGTATTAAAATGAGAAACCAATAAAGATGCGCTGTGACCGCTTGTCATGTGTTATATGGAGCCACTGCCTATTTGAAATCCACAACACAGTACCTGGCTAACGCTAAACTCCTCAGCTAGGCTGTGTTATGAGTTCTGATTACTCTTAACCCCTTTAAAAATTGAAACCCGGAGCTTACAGAGGCACGGAGGGATCGAGTTCGATATGTCAAGATCCGCAGTCCGACCTCGCAGTGCGTTGCTTAACCTTGAATATTGACGCGGGCAGCTGTTATAGTTTAGCCCAGCTCCAGTACTTATACTGTAGACCAGAATAATCGTCCCATTAAGCCGCTCGACGAAGCCGCTGAAAGCGCCACAACGCAGCCATGCATAATTGAACGACGCTATCCATCAATATATTGACCGTGTGTTAATCCGAGTAATAATTAACACCATTGGGATCATACTATTGTAATCCGTTAGTCTGCCGATATGTCATTATAGGATTAGACGAGTTTGAAGCCATATGTTGTTAGGTCAGCAACGAGACCACTTACTTAGAAACACGTTATTTGTTTTGTGATTTGCTACTAATAACATTAATTAAATTTGTGTGTATATTCAATCGATGCTGTTACATCTAGAGTCATGTTCATCTGCAGCCTGTTCCCAGCGGTGTCGGGATGCCTTCCACTCAGACTGGATGCAGCAGAGTACTCGTGTGAGTGTTACTGCTACTGAACATGGAGCGACTGACTGTCTGAGCTTCACTCCTCAGTAGCCAGTTAACACGACTGCACTCGTTAACAAGGCTGGTATCGGTTTTACTGGCGTCAGACTATCCATAACGACTGTCACAGATGTACAAATGGCAGCCGGAAGCAATCGCTTGACGTGCTCTCGAGGTACGGGGGCACCTCCATATGTTATGATGGCCGCACACTCACGGACCGACCGTGTGGCTGTTGTTAGTTAGCCACGAGCTCCTCTTCGAGCTGGTAAGTATAGGCTAAGTGCTTAAAGTTATATTTTTGTTTTTTTAATCAGCAACCAATAATTGTTCAGTTTGTATTCTGATATAAATAAACGGTCAACACTGATGTAGCAACTAAAACGAGAACTGCCTCATCAGAAAATGTAACAGGCCAAGTTAATATTTTTTTAAATTTTAGCGAAATCCCGAAAGTTTGCGTTTGTTGAAAACTCGTGTCTCGTGTCAAGGAGCTGTTTACTAAGAAATTTATTTTGATATTAGAGAGAAATCTTAGCAGCTAACGTATTGGGGTGTTTTAAATGTCAGAGTTTAGGTAGTAACTAATTCAGTCGTAATAAAATTTACGTCATCTATCATTGGAACTTTGGATGCATCGCCACTCGCTTTTATTTTAATAAAATGTATAGCCCTAGATGGATGAAGCGAGCCGTGTGATGAGTGATGATGATGACACATACACATACTCATACATATTTGTTTATATTTTTGAAGATTCTGCATTGTTATTATGTATCTATGTTTTTTTGTAATGGATTTAAAGTGTGATAAAACATTTTGGCTAAGTATGGTCTAAGCCAAAATCTTTTATTTAAAACCGATAATGAAAATAAATTGAAAAAATATGCTGTCCGTCATTTTGAACTATGTATAATAATGTAATGTCATCAGAATTAAAGGACGACGACAATGTCAAGCTAAATGTACTCTTTTAAAGCAACTGAACCCGGGGTCCTAAAGCTGCCTCGATCGCATATAATTACCATCCGTTATCCTGAGCAAGGAATCGAAGTCCTCCCGAGCGGGCATTCGCAGCTGATACTGATTACCGAGATCGTTTTAGGTGGTATGGTAAGGTAAGAATCCTGCACTGCCTGGCCTTTCCCCAAACGTACAGGCGCATTTGAATGTGTCCCCGCCCGATAACAAAAGAGGTATATAGGTATAAGAGATAGCAAAGATGTACTCGTACCTATACAGCAGAGGAAACATTTCTTTTTAATTCTATATTCTACATTATTTATTTGATTTTATAATAATATATTACTCGCCAAACTTATCAGTTTGTAGCTGGCTTACTTGGTGTCGCTCGTAACTTATAATTAAACCAACTACACTATTTTTCCTGATTTGATTCATTTTCGTCTCCTGTAGGGGCTGACATGACATGATTGTGTCCCTGATCGGTTTGTCAACCATCACATACTCAATACGTTAAGCTTTGCTGTATTGCAAAAACAATATCACTGAATAATGGCCGGGTTAATCCCTCGCACAGCTAATAAGCACGCACTAATATTATTAGTCTCACAATTGCCTGTGATTAAGTAGCGGGCTGCCGGCTCTAAGTTGTGGGAATCTTTGCCCAGCTGTGGGTTTAATGGCCATTTACAAGGTACCTTTGTTTCACCATGTAATAGCGTGTTGCGCTCTAAATGTGATGATTATGTAAATGTACGCCAAGGAGTAAATTTTCTGTGTTATTTGCATGTTGAGTGGCTGGTTTGTGGCGTATTTTTGTAGTTGTTTTTAGTTTTATCATCAGTTTAAACACGTCTTTGTCATGGCTCTGTTAACTGAATTGAATGTGCGTGATTGCGATTGTGTGGAATATGATAATTATGAGATAATATAATACAGCAGACGTATGTTGGATTATATATTCTTATTTTTATTAAAACCGTTTCAAAAATACAAATAAAACATTTCAATTTGGACAACTTCCTTCAAGTACTGAGGCATAGTAAGTGCTCACGTTTCACGTAAAACAAAATAGGCAAAAATATTAATTACTATCATTTCGTCCTCGACTTTGTCTGCGTGGACTTCGTAATAATTTTAGCCTTCGGCACTCACCAATAATGCACCTTACTACCAATGAAAAATATTAATTTTGGATTGGTTACATAGAAACTTAGAAACAAATTTTATATCTTTGTAATATTATTATAGATTTCATGCTACACCTTTGTTTAATTATAATTTATAACTGATTTGTTTCTTGAAGTAACATAACTCACAGTGGGAACAATTTAACTTATGTCTATCAATATGTAAATCTACGCGGGCTTCTGCAAACATTCCTGAAGCACTACAGAAACGGAGCAATCTCATCAGCACCCTAAACGCGATGTTATATTGGACTTGAAGGGCACTGTATGCCTTTACTCTAAAATGAAGCCACAGACTACATACGAGTATGTAGAATGAAGTAGAATATGCGCGGAATAATGCGACTTTGACTTCATTCAAAACTGCGACTGAAATGACCCCCTACTGATCCAGCGCGAGTCAGATCTTTGGCTGTTTCAAACTCCATACACCACACACACAATCTTTAATAACCGCATTATAACATATTCTCATACAACATGCACTTACCGGCGACATCGGATTTAGTGGCGTTGGGCCACTTCACTTCACTTCACGAAATCGGGGAAGAAGTTCACCATGATGATACCGCCATTTTCTTTCTGCAAAAGTAATAAACATCAGTTTATGATGAGCCAAGTGCGGAGATGGTAATGTTATCTAATGTGCTGCAATACAAATATAATACCAATACGTCTTTGTAAAGTATGCATTCAGGGACATATTCATCTGCTTAGCTCTGTCCCAGCTATGCTGGCGGTGGCTCCTAGTGTAACTGTGTGCAGCTGAGTACAAAAGTTGTATATAGAGCGACTGCCTATTTGATCTCCACAACTAAGTAGCTGGGTAACACGATACCCCTTGCTCAGACCAGCGTCAGTTTTAGGCTTCTGACTACCCGTAACGACTGTCAAAGATGTGTAAATGACAGCCGCGACCAACGGCTTGACGTGCTTTGCGAAGCACGGAGTATCTCATGATGTTGCATCCAGCGCCCGACCTCAGTAAACGTCAAGCCACGACCTCCTCCTGGATAACAAGACTAAGGAAGGACTAAAGAAAATAGATAATGAAGGGTTACACAGACCAGGGAGTGAATAATATCATCAGGCACATTCCTCTTGTGGTTGCAGAGGCTGTAGACCGAAGAGTGAGAGAAGACGACGGGCGCTCGGGACAGGCGGATGGCGGCGCGCGTGGTGTTCTCCCCCACGTGAGACAGGTCCACGATCATGCCGAGTCGGTTCATCTCGCGGACCACTTTCTGCAGACAATGGAAGAGCTTGCAGAACTGAACTTCTGGGTCATCATGGCAGGTAGGTGTCGCTAGCCGCCAGCATTCTGAATAATAATATTGATAGATTGATAGAATATTGTTTGTTAAGGGTTTCCCTTAATTGCACGTCTAAGTACGAATGTTTATTACAAACTAGGTGTGTGTGTCGCAGTTTTTCCTGCCTAAATCTCGGTCTAAGTGCAGGAATTCCAGGACAGTAAGCCTATCCTATAGCCTAATAGGCTAGAGGATAGGCACAGAGGCACTTCAATTTGATGTATATGTATGTATAGACATGTTTTAATGTAACTTCAACATGTCTAAATAAGATTTATTTTTCAAATTGGAAATAGATGTGAATATTTACTCAACTGTACTTCTAACAAGTCAGCGAAATTATCATAACGACTGCGCAATATTGGGAACCTCGTCTGCCAATATACAAGGAAAATATGACCTTAATCAGGCCTTTCATGGTAGGCGCGCCTCACGAAGTCGATTTACACGGTACGATATTAAATGTGCGAATGGTAATTTCAGACGCAATGTTATTCTTGCCACTGCAATGAATCGTGCGCCGGGATTGGATATTAAGTTCACGTGGATGTCGGATGTCACGAAATACACCTCGTGTGCATTGCATCGACCTTATGCATTTATTTCGTTTAATACTTTCGCATCGCTAGATTGAATGTATTATCAATATTTTAAAAGCTTAGTTTATTGACGTTCCATTATGTTATTCCACCAAGTTGAAAATTGTGAAGCATTACTTAATTTTGTGTTGGACGTCGTTAATTTGTAAAGTTTTGTTTTTACTTAGCATATATGTTATCCTACTGCTAGGCAAAAGCCTCCTGTAAATCTTACCAGACCACCTTGTCTGCAGGCTTCTCCGGCCAATCCGTCAGGAAGACCGTCACGCCAGCGCTTCTTAGGACTCGTTAAAAGATATTAAATAGAACACTATCGATTCGGTTTGCGATTTGTCTGGTAAGGATAACAAGTCTTAATTTATGCGTAGTAACCCTGTTCATTGCCCCCGTAGGCATTGAAATCAAATGAAACAAAATATCTTGAATTCATAGATCCTAGCCTAGTATTGTTTGTTTAGGGTTTGTAATTATTCAAAAATTAACATAAATATTTAGTGTTTATTAAATTAATAAAACAGTGGTGGCCTAGAGGCCCGACTTGCAAGTTGCAAATTGTGAGTTCGAACCTAATCAAGCACATAATTTTGTGGAATGTAAATCATCACCAATGCCATCAAATCGGTGAAGAAAAACATCGCTAGGAAAACGGTATAAAAATGCGAAAATCATGTACCGACGCGCACTGGGCCCGCCTTTCAATACGACATTTTCCCGATGAATAATCGGCCGCCATTTTAAAAACCCCGTTCTAGTCACAAACAAATTGCGTTCTAAATCATCATTATGTATTTATTGTGCGGTCGATGTTATAAGCGAGAACGATTTTAATATTTGATTTTGTTATTTTTTTGTTCTGGACGTTTGCAAAGTTATTTTATGGGACTACCCGTGTCTACTATCTGATTGTCTTTGTATCCATCTACCACAATTTTTTTCATATCCTTAACTGACTGGGTTCAAATTTGCTTAAACTAACGCATGGATTTCCGCGTATGGATTATTAACAATTTTTGTGACCTAGGAGGGCAAGATAAGTATTTTTTTTTTCCTAAACTGTGCATAAAATGCTAAATGATCTTTATTTTGTAAATTGGTTATTAAATAAAACTTTTACACGTCATTTTTATTTGTAAATGTAAACTAGATGAGGCCGGAGACTTGAGAATCTTAATCTTTTATATATATTTGAGGCGTCACTAGCCTCATCGCTAAGGTGTCGGACTTGTGACCGAGAGGTCGCGGGTTCAAACCCCACTTATTACACTATTACCGTAAACCCACTCCAGACACAAGTGTAGGTATTTAGTTCAGTTGGAGGAGTTAACAAGATTGTTAGTAATGTGAATTCTACCTACATTGCAAGTACTCTTAATTGAAAAAAAAAGATATCAGAAATTTTGGACTAAAATCACTTCATTTGAGTAGAGTGGGAGCGAGTGTGTCTTCTACTGACTAAATATTTTGCTTCATACTTCACGACCTATTATCCCACAATCGAAGGTACTGCGCTAGTGAATGATTTGAAATTTTTTATAAAGCACGTTTCGCTTTGAATACTCTATGAAACTTTTAAATAAAGTTTATTTTAGCATCTCTTTTCCAGCTGATTCTATATTAAGATTTGACTTTTTAAATTAGCTCCACGCCTTGTGTACTTAGGAAAGGGAACTGAGGGCATTATTTTAAACATTGTGGCGACCTCGCTGCAAATGTTGTTATTTCCTCCTTTTGTATTTTGAAGGCATTAACTTTTTTGAAAGTTTGTTTCTTTTTTTTTTGAGAAAGCGAAAGCTTTTACGTTTCTGAAGGTACTTTTTGCTCTATACGCTTCGTATATGAAGGGTGACCATTATTTGCTTAACCTTACCCCAACTATGTCGGTGTCAGCTTCCAGTATAACTGTGTGCTTGCAGTTCAGTAACAGGTTTTTATTTACATAGAACGACGAACTATGTGAGCTGCACAACCAGTAGGGGGGAACATGGTACCCCTTGGCAGTACTGCTGTCAGGTTTTCGGCTTCCGACCACCTGTAACGTTTATGAAATATGTTCGAATGAAAACCGAGACCAACTGCTTCACATGCTTACCGAGCTCTCACACCGACTACTTACTAAATGAAACATTTCTTACAGAAAAACTTGATAGCGCTGTTTGCCCCACCCGGGAGTTCAACCTCATGCTCAGCCGTCACGCTTGCGACCATTTGACCAACGAGGTAGACACACAATACTATACTTATGTTTAAAATGTACTTTATTCTATTATGATATGATTCTGTAGCTCTGATTAATCTTAATGTTGCTGACGGCAGCCTTCAGTTCAATTTCCCTCGATTTTCAATATTCTAAATGGACAATTCATTGTACAAAATACGAGCTTCGTCCCTCTTAAGAAGACTTGCATCTTAATTGCATTGCAACTGCAGCAAGAGATTTATTCTACCGTTTTAAGTGTTATTATGCGCATACAAATACCAGTTATCAAAAGATTTTTGATAGAATGTGCATGGCGTTCTGTCTGGATTGAGCAAGTGGAATCAATAGCGAGTGTGCGCTAAAGATACAAAAAAGGAACCCGCGGCCAAACGCGGTCGATCTTCAAGGTTAAGCAACACTTGCCGAGGTAATATCGTGGATGGGTTAACATAAATATCACGTTACCACCGGGACTCAAAACACGTTAAACCGCTGGTTCATGCTGTCATTTGTCAGAAGCCTGAAAATCTGGCACTGTTCTTGCTAACTGGTATCTCGTTACCCAGGTACTGGTAGTGCAGGCTCAGGTAGTGGCACTCCATGTTAGACTGGAAGCCAACCACAACGTTGGGATAAGGCTAAGCAGAAGATGATGCGAGCTACAGATACGACTCAGCACAGACTGCAGCAGGAACCTTTCCTAACATTTTATCTCCAAATAAGATAAAATGTTAGGAAAGGTTCCTGCTGCAGTCTGTTTACTGTTATAATAATTTAATTTGGTCTTAATGCAGTCCGACAGGCACACCCGTTACCTAATTATTTATTTAAAATGATGTCGCGGCTATTCATTAAAACTTATTAGAAGTCATGACTTTGGTGCAGAAAGCAAATGAAATTTAGTCGCAGTTGTTACCTACGTTTGTGATTCTATTGGAATATTTTTATACTTGGCGATAAGTCTATGATCGTTTATCTATTAGATAACTGCTGTTAAATTATTTTGAACATTATCTAAAAGAGCAGTGCTGGCTATTTCGTTATAGGCCACTAGACTACAGCCAAGTTGTGGGTCGCGGACTCGAACCCAGACAGGCACATCACTTTACGTGTAATTTTCATTATCACTACTGCTTCCAAAACGCTGTAGGAAAACATATCGACGCTTTAGAGTGAAAACCTCGTAAGTGAAAAAGGAGTAATGTTTCAGGAGGAAGAAAAATCTGCGTGCTATAAAATTTTTGTACGTTTTCGTTTATATTTTTTTTAATTAATTTATATGTAAATTTAACCCGTTTTTATATCCAGAACTGTTCGATATTATGTATAATATGAAAAATATTATACATAATATCGAACAGTTTAGAAATGCATAATCCATGGCCTGATTACGCTAAACTGACGATGCGATGCGAGTGTTTACGAGGTTCTCACTTACTTTCATAGATAGCGTTTCAAGTATCGAATGAACATATTAGTGAGATCAGGATGTGCGTTGCCAGGATTGCATTCAACAAACGCAAAAAAAAATTGACAAACATGTACTCCCGAGGTTTTCACTCTAAGACGACGATATGAGGAAACCAGCATGTACTACGGCCAAATATCCAAAGAAATGCAGTGTTCACCAACATGCATTGTGCCATATCCATGACGCGGTGGATTACGGCCCAGAGGAGGACTGTATCCCAGCATTAGGTACAGGCTGTTTACCTACGTTATGTTATTATCTAAAAGATGTTCACGTGTTAAGTTTCTTCCCGACGCTCAGGTTCATAAATAATTTCAATGATTGAATGTATTGACACTCAATAATGATTGTGAAATCAATAATATTTAGATTATCTTAACGGCTTTGAAGGCGCCATAAATTCCTCAAACTAAGGATATTAATATAGCTTCGTAGTTCTGCTGGTAGCTCGGTAGTGAGATCATCGAGTAACTATCAACTTAATTGATGCCATTCATAACGACTGTCTCACGAGCACATTCATCTTCCTGAGGTCTAGTGCAGGGTAGGCTAGCGTATTTGGGATAGTTCGAATGGATAACATAATAAGAATTCAGTGTATTACACACCCACTGTTAGAACACTGCCTCGTCTCCGCGAGAGAGAATGGGCGCACCACGCGATGCCGGTGCGGATTGGTAGATGTCACATGTATTCGAATGTTTGGTCCTCGGATGATCCACGATGTTGTGCCTCACCGATTTGACAGCAGTGAGGATGATATAAATTACATAAAAGCAGTGGCGGCCCAGTGGTTATTACGGCTTACGAGTAGCAGATCGCGGGTTCGAACGCAGTCAGCTTGAATGATTTTTGTGATATGTAAATCTAGTCAATAATAATGTACAATTAATATCACAAATCTTGTAAAGCAACGAAATTTTCCGCATTTGTTGAAAACATTCGCAAGGAGGTGACCGCAGCAAGTTCGTACTGTCTTGTTATTCGTAGCTCAGGGGGGCAACCCTACTACAATAACAGCAATAAGAAACAAGATTCCGTTCTAATTACACGAACGACCATCTAAATCATCAGCGTAATATCGAGCTTACATGAACCACACAAAAACATACCAAGAAAGGTCTCAGCTTGCTTTGGGATCTCAAGAGAAAAGCAGATTTAAGTGAGAGGTGGTGTCTCCGAGACAACTTAATAACATGCTTATGAGAAGCGAGCTGATGGGCCAGTGATTATATTTCAATTTCTAAAGATTTCCCTCGAATGGTGGCCCGGGGTGGTGGGGGCGGGATGATGTTTTACGAGGAAATTCGGCCCTGTCGCGAATGTTACTCGGCTTGAAGTGTCGCTGTTATCTTATTTGTTGAGCAGACAGTCGGTATTGTTAAGGTCCTGATGGGTTTCACTACAACTTATGTTTCTTATCTGATCTTATAATTTTGTAGAATAGTTACTGAATGTTTTTTTGTAATTTAATTTCACTTTCTGAAGAGAATTGATTTTGTTATCTATACAAATGTTATAAAGAGGTTAAGTTTGTGAGTTTGTAGGAAGTACGGGAAAAGATACGGCTAATCTTCTATACAACTTCGTCATCTCCACTTACTACGCCTGCGTGGTGTGAGTGCGACGTCTCACATCGTCTGGCAATCAGCTCCATGCCAAGCCGTGGACACGTGTACGTGGACGTATCAAGATGCAATGATTATGATCATCGCCTTCGCGCGCCCCATGTTGTTGTTGTTGTTGTTTTTTATTACTTATGGGCCCACTCTTGACCTCTCGATCTCGCCTGATGGTAAGCGATAGATGAGGTCTAAGATGGGACGAGCGAGCCCAGAAGATGCCTATTTACTCGTGCTTTAAAGGTTGAAAGGTCATAAGTGGCAGGAAACACAGAAGCCAGCAGAGAATTCCACAGCTTGGCGCACAATAAATGTCGAGGAGAATCGCTTGGTACGACAAGACGGTATATGCAGCCGTGCGTCTGGTAGACCGGTAGTGAAAGGGAGATGGAGGAATCAGGTCCAATCATGTCCAATCTGAGCCCCATGTCCCGTAGATTTCAGACCACTCGTCCTTAATGTCCCTATTTATAATTAATATCTGTATATTTCATTAGCCGTCCAGCTACTCGACTAAGCGTTACAGTTCTCGTCAAATGAAAATAAAGCGACACTGAGATTATCAGCCATTTATATTTTGATTCACAAATTATTTAAAGTTTTAGTTTAACTTGAAATGGTCTCAGCAGGATTGTTATAATTAAATGTAAAGAATTTAATTATGTATCAAACAGACAATAGTGTTTTCAACTAAATGAGCACCGTACACACATTCACCAGATAGATAAATAATTAATAGTTTAAAAAACACTAGAAAATCACGCTTTTATAAATGCACGTAAAAAACAGCTAAGGTTTTTTGTTCGCGCTTTTCCATTTTTGTAGTCTCCGTTTTCATTGTGTTGCTGTTTATTTTTTTTTTAGGTTTTTGCCATATTATTCCCACGAGTAGTAAACAATTAAACGGTTGATCCCCCCAGAGAATTTGAAAGAGACATCTATAAAAAAATAAATCTATGGATTACGCGGTAATTCAAAAAGGTTAAGAAAACCGTTAACGGATTTTCTTTAGTTTTGTTATAACCTTGAAACCTGATCGTGTTCAAAGTCCATTACGTGGCTTTTCTCACAAGTGCAAACACGACTATGATACGATATTCCATCATGGAATGCCAGTGCCTATCTTCCAGCTTCATCATCAGACCTTGAAACCTAATTGTGGTCAAAGTTCATTACAAGACGTTTCTAAGAAATCCAAAACAGCTGTGATACGATTTTCCATCATGAAGTTCCAGTTCATATCTTCCGGCTCCATCATCAGATCAGTTCGACAGTACCATATTATTGTATTGTCATCAGAACTACATACAGTTGCCAATTTTCATTACGCTACGACCCTTGGACGGTGGTTAAATTACTTACCTTAGATTTCATTACATAGTTAGTTACATACAGGTCGACCTAATAAAAGCGTGTTAAAAATCAATAGATTCCCGAACCAAAATGTTAAACTTGGGCTAAACTAGCCGACCACATAAACTATTCGTTAGGAAATCGATTAAATAGTCGGCCGACGCGACGGCGACATTGGTCATGAAAATTGAAATCAAATAATTAGTTTAAACTACTCTCAACCACTGGATATGGATCCATTCGAATTATCTTAGACAAACCGGCCTCTTGGAGCTGGTTGCTGTTTAGCAACAGGATCCGCGTGTCAATCGTCAAGGTTGAGCAATGCTGGCCGAGGCCGGTCCGCGGATCGGTGACCATGTTAACCCACTGAGGTTCCTCCATACCTCGAAACAGACAGAGAGTGGCCAAAGGGTATATAATGTACCAGATAGGCAGTCGCTCTAAGTAAAACAGTGAACACTTGTACTCTGACCTTGACGTGGTTGGGAGTAGAAGAACAAACGGTCTTCGGAAACACTAAGATGCAGGGAGGCCCTGTTAATGTTTGCTCTTTCCTTAGTAACTTGGTTGATTTGCATCCGTTAAACAAGTTAGTTAAATCGAGGATTAGGAACGGTAGTTGATATATTGCCTAGCCGAAGTAGCAAATAATACGCGTAACAAATCATATCTTGAATAAACATCATAAACAATTATTTATTTGAATAATAAACATATATATTGTTATAAATTATACCTATAAATATATATGTTTGTTGACTATTTATAATCATATTGATATTCTATGAACTCTTAAGAATAAATGTAGTTGTATTGACTTCATGTGATTGGTCGAGACTTTGACAGTTCTCGACCAATCATAAGCAAGTATAATGGTGGGAAGTGTGCAGACATTTTGGGTGGTATACTCGGCACTCTGGGGCATTCGTATCGGGACATCCATGCTAGTCACTTGCATTGTATACTATATAGTAACTTTAGTAATAAAAGTGGTTTTCAAAGTCTATAAAGAGTGTTTTTAAATTCAAAGTTCTGAGTATTGAACCAGTACGGTTCACAATATATCGAAATATTTATCAGAAAAGGATTTTCGGCACGTAATTGCTTTTTTCCGAGCGCGATGTTTGTTTTTGACGGAAAGGGTTAACTGACATTAAGCTTAATATTAAAAGCATCCCACCAACAAAACGTTTTGGGAATACTTTTGAGTGGAAATCCCTGCCGGTGTCTGTGTTTTCTGAAGGCAAAATAACCTGGGGTGTCTTTAAATCATGACTGAAAACATTACAGGTACGTTAACATTGTAGATAAACGTTCTTCATTTTCAACCTAATCATCGCTTACTATCAGGTGAGATGATGATCAAACGCGAGCCTGTTAAGGGGTTGGCAGTAACAGTTATAAGTAACGAACTAGTGCACCCGGTGAACTTCGTATCGCCATTTTCTTTTTTCCATATTTTCTCACCTTTTTATCATAAAAATCAGCCCAATTGATCTATTCGTTCTCCACTTTTAGCGAAACTAACGATCAGTAATTGAATTTTATATTTAACTAGCTTTTGCCCGCGACTCCGTCCGCGTGGAATAGTTACTTTGGGCTAACGTTAAATTTAACCCCGATTTTGAAGCATTCTTCATTGGCGCTCCGCTCCTATTGGCCTTAGTGTAATGATATATAGCCTATAGCCTTTCTCTATAAATTGACTATTTAATTAAAAAATATTTTTTCAATTTGAACCAGTAGTTCCTAAGATTATGGCGTTCAAACAAACAAACAAACTCTTCAGCCTTATATTATTAATATAGATAACTGTTGCCCGCGACTTCGTCCACGTTTCCGTCGTTTTTCGTAAAAAAAAAGTAGCCTATGTCCTTCCTCACAGTTCAGTAATTTTCATGTAACAGACAGATTAACTTTCGTAATTTAGTAGGGAAATATAATATGTCAATCTATAATACTGTTGAAAATATCGCAATACCGAACCGCACAATATTATTGTTAATAGCTGTGCCCGCGACTCCATCAGCGTGTAACTCCTTGTGTGTTATTAAGTTAATGTATTGGTAATATTGTTTAGATCACGTTCACATGAGGCTTAAGTACCTATAGAACGAAAATACTTCAGCGCAAAGCTTCCGGGTAAACTATGTTGAAAGTTGACCCGTCCGGCACGTGAACATAAAGATTTTTAGAACTGCTAACCCGGGAAAGAGCGACGTACAACTGACCATGCGAGAAACAACTGACACCGAGATCTACTCCAGCAACACGAAAAGTCTGCCCTTGAGCCTTATTAATTGTCATTGCATAACACACCGATACTGGGAATTGCGTTCTTTTAAATTGGAATGGAAAATTATTTGGTATTATGGGAATTCTGGGAATAAAGACGGTTTCTCTTGCACCGCAACCTGTTAAACTTTGAGCCTCGATTATATTTTGTTGCAACTGGGTTACTTTTAGCAGAGTTCCATTGACTCAATAATGTTTATTTTGTATGTGTTACTAACCCTAGTGTATAAGTTGTAGTATTTAAGGTGTGTACTAACAAAAATGGTTCCTATGTTGTTCCAAATTAAAACAATAATAATAATAATAATAAGCTGGCAACACTAGCCGTCAAATCAAGTTTTGTTTTCTGCTCTTACAAATAAATTTGCAAATATAGTGATAAGTTTTCCCATCCAAATTTCTCAATATTTACGAAAAGAGGACAGATTGGACCAAGAAAAATAACATAAATCTAAAAAGCAACCGATAATAAAACGAAAATGAAGATAATATATAATCCATCGACAACTGTCAAGTGGTCTGTCAATGACACCAATCACTAAAAAATGCAAGAAATAACGATGATAATAAACAAAACTTGATGATGCTTACTAGAGCAGCTTCGCGACGTGCACGCCCACCACCCCCGGACCCGTCGCTCAGCTCCGCCTCGCCACCGGATTTAGGATTACCAACGTCACCGGCGGCTGCATCCGCGTCGAGCTCGAGCGACGAGTATTTCTCTCCGCCGACGTCGCCAACACCTGTGCGTCGGCAGGGGAGAGGCCGGCCACCGAACAGCTTGGGGCTTAGGAGCCAACTGGCTCCGAGTCGGGTCCCCGCTGCCGGTGGTGTGCAGCGCATGAGATGGACTCAGTCCATAAACGAAAACGTCATGCGCGCATATTATGGATCTACAGAGGGGGGAACTAACCTCACTGCGTATCGTGTCAGGATGCTGTCTCTGTTTCAGGACCTAGAACCAGCTGTCAACGTCTCGGCCCAACGATTGTCGGATCAGGTGCGGGTCATCCAGCGTAGCCACAGGCTGGATGATGCAACACTTGATAGGCTGCGCTCAGAGGTACTGAGCAACCATATCATCTCGACCCCGACACATGCCGTGGTACAAGCGCCCGCTAGTGGCGCAATGATACCGCGGCTCAATAGTCATAATAATGAGCTAGATGATAGGGTTGTCACGGTAAGTAGCCAATGCAACGATCGACTGAGGAGCGCACTGGAGGATGCGCTTCGCAAGTATAGATCAGTTCCGCCTGAACTTAGACCCCGGTTACCACGGTTACCTATGCATAAAAAAAATAGGGCGTTGGTGTGTGCTTTGGATTCGCTGCTTGAGAACATTTTTGAGAGCAGCGAAAACCTTGTTGATACGCATTCAATCCTATATTGCGGGGCTGTTGCGGCGTGTCGCTTAGCTAACGTCAAATTTGCTAATAACGACGAAGCTATTCGACCAAAACCTGCTGTACCAGTCTGGCAGTATAGGATCGAGAGGCGTATCGATGAGGCCAGAGCACTCATCGGCAAACTATACTGCTTCAAGGAAGGCAATGCACGTCCACGTGTAATGCGTTTTGTACGGCGGGCTTTCTCGGGGACTGGAATCAGCCCTCGAGAATACGCACCCCACATTACGGAGCGCATTGACTTCCTTAAGCAGAAAATTTATGCATGGGCAAGCCGTATCCGACGGTTTAAGCGGCGGGTTGAACGGTACTCACAGAATCGCATGTTCCAGAGCGATGAGAGGTGGGTATACAGAGCTTGGGAGCGACCCAATCAAAATGTGACTGACGTGTGCCGCCCGGATGATACCGCCACGAATTTATTCTGGCGCAACATCTGGTCGGTACCCGTCTGTCATGTTGAGGGTGACTGGATGCGTGAAGTTGAACGCGTGTGTGAAGCTATACCACAAATGGATAAAATAATCATTAACACTTCTGATATAGCCAAAGCAGTTCATCCGTTACCAAACTGGAAGTCTCCAGGACCGGATGGACTGCACAACTTCTGGCTCAAATGGTATAGCAGCTCGCACGCGCTTTTGGCTTCTCAATTCCAGGCATCCTTAGAGACTGGGTCTCTACCAGAGTTTTTAACGACAGGTTGTACCCACCTGCTTCATAAGAGTGGTAGTCCCACGGAACCCAAAAACTATAGACCGATTACCTGTCTGTCTACGGTCTATAAGGTTCTTACGTCCATTCTGAGAGTGAAAATAAATATGCACATTGAGTGCAACTCAATTATGTCCGCTTCTCAGAATGGATGTAGGAAAGGGTCCCGTGGCACTAAGGAGCTACTCCTCATTGACATGGCCATTAGCCAACAGGCTCGTCGATCCCGAAAAGATCTATCGACATGCTGGATAGACTACAAAAAAGCCTTTGATTCTGTCCCTCATACCTGGCTCATCAAGGTGCTAGAGCTTTACAAAATACATCCAACTCTACGCACGTTCCTTGAGTCATGTATGAGGCAATGGAAGACGGTACTTTGCTATCCAGGATGTCGACCGATTCGAGGAAACGATGAGCCTATATGGATCAGACGGGGAATATTTCAGGGCGACAGTTTGAGTCCACTTTGGTTTTGCTTGGCCCTGAATCCTCTAAGTACAATGCTAGAGGAGTCAGGCCTGGGCTATCGGTTGAGAAGAGGAGGTCAAAGTATATCCCACCTCCTTTACATGGATGATTTGAAACTTTTTGCCCCCAACAACTTGCAACTGATGGAACTACTGAAGGTAACTGAAACTTTCAGTAGCGCCATCAAGATGGAATTTGGTGTGGACAAATGTGCAATCATGCATGTAAAACGAGGAGAGATTATGGAATCTGAGGGAATTGAACTTTCAGATTCCATACACCTTAGATCTCTCTGCTTAACCGAAACTTATAAGTATTTGGGTATGTCGGAAGCTTTGGGCATTAATGTTGCTGACATGAAGCAATCGCTGAGGGAGCGCTTCTTTGGCCGCCTGACAAAGGTATTAAACAGCCTTTTGTCGGGAGGAAATAAGGTGCGCGCTTTCAACGGTTGGGTCATGCCGGTGTTGATGTATTCTTTCGGCATACTCAAATGGACTCAAACCGAACTGGACGCCCTGGATAGGAGGGTCCGTACACTGCTAACCGCAAATCGGATGCATCACCCACGATCATCGGTGATGAGACTGTACATCCCGCGGAAATGTGGAGGTCGAGGCTTTTTAAATGCTAAAACTCTCCACAACCGCGAGATTTGCAGTCTCAGGGAATATTTCCTTAAAGCCGATGTGGGTATGCACCGAGATGTGATTGCAGTGGACAAGGGACTCACCCCGCTGACCATGGCTAAAGAGAACTGGCACAAACCTGTTATACTTACCCCAGATGACCGCAAGGAGGTATGGAAAAGCAAGGAACTTCATGGTCGCTACTATCGGGCTCTTTATGGGTCCGATGTAGATTTGACAGCTTCCGTTGCCTGGCTACGCTTCGGGGATCTCTTCGGAGAAACTGAAGGTTTTGTCTGTGCAATTATGGACGAAGTTATCTTGACGAATAATTACCGGAGACATATTATGAAGGACGGGACGATTGACATATGTCGGGCATGCTATCGTCCTGGTGAGTCCATCAGACATATTGTCTCCGGTTGTTCACGTCTAGCTAACGGCGAGTACTTGCATAGACACAATCAAGTAGCCAGAATTATCCACCAGCAACTTGCTTTGAAATACAAACTTGTCGATTCTGAGGTACCGTATTACAAGTATGTGCCCGACCCAGTTCTCGAAAATGACCATGTCACGTTGTACTGGGATCGGTCTATCATCACTGATAGGACTATTGTTGCCAATAAGCCTGATATAGTGGTGATAGACCGATTAGTGCGCCGCGCAATGATAATCGATGTTACCATCCCACATGACGAGAATCTCGTGAAAGCTGAGAAAGAGAAACACATTAAGTATCTCGACTTAGCTCATGAGGTTGTTGACATGTGGGATGTGGACTCGGCTGTCATTGTGCCGATTGTCATATCAGTCAATGGGCTGATAGCTAAAAGCTTCGACGACCATCTGTCGAAGCTGGCTTTGCACAGCTGGATAAAGGGCCTGATACAGAAGGCAGTTCTCCTCGATACAGCTCGTATTGTGAGGAGGTTCCTTTCTCTGGAGACCTAACCACCGGTAGCTTGGACCCCGCTCCCGATACCAGTGGACTACCATTTTTTATATTTTTAAATGTTTTTTTATTGTCACTTTTTTATAGAAAAATATTTAAAAATGTAATTTTTGAGAGGTATATGAAATAAAGGAAATAATAATAATAATTGCAAAGTTGTGGTGGTTTTAAATTTCGGAGCAGAATAATAATCAGAAAGCTTCGAACTGCTAAGCTATCGGGAGTTACACGTGTTATTGTGAGTCAACCATAAGAGATAGACATATGCTATCGTGGGATATTTTTTATATAATTTTAAGGAGAACATTTCCGTAATAAATGATTTCTGTGTAGCTTTAACCATTAAGGTTGCACACGCGACAAAGGCTAAAAAAATTGAGTAACTTCTCCCGTTTTCCCAACATTTCCCTTCACTGCTCTGCTCCTATTGATTGTAGCGTGATAAAAAGTATACTGTAACCAGCTCAGGAGTATGAAAAATAACTGTACCAAGTTTCGTTAAAATCCGTCAAGTTGTTTTTGTTTCTATAACGGTTATACAGACAAACAGACAGACAGACAAAAATTTTTCTGATTGCATTTTTGGCATCAGTATCGATCCCTAATCACTCCCTGATAGTTATTTTGTAAATATATTTCATGTACAGAATTGACCTCTCTACAGATTTATTATAAGTATAGATGAAAAGTAATCTTTGTTTATGACGTTCAATATATTATTAGCCCTATTCATTCAAAGACTATAAGGCCTTAAATCGCTTGCGCCTCTATGCCTAGATGGAAAATAAAAACCTTTCAGAGGTGAGCGTTATTTATGAAACATTAAAGCATTTGGAGAAGCAAATAAAAAAGAAAAATGTTTGTGTGTGTTTGACAGGACTCTGATTAGACCCAGTTTCTGAGTGAGTGACTTGACAAATTGATGTAACGTAAATACGTGTGATGACACTTTACTTCTCATAAGGGACTTAACATTTGTTTTTTCAATCAAGAATAACTATAATATTACCATCACCCACTTAGCCTTTCTCCTACATTGTCGCGATCGGCGTCTAGTATTACTCGATGCAGCTGAGTACTAATGTACTTTCCCTTTCGGTGTGGACATGCTCAGCGACATTCTTAGTGTTATTTTTTTATGTTTGTAATTTTCTATTGTTTGTTTATCACCGAATCAGTGGTTTGCAATTTCAAAAAATTAAATTTCAGTCAATTAATTTTAACTTTCGATTAAGTTTTCCGAAGGATGGAGGAATCTCGTTGTGATAAGATAGTGCACAGACTGGATCCACGGACTGACCTCGGCCAGCGTTGCTTAACCTAGAATTTTGACACGTGTAGCTGTTATTATTTAGCCGCGATCTCCTTTACACGAATAACTAATAACAAAAACTGAAAATGTACTTCTGGGAGTGATAAGGGTTATCGCTGTCTCGTAGTCTACCTTTTACAATTTTATCTTTCGAAAATCGAATGATATAATATCGCTTTTTATGGAGCCCGCGATCTCGACGAGACTAGACCCGAGTCGTTACAAATATTACGTAAAGCTTACATAACCTTTATAACGTGTAAATTTACTGGATATTGTTGTCAAGACTATTGTATAACTAGATCCGCCCGTGACTTCGTCTGCGTTCGTACATAGATTCCGTACAAACATCTAACATTTTTTTGAATACAAACCTTGTTTGTTTCGGTGTTTCTTCTCAGGGTAGTCAGTTAGGAAACACGGGCCTCATCTAGATGAGGCCGGGGATTCTTAACGAAAAAAATGACATGTAAAAGTATTATTAAAAATCAATTTGCAAGATAAAGATCATTTATCATTTGTCCCGACAATAACGTACACAACAAAAAATAATCATCCAACTTGGTGCAGTCTTTCAGAAATTATGCGCGTACATATAGTTCTATATTATGTACCGCTTTACGTATAATGCTTTGGATTTAACTGCAAGTATAATTGTTGAACATCTGTCTGTCTATTTGTCTTCATTGTACACAGTCAGGGTACGTCAGGGCGGTGTCTCAGCTACGAGTATTTAATTGCCAATATACACGCTAGATTCTCTCGAGAGTGTGCTTCGTATTCCCACAAAGGTCGCTCACTATTCGCACACGAACTCAAATTATCAGGATGCATTCAAGATTATCTCCAGAGTAAATCTTAAAAATATTATGTTTTTGTATTAGATCCATACGGATCAAATAGAAAGCACAAGCCTCACAAGAATTAGACATGATATTAAAAAAGTAAATAGTAATCGACATTGATTAAAGACGGTTGTTCCCCGGACCTAATTAAATGTTTAAAACTTAATTCATTTCTTAAGTTTTAAACATTAAAATGAGAGTTAACCCTGTAAAACTAGCACATAAAGGGGTTTCGGCATGTATTTACTTTTCAAACATCGGAGGTATTAATAAATAAATAATTTTTAAAAGTGCCAGCAGTGTGGATTGATCGACCAAATGCATCTGTGTGATTGCTAGGGCTGTACACAGGGCTACCACGCATGTTCCTGCTCAACCTACTCCAGACATCATTCCAACATTCCTTACAAAACAAATCGACATTTTCATTCGTCCATATTAACAGTGGCCTTGCAAACAGACACTCGCGTAGCTTTAAGAACACAAACAATAAGGTTGAAATTCGCTTACCTCTCCAAATTTGGTCAGTCCATTGGCCACGGGTGCTTCGTTCGATGAGTCGGCCCTGAAAGGAACGAATAAATGACGCAAAAAGAAAAACAAATGTTCAGAAAAAAGATATATAAACATACATATGTACAAAAAAGATACCTACATTCGCCATTGTTCATTCGCAACGCTTCCTTGGCAGTCGTCCGTAGCCATATCGCAAAATGTTGAAACGCAGAAGGTTCGAGATATCTGCTCATGCTCACATAAATAGTAATGATATCAAATAGGATGAAGTCACCACAGAGGTATTATAGATAGAGTTAGAATGATATACGGCTGACTGTGAGTGTCAAACATCCGACGGTTAGAAAGAGAAAAAAAGGTTGCGGTACCCTAAAATAGGGACGTCATACGCCACGTCGCGTCGCCATTACTATCGTGATAAAGTACCGCCATCCCGTCTCTCTTTTTAACATTAGGAAAGCTGGAGAACTGGCATCCCAGTTCTATCTATAATACCTCTATGGAAATCACAGTCGCGTTTCGCAAATATTCGCAAGTAGTCGGAACTGCTCGCAAAACCAAGCTGCCACATTTCTTTTCTTTACAAGGTATTGTACTGTAGGTTATTATCGGGCATCGTCTTCAGTTGAACTTCTGTTTTGCATATTTTTCATGCTCTAGAACATTAGTCTAACGGCTAGGCTTCTCTAAATAGTGGGCAGTTCGCTAAGTAAAGAGAAATGCTTCGTCCGCGTGCATGCACAAATTTGTGGTCAATGTTCATGGGAAATTATAGTCTGGATAACAATATTTTGTTGTTTCTGTATTGCATAACTATACTGCCCCCAATTAACGTCTATAGGATGCGTGCTCGGTTAACTGTGCTGAATACTCTGTCTGTACCGTTAATATATATTTTTTTGATAAAGTTGGTTTAATACTTCGACACGCGGTCGTGATAATAATTAGAATAATTCCTCTGATTACGTTTTGTGTATGTTCTATTAAAAACTTAATCATGTATTACTATCATTAGTTACTATCATCAAACGTTCGTTTTTTCGACAAATGCTTTCAAAACTAAATTGCGACTTTGTAATCCTTGCAACTTTCAAGATACTTTATTAAAAAAACATTATTTGTAAGTTAAAGACAGCGCAGGGCAAGCAAGTAGCGATGACTGGGCCCGCTAGGGCCATAATTGCCTGCCGGGCTTGCGGCAATGTTCTAACGAGTAGCCGTAACCTCAGACGCACAGATATGAACAGGGTGGGTTTTTGTCAGTAAAAGTCACATTTCCTTCCGCTCCAGCCAGGACGGGTGGAGTTATTTAATGGTTGACTCCGCGAAAAAAAGGCAGAGAAAGCAACCGGTAATTATTGACCTTTTTAATCCACGACACAATGCTTGAAACATTTTTTTTTCATAGCGAGCTGATGACGGCATTAGTAAATTGACAAGACGTGCTCCCAGCGTAGTCGCGGGAATGTTGTAACGAGATACCGCAGCCCTGGGGCAAGGGCAACTGAAGGAGCAGGGGGGGGGGGGGGTTAATCAGTAGAAGTCACAGAAATCAAAATTTTATCTATGGTAGAAGTCCACCCAGACAGAGAAGTCATTTGATGATTTTCCCACCCAGAAAACAAGGGCTCCCAAACGTCATCCAATTTGAAAATTCATTATCAAATCAAACATCAATGGCAAAAGCATTGATGACGTTAGACTGGAAAGCATTGAAACTACACGGCTTTTTCTTATCGTTAAGTAATAAAAATAGTATGAAGTTTTTTGTAGACAACGGACTATTCAGATTTCATTTTGTTTAAGCGGTTTAAACGGTTTTGTCCGGTAAATTTTGCGTTAGATTTAATACCTTTGAACCCCAATCACACGCACTCCCAGGACGCCGAGGCTAACCGACGCTTTCATAGCTACATAAACCGGTTTTCCAATTGAATTTGACTTCGTTAACTCGCTACTACCGAACGATATTCATGCTCAAATATCCGAACGTAACACCTAAAACTAACACAGAGAATCCCATCTATACCATCGTAAATTAATTTGGCGGGCTGATCGCTTTGATCAGCCCAATGGCGGAAAATCTACTTACATCAACCACGTTACGACCAACCAAACGTGCGTTGTATATCGAATTGAAATTAATGTGATTTTAACGTGTCGCTGGGGAGTGACATTAGTACAAGAACTGACACATTCAGAAGCCGGTAGGACGTGATCGAATTGATTAATTAATTAATTTTTAGCATATGGATCTTAGATTAGGAAAGGCTGTTTCGTTGTTTCTGTCATATCACGTTAAGTTTATTCATTTCCGTATACACTAGATTGAATCTATCCGAACGTAACACCTAAAACTAACACAGAGAATCCCATCTATACCATCGTAAATTAATTTGGCGGGCTGATCGCTTTGATCAGCCCCATGGCGGAAAATCTACTTACATCAACCACGTTACGACCAACCAAACGTGCGATGTATATCGAATTGAAATTAATGTGATTTTAACGTGTCGCTGGGGAGCGACATTAGTACAAGAACTGACACATTCAGAAGCCGGTAGGACGTGATCAAATTGATTAATTAATTAATTTTTGGCATATGGATGTTGGATTAAGAAAGGCTGTTTCGTCGTTTCTGTCATGTCACGTTAACTTTATTCATTTCCGAATACACTAGATTGAATCTCGGTAAACTGATTCATGGTCTGATTAAGTTTGTAAATGTAGACAGATTTTAACAAAAGCTATAATGTATATAATACCTATATAAATCATTATCATCACCTGCTTAGCATGTTCATAGCTATGTAGCGGACGGTTCCAGTGTACCCGGATGCAGCTCAGTACTAGTGTATTACATGAAGCAAATGTCTATCTAAGCTCCATAACCAAGTAGCTAGGTAACGCGACTCCCTTTTGTAAATATGTCCCCCTAATAGGATTCCACCTTCCTGATCCCAGCCATCTACGGAACGAAATCAGCAAGTTTTGCTTAACCTAGAATTGTGACTCTGTCTGTGACTGTGTCTTTGTATTATTTTTGCTAGTATTACACTAATGATAAACATGATATACCTTTTTGAAATCCTTGTGTTGTTGATACCCATATAGCAGTATTCGAAAAAAAAAATATTTTTTCATTATGTATAATGACTTCGCACAGCGGCCATGTTTGATTTATTCAAATGTCACCTATCTAAGAACACTTGGGCTGCTAAGACGAATCTAACGATACCTCAATTATGTGAATCCGTTCAGCGATTCTGGAGATATGAGGTACCTAATAAAGAATATTACATACATACATACAAGATACGCGCGAAAAATTTAACCCTTCCTTTGCAGTCGGGTAAAAATATAAAGTGGCTCCTTTAAAGTATGGCTCGCTCTATCTTTACAATGGCGGACTAATGTTATTATTTTAGCTACTGCCTGGCTTGCTATTATTATATAGCGACCAAAATAAATAAACTTGGTTTTTAATCAGAATGTATGTAGGTATGTAAAAGTGGTAGAAAATACAAGCCTATTATAACACGTTACATGATATTCCGGACACAACGAAATTTTCACACCTTTTGTATCGAAATAGAACAGCCGCGGAGTTCGTTTCGAGCCAATGCAATTTATGTGACGACATGACGGGCGCAGGACAATGTCGGTACTGTGGGGAATACGTCTTGACAATACGTCTAGCAGCTAACTGCACAGCTATCACTAAAAACGATCTCATAAACTGGCGCACGTACCGTACGTAACATACAGGTCTGCGTCACACTCGTGTACGTTGGAACTATCTCTTATCTCCGTTGGAGTACCTCGAACACGGTGTAGGTACCACCCACTACTTCCACCCCCGAAGGTAAACGTGGTCACGTACCTAGTTGATTTAGATCACAGATTTATTGCCACCGTAAAATCCACGAAAAGGTGATAATTGTTTTTTTAGATGTGTGCTGTGTTTTAAAGCGCCGGGCGTGAATATCGTGTTTGATTGTGAGTTGAGCAGAGCAGTGGTGGCCCATCGGTTATAAGCCAGACTTTCGAGTCGTAAGTCGTGAGTTTGAACCCAGTCAGGCAGTTTGCTTAGAGTAATTGATATAATCACCGCTGGTCTCAAAACGGTAAAGGCAAGGTGAACGGTGAAAGAGGCTCACCTAAAGAGGATCACCGTGAGACATACTTTTTTATTTTTTTCTATAAATACTCGTAAAATTAGCAATGAGGGTAGAATTCACATTCACGGCAATAGTGTAGCGGGTGGAGTTCGTAACCTCTCGATCACAAGTCTGACGTCTTGCCATCATGCTACTGACGTCTATGGTTGGTTTTAATATGAAACAACCTGAGACCTACTTAGCTTAACAAGATCGTAGGTACTCACACCATCACCACATAAAAAAGAGATTATAATATTTACGAGGAGGAATATTTCTGTCTGAAATTTATGGCGTATAAAGTGTGTTAGTTGATAAATCTAAAAAGTATCGTATGCGCGGCACCCTCCTGGAGGAGAGCCGACCGGAGAATTAATTGCAACTATACTGTGCTAGGGACAAGGCTGCCACGGATTGTAAAAAATGTTGATGCGGCAAAGAATAACAGAAAAATTGGATATTATTTTTAGAAGATTTTGTTCTTCACCACATCATCACATACCATTTTACCTGATGGTATGCGATGATGTGGTCGAAGATGGAGCACGCTAACTCAGAAGTATAATCTATGGCTTGTAAGATTTATACTTAGTAATTTAGTAGCAGCGGTCGGTTAGCGCTTTCAACATGATTATGTATAAATGCGCGCGTGTTAGGCACTTGATCATTACTTTGTTGCCTTGTTATTTCAAAAATATGATGTCCTAAGATGTTCATTGAAAATAAAAGCTGTGAAAGTAAAATTTTTTTTCAAAATAAAATCATCTTCCTTACTTCACCCTCTGCTGGGTGTAGGCCTCCCTTAGCTTGTATCAAGCTTCACATTCATGTGGCAGTCTCATAGGGTATACCCGCTGTCACAATGTCGTCTGCCCATCTCGCTGGCGGACGACCAACGCTCTTCTTTCCAGTCTTTGGATGCCACTCAGTCAGAGCAGGAAAATTAAATACTTGATTATGTATTTGATGGGGCTACCCCGACACTGCAGCGCCTCTGGTATGTTTGCAGAAGCGTACACCGACTGCTATAACGCGACTATGCGTAAGTGTGCCGTGTCCTTGGTGCTATTATGAACCTTGTACCTATGCAATACATGCATATTAAGCGATTCACAGTCGCTTCCACTTTTATGGCAAACATATAATAGGCAAATTACACGTGTTTTGTCACAGAATTCAGAAAATTCATGAGTCACATAAATAGTTCTTTAGTCAGTCAAATTTGAATCTACTTGAATAAGTAACAGTATTTTTAACCGACTTTTCAATGAATTAAATTAATCTTTACAGTGCGCACAGTACGGGCCAGCTCCAACACCGTTCCTGCGATGATTGAGCAGAGATTAGACTGCCCTCACGTCCGGCATTGTTCCAGAGATATGTCGCTGCACTAAAGTCGGGAGAAAGCTATAAGATTTTAGCATTTTGATTGTAGTGGAATTTTAAAGTTATTTAATTAATAGTTCTATCAAACTTGCATCAACAAATTTTGATTTGAAAATCAAAATGACATAAAGTTTCTTTGTCGCAGCTGTCATGTATATATATGGTCAAGTATATGGTATTCAGAACTATAATAAAAAGTCACCTTATGAACTACCCATAATTATATGGAAAATTTATGATTCGATACCTAATGTGTTTTTGTCATTTTGACATATTGAAGACATATCAAACACAACTGACAGTATAATGACAGCTCTATAAAAGATTACTTATCTTCAATTAAATTTGCCCAACATACTCGTAGTTGGGATCGGCTTCGTGTCTGACCGGGTGCAGCTGAGTACTAGTGTTTTACATAGAGTGAATGCTGATCTGACCTCCACTACCAGTACCTAAGTGACACCACACCCCTTGACAAGACTTGTGTCAGAGTTTCTGGCTTCTCACTGCCCGTGACGACTGTCAAACATTTACAAATGCTAGCCGGGACCAACAGTTTAATGTGCTTTTGTCAAAATGTCACTCAATCACGGAAACAGCTCGGCAAGCGATGCTTAATCTTGTAGATCGGCCCGTGCGGCTGTTATTATGCACAAGCTCATCCTATTAAGATACTATGAACATAATTATTAACAACCTATAAAAATCACGTCTAGTTTATTCCAGACACATTCAGTCGTGTCACATCGATATGGTGAATAGAATGATAGGCGGCGCGTCACCCGGCCCATAAGTTCGTATATCGCAGCGCCACTGAAGTGCAATGATTGCCTCAATTTCATCCTTTTTCAGCCGCCCTTTGTGCGCCGAGAGCTTAAAATACGCTCGATGCATACAGAAAATATGCAGGGTTATGAAGCGGGTTATTGGCTCAGAGTGGTGCTCTTTATTGGTTTCCACTTTGCATCGACAGGATATTATTTAGGTGGACTCATGAACTGAAATCTGAGCTAGTGTGAATATTATTTAAAGCTATCCGTAACCTATTGGCTACTGTGAGACAAAACAGACCTTACAATTTCACCATGTCTGTCTGTTTGCTTGTCTCTTATGGCTAATTAATACGGTTAATCAACGCTTACCAACGTTGGTCTGTGGATGAGTTGAAGATGACCATCCTCTCATACAGAGATTCTTCCGTGCCTCGGAAACCATCTGAAGATGTTGGTGCCGGCTGTAATTTCTACAAGAAGCCAAAAAATGTGATACCAGTGTTGCTGAGGGGTGTCGTGCTGGCCAGCTGCTGTGTGCTGGAGGTCAGACAGGCAGTCGCTTGGTGTAAGGCACTAGCACTCAGCTGCATTCAGTTAGATCTGATTGTGTTAGATAAAAGGCTAAGCAGATGATGTTGTGTCATAACTGTGCAAGTACTAGTGGGCGACTGCGAATGCTCAAGTATTTTGGACATATTATTCGGAATGCACACTCCATAGAACATTTTGTTCAGGGGTAAGTGGAAGGCAAGCGGTGTCATGGTCGGTTGCCTACGTGTTGGTTTTATAGAATCGGCAATAGAGACGCACTTAGTCAAAGTTCTAGAGTCGCCGATCAGAAGAAGTGGAGGCGAATCGTGAGGTCGACTGTACCTACTACGACTGTGTAAAAAAAAAAGGATAATCGAAAACCACTACCATTCTATCAAGAGTGTACGACTGAAGAGGAATTATTGGTAATTGATGAAACAAGGATAATTAATTTACGGCATATCCACATATTTATCTAATCCGAGACGAGCGCTATATTGCTTTCAAGTTTCAATTAACCATTTACGGTACCATCTCATGGTGGAATAATAAGCGTTGCACTCTGCCATGTCACCCTGTGCTCAGGCGCGGGTACAGAACTTAACCATGACCTTGATTAGGGTATTTGACCTTGATTAGGTTATATGACTTTGATTAGTTTTTACGTTGGTTCAATTTGCACGAAGCGTCAATCCTAATGGCTAAAAATGTCGGATTTGTGATCGAGAGTTCGCTGGTTCGAACACAACCCATTAGACTATTGCCATGAACCCACTCCAGACGCTAGCATATTAAGCTTATTTGGAGGTTTTAACAAGATTGGTAGTAATGTGAATTCATCCCACATTGTTATTTATACTAAAAAAAAACTAACTTAATTCGCTTGGGAGTCGATATAACCATAGTTACTGTCCCGTAAATTTCGGTTCTGGAGATAATTCGGGGCAAAAAGTATCCTTTATGTGGGCATATCGCCATCAGTCTATTATTAGTCTCATTAAAATCGGGTAAGCCGTTTCAAAAAAATTAAGACAAAATCATTTCAAGTCAATTGTATAGATATCAGAATTTTTTTATATCCTTTTTGTTTAGCCGTCAATGTCCCAATATTGAAGTGCTATTTTCGACCACTAACTCAGACCAGACGTCGCATTGCGCGTCCAGGTCATCTCGCCCTCTTGGATCTACTAGCTTATATAGGGACAGCAATGTCTGCTTGGCTAAGCCTTACAGACGAGGGGTGGACCCATTACACACTGGCTCGTGGAAGATCAGCAAGGCAAACCAAGACGTTTACTACTAAATCAGTGGTAATTAGAAGCCTCGTTCCTCCTGGTTAGCAAGTGGGTAAGTAATGTATTCGGTAAATATATCATGAGTTGAATTCCTTGGTACTGCTAAGCACGAGGTCTCGGGTTTGATCCCGGGTTGGACAACAAAAAGTGCTACAGAGTGTTCCTGTTACAAATTTCTTAGTTAAGATTGCCAGTCGTGGCCGAAACCGATCAGGAGGACTATTGTTATAATATTAATTTTGGTACATTGGTTGTGTAGAATTTTCTTAATGATAGGTTCGCATTTGGTCACCGTCTCACCTCATGGTACGCGATGATATGGTCAAAGGTGAAGCACGCTTATTCTCAAATCGTTTTTGTGCGTATGGATGGGACGAACAGCATGGAACGATGAAGTATCGCATTTCATCTTACTCACCAAGTTGCAATTTAAGTGTAAAGTTACGAGTAGTTAAGTAAGTTATGAACACTGCTACGATTTCATGATAAATCTTCAAGGTTATTAGGTTCATGGAAAACTTACGCGAGTGTTATATATCACATCACTCAAATGACTTATTTTAGAATATTGAAAATTTTGTAACGTATTTATATAACAATGCTAACAAATAGTTACTGTTACTTCATCAGTTAATTAAGTCAATAAAAGAATTATGTGGGTGGAATTCACATTACTAGCAATCTTGTTATCACCTCCAACGAGGCTGAATATATTTGTGTATGGAATGGGTTTACGGAAATAGTTCTAACCAAAAGCAGCCCATGTCCTTTCTTAGGATCTATACTATGTCCGTACCGAAACTAATTAAAATCGGTTGAGTAGTTTAGGCACGATTGCGTAACACACAGACAGACAGAGTTACTTTCGCATTTATAATATTAGTAAGGATGTATGAAACTCTTAGTCCTACGCGCACTTGGCCGGTTTTTTTTACATAGCGATCAATATTTCTGAACATTTATAAATTTTTTTTGCTGTTTTTTGTTGTATAACTAACTTTACTGTAATAATAGACGACTCTTTGTAATCTATACATCTAAAGGTCTTTCTATGATTTTAAAATAACTTTTCGTTTTCCTAACTATATACAAGTAAGACATGATACTAAAATACAAATAAACTTTTTTTAATTTTGGCTTTGCTGAATTTATTTTAATGGGACTTTCACTGAAAGATATAAAGGAGATTATAGGTCAACATAGTTTGGTTATTTTATCTTGGAATTTACACAGAATCGGGTTTTAAGCGAGGTAAACTTGTTAATATTACACGAGAACAAAGTCGAGGGCATAGCTAGTATGCAAACGTAATCAAAGCATTGTATTATTAACTGAGCAACATTAATTAAAAAATATATGAAGGTAACGCGACAGTTACACTATAATATTTTGTTCGCCTCATCCAAGCAGGCACTTGACTATGTGTAGTTTTCATCATCAACACAGCTCTAAAGACGGTGACCGAAAACATCGTGAGGAAACCAGCATGAACCGGCCGAAGACTGAACATCCGAAGGCATGTCACAACCCCGCACACTGTATAATGCGTTACGTTACGGTCATTCCGTCTCATAGGTAGGAAACCTGTGTTGTGTCCCAACAATGGGAAATTAATAGGCTGGTCAATACTGGTCATGTTATCACACTATAGCAGGATATTATTTTATCTTTTACAACATAGTTTTCTTTAGACCAAACCATTACAAAGACCACGTTTATCTTTTGTCGGTTATCTGATAACGGTAGTTCTTGGCACGAGCAAATATTTCCCTCTAGCTCTGCTGTATTTACGTTTATCTGAAAAATGCCTGCAATTCCGACAATGAAAATAAACTGTCCGTCAATTCACATTGTAAAACTCAGCGGAAATGCTTCCAGTAAATTTCCCGGCTTTTCCTCTCAGATAGACATTTTAAAACTAGTGTGGCCTACTTAAGTTGTACAATTGGATTATCGTACGGTGGGAATGCGGAGTCTATTTTTTGTAACTTTTATGAAAGGTAATATTTTTGACGCCACTTTTTTAAATTACGTTACAAAGTGAAAGTGGCAGGTTATTGGGTTCTTGCGCGCTGTAGTTTTAAACACTTGGAAATGTTAAGTGAATCATCTTATGTTTGCTAAAGAAGGTGAGAGCAAGTATATAATAAATATTAGTAGAACCTTCGACATTACCATAATAGCATATATTTCCATCGCCTATCAGTTTCTTGTCTCAGTTATTGCTTAACTCAAGCGCTGTTATGTTTTCTAAGATCATCTGTCACAAGCCTTGGAAAATTTGAAATAGAAGATTGAAAAAAGAAACGTATTAAGTTTGCGCAAACAATTCTAAATGCCATAAAACTCTTGAAAGGGTATTCAATCTTTATTTAACAATGTTATTAATTTTACACTTTTAAATAGACATCGTATATTGAAAAAAAAAAAAATTGGCACATCCACATTATAACATTTGGATGCCGCCCTGGTCGTCGGCAATCGTGAGCTCATCTCTTGCCACCGTAGGCGCGGTCTTGTTGGCGGCGGGCTGGTAGCTCACCGTCCGGTAAGGGCCAGGCCCGGGTAACTAGGCGCGTCGTGTTCCAAGCGCGCCTCAAAGAGCAGTCAGTAGCATTGACGGGGGCGGACCCGTTGCGGTAATGTTCTGAGATACGTACGGGAGAGTTTAAGGAAGAGGGCGGGTTTTTAGTCAGTAAATACCCGACACCGCGACCCTTCCGCTCCACCCTGAGAGAGAGGAGTCATTAGATGATTTTCCCACCGAAAAACAAAACATTATAGTACTATAAATTTTGTCCCCTTCTGTATTAAATCAAATTTTAATTTCTATTTGAAGTGTACAAAAAAATGAGCCTTTTTTTTATAAAGATTGCAAGTAAACTAATTTTCCTATCAGCACTCTGTATGCTCTTACAGAATAGACAATGTACGGCAGACTTACCTATAGCCGGGTTACTACCGGCCGGGAGCTACTTACCGTTGGAATAAAAAAAATGTAAACGCTCTGCCTGCGCCGTATAAAAACTCTTTTAGATACAAACAGGAGGTACCCGCATCAACTGTACGATCGTTTTCACGATACAAGCTTGTTAACGACCCGCTCTTCTCTTTAAGTAAATGTTATCACATTTTAGCTCAATACTAGTTACAGATGTATATTGAGGATCTCACCTCACTAGGCTACCAACAGCCGCATGGCTCGAACATCATTCGATCTTCAGTCGATTGCTCAGTAGTTCTCGAGTGAAAGAGTAACAAATATCCGTCCATCCGTCTTCACAAACTATCGCATTTGTAATATTACTAGGATAGGGTTCGACTTATCATCGATAGCCTAATCGCTAAGGTGTCGGACTTGTGATCGAGGGGTCACGGCTTCGAAACCTACGCATTATACTATTATCGTGAACCTACTGCAGACACAAGCATATTTAGCTTAGTTGGAGGGGTTAACAAGATTGCTAGTAATGTAAATTCTAGCCGCATTGCTAGTTCTCTTAAAAAGACAAAGAAGTCGAATCTTGTACAATGAATAAATACTAAACCCTTCATAAAATAAATAAAAATAAAAAGCCTTTTATTTCTTGCATTATAAAATCCAGCTTAATAATAGATTAAAAAGTTGTTTGGAAAAGAAAATTAATACATGCTAGTTTTTACAATGTATATCTTGATATTATTGTTAATTGCAAGAACCCCTCCTCAGGTGAAGGTGAAGGCCTAAAGAAATCCATTTATCTCTGTGTTGCGCTATTTGTGGCCAGCAGGGGCCAGCGATTTAACTATTTCGTCTTCCCATCTCATATAAGGTCTGCCTCTGAGGCGCTTACTCTGTGGGCCCTTCCATTTAGTTACCCTGCCGGTCCACCTCTCGTCTGTTAGCCTCGCTACGTGCCCTGCCCACTTCCACTTTAGTTTTTTAGCAAAGCCCTTCATAGACGGCATAAATTCTGCCTAATTGTCTCTTAAACCACACAGTATACAAGCATCATTAATACCACGCACCGCAACCAATTTCAAACGACTGACCACAAAACACAGAAACCACTTAGATTAAAGCACTTTCCTTGAACTGAAACCTAATCAAAAGCTGAACAAATCTCCGGAGTCCCTATTCCGCGTTTGTTAATTACGTTAAATCTTTGTGTCAGTGTCCCGGCTATCCGTCCGCGACGTGACGGGCTGAGCGCAACAAATGTCGCGAGCCGCTGTGGTGTGGACACACACAAGCGGAGCGGGTATTTTTTTTTTAATATAAGAAAACGTTTCACCATTCTAAGAATTACTCCTGTATCGTAAGTGCATTTTTACATTTGTTCCGGTGCAGGAATCTTACCCGCGACACACAGCGCAGCAGCTTGACCACTGCACCAACCTTGTCGTATTTTAATTTAATGTTTTGTAATTTCATGAACGTATGAATGGGCATTGATATGGATGCAGGGGTGGCTCAGTGGTTACGTACTTATTAATTACGAATCGCAGGTCGTAAGTTCGAATCCAGTCAGGCGCATTTCTCTGTGTAATTTGCGCATTTGTCTGTCTTTACTCTCAAGTCGGTGAAGGAAAACATCGTGAGGTAACCTGTGTATCCTAGGACACAAAATCCGAAGAGATGTAATATCTACCAACACGCATTGAGCCTGCAAAGTGTATGTCACCAGTACGATACAAGAGTAAAATATAAATATTTATTTTATTATAAATGGGATTGATTAAGTATATGTTGATATTTTTATAGGTAGATATGTTAGCCTGCGATTAACAGGATTTTTATTCTTTTGTTTCTAGGTAGGTACTATCGGCTAAAGATACGCATGCTAACTTAAGAAAATGTTTCTGCGGAAGCGCAGCTAGTGACAAACCACATCCCTTCCTGGTTTCGCCCAATTAGAAATAATATGCATTTTGTGAGTACAGGGCGTGTAACATTATATTAATACTTACTATTACGAACACTACTAAAATACGCTTCGTGCATCCTATTGGTCAAAATACATGCATTAGGCGATCGAGTTGTAAACCGTGCTATGCGATTATAGCCTTAAAGGTGAGCATGCGGAACATTCCGAACAGATTCAAACAGTCGATAGTACCTACTTATTTCGAAATTGAATGCTATTTTTATAACTGTCAGCTGTGGAATAAAAAACCAAGCCTAGCATATTTTATTTGTTTTTTTTTACCTATGTTTTTGGTTAGTTTGTATGTAGCTCTGTACGCATTGCGAGTATTCGCGAGTCGCATAGGTAGGTATTAATCATTACCTACCTACTTAACGCGTATAATAGCCCAGTCAATAAAAACAAATAAAGGCAAACCTTGCAAGTAAACACGTTTTGATGCGGTTTTCAGAAAAGTATTTTTGTTATACTTAGGTAGGAGCAGGTTTTGGTATATTAACCGACTTCAAAGGTCGATTTTCCTGGTTTTTTTTGACAGTTGAAATATTCCCAAAGTTTCGGAATATTTCGGAATACTTCCAAAGTATTCGACGGGAATGATTCGGAATTTTTCCCGCCAGCATCTATAGTCACCAGTATAGGCAGAGTACAAATTATATTTTGATAAAGTACGACCACTATCAGTTTATATGGTTGTAATATTGTTTTTACATTATTCTTTTTCACGTGATCCCATGTTATGCCCGCTGCAGCTTGTCACTCAGTCGCACCCCAACGTAACATAGCTATAAGGGCAAGACTAAGACCATACAAACGACGTGACATTTGTAACGTCCTCCGTACTAAATACTTTGAATTCTAACATGAAATGCGCTGCCTAATCGTGCCGCATTAGTCTCCGGTAAGGGACGGGCACTACGTGACACTTGTGGTACATGCCAGTAGGAACGTCGGACGCACTGCTTTAGTGAGAGAGATAAGTAGACTCACTGAAATTGCTCTTCGTAGAAACCTTCATACAATTAAGACTATTATAATCACTAAGAAGAAAAACATACAAACATAGTCAACGTATGTTCCCCACTGCTAGGACACAGGCCGCTTCTCAATGGGATGGAATGGGCCGCAAGCCATCACACGGCCGAGTGCGGATTGGTGGATTATTATTATTATTTATTTATCGTTATTAAAAACATGTTACATTAGCATCTTAAAAATAAGCCAATGTCCCACAAAACCGTTTACACGGTTTGTCTGTGAGTACAGATATTTAAAAAACTAGATATACATTTCTTATGACATACACATTATAGAAACATACACATACATATTTAAATAACTATAACATAAAAGTAAAAGAGAGAATGACATCACATTAATTATGTATTCTGGCCAAACTGTAAAGACTGGCGAGTAAAAATAACTGTAGAAAATAAAAATAAAAAATACTTGAAAATATTGAATAAAAACAAAATTAAAAAACTTTTTTGCAAAAAAATAAAACCGACTTCCATATCAAAACACTAGAAAGCCAAAAATAATTTTAATTTCGGTAGTCGGTGTTATTGGTTTTGTATTTTCTTTTTTTTCACACCGCCTTCCGAAATTAAAATTATTTTTGGCTTTGTAGTGTTTTGATATGGAAGTCGGTTTTATTTTTTTGCAAAAAAGTTTTTATTTTCGCGCTTTTTAGTGGGTCAATTTGTAATTAATCTAGTTATAAAAGCCAAAATGTCAACTACAAAAAACTAAAAACGCGCGAACAAAAAACACAATATAGAGTAACCGAAAAGATCATCAATGTAAATATTTTTTTAGACTTTTGTTGATTTTTCAGAAACGGCTTGTTCGATGTCGATAAAATTTTCATGGGACCATTTGGGAAGTATACCCTTTCCAACAAAAAAAGAATTTTTCAAATCGGTTGGCGAGCGACGGAGCTATGCCCGAACAAATATAAAAAAAAAAAAAAAAAACAAACAAACAAACATCCGAATTGAGAACCTCCTCCTTTTTCAGAAGTCGGTTAAAAAATTATAAATGACTAATATACCACTTCTTGAGTGCTTTTGCAAATCTAATCTTTTTATTCTGATTCAAGATATCTGCAGGCAATGTATTGAGTAGGTAAGGTACTCGCTTATCTATTGTTCTATCACCAAAGTAATTATTTACTCTAGGTACATTAAATTTACCTGCAGATACTGTCCTCGTTGCGTGGTTATGAGTAACTAGCGAGTGACGCTCCCAACTGCCATAACTGTTTACCAGGAGGAGATATTTATGCTTTACTCTAACAGGAAGAATTTTACAAATTTTGAAGAGCTTATAATAATTGTCTTTACATGAGTTTTTGTTTTATTGCTAACTAATAGCTTCAAAAATCTAATTTGCTGAGCTTCTAATAAATCTAAATAACTTTTAAATGTGAGTCCATAGCAGTCAAGAGCGTAACTTAGTATGGGGTCGACTAATTGTAGATAAAGACACTTGAGAGTGCTGGTTGGCACCTTAAAACTAAGATGGTAGAACTTACCGAGTAATATCCTACGTTTTTTACACAAATACTCTACATGATTTGCCCACGAAAAGTTCTCATCCACCTTCATACCGAGGTATGTTACACATTTGGCTAGTTCGAGAGGTTTGCATTCACAGTTAATCTGGTTATTATGGATACATTCAAAGTTATGTGTATAAATTGGAGGAGGATCGTTGGGTGAAAGCGAGTAAGGAGAGCGTATTATTACGATTTTGGTTTTTTCTGCGTTTTTAAACTATTCCGTTGTCATGGGACCATTCAACTACTCTGTTTACGTCAAGCTGCACAAGTCGACAAGTTTCGGCGAGGTCGGTGCCGGCACGAAGCGCACACAGGTCGTCCGCAAATATGTATGCCGAGCAGTGGCGGAGTACGCCGCACAAGCTGTTCATCAGGTAGCATACAGGTCCGCATGCCGAGCCCTGCGGCACTCCGCACCTCATTTCCCTCGCGTCGCTGTACGACTCGTCCACCTTTACACGGTAATGTCTTTCGGTGAGATATTCACGAAACCAATTTTTCAGCGGTTCCCCCACCCCACACTCCTCCATAGCATCTAACAAAGTATTTACATCCAACGTGTCGAATGCACGTTTATAGTAAAAAAATACTGCTACTACAAACTGCTTCTTATTTAAACTATTGTTAATTTCGTCACAAAACTTAGATAAAAGAGTGTTCGTACTTTTATTTTTTTGAAAACCATGTTGGCATTCACTAATTATACTATTTTTTTGTAGATAATTCCCTAGTTGGTTAACAACAAACTTTTCTAATATTTTATCTACACTCGACAAAATGGCTATTGGTCTGTAATTCGACAATTCTTTGTGATCACCTTTTTTAAAAATAGGACGCACTATAGCTTCTTTTAATTTTCTCGGAAATTTGTTGGTACTTATGCATAAATTAATTAAGTGTGCGAGAACTGGACTTACTTTATTTACTAAGTATTTAAGATCAGACATGCGTATGAGATCACTTCCTGGCGATTTGTTTGTATCCATACCTATAATAACTTTCCGAACATCCTGACTGTTCACCGGTTGTCATCGCATACACACGCTCTTTTCTTTTACATATGTGCTTCGTTCTAACCATTTTACATCACAATCATGCTTTATACTTTGTATTTCCTTTGTAAATGTTAATGAGAACTTTTCACATATCTCTTTTATGCTCCCTTGAACTTTAACATTATTTAATATAACACTATCTAAAGATTGTTTATTTTTACCCATCATAGCGTTAATTCTATCCCATTTTCTTTATATTTTTGATACAATCTATAATACTTTGCTTATCATATTTAATTCTACATTTTGCTATTATTTTGTTACATTTATTTCTATATTTAGTGTATTCTAACCGTTTATTCATATTCTTTGGTTCATTATGCCATATTGCAAATAGTCTATCCCTCTCTAGTAATAACTTCTTATGATCTTCCGTAATCCAGCATTTATTATTTCGGATACTTTTACTTGAATTTTTATTCTTATAGCAACACTCATAAACATCTTCGAATATTTTTCTAAACGATTCGTATAATTTAACCGGGCATTCAATCAGTAAGAGATCATCAAAATCTATAGTCGATAATTTCTCCCGGACCGCGCGATTATCTAGGACGCGACGCCGTCGCGTATGCTCAGTGTGTCCGTGCGAGTGTGATACTTGCGCAGTTGAGCTCGTTGGTAATATTATAGCGTTATCTTTAAAGCATTCCCACTGTATCGCTACCGACACTGGGTAATGATCGGATATTTTAGTTTGTATAACGGCTGATTGAACTCGCGCAAAAGGTGCCCGAATAAATATGTAGTCTAAACATGATTCAACTAAGCTACCCATGACAATTTCACTCCGTGTTACTCGGTCTATGCATTTAATGAACCCATATTCAGCTAATAAATCTTCATATAAGATGACCTGTTTATCCTGTTGTTTGAGTAAGTTAATATTTATGTCGCCACAAAAAATCACTTTACTATTAATGGGTATGTTAATGAGCAAATTACGAAGTTCATTAATAAATAGTACAATTTTATTTTGTTTGTTTATCCTAGGTGGTCTATAAATAGAAATTAAATATACACATTCGTTGTCCTGTTTGAAAGTGAGAGATACGCACTCCGCTGAGCGCAGCTGTGTGGCCGGCGACTCGAGCACCTGAGCCGCGAGCCCCTCCCGCGCATACACTAGTACCCCGTCTCCTGTTCGCCCGGTGCGCGTAAAACTATTTAATGTATAACCACTAATATTATAAAAACCTAAATATTCGAAGCTTATATTCGGTTCAGTAATAACTATAATATCAATATATTGTAAATAATTTTTTAAACTTACTAATAGTTCATTGAAATACTTCTTTAGGGATCTTATATTTATATGGATCAAGGTAAAGTTATTGTAAGAACTAAGTGACGATGTCCAGTTAGTTATGTCATCAACACATGCAGGAACAACTTGACTATCTGTTATTGTTTCAATATTGTCGAGAGACGGGAATTTTATAAATAACGTTATCAGTTATCAACATATCTTACAAACATTTACTTTTTGAGTAGTTCACCAATATCACATTCCGATCTAACCCACACTGACACATCCCCTTGTTCCTTTTTCACTAGTATTCTGCCATTTACGACCCAGATGTACTTGTAGACGTCCTTAAGTTTTTTCTTAGTGTTCCACAGCAACTCGCGAGTTGTTTTAGTCAAATCTTCATTTACATATATTTTGTTTTTCTGCGAACCTGAAGTAATAGTACTGCTATCCACTGCAGCGAGCTTACGCCGGTTTGCTAACCAGGAGTTTCTACTTTCGGTGCCCGTGCTCTTAAATCCTACTAATATTGAAGCTGGTTTGTCGCTTGACTTACGCTGTTGGCGACGGCTCGCCCATTCAATATCATCGCAGCTCACTTCTAGCGTGTTTCCGAGTTTTTTTACTACGTCCATTACGTTTTCATCTGGGATTTGTTCAATACCCACTATTTCAATGTTATGTTTACGGGTGGATTGTTCAAATTCGTGTACTTTTTGTTCGAGTGCAATATTGCATTTTTCCAAATGCACGCATTTGTTGGTTATATTTTCAACGGACTTTTCGAGCTTACAAATTTTCTTTTTCAATTCTTCGTGCTCCGCTAATATAGTGTCATATTTCTCGGAGAGGACTGACATACTAGCAATTATTGAATTTAATTGTTTTTTAAACCCCGGAAGAGAATTGACTTTGGTTTGTATGTCCTTTAGGATTTTTTCGTACCCTTGACTATCTCCTTCTTCCTGGTACTCGTCCTCTGACTCTTCATCTTCACAATTATTGCAGACAGTACGTGTTCTACCTGCTTTCATATCAGCAGCCAATCCTTTAACGCAATTCCTATGGAATGTTCCTTGGCAAGTACCTTGGCACAAGAAGTGTGAGCCATTATTAGCCAATTTCTTCTTACACTTTTGACACTGCATATCTAACTAAATTGAACTTATTATTTACGTATCAGGCACAAATATTCTTTATTTTGTTTTTATGAATCGCGATATTTCTTGAAATTAAGGTAAGTGTGCGCACCTGTGACCACACCTGCGTCCTCCACGGCGAGTTTTTCCCAGAATCGCGAATAGAATGGATTATTTTTATTTAGAGTTCGTCTCGTGTAGACTCCACTTTAATACCTACCAGTTTTACTTGATATAAGATTCAAAATGTATTATCACTATTTAATTAATTTTTTAAATTTAATTATATTCATTTTATTTGCTGAACACACGTCTATACTTCACAAAGCTTAAATACGAGTTTTGCAGGCATTTTTCAGATAAACGTAAATACAGCAGAGCTAGAGGGAAATATTTGCTCGTGCCAAGAACTACCGTTATCAGATAACCGACAAAAGATAAACGTGGTCTTTGTAATGGTTTGGTCTAAAGAAAACTATGTTGTAAAAAATAAAATAATATCCTGCTATAGTGTGATAACATGAACAGTATTGACCAGCCTATTAATTTCCCATTGTTGGGACACAACACAGGTTTCCTACCTATGAGACGGAATGACCGTAACGTAACGCATTATACAGTGTGCGGGGTTGTGACATGCCTTCGGATGTTCAGTCTTCAGCCGGTTCATGCTGGTTTCCTCACGATGTTTTCGGTCACCGTCTTTAGAGCTGTGTTGATGATGAAAACTACACATAGTCAAGTGCCTGCTTGGATGAGGCGAACAAAATATTATAGTGTAACTGTCGCGTTACCTTCATATATTTTTTAATTAATGTTGCTCAGTTAATAATACAATGCTTTGATTACGTTTGCATACTAGCTATGCCCTCGACTTTGTTCTCGTTTAATATTAACAAGTTTACCTCGCTTAAAACTCGATTCTGTGTAAATTCCAAGATAAAATAACCAAACTATGTTGACCTATAATCTCCTTTATATCTTTCAGTGAAAGTCCCATTAAAATACATTCAGCAAAGCCAAAATTAAAAAAAAGTTTATTTGTATTTTAGTATCATGTCTTACTTGTATATAGTTAGGAAAACGAAAAGTTATTTTAAAATCATAGAAAGACCTTTAGATGTATAGATTACAAAGAGTCGTCTCTTATTACAGTAAAGTTAGTTATACAACAAAAAACAGCAAAAAAATTTATAAATGTTCAGAAATATTGATCGCTATGTAAAAAAAACCGGCCAAGTGCGCGTAGGACTAAGAGTTTCATACATCCTTACTAATATTGTAAATGCGAAAGTAACTCTGTCTGTCTGTGTGTTACGCAACCACGCCTAAACTACTCAACCGATTTTAATTATTTTCGGTACGGACATAGTATAGATCCTAAGAAAGGACATAGGCTGCTTTTTAATGCGAAAAAAAGGCTGTAAGGAAATAGGGGATCAAAGTTTGTATGGAAATTACGTCAATTTTAAAGCTAGACTTATTTTAACTTAACTTATTTTTTAGACTTTTGATTTGATACTCGTATTAATAAAAAAATACGACATTCAAATTATGTATGAGTTTAATTTTTAAAATAATTTGCCTAAAAAATTAAAAATGCTGCCGAAAGTCACTATTCCGCGCGGACGAAGTCGCGGGCACAGCTAGTTATTTATAAAACACGAAAAAAATACGTTTGCTGTATGGGAGCCCCCCTTAAATATTTATTTTATTCTGTTTTTAGTATTTTTAGTATTACTGAAAGTAATTTCTTAAATGTTTAAAAGTACTGTAGGTAACTATTTATACAATTTCTTGTATTTTTTCAATAAATATTTGTTACTAGCTTTTGCCCGCGACTTCGTCCGCGTGGAATAGTTACTTTGGGCTAACGTTAAATTTAACCCCGATTTTGTAGCAAACTTCATTGGCGCTCCGCTCCTATTCGCCTTGGCGTAATGATATATAGCCTATATGCCTTTCTCTATAAATTGACTATTTAATTAAAAAAATATTTTTTCAAATCGAACCAGTAGTTCCTGAGATTATCGCGTTCAAACAAACAAACAAACTCTTCAGCCTTATATTATTAGTATAGATAGCTGTTGCCCGCGACTTCGTCCACGTTTCCGTCGTTTTTCGTAAAAAAAAGTAGCCTGTGTCCTTGCTCACGGTTCAGTGATTTTGATGTAACAGACAGATTAACTTTCGTAATTTAGTAGGGAAATATAATACCTAAGTCAATCTACAAGAATGTTGAAAAATATCGCAATACCGAACCGCACAATATTATTGTTAATAGCTGTGCCCGCGACTCCGTCAGCGTGTAACTCCTTGTGTGTTATTAAGTTAATGTATTGGTAATATTGTTCAGATCACGTTCACATGAGGCTTAAGTACTAGGGTGGGTCAAAAAAAATTTTTTTTTGTTAACGAGTTCTAATAGCGAAAATATGTTGAAGTAGGGTATCGTTATCAATCCTCTAAAATATTATTGAATTATTTTAAGTGGAAGATCCCGCGCAAAGCCGTGGAAGTTTTGAAAAATAATGTTTAAGTGGGTACTTTTACATCTCAAGTTACACGTTTGTGGTTGGATGTAGATTAGTGTTCTACTTGGAATTCACTAAAATACATGTCGATTGTGATATTTAAATTGTGTTGTTTATTCCGAAAAATCAGTTTTGAGGTAAGTACATTCAAAAAGTTCTTGTAAAAAGGTGACTAAATTCATGTGATATTCCGTAAAACTATCATTTTTGTTTTAGAACTTGGGGTTTTAACCATCATGTCTAAATATGTCAAATGTGTGTCATGTCATAGGGTACGAAAAGGTAGATATATTGAAGAACACGTATCTGTTATTAAGGAACCGGATTCTATTTATTTAGGATATGTGACACCAGCACAAGGAATAGCTAAAACCATTGAGATATCAATAAACGCTCTACTTTTTGCAAAAAATATTAGTACTGATGATCTTCTGGCTATTGGATGCGATGGACCAGTAACAAATAGAGATAAATTTAGTGGTGTCATAAGGCTATTTGAAAAAGACTTCAGAGACCCTTGCAATGGATAATTTGCATGCTTCATTTAAATGAACTGCCTTTGAGCCATTTGTTTGATTACATAGATGGTAAAACTTCTGGTCCATCTTCATAAAATGGTCCTATTGGTAAGTTGCTGGATAAGTGTGAAACGCGAGCTGTAGTTGAATTTGAGCCAATACCAAGCCAATTACCAAAGCTAAAACCTGATGACTTAAGTACAGACCAAATATATTTGTATGAAATTACCTCAGCAGCAATTACCGGAAGATGTTCAGATGACTTGGCAAATAAATCGCCTGGAAAAATGTCACATGCCCGTCGGTTGACTAAACCTAACAGGATTTTGCGTCTTTACTTTTCTACACTAACACCATCAAGTAATTTAATTAATTTGGCCCAATACATTGTGAAAGTATATGCTCTTGTTTGGTTTCAAATAAAGACACACCCATCATGTAAAGACGGATCACGGCATCTTTGGAAATTAATTGAAAGTTCGCGATACTTACCAAGTGCGTTAAAAGCAGTCATAGATCCTGTTATTCAACGGAACGCATATTTTGCTCACCCTGAAAATTTATTGTTGGCGATGTTAACAGATGAAGAAAAGCATATAAGAGATCTCGCAGCTAGAAGAACTATAACTGGAATCTACCACGTACTTTAGAAGTGCCTAAACTCAAATTTGATGATAAATGTATCATTGATCTAATAAACTGGCCAGAAGTCAACTTTGATCCACCTATTCTAAGAAATCACAGGAATGAAGATCTTATTCAGATAATAGAGATAAAAGGTGACGAAAGTTTGTTGTTTATGAGGCTCCCTTGCCATACTCAAGCGGTTGAACGATCTGTTAAAATAGTTACAGAAGCTGCGATGTCGGCATGTGATAAAAAATCAAGGGACGGTATAATTCATGCAAAACTTGCGTCCAGAAAACTTATGCCTAAATTTGATAGCAAGCAGGAATTTATGCACAAAAATAAATAATTTTTGATAACTTTTTTGTGTTTATTTGATTATTTTTTTTATTTTTGACGTTAATGTGTGTCCGTAACTGAATTTTTGTTTTGTTACAATAGTATTTAAGCGATATCCAATAAAGAACTATGATATTTAGTAAGACGTGATTTTTTAATAAAACGTAAACGTTTGAAGCGCATGCGCGGGCTGAAGATATAAGTTCCCTTAACTTTTTTTTTACAAAAACTATTTGTAATGGTACACTACAACATAATATTACTATTAGAATTTGATTTGTCAACTTTTTTTTTTCTTCATACAAGAGTGATCCACCCTATTAAGTACCTATAGAACGAAAATACTTCAGCGCAAAGCTTCCGGATAAACTATGTTGAAAGTTGACCCGTCCGGCACGTGAACATAAAGATTTCTAGAACTGCTAACCCGGGAAAGAGCGACGTACAACTGACCATGCGAGAAACAACTGACACCGAGATCTACTCCAGCAACACGAAAAGTCTGCCCTTGAGCCTTATTAATTGTCATTGCATAACACACCGATACTGGGAATTGCGTTCTTTTAAATTGGAATGGAAAATTATTTGGTATTATGGGAATTCTGGGAATAAAGACGGTTTCTCCTGCACCGCAACCTGTTAAAATTTGAGCCTCGATTATATTTTGTTGCAACTGGGTTACTTTTAGCCGAGTTCCACTTCCATTGCAAACTTGTGGTGGTTTTAAATTTCGAAGCAGAATAATAATCAGAAAGCTTCGAGCTGCTAAGCTATCGGGAGTTACACGTGTTATTGTGAGTCAACCATAAAAGATAGATATATGTTGTCGTGGGATATTTTTTATATAATTTTAAGGAGAACCTTTCCGTCATAAATGGTTTCTGTGTAGTTTTAACCATTAAGGTAGCACTCGCGACGGAAGCTTAAAAATGGAATAACTTCTCCCGTTTTCCCAACATTTCCCTTCACTGCTCTGCACCTATTGATTGTAGCGTGATGAAAAGTATACTATAACCAGCTCACGAGTATGAAAAATAATTGTACCAAGTTTCGTTAAAATCCGTCGAGTAGTTATTGTTTCTATAACGGTTATACAGACAGACAGACAGACAGACAGACAAAAATTTTACTGATTGCATTTTTGGCATCAGTATCGATCCCTAATCACCCCCTGATAGTTATTTTGTAAATATATTTCATGTACAGAATTGACCTCTCTACAGATTTATTATAAGTATAGAATAGATTAACACATAAGAAGTACTTGTACAATTGTTATTGTTTAAATTTTTCGTATTTGAAGTCGTGGGGAACTTCGGCTTCTAAGATACAGGCTTCTTGCCTAGTTTAAGAGCCAGATTTTTCGCCTTTAACTGAGACATTGTTGTACAATTTAATTATTAGACCATACCTTGTACTTTAGTATTATTTGTGAACAAAATAAACACTTTTATTAATTATTTATTTGTTGTTAAAGCGGCAACAGAAATACATCATCTGTGAAAATTTCAACTGTCTGGCTATCACGGTTCATGAGATACAGGTCTGGTGTCCGGGTCTGGTGACAGGCAGACAGCGGAGTCGTAGTAATAGGGTCCCGTACGGAACCATAATAAAAATGAATCTCGAAAATTTTCCCTATTCAGCAATTTTGTAGTTTGTTTTTTTCTTAAAGGCGCTAGAAAGTTAGTTCCTTCATGACACACATGCAAAACCTCTGAGGTCATCAGAAAATTTAAGGCTTGCGGTACCGAGTCACGCCACCAATTTCTATGGTAAGTCGTTCGCAGCTCAAGCAGTACGGCTGTGAAATGCTCTACCCGTGTCAGTAAGACAAGCACAAACCCTATCTTCTTTCAAAAACTTAGTAATAGATCTTTATCTCTCTTCTTAAATTGGTGTTATTATGTATGTCTTTGTTTCTTTCTTTTTTATAAATATTTACATGTATATATATGTTTTGAGAACGTTATTTATTGTTTTGTATTTTATATAGATAAATAGTACACCGTGGACTACCCGCGTATTTATTTTCTCCTTCTGAGTCAAATCCATCCAAAGGTTGTCTGTAAAAGATCGCTTTTAGCGATAAGACCGCCCCTTGTATCACCCTTTTTAATTGTTAAGTCCATAATTTTATTTTACTGTTATGGTGTACAATAAAGAATATATCTATCTATCTATCTAGAATTTTATTCGTATGGATAGAAAAAAAGAAAAAATGTTAGGAATATCCACACATCAAAAGTGTCTAGGGATCAAGCATTTCTATGCGGATTTCTTGAGATTGAGATGTGGCTTTGTAATAAAATGATTTTATAAATTTATATGGATCCTTTTTGGTGCATTTCATAATTTGAAACAGGAACTGTTAATCAAATTCGAGTAAAAGAGGAAAATCAGCTGTCAATATTTTCCCTATAAAAACATACAACGCATTGAAGACATTATTAGTGCTACTGTTTCCCTACTACTGATTAAAACCAACGTTATTATGGAGCGGCGACGTCATTTAAGCAGGGAAGAAATGCTCAGAGCCGTGGGAATGATAGAAGCTGGTTCCCGGCAACGTACTGTGGCTTTACCTCTGAATACAAGTCAGAGTGTTATCAGTCGACTTTGGACACGTTACCGAAGCACTGGTACCGTGGCTGAGCGCCATGGAGGACGGTATCGCTGCACCACACGGAGACAAGACCGATACATTCAAATCTTAACTCGAAAAGCTCCAACAATAACCGCCATGATGTTAGCCGTGAGGCTTCATCACTCTTCAGGGAACTTAATTAGCGACCAAACAGTCAGAAACCGCTTGCATGAAGTGAACCTTCATTCCCGAAGACCGCTACGGGTACCACCTATAGCAATGCACAATCGTAGGATTCGATATCAATGGGCTCTTGAACACAGAAATTGGGCAGAAGAACAATGGCGTTTCGTGTGCTTTTCTGATGAGTCTCGTTTTGGTATGAGACCGGATACAAGACGTATACGACACTGGAGAACCCCTGGACGCCAACAGCGATTAAAATCCTGCCAGTTCCGTCCATCCTTATAGTGGTGGAACCATCATGGTATGGGCGGGTATTTGGATCGGCGGAAGAACTGAGTTGATTTGGATCAGAGGCAACCTCAACGCTCAAATTTATGCTGAGACGATTGTATCTGACGTCATCGTTCCTCTACAAGTGCAAATCGGTCCCTTATTTCAGTTAATGCATGATAATGCATGACCGCACACCGCAAGAGTTGTAAGACAGACTCTCGCCGCAGCTAACATCAATGTCCTGCTCTGGCCTGCTCAGTCGCCAGACTTGAACCCGATTGAGCATGCATGGGATATGCTACAGAGAAGAGCTCTGCCGAATATGGAGGGTATCCAGTCGCAAGAAGACCTTTTTTTGTTGTTGCAACGAACATGGGCGGCCATTCCACAGCGTGATTTGGATGAACTCATTTTGAGTATGCCAAACCGATGTTCTTGTGTTGTTAGTGTTCGCAGTAGAAACACGGATTATTAATTGTTTAAGTTACCCAATAAAATTTTAAAGAAAACTGTTATTTCAGTCTTTTTTTCGAACTTTAATGTTAGTGGTTCAAATGTCAAAAATCCCTTTATTAGTAAAATGGCAAATTTCTTTATTAATGCAAAGGTGACTTGGTTTATCGTTACTGTGACAAACGAAAACACTTTATTTGATGAATCCTTAAAGAAAATTTTAATTAATATCAATCAGGAGAAAAGTTATTGCAAAAATATATGTTGATCCCTAGACACTTTTGATGTGTGTAGTAAACACAATTTTCTTTTATAGTATGTATTTCCTAACTGTCAAAAATTTGACGCCAATACAAAAACAAAATAGAGCGATAAGTCTTATGGCACCAGGAGAACAAAATCATAAGATGTGTTTCGGGTAAAATTAGTGTGATAGTCCAACAATTATCACGCGTGTGAAGCTGCGGGCACAAGCTAGTTTATAAATAAAAATGAATTAGGACGGCTTAGGTCACGCGGCCGGTTTTATGGTAATTAAGACAAAGGTAGGTAGGAACATGCGGTAACATGGCCTCTGCTAGGAAAACGACCGTCTAAATCGCTTCCATCTTTCTTAAGCCAGGGTTTAGGTGTCGGTACTTAGGTACTACAGGGTAGTTTGTTTTGTTTAGCTCGTGTCGCAGCCTTTTACGGGGTTTACCGCGACGCCTTCTAACTAGGATAGCCAGATAAATCCGGACGGAGGGATGTTTATTCCTCTTTCACGGAAATCCTGAATGGATTTGAATGTTAGTTGAATATTTTACTTTAACACATAGGTTAGTTTTGAGGCCTGTAGTAGTTTCGTTAAAGATAATTTTCGATTTTCATGCGTGTGAAGTCACTAGCAAAAGGTAGCATTAAAATAATTAAAAAGAAAAAAGTAGTAATACAAAAATAGCAGTTCCTTAGTTTCACTAACACGACAGAATGGTCGGCTTCATTTATTCCTTTTGTACTATGTGAGGAATTATAAGACTTGTAAGGCTTGTGAGACTTTCTGATGACTAGACCTTTTTATAGGGTTCCATAGCTTAATGCCGAAAATCGGAATCATCATCGGTCTGACATTATGTCAATCACTTTATTTCAAAACTACACAGGAGTACACAGTTGAAACTTGGTAGTAGATGTACTCTGTAAACCGCTTTACGATTTTTGTACTCAAATAGATACATAAAAAGGATTAATGGGGTTCCCCATACATGATAGTAAAACAAAATATGATGTATTCATTATAAGTGTGGGGTATCTTTAGATAGGTCTTTAAAAATGACAGAGGATTCTCAATTTTTTTTTTTCAATTGTTTGAATGATAGACACTTCTATAAATTATGTCGTTAATATCATTCAACTTTTAAAATAAGAGAGTGAAAAGTCTAAAAAAATATTTGCTGCATATCATAATGAACACTTTTGACGAAAATTTGTTTCAACAAGATACAATCAGCCATTTTTTATATAGAAAAAAATACATTAAAAATACATTTACAAAAACCGCAAACATTAATTTGTCATTCAAACAAACACTACGAAAAACAAAGTAATTTTTCGCTAATCTGTGCTTGCTACTCCGGAACTCTCCTGGACGAGTTCGACTCGCACTTGACCATTTTTGTTATATGTTCTTGTATGTTAGTTGTGAGTTCTAAGTGTAATAAATAAACAAATAACTTTCGGTTTATCACCCCATGAAAACTAGTTCAGATGGTGTTCCAGAATCTTGCAGAATCCTGTAGTAATTAATCAAAATTAAGCTTGATTAATTCAGAACGTTAATACGTCAAAAGGTATTTGTCGCAATGATTGATTCCGGAGCAGGTACAACTAATGTATATACCTATTAGTGGCGACAGTTCTGATGGTAATTTGTAACGTAGGCTATTGATTTGGCCTAGTTATTTGTTAGTGATAGATCATTGGAACCTCCCCATTTTTAAGGTTCCATATCTCAAAAGTATGCCGAGTACCTACATACTAGGCATACACTACGTACCACGTATGGGTAGTCTACACTTTGTAAGGTGAATCCATTCCTTGAGTTGCTAGCTGACAGGTGGGCGATCTCAGGATATTAGAAGTGGCGTTATGTGAGCGACGCTTGCCGACGGCTGAGGCTAAGTCGACATTGTTGGAAACTATTGTGTAAAACCATACAAGATACATACAACAATGCAAGCGGACCTTCACAGCTTTGAGGCTTGACATTTGCCGATGTATGCAATTCAACTCAACTCTAAATTGTGAAAATATTTATTTTACAAATTGGTTATTAAATTACAAATTCACACGTTTTTATTTTCGTAAATTTATACTAGGTTGGGCCAGTGTTTTCTAACTACCCTGAGAAGAAACACCGAAACAAACAAAGATGAAGACTCTTTTGACGAGTACATATAAACTGTACTGGTCAAATCATATGAGAGCCAAGTAGGTTAATGAGGTGATCTTCTGAGGAAAGCTACACACAGATTTGAGAGCGAGACTTTGTTTTATAATATGTAAGGATTTATTTTAGAATATTTGACATTTTCCTATATCCCAAGTCATGGCCTCCTACTGAATTTCATTTCAAATAATGAAATCAAACAACCTATGGCTCATTATTTATTTAATTTCATTTATTATTTAATTAATTTTATTGGATTTTACCGTTGTCGTAGCGATTGAGTCCGGTGGCCCTTCGACAGATTGTTTTTTTTTTTTGTTTAGGTAGGGCCACTCGTAGATCAGCTCACTAAGGCTGTGCGTCTACTTAACCGGTCTGTTCCTTCAAACTGACTTGGAATGGGGCTATAAATATGAAAGTAGGATTTTTTTAATATCTAAGGTTTATTGATTCTGAAGAAAAAACATGTTTATATGGCACTCATATAAATAAGGCGACTTATCTTTAAGTCAATAACATTGTGTTCCTGACGGCTAAGTCTGGCTCCATTTCATTGCAAACTCATCTACAACATATATTTATTTAAGTATGGATTAAATAATCACATATAATCGAAGAAAGATAGGATCTGTTGATCAGCGTCATTCAAACGCTGGTTTTTATCTGATCTTCACATGGAAATCGGACGCAAAATGATGTTATGAAGTGTGATTAATTCTATGATTAAAAACATCTTATGTTAATCATAAATAATGATAATATTTTTTTAAATGTGTTGTTTTTGCCCTTATATAAATTGAAGTTATAAAGCTACAGGGTGAGGTGGTACTTCACGCCTGGACAGCTTCTCAATCTATATAAAGCACAGGTCCGTTCCTGCGTGGAGTATTGCAGTAGTGCAGGCTTATAGGTTACGAGGCGCTAGTGGACAAGCTTCATAGCCTGGCTCATCGGCGAAACGTTGCTTGCCTGTCGGTTTTATACAGATTGTACTTCGGGGAGTGTGCGCAGGAGCTCCTGACCTCCATGAGCGGATTCCTCCATCTCCCTTTCACTACCGGGCTACCAGACGTACGGTTGAGTACCATCCACACTTGATTGATATACCGTCTTGTCGTACCAAGCGTTTTTCCTGCACATTTATCGTGCGCACAGCCAAGTTGTGGAATTCTTTGCCGGCTTCTGTGTTCCCTGCCACTTATGACTTTTCAGCCATTAAAGCAAGAGTGAATAGGCATCTTCGGGGTCGCTCGTCACATCGTACACCTCATCTATCGCTCATCATCAGGCGAGATCGAGGTCAAAAGCGGGCTCATCCGTAATAAAAAAGCAATATTTCTAAAAAGTCCAAATGTTAAAACCGTTCTCAAGTTTCTAATAATACTAAAGTAAATACGTAATATGAAAATCAAATTACGTCTATGAATTCACATAAAAGCGTTCACATCAAAGTAAATTAAATCAATTTTGTTTAAACGACTTATGTCTACGAAATAGCTGTCTCCTTGTCAACCTTTTTTGCTTTTATTTAGTTTTCAATAAATTATTTTGTGTAGTATAGTCAAAGAGACAGCCCGCTTCGCTAATTCTTATAAAACACTAGCCTGCGACTTAGTTCTAATAGTAGAATAAGGAGATTAAAAATATTCCATTAAAAACCGTTCAGTAGTTTTTGCGCGAAAGAATGTCAAACATCCATCCATCAATGCATTCAACACTTTGGCATTTATGGTGAGATATTTGTGAGTGTGAGAATCGTTATAGTAGATTTAGAGGGCAAAAACTAACAAAATGTTGGCAGGGCAGTATAGACGAGTTAATATATTATTGTATGTAGCTATTTCCTTAGTATTTGTGACAGAGGTACGTATGTATACACACGTGCTTATCTTATCAAATGACCGCGAACGAACAATTAATGATCTATAGGGGAGACCGGGGCTACAATTAACAGAGGTAAGTATTAACAAGCAAATTTCTCTATAACTATACACACTACACCTCCAGTGCGTGTCTCAATTTGACAACTCGATCGCGCCGCATGCCACAGCCATCGGTTAGTTGCGCTCCGCGCGTCATGTGAGTGAGCTGTGTGCCGGTCGAAATTTTTAAGCAGGTAACGATCTTTTTATAGTTCACGATTTTTGGATTTGTACAATAATTATAAAATGTTATGATTATGTGTTTTGTTTCCCTAAAAGCATATTTTATACTTAACAATTCTAAGTTTCTTATTTGCCATTACTATGAACCAATATTTTATAATGTTATTTAATACTTAAAGTGTACCTTTGGGGCTATAATTAACACATGGGAGGGGCTAGAATTAACTTGTTAATACCTACCATTGAAACGTTAAGTAAAGTAATAACCAGTTGAAACCATAAATAAAGTAGTAACCAGTCGAAACCATAAGACCTCTACCAAAAGCTCCACCACGAATTACGTCAAATAGAAAACGCGCTAAAAAGTCTGCTATTCTTACCGATGCTTCGGAAAAAAATGCTCTAGAAGAAGAACATAATATTAGAGAAATGAAAAAGACGAAAATCACATCAAAATACGAAAATAAAGAAAACAAAAAGATAAGGGAAAAGGTAAAGGAAAGGCTAAAGGAAATGTAAATAAAGACAAAAAAGTAGGAAAAGAGAAGAAAAGGATATTAAATGAAAGCAATAGCTCTAACGATGATGATGACTATTTTTGTAACATTTGCGGTGCCTCTTATAATGAAGATACAATGGATCGAATGTATCTCTTGCAAGGACTGGGCGCAAGCAGGATACATATCAAAGGTGATATCACGGCATTCTGTTGTTTGAATTGTAATTCAGATGATGAATACTAATAGATACTCTTTCAGTTCGTAGGTATTTAAAATAGTTCCTAATCCTTGATATTTTTTGTTAATTTTGTACTAAACTACATTTTATATACGTTGTTTAAGTCTAAAGACGATAATAATTAAGTTTAAGATGTTTATTAAAGACTCATTACCTAGCTTTTAAGATAAAAAATGTGCCATTTTCTACCTCATCGTATGATGTTGTTTAAGTAATATGTCTAATTAAAGTTTAAATATAAAAAATATGTCCTGTTTAAGACTGATAAATAGTTATTTTAGAGAGATTTTACTTTGTTACGTTGAAATATTTAAACGTATTTTGAGATTTCGTTTATGTTCAGATATTTTGTGATTTTGTTATTGTGAGTTTATAAGAATAGGAGTTCTATGTAAGGCTGTATTAATTACACTTAATTAATAAAAAAATATGTCCTAAATATATTTATTTTTCTTTATATTAGTCAGCATAACCTATGTTAATTTTTACGCCTTCTGTTAATACTTGCCCCATACCTGTTAATTCTAGCCCCAAACCTGAGGTAACAATTAACATCCACCATTTTTGGGAAAAAGCGTTATATCTACGGCATCGTTACTATTACGTTTGTTTTGAGATAATTACGTAATACCTGAATGATTTAAGCATCACGTATCTCAAAAATCAAGTCTAAATGTTGAATTATTTCTTAGCTACAACTAAAAATATATTTTTTGTTAATTGTGGCCCCGGTCTCCCCTACTCTTTTCATCTCATCATCATCTGCTTAGCTTTTTCCCAACCATGTTGTGGATGGCTTCTTGTCTGACGAGATGCAGCTGACTTCTAGTGTTGTACATAGAGCGACGGCCTATCTGACTTCCACAACCCAGTTGTTGCGTTACACGCTTTTATTAAGGACTAGCTTTTGCCCGCGACTTCGTCCGCGTGGAATAGTTACTTTGGGCTAACGTTAAATTTAACTCCGATTTTGAAGCATTCTTTATTGGCGCTCCGCTTCTATTGGCCTTAGCGTAATGATATATAGCCTTTCTCTATAAATTGACTATTTAATTAAAAAAATATTTTTCTTTTCGAACCAGTAGTTCCTGAGATTATCGCGTTCAAACAAACAAACAAACTCTTCAGCCTTATATTATTAGTATAGATAGCTGTTGCCCGCGACTTGGTCCGCGTTTCCGTCGTTTTTCGTAAAAAAAAAGTAGCCTATGTAAGGACATATAGTGAGGAAGGTCACAGTTCAGTGGTTTTGATGTAAGAAACAGATTAACTTTCGTAATTTAGTAAGGAAATATAATATGTCAATCTATAATACTGTTGAAAAATATCGCAATACGGTACCTCACAATATTATTGTTAATAGCTGTGCCCGCGACTCCGTCAGCGTGTAACTCCTTGTGTGTTATTAAGTTAATGTATTGGTAATATTGTTTAGATCACGTTCACATGAGGCATAAGTACCTATAGAACGAAATTTTATACCTTCGGGCGAGAGACGCGTCGAGCGCGGCGACCGATTCTCAAAAATAATCCTTATAGCATTATTCAGTATTCACGCGCGATGGCTTATTATTAGCGTATTTCATGTATAACTTTGGTGTTTCTATGCCGATTTATATGATTCTTTTTTATGGAATAGTTAATAATGTTAACTTTTTCAATTAGGGGTGACTGAGAGTGTTATAAACGTAAGAGTAGACAAATATTATAATCAGAAAGCTTCGAACTGCTAAGCTATCGGGAGTTACACGTGTTAACGTGTTATTGTGAGTCAACCATAAAAGATAGACATATGCTGTCGTGGGATATTTTTTATATAATTTTAGGGAGAACATTTCCGTCATGAAATGATTTGTGTAGCTTTAACCATTAAGGTTGCACACGCAACGGAAGCTTAAAAAATGGAGTAACTTCTCCCGTTTTCCCAACATTTCCCTTCACTGCTCTGCTCCTATTGATTGTAGCGTGATGAAAGTATACTATAACCCGCTCAGGAGTATGATAAATAATTGTACCAAGTTTCGTTAAAATCCGTCGAGTAGTTTTTGTTTCTATAACGGTTATACAGACAGACAGACAGACAGACAGACAGACAGACAGACAGACAGACAGACAAAATTTTAACTGATTGCATTTTTGGCATCAGTATCGATCCTTAATCACCCCCTGATAGTTATTTTGGAAATATATTTCATGTACAGAATTGACCTCTCTACAGATTTATTATAAGTATAGATGAGAAATCATCCATTGACACCTCCAGTTCTGGGCGAAGCGGGAGGGTGTGTCAAACTTTTACTGACTAAAACCCATCCGTGTTCCATCATATGCCCTTCGTGTTGCGAGGCCGCGGTAACTCTTTCGAACAATTCCGCAACCCCGGCAGGCAACGGCCTCCTTGGCCCCGACATTATTGCTGACACTCTTTGTGGCGCGCGTGGAACACGACGCGCCGTCTACACGGGCCTGGTTTCAGTCGGGCGACGAGTCACCCATTGCTCGCAGTGACTCCCGACGCCCGGAGCGTCTCCTGCGGCGGCTGGGGCGCGAGAGACCCGCCCCTCCCTCGCGCGTCCCGCCACCTCCTTCGCTTGCATAACTGCTTCGCAGAAAGAGGTGACTGCTTCCCATGCCTCCGCGTAACACGCTACCTCTTGGCAAGACTGGTCTCAGACTTTCTGTCTACCCTAACGACAGACAAAGATGTACGTGATGTCAGCCAGGCCCAAGGGTTTTACGTGCTTTGTTACGGAGAAATCTCGAGATATTACAAGGGTCACCCATCCACGGACCGGCCTCGGCAAGCGATGCTTAACCTTGACGATCGATTCGTGCGGCTGTTGTTATGTAGCCACGAGCTCCTCTACTTGTTTCACTAAACAGCTTAAGACGATCTGTGTGACCCCAGGATGTCTAAGCTAGTCCCCACCAGACTAATTAAGTTTGTCCAATTAATTCGTGTCACTAGGTACCAACTGAAATGAATTAACTGGACAACTGTGAAAGGTTTCGACTTATTCTGTACTGGCTCACAAGAAATTGTCTTTTTAGAGTTTCGTTTCTGAATGTCTCGTGTCACCATTTTATTCCTAAAGTGTTTGGACTAAGCAGTTGAAACGTGGTAGGGTGTATTGTGTGAACCGGTCTACGAATATTATACAAAAAATAATTAAATACATTACAGGGGCCCCCATACATAGAACAGGAACCAACATTTCTCGTTTCATCAAACCTACACGTGGGGAGTGTCTATAGATAGGTCTCTTAAAATGACAATGACGTTCCGAAAACGACTTTTTCTCAAAGTTAATCATACAAACACTAAGAATAATAAGTTTATTTTGCCTAGCTAATACGGAACCCTTCATGGGTGAGTCCGACTCACGACTGGCCATTTATTGTTTTGTTTTGATTTTTATGAAATTTCCACCCGATTGCTTACGTAGCAAGGAATAAAAGGAATTAATAAATATTTAGTAGCTATTGCTTTTGTAGTGTGAAGAAATATACATCAACAATCGTTCTTTGAATGGTTAAAATAAGTATTATTGTGTGTTCAGTTGGTGTAGGCACAACTTGCGAGGATTCGAACCCAGACAGGCGCTTTAATTTGTGTAATTGTCATCGTTCCCACTGCTTTCAAAACGCTGTACCTACAAATCTCTAGGAAACCGGAAAGCTCTAGGACTGAAAAATCCGAAGTCACGTTCGACGTCCACGAACTCACACTGTGCCTGCGTGGTGGATAGAGATATAGTGCTCTCATAGACAGGAGGCCAGTGTCCGGGTAGTGGCAACGTTGTACACTGATTATGTTTTTTTATGTATAATTATATACCTATTAGAAAGTATCGTCCCATAGACCGATGGGTCCTGCGCTTTCACTTGTAAGGGAGGCTCTCATCTTGTCATCAGACCATCTTGCCGGCTTTCCATAAGTACAGCAAGTTCTCCGCACGAACCTACATATATTTACATATTATAAAACACAGTCTGCCACCGCATCCGTCTGTCCGATTGCGTTAAACTTAAAAAACTACGACCGATTTACATGCGGATTTCACCAATGGATAGAGTGACCCATGAGGAAGAGTTTAGTGTATCATTTATTAAGGCCTTCTAGGTGTCTCAAAAGGTAACCATTTTTTTGTGTTTTTTTTTTATGTGTTGGGTGCGTCTTAATTTTGTTTTTCTTTTTCCTTCTTTAAAGTTTTTTTTTGTGATTTAACAGAATGATAGCGTGCGATGCCGAGCCAGTTTGCTAGTATACGTATTTATAAGTAGGTAGTGCGAGTGTAAGCTCGCCAGTAAATCCGAGGAGTTACTTAAACTATCTATGATGCTGTCACACATTGAGCGTTCGTTCATTAAAACAACGTTAGTGTCTATGTATTTGTTTGTAGCGCACACCTAGTTATACGCTCTCGAGTGATTGTGAGAGTTCGTGATCCATTACTTACTGTTGTACCAACTGCTTGTACGGATTTATTTACGGTTTATATTTACGGGTGAAATTAGAATGGGGATCAGGTTCCTGGCTTCTACCTACCCATAACGACTGTCAAACATGTTCAAATGACAGCCGGGAGCAACGCTTAGGAACGTGTATTCTGCAGCGCGGAGGAGGAGTTCCGATATGTTAAGATGAACACAACTCGTGCGGATTTTATTTATTAGCCACGAGCTCTTCAAGTAAGTAATTATTAAAGATGTTCAAATGACAGCCGGGAGCAACGCTTAGGAACGTGTATTCTGCAGCGCGGAGGAGGAGTTCCGATATGTTAAGATGAACACAACTCGTGCGGATTTTATTTATTAGCCACGAGCTCTTCAAGGTAAGTCATTATTAAAGATGTTCAAATGACAGCCGGGAGCAACGCTTAGGAACGTGTATTCTGCAGCGCGGAGGAGGAGTTCCGATATGTTAAGATGAACACAACTCGTGCGGATTTTATTTATTAGCCACGAGCTCTTCAAGTAAGTAATTATTAAAGATGTTCAAATGACAGCCGGGAGCAACGCTTAGGAACGTGTATTCTGCAGCGCGGAGGAGGAGTTCCGATATGTTAAGATGAACACAACTCGTGCGGATTTTATTTATTAGCCACGAGCTCTTCAAGTAAGTAATTATTAAAGATGTTCAAATGACAGCCGGGAGCAACGCTTAGGAACGTGTATTCTGCAGCGCGGAGGAGGAGTTCCGATATGTTAAGATGAACACAACTCGTGCGGATTTTATTTATTAGCCACGAGCTCTTCAAGTAAGTAATTATTAAAGATGTTCAAATGACAGCCGGGAGCAACGCTTAGGAACGTGTATTCTGCAGCGCGGAGGAGGAGTTCCGATATGTTAAGATGAACACAACTCGTGCGGATTTTATTTATTAGCCACGAGCTCTTCAAGTAAGTAATTATTAAAGATGTTCAAATGACAGCCGGGAGCAACGCTTAGGAACGTGTATTCTGCAGCGCGGAGGAGGAGTTCCGATATGTTAAGATGAACACAACTCGTGCGGATTTTATTTATTAGCCACGAGCTCTTCAAGTAAGTAATTATTAAAGATGTTCAAATGACAGCCGGGAGCAACGCTTAGGAACGTGTATTCTGCAGCGCGGAGGAGGAGTTCCGATATGTTAAGATGAACACAACTCGTGCGGATTTTATTTATTAGCCACGAGCTCTTCAAGTAAGTAATTATTAAAGATGTTCAAATGACAGCCGGGAGCAACGCTTAGGAACGTGTATTCTGCAGCGCGGAGGAGGAGTTCCGATATGTTAAGATGAACACAACTCGTGCGGATTTTATTTATTAGCCACGAGCTCTTCAAGTAAGTAATTATTAAAGATGTTCAAATGACAGCCGGGAGCAACGCTTAGGAACGTGTATTCTGCGGCGCGGAGGAGGAGTTCCGATATGTTAAGATGAACACAACTCGTGCGGATTTTATTTATTAGCCACGAGCTCTTCAAGTAAGTCATTATTAAAGATGTTCAAATGACAGCCGAGAGCAACGCTTAGGAACGTGTATTCTGCAGCGCGGAGGAGGAGTTCCGATATGTTAAGATGAACACAACTCGTGCGGATTTTATTTATTAGCCACGAGCTCTTCAAGGTAAGTCATTATTAAAGATGTTCAAATGACAGCCGGGAGCAACGCTTAGGAACGTGTATTCTGCAGCGCGGAGGAGGAGTTCCGATATGTTAAGATGAACACAACTCGTGCGGATTTTATTTATTAGCCACGAGCTCTTCAAGTAAGTAATTATTAAAGATGTTCAAATGACAGCCGGGAGCAACGCTTAGGAACGTGTATTCTGCAGCGCGGAGGAGGAGTTCCGATATGTTAAGATGAACACAACTCGTGCGGATTTTATTTATTAGCCACGAGCTCTTCAAGTAAGTAATTATTAAAGATGTTCAAATGACAGCCGGGAGCAACGCTTAGGAACGTGTATTCTGCAGCGCGGAGGAGGAGTTCCGATATGTTAAGATGAACACAACTCGTGCGGATTTTATTTATTAGCCACGAGCTCTTCAAGTAAGTAATTATTAAAGATGTTCAAATGACAGCCGGGAGCAACGCTTAGGAACGTGTATTCTGCAGCGCGGAGGAGGAGTTCCGATATGTTAAGATGAACACAACTCGTGCGGATTTTATTTATTAGCCACGAGCTCTTCAAGTAAGTAATTATTAAAGATGTTCAAATGACAGCCGGGAGCAACGCTTAGGAACGTGTATTCTGCAGCGCGGAGGAGGAGTTCCGATATGTTAAGATGAACACAACTCGTGCGGATTTTATTTATTAGCCACGAGCTCTTCAAGTAAGTAATTATTATTGCACAATATTTTATTACTATGTAACCTAGGTACTTAGTATTTAGCATAGTGTGCGATCCTTAAAGGCATGATTTCAGCCGAGTTCCTTACGTAACAATCCTAAACTGAAACTAAACTCAAAGCAGCTAGTAACTCCAACATAGTCAGAACTTAATCACCATATGAAATTTCGATGTAGGTACCTATAGGAATTTGTTTCAATTTCATCTACTTGCAAAGTTTCACTAGTAGCTCGGGTAAGGACCCTATTATACAGCCAATTAAGCTTATCGTCTTAGGCTAAAAAAATTATGTTTCAGACCACAAGATCCATAGTTTTGTTTGTATTACACCTACGTTGAAGAGGGCAGACTTCTTGAGGCACCTAGTTGTTCTTAGATATACTGCACATCCCAACTGCATAATATGTGGAAAAGTGACAACGAACCAGTCACAAAGTGACATTGGGTACTTGTCACTATGTGACAACGGGAACCTGTAACTCATCTTCTGCTTAGCCTTCTGCCAACATGTCGGGGTCGGCTTGATGTACTTTCTAAGGCATGGCAGAATCTCGATAACCATTAGCTACAAGCTCCACAACAAATCTGCTCCATCAATGTCAAATATACAATCGAATTAGGTAATTATATCTCCAACTAGCTTCCACCCGCGACTTCGTCCGCGTGGAAAAAACATCCCCCGATTTTGAATCATTCTTCATTAGTGCTCCGCTCCTATTGGTCTTAGCGTGATGATATATAGCCTTCCTCGATAAATGGGCTATCTAACACTAAAAGAATTTTTCAAATCAGAACCGTAGTTCCTGAGATTAGCGCATTCAAGCAAACAAACAAACTCTTCAGCTTTATAATATTCAAATGTGTGCATTATCATTAGTTCAGCGTAATATCACTGTTTAATGACTGCAAACGTGTATTGAATTAGCGGAATGAAATTAACAAGTCCACTAATTGAAATATAACGCCGACTGACGTGTTGCTACCTCAATATTGTTAAATAGATATCGGCTCAATGGTCTGCTTAGTGCTAAATTATTAATAAATGTTTACTGTGTGTTACATTTTAGCTTTGAATTTAGTTGTGAAATCAATGTAGTGAAAGCAAGCTATGCAGTTTGTTTTTAGTTTTAACCGGCGGTTCGTCACTACTGGGTAAAAATATGACAGCGGTAGTAATACCAGATATAGCTTATTTCTATATAGTTTACTGTCTTGCCGCTTTAGGTAAGTACCTTTCTACATTGAAACAAAACACACGCTGCCGTAGCAGCTGTCAATTGAAATCACGCGTTTGACCACAGCGGACTTTTAAAGAGAAATATCGATGAAAAAAACTGTTAAATATGCATTGAAGTACATATTACCTCAATTTTTAAATGTTAAGATTTCATGAGACATAGAAACAATCACGTTCTGTTTTTAAGTGTGTGTGCCTTATACAATTACCACAAATATTACTCATCATTAAATTTGTAGTTCATAGTAAACATAATAAAATAACATAAATCGATATTAATTTAAATAGTAGGTTTTGAATGGTGGGTATTTTTATCTGGAAGCAACCGTATTGATAATGGCTTAGCCCCGAACACCGGGTTAACTATAGGTATATTTCCGTTCGCAATTTATTGACTGCAATTTACTCAGTCACAACGGATAGTTACTCAGAAAAGTTTTGGAAAGAAAAGTTCTAAAACTTAGTTCTTTTTTGTCTGTTTCACTTAGTATAACAATTTTAGTTTGAAATATCACTACCAAAGCAAAAAAAAAATGAAAATCTTTATAATTCACGCATTGATTGAGACCGTAAGACGCTTGGACTATTCTTTCAAACAATATACTTATAAAAGCAATACCTATTCATTACTTTTCGTAACGCTGAAGCCTTCTTTTGTTAAACGTCAATAAATAAAACGAATAATTATTAGCGAAAATTCAGAAAACGATGCCCGATGCGATGATATTAATTTAGTTTGTTAAGAACATTTTCAAAACTAGTCGTTATTTTTATTTACTCCGTTAAATATCATACCGAAATACGAGTATGTAGCCTCACATTTCCGCCACTGATTACTTTGCAAATTGTTATTTATTTAAGACCAATTGTACCAAATTGCAAGCACACAGAATTGCATTGAAATGTTTACAGTTGAAACCGAAACCGCGTTTTCCGATACGCCATTTTGGGCACAATTAATTGTAGTTTTAGTTGCGAACTTTGCAATCTGCGGCCTGATACATACCAACTGGAATCGGCGACTGTACGTGAATAATTTATCAGACAGTTTTTGTAGAAACACGAAAATATATTTATAATCACTAATCTTTTGTACCTACGACTTAAACCGAGAGTGCGGAGAATGAAGCTGATCAAGAACTTTATGACAATATGAATGCTTAAATATTTTTCATGATTCAGATTGAATGGTTTAGGAAAGTGACACGTGCATCGCTCGGTTCACTTACCATGGAGTGTTATAGGTGTGGGTGAGGGTCATGTGCTGCACGCCGAGCTGGTAGTAGGAGCGCAGCACTCCCAAGGAGTTAGCGATGGAGTGCCCTCCTTCGATGCCGATTAGTGAGGCGATTTTACGAGGCCGTGCGCTGTGAGCTTCCAGTATATCTGAAAAGAAAGAATTCAAATGAAATATGTTTGATTAACACAGCTTAACCAATTCCCAGCTATAGGTATCATTGTCAGCTTTGAGTCTAATCGTATGCAACTGAGAATTAGTGTTTAACGTGAAGCAACTCCCTATCAGACCTCCACACTCCAGTAGCTGGATACAATGAAATCCATAGGCGACTAGTGTCGGATTTTTAGCTTCTTACCCACCGGGGAGGCACGGGGGGAATCTGGATTTGTAAGGTCTCCACGGACCAACCTCGGCAAGAGTTGCGTCACCTTGGCAGATTGACCCGTGCGGATGTTATTGTTATCTATGAGCTCCACAATTTTGATTAACAAAACACACACCCAACTACACTGCAAGTACCTTCAAATCGTGTTATTTTTAAATTTAAAAAATCCCTATTTTGTCTTTTGCTGAGCCAATCAAAAGTGGAACACAGCACACAAAGCTCTGGTATACAGAATGTGTGTGCGCGCAATTAGTGCGTTTCATTTTCGGATGGACACTGCATTCACATCACGCAAGAAGGCACTAAATGAATTAACGTCAACGCTTTCGAGTGGGAACGAATATTTCCTCAGGGTAGCTTCTATTATCCGACGAATACTTCGTAAGTTTCCTTTTGTCTTTGTTGTGTTGAGTAGAAACTAAGGACTAACTTTGAAGACTATTATATATATTTATGATCTTTTGAATAAGGTTGGGCAGAGCAACGTGTAATGTTGAAGTATTAAAATATAAGGAAAAAATAATTCAAAGAAGTATTTGACAGGCCGGTTGGTATAGTGGTCAGTGGTCCTGACTGCTATGCGCAAGGTCGTGGGTTCGATTCCCACCTAGGACAAATGTTTGTGTGATGAGCACGGTCATTTGTTCTTTGTCTGGGTGTAATTTATCTATAATATGTATGTATTTAGAAATATATATGTATGTTTATCAGTTGTCTAGTATCCATATCACAAGCTCTGCTTAGTTTGGGACTAGATGGCGTTGTGTGAAAAAGTTGTGGATATTATTATTATTTTGGCTTAACATGAACTGTTTCTTAGCTCTTTGGCTAGTTTTTTTTTACTACATCAACGGGCCAAGCCAAGTCAATGTAGTGGGTTTAAGGTGTGGAATGGGTGTTTTCATTTTCCTCTATCTGCATGAACTTTCTCACTATACTACAGGTATTCAAGATTGCTGCTTTTTGGAGTGTGATGTAAATGGAATCTTTCAGGTCTATTAATTTGAGGCTATGATGCAGGTGGTTCGGTATAACACCTGTAGTGGAGACAACTATTGGAACAACGTATACTTTTTCTTGTCTCCAAATTCTAGTTACCTCTTCTTTAAGGTCTGCATATTTACTTATTTTCTCTCCTATTGTCTTTTGTAAATTATGCGTGTTCGGGATTGCAATATCTATTAGGTAAGTTATTTTATGAACTTTATCTAGGAGTGTGATGTCGGGTCTATTGTAATGGACGGTCCTGTCGGTTAGGATGGCGCGGTCATAGTATAGCTTATGTGTGGTGTTTTCTAGAACGGTTTGTGGGATGTATTTGTAATATGGTGTGTTTGTGTCTTGTGTGAGTTTATGTTTGATGGCTAACTTTTGGTGAATGATGTTTGCTACCTGGTTGTGTCTGTGAGTATAGTCAGTCTGTGTGAGTGTTGTGCATGCTCCTGTAATGTGTTGTATGGTCTCTGGTTGGATGTGACACCTTCGGCATTTATCGTTTGATATTGTTTGGTCTTTGATTACATATTTCCTGTAGTTTCTAGTATTGATGATTTGATCTTGTATTGCAATGATAAACCCTTCAGTTTCAGGGAATAAATTTCCTATCTTTAACCATTTATTTGACGCTATTATGTCTATATGCGACTACTCTAGATCATGAGGGTGTCTCCCGTGCAACACTTTCTTTTTCCATTCCTCGATCTTCTGTTTCTGAGGGTCGTTGTTAATATTGTAAGTTATTATTATTTCCTTTATTCAACATATATCTCAAAAATTACATTTTTAAATATTTTTCTATAAAAACTTACAATAAAAAAAACATTTAAAAATATAAAAAATGGCAGTCCATCGGTGTCGGGAGCAGGGTCCAAGCTACCGGTGGTTAGGTCTCCAGAGAAAGGAACCTCCTCACAATGCGAGCTGTATCGAGGAGAACTGCCTTCTGTATCAGGCCCTTTATCCAGCTGTGCAACGCCAGCTTCGACAGATGGTCGTCGAAGCTTTTAGCTATCAGCCCATTGACTGACATGACAATCGGCACAATGACAGCCGAGTCCACATTCCACATGTCAACAACCTCATGAGCTAAGTCGAGATACTTTATCTGTTTCTCTTTCTCAGCTTTCACGAGATTCTCGTCATGTGGGATGGTAACATCGATTATCATTGCGCGGCGCACTAATCGGTCTATCACCACTATATCAGGCTTATTGGCAACAATAGTCCTGTCAGTGATGATAGACCGATCCCAGTACAACGTGACCTGGTCATTTTCGAGAACTGGGTCGGGCACATACTTGTAATACGGTACCTCAGAGTCGACAAGTTTGTATTTCAAAGCAAGTTGCTGATGGATAATTCTGGCTACTTGGTTGTGTCTATGCAAGTACTCGCCGTTAGCAAGACGAGAACAACCGGAGACAATATGTCTGATGGACTCACCAGGATGATGGCATGCCCGACACACGTCAATCGTCCCGTCCTTCATAATATGTCTCCGGTAATTATTCGTCAAGATAACTTCGTCCATAATTGCACAGACAAAACCTTCAGTTTCTCCGAAGAGATCCCCGAAGCGTAGCCAGGCGACGGAAGCTGTCAAATCTACATCGGGCCCATAGAGAGCCCGATAGTAGCGACCATGAAGCTCCTTGCTTTTCCATACCTCCTTGCGGTCATCTGCGGTGAGTATAACAGGTTTGTGCCAGTTCTCTTTAGCCATGGTCAGCGGGGTGAGTCCCTTGTCCACTGCAACCACATCTCGGTGCATACCCACATCGGCTTGAAGGAAATATTCCCTGAGACTGCAAATCTCGCGGTTGTGGAGAGTTTTGGCGTTTAAAAAGCCTCGACCTCCACACTTCCGCGGGATGTACAGTCTCATCACCGATGATCGTGGGTGATGCATCCGATTTGCGGTTAGCAGTGTGCGGACCCTCCTATCCAGGGCGTCCAGTTCGGTTTGAGTCCATTTGAGTATGCCGAAAGAATACATCAACACCGGCATGACCCAACCGTTGAAGGCGCGCACCTTATTTCCTCCCGACAAAAGGCTGTTTAATACCTTTGTCAGGCGGCCAAAGAAGCGCTCCCTCAACGATTGCTTCATGTCAGCAACATTAATGCCCAAAGCTTCCGACATACCCAAATACTTATAAGTTTCGGTCAAGCAGAGAGATCTAAGATGTATGGAGTCTGAAAGTTGAATTCCCTCAGATTCCATAATCTCTCCTCGTTTTACATGCATGATTGCACATTTGTCTACACCAAATTCCATCTTGATGGCGCTACTGAAAGTTTCAGTTACCTTCAGTAGTTCCATCAGTTGCAAGTTGTTGGGGGCAAAGAGTTTCAAATCATCCATGTAAAGGAGGTGGGATATACTTTGACCTCCTCTTCTCAACCGATGGCCCAGGCCTGAGTCCTCTAACATTGTGCTTAGAGGATTCAGGGCCAAGCAAAACCAAAGTGGACTCAAACTGTCACCCTGAAATATTCCCCGTCTGATCCATATAGGCTCATCATTCCCTCGGATCGGTCGACATCCTGGATAGCGAAGTACCGTCTTCCATATTATTATTATTATTCCATTTATTACATTTTACAAACATATTATTTACATTTTTAAATATTCCTATAAAAACAAAAAACATTTAAAAATATAAAAAACAGTAGCCCACCGGTATCGGGTACAGGGTCCAAGCTACCGGTGGTCAGGGCTCTTGAGAGAGGAACCTCCTAACAATTCGCGCCGTGTCCAGAAGTACTGCTTTCTGGATCAAGCCCTTGATCCAGCTGCCCAACGAGAGCCTCCTAAGATGTTTGTCGAGGCTCTTGGCTATTATGCCATTGGCCGAGACGACTATCGGCACAATGATTGCTGTATCCACATCCCACATGTCGACAACCTCGCGAGCCAGATCAAGATACTTAAATTGCTTATCTTTCTCGGCTTTCACGAGGTTTTCGTCATGAGGGACCGCTATATCAACAATCATTGAGCGACGCTCTAATCGGTCTATCACCACTATGTCAGGCTTATTGGCAACAATAGTCCTGTCAGTGATGATAGACCGATCCCAGTACAATGTAATATTGCCATTTTCGAGAACTGGGTCGGGCACATACCTATAGTACGGTACTTCTGATTCCACAAGATTGTATTTAAGAGCAAGTTGCTGGTGAACAATCCTGGCTACAAGGTTGTGTCTATGCAAATAGTCTCCGTTAGCCAGACGAGAACAACCGGAGATAATGTGACGAATGGATTCTCCCGGTTTGTGACATGCCCGACATGTGTCTACCGTACCATCCTTCACAATATATTTCCGATAGTTATTCGTCATCATAACTTCATCCATAATCGCACAAACAAAACCTTCGGTTTCCCCGAAGAGGTCACCAAAACGTAGCCAGGCTACGGACGCTAATGTATCTACGTCAGACCCATGAAGGGCCCGGTAATAGCGTCCGTGAAGCTCCTTGCTCTGCCATACTTCTCTGCGGTCATTAGTATCTAATACTACAGGTTTGCGCCAATTCTCGCTACCTAAGGAGAGCGGAGTGAGGCCTTTGTCCACCGCTACCACATCTCGATGCATACCCTCGTCGGCTTTTAGGAAATATTCCCTAAGGCTGCATACCTCGCGGTTATGCAGGGTCTTTGCATTTAAAAAGCCACGACCCCCGCACTTCCGCGGGATATACAGCCTCATCACCGATGAACGTGGGTGATGCATCCGATTTGCAGTCAGCGTTGTGCGGACCCGCCTGTCCAAGGCGTCAAGTTCAGTCTGAGTCCATTTGAGTATGCCAAAAGAGTACATCAATACTGGCATGACCCAACCATTGAAGGCACGCACCTTGTTTCCGCCTGATAGAAGACTATTCAGTACTTTATTCAGGCGGCCAAAGAAGCGTTCCTTCAGTGATTGTTTAACATAAGCAACATTGATGCCTAGTGCCTCTGACATACCCAAATACTTGTAGGTTTCAGTTGAGCCGAGGGATCTTAGGTGTATGGAGTCCGAAAGTTGAGTTCCCACGGATTCCATAATCTCCCCTCGCTTTACATGCATGACCGCACATTTGTCCACCCCGAATTCCATCCTGATGGCGCTACTGAAGGTTTCCGTTACCTTCAGTAGCTCCATCAGTTGCAAGTTGGTGGAGGCAAAAATTTTCAAATCATCCATGTAAAGCAAGTGTGATATGACCTGACCACCTCTTCTCAACTGGTAGCCTTGCCCCGAACCCTCCAGCAGTGTACTGAGGGGGTTCAGAGCCAGACAAAACCACAGTGGGCTCAGACTGTCGCCCTGAAAAATACCTCGCTCAATCCTAATCGGTTCGCTGTTCTCCTGGCTCTGTCGACATCCTGGGTAGCAGAGGACCGTATTCCATTGCCCCATACATGACTCAAGGAAAGTGCGTAGTATTGGGTTTATTTTATACAACTCCAACACCTTCATGAGCCATGTATGTGGAACCGAGTCATAGGCCTTCTTATAATCTATCCAGCATGTCGACAGATTCCTTCGGGAACGACGAACCTGTTGGTTAATGGCAATATCGATGAGGAGAAGCTCCTTAGTACCGCGGGACCCGTTCCTACATCCATTCTGAGAAGCAGACATGATTGAATTGGTATCGATGTGGTTATTAATTTTGGCTCTCAAAATGGATGTAAGAACTTTATAGACCGTCGGTAAGCACGTGATCGGTCTATAATTTTTAGGTTCCGCAGTACTGCCTGATTTATGGAGCAGGTGGGTTATTCCTGTAGTAAGGAATTGAGGCAGCGATCCTAACTCTAAGGCAGACTGGAACTGAGCGGCCAAGCGAGCGTGCGAGCTTTGGAAACATTTTATCCAGAAATTGTGCAGCCCGTCCGGTCCGGGAGATTTCCAGTTGGATAACGGACGGACTGCACGGGTTACATCTTGGGGGCTGATCGTAATTGCCCCCATTTCTGGTATAAGATCGCACGTGCGCCTGATCTCACTCATCCAGTCACCCTCGGTGTGGCTGACAGGTACAGACCAGATGCTGCGCCAGAACGAACACATGGCGTCATCATCCGGTAGGCACGTATCCGTCACACCTTGGTCAGGTCGCTCCCAGGCCCTATAAACCCACCTTTCATTGCTTTGGAATGTGCGATTCTGAGTGTATCGCTCCACCCGCCGCTTATATCGACGAATTCGATTTGCCCATGCATAGACTTTCTGCTTCAGGAAGTCGATACGCTCTGTGGCGCGGGTCAGATAATCCCGAGGACTGATATCAGTCCCCGCGAACGCCCGCCTCACAAAGCGCATCACTCTGGGACGAGTGTTGCCCTGCCTGAAGCAGATAAGTTTACCAATGAGTGCTCTAGCCCCAGCGATACGACGTTCGATCCTGCACTGCCAAGCTGGTACCGCCGGTCGAATAGTTCTGTCAGTCTTTGGGAATTTGACATGAGCTACCCGACATGCTGCTACAGCTGCACAGTACAGGACCGAATGGGTATCGGTGAGGTCTTCACTATTATCAAAATAATTTAACAGTAGTGAATCTAGAGCACACACTAGCGCCCTATTTTTCTTATGCATGGGTAAACGGGGTAGACGAGGTCTAAGCTCAGGCGGTGTGGAGCGATACTCCCGTAATGCGTCTTCCAAAGCACTCCTCAATTGTTCACAATTGCACTGGGTACTCACGGTTATAGCCTCGTCATCATCATGATCACTGACGTGGTCGGGTCGCGGTGAGATACTGGGTTGTAGTTGCACCGCGGCCAGTGGTGAAGCAGATGAGACACGGCTGCACCGTGATTCGAGGCGTAGTCTATCAAGTACGGTGTCATCCAACATACGGTTACGCTGGATGACCCGCACCTGATCCGATAGTCTTTGGGCCGAAACGTTGACAGCTGGTTCAAGTACCTGAAACAGAGAGAGCATCCGACCACGGTACGCAGTCAGGTTAGTTCCCCCCTCTGTAGCCCCAAAGTATGAGCGCATGACATTTTCATTGATGGAATGTGTCCATCGCATGCGCTGCACACTTCCACCGGCAGCGGGGACCCCATTGGAGGCCGGAGGGCCTCGAAGTCCTAAGCCGACCGGAGGGCGGCCTCTTCCTCGCCGACGCGCAGGTGGTGGTGTCGTCGGCGGCGAGAAGTATTCGTCGCTCGAGCTCGACGCTACTGCAGCGGCCGGAGTTTCTTCACTCACGGCTGGAGCAGGTCCCGGCAGCTGCGAGGCGGAGCTGAGCGATGATTCCGCAGGTGTTGGGCGTGTGGATAGTTGTAATTGTGCCCGGCTTCTTGTCAACATTTTAAATCAATCTGTTATAATATTATTGTGTTCTGTCCAAGATGGTGCTATTTCATATTTGTTGCTTTCTTGTTCCTTTTTTTACGGTTTTTAATTTGCAGTAAGTACATCTTTTGTGATGGTTTGCACAATAAAATATTATTTAAAAAATCGGGATGAAAATTTCTGACAGCCTGTTGACAGCCGGGCCACAGATTATCTTATTATTATTATTATTATTATTATTATTTCCTTTATTTCTAATTATACACATATAAATTACATTTTTAAATATTTCTATAAAACACAAAAAAACATTTAAAAATATAAAAAATAGTAGCCCACCGGTATCGGGAACAGGGTCCAAGCTACCGGTAGTCAGGGCTCTAGAGAGAGGAACCTCCTAACGATACGCGCCGTGTCCAGGAGTACCGCTTTCTGAAGCAAGCCCTTGATCCAGCCGCCTAACGAGAGCCTCCTAAGGTGTTGGTCGAGGCTCTTGGCTATTAAGCCATTGGCTGAGATGACTATCGGTACAATGACTGCCGAGTTCACATCCCACATGTCGACAATCTCATGCGCCAAGTCAAGATATTTGATTTGCTTATCTTTCTCGGCTTTCACGAGGTTCTCGTCATGCGGGATGGTTATGTCGACAATCATGGCACGCCTCTCGTTTCGGTCCACCACCACTATATCAGGCTTATTGGCTACAATAGTCCTGTCAGTGATGATGGACCGATCCCAGTATAATGTGATAAGGCCATTATCGAGAACTGGGTCGGGCACATACCTATAGTACGGCACTTCCGATTCCACAAGAGAATATTTCAGAGCAAGTTGCTGATGAATAATCTTGGCTGCAAGGTTGTGCCTATGCAAGTATTCTCCATTAGCAAGACGAGAACAACCAGAGATAATGTGACGGATTGATTCACCCGGACGGTGACATGCCCGACACATGTCAACCGTGCCATCCTTCACAATAAATTTCCGGTAGTTGTTCGTCATGATAACTTCGTCCATAATTGCACAGACAAAACCTTCGGTTTCCCCAAAGAGGTCACCGAAGCGCAACCAAGCTACGGACGCTAATTGGTCTACATCGGGCCCATGAAGGGCCCGGAAAAAACGTCCGTGTAGCTCCTTACTCTGCCATATCCCCCTTCGATCGTTAGTGTTCAGCACTGCAGGTTTGCGCCAGTTCTCATTAGCTAAGTAAAGCGGGGTGAGTCCCTTGTCCACTGCTACTACATCTCGATGCATACCCACTTCAGAAGCAAGGAAATGTTCCCTGAGACTGTATACCTCGCGGTTGTGGAGAGTTTTAGCATTCAAAAAGCCTCGACCTCCACATTTCCGCGGGATATACAGCCTCATCACTGACGAGCGTGGGTGATGCATTCGATATGCAGTCAGCAATGTACGAACTCGCCTATCCAGGGCGTCAAGTTCAGTTTGAGTCCATTTGAGTACGCCGAAAGAGTATATTAACACTGGCATGACCCAACCGTTGAAGGCACGCACCTTATTTCCGCCCGATAGAAGGCTTTTAAATACCTTCTTTAGGCGTCCAAAGAAGCGCTCCTTCAGCGATTGCTTCATGTCAACTTCATTGATACCTAACGCTTCCGACATTCCCAAATACTTATAGGTTTCGGTTGGGGAGAGGCTTCTCAGGTTTATGGAATTCGAGGGTTGAAATCCCACGGATTCCACAATCTCCCCTCGCTTTACATGCATAATCGCACATTTGTCGACACCAAACTCCATCCTAATGGCACTACTGAAAGTTTCAGTTACCTTCAGTAGTTCCGTCAGTTGTAGACTAGTGGCGCCAAAAAGTTTTAAATCATCCATGTAAAGGAGGTGAGAAATAACCTGACCACCTCTTTTCAACCTATAGCCTAGGCCTGAATTCTCCAGCAGTGTGCTTAGAGGATTCAAGGCTAAGCAAAACCAAAGCGGACTCAAACTATCGCCCTGAAATATACCTCGCTCGATCCTTACCGGTTCGCTGTACCTTGGGATATATCGACATCCTGGATAGCGAAGAACTGTCCTCCATTGTCCCATACATGATGTCAGAAAGGTGCGTAAAGTTGCATTAATTTTATACAATTCCAGCACCCTCATGAGCCATGTATGGGGCACTGAGTCATAGGCCTTCTTGTAATCTATCCAACATGTCGACAGATCTTTTTTGGAACGTCGAACCTGTTGGCTAATGGCCATATCAATGAGGAGTAGCTCCTTAGTACCGCGGGATCCATTCTTACATCCATTTTGAGAGGTAGACATGATGTGATTGTCTTCAATGTGTTTGTTAATTTTAACCCTCAAAATGGATGTCAGAACCTTATAGACCGTTGGTAGACACGTGATTGGTCTATAATTTTTGGGTTCCGCGGTGCTACCAGATTTGTGGAGCAGGTGGGTAACTCCAGTGGTAAAGAACTCAGGTAGCGAGCCAGATTCTAGGGCAGATTGGTACTGAGACGCCAAGCGGGCGTGCGATCTTGTTAGCCACTTGATCCAAAAGTTATGCAGTCCATCCGGCCCTGGAGACTTCCAATTAGGCAGCGGACGGACTGCATGGGCTACATCTTGGGGGCTGATAGTGATTGCCCCCATTTCTGGTATTGGATCGCACACTCGCTCGACCTCCCGAGTCCAATCGCCTTCGGTGTGACTGACAGGTACCGACCAGATGTTGCGCCAGAATGTACATAAGGCGTCATCATCAGGTAGGCACATATCAGTCGCACCTTGCTCCGGTCGCTCCCAAGCCCTATATACGCACCTTTCGTTACTTCGGAATGTGCGATTCTGGACGAATCGCTCCACACGCCGTCCATACCTCCGAATACGGTTTGCCCATGCATACACCTTCTGCTTTAGGAAGTCGATGCGCTCTGTGATACAGGACATATAATTTTGTGGGTGAATATTGGTTCCCAAAAACGCCCGTCTCACAAAGCGCATCACTCTCGGGCGATTGTTGCCCCCCCTAAAGCAAAGAAGTTTTCCGATGAGTGCCCTGGCCTCACCAATACGGCGCTCGATCCTACACTGCCAAGCTGGCACAGCGGGTTTAGGTCGTGTAGCTATGTCATTAGGAATTTTAACATTAGCTACACGACATGCCGCGACAGCTGCGCAGTATAAGACAGAGTGGGTATCGGCGAGGTCTTCGCAGTTATCAAAATAGTCTGACAACTGCGAATCCAGAGCAGCCACCAGTGCCCTATTCCTATTATGCATGGGCAAACGAGGTAAGCGTGGTCTTATTTCAGGCGGCATGTTGCGATATTCCCGAATAGCACACTCCAAAGCACTCCTCAATTGCTCATTATACTGGGTACTTACGTTTGTAACTCTGTCACTACTCTCCTCAACTTGGATGTTGGGCTGTGGTGGTACCACCACAGTCGGCGTCGGATGTGAAGTGACACAGCTACTCATTTCCGAACGGAGGCGATCAAGTACGGCTTCATCCAACATATGGTTACGTTGGATGACACGCACTTGATCCGATAGACGCTGGGCCGAAACGTTGACAGTTGGCTCAAGTACCTGAAACAGAGAGAGCATCCGACCACGGTACGCAGTCAGGTTAGTTCCCCCCTCTGTAGCCCCATAGTATGAGCGCATGACGTTCTCATTAATGGATTGAGTCCATCGCATGCGCTGCACACTTCCACCGGCAGCGGGAACCCTATCAGAAGCCGGCGGGCCTCGGGATTCCAAGCTGGCCGGAGGTCGGCCTCTTCCCCGTCGACGCGCAGGTGGTGGTGTCGTCGGCGGCGAGAAGTATTCGTCGCTCGAGCTCGACGCAACTGCAGCGGCCGGAGTCTCTTCACTCACGGCTGGAGCTGGTCCCGGCGGCTGCGAGGCGGAGCTGAGCGACGAATCCGAAGATCTTGGGCGTGTAGTTCGTTGTATTATTATTATTATTATTTGGTATATTTACAGAGGTGCTCATTGACGATTGTCACATTAGGGACGGACAGTTTTTCTTCATTACGGATGAGCCCGCTCTTGACCTCGATCACGCCTGAAGTTAAGCGAGAGGTCTACAATGAAACGGCAGAGCCAAGATGCCTGTTCACTCTGAGATAGACGGAACCCTGTCCTTGAACACGGGCTCCACTTGCATTCCAACGAGACGCTAGTTGCCTGAGATATTAGTTATTAATCGTTTTTAGTGACGAATTAGTGTATTATAAATTATTATATTTTTTTATATATGGATCTGTAAAAAGTTGTAACATACTGAACTCAGCTCAAAGCAGTCTTCCAACTACTTTCATCTCATCTTGCTCTCACCGCAAAGAATAGCATTAGATAGACCAATTAATTGTTTTAAACCACTGTCCAATGTTGTGATTGCTTAATCTAACTTTGTATGTATGTATGTAGATTGCTAAGCAGAATCTTTCTCAAAGTTTAGTGAACAATTTCGTAAAGTGGAATTAAAATAAAACTTTCAATTATAAAAATTAAAATGGGAAAGTGTTACACTAGTAATTTGTAGTTGATTAGTTTGTCGGAGATTCGGTAAATTATACCATAGAGATATTCGTTAGAATGGAATTCTCTTCTTTTTGTGTTCAGACAAAAAATTTGGATACAAATCTTTAAAGGTATTTGTAACGCTATTGTAATAATAGGGCTTTAGGAGCAGGGTTTTTTATAGATGACAAGCTGGCATTTGATCACCATCTCACATTATGGTAAGCGATGATGTGGTCGAAGATAAAACACGCTTACCTAGAAGTAACCTAAGTTTATTAACTTTTCTGATATTCTTATGCGTGTACCACTCTTGTACACAGGAATCTTTTAAAAAGTACTAGCATGCTTTGTCATTGACAACCAGGTATATTTGCATTGCATTCGGATCCTTCAAAAAGTCTTCATATAGAGACTGGTTTTATTATTGGACTTTACCTATGATAATGGAGATTCGTATGAAAATCTTAAAATATAAAAAGTATTGGCCGAAATTATCTATGTAATTATGCCATTTTGATGGCAATTTGTTTATTTATTTACTTAAAATGCTAGTTATAGAATCTACGGATACGGAGATATGCTTCTTGTCAAAATTACCCAGACTAAAACCAAGATTCCACGATCTTTTACAATCCAAGGAACGTTTCGTGAAATAGTGAAAAAATACCAAGATCTCCGTTCAACAAAAACAAAGAATGACCGCTTTTTCCAAAACATTCAGAAAGGAAAATGTACTGCACAAACAATCGGTATTAACAAATTTGGTAATATGCCAAGAGAAATAGCGAAGTATTTAGGTTTGCCTGAGGCCGATTTTTACACTGGACACAGTTTTAGAAGAACGTCGGCTACAATGTTGGCTGATTCGGGGGCTGATATACTAACTTTGAAGCGACATGGTGGATGGCGTTCTGACGCAATCGCTGAATCGTACATAGAAGACTCAATTCATAACAAAGCAAAAATCAATGACAAAATAACGCAAGCCATTAATTTGGAGCCAAAGGCAAAAAAGTTTTGCCCCGAACCACAACCATGTACATCTACTAGCGTGAGTTATTTGGTGCCCTCTCCTTCCAGTAATTTGTATGATTTACCTTTGTCGCCGACATTTACACAAGAAGTAAATGAAGGTACTAAAGAAGTGGCAAGTACCAATGTAACACAAACTGTGAAATTGCCATCAAAAACAATCCAATATCGTTTTGAAAATTGTACATTCACCAATTGTTTTAATAATTAAACGATTTATGCAATACATATTTGTTTTTTCCTCGCAAGTGTGTTGAAAAACGTCGTATGATACACGTGTGTATTGATGATTACCGTCCTCGGCTCTCTTAAGACCCTCACCTGACGGCTCGGGTCTCAATGGCGCCTCAGCGGTAATCACCAACATTACACACTTGTACCATAATGTACTATTAAATATCCATTCTGAATTGGCGATACCCCGCCGCGACTCTTATTATTTTTACTTTTAGGGGATGTTTCTTAAACTACTTATAAGTATTTTTTGCGTAAGGGATTTTTTAAATTCTTAATTTAATTTTTATTTTAAGCTTTTTAAACTTTTCACCTACCATAGTACCGTGTCAATCCAATACACTGTAACTACAAAAAACAAAATTTGAGAAATTAAGCAAAAATGTGTTTTTCTATTTTTCGAAGATTATTCCAAAAGTTACTTTGGAAAGTATTCAGTGTTTGGTATCAAATTATACGTAATTTTATAAATAGTCTAATAAGTATACTAATAAGTATAAGTATACACAACAAATAATCCTGAATAACTTAAATTGCCATAATAGTCATCAGAAGCAAATGAAGAAATTGTTAAGCCTGCAATACATGTTGGCTGAGCGTAGGCCAACGCGAGTGTTGGCAAATAGGTACAAGGCAAGAAATAATGTCCACACGTTCGACAAGTTCGTCGAACGCCAATACAGACGACCAATGTAGAAGAGGGTCTGTAGAGCTGCCCACACGTTGGCCGAGCGCAGGCGAGCGCCTTTGATTTGTGACCAAAAACCGACACCGATCCAAAGTGAGGCAAGTGATCACGAGCAACGGCGAGCGAAGACAAGTTGCCTCAAATGAGCTCTATACACGTTGGCGCTGGCCTACACTCGGCCAACTAGGCAAGTGACACCGAGCGATAGCAAGACAAGGCAAATATACCGTCTACATGTTGGCATTGGCCTTCACTCGACAATGCTCGGCCAACATGTATTGCAGGCTTTACGACAATACACTGTATGTTATAAAGTGTTTTGACTTGATAAAACAGGGCCTAGTAATATATCATAGGAAGTTGCAGTCGGATTTTTTATTAGATGGAGTCTATCATATACAACGTGTAATTTAAAGGGTATATACATACCAAGTGCGCGGCTTCTTTAAGCCTGCAATACATGTTGGCCGAGCGTAAGCCAACGCGAGCGTTTGCAAATAGGTACAGGGCAAGAAATAATGTCCACACGTTCGACAAGTTCTTCGAACGCCAATGCAGGCGACCAATGTAGAAGAGGGTCTGTAGAGCTCCCCACACGTTGGCCGAGCGCAAGCGAGCGCCTTTGATTTGTGACCAAAAACCGACAGCGATCCGAAGTGAGGCAAGTGAGCACGAGCAACGGCGAGCGAAGACAAGTTGCACCAAATGAGCTCTATACACGTTGGCGCTGGTCTCCACTCGGCCAACTAGGCAAGTGACACCGAGCGATAGCAAGACAAGGCAAATATGCCGTCTACATGTTAGTATTGGCTTTCACTCGACAACGCTCGGCCAACATGTATTGCAGGCTTTAGATGATAACAAACGATATGGCAAGGGTTTTGTAATCCTATGTCTACATGTGTGGAACTTATTACAAATTTCACTACATTGATACCAGACACCAAAATTTTCAAATAAAGAAGAACGAACAGAATTATCATGTTATTGGCAAGTGACGTGAAAGTTATCGACCCTTGTAGTGCTGTGACACGTTTGTTATGATTGGTATTCAAGAAACATTATGAAACCGATAATTTGGTATCAATTCTTTGAGTCACTTATTTTTAACTGAAACTGTGCACAGAGACTCCATACCAGATGTTGTCTTCAGCCCTTTTGGATAGATATGGGGTTTCCGTTACACGTTGTATATTGAAAAATAAAATATCGAGATAAAAAAAACTCGTAGGTTCACAATTGGGTATATAATAGCTGTTTTACAAAAAAGTTTGTAAAATCATTTTTAACTAGTATGGCAACAGAATCAGTCTTAAAGTTTCATATAAAAACTGGAAGATAATAGAAAGCTAATAGGACAATAAAGCATTATGAACTTACATAATAATTAATCATCAAAATTAAGGACACCAAAATTTGTAGGTAATGAATGGAGTAGATTGGTTTGCCATTTGCAATTTCACTAAAAGGTTTTGTGCATCCTTTCTTTTCAAGAAATGTATTTCTTTATATTCTCCTTCTATAATCATTAAACCCTCTAGATTTATTTATTTATTTAAACTATGCAACACGAAATGTACAAAGGCGGACTTAATGCCTTAGGCATTCTCTACCAGTCAACCATGGGTGATGACGAGATAACATGGCAGGTGCATGAAAAAATAAACTAAGTAAATGGATCATATCGACGGGTCCTACGTATACTAGTACAAGTGCAAAATACAACTATTCAAGAGAGCGGTTTATAGGTTCTAAAGCTTCTAATTTTGTCATAAATCAATGGAAACACTTGATTTTTTTTAAATTGGTATGTTATATTTTAATACCTAAGAAAAATGACTGCATTATTGGATTTTATTTATTTATTTATTTATTTATTTATTATATACTTTATTGTACACCTTACAATACATTTAAAGATACAAATAATAAAACTAGTGTACAATGGGCGGTCTTATCGCACAGGGCAATCTCTTACAGACAACCTTTGGATGGACAGAAATGAAAGGAGACAGATTTAGGGCTGTCAGTGTACAACATCTTACTAATTAAACATAATAATATAAAATTCATACCATATATATGAATATAATATATACTAATACATATCAAAATCATAATAGAGAAAGGAGGGGAAAAATTAAATTATAGTGAGAGGTAATGCTCTTTTTCTTACTTTTTTATATTTTGGAAAATAGCATCACTTGCATTGATGCAGCTTGTTTTCTCTACTATGGTAGAACCTGTAAACTGATACAAGTGGCCACTTATACCAGTATATAGTGTACTTACTTGTACTTATAATAAAGGAAAACTGAAGGATTTTACTCTTTTAACATGCTATTTCCGATTTATTGATCAATATGAGGTTATAATATTAACAATAACATCTTTTTTTATCGACTTTTAAACACTTACAACAGATTACTCAGTACTGAAAAACTACTTGCAACAATTTTCTGTATTGTTATTTACCTTAAATATTTAAATGCATGTGGCAGGAAATTGAATAAAAACAATGAAAATACAAAATAACACTTTATTTCAAATAAATGACTTTTCCAGAATAGGTGTTTTTATTTTGATGTAAATATATTAAAGCATTCTCAATAATGAAAACTAAAATCAATGGCCTTGCCATCTTAAAAATAATAAAATTAAAAAATGTAATCTTCTTAACTTAAGTAAGCTTAGTTTTTTAATTATATTAATTGTTTATTTATATTTTCATTAGTACTTTCTAATCAGTCTTACGTAAGTACTACTTAATCAGTCTTTGTATTATCATTAACTTCACAAACCTTACTCCACATAACAAGTTCCCCCATGGAATTCTTTTTCCAGTTGTCAAAAAAGGGAAGGCAAGACTTAAAATCAAAAACAATTGAGTTACTTCTCGAACAATATACGGTTTTGCATTAGCTGTTGCCATTTTAAAAGCTAGGATCCACTGTTCTGGAGTATAAATTAAATTATTTCTGGTTTTTCTTTCAATTACTGAGTGAATGCTGTCACCCTCATTTTGAGTATGAAAAACAACAAGAAATGTATGGGTAATGTTCACGTGAAACTTCCAAGCGCAATACATATACATAAGGTATACGATCCTATTTCGATTTTGGCCTCCACAATTATCCGACCAGAATATAAAAGTTTTGACTCCTTGCTCCACCTTCATACCAATAAAATCGAAAATGCAGCTGGCTATTTCATTGGCACTTTTTTTTGCAGTCTGTTCGTCCCAACAATAACAATAACCCTGCAGATCAGCCATATCAAATGGAGTAAAATTGTGAAAATGTAATTTTCTTTTGTATTAAAAAGTACTAACGTTTCCATGTGGTAAATTTTGAGTTTTTTGCAAGTTGAAAGTAACAGCAACTACAGTTTTATCTTCCTTAGCCAACTGTTTATTCATCTCTTTTAATTCCCAAGCCCTCTCTTTTTTGGCCAAATGCCGATTGTGTTTTGATATTTGGTCATCTGTGGGATTTTCTAAGTTTACAAATGCACTTTCGCACTTTTTCAAAACATTTTTTGGGGCATTTACAAGCGCTTTCAATTTTTTTCTTCTGATGTAGCTTCCCCGTTCGACTCATGTATTCTAATCCCCTGTTTAAATTTAACTTGCGTCTTTCATCAAACCACATATTTTGGAACCTCTCTCGCAATCTACCCTTATCTTTCTTTTTTTGGGTTTTTCTTTGCACACAATCTATCACTATTAAATTCAAACTACATTGATACACCTTTAAGTAGTTCTCTTAAAGGTGTATCAATGTAGTTTGAATTTAATAGTGATAAATTGTCAAATACATCATCAGTTTGTTGGCGAATAGGTGAAAAAGAAAGTAATGGCGAAGGCATTGGTATGTAAGCTATCAAGCTATCAATTTCATCATCAGGAAGGTCATTTTGTTTTACCAAACTTGATTCAGAAATAGGATTTTGACATGGATGTCGAATTTGAGGCTCATCTTCTTTATAGTTGTTATGCACAATCACAATCACCGCCTGGACGGTATAGCACTCAGAGGACTTGGCAGAATCTGACGAAATGTTTGATAAATTTTGGTATAAATTTTCTACTGTAGGGGTTTCCTCGAACATGTCTTCTGGGTCGCTTAAGCTTACAACCTTATTGATGAATGACATCTCTTCAGCAAAAAAATCCACACTTGGAGGTAAGGTGGAATCTAAAATTATATAATAAACTAATTATGCAGTGAATTGCTGCTAAAAATGTATTAAAAATAGTATTGCTATTAGACGATTATTAAAACCTGCTTTCTAACAAAAACAAACCGCATCGAAATCGGTTCACCCGCTTAGAAGCTACGGTGCCACAGACAAATACACAGATACATACGTTAAACTTATAACACCGCTCTGTTTCCGTCAGGGGTTAAAATTGGTAATATTTATTAATAAACCAGTTAAAAGTCACTTCAGAATAAGAATGATGAATAAGAAAGCATCACAAGAAATAGATGTTTGTGCCAATAATTTATTCAGTAAGAATTGCTACACCATGAAACTCAATTTCGAACAATAGCCATACAATTACACAATGCAAATAAATCAAAAATTAAAAAAGAAAATACACAAAAAAAACACAAAACGGTATAAATTACAAGAAAACAACAAAGACGGCTATATCCGCCTCGAGTTGGTTTTAAAATTACAAATTAGTTAAGTCGATACGAGACGGCGTAGTAATACGACGACTCGGGCTATCGTTTAAAACAAAAACGGTTTTCTTTTATCTGGATTTTTTGTTCATTTGTGAGAGATTTCTTTTGTTCTTTATTTCCTGTCAGCAAAGAAAAACCTTTGGAAGTCATGCTGTAGTAAGCACGTGCTTGTTACTTCTTGCGGATTTGAAATGGATTTATCTCTCAAGTTCTATCCAAACGTTTCGTATTATTGTTAGCTCTCTCTGTGGTTGACCCTTTGAGGATTGCGATCACCATTCTTACTCATCGGTCTGTTAAGATTCTCCATTTGTTATGGTCAGTAAACAATTCCACCACCACTTCCTAAAACTGCTCTGCTTCAGTTGGTTTGACCAATGACAATGGAGCTCTCTCTCTTTTACGAGTTTAATTTAAACGAGGAGCTCTTGGTTTAATAATAACAACTGCACGAGTCGGTCGCAGTTGTCATTTGTACATATGTGACAGTTGAAAATCTGACCATGGTCTTAGAATTTTCGGTCCCAGAACATGCTGGTTTCCATGCGATGTTTTCGTTCATCGATCACCCATGATTGTAGCCGGCACTGCTCATCCAATAAATACAAACATTTTATTTCGAATACGAAACGGAACGTGTATAATTTAAACATCCAAATGAATACCATTCCGTTTTCCTTTCCGTTTTCCTTTATTTCATTAGGTTTTTCTAAAAAGCATGGATGTGTTAATGAACGGCTTCACAAACGTGGAGATCGCAAAATGTTGTCGTTTTATCAGAGTGTTTTCAACGTTATGTTTCGAAGCGTTTTTTACTGAAATAGCTTGCAAATACTTCAATGGGTACTGTTACATAAGTAGGATTACAGGATTAATGAGCATTGTCTTTTTAATGCTCTTACAATGTTTTCAAGTATCGTTTTAATGAGATTTCGAGAATTTGGTCTGAACTTAGCTTGTTGTTAACAGTGCCGGGGTTGCGGAACCCTGCAGAGGTGGCGGAATTGTTCGAAAGAGTTACCGCGGCCTCGGAACACGAACGGCAAATGACGGATGGGTTTAAGTCAGTCAAAGTCTGACACACCCTCTCGCTTCGCACAGACGGGAGGCAGTCATGGAAGGATTTCGCATCCTTAACAAAAAAGCTATCTTAGTAGTAGCCCGCAGTTAGGAAAGTTTGCGGCGTGATACCCCGTGCTTCGGAAAGCACGTAAAGCCACGTCCCGGCTGTCATTTGGACATCTTTGACAATCGTTACGAGTAGTAGTCAGAAGCCAGTCAATCAGACACTAGTCTAGGCACAGGGTACCGTGTTACCCAGCCGCTGGGTTGTGGAGGTCAGACAGGCAGACCTCCATGTAACACACTAGCACTCTGCTGCAGCCGGTTAGACTGGAAGCTAACACCAACATAGTTGTGGGAAGGCTAAGCAGATGACGATGTGCGGTCGTGCGGCGCAAAACGTTCTAGAAGCCTTGAACGTCGTCTACGAGTTGCAAGCTTATGAGTTTTGTATTGGTTACATTTCGGGGAGTCTAATTCCACCAAGCCCGTTCCATCGTCAGAATACAAGATGGCGATGTACCATTGTCAGCTATACGGTAACCTAGGATTCTTTAAGCCAAGTGTGAATAGGTTACTTATAGGTAAGCGCGGTTCTTCTTTTGGCCACTTCTTCGATAACCATCAGATGAGATGATGGACAAACGTAAGCCTATCATAAAAAAACACAAACACAAAAACCAACACGCTAAAAGTAACCTATTTATTTTTGACTTAGACCCCCAGGTTCAAGGAGGAGGCGGGCCGCGTGAGGGAGAGGATGGCGTCCTCCCTCCAGCCCAGCCGCAGTGGTAGACGCCCACGGCGTCGGACGTCGGCCGACGATCTCCGGCCACCGTAGGCGCGGGCATGCGGACAGCGAGTAAAGGGCAACTCGCTGTCCGACCATGGACCATGCCCGGGTCGACGGCGCGTCGTGTTCCACGCGCGCCTCAAAGAGCGTCAGCAACATGACGAGGCCCCCTCTGCAGAGGGCCGAAGCCTGCCGGGGTCGTGGGACTCATCCCGTTACCGTGGCCCCGGTATGTAAAGGGTTATTGAAGGAACACCGTGGATTTTAGTCAGTAAAAGTCTGACAGTCCCTCCCACCCTGCCCGGGGTGGGAGGACTTATTTGATAATTTTACCACGTTAAAAAAAAAAAAAAAAAAAGACCCCCAGGTTATAGCTATCAAGAAAAACAAACTCCTGCAGGGAATTCCACTCCTTAGCCGTACGCACAATGAAAGTATTCCCAAAACGTGAAATATTCCAAAATAAATAACAATTTTATACGTAATTTTTTTATTTTTAAGTTAATCTAGATGAGGTCAATGTTTCCTAACTGACTACATATTCAGAAATACATCAACAGAAATACTTTTTTATAGAAACGTAATTTTAGTTATAATTGATGCAAAAAATTACTGCTTGTCTAACATTAAATGCCCCCAGAAGCCATTCATTCGAAATATTTTAATTTACTTTCCAAAGACTCTTAACTGTGCTCTCGTAATTTAAAACTGCTTTAAACAACGGTTAAAATGGTGGAGCAGCACCCAAGCTTTTCAGTTTTGTATATAAAGTAGCGACATTTATTAAAACCAGCAAAGTGATAGTTAAATTTTAGAGCAAAGAGTTCCGTACGATAATGATAAATGATCTTTATTTTGCAAATTAGTTATTAAATAACACTTTTACACGTTATTTTTTTCGTAAATATTAACTAGATGAGGCCGGTGTTTCCTAACTGACTACCCTGAGAAGAAACACCGAAACAAACTCAGGGGTCCGCCTCTTTTAAAGTCGATACAATCTATACTGGTTTCATTATATGGGAACCTTTTAGGTTTTAGTCTGAGGCGATCTTTTGAAGAAAGATGCTCACAGATTTGAGTGGGCCTGTTCATAAGGTGCAAGCATTTGTCAAATGACGTAGGTATAGCCCAACGATTTGACGAACAATACCAAGGTAAGGACGTTTGGGTAGGCCGCAAAAGCACTCAAACTGCCAGACAATCATGTTTAACTGGAATAAAATAACCTACATGGTTCACATATTCACAATCGTTTATGAAGATTATGTAGATTAGTCTAAAAAAAGGCCTTTTGAGGAAAGAACCACACAGATTTGAGTAGACCCGTCCCGTCAGTGCAAGCAATGCAAAAAAGCAATGTCCATAATTAATGGACACTAGCTGTGCCCGCGATTTCCTTCGCGTGGGAAGTTTTTACCACGTCAGTCCCGATCCCGTGGAAATTCTGGGACAACAAGTGGCCCTATAATTTTATCTTGCAGTAAAAGTTCCATTGAAATCAGTTAAACCATTCATGAGATTAGCCCGGACAAACAGCCAGACTGTTGTTTTAAGTTTGTTTATATTTTAGTATAAATACATATAAATTTTATTTATAAATATAGTTGGAGCACAGTAATATAGTAAGTACTCGTCTCATCTTTGCTAGTTGGGAATCCTAGCAAAGATGAAACGCTACTTCACGGAACAACTGCTCAATCTTTATGAAGCCTGCAGGTTCGGTCGTGTATGGAGTAGGTACTGCTCTCATCTTTGGGATGGATCTGCCAAATACCAACTGGACGCGCTTGAGTCTATCGAGAAGCGGACCAAGAGACTCATTGGCAACGATGCACAGGTCGAGTCAAAGCTCCAGAGCCTTGAACATCGATGACGAGTTGTCACTACGTAGACTACAAATTTTGCTGAAGAAGCTAGTAATTTACAAGTGATAGGTACATACCTGTAACCGAGGTGGCGAACTGCAGGTACTGTGGGTACTTGTTGACGAGGCGCTTGATCACGTCTATCTGTTCCAGGGTCAGCTGCACCGCGTCCTTGTTCTGCGTGGCGCACGGCACGAAGGCTGACCAGAACTGCGAACAAACACAACATGCCATGACTTTTATGGAGACAAGAATGAGATGAAGATATCTGCCGACTGACCTTAACAATATATACTATCGAAAAGTCGTGCGGGCTTCGCCCCCGTGGCCTTTGCCATGATAAAAACATATCCATTTTTTGCAGTCGGTAGAAAGTAGCTTTTAATCTTCCTCAAGCTTCAAGATATATCCATACTAAAATTCGTCCAAATCCACCCAGTACTTTTGAAAATTATCGCATTTAAACAAACTTTTCCACTTTATTATATTAAATATAGATATAGAAATACTTGTACACTAAATGTTTTGGGAATACTTTCATTGTGCGTACAACTATGGAGTGCAATTCGTTGCCTGATTCTGTTTTTAAAGATAGCTATAACCTGGGAGTCTTTACGTCAAGAGTGAAAAGGTTAGTTTTACCAGGCAACCGTGCTTCATCTTCAGCCACATCTTCGCTTACCATCAGGTGAGATGCAGTTCAAATGCAGTCATCTATAAAAATAGCAATTATATTCACGCAGTTACCGAAAAGTCTTGCCAAAAAGAAAGATCTTATATAAATGTGCCAATAAAACTGTGTAAATTGCTTTTATATCTCTCATATTCGGTAAGTAGGTCCTTATTACCCCCAAATGGAGCTTGTAGGTAACCAATTAGCGCTCTAGGGTAATAATGTAGCTAGAAAAGCCCTAGGGCGGTAAGTAATTTAAAAAAATACTCTTCACTCTTTCAAAAAGTTCGCGTACATCTAACCAGACATCATGCATTCAGCCCAATGACAAAAGAGGTCGCTTCGCTATTCAGCCTTGTCTTCGTATTAGTATAATAGTCATCAATTTTAAATATCGAACGGCGAAGCTCAAATTCGTTCTTGAAAAAAAAAAAAATTAAAAAAGCAAAGATGAAAAAAGGCGGGAATAGAAAACTTACAAAAGGCGGGAATAGAAAACTTACTTTAAATATTGTTTGTTTTTGGGATTTTTTTATAATTACGTGCTAATTAGGAAAATAACGTGAGTTCTGCAAGTGATGAAGTTATAAGCTGCACTCCCGATTCAATGAAAATGGAAGCTGAAGCAGCAATTAACAATATTTTGCCTGAAAGTTCTAAAGAGAGACTTTCTATTTAGCTGTTAAGGTACGTAAAATAACAAATCACATAATGGTAATACTTCATCATTTATCTTTTAAATTCTTACAATCCTAAAAAAACATACCTTCTTATTTTTATATTTCGCTTGTTTTAGGTGGTTCTTATCTTCGGTATAACTGGCGCATGCCGAGGTATTGAATTGACAAATATAACAATAGAGAACATTGAACAACAGGGTCAGTTGTTAGTAATTAAACTACCGAACACAAAAACTAAAATTGACCGAACATTTGTAGTTCCTCAAGAATTCTCTGAATTCGTACAAAAATACAGAAATCTTCGTCCTAAAAATGTAAATACCAACCGATTTTTTTTGAAGTACCACCAAGGTAAATGCTACAAACAAGTTATTGGAAAAAATACCACCAGAAGTATGCCGAAGCAAATCGCAAGTTATTTAAAGTTAGCAAACCCGGAATTGTACACAGGTCATTGCTTTCGGAGAACATCGGCTACACTGAAGGTTACATTGAAAATTCCATGCAAAATAAAAGTAAAATTACCAACCAAAGATCGAAAACTATTCAGCTTTCAAAAAATTAAACATCTTTCTCAAGAGATGATCCGCAACCATCAACTTCTGCTGAAGAAAGCTTCATCCCGTCAAATATTATCAATGACCAACAAACATCACAATCTCAAACTATTAATATACCCAAAAAAAAAACCTGTCCCTAAAATTTGAAAATTGTTCTCATTTCACTATAAATTTTAACTAATAAAAAGTTTTATTCTTGTAATGCCGATTTTTTTCTACTTACCTCACAATCGAGATGTAAAGCAGAGTAGTTAGCTCGGGTGTAAGCATCAATTGCACCGTCGAACTATAGGCGCCCTCGCTGCGCTCGTGCGCCTATTTTTCTACGTATGTCAACAATTTAGAATAACTAATTTAAATGTCATCAAAAAATTAAACAGGGTAAACCATAAAATTTTAAATAAATTAGTTACAATAAAAACATTAATTACACATAAAATAGCAAATAATGTCAGAATGAATTAAAAATAACAAATATAAAATGTACAGTTAGAACAATAAATTAATGAATAAAATCCAATAAAACAAGGTCAATTGACATAAGACAAGGTGAAAAATAAACCAAAAGTGGCCAGTGAGAGTCAGACTCGCTCATGAAGGGTTCCGTAGTAGCAAACTCCGATAAGCGTATCATTTATTTATTTATTTAATTAAGGTTCACCAACAGCTGTTAAAGATATAACAGAGACAGGACCATACAAGTATTATGCCTGATTTCACCATCAACCCCTAAGATTGTAGTGTTCTGTAAACATGGTTAGGGTTTCACTAGGGGATGGTTTCTGTTTCACCACTAGTAAGGGGTCACCTAAACGTTAAAAGGTCCGCTAAATTTAGGAGTCAACATTTGGGTCATAAACCAGCACATACGTAAATGATCTTTTAAGCAACGAAGATGGATACATAGTTCCGTCCGTCCGTATGTCACACACATTCACAGCCGTTTTATTCCGAAACTCAAATGATCTTGGATGCATTGATTGTACACTGTCTTGTGAAAATACAATCACCAGGCAACTTCAACACTATATTATATTATTCGTCAGAATTTTACTATACCAAGCAAAGTTTAGACACTATGAACTTAAACAAAATAAAATTTTATGTTCAGAAAGATATAACAGGAAATAATAGGCAAATGAATTTAATAGGTAATGTACAATTAAGGCTGATAAAAACTCTTTTTACCAAAAAATTAAACTGACTTTTGGGAGTCGGTTTAATTTAGTAGTAAAAAGTTTTTATTTCACTCTTTTTAGTTGGTCGAATTTTAATTTACCTAGTTAAAAGTGCCTAAATGTATGATCATATTTATAAACTTTTACAAAATATTGTTTTCCCAATGCTGGGCCGTTAATTGTTGAGGAGTTCTCCTGGTACTTCACCATCAGCTCTACATCACCATATGCATTGTGACGAACATAAAGTGCTTAACATCCATATTCAAGTAATCGAATCGCAATCCACGAAATACTTCTTATTAGGTAGGTTCGGCGGCCATCTGTGGTCTTCATCATCAGTTCTACTTCCCCAAATGGTATTTTTTGAGAGCAACTGCACAAGTTACTATAAGAAATACCCAAAACGCCATAGATGTGCCTATAATAATTGAAGAGTTCCCTCGATTTCTCCAGGATCCCATCATCAGATCCTGACCTGGTGACAATGGGACCAATTTCGAAGTATACCCTTTCAAACAAAAAAAGAATTTTCAAAATCGGTTCAGCCGTCTTCGAGTAATCGGTGACCATACATTAAAAAAAAATTACGCGTCGAATTGATAACCTCCTCTTTTGGTCGTCGGTTCAAAAATGTTTTTAAGTTATGACATACCTTTTATTTGATTAAGTGACTCTATTTGTAACACTAGATCCTCTATTGCTATTTCAGGTTGTAAATTAAATTCAATTAAATTCAGTTTCTTCTTCCATTTATTCTAATATTAACTTGTCTTGAAAACAATCAAATCAATTTAAAGTATGTACTTACTTATATTTACTTTAAGTACTACAGCTTACTGTAACTTTGTCTGAATGTAATTAACATAAGTAGCCTATTTTGCTTTTTGCTATCTCGCTGATCAAGATCACAAACAGATACAACCTTTCACAATTTCTTACTGTACTAAGATTACTTATGGCAATATAAATTAATGTCTGTAATTAATATACTGCTAGTACCTATTTACTCTAATTAGTTGAGAATCTAAAATTATAGTCTGAGATTCTTCATTTATTAATTCTAATCTGTTACATTAATATTCATGGGCATGGTGATCAAGGGCGGATCCAGCTTTGGTGCCAGGGGGGGGTCACATAATCGTGGTCAAGTCACAAGAAGTTATCATTTGTATTTCCTGACTCCGCTGCTACTTGGCCGTCCACTGCCGATATTCGTTTACAACGACAGAAACGAGTATTATCTAGTAACAATGTTTACAAATTTTAATAAGTGGTCCACCTAGGTCCTGGACCATGACCCCCCCCTGGATCCACCCTTGATGGTGATGACTGAATCAGATTCTAAAACATCAGCGATACCACTGCAAACTTGACCTATTATATCACTCACTTGCTCAAGTATTAAGTCTGTTATTAAAGTAGATGGTCCTCCAACTGTTCCAGTAGTACAACTCCTGTTTATTGAAGTGTATATTTTTGCTGCACTTTTCATTTTCTACCAGATTCTTATAAGAGCATCTTTAGTCTTAAGATAAAAGATAGATGGGTATATTTGCACATGTGGTATTAATATAGATATAATAATATATTGATAAAATAAGACACGTTGGTTTATATTTTAATATTAACTAACCTGTACATAGTTCCCGTAGAATTGTATTGGGTACAGAGGTTTTTCCAAGCTTCGTTCTTAGCTTGATTAGTTGTACTGTCTGTTCTTTTATTTAATACTAGCTTCTGCCTGCGACTTAGTTCGCGTGGGAGGATTTTCCCACGTAAATCTCGGTTTCGTGGGAATTCCGGGATAAAAAGTAGCCTAAGTCGGTCTCCATGGTCAGCGTTCAACAATCGGTTCAGCCGTTTTAGCGTGAAAACGGAACATTCATAGTAAATAATCATACATAGGTACATACAAAGTTTCGTATTTATAATAGTAGTAGCGATGGTGTTTCTGTAGGCTTACACGAATTTCAAATCAAATCAAATCAAATCAATTTTATTTGTGTAACATAGGTAGTGAATACAGTTCTTAAATTAAAGATAGGTCGCTATGTTATGCCAAGAGGCGTACAAATATATGGTTGCATGTAAAATAAACAAAAAAATATATTAATCATGCGAGAGTTAATTACAAATTATTTGATAGGTATTGGATGGGCGGTAATGCAACGTATGCGACTTAGAAGTTTTCGGTTACACAATTGACGGGAACCGGCGCTGGTTGGAACAAAAGACAAGAGTCCAGCGTCGTATAGGAAAGGCAGCACTAACCTTGATAATCCAGGATATTCAGGACTGCCAGCACTCTGATCACAGTTCACCACCACAGTATAACCGTTCTTCTGCTACGAATTGGTCGCACAAAACGACGCGACCGTTCGAATGCGATTCGATGCGTTTGTGCTCTAACGCGACTCGACAGCCATTGAGGTCCGATCCTGTCCATCGCAAGATCCAGACGCGATCGATTTTTCTAGAGCGGTATAGTCTCTCTCCCTCACTCTCGAATAGACGAAGGTCTAGTGCAAGGGAGAAAGGATAATATGCGGAAGGGGAATGTCTAACCAATTAGCGATTATGCGTGTTGCCAATAATTAAAAATATAAACGAAAAGAATCGTATATCAGCGCAACCATTCCCCCGGGCTTGAAGGGATGCCTTCAAGAGTGAGGCAAACCACAAGAAAACTAATCTATTCGATAATTACTATCCTATAACTACGAAACTAAATACCTAATAAGTAATATTAACCTAACCTTAAAGACGAATTAAATAAACTACTGGTTAGGCAATGGGCAAAGACGCACCACGGGACGCAAGTAGGATCCAGTGGTTGTCTTAACCCGAACGATACGAATGACTCCGGTTGAGTCAGGGAAAATTTCCTCCACGACACCCAAAGGCCAGTGTAGTGGGGGCGAGTTGTCGGATATAAGAATCACGACCGTGCCGACAGAGACCGGATCGACCGGCGTGTTCCATTTGCGGCGAGATTGCAAAGTATGGAGATATCCAGTTCTCCAGCGCTTCCAAAACGACTGTACTAACTTATCTAGTAGCTCGTGTCTAGCAGTAAGAGTTCTCTCGTCTATTTCCTCGGCAGGCAAGTATTTCAGAGGCGTGAGATTCAAAAAGTGCGCTGGAGTCAATGCGAGCGGCTCTGAAGGATCACTAGAGAGTGTCCTACAAAGAGGTCTAGTGTTCATTACCGATTCTATTTGAATAAGAACGGTACTTAATTCTTCAAACGACAGAATAGTATCGCCTATGACCCGATATAGGTGTGACTTTAAACTTTTAATATTAGCTTCCCAATTGCCGCCAAAGTGACTTGCCGTCGGGACATTGAGTGACCAATCTATTCGATTTATAGCTAATGTATGACCATATTCCGAATTATGGTACTTCGAACTAAGAAATGCGTGAAGTTCCGAGAGTTTCCGTTTAGCGCCTATGTAATTAGTCCCGTTATCGGAATAAATTCTACTAACCGGGCCACGCCTTGACAGGAACCGTTTAAAGGCGCCCATAAAACTAGCTGTGCTAAGATCCCCAGCGAGCTCTATGTGCACCGCGCGTGTAGTCATGCAGACGAACAGACACACGTAGGCCTTGGTGGAGCGAACACCTCGACCGCGAGACATCGTAACCTTAAACGGACCGGCGTAGTCCGTGCCCGTGTGGACGAATGGCTTAGCAGTTTGAACGATACGACAAGAGCGATGATCGGCCATCTCAGGAAAGCTCTGCTTAGGGCGCAGCCGAAAGCAGGGAAGGCACTTATGGATCCTATTCCTAATTAAATTGCGTGCAGAAAGGATCCAATACTTCTGACGCAAGAGCGACATTAGCAGGTCGGGACCTGCGTGACAGTTCAATTTATGATGATGATCGACTAACAAATTCAAAACGAGGTCCTTGCTTGGAAGCAGAATGGGATGTTTCCCATCATAACTTAAATCCGAGTTTCTTAAACGGCCTCCGACTCTAATGAGTCCGTCTTCGAGAAACGGTTTTAAGTGTCGAAAAGCAGGACTACAATGTTTGCCTTTCCTGAGTTTAACCAACTCAGTGGAGAAATAAAAGCGTTGAAGCTCGCGAAGTATGAGCAATTCAGCGAAGTTGTAATCCGCTGCCGCCATGCGGTAACCAATAGGCAATAGTTTAGCGAAACGACAAATGTAAATTACTACTCGAAGTAATTTACTCCAAGACGAGATACGATCGACCAAAGAAAGAATAGTAGATCTTTCGGTTGGTGTAGCGGAGAGCAACGAATGTTTCTTCTCTTCAGGCACTTCGCATACCGAAGAGGGATTGAAGGGGACGACAGGCCACTTTGAAACGTCTAAGCTGGCCCACGGAGGACCACTGAACCAAAGCGGATGATCAATGATTTGGGAAGGTGTGAGCCCACGTGACAGACAATCTGCGGGATTGTCCGTACCGGACACGTGATACAGGTTTTGTGGCGATAAGTCGTCCTGTATTTTCGAGACTCTGTTGGCCACGAAGGTGTTCCACCGATGGGGCGACGAATGTACCCAACAGAGAGCGACTGTTGAATCCGAAAATGCGAATATGTTGCGAAATATAATGCGGTTTTGACAAGCGACTACGACATTTTTTATGAGTTGAGCTAGCACAAGAATAGCGCACAGCTCCAGACGAGCAAGAGAAACGACCTTTATAGGGGAGACCTTCGACTTAGCGGTCAACAACCTAACGATATTGCCATCACTATTTTGAACGTGGAAGTAAATAACCCCCCCGTATGCTTTCTCACTGGCGTCCGCGAAAGCCAATATAGTAACCACACTATCGCCGACGATACCAACGTGACGTGGGATCCTTATATTACAGAGCAAGGGAAGCTCTTCTTTGAAGCGAATCCACAGCCTGACTATATCTTCAGGTGGAGTATCATCCCAGTCACAATCAGACAGCCAAAGCTGCTTGATTAGAAGTTTAGCGTACAGGACAACAGGTGCGACAAATCCCATGACGTCCCATATTTTAGCGACACACGACAATATTGTACGCTTAGTACAAATCTGAGCGGGAGTATTAATTTTCATGCCGAAGTTGTCCGACGTAGGTGACCAACACAAGCCCAGTACTTTATGTTGGTCGGACTCATCGAATTCCTTGACAACTGGCAGGCGGTGCGAGGGTGGGATCGAATCTAATACGACTTGGGAATTACTGGTCCACTTAACTAGCTCAAATTGACCAGCCTTCATGAGACCTATCATTTCCGAAGCGGTGGAAATGCCCTCGTCTTCCGTGCGAACGGAATGGACGTAGTCGTCCATATACAACCCCGCAGCGACAATATCTTTGGCCTGAGGGTAGGAGTCACCCTCATCCTCAGCCAACTGCTTAATAGTTCGAAGTGCATGAAAGGGGCTAGACTTAAGCCCAAAAACGACACGATTAAATTCATAAACCTGTAAAGGTTCTTGCGGGGAAAAGCGATACAAAATGCGTTGGAAACGCCGATCAGATTCTCGGACTCCAATGCTGAGAAACATCTGACGAATGTCTGCGGAAAGCGCTATCGAAAACAAACGAAAACCAATAATAATATTGAACAAGTTCCCTTGTAGGTTCTGTCCACCATACAAGAGATCATTAAGCGAGATGCGGGTAGTAGTTTTACAACTACCATCGAGAACGACACGAAGTTTGGTTGTGACCTTATCATCTCGGATCACACCATGATGCGGAATAAAATACGAACTTCCCGCCGAATCAGGATTCGTAGATGAAATGTAGCCCTTTTCTAAATATTCCCGGATGACACTGTCATACGCGACCCTTAATTGTGGAGAAGCTTGCATCTTCCTTTCCAAGCAGTAAAACCGCCGTTCACTTGCTTGGCGCGAATTGCCAAGGGATTCGACATCAGCCTTGAAAGGCAAAGCTACTACGTAACGTCCCTCACTATCCCGAGTGGTAGTGCGGGTGTAAAATTCCTCACACAATTGGTCGTCCGGGCTGAATACCGGGGGAACACTCACTTCCTCTAATTCCCAGAATTTCCGGACAGCAGAGTCTAATGTGTCCGCGATACAGCAATGCGATACGGTCGAATTACCGTCAGTACATGCTGGTGCGTCACCTACGATCACATAGCCAAGGACCGTTTCTAATGCGAGCGGCGATAAATTCGAAGTCGATCCTTGAACTCTGTTCGACAAAAGCAGGTGCGGAAAAATCGAAGCGCCGATCAATACGTGAATCGGGCCTGATGAATAATATGTATCGTCTGCCAACGGTAAGTCTTCGAAGTTAGACAGTCGCGAAGTGTCGACTGTCGCGGTTGGCAGACGTTCGGTAATCCTATCTATTACCAACGACTCAATATCATAAGTTATATTATGATCGAAACGAGAATGAATTTTAAATTGTACGGAACCTTGAATGGGTTTACTCGAACCTCCTATACCCCTAACAGTGGAACAAGTAGGTCTATTATTTATGTTTAATCCTAAACGTTGACAGCAATCGCGAGTAATAAAGCTACTCTGAGACGCGCTGTCCAACAATGCACGAACGCAGTGTTCGTGACCACGAGAATCCAGAATAACGATACGTGCGGTACCCAACAACACAGTTCTAGAGCCTTTATAAGGGCCGACTGCACTTGAGCATAATGCTACATCCGAGTTCGCGGGAATCGAACCCGCGCTCGGCTCTTCGACTGAGCGTGACGGCGACATATTTGATGCAGGCCTATTTCCAAAACATAGCAATGTATGATGTTTGTACCTACATTTTTTACATGTAGACGTCGACTCACACGCAGACACGCGATGACCACTACTTAAGCAATTTATACACAAGTTGTTTGACTTAACGAATTTAAAACGTTGATCGGGGTTATAACTCTTAAAAACCGTACACTTATAAATGTAGTCATGGTTTTCCTTACACAAACTACAAGCGACTGGTTGAGAACTGGACACATATGCGTTAGTTGATTTACGATCTAAAGGCCTTTTATTAGTCTTGACTCGAGCAACAGGTATCGAAGTTCGTTCTAAAACCTTTATATGATCACTAACGAAATTAACTAGATCGGAAAACAATGGGATTTCGGATCCATTCGACTTTAATTGATAATTGGATTCGAACGTACGAACGGTGTCTGGGTCCAGTTTTTTAAGCGCGACATGCAACAATATAAAATCAGCAAGGTCACTGACTTTTGTATGTTTTAAAGCAACTACCGACGAAGCGAACTTATCAATAAATGATTCTAAACTACTAGGGGTACCTGATGTAATAGATTTAAATTCAAATATTTGAGTTAAGTATGAAGTTGCCGATTGTCGACTATCTTCGTATTTTTTACAAAGCAAATCGAAAATGAGTGGGTAATTATCCGCAGACGGGGTAATACCAGCGAAAATTGTACGAGCTTTATGTGTTAATTTACCTAATAAATAATATAATTTCTCACAGTCTGTTAGAGAAACATTATTATGCACGACATTACGATAACTAGCGACGAATAATGGCCAATTCTTAATATCTCCGTTGAATTCGGGTATTTCAATTGGCGGCAATCGAGGTGACCTTTGGACCTCACTATGAGAGTGAGCCGTCAGGTTCTTCTCAGCCCGTAAAATGCGCCCTAAAAGGTCTTCGAACGCAGAAAGCGATTGATAATCTACAACATATTCAAGGTTTAATTTTAGCTCATGAATAACAATTTCATCCAAAGCACTTTCAAAATCCACACGTAGTGATTGTACTAACGAGATGTCGCACAAAAATGATTCCTTAACGCTTTCATCCGAATGAATGTGTTTTATTTTATCTGCAATACTCTGCATGCGAGCAAAGATACGATCTCTCTTTGCTATCAATCTTTTAAGAGTAATATCGGTCGGTGCCATATTTATGAGCTATGAATATCAAACTAATTATTATAAGAAATATTTAGTAACTACCCACCGTTTTGCGAAATAACGGCCGGGTGCGCGACGCGGTCTCGAGTAACCTTGACTCGACCGATTGGTATTTACTTTACAAGTAACGATAATTAACTACTAAGCGGGGTTGCGAAATTCCTTACTAATCGATTATTAGCTAGGAAGACACGAAAACGACGTAATGAATTACGATGTACTTACTTGCCACGCGTTGGCAAATAAGTATCTATGCGGGGTTGACTACGAAATACGAATACGAAACTACGATATACCTAGCGAATTCTAGGGAATGGCTGTGCTGATTATTATCCGACTCGGGAAGGACCAATTAAATGGATGGGCGGTAATGCAACGTATGCGACTTAGAAGTTTTCGGTTACACAATTGACGGGAACCGGCGCTGGTTGGAACAAAAGACAAGAGTCCAGCGTCGTATAGGAAAGGCAGCACTAACCTTGATAATCCAGGATATTCAGGACTGCCAGCACTCTGATCACAGTTCACCACCACAGTATAACCGTTCTTCTGCTACGAATTGGTCGCACAAAACGACGCGACCGTTCGAATGCGATTCGATGCGTTTGTGCTCTAACGCGACTCGACAGCCATTGAGGTCCGATCCTGTCCATCGCAAGATCCAGACGCGATCGATTTTTCTAGAGCGGTATAGTCTCTCTCCCTCACTCTCGAATAGACGAAGGTCTAGTGCAAGGGAGAAAGGATAATATGCGGAAGGGGAATGTCTAACCAATTAGCGATTATGCGTGTTGCCAATAATTAAAAATATAAACGAAAAGAATCGTATATCAGCGCAACCAGGTATAATATGTCAATATTCATAAGTCTACATTAGTTTATCATTCAAAAATTCATCAGTCGTATAATAACATTTTTCAATTAACAACAGCTTTAATTTTGTTTTGAATTGTGTAGCATTCAATTTTTTTATATTATCTGGTAATTTATTGTAAATGCGCGGTGCCATGCCTAAGACGCTCTTTCTCACTAAGGCTGTCTTACAACGCTGATTACTCAAAGAGTTTGCGTATTGGCTACGAATCGCTACATCTCGTAAAGTTGACACTTTTTCGAAGAACCTCATGTTTGTTTTGACGAAAACACTAATTTCAAAAATATATAATGAGGGTAAGGTTAGTATTTTCAGCGATTTAAAAATTGGTACACAGCTATCATCAATTTTCAGACCACTCATCGATCTGATGCATCTTTTTTGTGCCTTAAAAACGATATCTTTATCAGTAGAATTGCCCCAAAAAATAATACCATATCGCAAAATTGCGGCTACTAGGCCGTGATATGCAACTAGTAGCGCATCCATATTAACTTTTCCTGCAATTTGGAAAAGTGCGTATGCTGATTTATTTATTTTCTTACTTAGGTCCTCTATGTGGGCCTTCCAGTTAAGCTGATTATCAAGGAGTAAACCTAAGAATTTTGCTACTTTAACTTCTTCAATGTCCCAGTTACTATGTCTAATATTTACTTTTGGTACTTCAGTTCTTTGGTGAAAGTGCATTATTTTGGTTTTCTTTAAATTAATAACTAAATTATTTTTATCAAGCCAGTTAATTATGTCGGATAGTGTATTATTTATGTCATCTTGATAAATATTGCGATCAATACATTTCACTATTGCAGTACTGTCGTCTGCAAACATCACCATTTGATGTTGTGTCACCTTTGGCAGACCATTTATATAGATCAAGAAAAGAGGTGTCCCTAGGACGCTACCCTGTGGGACACCAAACTTTATTAATCTAGGATGAGATAAAAAACTCTTTTCAAATTTTGTCTTTTCACATATTCTTGTAATCTCTGTACATTGCATTCTGTTGGAGAGATAGGATTCGAGTAGTTTTAAAATGTTACCTCTGATACCGCAGTTACGCAGCTTGTCCAACAAGATGTCGTGCTTTACGTAATCGAAGGCTTTGGTCATGTCTGTGTAGATAGCACAAACAGGAGCTTTTTGGTCTACTGCCAACATAGTACAACGTAAAAAATCAAAAATTGCCATGTTGGTCGTGGTATTCTTCCTAAACCCATATTGTTCCTTGCATAATAAGTCAAATTTATTGAGATAACAATACAGAGACTTATAAATAATTTTTTCAAAGATCTTGGAAAATACAGAAATTTTAGCTATTGGCCTATAGTTCTGCATATCAGTTTTGTTATCTTTTTTATGTAGTGGTTTAATAATAACTTTCTTCAAGTCTTCAGGATAAACTCCGTCAACAATGCTAAGGTTCATGATATGCGCTAATACGGGTGCTATAAGTTCATTCACAAATTTTATCACCTTTGTTGACATACCGTCAAATCCTACAGTACTTGTATTTTTAAGTGATTTTATGGCCGAAATTATGTCGTTTGCTAGAACAGGCAGCATGAACATTGATTGGCTTGTTGAATTATCTAATTTATTGTCAAATTCCATGTCAGTTTTAATATTATTCTCAATTTCATCTATAAAATAATTATTAAATGTATTTACAATGTCAAAAGGTTTTGAAAAGGTCTGGTAAGATTTATTAATGGTCATTATTTGTTCTTTAGGATAGTTATTTTTAGGTCTATTAACAATTTGCCATGTAGCTTTCGACTTATTCTTCGAGGTTTTTATATAATTATCATTTTGAGCTTTTTGTGTAAGCCTTATAATTTTCTTATATTGTGAAGAATATTTTTTAAAGTTAGTTTTATTTTTTAATATAGGATTTAGTCTGTATGTCCACAGTAATTTTCTTTGTTTTTTGCTACAGCTTTTTATTTTTTTTTTTCACCAACTTGACTTTCTCGTCCACTGCGATATTTGGCTACGTTTCCTTTTCTGCCATTTATATTATATATTATACCGTAACGACTGACGAAAAAACTTAATATAATTACAACTTAATAATTAACTTTCGATTCGATCACAAGAAACAAATGACGAAATAAATTCAAATCACGAATTATCGAAAAAAAATAAGAAAAATATAAAACCTCAAATTCCGAATTCAAATATGACCATAGAGATGCGCGCTTGGTGCGTTCCGTAATGTAAACACAGAGTAAATGTACAAGAAAATATTAGAATAATTGAAAATATGCATGAAACAGTATTTATTAAATACTGCTATTAAAATATGATTAATTATAAAAATGTATCCATTTCAGAGTCTTTAATAACAAACGTTAGGCTGCGCTCAGTTTGGACACGAATTTGTATCGTACGTAAACGTACGATCGTGGTCGTACGAATTGAGTGCGTACACTGAATAGGTTTTACTCCGTCAAAAAGGTAGTGATATCGCATTCGTGAAATCATCTTTGGTTGGAGCGCAATGAATAATCTGTATCTTCTAGATAATTCTCTTATAACTCGAAGACTGCGGCGGCGTCTTCGCTGTCGCAGAACCGAATGGGTGCGTGAAATTTAATTAAAAAGAAAAGAATTTGGAGAATTTCATCATATTATTGAAGACTTAAATAATGACCCCATACTGTTTCATGGTTATATTATATGTATGAAAATAGAAACTTAAAATAAATTTGTCTACATCACAGAAATCTTAATAATAAGGCAATAGAAATGCTATCTACTGTCATTTAATACTGGGACGCGTGTCGCCGGTTCGCAGCTACCACCACATAAACAAACATAGATACACACTTTCGCCTACACATGCATTTTGCATTATTACAACAAAATTAAACTTTAAGCGATGACATTACGCAATATTTTCTAAAAACGCATAATCTCAGGTGGCGTAACGTGTGCGAAAAGCAGAGAAAGATATCGCGCGCTCATTCTCACTTCGGAATAGTGCAGGGCAAAGCTCGTAGAAAAAAATGCTCATATTATTACGATAATTTTCTGTTGAGCGTTAATAGCCAAGGAGTCTCGTAACAATAGATAACTAATTTATTGAAAGTTTTTCATCTTATGCAAAAAAAAAAAAACAATGACCGAATCAAATAGAGCAATAATGGCACAACTTAATACCGAACAATGAAGAATATACTTTTCATCCCCCCATCTCGGAAAGAGTATGTTTGCTCTTCGATATCTGAGTGCAAAAGCCGTTTTTATCCGCTAGAGGATAAAGTAAATATTGAATTCAAAACATCATTAAACCTATTTACTTCTACCTCCATGGGGCCGAATTTATCATACAACTTTTTTTAATTTGTTAAGAACTCATACTCTGGAACCTTCTTGGTGTACTTACTTTTTTTATTTTGCTTTGCGCGCCATTTTTTTTTTTTTGCATTTAGTCATTTCCTCGCTGAGGTGGGATGAAAAGTTACGTGTTGCACTCGAGTGCAACGATTTTTCACCTCGTGCTCTTTTGATTCCCTCGCTAACGCTCAGGATTCTAATGGTTGAATCACTCGCTGCACTCGTGATTCAATTTTAGAATCCTTCGCTTGCTCGGTCATCAAAATTGAGCACGCGGTTAAAAATCAACTTTGCACTCTTGTATAACAAATAACTATTATTGTTCACCAAAATAAATTGTTACACAACTGTTTTACGTAAATTCCATGGTTACGATGGCGGTCTTATCGCTTATAGCGATATATTCTAGACAATGAGTGATGATGTGCTCCATCTTCGACCACATCATCACTTACCATCAGGTGAGATGGTGGTCAAACGCGAACCTATTCTAAATAAAAAAAAATTAAAAAAAATATTCTAGACAATCTTAGGATGGATTGATGATATTATTATTATTATATTGATGCATAACTAATATGAAAACGTATCGATCCGATCCAACTTAATCCATTATACTTACAATATACATAATAATATGTATCCGTAATTATTTTGTCATAAAAATAGATAAATACTGAACACGTCAATGATACAAGGATACCCAACGCAGATTGTTATTTAACTTACCTACGTACATAACAATAATAAGCCTACCTCCTATTAATTTTCTGTATGAAAAAGTACGAATTAACAGCTATATAATCGTTGAAAAATGACTTTATAAAAACTATTTAAACAGGAAAAAACATGTTTAATGAAAATACGTATTGAAATATTGAACGAAAAATTATATTTCATTCGAATTTCGGTAAAACTACGTATTAACTATTAAGCTAAAGGTAATAAATTACCGATACAAAATAGTAGTGGCACGTCACTAATTCGCGGCCAACTCGTGCGGCGTGTTCCTGGAATGTACGTAAACGACGATATTGTTTATTGCGCATTTCATTGCTGCTTTTAGTAGTTGTAATAATATACATGAACAAGCTTAAGTATTAATGGTAATTGAATTGAGAAAAAAATCGTTTTCTGTGATAATCGTAGTAATGGTGGTGAAAATATTTGATTTGATTATATTTTTCAAAAACGACATTATTTCAAAAATTAAGTAATTACATATGAAATGTTATCCCTTTATTTGTAAAGTTACCAATTTTGGAAGAGTTTCCGCAGTTGGATAAGCTGCAAAACACCATGTTTACCTCTCCACGTCCCAAACAACACAAGTAACCGCAACAAACGCTCCACGCGCTGTTGTGTTTTACGAGACACATGCGCGGCGACAAGGTCACGCGTCTTTGCGACTTCTATTGCCTTATTATTAAGATTTCTGTGGTCTACATCCATTTTTACGCACGAACGTGTTTAAAAATCCCAACGAGTTCGGATTGTTTTCGGACGTCGGAACTACACGCACGTATACGTACGACTAACTCGCATCCAGTATGTGCGCTCCCATAGTACTTGGAAGGTTAGGATCGTTCGTGTGTGTTCGTACGTATACGCACAAGTAAAATTCGTACGAAAACGCGTCCAAACTGAGCGCGGCCTTATTGTTTAAAAGTACCTATCGAAAAGTCCAAAGACGAATCAGTCACTATTATAGAAAACAAAACGTCACATATTGTTATGAATTTATGATGTGTCCCTTACTTAAGTGATAAAAAATAATGGTAAAACGAGATTAATTTAGAGGCTAGTTTAGGGGAGCTTTTGAGTAAAGGATACCAAACTTAGGTGGTAGTATGAGGAATGTTGGTAAAAATGGGTATTAGTGTCTAAATTCTAACTGCACAACTAATTACAGCCTTACAGGGAATAACCACAAGCAATATGTTCTTTGAAATGTTTATTGCGCATTTATTTAATACTTGTAAAACATTATGCAAAACTGAAATAAAATCATCCTTAACGCTGACGGCTGGTAACATATGATCACACCCAAGAGACTGGCGGTATTGCCTCATTGTATGGCAATGCTCATGCCTTTGGGCAAAGAAATAGCCAGCCCTTGGATCACTGGAAGCTTCAACAACCCTTTTCGACATTACTTTAAAAAGGCTGTGAGCACACGGGCCTCACGGACCGAGAGTTTCGACTCCAAACGGCTCGAAAATGTAGTTATCGCCGAGATAACTATATTTATGCCACTTGAGGTTTTCCGCAGTCGCAGCGGAAGCGCCAGCACAACATGATGAACTGGGAAGATGGGATGGCGCGAGAGTATCGACACAAGTTGCATCCCACACTAAAGGCCTACCTATCTTCCAAGGATACAATGACATGCCGTGTGGTCTTTTGCCATCGTCACGCACCAAGCCATTGGGTTCCAATACGGCTGGAACGCCGACACGATGGTGACAAGGGCCCGTCGGATGATGTCGTTATGTCCTTGAAATTATAATTTTAATGACTTATTTATAATTACTTAATTTCTTTAAATATCATAATTGCTAAGTACTTAGGTACTTATCATTTTTTCTACCTTCTACGTGTACAGTTGTACACAACTTTGTGACATAGGTAACTTTGTTTTCATCGTATTTTATGTAAATGACAAAGTTATATTAGAGGCTTTAAAAATGTGCTCCATTTAAAAAAAATACTTACCGTATCTCATTCAAATCAATTTTATTGAAAGTTATCTATAGCTACGATTTACAGCATCTATTTATTTTTCACTTCCTTATTTAAAAGTAAGAGGGAGGAGGACAATAGACTTCTCGTCTAGAAATCTCAATGTAAATTGTACTAGACCTATCTATAGACGCCACGTATGGGTTTGATGTTGTTTTTAGTTTTGTTCCAATTATGGGGCGGCCCTCTTAATTTTACATTCTTTTTTTATATTTGTACTGAAATTGTAATTTTGTTCACAGAATACATCTACTTACCAAGTTCTGTTCTTTCAATTATGCAGTTCCAATTGTTTCGGAATAAAGTGCTTGTGACATACGGACGGAATGACAGATATGATTAATGTATGAGGGCTTGGTTCTGTTGTAATATGAAAAAAAATGTATAAAGAATATATCTATCTATCTATGGACGACACGGTTGGCGCAGTGGTTGAGCTATTGGCTGCTGCGCTGCGTATATTGGGTTTGATTCTCGCGGCAGGGAGTTTGTAAAACTGCACTCATGATACAGGAGATTCCTTGTCTATGGGAAGCATTAGTATTGTCCTCAAGTAAGTGACTAATGTCTTTATTGGGATAAAAGTTTCTTTAAAGTGAAACCGAACATGGTATATCGTCAGTAGAGATACCTAGTTACATAAGATTTTATTGTCTCTAGCAATCAGTTTATCCATTTTATTTTCCAGTCATGATCGGGAGATGACGTCTATGTAGTAGTACTACAATAAGATTATTAGCCGTTTTTATTTTTTCAATTATTTTTTCAGGTGGGAATATCATCGAATGACTTCTCCCGCTCTGGGTGGAGCGGAAAGGAGTGTCAGACTTCTACTGACTAAAAACCCACCCTGTTCCTTCAGCTGCCCTTGCGTTCCGGGGCCGCGGTATCTCGTTAGAACATTCCCGCAACCCCGTGCATTCCAAAGCCTGGAGTCCGATATCATAGCTTCTGACTACCAGTAACTACTGTCAAAGATGTAAAATTGACAGCCGCGACCATCGGCTGAGGGTTGATTCACATTCGTGGAGTCGTGCAAGGTGGTGGTTGTGCGTCGGGGACCGCGAGCCGATCTGCGGCCACCGCAGCGCGAGCTTGCGTGCGGCGAGCCTTGTCGGCCGTGCGTCGTGTTCCACGCGCGCCTCACAGAGCAGTCAGCAGCAATGACAGGAACATTGCTCGCCGGGGTTGCGGTAATGTTATAACGTGGCCCTGGACCGTAAGGGCAATTGAAGGAACAGGGTGAGCTTGTAGTTAGTAGAAGATGCTCACTTCAGTTCCTCCCAGAGCGAGAGGAGTCATCACATGATATTTCCCCCGTGGAATAAAAGCTACCCTCATGATAATATGTACTCACTATTCATTTGTAAGGCACATAAAGAACTATTGATAACTAGCTTTGCCTGCAACGATCGCATGCATTTTTCCGCGTAACTTCTGATCCCGTTTGAATTTTGGGATAAAAATAGTCTATTTTTATACCATATTTCCAGCTACTTATCTGTACTTATATCAAGTTTAATTGAGATCCGTTTAGTTATTTTAGCATTATTGAGTAACAAACATCCATCTTAACTTTTGCATTATAATATTAACTAGCTTCCGCCCGCGACTTCGTCCGCGTGGAAAAAAAATCCTCCGATTTTGAAATATTCTTCATTGCTGCTCCGCTCCTATTGGTCTTAGCGTGATGATATATAGCCTATAGCCTTCCTCGATAAATGGGCTATCTAACACTGAAAGAATTTTTCAAATCAGAACCGTAGTTCCTGAGATTAGCGCGTTCAAGAAAACAAACAAACAAACAAACTCTTCAGCTTTATAATATTAGTATAGATAAGACTAGATGTCGCCGAAACTCGGACGTAATTAAAATAACTTCGATAGCATTAAAATAGCTTTCTGCACTTCTTCTCCATATAAAAACTGTAATATTTTTTGTAAAAAGGGATACAACTTTTTAGCTTAAAATAGACATGAACCTATTAATATGTAGGTTACACTAATGTCTACATGGCTTGGTAAGAAATATAACATTATCGTTTGCTCAAGGGCGGAACCAGGTGGTCCACCTAGGTCCTGGACCCAGCCCAGGGGAAGGTCATGACCCCATGACCCCCCCCCCTGGATCCGCCCTTGCGTTTGCTACAAGTTATATGAACAGTTAACTCAAGATCACAGTTTGCCCACTTCCCAGTCACGGCCCTGGTATGTATGGGTCACCTTTAATTTGCTATTTGAAAGAAGGATCTTCGATTGTCAGATGAGCATCCAGCGAAGGTCGGAACTGGGCAAGCGTTAAACGCGTTAAGCGTGGTTAAACCTAACAATAATGTATTTAGCAAGAGGCTAAAGATTTTGCAAAGAACGACAGTCTTTGAAGCCCAGGGTTGATGTTATTCAGGAATGGCGGATTAAATGTAAAAATTCCCGAGTCAACGGCACGCCGTGTTTCACGCGCGCCTCTAAAAGTAGTCGGCACTAATGACCACGCCGAATATGACGCATGGCCTGCTGGGGGTTTCGGGAAGGTTCCGACGAGTTACTGCGGCCCCGGGATGACAGGAATGGAAGGAATAAGGTTGGGATTTTGTCAAGAGGAGTCTGACACTCCCTTCCACTCCACCGGAGAACAGCAGGAGTCATTTGATGATTTTCCCAATAAACAAAAAATGTGATACCTCCTTACTTTGAAAAGTCTATAATAAAAATATTATCTTGGCGCAAACAAATTCTCGAAGGTTTCGATTTGCAAAAATAACAAATAAATATTCCTTTAAAGTAAATTAGTAAAAATGCCTGCAGATATCTCAGCAATGTTAGGAGTAGTTCTCGATGCTGGATCACAGAACTTTAAAGCCGGGTTTGCTGGTGAACCGTCCCCCAGAGCCGTGTTACCTACTACAGTCGCCAGGTAAACATGATATTATAATCTATTATTATTATTAGCTATTCCACGTTACTTGCCAGTAATACGATAATTATCTTCTTTCTTCTTAATTTGAAAAAATCGGTCTATGGTATGTATTAAATGTTTTAATAAGTTCCACACAATGTAGGCATAGGATTACAAAACCCTTGCCCATTGTTTAATCATCCAAAGAAGCCGTGCACTTGGTATGTATATACTCTTTAAATTACACGTTGTATAAACACAAATATAATACAATAAATAAATATATATATAAACTTAACAAGTAACTGAAAAATAAAACAGAATTATCCTTATTTTTAAATTGTATCTATTATTAGTCTTTAGTAATAATTGTTATAGTATCTATCATACTGCATAAAAAATCTACCTTATTGAATGCTAAAGAGTCCAGATTCCCAGACAAACAAACATCGTATCAAACAGACTCGCTGTAAACTCGCAGCTAGTTAGTACCACAGCGAGTAAGTTCCACCGCATCGAATGGAAGTCTAGAAAATATTGGAGCTGACCGAACAACGGCCAACTTGAACAGAACTCGGAACACGTTTTATACAGACTACGGGTTGAATTTTACATTATACTTTCCATGAACTGGAAAACACGAATAGTTCGACTTTTTTTTGAGATACAGGAGTAATCAATGAACGTCGTGACGGAAGGAGAAACATAGTGTATTACATACTCTTTGGGAAGGAGCTCGTGGCTACATAATGACAGCCGCGCGGTGCATGTTCAAGGTGAAGCGACGCTTGCTGAGGCCGGTCCATGGATTGGGGACCACCTTAACATATGAACATCCCTGCGTGCCTCCGCAAGCACGTGAAGCAGTAGATCTCATCTGACATCTGTACGTCTGTGACAGTGTTGCCAGGGGGCATCATGCTGCCAGCTCCTGCTGGTGGAGCTCAGCTCAGCAGTCGCTCCACGTGAAACTGCACTCAGCTTCATCTGACACCTGTACGTCTGTGACAGTGTTGCCAGGGGGCATCATGCTGCCAGCTCCTGCTGGTGGAGCTCAGCTCAGCAGTCGCTCCACGTGAAACTGCACTCAGCTTCATCTGACACCTGTACGTCTGTGACAGTGTTGCCAGGGGGCATCATGCTGCCAGCTCCTGGTGGTGGAGCTCAGCTCAGCAGTCGCTCCACGTGAAACTGTACTCAGCTTCATCTGACATCTGTGCGTCTGTGACAGTGTTGCCAGGGGGCATCATGCTGCCAGCTCCTGGTGGTGGAGCTCAGCTCAGCAGTCGCTCCACGTGAAACTGCACTCAGCTTCATCTGACACCTGTACGTCTGTGACAGTGTTGCCAGGGGGCATCATGCTGCCAGCTCCTGCTGGTGGAGCTCAGCTCAGCAGTCGCTCCACGTGAAACTGCACTCAGCTTCATCTGACACCTGTACGTCTGTGACAGTGTTGCCAGGGGGCATCATGCTGCCAGCTCCTGGTGGTGGAGCTCAGCTCAGCAGTCGCTCCACGTGAAACTGTACTCAGCTTCATCTGACATCTGTGCGTCTGTGACAGTGTTGCCAGGGGGCATCATGCTGCCAGCTCCTGGTGGTGGAGCTCAGCTCAGCAGTCGCTCCACGTGAAACTGCACTCAGCTTCATCTGACACCTGTACGTCTGTGACAATGTTGCCAGGGGGCATCATGCTGCCAGCTCCTGGTGGTGGAGCTCAGCTCAGCAGTCGCTCCACGTGAAACTGCACTCAGCTTCATCTGACACCTGTACGTCTGTGACAGTGTTGCCAGGGGCATCATGCTGCCAGCTCCTGGTGGTGGAGCTCAGCTCAGCAGTCGCTCCACGTGAAACTGCACTCAGCTTCATCTGACACCTGTACGTCTGTGACAGTGTTGCCAGGGGGCATCATGCTGCTAGCTCCTGGTGGTGGAGCTCAGCTCAGCAGTCGCTCCACGTGAAACTGCACTCAGCTTCATCTGACACCTGTACGTCTGTGACAGTGTTGCCAGGGGGCATCATGCTGCCAGCTCCTGGTAGTGGAGCTCAGCTCAGCAGTCGCTCCACGGGAAACTGCACTCAGCTTCATCTGACACCTGTACGTCTGTGACAGTGTTGCCAGGGGGCATCATGCTGCCAGCTCCTGGTGGTGGAGCTCAGCTCAGCAGTCGCTCCACGTGAAACTGCACTCAGCTTCATCTGACACCTGTACGTCTGTGACAGTGTTGCCAGGGGGCATCATGCTGCCAGCTCCTGGTGGTGGAGCTCAGCTCAGCAGTCGCTCCACGTGAAACTGCATTCAGCTTCATCTGACATCTGTACGTCTGTGACAGTGTTGCCAGGGGGCATCATGCTGCCAGCTCCTGGTGGTGGAGCTCAGCTCAGCAGTCGCTCCACGTGAAACTGCACTCAGCTTCATCTGACACCTGTACGTCTGTGACAGTGTTGCCAGGGGGCATCATGCTGCCAGCTCCTGCTGGTGGAGCTCAGCTCAGCAGTCGCTCCACGTACAACTGCACTCAGCTTCATCTGACACCTGTACGTCTGTGACAGTGTTGCCAGGGGGCATCATGCTGCCAGCTCCTGGTGGATGAGCTCAGCTCAGCAGTCGCTCCACGTACAACTGCACTCAGCTTCATCTGACACCTGTACGTTTGTGACAGTGTTGCCAGGGGGCATCATGCTGCCAGCTCCTGGTGGATGAGCTCAGCTCAGCAGTCGCTCCACGTACAACTGCACTCAGCTTCATCTGACACCTGTACGTCTGTGACAGTGTTGCCAGGGGGCATCATGCTGCCAGCTCCTGCTGGTGGAGCTCAACTCAGCAGTCGCAGGGGGCATCATGCTGCCAGCTCCTGGTGGTGGAGCTCAGCTCAGCAGTCGCTCCACGTGAAACTGCACTCAGCTTCATCTGACACCTGTACGTCTGTGACAGTGTTGCCAGGGGGCATCATGCTGCCAGCTCCTGGTGGTGGAGCTCAGCTCAGCAGTCGCTCCACGTGAAACTGCACTCAGCTTCATCTGACATGTGTACGTCTGTGACAGTGTTGCCAGGGGGCATCATGCTGCCAGCTCCTGGTGGTGGAGCTCAGCTCAGCAGTCGCTCCACGTACAACTGCACTCAGCTTCATCTGACATGTGTACGTCTGTGACAGTGTTGCCAGGGGGCATCATGCTGCCAGCTCCTGGTGGTGGAGCTCAGCTCAGCAGTCGCTCCACGTACAACTGCACTCAGCTTCATCTGACACCTGTACGTCTGTGACAGTGTTGCCAGGGGGCATCATGCTGCCAGCTCCTGGTGGTGGAGCTCACCTCAGCAGTCGCTCGACGTACAACTGCACTCAGCTTCATCTGACACCTGTACGTCTGTGACAGTGTTGCCAGGGGGCATCATGCTGCCAGCTCCTGGTGGTGGAGCTCAGCTCAGCAGTCGCTCCACGTACAACTGCACTCAGCTTCATCTGGTTAGACTCCGACATTTTGAAAAAAGGCTAAGCAGATGATGATGCGAGCAGAGAGAGGAAATAACCACCGGGTTATATTATTACGCTAACTGCTCAAACAAACGTTGTTTTGCCATGCACATTTTTTTTTCTAGTAACAAAAATTGCCTATGACCTATTCTCAGACCTATCAATTAAGTATATACAAAAAATTTCATAAAAATCGGTCAAGCCTTTTCGGAAGAGTCTGATAACAAATACTGTGCAATCCAAAGATATAATAAACGTCATTGGTGAAATCAGATTTTTATATATTAATTGTGAACAAACCGAAATGTAATGTCTTTATTGCCAGGCAACCGAAATGCTTTAAATGGTTAGGTTTACCACCAAATAAAGTCACAAAAACGGATCTAAAGTTTTAGTGGACAACAGTTGTAATTAGTAAAGTTAATTTCTACTAGCAAGTTTGCGAGAATATTAATTATACGAAGCTTTATTCTTTGTAATATAGCACAAAGAATGCAGTCAGTCATGTCAGAACAGAATATTTCGTTAGAGATGCTTTGAACGAATATTTTACAGACTTTTAAGAGTTACATTTGTATGTACACTTTGAACTTAGTTGACACTTCACGTGGACCAAGGCCTGGCTTTTACTTTGGCCATAAGCTGAGCATTGTCATATAACGTGGCAATGCCATTAGTCTCAAATTTTTGTACTGTCCGACGTTTGGGTACTGACCGACGAAGTTGGGGGCAACTTTTATTTATTGTTATTTTAAATAGTTCAAAAAAATAAACTCCTACGAAGAATGTCACAGAAACACATCCCACACTTTCGGCGAGAAAATCGTCAATTCCATCAACTCCTCCCACTCTGGGTGGGAAGGAAGGATTTATTAAGGTGATAGGCTATAAGTCAGTTAAGACAAAATAAACCATCCTATTTCATTAGTTACCTTACCATACCGGGGCCGCGGTATCTTGTTAGAACATTCCCGCAACCACGGCAGATAATTTTATTTACTTCAAATCATTCTCAAACTTGCTGTGAACATTTACAAGTATCGAGTTTGCTTTGCTTCAGTTATCAGAAAAGTGTAGCTCGTATTGTGTTAAGTTTGTTTTTGTGTGCAACTTGCAGTACAGCACGCGAGAAATACTCGGTATCTGCTCGCAAGTGATGAAAGAAAGAAAGAAGAAAGATGTCAGTAATGAAACAAAGATGTTTATTCTGCAAATAATAATATGTTATAAATAACACTTTTACACGTGATTTTTTTGCCAGTGTTTCCTAACTGACTACCCTGAGGAGAAATACCGGAACAAACTCAGAGGTCAACGTCTCTTTTGAAGTCATACAATCTGTAGTGATCGTATGAGAACCTTGTAGGTTTATCTTTATACAATTTAGCACATACTGCCTATGAATATCACCACTTCTGAAGCACAGACCTTCTCTACAGATAGACGCCATACCTAACGAGAATCGGCTAGACAGAACCGACTACGCAAGCCCATTGCGGATTGGTGGGTGCTAATTAATGACTGCAGCCGAGACTAATGACTTAACGTGTCTTCTGAAGCACAGAAAAACTCGAGATAACAAGTTTTCGATCACCCATCCGATGACCGGCCCCTGCGAACACTGCTTAACTCGTCAAATCATGGCCGAACGCGCTAAGCCGTTTACATTATCGAGCTCCTCGAGTTTGGTTTAAACCTTTCCATAATATAAAATTGGTCTGAAATATGGTTTTAGGGGGTAAAAAGATGAGTACAGAAAACATTCTTTTTTAACCGACTTAAAAAAAGTGAGAACGGTGTGTAGGTATCTCAGGTAACATAAAGAATTAGATACTTAAGTAATAAAAAGCATAAATCAAAAACTTTTTTACAAAAAAATTGAACCGACTTCAAAACAAAGTCACTTCTGGACTACAAAGCGAAAAATAACCTTATATATTATTGTTTCATTGGATGTCTAACTCTGTTTAAAATAAGGGCTACGTATTTACTCACATGGCTGAACTCGGTGCCAAGATAATTGAATAGGTTTGATTACCTCGGGCGTGCTCCAGAATACGGCGTACTTAGCCAATCAAAACTATTAGTTGGCTTGGAACCGACTTTTCTAAATTAAATAGTCGGTTTTAATAACAAAATATTAGTGCTTATTTAACCCGTAGACGCAGTACAGTTGCTTTAAACGAAATGAAATAATGCAGTTAGTAATTTGTATTCGGTGGCAAAATTCAGGGCCTATTCATATGCAGCATCAGTTTAAAGTGTAACAACAACTGACGTGTGTCTACTAGCAGTATTTCCCAACCATTCCCGAAGCTCTCCATATCTTGTTGGTTCTATTTTGTACCCCGGGACCGTTCGCAGGCACCACACTGTTGCTCTTTCATATTGCCACAAGTAAACAATTTTACTCTGATTTTTTTGTATAACGAACTGTTTTTTCACAGCTCTGTTTTATTGAGTGGGAATAAGAAAATATTGATAACTGATAATTATAAAGATACACGATATTATAGAGAGTTGTATTTGTGAGTTATGTTTGTATGTACCTACTTACATGTGTTTTGGAATGGTTGAAAATGTCTTTTGATATAACACGTCACTTTGATGTTGATTCATAATGTTATATTTATACTACAAGTGTATGTGAGGAGTTCGTGGCTTTTATTAACTGCCGGAAGGATCGAGCTTAGAGGTGAGGCAACGCTAGTGAAAGTCAGTGCGCGGGAAGCACGTTATGTTGGTACCAGCTGTCATTTGTGGGTACATCTGTGGCAGTTATTACGGATAGTTAAAAGCCAAAACATGTGCCACCAGTATTGCCAGGACGTATCGTGATACTCAGCTGCTGAGTTGTGGAGGTCAGTTGGCAGAATATCCATTTAAAATATTAGTAGTCAGGTGCATCGGGTTGAGACTTCCAGTCTTACCAACATACCAGCCGACCGCGACATAATAGGAAAAAAGCGAAGCCGATAATATTATAGTCATTCTTGATTGAATGACACATGTTTAGAAGAAAACCCGGGAAGTCAGACGCCAGACATCTGACAAAAGTTTTTCCAAGGAGTGTTGTGTCAGAGTGGGGTTGTGGAGCTCAGATCGGCAGTCGCTCCATGTAAAACTGGTACTCTACTGCATCCAGTTACACTGGTGGCTGAGTCCAAAATGGTTGGGAAAAGGTTAGCAGATGTTTACATTTCATTTCATAATTACCATTTACCTACAACTGTGATTCGTCCACGTAATTACTTCCCCTGATTGAAATCAAAATCCCGTCCCAAAGTTGTAACGCTACTGCTTTGTAAGTTCAATAGAACATTGAGCAATCATTGGCTCGAGGCAGCGCTGAGCTCACCTGCATGCAGAGAGTATTTAACCTAGAGAGCTTATAGGCCGATTTCTTTGAAGAACACAACTCACCAATACGGGTTGGGAGGCGAGACAAAATGCGCTACTGCAATTGGTCAGTTCAAAGTCAAGCTTCATAGATATGCCGAGTTAGGGATTGCTCTACTTGATTGAGGGAAAGTTATCGATATCGATAAAATGAACTTTAACATTATAAAATTACTCAATAAAATCACATAATAATATTTAATCATTATCAGTCTCAATTACAAAAAGAAAAACAAGTATGCTGTTATTATTGATTTTTAAAATGAATTAATTTGGTAAATGTTTTTCGAATTAAAGTTTTAGGGTCCTGATTGTTTTTGCTAAAAAATGATAACCGAGCGTCTACATATTTCTGAATTATGCATCTTGCTAATTCAATCAAATGATTGGTAGTTTCTATTTCATATTGATGAAAATTAATATCCGGGAATAAATTATACCCAATCAGTGATTTTAAAACCGATCTCGTAAAATAACTGGAATTATATTTCTGAGACAGCACTTTCGAACCACTCTCGTTGATCGCCCTTTTAATATAAATTTCACAACGACGACAAATTTCTATTACTGTGGTGGATCCGTACAATAACTTGTTTTAGTGTCTTTTTGAAATGGTAAGGCGTTTTGATTTGTAACACCAATCAACGCTCCAATACAAGTTAGGCATTTTATTTGCTTTATCAGAGCATGGAAAATGTAGCCGGCCATATATTAATTTTATATTTTATTTTTTTATATTTATTTTATACTAGCTTCTGCCCGCGACTTCGTTCGCGTAGGAGGGTTTTCCCGCGTAAAATCCTGATCCTGTGGGAATTCCGGGATAAAAAGTAGCCTTTGTGTTATTCCAGGATGTAAACTATCAACTTGCCAAATTTCATTTAGATCCGTTCAGTAGTTTTTGCGTGAAAGAGTAACAAACATCCATCTATCCTCACAAACTTTCGCATTTATAATATTAGTAAGAAAGAAGTAAGAAGTAAGATAAGAAGTAAGATAAGATAGTAAGATAAGATTCCATAATAAATATATTGTCATTAAAATCAGATGTGTCAACATCTGTAGCTTCAGCAGGCACTAGGTAATAATTATTTTTTGGTGGTACTCACCACCATTAGATGATTTATCTAATGACTCCTCCCTCCTACATACACTTAACCCGTGGACTCGACATCGAAACAAAGGAACCTGTTTCTTTTTCCTGAGTGGGAAAATCATCGAATGACTTCTCCCGCTCTGGGTAAAGTGGAAGGGAGTGTTAGACTTCTACTGACTAAAAACCCACCCAACAGGGCAGGCAGGCAGGGCAGGGTAGGAACACCTTCAGCTGCCCTTAAGTTCCAGGGCCGCGGAATCTCATAGAGACCATTACCGCATCCCCGGAACCAAAGTAACTAACGAGGGCGATATTGTAATGCAAAGGTCCAAGTTAATTAATATTAGACTCCGTCATACTATTTGAAGCCTAGAAAGATTGGATATAGGTATCTTATATTATTTTGACTTTTCTCAACATTATATCAATAAAAACCAAACTAGAAACCAATATTGCCTAGTAACCTTATTCATCCACTTTTCTTTTTAATATGGAATCTTGGGAAATCTAAAATGAAAACATGCATGTCACACAGAAGAAAAAATATCAGAACTTTCTCCTTTTTAGGGTTCCGTAGCCGAATGGCAAAAAACGGAACCCTTATAGTTTCGATATGTCTGTCCGTCTGTCTGTCTGTTTGTCTGTCTGTCTGTCTGTCTGTCTGTCTGTCCGTCCGTCCTTATGTCACAGCCATTTTATTCCGAAACTATTAAAACTATACATGTGAAACTTTGTAGATAGATGTATTCTGTAAACCGCTTTTCTATTTTAAAGAAAAAAATTAAAAAATATTTAAAATAAAGGGGGTCCCCATACATGGAACTAGAACTGAAAATATTTTTTTACATGAAACCTATGCGTATGTGGTATTTATAGACAGGTCTTTAAAAATGATATAAGAGTTTCTAGAACCACTTTTTCATAAAGTCAATCGTTTAAAAGATATAAGCTTCCAAAGTGGTAAAATGCGTGTCTTCCCCCTCTAACTTCTATAATAATGGAGTGAAAAATCTAAAAAAAATATATGTCTGTAGATCTTAATGTAAACTTTCAACCAAAATTAGATTGAACGAAATCGGCTCAGCAGGTTTTGAGATACAGCATATTTTCTAAAACCACAAATATAACTTTGTAATTCATACAAACACTATGAAAAACAAAGTTATTTAGCGTAGTTGTAAAAATGTAAATAAATAAGCTAGTTTTAAGAAATTTTAAGTTTATTTTTATTCGTCAAATAAATATACATAATTATTATATTATATTATTATAGTTACTACGGAACCCTTCATGGGCCAGTCTGACTCGCACTTGGCCAATTTTTTTAAAGTCGGTTAATGTAGATAGGTATTTTATGACAACTATCTGAATTGAATTACAAAAAAATAAGTTTAATTTTATAATTATCGATATCGTATCCAGCCGTTATAGGTAACAGCACAGATTTTTACGATAAAAATACAGATGAAAAGACAGGAATAAAAGAATTAGAATTTCTTCATGTAAGAAAGAGACATTTCCAAAAGACATCAACGCGCGACACAATTTTGTCCTTGACCACCCAAATCTCCATTTTAAATGGACCTCTGCGGTAGCTTATAATGGGGTTAAATGATAAATAATTTTCATATTATTTCATTACTGATGAATAGTTATGTCATCCATTTGGTATCTAGATGTCTGGGAATGTTTTCCACACCACTTCAAAATGCATGAAAGCATTATTATGCGTTATAAATTGGATACAAAAATTTAAAATTTGTAATTGTTTAGCATGCACACAGGCCTAATACTTGGTCACAACTAAAATGGTTCGTGTATCGTAGCCAATACATAGGAGCAAAAACTCGCATAGTTTTCGTGCGTCGGGGCAATGTATGTGCGATCAAGTGGTTTTCAAATCAGTGCCTGCATGGGATCACACTTGAGCCGCTGTCTGTTTAAGTAACACACTGTCACGGTAAAAATAGCTAAGTTAGGGGTGTATATGTCGTGGCCAGATCTTAGAATTGATCATTTCATGAAGTGTTCGATCATATCATGAAATGGTTGTGTTTCATGAAATGGCCAGCTAAAATTTACAATATCGTTTAAACGCAACGTTTAATGAAATGCCAGTCAACGTTTGGCCATATCATTAAACACAACCATTTAATGAAATTTCCGAACATTTCATGGAATGATCATCATATAAATAGCCATAACGTGACGAATCTAATCTTGCTCAGTTAAATAATAATCATTTAAGTATTCCATTAAAAATGAATTCATACAAGTGTGAGACATACAAAAGTTCAAAGGGTGCAATAAAATTGTCTGTAAATGGATAGATTACCACCTGTGCTAAGAGAGGTCGACGGAGCTCCGCTTCGCGCGGCTCCTATTTCTGGGTGGTTTAAAAAAAAGTTACCACGAAGGTTAAGGCCTTCTAACCTAACCTATCCGAGTCGGGGTACTCTGAGTCGGGGTATTAACCATAATGACGATTTTTATATATATTAAACGTTAGACCAAATGACTTTCGATTAAATAATCAATATACATTTTAAACGTTACACCAAATGATAATCGATTACATAAACGTTATCTCAAACAGCGTTATACAAATTAAGTTTTAGAATAAATAAGTGTTATATGTAAAGTTTTTTTTTTTTCGATGTTCTATTGCATGAAATACAATCATTTCATGAAATGGTCGAACACTTCATGAAATGATTAATTCTAAGATCTGGCCACGACATATATATATCCAATATCATAGAACATGTTTTCTGCAGATGCGATGATTGCCTTTTTAGGCTTCCGTACCCAACGTGTAAACACGGGTCCCTATTACTAAGGCTCCGCTGTCTGTCTGTCTGTCACCAGGCTGTATCTCATAAGTTAATCGTTTAAAACATATACGCTTCCAAAAATATATGCTGTAGATCTTAATGTAAACTTTCAAACAAAATTAGTTTGAACGAGATCGGGTCAGCAATTTTTGAGATACGGCATATTTTCTAAAACCGCAAATATAACTTTGTAAGTTATACAAACCCTATGAAAGACAAAGTTATTTGGCGTTATTGTAAAAATTGTAATTAAGCTAGTTTTAAGAAATTTGTGAGGTTTTTTTGGCAAATAATTATAATTATTATATTATTATAGTTACTACAGAACCCTTCATGGGCGAGTCTGACTCGCACTTGGCCAATTTTTTTTAATTGTTATGGATAATGGAACGGTACCTTCCGTGCGCGAGTCCGACTCGCACTTGGCCGGTGTGTCTACTTTGTCTTCACTAGGCATTTCATTTGTACCGTGAGTGCATTTTTAACCAACTTCAAAAAAAAGGAGGTTTACAATTCGTCTTGAACTTTTTTTTTTTATTCATGTTACCTCATAACTCGGAGACAGCTGGACCAATTTGGAAAATTCTTTTTGCGTTTGAAAGGTTATACTTTCTAGTTGGTCCCATTCTTACGAAATCAGGATCTGATGATGGAATCCTGAAGAAATCGAGGGAACACTTCAAATATTATAGGCATACCTACAGCGTTTTGGGTATATCTTATAGTACCTTGAGCAGTTGCTTTCGAAAAGTACCATTTGGGGAAGTTGAACTGATGATGAAAACCACAGATGGCCACTGAAACTACTCAATAATAAGTATTTCTTGGATTGCGATTCGATTACTTGAGTACGGATGTTAAACACTTTATACTCGTCGCAATACATACGAGTATGGTGATGTAGAGCTGATGGTCAAGTACCAGGAGAACTCCTCAAAATTAACGGCTATGCATCGGGAAAAGCAATATTTTGTAAAAGGTGATAAGTTGTTGACATTATGGCTTTTGTAACTAGATAAATTACAAACTGACCCACTAAAAAGCGAGATTTTTTTTTTTTACAAAAAATAGAACCGACTTTCATATCAAAACACTACAAAGCCAAAAATAACTTTAATTTCGGAAGGCGGTGTAAAAAAAAAAAGAAAATCCAAAACCAATAACACCGACTACCGAAATTAAAGTTATTTTTGGCTTTGTAGTGTTTTGATATGGAAGTCGGTTCTACTTTTTGTAAAAAAAAATTTTTATAAAAGTCCATACCGGAGCAGCTTTTTATAAACCATTCAAATATTTGTTCTGTTGCGAAAATTGAAACTGTGACACGCAGCGTACAAGCCATTCGCTCAACCAATGCGCTATCCATGTCATGCAGATTCTACCGAGACTTTACCCAAGCTTTAGAGGAAAACAATATAACAGCCGCACAGGTCGATCTTCATGGTTAAGCAACACTAGCTAAGGTCTGTCTTAGGATAGGTGAGCATCATAAACAAATCTAAATTCTTCCGTGCCTTGAAAATCAAGTTAATCCATTATCCCAGTTATCACTTGTACATTTGACAGCTGTTACAAGCCAAAAAATTTGATACCATTCTTCAAGGAGTATCAGGAGCAAAAGACAAATAAGCTGGCACTGGACTGGAAGCTGACCCTGACCTGGTTGAAAAAAAAAAATATCAGATGAGTGGTGCTATCAAAAAAAAAAAGAACGCAGGAAGAAAAAAAATAGGTACCTAATCAATAATGGCACGGCTTACCAATTTTTTTTACTTTTTGTCAAGAATTTGTCAAACTTTGTGCCAGTGTAATTAAATAATATGCCTATATATTAATTTGATAATCACATGGGCCTTACTCAATGCCGGTGCGTGGTAACGGTTTAATCATTATTCTAGATTACTTTGTCAGTGGCAAGCAATTTCCTTTGTCAACTTCCAACACAGAGAGTTTTTTTTTTTTTTTATCGTGGTAAAATTATCAAATAAGTCCTCCCACCCCGGGCAGGGTGGGAGGGACTGTCAGACTTTTACGCGCCCGACGCGGCCCGCCTCCTCCTTCGGAAGCATGACTGCTTCGCAGAAGGAGGCGACCGCTTCCCACTCCCTCTCGCCCCGCAGCATGGCCTCGACCAATGCCGGGCGCGAGAGGTCTCTGCCTATTGCCGCCGTGAGGACACGTCGGTGCTCTGCCCAAGCGGGGCAGTCCTGCAACGTGTGCTCGACTGTATCCTCAGGGCGACCCTCGCAGTGGTGACACCCAGGCGTTTGTTCCTTTCCCATCAGACACAGGTACCTCCCAAAACTTCCGTGTCCGGTGAGGACCTGCGTCATGCGGTAGGTCAGGACGCCGTAACGCCGATCTAGCCACTCCTCAAAGAGGGGTCTTACCGCCGCAATTGCGGCGTGCCCGGCCTTCGGTTGCGACAGTCGTTCCCTCAACACAGAGAGTTAGCGAAGAAATTAGCGTTGTTTATCAACACATAGTAACTACGTAATTATAATCGCAATTAATTCTATCTACTAATAGGTATTCTACTAACTGTTACCAGCCCGCAAAAGGCGTACCGGGGGTTAGCAATGGGCAGACAATGCCCTCTGGCGGCTATTTATTATATCGTGAACGAATTTACCAAAATATGTCTTTTTAAAGATTCCGCCGTGGAGGCCTCATGGACGGTATACCTATAGTGTATTGCGGAGCCGAGGCTATCAGGAAGCGAGGCATCTGCAACATGACTTGGCCCGTCCAGGAAGGTCTGATCCAGAACTGGGACGAGATGGAGAAGCTGTGGCACCACGTCTTCTACAAGGAACTGTGTGTGCCCCCTGAGAGCACGAAGATCATGCATTCTATGCACCCACTCACGCCGGAAGCTGATAAGTAAGATTCAGATAATTTTTTTTTTATTAATAATTACCTTCACGGCTTTTTTGTGTTTTTCCCGCGCAAATACTGTTCTATTGGGAATTTCGGGATAAAAAGTGCCTATAACATATAACATTTCCAATGAAAGTCCCATTCAAATCGAATCATGTAGGTTCTGGTTTATTATCGTGTAAATATCTTTAGAAAACACAGTTGTATTGAAGTCGCAGACAGACATTTCGATTTTATTTGTATGTATAGACGACAAAAATGTACAACCCATGGCCCTCACGAACACATTCATAAAATAAAATGAAAAACAGTGATTAAATTTGTAGAAACTTGTTGTCTAGTGACAACCTTGGAATAAAAATTCAGTGACAAGTGTCAGAGCAAATAACTACAAACATTATTTAAAATTATTTTGCCTGAATATACATACTAATGAGCAGATTTACAAGTCATGTCAAAATAAATTAGTGACAATGCTTTTATGTAGTTTGCCAAATGCCAGATCCCAGTTCCAGGGCGCACAATTTTCTTGGCCTAGTGTGCACGACTATAAATGTGTTTAACTATTCTATATTATGTTTTACGTTTTCAGCCTAAAATATCCAAAAGCATCTCTCAGGCTTTCTTAACATTTTAGAAACGTGAACATGTTTTATAATGTCCACACAATGCATTCATTACTAATAATAATAATAATTTCCTATCCGACCAGGGAACGTATGGCTGAAATATTTTTCGAGTCCTTTGCTGTAAACGCGCTGTACATCGCAAAATCGCCATCTTTAGTCCTTAACGCGTACGGGAGGACTTCAGGTGTTGTTTGGGAGCAGGGGTACGCCTGTTGCTATGCAGCCCCGGTATTCGAGGGGTTTCCTCTGAAGTATGCAACTGTCACCTCCCCGGTAACCGGTAAGATGCTGAGTGAAAGACTGCAGAAACTGATGTTAAAATCTGGATATTCCTTTACTACTCCATTTGAAATGGATCTGATTGACAAAATAAAGGTACATATATTTAATTATTATATATCTTTTGTTTGATTGGTGAAAAAAAAACATCTTGAGCATGTACTAGAACTTAATATCTGAAGATAATGATGCGAACTGTCCATGGGCCGCGTGGTGGATTACACCCCACCCCTCTCCTAGAAACAAGGCCTGTGTCTCAGCAGTGGGAACGTGATGGGCTAATTATGTTACGTTAACTTATTTCGGGTCAGTTCAAGAGTAATAAAACTAGTTGCTTGAATTTCCAGAAAGATATCTGCTACGTATCCCAAGATTATGAGCAGGAGCTGGCAGCCACAGCCGGGTTTGATGAGGGCAAGGCTAGGTACAACCTGCCGGATGCGCAGCACATACTGCTGGGGGAGGAGCGGTTTCTCTGCCCGGAGATATTATTCCAACCAGAACTGGAGGGGCTAAATTGCAAGAACATCATCGATGTGATCTGCCACAGCATTGACTTGTGTGATCTTGATTACAGGTATGTATTTGATGTCTTCAATGCCTTTGTATTCCAGACAGGACCAAAACCAGGGCCTGGTGGACATGATACGGCTTCATCACGGCTTGAGAAATTTCATGTTATGTGGTGAATTTAAAATGGTGCTATTTAGAGGTGACACAATATCAATCCAGCTTTCATTTTATCTAAGAGTAAAAACAAGTGTAGGTTATATTATAGTTACTACGAAATTGGTCAAATTGAAAAAAGCTGGTAAGTATGGTATGTATGGTAAATTAAATTAAAAATTTGAAAAGCCCCCTACGCAAAAATACTTGTAAGTATAAGAAACATCTTTGTTTAATGGGAGTGATGCAGTAAATTAAACACGTACATTGTTTGCTGTCGAAGTGAGAATATGAATTGATTTATTGTGTCGAATGTGCCTCTTTATATATACATTGATTTCTGGGGGCCGCTCGATGCCCCGCGGCATGTAGCGCGTGGGGTGAGAGACGCAGGTGCTCCGCGGTTCGAGGTAAAATATAAAAACAGGTGTGTGTCCCGAGCTCGCTACTTTGCGTCCGCGATCGTCGTTGTGTTAGGATCTCCGAGTATCCTGGAGAGACCTATGCGTCTGCCTAGTGCGGCGTTCAGGGTTCTTTCTTTGCTGCTTGTTGGTCTTGCACGCGGTGTTGGCGGAACATAAAAACCGCTCATTTCAGAGCGAATTAACGTGCGTGGTGACGTAGCATTCCAGCGAAAACGAAACGTTCTAGCGTTACGAAACTCATAATGGAGAAGATAATCCATTCTATTTGCCGACAATTGTGGCAACACTGCGTAGGATATTATTTAAACTTCCGCTATGGTCAAATATATTAGTCACGTATTTTAAATCCGACAATATGACTCCATCGTCTGCGAGTGTGGAAAGCTTTTTCAAAACAGTTAAGCTTACTATATCCATACTATCAGAACCATTACGCTAACTCATACAAACATTTATATAATCCACGTTATAACATACTACTACACTACATTTCACAATAACAAAAAAATACACATTCATGCAGTCTTATTAAAAAGTCTCAGTATTCAGTTTTTCCTACAACATTTCTGGTATATTCAATTCCTCACGCTCTCAGATATTGAGTACATAGCATTTAGACTAAAAAATATTCTCATTCTTATAGTCTGTGACAAATTAATTATACTCAACTATAAATGGCTTCATTAACTAATATAATTCAGGATCTTGATGACTTCTCAATGACAAAGTCTTATAAGTGCGATGCTGAAGCATGTAGCAAATTAATTAAACATGTATCTAATTCCTTAATTATTGTTACACAAAATATTCGAAGTATTTATAAAAACATAGATGCATTTATTTCACAATTGACTAGGCTGACGTTTGAATCTGACATTATTGTTCTGACGGAATGCTGGCTATCTAAGGATAAACCACCACCCACTCTCGAAAATTATTCGTGCTATTTCACTAAAAAAAAGCCTCAATCAAAACGATGGTATCGTCATATATGTAAAACACGAAATTAGATGTACGGTGGTGGAACCTGACCCAGTAGGTGCTAACTTTTTGCAGGTCTCGATAGGCGCTGATATTGTCATATTGGCCGTATATAGATCTCCGTCTATTAATTGCATTGACAACTTTTTAAACACTATTGACAGCCTGCTTCGACCTTGCAAAAGTAAAAATATCGTCCTAATTGGAGACATCAATATCGATATCAAACCAAATAGCACCGATCGAAATAGTTCACCATACTTAAATCTCTCTGCTGAACTAGGGCTTCTTCCTGGTCATACATTTCCAACCAGAATAAATAACTGCCTAGATCATATTATGATTAAGACCACGTTGCCAGCGACAGTTACTGTGATTGAATCTACAGTAACAGATCATGACTCCGTTCTACTTAGCCTTTCCTACAAGCGTAAGCAGTTAAAGTGCAGTCAAATTTTTAAAACGGATATTGTAGCAACTATTAAACAATTAGAATCTTTAGATTTCTCTTTCATATGCCCTACTGCTGATGCTGAACAGGCTGCAACTCTTTTTATTGATAAGGTGTCTTCAGCAATAAAATCTAATACAAAAATAATTAATGTTTCGGCGCGTAAAAAAATAATAAAACCTTGGATAACCCCAGGTCTTTTGCGCTGTATTCGCCATCGGGACAAATTGCATAAAAATCTAAAAAATAATCCTAATAATCCAATTCACGAATTAACTTATAAGAGATATAGGAATTTTTGTAACACCTTGTTGAGGAGGTTAAAACGTTGTCATGAACAGTCAATCCTCCAAAATGCTAGATCCAATAAAGAGACATGGTCTGCTATTAAATCTATTACGGGTACCACCAAACAGAAAGTTCCTGCAGGTGACCTGTTGAATATACAGGAAAACCCTGGTGAAGCAGTTGAGGTAGTCAATAATTATTTTGCAAGCGCCGGAAAGCTATTAGCAGATAATATTTCACGACCTTATGATACCTCTCAAGATAGCTCAAATGAACCGGAAATATCACATCCCCTTAACTCAATGGCTCTGCTTCCACCTGGTGAAAGTGAAATTGAGTCCATTATCATGAATCTGAAGAATGACTGTGCGATAGGCTGGGACTGTATTTCAAACCAATTTCTTAAAATGGCTAAGCACATTATAGTCCCGCTTTTTACCACTATTGTATCACTGTGTTTTGATCAAGGTATTTTTCCCAGAGTCTTTAAAAGAGCACTTATTACACCTGTTCACAAGAGTGGGGCACGAGACAGTGTTGCAAACTATAGACCAATCTCTGTGCTTCCAGCACTCTCCAAAGTGTTGGAAAAACTCCTAAACAGACAACTTGTAAGTTATTTGGAACATAACAACATTCTCTCAAATTCCCAATTTGGCTTCAGAGCAGGACGTAGTACTGATGAAGCTGTCAGTTCATTAGTGGATTATGTCACAGGTTGTCTTGACCACAAACAAAAGTGCGTGGGAGTTTTTATCGACCTTGCCAAAGCATTCGACACTGTCTCGATCCCTATTCTTGTGGACAAGCTAGAAAAACACGGTATACGCGGTAAGGTGCTAAAAATTTTTGCTGATTTTCTTACAGGTCGTCAGCAACAAGTCAAAATTAGTAATTATGTTAGTTCTGATGCTGCTGTCACCTGCGGTGTCCCTCAGGGCAGTATACTCGGTCCCAGTCTCTTTCTTGTATATATAAATGACCTGTGTCAAATGTCACTCCATAAAGGCAAAATTTTTACGTATGCCGATGACACAGCTTTTGTGTTTCAGGGGGAGACTTGGGACGAAGTACGACAAAATGCGGAAAAGGGACTTCACAGGGCTCAACAATGGCTAAGATTTAATTTATTGACCCTAAATGTCGCTAAGACATCGTTAGTGCAATTTAGTAATTCTCGTATAAAGCAGCCGAACTGTGAGATTTCTATTCACACATGCGAATTCTCAACAAACCAACAGTGTTCTTGCCAAACGATTACTAAAATCCCTGCAGTAAAATACCTTGGAGTATTATTAGACGAGAAGTTAACCTGGAAGCCGCATATAGACATGATAGCGTCAAGAGTAAGAAAGCTAATATGGGCGTTTAAAAACCTTAGGGACGTGGCTAATTTAGATCTTCTTCGTTCTGTATATTATGCACTGGTTCAGTCGGTTATTGGTTATTGTATCGGTGTTTGGGGAGGCGCATGTAAAACGCATATTATCCTTTTGGAGAGAGCTCAACGATCCCTGCTTAAAACTATGACTCGTAAGCCGTATAGATTCCCTACTAAAACACTTTATGAGATTTGCAAAGTTCTTACTGTAAGGCAGCTATTTATTTACAATATAATTACCAGTAAACACATCTGTACTCCCTATGACCCAACAAAATTTAGCAACAAACGTAAAATTATTAAAGTACTTAACTGCGTTAGATGTCGTACCGCGTTAGGAAGAAGACAAAAGGCTTTTCTTTCGGTGCATCTATATAATAAAATTAATAATATTCTAAATTTTTACCCCCTCTCCTTGCGTGAATGCCAATCTAGGCTTAGAGACTGGCTTCTTACGCAGAACTATGAGGAAACTGAAAAATTACTGCAATAACTTGTGGATATACTATATATATTTTTACGAGACATACTCACACACATACACTCACACACACACACACACACACACACACAATCAAGCACACATGCATGTAGGTACTCACTATACACTTATATAATTCATACTAATGTATAAAATATAATTTATTAATTTAATCCAATTCAATGTAATTTATTTTAAACTATTTCATTTTAATTTAATTAATTTAAAATCTGTTATTTTTTGCATGCTCTCATACCTGTAAACATACTCTGTAAACACGGTTTTTGACATTTAAAACAGAAAAATGGAAGAAGGCGCTGATTCCTGATATACAGGTTCTAACCTAGTTTGGGATTCAGAGGCTTCACAGTGTCTTGTATCCTCATTTTATGTCAATAAAGATTTATTATTATTATTATTATTATTATGTGATCTTCAAAACAAAAACACAGAAATACAGAATTGATGAATTCATTCAGATTTTCGCACAATATATAGAAGGTGACCTAAAGTCGTCAAAAGTTGACTTTGCGAATGAAGTTACCAATAAGGTTGTGAAGAAAATAAATTTTAATAGAAGAAAAAGAAAACATACTCAGAAAAAACAAATCACAAAACAGGCCAAGTATAAAGTAAAAGTACTTACTGAGGACTCCGTATTTTCAGACAAACCTTCTCTAGTTGAGAATTGGAAAGGAGAAGGTAAAGAAGACGATACAGCTAAAATATTAAAACAAATTAAATACATGCAAAACGGTAACTTGTGTTCTGCCGTTGAAATTGAGAACAGACAACTAAAACTTAAAAATACCTGTGCACTGGATTTTGTATTTTTTCTGTTTTGTTATGGATATATTCAAAATCAATATATGAAAGATATGATTAACTTATTCAGCTCTGAATTAATCCCAGGGTACCTTAAATGTTTGGCAGGTGAAATAACAAGTTACGATCCGTACAAAATACGAGCAGAAGTAGTCGTTAAGCATTTTAAAATAAAATCAGAACTGGAATCAAATAATGATGTCATTATTGTTGATTGCCAAAGCAATGTAGCTAATTATCTTGAAACAGTTCTATTGAACCATTTTTACAGCGCCTTATTTACAAAACGATGCGTTAACAGTTACTGCACATCTATTCCAATAGAAAGACAATTTGCTTTCTTACCACTCAATTCGGATATGTTATCCGTTTTTGGGATCAAATGTTTGGAAGACGCAATTTGTTTTGACGAATCATCTAAGTCTTGTCTTACTTGTGATTCTAACGTAGCAGTCAACTATGAATTACATTTCGTCATTGCATTTGATTTAAACGGTAGTGATGAATATTGCCTGCAGGATATACCACACACACTAAGAGTAAAATCAAAGGTCTACGAACTTATCGGAGCAATTGAATTTGTTCCTCCACCTTTCGCTGATAGTATTGGTCATTATAAATGTCATGTATTAATTAACAGTAATTTTCAATGCTATGACGATAATAAGCGAAAAATCGAAGAAAGTATATTAAAACCTATGACACTACATTTACTAATCTTTGCTCCAATCTAAAAGAAATTGTTGTCACCCTATTTTTTAATTCAGAGAATAAAAATAAAACTCGATTTTTTTATACAATACAGGGTATTTTCATTTCTTTCTGGTATCAAATTTGTTGCACAATTTTTTTCACAAAAAGAGATAGTTTTGTATTTGTCTTATCTTTCATACGATAAGCGTAAGCAAAACGAAAGCAAAAGAAATGGAGGATTGAGGGCCCGAATTTTATCAAGGTCATAACTTCCAAACAACAAGAAGTGGTGACCTGTTCTTGCTTCCACAAATTTACACAATTTATTTAGTAGCATATAGGATTTCAAACAGTAGCTGTAAGTTAATGATTTTATTTTATTTGCGTAATAAACTTTTCCGTGTATGAGAATTGAGGGCCCATTTTGTACGAAGATATACAAAGTAGGACAGTGTTTTGCCATAATATCTTGTTTCCACAAATTTTGTTAGGTATTAGCTTAGATTTTGGCATAAAGACTTTTTCTGTAGTGTCCATAGTTTATCAGGTTCAGGTGGGCCCTCAATCCTCTATGTGAGAACTGAGGGCCCATCTTTACAGTCCATAACTCGGTTATTTGACTTTCACAAAATCTGATTCTAACTTTCACATTTCTTTGGGAATATTCACTAAATCCTAAGCACATTTTCAAAGAGTTTTAGCAAAGTGGCCCTCACACCACACGCACATTATTATTTTACATATCTCTTGCTCTGTAAGTACACCCTTACACCCCTGAATGCCGGGGTGTATGACTATCATTACAGCATAGGTTTTGGAATTTGAAAAAAGAACTGTCATACTCATACTGCACGAAGAATATTTTTAAAAAGTTAATTTTTTTTTTCTCGGTATCGATTAATTACTCGAATCGGAATCTAGACAATTTATTTTATAAAGATTTTATTTTAAATATGGAACTATTTGTTTCCACATCGTATGTTAGATGGAATCGATTTAAAAATCAAACTGGCCAGCAAGATTTGACGCGCTTGCGTGCGTGAAAAAAAAAGGCAGTCTATTAGTAGGCGCGAAAGCATCGCGAAAATAATTAATTTTCTTATTTGAGTTCTTTTTCAAAAGTTTTAAACATGTCTAGTGACGAAGACATAGATCTAACGCCCGATTTTATTAAAGAAAGGGCAAAAACAGTTGTCGAAAATATATTACCGCCGAACTCGAAAGAAAGATATGTAAAGGCATACGACGAATTTATGAAATGGCGGTCAGAAAAAAAAAGTGAAATCTCTTTCTGAAAGTGTTTTTATATCATATTTTGATGAATTATCTAAGAGGCTACAACCTTCCAGTTTATGGTGCTTTTATTCCATGCTAAAATCTACAATGATGACAAAACATGACGTGAATTTGAAAGATTTTTCTAAACTTACTGCTTTCTTGAAAAGGCAGTCTGACGGCTTTAAAAGCAAGAAATCGAAGGTATTTACTGCAGAAGAAGTACAGAAATTCTTAAATGAAGCTCCGGATGAAATTTATTTAGCAATAAAGGTACCTACGTATTTACTTGCCCTTTTTAATAAGTTACCAAAATATTTCACAGAAATACTATGCGAATTTGGTGCCTTTAATACAACTTATGTCTTTTTTACAGGTTGTTCTAATTTTTGGGATATCGGGAGCCTGCAGAACCGTGGAATTGACAAACTTGACAATAGAAAATGTAGAAAAACATAACAAATTACTACTCATAAAACTGCCTAACACGAAAACTAAAATTGACCGGTCATTTGTTGTGCATGAAGAATTTGCAAATTATGTTGAAAAATATCAAGCTCTTCGGCCTGAAAACGTGGATACAAATCGTTTTTTTCTTAATTACAGTAAAGGAAAATGCCACAGACAAGTAATAGGAAAAAACAAATTTACAGGCATGCCAAAGCAAATAGCCACATATTTAAAACTGAGTAACGTAGAGTTATACACCGGGCATTGCTTTCGCAGAACATCAGCGACTCTATTGGCTGATTCGGGAGCCAACCTCACTCTGTTAAAAAGGCACGGCGGCTGGAAGTCCAGCAAAGTGGCCGAAGGTTTTATCGTCATAGCATTGAAAATTACTGTTAATTAATACATGACATTTATAATGACCAATACTATCAGCGAAAGGTGGAGGAACAAATTCAATTGCTCCGATAAGTTCGTAGACCTTTGATTTTACTCTTAGTGTGTGTGGTATATCCTGCAGGCAATATTCATCACTACCGTTTAAATCAAATGCAATGACGAAATGTAATTCATAGTTGACTGCTACGTTAGAATCACAAGTAAGACAAGACTTAGATGATTCGTCAAAACAAATTGCGTCTTCCAAACATTTGATCCCAAAAACGGATAACATATCCGAATTGAGTGGTAAGAAAGCAAATTGTCTTTCTATTGGAATAGATGTGCAGTAACTGTTAACGCATCGTTTTGTAAATAAGGCGCTGTAAAAATGGTTCAATAGAACTGTTTCAAGATAATTAGCTACATTGCTTTGGCAATCAACAATAATGACATCATTATTTGATTCCAGTTCTGATTTTATTTTAAAATGCTTAACGACTACTTCTGCTCGCATTTTGTACGGATCGTAACTTGTTATTTCACCTGCCAAACATTTAAGGTACCCTGGGATTAATTCAGAGCTGAATAAGTTAATCATATCTTTCATATATTGATTTTGAATATATCCATAACAAAACAGAAAAAATACAGAATCCAGTGCACAGGTATTTTTAAGTTTTAGTTGTCTGTTCTCAATTTCAACGGCAGAACACAAGTTACCGTTTTGCATGTATTTAATTTGTTTTAATATTTTAGCTGTATCGTCTTCTTTACCTTCTCCTTTCCAATTCTCAACTAGAGAAGGTTTGTCTGAAAATACGGAGTCCTCAGTAAGTACTTTTACTTTATACTTGGCCTGTTTTGTGATTTGTTTTTTCTGAGTATGTTTTCTTTTTCTTCTATTAAAATTTATTTTCTTCACAACCTTATTGGTAACTTCATTCGCAAAGTCAACTTTTGACGACTTTAGGTCACCTTCTATATATTGTGCGAAAATCTGAATGAATTCATCAATTCTGTATTTCTGTGTTTTTGTTTTGAAGATCACATGCTTAACTGTTTTGAAAAAGCTTTCCACACTCGCAGACGATGGAGTCATATTGTCGGATTTAAAATACGTGACTAATATATTTGACCATAGCGGAAGTTTAAATAATATCCTACGCAGTGTTGCCACAATTGTCGGCAAATAGAATGGATTATCTTCTCCATTATGAGTTTCGTAACGCTAGAACGTTTCGTTTTCGCTGGAATGCTACGTCACCACGCACGTTAATTCGCTCTGAAATGAGCGGTTTTTATGTTCCGCCAACACCGCGTGCAAGACCAACAAGCAGCAAAGAAAGAACCCTGAACGCCGCACTAGGCAGACGCATAGGTCTCTCCAGGATACTCGGAGATCCTAACACAACGACGATCGCGGACGCAAAGTAGCGAGCTCGGGACACACACCTGTTTTTATATTTTACCTCGAACCGCGGAGCACCTGCGTCTCTCACCCCACGCGCTACATGCCGCGGGGCATCGAGCGGCCCCCAGAAATCAATGTATATATAAAGAGGCACATTCGACACAATAAATCAATTCATATTCTCACTTCGACAGCAAACAATGTACGTGTTTAATTTACTGCATCACTCCCATTAAACAAAGATGTTTCTTATACTTACAAGTATTTTTGCGTAGGGGGCTTTTCAAATTTTTAATTTAATTTACCATACATACCATACTTACCAGCTTTTTTCAATTTGACCAATTTCATGGAATGGACAGTTTTTGTCAAAAATTACGCGTTTCAATTGATATCCCACTTGGGTATATTTGACAACATTCGATGAATCATCCCCAATTTCACCGGCCATATCTAGTAAAAAACTGAACCAATTTTGACAAATCGTGTCTAAGAACCACAAAAGGAAACCCTGCTTTCCAACAAAAAAAAAAATACCGCATCAAAATCGGTTCAGCCGCTTAGAAGCTACGGTGCCAAAGACAGATACACAGATACACACGTTAAACTAATAACACTCTGTTTCCGTCAGGAGTTAATCAAATAGTTTCTGAGGTATGATTACTTTGCAACAGCAGAAGGAACTAAAACATCACTACTAAGAAAGTATATAAAATGAGGGTAAAAAGAAATTATTGTCACCCTACTCACATACACAATTGAAACATAGTTGATTTTGGTATCTATTAATATTTGTAGTTTTATCATAATTCTGATTTGTAACAAATTACACCAATTTGTTGCACAATTTTTTTCACAAAAAGAGATAGTTTTGTATTTGTCTTATCTTTCATACGATAAGCGTAAGCAAAACGAAAGCAAAAGAAATGGAGGATTGAGGGCCCGAATTTTATCAAGGTCATAACTTCCAAACAACAAAAAGTGGTGACCTGTTCTTGCTTCCACAAATTTACACAATTTATTTAGTAGCATATAGGATTTCAAACAGTAGCTGTAAGTTAATGATTTTATTTTATTTGCGTAATAAACTTTTCCGTGTATGAGAATTGAGGGCCCATTTTGTACGAAGATATACAAAGTAGGACAGTGTTTTGCTATAATATCTTGTTTCCACAAATTTTGTTAGGTATTAGCTTAGATTTTGGCATAAAGACTTTTTCTGTAGTGTCCATAGTTTATCAGGTTCAGGTGGGCCCTCAATCCTCTATGTGAGAACTGAGGGCCCATCTTTACAGTCCATAACTCGGTTATTTGACTTTCACAAAATCTGATTCTAACTTTCACATTTCTTTGGGAATATTCACTAAATCCTAAGCACATTTTCAAAGAGTTTTAGCAAAGTGGCCCTCACACCACACGCACATAAATAATATACTATATTTAACAACTAGTATAAGCTCTTGGCTAAATAGTGACAGCCGCACGGGTCGACTATAAAGGTTAAGCAATGCTTGCCAAGGTCAGTCTGTAGATGGGTGACGATCTTAACAAAAGAGCGATTCTTCCGTGCTTCGGAAAGCAAGTTAAGTTGTTGTTGGTTGCATTTGTACATGTTATCATATGCAGTCGTTACAGCTGGTCGTGCAGGTCAGACAGGCAGTCGTTTCAAGTAAGCTGCACCCGGTCAGACTGGGAGCTGACCGCGACATGGTCGGGAGAAGGCTAAGCTGATGATGATGATACTACAACTAATGGAATGTTCTACCCGCATTAGTACTGACTGATACCTATTAACACTTCTTCACGAAGTGAAATGTTGATATGTTATGGCGCAGCTGATGTTCCGATTGACGCTCAGGACAGATGCTCGCGGGACAATAGGATTGATTTTCTTTAACTCAAATATTACGATCTAAATCTTAAGGAGGCTATTCCCACAGTTTTCGATAACTTAATAATTCCACTTTATTGTCTTAACTAGGATCTACCCATGGCTTATTCACTCGCGTGAAAACTTTTTCAGCAATAAATGTAGCCTATGTCGCTTAATAATAAGGTTTAAGTCCTTTTTCGGTGGAGAAATCATCTAATGACTCATCTAGATGGAGCGGAGAAGAGTGTCAGACTTCTACTGACTAAAAATCCCACCCTGTTCCTCCAACTGCCCTTACGTTTCAGGACCGCGATATCTCATTAATCATCCATTTTATCCCGGTATTCCCATGAGAACAAAATCGCGGGCAGAAGTTAGTCTTAAATATAAAAAAGAAATCAGTTCACTAAATCCAGAGATAACTTCCTACAATTTACAGATGTAACGTGATGTAGAAGCCACCCGTGTTTTTATCTCGCTTGTCAAACTTCCAAGTAAGGACTTAAGTTAGCTTTGAAACTTTGTTTAGAACTTGATATAAGGTTAAGTTAAGATTATAGATTTTATGACTTTAAAAGACTTTACTCTTCAGATTATTCGTATCTTTCAGAAAGTCAGAGTGAGCGTTTAAAATAAGTTTTGTTATCGTGGCAGTATGCTGTTGCCTTTATCTTGTGTACGGTGTGTACCTGGCTGAATGGAGATAAATATGACATATTTTTATACGCACATGACAAGGTCAAATTCATAGGGTTATTGTGTCAAAAAGACTAGTTTGTCTTCTCTGACTTATTTAAAGTTATCTGTGGTTTGTCTGTTTGTGGTGTTATCAAAGAGTAAAGTAATATACAGGGAATAAAGTAATATACAGGGAAAAGAGAGCCCTCTTACGTGATAAAAATGCAAACCTATTTCAATACGCCATCTGTAAATTGGCCCCAAACTAATCACACACACACATAGCTATTTATATGCATGTATCATGTATAATATAACGTTTCGTCTTATCTTTGTAACATGTTCTAGTAGAACATGCTACAGAAATAGGACGAAACAAAATAGTCCTAAGGGATTGTAGATAGTAAAAGGTAGAAAGAAAACAAAGAATTGTTACGAGCTGGGGTTCGGGATAGAAATAATTAACGCCAATTAGACCAAAATAAACACTTTAATTAAATAAACACAACACAAAAATTAGCACAGTTATTCATTCGTCTATATCGCACAGAAAAAAGCGTCTATATCCCACAGTAAAATACAACAATTTCGGAGTAAGGTCCTAATAGTAAGGGGGAAGAACACAAGGCTTTGCACAAAGCTCAAATCGACGCACTTATTATACTTGTGGTAATTACTACGAAATACAACAATACGGATCGGGAATTACAAAACGCACATACGCAGAACATATAAATATATAATATGCAACAAACTGCCATTTGTGACTGTTTTTGAAAATTGTTGAAAATAATTCAACAATTTTCAAATTTCATTTGTCAGTTCAAGAACTGTCACTTTATAAATCCTAAGTAGAATCTGGCACCAGGTCTTTTTAAATAAGGTTGATTTTTGTGCTTTATCAAAATGCATTTCATTTATGTGTCTGTTTGAATTCGTTAGAAGATTCTAATATTTTTGTCAAAGTTAACTCCAATTAATATTACATCAATAATTTTATTTCAAATAAATATTTTTGATCATGATATATCGCCATCTGTTGACAATTTAACGTACCCGGTAGACAGTGAATAGTACGGGGCCAATTTATAGATGGCAACTCTTTCTTTACTTCGCTGTCAAAATGTACGGAGTGTCCTCCCCCAATCAATCATTCCTGTTTATAATTTACTTTAATACTTTCCACTATCCAGCTCATCGAGCAACCTTGTGCTTTTAATGGTATGTTGAGGTAATTAAGGTGGCTTCTTCACAATAGCCAATTCTTAAGAGTCGGAAGTTGAATAAACGATGTGTGACCCCTTCACGAAGCCTGTCGTGGTGATAGATAACGGTAGCTATAACATCAAAGCTGGGTTTGCCAGCGATAACCATCCGGTGGTCATACTCAGGACTGCAGTTGGCAGACCAAAATATCTCCAAGGGACGTATGGGAAGACTCCTTATGATGTATATGTAGGAGATGAGGCAGTCGCTCGGATGGACGTCCTGGACTTGAACTATCCTGTCGTGAAGGGTAAGATCACACACTGGGACGACATGGAGAGGGTGTGGCACCATATATTCTACAGGGAGCTGAAGGCGGCTCCCGAAGACCGAGCGGTGCTGTTGTCTTGTGCCCCCGCCACCACCATGGCGGACAAGTAAGACGGACTTTTGTATATTTGAATAAGTAGCTCGGTGTGAGGAGCTCGTCGCTAAGTAATGAGTAGCTCGGTGTGAGGAGCTCGTCGCTAAGTAATGAGTAGCTCGGTGTGAGGAGCTCGTCGCTAAGTAATAAGTAGCTCGGTGTGAGGAGCTCGTCGCTAAGTAATAAGTAGCTCGGTGTGAGGAGCTCGTCGCTAAGTAATAAGTAGCTCGGTGTGAGGAGCTCGTCGCTAAGTAATAAGTAGCTCGGTGTGAGGAGCTCGTCGCTAAGTAATGAGTAGCTCGGTGTGAGGAGCTCGTCGCTAAGTAATGACGGCGCACGCGATGATCTTCAAGGTTAAGTGGATGGGTGACCATCTTAACAAATCGAGATTCTTCAATGCCTCAGATATCGTTGGTATCGGCTGTCATTTGTATATCTTGGACAGTCGTTACGGGTAGTCAGAAGCCAGAAAATCTGATACTTTTTGACTTTTTTGTGTCACCCAGCTATAGAGTTGTGGAGGTCAAACAAGCCGTCGTTCCGTGTAAAACACTATACTTAGCTGCATCCGGCTAGACTGAAGCATTCCTCAATATGTTGAGAGTGGGCTCAGCGGATGAATACATGAAGCAAAAACTTTGTTCCTCTTTTTTGAAAATTACGCAGACGGCGGACTTCGAAAGTTAGCACAGTGAAATTTTATAATATGGAGAAGGAGAGCAGAAATCTAAAATTATAATATAATAACGCATTTGAGATCATTTTATTGTGATCAAAATTTGATCACTGAGCGACCTCTAGTCTTTGTACTACGAAGCCGAGCATTGGTACCTATAAACCTATACCCTGCTTTTTAAAGCTTCTGTTTTATTTGCTAAAGTGATACTATAGGTATATTTAGTACTATGCTCAAGGTCGTGGGTTCGATTCCCACCCAAGACAAAGGTTTGTGTGATGAGCACGATCATTTGTTCTTTGTCTGGGTGTAATTTATCTATAATATGTATGTATTTAGAAATATATATGTATGTTTATCAGTTGTCTAGTACTCATAGCACAAGCTCAGCTTAGTTTGGGACTAGATGGCGTTGTGTGAAAGTTGTGGAATATTATATTATTATTATTATATTATATTATCTACTTACCCCACAAAAGATTTGAATGTCTGCAACAAAACAATCTTATAGGTACTACGGAATTTTATTCACGAAGAAGGAAGAAAACTTTCGTCAACACGCATGAATATTTTATTCTCTCGATCAAACATGAATGTTATCACTGTCGTGAAACAAATTACTGTCGTAGGTACGAGTATATTATTATACTAGCTGCTGTGCCCGTGATTTCATTCACGTGGGAGATGATTCCCGTGTAAATTCCTATCCCATGGGAATATCGGGATAAAAAGGAGCCTATTATATTAGCCCTATATCTTCTATCTATCAGTTAAAGTTCCATTAAAAGCGGTTCAGCAGCTCTGGAGATCAGCCCGCATTAACATTAAGACAGACAGACATAAGTAAAAAAAGTTAGTATGCGTTTTAGTATCGTGTAAATGTGCGCACTGGGAAAACACAGTTATTTTGAAACCACAGACAGACAGTTCAATCTATACTAATATTATAAAGCTGAATATAATAATATATAGTTTGTTGTTTAGTTGAACGTGCTAATCTTACGGAAGTACTGGTTCAAAATAAAAAAAATAGTTTTGTGTTTGATCCATTTATCGAGGGGAAGCTATAGGCTATATAATATTACGTTGCGACCAATAAGAGCGGAACATCAATGAAATATGTTACAAAAAGGATATCAAAGAATATCTTAGAAGATATCATAGTTCTAAAATAACTCCGCAACAAAATAAAGCTCAAGTACGCACATTTATGATGTACAGTCGCGGTCATGAGAACGCGCTGGTAGCTTTTCCAGGTAAAACAGGTTCTTGAAGTAATATTCTTAAACCGCGGGATACAGCCAGTTTTATTAATACGCATAGATATAATGAAGTATTAATATTTATTTTGCAAATTGGTTATAAATAGCATCAGTAGAACTTAAAACGGGATATATACCATATGTACTTATTGATTCGAGTTCCACCACATCAGCATCCCAGACATCTAGACTCTGTAGTGACTTCGCTTACCAACCGCGCATATGAGTTATGTGACGAGGAACATTTACATGATGAGCTAACATATGTTCAGAAGGTGCTACAGAGAAACGGATATACAGTGAACATCGCACAGCGTAGGCAAAAACCTGTATCTAGACACCGAAAGTGCGATGTTGAGAGGCAACCAGCATTTTTGCCGTACGTGAAGGGAGTGACAGATAAGGTTGCAAACATTCTTCGGAAATATGCCGTAAAGACTATCTTCACTCCGTTCAAGGAAGTGTCTCAGATGCTGCGTTCGCCGAAAGACAACTTTCCTCTGGAAAAACTCGGTATGTATAAAGTGGACTTCGGCTGTGGAAAAGCATGTATCGGTCAGACAAAACGTACCGTAGCTTGCAGAATTTTGAAACACGTTAAGGCTGTGAAAAAAATGAAGTTCAAAAATCGGCAATAGCACAACATCTTTTAGAAGCAGGATCGAACAATTGGATTACCCTCAAGTCATCACGACAGAACGCAACAATATACCTAAACTGGTAAGGGAAGCGATTGAGATTACCAAATACAAGAACTTTAACCGGGAGGACGGGTTTCAACTGTCGATGGCCTGGAATTCAGTGGTTCAATTGTGTAAACCCCGTAAAAATGTTCAAAAAAGTTCGCTAGCGGACACAAAGAGTTTTGTGTGTCGGGAACAGAATCGAGTTTTGAGTGACACATGTGACAGTGGTAGCGGTGGCGATCACAAAAAACGAACGAGAAAGAGGGTAGACCGATTCGTCTGCTCATAAACGTCAACCCGCGATTATATCAGTTCATCCGTGATCATGGCACTTGCAACAGTGCAGAAATATCGGAAACTCAAAACAATAAGTACATAAATGGTAAATATCCCGTTTCAAGTTCTGCCGATAACATTAGTGACCATGTTAGCTTAAAAACTTATATAAATAACACAGCTACTCATTGTCATTTTTTAATTTAAACTAGCTGAGGTTGGTGTTTTTGAACTGACTATCCTGAGAATAAAAATCGAAACGAAATTCCGATTTCAAGACACGGAAACCTTCGTAACGGTATGTATTTTTTGTCGAGGATCATACTGAATATCTAAGTGTACTGGCGGGTTCTGTTTCAACGTCTGCTGCGACGTAATTTTGCAAGCGCATGCCCTGTCACGTTTCCTGCTAGTTGGGTCAGTAGTAACGTTTTATTATGCACAGTTTTGCCGACATTGTTTGCAGTTTGTGCAGCTAAAGCTAAAGCTAAAGCTAAAGCTGAGCAGTTTGTGTCCGTGTTGAAACTCTTAAGGCTGTATAGTGCGGAATGCTGTGTGTACGTCAATTTATAAACAGCTAGCTGTTTCCCGCGATTTCGTTCACGTAATTTTAATAAGTAAACCTATATAAGATATTAAAACGTTAAATAATTAAATAATTTGTTTGTGATTCACTTGACATACTGTTTTAAATTCACACATATACATTAAGTCATCTTATAGTGTTGTTTGACCCCGGATCTTTATTTATTTACTTTCCAAATTTCATTAAAATCGTTAAAGCGGTTTAGATTTTTTAAACAAACTTCCATGCCCTATTTCAGACTATTAGGTTGATTTTTGAAAACAAAAATAGCTGTAAAGTTCGATCTAGGGCTTTCGGCTTTCTTCGGGCCAATAAACATTAAATTTCACTAAGCGGTTTATTTTTTAGGATTCTGTAGTCAACAAGGAACCTTTAGAAATTCACCATATTCGTCCATTTGTCCGCGGCTTAGCGCAAAAACTATTGGTACTAGAAACCTGACTGACAGTCGCTATGCATTTAAAAAGAAATTGCGGATCTATTTTCTACACCAATAAGTAGAATTTCCACATTTATTTTTCATTTGCTTCTTAAGTAGGTATATATATTATATATATTTGTATGTATTTATGTAAGTATTTATTCATATATATTATTTATGTAGATTTCTATTTTTTTTTATGATACAAGGGTTTTTGTGTGTATATAATAGTATATTACATATATATATATTTTTGTAATTTTACTTTTCACGTACCTACATACTGTACCTCCCACTCTATCTCTTCACCACTCTTGGTTGACTGGTAGAGAATGCCTACGGCATTAAGTCCGCCTTTGTACCTATGTGCATAAAGTGTAAATAATTGAATAAATAAAGATGAATTTTGGCATAGATTGCATTGAATTGGTCATCCCGCACTTACATATTAATTTTGAACATTTTATTATTTTTATTAATTATCCAACGGTACTCCAAATTATGGGATGGACGACATAAAGAAAGACATCCCCTCATGATTTTATTTTGCTACTTTTCCGGCGTGATTACTAAGTGAAGTGGTTGTATGCGTAAAGGTTTTGTTGAATAAAACTCGAGCTGAGGTAGGCAGACGAATGTATTTAAACTTTAATTTGCACGGTTTATATACCGGAGAATATTTAATAATAATTAACATCACGCCACTTTACAAAAACAGTTCGGACTTGACTCTATCCTAATGAGGGCTAATGAGGGGGCGTCGACATAAGACAATAGATTCTCGCGGCCATCTTGCGCGCGCGCCATTCAGACTAAGGGTGATGTCATGGAGGCGTGGTCTAATTAGCTGTCTCCGCCCAATCACCTCATGTGACGCGGGCGATCATACGATCCCGTGCTGCGTTCAGTCGTGAGCGAGTAATTTGCCTACTCGCTACACCACTCCCCTGGCGAGCCCGAAGCTACGGGCGATAGTAGTCCGGGAATCTGACCGTCCGCCCGCTTCGCGTCTTCTTGACAGGGACCTGGTCTTCTGGAAGTGGCTGATGTGACGTCATGACAGGTTGCTCATTGGTTACATACGCAGGCTTTAGCCGGTCAAGTGTGACCTTTTGCTTCTTTCCCTTTACATCGAGGTCGAAAGTCTTCTGCATTTGGCATTCGGAGTTAAAGATCACGTCGGGGTCACCAATGAAGTGGTTGTATGCGTAAAGGTTTTGTTGAATAAAACTCGAGCTGAGGTAGGCAGACGAATGTATTTAAACTTTAATTTGCACGGTTTATATACCGGAGAATATTTAATAATAAATAACATCACGCCACTTTACAAAAACAGTTCGGACTTGACTCTTTCCTAATGAGGGCTAATGAGGGGGCGTCGACATAAGACAATAGATTCTCGCGGCCATCTTGCGCGCGCGCCACTCAGACTATGGGTGATGTCATGGAGGCGTGGTCTAATTAGCTGTCTCCACCCAATCACCTCATGTGACTCGTGCGATAATACGATCCCGTGCTGCGTTCAGTCGTGAGCGAGTAACTTGCCTACTCGCTACACTAAGTATATGCATGTCGAATTTCAGCGATCTTAAACCAATAGTTTCTGAGCTAAACAGCGGACAGACGGACGGACAGACGAACAAGGCAAAACCATAAGGGTTCCTTGTCGATTAGAAAACACTAAAATGCGCACAGGTCGATCTTCAAGGTAAAGCAACGCTTACCTAGGTTGGTTCGTGGATGAGGACCCATCTTAACATATTGGTATTCCGCCGTGCCTCGGATACCACGTTAAACCGTTAGTGTCGGCTGCGGCTCGGTCCATCTTTGAGAGTATCGTTACGTCAAGCAGAAAGTCTGACACAAGTGTTGAGAAGGCGATACCTCTACGATACCCCTCGTCGGGTTGTTGAGGTTCGATAGGCAGCCGCTTCATGAACAAGTCTGTTATTCAGCTGTACCTGGTGAGACTAGTAGTCGACACCGATATGGTTGGGACAAGGCAAAGCAGATGAATAAATTAAATCTACAGCAGTATACAGTTATGAAGACTACATAATGTTAGATATCCGCCAGGTGTCATGAGGTTATGCAGAAACTGAAAAACAATGTTGATGTTTCCAATCTATGAACACACAGATTCCCAAAGATGAGGAATGTTAGCCATACATTAATATGAGACAAGTATCATCCTCACGCCCCGGACGTCGGGGGTCCGAGCCGATCTCTGGCCACCACAGGCGCGTGCTCGGGGGCGGCCAGCAGGGGTAGCGCGCGCCTCACAGAGCAGTCAGCAGCGTTAACGGGGCCCGACAGGGTCTTTGCCTGCCGGGGTTGCGGGAATGTTCTAACGGGATATCGCAGCCCCGGAACGTAAAGGCAGTTGAAAGAACTTGGTGGGCTTTAGCCAGTAGAAGTCTGACACCTCCTTCGGTTCCAACCAGAGTTATTTGATGATTTCCCCACAAAAAATAACCATACAATTAATTTGGACGGTGGCGATATCCACAGAAGCTACATACATAATTATAGTCGAGACATAAAATATTGTAGTTAATTATACATCTGTAATAATTACGAGTCGTTATCAGTACCCTCGGTATTGCTGCTCTGGCTCTTTTGGTATGTAGTAATTGTAGCTGGAATATTTATTCTGTATATTAATTTTATTTACGAAGTAAATTGAAAGTATTAATAGATTAATTCATTTTGATTTTACTCCACTTTATGTTGATTGGTTCAATCAAGATATCCGATGTATGTACTTTTTAAAGCAATTTTGTTGGTAATAATATCTGACCAGTTATTTACTTTTTATTAATGTGGGTTACAAAAGAACAGGCTTGCCTAGAACTTATATATATATCTACTAACTAATGACTTAAAACACATTTATGTAAGACATACATACTTATCATCTGCTTAGCCTTATTCCAACTATGTCAGGGTTAGCTTCCAGTCTAACCAAATACAGCGGAGTATAGTGTTTTGTATGAACCGCCTGCCTATCTGACCCCCACAACCCAGTATTTGAGTATCTGACCGTCACAACCCAGGATTTGGGTATCTGACCGCCACAACCCAGGATTTGGGTATCTGACCGCCTAAAGAAGATGAGGGTGTTTCCAAATTGACAACCGGGAGAAGAAGCATCAACTGAACTCTAGTAGTTACTGTGGTTTAACTTTGAGAGATAGAGATATAATATATATGTATACCATTCCAGACTTATAGTGTATAGAGTGATCCTATAGTGGCCTTTGTTTGACTCCAGATTTTTATCTATCTCCTACCAAAACCACATTTAAATCGGTTTAGATTTATCATTCATAGTTCCATTCCCTATTTGAGTCCCGTAGGGATTGATATTTAAATAAATATCTTGTGTTTAACCCAGGGTTATCAACTATATTTGTGCCCTATTAAAATCGGTCAAGAAGTTTAGATTTCTCTCACAAATTTTCATCCCCAATTTGAACCCTTTAGGGTTTGATTTTTGCTTTTGTTTGACTCTGAATCTTCAATTATTTCATTCAAATCGGTGCTGTGGTTTAGCTGTGAAAGTGTAACAGACAGACAGACAGACTTTCGCATTTATAATATTAAAATATGGATATGAATATTCTACTTAAATTAATTTATTTATGAAAACCGTATTAAAATCCGTAGAGTAATTTGAAAGATTTAAGTGTACAGACAGTGGGAAACAACTGACAGACTTAGTTTTATATGTAAATCTAAAGATGATTAAGGAGCTACAGAAAAATCGTGTGTACGTTTTGCTGACCTAGTTATATCCACATACATTAATTGTAGGTAAAATATACAGCTTCGGTACAAACTTTTTTTTATTTTTTTATTTAGAATAGGTTCACGTTTGACTACCATCTCACCTGATGGTAAGTGATGATGTGGTCGAAGATGGAGCACGCTTACCTAAAAGTAACCTATTCACTCTTGACTTAAAGACTCCTAGGTTATAGCTATCGGGAAACACAGACTCCGGCAGGGAATTCCACTCCTTAGCCGTACGCACAATGAAGGTATTCCCAAAACGTTTGGTGCGTATGGGTGGGATGTCCACCATGTAACGATGGCGCTTCGCCGTTTGTCTCGATTGAATTGATTGAATTCTAACTCATGTACTTTTATATATATATCTTTAATAACAAATCCCTTTTGTTTGGCTTTATTTGCAGAATTTGTGATTAAAAGTATGTTTGTTTTTCGAGTGTAATTTAGAATTGTACGTAATTGTTTTGTATTTTTGTTTATTCAGCGTTTAGCTTTGTTTTAGTTGTGCTCTTGTGTTAACCGGTACATGAGAATAATACTTCAAAATGTTTATGTATAAAATTAACGTTTTGAAGAGCTGTTATATTTATTCGCAAGAGGCGTAACGTGGTCTAACATAGATGTAGGCAAAGCACATCAGCGAGGCGGAGGCCCCTTTTCTTGTGTCTCCAAGATCTGTCCAATAGACCTGACCTGCCAATTGGCATTAATACGACATACCTTACAGGGAGAACATTAATGTTCTAAAAAATTTGAAAAAAAAAAACAGAATAATCGTGGAAGAAAGTAATTAAACCGATTGCCGGCCTAGGTTGGCCGCTGTGTCTTCGTTGAGGCGATCGGGTCCTCGTTGAGGCGATCGGCGGCGGCGACACTCTCGCGCCCGGCCTTGTTCAGACCATGGTGCGGGGCGAGAGGGAATGGGATGCAGTCACCTTCTTCTGCGAAGCAGTCATGCTAGCGAGAGAGGAGGCCAAACGCGCGATGGAGGGGCAACTCTCTTCCTCACTCCCCAGCCGCCACAGGTGACGCTCCGGGCGTCAGGGATCACGAGCCGATCTCCAGCAAACGTAGGCGCGAGCTTATGGACGGCGAGCAGGGGTAGCCCACCGTCCGGATCTGTTAGAAGTTCGCACAAACCTAGTCGTGTGTTCTTTTAATTTATTACTATGCCCCAGCGTCTTGAAAAATTCCAGAAAGGTACCCATTAGACCGAAGCTACCAGCGATTTAAATTCTGGAAGCACACTTGCCCAATGTAGACGTTAGCGTACAATCGTCGGGTGTTTGCATTTTGTTACATTGACAATAATTAGTACGACTGTTAAAGCCTTATTTACATAAGAATCGCTGTGGTCTAGATCGTTTACTAAGAGTACCTACTACTACCTACTCTATTTCCAGTACAATATAAGCTATCTACTTAACTGATGTAAGCCGCATTTAAAAGTCAGCTTTACTGAGTAATAGTTGTAGAATTAGGAGCTCGAGTCTATACAACGTTTAATTTTACAAACGATATGACAAGGGTTTTGTAATCCTAAGTCTACGTGTGTAGAACTTATTACAAATTCCAATACACTGATACCAGAGACCGAATTTTTCAAATTAAGAAGAACGAAAAGAATTATCGTGTTATTGGCAAGTGACGTGGAAAGTTATTGACCCTCGTAGTGCTGTGACACGTTTGTTATGATTGGTATTCAAGAAATATAATTATGAAACCAATAATTTGGTATCAATTCTTTGAGTCAGTTATTTTGTGCTGAAACTGTGCATAGAGACTCCATACCAGATGTCTTCAGCCCTTTTGGATAGATACGGGGTTTACGTTACACGTTGTATAATAACCGCCACACGCGTCAGTCGTCAAGGTAAGCAATGCTTGCCGCGGTCGGTCCGTGGATGGGAGGTTGTTATCATAACATATAGAGATTCCTCCGTGTCTTGGGAAGCAAGTGAAATTTTATAATGGCCGATCCTGCCTTACTAAAAATAACGTTTCACTAAGCAATGTTTATAATTGCTTAAGTTTATATTGCGCGTATTTTAAATTGCTTACTTTTCGCGTTTCGATACACAATTTGTAAACAGTTATATTTTTCATGTTTGCTTAATTACTTAATTAATTATAGCGTTAGATTTCAGATCTGAGATATTGAGTTAGCAAAAATTTTTTTTATCTGTTAAAAATTTCACCCTCTAAAAGTTCTTGTCAAATTGAAAACCTGTTCTTAAACTGTGTTGTATATAATTAAGCAATGAAACGGTGGGATATTAATATCACCTATATATGTATAAGTAGAGGCAAGTCGCAGCGAACAGTGAAAAATATGACATCGTTCATTAGCTGAACAAACAGCTCACAAAGGGATCCATTTCCCGGCTGCCACTTATATGGCGCATATCATTAACACTTCATTATCCGAGCTAGATGTCTACCCTAGCAGTCTATCAGCGCTGTCGCACCAGGAAATTAGACGTCGTTGCACAAGCTTTGCTGTATACGCGATTTCCTGTCAGGTATAGGCGCGGTGGTAATCCACCAGGTGCTACAGGTGGCTCAGCTGAGTAGATATTCAATTATATGACACCATTCCTATGCTGTTTTTTTGTAACATTGCCTTTTTTGTTATCGGGAGTAAACCTTCAAAAGGTGCCTGAACGTTTGGGGAAAAAGACCAGGGAGAGTGGGATTCCTACCTCACTAAAACCACCCCGGTGGTCACCATCAACACATAGGTTACCTCTTAAAAGACCACTCCGGAGCCCTTGTAACATTGCGTACGCTAGGAGTTTCTCCTGTTTAGTGAGTGCATTTTTACAAACAAATACAAGTATTTATTCGATGCGGGAATCGAACCTGCGTCACGTAACGCAGCAGTCAATCGCAAAACCACTGCGCCAGCCGTGTTGTTAGCTTTGGAACACTTTTCGGTTTGTTTCTTGAGTTGATATAAGTAGAATAACGGTTGCGTCGTTTGATACGCGTACTGAACTCGATTTTATTCCCGGGTAAAAAGTGATATTAGGTTTTTCTATAGAACATTTCTGAATAGAAGCTGGCATTTGGAAGTGGGTTATTTGATGAAAATAGTAACTAGAAGTCTGCTTGTATAATTTAATCAAGTATGCGCACACATTTACAACGCATATTATATACAAATATTATGGCGGCTATTGAGGCGCAATCCTGCACTTGACTTCGCCTCAATAGTGTCGGGTTATCCCATTGGAATATGGACTATGGGAGTTATGGAACAGTGCACTATAATTTCGATTAAGATTGGCTATCGGGAACAAAAGTCGTTAGGGAGGTTTTATAATGCATTGAAGAAACTTCAACCTTCCTAATATCATGATTCAAAGTATTTCCAAATAGCTATAACCTATACCATAACTATAGCTTTAGTTGGATACTACTATGCAAGCAGTTTTCATCGTTGACCACATCATCGCTTACCATCAGGTGAGATGGTGACCAACCCGAGCCGCGATCAATAAAACAAAGTGACACGGTCCTTTAACTATGCACTTTGCACTTTTTACAATTACTTCACAATTCACAATGATCTCGAGAATATGCATATTATTTCTCAGGCAAAGCACATGGCGAAAGTTATAAATTAAATCCTTTATCCATCAAACGCTTCTTAGATCAAAATGTCATGTACTAACCTGAAATTTGATAATATTGCATTTTGGCGGCATCAAGAATGATAATATATGTCTATATTTTCATTGGCTTCTTTCCTGTGGTACATTCCAACTGTGAAGTCAGGGAATTGTTGCATAAACTACTTCTGTAAAACTTGGCTTATGTAGTTGACTTCGTGTACGTTCAAGACTTTCACGATTCATTACACATTATGACCACAAAATACGTTCACTCCCATATATTTCGTTGTTAAGCTCTCAAGGCATTAAGTCAGGATTTGTACTGAAAAGAGTCTGACAATGGAAGAATATTTAATAACTTGCACTTGACGTACTATAAGGGTACCATCCACACTTGATTCATATAACGTCTTATTGTATTAGGGGCTTCTTCTGCACATTAATTGTGCGCACAGCCTAAGTGTACATCTCTCGATCGGATTTTGTGTTCCTTACCACCCAGGAAACCAAGTCGGCCTTTAAATAAAGAGTGAACAGACATAATCGTAGATCTTATATATCACTCTTATCATATCACGAGTAAGTGTGCAACTCTCTATCGGCTTTTGTGTTCCTTACCACTAAATAAATAATCTTTTTCATCATTTTACGAAGTGTACGCTACTACAATACTTTACCGTGATTGGTCTATAAAATATTATATTGTAAAATTGGTCTATAAAATATTATATGGTAAAATATTATATTACACACTTTTTAGATTGAAACTCTATAGTTTACACAGGCACAAACTGCACAACCACAATTTTCCATCTGGACTTTCTTCGAGACTAAACTTAAATAAAAAGCCAAAAATAACCATTTCTTATTTTATTATTCCAGAGTAAAGTGCTGCGAGATTTTCTTCGAAGCTCTGAATGCGCCTGCACTATGCGTGAAGCCACAAAGTTTCTTAGCTCTGTTCGGATCAGGACACACTACAGGACTGTCTGTAGACCTGGGAGAAGATGTCACAGAAATCAACCCAATCTACGAAGGAGGTTCCATCACTTACGCTAACATGGTCACCGGTGTTGCTGGAAATGAAATAAAGAACTGGATGAGACAACGCTTGGAAACTCGAGGCATTGACCTTGGTACTAGCCAAGAAAGCGAGGCAGTAATCAATAATCTGTGGAACTATCTGTATGTCACTGAAAATTGTTCAGCCACCAAAGAAAAATATAAGAAGGAGTATAAGCTGCCTAATGGCCAATACATAGACGTGAGTGACGAGGTTTTCATGGCCGGTGAGATGTACTTCCAGCCTGACCTAGTGCTTGGTAAAAAGACGAATGCAATATCTTTACAGGAAGCTGTTGTGACTTCGATCTTAAAAGTTGATAAAGAACTACACTCTGATATGTATGAAGCCATTGTGACACATGGTGGCCTGCTGACTATACCTGGTTTCAACAAGCGGTTGGCTAGTGAAATCGAGAGGATCATTCACCGGCCCGTATATGTGCCGGAGACGTCGGAATCCTACGCATGTGCCTGGATGGGAGGATCAGTGTTCGCGGGAATGAAGAATGCTCCTAAGATCTGGGTTTATAAGAAGCAGTTCGAAGAGTACGGGGCCAAGGTTGTGAGGAACAAGTTTCTTTGAGGGTCATGTTAAGTTTAAACTATCAAATAAAAAATATTATTTATTGACTCACTAATGATACTTTTTGTTTTGTTCCACTTATAATAAGTATTTTAGGTTTCTGCAGTTATAACTGACGACTTTAATTTTACTTTCTTTGTTTAACCGCTGCGACTAAAAAGGGTTTTGATATAGTTAATAGTAAAATCCATTCTAATATTATAAATGCGAAAGTAACTCTGTCTGACTGTATGTTACCTTTTCACGCCTAAACCGCTAAACCGGCTTAGATGAAATTTGGCATGGGAATAGTTTAGGACCCTAGAAAGGACATAGGATAGTTTTTATCCCGAAATCCCGACGGTATCGGGAATTACGCGGGAAAAACCTCCCACACGAACGTAGTCGCGGGCAAAAGCTAGTATGTAATAATTCCAAAAGTCCCGAGTGCTGCTATAAAACATATTGCTACTAAAACTGCCCTAGGGATCACAACTCACCATGTACTCGTGCGAAAACACAAGTATCATATTCATAATCCACGATTTCCATACGCATGAGAAATACTTTTGCTAAGGAAATTCCCAGCAATGGATACAAAACAAATCATACTACCCAAGCCTAAAGTTTGGCTCAAAAATCAACTGTAAAGTTTAGTAGCTATGGTTTTAAATAGAGTGAGAAGTGAGAGATTGTATGTAATTGAAATTGTACGTCATTAAAAAAAATTTATGCAAAAAATAGAACCGACTTCTATATAAAAACACTACAAAGGCAAAAATAACTTTAATTTCGGTAGTCGGTGTCATTTGTTTTGTATTTTCTTTTTTTTGACACCGCCTTCCGAAAGTAAAGTTATTTTTGCCTTTGTAGTGTTTTTATATAGAAGTCGATTCTATTTTATGCATAAAAATGTTTTCACACTGTTTAGTGGGTCGGTTTGTAATTTATCTAGTTACAAAAGCTAAAATGTCAACTACTTATCACCTTTTACAAAATATTGCTTTTCCCGGTGCAGAGCCGTTTTTGATTTTTGAATTTTTGAGGAGTTCTCCTGGTACATCACCATTAGCTCTACTTCACCATATGCATTGTGATGAGCATAAAGTGCTTAACATCTATATTCAAGTAATTTAATCGCAATCCACGAAATACTTATTATTGAGTAGTTTCGGTGGCCATCAGTTCCACTTCCTCAAAAGGTGCTTTTCGAGAGCAACTGCACAAGGTACTATAAGAAATATCCAAAACGCTATAGGTGTGCCTATAATATTTGAAGGGTTTCCTCGGTTTCTCCATGATTCCATTATCAGATGCAAACTTGACGACAATGCGACCAACTAGAAAGTATACCCTTTCAAACAAAAAAAAGAATTTTCGAAATCGGTCCAGCCATCTGCGAGTAATGAGCTAACATACATAAAAAAAAACTTTAAGACGAATTGAGAACCTCCTCCTTTTTTGAAGTCGGTTAAAAATAACACAAGATTGGTAAAACAAATTTTCTCAAAGTTAATTTTAATAAATTAACTTTGAGAAAATTAAAAAAGATAGGCACTCCAAAAGTGGTAAAACGAGTAAAAAGTAAAAAAAATAAATTATATTATACTATACTAACTGCCTGATTATATTATACTGGCTGTCCTGTAGAATTAAATAATATGGCGGTTAACAGCTGTACATTTTCGATAGCAATATTAATTTTTCAATCAAAATTTTACTATTAGTTAAATAAATTGGCCAAGTGCGAGTCGGACTCGCCCAGGAAGGGTTCCGTAGTAACTATAATAAATATAATATACTTAATATATTTATTTGAAAAAAAAAAAACAAAAAACCTTACAAAATTCTTAAAACTAGCTTATTTACAATTTTTACAACTACGCCAAATAACTTTGTTTTTCATAGTATTTGTATGAATTACAAAGTTATATTTGCGGTTTTAGAAAATATACTGTATCTCAAAAACTGCTGACTCGATCTCGTTCAAACTCATTTTGGTTGAAAGTTTACATTAAGATCTACAACATATAATTTTTTTTAGATTTTTCACTTCATTATTATAGAAGTTAGAGGGGGAGGGACACACATTTTACCACTTTGGAAGCGTATATCTTTTAAACGATTAACTTTATGAAAAAGTCATTTTAAAAACCTTAATGTCATTTTTAAAGACCTGTCTATAGATACCACACACGTATAGGTTTCATGAAAAAATATATTTTCAGTTTTAGTTCCATGTATGGGGAGCCCCCTTTATTTTAAATATTTATTAAATTTTCTCTTAAAATCGGAAAGCGGTTTACAGAATACATCTACCTACCAAGTTTTACATGTATAGTCCTAATTGTTTCGGAATAAAATGGCTGTGACATACGGACGGACGGACAGACAGACAGACAGACGGACAGACATGTCGAAACTATAAGGGTTCCGTTTTTTGCCATTCGGCTACGGAACCCTAAAAACACCACATACTTAGAATTTTCTCCATAGTTAACTTTTTACAATGTTTATTTCCGTGCACATAAACTATTTGTAAAAAAACTTTTTAGCAAAAAATTGAACCGACTTCCATATAAAAACACTACAAAGGCAAAAATAACTTTAATTTCGCAAGGCGGTGTCAAAAACGAAAATATATACAAAACTAAAGACACCGCCTTCCGAAATTAAAGTTATTTTTGCCTTTGTAGTGTTTTTATATGGAAGTCGGTTCTATTTTTTGCTAAAAAGTTTATTTTCACGCTTTTTAGTGGGTCGGTTTGTAATTTATCTAGTTACAAAAGCCAAAATGTCAACTACTTATCACCTTTTACAAAATATTGCTTTTCCCGGTGCAGAACCGTTAATTTTTGAGGAGTTCTCCTGGTACATCACCATCAGCTCTACTTCACCATATGCATTGTGACGAGCATAAAGTGCTTAACATCTGGCCATCTGGCCATCTGGGGTCTTCATCATCAGTTCCACTTCCTCAAATGGTGCTTTTCGAGAGCAACTGCACAAGCTACTATAAGAAATACCCAAAACGCTATAGGTGTGCCTATAATATTTGAAGATTTCCCTCGATTTCTCCGGGATACCATCATCAGATTCTGATTTCGTAACAATGGGACCAACTAGAAACTATACCCATTCAAATGCAAAAAGAATTTTTCAAATCGGTCCAGCCGTCTCCGAGATATGAGGTAACATACATAAAAAAAAAAAAAAAAGTTCAAGACGAATTGTAAACCTCCTTTTTTTGAAGTCGGTTAATAAATGTAATACTCGTAGTTAGTATTTTTTCTCTCCGCTCTGGGTGGAGCTGAAGGGAGTGTTCCATTTTCAACCGACGACAAAAAGAGGAGGTTATCAATTCGACGCGTATATTTTTTTTTTTTTTTTTTTTTTTTTTTTTTAATGTATGATCATCGATTACTCGAAGACGGCTGAACCGATTTGGAAAATTCTTTTTTTGATTGAAAGGGTATACTTCGATACTGGTCCCATTTTCATAAACGTCAGGATCTGATGATGGGATCCTGGAGAAATCGAGGGAACTCTTCAAATATTATAGGCACACCTATGTCGTTTTGGGTATTTATTATAGTAACTTGTGCAGTTGCTCTCAAAAAGTACCATTTGAGGAAGTGGAACTGATGATGAAGACCACAGATGGCCGCCGAAACTACTCAATAATAAGTATTGAGTGGATTGCGATTCGATTACTTGAATATGGATGTTACGAACTTTATGCTCGTCACAATGCATATGGTGATGTAGAGCTGATGGTGAAGTACCAGGAGAACTCCTCAACAATTAACGGCCCAGCATTGGTAAAAGCAATATTTTTTAAAAGGTTATAAGTAGTTGATAATTAGGCTCTTGTAACTAGGTAAATTAAAAATAGACCAACTAAAAAGAGTGAAATAAAAACTTTTTACCAAAAAATTAAACCGACTCCCAAAAAAACACTGCAAAGTGAAAAATAACTTTAATTTCGGAAGTCGGTGCCAAAAACGAAAATACAAAACTAAAGACACCGACTACCGAAATTAAAGTTATTTTTCACTTTGCAGTGTTTTTTTGGGAGTCGGTTTAATTTTTTGGTAAAAAGTTTTTTTCAACCGACGACAAAAAGAGGAGGTTATCAATTCGACGCGTATATTTTTTTTTTTTTTTTTTAATGTATGATCATCGATTACTCGAAGACGGCTGAACCGATTTGGAAAATTCTTTTTTTGATTAAAAGGGTATACTTCGATACTGGTCCCATTTTCATAAACGTTAGGATCTGATGATGGGATCCTGGAGAAATTGAGGGAACTCTTCAAATATTATAGGCACACCTATATCGTTTTGGGTATTTATTATAGTAACTTGTGCAGTTGCTCTCAAAAAGTACCATTTGAGGAAGTGGAACTGATGATGAAGACCACAGATGGCCGCCGAAACTACTCAATAATAAGTATTGAGTGGATTGCGATTCGATTACTTGAATATGGATGTTACGCACTTTATGCTCGTCACAATGCATATGGTGATGTAGAGCTGATGGTGAAGTACCAGGAGAACTCCTCAACAATTAACGGCCCAGCATTGGGAAAAGCAATATTTTGTAAAAGGTTATAAGTAGTTGATAATTAGGCTCTTGTAACTAGGTAAATTAAAAATAGACCAACTAAAAAGAGTGAAATAAAAACTTTTTACCAAAAAATTAAACCGACTCCCAAAAAACACTGCAAAGTGAAAAATAACTTTAATTTCGGAAGTCGGTGCCTAAAACGAAAATACAAAACTAAAGACACCGACTACCGAAATTAAAGTTATTTTTCACTTTGCAGTGTTTTTTGGGAGTCGGTTTAATTTTTTGGTAAAATGTTTTTATACTCTCTGAAAACCCCTCCTGTTCCATCAGTTGATCTTGCGTGTAGTATCTCCATGGAACATTCCCACAACCCCGGCATAAATAGGATAGCATTTCCTTTTATTCAAGAGCCAACACAGAATGCCGCACATACGTAATAAGTTAATAACTGATCCTAAAAGAATTGCCTAAGTACTAAACATTAGAATGCCGCACATACGTAATAAATTAATAACTGATCCCTTTAAAAGAATTGCCTAAGTACTAAAAAGAATTGCCTAAGTACTAAACATTCGTAAATGGTGGAGGCCTCACACTTTCTCCATGATAAGAACTCTCAAGGAGAACTTTACGAGTTTTACAAATAGTTGCGTTTTATCGCCGGTCCAGACCCTGAGAGTTCAATGACCTACAATTTTTCACTGGTATATTACTACGATGCCGTTGACCTCAATACAAATTGTTTGAGGGTAGTCCAACGTTACTAAAGGAGGGCAAGGGATAACATTGATTAGGATGAATATTTTGGCTTGAGTTTCGTGAACGCTTTTTTCATTGATTGTCTTTGCCACTCAAACTAAAAATAATATTCGCAAGACTCAAACTTTCAAACTCCACGGCGCGTCGTGTTGTACTCGCACCTCAAAGAGCAGTCAGCAGTAATGACGGGGTTTGATAGGGCCATCGCCAGCTAGGACTACAGGAATGTTCTGACAAGATACCGCGGCACCGGAACGCTAGGGCAAGTGAAGGGACAGGGTGGGTTTTTAGTCAGTAGAAGTCTGATACGCCCTCCGCACTGTTCATAGCAACAGAAAACATTTTGATGATATGTTGAAATAGATGTTTTTTTTTGGCTTGACGACGCTTGCCAACATTGATTCGAGGATGGTCGTAGATCTTTAACGCTTTGAAAAATTGGCTTCAGTCTTACCAAGATGTATACTGTTACTCAGTTACTGGATTGTGGAGCTTAGAAAGCGGTCACTCCATGGAAAATATTAGTATTGCTGCTGATGCAAAATTATCCTCTCCATGTAGGAGTATACAATATTTAATTATATGAACAGATCATAATTTAAAAATATAACAATAAATACAAACAAAATACCACATTGGTGCCAGACTTGCATCTAGAGAGTTGGATAATAGTGTAGATTCATTGGCTATAAATGTTAGGAAACTAATAATAGACTATAATAACTTTACTATTTCGTACTTATGAATATAATACACTAAGTCATATTAAACGATGACAAGTACATTACTATTGGTTAAATATGATCACAGGATGGTTAAAAGGCCATTAAAGTTCTAAGTATGCTATACGTTATCTGACAAATATGCTTGCACTGTCTGGACCGGCTCACTCACATCTGTATGCATCTTTCCTACCATTCCATTAGCCTACAAGGTATAATTTGACTAATATAGATGGACTGTATAGACTTTAAGAGACGTTGACCTCTGAGTGTGTAACGGTATTTCTTCTCAGGGTGGTCAGTTAGGAAACACCGGCCTCATCTACATAGTTTAAATTTACGGAAAAAATGACGTGTATACGTATTATTTAATAAACAATTTACAAAATAAACATCATTCATCATGTTCGTTGCCCAATTTTTTTGAAGAGCGTTTCGGTATGTTTGTGTGAATTGAGTTCCACTATCAAACTGCATGATAAGAGAAGAAGGAAAAGAAATAGGTTTTATGGGAATGTTTCCAATTCTGCTTAACCTGGCTTGTTTATAAGAGTCCATTGAAGAAGGCTTCTTTTTGTAATAAGTTTTATGTAGTAACAAATCTCGCTCGTAGCGCAGTGCGTCACTGCAATGGGGAGATGAATGGCTGACCCGTGCTTCGTATTTTTATGGGATGCGCGGTATCTGTGAGGAGCGGAAGCGTGCAGCGTTGTTCCTTGTTCAAACTAATCATAGCTAAGCATGGGGACTTGACACGTATTTCATTTTTTTTTAAATACTTCCGAATTATAACGCAAAGCATCAGGCGATTATTTCTGAGAATTTTACCTTTGTAAGATAGAATAGTTTTTTTTTTATATAGCTATAGTGTCCTGTTTAGCTACATACCGACTGACATATTAGAAGATAATCGAGTAGATATTCCACGCCAGGGCCCGCTATCAGCTTATGTGTTTCATCGTAAGGCAAGACGCGCTCACCCGTGGTGGTGAACCACTGCGTAGCGATCGCACTTTGCTTCATCCACTGAGGAGCTCGTGGCTGAATGATCAGCCACACGCAGCAAAACAAAGCTAAACAATTACTTAATTGCCTATCTTACTTTTAAGTTTTAAAATACGTTAGGATTAGTTGCAGTTCAGTACCTGTATTTTACATGGAGTAACTAAGGTCCTACTGGCATCGTCTAGTTTACATTTACGAAAAAATGACGTGTAAAAGTGTTATTTATTTGCAAAATAAACATCATTGTTTCATTATTTCACCTGTCTGGCTCCTAAAACCTAATAACTGGGTGGGAAAGTTTAACGAGTTTTCCAAGGCACGCAGGTATACTGATATTTTATTTATTTATTTTGGCAAACAATTGAATTTACACAAAGACATCCAATGTATGTAGTGAACATATAATTTCAAATTCATTAGTTTTGTATGCATCTAAATAAATGGTAAGCACATCGGTTTTATAAGGTCTCAATACAAAAAGAACAATTAAACAAAAAATGAATGAGGAAATTAAATTTGATGAATGTGAAGTGAGTGAACCAACGTCGCTCCGGCCCGCGACCTCGGCAAGCGGTGCTTAACCATGTAGATCTACCCGTACGGCTCTCTTTACTTAGCCTCCATATGTTAGCCAGTGGCTACATATCAAAAATTAATACTGCACGTTTTAAAGGCAAACACGTGTCCTTTGTATGTTATTAATTATGTAGGTTTACATCGGGGGTAAAAACCTTTCCTTTACACCGATCTGTGTTTGTGCACCCCAGTCGCAAACTGGAGTCTAATTTGAATTTATGCCAGCAATAAATATTTTTGCTGCCTACGAAAGAGTTATTGGGTACAATTTATTATGTCTGTAGAATTTTAAAGGGGTATTTTTTGAGATAGACCGACGCTGGTAATTTTTTATACTAATCTGATATCGATGTTTTGACGCGAAGTGATAGGAATGTTATTTGTAAAATAAAAATCCAGCAACAGAGAAGTGGAGGTAAGTACTAATGTTGTACATGGAGCGACTGCATTTCTGGCCGCCACCACCCAGTAGCTGAGGAACACGGCACCCTGTGGCAGAACTGTAGTCAGTGGTTTTGGCTACTGACTACCCGTAACGACTGTCAAAGATGTAGAAGACAGCTGAGTCCAGCGGCGGGACATGCTCCCCGAGCTCGGAGGGACCTCGATATGTTAACACCCATCCACGGACCGACCTCAACAAGCGTCGCTTAACCTTAAAGATCAACTCGTGCGGTTGTTATAGTTCAGCCTCACGCTCCTCCCAATCCTAACAACGAACAGATTAACTGGTACAAATTCAATATAGTGAAGTTGACTTGAATGTTTCGCGAGAAATGTCTCTAAACTATCTGGGTAGCAATTAGTTTCCAAATAAACTATAACAGCGAAGTTATCATCTGGTTAGTTCCCCGACATTCCCAAGATTTCCACAAAGCCGGAGTGGTCCAAATACAACGGAACCATTCCTAAGATTTCGGGTTCGGGCTGATGTCGGTCGTAATTATTTAGATCTGTGCGTAGCGTAGTGTACGAGAATGTTTAGCGCGAATAGTGTTGTAGTCCAAAGTTAAATGTGAAAATTTATTAAATCGAAAGTTTCTATCATGGCAGATTTTGGTATAATTATGAATTTTTGTATATTCTATGTAATTAAATATTACATTCATACGTAAATATACATTTACACCCTATTTGTATTCATCTTAATATAAAGTTATATAAGAGAGTTATATAAGAGTTAAGTAATGCACAACTCACAAGCCAGACTCGTAACCTCTGGGCCACCAATGCTATTGTACATTACTTAGGGTAATTCCTACTTAGGCAAAACACTACAGACTGCTCTGAAATCGGTGAACGAAAACATAATGAGGAAACCGCAAAGTTCTCTTTTCTTCATTACTTAAAATATAGTTTTCCTTTCGTCCGATAGCCTCTACTAGATATTAGATTTATGGTGCGCGCAAGGAACAAGGTATTATGGGAGCCATAAATTTGGTTCACGCACACTATTTGAAAGACTACGAATCGCTCGCTCGCTTCCACAAGCCGTCTACCGCAATTAAGTGTATGCTCTACTTAGCCTTCTCCCAATGATGTCGGCAGCTGAGTACTATTTAGTACATGAAGTGACTGCCTGCCTTCACTTCACAACCCACTAGCTGGGTAACACGATACTCCTTGACAAACCTGACGGTGTCAACTATTCTGTCTTTTCATTACTCGTAAAGACCGTCAACTATGTACAACTGATAGTCGGGATACACGGCTTAACGTGCTGTTCGAGGCACGACGTAATTTTAATAGGATAAGATGACCCATCCATAGAGCGACCTCGGAAAGCGTTGCTTAACCTTGAACGTTGACCCACATCTCCACAGCGACGACATCATACTTAGTTCTGTTACCCATTCCATCTGTATCGGGGTTCACTATTAAATATACCCTCAAATAGGCCACCATCACCGTTTATGGCTATCGTAAAGACGATTACACAGGATGCGTAACTACCGAGCGAGCAGCCATAACAACAATCTGTGAATACAGATCCGGCTGCGAAACTCGTCATTATGGCTTGATATTAATATTGTACGATTGACCATTAACCCGCAGTTCGTCAAAACTGGGTAAAATTATGGTGTTTATTTTTTCTTTTTCTATATTTTCGTCATAGCTTCGTGGCGATGGCAATCTAATTAGACTCGGCCCAGAACTGGGCAACGAGTTTTGTACCGTCAGAAGCGTCCATCGATTCCTGAATTCAAAAATTTTTAACTCGTGCAAAAAATCTTTTATCAAAATCACGTAGTTTGTTAAAATATTGATCCGACTACAAAACAAACAAAAACATTACTGCATTAAAAAGCGAACAATATTTTTAAAGATCTTTAATTGGATTAATAGGTACTTTAGTTTATAACTAGCTTTTGCCCGCGACTTCGTCCGCGTGGAATAGTTACTTTGGGCTAACGTTAAATTTAACCCCGATTTTGAAGCATTCTTCATTGGCGCTCCGCTCCTATTGGCCTTAGCGTAATGATACAATATAGCTGTGCCCGCGACTCCGTCAGCGTAAGTTAATGTATTGGTAATATTGTTTAGATCACGTTCACATGAGGCTTAAGTACCTAGAGAACGCTTCGACCGCGAGACGCGTCGAGCGCGGCGACCGATTCTCAAAAATAATCCTTATAGGATGATTCAGTATTCACGCGCGATGGCTTATTATTATAAGCGTATCTCATGTATAACTTTGGTGTTTCTATACCGATTTATATGATTCTTTTTACGGTTTCGTAGCCGAATGGCAAAAAACGGAATCTTTATAGTTTCGACATGTCTGTCCGTCTGTCTGTCTGTCTGTCTGTCCGTCCGTCCGTCTGTCACAGCAATTTTATTCCTAAACTATTAGGACTATACATGTGAAACTTGATAGGTAGATGTATTCTGTGAACCGCTTTCCGATTTTGAGAAAAAAATTAAAAAATATTTAAAATAAAGGGGGGCTCCCCATACATGGAACTAAACCTGAAAATATTTTTTTTCATGAAATCGATGCATGTGTGTTATCTATAGACAGTTCTTTAAAAACGACATCGGGGTTTCTAAAACCACTTTTCCATAAAGTCAATCGTTTAAAAGATATAAGCTTCCAAAGTGGTAAAATGTGTGTGTGGCGGACACAAAAATCTAAAAAAATATATGTCTGTAGATCTTAATATAAACTTTCAACCAAAATTAGTTTGAACGAAATCAGTCCAGCAATTTTTGAGATACAGCATATTTTCTAAAACCGCAAATATAACTTTGTAATTCATACAAACACTATGAAAAACAAATTTATTCGGCGCAGTTGTAAAAAATGTAAAAAAGCCAGTTTTAAGAAATTTGTAAGGTTTTTTTTTTCAAAACAAATTTATTTGGCGCAGTTGTAAAAAAATGTAAATAAGCTAGTTTTAAGAAATTTGTAAGTTTTTTTTTTTCGTCAAATTTTGCATATTATATTATAGTTACTACGGAACCCTTCATGGGCGAGTCTGACTCGCACTTGGCCAATTTTTTTATGGAATAGTTAATAAAATTAGGGGTGACTGAGAGTGTTATAAACGTAAGAGTAGACAAATATTATAATCAGAAAGCTTCGAACTGCTAAGCTATCGGGAGTTACACGTGTTATTGTGAGTCAACCATAAAAGTTAGACATATGCTGTCGTGGGATATTTTTTATATAATTTTAAGGAGAACATTTCTGTCATGAAATGATTTGTGTAGCTTTAACCATTAAGGTTGCACACGCGACGGAAGCTTAAAAAATGGAGTAACTTCTCCCGTTTTCCCAACATTTCCCTTCACTGCTCTTCTCCTATTGATTGTAGCGTGATGAAAAGTATACTATAACCCGCTCAGGAGTATGAAAAACAATTGTACCAAGTTTCGTTAAAATCCGTCGAGTAGTTTTTGTTTCTATAACGGTTATACAGACAGACAGACAGACAGACAGACAGACAGACAGACAGACAGACAAAAATTTAACTGATTGCATTTTTGGCATGAGTATCGATCCTTAATCACCCCCTGATTGCCCTGACCTGATTTTGGAAATATATTTCATGTACAGAATTGACCTCTTTACAGATTTATTATAAGTATAGATAAGGGCTAGGTAAGGTTAGTTCTCATCTTATGCGCTGTCTCCCTTTCTTCGTTATATTGTATCTTGGACATCACTCAGTTACATCTCTTACCCATTTATGTTTCATACTCCTCATCATATATCCTGCCCACCTGCAGCCTACAGGATGATATCCGATAAACAGCTGATATCACTTGAAGCAGGAGGACCCGTGGCAGAAAAGGATGGCAAGCTTTGGGGAAGGGATTGATCCTCAACAGAAACACGAGACAATCTCTTAACTGGTGTCAAGAAAACCAGTTAAGTAAGAATTAGGCTAAACACTTCAATTAATGTTAAATATTTGAAAAATAATTATTTGCAAACTCTTATTCTAATGTGAAGAGATTGTTAATAAAGGCTATAATAAAAAATAGATTAGCTCATCTGGTTAAAGTCGATACCAAGCCAAATGAATAGGTTTTGTGACATCGTGTGTGCCTCGATATGCGACGTACGTAACCTATCAAAAGTTTTATATAATTTCTCAGTAAGACTGAGATTTTTTATAGAAAACCCTTTCTAATAAAACGATTATTATTCCTCCATTTTGATCGAGCGTTCAAATATTGAAACAACAATCGGCTCCCGTCAAATATGTTGCGCCATGATCAACGACCGACAAATACCGAACAAATTGCGACATACATCACTACAGCAATTCGAAATTGCTTTTCAAACTACTATGTTAATTTTTTGAGATTTTAATATTTTTTATGTTTATCCTCGTATGTACCTAAAGCCTGTGTTTGGATCATATGAAAATAGAACTAAAACGAGATAGTATATTTCATGACAATCGTTCGGAAGAACACCTACTGCCCGGACACAATTGCAGTGGCCAATCTGGAAATCACTTAACGTATTACCGGCCCTGGTTAGCCGCTATAAATATAATCTGGCCAAATAGTGCATCATGGATCCATCGCAAACGCAATGCCAGTGTGGAACCCCTTAACAAGATATGCCCCTACCTTCTTGTCATGTCTGTGGTGGCGTAACGAGGCCAATGTTAGAGCTGTGCGGGTAGCTGCAGCTTGGTCTGAGGATAACTGAGCATCAGCTCGTAAAGTGCAGGTTGAAATTCGTTTTTGTATGGATAGACCACTTACCACTTTATCAACTATTAAACGAATTCATGAAGAAGATATTTTGATGAGTCATTAATTGATTCGCGATCCTCATGAAGGTGGCCTTTTCGGATCAAATCAAACGTCTTTTACTATCTGCAACGTACAACTATATTTTTTCTACATTCCTTCAAAAATATATCTTAATAAGTAGACGTACCTGCGCGCCGACCATGCCCGTCTTCAGCCTCGGCAGGTCGGTGTGTGAGTACTTAGAGATGGACCAGAGCTCCACTATGGTCAGGTCGGTGTTTAGCTCAAACTCGTTGATCTGGTTACACAGAAACTTCCTGATGTTCCACGGAAGGTCATTGTATCTGGGAATAAAGAATTGGATATAGAATAACGCGAAAATTTAGATTAATGTAGTATGTAGGGTATATCTAAGTAACATTATTTTTAGTTACTCATTATGTTTCTTTTGCTATTGCTGATAATAATTTAGATGGGAAAAAGTTCTATTATTATCTGTACTGGCTAAGGAAATAGGTGATAAATAAATAAATCTTCTAGCTTTTACCCTTGACGTCATGCGCAGGGATATTAAAGTAATGGGAGACCAACAGATACACACGATAACCTAAAGATAATTTGACATGCGATGTTTAATAAAACTGAACGACATAATACCGCTAGCAGGAAAAGGCTATACTTCCATTACTAAGTTAACCATGTACTGTTTTGATGATAAATAAGCGTTTATTATTATTATTGACTGACTGATAGTCAACGCACAGCCGAAACTACTGAGCGCAAGAAGCTGAAATTTGGCATGTATGTTTGTTCTTTGGGGAGAGTAAGGAAGCAGAAAAAGAGGAATTGAAAAAGGTGCTCATCCTTATTATTATATTAATTGCAAGAAACAATGACTATTGATAGTACATGCGCAAGTCTGTCTATTACACTTTCGCCTCTAAAGCACTTAGCTGATTTTATAAATACTCTTGATAAGATTTATTTTCACGAAAGCGAAGCCGCGAGTCGGAGCTAGTTATTTCATAGCAGTTAATTTTATCTACTTGTATCAGCAGACCTAGCAATGTAATCTTTTTTATAATTGTAGGCACTTGTCTCTTATTTCAACTAATTAATTGTAAGCACTGACTTAATCAGCAAAAAAGTAGCTAGCTTGCCTTAGAAAACTATTCACTCATGATTTAAAGACAGGTCTGTGGAATGAACACATTATGCGCAACAATAAACTACGTATTCACACTTAGACAATGATGGACTTAAGTTTATTTTTAAGTAACTATTTGTATCAAAGAGCATAAACCTGGGAGTCTTTAAATCAAGAGTGAATAGGTTACTTCTAGGCAAGCGTGCTTCGTCTTCAACCACACCCTCGCTTAACATCAGGTGAGATGGTGGTCAAACGTAAGCCTATCAATTATAAAAAAAATATTATTTAATTATTATTGAATACTAAAATATACAGCAATGACCCGATTATATGAAAATTAATTCCAAATTCATACATAAAAACTTTCATTGAAGTGTTATCAAGAGTAATAGTGGCCAGATCGTAGTTATTATTATTAGTTGAGGTTCCAAATTCGAATCGTTACCGGGTAATAATATTGTATTGAATTTTGTTAAGTTTTGCATGACATATGCATCTATAGGTAAATGTTCCATTTGAGCCGCATAATACCTGTTTATACATCTTTATAACAAGTCGCAATTTTATCAATTTTCTTTAGTCGCTTCTAGACATAGTAAGGTACGTACAGACTAGTTAAAGATCGAAATTAATTACTTTGCTGTCACGTTTGACTATAAGACATTCGTAAAAGGTAGAATTTGGGATATTATTTCAGAATTTGTCAAAAGGACGAAAATATAATTGTCGATTTTATTAACTGGCTGTTGTAGGATTATTTGTTGGACTTTTAGTTGTGACTTGTGTCAATTGCTGATATTTGATTCACTATTTTTATGTATAAGTAAGCTGGTGGTATGGTGGAAATGCTCAGCGTCATTTTTGTTATTTTTATAATGAATGAAGAAAGAAATGTTAGTTTCTTTACATTTAAATAAACTTACTTATATTCAATTAGTTATAGTTGTGAGTATTTTAAGCATCTTACATTTAATAGTTGCGTGCCATTTATGCCGAAATGTTACATTGCAATAAAATATTTAACTACCATCTTTATCGAATTTAATGCAAATACATGATTTTGACTTTGGTACTCAGGATGCCAGTTATTCCACGAAAAAAACACTTTTTCAAGGTGTTTCATAAACAATATTCCACAGCTTGGCTCATCGGAAACGTTGCTTGCCTGTCGGTCTTCTACAAATTGTACTTCGGAGAGTGTGCTCAGGAGCTTCACGACCTGATCCCTCCCTTTCACTATCCGTCTACCAGACGAACTACATGGTACCATCGATACTTGGTTGAAATACCGTTTCGTCGTACTATGCCCTTCTCCTCTACATTAATTTTGTGCATAGTCAAAGTTTGGAACTCTCCGCCGCCTTTTGTGTTACTCTTACCTACTTTATAGTAGGTAAGAGTGAACAAGCATCTTCTGGGCTCGCTCGTCCTTAGACCTCATCGATCGTTTACCATTAAGCGTGATTGAGGTCAAGAGTGAGCTCATCCAAAATTAAAAAAACTTTTTAGCAAAAAATAAAACCGACTTCCATATAAAAACACTACAAAGGCAAAAATAACTTAAATTTCGGTGGTCGGTGTCATTTGTTTCGTATTTTCTTTTTTTCTTCGACACCGCCTTCCTAAATTTAAGTTATTTTTGCCTTTGTAGTGTTTTTATATGGAAGTCGGTTTTATTTTTTGCTAAAAAGTTTTTTTCATGCTTTTTAGTGGGTCGGTTTGTAATTTATCTAGTTACAAAAGCCAATATGTCAACTACTTATCACCTTTTACAAAATATTGCTTTTCCCAGTGAAGAGCCGTTAATTTTTGAGGAGTTCTCCTGGTACATCACCATCAGCTCTACTTCACCATATGCATTGTGACAAGCATAAAGGCTTAACATCTACATTCAAGTAATTTAATCGCAATCCACGAAATACTTATTATTGAGTAGTTTCGGTGGCCATCTGTGATCTTCATCATCAGTTCAACTTCCCCAAATGGTACTTTTCGAAAGCAACTGTTCAAGTTACTATAAGAAATACTCAAAACGCTATAGGTGTGCCTATAATATTTGAAGAGTTCCCTCGATTTCTCCAGGATCTCATTATCAGATCATGATTTCGTAACAATGGGACCAACTACAACGTATACCCTTTCAAACGCAAAAAGAATTTTCCAAATCGGTCCAGCCGTCTCCGAGTTATGAGGTAACATAAATAAACGAAAAAAAAAAAAGTTCAAGACGAATTGTAAACCTCCTTTTTTTGAAGACGGTTAAAAAATAACACAGGCTGAAGTTATTCAAACAAAATATTTTTAACATACTTTTGACGTCCAAAAGCAATCTTTATACTGTAAGAATATTTTATAAACTTCGTAACTGTAAACACAAAAACAATAACGATTTATGAATGTTGACCGCAAAAATTTTTCATCCCGTAGTTTTAAGTAGAACAGTTTTTATTATAGAAAATTTTTAAAAGCTATATCTGGAATTTAGTATGCAGACAAGCAGACGTTGCGACGGTGGGTAAGGTCGCGGCTGTACTGATTGCGGGAGCGGGTTTGTTTATCACCGTGGAGTGCTGCCGGGCGCTTTTCCAACTATGCTTGACAACTTTCGAACTTGTAAGTTGAAATTGAATATTTATTACATATTTAAGCTGTACCTGCGTGGGCATGTTTCCCGAGTAAATTCCAATATCATGGGAATATCAGGATAAAAAGTAGGTATTTTTTTAACTTTACCATTTTTTGCCCTAGTACTTCTTCGATCTTCCAGTCCCATTTAAACCAAAACACCGAAAGACCAACAGACTATCAAAAAAGGTTGTTTTTGTATCATGTAAATAAGCAATAAGCAATCGATAAACACGGTTATTTTGAAACCATAAACAGTCACCTCAATTTTATTTATATGTAAAGAAGTATAGAAGAATGTGTAGTTTTCGCTATCTCGCTGCTTTCCCGCTTACAGCGTAACCAAGGTTCAAATAGCTATTTATCTGGCTGTTGCTTTAGCCTATTGTCTTTTTTTTAAAACAGCATTGTACACTTAACGGCAAGGTATAATAATAGCCTGCATGTCAGCCATTTTCTCTTGCAGAAATGATGACCATTCATTATGTGGTTTTTGATTGTGTCGTAAGAAGCTAATTAGTCATTATACTAATAGTTGAACCAGCACTCCTTTTCTACATCAGCACACAGCTTCTCTGCCGGGATTACAGGAATACTCTAACATTCTACTAAATTTTCAAGCATAAAGTGGATAAAGATATGTACACCAAAACAAACAAAAGGTTAAGTAGTTATGCTAAACATAAATGCGACAACATAAGGTCGGATTTAAACTTCAAAGAGGTATATGTGTACTACGTAGGTGTTCTTGGCCATATTATGTAGGTGATAAGAGTGAACAATTTTATTAAGGGTATTTGTAACGATTAAATAATATTAAAATTCAATATTATTCTAAATCTCTTGTCAAGTTCGTCAGTAGATGCAACGCAGAAGATAATATTATAATACCTATAGGGTTTGCAATAATTTTCTAACGAAATACCACGGCCCCGGAATGCAAGGTCGGCTGAAGGGACAGGGTTTTTAGTCAGTAGAAGTCGGACACTCCCTTTAACTCCAACCAGAGCGAGAGAAGTCATTCGATGATTTTCGCACCAGAAAAAGAAGGTAAATGTATTAGAAATCATCTGCTAAGTCTTATCGCAGCAATGTTCTTGTTGTGGTAAAAATGTTTGACATAGTGTAGTACTGACCTACATAACCCAAACACTGAGTAACACGATACCCCTTGACAAGGCTAATGTCAGATTATCTGCAGGCTTCTTTACCCGTAACCACTCTCAAAGATGTACAAATGTCCGTTGGTAACAACGGCTTGACGTGCTTCCCGATGCAAGATATAATTACTATACAACATTTTACTGTATGTAAGTTACAAACTGTATCTCGGTCTATTAAAGCAATTGTGCGAACATCTTGTATGTGTTTGTTGAAGTATTGAACGACGACATCCATTGTGATCGTCGGGACAACTTGTCTCAATTGTGCTGAAGGAAAATATTGATTCACGTCTCAGATAGTATCATGCAACTAACATTGTTACGATTTTGTTGAAGATACTAGACGGGAAACCGATTCTATATCCCGTCGGGAAAAAATACGATTTTCTCAGAAACTTGTTAAGGATATAAATAAAACTGAAGTGGTTGTGTGCCTAGCAAAGAACTTATACATAGTTATTTACGTGACATTAAAATACAAACAAACTATTTTTAAATTTTTATCTGAGTGCCTTTTTGTTTGTTCGAGCTAATTTCTTCAACGCCTAAAATTATTTTGATGGGAATTTCACTGAGAGACAGAGGAGTATATTATAGCCATATTTATTTTGCAAATCCATACTAATAATATTATAATTGTGAAAGTAACTATGTCTGTCTATCTGGTATACTCTCTCGCCTTAACAACGTAAGTGATGTTTATAAATATTGGTTAAGGGATAGATTAGACCTTGAATACGGACGGCTACTTTTTCACTGAAATGGTTATTTTGATATCCCGCGAGTGAAGCATACTGCAGAAGCAATTTGGTTACAAAAAACACTTCAGGACGTCTTTTTTTCGTAAATTTGAACTAGATGATTCATGACCGTTTAAGTTTGAATTAAGAACAAGAACGCGAGAAGTACAAATGTTATCCCCCCGCTTTACCTTTATAAAGACTCTTTGACGGTAATATGCATACGATTTCTTTTTAAGTCTATGCAAGTTTAATTAGGTTGCGGGACACGATTGAGGTCTTAATCACATCATACTTTGGTAGTCCGCAGTGTAAAGTAAATTGCTTGCTTGTTAGAACATAGCTTGTTCTAAAATGAGTATCCTTTCTATTGTGGTCATCACCATCTGCTTAACCTTTTCGCAACTATGTCTGTTTCGGCTTTTATTCTAACGTATGCAAACGAGTACTAGTGTTTTATATGAAGCGACAGTTCTGACCTTCACCACCCAGTAACTGGGTAACCCGATATCTGCCCCTTAACATGACTGGTGCCAGATTTTTTGTTCCTGACTACCCGTAATGACTGTCAAAGATATACGAATGAATGCCGGAACCTAATGCACGAAGGAAACTCGAGATGTTAAGATCGTCACCCATCCACGAACTAACCCCGGCAAGCATTGCTAAACCTTGAAAATTGGCTCCTGCGGATGTTATTTTTTAGTCACAAGCTCTTTCTTTTTGTTTACGTAAAATAAAAAGAGCCATGGCGTCTCTAGAGGCTACCGGGTGAGAGGCTGCGTTCCATGCTCTAAGAATGCGTCGAATTGCAAATGACATGACAGAGCAGTGGTGGCACGGCGGATATGGACTCGACTTGCGAAATGCAGGCCGTGGGTTCAAACCCAAGTAAGCATATTAATGTAATTTATATCATCACTCTCACATCAGTGAAGGAAAACATCGTGATAAATGTCCTACGAACAAAAAGTCGAGGACATGTGACATCCAGCAACACGCACTGGGCTTGGGGGGCGGATTGTGATCCATTCTCTTTCATAGAGAAGAGACTTGTGTCTCAGCAGTGAGAGTGATTGATACTTGACATGACTGACGGCTTTGTACAGCGTCAGCACCCAGAACAACAGGAGCTACGCGTTCAACAGTATGCGGTTTTTAGAGGCTATGACATCAAGCATTGTGGCACAATTAAACGCAATACACAGTATGAAAGGAACACTAACAATAGAACGTTTGATACATTAATGTGATAGTATCATTGGAACTTAAAACGGGATATTTACCATGTGTATTTATTGTTTTGAGTTTCCGATATTTCGGCACTGTTGCAAGCGCCATGATCACGGATGAACTGAAGTAATTGCGGGTGGAAGTTTATGAGCAGACAAATTGGTCTACCCTCTTTCTCGTTCGTTTTCTATTAGCGACACCGCTACCACTGTCACTTGTATCACTAAACACTCGATTCTGTTCCCGACACACAAAACTCACCGTTCTAATGATATTGTTAGTGACCATGTTAGCTTAAAAACTTATATTAATGTGATAGTCAAACATGCAAGGGCATATTTGTAGGTCTTCTGTCTAATGTCTTACTAGATCGATCATTGTGTCTACTTATCTCGATATTATTGTGTACACTGTGACAAATTCCTCCTTCGTTAAGTCATGAGTTTGACGTAGACGAAACTAAACCTGCTACCAGAATCTATGATGGGCAAGGACTATTGAATATTAAGTCTATAATGTTCCTTCTGCTGAAATACAGAATTGTTCGGTACGAGAAAGAGTTGATCGTCCTACCAGGATAGCAAGAATGTTCTAACGGGATACCGTGGCTCCAGGACGCAAGAGCTGAAAAGGAACAGATTGGGTTTTTGGTCGGACACTCCCTTCAGTGAAGCTGGAGTCCCCAGAGCAGGAGGAGTAATTTAATGACTGCCCCGAAAAATAAAGTACTTTTTTAAAGGGTAGCAATGTGGTACTAGCTCTTGCTAGTAATGTGAATTTTGTAACGAGTTAAAGATTTTTTTAACCTCTCCAACTAAGCTAAATATCAATGTCTGACGTGACAGTGAGGTCCTCTCTCTTGATCACACTATCTAGTAGAGTGACAAAGTTTTTATTGTACACGCGTATAACAACCATCTCACCTGATGATAATTTATTGTGTGGACAAATTGCGTTCTTATTCACACTAATAGCTCGCAAAAAATATTGCAGCAAATACTACCTTTCGTCTTGCAATGCAATATTTCAACTACTGATATGCATGCCAAGAGTGGAATCGCTACCCATCTAGTGATCTTACTAGGATTGGTATAACATGTCTTTAACACGTTCGCTGACAGTGAGCACTTACCCTGACACCACATTACGACACTAGAATTTTCCATGACGTACTCTTAAAAATAAGTGGCCCGTCCCTCGATGTACTGTCATAACGCACTATTTTAATTTCCCGCCTAACGACGTACTGTCAGCGAACGTGTTAATTTTGTTCACTAACAAATTTTTAACAATGCGTAACCAAGGATGAAAAGCTTAGTATTAAAAACCACAAATTCAGCGTCAGTCTAATCAATAACCGTTTTCTATGAAGAATGTACTAAGCGTGAGTTACCAAGTACCGCCTTATGTGTTTACGGGAATCAAACAGTACATTATTTCATCAGGTCGTAACTTACATTAGGCGAATTCCTCTCATTTCCCAAAAGTCTGCCTCCCACAGGAACTAAGTCACGCTTTCACATAACTATTCCTTATGTATGTGGTTTCCACACCACGTGAAAACTGGATGTGTTTAATGAATTAGTTTTACTTCTGGGAACTATGTCGGCAATGTTGGTTGGTGTGGGTGCGAGCTGACGAGGTTGTCTCGGGTATGAGTAGTATGGAAGGGATTTATAAAAATTAATGTAACTACCTAAATGCTAATCTCGTTAACATACGTTATAATTCTTATGTTATTTTTTTTGAATAGCTAGTTACATTTACAAATTCATTTTAGGACTAGCTATCCCAGCAGACCATATTCTGTCCTATTTCTCTAAAACAAAGTAACATTGATTTTAACGTTTTATTTCGCTCTTCACGTTGCTGTGACATTCGATTATTTTGAAAATTAGCTTGAATTGTAGAGTTCCAAGTTCTTTGACCAAAATTGCAGCGCCCACGTCTTATGGATGTAAATGTGCAAAAAAACGCGCTCAACAAATCAACACACAATTGGTTTTCAAAAGAAGTGAATTTTTTTAAAACAACCATGAAAACGCTACGCTCCTTGGAAGCAATGACACGTAAGTCATGTTATATATATTTTTTGTTCAATTAGCTTTAAAAGAAGGAATCAAATTCCATACAGCCTCTTTCCATCCGAAATACTGCACCAACGCTATGTTCTTATCACTTATTATCCTTCATATTATTTACGATTACCGATCACAGAAGAATACAATTGTTTACGTAAAAAAGTGACTGTTAAAGAAATTCGAGGGAACTTGTTACCTATATTAGTTTTATTAATGACATGCAATCTTTAATCGACTTGAAGGCACACTTACCATACTTACGAAAGATAAAATCCAAACACGCCTTTGTTTTGCTTTGATTGACGTGAAATGTTTGACAACATGGTATAGAGTGGTTTGTATGAAAAAAAAATGTTTTTTTTTTTAACTATTTTCCTTGTATTTTTTCCTAAAACCTACTTAGACTTTAACGTTCATAATTCAGATAATTATTCTAATCGCATCATGTGTTTCCCTGTAATTAAATGATTCAAAGAGTCGCCGTTATAATAATCGGTAAGGAGGATAGATAGATAAATAGAATATACTTTATTGTACACCAAAATTTAAACACACCTATTTAACAATATTGCTTATTCTATGGTAACAATGGCGGTCTTATCGCTGAAAGCGATATCTACATAATATCTCATCAGGACTTATCCATCAGTGAGTGGCACCTCCTCCAAGATTTGTTTGGCGATCTCCAGCCGTTCCCGATCATAAGACGCGGCTGCTACCACGGCGGTGATGGCCAGGAGCAGGCAGGCCACCGGACGGCGCTCACACGGGTTTATCATTCTTGCCGGAGAAAAGAAAAGGGTCATTGAGCACAGAAGAAGAAGAGAAGAGAGGTGTGATCAAGTGTCATCAACTCATCCTTCATACCTACGGCTCATTCAGGTTGGTTTGATGGCATTCAAATGAAGCGACAACAGCCTCGGCCTTGTGATTGAGAGTCGCGAGTTTGAACCCCGCCCATTACACTATTCCCTTGAACCGACTCCAGACACAAGAATATTTAGCTTATTTAGAGGGGTTAACAATATTGCCGGTAATGTGAATCTTACCCACATTGCTAGTTATTAAAAAAAAAACTAGAAAACTGTATTCAAATAAATGGTCAAAGTCGACAAGAAATATTTGCTATGGTTTTTTCTATAATGCTGAGAGAATCCCTTAAAATAACTATATATCTCGGTTTTAATCACGAGATCATTATAAGTATGGAACAGTCGACGTACCGGCGAGTATTTTTTAAAGTAGTTTTTACAAAAGAGGAACTTCGAAAAAGGCTCTAGAGCCTTGAGGTATTCGGAAAGGTACGCCTTTAGAGAACTTATTGAGAATCTGAGGCAAGTTAATTAAAATATCCATAATTTTATAAAGGATAGACAAAGGATGTTTGGAGTTTATCTACAAAGGACTTTAGGTGGTTGGGTTGTCTGTAATGTCCGTATGACGAGTATTCTAAAAATGTTGTTGCGTATTATCGAATCTGTTTATATAATATTAATTCAGTCTATTACCAACTGCTAGGATACAGGCCTCTTCTCCATTAGAAGGCGTGAGACATCATCCATCACGTTGGCCCAGTGACAGTTGGTGAATGTCACATGTCACGCCGGTTACCTCACGATGTTCTCCTTCACCTCCGAGAGTAGTGACGATGATGAAAATTACAAAAAAATGCGCTTGCTTCAGTTCAACCAACGACGTACAACTCGTAAGCTATGTAACATGTAAATTAGAAATGCCAAAACGACGATTATTCTGTTTACTAGTCTAACCAGACTTGTAAACTAGTTAACTCAACGCTTCATGACAAACGTTGTTATAACGAATGCCGCCTATGTGTCATATACACGTACATTGAGCTGGAATACCAGCCAACGGCACGGTGGCTGATTGACAACATGAATTCCAAACCCGCTTGTTATCTCCATACTGCACACTCGACGTATTACACTCGCAAGCCAACCTATTTGAACAGCTTTCATTTTGAATGACGACTTGTAACTACTAAGGTTCTAGTTAAGTATTTGTTCAATTTTACTTTTCCTTTAAACCTAATCTATAATATATTTGCTATTGTGTTCTATATAAATAAAAAAGTGTTTACCAAGAATGGATTTTTTTTTCAGTTATAAACTGCAACTATATTACAAATTTCAAGTTACGTTTAATGTTTTTAAGTCAGTTCTTAGCTATTTGAGCTGTAGGAGATTGTAATTATATTTACAGTTTTCGGATTTATTCCTTTATGTGTGCTGTATCTTGCCAATTTTCATAATTCTAAGATAACGGGAATTCTATATTTATATACATAAAAGCGAAATACCACTCACTGATTAATAACGAAATCTCAGAAACTGCAAGTAGTCGGGCTGTCAAATTTTGCATGGGGGTTTCTTTTAGTACGTAGATGTTCGCTAAGACGGGATTTTGTGAAATTCCCACGGGATCGGGATTTACACGGGAAAAACTTCCCACGCAAACCAAGTCGCGAGCAACTGCTAGTACTCTATATGTTTTGATTCCCATGTGAAATCGCAAAATATGCGACATAACGGTCATAATATATATTTTGATCGCGTTGACTTACATGTTTAATTTTGTTACAGATAAAAGAGACTGTTAACTCTCGTCGGTTCGCGTTAGGCCACCTTGTCACCTGATGGTAAGCGATGATCTGGTCGAAGATGAAACACACTTACCTATGAGAGGTAACCTATTCACTCTTGATTTAAAGACCTTCAGTTTCAACACAGTTTGAATATTCACATATGTTTCGCGTTCCAGAGTAAAAATGTCTAGACAGATGGGCGGGCGGGCAACGAAATGATCTGACAAGGGTTCTGTTATATCTTTTGAGGCACGGAACCCCGAATGAATGTTTGTATGATTTTGTCAATCGCCTTCGTCAGGCAACCACTGACAAAATGTCACGCCATATGAGAGTATAGACAAGGCATCAGACCTCAATTTCCTATTAGCTAAAACAGCCACTGAAACTATGAAGTAACGTTAGGTAATCTGTGCTTAGATTGTACGATGTAGAAAGACAGTAGGTACGTTGTGTTGGTTCGATATTATCTAGCGAGTTATAAAAGTGGATACAATGGAGATTGCTTGCTGCAGTAATAGGCACATTCACTTTAGTTCAGGTTTCAGCGGAGACGCGAGTAGGTACGAATGAAACGAAACATCGGCGTGTACTTACGGTTTCTTTTTTAATAAACTTGACGTTGATTTTGAGCTTTTTTAGATCATTTCAAAGTCTCTGTGATAATAATAATAATATTTATTGGCTCTTGTGCTAGTATAGACTATATTACAGAATCTTGTCCGTGCAATGGTATATGGCATACATGCCAACAAAAAGGAGATCGTTTTTATAATAAATTAAATTACTGTTCGTATGTGTGTATGCGAGAATGAGGCGATGTGGTGTATGTGCGTGTGTGTTTGGTGCTAGTGTTTGTGTGCGAGTTGAGTGAGAGAGTAGTTATTATTTCAGTAGATGCCTGTCTCAGGGTAGTTACCTGTGAGTAGCCATTAGGGCTTTCATCCCGGGAATCTCGGTCTCGAAAATTTCGAGTCTCGATGATTTTTTAGTATTTTCGAGACTCGAGACTAACATTTTTACTTATGTTCGCAAAAATTAATGATTGATTGATTTTTGGTCACGGGAATAACGAGACTTTTGAGACTTCAGTAACATAAAAACTGTATGCAATAATTTATTAAACCAACAGTCAATTTTTATTATGGACATGGCAATAGCAGCATGGTCGAGCATAGAGTAAAGCTTAGTATTATCTGTGGAGGCTGAATACCTATTAGAATATAGAATAATATAGAATAACCTTATTACATACAATAACACACACACACAAACAGATTTTGTTTACATATTATAAATGTAAATTGCTGTGCCCGAAAGGGTCCATGTGAGCTACTACTTATATTAAGATATTGTTAACACATAATTATGATTGCAAAAAAGATTGAATTATGGAACTATTCTGATTAAATTGAAAGGGGTTCGAACTTTTTTGTATGAAGACTGGCATGTCAACCTACCGCCATTTTGTTTTTCTTTAGAAATCGTGGCGCATTCTAAAAGTGGCATGTATGTAACAAAAAATATCAGTAACATGCTACCCCAAAATGTCACATTACCGAGATATTTGAAGGTAAACATCGACATATGACTACAACGACAATCATTAAAAGTAGACTTATTACGTGTCTATGAGCATCAGATTGTATCTAAATAATCGTTCCCAGGTTGTTATGATTACTAATGTTTATTGAAAGAGAGTAGGTACATTGCACGCTACTAGGAGCACGAGAATACTACCTACTACAAATATTAGGTGTACAAATAAGTTTTGAGGGGTTTACAAAAGATGGCATAATTAGTACTACTACATCGCATCGGACTATCTTGAAACACGTATTCATGTTAAAACGTAACCATTTTCCTCACATAGTACGTTTTATTTCGTTGAAGTGTAAACGACACACATTTTTGTACTCCAACTATGTCAACTTTCGTGCCAATTAAACAACATTTGCGGGAAGCACTGCTTTTTTACTTCAACTTAAGAAAAAGGGCATCGACTGCTAAGTGAAGCGTATGGAGAGCATGCTCCATCAATAAAAACATGCGAGTATTGGTTCTGGCGTTTTAAAAGTGGTGACTTTGACATCAGTTACAAAGAACGCGAAGGGAGGCCAGTAAAGTTCGAAGACGCTGAGTTATAAGCATTACTGGACCAAGATTCATGCCAAACTCAAGAAGAACTTGCTGAAACCTTGGGAGTGACTCAACAAACGATTTCAAACCGTCTCAAGTCCATTAGGTATGGTGCAAAAAGAAGGACATTAAGTTCCGCATGAACTTAAGCCAAAAGACGTCGATCGCCGTTTTTTCACGTGTGAACAACTGCTCCAAAGGCAAAACCGGAGGGTTTTTTTCATCGTATAGTGACAGGAGACGAAAAGTGGATCCAGTACGACAATCCAAAGCGCAGAAAATTGTGGGGTAAGCCCGGCCATGCCTCAAATTCAACGGCCAAACCGAGTATTCATGGCAAGAAGATAATGCTGTGCATCTGGAGGGATCAACTCGGAGTTATCTACTATGAGCTACTCCAGCCTAACGAAACTATCACTGCGGAACGTTATCAACAACAATTGATGCAATTGAGTCGAACATTAAAGCTTAAACGCCCCCAATATGCCAAAAGACATGACAAAGTGATCTTTCAGCACGACAACGCTCGGCCACATGTTGCTAAAGTTGTCAAGGAAACTTTGAAGGCACTGAACTGGGATATCCTACCTCATCCGCCGTATTCACCAGACATTGCTCCTTCGGACTACCCCTTGTTCCGGTCAATGGCTCATGCGCTGTCTGAGCAGCACTTCACTTCTTACGAAGATGTGAAAAATTGGCTCGATTCTTGGATCGCCTCAAAAGATGAGGAATTTTTTAAACGCGGTATCCGTGTGCTGCCTGAAAGATGGGCAAAGGTAATAGAAAGTGACGGCCAATATTTTGAATGATACTAACTTACTTATACACCTAATAATTATTTATCCACTAAATCGCATCGCAATGAAACGCAGTCGACATGTTACTATCGCGAGGCGGATCATGTGACATGTTACTCAGCTTGAAAACGTTTTTATAATAAGCAGTAGTTAAACAAAAGGCAAAAGGTATGTCATTTACGTTAACATTTATTTATAACTGTAAGTATAATATCAAACATACGTGAATAATAATACTAAGATGTGACATTTTAAAAGATTTATAATATATCTAACACGTATCATAAATACTACTATACTACATAATCCATAAATTCAGCAGGAGGTCAGATAGGGGTTCTTGATGCCGAACCTAATCCATGTACCAAATAAAGACACGTATCAAAACATTTATTTTTCATTTTATAATACGGTGGGATGGATGAAAGACAGCCAACACGCGCATGTGGTATTCTTTGACAAGCGTTTTATTGCGATGCGATGCGATGTGATTTATTAGGCGTATAATTAATTATAGTAGCGGTTTTGTCGTACTGCTAGACTAATAAGCTAAATACTAATAAGCGTATGGACGCGTAATGAGTCTATTTTTAATGATTTTCGTTGAAGTTATATGTCGATGTTTACTTTCAAACGTTTACGTGACACTGGGGTATCGTGTTACTGGACATTTTTGTTCCTCTAGATGGCATGATGGCATGATCGGTGCATGATGAAAGTATGGTATGCATGGGCATACCATACTTTCATCATGCAGCGCGATTAAAAAAAAAAACAAAATGGTGACGTCGACACGTCAGATAGGTTATATTCCCTGTCATTGTGAAAGCGCGAAGTGGTACTAAGTAGTATTCCTCTAGCGTACAAGCAGACTGTACTGGTGGTCGAGTGAGCTAGCAGCGCTGCGTGAAGCGTGCGTTGCGGCGCGACGCCGGTACACCAGGTTCCGCAGGCGCCGCACCCGACCTTCGGATGCGGCGACTGTAGAGGCGGAGCTGTACGAGGGCTACAGGGCAGCGAAGGCCGTCCTCCGAGACGAGATCTGGCGGGCCAAGGAACTGGCCCGGGAGGAGATGCTGGCGACTCTGGACGGGGACCCATGGGGCCGCCCATACAAGTGGGTGCGAGAGAAGCTCCGCCCCTGGGCTCCCCCGTTAACGCAGAGTCTCCAGCCTCAGTTCTTGGAGGACGTGGTGAGCACCCTGTTCCCATCGCGAGGGGAGCACGCTCCCCCGCCCATGGCTCCGTCTCCGACGGAACCTGAAGCTGGCGCAAACGCGGACCACAGCGACGACGACGTCTACGACGCTCCAGAGGTGACCGAGGTAGACTTGAGAGTGGCGGTACAACGGCTCAAGGCCAAAAATACCGCCCCAGGACCCGACGGCTTGCCAGGGAAAGCGTGGGTCCTGGCCTCGGAGACTCTCGGGCCTCGACTAGGGGGGCTCTTTAGCGCATGCCTGGAGAGGGGCCAGTTTCCGCTTCGCTGGAAGACGGGAAAGCTGGTCCTGATCCAGAAAGCCGGGCGCCCTGCGGACTCTCCGTCCGCATTCCGGCCCATCGTGCTGCTCGACGAGGCGGGCAAGCTCTTGGAAAGAGTAGTTGCAGACCGCCTCCTCGGGCACCTGAATCGGGTGGGCCCGGATCTTGCGGAGTGCCAGTTTGGCTTCCGCAAGGGGCGCTCGACGGTGGATGCCGTCATGCGCGTGAGAGCCCTCACGACGGGGGACGCGGTATCCCGGGGCAGGGTCGTCTTGGCGGTGTCTTTGGACATCACCAATGCCTTCAACACCCTGCCCAGGAGTTGCATCAGGGAGGCACTCCGGTATCACCGGGTGCCGACCTACCTCCGTCGCATAGTCGAGGACTACTTGACGGACAGAGCCGTCATCTACCCCGGTCACCGGGGAGAGTGGAACCGGCGAGAGATGTCGTGCGGTGTCCCACAGGGATCGGTCTTGGGGCCGCCCCTGTGGAACATCGGATACGACTGGGTGCTGCGCGGCGACCTCCCTGACGGCGTCAGCGTAGTATGTTACGCTGACGACACGCTCGTCCTGGCGCAGGGAGAGTCGCACCAGGCGGCGGCCGACCTGGCGACGCAAGCGGTTGCGACAGTCGTTCATAGAATCCGGCAGTTGGGACGTGGCGCTGCACAAGACCGAGGCCATGTGCTTTCATGGCAGCCGGAACGCGCCACGGTCCGAGTCCCACATAACGGTGGAGGGGGTTCGCATCGGCGTCGGGAGGACGATGAAGTACCTGGGACTCGTCCTCGACAGCCGGTGGAACTTCAGGGAGCACTTCCTGAGTTTGGCCCCAAAGCTGAACCGGGCAGCAGCCGCCTTCAGGCGACTCCTGCCTAATCTCAGCGGGCCAAACGCCTCCTGCCGAAGGCTGTACGCCGGCGTCGTGCGGTTCATGGCCCTCTACGGGTCCCCAGTGTGGGCCCTGTGCATCCGGACGCGACCACTAAAGTTGGTCACATGCCAGAGGGTCATGGCTATCCGAATGATCCGGGGATACCGCACGATCGCCGGCGAATCGGCCAACCTCCTTGCCGGATTGCTGCCCTGGGATCTGGAGGCGACTGCCCTCCAGCGCGTCTATGAATGGCGCGTGGAGGCGCAGCGCCGGGGTGTATCCCCGCTGCCTCGAGAAGTCGAGGCGCGGCGGGAAGAGCTCCGGCGCGATCTCAGGGCAGTATGGAGGGAACGACTGTCGCAACCGACGGCCGGGCACGCCGCAATTGCGGCGGTAAGACCCCTCTTTGAGGAGTGGCTAGATCGGCGTCACGGCGTCCTGACCTACCGCATGACGCAGGTCCTCACCGGACACGGAAGTTTCGGGAGGTACCTGTGTCTGATGGGAAAGGAGGAAACGTCTGGGTGTCACCACTGCGAGGGTCACCCTGAGGACACCGTAGAGCACACGGTGCAAGACTGCCCCGCCTGGGCAGAGCACCGACGTGTCCTCACGGCGGCGATAGGCGGAGACCTCTCGCGCCCGGCATTGATCGAGGCCATGCTGCGGGGCGAGAGGGAGTGGGAAGCGGTCGCCTCCTTCTGCGAAGCAGTCATGCTTCCGAAGGAGGAGGCGGGCCGCGAGAGGGAGAGGATGGCGTCCTCCCTCCAGCCCAGCCGCAGTGGTAGACGCCCACGGCGTCGGACGTCGGCCGACGATCTCCGGCCACCGTAGGCGCGGGCATGCGGACAGCGAGTAAAGGGCAACTCGCTGTCCGACCATGGACCATGCCCGGGTCGACGGCGCGTCGTGTTCCACGCGCGCCTCAAAGAGCGTCAGCAACATGACGAGGCCCCCTCTGCAGAGGGCCGAAGCCTGCCGGGGTCGTGGGACTCATCCCGTTACCGTGACCCCGGTATGTAAAGGGTTATTGAAGGAACACCGTGGATTTTAGTCAGTAAAAGTCTGACAGTCCCTCCCACCCTGCCCGGAGTGGGAGGACTTATTTGATAATTTTACCACGTTAAAAAAAAAAAAAAAAAAAGCGTACAAGCAGAAAGAGCTTTATCTAATGCGGGTTATTTTTGTAACAAAATTAGGGTTAAATGCCCTTTGTTTTTTACGTGCCCACTACAAAAATTAAAAAAAAAACTAACAAATGTTTTTTTTTTTAATTTGCGTTTGTTTATGAAAGTAACTACTTGATTAAAATATCTTGATTCAACTCTCTAATTGCATAGCTTATAAATAAGAATCCTAGTTTTGAAATAGTCTCGAAAGTCTTGTTTTTCCCGGAAATTTCGAGACCACACCTAGTCTCGTTTTTTTTTGTCCCGGGACTCAGTAATGCATCGAGACTGAAAGCCCTAGTAGCCATTGCTTTACCAAGGTGTTACATTTATTGTGTGTATCAAGCGTGAAGCAGTTATATAGAACTGGCGTCTTGCTAATGTAGTGTGTGATGTTACAAAGGTACAATTATTATTCTCATTTATCAATTCACAAACCACCATAACGATTCTGAATAAAATAACCACAATACGTACGTGCTCTATTTCTGTCTAAGATAATCCTATTCGTGAGAACGTTGGTGCGGCATCTAATCTTGCCAGGTGCGGCTGTAACACTAATAAATCTCGCACACGTACCTATATCTCACCACTACAGCGGCGTCCTTCGCACCTAAATTCCTCAAGGCCAAGAACGTCACCCCTTAATCACCATCCCTGAATAACTAACATAATTTAGAGGAAACAACATCAAAACATTCCACAGGTCGCCAGCTTACCTCTCCATGCCAAAAACAGGTCAGATTGAAAGAGACACACATACACCTTCACACGTGAGCGAAAAAGCCCGCGCATATTTATGACGGATACCACATAATCCCGGTGTTGTACAGAATACAAAATACAGGTCTAACAAGGGAGCTTTAAAAGTAATTAAAATGCTCCTGGAGATTATCTTTTTATACGAAATTGGTGTCTCTCGTTGGATTACAGAATGATCTAGTTCAGCTGAAACCCTTTTTACTTTAATTTTTTTGATGGTCTTTGCTTATTTCAGGTAAGAAGTGATTTACGGTGACAAGGGTGGACTTACTCGTACCTGCATACAAGAAATCTGGTAAATTAGACAGATAAGTGAGTGTTTTTCAATTTTTATAGGCATATTGTTGATAGTTATAACGCGTGGTATGCAGTACTGCTAATATCATAAAAGTAATTTTATTATATTTTTCAGGTCAGTCAGGCGGTTGGATGGTAGATAGCAATCTCCCATCCTTCCATGTTGGCTGTTGTTCTACGAAACGCTTCATAAAAGAGTTAAGTACAACTAAAATAACCAAAGCAGTTCTTCGGTTCCTTAAGTACACTTTTGGCAGCAAACCCAGAAAATGAATCTTTACTCAAGCTTCCCAATTCAGTAATTAAAGAGTCTCGTTAAGTATTTTAAGTAATTAGTGTATTAAGAAAAAAAACGGACCTCAAATTAAGACATTGGTAACATCAACGTCTAAATTAAATCTAACAGAGGTTATTAATTAATCTTATGTAACATAATTAAACCCCGTGATTTTGATATGTCGCAGGGAGATGTTAGGGTTTTAATTCATCATTTCTTGGAACGTTCTTTTTTTATTTAGGGACTGCTTATAGAGATGATACCATAAAGCGACCACATTGTCGTTGCTCAAGTTAGCCATATTGTTACTGTGCCAAAAACATACAGTGAATACACACAAGTATTTTTCAGAAATGAACCAAAATCTTAAAAAAAAAATGCATAAAAAACATGATAAAAAAGGTTGGACTAAAATGCTCACTTTTTTGAGCTACAAGGTAAGTAGACATCCAAGTTATTGTTACTATTGTTATAATTAAATATTTTTTCAAAATAGAGTATTTATTTTAAATCAATTAAAACTGCGATATGTCTCTCATATTTCAATATGAACAGGTGGTTCCACGGTAGGTACCTATTCTCTATATAAGCAGAGCCTCAAGGATAGGCTTGCGTTTGACCACCACCTCAGCTATCAGTAAGCCATGATGTGGTCGAAGATGAAACACGCCCACCTAGTAGTAACCTATCAGCTCTTGAATTAAGATCATTGCTGTTAGAAAACAGACTCTGGCAGGGAATTTTACTCCTTAGCTGTACGCACGATAAAAGTATTTCCAAAATGTTTTGTTTACCTGGGTTTACCACTATGTAACTATGGTACATCACTGGTCGTCTTGTAATCAGGTGATGGAACGGACTCCACCTAATGTGTTGTTACAAGTAAAATAATATTCAATGAGCACAACAAACGCATGATACTGTTATCCTTGTTTCTACTCGTATCGCAAATTTTGTACTTTCAGCAACTTTTATGTTTCCAAAGTGGTAAAAGGTGACGTTAGCATGTCACATGGCTAGAGTTGGGTGTGACCGCGCCGACTCCATGTGGCAAGCGTCACGAAGTGCTACACTTTTGTTCAATTTCCCGAGTAATACATTAAGACCGGTGACGGCCGACTTTCACACCGTATAGGGTATATTTATTTTTTCGACTACACTACCGAAAAATGATTAAGAAAATAATCATAGTGAGTCAAAATTTTGCGTTACGTAACGCCGTGCTCTTTAGTACTATGTGACGTCAACAGCCCCCAATCCTACATTTTGATGGGTATTTACGGACTTTTTAATGTTTGTAAATTTTATTTAAATTCAAACGGCAAAAATATTATGTGCAATACTTATTTTTTTAAAATCTATCTAACGGACCAAAGCGAGTTATCATTTTGAAACACAAGAAACTACATTATTGTACGAGTAGTATTATAAGAATGAAAGCGACATAACTCTAAATTTCTGTAACTTCTGATATTGATATAAACTGACGTTAACCGAGTAATAGGGGGCAAAATGACGGGTAGTAAAGCGACAGCCTATGCATCGGTCACGGGACACAAGTTTATTTAAATTTCCTCAATACAGCATTTTATCAATTTCTTGTTCAACCACAAAAATAGTAATGTTTGAGTTAGGCCACTTCACTCTAATAGTGTGAATTGAGGAATGAAAACGTTCTACATTACATTACAAGTTACAGTTAGGATCCAATAAAAGTTTTTTTCACAAACAGGAACATATTTCATGAATAGAATAAAATTTTATTACCAAAGTTTGTATATAAAATCTTTGAAACATTCATTGTAGGTACAAAGTTCGAATCTAATTGAGAAAATACTGGAACTGTTTACAAGTGAACCACTCCGCACATTTTAGTCATACCTATTAAACGTGTAATTAAGTATGGATACATTGTGAAAGTGAATGATGTTTTGAAAAGAGTAACCGTGGAATTTGTTGCAGATTTCGATTTCGAACCGTGCATTAGCTTCTGACGTTTTATTAGTGATGGGCACTTTGCACTCTAAGCCTATGTGAAATAAAATATCTTGAAATTGAGTTTAGTGTTATGAAGAAAAGACTTTCGTCATCATCTGCTTTGCCTTTGGATAAATTCATGCAACATTCTGCCTTTATTGGTACAATAAAAAAAAAACACTTCAAGATGAAGCAACGCCTCCCGAGGTCGGGCCGTGGATGGGTGACCGTCTTAACATATCGAGTTAGCTCCGTGCCTCGGAAGCACGTTTAGTCATGTTCGAGCTGGCATTTATACCTACATATTCTATGGCAGTCGTTACGAGTAGTCAGAAATCAGAAAATTTGACTCCAGTCTTGCCAAGGAGTATTGACTTACCCAGCTACTGGTTCGTGGAGGACAGATAGACAGTCCCTCCATGTAAAACACTAGTACTTATCTGCATCTAGTCAGAATAGAAGCCGCCCCCCCGACATAGTTCGAAAAAAGCACTAAAAGAATGAAAGAAAATTCGTTAATTGGTATTAAAAACCTAAACGCTAAACAAAATATAATAAACAAACAAAACGGTATCCAATTATCGCTAATTCAATTCATTTAATTTATTTTCAAATAATATGACAAAAAATAAGCGGATGATTATGAAAACATAAATCCACCAAGTCGTGTTTGAGTAAAGTTTGATTTCAAAAGTTGATTCAAACGTATGGTAAGTACATCCAGAAACACAGACGGAAAAACTTGATGCAAATTGAATATGGTTCGGTCGGCAATGTTCTCTCGGCATCCCATTCAATATGCACAAACAGACTTGTAAGCTTAGTCGACACTCGGGTAACTTCTCGCACACTTTCATACAACGCAACAACTGATTTTATTTTCCCATAGAAATATATTTGGTTTTAGACTTTATTAAATACCGTTAATAACTATTGTTTATTACCCACAAGTCTAAACGACAGTCTAAGGCCGGCCGCAAACGATCGGTTTCCGAATTAGGTTTCCTGATCAGGAATTCAGATCTTACTAATATTAAAAATGCAAAAGTAGAGAGGATGGATGGCTGTTTGTTAGTTTTTCACGCAAAAACTACTGAACGGATCTGAATGAAATTTATTAAGTAGATAGTTAAAATCCTGGATCACAGGATCAGGGTTAACGCGGGAAAACCCTCGCGGACAGAAACTAGTCGGTATATAAACTAAGTCGGCATATAAAGAAATTTTAATAGCTAAATAATGCTAATATCTTAAGTATATAGACAAACAAAATATAGGTTTAAACTAAATAATAGTATTACTTAAGTAATTAAAAAACACGATACGGTGTGAGTGACGACGCATCGTTAAAGATTTATTGTGACGGTGTTAATAGCTCTTTTGAGCGACGCTCGGGGCTGCGAGCAGTGAGCTGTGTGGAGCTACCCGTGTCGCTGCTACTTCATTATACAGCTCTCTGGGGTACATTCAATTCATTAGTTTTTAGGCTTTAATCAATTTTCGAACGTTAAATATCGCTGAGAGGAAGGTAAGTAGTCATTCTAATGAGTTATTCCGCCAATTTATATTCAAAAGCGTTTAAGCTGTGGCTGCTAGTAATTGAATATGTATTACTTTATAGAGTGCCAAGTATGTATTTCAAGATTATTTGAAATAAAATTTAAATACTAAAAACTTCTATACGCTGATGATATGAAGATATATCTGCGTGTCCGATCAAGCTTAGATTGTGAACTCATACAACGTGATCTTAATCCATTATACCAATACTACTTATTAAATAACATCAGTGTTAATATCTCGAAATGTCAGTGTATTAGTTTTACCCGTTGCAAAAAACCAATCAACTTTATGTACAGTTTTGATGATAAAATTATTGAAAGAGTCAATGTAGTCAGAGATCTTGGTATAATGCTCGACTCCAAATTACTGTTTTCTGAACATATTGACAACATAGTCAGTAAAGCTTCCCGTAATCTTGGCTTTGTAATGCGCACCTTTAAACCATTCAAAAACCTTCATAGTCTTAAGATTGTATACTGTGCCTATGTCCGAAGCATTCTAGAGTATTTAATTGTAGTCCAATCTTGTCGCCTCAATATAATGTGTATATTTCTAGAATAGAAAATCTCCAAAAACAATTTGTAAAATTTTTAAACTTTAAAGGTAACAAGCGTCATGCTTCTTATCTCGCAGACTCTAGTCACTATAACTTGCTGCCCCTCAATGATAGACGTAAAATGTTGGATATGCTACTATTATTTGATATCCTTCGTGGTGAGATCGACAGCGGTGACCTTTTGTCATGCATAGAATTTTGCACGCAAAGGTCTCGCACAAGACACACTCACTTATTTAGTGTACCTTTACACCGGTCCAATTATGGACAAAATGCTGTTATGACTCGACTGCCTCGCTTATACATAGACAAATTTGAAAATCTGGATATATTCCAGCTATCTAAGGTATCTTTTCGTAAATCTGTTGTAAAAATACTCACCAGTAAGTAAATAATATTCGTATATTATTATTATTATTTACCAGTTGTTATATTACCAGTTGTTATATTTCCTTTTATTTTTACTTTGGTTGTATAGTTAAAATTTTAAAACTACTATACTGTCTAGTTTAACATGCATGTTGTGAAACTCTATAATAGGCTTCAGAACCCCACGTGACATTGTTATTATATAATGAGAATTGTAAAAAAAGCTGTTGAGTTTCCTATGAATAAATAAATAAATGTCTTTATAAAAATCTGTGTTATCTCAAGTGCTTTCAATTGTTTATACGACTCTATAAACACGAAGAAACTTATTACATTTTGGTCTTTCTGTTTGTGCCGGTTAGTCTCTGGGACGGCTGAACCGATTTTGATGGTACTTTCACTGGAAGATATAGGAGGCTATGGGTAACAAATAGGCTTCATTTTTTATCTCGGATGTTCTACGTGTTCGGTATTTACGCCGGAAAACCTTGAGTGCGTACGAAGTGGTGGGCAAAGCTAGTAATAAATAAACTAAACTTTCCGTAAATGCCCCCTACATTCGACTAATACTATAGGACAATGAAGCACTGTATAGAACCTTTGCCCACCATGCGAGGATATCACTATTCAAAATCTGTTTGCGCCACGTTCGGTTGCCACCGATAAATGTTTGTTTGAAAATATATACACCTGCCTTGTCTAGTTTACATTTACGTGTATACATTGAAGTGCACATGACGTGAAAAAGTGTTATTTATAACTTATTGCAAAATATGCTTAATCATTTAATTATCATAAAACTATTGGTTTTACCTGCTACCTAAATCATCGGTTAATTCCATCCCTCGCAAATTAAATACTCGCTTTGACTTCTGTTCTATACTTTTTTTTATCGTTATCTATTAACTCTTCCCGCGCTGGGGGGAGTGGAAGGGAGTGTCAGATTACTGCTGACTAAAAACCCACCCAGTTCCTTCACCTACCCTTGTATTCCGGATCTGCAATCCTTCACTAACTTATTTATTTGGTTTTTCAGTTATAAATCAATGTTCATTGCATGTTCAGTTTCTTTTAATTTGAAAGTATTTTTGATTTGTAAAGTCTCTATCATTCTATCGTTTATTCGTATTCTGTCATTATATGCAATTATTACTCACTGTGCTCAAGCAAAAACAGGCTTGTATATATACTATACGATATGAAAAATATTACTAATTCCAACGTCAGCCTAAAATATAAAATCAGCTACTGATTCCCTATTCACTCATCACCACATTTGCATATTAAGCACTTACGAATACAAGTTGAATGCATTGGATAATTAACTTCAAGCTCCTGAACGTAAAAGGTAAAAACAAAGATCCATTTCGGCTAATTGAATGGGAGGAAATGACGTCATCTTGTTTAGTAATCACATCTGGCCTGGCGGGTTGCGTCGAGCACTGCCTTGAATATAAAAGGATTTATATTGCTTTGTCAACCGGCGAGCAGTGATGGTCAAGACTACGAATCACAACTGCTCATTATGAGGTCTCGAGTTTGATTCCCAGGTCGGGCAAAACGGTCGTATTGGGTATTTCTCAGTCCAATCAGTAGCCCGGAGTTGGTAGTATGACAACCCCGCACCTCGGATGGTCTTGCGCCTGATCCCTCTCCAGTCGCGTCAGATCGCCGTCCCATCGGACTATAACACTAAAGTAACAGATATTGCGACTAACTTTCACATACATGTGCACTATAATATAATCTCCTCTGTAGATGGCTAATCTCCGCTGAGGCATGATTTACGAGTTGTAGGTTGTGGGTTAGAATCTAAGCAGGCACATTATTTTGTGTAATTGTCATCATCACCGTCCAAGGATCGGAAATCCGAAGATTTGCGACATCCGATGCGATTACGGCCGATTCCCTTTCATAGATACCTGTGCCGAACATTATCGAACTATTCATTCGAACCAAGCTGGTAACTGAAACTTACTGTCACTGCTTACATAGATGTTGATGTCTCGTCACAATTTTGACAGTCGATCCTAATCCTACCCTCATTCAGATAGATTAATACATAGATAGAATATAAGTAATTTATTGTTCATCAAAATTTGAACATCTTTTTACAGTATTGCTTAATTTATGGTATTCAGCCTAGTACATTCGATTCCATAATGTGTGGGTGTGACCAACAAGTCTAACGACGCTTGAGCCCGAACCAGTGCGTGAAAACTATCCCAGAGTTGCTCCCAACAGCCACAAAACGACGGGACGGTTCCAATCGTAACTTGCAAGTTGCAACCACATACACATCTGATAATATATACATACTAGCCTTTTTGACCAAACTATCTGTTATGTGGGTACCTTTACATATATTATGTGTAACGTATGTAGTCTAAGTAACTAGATTAAGATTAGCGACTGCTGGGCCAGTCGAATATACGAGCGTATCGGTTGCATTATTATTATCTCGACACCCCCTGTACACAACACTAACCTTTGTTCAGGACTTCAGACATATTTATGTAAACGTCGTAAAATTTTGTGAAGCTAGAACCTTTCCTGCTCATTTTATGCGAGAGTGTGTGTCTTATGGCTCAATCAGCAGCAGTGTCGATGCGGCACGAGAGCCAATATTTATACGTTGTCACTCCCATAAAAGTGTTGCAGACTTTCAACCAACATGGTTTTTAGACGGACTTTTATTCAACAGTGAACGCCAAAGATAAAGTGCTATTGAGTTTTCTATAAGAATTTTCTCAGTAGTAGCCTGAAGTTTAAAAGTTGTCGGTGAGAGACTTCCGAACCTCGGACAGCACGTGAAGTCGTTGGTGGCGGCTGTCAGTTGGACATCTGTGACAGTCGTTACGGGTAGTCAGAAGCCGGAATATCTGGAACTTGTAGCCAAAGGGTCTCGTTATGATAGACAGTCGCTCCATGTACAACACTAATACTCAGCGGCGTCCAGTTTGACTGAACTCCGCGGTTTCTCCCAACATACATATTTGCAAAAAGGCTAAGCAGATGATGAGTAACATTTCGCCAAACCTCTACAGAAACATAAAAAACTATGTTAAACTAAAGTTACGGTGTTCTCATAAATATTAGCGAAAGTGAAATGGTAATGAATCTTATCTACTTAGAATTGCAAATGAGCTCGTTAATACAGAATTAAGTATATTGTAGTATAATAATATATAGGCCACTTTACCGATATCGGTAACGGCGGCCTCCGACTGTCCAGACCGAATATGGTTTTAAATTTCATTTTAATACGGCAAAATGTGGTGCTCGTAGCTAAATAATAACAGACGTACGGGTCGATCATCACGGTTAAGCAACACGTATCGAGGTCACTCCGTGGATGTCACCCACACAGCTAATCCTCCGCGCCTCGGAAACACGTTAACCAGTTGTCCCGCCTGTCATTTGCACATCTTTAACAGGCGTTACACACAGAAAGTCTGACTATGGTCTTACCAAGAGTTCCCGTGTTACCCAGCCACTGAGTTATGGAAGTCAGAAAGGCATTGTTCCATGTAAAGCTCAGCCGCATCCAGTCAGACTGAAGGCCCACCAACACATAATTGGGAAAAGGTTAAGGAAGTGATTATTATAATACTTTAAGGTAAAAAACCAGATATTTATATTGTATAAATAAAATACTGGCAATGTGCGTAGAATTCAAGTTATAAGCAATCTTGTTAACTCCTCCTACTAAGCTAAATACACACATCAAAAGTGTCTAGGGATCAACATATATTTTTGCAATAACTTTTCTCCTGATTGATATTAATTAAAATTTTCTTTAAGCATTCATCAAATAAAGTGTTTTCGTTTGTCCCAGTAACGATAAACCAAGTCACCTTTGCATTAATAAAGAAATTTGCCATTTTCCTAATAAAGGGATTTTTGACATTTGAACCACTAACATTAAAGTTCGAAAAAAAGACTGAAATAACAGTTTTCTTTAAAATTTTATTGGGTAACTTAAACAATTAATAATCCGTGTTTCTACCGCGAACACTAACAACACAAGAACATCGGTTTGGCATACTCAAAATGAGTTCATCCAAATCACGCTGTGGAATAATAAAATAAAAATAATAATAAAATGTTTATTCAAAATCTTAAGGTAAATATTAAATACAATTTCACTTAAATCTACATTAAGTTCACACATTTCATGTGCCTGAACTAGGTAATCCTGTGTTTCAGGCGAGAATAGGTATTTATATTATTTTTTAATAATCACATTTATATAAAATAAACTGTATATGGTCATCTTAGGTAATGTATAAAGGTGTAAATAATATGAAAATAATCTTAGTCTCTTATTCTTAATCTTAATTACATTTAAATAAAATACGAACTATCTCTATTTTAGTACTAGTAATAACTTTTCTGTGTCTTCATAGGACATACTTTGAAGAGCTTCCTTGAGAGTCTTCTTGCAGTTGCAATAATTTAGGGAATAAATGTTTAATTTTGAGTTTAGTCTGTTATAAAGTAGTGGTCCAAGGAACATATAAAATTTGGTTGTGAAAGCATGTTTTGTACTTCTTTTAAGGCAAACTAAATCTTTCCGTCTTTTTTTAGTAAGTTCAGTGCAATAGGGAAGCGCTGTGTGTTGTTTTAGTACGGTGTTCATTATAAATAACTGACGAACTGTTAGTACTTCACAAGATTTGTAGAGAAGGTTAGTGGGAAAAAGGAAAGGGCGACAAGTAGACACCTTGAGGATAGCTCTTTGCGCTCTCTCGATGGGTAGTAACAAAGTTTTACCTGCCCCGCCCCATGAGGTAATGCAATACGTCAAAATTGACTGACATAGAGCAAAGTAAACTTGTCTTATTAGTTTCGGGTCTGCTATATATCGCAGCTTTTTAAATATGAATATAAGCTTACGAATTCGACTATTTAAAGCTTCTATGTGTGGTTTGAAAGTAAGGGTGTCATCTATAATGATACCCAGGTATTTTATTTTGTTAGTAATTTTAATATGGGGACACATGCACTGACCATTGAGAGGGACTGAACAACAATGAGCATACAACTTTGAGGCAATGGTAGGTGTTTGTTTCCGCATCGAAAATTTAATGAAATTTGTCTTTTCCGCATTAAGGGTTAGTGAATTTTGTTGAAGCCAATTATTTACAATATTGAACCCATGTTGCGCAAGTTTGTAGACTTCACTTTCTGAATCAGCCGAAAAAAGTAGAGCAGTGTCGTCAGCGTAAGATATGATAATGCCATGATGTAGCTTTAGATTGCAAAGATCATTTATGTATATTAAGAACATAGTAGATGCTAAAATGCTTCCTTGGGGCACACCAAAAGACGTGTTTTTTTCTTCAGTGCTGAGTATATTGTCAATCTTTACGCACTGGGTACGCTCTTCTAAATAACTTTTGAAGAGTTTCAGCTGGGTGCCTCTTACACCTAAGGCTTCAAGCTTGCGCAACAGAATGGGAATTGAAACTGTGTCAAATGCCTTCGCGAGGTCCAGGAAAATTCCTACTGTGTGGTTACCCTTATCAAGTTCCTGTGCTAGATAGTCAGTGAGATGATGTACGGCATCGGCGGTTGATAATTTAGGCCTAAACCCAAACTGCCGCTCAGACAGAATAGATTTATCCTCCAGATATTTAAACAATCTTTTGTTCAAAATTTTCTCTAATATTTTGGACATACAGGGCAGTAAAGATATAGGTCTGTAGTTTGTCACTTGCTCTTTACTGCCTGACTTATAGACAGGCACAACAATCGCTTTTTTTAGACATTTGGGAAAATTCCCCGAAGAGAGACAAATACGGAAAATATAAGTAAGTGGTGGTACTAAAATATGCCTGAACTGTTTTAGAATTTTATTGGATATATTATCCCAACCAACTGCACAGTCGTCTTTCAGATTCATAATTATATTTTCAACCTCAGTTTCATCAGTATCCAGCATCGCAAATGATGTTAAAGTGTTGTGACACATAAAAGGAGTGCTTGTTAGATAGTGTGGTTGACCCTGAACTTTTTCTGCTAGACATTTTCCAACATTAACAAAAAAATTATTTGCCATGTTGGCAGATGTTAGTTGTGATGAATTTGCTTGCAATAAACCTGAAGAAGATTCTTTTTGTTTCGACGTATATGTTACATGTTTAATATACTTCCAGATTTTTTTACTATTTGGTCCAGCCTTTTCCAATTCAATTTTGTCGTAGTTGCATTTAACTTTTTTGAGAAGGTCATTACAAAAATTACGATATCTTTTGTAGGATAGTTGCATCATTGCATTGTCTGGGTGCGATTTAGCTTTCATGTGCAGTTTATCTCTATGCTTCATACAACGGATAAGACCTGTAGTAATCCAGGGTTTTATGTTGCAATTTTTGTTGTTCAACTGCGATATAATTGTATTTTTCTGAATTGCATGTCGTACATTTTCTATTACATACAACATGCAAAACTGCGGGTCAGCGGAATTATAGACTGGATCAAAATTGATGACGCGCAAATCTTCCTCAAGTTTATTTTTATTCAATTTAGAAATTGTGCGAGTGTTTTGTTTAGGTATGTTACAATTTAGTGTTAGTAGGGCAGCATTATGATCGGTTATTGTCGAGTTAACAACAAGTGCTAGTGAGGGGAAATTAGATTTTAGCATGACGTGGTCCAAGCAGGAACCACTATGGTGTGTGGGAAAGCTGTGTGCGGGGAGAAGGCCATGATATGCGCATAAGTTAAGGTAGTCCTGAGCAGATGCATCAGTACTTCCTGGAAGAATATTGATATTTATATCTCCAATTACAATCGTGTTTTTGATGGATGACAGGTTCTGTAAGATATCATTCAGTGATTCGGTGAAGTTGCTAATATTTTTAAACGAAGGAGGTCGATATAATGCCAATATTGCAAAGCTTGATCCGATCTTCACCACCAAACTGTTGCAGTCCAGCATATTGGGTTCCTCAACAGAGACCTTCAGATGATTCCTTACATAAACTATCACTCCATCATTTTGGTTGTAATTTCTATTACTTTTGTACATACTATATCCCGGTATTAGTGGTATGTTATATTGCTTAGCAAGCCAGCATTCGGTTAAAACAAAAACGTCACAATTTATGTCTAAACGTTGCTGAAAAGTGCAAAAGCTATCAAAATTCTTAAAAATACTGCGAATATTTTGTGTTAGTACGGTTAATGGACTTTTGTAGCCGGAAAGATATTGTTTGCAATTCTCAGCTTCACAAACTTTTGACTCGGATATAGAGAAATTATCTAAGTCATTAATTATATTGTGAATCATAACTATGGTATTAAAATAAAAAAAAAAAAAAAAATATATATAGAGAGATTAAAAACTACTAACTTAAATGGACTAAGTAAATAATTTATTGACGGCGCTCTTAGGCGCCTGCATAATCAATGGAATTAATGTACCTCTTTTCGGCCATTATTTTCGCTGGGCAGTCAGCAGCGCCTGTGCTGTGCTTGTCTGGCTTTTTGTACTGAGAGCAAGTAGCGCATTTTGGCTCTTCTCCCTTTTTTGGACACTCTTTGATTGAGTGACCTTGATCGCCACAGTGACCGCAGGTATATGACGTCTGCCGACAAAACTTGGCGGCATGACCATACTGTTGGCACTTATAGCATCGTGTTACCAATGTGAAGTCCCTAACAGGGCATGACGACCAATTCACAAATACTCTGTCTTTTGAGATGAGGGCTTTGCGTATGACTGCAGGTACTTCTACGACGTAGTTACAGTTCTCAGCCTCTTTCTTACCGGACTTGTGGCTTAATCTAATCGAGGTCGAAAACTTCTCAAGGCTGCAGTCCTGTAGTGTCTCGGCAAGATTTTGGTGGTACAAACACGCAAAAACATCATTTTCGGCCATGGATGCTGGCACACCTATGATGACAACCCTAGGCTTCCTTTTAAACGGCTCGTCAACTGTCAGACCTGACTTTGTTAGCTGCTCCGATTGCCTCAGCTTCTCGATGTCATCTTTCGTCTCGGTGCTGATAATAACTCCGCCATTTCTGGTCTTGTGTAGTCCTCTAATGTGCAGCTTCATCTGTTCGGGGCAGATTATTTTTTGGACGAGAGACTTAGTCTCATCACTAGTCCTCAATTTATCTTGCGGATAGATGGCCACAGAACTTACTTTTGACGGCTGGATATAATTATTTGCCCCTTTCTTCACCATGTCAGAAAAAGAAGCTCTCAGTGCAGGTTTAATGGATTCTCCGACTTTCATTTTGAGTTCCTTTAGTTGCTGCGCAAGGTCGAGTTGGCTTTCGAGTGCTATCACTGCATTGTGGGATTGCAAGGCCTTATATTTGATGGACTGGTACTGTACGGCCATCTGCGATGTTCCATGACCAACCTTCCGGCATAAGGCATTGATGCGCATTTTCTGGTCCGAGTTCAGCTTGCCTTCTGCTGCAATAGCACATACCTCCTTGAGGCTCTGGTCAATAGTCGTTATCCAGTTGTGAATTTCTGGTGTCGGTATCCCTACGAAGTCATCTTGCCTTTGGCTCGGCACTTCAGGGGCAGGAGCGGATACAGCAGCGCGCGCGGGTGTAGGCGGTGGAGAGCGAGCACACCTACTTCTAGGGCTGAAGGGACTATCCTCCATTGTGTAATAGATTATTTAATTATAAATCACTGAACATCTTCATAAATTTTAAAATTCACTTTACATAAAATGACTCAGTTCGCTTTACTATCAGCTAATTTAAAACTAGGTCACGATTTCACAAGTGATTATTTGTTTATATTAATATTGATCGATAGGTACGTCTGTTCACTACGATGGTGCACAAAGCAAGTCACGGAATGGCCGCCCATGTTCGTTGCAACAACAAAAAAAGGTCTTCTTGCGACTGGATACCCTCCATATTCGGCAGAGCTCTTCTCTGTAGCATATCCCATGCATGCTCAATCGGGTTCAAGTCTGGCGACTGAGCAGGCCAGAGCAGGACATTGATGTTAGCTGCGGCGAGAGTCTGTCTTACAACTCTTGCGGTGTGCGGTCGTGCATTATCATGCATTAACTGAAATAAGGGACCGATTTGCACTTGTAGAGGAACGATGACGTCAGATACAATCGTCTCAGCATAAATTTGAGCGTTGAGGTTGCCTCTGATCCAAATCAACTCGGTTCTTCCGCCGATCCAAATACCCGCCCATACCATGATGGTTCCACCACTATAAGGATGGACTTCCTGGCAGGATTTTAATCGCTGTTGGCGTCCAGGGGTTCTCCAGTGTTGTATACGTCTTGTATCCGGTCTCATACCAAAACGAGACTCATCAGAAAAGCACACGAAACGCCATTGTTCTTCTGCCCAATTTCTGTGTTCAAGAGCCCATTGATATCGAATCCTACGATTGTGCATTGCTATAGGTGGTACCCGTAGCGGTCTTCGGGAATGAAGGTTCACTTCATGCAAGCGGTTTCTGACTGTTTGGTCGCTAATTAAGTTCCCTGAAGAGTGATGAAGCCTCACGGCTAACATCATGGCGGTTATTGTTGGAGCTCTTCGAGTTAAGATTTGAATGTATCGGTCTTGTCTCCGTGTGGTGCAGCGATACCGTCCTCTATGGCCCTCAGCCACGGTACCAGTGCTTCGGTAACGTGTCCAAAGTCGACTGATAACACTCTGACTTGTATTCAGAGCTAAAGCCACAGTACGTTGCCGGGAACCAGCTTCTATCATTCCCACGGCTCTGAGCATTTCTTCCCTGCTTAAATGACGTCGCCGCTCCATAATAACGTTGGTTTTAATCAGTAGTAGGGAAACAGTAGCACTAATAATGTCTTCAATGCGTTGTATGTTTTTATAGGGAAAATATTGACAGCTGATTTTCATCTTTTACTCGAATTTGATTAACAGTTCCTGTTTCAAATTATGAAATGCACCAAAAAGGATCCATATTAATTTATAAAATCATAAATTTATTACAAAGCCACATCTCAATCTCAAGAAATCCGCATAAAAATGCTTGATCCCTAGACACTTTTGATGTGTGTATGTCGTGTCTGGAGTGGGTTCACGAAAATAGTGTAATGGGTGGGGTTCGAACCCGTGACCTCTCGATCACAAGTCCGGAGACCTGAGACATTAGGTTATTATTTTAGTACAAGCTTATAACATTACCAATAAACTGCTACTAGATCTGGTGCAACAAGGCGCAAACACGGAATGTACTTCAGGCGACCACTTAGCGCAACAAACATCAAATCAGTAGTATGGCAACACCCAACGGTTCCGGTGCTAATCCATACGCTCGGCACATTTAGTCAACTGGCCAGGCTACGAATTTCCATCGAATATTTCTAACATTGTCCTAGGATAACAGATAATACAGTGATTTCGATTGTATTGTTCTTGTGGCTTGTTGCGATGGGTTTCATTGTTTTGGTTCATTTGAACATTACGCAGTAATTTGTCCTACGCTTTGCAAACTTATTGACAGCAGACAAAACTATATTACCCTGTAGTGCCCCACAGCTGATCAAAGGTCTCCCTTCATTTCATCCAGTGGTCACGATTCTGCACCACATCCTTCCAATTCTTAAGGAAACTATCCAGGGCGTTCCGCCATCTCCTTCGTGGTCTGCCGCAGCCTCGTGTTGCAGTCCTGTCTTACGAGACTACAGTTTATTATATTATATTTATATATGCGGCAGACATGTTCTACCTAGTCCCATTTAAGTTGGGCAGCCTTTTGAGCCACGTTGACTATTTGCTGTCTGGAGCACGGCGTGCTGTTACAAACGCGATCTGTTAGTTTAACACATAGCATACTGCGCTCTGTAGCACGTTGACAAACCTTGAGTTTCAACTTTTGGATGATAGTCAAAGTTATGTAAAGATACTTCTATGCTAATATTATAAAGAGGTATAATACGTTTGTATGTAAGGGTAATCTCCGGAACAAATGATACAATTCTAAAATGTTTTCTTTGGTAGTAAGTTGCATTATTGGTGAGTGTCATAGGCTGTAAAATAATATATTAGATCATGTTTTGCATTTAATGCTGATTCAAATCGCCGTTTACAACATAATTATCATTAAAATAAATAGGTATCTTAGACGATATCTGAGAGTTAAAATGCGGGAGTAGAGTGGCCGTAGTCTATAGGTAGATCTAGTACTCGTATTTCAAATATTATTTTTGTATAAAAAATAAATAATACAAAATAAAATTATTCTAATATTATTAATCACATAATTTTCATTGCACCCGTGCGAAGCCTGCACGGGTCACTAGTATTATCAGTAACTAGTACTCACGCGGGGCTTCGCTCCCGTGGATTCTATCACGATAAAAACATAACTCTTCTTTTTTGCAGTCGCGTAAAAAGTAGCCTATAACTTTCCTCAAGCTTCAAGCTACTTCCATACCAAATTGCATCCAAATCCACCCAGTACTTTCAAAGATTAGCGCGTTCAAGCAAACAAACAAACAAACAAACTTTTCCGCTTTATAATATTAGTATAGATTGTTATTCGTTATGTTCTCAAAAACCAATCGTCAGCAAAAGATTGAGATAAAGATTTTCATTTTAACCCCTACAAAACTACATAAAATAAAATCGTAGCTCCACTAACAGTGCTAACACAACACTTGTACAACCGTCGCTGTCCCCAAATACCCTTCTGTCTGCAGACCTCCAAATTCTCAAAGATATAGTGTTATCGTCGCAATAGAAACTATTCCGAGGCAGTAATGGTTGGGTTTTGTATGCGATCATTGTTTGCCGTCTATATATTACTAATGTAACGACCTACCGATACTACGGCTATGAATTAATGGCGTTTGGATACTGTTTAGATCGTATTGAATATATAAATGGCAGGCGGAGTGGGGTGTGTCGGCTAGTGTAGGGGCGAGTGGGCAGCGATTAGTGTGCTGACCGAGAATATTTTTATGAACACGCTTTGATGATAAAGTTGTATGGTCTCACGGGTTAAGGGTTTTCTGTAAAATATACTAACATTCTATAGGGATAAGAGAGCTTTTAGAAAGGATCCGACTAATATAGTAGAAAGTGACCTAAGTCTAGTCTAGCTGCTGAATTCATGCAACTTCTAATTTTGATATATCTGACCTGACTGACTGACCTTTAACACTATATTCTATTACCGGAAAACAATCGCGATCGGCAATGCATGGCGCATTGCCGATCGCACAAATGTTTTGGGAGTACTTTCTTTGTGCGTACATCTAACGAATGGCATTCCCTGTCAGAATCTATTTTTCATGATAGCTATAACCTTGGGTAATTAAATCTAGGTTGAATAGGTTATTTCGAGGCAAGCGTGCTCCATCTTCACCACATCATCGCTTACTATCAGGTGAGATAGTGCTCAACCGCAAGCCGATCAACTATACAACGTGTAATTTAAAGGGTATATACATACCAAGTGCACGGCTTCTTTGGATAATATCAAACGATATAGCAAGGTATTTGTAATCCTATAGCCTCGTCCCCACTAGGAACTTTTGTCAAGCGACATGTGTCCCCGGAGACATCGGGCGATGTCGCCCTACATCGCCCCACGTCGCCCGATGTCTTGTCTCCGTCCACTTCAGTTCAGTCGAACCTATCATGTCTCCGGAAGGGGTAGTGTTGTATAGTGCGGCTTATATAATGATGAATGCATCAGGAACAAAAAAGAAGAGAAGATGGTGGATTAAACAGTACTTGCGAAACAAAACAAGTGTATTTAATGATTTCAGTGTTCTAGACGGCTCATTTCATAATTTTACTCGGATGTCATCAAACAAGGAACAGTTTCAACAATGTCGCGGCGTTGTCGTCCGACGTCGCCCGACATCGCCCGATGTCACCGGGGACACATGTCACTCGACAAATGTTCCTAGTGGGGACGAGGCTTTAGTCTACATGTGTGGAACTTATTATAAATTTCAATACATTGATACCAGAGACCGAATATTTCAAATTATGAAGAACGAAGAGGATTATTGTTTTATTAGCAAGTGACGTGGAAAGTGATGACCCTCATAGTGCTGTGACACGTTTGTGATTACTATTGGTATTCAAGAAACATATGAAACCGATAATTTGGGGTCAATTCTGTGAGTCACTTATTTTGAGCTGAAACTGTGCATAGAGACTCTATACCAGATGTTGTCTTCAGCCCTTTTGGATAGATATGGGGTTTCCGTTACACGTTGTATATAACTGACTCAAAGAATTGATACCAAATTATTGGTTTCATATATTTCTTGAATACCAATCATAACAAACGTGTCACAGCACTACGAGGGTCAATAACTTTCCACGTCACTTGCCAATAACACGATAATTCTTTTCGTTCTTCTTAAATTGAATAATTCGGTCTCTGGTATTGTGTATTGGAATTTGTAATAAGTTCTACACACGTAGACTTAGGATTACAAAACCCTTGCCATGTCATTTGTTATCATCCTAAGAAGCCATGCACTTGGTATGTATATACCCTTTAAATTACACGTTGTATATAAAGAATACATTTCCTCAAATATAAACATTTTTGAGTTCGGCCATTTCCTTTCTAAGTGACATTTTAATACAAACACGTTGGTCTATTGTGAGGAACCCTGAGTTATTAACTAAGCAGAATGACCTCCTTTAACTGTCGAGTACCAGGGTTGAAACAAACCCACCCTACTACCTTCACCCTCGTGTCAATCATACCTCGATCAGTTGTCAAGAGCGATTGTTTCCCGAGATCATTGAAGTAGTCTGCAAGCTCTCAATTACGACTTCTTGTTTGTATCATGAAAGTGGGCCAACAAACTCTTTACTTAATATCTAAGAAAGGACAGAGCCTCGTAGCTTCGTAATAGAAATAGGACTGACCACTGGATGCCATGCCAAGTAATTAAGTGGGCTGATTTACTAGAATTGGATTAGTGAAGTGTAGTGAACAATTGTCTTCGGACCCTGTTGTTGTTCTTCTTAATGAGGGCGATTTGAGAGGTCAGATTCGGAGGGTATTTTCAAGGGTGACGGGATTTTCATAGAGTAATATCGGATTGTGCGTAGGTAACTCTAGAGGCGTACCTACTATTAACCCGAGCTGAGTTAAAAATAGGCAAATAGTAGGTTCTCTTTTCAACCTACTTCTCTTCTTTTTAACCTACATGAAAGACAATGGTCAAAATGTATTTAGCGTGGAAATGTTGGCATCTAAAAATACAACTAACTTCAAGTCGTTTAAGATATCAGTGGAAAAGAAATGTCTAGACACTGTTTTACGCGAAGATTTCTGGCCCGAAGGAATTGTATTCAGAATTTTTAAAAACAAAACATTAAATGGATCCACACAACCACAGTAGAGTGAAAATTGTATCATTTAACTGCAAAAGTATTAAAAGATCATTTAAATATGTAACGGAATTATGTGCAAAGTATGACATTATAGCGTTGCAAGAAACTTGGCTGCTACCTGATGACATTGATTTCTTAAGCCAAATACATACAGATTTTCAATATTACGGAATATCTGCGGTGGACACTACAAAGGGCCCACTACGAGGACGGCCGTACGGAGGAGTTGCATTGCTGTGGAGAAATAGTTTGTTTACCAAAGTCTCGCTAATCGAGTCTGACTCACGCCGTGTTATTGCGGTGCACATACAACTACCTGAGCGAAGCGTTATAGTTATGTCTGTTTATATGCCAACGGAATGCACGGATAACTTACCGCTATTTACGGAGTGTCTTAGTGTAATTAATTCGATAATTGAAGATAGTGACGTCGAAAGTGTATTTGTGATGGGGGATTTTAATGCAGATATAGCAAGTTTGTTCGGTAATGATCTCTTAAGATACTGTGTTGATCAAAACTGGACCTGCGCGGACATTAAATTTCTTGGTGAGTCGTCAAATACTTTTACTTTCCTAAGTGAAGCCCACGGCACTACTAGTTGGCTGGATCATTGTGTTGTCACCTCGTCGGGGTGGGACGCTATTCGTAGTGTGTTCGTTTTAAATGAAGTGCACTGGTCGGACCATTATCCACTCGTAGTAGAATGCGATCTCAGTGTTATAACCCGTAAAAAATCCGTACATGAAATTCTTAATAAAGTTATAAGTTAGGGGTGTTGTGTTACCTGGCAACTGGGTTGTAAAGGTCAGATAATATTTTAGTTAAAAGGTGGATGAGGAGCTAGTCGCTCAATAATAACACGATACTCCTTGGCAAGACCAATGTAAGATTTTTTGGCTTTTGACAACCCGCGACGACTGCCGAAGATGTTCAAATGACCGCCGGGCCCGACGGCTCAACGTGCTTGTCAAGGCACAGAGGCACCACCAGGTCAGCATCCACAGACCGAGCTCAACAAGTGTTGCTTAACCTTGCAGGTCAACCCGTGCAGCTCTTAGAGTTCCTCCTGTTTTATACAGATATTTCGTCTTTAATAAGTAACAATGTTTTATTAACAATTTATTAAGTACTTATATGTGATTTGGGTAAATATAAAAAAAAATTTTAGCTAAAAATAGAATTCTTTTTTTTTCACGCCACCTTCCGAAATTAAAGTTATTTTTGACTTTCTAGTATTTTGATATGGAAGTCGGTTCTCTTTTTTGCAAAAAAATTTTTTTCACGCTTTCATAGTGGTTCGGTTTATAATTTACCTAGTTACAAAAGCCATAATGTCACCACCTTATCACCTTATACAAAATATTGCTTTTCCCGATACATAGCCGTAATTTTTTGAGGAGTTCTCCTGGTACTTGACCATCAGCTCTACATCACCATATGCATTCATGCATGGAGAAATCGAGGGAACTCTTCAAATATTATAGGCGCACATAAAGCGTTTTGGGTATTTTTTATAGTACCTTATGCAGTTGCTCTCGAAAAGCACCATTTGAGGAAGTGGAACTGATGATGAAGACCACAGATGGCCGCCGAAACTACTCAATAATAAGTATTTCGTGGATTGCGATTAGATTACTTGAATATAGATGTTAAGCACTTTATGCGCGTCACAATGCATATGGTGACGTAGAGCTGATGGTGAAGTACCAGGAGAACTCCTCAAAAATTAACGGCTCTGTACCGGGAAAAGCAATATTTTGTAAAAGGTGATAAGTAGTTGAAATTTTGGCTTTTTTTAACTACATTGATAAATTACAAACCGACCCACTAAAAAGCGTGAAAAAATCTTTTTAACAAAAAATAAAACCGAGTTCCATATAAAAACACTACAAAGGCAAAAATAACTTAAATGACACCGACCACAAAATTTAAGTTATTTTTACCTTTGTAGTGTTTTATATGGAAGTTGTTTTATTTTTTGCTAAAAAGTATTTTTTATATCTAACTTTGTCTGTGCTGTTCACAGACAAAGTTAGATATAAAAAAAACTACAACAACTAAACAGACCACCGATTAAGGCCCGGCTTCTATCTTATTTCGTTCATATTATATACTTCGCACATATATTATATACTTCGACGATAATATGTCGGCATCAGCGAGCGTTTTTCGCGTGGCTGATTTTTTCGCTAAATTCAATTGAAAATTTCTTCCCATGGACACGCTAAGAAAAAGAAGTCCAACACTGAAAATTAAGTTCCAGATTCCGTCTTCATTTTCAAATGTAAATAAGGTTCAAAAGTAAACAAATTGGACAGTAATATTATGTCATTCCTTCACCGTATGCGCTCAAGTCGTGTGACAAAAGCCTCTCATATGATTGGCTTTGAACAACGGACCCGCATCTAGTCTGCCAGTGACACTCTGCTTTAAAGCGTAATGACTTGATAACCTGCTCTGATGCTCACACAATGTTTCGTTCAGAATATGTTTGATGAAGAGTATGTAGGGCCTCCCGTATATATTATGATTAACTTAGTAATACAGAAATTCACAAACAAAACATACAATCACTGATAAATCAATTACGACCCAAACCCTTTCATAGAAAGGACGCTAATATCTAAACAGTTAGAAAGTTAGTGGCTGGTTATGTCATGATTTCTTCCTATATCTTTTTGTAACTAATATTAACAGTATAAGTATGAACAATAATATCAATAGGGAGTATTTTATTACATATTAACTTAATTGGTCAGTCACTTACGTATTTTGATTTCTTTTTAAAGAGAGCAATGTGGGTATAATTCAAATTACTAGCAATATTGTTAACCCTTCCTACTAAGCTAAATATGATTGTATCGGTAATGGGTTCACGGCAATAGTAAAGTAGTGTAAAAGGCCGACACCCTAGCCAGTAGACTATCACCGCTTCACCCATCCGCAGACCGACCTCGGCCAGCGTTGCTTAACCTTGAGGATCCCGCGTGGCTGTTATCAGTTAGCCACGAGCTCCTCATGTTTAATCATATTATATTTTTCAGGTATCTGATTCAGGAAAGAGCCTTATTTTCTTTTCCAATAGCTTTTAATGAATGCTACTTACCGCCTGCTAAGAAGCCGAGAAACTTAATTTTCCTTTTAGGTGTCCGATCTGCAACAAGAGAGAGATCTTATTAATTAGGTGCGCACGTGAGTTGGGTTAGTTCTACCTTTTTATGTCCTTTCCAAAGATGCCGACTATTTGGATGTGTCCGGGTTCCTTTTACTTACGTACAAATCTGATTAAAAGGGTACGGTTGAATAGTTGACCAGTTCTGTTACCTGTGGCTATTGTTGATATTATTTCAATCGTAAATGCAAAAAGAGTATTTAAAATAACATCTCTATTGTTCAAAGTTCTGGGGATGTTGTTAGAAGAAAACAAAATTGGCAGTAAGTACGTATTGCTTCAAAATAACCAAGACCAACCTTTCTAGTCAAGACTGCTAGCGTTAGATATATACAACCTTCCCAATGGGCAATGGACCACGCTCCAGTTGATGAGTTTAAGATCCTGGATTAATGGGAGATCTACAAGTAGTGTTGCCAGGTCCGATTTGTTTTAAATCGGGACAGAAGTTAAAGAAAATCGGATTTAGGTTTGTAGATCGGGACAAACAAAAAAAAAGGGTTTTTTTAAAAGTAATGTTAATTTATTCGTTTCCTCGTATATAAAACGATGAATGTTTATTCTAAAAAAATTTATAGTCAGACTTGCTTGATAGACTACTCTAAACACGTGGAAGCGTGTCCAACCAAGTTTAAGGAAAACAGAACTAAATGGAGCGGTGTCCAGGCAGGTATCACCTTGGGTAACAGTTGCACTCTTAGTATTACCGTCACTTAAGTCGGTATCTGCGCGGGTATCTCCAGGATCCGGTCTCCAGGATGAGTGGTATCCTGTCTGTCTGTATCCATTTGAGGAGGGTATACAAATGAAATCATCTGATAACTGAAAATTATTGATATATTAGTGAAAATCAACAAAGTTAAGTATGAAAGTAGTGTACAGATAATTAATTATTTATTTAATTTATATTTTTCATTACTTTTTGCTGCCTTTAGAAGACCTTTGTTTTTTATTACGTAGTTGTGAAATTCACCGCAAGCCATGCTGAAGTCAGTTTATATTTGAATCTTGGCTTTGACATGCTCCGGTGTCAAATGGTTTCGCCTCACAGATAAAATTAAGGTTTGTGAAATATTTTCACAAACCTTAACTTTCCTCTTTCCGTTGCCGTGTTTGACACCCGCGGAATTGACGTCATAAAAACTTTTTAGCAAAAAATAAAACCGAATTCCATATTAAAACACTACAAAGCCAAAAATAACTGTAATTTCGGTAGTCGGTGTTTATTGGTTTTGTATTTTCTTTTTTTGACACCGCCTTCTGAAATTAAAGTTATTCTTGGCTTTGTAATGTTTAATGTGGAAGTCGGTTTTATTTTTTGCTGAAATGTTTTTTTTCCACGATTTTTAATGGGTTAGTTTGTAACTTATCCAGTTACAAAAGCCAAAATGTGAAGTACTTATCACCTTTGCGAAGCCTTGATTCTCCTTAAAAATGATTTGTCATTTTTTAGCGGCGTCAGATCTTTGTTCTGCACTGCTACTTTCACCAAGTCTTTGACCGTACACACTTCTTAATAAAATTGATCCATGTTGAAGAACTCATTTTTTTTTAATAAATCTTATTTGCTATCATTGAGTTCATATTTTTTCTTTGTTGTAATGAGACAGTTTTGTACCATGCACAACAGTCGTTTTTTATTTTCGTAACTTTATCATCAGACAATTTTTTAAATAAGTTGCTGCATGTGAATACCTCAAACTCATCTTCGATCCTCAGACTTCAGCTCAATTGCTTACTTAATATTACCATTATTTTGTGACCTTTTGAAGGTCACAAAATAATGGTAAATTGTAAAACCTTAAAATGTATGCTTATCTGCAAACAATTTATATTTTTATATTTTATCTGCTATTAAAATTGCAAAACCCGTACGATGAACCATAATTATTATGATCTGACGGATACTGAATGAATGGACGAACGAAGATCAATGATTGAGTAAAGCCAAATTGTATGCGCCCACAGGCGTGTCTTTGATAGAGAAAACAAAAATCGATTGACTGAGCAAAGCCAAAGTGTAAACGCACACGATCGTGTCTCTGATGCTGTAGAATAGAAAATTTTGTTACTTGGCTAAGGTCTCTGGAGCGAGTAAAGTAACAAAATATAGCACTAGTGATCTGATGCGTGTTATTTTGAGCGCATTGTTACAACCAACATGATAATAATAATAATAATAATAATAATAATTTTTTATTTTCAGACAACAATGATCCAGCGTGTTAGTAAACAATAATATAACTTATTACTAGTGTTAGTAGTTAAAATACAATAGAGAAGAAGACAGACCATATAGTATTGTGAAAAGGACATCCCCGAATTAATGGTTAGTGATTGTCCTTCTCACAAAACTTTTAATAATCGGAGAGTCGATACTCTCCGCCACAGTTTTTAGAATGCTGTTGCCACTCGCCCGCAACCTTGACAACAGCGACGCGGTTCTCTTGCGAATGACGGCGTGGAAGCCGTCAACTCGGTTTTGCGCAAACATAGCAGATGCGCTGCACCATCGTGGCAGTCCCAACAGCATCCTAAAAATATTATTATACTGAACGCGTAGGTCATCCAGCGTTCTTTTGGTATAGTTGACCCAAAGATTCCCCGTGTAAAAGCACTGGCAATACGCCTTAAATAGTGTTACTTTCACAAGACTGCTACACCGAGCGAATCTTCGGGCCAACATGTTACCTCGGACCGCCAATGCCCTACGCTCCCTTTCAATATCGACATTGTCCTTAAGGTCGTCAGTGAGAAGATGCCCTAGATATTTAAATTTCGTCACTCTTTTGACGTTCAAGCCGTTTAGGGTAATGTCAGGTATAGTATCTGGGCATTCACCGCTGGCCTTAAAGACAATGTATTCGCACTTCATAACATTATAAACAAGTCCGTGCGAGGCAGCATACGCCTGACAGACCCGCAGCATTTCATTTACAGCACTTGCCGTCGGCGCCAGCAAAGCCATGTCATCAGCATAGCTGATACTATTTATTGTTACACCATGAACGCTACATCCGACCCGCATATTGCTGAGGTCCACGATTAGGCCATCTATATATGTGCTAAATAGCCTAGGAGACGTCAGACCACCCTGTCTCACACCGCATTCCAACCTATAAGTCTCAGACTGTGCATTGGACCACTTAACAACATTTTCTTGGTTCGCATACCAATACTGTAGGATCCTGAGGACTCCTGCCGATACACCCCTGTCCTCAAGCTCTCTCCAGAGTACATCGTAATTTACCAGATCGAAGGCTCTGGAAAGATCCAGAAAACAGGCGTATACCGGCGTCCTACGATCAGTGTAATACTGGACCGTATGTTTGAGACTCACTATGGCACTTTCCGTTGACAGTCCAGGTTGAAACCCGAACTGTGAGTCATGCATGGATAGACATTCCTTCAAGCTAGAATCAATCATACCGTCCAGCACTTTTGCCAATGTGGTTGCGAGAGATATAGGTCGATAGTTTGACTTATCAGATATGTCGCCCGTCCTGTTCTTAATTATGGGAACCACCAGTGTTTTCATTAGTCCTGCGGGCAAGTAGGAGTGACTTAGGCACATGGTGTAAAACAACGACAACACCCTTGGCAGATGTACCCCCGCAAATTTGAGATGTTCAATACTGAGCCCGTCATATCCAGGAGATTTGCCTTTGCTCATATTTTTAATTACTGTTGCAACTTGTTTGGCCGAAAAGAACATGAATGAATCCACTCTCTGATTTTCAGGCCCAGCATTGTTCATATCAATGGAGGGACCCAGCGGAGACTGCACTGTAAAATGTTCCTTGAACATATTAGCAATCTCCCCCGGATCACTCCTCCCACCTACATTCACGGATAGGCCAGGCTTAATATCAAGCTTACTCGTGGACTTCCAAAACTTAGCGAAATTATTTGTTGCTCTTGCTTTTGCTATCATATCCATCTTTATTTGCTCTTGATTTTTTTGGCACCATTTTAGCCGAGCCTTGAAGATGTTACGGGCCACTCGCATTTCTTCAAAAATAGCTCCAGAGGTTGGCCGTTGGTGTAAAACCCACACTTCGAATTTACGCCTGGCCTCCCGGTATGAATCTCTTACATGGTAATTCCACCCGCATAATGTCTTGTGGTTCCCACCTCTACACACAGTCCCTACCTTTTCGTATGTTTGCTCGGCGGCGTCACATAATGCATATGATATTTTACAATATAATTCATCTAGAATAGTTTTATGCTCGCTTAAATTACAAAAACTATGGCTACACTCTTGAAACTCCAGAGGAAAATCAATTTCACGCAACTTACCGTTACATAGCTCACGGTATCTGTCAATTTGCGAGTCATTTCGGTCCCCCCAAATTACTTTATTGCAAGGAGTAGGCATGGTTACCAGCTTAGGTCTTACTAAATTTAAATTACACTCAATGCAAAGTGGTAGATGATCTGACGTATATACATCCTCTTTTATTGTAACCTTATCCACTGCAGCCCAAGCTGACAGAGAGACTATACAGTGATCAAGCCACCTCCTACATCCATGTGCCTCACTCATAAAAGTATAGCTACTAGAATTTATTCCCAGCTTTTCAATATCAGCACAAACATACGATTGATCTGCGCAGAAACTAGTAAGTTCCCTAAAAAATAATTCGTTTGGATGTGCGTTAAAATCACCCAATATAAACAAACTCTCGACTCCACCGCCCGCAACCACTGCACTGATCTCACCTAACACTTCCGTAAACATATGCAAGTTATCGGGCGAATTAGTCGGCATATACACACATGCTACAATAATCGAGCGCCCGCCAATGCTAGCTTTGACGGCCGCCAAGCGACAGCTGTTACATTCTAACACAGTGACTGTATCGAAAACACCTTTTCTCCACAGAATGGCTACTCCCCCATACGGCCTTCCAATCAGCAATCCGGCAGTTGTGTCAACGGCTGACTTACCCGTATATTCAAATTCATCTGATATGGTACTTAAAATAGGAATATCATGGGGTAGAAGCCATGTTTCTTGGAGGCATACAATATCGCTCATATCACATAACTTTCTAACACTTTCCATCGATCGCTTAACAGACTTACAGTTAAAAGAGATGATATTACAGTGTTTGTTATTATTTTTGTTCATAAAGAAAAGTGGTATCAAGCTATAACCTGTTCTTGTCCCTTACGGTACATAAACCGCACAAAACGCCTAAATGTTATGCCGTCTGGCCACAACTCGTCATTAAGAAACAATTCTAACTTATTCTTAGAAACAAATAACTTAAAGGCATTGTATTTTCTAGACGTTTTCATATTTATCATTTTTAACGACACAACTTCATTAGTTTTTTCCTTAATATAACTTATAATATCATGCTCACTAGTTTCAACACTAACATTTGATATAAATAGCGGTATTTTTACATCCGCCGCCTTAAACTTGCCATCTGGGGAGGTAACTGCGCGACCTCTTTGACCATACAGTTTATATTGTTTTGACGCTTTTAATAATAATAATAATAATGTGATGCGTAATATGATTTATTTTTTTCTAACAATAATGCTTATTTCTAACAATAACAATAATACTTAGAAAACGCCCTTGAAGACAAAAAAGTTTGCTCTACTGTGTTTCTAGACGTGGCGCAGACATTTGACAAAGTATGGCATGAAGGCCTTATACAAAAATTTAAGAGTCTGTTACCGCAGCAGTTTTCAGATATATTAGAATCCTACATTCTGAACAGTCTTCAGAATAAGGCAAGAAGATACCTACTCGGAACTGAAGGAAATTAAAGCTGGCGTACCGCAAGGAAGTGTGTTAGGGCCGGTCCTGTACCTACTACACACTTGTGATATTCCTGAATTAGAGCAAAATACTTTTGGGACTTTTGCTGATGATACAGCCATAATGGGTGTAGGAAACAGCCACGAAGAAGCAGTAGAAAAGGTACAAATTATAAACTGTAAATATATAGTGCTGTAAATCAAATTTATAATTGGAAAAAAATGGAGGATTAAACTTAATGAATCTAAATCTTCTCACATAGACTTCACTAACAAAAAACAACAGTATTTTCCAGTTTACATTAATAATAAACAAGTCCCATACGAGAATACAGCCAAGTATCTTGGTATGACCCTTGACACAAAGCTACGCTGAAAAGCCCACGTTAAAAAGAAAAAGGATGAACTAGAACTGCGATTTAAAAGAATGTATTGGCTGCTTGGAAGACACTCCATGTTGTCGGTACATAACGAATTGTTAATATACAAACAAGTCGTGATGCCAATTTGGACTTACGGTATTCAGCTGTGGGGCTACACCAAACAGACCAATAAACTTATCATACAGCGATTCCAGAACAAAGTGCTAAGGGAAATTGTGAATGCACCTTGGTACATTTGAAACGACGATCTCCATCGGGACCTAAAAGTTGAGGTCGTCGAAAAAGTTATTAAAAAATTTGCGGAAGCTCATGAAAAGAGACTTCATCAGCATGTGAACATCGAGGCAATCCAGCTTCTCGATCACACAAATATAGTTAGAAGACTAAAAAGATAAAAGCCGTTCGAATTAGTGTTTAGTGATAGTGAATAGTGTAAAGTGCAAAAGTGCTACCAAATAAACACAATAACGAAGTGTACTCCCCTTAATAGAGACAATAAGAAAAGTGCCACTGGACACATTCTTAGTAAAGACAATTTATTAGTTTAAGTTAAAATTAAATTACTTATAAGTCTATATATAAGGCTAGATTGTAATATAATTAGGGTTCATCCTGCTGAACACTAATAATAAAAAAATAAAAAATAATAATAATGCTTATTGTTAATTTTTTATTTATCGGGACGCGTCCCCAGACCCCTAATAATCGAGACGTCCCGCGAAAATCGGGACACCTGGCAACACTATCTACAAGCGCTTCCGTAGCCGAATGGCAAAAATGTAACTCTTACAGATTCGTAATGTCTGTCTGTCCGTCTGTATGTCACAGCCACTTTATTCGAAACTATTGGGACTACAGAGTATAAACTTGGTAAATAGTTGTATTATCTAAATCGCTGTAAAATATCTCCTAGCGTAGATACTTATCTATTATTGTAATTTCAGTACCCACCATATTTTAGCCTCATTTTTCACTTTAGAATAGAATAAAATATTTTCTCTATTTGAGTAACTATGACTCGTGGAATTCGTAGCTATAGAATAACAGCCGCAAGAATTGATTTTTTAAGGTTACGCATCGCTTACTAAGGTTAGTCTGTCGATGGGTGACTATTTTCACATATCGAGAATCCTCCGTGCCTCAACATCCGCGCCAGAAAATTTGCCACCAGTCGTGTTAGGGGTATCCTGTTGTTGGGGATTACCCAGCAGTTGGGTTGTAAAAGTCAGATAGACTGTCAGATCTGCTTGGACTGGAAGCCGATTCCAATAGACGGGAAAAAGCTCGGCGCAGGACCCTCCCAGTGAACGAAAACATCAACATGCCTTAGAACTAAATAAACAAAGTGGTGATCTTATAATGCTCGCTGGGCCGGCGCGATATCAGTTAGCTGACACAGATGAGGCCTGTATCTCAGCAGTGGTAAGACTATGATTATGCTGATTATGTTACGCTGCTCACACTTTAAAGATACTTGTATAGTAGAAGGAACACTGGACTGCGTTACATGGGTCATTGTTGTGTCATCTCGCATGGGATGAAGCAGGGGTGACCCATTGTATTTGGTTTAATATAATGCTTCGTTACGTGAAAATAAATGTTACTAGCATGGTTTTTAAGTTCATCTCACTAACGATTTTGAGCCATAATTACTTCATAATTTACGAGCATTAATATATTACATAGAGCGTCTGCGTATCTGATCGCCAACCTCCCACTAGTTGAGTAATACGGTACCCCTTAACAAGACCAGGTAAAATACCAAAATGTGTGTCAGATTTTCTGGCGTCTGACTACCTGTGACGACAGTACTAATGACACACGGGACCAACGTACTTACGTGCTTTCCGAGGCAGGAGGAGGTGGATTCTCATTATGTTAACCACCAACTCACCAGTTCACCAACGTTGCTTACCCTATCCCACCACATGCTCAGCAAAAGCGCTTGCGACCCCTACAAATTTAATAATACACAAAAACAGATATTTATAATATTACCATAGAGCTTACAGACTGACAAAGGCTTGCACTGACAGGACGGGTCTACTCAAATCTGTGTGGTTCTTTCTTCAAAAGGCCATTTCAGACCAATCTACATAATCCTCATTAAGTATTGTGACTATGTGAACTATGTAGGTTGTTTTATTCGAGTTATACGTGATTTTCTGGCAGATTGAGTGCTTTTTACGGCCTACCCAAACTTCCTTACCTTGATATTCTTCCTTAAATCGTTAAGGCCGGGTTATCCGAGCGCCGTAGGTATTCGACGCTTACCTCAGCCCCCGCAACGAATAGCAAAACGTAACAAATTACGACGCGCGGGAGACGCGCGCGCCAAGCACACCGCTCATGAGTTCACGAACTCAAGTAGGTACGAAGATGCGTCAGAGAATAGAGCAATGCAGTAGATCAACTTGAATTGATTAGTTTATGTTTATTTTGTTTTGCTTTAATAGTATTTTCAAGTTTATAGATAGAATAGGTACGTATTGTATAAACTTGAACCTAATTAGTAATAATTAAAAATAAGTATATTTATTTATTTTTGTGAATAAGGTGAATAAAAAATCTGGCTGACACGTAGATCATGAATACGGGTACGATTCAAAATTATACGCCGCACGCTATTCGACTTTCCCAAAGGGTGCGAAATCTTCATGGCACAGTATAAAAAATCAAGTATTAGGTAGGCACACTTACATTAGGAGAGTTGTATTACAATTCAATTATTGTTATATTGAAAGAGGGCTTAGAGGTATTCTGTGTAAAATATTATGTTTGTAAATAAAAAATATAAATATTTTTCAATCAAATAGTTATACCAATAATAGCAACACACAAACACTTTTTGGAACGAATTTATTTTACGCGGCTTCTAAATTGGCAGAAATTGTAACGCAAAAGTGTTACGACTGTCTTCTGACAAGAGAGACGACAAGGGTCCCTCAACCGCACAATTTTTTTCTCTAAAAACTACAATCATTTATGCACAACTGGCTAATGCCGTGATTCGACTTCAACTTCAACTCTTGCGGCTTTTGTGGAGGACCCACCACAATTTTACAAACGCTGGAGGTTGTTTGGTAAAGTATTTTGGATGATGAAAAGTATTAAAATTGAAGTAAAAAAATCAAAATTATTTTGTACGCAAACATGGCATGACAGCTTTCGCAATGTCAAATGTGTTTCACTCAATGTGTTACCAGTTTACCAGTGGCAGCAGGAATAAAATGAGTATGAAAAGAGAAAATTATAAATATGGCATAGAACTGTTAAAACGATAATACAGTACGCTACAGCTTTATTAACAGACTTCGAAAAAACGAGGTTCTCAAGTCGTCTTGAACTTTATTTTTATTTTTTATGTATGTTATCTTCCATATCAAAATACTACAAAGGCAAAAATAACTTTAATTTCGGAAGGCGGTGTCTTTAGTTTTGTATATATTTTCGTTTTTGACACTGCCTTTGTAGTGTTTTGATATGGAAGTCAGTTCTATTTTTTGCTAAATTTTTTTTTATTTATCTCAATGAACCTACATAGATCATAAACAAATCGAGTAAATACAAGAGGGAGAAGGCATTTAATGGAGGTTGGACGGGGAACATTAGGGAGTGCGCGTGATTCGAAATGCCGTAAAAAGCCATAGATCCTGACACGATATGTCACATTTTTGATATTTTACAACATATTATCTGTTTCCTTTTGGTACATACATGAATACTTTATTGGAAAACTCTTAAAAAAGTAGACATACACAAAGATGTGAAACTTTTTCTGATTAATCATTTTCATGAAAAAGAAATGTAAGCACTTTTCTCAAGACCATCTATGGTCGTTGTTTGTGTTGTTTACTGGTTGCATAACGGTGAACAGGAGACGACTAGGCTCTTCGACCACCTTATGGACGCAGCTGCAAGAGCTGAACTGGCCCAGCACAAATATCCAATGGCAAAGTTTGTTTTTCTAAGAGATTTTAATTCCCACCATAAAGATTCGTTGTTCCCGTACCAACAAACAGAGCACGCTGGTAGAGAGGCCCGCAGATTTTTTTATCGCTAGATCTCGACCAGCTGGTTCACCAAGCAACCTGCATTCCAGAAGTCGACGGCCACACGCCCAATGGCTTGGACCTAGTACTCACAAACGTTGCGTCGCCAGAGATTGTCAGTATCGGTCTTGGCCTCGCTCGGATCGTATGACTACTTTCTGGTGAAAACGGTATCTACATTTTCTCCTCCAGATAAATGCCCCAGGGGCATATGGCGAGTATGGAAGTATGGGTCAGCAGACTCCGAAACTGCGAAGTGAAACTCGAACTTTGACCGTCCTTCGCTGCCTCCTAGTTATGATAAAACTGTATGGAACACTAGCTCACACCGCACAAGAAAAAGCAAATTCAAATGCCTCCGTCTTTGCGGTAAGTTTACGTCTCGACACGGCGTCTAACTTACCACCTAAAATACCTCACTTTGGCTCCGTAATGCTAGAAACTGCATTTCATGTTAAGGAAGTCCGCAAAGCCCTTTCCAGTCAAGATGTGGACAAAGCCAAACCAGAAGGAATACCTGCTCGAGTCTTAAAGAGTTGTACCCCGGATTTGTCTGCTGTATCGCATACTCGCCTGTATCGCATTCTATTAAAACCGGAGTGGTGCCAGTGTCCTAGAAGCCAGGTAATGTGCAACCAGTACTCAAAAAAGTAGCCGTGCTGTACAGGCGATACAGGCATCGCATAGTCCCGTTGACTCTTTGGCTTACACAGTACACTGCAAACCTGACTTTGCCAGCCAAACAGAGTCAATATGCAAACCGAGATCTTTAATTGAAAATGATAGGAGGGAGTGAACTAGTTGCCATTGCCACTCTAACGATCATACGTGAGCTTCCGATCACAATGGCCTGACACTTTGAGGGGCTTACAGTCACCCCAAATCAATCAGACCAGTTTTGATAGCATCTAAATCTCGGTTTACATCTCCTATAGCGTCTGACAAACTTTCCACCCGCGTAGATGCATACAACTGCAGATCATCAGCGTAAAGTTGATACGAACACCGAAGACAGAGAGTTATAAAGTTTACCGAAAATAATAAATGACATTTTCGTAGGAAATGGTCTGCATGTTGTATATTTCTACACTATGGCACGAGTGTGCTGCGCGTAATAAATATTGTTGACTTGTGACAACCTCAGTCATTGCGATACTATCTAGACGTTGTCGGCATTTTCCACAAGATCCAAGGCGTCGACCTACTGTATGATCTTTATACTGTGGTCATAGCGACGAATGATCGACTGTACCATATAACCATTATTACATTTACGAAAATAAAACCTAATACAGTCGAATACGCTCAGTTATTTCAACTCGAGTTACTAATGTTCTATTAGCGCGTCTAGTAAAGAATTGGATTGATTATAGTCAGTTTTCTGGATCAAACCCAGGCTCTAATCACATCTTTTTGTGATTCCTTTTTTATTGAAAATACTTTTATATTATATTTAGATATTTTTGTAAATATTTTGTTGAATAAAATAAGAAACATTTTCATTCTTTTATAGGAGAAAGAAAGTCAAAAATGTTTTTGTTTTACACACATATTTGCGGTTTGTAAATCTATTCCGCGTAGGTACTTATCTACTTAGTAAAGTAAAATATTAATTTGTATAATTATAGGTACCTATAATAATATTGTCAAAGTTTCCTTTGAGCCTGACATTTGAAAAGAGCATTATAACATTTGCGCACGCGGCGGCTTTATGCACTTTGACATAAGGTTCAAATTCAATTGTTTCACACACTTTTTGCGGTTGGCAAATCTATTCCGCGAGAAAAATAAACTATTATAGCTTTTGCGCGCGTGGCGTCTTTATTTACATGCATATTATTTTGTGGTTTCGAAATCTATTCCGCGTAGCTAGGTAGGTACCTCAGAATACAGAAAGAACCTAGTTAGTAAAGAAAAATATTTATATAGGTCTAAATATTTATATTGTCAAAGCCTTCTTACTTTTTTTTTGTTTATTTAGCCTTCGTAGAGCCAGCGATGACAACTTCTTTTTGTTGATTTTGTCCATTAGTTTTACTGACCAAAATTATAACTAAAGTACCTAATAAAAACAATTTATATTACAACTATTTAAAACTAAACGATAGGAATTAATATTTTATAATGATTTTTTGGCTCGACCGGAACCAAACTTAGCGGGATGGCAGGTTCGCTAAAAATTGGCATACGTCCGACCTCCAACACGTTCCGCTCGGGACTAAAGGACGCGGGGCGCGCGGCCGCGCGCATGAAAATAATAGGAAAACACTTATTTTTGAAATTAGTGGTAAAAATATTTTCAAATTTCAAATTATGACGACCGACATATATGTCATTTTTTACGACTTTAGGTATAAGTTTTATTATTCAAAGCTTAATAAAACTTAAATAAAATAAGAATAAGACCGTAATTTAGACTTGTTTTTGCGATTTAATTAGATGCAGTGAAATGCAAGTAATCGTGTATCGGATGACCGAAATAGAAAGATCAAAGTATGAATTATGTAATATGTTTTTTTCAAAATTTAAATCCGTGTTATCTACGAATAAAACACAATTGAAAACGACGTTTTTTCGAATAACCTCGCCTTAAGCTCCTTGTTGATCTATACGTTATCTGACCAATGCTTGCACTGTATGGACAGGCCCACTCAAATTTGTGAGTATATTTCCTCAAAAGATCACCTCAGACGGTAATCTACAGGGTTCCCATATATTTTTAACCAGTATAGATTGTATGGACTTTAAAAGAAATGGACCCCTGAGTTTGTTTCGGTGTTTCTTCTCAGGGTAGTCAGTTAGGAAACACCGGCCTCATTTAGTTTAAATTTACAAAATAATATGTGATATTTAATAACAAATTTGCAAAATAAAGATCATTTATCATTTTCCTTTTTAAAATAATTGACATGTGGCGTAGTTTTTCAACCCGAAACAATTAAAACTAAGAACATTTTTTCAATAAAGTTCGTAAATGATTTATTTGTAAACTAATTAATTTTAACCAAATACAAATTGTCAAATGGTGTTAATTAATGTTTGTGTACCTAATTTATGATGCCAACATAATTACATTTATTATATAAATAATATCGCGGTTTTTAACTAAATGAAAGTGGCATCGTGCGTTAGGACTGGCATTTGAGGTTACTATACCAGCCGTGGTTGTAAGTTGATAGGTGCCCATACTAAATACAACAGTAATATGCAGCACCAAAGATGATTTTTTTTAATACACGTTATTGTCAGGACAAGTTTGTATTCAGGAAAATGTCGAAAAGTGATACGGAATTTATGACGAACGCAGACCAAGTCGTGGGCAGAAGCAAGTGTAAAAAAATATTGGCTTCTTTTTACCAATTTTTTAATTTTTTCCCTAAAAATAATTAAATTAGTTCTCACGCTGTAGGTGCAGCAGAAGGGACCGTCAGCCTCCTACTGACTAAGACCCACCCTGTTGCTTCAGTTCCCCTCACGGTCCGGGCCCGCGGGATCTCGTTACAACATTCGCACAACCTTGGCAGACACTCTCTGCTGACCTGACCTATCAGACATATCTATGACTTTCATCAATCAGAGAGAATTTTATTTCTTATTATTAAATTTTTAGAAATTGACGTAAAAGCATCGTCTACCCGTCGCCATCATAATTGACCCAATTAAGTACAAAAAGAATTACGATAAAATTCGTGGGCGCTTTATGTAATTATATTTGATGTTGAAAATGGACGCTGTCAATGCGTGAGTACGTAGCTCCCTAAAAATATCTCATCTACTTCTAAAATTAATCCGAATAACCTGCCGTCCGTAGTTTTTCAGAGTTCCTTAGTGAATATTGGAAAATTAATTTGATTTATTAGAGATTATAATATTATCTCTATGCTAATATTATAAAGAGGTAAAATTTGTTTGTAAGTTTGTATGTAGGGGGTAATTTCCGGATCTAATAATCCAATTATAAAACAAAAATCTTTGATAGAAAGGTGCATTATTGACGAGTGCGTGATCATACGCCATAAATTATTTCCAAATCCTCGTTGACAAATTCGCGGGCAAAGTGGTACCTACTATAATTTAAAATGCTAGAGTAATTTCACCATTATGTTACTGTTTCACCACCGTAATTTCTTATATACTTTATTTCACCGTCAAATGAATTAGAACAGCCTAGGGTTAGTAACTCAATTCACAAACTAGACTCAGCAAAGTAGTCCTTGAGTAATCAATCAGCAATTTTAATGCTTTTTCGCCATTATTTCAATTAAATGTACAAAAAAAGATTAAACCGACTCCCAAAAAACACTGCGAAGTGAAAAATTACTTTAATTTGGGTAGTCGGTGTCTTCAGTTTTGTATTTTCGTTTTTGGCACCGACTTCCGAAATTAAAGTTATTTTTCACTTTGCAGTGTTTTTTGGGAGTCCGTTTAATTTTTTGGTAAAAGGTTTTTATTACTTTTTATTATCGACAATAATTATCATCACTTACCATCAGCTGAGATGGTGGTCAAACGCGTGTCTATTATAAATAAAAAATAATAATCTGTTACCAAGAGGAGGAAGTTCACACAGTTCAAACTAATCCGGACGACATTTCACTCTATCTTTAGAATTTTTAATTTATATATTTAACTAATTTATTTAAATCATTTATCCATGTTTTGTTGAACTTTTGCTGTGTGGTTCCATACCCAGAATACTTAAATGACAATATGTCTCCAAAGTAACGACATGAAATGACATTTTTATAGTTACTCGAAAATTCTCATGATGTCCGTTGGGACCACGACACGGCTGTAATATCCCGAATAACATTTACTACACATAAAATATCTTAGTTACGACTTTTAAAGGAACAACTATACGGAAGTTTTAACAACTTTTTCATGTCCCTTTTTGCGAAGTTACTTCTATAACGGAATGACGGCCTGTTATTACAGTTTATACGGCCTATTACGTATAAAGAAACTACTATTCTGTCCAACAACTACTCTATTAGTCCTTATGAAAAGAAAATTAGCCTTACTCTGCCAAGAATAGAATTGATTTCAGGTTGGTGAAGCCGTATTTACGACGGTTTGATGGTAATAAGGGCACAAATCTGATATTATGATAAACGTATTTATGTGTATACTCCGGTGAATTATGGACTAGTTTGTTTTGTTGATGAAACATTTTGCTGTGATACTTTATTCGATAAAAGTCATAATTATGAGATTTGATAGCAATTTATACTCGTAGATATTGAAAGAAAAAAAAAAAAATCTTCCATTTTCAGTAAATTTTTTCGACAGGATTTTTCCTTTGATATCACATCTGGGTTCTCGTGGAGCAAGGACCTCGTGGCAAAATCTTTAAGGTTAAGTAACGCTTGTTGAGGTCTGTTTGTGGATGGGTGAGCATGTTAACATATCGGGTTCCTGCGTGCCTCGGAAAGCACTTAAAGCCGTTGTCACCGGCTGTCAATTGTACATCTTTGACAGTCATCACGGATAGTCTTACTGGATAGCCAGATCATCTAACACTGGTATAGTGTGACCCAGGTACAGGATTGTCGAGGTCAGATAAGCTAGATAATAAGTTAGACTGGAAGACGACCCCAAAATAGTTAGGAAATGGTTTAACAGGTGATGATAATCTCGTAGATTATTACTTCATCTGAAATGTCATATAACCTTAACTTACAAAATCCAAGTGTGGGTCGCACTCGCGCACCTACGGTTCCGTACAAACTTATCTAAGTAAGTATAGCTACAAATTGAGTATTACCCAACTAAGTACACTATTTATGGTATTTACTTAACATGTGTTGTAATACCTGGCTGCTTGCCGAATTTCATGACTCGAGGTTAATGGAAAGTACCCTAAAGGTTTTTCTGAAATCCCAAAATATGCGACAAATACCGTCATTATATATCTTCCGAATCTTGTGATCACATTTACTTACAGGTTTGATTTTTTTACAGCTAAAAGAGATTGTACTATTAGAGTATCTGATTTAAATTTCAGTTTGATGTCATTTCTAATTCATAGTAAAAGGGTCTTAACAGACAGACATACCGACAGGAAAGTGTAATAAAATATTGTAAAAAGACAAATCTCTCCTGGAAACAAGCCTCAAAATCCCCCAATACAAATTGCTAATCCATAAACAAAACTGGTCCACCGCCGTACCACCCACGCCACCACATAGAAACAAAATACAGTCTAAAGACTGCCCCTCTAAGAGAGCACACGAGATTTATTAGTAACGGCCACGGTTTCTCAACATTCTGGTACACTCACTTGACATGCTCAAACATATTCCCTCTTCGCTCGAGAATATTGCGTGAGCTCCACAAAAAGGTTCGCAGAAAAAGTTTTTATATGGATACCAACAGCAAGATTTGTTTAAGAGCGAATTGATAGATTGGTTTACTCGATTCCCGCAGGTACGCGGTCTAGTTTCAATTTAAATTTTGCAGGTAATTCCTTCCCTTTGACATCCGATTTTAGTAGAATATCCGTGTTCTAGTTTCCTCTTTTTTTTGTAGACTGATTGTGACAGGTAACGGGTGTCTGCTGTTAGTCGGAAATAAGAGAAATAGCTTGGAGTTTGGTTTTTGTAATGCTTTAAGGACGCATTTACGTTTTCTCGCAAATATCAATGTTTTTCTGGTACCATTTTGATACATAAGGAGTTAAAATTTTGACAATGTTATGGTATTAATTTCAAGATAATTTATTCATCTCCACATTGAATGCATTATAATTACACAGTCCTATACATTTATTTCACACAAATACGTTTTTATCGCCGCAATAATCGTAGAAAATTACAAAAAATGGGGTCTGAATATACTTATTCAGACCCCATTTTTTGTATTTTTTTTTAACAGGTACTCCTCGAAGCCAATTTGGAGCATATTCTTAACTTCAAAATAACAAGAAATTATAGCCTATGTATTTATCTATACGTTAAGCTAATTACTTTGAACATACATAAAAAAAATTATGATTTATAAGAAAAATAAAATCGGTCTCAAATTTCTTCATACATTTTTCTACCGAACACACGGCTCCGATCGTCATTCCGCGCTGAGACGCGCTCATGAAGGCAGGGGTGTATCGCTTTCCTCGAAAAAATAAATACGTCGAAACCTATAATAAAGAGAGTGGCATCTTGTATGCTGTGACTAAAATACGGTGATACTTTTTCGTACCGAAACAAAAGTAAGAACGAGAACCATATTTATTTTTAGAATTGGATGGATATTGGTTACTGAACCTAGCATGAAACAACAATTTTTTTTTAACCGACTTCGAATAACGAGGTTTCGCAATTCGACCGTATATTTTTTTTTTCATTAAGTATCTTAAAGTACTACAAATTAAGGAAGGTCTAGAGTTGATCTGATGATGGAGCCTTTCATCAGATTGACTCCTGACAGTCGAGGGAACTCCTCAACGATTTACAGCAGTAAACTTTTGTTTGGGCTTAATTAATTAGAATTGACCAGAACTTTACACCTAGGTAGTTTGTGACTGTCATTACAGGTCTGATGATGAAGACGAAGGACAGTTAAGGGAACTCCTCAACGGTTTACAGTAGCTACCTTGTGTTTGGACTTAATTCATTTATATTGATGAGAACTTTGCACACATATGGGTTATAAGTGCCATTACAGGTCTGATGATGGAGACCATAGACAGTCGAGGGAATTCATCAACGATATACAACAGTTACCTTTTGTTGGGCTTACTTCATACGGTTCAATATGCCAAAATGTTCAGTTCGTACAAAAACTAAAAAATTAGCCAAGTGCGAGTCAGACTCGCCTATGAAGCGTTCTGTAGTAACTACACCAAATAACTTTGTTTTTCATAGTGCTTGTATGAATTACAGAGTTTTATTTGCGGTTTTAGAAAATATGCTGTTTCTCAAAAATTGCCAACCCGATCTCGTTCAAACCAATTTTGGTTGAAAGTTTACATTAAGGATCATAGCATATATTTTTTGTATAATTTTTCACTCCATTATTATAGAAGTAAGACGGGGACACACATTTTACCACTTTGGAAGTTTATATCTTTTAAACGATTAACTTTATGAAAAAGTGGTTTTAGAAACCCGTATGTCATTTTTAAAGACCTGTCTATTAATACCACACACGCATAAGATTCATGAAAAAATATATATTTTCAGTTTCAGTTCCATGTGGAGTACATGGAACTGAAACTGAATTTTTTTTATTATATTTCATAATAATTTTTTTCTTAAAATCGGAAAGCGGTTTACCGAATACTTTACCGGTTTACTGAAACCTACCAAGTTTCACATGTATAGTCCTAATAGTTTCGGAATATAAAATCTATTACCAAAAAAATTAAACCGACTTCCAAAAAACACTGTAAAGTGAAAAATAACTTTAATTTCGGTAGGTAGGCGGTGTCCGACTTCTGATATTAGTTAAAAAGTAGACAAAATATTCCTTTTCCCAATGCTGGGCCGTTAATTGTTGAGGAGTTCTCCTGGTACTTCACCATCAGCTTCACTTCATCATATGCATTGTGACGAGCATATTGTGCTTAATAACCATATTCAAGTAATCGAAGTGGAACCCATGAAATACTTCTTATTTCTACTTATATATTGAGTAGTTCCAGTGGCCATCTTCTTTACAAATGGTGCTTTTCGAATGCAACTACACAAGTTACTATAAAAAATACTCAAATCACTGTAGGTGAGCCTATTATATTTGAAGAGTTCCCTCGATTACTCCAAGATCCCATTATCAGCTCCTGATTTGGTGACAATGGGACCAATTTCGAAGTATACCCTTTCAAACAAAAAAAGAATTTTCCAAATTGGTTCAGCCGGCTTCGAGTAATCGGTGATCAAACATTAAAAAAAATATACGCGTCGAATTGATAAACTCCTCCGTTTTATTCGTCGGTTGAAAATGGCTGTGACATATAGACGGATGGACAAACAGACAGACAGACAGACAGGCATGACGAAACTTCTTTATTTCTTATTAATTTTTTTATCACATATGAGTATTTTATTTCCAAAGTCCCCTAGTATTCTTAATCTGATGTCAAACACATTATTACAAAATTGAAACTAACATCTAATCAATAAGCATGTAACCCTTTGTAAACAATAAGTTACAACTTAGATCAAACAATATTAAAGAAAATATAATATTACCTTCAAGTATCAATATTAGTTAAGTAATGTATAAAATCGGGCGAACAATGGTTTGTAAGTGTGTGTGCGCGCAATGTTTTTGTGTTGCTACTAGGATACCTAAAATTGAGCGAGTGATAAACGTAAATGCGTCCTTAACTCTGCTACCATCGAGCTAACCTACTATCCTATCCAATTGTACCTCAAATACTGGAGAGGAGACAGCCGTACGTTTATGACCAATTTTTTACAGGTCATGGCAACTGCAAAACTAAAATATTTATTGATTTAATAAAGTGAACGCAACATTATGTAAGATAAAAGGTTATAAGCTAACATGGTCACTAGCAGGTATCATTAGAACTTAAACTGGATTTTTATATTTATTCATTCGAGTTTTCGATAGTTTGGCATTCTTGCAAGTGCCGAAATATCTCATCTCATCGAGGCGATCCGGCCAGAGCTTGATAACTGGCTCGGGAAGAGGCTCGCCTAGCTATCTATTAGGGCTAAGTAAGTGCTCTCGGCGCACGACTGCTTCGAGAAGTACCTGAGTCGTATAGGCAGGGAGTCAGACACTCGGTGTCATCGTTGCGCCCATTGTTGGGACATTTGCAGAGTGTGCAGCTTGACAGGAGCCACACCGTATCCTCGTATCAAGAGTGGGAAATGACTTGTCGTTTTCGGCTGTAATTCATTCTATGGCCGGCAGCGCCAGTCGGGGTACTGATGATCTCCTTCTGCGAAAATATCTATATATATATATACAACGTGTAACAAAATAAATGCAATTCCTGAAAGTAGTTGGTTCAGAATCGGCTTCTGAATCATATAAATGATGAGGATGGTTGCGTTCTTCTCGGTTATCAGAGTCCGTACATCATCCGGGAATTTCCAGTGGCGGTCATCCACTACTGGAACTTTCCTTGAACAATCGTTCAGCACAAATTGTACATGATCCGTAAGCGAGCTGATCACCGCCGTCGTGTCAGCAACTGAGACTAATCGGTCGGGAATAGTATCCAAGTGAGGTGCGTGGTGTCTTTCGTTTACTTTGCTGATAGTTGCGTTTTGCATATTAACACATACCTTTTACTTTAATAATTAATTGATTTATTAAAATAATTAATAAATTGTTGATATTTTTGGCATAACAATTACTCATACATATAAATAACTCTTCTTTATTGAAAGCGGAGGAATATTTTCACCTCCTTAAACTTTGGGAGCCACTGCCATCAGCGTCGACAAGTCTACAGAATCTGTATTCATAATAACTGTGGGTCACAATCGACTCGGTATTCATACGAGATGTCGATACGCCGGAGATTTTATTACGAAATAGATCGACGTATCGGCTTATTACGTATTTCATGTCGGCCTTACAAAATAATATTTCTATTTTATTTGCAATGTAAGAAAACAAAGTAATAACTACTGAAGAATTTATTATTTTTTCAACACACTTGCTCATAAAATGGCTCTAATTTCACCGCAATTAGGCACATAATGACACCTGTAATCAAACTGTGACCTTTTCTTTACTATTATTCACAAGTGAGTTGTAGATGTTTTTTTTAATTGGTTGATTTGCTTTGTTTTTATAAAAGTTTCGAAACAAAAAAGATCGTGTTCAATAGTACAAATAAATTAATGTACCTACCTATTGCTTGCTAGTTTCATGCAACTTCGTACCTATTTAAATAGATAAATTTCAACTTTGTATTTAAATAGATAAATTTCAACTTGTACGTTTTTAATAAATACAACTTTCAGTCAAATATAACTTTTGTTTTTTCTGTGATAAAGAAAACTTTGAATTACCCATTTTGTACGTGGCTAAAACACTATCCGAGAAAAGCCAAAAAAAGAAACCTCATTCTTTTAGTCTATGGCCGATCTGTTAGATGCGCGCGCATAGGAAAACTGATTAATTTTTCCCGCCATTGCGAAAACATTTCACAATGCGTTTTCACTGTTGAAATTATAGTTATTTTCTTGACAAATGTGTTGAAAAACGTCGTATGATACACGTGTGTATTGATGATTACCGTCCTCGGCTCTCTTAAGACCCTCACCTAACGGCTCGGGTCTCAATGGTGCCTCAGCGGTAATCACCAACATTACACACTTGTACCATAATGTACTATTATTGCGGGTGATTCCGATTTTGATCTCGATCACGCCTGCTGATAAGCGAGATAGATAAGGTCGCTGGAATGAGTGAGCCCACTAGATACCAGGTTCACTCTTGCTTTACAGACTGATTTGTGGTATGTAGTAGGGAACAGAAGCGCTTAGAACGACAAAACCGTTTTGTCGTTCGATATACCGTTTTGTCAAAACGGTATATCGACCTAGCGGAGATGGTACCCTGCAGTGCGTGGATGGATCGGTACTGAAAAGGAGATGGAGAGCAGGCCGTGGAGCATCTGTGCACTCTAAGAAGTACAATATGTAAACGATCGACAGGCAAACAGCAATAAAATTCACTCGTTTTCGTACTCATGAACGTTGTAGGTACTTGTGTAAATCAAGGTGAATGAATGATTGACTTCATTTAAATGATTTTCACCAAACAATAACATAACGTTGCCGACACACATTCAAATAATATTCTCTTACGGACAGGATGTTTCAGAGGTTCTTACTAAGCACTTCAGTTAAATCTATGGTCGACTGAGGCCACTTACTGGACTCGCGGGATCACTTAACCCAATCATATTTTGAATAGAATGAATGGATCCACTGCCCGGTTTCATTATTAGTAGCAGTAGTTTCCCACTGCTGGTCCATTTCTTCCCTCGTTATAAAAAGGTCAATCCTGATTTGACTTACATGTACTGAAAATAATTTAGATTTCTATTGATAATAAACGTTTAAAACTAATTGAATTCGCGAGTTGACATTATGTTTAAAAATTTAAAATAACTATTTAATTATGTAAATCTATAGATATGAAGCACAAAATAGTACAAATGAAGAAAAGATTATCATTAATTTATTTTATTTTCCCTTGAGAAAAATTTGAGTTTTTAAGCTATTGCATAGCTTTCATCGCAGGCTTTGAGCGCGGTGACCGAATCAAGAAATTCCGTAACGAAAATAAAACCTAATACGGTCAAATACGGTCAGTTATTTCAATTCGGGTTACTAATGTTCTATTAGTGTGTTTACTAAAGAATTGGATTGGTAACCGTCAGGAATCTAGATCAAACCCAGGGTCTCGTTCAAATCTTTTTGTGATTTCTTTTTTATTGAAAGTACTTTTATATTATATCTGGGGGCACGGCAGTGCCCCCGCCAAGTCAAGCAAAAAAGCGGCACGGCCTTACCATTCTTTTCTCGAAGCAATTCAAGCCATTTTCGACCCCCTATAACTTCGTTATGGATAAAAATAGAAGCCTGAATTTTCAGTAACCAAACAGGCATTGTATAGACACGGCATATTTCAAATTTCATTAAATTTGAACCAGTAGTTTAAGAATTATAACGAGTCAAATTTCTTAATTTTGTCACTCACTGACTGACCGATCATCAAAAGTCTATGGCACTTCTAGCAGACATAGAAGCTTCAAATTTAGAATACAATTAGTGATTAGTATATGAATCAAGGAAAAACTATAATATTTTTCAATTTCAGTCCAGTTTTCTAGATACATCAACTGAATAAATAACTTTGTAATCCCATATATATATATAGGATTACAAAGTTACATTTGCTGTTAATTAATCAGTGTACCTGTATAATATAATGAAATAATAGATGTAGATGGGTACTTTTTTTTTCTTGGTGAAAAATATCATCGAATGACTTCTTCCGCTCGGGTGTAATAAATAGATTGACTTGGCAAACGCAATAAACAGTTTAATTTGTATATGTATTATTATTACTTATGAGATATATTGTGTTTTCATGCGATGGCCGAGTTAATCTATTCACTTAAAACGCTAAAGATTTTTAATATTGATATGGTCACTATTAGATGTCGTTAGGTTAGATAATTACGTAACAACTTAAGACAAAAGGTCCCTTAAGTAGGGACTGAATAAATTAATAACCGACTTGGTATTACATGGATCTCACAACTTTTTACGGTAGAAGAACTGAGTTGCATACATGTTCGTAGTGTCGCTATAAGCCGCTTTAAATGGCAGCCATTCGCTGACAGCGCCAGAAAAAGTAGGCAAGTCTGTGTGCCTAACTCGCGGCCGGGCCATCTTCTCCAGGGTCGCAGCTAGTTCGTCAATGCTGTTTCTGGCTCTCGTTGGCGTCGGCGATCTTCCTCTAGGCACATCAAATTTAATTTGCTTCGGATCTTCCTTATGTACAGTATGTTTGCCCCCCTCCCCCCGTGAGCTGAGGGGATTGGTGCGCAACCATTGATCGACCTTCTGATGCTGACGTTCGTCTTGAAGTGGATCTTTTGTATACTCAGTTGTATGTGTATGTGTTGGTTTTTTGACAAGTATTGTTTTTATGGGATTTAGATATTTTTGTAAATATTTTGTTAAATAAAAAAAAACTTTTTAGCAAAAAATAGAACCGACTTCCATATCAAAACACTATAAAGGCAAAAATAACTTTAATTTCGGTATTCGGTGTCATTTGTTTTGTATTTTCTTTTTTTTATGACACCGCCTTCCGAAATTAAAGTTATTTTTGCCTTTATAGTGTTTTGATATGGAAGTCGGTTCTATTTTTTGCTAAAAAGTTTTTTTTCACGCTTTTTAGTGGGTCGGTTTTGCAATTTATCTAGTTACCAAAGCCAAAATGTCAACTACTTATCACCTTTTACAAAATATTGCTTTTCCCGGTGCAGAGCCGTTAATTTTTGAGGAGTTCTCCTGGTACATCACCATAAATTCTACTTCACCACATGCATTGTGACGAACATAAAGTGCTTAACATCCATATTCAAGTAATCTAATCGCAATCCACGAAATACTTATTATTGAGTAGTTTCGGTGGCCATCTGGGGTCTTCATCATCAGTTCTGCTTCCTCAAATGATGCTTATCGAGAGCAACTGCAAAAGTTACTATAAGAAATACCCAAAACGCTATAGGTGTGCCTATAATATTTGAAGAGTTCCCTCGATTTCTCCAGGATCCCATCATCAGATCCTGATTTAGTGACAATGGGACCAACTAGAAAGTATACCCTTTCAAACGCAAAAATATTTTTTCAAATCGGTCCAGCCGTTTCCGAGTTATGAGGTAACATACATAAAAAAAAAAAAAAAAAAAAAAAAAAAAGTTCAAGACGAATTGTAAACCTCCTTTTTTTGAAGTCGGTTAATAAGAAACATTTTCATTTTTTTATAGGAGAAAGAAAGTCGAAAATGTCAACGCCGCGAGAAATAGCTTAAAACTAAAAATGTGGTATACTTGACCCGTGGAAAAAAAAAACTTAAAACTAAATTTGCTATTATGTACCTCAGACCAAGATAAAAAGAAAGACAGCGCGTCGCGAACATCAAAAGTGAAGCCATCTTTTTATCTATGTGTGTATCAAAAACTTGCCATTTGTTAACTTTTTAGGGTTCCGTACCCGAAAGGCAAAAAACGGAACCCTTATAGTTTCGATATGTCTGTCCGTCTGTCTGTCTGTCTGTCTGTCCGTCCGTCCGTATGTCACAGCCATTTTATTCCGAAACTGTTAGGACTATACATGTGAAACTTGGTAGGTAGATGTATTCTGTGAACCGCTTTCCGATTTTATGAAATAAAATAAAAAATATTTAAAATAAAGGGGGGCTCCCCACACATGGAACTGAAACTGAAAATATATTTTTTTTTTCATGAAACCTATGCGTGTGTGGTATCTATAGACAGTCTTTAAAAATGACATTGAGGTTTCTAAAACCACTTTTTCATAAAGGTAATCGTTTAAAAGATATACGCTTCTAAAGTGGTAAAATGTGTCCCCCCCTCTAACTTCCATAATTATAGAGTGAATAATCTAAAAAAAATATATGCTATAGATCAGGGGTGTCAAACTCAATTTTGCAGAGGGCCATATATTAGATTTAGAATGTGTAGGCGGGCCAGGTTCAAATGAATAAACTAAAACATATTTAATTATTTTAACATCTTTATTATTTAGCGTCGAGTGCAGTCTAAAATCTCTAAAAAACAAGATTCATTTATCTGTTGTAGATGTTAATGAAAAACAAAGTTATTTAGCGTAGGTAGTTGTAAAAATTGTACATAAGCTAGTTTTAAGAAATTTTTAAGTTTTTTTTTTTCAAATAAATATATTAAATTATATTTATTATAGTTACTACGGAACTTGGTCGATTTTTTCCCTATAATTTGGGAATATTTGTGTGTGTAGGAATTACGATAATATTTTACGAGGAAGATATAGTTCAGTATGGTATTGTACCTCAACTGATTCGAAGGTTTCTATTAAAAAAACTTACTTTACCGCGGCAGTCCCCGAGTGCCACACGTGTATTTTTTTTTATCTGTAAGTCACGTGATTAGAAACACCAATCAGAAAACGTGACGTCATCGTTCAATATTTTCATACTTTGACAGCTGACAAGGTTATCTTTGGTTGGTGCGTAAGAAAAAATATATTGTTTTTTTTTATTGTTAATAGTCTTGCGTTTGACCACCATCTCACCTGATGGTAAGTGATGATGTGGTTGAAGATGGAGCACGCTTACCTAAAAGTAACCTATTCACTCTTGACTTAAAGACCCCTAGGTTATAGCTATCGGGAAACACAGACTCCGGCAGGGAATTCCACTCCTTAGCCGTATGCACAATGAAGGTATTCCCAAAACTTTTAGTGCGTATAGGTAGGATGTCCACCATGTATTTAAGATTTCTATTGATAATAAACATTTAAAACTAATTGAATTGGGTCTTATTGTTATTATGATTACTAAACTTGAGCTTGAGTCTATTTTTGGGTAGCTTCAAACAATAGTGTCTTTCAATGTTTAAATGAGGGTTCATAAGACCAATAAAAAAATATAATTCTGAAACAATATCTAAGTTTTAACAACTATACTTCACTTGTAATATAAACCAATATAATATAAATATAGCAAAAGCTTCAATTAAAGACACAAATGTACCAACACACAGAAAACTTTGATCACCCATTCGAACATTAATCTCACGAGTTCTGCCTAACGTCACTGTTCTCAACTTGCTCTAAATCAAGATCAAGTTTACCCTTTTCTAGTAAAAATGAGGGTAAGCAATCCCCCGATTCTTACGCCTCGCTGACCCATATACTCCGCTGAGTTACGCCGCATAAACAGGGGCTCATGTTTTTTTCATATTCATGATTATGACAACTCGCGTGGGATGTTATTGATTTAGTTACGTATTGTATTACATTATATATGTGAAGTTTGTTATAAAGTTGTTACAGATATACTTCGGAAAGTACTCGGCTCCTATTAGCGCTGAAAAGACAAGCCTGCGTTTTCAGAGCGTTGAATTTGAGCGGATTGTTGTCGCCCCATTGGGAAACGAGAGTTAAAGTCAAATTCATGCGCTCTACCATGGCCTTTCTGAAAGTGGCAATGTTGTCGCTGCCAGCTCTAGCACTGGAAAAGTATCTCTCTGAGACTGTGCTATCATCCGCGTACCCAAATGCTCCCAGCTGAAGTAGGTAATTGATATGCAGCAAAAAAAGAGTCGCAGAGAAAAAGACCCCTGAGGAATATTAATTCCCTCAAGATCCGATGAGCATCCATCGATGACCACTCGGATCAACCGCTCACTCAAAAAGTCGGAAATCCAGTTACACAAGCCAGCAGGAACCCCGATGCAGGAAAAGCTTCCTGCTCAGCAGACTAGCGTGCCAGACCTTGTCAAAGGCCTTTGATATATCGAGGGACATGGCAAGGGCTTCGCAGTTTTTCTCAATGGCCTGGCCCCAACAGTGCGTAACATACACAAGAAGATCTGCGGTAGACCGACCACGGCGGAAGCCATACTGGTGGTCACTGAGGAGCTCGTTGTCTTCAAGGTATGCCAGCAACTTGTTGTTAAGTACCCTTTCCATCACTTTACATAGTATGGAGGTTAAGTCGATTGGTCCATAATTGGCATTATCGACACGGTTACCATTTTTGGGTACTGGTTGCACATTGGCAAGCTTCCAGGATACTGGCACCACTCCGGTTTTGAGGGAAAGGAGATACAGGCGAGTCAGTACAGATGACAACTCCGGAGCACAACTTTTATTGACTCTGGCAGGTATTCCGTCCGGCCCACTGGCCTTGTTCACGTCTAGACTACAAAGGGCTTTACGGACCTCTTTAATGTGAATTGCGATTTCCGGTATCACGGAGTCGTAGTGAGGTATGTTAGGTAGTAAGTAGACCCTGTGTCTAGACGCAAATTTTCCGCAAAGAGGGAGGCAAAAAAAAATTGTTTTCTCTTGCGCGGTATGAGTCAGTGTTCCATCCGGTTTTACCATGGGAGGTAGCGATAAACAACAGAAGTTCGACTCAACCGATTTGACGAAGGACCAAAACTGTTTACTACCGGAAGAGTAAGTTGCCAATTTGGCCCCAATTCGTCCAACATAGTCAAAACGAGTCTTCCGTAACACTCGTTTGCAGACCTTAGCAGCAGAGTTAAACGCTGTCTTCAACGCGCGTTCACCAATACTAGCGCTGCTGCCACTGGGAACCGAGGCCCAGGCCTGGTATGCTTGCTCCTTGTGCAATTCAGCTTGTGCACAAGCTGCGTTATACCAAGGCCGAGCCTCATAGCCAAGTGAGACGTCACAAAATGGGATAAAATATTCCATTGCCTTGCCTGACGTAACACACCAACAATTGCGTCAGGGCGGGTCGCACGATGAGAAGCAAACTTGCCACCACGGGTAGGATGCAATGAAGTGCCGCAACTCATCCCAATCTGCTGACTTGTACTTCCATACTCGCCACGTGCCCCTAGGGCTTTTATCCGGAGGAGAGTAAGAAGATAGTTTTCATCAGACAGTGGTCAGATGTTTCGAGAGGGGCCCAGATCGATACACAGTGCCTGTTTGGATCGGTTGTCAGCAGAAGGTTCAAACAATTGGGTGTGTGGCCACTGACATCTGGAATACGGGTAGCTTGGTTAACTAGCTGGTCTAGATCTAGTAATACAGCAAATTTGGTCGCCTCTCTACCAGCATGGTCGGTTTTCTGATACGGGAGCAACCATTCTTTATGATTTTTATGATTTATGATTTAACTAGACAAAGGAAAGAAATGTCTCTCCATTTTCTTAGATCTGGCCAAGGCGTTTGATACGGTTTCTGTTTCCCTCTTACTAGATAAGCTTGAAGGCATTGGCGTTAGAGGAACACAGCTTAATTTGTTTCGAAGCTACTTAACTGGGCGATCCCAGTGTGTTAGAATTGATAAATACAGAAGCACATATCTTCCGGTTACACACGGCGTTCCGCAGGGTAGCATACTGGAGCCCACTTTATTTTTAGTATATATTAACGAGCTCACTAACCTTCATTTAAAACTAGGCGAAATTATTTCGTTTGCAGACGACACGGCTCTTGTGTTTGCCGCTGATTCATGGGATGAGGTCTTCGTTGCTGCTCAGCGTGGCTTTGATATAACTAGATATTGGCTACAGAAAAATTTACTTACACTTAATATAGACAAGACTAAGTATATGTGTTTCAGCATTAAGCGATCCATTGGCCTAAGCGATAATCACAAAATTATTTCGCATGAATGCCTCTCTAGTTTCGGTTGTACATGTTCAACACTGGAGTGTGTTCTCACCATCAAATACTTAGGTGTAACAGTAGACTGTAATCTTACCTTTAGAGAACACATCAGGCTTCTTTGTACGAGAGTACGAAAACTTATTTTGTCTTTAAAACTTTACGTGATGTTACTGAATTTGAATGACTGAGGCGGCTGTATTATGCTCTATGTCAGTCGCTTCTTACATATTGCATATCTTCATGGGGAGGTGCATGTAAAACCACGATGAAGTCTGTTGAGATCGCTCAGCGTGCTGTTCTAAAGGTGAGTAAACCGTATTGCTCTACCAAATATGTGAAGTACTTACTGTCAGACAATTGTTTGTTGTTAATGTTATTCTCCAACAACACTCTAAACTAAGTTATGACCCACGGCTGCGGGAACGACGTCGTAATCGTACGGTATGTACAAAACCAACTGGCCGTAAAACTAAGTTTAGCTCAAGATTCTTTGGTTTTTTGGGTCCACATTTGTACAATATGATTAACAAAATTTTAAATATTTACCCATTGACAAAAAAACAATGTAAAAGGAAAGTATGTCAATACCTACAAAAGCTTGACTATAATGAGACTGAAGAACTGCTAAAGGTGAGGAGTTAAAACGTTGGGTATCTAAATTATCGACACACTCACACACACACATTTCTACTCAAAGATCACGAACACCCACACTTCACACACACAACGCACTCAGTCTACACATACTTACATACACACACACACTTATTTCTTCCACTCACGTACATTTCACCTATCACAACAAACTAACAGAATATAACTGTTCTTAATTTAATTTTGTATAATTTTGTTATTTCTTAATTTAATTTAATTTTATATAATTTTGTGATTTCTTAAGTTAAGTTCTAAATTGTATGATGGCTGTTAGTTTACAACATTTGATGAGGATTGGCGCTGATAACCGAAGTACAGGCACTGCCTAGTTCGGTTACAGATGCTAGATTCTTTTATTAGCACATAAAATTGCCATTTAAAATTAAAATAAAATGTAATCTAGTGCTAAGATTTTTTTTTGAAACCATATGATGGGCATTAAAATCCCCCAGAAAAACAAGCTCCGCTGCCGGGTATTTAAGCAGGGCCAGTTCCGTTGCCTCCGTAAGATGCTCAAAAAGTCTAGTTGGCTCATGCTCACCGCTATGCGACCTGTAAACATCGATGTAGATGGTGTTCACTAAAAGCCACAAAGTGGAAAACCCTGCAACCTCACAACAGCGAAGACGCTGACAGCAAATGTCATCGCGGACGTACACACAGACCCCAGCCTGCTTCTTAAACTTATGTTCAAGTGAGTATCCTGGGTAGTTGAGGTACGCCGCATCTGGGGGGTCGCTATCTTTGTCTCCGTCAAAAAGAGCAAGTGCGGTTTATCAGTCTCGAGATGGTGATGGACTGTATCGATGTTTGCGTGCAATCCACGTATATTGGTCCACTTTCAGTGGGAGGAGGTGCAGCCGTTGGTTATACTTATTACTTTTTGATTTGCGCTTCATAGAGAGTTTAAAAAAGGGAATTTTGAGAAAAAGGGAGGTGAGTCCAATTGACTAAACGGCTCTCGTGGGCTTACTTCGGCATGATGGGTAACTCACCTGGAGACTGCGGGGACGCCCAAACCCCCCGAAAATATCTACCGGATCCTTCCTTCCAGTCGCCGACTGGCACGGTGGTCTATATCGGGATTTATCGTGAGGTGATGGGGCAGCCTTTTGCACGTGGCTAGTGTACTACTTGGGCCCCCAACTTCCTGCGGTCGGCCAACGATAAGACCGTGTTTTGGATCCCCCTACCCTCCAGATTGATCTGCCGTGCCAAAGTTTACCCCGAGACCAAGACCAGCTTTGAACAACGCAGCTGCTTTCTCTCTATATCCCAAAAAGGCACTGGCACTCCCACGCATCGACGAAACACAGTAAACTGCTTGACATCAAACTCCGATGGGAGGGTGGTTGCGAACCAGGCAGGCGTGAGCCCTACCACCGGAAACGAAGAATTGGTCAGTCACTAAAGGTCATGAGTGTAACTGTCCAGGATGTGCCGAGCGCTCGATTCGGTTCTAGAGACTAAAGGAACGGGTTGCGCTACTCGAGGAGGCTTCTTCATGCATTCCAAAAAATCGTTTTATTTTCAATCATATCATTGCTCCCAATTAGATGGTCAAACGCGAGCCTATCAACAATTAAAAAAAAAGTAAACTCCACTCGCTCTAGGTGGCGTAGAAGGGAGTGTCAGACTTCTAATGACTAAAAACCCACTCCGATCCTTTAGATTCCCTTGCGTTCTGGGGCTGAGATATCTCGTTAGAAGGTTCTCACAAGGAGTTGTGAGAGCTGTTTTCAGTTTAGGTACTATTCCAGATATCTGGAACCCAACCAACCAACCAACCAACTTGCTGCACTGGACTCGATCGAGCGCCGGGCTAAAAGGCTTATAGGCGACGAGGTGCTATCGGGCAAGCTTCATAGTCTGGCTCATCGGCGAACCGTTGCTTGCCTGTCGGTTTTCTATAGATTGTACTTCGGGGAGTATGCGCAGGACCTCCATGACCTTATTTCTCCATCTCCATTTCACTACCGGTCTACCAGACGCACGGCTGGGTACCACCCACACTTGGGTGATATACCGTCTTGACGTACGAAGCGCTTCTTCTCCACATTTATTGTGCGCACAGCAAAGTTGTGGAATTCTCTGCCGGCTTCTGTGTTCCCTGCCACATATGACCTTTCCAATACGTCTTCGCCGGAACTTACACATCTTGTCTCTGCTTTACAGTGTTCTGTTTAATCCCAAAACCCCCACTTATCTTAAAGAATGATTCAAGTTCCTTCATGACACACAAGCAAAATCTCTGAGATCATCAGAAAACTTAAGGCTTGCGGTACTGAGTCACAACACCAATTACTATGGGAAGTCGTTCGCAGCTCAAGCAGTACGGCTGTGGAATGATCTACCAGTGTCAGTAAGACAAGCACAAACCCTATCGTCCTTCAAAAACTTGGTAAAGGATCTTTATATCTCTTCTTAAATTGTTGTTATTATGTATGTCTTTGTTTCTTTTTTTATATTTATATGTTTTGAGAATGTTATTATTTTTATATTTTATAAAGATAAATAGTACACCGTGGACTACCCGCGTATTTATTTTCTCCTGTGTCAAATCCATCCAAAGGTTGTCTGTAAAAGATCGCTTTTAGCGATAAGACCGCCCATTTTATCACCCTTTTTAGTTGTAAAGTCCTTATTGCTTTACTGTTATGGTGTACAATAAAGAATATATCTATCTATCTATCTTTCAGCCTTTAAAACAAGAGTAAATAGGCATCTTCTGGGCTCGCTCGTCGTCACATCGTAGACCTCATCTATCGCTTACCATCAAGCGAGATTGAGGTCAAGAGCGGGCTCATCCATATTAAAAAAAATGTACCTAAACTGAAAAAATATAAATTGATAAAAATCCTGTTCTCTTTGTTAAGAAAAATACAAAAATCACCGCCGCGATAGAAACTTTTGAGCGCAATCTTTTCCTTGCAAACTTTTTAAAAGGAAGAAAGCACATAATTGGATGAGTTCGTTACGATGCTTCGATACGATATTGATTTCCGATATTTTCAGTATTTTGCCAAGATTTTAGATTGTAAAGAAAGTGTGTACCTATTTACTTACTAGCCTATGGGAGTTCCGTTGCTAATGTTGCTGAAAACCTGAGTTCCGTAATAATAATAACTCTTTCCTTTTTTAAATCTTTACCCATTAAATTGCCATTTTAAATCAAATATTTTTTGGCTAAGAATTTTCAATTCAAATAAAAGTTTTCGTCATCATGGATACATTAAAAAATCGATTACTTATGGTATATGAGTACCGTCGTGGCAGCAAAGCGGCACAAGCCGCACGCAATAAAAAAATTAGAAAAAAAGACGTATCATGAAAATTGGCAATTTCATAGGTAAACTAATATTTGAATATGTATCTATAAAACTTGCTACTAGTAAATGTGTCATATTGTTATGTCTTTTCATGATAACAGTTCAGTATAAAAATTCAGTGATACGCAGTATCTAAAAGTGAAAGTTTTTGTTAGTATAAGCCCCGAAATACTCTTAAAGTTTCTGGCTTTTCTGAACATAGTTATGTTACTGAGAAACGCAACTAAAATAGGACGAAGCTATGTGGATTTCATGTATTTAGACATCAAGATTTCAGCCCCTTAGGCATGCAACTGTTTTGATTTTTGGAGGACAACAAAAACGTCGCTACCTTTCCTATTCTACCTTCTATATTAAGAATTAAGAATACCTTATTTTACTATATTCATTAATTAATAGCTATTTCACTCTTGTTTTCTAACTTCCGGTTAGATTTCAAATGGGTTTATTTTTAAGAAAACAAAAGAGATTTTTTTGTAGTTATTCGTTCCTCCTAAATGCGGAATAGTTTAGAGTCATTAGTCGATCCGTCATGAAGCGCTATGTTTGGGTTCCAAATATTACCCGTGTGAAGCCAGGGCTTGTCACTAGTTAATACAACATTTAGATATTGTTAATATAATATAAATATACTGTGAGAAATATGCAAGTTATTATTTATTTTTATGCTATTTTCATTGTAATTTATAGTTGATGTCAGGCAGTTTGAGTATTTGTGTGGCCTACCCAAATGTCCTTACTTTGGTGTTGTTCGTCAGATCGTTGAGCTTCTTAAGTTCGAAGTTGAGCTACACGATAACTGACAAATGCTTGCACTGTCTGGACAGGTCCGCTCAAATCTGTGTGCTCCTTTCCTCAAAAGACACAACAGACATGAACCTTCATTCTTCTCATATGGTTTGATAAATACGAATTGTATGGACTTTAAAAGATACTTTGACCTCTGAGTTTGTTTCGGTGTTTCTTCTCAGAGTAGTCAGTTAGGAAACACCGGCCTCATCTAGCTTAACTTAAAACACAAAAAAAGACGTGTAAAAGTGTTATTTATAACCAATTTACAAAATAAATATTTCATTTCATATAATTAATATTCCTGTTTCATAATAATATGATTAATGAAATCCACACAAGACAATTTGTCACCGTACTTTCCCGTCGTTACAAAGTTCCACCAAGCCTCCACCCTTTGCCACCCTTATTTAATCATCGTTTGAGTAGCTGTATGAATTTTGATATCTCAAACCAAGATATTAGAAGCAAGGTAGATTAAGATACTGTAAATAACGACTGAGGAGAAAAAGTTGTAAATTAAACACAAAATCAACTATAACAGAATTTTGGTCTCATCCACAAAGATGAACCGGTTCGGCGTAGCACCGCGGTGTGCTCATGGAGGTGATCGGTGGCGGCGCCTTCTCATGGCCGGCCTTAGTTCAGACCTTGGTGTGGGAATGGGATGCAGTCACCTCCTTCCGCGAAGCAGTTATGCTGACTAAGGAGGAGGCGGAATGCTTCAGGGAAAGATAATTCTGTTCCTCGAGCTTCAGTAGCCGCGGGCGCTGCTCCGGGCGTCGGGCACCTTAGGTGCGGGCTTTTGGGCACCGAGCAAGAATAGCTCAACATAGATAATAGCTGAAAGATGTCTATTCCTATGCGAAGAAGGAATATTCAAAGTATAGCCAAACGCACAATGAAAGTATTTTTTTAAAGAAAACTACCTGTGTGTCATTTTGTTAACCCCTCCAACTAAGCTAAATATACTTGTAGTATAGGGTAGGGTTCGAACCTGCGACCTCTCGATCACAAGTCACACACCTTAGCCATTAGACTATTTACGCTTATTAAATTAAGTAACACAATCAATAAGTACAAAATTTGTACTTATCGATTGTGTTACTTAATTTAATATTGTAATAACACTATCCTTAAGGAGTATTGGATACGTTTATAATTAATATCTGCGACAATAAATATATTTTATTGGTTTCTTCTTTATAAATATATTTTTTTCCATAAGATCTTATGAAGTTTTTTTAATTGAACTATCGGGAAACACAGGCTCCGGCAGGTTATTCCACTCCTTAGCCGTACGCACAATGAAAGAATTCCCAAAAAGTTTTGTGCGTATGGATGGAGGTTGGTGTCTTAGAGATGATTTGAGATGTAGGTACATTTTGATCATACAAAAGCGATAATACCACAAGTTTTTGTACGACAACCTTTTTGAGTTCCATTTCCACACGCCAAATGTAATTTCAGAGAGCAATCTGTGAAAGTGTATCGTTGCGTGCTTTTTAAAGGGGATAAGCAGAGTGTAGGTATGTCGGTTATTCTCAAGCGATTATTCGGTGGGTTTATTTAAATGCTGATTTTGTGTGAGGTTAGAAGTGATTGCCCAGTGGTTACTGACTTGACTTACAAATTTTATGCCTTGGGTTTGTAACAAGATAGACACATTTCTTCATTTATACGTCTTTGGCAGTCATTACGTGTAGTCAGAATCCAGAAAATCTGACATCAGTCTAGCCAAGGGGCGTCGTGTTACACAGTTACTGGGTAAGATAGGCAGTCATTACATTTAAAAACAGAGTACTCAACTGAGTCCAGTTAGACTGGAAGCCAACCGAAAAGGCAAAGCAGATGAATAAATTTTATTGAACAAATTTAAAAATAAAGCCCAATCAAAGTTTCAATTAATCGAGTATCAATTTTCAACAGTTGATTCGGCTTTATTTGGAATACCATTCTCGACCCCTTTTTAAGGGTTTAGTTGTAAAAATAATAGTAATTTTTATTTTAAGTTTTTTAAACTGTTCACCTACCATAGCTTTTGACAATATAACCAATTTCATGGAATGGACAGTTTCACTTACACATCTTATCTATTTTCAACCGACGACAAAAAGAGGAGGTTATCAATTCGACGCGTATATTTTTTTTTTTATATATGATCACCGATTACTCGAAGACGGCTGCACCGATTTGGAAAATTCTTTTTTTCTTTGATAGGGTATACTTCGAAATTGGTACCATTTGTCACCAAGTCAGGATCTGATGATGGGATTCTGGAGAAATCGAGGGAACTCTTCAAATATTATAGGCACACCTATGGCGTTTTGGGTATTTCTTATAGTAACTTGTGCAGTTGTTCTCAAAAAGTACCATTTGGGGAAGTGGAACTAATGATGAAGATCACAGATGTCCGCTGAAACTACTCAATAATAAGTATTTCGTGGATTGCGATTCGATTATTTGAATATGGATGTTAAGCACTTTGTGCTCGTCACAATGCATATGGTGATGTATAGCTGATGGTGAAGTACCAGGAGAACTCCTCAAAAATCAACGGCCCAACATTGGGAAAAGCAATATTTTGTAAAATGTTATAAGTAGTTGACATTTAGGCTCTTGTAAATAGGTAAATTAAAAATCAACCAACTAAAAAGAGTGAAATAAAAACTTTTTACCAAAAAATTAAACCGACTCCCAAAAAACACAGCAAAGTGAAAAATAACTTTAATTTCGGAAGTCGGTGACAAAAACGAAAATACAAAACTAAAGACACCGACTACCGAAATTAAAGTTATTTTTCACTTTGCTGTGTTTTTTTGGGAGTCGGTTTAATTTTTTGGTAAAAAGTTTTTTAAAACAACTTATCCAGGGTAGTTTGCTCCTTTTACTATTTTAATTTTTTTTGGTATATTTTGATTCCTCGTAACATTTATTAAATTGTTTTTTTATGAGGTCATAAATTGAGTCAGAACATTCTGAAAGACCTATTGTTTCACTCCTGTTTACATTACTAAGTAATTATTTTTTAACTTTTACATTATTTTTTTGATTTAGTTTGGTAACAGCCCGTATTGACGTTGGGTCAAGTCCGACGCACGACAATATTATCATGTGGTGATCTGCCAGTACAGTTCCGAGAGCGGCCGAGTACAAATCTAATGAGCGCGTTCTTGTAAAAATGTGATCTATACAACTACGTGTGGTGTTATTTCCGCGTTTTTCAATTCTCGTGTAGTCCGATATCGCACTCGTTGTTAGTCCACACTAGGACATGCTACTAACGTAGTATTCGCGTATGTTGTCGTATGTTTTTGGTCTATATTTACGTCTACAAGCAAATAAGTATCGTATGGTTTAACGGATGATTTTGATAACACACTACTTAGTTTTACGAATAGATTTAACTTTTGCTGGGGGGCCTATAAATTGCACAAATATTTGCGTGATAGTTTTGAGGAGTGGTGATTTGACCTAATATACATTCACAGTGTGAAACAGGATGATTTGAAGTTGTAAGTACGTAACCATCTCAGGCATAAATTATTATCCACCGCCTTTTGTACTTTTACGCAATTAACTGTACATTTTAAAGCCATTGATTTTATACACATGAACAGTGTTTTCATTTATTAACTTCTGTTAAGATAAGGACATCTATATGTATGTTACACGAGGTAATAATGTTTTTTAGCTAATTAATTGTGAAACAAAACAAAAGTTTTTAGCTATGGATCTAATATTTATGTGAACAATATTAAGACTAGTTTTAGGAGTAGAATGTATAATGTTATCGAACTCATTAGTGTTTACGCAATCGAACAATTCTTAAAGATCCGGAAGAGACCGGGGTACCTTATTTAAACTATTACCGCTGAGAGTTCTGCCCTCCTGCCCTCGTTGTAGTCAATAGCCTGTCGATATCCGTATCACTCCTCACGATTATAGGTTTATCTTTATCTTCTTTACGCAGCAGTATCTTTCCATCCTCGAACCATACATATTTATATGCTGGTCGTAGTTTTTGTTGGGCAAGCCACAGCACGATTTTTTAGCTTTCGTTATGGCGCAACGCAGAATCACTTTCGACTTAGCTAATTCTACAGGAACATCAGGTATGAGTTTTTCGTGTAGCACTTCTTCTTTCGTGGATGCCTGTACCCACGAGCGTGCTTGCTCCGGTTCTTTTAACTCCACTACGACGTTTCCGTCACGTTCCTTTCGCCCGTCCATACGTTTAACACGAAGTATTTGGGATTTATCTACGTTGAGCTTCTCAGCCAGCTTAGCCGACATCGAACCAAGGTCTTTTCAAGGTCATCTTGCGCTTTAGGGATTCCTATCACCTCTAACATATTATTAAGACGCTGTTGTTCTATGTTACGTACATATTGTTTCAGTGAGGTGATTTCGAGCTCAATATGATTTTCAGGGTTCCGTAGCCGAATGGCAAAAAACGGAACCCTTATAGTTTCGTCATGTCTGTCCGTCTGTCTGTCTGTCTGTCTGTCCATCCGTCCGTCCATATGTCACAGCCATTTTATTCCGAAACTATTAGAACTATACATGTGAAACTTAGTAGGTAGATGTATTCTGTAAATTGCTTTCCGAAATTATGACAAAAATTAAAAAAAAATATTTAAAATAAAGGGGCTCCCCATACATGCAACTGAAACTGTAAATATTTTTTTTCATGAAACCTATGCGGGTATGGTATCTATATACAGGTATTTAAAAATGATATTAAGGTTTCTAAAATCACTTTTTCACAAAGTTAATCGTTTAACGCGCTTACGCTACGCTCTTACTTACGCTTTCAAAGTGATAAAATGTGTGTTCTCTCCCCTCTAACTTCTATAATAATGGAGTGAAAAATTTCAAAAACATATATGCTGTAGATCTTAATGTAAACTTTCAACTAAAATTGGTTTGAACGAGATCAAGTCAGCAATTTTTGAGATACAACATATTTTCTAAAACCGCAAATATAACTTTGTAATTCATACAAACACTATGAAATACAAAGTTATCGGGCGTAGTTGTATAAAATGTAAATAAGCTAATAATAATAAGTTTTAAGTAATTTGTAGGTTTTTTTTTTGTCAAATAAATATATCTAATATATAAAATTCTCGTGTCACAATGTTAGTTACCTTTAATATACTACCTATATACCTATATTATATTATATTATATTATTATAGTTACTTCAGAACCCTTCATGGGCGAGTCTGACTCGCACTTGGCCAACTTTTTCGTTACTGAGGTGGGTATATTTCTTCTCTAACTCCTGTATACGTTTATTTTGAACTTCCATGGTTCTTGTGAGTTCGTCCACTTTTTTTCCGCAGAGCGTTACTGATAGCTCAATAATTGAGCTATCAGTAACAATTAGCTATCAGTAGCTATCAGGAATTACAACCAATTATTGGTTGTAATTCCTTTTCAACCGACGACAAAAAAGGAGGAGGTTATCAATTCGACGCGTATATTTTTTTCTTTTTTTTTTTTAATGTATGGTCATCGAGTACTCGAAGACGGCTGAATCGATTTGGAAAATTCTTTTTTTGTTTGATAGGGTATACTTCGAAATTGGTACCATTTGTCACCAAGTCAGGATCTGATGTTCACCTACCATAGCTTTTGACAATATAACCAATTTCATGGAATGGACAGTTTCACTTACATATCTTATCTATTTTCAACCGACGACAAAAAGAGGAGGTTATCAATTCGACGCGTATATTTTTTTTTTTTTTATGTATGATCAACGATTACTCGAAGACGGCTGGACCGATTTGGAAAATTCTTTTTTTGTTTGATAGGGTATACTTCGAAATTGGTACCATTTGTCACCAAGTCAGGATCTGATGATGGGATCCTGGAGAAATCGAGGGAACTCTTCAAATATTATAGGCACACCTATGGCGTTTTCAGTATTTCTTATAGTAACTTGTGCAGTTGCTCTCAAAAAGTACCATTTGGGGAAGTGGAACTGATGATGAAGACCACAGATGGCCTCTGAAACTACTCAATAATAAGTATTTCGTGGATTGCGATTCGATTACTTGAATATGGATATTAAGCACTTTATGCTCGTCATAATGCATATGGTGATGTATAGCTGATGGTGAAGTACCAGGAGAACTCCTCAAAAATTAACGGCCTAGCATTGGGAAAAGCAATATTTTATAAAATGTTATAAGTAGTTGACATTTAGGCTCTTGTAACTAGGTAAATTAAAAATTAACCAACTAAAAAGAGTGAAATAAAAACTTTTTACCAAAAAATTAAACCGACTCCCAAAAAACACTGCAAAGTGAAAAATAACTTTAATTTCGGAAGTCGGTGCCAAAAACGAAAATACAAACTAGACACCGACTACCGAAATTAAAGTTATTTTTCACTTTGCAGTGTTTTTTGGGAGTCGGTTTAATTTTTTGGTAAAAAGTTTTTATTAACTAACTTCATAAAAAAGGAGGAGGTTATCAATTCGTCTTGAACTTTTTTTTTAATGTATGCTACCTCATTACTCGGAGATGGCTGGACCGATTTGAAAAAATATTTTTTTGTTTGAAAGGGTATACTTTCTAGTTGGTCCCATTGTTTCGAAATCAGTATCTGATGATGGGATCTTGGAGAAATCGAGGGAACTCTTCAAATATTATAGGCACACCTATAGCGTTTTGGGTATTTTTTATAGTACCTTGTGCAGTTGCTTTTGAAAAGCACCATTTGAGGAAGTGGAACTGATGATGAAGACCCCAGATGGCCACCGAAACTACTCAATAATAAGTATTTCGTGGATTGGGATTAGATTACCTGAATATCGATGTTAAGCACTTTATGCTCGTCACAATGCATATGGTGAAGTAGAGCTGATGGTGTAGTACCAGGAGAACTCCTCCAAAATTATTGGCTCTGCACCAGGAAAAGCAATATTTTGTAAAAGGTGATAAGTAGTCGACATTTCGGCTTTTGTAACTAGATAAATTACAAACCGACCCACTAAAAAGCGTGAAAAAAAATTTTTTTGCAAAAAATAGAACCGACTTCCGTATAAAAACACTACAAAGGCAAAAATAACTTTAATTTCGGAAGGCGGTGTCAAAAAAATAAAAGAAAATACAAAACAAATGACACCGACTACCGAAATTAAAGTTATTTTTGCCTTTGTAGTGTTTTTATATGGAAGAAGGTTAAGTTTTTTGCAAAAAAAAAATTTTAGGGCATTTTCAACTCCGCTGTGATATTCCTCAAAAATTTCTCACTGTCAATGTTGAAATTACCCAGGTTTCTGCTGGAGGTAGCGATTTCCTCTTCTGCGTCCTCTTCATCCGGAATAAAAAAGGATGATTTTGTATTTGGTGAGTTGTGATTGCATTCGTCACATATCCAATTCAGGCTCTTCGCATTCCGAAGTTCAGACAATTGTTTTGCAGTAAAACCTGAGCAGGCTTTACTTGTATGCATGGTCTTCGCACATGACCTGCATTCTAGTCCTGGCGACCTGCTCGTTATTCCTTTGTTACAAATATCACATTTAATATTTTTTTTTATTGACAATAGGTTCGCGTTTGACCACCTTGCAACTGAAGGTAAGTGATGATGTGATCGAAGATGGAGCACGCTCACCTAAAAGTAACCTATGCACTCTTAACTTAAAGACCCCTTTTTCTTTTCTCTGGGTGGGAAAATCATCGAATGACTTCTCCCGTTCTGGGTGGAGCGGAAGGGAGTATCAGACTTCTACTGATTAAAAACCCACCCTGTTTCTTCAGCTGTACATAACATTCCTGCAATCTCGGTGACTTAAAGACCCCTAGGTTATAGCTATCGGGAAACACAGTTCACATTTCGGCTAGTTTAGGGTAGTTAGCGCACAAATTGTTTAAAAACTGGTTCGTACGATAGCAAATTAGCGAATGGATAGACCCACGACTCCGAGAAGCACATCAAAAAAGAAAAAGCAGAATACATTAAAACTGTTTCAGATACATTAATAACTTAACTTGTAATTTGAAACAGAAAATAAAACCGAGATTAATATTTGATATTGTCACATAAAAAAATACAAAAGAGTATAACATATTTTATACAGTTTTAAAATTCGGTCATTTTCAAATTATGAAAGATCGGCTACCGTATCTGACACAATATCTGTTATTGTGTAATTTTCTGGCAAATGACTGAGATGAAAAAGATCCTTAGACTCATTCGATCCCTTTGGGGAAATACGAGGGTGCCGGCGAGTAATTAAATAAATTAATGATCAAATTGGACATTTCAGCAAGTAATCCGATTGTTCGCAGTTTTATTTGCCAAATACACGCTTACTTTTTTATAACATGCTTTATTATATGTTTATATATACATACTATATCTATTTAATAATGTTCAATGTATGAACTGTTAGGAATTAGTCTTAACAGTTCATACAATATTGTACCTACCATTGTAAGGTTCATATATTAAAATGTTTATTGCATGTCACAAAACATTGTGAAATGCGATTCACATGTTGAATATTGGAACAAGAATACATGCTTGGATGGTAAATATTAAAATAGGTACAATTATGGACCCTGTCGGGCACAGCTTTTAATCTTACAATCTTTTTTAACAATTCTAAAATAACTTATATTGCTTGGAGCATCTTTGGTTGTTTTTACCTATTGATTTATTGAGTTTATGATGCCATCCTTCAACCGCGTTAGTCGTGCGATGCCTTTCCCCAAAGATGCACCATACTATTAAGAAATCATTTGTCAGCTAATGAACTTCTACGTATTTCCGAAATTTCACAAATTTGTGATGATTATTGTAAACCCAAGGTAAATGGATTTCATTTGTAACACTGTACATACTGTCATGTTATTGATTTGTTTGACTTGGTGACACTCTGCGCTAGGGGTGGACAAAGAGGATCTTTTGTTTTAATAGTGACGCTGTCCACCAGAGGTGGCCATTTTAAATGATTGAGAACGTGGTAGCTGTGTCCACCAGCGGTGGCTACAATCAATTATTTTCATAATGATTGTCTCTGGCCGCCCCCCGGGGACAGCGGGGATTATTTTTAAAGTTGTGGCACTGTCCACCCCGGGTAGGCAAGTAGGGGGTGAACAGCGGGAATATACCGTAATCTATGGTATAGTCGAGGCTGTCATTTATGGTCTTATCGCAAGGCGATCAGCCTGCAGAAAAATTCAGTGAGTACCTAGGTACTTACCGGGCTGATTGCCTTAGCCGCGCCGGTACGCTAAAAGTCTGTTTTATCGCGTATCTTTTACTGCACTTTTCCTATTAGTCGTAAAGAGCCACTAGCCGCATAAGAATTATATCTTGGTTTTATTGAAAAGCTTCGGACCAATAAGTTTGTCACGTTCGTCTATTCAAGCGAAAGTTAGATTGCAAGAGAATACCTACTTGAGTGCGAAAGCCGTATCGTCGAATTATGTTTCTTCGAAAACATTTCTACGACATTTCTACGCTATATTTTTTTTTAAAATATCATAGGAAAACTTACGTCGATCAAACTGCGATGACTACCACTACCACAAGAAGCGAAATATATGGTGGTTTGATGTACCATATTTTGGGAAAACTTTTATGCTAAGCCAGTAATAGTCGTTCAGTTTCCATGTCAAGATCTTCGCCAATATGTTCTCCCCTTAATTGTGATCTATAAATCGAACTCAAACTCGCTCAAAATATTTGGTTTCACATAGGCCTACACATTTCACACCTAGACATTTCATAAGTGCCCATGCACTTATGATATGATGCTTTTTTTTTATCGTGGTAAAATTATCAAATATGTCCTCCCACCCAGGGCAGGGCGGGAGGGACTGTCCGACTTTTACTGACTAAAATCCACGGTGTTCCTTCAATAACCCTTTACGTTCCGGGGTCACGGTAATGGGATGAGTCCCATGACCCCGGCAGGCTTCGGCCCTCTACAGGGGGGGCCTCGTCATGTTGCTGACGCTCTTTGAGGCGCGCGTGGAACACAACGCGCCGTCGACCCGGGCATGGTCCATGGTCGGACAGCGAGTTGCCCTTTACTCGCTGTCCGCATGCCCGCGCCTACGGTGGCCGGAGATCGTCGGCCGACGTCCGACGCCGTGGGCGTCTACCACTGCGGCTGGGCTGGAGGCAGGACACCAATGCTAGTGCACGATTCGATATTGGTCGGTTTCTATGGTGAAGAACCGACCTGAACAAATATTTGGTAGCCATACAAACATTTGTTCCGGGGCGTGACTCGAACCACCGACACACAGCGCAGTAGCTAATCGCTTATCCACAGCGCCAGCCGTGTAGTCAAAAAAACAAATTGCATAGAGTTACTTATCAAGTAGGACTTATAAAAAAAAACTGAATTAAAATACGCAAATTATTAACGTTATAGCGTTATAGACTACATTTTAGGTATGTGGCTATAGCAAAGCTGTACTCCAAAGCAGATTGTCAAGTTTTTTATCAACAAACTAGCTTCTGCCCGCGACTTCGTCCGCGTAGAAGTCGAAAATATTCCACGGGATCCCGTACCCGACTTGCTTGACAAAGATTATAATAGCTCGGCTAATATGCATGATATTAAAATAATTTATAGCCTATAGCACTCAGGGATAATGCAGCTACATGCAAGCGAAAGAATTTTCAAAATCGGTTCGGTAGTTTCAGAGATTACCCCATACATACAAACTTACAAATTTTACCTCTTTATAATATTAGTATAGATAATAAATCATATTTTCTACTATATTATTTGCAACTATCTTAGTGAAGACAGTACGCTTTCTCACCACCCTGTGGATAGTTTATGTCCGAACATGTAGCAGGCAGCGATGCATGTTGCAAAATACACGTTGGGACAGTGTGATTGTATCCGAACTATTGCAGCAGTACCTAACACGCGGGACACGGGGGCAAAAATACAACATAAGTACCAATGTGCTGTTTACTGTTTATTTTAGGTTATGTTTAAGAAACTAGTGTCAGTACAATAACTAAAATTTTAGGTATACTTACAATACTTATTGTGTATTGAATTAAGTTTGGTTGAACAACACAGCAAATGTCTGCTTACATAATTATAATTCTTAACAGTAATCTGAGAAAATGTTGTTGGTTTTAGATAAGTTTATACTTTAAGGACATTTTTGATATTTTCAAATACGCACCAGTTAATTTACGCTTTATAATAAAAAAAAAATACTAAATTAACTGTGTCCGTGATAGCACGTGGGCGGCTTTACACGCGTAAAGCCCTCTGCTGTGGCAATTCCGGAAAAATAGCCTATGGTGTCGTATAACTTTTTCTATCAGTCCTTTTACAACCGGTTCAGCATTTTTAGAGACAGAAAAATAGACAAAACATATAAATAAATGTTTGTTTATGTTTCAGTATCGTTTAAATAACTATTAATCACATATGACTGGCGATAGGGTTGGCACAATGGTTGAGCGATTGGTTGCTCAGCTGCGGGTCGCGGATTTGATCCTGCACCCGAACAAAAGTGTTTGTATGGCTTAATAATAGATTTCCGGGATGGGTATATGTAAAAATGTACTCACGATACAGGAGAAATTCTTACAACGGAGTACTCTACCATGTGTAAAAAAACTCTTTTCTTCAACAAGCCTTTGTCATAAAACAATGTTTGTGTAAAAGAACCAAAGAATATCTTATTCAAACAGAAGGAACGGGTGATATTTGAAGTTTATATAAAATTTAATATCAAACCAACCATGACAAAGTTTGTTACTGTGCAAAAACGTGAAGCGCTCAGAATTCCCAGAAGGGGAAAGAACGTTGGAGTATTTCTGTAAAGGATGATCTTTATAGCATTGCTCGGATAGCGTGCTAAAGTTCCTACTCTAAGCCCGAAGGGAATAGCTTCTCCCGCGTGAAACTCAGCTATAGTGATGACAGGGTTGCGAAGGGATGCGGTGTGTGCCCTCGGCTGTGGAATCTGTAATTACCTCAACAGTTTATTCGAAAATAGCTGATACCCGCGACTACTATCGCGTGAAAATTTAAAAAAATTATAAAGTAGCTTATTTGTTCTACCGGGTTGTAAGCTGTATACAACGTGTAATTTAAAGGGTATATATGTATCAAGTGAACGGCTTCTTTGAATGATAATAAACAAGGATTTCAAATCCTATGTCTACATGTGTGGAACTTATTAGAAATTTCTATACATTAATAGGTACCAGAGACAGAATATTGCAAATTAAGAAGAACGGAGAGAATTATAATCTTTGTATTGGCAAGTGACCCTCGTAGTGCTGTGACACGTTTATTATGATTGGTATTCGTAACGTATGAAACCGATAATTTGGTATTTTTTAGAGTGACATATTTTTAGCTGAAACTTTGCATAGAGACTCCATACCAGATCCTCCATACAGCCATTTGGATAGATATGGGGTTTCTGTTACACGTTGTAGGTATATGCCTAGTTTTGTCTTAATTCCTTTAGTCATTTTGTTTAATAATGTTTGTCTGTGATTTGAAAATAAGTGCTTTCTCTAGCGCTGAAACACAAACAACAAATTGAAAAAAAAACTTTTCGGCGTCGGGATTACTACGTTAGGAAAGACTTCCCACTCGAAGGAAGTGGCGTACACAGCTATTTTGTATAGACGTTTTGGGAATACTTTCATTGTTCGTACGGCTAAGGAGAGGAATTCCCTGTTCGAGTCCGTATTTCCTGATAGCTATAATCTAAGGTTAAGTCATGAGTGAATAGGTTACTACTAAGTAAGCGTGCTTCATCTACAACATTCGGTGAGATTGTAGTCAAACGGGAGCATATTATTAAAAAAAAAGAACTACGAGTACCTCAAATTTTTTATCAATCCTACTAATATTATAAATACGAAAGTTTGTGAGGATGTATGTATGTTTGTTGCTTTTTCACGCAAAACTACTGAACGGATCTCAATGATATTTGGCAAGTAGATAGTTTACTTTCTGAAATAACAGCTTTTTATACCGGAATTCCCATAAGATCTGGATTTACACGGGAAAACTCCGACGCGAACGAAGTCGCGGGCAAAAGCTATAGTTTAATAATAAATCGGTTTTTGGTTTGGATGTTTGGTAAACAGAAGGCGTAAGTATTACCTTCTGTTTGTTCACGCACATCCAATGTTTGTTAGCAGTTTCAGACTCAGATTACATTTATATGTCAATGTTGTTAAAACGAAAAATAATGAACATTGTCCACCATGCTTCCTTAATGTATCGTCATATACCTACAATGTGTAACAGAATAAACGCAATTCCTGAAAGTAGTTGGTTCAGAATCAGCTTCTGAATCGATGTCTGTCATAAAAAAATAGGTGTTACATTTTGACGGAAAAATCTTTCATTTAACTTAAAATGGAAACACATGACAAATTAATACAATCCTTAATTCAAGGAAATGCGCTCGTGTGCGTGTCAGCCGCTCATATTGCATGAGTGTATGCATCTGCGTAAGGATATAGTATGATGCACATACGTTTTGCGTTTAGTAAGGATAACTATTTTATAAAAAATGTCTAGGTTTGGTTTCAATTTAGTTACGAATGTTGTTTTAGACTTATGATTTAATATTCTAATTGGGATGTCTGAGGTATTGCGCTTTATCTGTTATACCTTGTAGAGGTTGTCTGTAAAACGTCGCATTTAGCGATAAGGCCACCCATTGTATCACCCTTTTTGGTTGTTAAGTCCTTATTTGATTGTACACCATAAAATTGTCATCTGCTTAACCTGATCTCAACTATGTTGCGGTCGGCTTGCAGTCTAACTGGATTCAGCTGAGTACTAGTAGTAGTACTAGTAGTAGTATTTTATTTTATTTATTTATTTATTTATTTATTATGGGACAATAAACAGCTACAATATATAACGTCTACAAATAACAATAATATACATATGAAGTATTAACAATATTGCAGCCCACTACATTATCCGCATGTTAACAATATTAGGACAAGGTAAAAAGTGCCACTAGATTTAGCATTACTCAGATATGTAGATAAATTGAAGTAAAAAAGAAACAAACAAAAAACATAGATTATGAAGTAAATACAATACAATTAATTAATTATTTAAAATGAAATACACGTTAAAAAAAGAACTAATTAAAACTAAAAATTAAAATTTAGGATTATTCGTTATTATCACAAGAATTGAAATTATGTTAAATAAGGAAATTGACATCACATCATTATAATACAATTACAAATTCATACAATTCATTAATATAAATAATTAAAACGGTTGACATATACTCGTATTAAGTTAATAATAATAAAGGACTTACACTATTTCTTATTAGCATTGGAGAAGACTAGTAGTAGTAATAGTAGTAGTGCATAGGTGTCTGTGTCCCTCAAGTGTCAACGGTACACCGTTTGTACATAACATCACGGCTCGCATTGGACGATGTATTTTATGTTTATGTTGCAAGTAACACGATGTGGCTGTATCATTCGACTAATCGATTCATACTTGACCGGTTTTAGTAACATTTTAAAGGGAACACCACTAAAATGAACGAAAAAAAAATGTTTACAAAATGCTCCTGTTGTTTTTGTTGTGACAATTACAAATTCATACAATTCATTAATATAAATAATTAAAACGGTTGACATATACTCGTATTAAGTTAATAATAATAAAGGACTTACACTATTTCTTATTAGCATTGGAGAAGACTAGTAGTAGTAATAGTAGTAGTGCATAGGTGTCTGTGTCCCTCAAGTGTCAACGGTACACCGTTTGTACATAACATCACGGCTCGCATTGGACGATGTATTTTATGTTTATGTTGCAAGTAACACGATGTGGCTGTATCATTCGACTAATCGATTCATACTTGACCGGTTTTAGTAACATTTTAAAGGGAACACCACTAAAATGAACGAAAAAAAAATGTTTACAAAATGCTCCTGTTGTTTTTGTTGTGACGCCGCAGACTTTTTCGTTGTGTTATCAAATAGTTTTTATTACTTTTTACAGTGTCTAAGTTGAATAATTTGTATTAACATTGCCTACTTACACATTATTGTGCTATCGTGTGTCTTTTTTCGTGAATGTGTTTTTTCGCGTGTATGACATCGAATGTGAGTGAAAATATAAAAGTGAAAACATATCACATCACTGCGAGATAAGGTCAGTTTGATTTGCTTATTGAATGATATAAATAGTTAGATAAACTCATAACGAAGCCAGGAAGGTATAATATAATATATACCATGATAATGGCCATAAATTGCCGATTTATAATTTTTTCTGAAGTCGTACCCAAAAATCAAAAAGTACATTAAACATGCGACATTCGAGGGGTTAACTGGGTAACAAGATGCCCATTGACAAGACTAGTGTTAGATTCGGCTCAGCGGAGCTAGATTTTTGCGCATACAAAACAAGCGAGGGATGTGTGCGAGGGTGTGTGCGAGAGATGTGTTGCGAGGGATATGTTACGAGGAATGTGTGTTGAGAAGGACGTGTTGCGAGGCTTGCGCATCCTCGCACCACACATTAAGGGGGCGTTTCCGCCAGAGATGTGCGATGGAAATGTGTCGTGCGAGGATGTCTAGCTGTGCTGTGAAAATATGTGGGGGTTTCCACCAAAGCTGTGCGATGACAATGTGCCTACGAGGATGTGTAGCGGAGCTGTGAAAATGCGCATTAATGTGTGGTGCGAGAATGCGCAAACCTCGCAACACATCCTTCTCAACACACATTCCTCGCAACACATCCCTCGCAACACATCCCTCGCAACACATCTCTCGCACACATCCCTCGCACACATCCCTCGCTTGTTTTGTATGCGCAAAAATCTAGCTCTGCTGAGCCGTTTCCACCAGAGCTGTGCTGACCGAGGCGAGGTAAATGAAGCGATTCTATTGGTTCTTTACGAACACATCCCTCGCTACGCATCCTCGCACATCTCTGGTGGAAACGCAGCCTTATGCGCATTTTCACAGCTCCGCTACACATCCACGTAGGCACATTTTCATCGCACAGCTTTGGTGGAAACCCCCACACATTTTCACAGCACAGCTAGACATCCTCGCACGACACGTTTCCATCGCACATCTCTGGTGGAAACGCACCCTTAATGTGCTTTCAGAGGCACGGATTAAACACGATATGTATTTATCAGATGGTTACCCATCTTAGGACTTGAAGATCGACACGTGCGGCTGTTATTTTTTTATCCACGAGCTTTTCGCTTCTTTAATATATGAATAAAAAGAAAAAGCGAACTTTAAGGAAAGAAAAATAGCCAGTCGAAGTCAGTTTACTTTAGAAAAAGAGAGAGTTCTTTACTTCATTATTCGCACTGCTTCCGCATTATAATGTCTAAGTTGAAGCCTGTGGTTTAACAAACTTTATAAGTTTAAGGTTTAACTTAAAAGTAAGGGAAGAAGGGAAAGTTTGTCAATACTGGGAACTACTTCAATACTTCTTAAATCTTGTGGAGTAAAGTTTGTGATGATGCTGTGTGCTGCTTGTGGCTCCACAAATTGTTGGCTTTATTGTTATTTACGTGTAAAGGAATGTTTTGTTCTGAACAGGAGTGACGTGGTGCTAGTTACACATTCTGCGGCAATTTTTAACTCACGGGTGAATAGGAAGATGAACTTTGCTTATCTTATTAATTATAGGTAAGCAAAACTTCATCCTCGACAAATCATCGCTTATCATCTGTTGAGTTGGTAGGCTATCGCGAGGCTATCATCAATAAAAAACTACCCTCCATTCTCCCAGGATGTTTCTCCAACAGTTATTTTTTTGCATTAACTATATTATAATAAATTTGGATTAAGTATATCTTGCAAAGAAAAAGATTGGGAGGTATTACTTCTCAGCATAGTCAGTAAGGAAACATCGGCCTCATAGTTTAAATTTACGAAATATATTGGCCAATGGCGAGTCAGACCCGCCTATGAAGGGTTCCGTAGTAACTACGCTAAATAACTTTATTTTTCATAGTGTTTGTATGAAATACAATGTTATATTTGCGGTTTTAGAAAATGTGTAAAATAAAACTGCTGACGCGATCTTATCTTTTATTATTTTTGTCTCAAAATCGGAAAGCCGTTCACAGAGTACATCTACCTACCAAGTTTCACATATTGTGTAGTCTTAATAGTTTAGGAATAAAAAATGGCTGTGAAATACGGACGGACAGCAAGACGAAACTATAAGGGTTCCGTGTTTTGCAATTCGGCTACGAAACCCTAAAAAGACGTGTGAAAGTGTGATTTACTGATCAATTTTAAAAATATATTTAATTCGCTCGTTAATTTCGTCAAAACTGGATTTCAATATTTTACTGTTCCTTGTTCCTACACTTTATTTGCGAAAAAATCAATAAACTACGTGTGTTGTTTTTCTAATAGTAATCCCGAGTAAGTAGAAAATCTTTCAGCGGATAATACAATAACTGAATGAAGTAAACACCTTTTTAGAGAACCTTCGTCATGTCTATCTCTTTGTCCGTACGTATGTCACAGCCACTTTTTTAACGTATCCATTAAGACTACGTAAAGCGGTTCTTAGAATATATCTACCTGGAAGTGTTCTGTGAACCGCTTTACGATTTTACCCCCATACATGGAGCTGGAATATTTTTTTTTTTTTCAGAAAATCTTATCGGGCGTGGTGTCTATAGATAGGTCTTTAAACTGACATTAAGATTACCTAAACCATTTATTTTCAAAGCCTATCGTTTATAAGATGTGATTGTACACTTCTAAAATCCTCCGCCCTCTGATGAAATGAATGAAATGTGTATCCCTCTCTAAAAGTTTTCGTATCGAGGAAAAGTAGCCCCCTACTTTTTTAAGTTACACTTTTTAAGTGATCAATATTATAGACTAAATCTAGTTAACTTTAATATAGGTAAGTATTGTTGTCGTTTACTATTTATGTAAGACGCGTCAAATTTTGGGGTCAGTAAAACGTGTGGAAAAACCTTGGAGTTTCTTGCCGGTTCTTCTTACGACCAATTTCGAACCGTGCACAAGCTTGTGACGTTGTATAGGTAAGTGCCTATTTAGGCCTGTGGGAAATAAAATAGTGTGAGTTTGAGTGTAGTTCGCCCTGTCATAAGGACAACCAACGATAATAGTGACGGCTCTATTATTGATACAGATACCGCTACGGATGGAGGTACGGTGGGAATATAATAGAATAGAATTTATTTATTTTCTCACCACAAATTAATACATTAGGTAATTAAGGTGCAGACAATTTAGAAAAAGTCTGTGGGAGACTTGTGCCTTAACTAAGTTTTTTCAAAACCTGTAAATCAGGTCACCAGGTCCCATAATTAGATTTTTACAAACTTACAGGAGACAGTAGGGATTGCTTTGTGCATCGTAAAATAAAATGCAGACTCATTTTCATCACTGCACGACAATGTGATTCCCTCGCTCCCGCCTCCCATATCATACCACCAAAGGAACCCAAAATTCTCTTTTTTTCAGCTGAAGGTCAGAGCTCAAGATTCGTGACGAGTATTGCACCTACAAAATATCTTGATATTTTATGGTTCTAACCATAGAAATTCAAGTTGTTTTGTACCCTTTAATTTTATTTTTATTGTTAACTAAAAAGGTGTTTGTATTATATAAAATAAATGGGTAGTTTCCTAGGTTTCAAAATTATTACTCTGTTAGGCCCGTTAGAAAGATTTCATTAAATATATATATTATACAGTATGTTAACTAACAGAGGGCGTTCCCGTTAACCCGCAATAGTATAAGCACATCAATTAGATCGCCGAACACGCGGACCGTCATTCATAAATAAATTGCGACGTTGCCGTCCTTCAAATACACGTGTACAGAGTGTTTCTTTTACGTATCAATTTAACATTTTTAATGAATATTTTAATATAAAAAAAAAACATTTTGATTTCGAATGGTAATATTTTTTTAGCATGTATGGATGCTATACTATTGCGGGTTAACGGGAACGCCCTCTGTTAGTTAACATACTGTATATTGTATTTTGCCTTTACACATCAATAAAAATTGACAAAGATCAAAAGCTTCAAAGATCGGGAGTGGAAGCTACTCAACTAAACTCACTGTATCGTCTCCATTTTTTAATAAATAATACTAAATAAATTATTTTAGGGAATGACTCTATTTGATGATTTATGAAAACTTGTTCCCCGACTATTTCTTCCATTTTACATTATTTATTAATTATTTACTTTTAAATATTAACTAGTTTTATTGTTTGTGTATTAACAAATGATAAAACTAGTGTACAATGGTTGGTCTTATCGCTATTAGAGCAATCTTTTACAGACAACTTGTTATACTTACATAGATTACATCATTTACTTACACTTAAACCAGAATTTTATATATCGGATGTTTACTCCTCATGCCGAATATAATTAATCACGTAATAGAATTGAACCGCGATTAGTATCTATCGTAGAAGTACATTTATCAGTTAATAGTTTCTGCTTCATTTGCGTGGTACGGTTTTCCCACCACGTACTTAAACCCCGATCCCGTGGAAATTCCAAGATGAAAAGTAGCCTGTGTATTATACCAGGATTTTAACTACATAAAAACTTCATTCAGATCGGTTCAGTAGTTTTTGCGTGAAAGATTGACAACCATCCATTGATCTTACCTCACAAACGTTCGCTTTTATAATATTAGTAAGATTACTAGGTAACGTTGAAAAACTACCTTTTCCGATCTGGATTAGAATGTAGGTACTCTACCATTGACTTGGTGCTGGTGCGCAACGACAATTAATTATAGTCAAGGATGCCGTTGCCTGCCAGGGTTGCGGAATTGTTCGAAAGAGTTACGGTGGCCTTGGAATATGAAGGGCATATGATGGAAAACGTATGGGTTTTAGTCAGTATAAATCTGACACACCCTCCCCCTTCGCCCAGTTGGGGGGGCAGTCATTGGATGATTTCCAATTCTTAAAAAAATATAAAAACTAATTATAGTACCTACATATTTACACTACTTACGTTCCATTTCTAATGTTTAGTAAATTATTCAAAAAATCAATTTGGTTCAATTCTCTTTAAATAATATTATGTTAATTATATTTATTGCAAATAAAAATCCAATCCTCAACAAAACAGAACACTTTTGAAAACGAAAAAAAAAACCGGTAGAAAAATCCGCACGCAAAACTTGCGTGTACCATTTAAAACAACCGAGCCCAGATAAGAGCGGCCAGTGTAAGTTAATCCGTCATTTTTGTCTAAACACCCCCTTAGCCTCGCTGTTCTGTGGTGAGCGGGGCGTTGGGTAGTTCTCAAAGAATTGGCGGCTTACGCACGTGTAGAGTTAACCTGCGCACAAGTTGCAGAATCAATCAACGTGGTTATTTTGCTGGGCTATCGCTGGGGAAACGTACCGCGCATGCGTTCTCCAGTAGTGATGTTAGACTCGATGTTTTCGTGCGTGAAACTTCGCCTATCGAATTTTCGGGCGTCGCGTCTTGAAGATTGGGCGGGACGCTGTCACGACGGCGACGCGCGTTTTTGTTGATATTTTATTAAATAATATTGTTACTAATTTTATCATTTATTTAACTAAGCTACACGTATATTTTTACTGCAATAGCATAAAGGTTAGACATGAACGTAAATAAAACATTTTTGTAGATTGAACAAATATTATGGTCAAACGCAAACCTATCAACAATTTAAAAAATATTGTCGGCATGACTATGTCATACAATGTACATACACAGCGATGACTTACACTAATTACTGACCTGATAGCAATAATATTAGACGCAAATATATTTATCGATAGTTCAATCGGTCAAGTTAGTCGATAGTCGCCTCACTCGCACCGTGAGAATCCCGCCGAAACCATCCGGTACAAGCGGTTGACTTGACAGTAGCCGCGCGCAACCAGTGTGCGAAGGACGCCCTCATGCCACGAGCGACAAATATCCCTCGCGATCAAGGTACGTCACTAAAAACTTATTTTTATAAACATAACATTTTTTTAAACCAACAAAATTCGTATTTTTTCGCGTCAAACCTTATCGCCTTCTAAGACTACGTCCGTTTTTAATTATATTCGTAATTCGTGCGAACGTCTTAGCTCAAAGATAAGTGACAAGCAAATTGTTTACAATAGAGGAAAATTTTTGGGTGCTAAGCGGATATTTCATATATCTCGGAATATATTTGTGTGATGTTTCAATATTTTATAAGTGCGAGTGCAATGAAAAGTTTTTGTAAACTTTTTACGTGTGTTATTTTCGTGTTATGTGTGTTCAGGAATATTGTGCTAAATAGTGATTTTAGTGATTTAAAACCGGCGTTTCTGTGCTGAAATACAGGACTAGGCCTAGTTCAGTCCCAATTACTAACACTTTTGTGTATCAACTTGTAAGTTCTAAAAAGCTTTTACGTTTGGTAAAAAAATGTAAAATGTTTGAGAGAAGTGAACCGAAAAAATATAATAATACAAGAACTTGGTTAATAATAGGTGGGTTTCGTTATTAAACGCAACTTTATAGAGATATGTCATATTGAAACGAAAAATCAGATGACATTTTATTTCAAATTATAATTAACCAGCGACCCGCCCCGGCTTCGCACGGGTGCAATGTTTATATGAAATATAGGCAGCGTTCGCGAGAATCGTTAACGTACGGCAGTTTTTTCGACGCCTTACTCCACAATTTTCACTACCACGAAAAATCCTATCTATTTTCCGGGATAAAATATAGCCTATACGGATTCGGAAGAATCCCTCTAAGTAATGGTAAAAGAAATTTTGAAATCGGTCCAGTAGTTTTTGAGCCTTTTCAATACAAACATATAAAAATACAAAGGTTTCCTCTTTATAATATTAGTATAGATTAATTACGGTACATACGATATATTATGATAATTACGGTGCTTTGTACATAATGTCGACATCACAAATTCACAATGTTATACTTTATGAACTATGACCTACGTGGCAAAATAAGTTATCATCGTTTATTTTATTGTGTGTGAAAACAATGTATATATGTTTTGTAAACAACTTATGCCGGGAGATAAAATACAGATAAGCTCTCATTTGATTCGTAATAATTTTGCGGCGATATCATCATATATTTAATAGGTATTTTCTTAGTTATTTTTCGATTGACGATGAGTCTTATCTGTTGGTCAAACATTCACTGTGTCAATGTTGTTATGTCGTATGTTGTATGTCGAAGATATTTATTTAAGTACAGTAGTTAATTAATACAGCTTTAATTAATTATATTATGTGCAGACACGTATAAAATGGTGAAGAAAATATTATTATATTTCACTAGCTGAGCTAACATTTATATATAATCATATTAATTTATATGCAAGCAAATAAAATAAAAAAATTGGAATGTTGTTATTGGTTTTCTATTTTCTGTTTTTTTTTCAAACACCGCCTTCCGTAATTAAAGTTATTTTTGGCTTTGTAGTGTTTTGATATGGAAGTCAGGTCTATTTATTGCAAAAAAAAAAATTAAGCTTTTTAGTGGTTCGGTTTGTAATTTATCTAGGTACTAGAGCCAAAATGTCAACTACTTATCACCTTTTACAAAATATTGCTTTTCCCGATGCAGAGCCGTTAATTTTTGAGGAGTTCTCCTGGTATATCACCATCAGTTCTACTTCACCATATGTATTGTGATGAGCATAAAGTGCTTAACATCGATAGTCAAGTAATCTAATCGCAATCCACGAAATACCTATTATTGAGTAGTTTCGGGGGCCATCTGGGGTCTTCATCATCAGTTCCACTTCTTCAAATGATGCTTATCAAGAGCAACTGCACAAGTTACTATAAGAAATACCCAAAACGCTATAGGTGGGCCTATAATATTTGAAGAGTTCCCTCGATTTCTCCATGATGCCATCATCAGATTCAAACGTGATGACAATGGGACCAACTAGAAAGTATACCCTTTCAAACAAAAAAATAATTTTCCAAATCGGTCCAGCCATCTCCGAGTTATGAAGTAACATACATTAAAAAAAAATAAGTTCAAGATGAATTGAGAACCTCCTCCTTTTTTTTGAAGTCGGTTAAAAAGGTTACTTTCATAGTTGTACAGCTAAGGAGTGGAATTCGATTTCCTACTGGACTTTATGTTTTCTGATAGCTAAAACCTCCAGGGTCTTCCAGTTCATGCAGTTAAGCGTGCGTCACCTTCGACCACATCATCGCTTACCATCGGGTGAGATGGTGATCAAACGTGAGCTTATCAATATTAATAAGAAAAGTTATTAAAATGCTAAAAACCCGACTCGACTAAAATGAAAATTTTTGTTTTATTTTCAACTTTTTAGTTTAAAGACTAATAACGACTTTCATCCTTTTATACGACTTTTATTTACATTTAATTTCAAACGTATTAGTTACATATTAATTTGTGATTCCCTAGTGAAGCCCTTTAAATTTTGATAACTAACTCAATGGGTTGGATAGAAAAAAAGATGCACCATTGAATGTAGCCTTCCAAATCCAATTTAAAACGTTATTATACCCTAAACGGATGCTTTAAATGAATAATGGTGGAAGGAACCTAGCGATAATTTTTAAAGACCTGATTTGATATTATTTTTTGACATAATTTATCCATATTTGATTTTTTAAATATAGTGTTTGGTTGTCTTTCTGGTGAATTTGATGATTGTTATGTCTTTAGTGACAGTTACAAAGTTAAGACGAATTGATTGACGTAAGAATTATTAAAATATAAAGACAGAAAGGCGATAGCGGAAGAATTCATTGGGCATAAAAAATCATCCACATCGCTGTTGATGGGAAACAGGTATGCTCAGTGCATCAGTATTGCCACATTAAATGGCAATGCATACTCATTGACCGAAAAAAAATGCGAGTCCGCTGGTTACGTAACGACTATTGATTAAACGAAAAACTCGATGCACTTTCAAACTGATAAAAAAATAACTATAAACATATTTGCATAACAATCATTCTATCTTCTCACGTTTAGGTACCAACCACCACCATAATATTATAATTGAAATATAATATCAGCGTTATTAGTCCCCAAGCTATCAATACTACTCCATTAATTCCAATTAAGCCATTTTGCCAATATAATGAAAATGCATATCTCTGTTTAAAACAAGAATCATGTAGGTACTACTGCGTTGGTTTAAATTAGAATTAATGTCCGCATTTAACTTGAAATGAAATAAATGTAGCGAGCTTTGTGTTTTACAGTGAAACATTACCTAAGTTAAGGGTAAAACATGCATACGTCACGACTAATCCACAAAGAGGAAGGCAGAGTTAAAGAGCGAACTTATTTTTCCAGAAACGTTGGGGGTTTTGGATCGATAACGACTGGCCTCCTGTGGGTTTTTTCACATAGACAACGACCCATTCGAATCGTGCACTAGCTACTGACGTTTGATAAGAGCCCATGTAGGTGAAATAAAATATTTTTGAATTTTAATTCCAATGAAGTGAATGCGATGTAGCTAAAGAAAGGAAATTCAATTTAGCTTGAAATGAATAACGGGACAACAACAATTATGACATAATTATATTTGCCACAGGCAACAAATGGTGTTATTTTCATGAAAAAGTTGAAGGATATATTTTAAACCTGTAGTTTCGACCAGAAAGAAAGCCTGAAACATTTATCCTTCGATTCAAAGCGCCACCCACGGCCTCGTCTCGAAGGTATACATACATCTCTGCTAAGAAAGCTAGAACGTATTGCATGGGTTCCGTAATAGAGCCGGATATTAGACAGATGCCTCAATAGAACACTAATAGAGCTATAATTAAATGGGAATGGCCCACGTCAGAGGCCACTTACTATTACAGCGTAGTAGCACTGACGGTAATACCTTCCTACTATAGTTAGCCCAGGTCATGCGTTAGACACGTATTTATTTATTTAGAAAGACATACAGACCTTGTCATAGGTGGAATATACTCGTACTTTATCAACACGAAACTGGTTCTTACACAATGTGTGTATAAGGTTCTCACTATACATATACACCGGCCTTCTCACTATAAGATGATACATGGATTGCGATCAAGTTGCGATCCACCACGCCGGCAGAGTGCGAGTTAGTGGATCACAAGTCACACAAGTCTTCGAATTTCCTACAATGTGCCGATTTCCACATGATGTTTTCCTTCATCGTTTGAAAGCAGTGCTGATGATGAAGAACACAAAGTACTGAGCCTCCTTGGGTTCGAACCCTCAACTCAAGCCTGACTCTGTATAGCTTGAAACTTTTTCTTATTGCCGCTTATAGTAGATTCAGAATTCCGTCAATTTTTACACCAAATATTTTTTCCAAAGTTGAGTTCTAATTAAATCGTTACCGTTAAAATTTTACATCGTTACATGTGCCATCATTACATGATGGACATCCCACCCATACGCACGAAACGTTTTGGGAATACCTTCATTGTGCGTACTGCTAAGGAGTGGAATTCCCTGCCGGAGTCTGTGTTTCCTGATCGCTATAACCTGGGAGTATTTAAGTCAAGAGTGAATAGGTTACTTCTAGGCAAGCGTGCTCCATCTTCGACCACATCATCACTTACCATTAGGTGAGATGGTGGTCAAACGAAAGCCTATTATCAATTAAAAAAAAAATCATAAGAGTGTTAATAATTTAAAAAGAAACCTCTTTAATTGAAATGACTAGCGTATAGAAATAATTTTCTTTTCACCGTCTGGCTTATTCTGGGAAAAGAAGTCCACCAGTTACCAGTTATTAATTAAATAGTGCAACAAACTAAAAGGCAATTTAAAGCCAAGCTCCATTCAGAAACACGAGGAGGAGCTCGTGGCTCGTCAAAACTGCCGCACGGCACGAAAGGAAAGTAGTATTTTCTATCTACGAAGCAGTGGTGCTAGCGAACGAGGAGTCCGAGCACTTGAGGTAGAGACAGTCTCTTTCTCACGCCCCAGCCACCACAGGGGAGAAGCCCCGGGCGTCGGGGATCGTGAGCCGATCTCCGGCTACCGCATGCGCAGGGTAGCTCACCGTGCAGTAAGGATATTCCAGACATACCGGTGTAATAGCCATATCATCGTTGCGTTCCTGGCGGAATTTATGTTATATTATATTTAGTTTATATATATAAAGAGATATTTGATGATTATCTCCCAGAAAATTAAAAAGTAGTCCGTATATCGAGCTTTCACTGTCTTTATTTTTTAGTCATAATCTTTAACCTTTAACATATTTGTTGATAGAACACTTCTTGCAGATTCTCAGAATTTTCGCTCAAATTCTCGTTTAATATTTTAAGGGAATAAGACTAAATGACAGCAATGCTATTAAATAATTAAGCACTTACAATAGTACTTTCAAAGTTAACGACGACATTTTTGCTACAATATGACATCAACGCCTTACTCATAAAACTTTATTCCTATTACCTACTGATGAGCCCGCTCGTGATCAAGATCACGCCTGATGAAAAGCGAATCTACGATGGGACGAGCGAGCCCAGAAGTTGACTGCTTTAAAGGCTCTCTGAGCATATGTACACACACACAATCACTAACTTGACAAAAATTGACTTTGGAGAGTACACTCTCCAAAGTCAATATTTAAGTTAGTGATTTACATACATACTTATGTACAATAACATAATATGTGTTTGATTATAACACATAAATTCAAACACCAAGGAACCAAATTGAGTCATTTATCCATATAAACATTCTCATGCACAATAATAACTCGCTCTCTATAGTAATAAAAGAACTAAATAACAGATGTAACAAAAGATAAAACATTACTATTGAATACAAACTATAACTGAAAGAAGAAATGCATTCAAAAGTATTCTCGATCGCCAATTAAGTTTGGTCCGTCTATCTAGAAACCGATATTTCCACCACAACTCACGTCGATCTTGTTACAAATTCTGCGGCCAGAAAAAGTATAAAATAAAACAAGGTATTTACTGCTGCGGGTACAAATCAAGATGAAACGTAGCCAGATATCATACTTTCGCCAAGCCCGCGAATCACATTGTAAACGGGTTCCGTACAGAGTAATTCTTGACTATGAAACACTAACTTCCTATAGTGGAACTATAGGAAGTTAGTGTTTATTGGTATGCAGGCTTTTTGTATGATAAGTAGTTCAAAATTTCCTCTCGAGCGAAGTCACGGGCGACAACTAGCCTAAAATCAATCTGCAAGTCGAACAGTTCATTAGTGGTGAAATGCTAGCTGCGGCCTTAGTATGAGTTTGCGATACTATTATCGTGTTCGTAAACTATAGCTTTGTCTCTTTCACACTAATCTGGTACGTGTGAAAGAGACAAAGCGATAGTTTTCGAAAACGACAAAAGTGTTTCAAACTCATACTAAGCACACTGTTCTCTAAATCGGCGCAGTAGGTTTACCTACACGACTGAACCTTTAACGTTCACGTACTCAAATAACACATTGTACTATTATTTAGTCAAGAATCAAGAGAAAAAAAAGAAAAAGAATTAATTAAATAAGAAATTTTCGGTTGCATTAATGCTCATCGCAACGGAATGACACTGACGTGTCGTTTACTCACCACTATTTTAATTATTAAGTATTGTTTTCAATTTAGCTTTGATCACTAAATTGGTCTGGACTATACGTATAATTTTTAGAAATAAGTAAAAACATACAGAAATATCATAATATCTACATATTCATTTATATGTAGGTAGGTCGATATGTACATGAAAATTATAGACTGTTGACAGATGTGACATTGGCAAATATTGCATCTGAGATGCAATAACAAACACAAGGGCAACTAGGGGCTGTAACGACGTCCAAGTTGCCCACTTGCATCAGAGTGTAAATATAAAAATAGTCTCAGTAGCTTTACTTTCTAATACATAGTTTTACTTGAGTTGAAAAGAAAACTTTATCACATTTTCCATGGATGGGTATACATAAATAAAAACGGTCGTGTCCGGACATCAACCCGAACGCCAAACTAAAACATGTCACACGCTCGAACGGACATGTTATAATTAAAAAGGTTCTTTGTTTCTCCACGGAACCCCAAACCGGACTGCATAGAAGATTATTCAGAAACAAAATAAAAAGCCTTCTACGTCGGGGCAAGTAAAACGTTATCGACAAACTCTTTTAGCTCCGTTTTGAAGGCATTGTGTAGTGTTTGTGCCATATTTCCATTACTAGACTATTGCAAATCGCCGTTCGCTAAAATATAATTTCATCTACATTGTATTAGAGATTATATAACTTATTATATATCCTTTTTTATGCGGCAGTTGCAGAAGGGACATGCTTTTGGAGAGTATGTATTTTTTAAATTGCATGTTCTTGTATAAAATTTATAATAGGTACATACATTGATTTCTATATCAATGTATAACAGACGCTTCCGTTACTGAGTGACTGACTGACAGACAACGCACAACCGAAACTGCTGGGCGCAAGTAGCTGAAATGGAAAAACCGTGTAGGAATATTGTCTTCCAGGTGAACAAATTTACGCGCAGCTAGAATTAAATAATATGCTGTGCATAAAAATGACCCATTTATAAAAATCTTCTATAAAATTCCAAATAATTCACTCTTAAAGCAATCTGATGATAAAGATAAAGTGTAGCAAATATGGATTTTACAACATAGTGTTGTGGTGACGTAAACAGAAAATAAAACTAAACCAGATTAGGCATACAAAAGTACAAAATAAAAGTCCATAAGATAGCCTTAAAGTAGGATACTATTCAATATTAAACTAATAAACATTATCACTTAAGCACATGCTAGTTAATTATAACAGCCGCACGGGTTAATATTAAAGGTTAAGCAAAGCTTGCCGAGGATAATTTATGCATAGATGATCATTTTAACATGTAAAGGTTCCTCCATGCCTTAGGGTGCGTTTCCACCAGGGATGTGCGATGGAAATGTGTCGTGCTAGGATGTCTAGCTGTGCTGTGAAAATGTGTGGGGGTTTCCACCAAAGCTGTGCGATGAAAATGTGCCTACGAGGATGTGTAGCGGAGCTGTGAAAATGCGCATTAATGTGTGGTGCGAGGATGCGCAAACCTCGCAACACATCCTTCTCATCACACATTCCTCGCAACACATCTCTCGCACACATCCCTCGCACATATCCCTCGCTTGTTTTGTATGCGCAAAAATCTAGCTCCGCTGAGCCGTTTCCACCAGAGCTGTGCTGACCGAGGCGAGGTAAATGAAGCGATTTTATTGGTTCTTTACAAACACATCCCTCGCTACGCATCCTCGCACATCTCTGGTGGAAACGCAGCCTTAGTCAGAAGGCATGCAATTTAACACTAGCCTTCCAAAGGGCATCCTGTTTCTCAGCTACTGGTTTCTGGAGGTCAGGTACACAGTCGCTCCATGTAAAACACTAGTACTCTGCTTCATCCAGTTAGACTAGAAGCAGATCCCATCATATTTGGGAAAAGGCTAAGCAAGCTAAGAAATGTTACCACTTGGTCTAAAAAAAAAACACAATTATTTATTTTTCTGCCAGAAAAGTTTATTCATAGACATTTTGATATATGTTGAAGCTGCCGGTAGCATTTATAAGCTTTTTAGATCAGAATAAATTATGACATTTTCGCTAGAAAAGGACATAATAGAATATTTATAAAATAAAAATTTTAGCTATTTAGATTGCAAGTTAATTAATTATTACGTATAATTTGACTCTTTTTAATTTCATTTTAATATCTGTATTGTATTGTTTATTTTCATTGTGTATTCTTTTACTGTGTATTCTATTTTATTATTACTGTATGGATTTTGTCTGAAATAAATGTTATTCATAATCAAATATATTTTATTTCACATAGGCTAAAAGGTCAGCAGTTAGGGCACGGTTCGAAATTAGTCGTTTCCAATGGAGAAGAACCGGCAAGAAACTCCACAGTTACTCTTTTTTTAAATAATTTATTTTTACAATATTAGCATAATAGATACAGTTTTTAGGGTTCCGTTTTTGCCATACGGCTATTACAATTTCGTCATGTCTGTCCGTCCGTCTGTATGTCTCAGCCATTTTATTCCGAAACTATGTATTAGGACTATACACATGAAACTTGGTAGGTAGATGTATTCTGTGAACCGCTTTCTGATTTTAGGAAAAAAGTAAAAATTATTTATAATTAAGGGGTGACTGAAAATATATTTTTTCATGAAACCTATGCGTGTGTGTATCTATAGAAAGGTCTTTCAAAGTTACATTGAGTTTTCTAAAACCACTTTTTCATAAAGTCAATCGTTTAAAAGGTATACGCTTCCAAATTGGTAAAATGTGCCCTCTAACTTCTATAATAATGGAGGAAAAAATCTAAAAAATATATATGATGTAGATTTTAATGTAAACTCAACGAAAATTTTCAAACGAAAGCAGTTTTTGAAATATTGCATATTTTATAAAACCGCAAATATAACTTTGTAATTCATACAAATACTATGAAAAACAAATTTATTCGGCGTAGTTACTACGGAATCCTTCATGGGCGAGTCTGGCTCGCCCTTGGCCAATTTTTTTTAGGTACTAGAGGACAGTTTATACCAATAGACGCAATATTGTTGTCTAATTTATACTAATATTATAAATGCGTAAGTTGGGATGTTTGGATGTATTGATGGATGTTCATTACTCTTTCACGCAAAACTCGTCGCAAAAGATCGGAATAAAATTTGGCAAGTAGATAGTTGACATCCTGGAACGAGAGTGCCTGGAATAACACATATTCTACTATTTATCCTGAAATTCCCACGGGACATGGATTTACGCAGGAAAATCCTCTCACGCGGGCAAGTCGCGGGTAGAAGCTAGTATTGAATAAGCTTGTTAAATTAAATGTATTTTATATTCATTTTAATATGTTTGCGTTTGTCTACCATCTCACCTGATGGTAAGCGATAGTGTGATGGAAGATAAAGCACACTTAGATGTTTCTAGGTTATTTCTAGGCAAGCGTGATTCATCTTCGACCACACCACCGCTTAACATCAGGTGAGACAGTGGTCATACGCAAGCCTAAAAAAAAAATAACTATTCACTCTTGGCTTAAAGAACCACAGGTAGCTATCAGAAAACATAGACTCCGGAAGATATAGATAAGAATATAAATGCATATAAATGGGTCCCATGAATAATAACGTGTGATGCATATTGCTAATATTCCAGTTAGCCCCATCAATTATCAAGGCTTTGGGGTCGGCCCCGGTTTGGGCTAGGGAGCGATCTTACGACCCCTCTCTCATTGCGGCTCACTGGCAGGCCGTGCCACCGATATATTATCTTAGCACGGTAATTGTGTAATATCCGTATTCACGCTGAGAATTTTTGCAATAACTCTCTCTTAATAATAAGTTCATGAGTTAATATTGTTTTTATTTATTTAACTCAAATTAATTAGTAAATCAGTTTGTCGGCAGCTCATCTTGTGTCATCGTACATAACCTATATCTATAATCTAATTACGTATATACTAAACAAAATCGGTACAATAACGAAACCAAAAAATTACAAAGATTAAAAGCTTCTTTCACGAGTGAGGGCTGGTGACTTCACTTGGTGCTACAAAGTATAACACGGCGTGCCGTCACGTAACATTTCAGCTCACTTCATCGTCTGCATTTTATAATAACGCGTTACATGGTGGATATCCCACCCATACACACTACACGTTTTTGAGATTAGTTTCATTACGCCTACAGCTAAGTAGTGGAATTCCCTGCCGGAGTCTGTGTTTCCTGATAGCTATAACCTGGTAGTATTTAAGACACGAGTGAATAGGTTACTTCTAGGCAAGCTTGCTTCATCTTTGACCACATTATTGCTTACCATCAGGTGAGATGTATACGAGTCCAAAATATTTCAGGAAAATATCCTATTATTTTTCGAAAGGCCATATAAGACATTAATCTATTTTCTCGAACCGGGTTCTACATACGAGCTCCCTATAATAAAGAAAAACATACTTACCTCGTAATATTATATTACTAATGCTATCTTTGCATTTTTCCGCCCGCAATCCCAAAGGTAATAATAATATCTCAATAACCACATCGCCTGGTAAACAAGGTACCCTTACCGAAGGCTGGTAAGTAGGGTGCGCCACTAATTATTGAAAGCTTGCCATATCGACATACATAATATGGCAAGCCTGGAGCTAAAGTGGTCTATGATACAAAATCAAGTTTTAGAGATAGCAAACGTGATGCGTTTGAAATTACTGTGTACTTATGAATGTATGTTATACTAAGTAGCAACTGTTGCCCGTAACTTTCTTTGCGAGGAGGTTTTTTTTCAGCTCAAATACCGATTCTGTGAAAATTCCAGGATAAAAAGTAGCATATATTTTATGCCAGAATTTCAACTATCTGCATATCAAATTTCATTCAGATATGTTCAAGAGTTTTTGGGTGAAAGAGTAACAAATATCCATCCATCCTCTTAACTTTTGTATTTATAATAGTAATTTACATTGATGATAAACATGTCGCACCTTCATTTGGAAACCGTTACTAAACAAAAAAAATTATTAGAGAAAATATTAAATTATATGACTACACACCTTAGAAAGAAACCAATAATTTAACAAATAATGCCAGAAATATTTCATATGTGTTCAGTACTTTTTTATTAAGAGGTAAATATACGATTTTTGCATGACTATAGTCATGAAAAAATCGTAAATTAGCTCTTCTGTAAAATTTAGTATTTTTGTTTAGTGACGATTTCGAAATGAAGGTGTGATGTATATGTATGTAGCCATTCATGTTTATTTTTTTAATTTATTTATTTATGGCACTTCAACGACGTATTCACTACAGCATTAAAAAAAAAACAAAAGAATAGATTATTATACATTGTGAATAAGTCTTACAGAAGTGCACAGCACTGCCAGATACGATAAAAAAAGTCAAAACAAAATGAATAGCAATTAATGGTAAGTAAATAATTACATGAAAGATATCAAAATTACAAAAACAATTATCAAACAACAATTATATCGCCAAAATACACAATTATAAAATATACAATTATTAAAGTAAACAATGTGAAATTATAATATTATTAAGTAGGGTATTTAAACACGAAACCACTTTAGACATTAAAAAAAAATCAATAAATTGGTGGTAATCTTATTTTAGTGACGACCACTTTAGCACGGACCAATTTATTGTTTTTATGATTAAAATTACTCATTTAGTCATCAGTTGCTTTAGTTCCAGGCTATACATATATAGGCTCTGGTTATAATTATGCCATAACTTTCAGCATCCAGCTGAAAGTTATGGCATAATTATAAACTTACCTTCCTGTCTATCCAGACAGGAAGGTAAGTAAAGCTGGTGAAATATCGGTTAGTCAGCGAGCAGGGGATAGTTCGGTAGCTAGTGTCCGAGGCATCGTTTGTATGGTCTCTCCCAATGGATTGGAGCATTCATCCCGGATGAAAATCGTTTGAGAATCAACAACAGTTCACTGACAAAAGTCAGTGAGATCATCATCAGTTTAGCCTTTTCCTATGTATGTTGGTGTCGTCTCCAGTCTAACCCGATACACCTGAGTATTAGTATTTTACATAGAGCGTGTGTTTCTCTGACCTCCACAATCCAGCAGCTGGCAATACCAGTGTCAGAGTTTCTGGTTTCTGACTGTCCGAACTTGGGACATAAAGGTGCTTGTATCGAAGAAAAAGCTTGTATTTGGTGCTCTTGACTTGTTTTCTAGTACATTTTTGATTTGATAGAAGATTGAGAAGATTCTAGATTGTTGTGGACCGACCAACTTTTTTATAATATTTTAGAATTGCCAGTATATGTTTTTTATTTTAATAATCTTTTTATACTTTTTGTCAATATTTAAAAGAAGAAACAAAAGGAGTTATGTAAAAATGATAGTAAAGACTAGAGCATTTATGAAAAGTCCGTATTTTATTGGGTAATTCTAGATCTAGTGGCTCCCATCCTCCACATAGTTAATTCGGGTTTTGCAACGTAAGTAATTGGTGGGTGAGCGCGCGCTCGCGCATCGCGTCGGTATCGAAGTGTCAAAATAATCTTCGCGTTTTTTTTTTTTTTAGTTGAACGCAGCTTGGCTACCGAGGCTTTTTGCTCTTGCGGCGCTATACGGCGCGAACACTGGGGGTCTACTCCGAAACCACAAAACCGAAGTATCGGCCGAATGTTCGGGCGTTTCATACTACGAACTTCATTCTATTTCGTTCGGTCGGTTCGGAGCCGACCGAACTTCATTTTGACGTTTGTTGTATCGTAAACCCTACTCTGAACGAGAAAAGCCCGACCGATAATTTGAGTTTGACAAGAGTTACATCGTGAAATTAATGTCAAAATTCACGACAGCAAAATAGGTCTCTTTTGAGTATCGTAAGTATCGAATTTAATGAATTATTACAATTATCTTGAGTTTTATGTTTGTTTAAAGTGTTAAAGTGAATGTGTCATACTTAAAATTGTAGCAAAATGGCAAAGACTTATACAATTATTATAAAATGAACGAAACTTTTAATAGTAGTAGTATATTAAACTATTATTATTATAGATTTCATTCATTTTCTAATAATTGTACGAGTCTTTCTTTCTGTCTTTGTCTGAGTTACTCGAAATGGATAGGTAAACTATATTAAAAACAGTTTCTTATTTCTAGTATGTATTAACATTCTTTTTAGCTTTATTAGTTTCACATTCAATATATTAGGTAACCATTAGAATGATTATAATTTCTTTCTTTTTTCTTTCTTCTTTCTTTCCATTTCCCATAATATAAACTATTTTAAGTTCCCATTGGGATAGTGAAGAAACCGTGGATGGCCCACCTCCTGTGGCAGATGCAGACCGCCGTGCCTCCCCTGCTGCTTTTTTTGCCAAATGCTTTTTATCTGTCCACACCTAAAATAAATTAACAATGTAATTAGACCTTGGCACACTCACAAAAAATATCTAAACATAAAATTAGTCCTATCAGAAACTGGTTTGAATTTTAATACTTAGTCACAATAAAGCACAGATATTCGTAAAAAAAAATACTGGACTGTTCATATAAACATGTAGGTATGGTTGTTCTTGCAATTCACATCAAATACACGCATGCACATAAACTCATGGATGTATGTACAAAAATAAGCTCAACAGACATGTAATGCAATATTTAAGTAAAATGAGTTAGATAATAAATTGCATCCAACTACAATATTATAGTGACAAAACCATGGACATAACAATAATTTATTGAAATTTAGAATGTAAGATATTCATGTAAATTTTAGTACTTACCTACCTAAGTAGGTACGTACTCAATTAATCAATCAATGAAAACTTACTTTTTGCCACTGTTTTGTGGTTTTGGTACAGCCGCCCATAGCATTTAGCGTGGTCCGGTTTTCATCCCACAGTCGATGATTCAAAGTACGACCGTCGATACTCCTCAAGTTGCCTTTAGCCAGTTCTCGATGCTGCTCAAGGAAATTGAGGAGAGCATCAATTTGTGCCGATGTCGGTCCGGACATGGTGACTTGTTCTTGAAGAATGTTTGTTCATAACTTCATTTTAAAACATCCAAAACACGAACATGAGAAAACGATAAATCCAAGTAGCATTATTTTTTGTTGATATGATGTCGTAACTTAACTTGAACACTTAACACTTCAGTCAGTCACTTGATGCTAAACGACCGAAATACGGTTATCGCTATAATATAACGATAGCAACTAAAACATAGTGTATTACATACTCTTTGATAGCAACAGACGAGATTTGGTTTGAGTTTAAATATATTTATTCCTGCGGTTTTAAAAACTCAAGCACCGATTGTTTTTGTCCTACTTGTCATTCTTTGACTTTTTTATTTTGACAATCGGCATAGGCAATCTCTATGTCTGCTGTAAATATCAAAGAGTATAGTAACTAGTATAATGGTAAATATATTGTTTTTTGAGAAATATTACAAATTTCGTAGTTATAAATACTGGATTAAAAGTAAAGTCCAATTTCCTTATTATAAAAAATAGTTTTATTCTGTAATTAAATAGTTAAATTATATCGAAATGAACATTAATGACTAATAAAACCACAACGATAAAACGTTCAACTCTAGCAGTACATTTCATTCGGTCATACACTCACCGAACATTGGACTATGGTGCCGACCGAACTTTACCAGTCCGAACTATGTTCGTAGTAGGACAACAATTTAATGTTCGGTCGTCTTTCGGTCGGTCCCCAACATTCGGATGTGTCATTTCGGAGTAGATCCCTGGTTACCCGTAACGTCTGTCAAAGATTATCTTTACCCGTTCGTATACAAATGACAGCCGGGATCAACGGCTTGTCGTGCTTTCCGAGACACGGAGGAAACTCGATATGTTAATGTGGTCACCCTTCCACAGGCCGACTTCGGAAAGCGTTGCTTAACCTCGAAAGTCGACCCGTGTCTGTTATTACATAGCCACAAGATCCTTCTTTCTATATCCATATCCATACTTCCATACTATCCATATTCCATATATTTTTTTTTTTATTATTTATTTAATCACATTTCATCTTAACTTAATCTTAACATAACATCTGCCAAACTGCTAAGCAGTTTGTCGGCAGTAATCCATACTTAATATTATAAATGCGAAAGTAACTCTGTCTGTCTGTCTGTTACCTTTTCACGCCTTAATCGCTGAACCGATTTAAATTTGGCATGGGAATAGTTTAGGACCATGGGAAGGACATAGGATAGTTTTTATCCCGATATAAAGTTCCCGTGGGATAGTTTTCGAATTGTATCTTTGTTGCTCTTTCACGCAAAAACTACTGAACAGATCTCGATTAAATTTGGTAAGGAGACGGTTGACATTCTGAAAAAATACATAAGCTACTTTTTATCCCGGAATTCCCACGGGATCGGGATTTACACGGGAAAACCTTCCACGCGAACGAAGTCGCGGGCAAAAGCTAGTAAGAAATATTTGAAGACTCGAGGAACACAACCTATATGAGGCTAAAATTAAATTAAAGTTCAAATGAATTCATGGGCTAACGCTAGTAGTTTATATGTAAATATATATCAATGATTCTATCGAGATATTATTTGGAGTAGGTACTTGTGCGGCTACTGAAGCTTCATTACGTTCAGTTCAGGATTAAATTTACTTGCTGTCTGGAACATATCGCTATTAGCGATAGTATCGGAAACTTAGTAGCGTCGTATTTTGTTTAATATGTTTGTTTTTAGGTAGAGAAGTATATAGTGTCGTTATTTCTCAAATTAATTGTATTCATGTAAGTAAACATATTTTTAACAAGCTTGTAGTTTCAAAAAGGTGTGAGCTATGATGACTATAATAATTGAATGTAATATGTGTATGGTGCACTAAGTAGTAGTGTGGTATAAAGTTTTGGAAATACTTTCATTGTGCGTACGTCCAAGGACTGGAATTCCCTGCCGGAGTCTGTGTTTCCTGATAGCTGTAACCTGGGGGCTTTACGTCAAGAGTCAATAGGTTGCTTGTAGGTAAGCGTGTTTCATCTTCGACCACATAATCGCTTGATGAGATGGTGTTCAAACGTAAGCCAATAAAAAAGTATGTATTTAAAGAATTTGAGTTTTGTGTTACTTGTTGGTGATACTTAAACTAAATAAACCAATCTTCTTCCGTGCTTTCTTTCTTTAATAAGGCCGGGTCGATCGAAACCGTAAGGAAACTCTCTCCTAAAACATTCGGTCAGTTACCTTTTCTGTAATTTGTGGTGAGAAAATATGTAAGTAAATAAATTCTATTCTATTCCTGGGTTATCTATGCATTCAGATGAGCTTACTCCAAACCTTTGTTAACGGTTGTACGTCTTTGGTGACAGTATTCCTCTGCTCTTTCTCCTCTTTTGGATAGCCAGTGCTTTTTACGCAGTCTTCTGCGTAATCAAAAAAATAAAATGAATATAACTTGTCACAGTGTAAAATACCAGGTATATACTGTAACAGATAGTCACCGTCTCGACACTAATAGATATAATCACTACAAATACCTATTTCGGAGCATGGAAGTCGACACGATGTCAAGTTTGGTGATGTTACGACTTTATCAAGTCAAGTGAAATATTAGTGAGGGTTAAGTTAGAGGGTGTAGACTTATAGGTGATATAATCTGTTTTGTGGTGGGGTGATATAATTTTTTTTAATTATACCTACACAGAATTTAAGTGAAACAAAACATAAATGAACAAGGAAGGTTAGCCAACCTTATATTTCTAAACCGGATGTGTATTTTATTTCTATATTCATATTATAAAGATGTAAAATTTGTTTGTAAAAATGTATGTAGGGGGTAATCTCCAGACCTATGAACCGATTCTAAAAAAAATTAATTGGTAGTAAGGTGCATTATTTGTGAAAAAAAGCTATATAACGTTTATGCATACCAAATTTTTGCGTTTTGGTACCAGTAGTTTCTGAGCTAAGAGTCGCGGACAGACGGACGGACAGAAGGACATGGCGAACCTATGTGTTCGTGTAAATAACCATAAGTACCTACTAGAAGAAACACATTTCTTTTGAAATCACAGACAGACACTTAAATTTTATTTATGTGCATTATGGGATCAGACGAACAAATTTTAAAAATGTTATCAAAAATGTTTCCCCATTTAGTACCTACCTACTGCGCTTTTTCGCAATTTTGAGTCCTTCGGTCGTCATAACTCAATGCCATTAATATTCTTTTATCCAAATTTAATGCAGGGAACCGAAAATCTGAGCTGTTTTTTATGAGGATGACAAATGATAGTCACGTTGTGATCTGCATTCTTTGGATTATTTAATACTGATCCTTTTATTTGTAAAGTAAACTGAAGAATGTTTTGGTAGTGCTCCTGAATACATGCCTGAATTACCACATGATTATATAAAAAAAATGGCGCCATACCCCAAAATGAAAAATAGTAGGGACTCTTATAAGGTCATCTTGTTGTCCGTCTGTTTTTCTGTCAAGAGCCCCTAGTTTGGTAACGCGAGTAGATATCGAGTTGAAATTAAAACCATATACTCAAATCTACAGATCCTTGAAGCTTTGAAAATAAAACGTCTAAATTAAAGTGAAAAAACATGCGGCCGTTTATACCGCAAAAAATTGATAGGTCACTTCCCGTTGACCTAGAAAAGAAGTAACCAATTCATTCTTAATAATAATAATAATAATAATATATTTATTAGCATCAAAAGTATTTTACAATTATGGTGAATCCCTGACTCCTGAGCTAGGTATATTACCTGTGTTACAGGAGCCAGTGTCTTCTACCAGTTGCATTATCTAATAAGCAAATATGATCAAAATGAAATAAACAATTATGATTAAAATTAAATAAACAATTATGATTTAAATGAAATAAGCAATTACAATAAAAAAATACACAATTATAATTTAAATGAAATGAAATAAACAATTATGATCAAAATGAAATAAACAAAAGTACATGATAAAAAAAAGCACAATTAAATTTAGAGTAAAATACACTTATTAAATTACTAAAATATAGATTTGACATCTTGCCTGAATTTCGTGTGTACCTACATGTGTAGTATGTGCGGAGTGCAGATGTGTTGTTTTGTGTATATGTGAGTGTGTGTATGTATGAGTGTGTGTTTGTGTGTGTGTGTGTGTGTGTGAGCATTGTGTTATGCCAATATACTTTACACGTAAGGCTAGTGCAGTAGGGACTCAGTTTGTGTATAGTCAAGTGTCAGTAGCCATGATTTTATCTTAGTTTTGACTTCTTTGAGTGAGAGCGGATTTATTTTTAGCTCTGTATTTGTTTTATTATACAGGAAATTAGACAAATATTTACGTTGCCTCCTAGCAGATGCAGTTCGACATACAATCGCCGGACAAACATTTCGTATGGTACGTTTCCTGAATATGTCTTTATTGTGCGGTGTAATAACATGCTGTTTGGCAACTGTTTGAAAAATATACATTTGCCGTACAGTTAGCACTTTACATATGTAGTATAAACTTGTAGTGGGAAATCTGAACGGCCTGAATGTCATTACTTTAAGGACAGATCTTTGAGCCCTTTCAAGGGTAATCAAATGAGATTTATACGCCCCACCCCATATGCCAATACAGTATCCTATTACTGATTGCGCCAGCGCGTAATACACCGTGCGTAATATCTCAAGATCTGCCACGTCTCTTAGCTTTATAAAAATCCATATTAACTTCCTAATACGTGCAGTCGTGAGCTCTATATGTTGGTGCCAGCTTAGCTTCTCATCAAGAACAACTCCCAAATATTTCACAGTTTCTGATTTACTCATAGTTAGACATGAACAGGTCGTGTGGTTGTTTGGTGAGTTACACTCATGAAACTTAAAATGAACTTAAAGACCCGATGATGATGTAAACGATTACTTTTATTTTTTCCTTCGGTCAAAATTTCCTAGTCGTAGTTACGTGACTATTGGGAAACTCGAAGATATTTCAACGTGATGTCATTAGAACTGTGAACACACAGCCTTTCACCATTTCTCATTTTACTCAAGATTGGAACTTTAAGAAAAGGTCAAATCACAGTTCTCTCCAAACACCAATATCTACCTTATTTGCGATCCGCACGTCCGATTCAAAAGCTAAAAGAAGCGTAAGCAAACAGCCATATCTACGATCTACGGAACCCCCTTTGAAGCTGTGACCTTTGTTGTCAAGGAGGTAGCGTTTTCATAAATGTCAGTGCCAGCCTCTTTGATTCAGCTACTTTAGTTAAGTGGATTCGTTGACCCTGTTTTGTTTGTTTCATGTAATTTTGAATTTATATTTCAATTTAGCTTTTTTGTTGTGAATTTTAAGCGCACTTCGCTAATGGAGTTGTTCTTTAATCTTTTTTTAAGCCGTTCTATGTTAAAACCTGAAAGAAAGTTTTATCTATATTTTTCACTGGGTTGCAGATTAATGAATCTATGTAGAGTATTAAAACATCAAACATTGTATTTTATGTACAAAACATTTTTTCTATATTTTTGTACAATATGGGAAAGTACCTACGAAATAATAATTATGAAAGCAATGAAAATACGGGCAGTAGGTACTCACTTTTTAATTGATTATAGGCTTACGTTTTGATAATAAACTTCTTTTTTTATTTTAATAAAGAGATCTACTAATGTGGCTAGCATTCACATTACTATGTTTTGTATGGAGAATAACGATATCGTGAACTTTTCTTAAGCCTTTCAAGGTTTCAGTGTTGATCAATATATCTTGTGTTATCCACGTTGCTATCGTTTATATAAAAATTTCCAATATTTTGGATACATGAATAATAATGTAGCATATGGAACCAACAATATCTATCTTATGACAAAAACCTGGTTTAACTCCAAAAATAGCCTTTATAACCAATACCCTACTCACCGTAGTGACCCAATAAACCCACAGCGAATAATAAAGAAACAAAGACTAATTTCCTGTGAGTTCTGAATGCCTGGTAGCCGGAGAGGCTTCCTGTTTGCTTACGTACACTTGACCCAAGCCGGAAGAGGAAATTGTATTTCCTCGCACTTTTCCTGCTGATTAAATTTGTTGGGCGTCCTAAGAAAACGTAACGACAGTGAAGTGCGATTAATTCTTATAGAGATTGGCTGTTTTATCTTAAAATTAGAGCGTAGAAGCGTTAATAGCCTAATAAGGACACACACACTTGTGATCGAGAATTCACGCGTTCGAACCCCACCCACCCCACTACTCCAGACACAAGCATATTTAGCTTAGTTGGAGGGGCTTTTTTTTTTATTAACGTGGTAAAATCATCAAATATGTCCTCCCACCCCGGGCAGGGCCGGAGGGACTGTCAGACTTGTACTGACTAAAATCCGCGGTGTTCCTTCAATAGCCCTTTACGTTCCGGGGTCACGGTAATGGGATAAGTCCCACGACCCCGGCAGGCTTCGGCCCTCTACAGGGGGGGCCTCGTCATATTGCTGACGCTCTTTGAGGCGCGCGTGGAACACAACGCGCCGTCGACCCGGGCATGGTCCATGGTCGGACAGCGAGTTGCCCTTTACTCGCTGTCCGCATGCCCGCGCCTACGGTGGCCGGAGATCGTCGGCCGACGTTCGACGCCGTGGGCGTCTAACACTGCGGCTGGGCAGGAGGGAGGACGCCATCCTCTCCTTCACACGGCCCGCCTTCTCCTTCGGTAGCATGACTGCTTCGCAGAAGGAGGTGACCGCTTCCCACTCCCTCTCGCCCCGCAGCAGTGCCTCGACCAATGCCGGGCGCGAGAGGTCTCCGCCTATCGCCGCCGTGAGGACACGTCGGTGCTCTGCCCAAGCGGTGCAGTCTTGCACCGTATGCTCTACTGTGTCCTCAGGGCGATCCTCGCAGTGGTGACACCCAGGCGTTTCTTCCTTCCCCATCAGACACAGGTACCTCCCGAAACTTCCGTGTCAGGTGAGGACCTGTGTCATGCGGTAGGTCAGGATGCCGTGACGCCGATCTAGCCACTCCTCAAAGAGGGGTCTTACCGCCGCAATTGGGGCGTGCCCGTAGTTGGAGGGGCTAACAAGATTGCTAGTAATGTGAATTCTACCCACAATGCTAGTTTTTTTTTTTTTTTAAGTAATGTAGAGCATTGGCAGAGCGTTGGCGGCCAGATGTAGTATGCTTGCCCGCAGGTTTGCACGGTGTACTAAAGCGGTAAAACTGACTCTATTCCGAGCCTATTGTCAATCGTTTCACTCGTGCAGCCTGTGGATCAGGTATACGCAAAAGGCCTACAGCGCTCTGCGCGTTCAATATAATAATACGCTGAGGGTTTTGTTGGGGCTACCTCGGTTTTGCAGCGCGTCGGGCATATTTGCTGAAGCGAGAGTAGATGAATTTTATGCTGTTATGCGCAAGCGATGTGCATCTGCGCTGCAGCGATTCAGGGGTAGCCCCAACAACATTCTAGTTACACTGACGGACAAAATCGATGGGCCATTTGTCAGGCACTGGGCTGGTAGGCATGTGCGCACAGTCGTGCATGTCGCCAATTAAATTGATGTTGTGTTTAATTTTTTGTACTAACAATAGGTTAAGTTTTTACTAACACTCTATGGATCAAGAGTCTTATTTATTTATTTATTATATACTTTATTGTACACCTTACAATATAAAAAAAAAACAAATAAATAAATAAATGTATGTTTTTGATATACATAAGTATATGTGTGACTAGTAAAATTGCAACGTTATTCGCAATAGAAAGTGATTTAATGTGCATATGTTCAAAGTAATCGTTTAATCGACAATTTAAAACACACAATGATTACAGTTGCAGTGTCAGATCGTAAAGACAAGTGATCAATTTAATTCATTTTTGTATAGCGTAACATTCGTATAAGTATTTTCTCGGTAGGTACTTATTTTATTAAAAATCACCTTTAGTAAGTAAATGTATCAACACAAATAGGGTGCACCCATATCTAGGTATATAATCATTGGTTGTAGAAAAAAAACTTCTGAAAATAAAATACTATACTTCTTATCTGTACTTTACTTAGATTCTTCTTTCTGGGATGCAGGTCTCCACACTATGATTGTATAAAATTTAATGTTTAAAAAAAACTAGATACTTACAGTTTTTTTAAACATTAAATTTTCCACAAGGGAAAAGTGAAATCGAAAAAGGAAAGGTGATTAAACTCACTCATACTACTATTAAAAACCAAGATAAGTGCGAGTCGCAATCGTCCACCTCAGGTTCTGTACCGGGGCTGGCGGACGGAATTTTCTTTATATTTAACAGGCGTCTTGAAAAATAAATAAAATATGTTTTGGAATAAGCATAGCAAGCCCTTTCATATGATACCTGACTTTAACTAGCTTCAATTTAAATTTAGACCTCCTAAAAAGACTATATTTTTTATGATTGAATCACAAATGTATAGTTTTCAGATTTTTCTTTGAACTTGCACTATAACGCGAAATATCTTATCAATTTTGATTTCCTTGAAAGTGGCGAAATACATATGCATTTTTACGGCATAAAGAGCCGTATTTTTTTTACGTTAATTTAGAAGTTTGATTTTTGCACGGCTTCAAGGTGTAGCCACAAACAAAGTGATCTAAAGGCTTTGTTATTTTCCTTGCTGTTGAAAGACAAACAAAGGTGTCACTTTAAAATTTTTGGGGTTCCGTACTTCAACCCTTAATATGAGAGTTTTGTCTTTAAATAAAATGAAAAAAAAAAACAAACAGACTTTTTCACGTCAAAACGGACCAACATATTGATGTGATTTTTAATGTAAAGTTAGTTGATGGGCTGTTGAATAACACAGAAGCTACGTAGTTTTGATTAAAACGTTTATTTATTTATTTATGTACACACACAACAGAAAAAAAAAACAGATAAAAGAGCACAAAGGTGCTGCTTCACGAAAATGAAGAAACGTGGTTTTATCTGGCCTTAATGAAATAAGAAAACTGATGCCTTTGTATCAAGTGTGCACAACAAAGAATATTGAATAGTACAACAAATCCTCTTGTACACTTAAGTGTCTCTCTAGGCCCACTCACAAGACTTCAGTCAGAAGTAGTCACGAGCAATCACCCCAACCGTCTCTAAAGTGGATTTCTTATGATCTACAAAACACTTCACGATAAAATATAGACATAACATATTTTTATTGTTGATAGGCTCATTCTTGACCACCATCTCACCTGATGGTAAGCGAAGATGTGGTGGAAGGTGAGGTGCATTCTTCATCTTCTTCCTAGAAATAACCTGTTCTTTCATGACTTAAAGGCCCCCAGGTTATAGCTATCAGAATCACAGACTCCGGCAGGGAATTATACTCCTTAGTTGTACGCACAATGAAAATAATCTTCTATTGACTGAAAACCCGCCTTGTTACGTCAGTGTCAAATATGTAATCTTCCAAAAACTGTAAATCATTGACATAAATCTGGATTTCATTATAATGTTCGTATGAACCTTTTATCTTGTTTAAATGCCCAGATGACCCATAATTCATATGTGTAGAAGATTTAGCCCCGAGATCTAGGTCCATCCAGCGCCCGCAGCGCGGCTCGTACGACACTTAATCCAATAAGCTACTATTAACCGGGATATACTAAATAAACCGCCTTTTCCTTTTTGCATGCCTGGAAAATATACCTAGTATGTTTCGATGCAGATGAACATCCGAAAATTAGTTTGTTTAATCATTTAGTCTTTATTAACTTGATAAGATTCAGGATTAAACCTCGTGATATGATAACTCCTCGTAAAGGTGTTCGTTGGCAGTGGCCTCTCGCTCTCGGCTCTGGTTCAGACTATGGAGCGGAGTGACGTAGAATGATATGCATTCGCCTCCTTCTGTGAAGCAGTTATGATAGCGAAGGAGGAAGCTGATTGTGTGAGGGAGAGACAAATATTTTTTTCACGCCCCAGCCACCGTGGGGGACGCTCTGGATGTCCGGGATCGTGAGCCGATCTCAGGCCAACGGCGAGCAGAGGTAGATTACCTTCCAATAAGGACCAGACCTAGGTTGACGGTTTGTCGTGATCCACGCGCGCCTTAAAGAGCAATCAGCAGCAGCGACGGGACCCGACAGTGTCACTGCTTGTCGTGGTAGCAGGAACGTTTTAACGATATACCGTGGCTCTGAACAACGCGCAACCAAATCCACCAAACCACCTTGTTCCTACGTAGAAACAAGGTGAATTTTTAGTCAGGAGAAGTTGGATATACCCTCCCAGTTTGACGCACCAAGTGCAGGAGTCATTTGATGATTTTCGCCCAGAAAAAACTATTTAGATGACCACAAGACCCTCAAATTATTTTGTGAAAAGAGTACACTGCTGCTCCACCTCATAAAATAATCTTCTAGTCGCCTATGACATAAACGGGAACAAAGAGAAGCCTGTTACACTGAAACTGATATCGTAGCCCGTTCTCTTTTTAATAAGTGACATAGCACCCAAAGTATAATGCTCCTGTGAACATTACGAACCTTTTTAAAAGTCACTTAAAAGCCTTATTTTGTTTGTAACATAAAAATTTTTTTGTTTAAAAAAGCTGATATTTCTAAACTGGACGTGATGTTATGAATATTTTATGAAATACTTTGCTTAGTGTGCGTTTGTCGGGCGTTTTTATAATTGTGAGGCCCAAAATGCTGCCGGAATGTTTTATGACAGGATGTTGGCGTTACAAAGTTGGTTGGAGGAAGCATTACCATCATACTTGTTACCATTTCAGGCATTCTGATGCTAAACATAAAAGGCCCGAGTCTAGACCCTGTGGGAATCCACAGAGATGTGACTTCTATACGTCGTCTGTAAGTGATTTGTGGAATTCAATTACTTGTATGATGCATGTGGGTCACGTTTCACGTGAACGTGATCACCAGCAGATGCAATACATGTAGTTTACAGCCTAAGACCATTTTCTAATGTTGACAGTCGAATAATATTAGTACTTTACAGCTCTAGACTATGAGACGTTAGTTTTAAACCTCACCAAAATATAAAACTAGGTTTCCTATCTGAACAATGGACATGTCTAAAAGCCTATTACGTGATACGAATTTCTAGCTATCATACAATAAGATCTAGCTCGACACAATGCAGAAGACGACACTTTTGTTCTTGTTTTAAATTTAATAACTTAGGCATGTGTATGGTGTTTATAGTGCTTTAATTAATTGATTTCATTAATTTAAATTGAAGTGTAGACTGGATTTAAGCCAGCTCTATAAGAAACACATCGTAGCTACGGAAAGGTCTTTCGTAAAAGTGTTTATCGTGCAGGTGACTAGTCTCCGCTTAATCAGACCGATTCCATTCCAACTAAAATGAATATCAGTGAGCCAGTCAAACGAAAGAGGGCTGGGCAGAGCGCCAGGTCCACAAGAATTTTTACCAATTACATTTTTGCTTTCAACTGTAATTGCATTATAAAAACTAGTGACTTCCATGGCACATTCGCTCAGGTTTGAAAGTCAAAGGTTATCAAGCAGAGTGTTTGAATTACCTAGTTACGGAAATTGTTACCTAGTTACGGAAATTGTTTAATCGAACCGATTATCCATTCGATTTTACCACTCATTTTTAGGGTTCTATAGCCAAATGGTAAAAAACGGAAGCCTTAAAGATTCGTCATATCTGTCTATAGGTCTCTCTGTTGGTCTGTCCGACCTCCCGTATGTCATTGACGTACATACCTACCAAGTTTCAACTACAGTTATAACTTGGTAGGTAGATGTATTCTGTAAACCGTTGTACGATTTTTATACATAAATAAATAAAAATGATGAGGTCTTTTCAGTTCTTAGTTAGGTTTTATTCCATCTTTACTTGTCTGTTCCCTACTCAGTATGCACTTTCCAATCACCGGCAGTTCTGTCTTTGATCAATTTCGATTCAATTCATTCGTTTATGAAATTTCAGTTTACTGAAAAGAGCAACTAGTGAAATATAGGCTCTTTTCACAGAACAGATCAATTGTGAATCAAAGCTACCAGGGAATTGGTCGTCGTCGACTAAATTGATATTTCATCCACAAGCTGCGACAGCATCTAGGTACAGTCGAACAAAAGATTTATATACAGGCCAATTTCTATTTTTAACAATTTTCGATAGCATAGGTGTGTTTATACTCCATCTACGGTTCGCCATTTATGTTTGAGTACTACATAATTGAGTCAATAGCATTGTGCTATAAGCAGAAAAAAAGAAACGTGTTGTGTTGCTACTATAACCATTGATTTAAATAGTAAATATACGGTCGTCAGAACATTTGACGGACGTGGTCGCCCTATAAAACACACTAACGCCATCTATTATAACTAAGATGTCAATCGGCGTGGTCTGCTCCTAGACGTAACCTTGTAAGAGCGGGTGTGGTATTTTTCTAGGTACAAAGAAATAAAAAAAACCTTTTATGTTTCGAAATTTATATTTGTTGTACATAAAAATACATTTTAATTTGCTTTTAACAAACAATAAAAATTAATTTTGTACATAATTTGATGTTATAGTAATATTATTAAATCTTTTTATATCATCGGCTATAACGCGCGCCGCTGCAGTTATGTCGCACTTTTATGCGGCTTCGCGTCGGCTTGGCCAAAGGTTGAGACGAATAAGAAAGAAAATTGTTTTAAATAATGTTAGAAGTTGATTTAATCACATATTTTTAACTTACCGGTGATATGAAATATTATCATTTTTTTATTGTGCTTTTTGTCGTATTTCACGCAACCCTTCACGACACAACTCGGCATTTTTTATTGTAAAATTTACGACCGCTCCCGAAGATAGCCGATCGCGTTCTAGTTCACTTCGATAAAGGGAAGACCACTTTGGGACCAAGTTCGAGGCGTTATTATATCATGCGGTCCGCCCAGTCCTTACGTAGTAATATATATGTCAATGACTATAACATTGTATATCATCATCATCTGTTTAGTCCTTTACCAACTATTAGCTTTCAGTCTAACTATATGAAGCTGGTTTACAGCTGTTTTTACATAGATTAACTACCTGTCTGACCTCTCCAAACTAGTAGCTGCGTAACACAACACCCCGTGACAATCCTAGTTTCAGATTTTTGGGTTTTAACTACCATATCGCTTGTAAAAGATGGACAAATGACACCTTAACCACCAACGACTTATCGTGGTTTCCGAGGCGCTGAAGAATTGCCACTATTGCCGTGAACTCACACCAGACACAAGCATATTAAGCTTAGGTGGAGAGGTTACCAAGATCGCTAGTAATGTGGATTATACCCACATTACCAGCTCTCTTAAAAAAAAATATGTTACTAAAAATAAAATCTTGCTTAAATATCTCAAATTTTACAGTAAATAATTAAAAAAAAAAAATTTTTGCAAAAAATAGAACCGACTTTAATATCAGAAGGCGGTGTCAAAAAAAAAAAAAACAAAATTCAAAACAAATGACACCGACTACCGAAATTAAAGTTATTTTTGCCTTCGTAGTGTTTTTATATGGAAGTCGGTTCTATTTATTGCTAAAAAGTTTTTTTTCACGCTTTTTAGTGGGTCGGTTTGTAATTTATCTAGTTACAAAAGCCAAAATACTTATCACCTTTTACAAAATATTGCTTTTCCCGGTGCAGAGCCGTTAATTTTTGAGGAGTTCTCCTGGTACATCACCATCAGCTCTACTTCACCATATGCATTGTGACGAGCATAAAGTGTTTAACATCCATATTCAAGTAATCTAATCGCAATCCACGAAATACTAATTATTGAGTAGTTTCGGTGGCCTTCTGGGGTCTTTATCATCAGTTCCACTTCCTCAAATGGTGCTTTTCGAGAGCAACTGCATAAGGTACTATACGAAATACCCAAAACGCTATAGATGTGCCTATAATATTTGAAGAGTTCCCTCGATTTCTCCATGATCCTATCATCAGATCCAAACGTGAAGACAATGGGACCAACTAAAAAGTATAACCTTTCAAACATAAAAAGAATTTTCCAAATCGGTCCAGCCATCTGCCAGTAATGAGGTGACATACATAAAAAAAAAATTAGTTCAAGACGAATTGAGAACCACCTCCTTTTTTTGAAGTCGGTTAAAAAGAAACGGAGAAGATCCGAATGGATACAATGACGGTATTATTTAAACTTCCTAGCATTGGGTCGCACACTAATCACATTTTGTTTTCGTTCAGGACATGTTCAGGAGATCATTGTACGTAATCTTACTTCTTTTGTTTGTTCAGGGAGGCTTGTATACTGAAAAATATAGTATTGTTGTTTAAGACCTTGTCCAGAAGAAGCGAATTCGTCGCGAAACGTTTCGCGCGAATTCATTCGCGCGCTAGTGAGATACTAGGCACCAATACATCGCGTCCACAAGCATCGCGCGAATTCATAATACGCACGTAAATCGCGTGCACAACGCCCGACCCTCGACTCGCGCGTGATTCGCGCGTATTGCGCGCGAGTCGAGATACTAGGGACCCCTTGTTGCGTCCAGTTAAACGCGCGAACTCCGGCCGAGTGGACGTATCGGGAAAAATAGAGCGCCAAAATTTTGATACGGAATTGTTTATAGACGAAATACATTCTATTTTCCCTCCGTTTTTGTCTCCTCCAGCGACGGTAAGCTAACCACAACGCGACCGCTTCGTTCAACTCCATGCTTCCTACTGACTGATCACTGAATTCGTCCCCAAATGCTCGCGCGTTGGTACGCTCTTTCTGGACGCAACGATCGCGCGTGATTCGCACGAGAGAATCGCGACGTATTCGCCCTCGCTGGACAAGCCTTAAGAACTTGTCATACGACTTGTATAATAAATGTGACAATATCATGTTAATTTTTTTTTATTTAGATTATTCGATTAATATCGCTTAACGAAATAATATTAAAAAAATATCATAGAGCTATGTCACAAACTAACTCTTTTTTTTGTGGGTCTGTATGTCTGTCTGTTTGTCCGGGAACGGAACTCTGGAACTTTAAAACAAATTGTAAAGGGATATTCACTGAAAGATAGAATAGATTATAAGGAGACAGAATTATTCGGAAAACCAAGACTGAACTAATGGGTACCGCCCCGTTAATTTATTAGTAAATCATACTTTTACTGACAAATTTTCTTTTTGTTTTATTTTTATTAACTTTACAGTGCTTTAGTTTCAATTCTTTATTAGTGAAAACTAATGTTGTCGTTTTTCAAGTTTATTGCTTTTTATGTGAACGAGAAAACACTGACTTATATTCGTTTTTCTATTTTTTATTTGTAATTACATTGTGTTATGTTAATTGGTCTATACTATCCTCTCACTCCTATTAAACCTGTATTATCATTATTAAAAATAATTGTTCTGATAAAAATAACAGTACCTACATATCGTTGTGTGTCATGTCGGTTCTTCTCCAGAAAACGACCAATAAAATAGACCTATGTGAATTGAAATATTTTGAGGAGTTTGAATTCATTCAAACAACGTCGCAGCTAGTTAAAAATATAACGGTTATTATCCATGTAGCCATGCTATAAAATTAATATTCAAACTTGTGAACTGCAAATGCAATACAATATGGCCAGTGCTTCTCTAAACAATATTTCATCTCGGACGCAACCTTTTCAATATGTCATCCTATAGTTTCTCGTCTCACTGAATTGTACTCTTGGCCGTATGCAAGGCGGAAAGATATATTGTACCGACCACGTATTCTGTGATGCTACAATTTCACTCAATAAGAAAGAGTAATAAAAAGGGCTAAGAGTCAAAAACGTGTACGTTATTGTTCGTATCAAATATTTAATTCACAATTAATATTTTAAGTATAATACATTTATTTATTTCTGAGAGTAGACAATTAATAAGTCTCGATACAATGTAACCGGTAGATCGTTCGCCATACGTAATAACGGCGCGCTGCGTACGAAGCCTATTCTTAAAAATTGTCCGAGTGCATACAGGAAGTTCGATTTTGTTTCTTAAAGATTTATTGAAAAATTGTTCTTTTGATATTAATTTATTTGTGTATGAGCTGGTAAGACGATATATAAGGTAAAATATAGGCTTCTATTGTTGAATTGTTCTTTTGATATTAATTTATTTGTGTATGAGCTGGTAAGACAATATATAAGGTAGAATATAGGCTTCTATTGTTGTATAATCCAATTACGCGGGAGAATGCTCACAATTTCGTTGTCGTCATTATCATACAACACTGAAACTGTGAGACTACTGGATCGAATTAAAACTCCTGGTATAGCAATATTGTTAACTAAGCTAAGTATGCTTGTGTCTGGAATCTGTTAACGGCAATAGTGTAATGGGTGGGTTTGGAACCCATTCGAAGTTCTAAATTCGAATAAAGATCGCCCGGCGAGTGTTTCTGACGTTATCATTAAATGCAGGTGGTTTCAATTGATGACGTCACAGACTCGCTGCGCCAAATTGCCCATGCAATTGGTCCATAAGAATGCATATTAAAACTGAAGAAGTTTGAGAGTCTGAGTTTAATGTCTCGTGCGGAACTTGGCAAAGGAAAGTTTTTCTGCTTAACTTTCTGAGGGTGTTGCTGTTTGTGTTATGAGATGAGTTTGCGCAGTAAGGGTGCAAATTTTCTGCAATCATCAACTAATTTGCCAATTAAATTATTGTTTGTCGCAGCCTAAATAGATTACGAGTGAGTGGCTTAAGTCTCTGTCTCTCGTCGTATATTGCTTTGTGGAGATACGTTTATGAATTTATTACATGTTTTTGTTAAGAAAAAATACAATTTATTCGAGACGAACACTGACAGGCCAAATAGCCGAACACGGTATAAAGACATACTTCGACTGCCACAAATAAGGCTAAAATTATTTCAGAAAAATGTATACTGCATGTCGATTATTATTTACAATCATTTACCAAATAGTTTACAAGACTTACCACTGACAATGTTTAAAAACATACTTTTCAATCTGCTATTATTTAAAAGATATTATACCGTTAAGGACAATTTAGAAGACAAATCAATAGAATCTGTAATCGGCAAGTTATAGTAATTGACAACACTGATTGTGAACACATTTGCACGCCATATTATGGCAGAATATGCTGAAACTAATTTACTGTAACACCTTATGTACCATATTCTAGCAAATAAATATTTTGATTGATTGATTGATTGAAATCGTTGCGTGACAATTATCAAGGCAGAGCTCGAGGCTAAATAATAACAACTGGTCGATCTTCGGGTTAAACAACCACTTGCCGAGGTCGAACCTCGGATGGGTGATCTCAACACATCGAGATTCCGTGCCTCAGAACAAAGTTAAGCCACTGGTCCCCGGCTGTCATTTGTACATATCTATATGTTGTAAATTAAGTGCAACACCTCAGAAACCCCAATTAGAATATTAAATTATAAGTCTAACACAACATCCGTAACTAAATAAATTGAAACCAAACATAGATTTTTTTATGAAATAGTTATCCTTACTTAGCACAAAACGTATGTGCGTCGTACAATATCCTTACGCAGACGCATACACTCATGCAATGTTAGCGGCCGACACGCACACGAGCGTATTTCCTTGAATTTAGGATTGTATTAATTTGTCATGATACCGTATTTCCATTTTAAGTTAAATGAAAGTTTTTTTCGTCATATGTTACACCTATTTTTTATGAGGGAAATCGATTCATAAGCCGATTCTGAAGCAACTACTTTCAGGAATTACGTTTATTCTGTTACACGATGTATAACAGTCGGCATGGGCCATCAGAAGCCAGATAACCAGGTAGCCTGGTACCAGTTTTGCAAGGAATACCAGGTTACCAATGTTACCCAGCTTCTCTCATCAGGTCATTTCAAATTAAATTATATTCGATATTTCCTAGCTGACTACACTAAGAAGAAACGCCGCAACAAACTTAGGACAATAACAATAATACAATAATGTATTCATTCAAATTGGGTACATACAGCTAAAAATATAATACACTAAATTTAAAACTTACCCTAGGATAGGAATGAGGAACATCTGTGTCTGAACTAGATAAAGAATATCTGTATTTCAGACATCAGCGCTCTTTCTTTAGCATAGAACTCAAAGTTTCTTATCCTATACGTAGTGTGTTGTGAGTTATGCATTTTTATGTATGCATATTAATCAATTCATTAAGAATGTGTAAATGTTTGTTATTAACAAAAACATAAAATATACCATATCTGAGATGATGCTTTAAGTGTATCAGCGTCGAATAGTCGAGCGTGCAATCCAATTTTCGAATGGCCTAAAGCAGACACCAATTTGGATACACCGTTAGTATCTTGTTGGTATATTACAATATCAGTTTACTCCGTGTCATTGGTCACTTGCTTCCCTCGACAACCAGTAGTTATGTTTGGTTAAACGATTGACTACCCGTAAGTCACGGTTCGGGTGTCAAAGGGAGCAGACGTGTGAAACAGGAGCGGCCGTCTCTTCCAGTAATAATGTGTGCAACGTTGATTGGGGGCGAACAAAGCAACCGAACAAAGCAACCGAACAATGTATGCAAACGAAGTGTGTAACTGTGTTGAGATTCTATGTCAAATAATGTGCTCTGAGGTTAGGAGTATTTTATTTATATACTAGATTTTGGTCGCGACTTCGAGAAACTTCTCCCACCCGAAGGTGGGATAAGTTTCTCGCGTAAATCCCGATTCTGTGGGAATTTCGAGACAAAAATAGCCTATGTGAGATGCGTTCAGTAGTTTTTAACCGACTTCTAAAAAAGGAGGAGGTTCTCAATTCGGATGTTTGTATTTTTTTTTTGTATGTTTGTCCGCGCAGTACTCCGTCGCTTGCCAACCGATTTAAAAAAATCTTATCTTGTTAGAAAGGGTAAATGGTCCCATAAAAATTTTATCGAAATCGGACAAGCCGTTTCTGAAAAATCAACAAAAGTCTAAAAAAATATTTACGTTGACGATCTTTTCGTTTACCCTGCATTGCGTTTTTTGTTCGCGCATAACTCTGTCATTTACGAACCGATTTGGAAAATTCACTTTCCCACTAAAAAGCACGAAAATAAAAACTTTTTTGCAAAAAATAAAACCGACTTCCATATCAAAACACTACAAAGCCAAAAATAATTTTATTTCGGAAGGCGGCGTGAAAAAAAAAAAGAAAATACAAAACCAATAACACCGACTACCGAAATTAAAATTATTTTTGGCTTTGTAGTGTTTTGATATGGAAGTCGGTTTTATTTTTTGCATAAAGAAACAACAAACATACATAATATATCTTAACAAACTTTCGCATTTATAATATTATAGTAGGATTTGAGTACACAAGAGCTCGTTGCTAAATTATAACAGCCGCACGGGTCGATCTTCAAGGTTAAGCAACGCTAGCCGAGGTCGGGACGTGGATGGGTGGCACATATTAAATTGATGTCGAGCTACCTCCATGCCTCGGAAAGCACGTTACGCCGTTGGTTCCGGCTGTAAATTGTACATTTTTGAAGGTAGTCAGTCACCAGAAAATTTGACAATGGTCTTGATAAGGGATATCGTGCTACCCAAGGGCACAAACCCCTTGGGTCAAATAGGCAGGTCAGACAGGCAGTCATTCCATATAAAACACTGCACTCAGCTGCATCCAGTTAGACTGGAAGTCGACAGCAACATAGGAAAAAGCTAAGCAGAAAACGATGATTTATTTGAGCACACGTAAACAATAAATAATACTTAAATCAATTGTTTATTTTCCATAACATATAGGTTTACGGTAGAAGTAAGTCCAAGAAAACCGTTTTTGACAATGGGATCGGTAGAGTTTTGAACATAAATATAAGTATGACTTTGTTTCTGGTCGTTACCTGCCCGACATACATACATGTATGTCTTTTTAGGGTTCCGTAGCCGAATGGCAAAAAACGGAACCCTTATAGTTTCGTCATGTCTGTCCGTCTGTCTGTCTGTCTGTCTGTCTTTTTAAGAAAAAAATTAAAAAAGAATCAAAATAAAGGGTGGCATACATGGAACTAAAACTGAAAATATTTTTTTTTTGTTGAGACCTATGCGTGTATCTATAGACAGGTCTTTAAAAATGACAGAGGTTTCTAAAATCACTTTTTCATAAAGTCAATCGTTTAAAAGATATAAGCTTCCAAAGTGGTAAAACGTGTGTCCCCTCTAACTTCTATAATAATGGAGTGAAAAATCTAAAAAACATAAATATGTCTGTAGATCTTTTACATTAAGATCTACAGACATATATGTTTTTTAGATTTATGATTCAACCAAAATTGATTTGAACGAAATCTGGTCAGCAGTTTTTGAGATACAGCATATTTTATATGTGTCCCCTCTAACTTCTATAATAATGGAGTGAAAAATCTAAAAAACATATATGTATGTAGATCTTAATGTAAACTTTCAACCACATTGGTTTGAACGAGATCGGGTCAGCAGTTTTTGAGATACGGCATATTTTCTAAAACTGCAAATATAACTTTGTAATTCACACAAACACTATGAAAAACAAAGTTATCTAGCGTAGTTGTGAAAAAACGTAAATAAGCTAGTTTTAAGAAATTTGTAAGGTCTTTTTTCATCAAATAAATATACATATTATAATATATTATTAAAGTTACTACGAACCCTTCATAGGCGATCACGCCTATGGTAAGCGTTAGATGAGGTCTACGATGGAACGAGCTAGCCCAGAAGGTGCGTGTTTACTCTTGTGTTAAAGATTGATGGGTTATATATGGAAGGGGAAACAGAAAACGGCGACGAGTTCCAAACCTTGGCCGTGCGCACAATAAACGTAGAGGAGAAGCGCTTAACAACTAGACAAACATATAAACATAGCTTTATTTCGGTGTACTACTAACACTCTATGGACTGAAATTTATGAAATAAATGTTTTGAATTGAATTGAATCTGCCAGCAGCCATTAAACGTGTATAACTAATTACGCTTCTGGTGGTTTGTAATTAGGGCTGCAATCATCAAGATCCTGCGTAAAATATTAATGTAGCATGTAAAACATTTAATTTTATTAATGGAGCATGTAAATATTTTCGTCCTTTTGGCAATACTAAATTAATACGTAAAGCAAAAACTTTGCACCTCTTTTTACGAATATTTGCAGGAGTTCTGCACTCCTTTTATACTTCACCGTCTGCAACCTTATATTTTTGTACAATAATATATCAATAATTAATTTATATAGAAATAATTTATATTACGGTCAAATTTCGAATACTGACGACCTCTTGTACCACTAACTTATCATAAGTGTTTGCCGGGGTTGGGGGAATATTGTAACGATATAACGTAGCCCTAGTCAAGAGAAATTGAAGAAACTGGGTGGATTTTTAGTCAGTAGAAGTGTGAAACTCCTTTCCGCTTCATCCAGAGTGGGTGGAGTAATTTAATGACATCTCCCCCTGCCCTGAAAATAAAGGAAATTAGTGTTTCGTTATCACATCATCATGCTAGTTTTACTTTGATTCCAATTAATTTGGTTACATTTCGGGGAGTGTACGATGGAGTTACACAATCTCATTAAGCCATGCCTGTTCCATCATCGAAGTACAAGACAAACGGCGATGCGCCATCTTTACATGGTGGATATCCCACCCATACGCACAAAACGTTTTGGGAATACTTTCATTGTGTGTATGGCTAAGGAGTGGAATTCCTTGCCTGAGTCTGTCTTTCCTGATAGTTATAACCTGGGGATCTTTAAGACAAGAGTGAAAAGGTAACTTCTAGGTAAGCGTGCTCCATCTTCGCCCACATCGAGCATTTATTAAAAAAAAGAATTGGGTTTGACTATGGCGTCTTATTTCTTACTCCTCTCCAACGAATTAGGAATGATACTCCTCTCTCATGTGACAATTCAATAAGAACCGTTTCTTAAACATAAATAATGTTCTACAAATCACGAAACTCAACAAAAACGACTCACTGGCAATCACTTTGCTCAAAAAAGATAATTGCGCTGTCCGAATCAATTACAAAAGAAAGAATCAGCGACTTACGATTTTTCCAGCTGTATTTGACTCGCCTACAGTTGTCTGTGCCTAAGTAGATATTCATTATTTCTTGCCACCATTGAAGGTCTTTGCGGTGTGATGATGACGCGCCGATGGCGCCATGAACCTGGCAAAGTTTTGGGCTAACAAATTATAAATATTGTGGAGCCATCGTCACGAAGAAGTGTTAGTAGTAGATATCAAGATGGGGTATCATGATATTTACTTAGACTTAGTGAGAATTACTGAAAATTTTAGGTCTTTCAGATTCAGAATTTAGTGTCGAAATGGACGGTGCCTTAAACCCTGGCCACCAACCTTGACGTGTAAGATGAAATCGTAAGAATTTATTTCTTAAAACGAATGATTTTTATGTTTTTTTTTATTCAATGTTTCCCGTTCCCATGATATCATTTATTCTTACAGTAAAATGGTTAGTCTGGTTATATTAGTTGGTTGCTATTCTTCTGTTGCCGTATATTACACACCCATATAAACTGACTAGCAGTTGTTCGTGACTTCATTCGCGTGAGAAGTTTTTCCCGTGTAAATCCTGATCTCGTGGGAATTTCGCAAAATGAATATCTTAGCGAGCATCTACGTACTAAAAGGAACCTCCAAGCAAAATTTGAGAGCCCTACTACTTGTAGTTTCTGAGATTTCGTGATTAATCAGTGAGTGGTATTTCGCTTTTGTATATAGATTATAATTTTCCTATCTATTTGCATAATATATTAAAACATAAAAAACCAACTTCTTAACAAAAAAATAAAATTACGTTTATACATTATCATTATCTAATCTTACATGATATTATCTATCTTGTTATACTCCTAACTGCTTATGGATATGGACAGAATTTGTCACACTGATAAGTAGTACAATAATTCAGCCTATCACGTTACCACTACAAGGCCTCTATGAACCTTTGGGTTGCGTTCCTGCTGGGGTTACGGAAGCCTGCCGGGATTGCGGAAACCTGCCGGTGTTGCGGAATCCTGCTGGGGTAGCGGAACCCTGCCAGGGTTGCGGAATTCTTCGAAAGAGTTGCCGCGAAAGGCATATGATGGAACACGGATGTGTTTTAGTCAGTAGAAGTAGCACGGGGCCACCTCTGCTCTTAGATAAATACCTAGGTATTTAGCTTTATTACAATTTAAGTATGTTGGTTTAAGCACATAATACCAACTCTGGGGGTAACTCATTGATTAATGTTGGCGCAAAATATTCTTTATACCGTTAATTAGTTCTTTTTTATTCATGAAAGGGTCGCGTTAGACCACTATCTCACCTCGGTAAGCGATGATGATGTCGAAGATGAAAAAGTAATTGATGTTGGAAGTTTCTATTATACAAATACAAATATATATAATAGTTTACAAAAGTTTGTGTACGTTAACAATCACATTAGTATGAAATACTGTGTCGCGACCATTAGCGCCCACCTCCAAGAGGGGAGACTAAAGCGTTCCATGAATTAACATAAAAGGAAAAGTAACAAAAATAGATTTTTTAGATTTTGGAATGAATGAGTGTGTGTATGCGTGGAATGTAATTGTAGTGTATGTATATGTAGGCGTGTGAGTGAATGTGTATATCTGTAAAGGTAGGAAGGTGCGTATGTATACAGTATGTTAACTAACAGAGGGCGTTCCCGTTAACCCGCAATAGTATAGCATCCATACATGCTAAAAAAATATTACCATTCGAAAACAAAATGTTTTTTTTTTATATTAATATATTCACTATAATGTTAAATTGATACGTAAAAGAAACACTGTTCATGCGTACGCATTCATAAGTAAATTGCGACATTGCCGTCCTTCAAGTATGCGTGTACAGAGTGTTTATTTTACGTACGAATTTAACATTTTTAGTGAATATTTTAATATTAAAAAATATAACAACATGTTGTTTTCGAATGGTAATATTTTTTTAGCATATATGGATGCTATACTATTGCGGGTTAACGGAAACGCCCTCTGTTAGTTAACATACTGTATATTGTAGTTGTTGTGTCTCTGTACTTGTATAAATCTATTTATATTCTATTCTATTCTACAAATCAGTGTGACGCACTACACTCACATTATGGACTGTGTAAATTGGCTATGTTTGTGTGTAATGTAAGATGGCCGTGGCCATTGTCCGTGTAACAAAGGTAATTATTTATATACATGGCACCTCAGGCGGTGATTGCCAGGACCGCCATTTTTAGAGCAAAACATGAAATGTGTGTTACAGGTTTGGGGCCTACCATGTTTGCTAACTCGTTACGATATCGTTTTCATAAATATTTATGGTACGAAATGAATGAAAATGAACGTGTAAGGTGCAAGGAAGAAAAACCATATCCCGGGATACAACGGTGTGCCGGGGTTGCGGGAATGTGGTAACGAGATACCGGGGCCCCGGAACGTAAGGGCAGCTGAAGGAGCAGGGTGAGTTTTTAGTCAGTAGAAGTCTGACACTCCCATCCGCTCCACCGACAGCGGCAGGAGTTATTTGATGATTTTCCCACCCAGAAGTTTTTTATTATGTGTAGACCGGTATTGATCTCGATAGTAACAGCGAACGCAGGCAACACCTGTTCAGTCTTGCTTTAATGACCGACGGGTCATATTTGATAGGGAACATAGAAGCCGGCAGAAGGTTCCACGCCTTGGCTGTGCGCAAAATGCGGAGGAGAAGCGCTTAGTACGACAAGACGGTGTATCAATCAAGTGCGGATGGTACCCCAGTGTCCTACGCGCGTATTTATCATAGGCTTTAAAAATATACATTATGCAAAACCTCTATGCAGTAAATTTGATCACAATGCAGTGCGAGGGTAATCCTGCCCACTGCATGAGCTGCACTGCTAGGACGCTGGCCTCCTCTAAACGAGAAATCTTGTGTAACTGCGCAACCAGAGATAATGTGACTTGTTTACAACAGACACTGTCACTACTAAGGAGCAATGTAACATTAAAAATTGGTTGTAAATTGGAATTAATACATAGCCTGAGTACGTAGTGAAAATAGATTAGGCTTTCCTGGAGATTAAAAAACAAGGAAATAATGTATGTTCTTCTATCCTCAACGCTCAAAGTTTGCCGTAGTAGGTGCCCTAGTTAACACCGCTCATAAATAACACATAACCGAGCATTTGCGAACAAAGGGTGGGCAAAACAAACCCGCTGGTTTTAATTCAGATTTTTTAGCTCTAAGCACGTAATGTGGTACGTTCATGTGTGGGTGTCACCGACCCAGGGTTTTAACAGATGGTTTTAGCATTCTCACTAATATATATGGTCTAAAAAATATCTTACTAATAATCTCTTATATATAATAATCTCTTTCACGCAAATTTGGCAAGTAGAAAGTTGACATCTTGTATTAACACATAGGCCACTTTTTATTCCAAAATTCCCACGGGATCGGGATTTCATGCGGGCGAAGTCGCGGCCAGAAGCTAGTAGGTAATATATCGACCAGAAGCTCAAAATCGAAACGTCATAGAGTAGGTAATCTTGCAAAATTGAAATCCGTGTGAAACCGGAACTATGGGCTGTCAAAGTATGCAAAACATCAACTTTACTTGGTTTAACTTGGGATTTTCACGGCTGTGGTGTCAAAATTTTAGTCATATTGTCGTTTGCACAGGTGTTTTCACACTTAAAAGAAGATGTCAACCTCAAAATTGTTAAACGAACTATTGTTACCAATAAACATTATCCCCTTTTTAGGGTTCCGTAGCCGAATGGCAAAAAACGGAACCCTTATAGTTTCGACAATTCTGTCCCTCTGTCTGTCTGTCTGTCTGTCTGTCCGTCCGTCCGTATGTCACAGCCATTTTATTCCGAAACTGTTAGGACTATACATGTGAAATTTGATAGGTAGATGTATTCTGTGAACCGCTTTCCGATTTTATGAAAAAAACATAAAAAATATTTAAAATAAAGGGGGGCTGCCCATACATGGAACTGAAATTGAAAATATTTTTTTTCATGAAAGCTATCCGTGTGTCGTATCTGTAGACAGGCCTTTAAAAATGACATTGAGGTTTCTAAACCCACATTTTCATAAAGTTAATCGTTTAAAAGATATACGCTTCTAAAGTGGTAAAATGTGAGTCCCCCCCCCCCTCTAACTTCTATTATTATGGAGTGAAAAATCTAAAAAAAATATATGCTGTAGATCTTGATGTAATCTTTCAAGCAAAATTAGTTTGAACGAGATCGAGTTAGCACTTTTTGAAATACAGTATATTTTCTAAAACCGCAAATATAACTTTGTAATTCATACAAACACTATGAAAAACAAAGTTATTTGGCGTAGTTGTAAAAATTGTAAATAAGCTAGTTTAAAAAAAAAATAAGTTTTTTTTTCAAATATGTTAAATTATATTTATTACTAGCTTTTGCCCGCGACTTCGTCCGCGTGGAATAGTTACTTTGGGCTAACGTTAAATTTAACCCCGATTTTGAAGCATTCTTCATTGGCGCTCCGCTCCTATTGGCCTTAGCGTAATGATACAATATAGCTGTGCCCGCGACTCCGTCAGCGTATGTTAATGTATTGGTAATATTGTTTAGATCACGTTCACATGAGGCTTAAGTACCTAGAGAACGCTTCGACCGCGAGACGCGTCGAGCGCGGCGACCGATTCTCAAAAATAATCCTTATAGCATGATTCAGTATTCACGCGCGATGGCTTATTATTATAAGCGTATTTCATGTATAACTTTGGTGTTTCTATACCGATTTATATGATTCTTTTTACGGTTTAGTAGCCGAATGGCAAAAAACGGAATCTTTATAGTTTCGACATGTCTGTCCGTCTGTCTGTCTGTCCGTCCGTCCGTCTGTCACAGCAATTTTATTCCGAAACTATTAAGACTATACATGTGAAACTTGATAGGTAGATGTATTCTGTGAACCGCTTTCCGATTTTGAGAAAAAAATTAAAAAATATTTAAAATAAAGGGGGGCTCCCCATACATGGAACTAAACCTGAAAATATTTTTTTTCATGAAATCGATGCATGTGTGGTATCTATAGACAGTTCTTTAAAAACGACATCGGGGTTTCTAAAACCAATTTTCCATAAAGTCAATCGTTTAAAAGATATAAGCTTCCAAAGTGGTAAAATGTGTGTGTGGCGGACACAACCTCTAACTTCTATAATAATGGAGTGAAAAATCTAAAAAAAATATATGTCTGTAGATCTTAATATGAACTTTCAACCAAAATTAGTTTGAACGAAATCAGTTCAGCAGTTTTTGAGATACAGCATATTTTCTAAAACCGCAAATATAACTTGGTAATTCATACAAACACTATGAAAAACAAATTTATTCGGCGCAGTTGTAAAAAATGTAAAAAAGCCAGTTTTAAGAAATTTGTAAGGTTTTATTTTTCAAAACAAATTTATTTGGCGCAGTTGTAAAAAATGTAAATAAGCTAGTTTTAAGAAATTTGTAAGGTTTTTTTTTTCGTCAAATAAATTTGCATATTATATTATAGCTACGGAACCCTTCATGGGCGAGTCTGACTCGCACTTGGCCAATTTTTTTATGGAATAGTTAATAATGTTAACTTTTTCAATTAGGGGTGACTGAGAGTGTTATAAACGTAAGAGTAGACAAATATTATAATCAGAAAGCTTCGAACTGCTAAGCTATCGGGAGTTACACGTGTTATTGTGAGTCAACCATAAAAGTTAGACATATGCTGTCGTGGGATATTTTTTATATAATTTTAAGGAGAACATTTCCGTCATGAAATAATTTGTGTAGCTTTAACCATTAAGGTTGCACACGCGACGGAAGCTTAAAAAATGGAGTAACTTCTCCCGTTTTCCCAACATTTCCCTTCACTGCTCTGCTCCTATTGATTGTAGCGTGATGAAAAGTATACTATAACCCGCTCAGGAGTATGAAAAATAATTGTACCAAGTTTCGTTAAAATCCGTCGAGTAGTTTTTGTTTCTATAACGGTTATACAGACAGACAGACAGACAGACAGACAAAAATTTAACTGATTGCATTTTTGGCATGAGTATCGATCCTTAATCACCCCCTGATAGTTATTTTGGAAATATATTTCATGTACAGAATTGACCTCTCTACAGATTTATTATAAGTATAGAAGATAGTTACTACGGAACCCTTCATGGGCGAGTCTGATTCGCACTTGGCCAATTTTTTAAATATACCATCGACGTTATAGATACTATTAACTTTATTGCAGTAAGAAAAATATCGATGTACAGTCGAGAAAATAATAATAGTACCTAGTAGAAAACATAGCTGTATTTTTCTTGATGTTATTGTATTGTCATTGACGGTATACATGGAGATGGCTTTCTGATTAAAATAATTATAGTAGAGGATGTTTGTTATCATAAGGTTTTGTATATGTTTATTCGAAATAAAATGTTATGGCATAAATATGAATTTATGTTTTTTTCCGTTTCACATGACGGCTTTTTGTCATTTATTTTCTCATCAGCAGGAAAATTTGCTTTTTATTCTCGCATTGGTATGGAGCCCTATTTAATAAGTCACGTTCAGGATTACCGAGTATAATCCTAATGAATACATGGCTCTTTGTGCATACGTTTGACACATTTATATGGTAAAATATTTATAGACAGCTACATGACTCCACAGCTATCCTGTTGTAAAAACTCAACTAAAAATAGAGAAAAACATTATATTCCAATCCCAAACAATAGTTTTCAAATATGCAGCATCAAACGAAATATTGAGATTGAATGTTAACATTCGTTGAAAGGATGCCGTTTTGTTTTGTCTGTCTATTTTTTTTTTTATCTAGTGGGCATCATAGATCGATTGTGTTGTATGTGCCTCGGACACAATGGCCTATCCTGCAGCTGAGGTCTGGCAGCACAGCTTGCCAGCATATGACGACAGGCTGGCAAGCTGTGCTGCCACGTCCCGCGTCGGGTTCTTGTCACCGCTATATTATCTGTTTTAGAACCCAATAAATTGTCAGGTGTCTATGGGAAGACGTTAGATGGGAAAAGTATAATGCCTTTGAAGTTGATTTGGCCTGGTAAGTGATGCTACATGCATCTATACCCTTTCTACATTCCATAATATTAGCACGGTGGTCTGTGCTGAAATGACAGATGTACTTGTAAGTATCATAAGCGTGCGCAAATATAACAACGTTATATTAGGGCGCCTTCAAATTAGCCGCGCAGCAGCAGCGCGGCTTCAGCGCTGCCGCCGCGCTGCTTTGAAAATCCATATAAAAAAACTTTTTACCAAAAAATTAAACCGACTCCCAAAAACACTGCAAAGTGAAAAATAACTTTAATTTCGGTAGTCGGTGTCTTTAGTTTTGTATTTTCGTTTTTGGCACCGACTTCCGAAATTAAAGTTATTTTTCACTTTGCAGTGTTTTTGGGAGTCGGTTTAATTTTTTGGTAAAAAGTTTTTATTTCACTCTTTTTAGTTGGTCGATTTTTAATTTACCTAGTTAAAAGAGCCTAAATGTCAACTACTTATAACCTTTTACAAAATATTGCTTTTCCCAATGCTGGGCCGTTAATTTTTGAGGAGTTCTCCTGGTACTTCACCATCAGCTCTACATCACCATATGCATTGTAACGAACATACAGTGCTTAACATCCATATTCAAGTATTCGAATCGCAATCCACAAAATACTTATTATTGAGTAGGTTCGGCGGCCATCTGTGGTCTTCATCATCAGTTCCACTTCCCCAAATGGTATTTTTTGAGAGCAACAGCACAAGTTACTATAAGAAATACGCAAAACGCCATAGGTGTGCCTATAATATTTGAAGAGTTCCTTCGATTTCTCCAGGACCCCATCATCAGATCCTGATCTGGTGACAACGGCACCAATTTCAAAGTATACCCTTTCAAACAAAAAAGAATTTTCCAAATCGGTTCAGCCGTCTTCGAGTAATCAGTGATCATAAATAAAAAAAAAAAAAAAAATATATACGCGTCGAATTGATAACCTCCTCTTTTGGTCGTCGGTTGAAAATAAACGCGCAGCGGCAGCGCTGCTGTTGCGCTGCGGCCGCGCGTCATTTATTTGCATTTATTTGTATAGATTAACAAAGCAGCGCGGTGACAGCGCTGCAGCCGCGCGGCGGCAATGCGGCTAATTTGAAGGCGCCCTTAGTTTTACCCGTTTGCGGTTGAAAAATTAAGAACATAGGGTCCGACTGCGCCTCAAGTTATTCTTGAAATCAGTATCCGATTAGATGGCTCGTACCAGAGACGGCATTTTTCCTATGGCCAAAGAATCACTGTTGCCATTCAATGTGAGCAATTTTCCATTGACAGCGATGTTTACTAATTATTTGCATTGTTTTCCTGTACCTTGTACACGGTGAGCATCCTATCAGGTAAGATGGTCAAAATAGGGCCTACTCTTAAAAAAAAAATCAATTCCATATACGTATATAATTTGAGACTCGTATAGGTTGCAGTTTTAATCCTATTTTTTTTTTGTTCAGCTATTTATTAGTGTATCGTTAGTGTAATATTTATTAGTATATGTGTAGTATGACGTACGGGTATTATGCTTGAAAATAAGTGTATAATAATTTTCTATTACTAGCTGTTATTATACTCAAATTGCTATTGAATGATATTTTGATTTACCGCGTTAACGGGGACTATATCCATACGTAGATGGATGCTATCTCTTTGTAATGCACTCATGCCTCATTCTCATACATGATGGACTCGCTTTGGCAATATTCATGAGCTGTGTTCACAGTGTGCAATGAGCGCACAAATCATAGCACCGGTACTAGGTACTACCTACCCATATTTCTATTAAGGGTACGAATTTTCTGATAAATCAATATGATGGGAGCATGGAAGAACTGAATATATGTTTAAATCTGAAACGTAATAGCTGGTGATGTTTAAGTTTACCCATCTACGGACCGACCTTGTAAGTGTTGTTTAACCTTTAAGATCGACCCATGCAGCTATTAAAATTTAGCACGGAGCACCTCCACCGAAGTCCTGTGATGTCCACCAACCATTACTGGGCCCGCGTGTTGGATATTAGATACAATTTGAACATATTCTGAATACGATTATTTAAATGGATATTTTTGTAAAGATATAAGTTTTAAGCTTGCAGTATCTCGGAACACATTAGGGCGGTGAAAAATAATGATGTTCGAAAATCGGCAATAGCACAACATCTTTTAAACGCTGGATCGGACCATTGGATTGAGTTACATAACCCTCAAGTCATCTCGACAGAACGCCACTATATACCAAGACTGGTAAGGGAAGCGATTGAGATTACCAAATACGACAATTTCAATCGGGAGGATGGGTTTCAACTGCCGAGGGCCTGGAATCCAGTGGTTCAAAAGTGTCAAAACCGAAAAAGTTCCGTGGAAGTTCGCGAGTCGACACGGTGAGTTTTGTGTGTCGGGAACAGAATCGAGTGTTTAGTGATACATGTGACAGTGGTAGCGGTGTCGCTAACAAAAAACGAACGAGAAAGAGGGTAGACCGATTTGTCTGCTCATAAACTTCCACCCGCAATTACTTCAGTTCATCCGTGATCATGGCGCTTGCAACAGTGCCGAAATATCGGAAACTCAAAACAATAAATACACATAAAATATCCCGTTTTAAGTTCTAATGATACTATTTTTGTAGAGGTCAGAGAGATAGAAATAGCTATTTATTTAGTAGATATTTATTATGTGCTGATGGTGATCACCAGGGCGGTTTTTCGAAGTCTAAAAAGTAGTATGGTTTTTGATAGATCGAACTAAGCTTATTTGTGGAGTGGGTTCTCAGCAATAGTGTAATGAGTGGGTTTCGAACCTGTGACCTCTTGATCACAATTCCGACACCTTAACCATTAGGGTATTAACTAGCAACCCTACAATATGCATTATAATTATAATATATGTAACATGTTTTACGCGCCTTCTCATCTACTAAGATCCGTTTACGCAACGTTCCGGTATACTTAATATTTTATTCAAGATATTTTACCCAAGTTTACTCGTAAAACCATGTTTGTTTACTTGACGAAACCTTAATCAAATTTCATAAAGTTATGGCTTATATTGAGATATTTGCCCTTACAATAGTCCGCTAAGCAATAGAATTAGATGTGTGTTTTACCCTAGTCCAGGCTATATTCCCAATTAGTTCTACTATTGATGGATTCATGGGCAAGCCGCAATCGCGGCGGTAAATTCCCTCTTTGTAGAGTGTCTGGAGAGACGCCATATCGTCCTCACCTTTCGCCTGACGCAGGTGCTTACCGGACATAGCTGTTTCGGGAGGTACCTGTTTCGGATTCAATGGGAGGATACGCCCGGATCGTCATTATCACCTGGAGGACACGGTGGAGCATACAGTGGAGGTATGCCCCGCCTGGGCGGAGCACCGCTGTGTCTTCGTGGAGGCAATCGGTGGCAGCGACCTTTCGCGTCTGGCCCTGGTCCAGGCCATAGTCCGGGGTGAGGGGAAATGGGATGCGGTTGTCTTCTTCTGCGAAGCAGTCATGCTAGCGAAAGAGGGGGCAGAACGCGTCAGGGACAGACAACTTTCTTCTTTACGGCCCAGCCGCTGCGGCAGACGCCCCGGGCGTCGGGGATCGCGCGCCGATCTCGACGGCGAGCACCGTCCGGTAAGGACTAGGCTCGAGTCGGCAGCGCGCCGCATTCCGCGCGCGCCTCAATGATCAGTCAGCAGCATTGACAGGGTCCGATAAGGCCAATGCCTTACGGGGTTGCGGGAATGTTCTAACGAGATACCACGACAACAAAACGCAAGTGCAACTGAAGGAGCAGGATGGGTTTTTAGACAATAGAAGCCTGACACTCCCTTCCGCTCCCCCCACAGAGAGAGGAGTCATTTGATTTTTTTACCACCCAGAAAAAAAAATTAATGGATTTATCATCATATTCAGCTATTATATTTGAACTACTGGACGCCCATTATAGCACCCGTTGTAGTTTTTAAGTCCTTATTTAATTCTGTTATGGTGTACGATAAAAAGTATGTATATCTATCTATCTTTTATCTATCATTCTATGTACAGCAGGGAGTTATTGTAAAAAAGGTGTCTTTAAATTTTGTGTACAATATAGTATATTCTCTTCTATTCTAGACCGTAATCCACCACACGCGCTCACTGTGTGTTTGGTGGATGCCGCATATTGACTTCGAACTTTTGGTCCTGAGACATGCTGGTTTTCCGGTAGTGGGGAAGTTATGATAAATATTTTTTTTTGTGCTTTACTGTTTCAAGTGAAAATAAATAAATTTTATTTCCTTTAACTTGTTTCATATACTGTGGTGTGCAATACCGACAATTTTACGTATCCGTTTTTCGGGGCAAACAGGCTTACGGTTTACTCTTTTTAATATCAGATAACTGTCGCTGGAAATCCTCACATTTTTTGTGTGATACCCACTATGTAAACACATAAATGTATGTATTTGTATACTAGCTATTGATCGTGAATTCGGCCGCGTGGACATTTCATATATTCCCGGAATAAAACATTGTGTATATTGATCAACAGATTTAAAGTGAATGGTTACTTGCCGTGTTTTATGCTCAAGTTTTTATAGCATAATTAGCGTTTGCACATATTTGCTATATTTAAAATACTGGTTTTATAATAATTGGAACAGGACAATTAGTTGTTAAACGTAAATTCTGCAACTTACCGGAGCATTGTACATATTACCTAAAGATAATTGAGGTCGCTAGTGATCTTGGAATCTCATTATGATTTGCGTCTTGCCCTTCGATTAAACTACAGTGTTTGAGTAATGGAACTGTATTTTCTGCAAATATCCTCATTTAAATTTTTTTAAATACACAATGCTACGGTAAACTTGTACATTACCGTCTTCAAGTATTCTTCGTGAAATAAAACTTAGTTTCAAATAAATCTTTATAGTTTTCTTTGATTTATATGGTGTGATTATTTTCAAATTCACATTTAAATTCATTCTTACTGTTACTTTTTATTTTATTCAATATTGTGCAGTATTTTCTTTGTTTTATAATATTTATTTACTCGCTAAACTTATAGTGTGTATGCAAGAATCGCTCGTTTCTTAAAATTAATAAACAACTGTTCAAATACATTCTTTCATAACATATTTATTCTACATGTGTTATGAAAATCTTTTTATAACGACACCGACGCCGTGCCCACGTCCCCGAGAAACAATTTTCTAGATTTTAACTTATCTATATGTCGCAGGTTTTTCATAAAATTAGGTTTTTGATGAAAAACCGGAAGATGACACATTTTAAACTCAATTTCATCATAAACCTGTAACAATCCAGATTTTTTATCAAAAATCTGAACTAGTCTGGGTTTATGATAAAGTTCTTGTCAAAACCACGGGTTTGCTTTGTTTTATGACAAATAAATCAATTTAAATGAAATAAATAAAACAATCCATCATCATTTGCAACTTAATAGAACGAAAACAATTAATTATTTATCAAAATTTTATATCCATGATCCAATCAATATTCTCCTCCTTCAATCCAATTATGAAATGAAATGTTTCAATTTCACGTACCTAAATTAATCTGATTTTGATAAGCCACGAAAATGAAATTTCGTAACTATTAAATACGACTAAACCTGTTAAAATTAAAAAAGAATAAAAATGTAATAAAGAAACGTTTACCACGTGCTGGTTTTTTTGTAAATCTGCTAGTATGCTTTATTTATTATGACAGTTTGTTGACTTGTGACATCTAGAGTTGCATAAAACATTTTTTTTGCATGCACATAGATTTGTCTTGCAGCGCACTTTAGATTTTTCGCACGAGCATTTCTTAAAACCTTGTGTCCAAATAAAGACATATTTGATGCAATTTCACGCAAACTCAGTTTATTTGTCGATACAGGTTCGTTAAAGGCAGTATAGTTGATATATGAATAGATGTTTCGAGGCAGCCAGTCTTTTAGAACCCCAGCTGAAGTACCAATTTTGAATAAATCGTTCTTCTTATCAATTACCTTTCCTATAATGTTACTTGCATCCAGTGGCCCTCTATCTATTTTCGGCACGTCAACTAAAATTGTAGCACCAATATCGATTTCTCCAAATTTTTCCGAAGAATCTGCTTTCATATTTTTTACTGACATTTTTAAATTTTCAACAGCATGTTCCCTTTTGATAAGTATGTTTTGTTCTTTTTGACATAAATCACACAGAATCTTTGATCCATATCCTTCAACAACCCAGTTCATCAAGGCAGTAAGATATTATCAGAATAAAATGAACGGTGTGGAGTACAGGCCTCGGCATAGTGGGGTCGTTGGTGGAGGGCAGCAAAGGGTCAGGCTGGGTCATATTGTTATTAATGGGGTTATTTATTGCTACTGGCTCAGCATCGCGGGCTGGCTCGTTTGGCAAAGGTCGGGGAGGGTTGACGTTACAAGTACGCGGACGTCGTGATGGGCCTCGTTGGCGAGAGAGCGAACGTGTTTTGTTTATGTATTTCTTTAGAGTGCTAGTTTCCCTACTGCTCTCTTGTCGGATTGTAGTAAGATCGTCGGGTTCGTCTAGGACGAGACGCAGACGACGAATCCGGGAAATTTTTGAGGGTGTGTATCGGGCGACCGATACAATCAGGAGGTTTGTGTGTTTTTCAGCAGAGGGAAAGTAACGCACTGAATGGCGTTTCAACACTTGCTTTATATTCGGGATTTTGAGGTCTACGTGGAGATCCTCGTTCCTCAAGTACCAGGGCGCGCCCGTGGGCTTACGGAGAAATCGGTTTTGGATAACTTGCATTCTATGGATCTGAGCTGGACTAGCGTGAGCAAACACCGGACAGGCGTATGTCAGAATAGGGCTCGTATGCATGTGGTAAAAATGTGTAGTTTATATTTTAGGGAGAGTTTGCTGTATGCATTCAGCATGCAGTGTAACCCTACCGAGAGCGAAAGCGGCTCGCGAGTGAACTGACTTTATATGCTCTTTTAAACTGATTTATTTGTCATAAAACAAATCAAACTCGTAATTTTGACAGAACTTTACCATAAACCCAAACTAGTTCAGGTTTTTGATAAAAAATCTGGATTGTTACAGGTTTATGATGAAATTGAGTTTAAAATGTTTCATCTTACGGTTTTTCATCAAAAACCTAGGTTTTTGATAAAAAACCTAATTTTATGAAAAACCTGCGACATATACATAAATTCCGGTTACTCCTTAATAAATCTGTGTTATTAAATACTTTTGGCACCAAATACTCAGACATTCCTTTTCCATGTTAGCAGGTAGGTATGTTATTTTTGGTGGAACTAGTCTTTTCTCTCTCACATACCTTGTATTAACTTTATTCTTAGCACTCATTTACTCACTATAATATCTATAATAGTATTAGTACCCAATAGTACTCATCACTATAATAGTCTTCCAACTCTATTAAATAGTCTAGTTCTAAATCTATTGGCATGATTTTACAAATGGTAATTAAGTTGTCATAATCTCTGTTACATGTTTTCTTAGTCTCTTTGCTAATTAGGTACCTACTTTATCAGTCTTATCTGTAATTTTTTATGTCTTGTTAGTTTTTTTTTTTTTATGATAATAGACTCACGTTTGACCACCATATTACTGATTAGTGATAATGTGGTCGAAGATGGCGCACGCTCACCTAGAAGTAACCTATTCACTCTAAATTTAAAGCCCCTCAGGTAGGTAAGTATGTTTTAAACGTTCGGTACCCAGTAAGTCAGTAACTCATTAGTGAGTCAGCAAGTCATAATAAATAATGAATAGCTTGTGTTTATTCACTACCCTGTTCGACTACTTACCTAACACAGATCTAAGTATATTACAGATTTCAAGAACATGCATTTTCCAATTAAAGTTCGTATCTAAGACCTAAATATTTTAATAAGCTTAACGTACTCGAATTTCACACACACCCCCAATTACTGTTATATCTAGATTATTAGTTCACAAAACCAAAAAAACCAAAGCAAAAAAAAATAACTTAATCTGAAACAAACACATTAATAATGCTTGAGTGAGCATGTGAGGTAAGCACTCAATCCGGCACTCTTTGTGTTTAGGTGCGTACGAGTGAGCGTGAGAAGGTGTGTACCTACTAGCTATTAATACTTGTTACACTTACCATACCATAATGTATACAGACTTTATGATGATACAAAGATAGTCCTCCTTTTTGCAGTCAGAGAACATAAATAACCTTTCTCAAGCTTCAAGCTACTTCTATACCAAGTTTTATCCAAATCCAACTTGTACTTTCGAGGATTAGCGCCTTCAAACAAACAAATAAACTTTTACGCTTTATATTATTAGCATAAATAGTCCAGTCGATAGTTAGTTCGTGTCAGCTCGTTACGTCAACTCAACACTGCTAAGAAGTTCTCAATTTCGTCATATCCAAGGGCTATATAGCCAAGTCTGTAATAAAAAAAAAACTATTTAAACCAAATAATAATAATAATTATTATTATTGTTTTAATTTGGAACAACATAGGAACCATTTTTGTTAGTACACACCTTAAATACTACAACTTATACACTAGGGTTAGTAACACATACAAATACAAATACAAAATAAACATTATTGAGTCATGTACTTACGAGGCATTTCATGCGGACAATGATTCCGCATAAGATGCCTCAGCACAGGAGCTAATAAATAATGCAAAATTATTATTTTACAAAAATAATGCATAATTGTTATTTTAGACTCGGCTCAATTTTTTTTGCAGTATTGTATGTTTTTCGTCGATTCCTTATTCTATTTGAAAACTGTATATTTAGAACTGCTATTCAGCCAATCTGTCATTAAGGACCATTGTCGTTAGAAATGTCATCCAAGCATGACGTCCATTCATTGCTGAGCTTAAGCACATTGTTGAGAAGCCATCAATAACTTAAGATTTATTGTTTCAATTAAATCTTGAAATTAATTGCGGTGTCTTGTTTAATTATTATTCAACTCATTCGTCGCCTTCAGTGGATAGCGAAGGGACGAAACAATTGGGGTTCGAAAGGGTGACGCGAACACTAACCAGAACGCTAATTTCGTTTAGAACAAATTGTAGCTTGAGGCTAAATAATAGAATAGAATAGGATACAACAGCCGCACGGGTCGATCTTCAAGGTTAGGTTAGCTTGCCAAGGTCTGTTCGTGGATGGGAGAGCATCTTAAAATTTTTTTTTAAATTATATTTAAGTTCGCGTTTGACCACTATCTCACCTGATGGTAAGTGATGATGTGATCGAAGACGTAGCACGCTTACCTAAAAGTAACCTATTCACTCTGGACTTAAAGACTCCTAGGTTGTAGCTGTCGGGAAACACAGACTCCGGCAGGGAATTCCACTCCTTAGCCGTACGCACAATGAAGGTATTCCCAAAACGTTTTGTGCGTATGGGTGGGATGTCCACTATGTAACAATGGCGCTTCGCCGTTTGTCTCGTAGTCCGATGATGGAACAGACTTGGCGGAATTAGATTGTGCAATTCCATCGCACACTTCCTGAAATGTAACTGATAGAAAACCGATAGAGTTGCAACTCGTCGTCGGTGTTCAAGGCTCTGGAGCTTTGACTCGAACATAACATATTAAGTTTCTCCGTACCTTGGAAAGCATGTAAAGTTATTGGGCCTGGCTGTCGTTTATTTTGTTCATCTATGATAGTAGTTACCATATACAAACCAGAAGCCAGAAAATCGTACATCAGTCTTGTTAAGGGGTATCATGTTATACAGCTATTGGGTTAAGTAGGTCAAAAAGGTAATCGCTCCATGTTAAGTACTAGTACTCAACTGCATCCAATGAGACTGGAAGCATAGACCCCCTATGTAGTTGGAAACAGGTTAAGCAGGTGATTTTGTTGTGACAATTTTTATTTAGATATTACTGGACGTAGATACATTTTGCTTATTTTTTAAGCTTACACACATATACCACGTGTAACAGAATAAACACAATCCCTGAAAGTAGTTGGTTCAGAATCGGCTTCGAAATGATATTGATGATAATTATATATTTTAGGCCGTGCGCGCACTGCGTTGCGTTTTCGAAACGCAAAATCTGTGAAGTATAGAAGTGTCATAGAAGTGCGCGCACTGCGGTGGAATAAACGCGTGCGGTAGAGTCACCGGTGGCCCCGGTCATTCTACCGGTGCAGTAGAACTACCGCAATTGCGGCCACCGCAAGGCAGTGCGCGCACGTCCTTAGATACCTACGTTAAATTCGTTCATTGAACCCACGCACAGCTATGGCACAGTCTAAAGATACGATCTTTATACTGTGGCTATGGTCAGTTGGGCGCTCGTGTGTGTGTGTCGTGGAGTGTATGCGTCTGCGTAAGGATATTGTATGACGCACATACGTTTTGCGTTTAGTAAGTATAACTATTTTATAAAAAATGTCTGGGTTTGGTTTCAATTTATTTAGTTACGGATGTTGTTTTAGACATATAATTTAATATTCTAATTGGGGTGTCTGAGGTATTGCGCTTAATCTGTTACACGTTGTATGTCTATATAAACTAGCTGTTTCCCATGACTTCGTTCGCGTGGGAAGCTTTTTCCGAGTAAATCCCGATCCCGTGGGAATTTCGGAAAAATCAAAGCCATGCATTTAGGAAAAAAATAAATAAAATAAATAAATAAAATTTAAGACGTAAGTTTTTTTATTACGAATGAGCCCGCTCTTGACCTCGATCACACCTGATGGTAAGTGTACGATGAGGTCTACGATCGACGATTGAACGAGCGAACCTAGAAAATAGCCCATGCTAAATTTGACACGCCTTGAACTTGTAGTTTTTGAGATTTCGTGATGAGACCTTTAGCTTTTATAAATGTGACTAGCAATTGCTCGCGACTTCGTTCGCGTGGGAAGTTTTTCCCGTGTGAATCCCGATCCCGTGGGAATTTCGCAAAATCCTGCCTTAGCAAGCATCTACGTACTCGGTATTTCGCTTTTATATATTGATTATGAGGATTAGCTGCAAATTTACAGAAAATTTAACGAAGATACGGTGCGTTTGTGTTGAATTCCACCAAAACCAGGGTCGTAATTAAAAGGTGAACATTTATTTTCCCTCCTTACTTATGTTATGATATATATACCTCTTGTCGTTTTAATTGTCAAAAAATCCGGTGACTCAAAAAACCAAACACTGCGCACGGCGACATAGATATTTCGAGCAATTACTCAAAGTTCACGGGTTTTAATCATTAATTTCTCTTGTCACCTTCCTTTTAAATGTCCTTTTTAAGACAAATGTTACCTTACAGCCATGATTTTAGAGCAGAGTTTAGAATATAAATTCAAGGTTGTACTAACCATGCCAATGGAAAAACAACCTTACAGTGTCGGAGCAACGCAAAATTTTCATCGGCTCTTTTTAAACATTCATCAACTGGTTGGAAAGTATTTGCTTTAAAGTGTAATTTGGTATGAACACGAAAGTTGCGATCATAAAACCACAACATTACACGGCAGTGCAAAACAAGTGGTTGTTATGACTACACTCGCCGTGATCATACACTGGCGGCCACGCTCACACACCGTTGTGCATTACTTCACAACCCGCACTGTATTCACAGATCACTGATATTTTCATGACACATTATATAGTTAAAAAATAACTTTAAGCAACGCTTGCAAATGTCCGTGGATGAGAGACCATCATAACATTTTACCACGAGATTCCTCTCTGCATCGGAAAACGCGTTACACCACTGGTCCGAGCTGTCAATTGTATATCTTTGACAGTCATTACGGGTACTCAGAAACGGGTCACGTTTGTCTATCATTTCACCAGATGGTAAGCGATAATGTAGTCGAAGATGAAACACGCTTATTTACAAGTAACCTTTTCGCTCTGGACTTATTAAATACGCTTTTATAGCTATCAGGAAACACTGATTCCGGCTTTGTGCTTATGAACTGTCTATTTGAATAAGAAACTGCATCATGTTCAAAACAAAAGCTACCGAAACATAATTCATTCGAATAGCACTTACTGGTTAATCCCGTCCACATGGCATAATTATGTTAGTATTTAAAGCAAGACCAAACAACCATATTCTGGGCTCGCTTGTCTCATCAATTGCTTTCTATCAGGTGAGATCAAAGTCAAGAGCCGACTAATAGATACGTAATAATCCAACTAGTCCTACTAATATTACAAATGCGAAAGTTTGCGAGGATGTTTGATGTTTGTTGCTCTTTCACGCAAAAACTATAAGATTGGAATGAAATTTGGCAAGTAGATAGTTGACATCCTGGATTAACACTAGGATAATACGCTGTACTATAATAGGCTACTTTTTATCCCAAAATTCCCACGGGATCAGTATTTACACGGGAAAATCATCCCACGCGAAGTAGCGGGCAGAAGCTAGTATATACTAAAATTATAAAAAGGAAAATCTCTGGAAGTAATGACCCAATCCTAAAAATTTTTTCATGGTTAGTAAGTTTCATGCTAGTAAATATCTAAAAAAAAATCAGATGCTACAAATTAACAGGAGATCCAACCAAGTAATAACAGTGTCTTACTTAATGATCAAGAAATATGACTAACATTTATTTAAGGTATTGATCCACTGTCTGCCCTTGACAAAGGCGGTTTCCCCAAGGAGTCTGGACATACGTGGTCAGAATACTCATTGTTACAGTCCCAAAATAATGTTATATATTTTATAATTATCCAAACGGGACTCCAGGCTAAATAACAACAGCCAAACGGGTCGATCTGCAAGGTTAAGCAACGCTTTCCAAGGTCGTTCTGTGGATTGATGTAACATATCGAGATCCATCCTGTCTCGAAAAGCACGTCAAGTTGTTTGACTCCACTGTCATTTGCACATATTTGATAGTCGTTACGGTTAGACAGAAGCCAGGAAATCTGACATCAGACTTGCCGAATGGTATCGTGTTTCCCAACGACTTGGTTGTGGAAGTAAGAGAGGCTGTCACTCCCTGAAGAATACTAGTATTCAGCTGCATCCAGACTGGATGCCACCTCCAACATAATTGGGAAATGGCTCAGCAGATGATGGTGTCATAATTATCTAGATCTTACCTTAAGTCTGGCATCAATATACTTCGTTTGGTTTATTCCAATTTATGGAATAAACTTTCTTTTTCGCGGGGAAAATGATCAAAAGATTCTTCCAGTTCTGGGTGGAGCGTAAGCGAGTGACAGGCTGCTTCTGAAAGAAATCCACATTGTACATTCAGTTACTCTTGCACATTCCAGGGCCGCAGAATTTCGTTACAACAAACTCGCTGTTTCGGAGAAATGTACACCTTTTTTTTTGCGGGAAAATCATCTAATGTAAACCTAGTCACTAAATTTTACTAGTAAGTTCAATGAAACTATCGAACCATTGATACTAACTGGGAACAGATATGTCTTAGAGTAGTGTATGTGCGAAATTTCCATTGAACAAACCCAATAATTTTGCGTGGGAATCTAACCTAGAGCAACAGCTCCGCAGTGCTTACGACAATTGGATGAACCCCCACTCATCAGTAACATTTTTACTGAACACAGAATTATTTAGTCCTGATTGCGATCGCAAACGGTGAACTTTGAGATTTGACAGTTTGGCTTCTTTTTATTTCTTTTGAACTAAGTCGCCTCCGGAAATCGTGACTAATGTCACAAACACCATCGGAATACATGGAACGGAATAGTACGTATGTGTTTAAACGTCAAACGGGGTCCTATTAAAAGTTTGCTTCGAATGTCGAACAAAACTATTTACAGCCATCGTTGTTTGATGACTAGGCATTCAGTGTAGTAGCTGGCAGTTCCTATAATACTCTGAGTTTAGAATGATCCTATCGCACTATTGTGTATAAGAGACACGATCTTGATTTTTTTTTTAATTAAAAGTAGGTTCGCGTTTAACCACCATCTCACCTGATGGTAAGTGATGATATGGTCGAAGATGGAGCACGCTTACCTAAAAGTAACCTATTCACTCTTGACTTAAAGACTCCTAGGTTAATCAATGATACTGTTGTTCTTTATCTAATATATTCCAAAGAGGTACAAGGGTGACTCTCTCGTGGCCCAATAATAACGGCCAGGCAATAATAACAGTTTTAACTTCAACTTAAAGCTACTCTTGTTTAGGGCAGCGTAGATGGGTAACCTGAAAGTACCTCCATGCCTAGGGAAGCACTTTAAAACGTTGGTCTGTTCCAATAATTACATATTTTAGACAGCCTTTATGGGCCATTAGAAGCCAGAATATCTGATACCGGAATTGCCAAGTACCTTGCTACCTACTTATTAGGTTGTGGTCATCTCTAAGACTATAACCAGATCATAGGTTCCATCACAGGGTCCTTATGGGAGGTCTTCTAGGGCTACAACTTTTTTGACGTGGTCATCATTTTCGAATTCAACTAGAAAACATCATTTTCAGGAATGTGCTCATGATAATATCACTGAAGTCTGGCGAATCTTCTTGGTATGTGTGGTGTATGGTGGCTTAGGCTCACTTTTTTATTGGTAATAGGCCCGCGTTTGACCACCATCTGGCCTGATGGTAAGTGATGATGTGGTCCAAGATGGAGCACGCTTATCTAGAAGTAACCTATTCCCTCTTGACTTAAAGTCTTCCTGGTTATAGCTATTGGGAAACAGTCTCCGGCCGGGAATTCCACTCTTAAGCAGTACCTACGCAAAGAATGAAAGTATTCACAAAACGTTTTGTGCGTATGGGTGGGATGTACATGTAACGATGCGCATCGCCTCTTGTCTTGTAGTCCGATGATGGAACGGGCTTGGCGGAATTAGATAGTGTAATTCCATCATACCCTCCCCTAAATGTAACCGATAGAAAACCGATAGCCTATCCTGCGGATATCTTCATTTCTGATTCTAACACCCTCCCAAAACTTCGAGCGTTTCCCTTCATGCCTTTAGGCCTTTTCATATGGCACTGGGCAAATACTGGCTTACAAATGTGTACCTATAAATACAACATCATTCTGAGTAACAATATCATTTAAACCTTCATGTAGACGCAAACACAAAATATATCTTTTCGTTTTCCAGCTGTCAGAGTGAAAAGCACCAAACAAACATTCAATTAAGTTATAGCCGAAACAAATGGCGAACAAATATTGTTTTAGCAAACAAAAGCCAGTTAATACAAAGTTTGAACTATCATAAATCGTTTGAACATACTGTAGTGAACGCGAGCTCAAAAATTAATTTCATGTGTGCCTTAACGAACCGTTTCTACCGGCGGCGAAGTATGGTAATTGTGAACCTTACTAGGGGTTAGGATTCGACTCCGAATAATATTCGTCACTTTTGGCTTGAACGATCCATATGTATTCTAAGTCGTTCGTTTAAGGAGTCAGTAGCCGAGCCAGGAAGGATTCGTGTCTAAATAATAATAGCTGCAAGGGTTTTGATCTTTAAGGTTTAGCAACTCTTGCCGACATTACATACCGAGATTCCTCGGTGCCTTGGAAAGCACGTTAAGCCGTTGGTCGCAACAGTCATTTGTACGTCTTTAACAGTCATTGAGTACCCTTAATGACTGTCAAAGACGTATCTTCCCTTAATGACTGTCAAAGATTGATTTTCTGGCTCAGAAAATCAATCTCCAGTTTTGCCTATGGGTATCGTGTAACTGCTGGATTGTGGAGCTTGGAGAGGCAGTCACTACATGATTGGAACTAACCCCAGCATAGTTGTTTGAGCACTAACAAAATGGATTCTGACCGAAATAAAATTATTTTATTTTATTTATTTATTTATAGTTGAGAAAATGACGAGAAGTGAAAACAGTGAAAACAACTTTCGAGTCAAATAACATTAAGCAATGACAGTCAGTGCGGTAAAGTATGCTTAGTTGAGTTGAGGAAATGACTTAGACTATAGGATGTTTTATGAGCTCCACTTTGTAGAAAACTAAAGGCGTTATATGGCCTGATTTCTTTTAGGCTAAGCAAACAGGCCGTTGGAATGGTCGTACCCAATGAAGAAGATGAAACAGCGTGATGATGAATGAATTTGAATGGCTGCTAGCAGGTCTCACTAACTGACTACAAACCTACGGACCTAGGCCCGTAGGTCAGGTATTGCCTCATCTGGTATGGTCTGTCGATTAACGGGCCATAAAACTGCAACTAAAGATTACCTACCTTAGACTTGATGCGCGTAACTATAAGCTAGCAATCTTGTCCCTGCCAGCTTATGAAATTAAAACTGAAACGGTGCCTTTCATAAAAGTAGCAAATATCATTGATTTTTTTTGAAGTTAATGTTTCCTGTCAGTTTTAACTTATAGCGACATCTATCTCGCGACATAAAAACTAAACTATAGAAATTATGTGTCACGCAAGCAAAGTTTACTGCCCAACTAGCCTACATACAAATCACCCGATCACAAACATCGGGCAGTTGCCCACCAGACAAAAACACCTGTCTGGTCGGAGGATCCTCCCTTTTCAATGGGATTGCGGGACTTTACACCCTGTTCCGCATACCCCCAAAAACTGATTCAGTATTTTGCAATTATTAAATAAATGTTTAGCTAATCACAGACGATGGATAAGTACGTACTTAGAAGGTTTTTCTTATTTTGCTCTCCAGCGCTCAAAGTAAACTCCTTTATGCTAATTCTCTCATCTAGGATTTATTTCTAAGAGGATTTAGAAACGAATGGACTTTTTTAACACGTTGCTTTGAAAAATTTATTAAAAGTTTTTGGTGAAGAAAAAATATATATTTCGTTCACAGAAATACAAATAGGTATTGCATAGTCTGAAAATATATTTTCAGTTTAAATCTTTGAATATGATCAGCCTATAAATTTCCCACCGCTGTGACACAGGCCTTGTCTCTATGAGAGAAAATGGGTCATGATTAATGTGACCATTTTTTTTTCGTGTCAAAGCGGGACGCGTATTGAATTTTGTATATAAATAAAAATAAGTTGGTTTAAGATGCCATATTTAAGAGAAAAAACAAATTATAATTTAAAATGCGACTTTAAATAATTGTGGTATCTTAACCTCACTGGCATTTTAATTCTTACACCAACATCCCCTAAAAATAATATTTATAAATAATTTACTACAGCAAAATCGGTTAAACGGTTTAGGCGGGAAACATAACGAGTTACTTTTGGATTTATAATATAGTAAGTGGTTAAGATTAGTAAGTACTTATTCGGTAAATTTCTCGCATGTCAGTCGCTCACTCTCGCTTGGTCCTGACTCCCAACCTCGCGTCTACGCTGCAGTCTTCCACGCGATTCTAGTGATATTTTAATGTAGACAAGTAGGTATATAAAGGTTTGTTTGTAAAAGCGGAACATTTGTGTTCTCGTTGAGGATAGCGGGACAACTGCCTGAAAGCGGGACAATCCCGTCCAAAGCAGAACGTATGGTCACGTTAGTCATGATCCATCATGTGGGTGGGCCCAGTGCGTGATGACGTTTGTCAAATGGTGTGTTTATCTTCTAAATGATGATATTTAAAACTAGATTCTGCTAGCAGCCTTGCTCGTGTTTTTTTTTTTCATAAATCTCGATCCTGATGCAATTCTGGGATAAAAATAGCCCATTTGTAGCCGTATCTACCATAACCGTAGTCTCCTCTGTCTTGAAGTGAAAGTTCCACTAAAGTCGATTCAGAGAGATTATAGCCTACAAAAATAGAAAAAAAAAATAACGATAAACAAATGAGAAAACACGTTTGTTTCGAATCAAAGAAAAACACTTCAAATTTATTTATGGTTAAAAATAAGATGAACTCAATGGTATGTCAAATTCTTCGTGTTAATCCTTATCTGCAATTATAATATTGCTTCGTAAAAAATTACCCCACTCCAGACACAAGCATATTTAGCTTAGTTGGAAGGGTTAACAAGATTGCTAGTAATGTGAATTATATCCCATATTGTTTGTTCTCTTTATAAGAATACTATTTTAATTACAGTCATTGCCACGTTTTTTTTTTTTTTCAATAATAACAAATATAGCTGAATCAACTACATATGTTGGTAATACTTTCTGACTTGAGGCACACTGCTCTATAGATATCAAGATAATTATAAAAGATTTATACTCTTTATAGAACACCATAACAGAATCAAATAAGGACTTAATAATACTTTGCTCTATGTTTCAAAATAAACGACGCTTATGGAACTGCTCCAAATGAGACTTGCTGAATGCTTGGTAGGGGCCACCTAATCGCTAATTACTGAGCTAAATGACTCCATTGTTTGAAATATTTCCGCTTGCCTGTTTCGAACGTAGGTACATACCTACTATATACATACATATATACTTGTTTATACGAGGTACAAAATCTCGTAATGACTGTTTAATTTCTTATGGGAAGTAACTCATTCATAATGAATAACGGATGACGGTTGGTATTTCAAAAACAATCGTGGTACGTGTACCTTGTTTTGTAGATAGACGACTTGGTGATTGCGGGGAAATGAAAGCCTTTCAGATTGAGAATCTGTCGGAAAGTCCAATTATTACTGAAATATTATAATCTTGTCCTTTCATAAGCGAGTCCGACTCGCTTTTGGCCGGTTTATTTTCGTAAATGTAAACTTAATGAGGCCGGCTTACTAATCCTTCCTACTAATATAATAAATGCGAAAATTTGTAAGGGTGGACGTATAGATGTATGTACATTTGATACTCTTTCACGCAAAAGCTTCTGGACGGATCTAAATGAAATTTGGTGAGTAAATAGTTGACATCCTGGAATAACTCATAGGCCTTTTATCCCGGAATTCCCACGGAATCGGATTTGCGCGGGAAAACCCTCCCACGTGAACATAATCGCAGGCAGAATCTATTTATATAATATACATATACTTAATATGTAATTATTCCACCACTAGGCGTATCGTGTCTACATACTATTTTTGGCACGGAACATCCAATTCTACATATCGAGTATGCTGAACGGGGAATATTTACATAAATCGTCACGTTCCCGCTCGTTTTCAATTCACTTGTGTCAATTTGTGAACACTTGCTGATCGCTGCCTTTTGACTTTGTTCGTGTCGAGAAATATGCGCGATAAATGGCATCGCATTGAATATACTGGATTTGAAATATTACGCTCTCTCTTTATTGATAAGTGAAAAGAGATGGCTTAGAAATAAAAACAAGCTGTTAAAAGCTACATTCATATAAGCTCGTAGAGAAACTTTCAGCCTTTAATGCAAGAGTGAACAGGTATCTTCTGGGCTCGCGCATTCTATCGTAGACCTCATCTATCGCTTGCCATCAGGGGAGACCGAAGTCAAGAGTGGATCATAAAAATAACAAAGAAGCCTCGTGGCTAATAACAGCCGCACGATTTTCAAGCAATGATTGCCAAGGCCGGTCAGTGAATGGCTGACCATGTTCAAATATCGAGACTTCTTTTTAAATGTCGAGACTCCACCGTGCATTGGAAATCACGTAAATCGGTCCCGACTGTCATTTGGACATTTCGTCAGTTTGACCCCAAACGGCTCTAAAATATAATTAAGACTGAGATTGGCTATATTCACGCTTTGGGTACGGCATAGCATAATGCTGAGTGAGAGCCTTGTTGCCATGGCCACGACATGCATTTGCCTGGTTTTTGTTGTTTCCTCCTTTCGTTAATAGTTAATCTCTTAATCTTTGTCCTTACCTACCAACATAATAAACACCAATTACTAGAATTGTTCTTAAGGAATTATAATAAGTTTTTAATAGTGTTTGCATGTCTTTTATCCGTTGACAATAGATACTTTATCTTTATTCTTTTCTTTCTTTCTTTAGTTAGAGATTTTCTGTAACCGCAGTGGAAAAGCTAGCACAATGTTTTCTTACTCTAATATAAAAGGACATTTGACGGCATTTTCACTCGAAGAGTGTGAAAATATCTAATTTGAACCCCTCTACCATAACGTTAATTCTCAACTCCAGTGGGTGAACGTAAATAAAATTCGGTCCAGGCGTTATTTATTCAATTCCGATTGTTTTCATTCTTTGTTACGTCAAGAAATATTTTGTGGATCCCTCCCTACTAAATTTACTGAAATTGCGGATACGAACTCCGGGAACCGATTGACGCTTCGAGAGTTTTGATCGCCGTCTTAGGCCGCAAATTCGAAACAGCGGCGCGTGCAGCGGGGCGTTATTTTGAGCGTGCACGCTCGACTACTGAACGTATAGATTTCTCTCTTGGTGTATTCGTAGCAGCGGTTATAGCGTGTAGTTAAGCATCGTGATCAGTGTTTTGGCGTTTTAACGAGCGTTTACAAGTGATATTTTGTTCAGTGTAACAAGATTTGCCAGTAAAAAGTGGTGTGTTCATAAATAAAATATGGAATGGGAATATATTGACGTTTTATTAGAAGAAAACTCATTTTTAAGATGTGAGTTATATATTACATATGACAAGAGTTAAATTGTGATATTTAACAATTAAAAATACTCACCTGTGATTTCAAGATTCGTAGCTATTTCATTCCATTTCTTCTTTGACACAATCTTATTTTTGAACAATGGATGACGTGAAAGCCGTAACTCCGGCCGTGATTGTACTTCGCTGATTATCATTTTGAATGACATTATGTTGACATTAATACTATCCCGGAAGGATCGCATTCGTAGATTTAAAAAAAAAAACAACAATTATACACGAATGTCTCGTTTCGTACGTTCGTTCTCGTTTATTTTACATGACGACACTTGCCCTTGAATAGCGGCCTCCGATTGGTCAACATACTTGGACGCCCCGCTCGCACGCACGCTCTACTCTCTAGCGAAAACTAGTTGCGTGCACGCTGAACGCGACGCTGCACGCCCCGCCGTTCCGAATTTGTGGCCTTATTATTTTATGGACGAAACTAATACGGCTTTTAAAGTGAGTTTATAAGAGATTCTTAACTTGAACACTGCAATGGTTCGCTCCTGAATTTTCAGAAATCTTAAAAGTTATATTTTGTTTCTACTTACGTTATGCCTACTTAATCATTGGTGATTTTAAAATAACTGTATTTTCTCAAGTGTGGTTTTTCACGATACCAAAATATAAACGTTTTCTTAATTTTCTGTCTGTATGTCACTTTGTTTGTTCGGGCTAATCTCTGGGGTGGCTGAACTGATTTTATTGGGCCTGTCACCGGAAGGTAAAGGCGGCAAAAGAAATCGTGGACACATAAATAAATAAAGAAGTAATAAGTCAGGTACTTATAACCTATTCTGCTATATCTATATTGTATATAAAAATCAATTATTGTTCTTACTTTGTATTAGTTTCGCTAGACGTGAGACCGTCTGGACACATTTGGCTAATTTTGGTTTAAAATACATATAAAGTACGCGAATCACCATCGATACGAAGAAGAAGAAGATAGTTTTAAAATATTTGTGGTTCAAGAAGTCCAAGGTAGATTTGAAAGGTGTGAAAACATGGTCTCAGGGAGTCAGTCTATTCAGAAATTTTAACGTCGAGCCGAATGTGGAACTTCTAGGAACAGATACTGGTTGAGAAATTATAGTAAAACCATTTTTGGACGGCTTAATGCCGTATCTCTAGTCTATCGTAATATTATTCAGGTTTAAAATGAATCATGCAGCCTCGGCTTACCTGCCGGAGTTGAGGGAATTTTGTAACAAACTATTGCGATCCCGTAAGCAAGGGCAACTGTAGGTAGTCAGTAGAAGTATGGTACTCACTTTCATGAAGTTTCTTGCTGATTTTGCTCCATAAGAAACGATCAATTTCGAACCTATAGGCCCATGTGAAACAAAATATTGTTGTCTCTGACTTTCACTTCACCCGCGTAAGGAGCAGTCATTTGAGGATTCGTTCACGAAAAAGAAGAAAGCTTCGGCCTCAGTTTCGGCCAATGGCATATGGATGCCTTTGGATTTGCAAAACACACTCGTTAGATAAAATTAACATAATGTTACGAGCTGGGGTTTGGGATAGAAATAATTACGCCAATTAGACCAAAATTAACACTTTAATAAACACAAACTTGTCACTTAACACTTAAACCGCACTGAAATTCACTTGTAGTGTTTCGATTATATCGCCTCGTATCTTGTAATAACACGCCGTCAGCGTTCCTCTGCGATCTATTAATACCCCCGGTCTATGAGTTCTAGAACATTCTTGTAAAATCAACTCACTGCTTATACTGCCAAGAATGTTCCAGAAGCTACTTGAGATACTCAGTACTGCTACTCGCCGCCAGATGGCGTTAGTGTCTTGAACGTATTAGAAGTCGGTCGAAGTTTTCTGATATACTCAGTACTGCTACTCGCCGCCAGGTGGCGTTAGTGTCTCGAACATTCTAGATGTCGGTTGAAGTTTCTCGACGTGCTTAGCTAAGCGACTAGCGTAACAATAATACCTTCCGTCCTTTCCTTCCTTCGTCCTTTTGAGGACCGGTCTCAGACAGAATCAAAGTCAAGTTTAATTCCTAACTTCAACTTTCTAAATGGGTTCAGCCATTAGGACTAAGGTGACAAGTACAAACACAACTACTTTCGCATTTAAAATATTTTATTACTATTTTCTCTGGACCGTTGTCGATCTCATGAAAACTTGAAACTTTTAAACGATATTTTTAAAAAATATTAGAAAACCTTACATTAAATTAAATGGTCCAAATAATAGGTTTAAAGCTCCCACAGACAAGCGAAACGAAATACAAAGGTTCGAGAAATGAATTATCACATTGATGTAAATGACAGTAGATAACAAATGTTTGGGAATTCGATCGTTTAATTTTACGTTTTTTTGTTCCCTGGATCTATATACAAAGTGACCAGTTTGGATAGCAATCAATTGATTGCGAACCCGAGTAGGTCGCTGTAAGCACAATTATACGAAATTCTCCTCCTTAGTCGTGCATTCTTGACAGAATTTTCGTGGTTGACGATGATGCCTTTTCTCTAAATAAAGCAGCCCTTGCAATGCGCTTCCATTTCTTGCGGTCTTCAGCGTCGTCGTTGTTATACGAAATGGGAGTGTCCAAAATGTCCAAACACGTGCACTTCTTTTTTTTTGTAAAGAAAACTAGCAATGCGGGTACTGACATTCTTGAAATCCCCTCTACCTAAGCTAAATAATGAGTAGATTGAGCTCACGGCAATAGTGTAACGCGTGAGTTTATAGGATGTATGAGAAATTTATAATGAAGCAAAGTTAAAAAAAGAAACATAAATCATGTCACGTTGTCGCGCTTAGCCGTAACGGTATGATGTGCCAAAGTTGAGATATTGCTTAATCTTAAGAAAAGTTATTTCTGAAATCTCAACTTGATCATCGACGGCGCGGCGTCGTTTCACATAACTCAATCTAAGTTTGTGCCGAAGGTTACGCTGTTACGCAATCAGGCCAACTGGTGTATCAAAGCTTTAGTTTTCCTATTAAGTTTCATAGGTGAAATTAATATGGTGCCTAAAATGGTAATTAAAACTATACTGAATAAGTTACTAGAAGACGTGCGTTTTGAATTCTGTTTGATTGCTTGCATGATCAATCAATACAAGTAGGTATGTATTTTTTTTGTAAATAAATAGTTCGAATATCTTATGACACTTTTGCATATCAACCTTTTTCGTCACTTTAAATAAGATGAAGCCAGTGTTTTCTAGCTCAATTCAACAAAAAGCAAACAAAAATGTATTCCTAAATACATCATAATTAATTACAACAATAATAGCGCTTGATCTTTGAAGGAATAAACTAATACTGCAGAAAAATATATAGTGTTAATTCTGCAAAATACTAGATGATCAATCTTGCATGCAGGATGTAGCACCGCCACCGCCGTGCAAATATTTGTATATTTGCACATGCAGAAGGGATGCAATAAAAACATACCACATGCAAGCAGACCACACTCGACACATGTTCCGCCCCTCCACGGAGCGCCGCGAAACAGTCGCAGCACTCGACGAATCAACATCTCCTGATGATATTTTTTCTGAATTATGTATGTATTACTTTGGTATAGATTTTCGCAAAGTAACGCCTGATTCCATTCCATATAACAGAGAATAATCATGTACGCTATCGATTAAGTTACTCCTTCACAGCTTCCTGTCCCTCCCCATTTTATACATTGATTCAATTGAATTTGTGTCATTCACATCTAACTTTATAGGTAATGTCTGCAGTAGACTTTTGTGTAAATCACCATACAGATTTGAGCGTTCCTATCCATCAAGGCATCTCGTCACTGCGACACACAGCTCAGCAACCAATCGCTCGATAACTGCGCCAACCTTAAGCCGGCTCTTCACGTTGGCCAACACAGTGGCGAATGTAGTGGCCAATGCCCATTGGCCAACGTGTAGAGGGGGTGTTTGTAACCCAAGATGCACAAACACTCCGTCTACACGTTGTATTTTCTTTTTTTGATACCGCCTTCCGAAATTAAAGTTATTTTTGACTTTGTAGTGTTTTGATATGGAAGTCGGTTTTATTTTTTGTTAAAAAGTTTTTTTCACGCTTTTAGTGGGTCGGTTTGTAATTTATCTAGTTACAAAAGCCAAAATGTCAACTACTTATCACTTTTTACAAAATATTGCTTTTCCCGATGCAGAGCCGTTAATTTTTGAGGAGTTCTCCTGGTACTTCACCATCAGCTCTACATCACCATATGCATTGTGACGAGCATAAAGTGCTTAACATCCATATTCAAGTAATCCAATCATTGCGATTCATTCCACGAAATACTTATTATTGAGTAGTTTCGGTGGTCATCTGTGGTCTTCATCATCAGTTCCACTTCCCCAAATGGTGCTTTATGAGAGCAACTGCACAAGATTCTATAAGAAATACCCAAAACGCTATAGGTGTGCCAATAATATTTGAAGAGTTCCCTCGATTACTCCAGAATCCCATCATCAGATCCTGATATCATAACAATGGGACCAACTAAAAAGTATTATACCCTTTCAAACGAAAAGAGAATTTTCTAAATCTGTCCAGCCGACTTCGAGTTATGAGGTAACATACATAAAAAAAAGTTCAAGACGAACTGAGAACCTCCTTCTTTTTTTGAAGTCGGTTAAAAATTTGAATCAGGTGTTTGCGATCGTTCTGGGAGCTCGTAGCAAACTAAACGCGCGGCCAACGTGTGGACACGGTGGCCAAACTCGGCCACAACCCTTTGATCTTTTGCAAAAAACCGACACCACACGGATGTCGCGCCAGCTTGTTGGCCATCATTCCAATACAACCCAAGATGCACAAACACCCCCTCTACACTTTGGCCAATAGGCATTGGCCACTACATTCGCCACTGTGTTGGCCAACGTGAAGAGCCGGCTTTAGACAATATATTCTAGCACCAAAGCAGACACGGTTTCGGACTGTCAACATTTAAATACGGGCAATAAAAGGTACAGTGAAAATGTATGTATGTCAGAATTTAAAATAAAAATTGGTGACGAGGTTTTTGAATCAGTCTCCGTCAGGTACGTCGATGGGCAAACATTTGAGTCTTATTATTTCGTATCGGTACTGCCTTCTTAGCTTCAAAGTAAAAGGTTGAATCGGAGTCGTTGGACTTAAAATAGAAACATCCTTGGACACCAATTTAACAAAACTTATAATGTATATGTATATATTCAGAAAATTTACTGATTTGAAAAGATCCAGTACCTCACTTACCTACCTACCTGTTTAACAGTTTGATACAATTGGAATATGATGCATTGCATGATATGGGATTATGCATTAGGATATTATTATTATCGGTCAGTGGAAGGGTGCCCATCTTAACATATCGTGATATCTTCGTGTCTCGAAAAACACGAGTATATGTATATATTCAGAAAATTTACTGATTTGAAAAGATCCAGTACCTCACTTACCTACCTACCTGTTTAACAGTTTGATACAATTGGAATATGATGCATTGCATGATATGGGATTATGCATTAGGATATTATTATTATCGGTCAGTGGAAGGGTGCCCATCTTAACATATCGTGATATCTTCGTGTCTCGAAAACACGTCCCGGTTGTCATTTGTACATCTTTGACTGACATAACGGGTCAGAAAATCTCACACTGGTTGCTGGCGCGGAGGGCTAATTTAGTTTATTTTAGTGGAATGTATTTGTGATGCGGAACAAAACGATTGACAAACGCTTGGCGATAGGTACACGAGCTGCGAGGGTGTTGGACAGTAGAATACAGCCCGAAAATTAAGGAGGGAAAGCACAAACCTTTTACGAGAGCCACGTGCTTTCGTCGTCATCGGTGCAAAGGTAGTTGAGCTTCAATTTGCTGTCCTCATAAAAATCACACATTAACACAAACACAAATTGTTGTTTAAGTAACAACAATTATTTGTGTGTCTGTGAAAATACGATGAATCCAAAATTGACAATTATTCTGGTTCAGAGCAGGCTGACGCCATGCGCGCATGACGCGATTCGAAACGGAAGTGATTTCGCGACAAAAAAAATGGCACAGCGAATCTACTTATGGCCCTCGCAAGGTAAACACGAATACTCAGCTGCATCCAATTAGACTAGAATTCGACCCCAAAACAGTTCGGAAAAGGCTTAACAAATGAAGCTGATGGTAATGGGATTATAAATAAAATAATTTTATTTCAAACGGATTCCATTTCGTTAGTATACGAACAAATTATATTTAATGCTCTTTAAAATAAATAAAACTTAATATTATAAAACTGATTACTCTTTTTGCCTTGTTCCATTACGTTTGATGGCAAAAGCCTGGCAACCACTTGCGTCCATTTTATTCTTCACATGATACTTAAACAGAACAATATCCGAAACTTAACTGGTTTAAGTTTTGTATACTGTAAAGTACGGGGAAGAGAATACCGTCACCTGCTTGGGGTTCCGATAAATCATAGTTTTGAAACTAGTGGGGGCTTTGCTAACTTTAGTTTTGTGGCAAGAACCTCTGTAGGGAATACACACCTATGAGTACTTATACTTTATTACCTATGAATTATGTATTAACTTCACTTGCTTACCCTGCGGTTACGAATACTCCCGCTATCTCTTCGCTACGACTTACTTATTCATTTTGTTAGACTTAAAGAGGAGCTGGTGGCTAAATAGTACGGGTCGATCTTCAACGTTAAGCAAACCTTGACGAGGTCGGTCCGTGGATGAGTGAAATAATGTTATTTCACTCATCATTCATTCATTCATCATGTCATTTCTTTCACCGGGACCAGAAGCGAGCTTTCCGAAGCTCGGGGGTATCTCGATATGTATCGAGATACCCCCGAGCTTCGGAAAGCTCGCTTCTGGTCCCGGTTGTCATCTGTACATCTTTGATGCTGGTGAAGGGTAATCCGAAGAAATAAAATCTGACACTGTAGTAGCTCCATGTAATGAACTGATTAATGTTACATAATGTTACACGTTCCAGGGCCGCGGTAACTCATTAGAATATTCTCGCAACCCTGGCCCTATCGAGCTCCGTCAATGCTACTGAATGGTCTTTGAGTCGCGCGTCCTTACCGGACGGTGAGCTACCCGTGCTTGCCGTCCGCAGGGCCGAGATTGATTATACCTGCTACTTAAATATACCTACAGGAAAGTTGATACATCAAACTCAAGACTTGGCAACTTCTACAGTAAATGAACTTGCCAACGATTAATGACTTAGGAATGAAACTGGCTTTTATTTAAATACTTAGTTCTTTGAAGCAGCGAGCTTCTTTATTATGCTAGGGACGTAATTGTCGTTGACGCCCCTAGACTGACTATCATATAAATAATCCTATAATAAGTAAGAACTTATTCATTACACGGTTATTAATCAAACTTACTTAAATGTTCAATCAAATAACGTTGTTCGTTTAGGTACAGATACGCCCAGAATACTAATTAAAATTATTTGAAAATGTAGTTTGTTGTAACTTTCAAAATGTTTCAAGGGATCAAAACTCAAATTAATTAACAGTTTTGTTGAGAAAACAATCGCATAAAACATAACTATTTTAGTCTTACTAATATAACCTAGTGTATTTAAGTCAAAAGTGAATAGGTTTCTCCTAGGTAAGCATGCTTCGTATATTGCTTATCAGATGAGATAGTGGTCAAATGCGAGCCTATTTCCGACCAAAACTGGGTTGATTGGTATTAACGAGGGAAAAACCTTCCTTCTACAAGTACGATGTCACGAGCACTTAGTTTAAAAATAAATTTACAGTGTAAACGTTATACATAAGTGTTCAGTAAAGTGAATAAAGACTGGCTTATCTCAAGATAAGATAGCTGCAGTAATACCGTATTATTTTCATAATATTACGTTGCCTTTGAATGCTTCGTCCCAGGTAAGAGGTAGTTTCATATTGTGCTTTTGTATTTTAAAAATATAATAAATTGCTTGTCATTTTCTTTCGTCCCGCCTCGGGCATTCCCGTTCCGAAAAGCATCTTATTTGATGTAAAATTCCAAATGGAGCCTTATTATTTTTGTAATAATTGTATACAATGTCGGTTAGGATTAAAATTGGGACAGGTGAATACATAGTTATGTATAATTGAATTCCTCTCACTAAGGGGCCAGCAAAATAATGTAGGACCTGGATATCATCTGCGTAGCGTTTTCTCGGGTATGTTGGGATCGGCAAAATATTATAAAGATAGAACTAAAGAAGTTGTATGTACGTTTTAGTATAAAATAGTAACTTTATCCCGCAGCTGCTCCCGCACTGTGAACTAATTTGCATCCCCGGAGACCAATATGTTTACTCTGCTAGACTATTTTGGTAAAAATTTACCCTAATGTGCCTTTGTTGAATGTTTTTGTATTTTAATATCAGTCTACCTGCCTTTCTTATTTAGTGGACATTGTGGCAAAATAATATCAACCACATAACTTCAAGGTCGTGCAATGCTTGCCAAGGTTGGCCCGTGGATGGGTGATCTTAACATATTAAGATATTTTCTCCGAGATTCGGAGAGTAAATTAAGCCGTTAATCAACTTGTACATCTTTGCCTGTCTATCTTCTACAGATTATACTTCGGAGAGTGTGTGCAGGAGCTCCACGACCTAATCTCTTCATCCCCCTTTTACTACCGGTCTAGCAGATGTACCGCAGGATACCATCCGCACTTGGTTGATATACCGTCTTATCGTACTAAGCGCTTTTCTTCAACATTTATTGTGCGCACAGCCAAGGTGTGGGACTCTCTGCCGGCTTCCGTGTTCCCTGCCACATATGTCCCGTCAGCCTTTAAAGCAAGAGTGAATAGGCATTTTCTGGGCTCGCTCGTTCGATCGTAGACCTCATCTTACACTTACCATCAGGTGTAATCGTGGTCAAAGGCGGGCTCATTCGCAATTAAAAAGACAGATGTTACGGACCAGGGCCCGGTCAGTCCAGTTAGAAGCTAGAACATCTGACACCATCCTGCCAAGAAGTATTGTGTTACCCAGCTACTGGGTTTTGAAGATCCGATAAGGAATTTATGTAAAACACTGTTAGACGGGGAGCTAACTAACATAGCTGGGAAAAGGCCAGGCAGATGACGATATTTTTTTTATTAAGCATTGTTTTTTTTTACGTACTACCTTCTACCAGAAGATTCGCAGTCGGGAAAAGTATTTTCTTCGTGAAAAAATATGTTATCTCTCCAGCCTGTCCCATGAGAGATAACTATATATCTCCACACCAAAAATCAATTCGATGCTTTGTTCTGATTTCACGTGAACGAAGGACAAACAATCTGGGGGCACGGCAGTGCCCCCGCCAGGTCGAGCGCGAAGCAAAAACTACCGTACCATCCTTTTCTAGAACCATTCCGGCGTATTTTCATGGCCATATTTGAGGACTTCTGGATAGGTTTAGAACGTTGAAATTATTGTCATCTAGTAAGCCATAAGTTAAAAAAAAATTAGTTTAAGCGTTTGCACTTAAACTACAAAATTTCATATTTGTAGCTTATTTATTTCTTCAGTTATACAAAATCAAAGTTATGCTAATTCGACACTCACTAACTCACTGAGTCATAGATCATCGAAATAGAACTAGTAAGTAACAGGCCCGTTGGTATAGTGGTCAGTGGCCCTGACTGCTATGCGCAAGGTCGTGGGTTCGATTCCCACCTAGGACAAATGTTTGTGTGATGAGCACGGTTATTTGTTCTTTGTCTGGATGTAATGTATGTATTTAGAAATATATATGTATGTTTATCAGTTGTCTAGTACCCATACCACAAGCTCTGCTTAGTTTGGGACTAGATGGCGTTGTGTGAAAAAGTTGTGGAATATATTATATTATTATATATTATATTAATTCCCATAAGCCTAAAATTTGGCACAGAGGTAGGATTTAGTACTCACATAAAGGAAAAACTATCAAAACTAGGATAATGGAAGATCTGGAGTACTTGATGACCCTGAGGAAAAACCGTAACAGACCAGCCAACTATTAAAGTTATCGACATGCTGTGTTCACAAATTTTTATACGAGTAGTTGGCCCAGTCGTTTAAAATTAAAAAATTGAAGGTCAGGAGTATCTGATGAAGAAGCCTAATAGCTCACATGAACTATGGGAGATATGTAAATGCCCCTTGGCAAAAGTTATTCAGTGTGATGAGGTCCTTCTATTGATGTATATGAAACTGGAGTCTGAAGTGTTAATGTCTCAGAAAAAAAAACAATGTCTAATAATAAAACCTAATGATGAAAGGTCTGGAGTGTATGAATAAGAAACTAATAAAAAAATAGCTTTCTGCAAAAAGAAGTGAAATCTCACCAAAATATCCTGTAAAAAACTAGCCAAGTCTCGAGCTCTCTAACTATATTAATAAAGAAATCGCAGTAAAGAACCTTAGACTTGGCTTGGCTATGCTTAGAGATTTCATTACTTTTTATAGAAAAACAAGCAGCTCCGTCGAGATTTGGCTAATTTTTTACATGATGTTTTAGTGGGATCACATTTTCGCGTTGAGTATGGATGTATTGAAGAACGGCGGTTGGTTTCAATTGTTATTTTTTTTAAATATGGAACAACTGCCTTTTTGATCTATAGAAATCATAGTAGTTAGGAAACACCGACCTCATCTAGCTTAACTTAAAACAAAATAATATGACGTGTAAATGTGGTTTCATTTTCAATTTCATGATTTAAGCAGAAGAGAAGTGCCCATGACGCCGTATTATTTACGGTATTTTTATTATATGTTTTTATATTTACCGTATTTATATATTTATGTTTATATATACCGTATGGGGGCTGTTTCATTATGTGTCTTATAGTATTCAGTTTGCTCACTACCACTTAGGTTTCTGATGATTCTTTAGGCTCTGTCGGTAACTAACTACTAATGATGTCATAGGTAGTTGTTCTATTCATGAACTTTTCGTCAGAGACTGGAAGAATATCGAGCAGCGTTCCAAACATAGCACAGTCGTAATGAATTTTATGATTGACCTCTTCTCCAAAGTTAGATCTATATAGTGACTTGGTAGTATGATACTCCTCGGCATGACTGGTCTCATGTTCCGGAAAAGCATTTCCACTGCAGGCTGTCGCCTATATTGTATAGAGCTGAGGCCTGTCTCTATATAGAGATATATATATAGAGATATTTATCATGACTGACGTATTTATTATTTCGAGTTTCCGATATAAACTATAAGGCTCAATTTACACCGCCGCGGAATGAAATGGAATGGATGCGTTAATTTCGCCTCATGACGCGAGAATTCGTGCGACTGTGCCATGAGGGACGGTCAGTCTAGATCTATTAGTTTGACACCGCACTGCTGTGACCGACCCAACCGACTCCCTATTCGTGCCACTTCCCGCGGATTCCACAGACGGCGCCGACAGTAGCTAGGAGAATTCTCGAGAACGCGCGAGGATTCCCCTGAAGACACGCGACCTTTTTTGGCTCCTGTTTAGTTTGTACCTATGTTATACGATTTACGAAGTTCATTATGCTATGTACAATTTTTTTGCAAAAAATCGCTTCCATTCCATTCCGCGGCGGTGTAAATTGAGCCTTAATATTGGAAACTCGAAATAATAAATACACGGTAAATCCTCGCTTTAAGTACTAATAATACTTTTAGTGACCATGTCAGCGTAAAAACTTATAATATAGTGTGGGTTGACGAATGTCACAATAATGTAAATAATAACAAGCTTTTGCAGCCAAGTGGCTTCGTGGATCTTTGAAGACTTACGTTAGTTTCAATTCCGTGGTCAATATACAACGTGTAACAGAATAAACGATTCCTGAAAGTAATTGGCTCAGAATCGGCTTCTGAATCGATTTCCGCGATAAAAATAGATGTTAAATTTTGACGGAAAAATCTTTCATTTAACTTAAAATGGAAACACAGTATCATGACAAATTAATACAATCCTTAATTAATGTGCGTATCGGCCGCTAACACTGCATGAGTGTATGCGTCTGCGTAAGGATATTGTATGACGCACATACATTTTGCGTTTAGTAAGGATAACTATTTTATAAAAAATGTCTAGGTTTAGGTTTTAATTTATTTAATTACGAATGTTATTTTAGACTTATAATTTAATATTCTAATTGGGGTCTCTGAGGTATTGAGCTTAATCTGTTACACCTTGTAGTGTTACAGTGATACAGCGTTTACCATAAGATATCAACTATGTCTGGTTCGGTTTCCAGTCAGAGTAGCTGAGAACTAGTGTCTACATGGAGTGATTGCCTGTTTTTCTGAACTCCACAAGCCAGTAACTGGGTGACACGACATCCCTTGGCAGGATTGTTGACAGATTGTCACGCTTCTGACTACACGTAACGATTGTCAAATATGTACAAATGATAGTCGGGACCAACGCGAGACATGATGAAATCTCGATATGTTAAGGTCATCCATCAACTGACCATCCTCGGAAACCTTAAAGGGCAATCCGTGTCCGTTTTATTTTTCTCCCCTCCGGGAAATTGTATCGAAATATAACACCATCAGTTTCGAGTCATTCACTTGAAACGTTGCATATCAGTAACTGCAAATCTAAAAAGAAAAGTAAAACATGCCTCGGTTCTAAAAACACAGTCAGTTGAACCTATCAACGCAAGAAAAATCGAGAATGAAAAGCACAAACAGACGCAGCGCCGGAAGCCTAGCGTGGTCCGTGGAAGATTGTCACCATTTCCCATTGACTTAAGGGTTATTATCGCATCCGCACTAGTTGAGCTCAATCACTCTGAGATCGGACGATGCATAAAGTTCGGGAATTTGAGTGATGAATCGATGTGAGGGTACAAAAAGTGATGTTATGATTGAACTATTGTATTTTTGTTTTATTTTTATTTTTATTTATTTATAGTTAATTAAAACGGTAAAACACCTTAATTAACTTAGAAATATATATAAGAAAATAATAATAATAATTGTGATTGATAATTGAAATTATATAAAATAAAATTAACATTAAATTGGAACAGTAGACACTCTAGCATACTTCCTCTCGCAGAACACCAGACATGCACGCATAATTTTACTCCATTCGTCGGCAAACACATCACATTCAGGGTTGGTAGTCAAGAGGGCATTAAGCATCCTTAGAGTGCGACATACTGGGGATTCAGATCTGGCGACAGTTTTAGAAGTCGGTGGAGCAAACAAATTGTGCAAGCGGTTCTGGCGGTGCCCGATGTACTTGTCAGGCACGAATAGTCGGCAGAAAAGGCCATGTCCCGAGCTACATGGCCTTTTTTGATACGCCCGCTCAGGGTCTTGCAGGCTACTGTGAGTTGATCAAAGCCTCTCCTCACCTCCAACGAATTAAAGCCTAGCATTCCTAAAAGGTAGTTGGTAAGGTACATGTAGGGAAAGAAAGAAATAAAAATAGAAATCATTTATTTGCCAATAATGTAGCTAACAAATATGGTGTTAATTTATGGAGAGTCCCGATACATTTTGCCTTACGGCATGCAAAATTATTTAATTAATTTATTCATTGCTTAATTGCTATGTTAACATTTAAATAACATTTCTATACAATTGAGACGACATAATGACTTAGAATTACATCTAACATTTTTCGCTTACTTATAGCATAAAATAATCATCATATAATGGTATTACAAAAATATAAAAAATAAAATAAATTACACTATTATTGATAAAACTAATAATAAAAATAAAATATTACCACACATAGAATTCGGAATTAGTCACTTATCTACTATAGAAATGTCCTAAAAATAATTATATTTTTACATCAAGAATCTGATTAGCAGAAACTTTAACCATCAAAAAAATCTTTAAGCGAGTAGTAACATTTGTCTAACAACAATTTTGTTAACTGCTTTTATATTCGGTGATAGGTAAGTCTTTTAAATGTATTGGTAATCTATTATATACATATGAGAGGACCCATAGAAAAAATATTTTTTTAAGTAAGGACGTTTTGTAGCCACCTGTATAAAGTTGGCTTTTATAATGAGACCTCATTGGTCCTTTGCGTATTCTTATATCCACCATTGATATAAACAATTGACTGTTCATCTTAACGAATAGGGCTACTTCAAGTATGTATAAGGAGGGAAATGTTAAGATCTTTAGTGATTTAAAACTAGGTTTACAGCTTTCTATAGGTTTAAGACCTCTCATTGCTCGAATACAACGTTTTTGGGCCCTAAATATTCTTTCTTTCTCACTACAGTTTCCCCAAAATATGACACCGAACCTCAGTAATGAAGCAACTAAACCGTGATAAGCTATCACTAGCGTATTCATATTTAACTTCTTTAAGAGATTATGGAGAACATAAGCGCTTTTACTTAGTTTTTGGCACACGATTTCAGCATGGTTTTTCCATGTCAGTTTATCATCAATATGTACTCCTAAAAATTTTGTAACTGAAGTGGTATCTACTATTTCGTCTTTATATTTAGTTATGATATTATTTGGCATTAGCCGTTGGAAGAAATGCATTACTTTAGTTTTTTGTAGATTTACAACAAGATTATTTTTATTAAGCCAATCTATTATTTCTTCAAGTGTATTATTTATTTCTCTCTCGTATTGCGCTTTATTAGGCCCAAGCACACTGCCTTGTGGAACTCCAAATTTAGTTATTCTGCCTTTGGATAGATATTTTAATTCGCGTTTAGTTTTATGGCATATTCTCGATATTTCTGTGAACTGTTTACGGTCCGTGAGGTAGGACTTAATTAAATTTAAGACATTGCCCCTTATAGGACTAAGTTTATTTAAGAGGATGTCATGACTTACATAATCGAATGCCTTCGTCATGTCTGTGAATATTGCACATACGGGATTTTTTTTATCCACATTATTCATTATCACTTTTAAAAGATCAAATATCGCCATATTAATATTTTTATATTTTCGAAAGCCCTTTTGCTCTTCGCATAAAATATTATGTTTAGTTACAAATGTGTAAATAGATTCATAAATAATTTTCTCAAATATCTTAGAAAATACTGAGATTAAGGCCAGTGGTCTATAATTTGACATGTCGTCCTTATTGTTTTTTTTTTATGTAACGGTTTTATTATGACTGTTTTCAATTTATCAAGGAATTTACCTGAGCTTATACATGCATTTATTATATGAGTTAATGGTTTAGCTATGATATCCGATACTAATTTTACTGCCGTGGTGGAAACTTCATCGTATCCAAAACTATTTTTATTTTTCAAGTGTTTTATTATACGTAAAACATCTTGAGGTATTACTGGAGGCATGAATAAAGAATTGCTGACATGAGGATTACCACTTATAAATCCCGGATATTTACTATTTACATTTTGTACCTGATCACCGAAAAAATCATTAAATGAATCAGCAATTTGCTTAGGATTTCTTATTTATTTATGGTATGGTTTTTTTGTGTATGTATCATTGACCAATCTTCCGCATGCTCACCCTTAAGGCTATAATCGCATAGCATGGCTCACAACTCGATCGTCTAAAGCATGTATTTTGACCAATAGGATGCACGAAGCGTATTTTAGTAGTGTTCGTAATTGTAAATATCAATATAATGTTCCACGCCCTATACTCGCAAAATGTATATTGTCTCTAATTGGGCGAAACCAAGAAGGGATGTGGTTTGTCACTAGCTGCGCTTCCACAGAAATATTTTCTTAAGTGAGCATGCGTATCTTTGGCCGATAGTACATATGCAGTCTTCTTCTTACTCTTTTTAGCGAGTCGATGTCAAAAAATGTTTGCATAAAAGACATTGTTCCGGCTCCATACATGTCACGCCTAAGAATCGTTTGAATCGAAAATGACTTAGATAGATATATCTAAATATTTTATGGAATCATAGTAAATCAATTTTTACTAGCGGTCACCTGAAGATACATAAATAATCAATTCATCGAAATCAAGTCCGAAAATAGCCAGATAGTAAGATTCAGAGAGTCCTTTATACACAGCCGAGTCTATCAAGTATGCAATCTGATCAGAGTCCGTTATCAAGCCAAAATTGTTAGAATAAAACCATAAAACGCATATTATAAAATCGCAAAGAAAAGAACAGCAATAAAAATTGAAACAAAGTGAAGTATAAGCACAACAGTGTTACCAATTACGAAAAGCTATCATACCCAAATGCCATGCCAGAAATTCCCGACTTCGGTTTTTGTTTTTAAAAATATTCTTTTAGATATTCATAATAAATAAATGAATATCTAAAAAAATATTTACTGTATCCTATTGGATACCATGCCTATTTGATTTACTGAATTCATATTATTATGTACCTATATGTGATCAACTCAAATTCAGAAATAATCAGTCAATTGAACAAACGAATGCGAGCTTCACTAAGTGAATGAGACAAAGCGTCAGACTGAAGAAGCATTTTCCGTCCTCAATTAGCTGACGATTATATATTACTAGTACTCACGCGGGGCTTCGCTCCCGTGGATTCTATCACGCTAAAAACATAACTCTCCTTTTTTGCAGTCGCGTAAAAAGTAGCCTATAACCTTCCTCAAGCTTCAAGCTACTTCCATACCAAATTTCATCCAAATCCACCCAGTACTTTCGAAGAGTAGCGCGTTCAAGCAAACAAACAAACAAACAAACTTTTCCGCTTTATAATATTAGTATAGATTTACTAGGGTTAAATTAAAAATGTAACCTATTCAATATTTTATTATTATTTTTATTTCTATATTTCTTATACGTTCAAAATACCTGAAATATTCCGAATTTTATCAATTTCTGATTTAATCCTGACAACCGTCCGTATTTCCTGAAATCGGGGAAAAATCCCGTAAATCGCCAACACTAGCTGGCCAATAGACATTTTATACGGCACCACGCATTGGTTAATCGTGATCGACGTAATTTATTTATTTCAAGTGTCCGTGGAATACTAAATTATGTTTCAATCAGTATAAAAAGAAATGAAAATTATTATATAATTTGTATTCATACTCGTATCGGTTCATAGGCTAAAATTGAACAATGTCCTTTGGCTCCAAAATCAGTAATGCGAGCTCCGCTCACTGATGCAGATATAAAAATATCATCAAGTGTACAGGTACCAGGGCATGCGGAGCAAGATAGAAGGTAGGCCCATTGTCTGAGGAGATTATCTTTGCTACGGCAGACTTCGGTTCGCAGTCTGTAAAGGCATTTCGAAGCCGGCTTGGACAAATGACAACATTATATTAATAATGCATGAGAATCATTGATATACTAAAAACCCATCAATGATGAGAATAAAAGAAATGTAAAAAAGATATAAAGTAAACTGACATATCAAAAAAAACAAAATAGAGTTGTAGGAAACCGCCGCCTAAAGCAAACCGACGGCTTTTATGCATTCGTTGGCAATAAAGTCACTTCAGTGACGCCAACACCGTGGGTCAATAAAAATGGCTTCCTGAAAAGAGTGGTGGAGAGTCCTTACCTCCCCAGGAGGCACTTTGTGGAGGGAATTGTCAGGTAGGAAGCGTATTCCTTGCTTTACCCTGCACAAGTTGCCTGAGACAACTACTCCATTGTTTGTTTTTATTCTGCGCTACTTACACTAGAAATACGGCATTTTTCACTGACTTCGGAAATAAAGGAGGTTTTTAATTCTTCTGTATCTATTTAGTTATATATTTCATGTCTGTCCGGTTAACTTTGTTGTTTAACGTACTTATTTATTACAGAGAATATACATCCGAGATGGTCCCATAGAAATTTTTATTTATTTATTATGAATAATCAAATATTACACAATTCGTTTACATCGAAATTGACTCAGCACTTTTGTTCTTATGTCGAAATGAATATAATAAGTAGGTATTGTAATATGAATCAAGACATCCAATGGAAGTCTTTAAGGCCCGTATTACAGAACGTTACTCAAGTCCAATTTGAGCTTAATTCACTAGTTCTTAGACTCATTAGATCTTAGTATAGAATACAGAATCTGTATTCGAGCATTGGCCTTATTCCAGAACGGTAATCAAACTACACTCAGATTCTAATCGAGCCTCAAGCCGAGAATATCTATTGTCTATGCATCAGTCTGTTTTCGTTTACGTTTTATTTTCTTCGTCTCCGCTGTTCCGATCTACGAATGATCGTAAATAATTTAATTTACTGTAATACCAATTTATTTAAGAATAAAAAATATGTATTTCACGGTTTCACTATAGAAATTACTTCTTAATAATTTGTTAAAACAAATTCTTGAAGGTAAATGGTGTTAAGGCAATATTTTCTAACATATAAAAATATAGCAAGAGTAACTTGTTCGTGGAATGGAGTGGATCCTAAATAATGTCTGTGACAGTGTTGTTATAAATTGCTCACTGATTATATAATAAATAATATTCAAATAAATAATAGTTTGAGAAAAACTATCAATAAAAATATTAAAAGAAAACAAAGTTATAGTTAAAACAAAACAGTAATGCATATTTTTTTACCAAATGTTGGTCAATAGATGGCAGTATTACAAATTGTAAAAATCTTCATCTTGTGAAATCTATACCATTTCTTAAAATTATTACCAAAATTGTATGGGCCCTTCACATGGAACGCTGAAGTTCTGTTTTACTGTTCAAATCTTCGGTGAATAAATCATTGTTATAATCTATTTAAGTTAGAAAACACGGGATTCATCTAGTAAACTTAAAATATCAAAAAATTACGTGTAAAAGTATTATTTGTAACCAATTTGAAAAATAAAATGTCATTTCATCATGATTCGCCAAAAATTACCATTTTTATATCAAATAATAAACTGAAAAGCGAATAGTTAACTGACAAGGAAATCCCTGCTCAAGCGTGGTGTCGACCATACCTCGGTGATGAATCTACAACAGTGAGTAACGATCTAGAATAAAGCCGTACCCGGCTGAACTATGATCGATGAATCTATATTTGAAGAACATTCTAAAATTAAGTCTCAACTCAAAACTAGTTTTAAACAGAGATCAGTGCTCGAGTTTCGTTCTGTAATACGGCCCTAAGATTGTTCGCTTTTCAATGCAGTAGTGTTTTTGTTTGTTTTCAAGTCGGTTAAATTTTGTTCATTTTAGTTTTTTTTTTTAATTCCAATATGTACTGTATTCATGACCGAAGATACTAAATTGTGTAAACTTATTTTTTTTATTTTGGTAATAATTATGTAAGTGCGTATATTCGGAACAAAACGAATATCGCAAATGTATCGAAAATCGAAGCGTCAATAACCTAATCGCCTACGGGGTTGGACTGATAACGAAATGTCGCGGGTTCGAATCCCACCCATTACATAATTCTTTCTTTCAAGGACACAGCTGTATAACTTGGCTAATGAGTTGCATAATATCTATCCCGATACGTATAGGGAATGTAAAGGGAAGATCACTAAATGGCTTCTTGGGCTAAATATGAGGAGACAGAAAGACTACTTAATAAACACAGAGGCTTGTGAGGCAAAGGTACACACGTACTAGCTCATGGACACACACAAACACACACACACATAAACACACACATTAACACATGCACGACAACGTTTTCGAAACTAACACACTCCCTTAATTCTAAGTTTCCAATTTGACCTCTTCTGCAATGTGTCCGGCTTAAGGTGGCCAAGAGAGCCATAACAAGTTTTCTTAGTATGGGCTCCTGTCTCCCTACCAAAAAAATTGTTTAAAGAAATTTTGTTTTATGTATCTTGTGGGAGTAAAAATAATATTATACTGTTGCCGTGAACCCTCTCCAGCTTAGTTGGAGGTGTTAACAAGATTGTTAGTGATGTGAATTCCACTAACATTGCTAGTTTTCTTTACAAAATCATACAAGGTTATTAATCTGAAATAGAAATGGGCTCTGGCCACCTGATCAAAGACAATGAGTAGCTGAATGGCACAAGGAAAAGAGGACTTCCGATACGAAGGTGGGATGAAGATTTGATGGAGACAGCTGTACCAGAGTGGAGGGCAAAAACCCATGACCGTAAACACTCGAAGAATAGATAGAAAGAATATACTTTACTGTACACTAAAAATTAAAACGCACTTAAAAAACATATTGCTAAAACTTTGGTTACAATGGCGATCTTATCGCTGAGAGCGATATCTTTCAGACAACCTTTGGAAGGACTTTACGAGCTTTAATTTAAATATAGAGGGCTAAACTAGTGCACTACAAAAAGTCATCAAAACAAGAATATGGTAGAAACGAAATAATCTTCTCAAACCGATGTTTAACCTGAACATACAAATCCCATAAAAAACAATACCTGTCAAAAAATAAACAAGTCTCGCAACTCAATTCTTCTACCGTAAAAAGTTGTGAGATCCATGTAATACCAAGTCGGTTATTAATTTATTCAGTACTTAAGGGACCTTCTGTCTTAAGTTGTTACGTAATTATCTAACCTAACAACATAATTATAGTGACCATATCAGTATTAAAAATCTTTAACGTTTTAAATAAATAGATAGACTTGGCAATCGCACTAAACAATCTAATTTATATATGTATTACTTGTGAGATATATTGTGTTTTCATGGCCGCTTTTTTGCTCGAATTGGCGGAGGCACTGCCGTGCCCCCAGATAGCAACAAAAAGATTTTCTATAAAGTCTTAATATAATAAAAATAATGTTTATACCTTGGACATGTCTGTCATACTTTTTAAATCCAATTAATAGCTATATCTAATTACAATTAGCATAGGTGACAAGTTAATGAGGTTGCTGGTAACCCAGCAAATTAGATTACGTACTCATTGCGTGACGTACTGCCTAATGATGTGCGCGAATGCATAGAATATTTAGAGTATTAGCTTTACCTACGGACCAATACCTACATGCTCGAATTAACACATGACTTAAACATAGTTTGATGTTAAAACTCAATTTACAAGCCATCCATAAAAAGCTTTATAAAGTCTTATATCAAAACTTTTAAATCATATTTTTTGTTTTAATATTGAATAATAGAGGATTCCAAATTTAATTGTCTAATAAAGATAATTAGGTTAAAGATTGTTTGACATATTTTAATGGTTACTTTGAAACGAATAAAGTCACATAACAAAATTTATTAAAAAAATCAATTCATGTTTTCAGATTCAGAACTCAAATTTTCCACGGCCAATTTATAATTCAAATCAGCTCGTCATTATCTAGTTTTGAATGTAAATAAATCTACAGATCTCAATAAATGCTTTTGCATGGACATAGATGATACTAACCTTGTTTTTATCACATTTCCTACTTGTATTACTGTATATTGATATTATTGTGTCATGTTCTAAAGTCATATGTTTTGTTTGTTCCAGGTGAGTGACAATACTTCAGTGTCCGCATCCATCGGAGCCGTTGGTGCGTTCTTTCCATTTTCAAATAACCGGGCAGATTACATTCAATGGTTTTCAAATTCATCATTTTGGAAAAGCTATCTTACTGTTGCACGCAACGACGTTGAGTAAAGTAACATTAGTTTATTGAAATAACATATGGTTTGTTTGAGTTGCATCATTAAAGTCGTAAGTCAGTCAGTAGGTCAGCTTCTGCTCGCAACTTCGTTCACGTGGGTAGTTTTTTCCCGTGTAAATCCCGATTCCGTGGGAATTCTGGGATACAAAGTAGCCTGTTATTCCAGAATTTCAACTATCTACGTACCAAAATTTAGTTTTTGCGTCATCCATCCCCAAAAATTTTCTCATTTATAATATTAGCCAGAAGTAAGATTTCATTTCGAATTTCCGATATACATCTAGTAAGATATAAGAATGGAGTATATTATTTTCATCCCTATTACTCTTTTTCAGCAAATGTGGAGATTTATAATCTAATTATTACAAAGGTATATAGTAGCAGTGTTTTAGTCTTGATGAGAATGAATATTAAATTCTTTGTGAATATAAAAGCTTTTTGCCATTTGTTCTTATAATATTAAACGTATATTACATTTTTATACAAACAAATAACTCACTCACCTATGAAAAGATATAAAAGAAATTACATTTAGAGGTATTGTTATATCTTTAGGGATATACTGGTGCCAAATCATAGATAGATAGATAGAATACTCTTTATTGTACACCAATAATTTAAAGAAGCACTTGATTTACAATAATGCAAAAAAAAATGGTTACAATGGCGGTCTTATCGCTGATAGCGATATCTTCCAGACAACCTTTGGATGGACTTTAAGAACATAAAACAAAGAGGGGAGGAGAAAGTCAGTGTACTTACTTCAAATATATAACATACACAAAAAGTAACTAAAGTAGTTAATATAACTATATATATATAGGTATATATAATACAATACAATACATAAATAAGTATAAATAAATATATGTGTTTCATATATATAAATATGTCATAAGGAAAGAAATACAAGGTAAAATCATAGTGTGTGTAGGAGTGTATAAAAATGATTGACAACAGAGCTTTTAAAAGCAGCAAGTGATTGCGCTTGTCTAACTGACAACGGCAATGCGTTCCACAGACGAGTAGCCTGCACCGTATACGATGAATCATAAAATTTTGTGGAATGCGCAGGCATTGAAAGTGTCAAATTTACCGATGATCTCAAATCTCTAGTATGTGTGTCATGAAGGAACTTAAAACGTTCTTTGAGGTAAAAGGATTCCCTTTTACCTCAAAGAACGTTTTAAACGAACGTTCTTGGATTGAACAGAATATTGTAAAGTAATGATAAAATATGCGCATTCCGGCGAAGACGGATAGGCAGCTACTTGAGCTTAATACGAAACTCAGAAACATGATCGTATTTGCGCAAACCAAATATGAATCTGATACAGAATTTTTGGAGTCGCTCAAGCTTATCTAGCTGCACTTCAGTGAGGTCTGGAAAACTTGCATCAGCATAGTCAAGAATAGGAAGAAGGAGAGATTGGGCGAGCGCAGTTTTAGTGGCAGTTGGCAGGAAATTGCGCAGTCTACGCAAAGACCCCGCAGATGCAAACAGTTTGCGACTCACTTCTTGTAACTGGGTACCCCAAGACAAGTCCTTATCTATGTAAATACCCAAGTCTTTCACTACATCACTATAAGGTATTACTGTACCATCAAAAACAATTTGGGGAAGGTTCATCCAGTCAATTTTGGATCGCATTCTAGAGCTGCCAACCACAATGACTTGGGTCTTCGCAGGATTAACCTTCAAACCATGATCCAAGCTCCATTGAGAAATACGTGCTAAGTCATTATTCACAATGATCACTGCCTCAGACAGTTCATCTACGGGAGCTTGCGAATAAATTTGCAAATCGTCAGCATAAAGGTGGTAGGATGAGAGAAGTTCATTAGAAATAGAATTTATAAATACAGCGAAAAGGAGAGATAACGCCCCCTGTGGAACGCCGGCAGTGGTATTGCACCAAGAATATGATGAATCTTCAATGAGAATACGTTGTCGGCGGCCACACAGGTAACTTCGAAACCAATCAATTGCTGTTGGAGATATGTTAAGAGAGCGGAGTATACTGAGCAGGACATCGAAATCGACAGTATTAAAAGCGTTGCTGAAGTCCAGTAACGAAAGGACCGTCAACTTCCCATTATCCATACCTGATCTGATATCATCAGTAATTTTAACAAGAGCTGTGGTAGTGTTATGTCCTGAACGAAACCCGGATTGGTACAAATTTAGGAGTTGGTTTTTACAAAGGAAGGCACTAAGCTGACTGTGGATAAGGCGCTCGAGGACTTTGGATAGGAATGGTAAAATGGAAATAGGGCGAAATTCAGAGAAAGAAACAGGATTACACTTTTTAGGGAGAGGAGTTATCTGAGCTTCTTTCCACAAAGATGGGAAAACACCCGAGGATATGGAATAATTGAGGATATGGGAAATGATAGGAAGAATTTCATCCAGGATAGGGAGAATCATCTTACGACTAATACAGTCACTACCAACAGCATTTGAGGTTATAGATAGCAAGCTCTTCTTAACATCACAACTAGTAAATTGATTAAAAATAAAAGGAGAATAATTGGGAGTAGGAAGTGATGAAAGATTATGTAGAGTTTTAGCTTTAACAGCCCCGCTGAAGTTAAAAGAGCTAGCAAAATATTGATTGAGTGATTCAAGGTCTACATCTTTAGGAATAGACTCTTAGCGTGATTTTCCAACTCCCATTGTTCTAAGAAATTTCCAGACTTTAGCCGGATCACCATTTTCAACAGACTTATGAATGTGGCGGCGCTGAGCATCCCTACAAGCCAAGTTGCTGCGATTGCGGATAGCAACGTATTTTTCACGAGTCAAGGTGCTAGGTCTGCTCTTGTATCTTGATTTTGCTGCTGCTTTTTTCTCCAAAATAATTTTCAAGTCATCCGATAGCCAAGGAGCAGGCAGATGCTTGATTTTAACCAGCCGAACAGGCATGAATATCGTACAACTTGTTTAGGTAGGAATTCAAAATGTTGATTTTGTCATCAATTGACTCCGCATCAACAAGAGCAGACCAGTCAATATTATTAGCATCATCACGAAGACTTTCCAAGTTCATTCCACCAAAACTGCGCTGTAGAATCTTTTTTGGTTTAGACTTTGGAGGGCGAATTTTGTAAGAAAGGAAAATTAAATCATGGTAAGAGAAAGCGTCTGCTGAGCATTGTCCATGCTTAGCGACATGTTGAGTGGAAGAAACAAAAATAAGATCAAGGAGCGAAGGAGAACAGTTAGGGAAATGATGAGTTGCACCTAATGGAAGAAGAGACAAATTGCAAGAAAGAGAAATAGACTGGAGCGAGGAAGAGCGGGAATCGTTTTTGAGTAGGCAAGTGTTGAAGTCCCCCATCACAATCGTGTGCCTGTAAGAGGGCATAAGATTTACCAAGAGACTCTCAAAAGAGGAGAAGTAATCGATTCGCAGAGATGGACAGTAATAGACACCCAGCAAAACCTTCGAATGATGTAAATCAAGCTCTAAAAAGAGATGCTCACCAGCATTTGACGGTGATGGCTGCGGTGAAGCATCAATAATGGTAAAAGAAATATTTGCACGCAAATAAATGGCAACACCACCACCGCCGCGGGCTGTGCGATCATTCCTAATTAGTTGGAATCCAGGCAAGGAATATGATGTAGATGGGAGACATGGTTTCAGCCAGGATTCGGAAACGAGGATTGCATGGATGTCCTTACAGTCCAAACTCGCAAGCATATCATGGTAATGAGCCGGAATACTTTGAGCGTTAATGTGGACTACATTTAGATTTTTGGGAACATCAGAAAATTGAGACTGAAGGGTATCAGCAAGATTTGAAATACTATTCAAGCTGTTGTTGTCACTGCTAGCAGATATGAAGCTGTCATCATCATTGTTACTAACAATCATTAAAAAAACACAAAATATAATATAATATGGTAAGTAAATTAGTAAACGTATATAAGATAAAGATAAAAGGTTTTTACTAACTAGACTTAAAAGTCCACCCGCCAGTTATGTGTTTACAAAAAACATAAAAAATAAACATAACATACAAATTAATTAAGTGCGTCTTTCGGATACAGGCAAAGCTCATACTTACAACAATACAAAAAAAAAAGCAAAACATTATTTTAATGTAAGAAGTATGCACAATGCATAATTATTGCAGTATGAACTACATTTTTCCAAAGTTATTTAATGCTCAATTTATCATAAATTATTCAAAGTGAAACGGAACGCGACTACTTGACATGACAGCTGACATATGTCAATTGTCAAAATACCGATAATGAAAACAATTTTAGTGAGAAATCAGAAAATTAATATGCAGAAAAGGAGAGGTAGTAGATAAATAGTTAAAAAAAAATAAAAAATAAAGTGAACTGAAGGTAAACGAGCATTAAATAAAATAAAAGAGACGTGAGACATTTACCCGAGCGACACAGCGAAGGGACGATTCACTTTTTCACCGCAGGCTTTCTGATCCTTTTTAAAGGCGTTGAAGCTTGCTTCTCAGCCTGTGCCTTATGGTCATGTTGGCGATCCGGCTTATCAGCGTCGAGTCCAGGCACACCAATAGCATTTAGCTCACAGCAGCTTAAAACCCGATGCTTGCTCCCATCAGCTCCCAGAATGTATACGAATCCCTGCCTGGTCCAGCAATTCGTGATGCCAAACTTCTCACGAGCCTTCATGAAAACCTGATGCCGCGACCTAGTTAGGAATTCGGACATGGTTAAACCAGAACCTTTTAATGTGGTTTTGGCAAACCAAACTTTGTCACGGACATCCAGATCCTGAAACTTGACCAGTATAGGTCGAGGCTTTCCGGCACTGCTCTGACCGCCCATTCTGTGGCATCGACGAATAGCAGCAACGGTAAAGGTGTCAATTTTCAACTTTTCACGGAACACTTCAGCAACCTGTTGTAAATAGTTTTAATCTCCATACGTTAAACCTCTTATATTGTATCTTAGCAACTGTTGTTGTCTGTCAGTTTGAAGAAAATGTCCTCATGCTTTTTATCATCTTACTAAATATATATATCTGCGCATATCTCTGAAGCTCCCTTTCGTTTTATTTCCAATAGGTTTTGGGCCCAGTCCATAGCTTTGTTGACGCTAAATTTGTAGGGAGTGAGTAGAATTTGTTTCTTCTCAAGATGCAGAAAAGTGAAACGGTCACCATACAAAAATTGATGGGCCAATCCAACTATGGAACATGGTCGTTTGCAATTCAAATGTTTCTAATAGATCATGATTTATGGGATTGTGTTGGAGAAACATTTATTGTAGACACAGAAGCTGAGAAAAAGCGAGATGCCAAAGCACGAGCTAAAATATGCCTATTAGTTGCCGAAAACGTGTACCCCCTCATAACTAACGCTAAGACGGCACGTGAGACATGGTTAGCTCTGCAGAAAGCATATGCAGATGCCGGTTTGATGAGGAGACTCTCCCTTTTGAGAAAGATGTTCAGTTTGAAACTGTCAAGTTTTCAAAATATGGAAGCATATGTCACTGAAGTACAAGCAACTCAACAAGCCTTGCATAGCATTGGAGCAGCTCTAGACGACGAATTTGTCGGAATCATCATGTTGGCAGGTTTGACAGATTCATATAATCCATTAGTGATGGCAATCGAGCATTCTGGTGTGAAAATAACAACGGAGTCGATTATATCAGCGCTACTAAAGGAGGGTCAACGCCAGCAGTCCCCTGATGTTCAAAAGATTGATGATTCAGCATTGGTGACTGATACAGCTGCAAGCGGCAGTGGAGGACGGAATCGAAGAGGAGAGATTATTTGCCATTCTTGTAAGAAAAAGGGTCACTATAAGTGGCAATGCAAGCAGTTTAAGGTCAAGCGTCAAGATAAAAACTCGACCGCAAATATGTTGGCCAGTAATAATGTTAAATCGGACTTTTTAACTTTTTTATCTGCTCCAGGTAGCAGTGGTAGTTGGGTTATTGATTCTGGCGCTACGTCTCACATGACGCCTAATCGCACACTTTTGATTCCGGCTAAATCATGTTCCAAAATAATAACATGTGCAAATAATCAAAAGATAGTTTCGATCTCTGAAGGTCCTGTGAAACTGAGCCTGCGTCATGAGGGTCGTAAGTTGGGAATAAAATTAGATGATACTTTAGTCATTCCTGAATTAATAACCAATTTGATGTCCGTAAGTAAGCTTGCAGATCAAGGTAAAGTTTGCATTTTTGATAAAGATTATTGTAAAATTTTCGATTCTAATGTATTTGTAGATGGTAAACCTTTAATCTGCGCACCACGTAGAAACGGTCTTTATGTCGTAGATTCGGATAGTGATGGGGCGACAGTCTTTTTAGAAGGTAAGGGTTCAGAAAATTTCGAACTGTGGCACCGTAGGTTGGGCCACCTATCTGCTCCTCAAATGGAGATTTTGAAAAAGATTGTCATGGGCCTACACTATGATAAAAGGGTTAAGAAAGATCCTTGTGTTCCTTGCAGTCAAGGGAAGCAGTGCGTGCAGAAGTTTGCTAGAAAAAGGAAAGGTTTCAGAGCTTCTGATATTCTGGAATTAGTTCATACTGATGTAGCTGGTCCTGTCAATGTGGAGAGTTATGGAGGTAATAGATATTTTCTATTGTTTGTCGATGATTTCAGCCGAAAGATTTTTGGATATATTTTGAAATCAAAGGATGAAGTGCTACAGAAGTTTAAAGAGTTTCAAGCTCTAGTAGAGAACCAGACCGGTAAGAAGCTTAAGCGGCTGAGAAGTGACAATGGGACAGAATATACTAATAAGGCTTTCCAGGCTCATTTAGCCAAGTGTGGGATAGTCCATCAGACAAGCGTCCCCTACACACCACAGCAGAATGGTGTAGCGGAGAGGAGTATTCGCACGATTACTGAGATGGCAAGATGTATGCTTCACGATAGTAATCTTGATAAGAAATTTTGGGGAGAAGCAGTTGTTACTGCGATTTATTTAAAGAATCGATCGCCGACTATGGCTCTTGTGAGAAAGGTTCCCGAAGAAGTCTGGACAAACTGCAGGGTGGACGTATCAAACTTGAGAGTATTTGGCTCTACAGCACAGGTACTTATAAAGGATGGTAGTCGAAAGAAGTTCGACTCGAAGACCCGTGAGCTTGTCTTCGTTGGTTATAGCGAAACCACAAAAGGGTATCGATTTGTTGACTTAAACAATCCGCGCCGAATAATAACCGCACGTGATGCTGTTTTTAATGAGATGACTAAGATGACGAACATTGAGGATGAATCGCTAAGTGGTAAGCATTCTAATGCGACTTCTAAGATAAAGTCAGTCGAAGTAAAAATTCCTTTGTCTGCTAAGTTGGACTCTGATGAGGAGAGAAGTAGTAGAGAATTAGAAGAGTCAGGGACGACGACGTCAGCAGAAAATACTACTGAAGAATATTTTCATGACTCTTTGGATTCGGAGTTTCCGAATCCAGTGGTGAATCCTGAACCAGTGGGGGAAGAGCAGCCTGTTGCTAGGCGCTATCCTATCAGGATTCACAAACCTAAAAGATATGATGACATGGTATATAATTACCACATACAAAACGATCTAAACCCAAACTCGGTTAAAGAAGCGATGGAGCGTTCTGATAGGGATTTATGGAAAAAGGCCATGAAAGAAGAATATGATTCCCTGATGGAAAATAAAACCTGGGGATTAGTTGATCGTCCAAAGGACGTTAACGTTGTTAAAAGCAGATGGCTATTCAAATTAAAAATTGGTGCTGATGGCACAGTCCAACGGAACAAAGCCCGACTCGTCGCGAAGGGGTATTCGCAAAAGTTTGGAGAAGGTTACACAGAAACTTTTGCTCCCGTTGTTAAGTTATCTTCGATTCGTTTACTGCTGGGTTTGTCTGCAGAAATGAACTTAAAGGTGCACCATATAGACGTTACCACAGCGTTCCTTAACGGCGATTTGGAGGAAGATCTGTATATGGAACAGCCTGAGAGTTTTGTCTCGAAGATTAACCAGGGCAAAGTATGTAAGCTGAAAAAGGCAATATATGGCCTTAAACAAGCTGCACGTTGCTGGAACGTGAAGGTACATGACCACATTATTAAAAGTGGATTTTATAGGTCAAATTATGACTCTTGTGTTTACATTAAAAAGGGGAAGGACTCCATTCTTGCTATTGCATTATACGTCGATGATTTTTATATTTTTGGAAGTCTATTGAAGGATATTGAGGACACCAAGAAGGCAATAGCAAAGGCTTTCAAGATAAAAGACTTGGGAGAGGTAAAAGATTGTTTGGGTATCAATATTTCTCGGACTGATGGGGAGATTCACCTTTCTCAGGCCAATTTTGTGAAGAAGATCCTAGAAAAATATGGAATGCAAGATTGCAAACCCGTAGTCACTCCAATTATAATAATAATAATATTCCACAACTTTTTCACACAACGCCATCTAGTCCCAAACTAAGCAGAGCTTGTGATATGGATACTAGACAACTGATAAACATACATATATATTTCTAAATACATACATATTATAGATAAATTACACCCAGACAAAGAACAAATGACCGTGCTCATCACACAAACATTTGTCCTCGGTGGGAATCGAACCCACGACCTTGCGCATAGCAGTCAGGACCACTGACCACTATACCAACGGGCCTGTCAATTGAGCCTAACCTACGGCTTGCAAAAGGGGAGAAGACTGAGGATCTTCGCTACCAGGAAATAATGGGTTCTCTTATGTATTTGTCCTGTGGTACAAGACCGGACATAACATTCGCTGTCAGTTATTTAAGGTACTAAGGTACCTGAAAGGTACTATTGATTACAAATTATCTTTTAAAAAGACTGGTAAACCGTTGGTTGCGTATGCCGACGCAGATTGGGGGAGTAATGCGGATGGGCATTCGTTTACCGGCTATGTTCTTGTTTTTGGTGGTGCTGCAGTGTCATGGCAAGCACACAAACAGCTATGTATAGCGCTGAGTACAGCTGAAGCTGAGTACATCGCTATTTGTGAGGCTTCCAAAGAAGTAGTTTGTGTTAAGGGTCTTTGTGAAGAACTGACAGGAAATTTTGTAACTATTGATATGTTTAGTGATAGCCAAAGTGCCAATAAGATGGTCTATAATCCTATTGGTAAAAGGTCTAAACATATTAATATAAAATACCACTATGTTAAGGAGTTAGCTGAATCCAAAGTGATATGCATCAAATACTGTGAAACTGGTTCTATGCCAGCTGATGCCCTAACTAAAGGTTTGGGCAGTGTTAAGTTTAAGTTTTGTTTGCAACGTATGGGGATTCAGTGGGGGTGTTGTAAATAGTTTTAATCTCCATACGTTAAACCTCTTATATTGTATCTTAGCAACTGTTGTTGTCTGTCAGTTTGAAGAAAATGTCCTCATGCTTTTTATCATCTTACTAAATGGTATATCTGCGCATATCTCTGAAGCCCCCTTTCGTTTTATTTCCAACACAACCACTAACGATGTCTCCTCTTTGCTGACCTCTGCAACACCATGGATAAGGAGCATCTTCCGACGACCCCTCATCTCCAGTGAATCAACATCTCTGGCAAGGGCAGCCATTTGACGCTGGAGACAGCCAAGAGACTCCATAACAAACTTCTTGAATGCCGTGTACTCCTCTGCAAGACTGTCCGAGCTGCTGCTGGATGAAGTGTTGGGTGTTGATTTGGTCAACTCAGCCTCAAATTTCGACATTCTGTCATTAAATTGTGCCATCAATTCAGTGATTGACCCCTTGAGTGAATCCATTTTTGTGTAAGTTAGTTTTGATAATAATAAGAGTGCAATGAAGGAAATACACACAACTAGCAGGTAGTAGTATTAGTAGGCTCTATTATTCATATAAAATTGTGCAGAATAACAAAATATTATAATAAAAATCGATTTTTGTAACAGAGCAAAGTTATTTGTGTGTCACTCTACCAACTACCTCCCAAAGAGTCCCAATAAAATGCGAATTACAATATATTTAAAAGGTTGTTACATGTATGCAGGTTCTGAGGCAAGTGAAAGTGACAGATGGTCGATTTAAATATAAGTTCAAAACACAAGCGCCTGTGGTGATAATTATAGCAACAAGATGCGTTATGATATTTTGGCGAAACTCTAGAAGGCGTTAAGCCTGAACAGGTATTATTTTAGAATTTAGCTCTGCATAGTATAAACAATGTGGCATCCTACCCTCTGTACGCTTAGATCTCTTGATCTACGCAAAGGATTTTAATGCAGACAGAATATTATACAGAGTGATTCGAGAAAGTTTTATATGTGTATTATAGAAGATAAAAGCCGAAAATTGGAAAAGTGGAATTCCCTGCCGGAGTCTGTGTTGCCCGATAGCTACAACCTAGGAGTCTTTAAGTCAAGAGTGAATAGGTTACTTTTAGGTAAGCGTGCTCCATCTTCGACCACATCATCACTTACCATCAGGTGAGATTATTTTTTATTTTTTTTATTAAAATTAGGTTCGCGTTTGATCACTATCTCACCTGATGGATGAGAGAAAGATAGATAGTGGTCAAACGCGAAACGATTCTCAAATAAAAAAATAATTAGCAGATCGGTTGTCGGGCGTACTTCCGTCCCGGGTGGTAATAAAATGATTAATCACTCTACAGTGATACCGTCATCAGTAGTTAGTATCTCCATAGCAAACACTGTTAGTGTGTAATAGATTATTATATACTCAGAAAAAAATAGTTTACGATATATCATCCAATATGGTTTTAGGGTTACATCTCACCTTTCACCTGACGCAGGTACTGACCAGACACGGCTGTTTCGTATTCGGCAGGGGTGACGTCATTTTGACGACTAAGTACATAAATTTAGACGAAGTGTAAAATTTTTGTCATTGGAAGCCTGATACTCCCTTCCAGTCCGTACAGAGGAATACGGGAGGAGTTATTTGATGATTTTCTGTCTGGAAAAAGAAGTGGATTACTGGGCCCTATACTTATTGATTGATTTTCTCATATGTCTATACTGCCTGTTTAAAACTATTTACAGTGACAGGATGCACTAGGTTTTTTCTTACCATCAAGATCCCTAACATTTAATCTATACCTTAGAAACCTGCTTTGTCTTTACTAAACTACGATGAGGTTGGTATCAAGTCTAATAGAGACAGGCCTGTTGGTCTAGTGGTCAGTGGCCCTGACTGCTATGCTCAAGGTCGTGGGTTCGATTCCCGCCCAGGACAAATGTTTGTGTGATGAGCACGATCATTTGTTCTTTGTCTGGGTGTAATTTATCTATATTATGTATGTATTTAGAAATATATATGTATGTTTATCAGTTGTCTAGTACTTATAGTGTGTAATGTAGTGGAATTAAAAAAAAAAATCGTATGCAGATGAGTTCTAATGCTTGATGATTGTTTGATGATGACACTTTTACGCTAAAACTGCTAAACGGATCTGTATGAAATCCTGGAATAGCATACAGGTTACTTTTTATTCCGTAATTCAAACGCAAATGAAGTCGCAGGCAGAAGCAAGTTGTTACATAAATTCAAAAGCTTTTTTACCTCCAACTCAACCATGAATTATTCACCCACAGATACAATATAACACTTTGATCGGTATAAGTTAATTTCATAAAATGAATACACATAAAATGAATGTTCAAAAAGGTTTTATTGCCCTTTATAACCAGTTAGCAATTAAAATAACATCGGCCGAGTTAAACGTGAAATTAATTCGCAAATTGACTGAGACCCTTCTCAAAGTTAGACCCTGTGGCTTGAGGATGTTATTTTAATCATTTTAATGGAATCTCTGTTTTTTTTAGCCGTAAACCAATAGTGAAATGAAATTAATACAATTTATATTCTGACTAGCAGCAATGATGTTAGACTTGTGTTGGCTGTGTTCATAGAGATTATACAGTCTTTGGCTGTGTAGGACTGTATGAGTTTGTTGCGGATTCATGAAAACGTATTGCATTACTGATTGGTTTAGTGATCAATGAATCTTAAATATAAAAAGCAATTGCTGTTCATTAGTCTCGCTAAAACTCGAGGACGGCTTCACAGATTTAATTTTTTCTTTGTTTTATTAATGTTCCCTCTAATACAGGGAAGGTTTAAAATGTGAGAAAATATGGATAGAAAAAAAAATGGTGGTACGTCGTTCGGCAGGTCAGCTTGTTTATTTATATTTTTTAATGATGATGATATTAAGAAAGCACAGCAACTCTATTTTAACATTTTTGTTTCGCAGTAACTGAAGGCTGTATCCGATCCTATCGTAGCTGCTGACGTTGCATTATTACCTATTATTTCCTGCTCAAAGTTAACCCTTATTCGACGATATTTAGGCACACCCCAAAATAGAAATAAAAGAGTAACAGAAACCGAACAAAATGCCCAATAACAATTCATTGGCCATTGGCGTTCAGGCCACAGTTTCAAAACGGCAGTGAAAATAAAAATAAAGTAGTTCGCAGACAAGTACCGACATAAAAACGGTTACTGCTGAACCCTTTGCGAAAGAATGGACATTGGATAAGAGATCCGCACAAATCCCCGGATCCCTGAAGGATCCGCTGCAAGCAAAACATAAAGATTTATTTACTAGTACACGGAATATTTTAAAAACGACTACATATTTTATCGATGAAAATTCACATAACTTTTTCAAGTGGGTTTCGTTTGGTTATGCGATGCAAATAGGAACGGCTTAGCTTATTTCTTTCCGTGGTAGTGAAGCTGGTCGACCACGGACCGATCTTGGTAGGTGTTGCTCAACCTTGAACAAAGACCCGTATGGCTGTCATTATTTAACCATGAGCCCCTCACAAATAATCCACTCCAAATGCATAATTTAAAAGTCTTAAAATATCTTGAATAACGGAAAAATGAAACGAATAACATTAAGCCCAAGTTTCCAGGAGAAAAATACGGGAAGCCATATTTTTTTGGTGTAAATCAAAACGTCAAAGTGTGCGGCGGTCGTTTATCAAAGAGATCTGCAAAATTTTATCATTTATTTTAGCGCTACGAAGTTCCGCGATCGACCCTCACAACTCATTTAGCGCCACGCGGAGGCTCTCGGAGAATACGGAGTATTAGGGTACATGTAAATATTTTTATAGCGCATAGTTCCCGCACGATGAAAACCACTGTAGTTTTTATTCTTGTGGCTTATTAATATAGGTATCTAGATGTTAATACGTGAATCAACAAATTTATATCCCTATTTACGAAAAGTACCGCCGGTCTGAGGCGAGTAGGAAATTATACACAGGTTTTTTTATTTATTTATTTATCAGGAACAATTTACATTGTAGGTAACGTTCATTACAATTTTTAAAAAAAAATTGTGCCCTGGGCTACAATAATTAATGATGAAAGGTGTCAAATTTGGGGAGTTAATGACGAATATTATAACTGCAAAAGTGACTTTATCCTTAAAATTCCTTATCTTATTAAATACTAGTTTTGCCCGCGATTTCGTACGCGTGGAAAGGTTTTCCCGCGTAAATCCCGATCCCGTGGAAATTTCGGGATAAAAATTAATTTGGAAAATAAGAAATTTGGGTAGCCTATGTGTTATTCCAGAATGTCAACTATCTACTTACCAAATTTCATTCAGATCCGTTCAGTAGTTTTTGCGTGAAAGAGTAACAAACATCCATCCATCCTCACAAACTCACCTTTATAATATTCTAGTAGGAAGGATAGTAGGATAGGATATTAGTAGGATAGGATAGGATAGTAGGAAGGAAGTAGGACTTACCGACTACCTCGTTGGTCGAATGGTCACAAACGCGACTGCTGAGCACGAGGTCTCAGGTTCAATTCCCAGGTCGGGCAAAAAGTACTATTGGGTTTTTCTATAAGGGATTTATTTATTTATTGAGACGTTATTTATTTATTTATTTAAGAAGTATGGAGGACTAACAGCTATTAAATACAGAAAATTAATAGTTTAGTAGACAGTGAGCCAATCAAAAATCATCACGTTTAGGGGCAGGAAAATCTTAAATGGAACACTGCAACATAATGCAACATAAAATGTACAGTCGCCAGCACATCAAGCTATCCGAATCTGTCAAATTTACCCAATTGAGTTTGAACCTTATCATGTTGTAATAAAGTTGTAAATCTAATAAATTATTTTGACAGATTGGAGTAGGTTGATGGGCCGGCCACCGTACAAAGGCGGACTTAATGCCATAGGCATTCTTTACCAGTTTGGCGTTTGGAAGTTGGCAGTGTGATACCCCGTGCTTCGGGAAGCAAGTTAAGTTGGTCCCGGCTGTCAGTTGAACATTTTTGACAGTCGTTACGGATATTCAGAAGTCAGTTAGTATGACACTGGTCTAGCCACGTTGTATCGTGTTACCCAGTTACTGGGTTGTGGAGGTCAGATAGACAGTCGCTCCAAGCAAAACACTAGTACACAGCTGCATCCGCATTGGCATGCAGGCTAAGCCGATAACGGTCTTATTAAATCCTTAGATACGTTGTGTATATAATGCATACCTAAATTGTCATTTACCGTATTTCATTCAAATGTATCTTAGAAGATAGCGGACATTTAAATCTCTTAACTTGTTAAATCTACCCACATTGAAGTAAAGTTTGGGTATAGTAATCTTATTAAAAAAAACGCACGGCTAGGGCGGCCGTCGGGCCGAACGTCTAATTATAATAGCCATATTACTAATCACTCCTCACTGACACTATATTTTTATCAACGTTGCATCGTGTGAAAGCGAGGTGCATTGGTGGTTTATTTATAAAATGGATATAGAGTTTACGCAATCCTGAAGGGACTTATAATTCTACGTTTTTTACTAACAACAATTTTTGTTGCGTTTCCTGAAAACCTGTTATAGTTTAGCTGCAAAATATCTACCACGTTTTAGATCTAACGCCTCTTGGTGCTAAACGGATAAACATAAAAAATTGTGTAAATAACATTTACCGAATCAATTCCTGGTTTCCCAAAATTTCGAGCATCAAAAAGACTACATGTGTTCATCATCAAAACAGAAATCTATTTAACGTTTTAAATAACCCAAATATGAACTTACGGCATGCAAAATAAATTATATGAAATTTCAAATAAATAAATGGGCTAGCGTCTCCATGTATCGTTGGGCTGTGATATTGAAAGCCGTAAAACATATTCCATTTTATAACAGTAGAAACAGAAGGAAATATAAAATATAGACATAAAAACGGAACTCCATAAATAAATTATAAGATTGAAACTTTTTACAAATCTTAAAGGTCTATCGCAATAAGCCGGATCGCACCGATAGCTTTGTTATTTTATCAAGTGCTGAATAATCATGGCTCAATTATTGTCAACATTGTGCTTAGTTATGTACATAATCACTGGAAGTTTCACTATTCAAAATAGAGGGTTGAGAAATGCTATAATCGAAGATATGAAGAATAATGCCGTGATGCGGCATAACCATGACGTGACGAATGGGGAGTATCCCTTTGTGGTGGCTCTGGCGTTCATTGAAGGCCTGGTGGTAACTCGCCACTGCACTGGCTCGCTCATACATTCTAAATGGGTCCTTTCATCTGCACACTGCTTCTACGACTTACTTGACAGAAAATTCTACGTCTGGTACGGAAACTACACGGCCTCACCCTTAGTGTCAAAATTATTTACAGAAGTGATAAATATACTCATACCACCAGACTTTCTGAAAACAAAGTTCACTGAACGCGGTTTCTTCTTCGGCGATAACGACATAAGCCTGTTAAATATTCGTAAGATTATATTGCCGGCCTATGGGAGGTTGTCAAATATTGACCATTCGAAGATGAATGGGCTCCCTGTGAAGTATGTTAGAGGTGCTGTAAAATATTTTGGGAATGCTTCCAAGAACGTTGGACCTCTGAGAAAGAAGGCGAAGGGTGGTCTCATAAAGAGCCAAGGGGAGCAGTTCAAACCTCTGCAGGTCGGTGAAGGAATCGTCGTCACCTGTGGTATGGAGCTAACGATGTGGTCCAAATACGTGTTGTGTGTTGCACCAACATGTTCAGACAGATTGCACCAACCTCTGCACGGTGACTTTGGCGGACCCTTTATATACGATGGTAAAATAGTTGGAGTAATGTCTTTAAGCTTTAAATTCCCCAAGACATTTATATCGTCTAATGGATTAACGCCTGTAAGCCCTTATAAAGAGTGGATAGCACGCGTGACCAGGCCAGGATATAACAAAGATAACTTAACCCTTAAGGAAAAGCTTGATATATGTGAGGAAAAAGTGGAAGCGAATACAAATAATGAAAAGAGTCTGGTAATGTAGTTCTGAATAGAGGTGTAATTGATTTTTAACTTTATTATTTTAAGTAGAAGAGTTCCGATACTTTGTTTTATTTCGATTTTTGCGTTCAGTTGTAGCTTGAAAAGAAGGTTGAATATAAGAGCCGGTGTTATTGAGCCACGTATAACTAACTGAGAGTTTTATAAATAAATAAAAAAATACAACATAATTTACATAAAGCTATTGTATCAGTTATGATCGTATTTTAAGAACTGCGTCTAACCTGATCAGTTTTATAAAGTAATATTCATTCAATTGTTTTCTTACCTATGCATTTTGTATCATTTAATTAAATAGTAGATATTGTGAGTAAAATACTCAGCGTAAAGCCTTCAGCTTTATGCTAAGTATTTTGTTTAAGATTTTCTTTGTTTATATGATTATCTTCGTTGGCGATAGGTTGTATGTATAATATTTAAATAAATATCAACGAAACTTATCTAAGCAATAAAAATATTCCAGTAAAGTAAAAAATTCTTTGCTAGTGTTTTACAACAGTTAACGCAAGTCGTAAAATATAAATGAAAATATAATTTCATAGGTTTATTTAACACAGTTGGAACATAAAATGAGAGATTGAATGTGACATAGTAAGCCAATAGAAATTCTCAAGTTAAAGTTCCAACTTTGATCGCGATTTCTTTTATTTTATCAGTTGAGGTCTCATTCACGTGCTACTGACTCATCATCAAGGAAGCAGCATTGGTGTCCTCCAAGATAGCGGTGTATAGTTCAACGCACAATCTTGTGGATCTAATGAAGTAGATCAAAAGTTGAACAAGATACAACATTACTGAAACAGACCATGCGTTGTTCACATGCATATTCTCAACATAAAACTATATGAATATATACACAGAAACGAAAATACAATTTTTACACTGGGATGAATCTGACATTTATAATTTGCCGTTTTTTAAAACATGATCCGACTTTTAATGAAGCTGTTTTTAATAACAATCATAGCTCCCAGTTTGGAAAACAAGATTGAAGGAATAAACGCTTTAAGCTCTAACGATGGTTCTGAAGTAGCAGAAGAGGATTATCCGTTCATAATTATAGTAGCTGGTCTTGTAAGAAAAGGTGAGGTCAAAGAAGTTAACAGAATCGGTGGAGGTGTTTTGTTGACTGACACCTGGGCGCTGACTGCCGCCCATATATTTGATAAACTTGATAAAAAAAAGTCTCAAATACTTAGCGTGTGGTATGGTGAATTCTCGAAATCACCCTTCGATAGCAACATGTTCACTGAAGTGATTCGGATTTTTGTGCATCCTGGGTTTCGAAAAATGCCTTATGTTTCTGAAGACTTGTTTTTTAGCATCAACGACGTAGCTCTAATGTTCCTCAGCAAGGTGAACGTGGCGAGCTATGGCAGACTGTTGTCTGTCGATCGCGCCTCACTGCTGGGACTCAGAGCGAAGTATATTGGAGTTGCCCCGTGTAACTCGTCAGGAGATGATGAAAACCGGAAGCTGAAGCTTGGTCGCGGGATGGTCACGAGATGTGGTGCTCCCGTACGTGGCTGGTCTCAAAATCTGATTTGTGTAATACCATCGTGTCAACATAAAGGACAGCAAACAAGGTATACAGGATCTTGTGGTGATCCGCTCTTGGTTGATGACCAAATAATAGGGATTTTTTCGATGAATGCCTATACTCAATCATCTTTTTTGTGGTCGGCGTTCACTCCAGTGGACATGTACTTAGATTGGATCTCTAATGTAATGCATGATGAGAATAATTATAAAACGAAGATCTTTCAAAGAATAAATGAGAATGCGGGGTTACACGTCTTATAAGATGGACGTATTTGAACAAACTATAATGACGTGCTTATTAATTATGAATACTACAGTTATTATACGATAGCATAATTTTATGCTGAGATTAGCCAGTGGTTCAGGAGATATTATAGAGCACAAGTGTGTGTAGGTATAGGTGTACTATTTATTCCTTTTCACTCATAGTCCGATAACAGCAATCCAGCACGAATGGAATTCAGAGAGATCGGGCACAAGATTCGCTTACCGTGCTTTCAGAGGCACGGGGGTATGACAAGGTGAACCTGCAAACTCGAGGCTACTACTGAAAAATTTATAATAAAAAAAAACTTGCACTTCTCGCTCGACACGGGAATTGAACCCGAAACCTGTTGTTCAAGATTCGTCCGTCTCGCTTGCGACCATTGGATCAAATTGGCGGTCAACAGCCCTCCATTTAAAGAGATTAGAAGAGAAAAAGCTACTTTATTGTACTTTTACCAATGAGATTGTGATATTCACCAGCGACTACAACTGCGTGGATTTTGACATAATTTATAGTCAATAGAAGAAGTATGTTCCCTATCGCTTCCGCGAAAAATAAATGCTTTGCTATGTTTGAAATTTCACAATATTTGCATTAGGTACAGTAAAGCTAAACGTTATGTAAATATAACAACATATATGTGTAACATAACTCAGAAATCGATTTACATAATCGTAAAATAGTTTTATAAATGCAATTTCATCTTATGAATAACAACCTCGTGTTTGTTATCGAGCTCCTCCGAAACGGTTTGCAAGATTTTTGTGTTTATTTGGTAGGTGAGAATAGGTCGAAGGCTATTTATGTTTTCACCAGAAATAGTTTACCTATATGCAAAAACAATTATTAGCCGGGTTGGCTAGTACATACCATAGCATATATATTATTGTTTAAATACCAAAGGCACACAGTGATCTCCGTTAACGTACCTTATACTGGATATATTATAATCTGTAAATGAGAAATGATATTTATTCAGCAAATAAATTTAAACTAAATCAGAATAACTTAATGGACCAAAGTTACAGTAGTTTTCTTAACCTAAGTAATTAACATTACGAGTTTATAGTCTGTAACAAAACTATGTTTTATTAAAAAGGAAGGATGCGGCCTCCAAACTAGGCGGCGGCGCGGCGCTTGAATCTTGGAGAGCAGGAGCCGGTGTTCCCTGTTTTATTTTTCAATACGGTTTAGAAGCATTTACTCATTACAAACAAACACAACTTTGCTCTTTTAGTTTAGACGAATAGTCTTCTTAAATTAATCAGTTCAGACTCAAGATTTAAGTTCCTGCAGCACATAAAAATTAACGACTTAAATCCCGAATCGACGTCCGCAGCGCACTATCACAGAAAACAATAGAGAGAAACAGGCCAACTTACTAAGGCAATGGATACTGAATATTTGAGAATCCAATGTAATCCCAACTCGGTAAAGTTTAGCTCAATAAAAAGAAAGTGATATGTTTGGGTTCGAAGGTTGATTGTCCCCGGGTACTGCCGCGTCACATAGAATTTTTATTGACTGCTTTGTTTTCTTCACAAAACTAAAAAAAAAGTTTATTGAAATGGTGAAATTATTCAAGCTGAAAGCACCGTTAGTGATAATCTTATGGTTAAATGATACACGATGTTTAAATTCACTTGATTTTATAGACTAATAAATATGAACAACTAGCAATGCAGCCCGGCTTCGCACGGTTTCTTTGTGCTAATTTACACAAAATCTTTATCATTTATACACTTAAACCTCCTCATGAATCAGACTATCCACTTATTATACCTACATTATTTTTAATATATAGATAATAATTATATAGCGTGGATTTATGTATTTCCTGGAACCTGGAATTTGGAAACTTTTTTCAAATCAAAATCAAAATTACGAAAAATGAGACAGCGCTATACATCAGTCACGGAAGTATTTACATATTATACTATAATAATAGTTGGTTGATTAATATTCAAAGTTCTGACTTTGAATATCCCTAATATACTATATATAATATACCTCTGGGTGGCAATGATTCGGCTTTATATTAGAAGATAAATTAGAAATAACCATCGAGTATGCCTGAACCAGGCCGTTGTCCTAATAAAGTCTACCGCTTTTCAACATGGCGCTAGCTTATCGATACATATTCTATAAATATCTTTAAATAAATCCAAATGTCTTTCTGTGATTTCAAAATAACTGCACTTTTTTTATAGGCTCCCGTTTATCATCTCATGTGGTGGTAAACGATGATGTGGTCGAAGATGAAGCACGCTTACTTAGAAGTAACCTGTTCACTCTTGACTTAAAGACCTCCATAGCTACCAGGAAACACTGACTCCGACAGAAAATTTCTCTCCTTAGATATACGATGGGATACGTTCACTATGTAAGTATTTAGTACTTATAGTTCTTTACACGATATTTGAACACAAAATAACTTTTTTAAATTAGTATATCTGTCTTTCTGCTTGTTCGGGATTATAAACTCTGCAACGAATTAGGTAGTCATAAGGCATCATGTAGTTCTACTTTTTATGCCGAAATTCCCACGGGATTGGCAATCACGCAGGAAAATGCACCCACACGAGCGAAGTGTCGGGTACACCTAGTAATATATTCAAATGTTCAAATTGGGCCGTGCCAAGTAGGTTAGTGTAGTGTTAAATCTGTGCCAGTAACGTTCCCCTCTCAAATTTAGTAGCATCATGAACTTCGAACTATCGGTGTTACAGATGACAATAATACCAATACAGTTTACTATCGAAAATAATAGTAGTATTTTGGTGCTAGTAGCCTTGCTAATGGGTTATCGTGTTACTCCGGTACTGTTATAAAGGTTTTTCGAAAACCTGTTTTCGTTTAAATTGTATTGAAGGAAACAAAAACTTATTCTTTTTCACGTATACACTATACATTATTTAAATTGTAAACGACATTCATTGCGCTTTTACTGATAACCACTTTGAGTCACGACGGATTATGAAAATTGATTTATCCAGGTAATATCATCAACGTAATAAAGTGATGGATTAATTAGTATACGGTACATTTAGCACTGGGGAGTCTGAGGGCTTAAAGGAACCCTAGTTGAAACGAATAGAAAAAATACAACTTGGTTTTGCATCTGACGGTTTAAAAGGTTACTGATACAATGACTTGGCTAGGTTTTTTGATTTTACTATTAGTGCTTATTTTATAGGAAACATACTTGTACTTAGTTAATTATTTTCTACACATAACAGTAGCATTACATATAATATGTCATTTATCGTATAACTGTAAGTCAGTATATTAGAAAAAATGGATTATGATCTCCCAAGTCAAATCGTAAGGATTATGATATTATGTTTTATTATAATAAGTAATGCTTCATCATGTTTATAAATAACTTCAATAGTACTGTGGTATATCGCAAAATAAAATACATGATACTAGTTTCTAACAGGGCGCAAGAGTTAAAATCTATTCCAAGGAAACTTTCTCCCAGAAATAGAAAAATATTGTAAAAAAAATATTATAGAAAATAGTGTAAGAGTGAGACAAAGCTAGTGCTTTTGCCCGCTACTTCGCGTGGAGCATTTTCCCGCGAAAACCCCGATCCCGTGGGAATTTCGGGATAAAAGCTATCCTATGTCCTTCCCACGGTCGTAAATTATGCCCATGCCAAATTTCATCTAAATCCGTTCAGCGGTTTACGCATGAAAAGGTAACACACAGACAGACAGAGTTACTTTCGCATTTATAATATTAGTTTTATATCTATAAAAAAAAAAACATCTGAATTGGTTTAACGGTTAAGGAATGAAATCGTTACAGACAGACAGAACTTTTACTCATCACCTACCGAGCCTTTTCGCAAGTATGTTGGGGTCAACTTTCAGACCCCGACACTACTACTGGTACTAGTGTTGTACATGGTCCGGTTGTCTATATGACCTCCACAACTCAGTAGCTGGGTAAAACTGGACACCTGTAACAACTGTCGAAGATGTCCTGATGAGACCAACGCTCAACGTGCTTTCCGAGGCTGCGGGCATGAAACTTGCGACGGCCGAGCGATGGCGGGGCGGCGCAAAAGCGTATACCGGGCAATGCTTTTGTATACATCACCGTCGTGCCGCCCCGCCATCGCTCGACCGTCGCAAGTTTCGTGCCCACAGCCTGAGGCACGAAGGAATCTCGACATATTCACCCACCCACAGACCGAGCTTGGCAAGTGTTGCTTAACCTTCCTTAGAACAGAACAAAACTTAATATTTATTATGATTTATTTTCTGCCTCTATAGTATGGAATGCATGGTTGTATTCTAGCACAGTTATAGCTACCAGGAATTAGAGAACTACGCGGGATTCGCTCCCTGCGTGGTAGCCTGTTAACCCGTCAGGTATATTGAATGGAGTTGCGGCTAGTGTGAAATGTTAGACCGGTAACGCCAGACACACAGGTAGGTTGTCGTTTTTTGCTTGTCGAATAACCTTCACTATAGGTGGTGGAGGTGATATCCGTTTAGATTTGATTAATAGAACTTCTATTATTCTCTCGGCTTTCGTTACGACTCTCAATAATGAATATCGCGTGGGTCAATGGTGCAGAAAATTTTGATTAGTGCGTGTCAGGAATAGTATATTATGGCCACTTATAGTTATTAGATTTCATGTAATTAAAAAAATGTTATACTGGGTATGTTACTGAAGAATTAAAATAACCTTTGTGGTTATTAGACTTCTTCAGTAACGTACCCAGAATACGCAAGGATAGTGCAAGACGATAATTACTCTTTGCCGCATTAAGTAAGTATTGGTGTTTATTTCAATCAAATATTCACCAATCACATGTTTACTGCTTACAAAATCATCATACCGGGCTATTAAAATTTGTTAATAAAATTTTCGTAAGGTAAAAAATTATTAAGTAAAGGAAAATATTGTCACCTGTGACACTGAGAATAAGGTAGTGTCCTGGGTTTCAAATGATAATTCTATTTAGTCCGTTAATTAGATTAAAAAAAAATATTGCACACGTAATTTTTGCCATTTCAAATCAATAAAAATTTAGAAAGATCATAGATCAGGCGTGAGGGCTGCTGACGTGACATCGTGCTGAAAAGAATAACACGCCGTAACGTCAAATGAAATTTCATCTCACTTTATCATCATTATGTTGTAATTACGTGAAAAGAGAAAAAATCGTTTCTGATATTTTTTGGTAATCTAGGTGGCGGACCAATTATAATCTTTTAGAAAACAACCCTATTCAAGAGTTAAATTGTAACTGAAGCATTGTAATTGTATTGTTAAATTGTCCTATGGGAAATACAAGGGAGGTGTGTATAATGTAGTGAGGGTCATAGTATTTGATAGAGTGGGTGGTAGTGTCAATGTGTACCTGCCCGCCTGACTGTCTGTGCAAACCAAACAGTTCCTCAGACGATACAATACAACAATAGTTGTTTGCAAGCTACAAACATATCGACTTTTGTTGAACTACTGTCACAAATCCCGACATATTTATATGGTCTATACAATTCAGCGTGTGATAAACAAGCAAGACTTCTTTCTTCGTCAGACTTAAGACCAGGCTACGGTTTTATATAAGACTTCATAAACTAGCAATGTATGTAGAATTCACATAAATAGGAATCTTGTTCCTACTCCAACTAAGCTAAATATGTTTTTGTCACGGAACAGATGAATAAGGTTGGAATGGTAATGTGGGCGTGGCAAGCGCTCCACATTTATGATACGACAATCATAGCGCGACCGATTAATTCATTCACCGCGTTTAGTGCGCTTCGGATTACTTCGGAACACAAAGCTCTCCTTTAAAATGCCATGTTGTGCGATCATAACCTGTAAAACAAAAAGTTGGACCGCAAGTATAGAGCGAGGAGGTATATCTTTCCATCGGTAAGTCTAAAATAACATTTAATTACAATTTTATTTGTAAATCTCTCGATTTAAGTGTGTGTAATTTATTTGTGTGCGTAATTCGCATACGTAACGGGCCTCTTACTTGTAGTAAAGCTAAAGAGTGGGGAGACAAGCGGCGACACGCGTTCTCATACAAATCAGGAACTATTTTGTTTCTAACCTCTTTTATCTGTTCTGTGGTTTTTGTCTACAATGGATTCACGTCAATAGTGTATAATGGGTGGGTTTCGAATCCGCGACCTCTCGATCAAAAGGCCGACACCTTATCCATTCGGTTATTGACGCTATTTCACATTTCCACAGTCAATTGCACATATGATCTGGATGCATCGCGAATCAATTTTATTGTATTAACACTATAGTACACGCGCCCCTATTTTTTACTTGAGTACACGCGTGGCCTACTATAGTACGCCATTTTAAAATGTCAATAAATTGTATATTCCTAATTATCTGAATAAAACAACAAATGGAATTAAAAGGTGTTTATTTTTCTTAGTTTTACAACCTTACTTTTTAGATAAATTATTAAAAATTGGCCAAGTGCGAGTCGGACTCGCACATGAAGGGTTCCGTAGTAACTATAACAAATATAATACACTTAATATATTTATTTGAAAAAAAAAAACAAAAAACCTTACAAATTTCTTAAAACTAGATTATTTACAATTTTTACAACTACGCCAAATAACTTTGGTTTTCATAGTATTTGTATGAATTACAAAGTTATATTTGCGGTTTTAGAAAATATACTGTATCTCAAAAACTGCTGAATCAATCTCGTTCAAACTAATTTTGGTTGAAATTTTACATTAAGATCTACAACATATGGTTTTTTTAGATTTTTCACTTCAGTATTATAGAAGTTAGAGGGGGGGACACACATTTTACCACTTTGGAAGCGTATATCTTTTAAACGATTAACTTTATGAAAAAGTCATTTTGGAAACCTTAATGTCATTTTTAAAGACCTGCCTATAAATACCACACACGTATAGGTTTCATGAAAGAAAATATTTTCAGTTTCAGTTCCATGTATGGGGAGCCCCCTTTATTTTAAATATTTTTTAAATTTTCTCTTAAAATTGGAAAGCAGTTCACAGAACACATCTACCTACCAAGTTTTACATGTATAGTCTTAATAGTTTCGGAATAAAATGGCTGTGACATACGGACGGACGGACAGACAGACAGACGGACAGACATGTCGAAACTATAAGAGTTCCGTTTTTTGTCATTCGGCTACGGAACCCTAAAAACGTATAAATAATCAATAATGTAGTAAATATATATGAAAAAGTAAAAAAATGGCACTTCTGAGATCAACGTAAGTTTTTTTAACTTAAAACTAAACTCTATTACTATTTTCTTTGTTTTCGTAGCATTCAGGACATACTACTGCTTGGTGATCGGGTTAAATCCATTTATTGCATGTATTGCACCACTTTTTTGTCGACCGATTTCGGGGTCTCGTGCAGAGTGCACATCAACCAACTCGTCCTATCTTTGAAAACAAGTCCTGTTGAGACTCTTGGGGTTCTTGAACTGAGTTGCCCAAAAGAGCTTCTACCCTGAATTTAATTTGTCGTGGTAGTGTTTCAATGGATGCCCGGCGAATCAAAAGTGGTTTTATCAAATTAAAAGCCAATTCGTGCAAAAAGCTACGCCTGAAATTTTTTTCGGCAGGTTTGTTCATTTGGCTGATTACCAGAGCGTTGATTCCAACAATGTTCATCAAATCAAAAAATATTACTAGCGGCCATCGACGGCAGTTACGCTGAACACTACACTGCCTGCACATTTTGTCTAGAACGTCTACACCACATCCATTTCCTGATACTCCCATGACGTATAGTATGCACAGAAATGCTCTCATTTCCACTACATCAGTGAGTTTCGCATCCCTGTTTCTTTGAAAATCGACTTTTATTTTAACGATATATATATTTGTGTACCTTACCAAAATATCCAAGATATCTTGCGTGAAAAATAATTTGAAACAGAATATCGGAGCCTTAGCATTCTTAGCTGCATCGCCTTTTGGGCCTGGTGGTCTTATCCTAATGTTTTGGGGTCGAGTGCGTGTTGCTGGTGGAACATATTTGTGCCAAATAGTTCCGTTCGTCGATTTATAGACTGGACCACTCCTACGGGTTGCTAGTTGCGAGAGTGGAACGTCATCTGAACCTGATGTTTCGTCAGATTCGCTCAATCTTTCCTCTTCATATTCACGGAGTTCTGACTCGCGGACTAGGGCCTGCAAGTCTGGTTCTGGCCGAACTTCCCCGTCTTCACTCTCAATCACTTCTTCATCTTCAGTATCAGTATTTATCTCTTGCAGCCACCTTTCCACTTGTGAATTTTCCATGATCTAATCGAAAATACAAATCTGTAAAAAAAAACAAAAATAAGAAAAAGAATACATTTTCCAATTTGTAACCTATATAAAAATAATAATAATTGAATATTTTTACATTACTAATATGTAGAGCATATTATAATAGCGTTATAAATTGATAATACATCAAAGTTATACCTGAATTTGGTACACCAATACACGCGCGGACTACTTTAGTAGGCCCACGTTTTTAGCGCCAAATTGCTAGTGCATGCGTATGCGCTGGGGTCGCGCGGGGTACTGAAGTTGTGACAAATATACCAGGCGAGGCTTACCTGGAATCACTAGTTTTTAACTCGCTATACTAAAAAGTTATTGCAAAAAGAGTTACCCTGGTCTACTATAGTAGGCCGCGCGTGTACTGCAGTGTTAAAATGAATGCGCTAGATTGGCGAGGAGTGTGGTGTGATGAGTACCTGGTACCTGCCTATTGTTTTTAGCTTTTAGTTTGTGGGACTGCAAAAACTTCTGGACGAATTGCTCCATGTGCTCACATATGAATAATTGGAGAATTTAGTAAAGCCTAAAGATAAAGATATTTTATTTTGAAATAAATGATCCTCTTTCCGTAGAAATGCATACCAAATAGGTATATGTGGCGTAAAGTGTGCTTGTGTGGAGATTCTATAAAACCTACTCTATATGTAAGTATAAAACGTGTAACGGAAGCCCCATATCTATCCAAAAGGGCTGAAGACAACATCTAGTATGGAGTTTCTATGCATAGTTTCAGCTCAAAATAAGTGACTCAAAGAATTGATACCAAATTATCGGTTTTATCTCATCTTATCATACGTTACGTACTCCATCATTATTACATTGCTTTAAAATATGATGGATAACATAAAAAAATCTAATTAGAGATTTTGGTGCAGCAATCACAGCCCTTTTCCATATGGTTAAAAAGTTTAAGAAATCATTGTCTCCTTCACCGCTTACATCTAAACCGGGCCACGTTCCTGATATTATTACTAATCAAACATAATTTACATTACGTTCGAATTTGGGGAGGCTCGATAGAACAATAAAATTAAAAAAATATTTTGTTATCTGCTTATTATCTGCTGTTTATTATCTGCTGTCCGTACCGTCGTCTAACCGGGTGTAGTACAATTTTCTATATAGAGTGACTGTGTATCTAAACTAGACAAACCAGTGGCTGTGTAACATGTTACCCCTTAGCAAAACTAATAACATATATTATGGCTTCTAACTACCCGTAATGATTGTTACAAATAGATAAGCTACGGCTTTCGGAATCATGAAGGAATCTCAATGTTAAAGTGACCACTTTAACATTGAGATTCCTTCATGATTCATGGGTGACCACCCATCAACGAATCATCCCCGGCAAGCGTTGCTTAACCTTGAAAAGTGACCCGAGCGGATGTTATTATTTAGCTAAGAGCTCCTCAATCAAATATTAATACATTGTAATGGAAGCAAAAGCAGGTTTTAGTAGAGCAATAAAGATTTACATCTTATCCTACTTCAAAGTACTTGAATAACAGCTCGTTTACATTTCCTATTTGCAAACAAACATTGGTTCTGAAACAAATTGTAAAAGGTCCGCGTGACGAAGGTGTAATGCCCAATCTTACAGACATGCCACGAGAACTAACAGAAAAATGTATACCTTTTGAATAATTTACCTTAACAACAGTGGAAATACGTGTTTGAATTTTCTTCTGTTACAGAAAATATGTTGAGTAAGTAAATGTAGAATAAACATGGAATATATAATACTAATACACTATACTATACTATACTATACTAATATTGTAAAGATGTAACATATTTTGTTCTTAAGTTTGCATGTAACGAGTAATCTCCGGCCCAATTCCTTATTTTTTTGAAGTGTTAGTATTTTATAAATTACTAGTTGCAGTCAGGCGAGGCTTCGCTCCCGTGGACTTTATTATGATAAAACATAACTTTCCTTCTTTTGCAGTTGGGTAAAAAGTATAACCTATAATTTTCCATACTAAATTTCATCCCACTTCACACTTCCAGTAACCTTAGTTGGCTATTAATTTGGCTAAATGCTACGTACCAATTGTCATAAAATGTGGCAATGCCATCAATCTCTTGGGTACTTTTATAGCCAACAACGTTGAGGACAAATTAGAGAAGCATATGCCAGGTTAGTTTGATTTCCAAGAAAATGAGTACAGTAATTTCACAAGTATGCTTAAAAGGAGACGCCACCAGCTGTATAATGTGTAATACATGTATAATGTGTAATAATGAAAATAAAGCATTTTGAATTTAAATATTCATGAAAGATGAAGCAATTAGGTTTTGCTGAATAACACTAGATATTATTGTCTTATGTATGGTCTTAACATATTTACATGTCATGGGTTTCCATTCTGTTTTTCTGTAAAATCAAACACAAATGCCTAAGTCACGTAAAAAGTATACAACCTACGTGTACGAGTATTCTCATCGTAAGAAAAGATATGAAAATTTAACATCCTCTCATTTTTCCGAACTACTGAACCTAAGCTTAACTATAAAAAAGTAATTTTCTTGTACATTAATAAAAAACCTTAAAGTATATTGTGGTTTAATGTTTTTAGAGTAGGTACTTTCGCTAACGCTAACTAACGCTAGGTTGCAAGTCGACGCTGTCGTGTTCTACTTGTGGCAGGAAATTGAGTCAGCACTAGAAGTGAGGTCTGCCGGGGTTGCGGAGATTTCTAACGAGACTAACGGCTTTTACTTTAGTCAGTAGAAGTCTGACACTCCCTTCCGCACCACCTAGAGCTTGAGGAGTCATTTGATGATTTCCCCCCTACAGAAAACGGGTGCAGCTCTAGGTTACACCTAGTCGGATAGACCAGCACTCATTAAAATTTTTATCTACTTCCACCACATTGAAAATTTGCAAAATGTTGTAGTCTTTTTTAATAATAAGCTCGCGTTTCACCACCTACTACATCTCACCTGATGGTAAGTGATGATGTGATCGGAGATGGAGCACGCTTGCCTAGAAGTAACCTATTCACTCTTGACTTAAAGATCCCCAGGTTTAGCCATTTTTCAAACTGACACACACACGCACACACAAATATCAGACGCACACACCGAGTGACATATATACATACATTGCTTTTTTTTTAATTTTATTATTTAATGTATCAGTGTACTTTGTTCGCCCATTGCACGCATCGATATTTTTGTGTAACACCAATTAGACCCATTATAAGGGCTCTCTTTGCTAAGATACAGACAGTTTTTCTGCCTAGTTTAGGAAAGGGAGGCCAATGACTCATCTTATTATTTTCTGTATGATTTCTAAGTATAAGACAACTCTGTACTTACATTGATCATAAATGTATATATATAATTTGCACGCTTGTTACAAGCAAAACATGTTGTACCAATTTAGAATTTTTGTATCACCTATTATACCTACCATGTTTTTAGCAAATAAATATTATTATTATTTTTATTTAGAGTTGTCTTCATCAAAAAAAAGTAAATTAGAAAGATAAAATAAAAGAAAATAACGTCAAAATTGTGACTCTCAACAACTTGCAAAACTCAATTTGCAAACGATAAGCCACTGAAACTATTTCACAATTTCATTTTTATAAAGAGAGACTGTTTACCCTCTGAGATAAGCTTTAACTTTGGAGATAAACAGAATATGTATCAAGATATAAATGTTTATTCATCGTTATTTAATTTTGTGTGATTTTGCAGAAAGTTTTATAAAAATACTAGATTCTGCTTGTGGTGTGTGTGTGTATGGTGTGTGTGTGTATGGTGTGTGGGTGTGTTCCAGTAACCGAAATCAATTTTAGCCTGTACTGTTGCTCAGACTTAAAAGCTATAAAAAAAAGAGTTCTAATCCGTCTAATTGTTCTGGAAATAAGCGTGTACAAGCAGATAAACAGACAGACTTTATTCTATTCTATTATTGTTTCTTAACCCCCCGCCCCAATTTTGTAAATAAAAAATCTTGTTGTCAATATATTAAATGTAAAGACACATTTTAGGGTTACGTAGACGAATGGCAAAAAACGGAACCCTTATAGTTTCATCATGTCTGTCCGTCTGTCTGTCTGTCTGTCTGTCCGACCGTCCGCATGTCACAGCTACTTTATTCCGAAACTATTAGCTCTATACATGTGAAACTTGGTAGGTAGATGTATTCTGTGAAATGCTATCCGATTAAAAAAAAATATTTAAAATAAAGGGGAGCTCCCCATACATGGAACTGAAACTGAAAATATATTTTTTCATGAAACCTATGCGTGTGTGGTATCTATAGACATGTCTTTAAAAATGTCATTCAGGTTTCTAAAGCCAGTTTTTCATAAGATTAATCGTTTAAAAGATATACGCTTCCAAAGTGGTAAAATGTGTGTCTCTAACTTCTATAATAATGGAGTGAAAAATCTAAATAAATATAAGTCTGTAGACCTTAATGTAAGCTTTCAACGAAAATTGGTTTGAACGAGATCAAGTCAACAGTTTTTGAGATACAGCATTTTCTAAAACCGCAAATATAACTTTGTAATTCATACAAACACTATGAAAAACAAAGTTATTTGGCGTAGTTATAAAAAATGTAAATAATCTAGTTTTACGAAATTTGTAAGGTTTTTTTGTCAAATAAATATACATATTATATTATATTATATTATTATAGTTACTTCGGAACCTTTCTTGGGCGAGTCTGACTCGCACTTGGCCAGTTTTAACTGTTTTATTATTTAAGTAATAATAATATTGATTATTGTATTCTCTCGTCTACTACCGTGCTATACTCATATATTGTCCAAAATGGTGTTATAAAAAATTAATAAGAAAATCAATCTGCGCCAACTCTTAACATCCTACTGAACAATTTGTGTACAGTCACGACCGGAGCCAAAAATCGCTAGTGCCGAAAGTCCGGCCAATAATTTTCGTTGGAACCCGTTTACCTTCTTATTGAAACCTTGCTAACTGGACCCTGAAATCTTGAGCTGGGTTTCTTGGCTACATTCCAGGGCATACTATACCATTAAATTCTGTCATATTTTTATTGCTCTCGCTTTAATAAAGAGCACGTTAAGTTACACCTCAACTTTGTTGGTTCTCAGGACTTAGTCCTCTAAAAAAACATATACGAATTTTTTTTCTATGAAAGTTTTTCAGATTACAGTTGCAAGGAAGTAATTGCAAAGTTAAGTGGTTCTGGATTGCTTCGAGATTAGCTCTGTGCGTCTTAGCAAATCAGATATGGTGAGCCGTAGTCAGGTATCAAACGCATAATTTCTATGCTAATGATATGTGATCACATTACCTATGAATCAGTCCTCTAAGCCTATCGCTGACCGCAGCCTAACATAATCTTTGTATAGCTAAGGTATCCCCTCGAGTGTCGCATGTTAAATTTCCTTATGATTTTTGGGTAGGACTTCAGAAAAAATGATAAATCGGAAATTTATGGCCATTTTCATGGTATATATTATACCTTCCTGGCTTCGTTATGAGTTTATCTAACTATTTATATATAAATGTGTTATGTAAAATTTAAATATAAAAATGTGTAGGCAATTTTAACACAAATTATTCCAAAAAATTAATAAAAACTGTTATAAAAAGTAATAAAAACTATTTGATAACACAACGAAACAGTCTGCGGCGTCACAACAAAAATCACAGATGCATTTTGTAAATTTTTTTTCGTTCATTTTAGCGGTGTATGCAGAACGTATTGCTACTTGCAACACAACCACAGATATTCATCGACCAATCCTGACCAAGCCTTTAAGTGTAACTGTCCGACTTATGACATTTGGAGCATCTTTTTCTTATGTCGCACTGTGTAACTTAAGACACGCGAGAGGGTAATAATAATTTTATGTAGTATTACTTAGTTCGCTCTGAGTTTAGTGTCAGTCCACTACTGACTAAAAACCCACTGATTTGATGAATCAAACAGAACTTCTTGCTACACAAAAAATGTGTTATACTAAAGCTTTTAAAAATTTATAAGTACTTATATTCGCAACGTAGGTGCAGTGATTTTCAAGATAGATTTGAACGAATGCTATGAATGTCAGTGCGTAAGAATGAATGTAGAATAATGTTTGACTGAATGTGTCGTAGACACCCACCCTGTCCCTTCAGTTACCTTTGTTTTCCGGGGCTGCGGTACCTCGTTAGAACATTCCCGCAACATTGCCAGACAATGGACTCCGTCACTTCCCCTATCCCTGCTATTTATCTGCTATTATCCCTGCTCGCCATCCTAAGCCCGCGCAGAGATCGGCAAGCGATCCCCAACCCTATTCTAATAGCTAAACGATTGAATTTTCAAAAAATTGGCCAAGTGCGAGTCGGACTCGCCCATGAAGGGTTCCGTAGTAACTATAATAAATATAACATACTTAATATATTTATTTGAAAAAAAGAAGTAAAAAACCTTACAAATTTCTTAAAGCTAGCTTATTTACAATTTGTACAACTACGCCAAATAACTTTGTTTTTCATAGTATTTGTATGAATTACAAAGTTATATTTGCGGTTTTTTAAAATATACTGTATCTCAAAAACTGCTGACTCGATCTCGATCAAACTAATTTTGATTGAAAGTTTACATCAAGATCTACAACATATGTTTTTTTTAGATTTTTCACTTCATTATTATAGAATTTAGAGGGGGGGGACACACAGTTTACCAATTTGGAACCGTATATCTTTTAAACGATTAACTTTATGAAAAAGTCACTTTTTAAACCATAATGTCATTTTTAAAGACCTGTCTATAGATACCACACACATATAGGTTTCATGAAAATAATTTTTTTTTGGGGTCAGTTCCATGTATGGGGAGCCCCCTTTATTTTAAATATTTTTCAAATTTTCTCTTAAAATCGGAAAGCGGTTCACAGAATACATCTACCTACCAAGTTTTACATGTATAGTCCTAATAGTTTCGGAATAAAATGGCTGTGACATACGGACGGACGGACAGACAGACAGACGGACAGACATGTCGAAACTATAAGGGTTCCGTTTTTTGCCATTTGGCTACGGAACCCTAATAAAAAGTACCAAATGTTTGACACTGGGTCCTAAAATATCTCCGTACCAAATTTCATCGAGATCGGTTGAGTGGTCTAGCTGTGAATGCATAACAGACAGACAGAAAAATATCATATTTATAATAAAAATATAAATATTCTATGCATTACACGAGTTAATGCTTTTTCATACAAAATTACGTCAAAAATATATTTGAAAATTAAATATATCTGTAATATCCTTATCAGATTGAAGCCATAATTTTCTCAATTAATCTCTAATTACAAAAATAATTTCCGATTCAAATTTTCATGGAGATCAACGTTGAAAATCATAGTAGAATTTTGCAGATAGATGATTAATTATTATGATCGTGATATTAAACTCGTAATTATATAGGTGCCTTTGTAGGGATATTCGCCGAAGTCCAGTCATGCTAGTATCCGATTCGGCATCAGATGACGTTAAATTGCCCGCAGTTATTGCAATCATTGCTGTTACAGTATCATTTAATGCGATTCTCATCATTACACCCTGCAGCAAAATAAAAACAGTGCTTTAATTTAAAATTTAAAACGTTGCATGAGCACAGCTCATTTTCCTATAATGGATACTTGAAAATTCGTTTTGTGACTGTAAAATATTTAATAAAAATATAAAATCAGCCATTACTTGCTGTAGGTACAATGTCGTCGTGAAACTGGCTGAAATAAAATTGCTTGGACGATGCCGGTCAGTTCAGTTTTAAAAGAAGAATTCTAAGCTTTTATGAATTATTTTCTAGGTGCACATGAGGTATATAATACGTGTGCCTTAAAGAGCAGTCAGCAGCATTGACGTGGCCCAAGAGAGCCATTGCCTGAGAGAGCGATATTCACACAATAAATTATACACGCAACAAACATGAAATTGTTATACCTAAATGGAGATTAGCCAAGACGAGCAAGTCATTCCTCATAAATAATATACGCTTGTATAACAAGTTGCCAGTCTGTTAGAACTTAGCGAGGGAAATATATAATATATTTAATATATAAATATATAATTTATAACCTACGTTAAACATGTCCTTACCGAAAAAGCGTATTATAAGATTCGGAACTACGTTGAAGACATGACTGCTTGGCGATGATTTCTTCCTTCTGCACATGTGACTTCCCTGGCTTATTGTAATTGCGTTATCGACTAGTGTATTTACAACTCCATTTTCGTAAGTGTCTTTTTATTATATAATCCCTCCGATTTGACAGATTTCCTTTTTGTTTCATTTTTATTATTAATTTATCCTTCATTATTGAAGTCTAATGTTATCGCTTTTCAAGTTTATTTTAATAATAATAATATAAAGCTTTTTTGTATGAGAGAACTCTGTAGACTCTTAGATTTGTTTAACAGTTTTTTATTTGAAATTTCATTGTGCTGTATTAATTGGTATATACTGTTCTCTCATACCTAATTACCCTGTATTATGGATACATTGTAAAAATTATATTTTGATTTGAAAAGGGTAACTGTGGAGTTTCTTGCCGGTTCTTGCCTATAGAAAACGACCAATTTCGAACCGTGACCTAACTGCTGATGTTTTGTAAGTGTCCATGTAGGTCTATGTGAAGTAAAACATTTTGAGTTTGAGTTTGAACGGGATACCACGGCCACAGAATACAAGAACAACGGAAATAACAGGGCAGGTTTTTAGTCAATAGAAGTTTGACTCCGTCCGCTCCGAGCGGGAGAAATCATTCATCAAACCTGAAAAAAAAAGGTCCGATTTAATTACTTTAACCAGACTACCTAGTCTGTTCCCGAAGCTTGTCAAGCTTCGCTGTGGTAGACGCCCACGGCGTCGGACGTCGGCCGACGATCTCCGGCCACCGTAGGCGCGGGCATGCGGACAGCGAGTAAAGGGCAACTTGCTGTCCGACCATGGACCATGCCTAGGTCGACGGCGCGTTGTATTCCACACGCGCCTCAAAGAGCGTCAGCAAGATGACGAGGCCCCCCCTGTAGAGGGCCGAAGCCTGCCGGGGTCGTGGGACTTATCTCATTACCGTGACCCCGGAACGTAAAGGGCTATTGAAGGAATACCGTGGATTTTAGTCAGTATAAGTCTGACAGTCCCTCCGGCCCTGCCCGGGATGGGAGGACTCATCTGATAATAGAGCTTGTCAAGCTTAATCTATACAAAGTGGCCAGAGCTGGTATTGTAATTGAATCATTATTATTGAAGGCAGTGATCCTATTCAAACACAAGATTACTTGTTCCGTAATACGATTACGTAAAAGGTGTTGGCGAAAATATTTTGGAGAAGAAAATAGCAACGTAGGTCGCTTATTCACGGTGTGGAAAATTTTAAATTTGATTAGCAAAATCTTTTTGTTCGCGTATGGAGAATTCAGATGATATTATACTGACGGCCGAACTGAACGGTTTTAGTATCATGAATAACTGACAACATTTGAGAAGACACAGTTATTTTGTAATCACAGACAGACCCATCAATCAGAATATATATTCTACATTTTTATTATATTATGTATAGAAGATTAGCAGTTCACTTTATCACGGTGAAAACATAACTTTCTATTTTGAAGTCTTTCTCAAGCTATCAAGCTTGAGAAAGACTTCTACTTCCATACCAAATTTCATTCAGATCCACCTGGCAGTTTCGAAGATTAGCGCATTCAAAGAAACAAACAATCTATTCCTCTTTATAATATTAGTATGTAGGTTCAGATTCTGTTTTACTTGTACCTTTAAATCAAACTGACATACACAAAAGCTGTACTGGTGACGTATTTAAGTCTTGGTACGACGACGTCCTGTAAATAAGTAGTTCTAAAATCAAATTACAAATAACTCTGCATCTTGAGGCCCGCTCTGCAGTCTGCAGCTTGTCTACAATTAGAGTGGCACGTCACTAGTGATCCAGTGTTAATCTATTCAGTTCTCTCTGCGGTGTAGATGACACGCTGAAACTGGGGCGAAATTCACTACAAATTATTTCATTTGTTTATTAAATGGACGAGTATTGGAGAATGGAAGGCTTTTATTAAAGGCTAGCACTTTAATAGCAAACTTCGTCTGCCTTTTCCTGATCGTATTCCAAAAATGCATGAGTGTGTTTGAGAGAAAGAAGGAAATAAATATAAGTTTTTAAATTAACATGGTCACTGACTGTATCATTAGAACTTAAAACGGGATATTTACCTTGTGTATTTATTGTTTCGAGTTTCCGATATTTCGGCACTGTTGCAAGAGCCACGATTACAGATGAACTATTGTAATGCGGGTGGACGTTTATGAGCAGACGAATCGGTCTAAACAATAAATACACATGGCAAATATCTCGTTTTAAGTTCTAATGATACGGAATGAAATAACTTGTTTATTTCTGACAAGCCATAAAACACACAATAATGAAAAAAAGAACGAATTGTAAATTCAAAATACAGAAAAAAATAATGTCATGTGCCCCATGGCCAGCACCTTAGGGGCCCGGTTCAGCAATATTGAAGTAACCACCAATATAATATATACATGTTTGCCTTTTATTAAGTGTTTCTAATATACGTATTTAGTTGTATAAACAAACTAGTATTTGCGTGTTGCGCGAGGTGCAAGCACCTCGCGTGCTTGTGAAAAATAAAAAAAATGGGGGGGGTTTAGTATTTGCGTGTTGCGCGAGGTGCAAGCACCTCGCGTGCTTGTGAAAAAAACCAAAGCATTGCCCCTCTAAATCAAGTATTTGCGTGTTGCGCGAGGTGCAAGCACCTCGCGTGCTTGTGAAAAAAAAAATAAAAAAAAGTGGGGGGGTGATGGGGGGGTTTAGTATTTGCGTGTTGCGCGAGGTGCAAGCACCTCGCGAGCTTGTGAAAAAAAAAAAAAAAAAAAGAGGGGGGGGTGATGGGGGGGGGGGTTTGCACAAATATTTCGACTAAAGCATTGCCCCTCTAAATGAATCTGAAAAAAAAAATGTTCCAAGTCTCTTAGATTCCGAGATCCGCCTAAAGGGGGGGAGAAGGGGGGCGGGGGGGGGACTTTGAAAAATGGTTTTTACTTTACCGAGTCTCCTCTATACGAATCCGTAAAAAACAAAAAATACCGGTCTCGTAGTTTCCGAGATAGGATAGGGGGGAGGGAGAAGGGGGGGGAAAAGGGGAGGTTTGGCACTTTTCCCGTAGGTTTGAGAGTTACTTGTTTACGAATCTGTCAAAATATACCCACCTCCCCATCCACCATCTGGGAGAACAATTATGTCAATGAGTGAGTGAGTGAGTGAGTGGTAATTTAGCTTTATATAGTATAACTAGTATTTGCGTGTTGCGCGAGGTGCAAGCACCTCGCGTGCTTGTAAAAAAAGAAATTGGTATTTGCGTGTTGCGCGAGGTGCAAGCACCTCGCGTGCTTGAGAAAAAAAAAATGGGGGGGGGGTGATGGGGGGGATTAGTATTTGCGTGTTGCGCGAGGTGCAAGCACCTCGCGTGCTTGTGAAAAAAACTAAAGCATTGCCCCTCTAAATCAAGTATTTGCGTGTTGCGCGAGGTGCAAGCACCTCGCGTGCTTGTGAAATAAAAAAATAAATGGGGGGGGGGGGTTTGGTATTTGCGTGTTGCGCGAGGTGCAAGCACCTCGCGTGCTTGTGAAAAAAAAAAAGGGGGGGGAGGGTTAGGGGGGGGGGGGTTGCAGAAGTATTTTGACTAACGCATTGCCCCTCTAAATGAATCTGAAAAAAAAAATGTTCCAAGTCTCTTAGATTCCGAGATCCGCCTAAAGGGGGGAGAAGGGGGGCGGGGGGGGGGGGACTTTGAAAAATGGTTTTTACTTTACCGAGCCTCCTCTATACGAATCCGTAAAAAGAAAAAAATACGGGTCTCGTAGTTTCCGAGATAGGATAGGGGGGGGGGAGAAGGGGGGGGAAAAGGGGGGGTTTGGCACTTTTCCCGTAGGTTTGAGAGTTACTTGTTTACGAATCTGTCAAAATATACCCACCTCCCCATCCACCATCTGGGAGAACAATTATGTCAATGAGTGAGTCAGTGAGTGGTAATCTAGCTTTATATAATATAATATTTTATTACTCGTGTAACTGTGTAAATCAGCTATTAATAATAATAGTTATCAGCATCAAGCATATAACCGGATATATCCGGTTATATGCTCGATGGTTATGAGTAAGCAGTGGTGGCCCGGTGGTTACAGGTGCAACTTATGAGAAAGCGTCGTAGGTTCGAAACCGTCGAGGTATACTGGTGGTCGCAGGAGCTAGCTTTACTTCGCGAAGCTTGCCTTGTGGCGCCGGTACACCAGACACCGTAGGCTCCGCATCCGGTTCACAAATGTGGAGGCCAGGGAGGAGGAGCTGTACGAGGAGTACAGAGCAGCAAACACCGTCCTCAAAGTGGGAATCCGGCAGGCCAAAGATCTGTCCTGCAAGGAGATGCTGGAGACTCTTAATTGGGATTCGTGGGGACGTCCATACAAAATGTTGCGGGACAAACTCCGCACCTGAGCTCCCCCGCTGACACAGTCTCCAGCCCCAGCTAGTAGAGGACGTGGTGAGCGCTCTGTTCCCCTCGCGAGGTGGGCATACTTCCCCACCCATGGCTCCGCCACCTGCGGTGCCCGACGTGGTCCACAGTGACGACGACTACAATGTTCCAGAGGTGACCGAGGTAGACCTGAGAGTGGCCGTACGCAGGCTGAATGGCCTGTGTCCCAACAGTGGGAATATTATAGGCTGATGCATAATATATATGTATGTAAGCTTGAGCGCTTGCAAAACTTGTGTATTCGCTTTGTTTTTGGTCTGAGAAAAAGATTCGCAAGGATCTCAAGTGGCTCCCTATCCGTCTTCACAGGAACACTCGAATATTATTCCTTTTGTACAACATCCTATTCAACCCTGCATATCCTAACTACCTGCGCGATCGTTTTTCATTCACTCGTCCTACTGACGCACTTTGTAGATCCCATCTTAAACTCCATCTTAATTTCCCATCCCATAAAACCCGTTTCTATTCCCACTCCTTCTTCTTTCATGCAGTACGACTGTGGAACTCACTTCCCGCTAAAATCCGTGAAGCTAAATCCATCAATATTTTCAAAAAGCTGGTCAAAGATCATTACCTATCTAACATCCCGTAATTTTATATATTTATTATAGGTATATATTTTTATAGCATTAATATAAATATGTATTTTAATTCTATGTATATATATATTTGTTTATTATATCATTATAGTTTAATTGTATAGCTAATTATGTTTTATTTATCGTAATTAGTATTTATACACACCGTGTCTATCATCTCCTCTTGAACTCTCCTGTCGCAGGTCTGCTGGAAGAAATTTCTTAGGAAATAAGCAGCAGGATCATGCCCGGGTCGACGGCGCGTCGTGTTCCACGCGCGCCTCAAAGAGCGTCAGCAACATGACGAGGCCCCCTCTGCAGAGGGCCGAAGCCTGCCGGGGTCGTGGGACTCATCCCGTTACCGTGGCCCCGGTACGTAAAGGGCTATTGAAGGAACACCGTGGATTTTAGTCAGTAAAAGTCTGACAGTCCCTCCCACCCTGCCCGGAGTGGGAGGACTTATTTGATAATTTTACCACGTTAAAAAAAAAAAGGAAATAAGCAGCACCTTTGTGCTCTTTTGTCTGTATATTTTTTTTGTAAGTGACATGTGTGTACATAAATAAATAAATAAATTAATTAATATATTAATTCGATTATTATTGTTGCTCATACTTAAGTCAAATCCCAACTAATCCATTAATATAAATATACTTGTCATGTCCAGTTTTTGGATTGGTCGCCATTTGATTTACGATCTCAATCTTGTATGTGTGTCATAATATTTTTGTTCCCGTTTTCTTCATTTCAAAAGAAATTTAAATCCCGTTTGAAAGCGGTTCGTTAAGTAAGAAAGCGGGAGCTGGGACGAGAATGGATTAATCACGCCATGCAGGAAGAAGAGATACTTAGTAGAAATAATAACTCTGCAGTACGTCCCAGTTAATTTAATCTCCTAGAACAAGAGGATTCATATGGCAGAATGCTTCTAATAGTTTGTTACTCTCATGGATGAAAAGTAATAAAAAATTGTTACAAGTTCGGTAGATCTTATATTTTGGGTTACTAAATTGCAAAAAAATATGTTTGATTTTACAAAAACAAAACACATTGCCATATCAATTATGTATTAATTCGGTCACAAACAAAATTATTACTTTCTTAAGAATTTTGTACAGATACATAACATTGATTCTTTAAGATGACATAATAAAATAAAAACTTATAACCAAAAAATTAAACCAACTCCCAAAAAACCCTGCAAAGTGAAAAATAACTTTAATTTCGGTAGTCGGTGTCTTTATTTTGTATTTTCGTTTTTGGCACCGACTTCCGAAATTAAAGTTATTTTTCACTTTGCAGTGTTTTTTGGGAGTCGGTTTAATTTTTTGGTAAAAAGTTTTTATTTCACTCTTTTTAGTTGGTCTATTTTTAATTTACCTAGTTACAAGAGCCTAAATGTCAACTACTTATAACCTTTTACAACATATTGCTTTCCCCAATGCTGGGCCGTTAATTGTTGAGGAGTTCTCCTGGTACTTCACCATCAGCTCTACATCACCATATGCATTGTGACGAGCATAAAGTGCTTAACATCCGTATTCAAGTAATCGAATCGCAATCCACTCAATACTTATTATTGAGTAGTTTCGGCGGCCATCTGTGGTCTTCATCATCAGTTCCACTTCCTCAAATGGTACTTTTTGAGAGCAACTGCACAAGTTACTATAATAAATACCCAAAACGTCATAGGTGTGCCTATAATATTTGAAGAGTTCCCTCGATTTCTCCTGGATCCCATCATCAGATCTTGACGTTTATGAAAATGGGACCAATTTCGAAGTATACCCTTTCAATCAAAAAAAGATTTTTCCAAATCGGTTCAGCCGTCTTCGAGTAATCGACGACCATACATTAAAAAATATATATATATACGCGTCGAATTGATAACCTCCTCTTTTTGTCGTCGGTTGAAAATTAATTGTTGTTGACAAACGTAAAATATCACAAATACCTAGAAATTAGAAAAAAAAAAATTAAAAAGAGAATATTGCGTATATTTGCGTAAGACTTTGTATATAATTATATTAGCCTTGTACCCAATTCGCTCGTGCTCGGTTTTGTAACAGAGCATAATAAGCGTTAACGATAGAGTGTCTGCGATAATTGGGTTACCGCTGCACAGAAAACGAAGTTTCAAATGCATCAGTCCCAGGTTATTTTTATGATAACTATTACGAATACAAAAGATGGAATCAAAGTTCTCCGTCTCAAAAATTGTTTGCAATAAAAGATCTTCTGTTAATATTTTATGGAAAACATTTTACTATAACAATTCTACCAGTTGTTTTAACTTGAATGTAGTACATCCCTACAGACAAGGTTGGCGCAGTGATTTTTTTTTTATTGAATTTGGTGATTGGATTGATTTTCTCACCGAAACAGATGTTTATATGGCCTCTGTTCCGAGTGTTTGTAAAAATGCTCTCACGATAGAGGGCAAATTCCTAGTGTGGAACAATGCATTATTTTTTCTAAGAAATATTTGAAATGTGAAAGTAGCTTTGTCAGGCTATCTATTCGGTTTTTCTCCATAACAATCTTCCTCATACCGTAACGAAAATATGAAAAAATACATAAGTAACTGGTGGAGCCGTTTTAGAATTTTACGCTTAACAACATATTTCTGCGGATCTATGATAATTATCAAGGTTAAGGAATGCTTGCCAAGGTGGGGCCGTGGATGAATGACCAACTTAACTCGGAAAGCAGGCTAAGCCGTTGGTGTCAGCTCATTTGAATGTCATTAACAGTGATTGCGGGTGAGCCAGAACATCTGATAACAGTGTTACCAAGAGGTATCGTGTTAGCTTCTCGTAGCTACAAGAGGTATCGTGTTAGTTTCTCGTAGCTACAAGAGGTATCGTGTTAGCTTCTCGTAGCTACAAGAGGTATCGTGTTAGCTTCTCGTAGCTACAAGAGGTATCGTGTTAGCTTCTCGTAGCTACAAGAGGTATCGTGTTAGCTTCTCGTAGCTACAAGAGGTATCGTGTTAGCTTCTCGTAGCTACAAGAGGTATCGTGTTAGCTTCTCGTAGCTACAAGACTTATCGTGTTAGCTTTTCTCGTAGCTACAAGAGGTATCGTGTTAGCTTCTCGTAGCTACAAGAGGTATCGTGTTAGCTTCTCGTAGCTACAAGAGGTATCGTGTTAGCTTCTCGTAGCTACAAGAGGTATCGTGTTAGTTTCTCGTAGCTACAAGAGGTATCGTGTTAGCTTCTCGTAGCTACAAGAGGTATCGTGTTAGCTTCTCGTAGCTACAAGAGGTATCGTGTTTGCTTCTCGTAGCTACAAGACTTATCGTGTTAGCTTCTCGTAGCTACAAGAGGTATCGTGTTAGCTTCTCGTAGCTACAAGAGGTATCGTGTTAGCTTCTCGTAGCTACAAGAGGTATCGTGTTAGCTTCTCGTAGCTACAAGAGGTATCGTGTTAGTTTCTCGTAGCTACAAGAGGTATCGTGTTAGCTTATATAAATATATATATATATATATATATACGCGTCGAATTGATAACCTCCTCTTTTTGTCGTCGGTTGAAAATTAATTGTTGTTGACAAACGTAAAATATCACAAATACCTAGATTAGAAAAAAAAAAATAAAAAGAGAATATTGCGTATATTTGCGTAAGACTTTGTATATAATTATATTAGCCTTGTACCCAATTCGCTCGTGCTCGGTTTTGTAACAGAGCATAATAAGCGTTAACGATAGAGTGTCTGCGATAATTGGGTTACCGCTGCACAGAAAACGAAGTTTCAAATGCATCAGTCCCAGGTTATTTTTATGATAACTATTACGAATACAAAAGATGGAATCAAAGTTCTCCGTCTCAAAAATTGTTTGCAATAAAAGATCTTCTGTTAATATTTTATGGAAAACATTTTACTATAACAATTCTACCAGTTGTTTTAACTTGAATGTAGTACATCCCTACAGACAAGGTTGGCGCAGTGATTTTTTTTTTATTGAATTTGGTGATTGGATTGATTTTCTCACCGAAACAGATGTTTATATGGCCTCTGTTCCGAGTGTTTGTAAAAATGCTCTCACGATAGAGGGCAAATTCCTAGTGTGGAACAATGCATTATTTTTTCTAAGAAATATTTGAAATGTGAAAGTAGCTTTGTCAGGCTATCTAATCGTTTTTTCTCCATAACAATCTTCCTCATACCGTAACGAAAATATGAAAAAATACATAAGTAACTGGTGGAGCCGTTTTAGAATTTTACGCTTAACAACATATTTCTGCGGATCTATGATAATTATCAAGGTTAAGGAATGCTTGCCAAGGTGGGGCCGTGGATGAATGACCAACTTAACTCGGAAAGCAGGCTAAGCCGTTGGTGTCAGCTCATTTGAATGTCATTAACAGTGATTGCGGGTGAGCCAGAACATCTGATAACAGTGTTACCAAGAGGTATCGTGTTAGCTTCTCGTAGCTACAAGAGGTATCGTGTTAGTTTCTCGTAGCTACAAGAGGTATCGTGTTAGCTTCTCGTAGCTACAAGAGGTATCGTGTTAGCTTCTCATAGCTACAAGAGGTATCGTGTTAGCTTCTCGTAGCTACAAGAGGTATCGTGTTAGCTTCTCGTAGCTACAAAAGGTATCGTGTTAGCTTCTCGTAGCTACAAGAGGTATCGTGTTAGCTTCTCGTAGCTACAAGACTTATCGTGTTAGCTTTTCTCGTAGCTACAAGAGGTATCGTGTTAGCTTCTCGTAGCTACAAGAGGTATCGTGTTAGCTTCTCGTAGCTACAAGACTTATCGTGTTAGCTTCTCGTAGCTACAAGAGGTATCGTGTTAGCTTCTCGTAGCTACAAGAGGTATCGTGTTAGCTTCTCGTAGCTACAAGAGGTATCGTGTTAGCTTCTCGTAGCTACAAGAGGTATCGTGTTAGTTTCTCGTAGCTACAAGAGGTATCGTGTTAGCTTCTCGTAGCTACAAGAGGTATCGTGTTAGTTTCTCGTAGCTACAAGATGTATCGTGTTAGCTTCTCGTAGCTACTCAGTTATGGAGATCAGCTAGGCAATCACTCCATGTATAACACGAGTATTTAGCTGCTTATGGTTAGACTGGAAGCCAACCCTAATATAGTTCGAAAAAGGCTAAGCAGACGATATGTATCAGATCTGCAGAGTCCACCATCATTCGTCTACGAAAAGCCATTTTCTTAATGGAGATATTACCTTCTAACTATAAATTCACTCACGTTGTTAACAAACTTGATTAAGAACTTCGACATAACTGAACATGCTTAGATACCAGGAGTGCATGTTCGAATGGAGCTCAAAATTCAATTAACATATTCCACAATAATAATATTCCACAACTTTTTTTCACACAACACCATCTAGTCCCAAACTAAGCAGAGCTTGTGGTATGGGTACTAGACAACTGATAAACATACATATATATTTCTAAATACATACATATTATAGATAAATTACACCCAGACAAAGAACAAATGACCGTGCTCATCACACAAACATTTGTCCTAGGTGGGAACAGATTTCAAGTTCCTTGTTATGAGAATCTAAGTTTCTTGATAGCTTTAACTTAGGGTTGTTTAAGAAAGGACTGAATAGGTTACTTCTAGGTAAGCTTGCTTCATCTTCGACCACATTATCACTTCCCATCTGGTGAGATGATCGTCAAATTACTTTTCATTGAAAATTTTCGTTAAGATCTACGGAAAATTCTCTTTTTTATTCTGTTTTATTATAAATTTTCAAGTGTCTAGCATTCAAACAATTGTCTTTGAGAAAAATGGTTTTAGGAATCTCAAAATCATTTTTAAAGACCACACGTAAAGGTGTAATGGTTTTTATAGTTTCAGTTCCATTCATATGGAGCATCCATTTTTTTTTTGTTTCTATATATATATCGCTGTCCCCACCGAATAAAACCGTAATCGACTATTACGATAGAAGTGCTTTTATTTAAAATAATTATTCTAGTGGTCCGATTACACCTTGTGAATTTTTCTCAGCTAATTTGTACGAGTACTTTCCGAGTTAGACATTTTGTAATGGATTTAGCTGTACTGTAAGCCTAAAAACGAAAATATATTTTTGCCTCGAATATCCTTGCAACAGATTAATACTGACTACAAGTTCACTATTTTTTTCCAGTTCACAGCTATTACAATCTTATTCGAGTAAAAAAATAAATCCGAATTTCGGTAATGTATATTACCATTTTATTCCATGGAAAGTTTCAAATTGCTTTTCTAGTAAATTTATTTGCGATATATCTTTATAGAAGTCAAGAATGGTTACATTGAATACTGTATTATGTATTTTAACCAAAAAATCGTTATCTATTTTACGATAAAGGATTCAAGCCGACAATATTTATCAGAGCAGCTTAACATTTCAAAAATGTATCGATAGTACAAATCTTGGTTTGTGCATCAAGATAAATCAGCGCAATACATGGCTACGAAGCGGCAATATGAATCAATTTTTAACACAGACTTCGAGAGAGAAAGCTTCTTTGGAGGAAAAATACAGGGTACATTTAAAGAAGAAGAATAGAGTTCGGGAAATAAAAACAGAAAAAAAAGCTGCGGTAGACTCAACACATACCACTATAGCAGTTTTTGATCTGGAAAAAGTCCACAGCGTGCCTCAATCTGAATTAGGTATTTTCCACTACAAGCGAAAATACCCTATTTACAGGGTCTTTCATTAAGCGCGTCCTATCTTTAAATTTAAATAAAACAACGTGTGTGTGAGATATTATCGAAATTATTTATTTGAAAGATGTAGTGATGCCATTATGTGTGGAATATGACATCATTCAAGTGTCCGCCACGGCTTCTCTGGGTGGAGCGCATGCGAGATATCCGATTTTCCATAACTTTTGCGCATAAATCAGGCTGAATTCGACCTATGGCACAGGTTATGTTGGCTTTGAGGGTCGTTGTGGTTTGTGGTTTATTCGCATAGACCTGCGACTTAAGAAAACCCCACAAGAAAAAGTCTAGCGGGGTGAAGTCACAAGATCTCGGTGGCCAGTTCACATCAGCTCCACGTGAGATGACCGCATGGTCATCTCACGTGGAGTCAAATCTCTCATGCAGAATATTCAATGTGTCATGAGCTGTGTGGCACGTAGCGCCGTCTTGTTAAAACCACATGTCGTTGGTGTTCAGATGATCCAGTTCATGCCAAAAAAAGTTGGTAATCATCCACCTATAGCGCTCGCCGTTGACAGTGATGGCCTGGCCAATGTTGTTGTCAAAGAAATATGGCCCGATGACGCCGCCAGCCCAAACCCACACCAAACTGTAACGTTTTCGGGATGCATTGGACGCTCTTGGATCTCATGTGGATTGGTATCGTCCCAAATTCGACAATTTTGTTTGTTTATGTACCCATTCATCCAGAAATAGGCCTCATCGCTGAAGATAATTTTTCTGTGAAAATTACGGTCAGTTGCTAACTGCTCCAGTGCCCATTCAGCGAACACACGTCGTTGTCTATGGTCGTTTACCTTCAATTCCTGGGTGAGTTAAATTTTATACGGGTGCAGGCCCAAGTAACGACGCAAAATTCACCAAGTTGTGGTCTGTGAAAGGCCGAGTTCTTGTAAGCGACGCGAAATCGACTGCCTCGGATTCTCCCGCACACTCTCACGGACAGCGGCGATGTTTTCGGCAGACCTTGCGTTTCGTTGACGTACCGGTGTTAGTCGATCATTTACCGAACCAGTGGACTCAAATTTATCCACCACATGACGAATAGTCTTCTCGGTAGGACGATTATGGCGACCGCAAAATGGGCGAAGCGCGCGGTGCGTTGCCCGAACAGAACCCTCATTTTGATAAAACAATTTTATCATTTGCACGTGTTGTTGAATGCTATAGCTATCCGTGATGATTTGGCAAAACAGAATGAATAAATGACAACCAATTTGACAGATGTAGCTTCAACAAGATGGCCGCTACTAACTGTCAAAGTTCGGACGTGCCTATTGGAAGACCCGTTATAATTTCACAGTGTTCGACACTGTAAATAAATCAGGATACTGCTATGTTTGGCACCTCTCTGTTGCGAAAAGAGGGTCGGTAGAAATAGGAAGTTGCTTATTGCAATTTATACAGCACGAAGCTAAAAAAGGTATCAGAAATATACCATACTACTCTGATGGCTGCGCTGGACAAAATAAAAATACCTAGATTTATTTTTGCCATGTTTCTCTACGCCTTAAAAACGTACGGGCGAGAAAGCATAACACACCGTTTCTTTGAGACTGGCCATAGTCAGAGTGAGGGTGATAGCATGCACTCATGTGTTGAACGGGCACTGAAGAATAAGGTATTATATACTCCCGACCAAGTCTACAGCGTTATATTAAATTCTAAGGTAACAGGTGAAAAATATAATTTAAAAGAGATGGAGCAAAGTGACTTTTACAATTTGAAAAGTCTTATTTCAGGGAAAAACTGGCTAAAGGATACCAAAGGCAGAAAAATTTCTTGGTCAAAGGTAATGAAAGTTCAAGTGACCTTTGTTAGACCTCATATTTTGCTTTTGAAGTATGATTTCGAGAATTAATATTTTGAGTTAGATACTGAACAGGATATTACTAAACCAAAACGTGGGCGGCGTTCAAAAATTCTGAGACAATAAGTACTGCAGTGGAGATTTTAAAACCAATTTATAATCAACCGCTCGCTATAAATAAACCACTGATTGATGATTTGCTTGGGTTGTGTGCCAGTGAAACGATACCCAAACACTATCATGGCTTTTATGAGTCTCTTATATGCTGTGAGGACCCTCAACAGCAAAACCCAGATGAGCTCGATGGGTCAGACTTAGAAAATACTGAATACTAATATAAATGTGTGTCTGTTGTATTTGTTATTCTTGATAATTTTAAATCGTGTCCGTGTTGATCTATGTTTGCTTGTTTTTATTAAATATCTATTAACAACTTATAAAAACAGTGCTTTTTTTATATTTTGCTTCTATAAGTTTACATTTGCGGTAAGGTATAATAAACTGTATTAGGTTTTTACATTTACCGAACTAACTCTTCTTGCCATGGAAAACTAACGTAATGCAATTTTTCTGTAATTGCTATAGTTTGATTAGGCACCGAATAATATCGCAACATTGCATTACCGATACAGTGAACATCGCTTTTCTGTAGGCAATAAGATCGCGATCGACTATTACTGTATAGGTTATTATAGACAGTTCCCGCGAATAAAATGGTATTGTTGCTTTACCGTTCAAAATTGTGTTTCCAATTATGATTATATGCATTTTTAGTCATAACTTTAATTTTATTCTCAAGGTTTTATTGTTTTAATTATTCATTATTTAAAAAAAAAATTAGAATTTTTTTAGTATTTAAACTATCTGTTACGTAAACGTACTACGAAGTTATTGTTAAAAAACGGTTTTTTAATTCTCCTGAACAATTTGGATTTTTCGATTACGATTTTATTCGGTGGGGACGGCGATATGTCGCAGGTTTTTCATAAAATTAGGTTTTTGATCAAAAACCTAGGTTTTTGATGAAAAATCGGAAGATGACACATTTTAAACTCAATTTCATCATAAACCTGTAACAATCCAGATTTTTGATCAAAAACCTGAACTTGTCTGGGTTTATGATAACGTTCTTGTCAAAATCACGGGTTTGCATTGTTTTATGACAAATAAATCAATTTAAATGAAATAAATAAAACAATCCATCATCACATTTGCAACTTAGTAGAAAGAAAACAATTATTTATTTATCAATATTTTACATCCATGATCCAATCAATATTCTCCTCCTTCAATCCAATTATGAAATGAAATGTTTCAATTTCACGTACTGTTTGGAGATGAATGAAAATCTTCTTCGATAGTAATAAAGCATATAATTAATGACTTAGATTTTACAAATTTAGGTAGCGATAATGTTTTGTGTGCGCGTATGATGGCGGACGATCCGTTCATGCTACGACCGCGCCGCGCGTGGTTGAATTCGGTACCACAGCACACCCCGCACTCCTCTCCTCTCGCGTCCAGTAGTAGTGGGCTCGCTCATGGTGAAGATGCGTAGACATGCCCCCCGCCTTGGAGTAACAGCCTCCAACGAAGAGAAGCAGAAGCAGGTAGCTATTAAGATAAGTTAGGGTTCTTCCTCCTTTAGCAGTGGACATAATATGGGGTATGATCTTCGTATCACTCCGTTAGCTGTCTTAATGTCTGCTACACGTGCCAGTCCATCCTTGCCAGGTGAAGTGTTTATGACTCGCCCGAGACGCCATTTCAAGGGCGGCAGATTGTCGTCTTTAATGAGCACTAAGGTATCAGGTGCTATTGTGTCGGTGTTGGACTGCCATTTACTCCTCGTCTGCAGCTCCGAAACGTACTCCTGCGACCACCGCTTCCAGAAGTTCTGCCTCATCTGTTCGATGCGTTCGTAGCGGACCAAGCGTGAAGTGTTTGCAGCTGTGAGGTCTTCGTAGGTAGGAGCAACGAGCGGCCGGCCAATCAGGAAATGGGCTGGTGTAAGAGGGAGTAGGTCGTTTGGGTCTGAAGACATGGGATACATAGGCCTGGAGTTTAGGAGGGCTTCTATTTGTGTCAATAAAGTGGAAAATTCCTCATAAGTGAGGTTTACGTTTCCTACACGACGGAGATGATGTTTAAAGGATTTAACCCCTGCCTCCCACAAACCTCCAAAATGTGGTGAGTAGGGAGGAATAAAGCTAAACTCAATATTTTCGCCTGCAGCAAAATTTAAAATATCACTTTCATTAGTGGTTAAAAATTTAGAGAATTCCTTTAGTGCACCTACAAACGTTTTTCCGTTGTCGGAAAATATTTTTACGGGTTTTCCACGACGGGATAAGAACCTTTTTAAAGCTAATAAGTATGCCTCAGAACTTAGACTGGTAACTAATTCTAAGTGTATCGCACGTGTAGTAAAGCATATGAATAAGCAAACATAACATTTTTCTAGTTTTGAACCCCTTCCTTTGCGATTCACTATGAGCATAGGTCCCGCATAATCTACACCGCAGTACAAGAAAGGATACCCCGGTTCTAATCTTTCAGGAGGCAAGTCACTCATTTTTACTGAAAGTGCCTTCCCTTTCTGGCGAGTACATGTAATGCACTTATGCACTGTCTGCTTGGCTAAATCACGCCCCTTTAGTGGCCACCAACTTTCTCTAATAGTAGCCAAGAGCAGTTGTGGACCAGCATGGAGTAGACGTTTATGTTCAAATTGGAAAAGAAGTCGCGTAAAAGTATGTTTGGAACACAACAGTATGGGATGTTTTTTACTATAGGAGAAGGTATGTGAATTTTTTAATCTGCCTCCCACTCTAATAATGCAATCAGAATCTAGGAACACATCAAGACTAGCTATATTTCTCATTGGTTTAACAGGTAAGTTTTTTATTAATGCATTAAAAATTACTGGAAATGACGTTTGTTGTGCTAAACGTACTAAAACTAAAGTTGCTTTATTTAATTCATTAGACGTAAACGGGCCAGTGCTACGTTCTGTTTTGACCTTGATTCGTGCATTATGAATGAATCGTAACAAGTAAGCCGCTGCACGTGTCATGCGATTAAAATTTGAAAAACGTTCAAAGGTAAAAATACTAGTAAAAGTTGATTGTGTAAATAGAGAATTAACATTTGATTTAATTTCTGGTAAATCGTGTAATTTAATCATTTCATCGTGATTATTTTGTTTAAAATTAGTGTTAGTTTCGGTTAAAAATGCTGGCCCGTGCCACCAAATATCTGAATTTTGAAGCGCGTCGAGCGTGAGCCCGCGAGATAAAAGATCAGCCGGGTTGGTTTTACCAGCAACATGTAACCACGGTAACTCACCAGTCAACTCATTGATCTGCACTACTCTGTTCTGGACGAATGGTTTTAACAAATTAGGTGAAATTTTAATCCAGTTTATAACGATCGTGGAATCAGACCAAAAATATACATTGTCAAAAGTTAATCTCCATGACTGAATTATTTTTTGATATAACTTAGCACCAACTAAGGCTCCGCACAGTTCAAGTCGCGGTATTGTAACTGGTTTAATTGGTGCGACTTTGCTCTTAGCACAAAGTAACCTAACAGTGACTGGTGAATTAACGTTGTATGTACTTACGTATGCACATGCACCATACGCATCCTGCGACGCATCCGTGAAAATATGTAAATCTGTGTGATTTGTATTCACTTGTCTAACAAGGCGAGGAATTTTTATGTTTTGTAGGTGTTGAAGGGTGTCGATAAAGTTTTTCCACAAAAACAAAATATTGTCAGGTACTGGATCGTCCCAACTTAACTTACAAAGCCATAGTTTTTGTAAAAGTATTTTTGCAATTATAATTGAAGGTGATAACAAGCCTAATGGGTCGTACACCTGTGAGACAACAGATAGAATAACACGCTTAGTCACATGAGTGGAGGTTTGATCAATCTTTGTAGTAAAATACAATAAATCTACATCATTCAACCAACCAAGACCAAGAGTTCTAGTTAAACAATTTTCGCCTAAAGCTAATTCTTTTGTTTGATCTGTTGTAGAAGTTTCCAAATTAAACAACCATTTACGTAAATGGAAGCAACCAGATTTTAAAACATCATTTACTTTGGTACAAATGTCTAATAAACATTGTTTATTATCATGACCAGTAATTAAGTCATCGACAAACAGATCTTCGTCTATAACTTGCTTTATGACGTCATCCTCGCATTCAGATGCCAGCTGTTTGATGCATCGAATACTCAGGTATGGAGCGGACGCGGTACCGTATGTCACAGTATTAAGCTGGTACACACCGAGTTCGTCTGATTTATTTTCACGCCAAAGAATTAATTGGAAGTTTCTTTGATCCGGTTGAATGTAAATTTGTCGATACATTTTTTCGACGTCAGCGCACGCAACAAATCTATACTGTCGAAAACGTAATAAAATTGAGAAAACGTCATTGTGTAGACTAGGGCCAGTATACTGAATGTCGTTAAGCGATTTGCCCGATGTTGATTTTGCACTTCCATCAAAAACCACCCTAAGTTTGGTAGTACTACTATGAACTCTTAGAACACCGTGATGCGGTAGGAAATAATTTAATGATGGATAATGATTGACTCGACGCATGTGTCCTAAACTTAAATACTCATTCATAAAATCGCAATATAATTTTTTATATTCAGGTGTAGATTTATCTAATTTAAGTTCAAGTGCGTGAAAACGATTTAGCGCGAGTGTATACGTATCTCCTAGTGTGTCACTAGACTCGGCTAATGGAATGCGCACAAAAAACCGACCAGTGTTATCGCGGTACGTAGTTTGCACAAACAAGTTTTCACATAAAGACTCGTCCTTAGTTAATTTATTTTGCGGAACTATTTCTTCTAACTCCCAGAATTTTTTAAGTTGAGTATCTAATGATTGTGAGTAATTGCAATGAACTCGATTATTGCGTGAAGTTTTATTATTTAACAATGAACCAGATATTACCCATCCCAACTTTGTATTCTGAAGATATGGACCGCTACTTAGTCGAATTAGTCCGTCATTTAAAAGTTCCCAGAACTTATCAGCCCCAATTAATATGTCGATTTCTGCTGGCGAATAAAATTTGGGATCTGCTAACTGTACATGTTCAGGAATATTTATGTGTGAATTTGTACCTAAAGATGGCAACTGAGCTGTGATTTGATTTAAAACTAAACATTTAAAGCGTGTACTATATTGTGTAGTTTTAGACCTCAAATGAATTTCGCACGATTGTGTGGAATTAGTCACCGAGTTACCTACCCCGGAGACTTGCACAGTGGACTGTATTAAATTAAGATTTAGTCGTTTGCATAAAGATTCTGTAATAAAGCAATGCTGACTGCCGTTATCTAATAAAGCGCGGGTAGTGTGAAAATTATTGCTTTTATCTGCAACCTCAACTAAAGCAGTAGACAGCAGTACCGTCTCTAATAATGAATGAGTAGTACTTTGATGTGTTGTGTGAGATGCAGAATGTAATGTGGTAGTGTTTGAACAGTTAGCACTAGTTGTTATTATCCTGCGGCGATGCCTGTGAATTAAGCCCAACAGCTGACGATGTGGATGCACTTACATTATCGTCACACTTATCATGAATTAAATTGTTGTGTTTTTTATTGCATTGCCTACAAGGACCGAACCAGCACTCATCTACCGAATGACTTGCGCGTAAACAATTAAAACATAACTTCTTTTCATTAATGAATTTAACTTTATCGTTAACAGATAATTTTAAGAATGAATCGCAAGAATAAAGCGGATGGTTAGCTTGACACATAGTGCAAATACGAGAACGTTTGGAATTTTTATTATTAGATTGTTTATTTTGTGTTGATGTGTAACTATGTGATTTGTTTGGTTGTTGTGAATGTGATGGTTTCTTTGCGTTGTTGTCCGTGGTAGATTTACTATGTGCCAAATGAATAGTTTCTAGTACGTCAGCCCTATTTTTAAGAAAAGTAATCAAATAATCAAGAGATAAACGTTTATTTGACTGGTTATGACTATTCATAATTGAACTTTTATGAGTCTCCCATTCTCTTTCTGTAACTGAATCAAGTTTAGATGTGATTAAGTAAATAATTAAGGTGTCCCAAGACTCAGTCGGTTCGCCGAGGTTTTTTAGGGAACGTAGATTTTTGAGAACGGTATCTATAAGTTTACGGATTTGATTAGATGATTCCTTATTAAGTGACGTAATAGAAAACAAAAAGCCTTTACATGGTTTTGCACAAGTAAACGGTTATTATTGAATCTGTTTTCCATTAAATCCCATGCTATATTATAATTATCAGAGGAGAATTCCAATGACTTAATCACCGATAATGCACTGCCAGTAAGAGAAGACCGTAAATAATGAAATTTTTGCACATTATCTATTTCTTTAGAACTATGGATGAGTGATAGGTAAGTATCACGGTACTCTAACCAATGATCGTAAGAGCCATCAAAGGAAGGAAGTGAAATTGTAGGTAATTGAACTTTACTAGAAACTTTAGAAGAACTTTGCTCGTTATCTACGTTAATAATACACATAGCTTTAGTCACATAAGCATAATAGTCGGTTTCAAAAGTTTCCCTCTCAGATAATTCCTTTTCTACTTGACTATCAGGGATTTTTAAGTCTATTTCATCCTGAATTTCTGAAAACTGCTGTAACAATAAATCTGCCTTTTGTAAACGCGTTTGTAATTCTGTTTTAATGGCTTGAGTAACAGGTATTTTTTCTACAGAGTCTACATACTTCATAAATAGTCGTAATTTACCGCGAACAACACCTCTTTTTTTATTTAAATCTTTAATATCCTCACCACTACTACCACTACGACCCTCCTTTGACGGAGTTTTAGTCATTTTAGAATTTGTGGAAGATAATGGAAAATACTTATTTGTAAAGATTTACTATGATTTTTTTATTTTTAAACGAAGTTTAGGGTAGTGGCAAAGCAAAAATCTTTACGCGTTTTTAACTATTTAACGGGATTAAAACACTAGGATTTCACACAAAATTAACACAAATGAAGCACTGAACAGGGATAATGATGAAGAATGATGATTGACCTGACCGTTTTATGCTGGTACCGTGGATGATTTCGCTGATGGCCTCGTGCGTCCGATTAATGCTGATCGCGACGATGTCTTCTGCTGCATCCGGCGATGAAGGTCCAAATATGTTTGGAGATGAATGAAAATCTTCTTCGATAGTAATAAAGCATATAATTAATGACTTAGATTTTACAAATTTAGGTAGCGATAATGTTTTGTGTGCGCGTATGATGGCGGACGATCCGTTCATGCTACGACCGCGCCGCGCGTGGTTGAATTCGGTACCACAGCACACCCCGCACTCCTCTCCTCTCGCGTCCAGTAGTAGTGGGCTCGCTCATGGTGAAGATGCGTAGACACGTACCTATATTAATCTGATTTTGATAAGCCGCGTAAATTAAATCCCATCAAAAACATAAATGTGAAATGAGAGCCAAGTTCAATATTATTATATATGCCTTGGTTGTTGACTTCAACGACAAAAGAAGTGAAATCTAAATGAGTGCCAAGTTCAATGGTCAGTCCTGAAATTGATTTATAACAATATAAAATATCATTTATTCTTATAACTTAGGAGAATATATTGTAGCGTAAGGTTTGACCTGGCCAGTTCTCATATACGAATTATTATGTTCGATGGTTAGTTTCTACCAGCAAGCCAAATTTTCGGAATAATAAAATAAGAACCGACAAGTAACAGGTAACTTGCGAAGGCTATAATATAATTCGTATATCAAAACTAGCCAAGTCAGACCTTGGGCTACAATATATTCTCCTAAGTTATAAGAATAAATGATATTTTATATTGTTATAAATAAATTTTAGGACTGACCATTGAACTTGGCACTCATTTAGATTTCACTTCTTTTGTCGTTGAAGTCAACAACCAAGGCATATATAATAATATTGAACTTGGCTCTCATTTCACATTTATGTTTTTGATGGGATATCATTACTTTTTGTACATAAATTAGTGGTAGGTACTTATTTATAACAAAATTAATACTAAATGGTTTTTTGTTAAACTACTGTATTTTCCTACGTTTACGGGGTATAATTGTCCTTTTTATGTTATTTTCTATATTTTCTTGTACCTTTGAAATGTTCGAGTGAATTGCCCATTCAGTATCCGGAATTCTTTTTACGCGTTTTGCCTCCATGGTGTAGTGACCCTCTAAGATAATAGGTGGCGCTAGTGGTTGTAGAATACTGTTAGTTACGCGTAATAAATACGAAAATTTACTATAATCTTATTTATAAGTACAAAAACGGATAAATTTGGATTTAAAAAATAAGGGCAGTATTCAAATCGTTATATATTCACGTAATAATCTTAAAATCCACATATAGAGATTTACAGGCACTAATTATAAGTTAAGTGAAAATTATAATAAAATGATAAAAAAATACCAGTTTCTGATTTTTTCCTTTGTATTCACCTAATTACCTATCTGCATGCCAAATTTGAACTTTCTAGGTCATCTGGAGCTGGGTTATAGTTTTGATCTATAGGTCAGTCATAAAAATGTCGATTTTTGGATGTTAATATCTAAATAACCATTTGAGATATGTTTATAAAATTTGGAACACATATGTATCTCACCAGTCTCAATATATGAGCCAAATTTGACAAGTTTAGGTGAAATAGTTTTTGAGTTGTGAGGGGCTCAAAAGTGGCTCCAAATGGTTCGTGTAATATTACACACGGTGAGCTGCGCGCCAGTACTTGGCTTGACACGCTCCCGCGTGTCTAGATTTCGTAACTATTAAACACGACTAAACAGAGTCAAAATTAAAAAAAATAATAAAAATGTAATAAAGAAACGTTTACCACGTGCTTGCTTTTTTATAAATCTGCTAGTATGCTTTATTTATTATGACGGTTTGTTGACTTGTGACATCTAGAGTTGCATAAAATATTTTTTTTTGCATGCACATCGATTTGTCTTGCAGCGCACTATAGATTTTTCGCACGAGCATTTCTTAAAACCTTGGCCTCCAAATAAAGATATCTTTGAAGCAATTTCACGCAAACTCAGTTCATTTGTCGATACAGGTTAAAGGCAGTAGTTGATATTTAAATAGATGTTTCGAGGCAGCCAGTCTCTTAGAATCCCAGCTGAAGTACCAATTTTGAATAAATCGTTCTCTTCTTATCAATTACCTTTCCTATAATGTTGCTTGCATCCAGTGGCCCTCTATCCATTTTCGGCACATCAACTTTTGTAGCACCAATATCGATTTCTCAAATTTTTTCCAAAGAAGCTGCTTTCATTTTTTTTTTGCTGATATTTTTAAATTTTCAACGGCATGTTTCCTTTCGATAAGTTTGTTTTGTTCTTTTTACATAAATTACACAGAATCTTTGATCCATACCCTTCAATAATCCAGTTCATCAAATTTGCAGGAAGATATTATCAGAAGAAAATCAAGGGTGTGGAGTACGGGCATAGCGGGGTCGTTGGTGGAGGGCAGCAAAGAGTCAGCCTTGGTCATATTATTATTAATGGGGTTATTTATTGCTACTGGCCCAGCATCGCGGGCTGGCTCGTTTGGCAAAGGTCGAGGAGGGTTGACGTTACAAGTACGCGGACGTCGCGATGGGCCTCGTCAGCAAGGCCGGAATACGGAACGCGTTTTGTTTATGTATTTCTTTAGAGTGCTAGTTTCCCTACTGCTCTCTTGTCGGATTGTGGTGGGATCGACGGGTTCGTCTAGGACGAGACGCGGACGACGAACCTGGGAAATTTTTGAGAGTGTGTATCGGGCGGTCGATACAGTCAGGGGGTTTGTGTGTTTTTCAGCAGAGGCGAAGTAACGCACTGAATGGCGTTTCAACACTTGCTTTATAGTCGGGATTTTGAGGTCTACGTGGAGATCCTCGTTCCTCAAGTACCAGGGCGCGCCCGTGGCCTTTCGGAGAAATCGGTTTTGGATAACTTGCTTCCTATTGATCTGAGCCGGACTAGCATGAGCAAACACCGGACAGATGTATGTCAGAATAGGGCGTATGCACGTGGTAAAAATGCGTAGTTTACATTTTAGGGAGAGCTTGCTGTGTGCATTCAGCATGCAGTGTAACCTACCGAAAGCGAAAGCGGCTCGCGAGCGAACCAACTTTATATGCTCTTTTAAATTGATTTATTTGTCATAAAACAAAGCAAACCCGTTATTTTGACAAGAACTTTATCATAAACCCAAACTAGTGCAGGTTTTTGATCAAAAATCTGGATTGTTACAGGTTTATGATAAAATTGAGTTTAAAATGTGTCATCTTCCGGTTTTTCGTCAAAAACCTAGGTTTTTGATCAAAAACCTAATTTTATGAAAAACCTGCGACATATATATATCGTAAAGCGGCTCACGAAATCAGCATCTACCTACCAAGTTTCTACTCTGCAGTCGTAATAGTTTCGGAATAAAGGAGCAGTGAAATACGGACAGACCGTGCCGTTTTTTGCTATTCGGCTACGAAACTATAATAAAGGTCGCACAAAAGTTTTATTTAGTAAATTTGCCGTGAGAGTTCATAAGTCCATCCTCAATTTTACGTTCCTATTATTTTCTTCATATTAGCTGTAAAGCGTCTTGTTAACTTTCCAAAGTCTTAGAGACCTGTGACAGTTACAGAGAGATAGATCTTTTTATCTCATGCTGGAGTCGGATCTCAGTCTCACCTGCAGCTGAATATTAGTGTTTGACTTGAAGTGACTGCCTGTCTCACCTCCATCACTCAGTAGATGGGAACACGACACCACTTGGCAACACTGGTGTCAGAACTTTTATGTTCCGACTACCCTTAAAGATTGTCAAACATGTACAAATACTCGTAATAGCCGTGACAAACCGATACGTACTTTGCGAGGCACAAACAAATCTCGATATGTAAAGCCTGCAATACATGTTGGCCGAGCGTTGTCGAGTGAAGGCCAATATCAACATGTAGACGGTATATTTGCATTGTCTTGCTATCGCTCGGTGTCACTTGCCTAGTTGGCCCAGTGGAGGCCAACGCCAACGTGTATAGAGCTCATTTGGTGCAACTTGTCTTCGCTCGCCGTTGCTCGTGATCACTTGCCTCACTTAGTATCAGTGTCGGTTTTTGGTCACAAATCAAAGGCGCTCGCCTGCACTTGGCCAATGTGTGGGCAGCTCTATAGACCCTCTTCGACATTGGTCATTTGCATTGGCGTTCGACGAACTTGTCGAACGTGTGGACATTATTTTTGCCTTGTACCTATTTGCCAACGCTCGCGTTGGCCTACGCTCGGCCAACATGTATTGCAGGCTTTAAGATGGTCACTCATCCACGTCCCAACCTCGGAAAGCATTTGCTTTACCTTGAAGGTCGGACCCGTGCGGCTTCTATTATTTAGTCACGAGCTCCTCCTAAAACACGATAACAATATAGATATTGTTTTGTAGCACACTGTTATCTTACGGCGAACCATAAAGCGACATGTTTAGCTTTCCCAATGCTCAAGAGACGAGTCAAAGTGTTTAGATGCGAGTCTAAACTCACATTTAAACTAAGTAGCGGCGTCACATTGCGCTCACTTTGTCAGGAAACTGTGGATATAGACACGACGAAGCTCGGACTCCGGACATTACAATCTACCTCAGGTAGGGCTGTCACGCGTCTAAGAATAACTAAGTTTATTTATGTAACGGTCTTTGTGAGGCTAAATATAAATCACCCAGGCAGGTGATTCAGGTTAGTCAGCGTTTTTCGTGTACTTGTTATTTATAATTTTAAAAGACCGCTTTTAAAAAAGAGAGTTGTTTTGTTACAGTTTGGTTATTTTAATTTAGTTATTTATATATATATATATGATCATGATTTATATTATAAGTATAATTTATATACGTGAAGCAGAAAATTTGTACATGATGCTAATATTATTATTATATTACTAACCTACTTAATATTATAAACGCGAAAGTTTGTGAGCATGTGTGTATATTTGTTGCTCTTTCACGCAAAAACTACTGAACGGACTTGAATAAAATTTGGTGAGTAGGTAGTTGACTGCCTGGAATAATACATAGGCTTTTTATCCCGGAATTTTCGCCGGATCGGGATTTACGCGGTTAAACCCTCCCATACGAACGAAGTCGCAGGCAGAAGCTAGTATTATAATAAATTTGAAATAAATTTTGTTATGCATGAAATTCGATCACTGATCGACCAATATAATAAAATTTGCTTTCTGTACTTTTTCTTCATGCCTACATAAACTTTTAATAGTGCAAGACCGATTCTTCACAATAAAATTAATGGTTTCCTTTGCGCTCTCATTCCTTCCTTTAGCTATGGTAGGGACGTAAATGTAGGTATAAGGTTTCATATCGCTAGAAAACAGATTTACACAAGCTAACATTTATTAAGGTGACTTACAGAAAAACCGTCCACAATTGCAATTCAAATTAGAATGATAATGCCCTAACTAAAAGAAAAATAGTTTGAGCAAGTAAATCTTTTAAAAATTGGCCCAGTGCGAGTCAGACTCGCCCATGAAGGGTTCCGTAACTATAATAATATAATATGTATATTTATTTGACGAAAAAAGACCTTACAAATTTCTTAAAACTAGCTTATTTACGTTTTTTCACAACTACGCTAGATAACTTTGTTTTTCATAGTGTTTGTGTGAATAACTTTGTAAAGTTATATTTGCAGTTTTAGAAAATATGCCGTATCTCAAAAACTGCTGACCCGATCTCATTCAAACCAATTTTGATTGAAAGTTTTCATTAAGATCTACAGACATATATTTTCTTAGATTTTTCACTCCACTATAATAGAATTAAGTTTATGATAGAAGTTAAGTTAAGAAGGGGGAGGGATTTTACCACTTTGGAAGCTGATATCTTTTAAACGATTGACTTTATGAAAAAGTTCTTTTAGAAAGCCCTATATCATTTTTAAAGACCTGTCTATAGACACCAAACACGCATAGGTTTCATGAAAAAAAAAAAACATTTTTAATTCCATGTATGAGGAGCCCCCCTTTATTTTAAATGTTTTTTAATTTTTTTCATAAAATCGGAAAGCGGTTCATAGAATATACATCTACCTACAAAGTTTCACATGTATAGTCACAATAGTTTTGGAATAAAATAGCTGTGACATACGGACGGACGGACAGACAGACAGAAAGACAGACAGACGGACAGGCATGGCGAAACTATAAGAGTTCCGTTTTTTTGCGTTTCGGCTACGGAACCCTAAAAATCAGTATTGAGTTAATTAAAATATGCACACGTCTTATTCGACTATAACACTCGTAATTCCAACCGTACTTCTATGGACATTCGTGGAGTGAAGGCATTTGGAGTTATGTTATTTTTATTCACCGTCGTTGCCTTCCTACTGAGGATCGTAACTCCGCAGACTGTCACTTTTCCATCGGTTACGGTCAGCTGCTCGAATATCTGGTCCAACCATCTCTTCAGTCTAAAGCTCGGTCTTTTAACCTCTACTTTACCAGTCACCATCAGCCGTTTATGACTGTTATTAGGTACTCCTGTGAGTAGTGTGACTGAACATACCTCAGGAATTTCAGTAGGCCAACTTGAGACAGTCGCTGGGCTTCTTCATTCTTGAGTTACTTTAAGACACAGACATTTGTATGGTGAGCTGTCTAAGGTATCCTTAGTAGGCAGACGGTGTCAACACCATATTTGAAAGGCATCAATTCTCTGTATATCCGCTGCTTTCAATGTCCATGTCTCTACCCCTTAGAGAAATATGAAAAATACGAGAGTACAAACCAGCTTTGTTTGATTAGTTATGTTTATGTCGTTCCATATCTTACTTTTACTTTTATTCTAATACCTGGGAAATGTCCAAACAGTCTGAACTTCACTGTGGTCTGCCAGCCTTAATCCTGCGTGGGATGAGCAGCAATGAATTTACGTAATCAGCTCCCCAGAGTCAGACGACGGGCGACACGTTACAAATGCACTGAAAAAACACCGAAACTGAAGGATTCATGTGTTATCTCTTTGAGTGAGATAGTGGGGACTTCGGGGCCTCTCCCCTGAGGGTGAGGCGTGTTTTGTGATGGTTTTATACTTACATCGCTTGGTAACGGACTGAGGAGGTGCATATACTATGATAACAACAACTATACAGTCGCTCTATGTAAAATACTAGTACTCAGTTGCATCAGGTTAGACTGGAAACTGGCCTGAACATAGTTAGGAAAAGGCTTATCAGATGACATCTTATACTCGGGATCAAAGGTCACGTTTATCATCACATACACCTAGTCTGTAACCGCTATATCTTCAGTTATTATGACCATTGAACATAAGCCAAATTTCTTTATCTTTACAGATAAATTAAAATCCTCTGCATTTTGTCACTCTCAGCTGTAATCGCAACAATTTGCTGTACTAAAGTCACAATAAATCCTGAAGCTTTCGTTTACTTCACTCTTTACAAAAACTTCTAATGTGCCGATGAATGTGACCGAGTCAAAGCTACGCCGTAGCTGTAGCGTCGTAGCACGTAGCAACACAGATTAAAATACATCTAGAATAGTTCGATTTTTCTTAACATTAAAAATTGGCGTTTCTGATTCGTTTTAATACATCTGACAAACATGGAGGTAGTCCGTGGTATAAGCCGATGCATTAAAGAAAATAATCTTAAATAGCGACTTGAACTTGCGTTGACAGATAGTACAGTCAACATATAAAATTGCAAATCAAAGATTTTTTTTTAATTAATAATAATAAAAACGTAACCGGTCGCATGTATTTCAAACTAAGGTGCGATTAGGAACTCCGTTCCAGGACATCAAACATTCTAGTTTGTTGAAACTAGAATGTTTTCAATATACTAATTAGCAAATATCTCGTAATCACGTGGACCAATTTACATAATTTAAACGAATAAAATGGTCAGGAACTTTCATCAAATCTCAAAATCGTTAAGATATCTCAACAAACAAAAATCACATTTTCAAGTTCCTCTCGTAATTAAATGATGCGACGTATTGTTTTTTTTTTCTGCCTGCGGTACGAGCGAGAATGAGTATAGACGCCAATAGTGTGCAAGCGAGAAAACATGATAAGCACCGCCATTTTAGATTTCTTTCTTTAATGAACCGAGCTATACGAAATTATTCTTAGTATAAATAAAATGACTGACTAAAGTAATTGCAATAATAAATGCACGTTTATTAATTCTTGCTATTATATATTCATTACTAGCTGTGCCCGTGACTTCGTCCGCGCGGAATAGTGACTTTCGGCAGCATTTTTATTTTGTTAGGCTAATGATTTTGAAAACTAAATCTTATCTTATCTTACTTCTCATCTCACTAATCTCATCTCACTAATTCTCACTAATATTATAAATGCGAAAGTTTGTGAGGATGGATGGATGTTTGTTACTCTTTCACGCAAAAACTACTAAACGGATCTGAATGAAAATTGGTAAGTAGATAGTTGACATTCTGGAATAACACATAGGCTACTTTTTATCCCAAAATTCTCACGGGATCGGGGTTTGCGCAGGAAAATCTTCCCACGCGTACGAAGTCGCGGGCAAAAGCTTGTTCATACATAATTTGATTGTCGTATTCATTAGTATCTAATAAAAGTCTAAAAAATAAGTTTCAAGCTTCTACCTTTAAAAATGACGCAATTTCCTTACAAACTTTCATCGCCTATTTCAACCCAATGTCCTTTTCAGGCTCTAGACTATGCCCGTACCAAATTTCATTAAAATCGGTTAAGTAGTTTAGGCGTGATTGCGTAACACACAGACAGACAGAGTTATTTTCGCATTTATAATATTAGTAAGGATTGATCTCATTTTAGTTGCAACTACTTATCTGCTTAGCCTTTTGCCAGCTATGTTAGGATCAACTTCCAATCTAACTGCATATGCAACTGAGGGTTTTACATGGAGCGACTACTGATCCGACCTCCTCAACCCAGCTACTGGGTAGTACAAATACAGCTTTTAGTTAAATTTAGACTAGCCAATTACATTTTTAAAGGGCTTTGAAGGTTTTGGCCCTAAAATGAGCAACCATTTCGATTTTTTTTTCAAAATCGCGCTGCGCAATAAATGTCATATATTTGGATAGGGGGCACTTATACAAACATAAAACGTATTTAACATAAAGTCATAAACTGTCACGTTTCTGAGATATTCAAAGATAAAAATAACAATTGTTATAACAAATTTATTTATTTATTTAGTAGTTAATTCATGTCGATTAAGTTATTTACGGGTAATCTGAACCAGACAGAGAAAGAAAAAAAAGATTATAATACTAATCATTTATTTTGTTCATTAAAGTATTTTTCAATACAATCGGAACATAATAATATGAGATAAATGTGTCGAATTCCAATGATATTTTTGTAGGTAAACATGAAATAATTGAATACCTAGTGGATAAAACATAAGATTAATTAATCATATTCGGTATAAATAATATCATCCAAGAAGGCAGCAGGAGGCTGAATAGGATATTCTTGATGTCGCGCCCATGCCATGTGCCATATAATACACATAACATGGGAGTAACACCCAAGTGTTCGTTTTCCTACAATGCAATTACAATAGTAGCCAACTAATTTATTCCTGCCTTGCAAAGTATTATCGAGCAAGATGTAGACAAAATAAATTCGATTATTTTGGTGTCTTGAGTGAATTCGGGCTCTTAAAAGCCAAGGATCAGAAATAGTGTTGGGCAATGATAATAATCCGGTTAATATCATTTGGCTAATAATCGATTAAAAGCAGTTAATAGCCATTAATAGCAATTATGGATGATAACCCTGCTGTTAATGTTATATTAGTGACTAGCTTTTGCCCGCGACTTCGTCCGCGTGGAATAGTTACTTTGGGCTAACATAAAATTTAACCCTGATTTTGAAGCATTCTTCATTGGCGCTCCGCTCCTATTGGCCTTAGCGTAATGATACATAGCCTATAACCTTTCTCTATAAATTGACTATTTAATTAAAATTCGAACCAGTAGTTTCTGAGATTATCGCGTTCAAACAAACAAACTCTTCAGCCTTATATTATTAGTATAGATAGCTGTTGCCCGCGACTTCGTCCGTTTTTCCGTCGTTTTTCGTAAAAAAAAGTATCCTATGTCCTTCCTCACGGTTCAGTGATTTTGACGTAACAGACAGATTAACTTTCGTAATTTAGTAGGGAAATATAATATGTCAATTTATAATACTGTTGAAAAATATCGCAATACGGAACCTCACAATATTATTGTTAATAGCTGTGCCCGCGACTCCCTCAGCGTGTAACTCCTTGTGTGTTATTAAGTTCATGTATTGGTAATATTGATTAGATCACGTTCACATGAGGCTTAAGTACCTATAGAACGATATTTTATATCTTCGGCCGCGAGACGCGTCGAGCGCGGCGACCGATTCTCAAAAATAATCCTTATAGCATGATTCAGTATTCACGCGCGATGGCTTATTATTAGCGTATTTCATGTATAACTTTGGTGTTTCTATACCGATTTTTATGATTCTTTTTTATGGAATAGTTAATAATGTTAACTTTTTCAATTAGGGGTGACTGAGAGTGTTATAAACGTAAGAGTAGACAAATATTATAATCATAAATTAAATATAGCTTCGAACTGCTAAGCTATCGGGAGTTACACGTGTTATTGTGAGTCTAACATAAAAGATAGACATATGCTGTCGTGGGATATTTTTTATATAATTTTAAGGAGAACATTTCCGTCATGAAATGATTTCTGTGTAGCTTTAACCATTAAGGTTGCACACGCGACGGAAGCTAAAAAAATGGAGTAATTTCTCCCGTTTTCCCAACATTTCCCTTCACTGCTCTGCTCCTATTGATTGTAGCGTGATGAAAAGTATACTATAACCAGCTCAGGAGTATGAAAAATAATTGTACCAAGTTTCGTTAAAATCCGTCGAGTAGTTTTTGTTTCTATAACGGTTATACAGACAGACAGAGAGACAGACAAAAATTTTACTGATTGTATTTTTGGCATCAGTATCGATCCCTAATCACCCCCTGATAGTTATTTTGGAAATATATTTCATGTACAGATCTGACCTCTCTACAGATTTATTATAAGTATAGAAGATTGAAAATTTCCCTTCATGGTTTTCAGGCTTAGGACTATCAGATTAGACTTCATTTTCATCATCTTTCTTTGTCTATACTATAATATTATAAAAAGGAAACCTTTGTATTTTTGTATGTTTGTATTGAATAGGCTCAAAAACTACTGGACCGATTTCAAAATTTCTTTTACCATTACTTAGAGGGATTCTTCGGAATTCGTATAGGCTATATTTTATCCCGGAAAATAGATAGGATTTTTCGTGGTAGTGAAAATTGTGGAGTAAGGCGTCGAAAAATAAATGTGCAATTTAAAACTAATCTGGCCCATTTAAAAATTTTCAATCAGGTATTTACATTGATTTTTGAGAATTAGATTTTTAAGTACTTAGTTTTTTTTTAATTCTTAATCAGTCATTTATTTAGGATTTTTCATTTTTTAAATTTAGTTTTTAGTTTTTTTTGTTTGTTGCTCAAAAATAATTTTCAGCCTAATTACTGCTAGAAACACTGGATTCTTCAAAATCTCTTAAGTTTGGTACTTCGATTGGATCGGACGCTAATGGATTTTATTATTAACACTTTTTCACATACAGAGTGAAAATAAGTAAAAAGAATAACAATACATTGAATCAAATGCGTACACGCACCCAATTTATGTTCACACCCACAGATTTTACAATAAAACAAGAAAAAGCATTTATTTTTTAACAATACATTAATAGCAGGGTTATCATCCATTGCAAGGCTATTAATGGACACTTATGGATTATAATCGATAATAACTCAAAGCATCCGGCTATTTACCCAACACTAATCAGAAACAATAATGTCGTATTGAGTTAAGTCATAATCAATGGCAACTTCTTCGCACAATATATTCGGTATTCTTTTGTCTCTTTCGCCCATAACTAAAATATTACCTACACATGATGCAATTATGTTTTCATAGTTCAATATGCTTACCTGAAGGGAAAAAACAAAACATCCTGTTTCTTCAAGGTTCAGTTTTCGACTTATATTTCGGTGAATAACTCCAAAACCTGACGCTTTAGGATACTAAGTTTAATGATTTTTTATTTGTATAAGTATCCTCTATCTAAATATATAACTTTCGTAGTGCACCGCAATTTTGAAAAAAAAAAAATCAAATACCACCGTCTTTCTGTCCACCTGTCAGTTACGCTGTCGCGCCTAAACCTAATTTTGTTGAAATTTAGTAAAAGATTAGACCATGTAAAAGGTAATAAGCTACCTTTTTTGCAAGTATAGCCGCGGCTCGAATATAGTTTTTATAATTATTATTGATGACTTTTAACATTTCAAGAAAAGATCAGTCAATCAATGAGTGAATTACCAATATCAAGTTTGAAGAATTACTGCTTTTTTTTAATTACTCTTTTTATAACATTGAGGTAATATGTACTAAGTAGGTACTAGAGGAGCTATCCTAAGCAAAGGATTTGTTCCATTTTGGCAAGAGTTTAAACTTAAGTTCGCTGCAGCGCTGAAACAAGAATTAGTCATATAACAAAACAATAAAAACACGCAGCGCTAAAGCGCTTCTAAGTTGTAGTTTTCTCGCGACCAAAAGGTTGGAAGCGCCGTGATTTACATGGCCCTTACGCGTTTTGTTCAACGTTCTGCTATAACATGTCACTTATATAGATTAAACTGCTGACTAACTATAGAAGTGACATAGCTTTATACCTAGGAATCTTCATTCGCACTCTTTTTTCATACTTTATTATTGACTTTAACCTAAAAGTACTTAAAATAAAACAAACTTTTATTTTTGTATATTTATATAATGAAACACGCGAAAATGCAACGAGCATATATAAGTATGACTGGTTGGTAACCAGGTCTCTTCACTACGGTTATTTTGGACAAATTATATCCAATTTTCTCTATCTTTGCGGCTCAAACGTGGAAACCATAAATAAACAAAATGTAATAAGTTATGTCTTACAATGTGTAATAATTATTTTAATGTTTCAGTTTTTACCTTTTTTCGTTAAATAACCACAGCCAGTTTTTTTCTAAATATGTGTTAGATTATTATTTTCTGTTATATAAAGAATTGTCAGCTTATTTTACCTACGCTTATAACACAAATTGTCACATCTTAATTTTTAGTCTATGACACATGGCGTCTGGCAAATATCTTTTTTCAAATTATAATTTAAAATGAATATCTAGTTACTCGCCGATGAAAAGTTATTCTTCTTTGCACTTCGCCGTATTAATTGAACTATTAGTGCAATATCGTAAAACACACACACATATTTAATGCGTTTGAACGTTTTTTTCCTTTAAAACAAATGACTTATGCGCTCAAGATCTGTCAAGCGTCTAAGTGAAGTGCAGTCAATAGAACGCACTTGAACGGAACGCAGTAGTGATGTGTGGTGCCTTCTCTAGTACGTAGTGAAATAATAATAATGATATAATGATGTTTATTTTGCAAATGGGTTATAAATAACACTTTTACACGTCATTTTTTTCGTAAATGTAAACTAGATGAGGCCAGTGTTTCCTAACTGACTACTCTAAGAAGAAACACTGAAACAAACTCAGAGGTCAACGTCTCTTAAAGTCCATACAATGTGTAGTTATCTAATCATATGAGAGTCATGTAGGTTTATGCCGTGGCGCCCTTTAAAGGACAGAATCACACAGCTTTGAGCAGGCCCGTCCAAACAGTGCAAGCATTTGTCAAATATCGCGTAGTTCATATTACCTCAATATTTTATAATGACGTTGCTACGCTTTTACATAAATAATAATCTATCCTTTAAAAGTAGATCGTAAAAAGTCGTACTAAAACACGGGTTAAAGAAAATGTCTGTGCAATTTTCATTCCAGCTAGTGGATTGAGATAGAACCTGCTGTGAGTGACAGACAGATAGGCTCGCTGAGTTCTAATTTGTCTGGCGGCCGGACCGGCCCGGATCGGCCCGGACTGGCCCGAACCGGCCCGGATGGGCCGCGCGCTGAACAGACTGTGCCAGGTTGTCCGGGCGGCGACAACGCAGCTTATTGAAGGATGCCAAATTGAAGGGATTGGTACTGGGCGACGACTTCTGTCCTCTTGGCGAGTTGTAAATCAGACTGACAATTTAATAAAATATTATGAAAGGACATAAGATAGCAAAGATTTCTGTCGATGTTGTTGTGGAGTTCTTATCTTCGACTAGCACTTCAACCATGTCTACGTTCGCGTGGATTTCGAAATAGTTTATAGCCTACAGTACTTTCAAATAATTCCAGAGATTACCTCTACATACAAACAAACAAAACGCCTTTATAATATTAGTATAGAGTAAAAGAGCTTGCTTCATCTACGACCACACACACACGCGCTAGCCTATTATTCAATAAAAAAAAATTTCACCAAGGTTGTAATGTTGGCAAAAATCCAGTTGGGATTGCGGGAATGTTCTAGCCAGACACTGAGGCCCTGGAATGAAAGGGCAACTGAAGTAACAGGGGTGGTCTTAGTAATTAAGGAGAGAGTAGTTTGATAATAAACCCGCCGAAAAAAAGATTTGTTAAAGTAACTTTACTTTAAAGACTTTTCCAATATTTTATTCATTATAAACTATGTGTTACTCATATGAATATTCTAATTCCCTGCCGATCTTCTGTGTTTCCTGATAGCTATAATCTCCCGGGTTTTAAGGCAATAGTGATAAGGCTACTTCCAGATAAGCGAGCTTCATCTTCGACCACATCATCGCTTACCATCAGGTGAGATAGTGTTCAAGCGCGAGCCTATAACCAATAATAAATCTTAATAACTGTAAAATTTATTTAAATCTGACATCCAGTTTTTGCGTATAAGAGTAACAAACATCGTCATAAACTTTTGATTTAATAGCTTTAGTGCTAGCGTATCTACATATAATAGACGTTGAATAAAAAAGGATAGATATTCCAGCATCATTGTTTTGGGAAAACTAAAAATTTTTGATGTCTTAATTCACTCAAAAGTACGAGCCAGTTTCCACGTTCCTCAATGTGTAGTGTCACATAAAATCACACACATCAATATATAAAAGAGGACAAGTTACAAATTACATTCGTCATACAGCGCTATCATCTGTTGAATGTTTAATAAAAATAAATTAATCCTTTGCTCACAAAGAGAGAACTTTTGTATTGTAACATATAAACCGTAAAACGCGGAGAGAAGTAATTTTAGAAGAAAAGAATAATTTATTTTTTCGCTGAAGACGAATCTGTGAAATAGACGCGTGGTCCAAGTTGTGGGAGGTAGCGGACACCACGAAACTTATATTAGCCTTATTAATTAAAACAAATCAACCAACATTAGTTCGTTTTGTTTGCCAAATTGTATTTATTATTATTTTAATTTTAAGAAAAGGCCATGGGCAGCTAACAAGAGAGCCCTTATTGTCGTGGGGAAAATCATAAAATGACTCCTTCTGCTTTGGGCGAAATGAAAGTTTCAAACTTCCACTGACTACAAAACATATCCTGTTCCTTTGTTTTCCCTTACGTTTTGAGGCCGAGGTATCTTATTTCAAAATTTCTCAATCCCGGCAGGTAATGGCCTAATTGGGTCACGTCAATGCAGGCGACAGTTCAGTGAGGCGCGCGTGAAATAACATGCACAGTCGACCCGTGTCTGAATCTTACCGGGCGGTGAGATATGCTTTACATTCTTATAACGCATTCATACATGTCATTAATTAGTGACCAGAACATTATTTATGTTACTGTGCTAACTCGTACTTTCATAAACTATTAAAAGGTAAGGTCTGATCTACAAGAAGCCATTTAATTACCTAACCAGCCACTCAACAAAACTTGCTTACGATCTATTTTCAGACCTACCATTAATATTCTCAAAAATCTTCTTAACAATCAGTCAAACCGATTCGGAGGAGTTTGATAACAAACACTGTACCGCGACATTTATTTATATTAGATAATACACTACTAAAAACTACTACTTATATTACTACATATGTATTTAAAAATACACCGTCTCAACAGTATAGTAATGGTTGCTTCAATATACGAAACCCGCTATCGCGCTAGACAAACCTTAAAAGACAAGCGCTAAAGTACGCGGTGGCGTTCCGTCCGCGCGACGATAAATCTACACACTTACTTTTTCACCCGGCGCACGGTGGGCTGAAAAACGGCTTTCATAGACTTAGGCATTTTATTTTGCAAGTGCCAGTTTTTGTGCCGGATATCACTTCTATTTGTTATAACAATATACAAAAATGACACCAGAATTGATTCTGCACAAAAACGAAGGAATTATAATTTTTTTACGAAAATGTTGTATGGAGCTAGTATGAAAAATCGAAATATCTCTGAAATGGCAGCGATAACCGTAATATCCTTATAGGAGGTTTTAGTACTAATTATTTATGATTTTTTGACATACGTTACATAATGGTTGTAGATGCCTTTTTTTTTTTTTAAATCGTCAAAATATTTTTATTTATTTTTACATATTAAACGTTCCTTTTAGTGTTTAAGTTGAAGAATTCAGAGCTTTAACAACTCTTAACATAAAAAAGCATCACCCCTATAGACCTGAAGGACTAGACAGAGGTGTGTAGTATCTTGTTGATCTTGTAAGATTTCCAACAATACCAAATAGTTGAATATCAGTGTCAAAGTGCCCATGCTGTCGCTTCTTTTAGAAAGATAGGGGAATGAAATTGTTAATTGATCATACCCTAAAAGTATGATTACAACATAACCGGACACATAATAATATCGACACAAAAGGAATTTTAAAACCTTGCATACGTTCAAAATACAAAATAACATATTGTGTAGTCATCTAATGAGTCTGATGACAAGTAATTAAGTAATTAGAATGATGGTTGTAGTCTTCTGATTCTAATGAGCCTATTAATTAGTGATTAAATGATTTGAAATATCTCGCAACAATACCAACTAAGAACTGCATTCACCTTTTTATAATTAGTGAGCTAATGTGATTTGCTAATGTTGATTAGTTCTACTATGAGTTCTACGAAATGTTTTTGACGATTATAAATTTTTATTATCATATCTTTTATAACTTTAATGAGGGTAGTTAACTAATTATTGACTTTATACAATAAAAGGGCTATAATTTTGTTCCATAATTTAGATTGTTCACAACCGTGTAACTGCTAACACTAAAACTATTTGCTTTGCGACTACAAAATCTTAGAATGGAAAGTTTAATCACCAACTTAGATTTGTTTGTTCTTCTAAAAAGTGAGTGTCCTTCATTTAATCATGAAGTATTGTTTAGTGCAATTGTGTCCCGCATAGGCGATTGCCTTTCTGCCGAAGATCAAGTAACTCTCAAAGAATTTTGCCGGAGATTCACGCGAGCTGCTTTAAACAGGTGGCAGAAATCTAAACGATTCTTTGATAAGTTTAGAAATACGTACGGAGAGTGGTTGCAAGCAAATATTGATTGGCCGAGTTGCGTGCAAACTTTAATAAATCAAGAACCAATTGTTGATGAGATACCAAGAGCACGCTCAGTCTCTCCAGAACCTTCGACATCATCGACTGTTGGAACAATGACAAAAAGGTCCCGAAAACCATTCAAAGATCTGGGAAGCAAACAGAAAAAGAGAAGATCTAGTGAGCACATAGGCGAGGATTCCTGTGAATTGGCATATGCAGCTGCAGCACGTTTAAAAGAAGAAGGTTATGAAGATATCGCATCTGTAATCAATTATATGATCAAAAATCCAGAAGCTGCCGCTAAAATCAAGGAAAGCATTAAGAAAACAGTAATAATTACACCAGAGAAAGCACTTGGATTGCTTCTTTCACTTAAGCTTTCAAAGTGGCAATATATTACGTTGCGAGAGACTGCCATTCGGGAAGGTGCTAAGGATATTTACCCATCCTACTATAAACTGCAACAAACTAAGCTTGCATGCTACCCTCCTAATCAATCAGTATCAGTTACGGATTCATCAGCTAGAATTACACTTCAAGCTTTACTTGACATCACGGTGAAGCGAATTCTTCAAAGTCTTTCTGATAATGTGGAAAATAAGCAGTTAAAGCTGATATCGAAGTGGGGATTTGATGGTGCTTCCAATCAAAGCCGATACAAGCAGAAAATGGACGGCGAGCATGATGATTCAAGCATTTTCATGACCTCCTTGGTGCCACTGAAACTGACAGATGGAGATAATACTATATGGACAAACCCGAAACCATGCTCAACTTTTTATTGTCGTCCGGTTCAGTTCACTTTTGTAAAAGAAAGCCATGCAGTTGTCATTGATAACAAAAGAAAAATGGATGAGGAAATTGAGGCCCTTAACCCCACAGAGTGCATTAATAGTAACAGGGTGACTCATAAACTAATGATGACAATGATCGACGCAAAAGTCTGCACGTACCTTTCTGAAGCTAGATCAAATGCATCATGCTACCTGTGCTTAGCAAAACCAACAGAAATGAACCACTTAGATGCTGTAACATCAAAAACTGTGTGTTCTGACATATATGAATTTGGCCTATCATCCCTACATGCCCGTATAAATTGCATGGAATGTCTGTTACACATTGCGTACAGACTTGACTTCAAACAGTGGGCAGCAAGAAGTAATGAGCATAAAGATATGTCACAAAACAGAAAAAAAAAACATTCAAAATAAATTTAAAGAGGAGCTCAATCTGTTAATTGATATAGTAAAACAAGGCTCGGGAACTACCAATGACGGGAATACCGCAAGGAAGTTTTTCGAGTTTCCCAATAAAACTGCAGCTATTACTGGGTTGGATCAAAACCTGATAAAAAGATTTGCTGTTATTTTGCAAGCAATAACATCTGGTGAGAAGATCGATGTCATCAAATTTAAAGATTTTGCTCGCAAAACAGCAGAAAAGTACGTGGAATTATACGACTGGTACTACATGTCATCAACCGTACATAAACTATTAATACACGGAGCTGACATAATCGAAAAAAATGATATTGTCCCGATTGGGACTCTCTCGGAAGAAGCCTCAGAGTCTCGAAACAAAGATTTTAGGAGGTTCCGGGAACATCATTCGCGGAAAAGAAGCAGGCAAGATTCTAATCAAGATATCCTAAATATGCTTGTTGTTTCTTCGGATCCTTTTCTAAGTGCACAAAGGCCGAAGTTAGATGCCAAAAGGAAGACAACCTTTTTTGCTGAAACTCTCGACCTAATACAGTTTCCGGAAACTGAGTTCGAGTTTGTAGGTATATCCGATCTGGATTCTGACTCGGAATTGGAGTCCGACAACGAAAGTTGTAAAGAAAATTTGTAAAATTTAATTATTTTTCTTTATGTTCTTTTGTTATTTATGTTAGTTTATTGAACCAATATGTTTAGTTAATAATTTCATAAATTATAGTTTCAAATATGTATTTTGTATAATTGAATTTATTAGATATTATTTTTGTTACTTCTGTTTTATTTAAATTACCTATCAATAAAAAGTTTATATACAGTCTTTTTTTTTCACATATTCTTAATATTTGGGGAAAAAGCATGCTTCCTAACGATGTTCTTAACTTTGACACAGTTCATGGATCGTTTTGAACAGTTTCATATGTTAAAATAAATAATGTTAGTACTATAATCCCCTATAAGGATATTATTATTATTATTATGTGTCCGGTTATGTTGTAATCATACTTTTAGGGTATGATCAATTAACAATTTCATTCCCCTATCTTTCAAAAAGAAGCGACAGCATGGGCACTTTGACACTGATATTCAACTATTTGGTATTGTTGGAAATCTTACAAGATCAACAAGACACTACACACCTCTGTCTAGTCCTTCAGGTCTATAGGGGTGATGCTATTTTATGATAAGAGTTGTTAAAGCTCTGAATTCTTCAACTTAAACACTAAAAGGAACGTTTAAATATGTAAAAATAAATAAAAATATTTTGACGATTTTTTAAAAAAAAAGGCATCTACTACCATTATGTAACGTATGTCAAAAAATCATAAATAATTAGTACTATAACCCCCTATAAGGATATTACGGTTATCGCTGCCGTTTTAGAGATATTTCGATTTTTCATACTAGCTCCATACAAAATTTTCGTAAAAAAATTATAATTCCTTCGTTTCTGTGCAGAATCAATTCTGGTGTCATTTTTGTACATTGTTATAACTAATAGAAGTGATATCCGGCAAAAAAACTCGCACTTGCAAAATAAAATGCCTAAGTCTATGAAAGCCGATTTTCAGCCCACCGTGCGGCGCGCGGCTTCGATTTCCTACCGAAGAAAAGCACTTTTCTCTAAACTAAACACGTATTTCCTGGTTTGTTAACCGACTTCGAAAAGGTTGGATGTATATGTATGTTGAAAGTTCGAGTGAAAGTTATATCTGCGAGTATAATCCTGAATGGTAGTTAAACTGTACTGTCAGTGGGATATAATCGCTAGAGACCCGAAAATACTGCTAGATTAAGGAAAATCTTATTTTAGACTTACAATCTATTTTAAGGCTACATTGGATCATCATCGTCTGCTTATCCTTTTCCCAAAAATGTGGTGTCTTCTAGTCTTACCAAATGAAAAGAAAAATACATGATGTGACTTACTGTGTGACTTCCAAACCCAGTAGCTGGGTAACGCGGTATCCCTTGGCAAACCTGGTGACAGATCTCCTGGCTTCTGACTACCCGTAATGACTATATAATATGTACAAACGACAGTCGTGATTAACCGCTTACCGTGCTTTCCGCGACTGAGAGGAATTTTGATATGTTTAGATGGTTCGACCGGTCGATCCACGGAATGACCTTGGGAAGCGTTACTTAATCGTAAAGATCGACCCGTGCGCTTGTAATTATTCAGCTACTTAGATAAATATAAAATACGGTAACTTAATTATATAAAAGTGAAGACTAAATTAAAAATAGCAAAGCCTATTACATTCCCAGTGCTGGGACACGGGCCGTGAGCCGTTATCCATCGCCCGAGACTTGCGCGTGTTGATGAATGTAACATGTCATCGAATTTATGTTCGTAGATCATGTCAGTTCCCAGCGATTGTGATGATAACCCAAAGTAATGCACCAGACTGGGTTCGAAATCGAACATGAAACTTTCATCTTTTGAAATTCTCGGTTCTGGGAATACTTTCATAGCACTCACAGCTAAGGGGTGGAATTTACTACTGGAGTCTGTGTTTCTTAATAGCTATAACCTGGGAGTATTTAAATTGAGAGTGAATAGGTTGCTTCTAGGTAAGCGTGCTTCGTCTTCACCCACATCACCGCTTAGCATTAGATGAGACGGTGGGCAAATGCGAAACTATAATCTAAAAAAATCGTAACCTTAATCCACTTAGCTTCCATGGCGTCCACTGCCAATAGAAACGTCACAAAGGAATCTGCGCACTGACTATGAATTACTGCAATCTTTAATAAAGCCGCCATAGACGTGGTCTTGCACGCCGCGATGCAGGTCTAGAGTAAAGTGGTTTTACAATTGTGCTGTAAAATTAAAAGGGTGATCTTCTAAGTAATGCGTGATCAAAATAAATAGTGATAATATAAATCTAGATCTAACATAGATTTTTGTCACGGTTTTTTTTTATTTTCTTCGGAGCGATGATAAAAATGTATTTATTTTTGTAAATTGGTTATCAAATAACACTTTTACACGCCATATTGTTTAAACTGTTTTATCTAAAGAGTAGTTTTTACAATTATTTTTTTACTAACTTCACTCGCACACTTTAAACACAACAGAACACAACACAACGAATACTTAAGAATAAGATTAGGGCTTGTGTCCTTCTTCAAGGTTAAGTGTCTTAAACGTGAGACAGACAGACATATTGAATTAGTTTTACTCTTATAATTTTAAATAGGGACTTATTGTGGCTGAATTTGAATGTTTTCGTTTTACAAGAATTTACCTTTAGATTACTACACTATTACTAGAATAGCTCATGTAATATAACTAATAACTGCCAACTGCTGAGTTGCTGGCCATCCATTTAAGATGTGCCACTTACGTACCATTGTTTGATATGAATTGTTAAATGGCTACTCAGTTTAATAATTGCAGTTAACTTTTTCATGAAAATGCCCGCGTTAATGACGCCTATTATTGCTTATTCATACTAGGCAGGTGAAGAAATGTGCAGTGATGTGGGTTTCATTACCCTCGCATAATATAGGATAGGTTCACTTCGTTACCTGTGACAAAGTTTAATTAAAAAGTTTAAATAACACAGTTAACAAAATAAAACAGATTAACGGTTTTGCAGTTAAAAGCTTTGAAAGTTTCATACATCAAAAATTATGTAATATTTTTGTAAACAAAAAAAATCTGCGTCAAAACCCAAACATCACAAACATTTTATTATTTCATAAATAATATTAAATAATTTTGCCCGTGGAACATGAGAAAAACTATTTTTTTTAGTCTGTGCTACGTGACCGGAATAGGGAATTGCGTGGAGTCGTTTATTGAATTGTACGGCTGTGCGGCGCGGTGCGGCAGCGGTGGCCCGATACACGTGCTGTTCTGATTTCTGACTTCCACCGTGGCTTGTGGTCGTTGAGGTTATTATATTTTATTACTTTATGTTTTTAAATGGGTTTCTTTCATGGCCAAGGAACACAAAAACGCTTTGTGGTTGTTCGAACATATCACATAAAAATCTTAACGGGTATTTAGAAGCTGAAAAATCTATCACAAGTCTCGCCAAGGTGGTTTCGTGTTACTACAATAATATCCTGTGGCGGAAGTCAGATAGGCAGTTCATCATCATCTGCTTAGCCTTTTTCCAGTTAGATGGGGTCAGCTTCCACTTTGACCGGTTTTACATGGAGCGCTTGCCTACCAGTCTGACCTCCGTAACCCAGTATCTGGGGAACATTATCAGTCAATCAATCGATCCATTTATTTCAGGCAAATAGTTTGTTTTTTTAATCTATGCTTGCTACTACGGAAACCTTCATAGGCTAAACCGACTCGCAGTTGGCCACTTCTTTTTCTTTCTATGAAATACAAAATAGCCAAATTGGTTCAGTTCTTGAGTAACAACACATTCAGCGATTTATTTTTATAGAATAGATCACCATTTAAAAATCTTTACTTATAGAGCACTGGCTACCCAGTGGTTGCAGGCGTGACTGGCGAGTTCTAAATCTTGGGTTCGAACCCAGTCAGGCATAATACTTTGTGTGATTTTCATCATCACCACTACTCTTAAAACGGTGAAGAAAATCATTCTGAGGAAACCGGCATGTCTTAGGACCAGAAACCGGAGACATGTGACGTCCACCAACTTGTATTGGACCCACACGTGGTAGAGTGCGGCTCATTCCCTCTCTAGAGAAAGCCTGTGTCCCAGCTGTGCGAACTTTATAGGCTAAGTTTGTTTATTTTTTGTATTTACATGCACCGTGATTATTTATTTAAATAAATCTAAGGGCATGCCCCGCCAAGTCGAGCAAAAAGCGGCACGGCCGTACCATACTTTTCTCGAAGCAATTCAGGCCAGTTTCGACCCCGTATAACTTCGTTGTGGATAAAACTAGAAGCCTGAATTTTCAGTAACCTAGCAGGCATTGTATTTATTTGAAACGTTAAAGATTTTTAATATTGATGTGGTTACTATACGATGTTGTTAGGTTAAATAATTACGTAACAACTTAAGACAGAAGGTCCCTGAAGTAGGGACTGAATAATCGAATAACCGACTTGGTATTACATGGATCTCACAACTTTTTACGGTAGAAGAACTGAGTTGCGAGACTTGTTTTTTTTGACAAGTATTGTTTTTTATGGGATACATTATTCATCACAAGTATTTCATCTTGAACAAAATTGCCCTTGACGTCATTTGTTTTCCATGAATGTCTTAGGAAATAACATAGATTTAAAATAACACCGCAACAAATTAATGATCAAGTAGCACATATGCGCATTTATGATGTGCAGGCGCGATCATGAGGAGGGTAACACAGCTTCTTAAAGTAATGTAATAAAGTAATCATCTTAAGTAACGAATATAATAATGAACGCGCGGAGTATGGCTAGTGATATATGTGTTAATAGGTTTTTCCTCAAATTAACGCGGGTGAAATCGACGGTCTCCGGCGAATATGTATATGAATAAAGCCCGTCCCGATTGTCCTTGTGAAGCGATCGATCGTCGCGTCTCTTGTCTGAGCTGCGGCTCTGTTGTGTCGCACTCCTGCCGAGTCTTTTTACCGAGTACCGAACATATTAACTTGTATTAATTATTCATTAATTTCGAAGTGTATAATACCTCTTTGAAGCCAGGGGTAGGTAGCCTAGGTCTAAATACAAGCTGATGGGCTAATGTTGTATGTTTTTCTTTTGTGATTCAATTTGAGAAAACTGGTTACAGCAAACTTTAAATACTCACAGTCAATGCATTACAAGCACTTAGATAATATCATCCAAATTTCAGTCTATAAATATATATGTAATAAATTGCATGTTATTTCACATACACTTTTATACTTATAAAACATCAGAAGCTAGTGCATGATTCGAATTGATCGTTTCTCACGGAGATGCACCAGCATGAAACTCCAAAGTTGCTCTTTTCAAAACAGATTTTATTAATATTTCCATAAAACAGTTTTTATAGGTATGAGAGGACAGTATATGTAGACAAATTGAGATAGTACGTCCACACAACAGTGTTCTCGCATTCACATAAAAATGATGTTTATATCATAACATGTGATTGTTCGTCGTAATAAGGCTCAAATTACACCAAATTCTTTCTCCAGCGTGACAAATATGTGAACAATTATATCGAATAGCTACCATCACTGTTTTAAATAGTCTCTTAAAGCTATTGTCCTGAATTTATTACTATGGCGGTAAATTCGTTTCCAAGTAATTTACCTCAAAGTGGGAGAGAGTGTGAAAACAATGGCAATTAAATTAAATCACGTGAAAGCCGCGCAAGAGTTTCTGTACTTTTTAACCGCTTCATTGATTTAGTGGCGATGTAAACACGTTGCCAGCCAGTAACATATTCACAAGCAATGGATTTTATTGTGATAGCCCCAGTGGCGTAGCTAGGCATGGGTGAAAGCTCGGCCGTTTCATTCGAAGGGACTTCGAGGCCCTTTAAATGCGAGACTTCCAGATTTAACCTCAAATTCCATTGGAAAATATTTAGATTAGGTTTTTAGATTTGTGTAAAATAGAGTAGTTTGGTTTTGTTAGAGCATGGTACGGAACTCTCGGTCAGCTTATCTGATTCGCACTTGGCGTTGTAATAAACAACGGAACCCTAGACTGCATAATAAATATCATCGAGGTTTGTTAATCCGTGAGACCTGACCACAGCCACTTTTCTTATTAACTTAGTTTTTCTCAGTGAACTCTATTGGGCTAGTTTTTTTAAATATAAATATCTTTTAAAATTTGTATACTACATCTCAGCTTTCAGGCACCGTAACGAGTTCTACTAACAATGTTGATTCGATTGTTAGGGTAGCACACGCCGACAGCTAGGCTTTGTGTCATAAGCGTTCCTAACGATCGTATCGTATACGTGTATATAGATAGGGAAACATGTCTTATAAACAAATTGCAAGCTACAATTTGGAAGAAACACGTAAATATAAAACTCATACGAACTGAATGAATGATGGAGGAGCTCGTGGCTGCAAAAAAATAATAATATCATATTTATTTCTAGTTTATGAGTTTACGTATATTATAGTCACTACTCACTAATAACGAAACATATCATCTTATAAATTGTAGGTTAACACTGAGCTATAGACCACTGATATTCAAGCTAAGATTAAACTTGTGTTACGGTTGTCAGGGCTCTCAGAATTGGCACTATTACCTAGATAATTTAAAATAATGTTCGAAATTTAATCCCTATTACCAAACAATTGACTTAGGATAAGGCAAAAGAGCAATCGACAAGTTGTGAAAATAAATAATAAGCAATGAACTCATGAAAGTTTTCGTACATTGAACGGGTTTGTATATGTGAGAGGATTACAAGAGATAGGATGAAAGTGAACGGTTTATGCATGCGTTTGCGACCGGCTTCAGGTATAAATTGCTGTTCATAATAGTGTCTGATACCTGCGCTTATATAGGAAGCTTGTATATATACTAATATCAGAAAAGTTTGTAGGTTTGTGAGTAATATCTGGATCTACTTAACCGATTTTGAAAACTGTTTCACCAATAAGTTTAATTGTTCCTGAGTAATAAAGGCTACATTTATTATTGTCAAAAACTTGTCACATGAGGAATTCCGCGGGCACTTAAACATCACATGGACATAATATATAAAGTGAAATAACTTCCGAGTGCGTCCTTTGAGCAATATATGTATGTAGTGTAACTATACGCTATGCTCGTGCTTAATACATATAACAGACGTGAGGCTGTTATTATATTTTAGAAGTATATTTGCAAGTTAACCAACATCTTGCCGTGGTCTGCCTGTATAGTAATTTTTATTCATTTCTATCTAAGTGTGTTCAGTATTCATTTTTTCTCAGTTTTAGAGAGGAGATTTGTTCTCTCTACATAAATAATAACAATCACATGCTTCTGTACGTGTGTATGCCACTGAACTCCTACTGAAGAGCTGGAACAATTTTGTTGTTGTTATGTTTATCTACTGGAATCCTAACTTAAATGGCGGCGTTTCGATTGTATAGATAGACATGTGTTGGATAGAGCAGCGTCTGTTCGAACCGCATGTATGAAATACAATCTTAACTACTACGCACGAAGGTTATATTTGGATCCACTATTGCTATAATAACGAAGTTGAATACTCAGGACGACCTTTTGTAAACTCATCCCCCAAATGGACTGGATGGTGATAAAAGTATGTAAGGCGTGTCATATTGCTCGTTAGAAAATCTTTCTCAAAAAATGTAGTATTTTATCTGTTTAGCCGTTTTTGGCTTCCTCTTTGCTAACTGGATGCTGCTGAGTACTTGTGTTTTACATGGAGTGATTGCCTACCTTACCTACAAGACTGGTGTCTTTTTCTTGCTTCTGATTAACCGTAATGAATGTCAAGGATGTAAAAATGTCAGCCGGAAACAACGGCTTAACGTACTTCCCGAGGCACGAAGGAATATATTAAGATGGACAACTACTCCTATATACACCGATCTCAAAAAATAAAATATTTCACACTATTCCTAAACCATTGTTTAGTTTATTGTTTAATGGTCGCGCGTGAAGTCATTTAATTACTTAGACCTTGTCCAGAAGAAGCGAATTCGTCGCGAAACGTTTCGCGCGAATTCATTCGCGTGCTAGTGAGATACTAGGCATCAATGCATCGTGTCCACAAGCATCGCGCGAATTCAATATACGCGCGTAAATCGCGTGCACAACGCCAGACCCTCGACTCGCGCGTATTGTGCGTGAGCCGAGATACTAGGGACCTCTTGTTGCGTCCAGTTAAACGCGCGAACTCCGGCCGAGTGGACGTATCGGAAAAAATAGAGCGCCAAATATTTTTATACGGAATTGTTTATAGACGAAATACATTCTATTTTCCCTCCGTTTTTGTCTCTTCCAGCAACGGTAAGCTAACCACAACGCGACCGCTTCGTTCAACTCCATGCTTGCATGCAAATGCTCGCGCGTTGGTACGCTCTTTCTGGACGCAACGATCGCGCGTGATTCGCACGAGAGCGACGAATTCGCCCTTTCTGGACAAGCCTATATTTAGCAGAATCCTGATTGCTTTATTGCTTATGTAAAACTACAGCAGATCAATAGTCTATCAGGTTTAGCTAAGTTGAAACCACACAGTTGAATAAATTCAATGTAATTTTTTATTTTGAAATCCTGTTTTAATTTAGTGTTTTTTTTTTTCTTAATGATAGAGTCGTGTTTGACCACCATCTTACCTGATGGTAAGCGTTGATGTTGGCGTAAATGAAGCGCGTTTACCTAGAAGTAACTAGCTACCAGAAAATAAAGAATTCGGCAGGGAATTCTATTCAATTGGACGAACAATAGAAGCACATTTAATAGAATAAATAATTATTAAGCTTATTTAAACGCTACCTTGGTTTTCTCGTGGAAAGAGTTATTTTGTCCTCAAGAAATGTACTAGAAGCTAGAAAGATATTAAGTCATGCTATAATACTCTTGTACCTATTCACTGCATTCATTAAGTGTGATTCTTCTTCTTAGTGTGTCTATGGCAAATATTTGAACTCCGATCCCTGATGCAGACATAAGATCTCCAAGTGCACATAAGATCTGCAGGTGACAGGGCATGCGGAGCAAGATAGCCGGTGAGCCATTTTCTGTAGAATACATCGCATACATTAACATGTGATTGATTAACAAACATGAACACATTTATCATATTAGTAGGATTACCATGTCATTTTTAAGCAATTACTTCCCCTTTTCCACACAAGTCCTCCATAACTTCCATCGCTAACGTTCCACACTAAACTTCATTTCATAGTTATTGTTATTGGTTTTGTATTTTCTTTTTTTTTTCACACCGCCTTCCGAAATTAAAATTATTTTTGGCTTTGTAGTGTTTTGATATGGAAGTCGGTTTTATTTTTTGCAAAAAAGTTTTTATTTACGCGCTTTTTAGTGGATCAGTTTTAATTAATCTAGTTACAAAAGCCAAAATGTCGACTACTTATCACCTTCACCAGCAGAGTAAACGAAAAGATCGTCTATGTAAATATTTTTTTCAGACTTTTGTCTGTTTTTCAGAAATGGCTTGTCCGCTTTCGATAAAATTTTCATGGGACTATTTGGAAAGAATACCCTTTTCAACAGAAAAAGAATTTTTCAAATCGGTTGGCAAGCGACGGAGATATGCCCGAACAAATATAAAAAAAAAAACAAACAAACATCCGAATTGAGAACCTCCTCCTTTTTTAGAAGTCGGTTAAAAATAGAAAGTGATAATAAAAACAGTTATGTATTTGTCACGCGCACAGAACATTCAACAATTATCGTCTGCTTAGCCTCTTCCCAACTATGTTGGTGTTAGCTTCCAGTCTAACTGGGTGCAGCTGAGTGCTAGTGTGTTACATGGAGCGGCTGCGTACCTGACCGCCACAACCCAGTAGTTGGATGACACGATACCCCCCCCCCCCCCCCCCGGCAAGACTGGTGTCATACTGGCTTCTGACTACCCTCGAGCCCTAACGAGCTTTCTGAGGCACGGAGAATCTCGTCATGTCGGTCACCTATCTACGGACCGGGTGAAGGGAAAACAAAACACATCTATGACAAATATAAATACACACCGACAGTACGCACACGGAGTCCGACCCAGCTGTCCTCCCGATTTCAAGATTAAAATCTGTTCTACCAATGCTTTGTTACTGATTTTTTTGCCAACAGTGTCTTATCTGAAAATTACCGGATGAGTTCGAGTGGTTTGCGGAATGAGTGGACTTTTTCTTTGGAAAATATAATGACGAGCTATTTTCAGTTGGGGTGTTTTTGTATCTTTAAATTGGTTGCTGTTTAGAAATCTGTTGGCAATTGAGGTCGCAAAATACTTGAAGGTTTATTTTTATTTTTTATGTTATGGTTTTGATGAAAGCATTTTGATCTACTTGTGCTTGAACAGTAGTTATGAACATATAAATAGTGCGCATGGCTAAGGTTTGGAACTCTGTAGCGGCTTCTATGTACCCTACTACATTATGATCTGTCAGTCTTTAAAGCAAAAGTGAGAAGGCATTTTCCAGGCTCGCTCATTCAATCGTAAATCTCATCAATCGTTTACCATCTGGCGTGATCGATGTTAGAAGGGTACATCCGTAAATTTAACACAAGGGCATAACAAGTCAAACATAAAACAATTATTGTGTTGAAAACATTATGAACTGCCTCGTGAGATACTGGTTTTTGCACCTTGAACACCAGACCTGTGATAAAAGAACAGACAATAATAAAATAAGCTAAGTATTTTAAAAAGTTAAATTGTTTAGAGATATGGAAGTCATACTGGTGTAGTGAGAAGATTTTTATTTAGATATTTATTATTTAATTTGTTTAATTGTACATTTGTATTTTTCTTTTCTCTGTTATTTATTATTTGTGTTTTTATTTGGATGTATTGATGATGTATTACAGAAATATGTTATATGTTATTATGACTTTCATTCTATGGTGCAGAAGTCTTAATGGTGTAGTGTTATTGTGTGGCGTGCAAGTCTTAGTGGTGCTGTGTGGTTGACATGTGGCATTGGCATGTTTTGATGGTTGTTATGAAACAGCAAATTAACAGAAATATCTGCATTACAAAGATGGTTGGTAGTTTGACAGATTCCAGTAGTTTTACCTATGAGGCGGTATCCGTAATTCTCCGCGGCTAGTACTGACTGAGCATATGATGGCGAGACCCTGTTATACTCCACTAAATATTATCAAGATAAACTTTTAAAAGTTGCTAGTCTTGTTCGACTGGCAGACTGGTTTGTGCTACTGGCAATAAGTTTGGTTGCCAGCACTGGCAGCTAAAACGTGATGTTGGAGACTCGTTGCCCCGACGCGACGCGTAAACAACTGTCGCTCATCAAACAGTGTATTGACGACAATAGCGATGTACATATGTCTTTCCAGATATTATAACACTCACTGTTCTCTTGCATCTAAACTTAAAATATGAAAAGGTATTGCGTGTCCTGTGGATTGTTCACGTAGAACTAGGTTTGTGTAAGTCGACATTCAGATCCTATACGAGTAGCCGTTCCTCTATTCCTTTACAAATCATGGCACACTTAATTTTCTGTCCTGATTGTTCACTACAGAACTTGATAGAAGCTTCCGACGGTGCCAAACTTATTGCCCAAAATTATAGGCAGACTCCATTTAGCTTTTTACCATCGACACTACGAAGAAAAAGTTCAAGGTTTTTATCTTAGTATATAAATAATCACGACTGCCTCGTTAGTATGACATATTTAGGATTTACAATAATAGTACGTAATTACTAAAACTTAATGTTCGTACAAAATTTCAGGTCAATTGGTCCACATATAAAGCGGGTAATATTTGATTTGAACGATGACAATTTTTCAACTGACGACAAAAAAAGAGCAGATTATCAAGTCGACGCGTATATTCTTTTTATGTATGATCACCTATTATTCGAAAACGGCTGAATCGATCTGAAAATTCTTTTTTTTGTTTGAAAGGATATACTTCAAAATTGGTCCCATTGCCACCAAGTCAGGATCTGATGATGGGATCCTGGAGAAATTCAGGGAAATCTTCAAATACTATAGGCACACCTATAGCGATTTGAGTATTTTTTATAGTATCTTGTGTAGTTGCATTCGAAAAGAACCATTTCTGAAGTGGATCTGATGATGAAGACCACAGATGGCCACTGGAAGTACTCAATATAAGTAGGAATAATAAGTATGTCATGTGTTCCGCTTCGATTATTTGAATGTGGTTATTAAGCACAATATGCTCGCCATGGTAAAATGCTCGCTGATGTTAAAGTATCCGGAGAACTCCTCAAAAATTAACGCCCAACATTGGGAAAAGCAATATTTTGTAAATGACAATTAGTAGTTGATATTTAGGCTCTTGTAACTAGGTAAATTAAAAATAACCAACTAAAAAGAGTGAAATAAAAACTTTTTACCAAAAAATTAAACAGACTCCCAAAAAGAAACACACTGTAAAGTGAAAAATAACTTTAATTTCGGAAGTCGGTGCCAAAAACGAAAATACAAAACTAAAGACACCTACTACCCAAATTAAAGTTATTTTTCACTTTTCAGTGTTTTTTGGGAGTCGTTTTAATTTTTTTTTGTATATTTAATTGACATAATGGCGAAAAAGCATTAAAATTGCTGATTGATTACTCAAGGACTACTTTGCTGAGTAGTTTGTGAATTGAGTTACTAACCTAGCACAATCCTAGGCTGTTCTAATTCATTTGACGGTGAAATAAAGTTTAGGAGAAATAACGGTGGTGAAACAGAAACATAATTGTAAAACCACTCTAGCATTTTAAATTATATTATCACTTGGCCGCGAAATCATCGGCGTGGATTTCGATCGCATTCGCCAATAATGCACTTTTCTATCAAAGATTTTTGTTTTAGAATTGGATGATTAAATCCGGAAATTACCCGCTACATACAATTTTACCTCTTTATAATATTACTATAGATAATATAGTTTCTGATAAATTAAATTTATTTTCCAATATTCACTGCGGAACTCTGAAAAACTTCGGATGGCAGGTTGTTCGGATTAATTTTATAGGTAGATGAGATATTTTAGGGAGCTAAGTACTCACGCATTGACAGCGTCCATTTTCAACATCAAATATAATTACATAAAGCGCCGACGAATTTTACCGTAATTCTTTTTGTACTTAATTGGTTCAATTATGATGGCGACGGGTAGACGATGCTTTTACGTCAATTTCTAAAAATTTTACAATAAGAAATAAAATTCTCTCTGATTGATGAAAGTCACAGATGTGTCTGGTAGGTCAGGTCAAGAGAGAGTGTCTGCCAAGGTTGTGCGAATGTTGTAACGAGATCCCGCGGGCCCGGACCGTGAGGGGAACTGAAGCAACAGGGTGGGTCTTAGTCAGTAGGAGGCTGACGGTCCCTTCTGCTGCACCTACAGCGTGAGAACTAATTTAATTATTTTAGGGAAAAATTTAAAAAATTGGTAAAAAGAAAAGCCAATATTTTTTTAAACTTACTTCTGCCCACGACTTGGTTTGCGTTCGTCATAAATTCCGTATCACTTTTCGACATTTTCTTGAACACAAACTTGTCCTGACAATAACGTGTCTTCATTCTTTGGTGCTGCATATTACTGTTTTATTTAGTACTAGTTTTGCCCGCGACTTCGTCCGCGTGGAATAGTTACTTTGGGCTGACGTTAAATTTAACCCCGATTTTGAAGCATTCTTCATTGGCGCTCCGCTCCTATTGGCCTTAGCGTAATGATATATAGCCTATAGACTCTCTATAAACTGACTATTTAAATAAAAATATTTTTTCAATTCGAACCAGTAGTTCCTGAGATTATCGCGTTCAAACAAACAAACAAACTCTTCAGCCTTATATTATTAGTATAGATAGCTGTTGCCCGCGACTTCGTCCAGGTTTCCGTCGTTTTTCGTAAAAAATAAGTAGCCTATGTCCTTCCTCACGGTTCAGTGATTTTGATGTAACAGCTGTCTGTTAACTTAACTTTCGTAATTTAGTAGGGAAATATAATATGTCAATCTATAATACTGTTGAAAAATATCGCAATACCGAACCGCACAATATTATTGTTAATAGCTGTGCCCGCGACTCCGTCAGCGTGTAACTCCTTGTGTGTTATTAAGTTAATGTATCGGTAATATTGTTTAGATCACATTCACATGAGGCTTAAGTACCTATAGAATGAAAATACTTCAGCGCAAAGCTTCCGGGTAAACTATGGTGAAAGTTGACCCGTCCGGCACGTGAACATAAAGATTTCTAGAACTGCTAACCCGGGAAAGAGCGACGTACTAATAACTGACCATGCGAGAAACAACTGACACCGAGATCTACTCCAGCAACACGAAAAGTCTGCCCTTGAGCCTTATTAATTGTCATTGCATAACACACCGATACTGGGAATTGCGTTCTTTTAAATTGGAATGGAAAATTATTTGGTATTATGGGAATTCTGGGAATAAAGACGGTTTCTCCTGCACCGCAACCTGTTAAAATTTGAGCCTCGATTATATTTTGTTGCAACTGGGTTACTTTTAGCCGAGTTCCATTGCAAAGTTGTGGTGGTTTTAAATTTCGGAGCAGAATAATAATCAGAAAGCTTCGAACTGCTAAGTTATCGGGAGTTACACGTGTTATTGTGAGTCAACCATAAAAGATAGATATTTGCTGTCGTGGGATATTTTTTATATAATTTTAAGGAGAACATTTCCGTCATCAATGATTTCTGTGTAGCTTTAACCATTAAGGTTGCACTCGCGACGGAAGATTAAAAAATGGAGTAACTTCTCCCGTTTTCCCAACATTTCCCTTCACTGCTCTGCTCCTATTGATTGTAGCGTGATGAAAAATATACTATAACCAGCTCAGGAGTATGAAAAATAATTGGACCAAGTTTCGTTAAAATCCGTCGAGTAGTTTTTGTTTCTATAACGGTTATACAGACAGACAGACAGACAAAAATTTTACTGATTGCATTTTTGGCATCAGTATCGATCCCTAATCACCCCCTGATAGTTATTTTGTAAATATATTTCAGGTACAGAATTGACCTCTCTACAGATTTATTATAAGTATAGATGGGCACCTATCAACTTACAACCACAGCTGGTATAGTAACCTCAAATGGCAGTCCTAACGCACGATGCCACTTTCATTTAGTTAAAATCCGCGATATTATTTATATAATAAATATAATTATGCTGGCATCATAAATTACACAAACATTAATTAACACCATTTGACAATTTGTATTCGGTTAAAATTAATTAGTTTACAAATAAATCATTTACGAACTTTATTGAAAAAAATGTTCGTGGTTTTAATTGCTTCGGTTTGAAAAACTACGCCACAAATGTCAATTATTTTAAAAAGGAAAATGATAAATGATCTTTATTTTGCAAATTGGTTATTAAATAACACTTTCACACGTCATTTTTTTTGTAAATTTAAACTAAACGAGGCCGGTGTTTCCTAATTGACTACCCTGAGAAAAAACACCGAAACAAACTGAGGGGTCCGTCTCTTTTAAAGTCCATACAATCTATACTGATTAACCCATTCCTTGCCACCAATGCACCAGTTGCGTTGAGTGACCCTCTGCAGTTTTTTTGTCATTGCAATGGTAGAAATTTATTTAAATATATGGCACAACTCACAGTTAGAAATAATTTTCTAATTTGGAAACATTGATGGTTTTTGCTTCAAACTGTCTTTCTTGTTTTGACAAGGAAAAAACGGTTGCTGCTGAGGAGGTCTATTTTGATATACAAATATCTTAAGATTTAGCTAGTGTTCATCATATATTTGTGAATTGGGAGGTGAAGGTAAGCGATAACCTCAATTTTATCACTGTTTTCCATTGTTTTATAGTGCATTTATAAAATAAATCACATGCACGCATACGGGTTGTTCATTGGCATAGCAGTATAAATCTTAATTGGATAGGTTTATGCATGAAGATTTGAAGAACAAATCACGTCAAACTGTATGCACGATTTATAGTTTTTCCCAACTTAAAAAAAGGAGGTCATCAATTCTATACCTACATATGTATTTTATTTATGTTTTCTATGTTATATTGCTGGAATTGCCCCATATTCACATGCAGGCATCAGCAGTCTCCCAGACCTTGTTGCATAATACCATCCAAACGTCAACGCAAATGGCGCGTTGAATGGCACTGGCGATTAAATTTTGCTTACCAGTGCCACCAACGCATATGGCGCGTTTACCATTTTAAGATGGGATTTTCTTATTTATGGGGTTTTTTTTAATTAAAAAACACATTTAATTACGCCTTTTCTATGGTAATCCACAAAAACATTAAGTGGCACCCAGGTGTTGTTTTTAAAATTTAGGTGGCAATGAATGGGTTAAAAATATATGGAAACCTGTAGATTACCGTCTGAGGCGATCTTTTGAGGAAATATACTCACAGATTTGAGTGGGCCTGTCCATACAGTGCAAGCATTTGTCAGATAACGTATAGCTCAACTTAAAACAAGGAGCTTAACGATTTAACGACTACCCGCGTATTTATTTTCTCCTTCTGTGTGAAATCCATCCAAAGGTTGTCTGTAAAAGATCGCTTTTAGCGATAAGACCGCCCCTTGTATCACCCTTTTTAATTGTTAAGTCCATAATTTTGTTTTTACTGTTATGGTGTACAATAAAGAATATATCTATCTATCTATCTTAACCTTAAAAAATCAATTCGTGCGGCTGTTATTCTATAGCTACGAGCTCCACGAGTCATAGTTACTCCAATAGAGAAAATATTTTATTGTATTCTAAAGAGAAAAATGAGACTTATAATATGGTGGATACTGAAATTACAATAATAGATAAGTAAATACGCTAGAAGATATTTTAACAGACATTATGAAACTGTAAGAGTTAAATTTTTTGCCATTCGGCTACGGAAGCGCCTGTAGATCTCCCATTAATCCAGGATCTTAAAGTCATCAAGTGGAGCGTAGCCCATTGCCCATTGGGAAGGTTGTATATATCTAACGCTAGCAGTCTTGACTAGAAAGGTTGGTGTTAGTTATTTTGAAGTAATACGTACTTACTGCCAATTTTGTTTTCTTCTAAAAACATCCCCGGAACTTTAAACAATGGAGACGTTATTTTGATATACGTTTTTCATTTACGACTGAAATTATATCAGCAATAGCCACAGGTAACAGAACTTGTCAATTATTCAACCGTACCCTTTTAATCAGATTTGTACGTAAGTAGTACCCAATTAAGTGCATAATTAAGTAAAAGGAACCCGGACACATCCAAATAGTCGGCATCTTTGGAAAGGACATAAAAAGGTAGAACTAACCCAACTCACGTGCGCACCTAATTAATAAGATCTCTCTCTTGTTGCAGATCGGGCACCTAAAAGGAAAATTAAGTTTCTCGGCTTCATAGCAGGCGGTAAGTAGCATTCATTAAAAGCTATTGGAAAAGAAATTAAGACTCCTTCCTGAATCAGATATTGAAAAATATAATATGATTAAACATGAGGAGCTCGTGGCTAACTGATAACAGCCACGCGGGACGATCCTCAAGGTTGAGCAACACTTGTCGAGGTCGGACTGCGGATGGGTGAAGCAGTGATAGTCTACTGGCTAGGGTGTCGGCCTAGTGAGCGAGAGGTCGCGGGTTCAAACCACACCCATTACACTATTGCCGTGATCCCATTAGCAATACAAGCATATTTAGCTTAGTAGGAGGGGTTAACAATATTGCTAGTCATTTGAATTCTACCCACATTAAAGAAATCAAAATACGTAAGTGACTGATAAATTAGGTTAATATGTAATAGAATACTCCCTATTGATATTATTGTTCATACTTATACTGTTAATATAAGTTACAAAAAGATATAGGAAGAAATTAAGACATAACCAGCCATTAACGTTCGAACTATTTAGACATTAGCGTCCTTTCTATGAAAGGGGATGGGCCGTAATTGATTTATCAGTGATTTTATGTTTTGTTTGTGAATTTCTTTATTACTAAGTTAATCATAATATATACTAGGGGCCCTACATACCTACTCTTCATCAAGCATATTCTGAACGAAACATTGTGTGAGCATCAGAGCAGGTTATCAAGTCATTACGCTTTAAAGCAGAGTGTCACTGGCAGACTAGATGCGGGTCCGTTGTTCAAAACCAATCATATACGGTGAAGGAATGAGATAATATTACTGTCCAATTTGTTTACTTTTGAACCTTATTTACATTATAAAATGAAGACGAAATCGTGAACTTAATTTTCAACGTTGGACTTCTTTTTCTTAGCGCGTCCATGGCAAGAACTTTTTAAATGAATTTGGCGAAAAAATCAGCCACCCGAAAAACGCTCGCTGCTGCTGCTACTCGCTCACTGCTCGCGAAACAATAAAACAATGTTAAACAAGTCGTAAAAATTATTATCATCGAGATGTTACTTAGCCTTTCATAAATATCTACAATGGATTTTGAAACCTATATTATACCTAAGCAAGGCGTTGAAAATGCAAAAATAACCTTTAAAAAAAAAAGTGAAATGGGCTTTATGTGAAAATAAGCGTAGAGAGGTGATAAAAATATGCTGCATATAAATAACGGAATTAAGATAAAAATGTTATATTGATCTTGAAATAATATTTCTTTATTAATATTTTATTTTATTTTAAAATACTGATACTCATTTTTATATTTACCTAAATCACTTATAATAAATTCTTAATAAAACATTGCTACTTATTCAAGACGAAATATCTGTATAAACAGGAGGAGCTCGTGGCTAATGACAGCTGCACGGGTCGATCTGCAATGTTAAGCAACGCCTGCCGCGGTCGGTCTGTGGATGCTGACCTGGTGGTGCCTCTGTGCCTTGACAAGCACGTTGAGCCGTCGGGCCCGGCTGTCATTTGAACATCTTCGGCAGTCGTCGCGGGTAGTCGAAAGCCAAAAAATCTTACATTGGTCTTGCCAAGGAGTATCGTGTTATTATTGAGCAACTAGCTCCTCATCCACCTTTTAACTATTAAAATATTATCTGACCTTTACAACCCAGTTGCCAGGTAACACAACACCTCTAAGTTATAGCTTTATTCTCTTTAAAATCTTATCCAGAGCGGGGTCCTCGTCTTTTTTATAATTACACTTTTAAATCTACCTTTGTAATTACAGTTTACTCCGCCCGACAATTTTGTAAAGTTTTAAATCGAACTTCGTCCCAGAAATTAGTATTTTCTCATTAGCGCTGTCTATCGGTCGGTAACTACAAACATTTCTCGGATCGTTGTTTTTCTTGTTATAAAGGAGTCTCGTTAACATTTACTGTTCGTGTGAGCTTGTGCTTTTAAAAATAATATCTCATCCACCATATCAATTATGGTATTTATAAAATATAACCTACCCATTTTGTTACAAAAATGCATCAACAGATTTTAAAAGAAAACTCCGGATTAGGTTAAAAGTTTAAAATTTTTTTTGTTTTAAAATTTCTAAATAAAAGAATAAATCTCAAGTGAAATAAAAGAACCAAGCACATTTTCTTTAAAAATTAACAAACAGGCGGGACCCATCCCATTTCTTAATTACCTATATGTTTAATTGGGATCCGCCTTTTTTACCCGACTGCGGTGGGTGATGTGATACACAGCTTATTCATTTAAAGTTTATGTACAATAGTGGTACATGGGCGGACATAATGCAACAAAGTATTCTCTACCAGTCAACCTTTGTAACCTTTTCAAGTCTATGTATGTATGCTCATGCACTTAATACATTCAGTGCCGAGGAGTGTCTTTATTTACCAAATATTGAGCTAGTTTAGTCTCACATGCATTGAATGAGCGTAGCCTCTTCAAACATGAGGTTATTTTGATATCTGTGCTTAGTATGCCTGTAATACAAGGTCGCAAAGCATCTGATCGCGTAATAATATAAGGTATATAACATTCATCATACTTTGTGACTATATTGCACGAACATTAAGCGCTAAATTTGGGCTTCTCTTTGGGAATAACTAGTGAAAAACGCTAATACCCAAGATACAGGACATGCCCTACGTTTACTTTGGGTGCCAGCACCCAAAGTAAACTTCTGAAGTTTACTACTAAAATAAGTATGTCTACCTATACTTAGCCAAGTGTATAGTTTAAATGATATTGTTTACATTTTATATCTCTCTTTTCGTTGTTAGGCTTAAGAAATAATAATAAAATACCTATTATTCTTCTTATTGAGTATCTTTAGTTATCGTCACTTGTAGAAGTGCACAGCTTTCTAACTTAACACTTTATTTACGTATTTTATTTAAAAATGTATGCGGAGTAGTTTTTATTTAATGTTATGAGGCATGACATTATTATTCAATCTTTTACATAAATTTAAGCTTGATGTTAAATAAAATACGGATAGTTACAGAAATGTTTAACGAATCATTCTCTTCTTTGCCAAAAACATCGAAACGTTATCTGAAATAGATATTTGATTCCAGTATGGTGTACAATAAAGAGTATATCTATCTTTGTTCAAAAGAAAAGTAAGTTAAAAACGTGACAATCCTTTTAGAATACCAAATTTCTCAAAAATAAAGGAATAGAAATACTAATGCCTATTTTTAACTCAGCTCGGGTTAATAGTAGGTACGCCTCCAGACTTACCTACGCACAATTTGAAATTACTCTATGAAAATCCCGTCACCCTTGAAAATACCCCCGAATCTGACCTCTCAAATCGCCCTCATTAAACAGGGTCAGAAGACAACCGTTCACTACACTTCACTAATCCAATTCTATTAAGTCAGCCCACTTAATTACTTGGCACGGCATCCAGTGATCAGTCCTATTTCTAATACGAGGCTACGAGGCTCTGTCCTTTCTTAGATATTAAGTAAAGAGTTTCCTGGCCCACTTTCAGGATACAAGCAAGTATTCGTAATTGAGAGCTTGCAGACCACTTCAATGATCTCGGGGAACAATCAATCTTGGCAACTGATCGAGGTATGATTGACACGAGGGTGAAGATAGTAGGGTAGGTTCGTTTCAACCCTGGTACTCGATAGTTAGAGGAGGTCATTCTGCTTAGTGAATAACTCAGGGATCCTCATAATAGACCAACGTGTTGGTATTAAAATGTCGCTTAAAAAAGAAGTGGCCGAACTCAAAAATGTTTATATTTGAGGAAATGTATTCTTTATATATAGTTGATTAGCTTGCGATTGAGCACCATCTCACCTGATAGTAAGCGATGATGTGGCGAAGATGAAGCACTCTTGCCTCGAAGTAACCTATTCAAGTTGAATAGGTTATTTCAAGGCAAGCTTGGGTAATTAAATCTAGATTGAATAATTCAACCTAGATTTAATTACCCAAGGTTATAGCTATCATGAAAAATAGACTCTGACAGGGAATGCCACTCATTAGATGTACGCACATAGAAAGTACTCCCAAAACATTTGTGCGTATCAATGGGATGCCCACGATGTAACGATGGCGCATTGCCGATCGTTTTGTTTTTGGATGAACGGATGATGGCGGCGGAATTTAGTGTTAAAGGTCAGTCAGTCAGTCAGTTATATCCAAAATTAGAAGTTGCATGAATTGAGCAGCTAGACTAGACTTAGGTCACTTTCTACTATGCTAGTCAGATCCTTTCTAAAAGCTCTGTTATCCCTGTTATAGAATGTTAGTATATTTTACAGAAAACCCTTAACCCGTGAGACCATACAACTTTATCATCAAAGCGTGTTCATAAAAATATTCTCGGTCAGCACACTAAACGCTGCCCACTCGCCCCTACACTAGCCGACACACCCCACTCCGCCCGCCATTTAAGCACACTTAACCTTAAAATAAGCGCCAACAAATTCCTTTTCAAAATACGTAAACAGTTTCCAAACGCCATTAATTCATAGCCGTAGTATCGGTAGGTCGTTACATTAGTAATATATTGACGGCTAACAATGATCGCATACAAAACCCAACCATTACGGCCGCGGAATAGTTTCTATTGCGACGATAACTCTATATCTTTGAGAATTTGGAGGTCTGCAGGCAGAAGGGTATTTGGGGACAGCGACGGTTGTACAATTGTTGTGTTAGCGCTGTCAGTGGAGCTACGATTTTATTTTATACTAGCTTTTGCCCGCGACTTCGTCCACGTGGAATAGTTACTTTGGGCTAACGTTAAATTTAACCCCGATTTTGAAGCATTCTTCATTGGCGCTCCGCTCCTATTGGCCTTAGCGTAATTATATATAGTCTATGGCCTTTCTCTATAAATTGACTATTTAACTAAAAAAAAAATTTCAATTCGAACCAGTAGTTCCTGAGATTATCGCGTTCAAACGAACAAACAAACTCTTCAGCCTTATATTATTAGTATAGATAGCTGTTTCCCGCAACTTCGTCCGCGTTTCCGTCGTTTTTCGTAATGTCCTTCCTCACGGTTCAGTGATTTTGATGTAACAGACGGATTAACTTTCGTAATTTAGTAGGGAAATATAATGTCAATCTATAATACTGTTGAAAAATATCGCAATACGGAACCGCACAATATTATTATTAATAGCTGTGCCTGCGACTCCGTCAGCGAGAAATTCCTTGTGTGTTATTAAGTTAATGTAATAGTAATATTGTTTAGATCACGTTCACATGAGGCTTAAGTACCTATAGAACGAAATTTTATACCTTCGGCCGCGATACGCGTCGAGCGCGGCGACCGATTCTCAAAAATAATCCTTATAGCATGATTCAGTATTCACGCGCGATGGCTTATTATTAGCGTATTTCATGTATAACTTTGGTGGTTCTATACCGATTTATATGATTCTTTTTTATGGAATAGTTAATAATGTTAACTTTTTCAATTAGGGGTGACTGAGAGTGTTATAAACGTAAGAGTAGACAAATATTATAATCAGAAAGCTTCGAACTGCTAAGTTATCGGGAGTTACACGTGTTATTGTGAGTCAACCATAAAAGATAGACATATGCTGTCGTGGGATATTTTTTATATAATTTTAAGGAGAACATTTCCGTCATGAAATGATTTCTGTTTAGCTTTAACCATTAAGGTTCCACACGCGACGGAAGCTTAAAAAATGGAGTAACTTCTCCCGTTTTCCCAACATTTCCCTTCACTGCTCTGCTCCTATTGATTGTAGCGTGATGAAAAGTATACTATAACTAGCTCAGGAGTATGGAAAATAATTGTACCAAGTTTCGTTAAAATCTGTCGAGTAGTTTTTGTTTCTATAACGGTTATACAGACAGACAGACAGACAGACAGACAAAAATTTTACTGATTGCATTTTTGGAATCAGTATCGATCCCTAATCACCCCCTGGTAGTTATTTTGGAACTATATTTCATGTACAGAATTGACCTTTCTACAGATTTATTATAAGTATAGATAGTTTTTTAGAGGTTAAAATGAAAATCTTTTACCCCAATCTTTTGCTGACGATTGGTTTTTGAGAACATAACGAATAACAATTACTGATAATACTAGTGACCCGTACCGGCTTCGCACGGGTGCAATGAAAATGTTGTGATTAATAATATTAGTATAATTTTATTTTGTTTTTTATACATAAATAATATTTGAAGATACTAGATCTACCTACGGACTACGGCCACTCTACCCCGCATTTTAAATCTCAGATATCTTCTAAGATACCTACTTATTTTAATGATATGTTGTAAAGGGCAATTTGAATCAACATTAAATGCAAAACATGACCTAATATATTAATTTACAGTTTATAGCACTCACCAATAATGCACCTTACTACCAAAGAAAACATTTTAGAATTGTATCATTTGTTCCGGAGATTACCCCTACATACAAACGTATAATATTAGCATAGAAGTATCTTTACATAACTTTGACTACCATACAAAAGTTGAAACTCAAGGTTTTTCAACGTGCTACGGAGTGCAGTATGCTATGTGTTCAAAGATTAGATAAATACTCTCTGTATGTGTGAAACTAACAGATCGCGTTTGTAACAGCATGCCGTGCTCCAGAAAGCAAATAGTCAACGTGGCTCAAAAGGCTGCCTAACTTAAATGGGACTAGGCAGAACATGTCTGCCGCATATATAAATATAATATAATAAGCTGTAGTCTCGTAAGACACAGGACTGCAACACGAGGCCGCGGCAGACCACGAAGGAGATGGCAGAACGCCCTGAATAGAATTGGAAGGATGTGGTGCAGAACCGTGATCACTGGAAGAAATAGAGGACAGCCTTTGCTCACCTATGGGACTCTACAGACTAATCTATATATATATAAAAATAATTGCTCTTCGTTAGTCTCGCTAAAACTCGAGAACGGCTGAACGGATTTATCTTATCTTGGTTTTGAAATGTTCGTGGAGGTCTAGGGAAGGTTTAAAAGTTGAGAAAAATTAAAAAGAGAAATTGCCGGGAAAACCGTCAAAACAGCCCTTTTCTATTTCCTATACAAACGTTTTCTAAATAAAATGGAGAGTGGGGTAGGGGTAGGGAAGGAGTAGGGTTGGTGTAGGGTAGGGGTAGGGTAGGGTTAGGGTAGGGGTAGGGTATTGGTAGGGTAGGGTAGTGTAGGGTTTGGGTAGGGTAGGTGTAGGATAGGGGTAGTGGTATCGGTTGGGTAGGGGTAGGATACCACCCGAACGAAGTCGTGGCGGGTCAGCTAGTATAATAATAAAAGATTCTATCATGGTAACACAAGCGAACACTTAACTAGTGGATTCAGATTGCTTTAATTTTTCTGTTATGTTATTCAGAGCAAATAGAGTTTTGTCTGCTGTCAATAAGTTTGCAAAGCGTAGGAAAATTTACTGCGTAATGTTCAAATGAACCAAAACAATGAAACCCATCGCAACAAGCCACAAGAACAATACAATCGAAATCACTGTATTAATGAAACGTGTCGGATCATTACTGGTTGCCTTAAACCGACCCCGGTACAGATGTTGTATCCACTGGCAGGAATAGCGCCACCGGAAGTTCGCAGAGCGGTTGCAAGTTCCAATGAAAGAGCCAAAATGGTTAGAGACTCCCGACATCCAATGTATGGGTACACTTTAGTGCCACAAAGGCTGAAAAGTCGAAGAAGTTTCCTGAAGTGCGTCACTCCACTTACTGGCGAGCAGCCTAAGGAGCGCCTAAAGGTGTGGCTGGAAAGTACATCCCTTCCAAGCCCATTTGTACCACCAGCTGAGCATCTCCCGCCTGGACACGAACTGCCATGGCTGACCTGGAAGTCTTTAAACAAACTCCGCACCCAGGTTGGTCGCAGCAAAGAAAATCTGTTCAGGTGGAGATTTATCGATGCCTCTGCCTTGGGGTGTATATGTGGTTCTGTTCCACAAACCATGGCACACTTAATTTCCTGTCCTGCGGGCCCTGTCAACTGCTCACTGCAGGACTTGATGGAAGCTACCGAAAATGCCAAACTTGTTGCCCAGTTCTGGGCTGACTCCATCTATTTGCCATCGACACGCTAAGAAGAAGACTGTATTTATCTGTTATCCCAGGATAATGTTTGAAATATTCGATGGAAATTCGTAGCCTGGCCAGTAGACTAAATGTGCCGAGCGTATGGATTAGCGCATTAAGCACCGGAACCGTTCGGTGTTGCCATACTACTGATTAGATGTTTGTTGCGCTAAGTGGTCGCCTAAAGTACATTCCGTGTTTGCGCCTTGTTGCATCAGATCTAGTAGCAGTTTATTGGTAACTAGCGACCCTTCCCGGCTTCGCACGGGTGTTTTTTATTATAATTAATAATGTTTGTATTAAATATACTATAGAATGTCTTTATATACATCAGTGACAGCCTTTTTGTCATTCAACATACATGTTCTCTTTAGTAATTACTCTTGAAAGTGCGACACATAATTTATCATGGGAAAAACATTCAACGCTCAAATCTAAGCAACATAGGCACGCGCGCCGTGCCTCCGCTGGCACCGCGCCGCAGCCGCTGTCCTTACATTTTAAATGTGTAATATCTTCGAAACTATTTATTTAAATTATATTTTGTAAAGGGCAATATTGATTTATATTAAATGCACAATGTATTTATGGTACTTAATTGGATAAGGATTAATGCTGTATTGCGAAGCGATTTTAACGCTTCGTAAAATATGCTCGTATTTCTCGTAAGAAGTAAAGGATAAAAAATGGTTGTTGTGGGTTATCTATAAGAGATAGACAGATGCCATTGAGGACTTTTTTGTTGACCTTTTTAAGGTGTACAATATTGTAGTACATTATTTTGATCTATCTCGTAGGGTTCAGCCAGCGTTTGCAAAGCAAGCACAAAATAATGTGTTTATTTGCGACATCACATTAGAAACCTCAAAAATTATCAGTGTTCCTCTACTTTATTATGCATGTTATATACTTAAAAACCTTTCTATTGAATCACTCTTTTTATTGAAAGAAACTGCATCAAAATCCGTTGCGTAGTTTTAAAGATTTAAGCATACATAGGGACAGACACAGGGAAGCGACTTTGCTTTATACTATGTTAAGATAAGATGTTATAAGCTTGTACTAAAAAAATAACCTAATGTCTCAGGTCTCCGGACTTGTAATCGAGAGGTCACGGGTTCGAATCCCACCCATTACACTATTTCCGTGAACCCACTCCAGACACGAGCATATTTAACTTAGTAGGAGGAGTTAACAAGATTGCTTATAACTTGAATTCTACGCACATTGCCAGTATTTTATTTATACAATATAAATATCTGGTTTTTTACCTTAAAGTATTATAATAATCACTTCCTTAACCTTTTCCAAATTATGTGTTGGTTGATGGGCCTTCAGTCTGACTGGATGCGGCTGAGCTTTACATGGAGCAATGCCTTTCTGACTTCCATAACCCAGTGGCTGGGTAGTACGAGAACTCTTGGTAAGAACATAGTCAGACTTTCTATTTGTGACGTCGGTTAAAGTTGCGCAAATGACAGGCGGGACAACTGCTTAACGTGTTCCCGAGGCGCGGAGGATTAGCTGTGTGGGTGACATCCACGGAGTGACCTCGATATGTGTTGCTTAACCGTGATGATCGACCCATACGTTTGTTATTATTTAGCCACGAGCACCACATTTTGCCGTATTAAAATAAAATTTAGAACCAAATTCGGTCTGGACAGTCGGAGGCCGCCGTTACCGATATCGGTAACGCGACCTATAATGAAATAATGATGTTTATTTTGCAAATAGCTTATAAATAACACTTTCACACGTCTTTTTTTCGTAAATGTAAACTAGATGAGGCCAGTGTTTCCTAACTGACTACTCTGAGAAGAAACACTGAAACAAACTCAGAGGTCAACGTCTCTTTTAAAGTCCAGACAATTTTTTTTTTTTTTTTTTTTTTTTTTTTTTTTTTTTTTAGGTAGGGCCACTTGTAGATCAGCACACTAAGGCTGTGAGTCTACTTAACCGGACTTTCCTGTGGTGACCTCTAATAATTAAATTAAAGGCCCCCAGCCAGGGCTTACAAACTAAAATTTTACTTACTACTAATGACCGCACGCTAAGGGCACTCCCTGCGGAGTACGGGCCTCGGCATAGCGGGGTCATTTTGGGAGGGCAGCAAAGGGACAGGCTGGGTCGTGTTTAGGGGAGTATTTATTGCTACTGGCTCAGCATCGCGGGCTGGCTCGTTTGGCAAAGGTCGGGGAGGATTTCTATTACAAGTACGCGGACGTCGCGATGGGCCTCGTCGGCGAGGCCGGAATACAGAACGCGTTTTGTGTTTGTGTTTTCTAAGAGTGCTAGTTTCCCTACTGCTCTCTTGTCGGATGGTGATGGGGTCGTCGGGCTCGTCTAGGACATGGCGCGGGCGACGAACCCGAGAAATTTGGGAGGGTCTGTATCGGGCGGCCGATACGATCAGGGGGTTGGTGTGGGTATCAGCAGAGGTGAAGTAACGCACTGACATGCGTTTCAACACTTGCTTTATGGTAGGGAGTTTGAGGTCTACGTGGAGATCCTCATTCCTCAAGTACCAGGGCGCGCCCGTGGCCTTTCGGAGAAAACGGTTCTGAAGGACCTGCATCCTATGGATCTGAGCCGGACTGGCATGGGCAAACACCGGACAGGCGTACGTCATGATAGGACGTATGCATGTCGTGTAAATTCGGATTTTACACCTAAGGGAGAGCTTACTGTGCTTATTCAGCAAGGAGTGAAGCCTACCGAGAGCGAAAGCGGCTCGCGAGCGAACCTTCTTTATGTGCTCAGTGAATTTGAGGAACTGGTCTAAGATTACACCTAGGTATTTGGCTCGCTTCTCCCAGGGGATCGGCTTGCCAAACATAGTGATCGGGCTGGGGAGGGTGGGTTGTCTATAGCGAGCCCTGCGAAACAGGACTGCTTGACTTTTGTCAGGGTTTACCTCAATCCTCCATTTCCTAAACCAATCGCCTAGTGCGTTGGCTGAGGTCTGGAGGGTATGAGCGATGCTATCGGGACTTTTTCCCGAGTAGTAGATGGCCGTGTCATCGGCAAATAGGGCTAACTCTACTGGAGGGCTTTTTGGGATGTCGCTAGAGAATAGCGTGAAGAGTGGGGGAGAGAGCACGGCGCCCTGAGGGACGCCGGCTCTGATAGGGCGGGGAGTGGAAAGCGCTCCTTCGATACGATATCTGAAGGAGCGGTTCGACAGAAAGTCTCGAATGATGAGCACGAGACGATCCGGCACACCTAGTTGGTATAGCTTATAAATTAAGCCATTGTGCCAGACTTTGTCGAAGGCCTTCGCTATGTCGAAGAATAGGGCCCCCGTCATCAGACCGCGTTGAAAGCGGCCGCTAATGTGCTCTACGATGCGGTGGGCTTGGTGGACACTGGAATGATGGGCTCTAAAGCCAAACTGCTCGTTAGGGATTAGGCTCTTTGCCTCGACAAAGTCCTTGAGCCGATTAAGAATAATCCGCTCGTAGATCTTGCTGAGGGCGCTGAGCAGACTTATGGGTCTATAACTAGTCGGGAGGGACTTGGGCTTTCCGGGTTTTGGGATACCTATCACTATAGCCTCTTTCCAAGCTTGCGGAAACAAGTTGTTGGACATGGCGCCATTGAAGATGGCAACCAGTAGGACTATGATCGTACGTGGGAGGAGTTTAAGTGCCCTAGTGGTCAGTCTGTCAGTCCCGGGAGCTTTCCTAGGTTTGAGTTTCCTGATGATCTCCTCCACCTCGTCTTCCGTGACGGGGGGGAGGGGAGCATCAGGGTCCTCGACAGGGGGTAGGGCAGATCTACGTTCTACCTCAGCATCCACGTGGGCAAGGTGGGCTGGGTCGACTGGTTGGGAGCTGGGAGAGCACTGGGCCTCTAGGCTGTCGGCTAGGCATTCAGCTTTGTCTTCGTCGTCGAAGGCAATGCTTTGATCCGGGCGGATAAGGGGAGGCATTGTGGTAACCTCAGTGGCGCGCATTCTCCTCTGAAGTTGCCAGAAGGCAAGGTGGGTGGGTTCCAGTTCGCTCAGGGTCTTATCCCAGTCGGCTTCACGCCACTCTCTGATGCTGTTACTTACTTTGCGCTGTAAGTACCGCATGAAAGTTTTGTTATTCTGGCAGGGGAAGGCTCTGTAGGCACGGACTGCTGCGTTCTTCTCAGTCAGCAGGGCCCGTACATCGTCCGGGAGCTTCCGGCGCCAGTGCTCTGACACCGGAATCTCCCTTGAACAGTCGTTCAGGACAGATTGTACGTGCTCTGTGAGTGAGTCGATCGCAGTCGTCGTGTCGGCGGCGGACTGGATGTGGTCGGGGATCTTGTCCAGGTGAGGAGACGTGTTGGATTTCAGCAATTCGCCTACTTTCCTCCAGTCAGTGATCACCTGTGTGGGAGGGGGGCGGTTAGGGTCATAGGGACCCGATCTAGGAGTTAACTCCATGATCACCGGTCTATGGTCAGAGTCAAGTTCGTCTACCGTCTCTAAAGAGTGCAAACGTAAGTTCACATTCTTCAGGAGGGCAATGTCGAGTACGTCGGGCAAATGGGATGGCTCGAACGGGTAATGAGTAGGCCGCATAGGACCTATGATATCTATGTGAAGAGGTGTGCAAAGGTCGTATAGTACCTTCCCACGGGGGTTGGTAATACGACTACACCATGCGGGATGTTTGGCATTGAGGTCCCCCGCCATAAGGACGGAGTCACTCATGTCTAGAAGGGCTGTAAGGTCGCTTCGAAGTGAGGCGTTTATCGAAGAATTTGAATCTGCGTCGTTGTACGGTGGGAGATACGCGGATACTATTGTGATAGAGGGATGGCCCGTCATGCCTAGCCGGCAAACGGATACCTCTAAGTGGGCAAGGGGCGGCGGATCCATAGGGATGCAGTGCAGGGAGTTCCTATAATATATTAGAGTGCCACCTCTGTGGCATCTGGTCCTATCGTTCCTAACTAGCCGGTAGTTGGCTACCTTGGGATCCCTAAGGTGGGGTTTGAGGAAGGTCTCTTGGACCAGAAGGATGTCGAGACTATGATCGCGAAGGAAAGTCGCGATCTCGTCCCGTTGATTGATGATGCCATTTGCATTGAAGTAACCTAGCTTAAGGGATCGGGGCTTTAGTCTCTTACTAGCCGTGTTATACATTATGGCTGTTTAAAAAGGTTATCAAAATGACTTTTGACATCGGGATACTGATGGTATACCCGAATCAGGGAGTTGATGCTAGTGCAGGCCACGACCTCCTTTGCCATTTGGATGGCGCGGGCGGACTGGAAGAAACTGAAGGTATTTCCAAGGATGAGGAACGCATCGAGTTCCGGCTCTACCGAGCGAGGGAGTGACTGGGGAGGAGGTGGGGGCTGAGAAGCCACAACAACCGGAGCGGAGGGCATGATGGGTTGATCCATCAGCCCAGGGACTTTCGGCCTTAGTGCCGGGAAGTTTTGGGCGTGATTCGCCGCCGTCCAAGGAGTTGGACGCTGGGGACTGAGGGTCTGGGGGAGCTCAGACGAGAGTGTAGGACACTCTCGTCCCTGGCGTGCGCTAGCGCGCGTTGCCAGTTTAGGGGCGGAGGTTTTCGGGGCTTTCGGACAGCCTCGGTAGTTGGCGGGGTGGCCGGATTGCCCGCACAGCACGCAGCTGGGCGGGTCTGGGCACTGGGACCTATCTTTTGGGCGACTGCACTCCGCGGTGCCGTGATCGCCCAGGCACTTTACGCACCGGGGTTTGCCGAAGCAATTCCGTTGCGCGTGCCCATACAACTGGCAACGGTGGCATTGGCCTACCGTGCCACTCTTGTGTGGCTTCTCAATTAGGATTCCTGAAAGACTGCATACAGTCTTCAGCGCAAAGATGGGGTGGGGACCTTCGGAGACGGGGTGGCAGATGACGAGGACGTTGTTAGACGCCCTGCCACCTCTGCCGTGCATACGGTGCACCTCAATCACCGGGATGTTCTGTGACTCTAAGTCGCAGACGATCTCGGTGGTGGGGATCTCACTGGGGATCCGGCAGAGGACCACCCGAACGGGCTTGCTCTCGTGGAGCGTATAAGTGTGGTGGGGGATATTTCGAGCCTTGAGTAGCTTCGAAAGCGCGCGGTGGTCGTTAGCTGTCGCTAACCCTACTTTTATGCCGTTCTGAACGGCGCGGGCATTCGTGTAGGCGATGCGTTGCTCGCCACACGCTTTGGACACGTTTGTCCAAGCCCCCTTATCATGTATGAAGATGGGTGGGGGAGGGATGGTCTTGCGCACTGAGGCGCTGACGACTGGGGTTTGAGTAGGGCTGGGCCTCGTGGCCGAGGAAGTGGAGGGCTGGCTCTGCACTAAGCGTGCTGGCTCGGGAGGGGAGGGTTTCTTGGCCTTAGGGGCCTGGGTGGAGGACGAGGCCTGCGACCTCTTCTTCCTCTTTCCCTCGACGAGGATAAACTCGTCGGAGGAAGAGGTTTGATCGGAGGAGGAGTGCTCAGACTCCGCTCGCTCTGAGCGCTCAGAGTGTATGCTCTCTGCGCGCTCCGAGCGCTCGCCTTCCGAGCCCTCTTTTTCTTGTTCCTCCTCCTCAGAGTCCATTTCGACGTCTGGGGGGGAGGGGGACCTATCTGCGTTGGGCGCGGGGGTGGGACCTAAATCTGGCTGTGGGGCGGGAAACACCGCGGGGGGTAATTTTACAATTTCATCTTTATACTCCCTTTGTAGGGCGGGGTTTTCAAATAGGATCTTTCCTAATAAATCGGTTGTTAGATTTAACCGAGCCGATAGGGATTCGACTTTGGACACGAGATCCTCAATCCTGTCCTCCATATTGGAGGCGACAGAGGTGGGCATCCTACTCTCCTAACCCTAACATATGCGCCTCGAGGAGACACGTCAAACGTGAGCTCCCCGAGCAGACGGTCCCCAAAAAGCCCTGCCCCGGAGTTTCTCCTAACACTTCGCTACCGAGAAGAGAAACCCAGACAAACTCGGTAGCTGTGTTGCCGTCTGATGTGGCCTGAGGGGCCCTATTTGCCTAACCCTCCGGGCGGGAATGACCCGGAGGTGAGTTCGCTCCCTGCGGGGATAGCAGGGAGGTGTGTACCTACTGGTGTGCCCTAAGCTTGTAATCCGGTCGCCAATCTTAATGTGCGTACCGGGCCCTATTGGGTCTAGTGCGAAGGGGTAGATACACCCAACCGACACTAGGTGTGTATGCTGTGAAGAGAACTCAGTAACTAGGTTTGACTAGGAGATCCCCCAAGGCCAAAACCTAGCACTCGACTCCAATTGACTGCTTCACCCTGAAGGGGATCAGCGGGTGCGTCGGGTCAGCACCCCCTTGGTATTGTTGACACCGTGAGGTTTCCAACCAAGGACCACGAAACTGTGGTTTTACCCTGAAGGGGCCAAACCAAATTGTTTTGACAATCTCTGTTAGAGAAGCACGATATCCTTCACCGCCTCGAAAAAGGCGGATCCGGACCAGGCGTCGTAGTCGGCGACTACGAGTGACGTCACGGCGGGCGTGACGAACGGAGCGATGACTCAGGCACGGAACGATCGAGAGCGCGGAGCGGCACGACTGTCGCGGGCGAGCGTCGGAAGCAGAATTTGTGTCCAGACAATCTGTAGTGATCCAAATCATATGAGAGCCATGTAGGTTAATGTCTGTGGCGCCCTTTAGAAGACAGAATCAAACAGATTTGAGCAGGCCCGTCCAAACAGTGCACGCATTTATCAAATATCGCGTAGCTCTATTTAGAACCTTAAGGAGCTGGAACGATTTGACGAACAGTACCAAAGTATATATTATTATATACTATACTAGCTTCCGCCCGCGACTGCGTTTGCGTGGAAGGGGTTTCCCACTTAAATCCCGATCCCGTAGAAATTTCGGGATAAAAACTATCCTATGTCTGTCCCAGGGTCCTAAACTATTCCCATGCCAAATTTCAACTAAATCGGTTCAGTGGTTTAGGCGTGATAAGGTAACACACAGACAGACAGAGTTACTTTCATATTTTTAATATTAGTATGGATTACAATATACTTAATTCTCTATTAACGAGCTCATTTGTAAGTAAGTATTTCACTTTCGCAAATATTTATGAGAACACCGTAACTTTAGTTTAACATCGTTTTTTATGTTTCTGTAGAGGTTTGGCGAAATGTTACTCATCATCTGCTTAGCCTTTTTGCTAATATGTATGTTGGGAGAAACCGCGGAGTTCAGTCAAACTGGACGCCGCTGAGTATTAGTGTTGTACATGGAGCGACTGTCTATCATAACGAGACCCTTTGGCTACAAGTTCCAGATATTCTGGCTTCTGACTACCCGTAACGACTGTCTCAGATGTCCAACTGACAGCCGCCGCCAACGACTTCACGTGCTGTCCGAGGTTCGGAAGTCTCTCACCGACAACTTTTAAACTTCAGGCTACTACTGAGAAAAATCTTATAGAAAACCCAATAGCACTTTTTCTTTGGCGTTCACTGTTGAATAAAATTCCGTCTAAAAACCATGTTGATTGAAAGTCTGCAACACTTTTATGTGAGTGAAAACGTATAAATATTGGCTCTCGTGCCGCATCGACAGTGCTGCTGATTGAGCCATAAAGCACACACTCTCCCATAAAATGAGCAGGAAAGGTTCTAGCTTCACAAAATTTTGCGACGTTTACATAAATATGTCTGAAGTCCTGAACAAAGGATAGGGTTGTGTACGGGGGGTGTCGAGATAATAATAATGCAACCGGTTCGTTCAAGCTCGTATATTAGACTGGCGCAGCAGTCGCTAATCTTAACCTAGTTACTTAGACTACCTACATACGTTACACATAATAAATGTATAGGTACCCACATAACAGATAGTTTAGCCAAAAATGCTAGTACTATATATTATCAGATGTGTATGTGGTTGCAACTTGCAAGTTACGATTGGGAGCAACTCTGGGATAGTTTTCACGCACAGGCTCGGGCTCAAGCATCGTTAGGCTTGTTGGTCACACCCACACATTATGGAATCGAATGTACTAGGCTGAATACCATAAATTAAGCAATACTGTAAAAAGATGTTTAAATTTTGATGAACAATAAAGTACTTATATTCTATCTATTTATAGCTAGCAGATGGATTTGTTAGCGCGCTAACGAGCTCACGTGGGGCCTCTTAGTGGTGACCACTGAATTATATTGCTGGTTAGTAGAGTTAGTTGTTTTTGGTTAAATTACATTGTAACGAAACGTAATGAAAAACAATCCCGCAACCCAATTGAAAAGCGTCGTAAGGTATAGACGCTTTTATATTGGGTTGCGGGCTATTTCTCACAAAATACCAAGGCCCCAGAAAACAATGTTAACTGAAGCGTAAGTTTTTGGTCCGTAGAAGTCTGACACAGCCTTGCACTCCACCCAGAGTGGAAGGATTCCTTTGATGATTGTACCCCGAAAAAAGAGTAGTTTTAGAGTTGCGTTTCTTTTCTGCGCCTAGGTACATGATCATTTTGGCGTACACACTTTGTCTAATTCGCCAACAAGTCGATCGAGAAGAAGAAAAATATGTTGGGTCTCACCAATAGTTGCATCAAGTCAACCGGTCAGTTTAATACACTTTGAAAAGAACTGCTTAGCGGGGAGCCGTCTCTTGCTCTTCTACGAGCTTATAAACGCGTCGGTGCTTACAAGCTTCCAAAACCTACCGTATACGCGCGTTAAGTCGCTGCTGCTCCCAAAACGCCCTCAAGTAGGTACATAATCAGCCTCTAACGTTCCCACCGCTGCGACACAGGTATCTACAGAGGAGATTATATTATAGTGCACAAGTATGTGAAAGTTAGTCGCAATATCTGTTACTTTAGTCTTATAGTCCGATGGGACGGCGATCTGACGCGACTGAAGAGGGATCAGGCGCAAGACCATCCGAGGTGCGGGGTTGTCATACTACCATCTCCGGGCTACTGATTGGACTGATAAATACCCAATATGACCATTTTGCTGGACCTGGGAATCAAACTCGAGACCTCATACTGAACAGTTGTGATTCGTAGTCTTGACCATCACTGCTCGCCGGTTGACAAATCAATATAAATCCTTTTATATTCAAGGCAGTGCTCGACGCAACCCGCCCAGCCGGATGTGACTACTAAACAAGATGACGTCATTTCCCCCCATTCAATTAGCCGAAATGGATCTTTGTTTTTACCTTTTACGTTCAGGAGCTTGAAGTTAATTATACAAAAATTTACATTCAACTTGTATTCGTAAGTGCTTACTATGCAAATGCGGTGATGAGTGAATAGGTGAATCAGTGGCTGATTTTATATTGTAGGCCGACGTTGGAATTTGTAATATTTTTCATATCGTATACTATATATACAAGCCTGTTTTTGCTTGCGCACAGTCAGTAAAAATGGCATAGAACGACAGAATATGCATAAACGATAGAATGGTATAGACTTTACAAACCAAAAATACTTTCAAATTAACAGAAACTCAACATGCAATGAACATTTGATTTATAACTGAAAAAAAAACCAAACAAATAAGTTAGTGAAGATATAGGATTGCAGCTCCGGAATACAAGGGTAGGTGAAGGAACTGGGTGGGTTTTTAGTCAGCAGCAATCTGACACTCCCTTCCGCTCCCCCCAGCGCGGGAAGATTTAATAGATGACGATAACAAAAAGTATAGAATAGAAGTCAAATCGAGTGTTTAATTTGCGAGGGATGGAATTAACTGATGATTTAGGTAGCAGATAAAACCATCAGTTTTATGATAAAAATAATTAAGCTTATTTTACAATAGGTTATAAATAACACTTTTACACGTTATGTACACTTCACTGTATACACGTAAATGTAAACTAAACAGGGCAGGTGTACAAATTTTCAAAGAAACATTTATCGGTGGCAACTGAATGTGGCACGAACAGGTTTTGAATAGTGATATCCTCGCGTGGTGGGCAAAGGTTCTATACAGTGCTTCATTGTCCTACGGTATTAGTCGAAAGTTTATTTATTACTAGCTTTGCCCACCACTTCGTTCGCGCTCAAGGTTTTCCGGCGTAAATACCGAACACGTAGGAATTCTGGGATACAAAATAAAGCCTTTATGTTACCCATAGCCTCTTATATCTTCCAGTGAAAGTACCATCTATCATCGGTTCAGCCGTCCCAGAGACTAATCGGGACAAACAGAAAGACTAATGTTTGTTCGTATTTATAGTAACGTATAAATAACTGAAAGCACTTGAGAGAGATACAGTTTTTATACAGACAGACATTTAAATTTTATTTAAAATAATCTTGGAATACATACTTGGCACACTATAAAGTAATACATATTGCAACTTACATATTGTGCAACTTGAGTGAATTCGCAAAAGTTTCACTATATGTAATAAGTTATTCAGATTAAGATATTTTTTAACTATGTATAAGGTGTAGATTTAGGATTTAATTAGTAAGGCCATTCTGTCGCATTGGATCATAGATCTGTAATGATAGTGTAGGTAAGATTGTTATAAATAAATAAATAAATAAATAAATAAATATTAGTAATACAATTATTAGCAGCCACAACTTAAACGATTTTGAATATAAATTGGCGGAATAACTCATTAGATTTTAGAATGACTACTTACCTTCCTCTCAGCGGTATTTAACATTCGAAAATTGATTAAAGCCTAAAAACAAATGAATTGAATGTACCCCAGAGAGCTGTATAATGAAGTAGCAGCGACACGGGTAGCTCCACACAGCTCACTGCTCGCAGCCCCGAGCGTCGCTCAAAAGAGCTCTTAACACCGTCACAATAAATCGTTAACGATGCGCCGTCACTCACACCGTATCGTGCTTTTTAATTACGTAATACTTTGTTTTTAGTTTAAACTGATATTTGAAGTTATAATTATGTATTTAAGGTATTAGCTTTATTAACCGACTTCAAAAAAAGGAGGTTTACAATTCGTCTTGAACTTTTTTTTTATGTATGTTACCTCATAACTCGGAGATGGCTGGACCGATTTGGAAAACTCTGTTTTTGTTTGAAAGGGTATACTTTCTAGCCGGTCCCATTGTTGTCACGTTTGGATCTGATGATGGGATCATGGAGAAATCGAGGGAACTCTTCAAATATTATAGGCACACCTATAGCGTTTTGGGTATTTCTTATATTACCTTGTGCAGTTGCTCTTGAAAAGCACCATTTGAGGAAGTGGAACTGATGACGAAGACCCCAGATGGCCACCGAAACTACTCAATAATAAGTATTTCGTTGATTGTGATTAGATTACTTAAATATGGATGTTAAGCACTTTATGCTCGTCACAATGCATATGGAGAAATAGAGCTGATGGTGTGTACCAGGAGAACTCCTCAAAAATTACATTGCACCGGGAAAAGCAATATTTTGTAAAAGCAACATTTTGGCTTCTGTAACTAGATAAATTACAAACCGACCGACTAAAAAGCGTGAAAACAAAACTTTTTAGCAAAAAATAGCACCGACCATCATATAAAGACACTACAAAGGCAAAAATAACTTTAATTTCGGAAGGCGGAGTTTTTAGTTTTGTATATATTTTCATTTTTGACACCGCCTTCCGAAATTAAAGTTATTTTTGCCTTTGTAGTGTTTTTATATGGAAGTCAGTGCTATTTTTTGCTAAAAAGTTTTTTTTTCAGCTATTAAATATACCGACTAGTTTCTGTCCATGATTTCGTTCGCATGGGAGGGTTTTCCCACGTTAACCCTGATCCTGTACGTATTACGAGAAAAAATTGCCTATATATTATTCCAGGATTTTAACTGTCTACTTACTAAATTTCATTCAGATCCGTTCAGTAGTTTTTGCGTGAAAAACTAACAAACATCCATTCATCCTCTCAACTTTTGCATTTTTAATATTACTAAGATAAAATAAGATTAGTGATATCAAAAATCCAATTAATGATCATTAGAATCAATAATCTGCTGATTGGTATTTAAAATTTTATTATTAATATTTATTTATTTTTCTAAACTACCTATATAAAAAGATGAATCGCCGAAATGTATTTATATACGCGCATAACTTCCGAAATACTGCGCAAAATTGGATAATTCTTCCTGCTATATAAGTCAATAAGACTGTAGTTTAGCCTTGTGGGTAATAAGTTAAGTTTGTATTACTAATGAATAAATTGTGCTAAGGCAGAACCGACAATACCGTTAATAAAGTCTATAACTAAATATATTTCTCTGGGAATATAAAATCAGTGGTACAAAAATAAGCACTAAGAAAGTAGTCGTGGGAGCTTGCGTTGTATGAAAGTGTGCGAGAAGTTACCCGAGTGTCAACTAAGCTTACGAGATTGTTTGTGCATATTGAATGGGATGCCAAGCGAACATTGCGGACCGAACCATATTCGATTTGCATCAAGTTTTTCCGTCTGTGTTTGTGGATGTACTTAACATACGTTTGAATCAACTTTTGAAATCAAACTTTACTCAAAAACGGATTGGTGGATTTATGTTTTCATAATCATCCGCTTATTTTTTGTCATATCATTTGAAAATAAATTAAATGAATTGAATAAGCGATACTTGTATACCGTTTTGTTTGTTTATTATATTTTGTTTAGCGTTTAGGTTTTAATACCAATTAACGCATTTTTCTTTCATTCATTTCATTTCATTCTGACTAGATGCAGATGAGTACTAGTGTTTAACATGGAGGGACTGTCTATCAGACCTCCACGACCCAGTAGCTGGGTAACTCGATACTCCTTGGCAAGACTGGAGTCAGATTTTCTGGTTTCTGACTACTCGTAACGACTGCTATAGATGTAGGTATAAATGACAGCCCGGACATGACTTGACGTGCTTACCGAGGCACGGAGCTAACTCGATATGTTAAGACGGTCACCCATCCACGGACTGACCTCGAGAGGCGTTGCTTCATCTTGAAGTGTTTTTTTATTGTACCAATAAAGGCAGAATGTAGCATGAAAATTTACCAAAATGCAAAGCAGATGTTGACGATTAATTAATTCTAAATCCTAATTCTAATTTTATAATTATTTGTATAAAGTATTACTCTTAATTGTTCTTTTTAAGTTTAAAGAAAGACTGTACTTGCTGATTTAATAAAATTTCAATGTCATAGACTGAGAGGATTGGCGCTGTATGCCGAGATACAGGTGTTTACCTAGTTCGGCTGCAGATGATCCTGTATTATTTTTACTGATACTTTTTTCTATGTGCTAGTTTTTAAGTAATATTGTAATCCTTTTTGATGCAAATAAATAATTGAAAAAATAAATAATAATTGAATAATTGATGAAGTCTTTTCTTCAGAACGCTAAACTCAATTTCAAGATATTTTATCTCACATCAGTCAGAAGCTAGTGCACGGTTTGAAATCGAAATCGGCAACAAATTCCACGGTTACTCTTTTCAAAACATCATTCATTGTCACAATATATAGATACATTACACCTTTAATAGGTATGAATAAACTGTGCGGAGTGGTCCACTTGTAAACAGTTTCAGTATTTTCTCAATTAGATTCGGACTTTGTACCTACAGTGAATGTTTCAAAGATTTTATATACAAACATTGTTAATAAAATTTTATTCTATTCATGAACTACATTCCTGTTTGTGAAACTTTTATCAGATTCTAACTGTAACTCGTAATGTGATGTAGAACGTTTTCATTCTTCACTTCACACTATTAGAGTGAAAGTGGCCTGACTCAAACATCAATTGTTTAAAATGCTGTATTGAGGAAATTTAAATGTGCTTATGTATCCCGTGACCGATGCATAGGTTCTCGCTTTAATATTCGTAATTTTGTCCCCTAACACTCGGTGAACGTCAGTTTATATTAATATCAGAAGTAAGGAAGTAAAGGAATTTAGAGGTATGTCGCTTTCATTCTTATAATACGACTCGCACAATAATGTAGTTTTCTGTGTTTCAAAATGATAACTCGCTTTGGTCCGTTAGTAAGATTTCAAAAAAATAAGTATGGTATACAATATTTTTAACGTTTGAATTCAAATATTTACAAACATTAAAAAGACAGCAAAAAAGCTTTTAAATTTAGGATTGGGGGCTGTTGACGTCACAGTACTAAAGAGCACGGCATTACGTCACGCTGAATTTCGACGCACTTACACATAAGTTTTCTTAATCCTTTTTGGTAGTCTAGTTAAAAAAATAAATATACCCTATACGGTGTGAAAGTCGGCCGTCACCGGTCTTAATGTATTACTCGGGAAATTGATCAAAAGTGTAGCACTTAGTGACGCTTGCCACATGGAGTCGGTGCGGTCACACCCAACTCTAGCCATGGGACATGCTAAGGTCAACTTTTACCACCTTGGGAACATAAAAGTTGCTGAAAGTATGAAAGTTATGATACGAGTAGAAACAAGGATAACAGTATCATGCGTTTGTTGTGCTCATTGAATATTATTTTACTTGTAAGAACACGTTAGGTGGAGTCCGTTTCATCACCCGACTACAAAACGACCGGTGATGTCCCATAGTTACATGTTCGATATCCCATCCAGGTAAACAAAACATTTTGGAAATACTTCCATTGTGCGTACAGCTAGGAGTGAAATTCCCTGCCAGAGTCTATGTTTTCTAATAGCAATGATCTTAATTCAAGAGCTGATAGGTTACTTCTAGGTGGGCGTGTTTCATCTTCGACCACATCATGGCTGAATCATACTGATAGCTGAGGTGGTGGTCGAACGCTAACCTATCTTTTTTTTTTTTTTTTTTTGTGTGTGGCATCTCGCAGGTCAACCTCTGAGGTTGTCGGCTGCTTAACCGGACTTGCCTGTGGTTGCCTTAATTAATAAATTAATTAAAGCCTCCAGCCAGGGCTTATTAAAAAACTTACAAACTAGGCGACTACACGCTAAGGGCACCCCCTGTGGGGTACGGACCTCGGCTTAGGGCGTCGCAGGGGAGGACAGCTAGGGACAGGCTGGATCATATCATTATTATTATTAATAAGGGAATTTAAAGCTACTGGCTCAGCGTCGCGGGCTGGCTCTGGCAAGGGTCGGGGTGGACTATTACGGGGACGTCGCGGCGGGCCTCGGCGGCGAGGACGGAAGGACGGTCGGTTTTTGTGTTTGTGTGCCACTGTACTTGTTTCCCTACGGCTCTCTTGGAGCAGGGTGATTGCGTCATCGGGAGTGACTAGGGTATGCCTTGGTCGGCGAATCTTAGAGATACGCGAGGGTTCGTATTGGGCGGCCGATACGATAAGGGGATTCCTATGTTGGATTGAAGTTTCAAAGAAACGCTTGGAGACACGTTTCATGAACTGCTGGATGGTGGGCATCTTGAGATCTACGTGAAGAAGCTCATTTCGAACATAAAAGGGGGCTCCCGTGACTCTACGGAGGAATCGGTTTTGGAGGGTCTGCATCTTGTGGAGGAGGTAGGGCTTTGCGTGTGCGAAAACAACGCAGGCGTAGGTCATGATGGGACGGATGACCGCGGTGAAAATACGCAGCTTGCACCTGAGTGATAACTTGCTGCGAGAGCTAAGAATGAAGTGGAGCCTACCTAGAGCGAAAGCGGCGCGTGAACGTGCCTGCTTTATGTGCTCAGCGAAGGAGAGGTGTCTATCGAGGACCACGCCTAAGTATTTTGCTTGCTTTTCCCAAGGGATCGGCTTGCCGTACATGGTAATCGGACGGGGGGAGGGTGGGTTTATCCGCGGTTTAGAAAAGAGGACTGCCTGGCTTTTGTCTGGGTTGACTTCGATTCTCCATTTCCGGAACCACTTGGCCAGAGTGTTTGCGGAAGTTTGGAGAGTGCGAGCGATGGCATCGGGTTTAAGACCGGTATAATAGATAGCCGTATCGTCGGCGAATAGGGCTAGCTGGGTATTTTTATGCTTGGGAATATCACTAGTGAATAGCGTGAAAACGAGGGGGGATAGTACGGAGCCTTGAGGAACTCCTGCGCGAATGGGATGGGGGGAGGAAAGCTCCCCCTCAATTCGATAACGAAAGGTGCGATTCGATAAAAAGTCCCGTAGGATGAGCACGAGACGGTCAGGCACGCCGAGTTGGTATAGCTTATAGATTAAGCCATTGTGCCAGACTTTGTCGAACGCTTTCGCTATGTCGAAGAATAAGGCTCCCGTTATTGCGCCCCGTTGGAAGCCGGCGCTGACGTGTTCTATGATGCGGTGGACTTGTTGGATACATGAGTGTTCGGTTCTAAATCCAAACTGCTCATTGGGTATAAGACTCTTTGCTTCGGCAAAATCTTTGAGCCGCTTATATATAAGCCTTTCATAGATTTTACCGAGGACGTTGAGTAAGCTAATGGGACGGTAGCTAGACGGGTCAGACTTGGGCTTGCCTGGTTTGGGAATACCTATGACGGTGGCCTGTTTCCAGGTTGCGGGGAACATATTATTGCTCAATGCGCCATTGAAGATGGCAGTCATTAGCACTATAAGCTGGGCGGGGAAAAGTTTGAAAACCCTATTGGTGATGCCGTCGGAGCCAGGGGCTTTTCGCGGTTGGAGACTTTTAATGATATCCTGGACCTCATCAGGAGTGATGGGGGCCAGTGGATTATCGGGATCTTCGACGGGCGGAAAGGAAGTTCTACGTTCGACTTCGGCGTTCACCATATCGAGGTGGGCTTGGTCTACTGGTTGAGAGCTGGGAGAACACTGGGACTCTAGGCTGTCGGCTAGGCATTCTGCTTTTTCAGAGTTATCGAAGGCGACACTCTTATCGGGACGAATGAGAGGAGGCATTGTGGCCTCTTCAGTGGATCGTAACTTCCTCTGAAGCTGCCAGAAGGCAAGATGGGTGGGCTCAAGTTCGCTCAGCATCTTGTCCCAGCTCGCATTACGCTGCTCGGTAATGCGTTTCCTTACAGCACGCTGTAAGTTGCGCATGTGAGCTTTGTTTGCGGCGCAGGGAAAAGCGCTGTACGCACGGATGGCTGCGTTCTTCTCGGTTATCAGATTCCGTACATCGTCCGGGAGTTTCCAGCGGTGGTCTTCCACTACAGGAACTTCCCTTGAACAATCGTTCAGGACGGATTGTACGTGATCTGTAAGCGAGTCGATCGCCGCCGTCGTGTCAGCGACTGAGACTATGTGGTCAGGAATGGTGTCCAATTGAGGCGACGTGGTGGATTTCAGTTTTTCACTTACTTTCCTCCAGTCGGTGATCAATTGGGTCGGAGGAGGTTGGGTAGGATCATGGTTACCCGAGCGGGAACTTAGGTGTAGGATAACGGGACGGTGATCCGAGTTGAGCTCGTGAAGCGCTTCTATGGAGTGTAAACGGAGGTTTACATTCTTTAGGAGCGCCACATCGAGGACATCGGGGTTATGGTTGGGGTCGTGTGGGTAGTGGGTGGGAGTCATCGGAGCGATGACGTCGTAGTTTAGGGTCGCGCCTAGGTTATACACGATTCTGCCTCTGGCATTTGTCGTGTTGCTGTTCCAAGCGGGATGTTTGGCGTTGAGATCGCCCGCTAGTAAGACGGAGTCACTCAGGCCGAAGAGAGTCGTGAGATCGCTGGTGAGCGCGATAGGATCGTCTGAAGCAAGAGACGCGACCGATGGTGGGGGATGGTAGGCAGAGATGATGGTTATCGGAGGATGACCAGTCATGCCTAATCGACAGGCAGAGTACTCTAGGTGAGAGAGAGGCGCGGGTGGGGTCAGAGGGAGGCAGTATAACTCCTTTCTATAATAAATAAGGGTACCGCCGCCGTGGCAACGTGTTCTGTCATTGCGAACTAGACGGTAATTCGCAATTTTGGGATCAGCGCGGTGGGGTTTCAAAAGGGTCTCCTGTATAAGGAGGACGTCTAATTGGTGGTCGCGGAGGAATTTAGTTATTTCGGCGCGTTGGTTGAAAATGCCATTGGCGTTGAAAAAACCTAATTTGAGGGATCGAAGCCTAGTGTGGTTTGTGCGTTGGGAATCCATTGGATCAGTCCATCGCATCCATCTGGTCGAGACCTAGCACCACATCACTGTGTGTGCTGAATATTTGGCTGTACATTGCCGTCGTAATTTTGCCGTTATTCTGCTGTTCGGCAGCCAGAAGGGCATCGCGGAGAGATCTGGCTTGGCGGGTCATAAATAACCTATAATGGCGCAGTATAGTTTGGGCGCAAGCCTCGCCGTGCGCGACGGGTGAGGGATTGGGCGGTTGTTTGACTGCAGGAGCAGCAGTGGTTTGAGGCGCGGGTTTGTGACTGGCTGTGGGCTCTGTAGCCACGGCTATAGGCAGGATCTGCGCTGCGATGGGTATATCCATCAGTGCCTGCAAAGGTTTGGCAGGGGCCAAGGAGGGAAAGGCTTTTTCGTGGTTTAGCCTGTTCCACGGGGACGGTCTCTGAGGAGCGAGACGTTGGGGAATTTGAGAAGAAGGTGCCTCTCTCTGTTGGCGGGCGTTGGCGCGCTTCGCTAATTTAGGAGCGAGTTTGGGGGCTTTGGGACAGCCGCGGTAGTTTGCCGGGTGACCGGTCTGGCCGCAGATAACGCAGCTGGGTGGTTCCGAACAGAGGGTTCGGTCTTTAGGCCGTGGGCAGTCCGCAGTGCTATGCTCGCCCAGACACTTGACGCATCTGGGAGTCGCATAGCAGTTGCTCTGCGCATGGCCATACAGTTGGCAACGGTGGCATTGTCCCACTGTTGCGGTTTTGTAGGGCTTTTCTATTGAGATACCGGATAGGGAGCAAATAGACTTAATCTTAAATATTGGGTGATGACCTTCGGTTGGTTCACAAATGACAAGAACCATGTCGTACAATTCACCGCCTCTCGCTTTATGTAAGCGATGGACGGCGATCACTGGTATACCTTGATCGGCAAGGTCGTCTTTAATATCCTGTACTAGGATTTCTTTAGGGACACGTTTAATAATAACACGAGTGGGCGTGTCCTCGGGGAAGGAGAAAGTGTGAAAGGAAATATTCCTTTCACGGAGGGCGCGATATAATTCCCTATAGTCGTTCGACGTAGGGACGGTGACTTTAATGCCATTTTGGCAGGCACGGGCGTTTGTGTAGTTGATCTTTCGATCAACACACATCTTAGACACATCAGTCCATTTCCCCTTGTCCTGGATGTAAAAGGGGGGCGGAGGGCGTTGCTTCCTTTGGGTTGAGGAAGTTTGGGCTATCGGGCTGGAGGGACGACTATCCTGCGCGCGAGTGGAGGTCGTTGGGACGGGGCTAGCGGGTCGTACGGGCGTTTGAGTTGGGGACGGGGGTGACGCGGTGGTCTTTTTGGCCTTGCTGGCCTGGGAGGTTTTCCCTTTCTTCCTCTTGCCGCCGGTGACGACTTGAAAGTCGTCTTCCGAGGATGAGGGGCATGATGACAAATCATTGTCGGAGTTGTTATTGGACATAGGTTCGGTGATGTCCATTTCACGGAATTCAGGTGCAGCGCACACCTGCGCGGCGTCCATTGTTTTATGAACAATGGGATTAGTAGGTGGGCCGGAAACAATGGGTGATTTCGGGAATCGGGCGATCGGCACGACTTTGTCGGCGGGCGGGGGCAATAGAGAGCTATCTACCTGGAAGTCGTTCGTAGTTTGATGAACAATGGGATCGGAGTTAATAAACACTTCCGTGAATTGACCAACTGGGATGCCTTGATCGGCAAGCGGGGGAGATAATGGGCTGTCAAGCGCGTCACTAAAATCAGCGACGTTGGCTTCGGTAGCCGGAGGACTATTAGCGATTTCACGCTGGATTTTTCCGCCATATTTGGCGGAAATAGCAGGGTTTTCCCTAAGGATCTCTAACAATATCTCCAAAATATTGGAGTTCGCCATGATTGGCTAATGGATCAAAAATTTACGCTAACCTATCCTTGAGGCTCTGCTTATATAGAGAATAGGTACCGTAGAACGACTTGTTCATATTGGAATATGAGAGACATATCGCGGTTTTAAATAATTTAAAACAAATACTCTGTTTTGAGATTTTTTTTTAATTATAATAATAGTAAAAGTGAGCATTTTAGTCGAACATTTTTTATCGTGTTTTACTTGCATTTTTTTTTCAAGATTCTGGTTCATTTCTGAAAAATATTTGTGACTATACACTGTATGTTTTTGGGATAGTAACAATAATATGGCTAACTTGTGCAACACTAATGTGGTCAATTTATGGTATCATCTCTATAAGCAGTACCTTAATAAAAAAATTATAAAAAAGAACATTCTAAGGAATGCTAAATTAAAACCCTAACATCTCCCTGCGACATATCTAAATCACGTGGATATATTATGTTACATAAGATTAATTAATAACCTCTGTTAGACTTAATTTAGACGTTTATGTTACCAATGTCTTCATTAGAACTCTGTTTGTTTTTCTTAATACATCAATTACTTTAAATACTCTCTAATTACTGAATTGGGAAGCTTGAGTACAGATTCATTTTCTGGGATTGCTGCCAAGAGTGCGCTTAAGGAACCGACGAATACGTTTAATTCTCACTGCTTTGGTTATTTTAGTTGTACTTAACTCTTTTATGAAACGTTTCGTAGAATAACAGCCAACATGGAAGGATGGGAGATTGCTACCATCCAACCGCCTGACTGACTGGAAAATATAATAAAGTTACTTTTGTGATATTAGAAGTACTGCACGCCACGCGTACTTACTTTACACCATAACAACATTACACCTATAAAAACACTCATTTATGTATCTAATTAACCAGATTTCTTGTATACGAGTGAAGTCCACCCTTGCTTACCTGAAATAAGCAAAGACCATTAAAAAAATAAAGTGAAAAGGGTCTCAGCTGAAGTGGATCATTCTGTAATCCAAAGAGAGACACCAATTTCGTAGAAAAAGATAATCTCCAGGAGCATTTTAATTACTTTTAAAGCTACCTTGTTAGACCTGTATTATGTATTCTGTACTACACCGGGATTATGTGGTACCCGTCATAATATATGCTCGGGCTATTCATTCACGTGTGAAGGTATATGTGTGTCTCTTTCACTCTGACCTGTTTTTGACATGGAGAGGTAAGCTAGCGACCTGTGGAGTGTTTTGATGTTGTTTCCTCTAAATTGTGTTAGTTATTCAGGGATGGTGATTAAAGGGTGACGTTCTTGGCCTTGAGGGATTTAGGTGCGAAGGACACCGGTGTAGTGTTGAGTTAACCGTGTGCAAGATTTATTAGTGTTACAGTCACACCTGGCAAGCTTGGATGCCGCGCTAACATTCTCATGAATATGATTACCTTAGACAAAATAGAGCACGTACGTATTGTGGCAGTAGATCTAATTTTCAAAGATATTTGTGATGTATTTTTCCTGGGATTATAGATTTAGAATTGTTGTAGTGGTTTATGAATCGATAAATGAGAATAAAATAGCTTAGTAACATTACCCACAAACCCACGCACCACATTGGCAAGACGTTAGTTTTATATAACTGCTTTACGCTTGCTGCCAACAACAAATTTAATTTAGACCTTGGGTAAGCAATAGCTAGTCACCGTCACCCTGATATAGAGCATCTACTGAAATAGTAACCACTCTCTCACTCAAGTCACTTTACACGCAACACTCGCACCAAATACACACGCGCATAGGTACACCACTTCCACTCACTCTCGGACGTGTGTGATTACTGTTCACGTGTTTATGTGTGTATACACACCCATACACACGTGCAGTAGTGATCAGCTATTTAATTTATTTTTATTTGCATTTATAACTGGCTTTATTTACTTCTTAAACTTCTTTAAAAATAATATCTCTTTGTCGGCAAAACCTGTGCAATTGCCAATAAATATTATTATTATCATCACAGAGACTATGAAATAATCTTAAAAACTCTCGTACATCGGAAGCTCAAACTCAACGTCGAGTTTATTAAAAAAGAAACCGTAGGTACACACCAATGTGTTTGTACCTACTCGCGTCTCCGCTAAAACCTGAACTAAAGTGAATGTGCCTATTACTGCAGCAAGCAATCTCCATAGTATCCACTTTTATAACTCGCTAGATAATATCGAACCAACACAATGTACCTACTGTGTTTCTATATCGTACAATCTAAGCACAGATTACCTAACTTTACTTCGTAGTTTCAGTCACTTTCAATGGCTGTTTTAGCTAATAGGAAATTGAGGTCTGGTGCGTCTGTCTAGACCTTTTTATACGGGAACGCGAAACATTTGTGAAAATTCTAACTGTGGGATTCTGTGTTTCCTGATAGTGATAACCAGAAGGTCTTTCAATCAAGAGTAAGTAGGTTACCTCTCATAGGTAATATGTGTGTTCATCTTCGACCACATCATCGCTTACCATCAGGTGACATGGTGGCCTAACGCGAGCCGACGAGAGTTAACAGTCTCTTTTATCTGTAACAAAATCGAACCAGTAAGTCTACGTTATCAAAATATATATTATGACCGTTATGTCGCATTTTTTGCGATTTTATATGGGAATTAAAACATAGGTATAGAGTATTTCCCGTTAACTTAGAATTATGAAAATTGGCAAATCCTTTCTTAGTAGACAATTTTTTATTTATATAGATTACAATAGCAAAGATACTATAGATTAGGTTTAAAGGAAAGATAAAGTTGAACAAATACTTAACTAGCACCTTAGTAGTTACAAAGTCGTCATTCAAAATGAAGGCTATTCAAATAGGATGGAATGCGCGTGTAATCTCCATACTGCACTCTCGACGTATTCGTCGAGAGTGCACTATGGAGATAACAGGCAGGTTTGAAATTCATGTTGTCAATCAGTCACCGTCCCGTTGGCTGGTGTTCCAGCTCAATGTACAAATATATGACACAGGCGGCATTCGTTATAACAACGTTTGTCATGCATAGCTAGAAGCGTTGAGTTAACTAGTCTACTAGCCTGGTTAGACTAGTAAACAGAATAATTGTTGTTTTGGCATTTCTAATTTACATATTACATAGCTTACGAGTTGTAAGTCATTGGTTGAACTGAAGCAAGCGCATTTTTTTTTTAATTTTCATCATCGTCACTACTCTAAGAGGTGAAGGAGAACATCGTGAGGTAACCGGCGTGACATGTGACATTCACCAACTGTCACTGGGTCAACGTGATGGATGATGTCTCACTCCTTCTAATGGAGAACAGGCCTAGATCCTAGCAGTTGGTAATAGACTGAATTATTATTATATAAATAGATTTGATAATACCTACTCAAAAGCATAACCCAACCACCTAAAGTCCTTTGTAGATAAACTCCAAACATCCTTTGTCTATCGTTTATAAAATTACGAATATTTTAATTAATTTGCCTCAGATTCTCAATAACATCTCTAAAGGTGTACCTTTCCGAATACCTCAAAGCTATCGAGTCTTATTCTAAGTTCCTCTTTTGTTAAACCTACTTTTAAAAACACTCGCCGGTACCTCGACTGTCCCATACTTATAATGATCTCGTGACGAAACCGTATGATATAGTTATTTTAAGGGATTCTCTCAAGGTTATAGAAAATAAAATAGCAAAAGATTACATGTCGACTTTCACCGTTTATTTGAATAAAGTTTTCTAGTTTTTTTTTAATGACTTGCAATGTGGGTAAAATTCACATTTCTAGCAATATTGTTAACCCCTATAACTAAGCTAAATATGTATGATATAATACTGAAGTGGGATCAAGGGAATAGTGTAAAGGGCGGGGTTCAAACCCGCGACTCTCGATTACAAGGCCGACACCTTAGCCATTAGGCTGTTGTCGCTTCATTTGAATGCCATAAAACCAACCTAAAGGGCCCGTAGGTATGAAGGATGAGTTGATGACACTTGATCACACCTCTCTTCTCTTCTTCTTCTGTGCTCAATGACCCTTTTCTTTTCTCCAGCAAGAATGATAAACCCGTGTGAGCGCCGTTCGGTGGCCTGCCTGCTCCTGGCCATCACCGCCGTGGTAGCAGCCGCGTCTTATGATCGGGAACGGCTGGAGATCGCCAAACAAATCTTGGAGGAGGTGCCACTCACTGATGGGTAAGTCCTGATGAGATAATATATACTGCCGCCATAAGGAAAAAAGACGCATCTAATATTTTTTTCGAAATTGAGTTATCTATATATTCTTAATCAGAAAAAAAAATGGCATCTGCCAGTATTTTTATATTTCGCATAAATTAAGCAGAACCCTATGAATCTCACTGTTAAATAAGACGTATCTACCATATTAATTAAATATTACTAAATAGAAAAGACATTTCTGACGTACACTAAGTTGAAAAGACGCATTTCAGTAGAAACGTCTTATTTTTTTACAAAATATTTAATTCTTCATACAATTAAAAGACACTTCTGCATAGTCATAAGAAGAAAAGACTGTTCTGCGTAGATGTGCCTTTTTAACTTAGTATTACGAAAAATAAGCAGGCGCAAGTGGCAATTGTGCCCTTTCTACTTAGTATTGCTAGTTATATGGGGTGAAGTGGGCTCGCGGTTAGAATACCGCCCTTCAGTTGCGTCCAGGCAGTCAGAGAAACGCGCGCGGCCCTTCGTGCTTTAATAAATAAATAATCTTTTATTTCAGACGTTAGATCCATTTGGGTTATTACACAAACAAATCTTAGAAGCTACCAGAAACATAAAATAAAATACTTAACAACTACACCACATCGGCATGTAGGTGTACCCAATGTCCTAAAAAAGGGCTGTCTTATCTGTCTGCTATCGAATTTAGAATGCTGTTGGGGCTGACATGTACCCTGCGCATGATGGAAGTGCATCGTTGACGCACGATAGCATAAAAATCGTCTATTCCCGCGTTGGTGAACATGCCCGAAGCACTGCAGTAGCGCGGCAACCCCATCAACACCTTGAACGTATTATTATACAGTACCCGCAGGAAGTTGTATGCCTCCTGAGTGTAGATACCTCACAGACTGCATATGTAGAAAGAATGGCAATACAAAACAGCGTAGTCCTAACGAAAAGACAACGCCCTATGCTCACACTCAATGTCCAGACCAACTTTTAGGTCTTCTGAAACCCAGTGGCCCGGATACATGAAAGCAGTGACTTGCTTTGATGCAATACCGCAAAGTTTTAACTGAGGCACAATCGGATAAAACTTGTGCCTGCCTTACAAGACTAGTAGCTCACTCACTCTTTTTCGCGTTGTATCGAAGCCCATGGATCTCCGCGTGCCTTTCACACATCGAAAGCACACTTCTCATCGCATTGATCGAAAGGCTCAGCAGCACCATATCATCAGCATAAAGCTTTGTTTTCCTAGGAAAGCGGTGCCGTCATATAGCGGCCGTAATATTACGGACGCAAAAATACGGCCGTCTTTACGGTGAAGACATGTGGAAAGTTCCACGGCCGTTTTACCACACGTTCTGCTTCATCGCTATCTAGTGTATTACATTCTCTTTGGCAACTTTCACGAAACCATCTGACACCGACAAGACGGCCGTCATGCAAATGGCGGCACCGCTTTTTGATGTAACGGTGTCAGTTATCGCTCTCTAGGAAACCGCGCCATTTTGTTTACATAGACAACGTTCTAGTGACGTCATTCACCGCTGTATTACGGCCTCTATTTGACGGCACCTTTATCCTAGGAAACCAAAGCTTTACTAATATTTTTAACGCTGGTTCCATCCACGTGACAACCCTGATAAGTGCTACAGAGCTCAACGATCAATCGGTTCATGACAAGCCACTTTGGCTCACTCCGCAATTCAGCCTGTATTCATCCAACAACGATCCTGCCCATCTGACACAATTTTTACCATTTTTTGATTACCATTGATTGTTTTACCAGAACCGAAGTATTGATATGACTTCCTTATCCACGGACGTATCATTCATAAGCTTCTGCCACAGCAAGTCATACGACACCAGATCAAACGCCTTAGAAAGGTCTAGAAAACACGCGTTATCAGGCGTTTTTCTAGACGTTACTGGACAGTCTGCTTAAGCGACAGTATGGCAGTTTCTGTAGATAGACCAGGTTTTTACCCAAACTGTGCATCATGCAATTCGATACGAGTCGCCATATATCTATCAAGAAAGTTATCTAGTACCTTGGCCAAGACTGATCTGATGCTTCCCCGGTCTTATCTTTCACAACGGGTACAACTATCGTTTTCATTAAGTTGGTGGGCAGATGAGAGTGATTTAAAGAGAGTGAGTAAAACATCGCCAGCACTCTTGGCAGAGGTAGTCATACCCTGGAGATTTGCCCCTTACCATGCTTTTTATTACAGTAGCGACACTTTTCGCTGAGAATCTCACATTTAATTCCATCACAAAATCCTCAGTATCCAATATCTGCGATGTTGGATTATAATTAGAATCAATTTTAAAAAGTTTTACACACAAGTTAGCTACGGGAGCAGATTCATGTTGCCCGGCTACACTTACAGGGATGCCCAGTCCTGGATTCAATTTATCTGTATTAAATCTTTAGATTTGTGATGCTCGGCTAAGATGTCCATTTTCATTTTATTTTGGTTATTCTGGCACAATCTTAGTTTTGATTTAAATGTCTTCCTCTTCACACAAACAAATTGTACCTCTTTATAATATATAATATCATACGGATCCCTAACATTTTTGAAAATATTCTATCGCATAATATGTTCATCAGGGATAATGAAAAATTGTAATGGAAAAAGAATCTTTGAAATTGGTCCAGTAGTTTCGGAGCCAATTCAATGCAAACAATCAAATTTTTCCTTTTGCTTTTCTTTCCTCTTTATAATGCAAATATACATACAAAGCTCTGATTACTGTGTTAACGTTCAAACTTATTAACTTATACTTAGATAATATTGATTATTTTTGTTTTTGGATAGTTTTAAGCGTAATATTTCATGAAATATTATAAGTCGTAGTGTTAGTTTGATCTCACTCAAGTTTATGTCGAAAATTTATTCATTTTAAGAGATTCCTTACAAAGCTGTGATAATTATTATTAATGTTATTAATCTTTACTATAATTAGTACAAATTTAGGTAGTTTTATTTATACTTGATCATTAATTTTTTAAGAGTTTAAAACTTAATGTTGGGAAAGGTGTGTAATTGCTATTTTTTTATAAATATATAGTTTCTCATACTTTGTGTTTCATTTAACACAAGATAATTATCGTGTTAAAATGTACTTCAGTTTATAACATAAGATGTTTTGTTAGGGATCCCACAAGGGGCAGGTAGTTTTTAAGTTAAATGAGTATTAGTATTACTAAGTTGAAAAGCAGCAAATGGCTATTAGCGTCTTTTTTATTTAGTTAACTAGAACCTGGTAACACATCATCACTAAGTAGGAAAGGCGTTTAAAAAAAATACTACGTTGAAAGGACGTTTCTAGCCAGAAGCGTCTTTTCATTGCCGTAAAACTTACTTTCTTATATTTTTTTTTGCTAAAAAGAAAAGGAAAATGTTATTTAATTAATACATAAAATTAAATTAATTAAAATTCTCATATAAATTCTGAAAGATCAAACAATAATACACACTTTTGCATAACAAAATTGTAATAAGGTTTATTTCCTTTCGCACAGCGAATTTTTTAATTTTTAAAACTCGTTTTATTTTTTTCTCCGTTTCGTACTTCATGTAGATGCGTCCTTTTACCTTATGGCGGCAGTATAGTCCTTCTTACCGATTTTTATAACGGTGACCCTTTAAATCATTCAATTATAGGGAAAAACATGATGCGATTAGAATAATGAATTATCCGAATTATGAACGTTAAAGTCTAAGGAATTTTTTAGGAAAAATTACAAGGAAAATAGTAAAAAAAGGAAACAAATTTCTTTTCCATACAAACCACTATGTCCCCTGTTGTCAAACATTTCACGTCAATCAAATCAAAACAAAGGCGCGTTTGGATTTTATCCTTCGTAAGTATACCTTCAAGTCGATTAAAGATTGCATGTCATTAATAAAAATAATATAAGAAGTTCCCTCCGAATTTGTTTAACAGTCACTTTTTTGCGTAAAAAATTGTATTCTTCCGGGTATCAGTAATTGTAAGTAATATGAAGGAAAATAAGTGATAAGAACATAAGCGTTGGCGCAGTATTTCGGATGGAAAAAGGCTGTATAGAATTTGATTCCTTCTTTTAAAGCAAATTTAACAAAAAATATTTATAACATAACGTACGTGTCATCATTACTTCCAATGCGCATAGCGTCTTCATGGTTGTTTTGAAAAATGTCACTTATTTTGAAAACCAATTGTGTGTTAATTTGTTAAGCGCGTTTACATTTAGATCCATAAGACGTGGGCGCTGAAATTTTGGTCAAAGAACTCGAAAGTCTACAAATCAAGCTCATTTTCAAAATAATCGAATGTCACAGCAACGTGAAAAGCGAAATAAAACGTTAAAAATTAATGTTACTTGTTTTTAGAGAAATAGGGCAGAATATGATCTGCTAGGACAGCTAGTCCTAAAATGAATTTGTAAATGGAACTAGCTATTCAAAAAAATAACATAAAAATTATAACGTATGTTAACGAGATTAGCATTTAGATAGTTATAATATTAATTTTGTTAAATCCCTTCCATACTACTCACACTCGAGACAACCTCGACAGCTCGCACCCACACCCACCAACATTGCCGACATAGTTCCCAGAACTAAAACTAATACATTTACACATCCAGTTTTCACGTGGTGTGGAAACCACATTAGGAATAATTACGTGAAAGCGTGACTTAGTTCCTGAGGGAAGCAGGCTTTAGAGGAATGTGAGAAATTCGCCTAATGTAAGTTACGATATGTTGAAAGAATAATTTAATGTGCTGCTTGCTTCCCGTACCTCACATGAGGCGGTACTTTGGAACTCATGCTTATTAAATTCTTTAGAAAACGGTTATTGATTAGATTGACGGTGAATTAGTGGTTTCTTAAATGTTAGCTTTTGATCTTTGGTGACGCATTGCCTAAATATATTTTGTGCAAAAATGAAAGACAGGTTACACCAATCCTCATAGCATCAGTTGATCGGTAACGATTCACTCTTTCTGATATAAAAGAGGCATGCATTTTAGCAGTTGAAATTAATATAGCAGGCAACACAAACCGTAGTATATGTCGCAATAGTTTTTACAAGCTATTAGTGTATGCCTTATTATGTATGTATGTAAATAGCCACTCTTAGAAAAGCCATGGTAGAGCGAACGAATTTGACCTTAAATCTCGTTTCCCAATGGGGCGTTGACAATCTGATCAAATTCAACGCTTTAAAAACACAGGCTTGTCTTTTTGATTAGGAAAGGAGCCAATTTGAATAGTCCCCTACTTTCAGAGGTGCACCTGTACCTATTACCGATCGCCTGGAGCTCTTGGGCATGAAGTTGACGTCAGCCAAAAAGCTGGGCATCCTACAGAAAGTGAGGCGATACTTCACTCCTGGACAGCTTTTGAATTTATATAAAGCACAGGTCCGTTCCTGTATGGAGTATTGCAGTCACTTGTGGGATGGCTCAGCCAAATACAAGCTAGCTGCACTTGACTCGATCGAACGCAGAGCTAAGAGGCTCATAGGTGACGAGGTTCGGGCAGGCAAGCTTCACAGCCTGGCTCACCGGCGAAACGTTGTTGCTTGCCTGTCTATCTTCTACAGACTATACTTCGGAGAGTGTGCACAGGAACTCCACGACCTAATCCCTTCATCCATATTTTACTACCGGTCTACAAAACGTACCGCAGGATACCATCCACACTTGGTCGATGTACCGTCTTGTCGTACTAAGCACTTTTCTTCAACATTTATTCTGCGCTTACCCAAGGTGTGGAACTCTGCCGGCTTCTGTGTTCCCTGCCACATATGACCCGTCAGCCTTTAAAGCAAGAGTGAATAGGCATTTTCTGGGCTCGCTCGTTAGATCGTAGACCTCATCTTACACTTACTATCAGGTGTGATCGAGGTCAAGAGCGGGCTCATACGTAATAAAAAAAAGATATATAAAACGGAATTTGGCAATGTCCACACAATAAAGACCAATAATGATTACCATCAGGTGAGATGGTTGTTAAACGCAAGCCTATTAACACCGAAAAACGTTAGTCACACTACAAGACAGTGTGACTAAGAGATCGATTTATATTTCAGACTAGCTGACCCGCCACGACTTCGTTCGCGTGGTATCCTAGCCCTACCCAACCGATACCACTACCCCTATCCTACCGATACCCTACCCATACCTTACTCTACCCCTACCCTACGCAAACCCTACACTACCCCTACCCTACCCTAACCCTACCCTTACCCTACCCTTACCCTACACCAACCCTACCCCTACCCTACCCCAACCCTACCCCTACCCTACTCTCCATTTTATTTAGAAATCGTTTGTATAGGAAATAGAAAAGGGCTGTTTTGAGGGTTTTCCCGGTTTTTTTTTTGTTAATTTTTCTCAACTTTTAAACCTTCCCTAGACCTCCACGAACATTTCAAAACCAAGATAAGATAAATCCGTTCAGCCGTTCTCGAGTTTTAGCGAGACTATCGAACAGCAATTCATTTTTATATATACATAATATATAGAAGATAAAAGACTTCATTGTCCTGTCAGACATTAAAATGTACTTTTTCCGAAGGGAAAGTCATCAAATTACTCTTACCACTCTGGGAGCTCTAGCTCCATTGAAACAGATTTTTACTGACCAAACACCCAATCTGTTCCTTCAGTTGCATTACACTGGCAGGACGACCCACTCTCTCTCTGCTACAGAGCTCTCCTGTATTTCAGCAGAAGGAACATTATAGACTTAGTATGCAATAGACCTTGCCCATCATAGATCCTAGTAGCAGGTTTAGTTTCGTCTACGTCAAACACATGGCTTATTTCTTTTACGCAAACAAAAAGAAATAGCTTGTGACTAAAAAGTGGATGGGTGACGATCTTTACATCTCGAGTTTCCTTTGTGCATCAGGTTCCAGGATTCATTCGTACATCTTTGACAGTTATTACGGGTAGTCAGGAACAAAATATCTGACACCAGTCGTATCAAGGGGCAGGTATGGGGTTACCCAGTTACTGGGTGGTGAAGGTCAGAAACTGTCGTTTCATATAAAACACTAGTACTCGTTTGCCTACGTTAGAATAAAAGCCGAAACAGACATAGTTGCGAAAAGGTTAAGCAGATGGTGATGACCACAATAAAAAAAGATACTAATTTTATAACAAGCTATGTTCTAACAAGCAAGCAATTTACTTTACACTGCGGACTACCAAAGTATGATGTGATTAATACCTCAATCATGTCCCGCAACGTAATTAAACTAGAAAAAAAAATCGAATGCATTTACTTACTGTCAATGAGTCTTTATAAAGGTAAAGCGGATTGGATAAAATTTGTACTTCTCGCATTCTTGTTCTTAATTCAAACTCAAACGGTCATAATGTAGTTCAAATTTACGAAAAAAAGACATCCTGAATTGTTATTTATAACCAAATAGCTTCTACAGTATGCTTTATTTCCGGGAAAATAACCATTTCAGTGAAAAAAGTAGCTGTCCGTATTCAAGGTCTAATCTATCCCTCAACCAAAATTTCGTAAACATCACTTTAGTCGTTAAGGCGAGAAAGTATACCAAATAGACAGACATAGTTACTTTCACAATTGTAATATTATTAGTATGGATTTGCAAAATAATTAAGCCACTGCTCTGTCTCCCAGTGAAATTCCCATCAAAATAAGTTTAAGCGTTGAAGAGATTAGCTCGAACAAACAAAAAGGCGCAGACAAAAATTTAAAAACAGTTTGTTTCTATTTAATGTCGCGTAAATAACTATGTATAAGCTCTTTGAAAGGCACACAGCCACTTCAGTTTTATTTATATCCTTGACAAGTTTCTGGGAAGATCGTATTTTTTTCCGACGTGAAATAGAATCGGTTTCCCGTCTATTATCTTCAACAAAACCGTAACAATGTTAGTTGCATGATATCTGAGACGTGAATCAATATTTTCCTTCAGCACAATTGAGACAAGTTGTCCCAACGATCACATTGGATGTCGTCGTTCAATCAACAAACTCATACAAGATGTTCGCACAATTGCTTTGATAGACCGAGATTGGCAATTAATACTATTTGTAACATAGTAATTATACCTTGGAGAAGCTCGTGGCTTAAAAAATAATAATAGATTCATTGGTTGATCTACAAGTTAAGCAACAATTGTCGAGGTCGATCCATGGGTCGGTGACCATCTTAACATTCGAAATTCCCCCGTGCGTGGGAAAGCACGTCAAGCCGTTTGTCCCAGCTGTCATTCGTACATCTTTTATAGATGAATAGAAATTGAATTGAATGAAATACGCGCCGAGAGTGCAGCTGCTGGAGTCGCATCGCAATGTCAACTTCAAGGTATTTGTCGTGCGCATACCAACATGCTTCCTGCCTTAGGTGGTGGAAGAAAGCTTTTGGCCGCAGGATGTGGTATTCCGCCGGTTTCGCGGACAAGTGCCACCGGAACGCACAAAGACCTAGTGCAATTTAGTGATACTAACATAGTATTAAGTTTTATTTACTAACAACAAGAGGATGGCGTCCTCCCTCCAGCCCAGCCGCAGTGGTAGACGCCCACGGCGTCGGACGTCGGCCGACGATCTCCGGCCACCGTAGGCGCGGGCATGCGGACAGCGAGTAAAGGGCAACTCGCTGTCCGACCATGGACCATGCCCGGGTCGACGGCGCGTTGTGTTCCACGCGCGCCTCAAAGAGCGTCAGCAACATGACAAGGCAGAGAGAGACCTGCAGAGGGCCGAAGCCTGCCGGGGTCGTGGGACTTATCCCACTACCGTGACCCCGGTACGTAAAGTGTTATTGAAGGAACACCGTGGATTTTAGTCAGTAAAAAAAAATACGCTATTGTTGTTATATTATGTATACTTTAGGTTAAGGTATATATTTATTAAATGATTAATTAATTAATTATAGCCGTTCCGGGTGGTGAGAAGCCAGGAAGTCTTATACCAGTCTTGCCAGGGGTATCGTGTTACCCAGTGTTTGAGTTGTTAAGGCCAGACAGGCAGTCACTCTTTGTAAAAAAATAGTACTCAGCGACCAGAACATATCTGAAAAAATACTTAGCAAATGATGTGCAAGTACTTATACCTAGAGGTATCATAGCATTATCTGCAGAGCGTTGCTGACAAACTTGTTTATTTATTTAAACTTTATGTACAATGGTGTTACATGGGCGGAATTAATGCAGCAAGGCATTCTCTACCAGTTAATCTTACGATACACACATTAAAAAACGGTATATATGCCAATTACACTTTTTTCTGCCTTTTGATATTCTAAGTTATATAAGTAAAGTATTTGTAAGATAGCAATAAATTTAACTAACTGTATTTAACTATATTATGTACTAGCTGTGCCCGCGACTTCGTCCGCGCGGAATAGTGACTTCCGGCAGCATTTTTAATTTTTTAGGCTAATTATTTTGAAAATAAAACTCATACATAATTTGAATGTCGTATTTATTAATATCTAATCAAAAGTCTAAAAAATAAGTTTCAAGCTTCTAGCTTTAAAAATGACGTAATTTCCATACAAACTTTCAACCCTTTACAGCCCTTTTTTCACATTAAAAAGCAGCCTATATCCTTTCTCAGGCTCTAGACTATGTCCGTACCAAATTACATTAAAATCGGTTCAGTAGTTTAGGCGTGATTGCGTAACACACAGACAGACAGAGTTACTTTCGCATTTATAATATTACTAGCTTTTGCCCGCGGCTTCGCTCGCGTTAATTTACAATTTTCAATAATTCTTGTTGCCAAAAAGGTGTACCGTATCTTTTTGGGTGGTTAAAAAACGCATATAATATTTAAAAAACCATCACCAGGGTCCATCCATCCCCAAAAACAGACAGACAGTTAGTATTTAAAATTTATCTTTTTAAAACCAAAAACGTAGTTTACAATACATTTTTGTAAACTACGTTTCTGGTTTTCCCGTTCTTGGCGTGTTGATTTTGTACACTTGATACTCGTGAGCACACCACATACAATTGCCCATGGGAAAAGCAGTCTTTTTCTAAATGTACACCTGCGACTTTCAGTGTCTGTCCTTGAGCTTTGTTCATGGTCATTGCGAATGCCGCTTTTAGGGGAAATTTGAGTTTTTCGAACTGAATGTGAGGAATAAATGGGTCAATCAACTATTCTTTGTTCCTATCCATGTCCTCGTTACAAAAAAATACATATCTTCAAAATATGCAAAACGTTTTAATATTTTATTACTGTTCAGTGAAGCTAGAATAAATAGCTGTATTATCTAATGTAAATTCGATCTAATCGATAACAAATTATTTTATTTTATTGGTAACTTAGGGGATCTCATCACTTTCTCCATATAAAATCTCAGTGTCCCTACTGGCTGTGTTGTAAATTGTTATCGCATTCTTTCAGATATTTTATATAGGAGCATGTCATTAACGACTAATATTATAATTATACAACAGTTTTCCCTTTAATATTCAATAAATCGTAATAGAATTAAGCGGAATAATATATTTTTATTCATTTTACAAATCTTGTCCCCAACTTGATACTAAAATCAATGTCCCTTCAGTGACTCTTCTTATATTACGTACATCAAGTCATAGATGGCTCTAGTTGTGATTAATCGAAGCATTGACTTACTGGTACTCGTGTCACATGATTCCGCCATTTTGATTTTTAACCAATCACCGCTAGTTGCCTGCATGGCGTGTGATGACGTGTATGTGTTTATTCGGTGTCCCCAAAGTTTCAAGGTAAAAATTGGTAAGTACTCTTAATACAGTGCAATAATTGTCATGAGTTACATTAAATACGTCTGTTTTTCATTTGTAATAATCAATTCTGTATTATTCTTGAGAAAAGGGAATATGATTGAGTTATAACCTATGAAAGTCTCCTCCGTTACCGGTCCCTTGAGTTATGTAAATGGTAACTTAGGAGACGTAAAGGTAACTCAGTGGACATTTATCGTTGCACCGTTTGAAGTTATTCTATTTCTACCCGCCTGTGTGAAGCCGGGGCCGGTCGTTTGTAGTTAATACAATTGTTCTTGTTACAGACATATCATAAACATGGCTCTTACAGCGGCTGAAAAGCAAAAACGATATCGGGAGAAATTAAAAAAAAAAAATTCGCTCAAATATGAAGAAACTAAAAAAAACAAAGAACACAAGACTAGGAAAGAGGACAGATATACTAAAGACGGAAAACACATGAAATCTGTTAAAAATGTGAAAGAAACCAAAGAACTAGAAATAGCAGATTTAATAAAAGATTTCGAAATAGAGCTGATTCTACTGAAAAAGCATGTATATAATATGAAAACTCAATACAAAAACATTAGACGCTGCATAGACGAAATGCAATTACATGAAGCCACCATTCTAGTAGATTTTAGCGAAAACTACAACTGCAAATATAATGAGGAAGTGCAGGCACATCACTTTCGTGGATCCAGGCAACAACTTTCCCTCCACACAGTTATGGTGTACATGGTCGATTTGGACAAAAAAAATATTGCTGAATCTTTTTGTACCGTATTATCTCATACTCTGCATCAGTCTGCTGCAATTTGGGCGCATTTGCATCCTATCTTGCGAAATATCAAATTGAGGTTCCCTGAAGTAAAAACTCTTAATTTTTTAGCGATGGTCCTTTCACGCAATATAGGCAAAAACAGAACTTTTATTTAGCTTGTACAAAACCCTTTGAGTATGACTTTGAAGCGGTAACCTGGTCATTTTTTGAAGCCGGCCACGGCAAAGGACCCGCTGACGGCATTGGTGGTTTTTTAAAACGAACAGCAGACGGTATTGTTGCCAAAGGAAGGACATTTCAAACATTGAACAATTCGTTAATGCTTTGCAAGAAACGAGCAAGATTGTACTATATGTAATAACACTAATAACTAAAGAAGATATCGAAAATATTTCAAAAGAACTTCCAACAAACATTACAAGATTGCAAGGTACTTTGCATGTGCACCAAATGTTCACTTCCAAATACGGTGAATTAATGCATCGTACGTTGAGTTGTTTTTGCGAACGGAGATTTTGCAAGTGTTTAGAACCTAAAATTTACCATCCTGTTCCTCTGGCATCAACAACAACTACTGACGCATCAGTCGACAATAATAGTGCGATGGTGATTCCTTCATCTCCTACGGATTCAGCAGATGTTAGTGGTGCATGTGGTGATAATAATATCGCTAACACTCTTTCATCTTCTATGTCTTCTGACGATGATGTACCTCTTAACAGAATCAAATCAAGGTGTTCCGGAGCTACAATAACTACTGCTAGCTAACTACTAGCAGAAATAAACTACACAGACTTAGCCAAGGACGCGGATAAACGAGGAACTGTTTACGATATGGTTTACGGCTCCATAGACGCATCTGATGAAGAAAATCAGCCTACGACTTCTGGGAATAATAAAATGCTGCCAAGTAACGGAGATTTCCTTCTAGTAAAAGTTTACGCTAGTAAGAATAAAACTTATGCTTACGCAAGCCTTGCACAAAGTGATCTCGAAGACGATGGCGAGATTAAAGTGATATTTCTCCGGGCATACAAGGGTGTGACTAACTTTAAATTAGACGAAAACGATATAGCGTTTGTTGAATTAAATGATATTATAAAAATTCTCCCTAAACAAAAACAGATAATTAAAAACGGAAAAGTCTATTATAATTTTCAAGAACAATTAGACATAAATGAAAAATAATATTTCATTACTCATTATTAAAATGATAATATAAAATTACGACTTATGGTACATAATATACTGATTAGAAGACTGATATTAAAGAAACTATTGGTTAAGATTTTAATGAGACTACTTATGTTATTTTGTTATGTTAATAGTAAACCTTTATATTGATCTCGTTACTAAAGAAAATAAGTGAGATGTATAAATAATACAAAGATTAAGTAACACTTAAAAATGACTTGATATTGTTACTGGTTCAAATTAATTAAATTTATAATATTAGAGGGCATTACGTTTTCTTAATTTTTTTAAATTCTTGTTTTAACGTTCATTACATTACGTTATGTATCCATAATAATGTTGGTGGTAAATAAACCAATTTTGAGGATATAATAATATGTCTATTAAGTTACCGAAATGTCTCTTAAGTTACTGATTTGTCCCCAAAATTTGAAAAGATTCATTGCAACTGAATCATATGAAAAAGTATTTTCTTACATCAAAATTATATTTACGAGAATTGGCAAAGTAATGACTTTACACATCCTGAAAAGCTAGTTCTGTACATTAGTGACTTTGAACTTAAATATTAAAAATGAGTTCTCAAAACATTGAAAAGTAACTTAAGAGACACAATAACATTGTATAAATTTGTTATTATCATAAGTCTTCTTCTGATATTTAATTTGTTGGGTATATATTTCTTAACACTACATAATAAACCGATTTTCTAACAATATGTAACTGTTTTATTCGAATGAATACCATATATCAGTAAGTAACACAAGGGACGAAAAACGTGGACAACAACATTTTAAATTCTGAAAAATATGCTTTATTATTAAAAACTTGCACTGCTGATAGCTTAGTTTTAATTTTGAATATCCTTACTTTTGATTGCTCAGGTAAAATTTACGATTAATTTAAACTTTTATTTTGAAATTTATTTTTCGAATCGAATTGTTTGCGTACAAGGAATAGTTGATTGACCCAAATACGTTTTTACCGCTTGCTGTTCCTGTCATAATTATTGCTTGAAAACATTGCATCCAAGGTATGTAATTCGTAGTCGCATGCCATTAAAGAGCCTGCCTGCCAGAGAGGTGCGCCCTGATTACGCATCAACAGGACTGGGACACCAAATTAAAGCCTCAAATAATGTGATGGGGTACCCTGACAATTCCAGACAGTTGATAAACTCTACAGAGTACGACGTCACTTGCTTTGTATCCATGACAATGTCGACAGACAGATACTCAACAACATCACAATCCACATGAGACATAATCTTTTCGTTGATCTGCCCTACAATTTCGTTAGTTGGTGCCAAAATTACTCCTTCACGTTTGTTGAAAACAAATATGAGGGACAAAGAATGGCTGCGATTAATCAGAATAAACGTGGTTTATTAAATTATTTGTATCTTGGACTACGTTCACTATGGATGTTACTACAGTTTCAGCTTCAGTTTCAGTTTCAGCTTCAGCTTCAGTTTTGGTTTCAGCATCAGTTTGTTTCAGCTTCAGTTTGGTTTCAGCGTCAGTTACAGCTACAGTTCCAGTTTCAGCTTCAGTTTCAGTTTCAGCTTCAGTTTTAGTTTCAGCACCAGTTTCAATTTCAGCTTCAGTTTGGTTTCAGTTTCAGCTTGAGTTTCAGTTTCAGTTTGGTTTCAGTTCAGATTCAGCTACAGTTTCAGCTTAATTTTCAGCTTCAGTTTCAGTTTCAGCTTCAGTTTTGGTTTTAGCATCAGTTTCAGCTTCAGCTTCCGTTTCAGCTTCAGTTTGGTTTCAGCGTCAGTTTCAGTTCCAGTTGAAAGCTTCAGCTTCAGTTTTGGTTTCAGTAGTTTTGGTTTCAGTTTCAGATTCAGCTACAGTTTCAGCTTAATTTTCAGCTTCAGTTTCAGTTTCAGCTTCAGTTTCAGTTTCAGCTTCAGCTTCAGTTTTGGTTTCAGTATAAGTTTCAGCTTCAGCTTGGTTTCAGCATCAGTTTCAGCTACAGTTCCAGTTTCAGCTTCAGCTTCAGTTTTGGTTTCTGCATCAGTTTCAGTTTCAGCTTCAATTTGGTTTCAGCGTCAGATTCAGCTACAGTTCCAGTTTCAGCTTCAGTTTCGGTTTCAACTTCAGTTTTGGTTTCAGCATCAGTTTCAGTTTCAGCTTCAATTTTGTTTCAGTTTCAGCTTCAGTTTCAGCCTCAGTTTGGTTTCAGCGTCAGTTTCAGCTACATTTCCAGTTTCAGTTTCAGATTCAGTTTCAGAGTCAGATTCAGATTCAGTTTCAGATTCAGTTTCAGATTCAGTTTCAGAGTCAGTTTCAGATTCAGTTTCAGATTCAGTTTCAGAGTCAGTTTCAGAGTCAGTTTCAGATTCAGTTTCAGATTCAGTTTCAGATTCAGTTTCAGCTTCAGGTTTGGTTTCAGTTCAGATTCAGCTACAGTTTCAGCTTAATTTTCAGCTTCAGTTTCAGTTTCAGCTTCAGTTTTGGTTTTAGGATCAGTTTCAGCTTCAGCTTTCGTTTCAGCTTTAGTTTGGTTTCAGCGTCAGTTTCAGCTTCAGCTTCAGTTTAGGTTTCAGCATCAGTTTCAGTTTCAGCTTCAGTTTGGTTTCAGCGTCAGTTTCAGCTACAGTTCCAGTTTCAGCTTCAGTTTCAGTTTCAGCTTCAGCTTCAGTTTTGGTTACAGCATCAGTTTCAGATTCAGCTTCAGTTTGGTTTCAGTTTTGGTTTCAGTTTCAGATTCAGCTACAGATTCAGCTACAGTTTCAGCTTCAGTTTCAGTTTCAGTTTCAGTTCCAGATTCAGTTCAGCTCAAATAAATCATCCCGTTGATATCTGTTGCCACACGATCTTCTCCTATTTTCAAAAGGGCAAACGCATAATGCCCCGATTTTGAAATACAAATGATTCGTATATTAACTTGATTGGTTAAAATTTAAGCGACACGATTGGCCTAACTGTTAACTGTTGCATGACGTGGGTTCGACCCCAGCTCTAAACAAAGATTTGTATAGCCTACATGCAGTTGTGTAGTTTTAAAAAAATGTTATGAGTGGTTCTTGAATACGCGATTTGAATGAATTGAGAGGGGGAATACAAAGTCCCAACACCCCTTTATATCCTTAAGGGATGATTTCCAGGATAAAAACTATCCTATGTCTTTTCCAGGGTCTAAAAATATCTCCATAGCAAATTTCATCCAAACCGGTTTAGCGGTCAAGTGTATTATGTAGGTGGGGAGGGCGGGGACATCATTGATTCCCGATACAAAATTCCAACACCATTTTCACATCTTTTAGGAATGATTTCCGGGAATAAAACTATACTATGTCTTTTCCAGGGTCTAAAACTATCTCCATACCAAATTTCATCTAAATCGGTTTAGCGGTCTAAGTGTATTATGTGTGTCCTCTTACATCCTTTAGGAATGATTTCCGGGATGAAACCTATGCTATGTCTTTCCCAGGGTCCTAAACTATTCCCATGCCAAATTTCATCTAAATCGGTTCAGCGGTTTAGGCGTGAAAAGGTAACAGCCAGACAGACAGGCAGTTACTTTCGAATTATTATTATATTAGCTTGGAAGTATTGATGGATATGGAAGTATGGATAGTATGGATATGGATGTGGAAGTATGGAGTTATATTATTAGTATTAAAGTATGGATAGCTTTTGTCCGCGACTTCGTTCGAGTGGGAGGTTTTCCCCGCGTAAATCCCAATCCCTTGGGAATTCCGGGATAAAAAGTAGCTTATGTGTTTTTACAGGATGTCAACTGTCTCCTTACCAAATTTCATTGAGATCCGTTTAGTCGTTTTTGCGTGAAAGAGCAACAAAGACACAATTCGAAAACTATCCTGCGGGAACCTTACATCGGGATAAAAACTATCCTATGTTCTTCCCAGGGTCCTCAACTATTCCCATGCCAAATTTCATGTAAATCGGTTCAGCGGTTAAGGCGTGAAAAGGTAACAGACAGACAGACAGACAGACAGACAGAGTTACTTTCACATTTATAATATTAGTATGGATAGTAAGGATATGTTAGTGTTGTACTTACCTATAATTGTTTGTTACACTTATGTTTCATTCCCTTTTGCTTGTTATTTTTATGTAATTGTGTGAGTGCAATCAAATGTTGGTAACTCTAAATAAGTAAATAAACAGACACATTTAAAACCATATAACGAATAGACATCATTTCTGCAAGAGAGAATGGCCGACGTGCAGGCTGTCATTATACCTTAATGTTAAGTGAACCACTATTCTGTTTTTAAAAACAAAAGGCTAAAGCAACAGCCAGATAAATAAGTATTTGAACCTTGGTTACGCTGTAAGCGGGAATGGAAACTATGTATAAGTGCGCGACATTTCTTCTTGGTTCCGTACTAATTACGCCAAATAACTTAATTTTTCATAGTGTTTGTATGAAATACAATGTTATAGTTGCGGTTTTGGTAATATTTTTTTTTTTATTGATAATAGGCTCGCGTTTGACCACTATCTCACCTGATGGTAAGTGATGATGTGGTCGAAGATGGAGCACGCTTACCTAAAAGTAACCTATTCACTTTTGACTTAAAGACCCTAGGTTAATGTGCTATAATATCTCAAAAACTACTGACCCGATCTCGTTGATAATCATTTTCTTTGAAAGTTTTCACTAAGCACATATTTTTTTAGATTTTCTCTCCATTATAATAAAAATTAGAGGCCCCTCTAATTTTTTAACACACACATTTTATCACTTTAGAAGCGTTTATCTTTTAAAAGATTGACTTTAAGAAATCGTGGTTTTAAAAACCTCAATGTCATTTAAAGACCTGTATACAGATAAGTACACGTATAGGTTTGATGAAAAAAAATATATTTTTAGTTTCAGTTCCATGTGTGGGGAGCCCACTTTTTATTTTTGTTTAAAAATCGGAAATCGGTTCACAGAATACATATACCTACCAAGTTTCGCATATTTATGTAGTCTTAATAGTTTCGTAATGAAATGGCTGTGACATACGGACAGACAAACACGCAGACAGACATGACGAAACTACTAGGCTTCCTTTTTTGCCATTCGGAACCCTAAAAATTATGTCCTTATTTCAGGGCAATGATATAATGATTGTATTGTTTGTTATGTTGAGGTAAATGTCAATATTAAAATTTATGCAAAAATAATTGAATATACACTTAAATAAAAACCTAAATAAACTAAAATATGGCGTCCAGAAATTCGTGCGCATTGCTGTCCGCTGGTAATGTGCCCAAAAGACTGGCGGCATTGCCACGCTGTATGGCAAAGCTTAACCGCTGTCCAAGGTAAAAACCAGCCTTTGGGTCACGCGAAGTGTCAACTAGGCGCCTGGATAGTTCTTTAAATAATTTGTGAGCACTCAGACCCCACGATCCCAAGATCTCCACCCCAAACGGCTCGAAAATATAACCTCCAACAAGGTTATTATATTTCGGCCGCTTAAGGTTCTCATCGGCTGCAGCGGCAACGCCAGCACAGCAAGACGAGCTAGGAATATGGGATGGTGCAAGAGTATTGACACAAGTTGCGTCCCACACTAAAGCCCTACCCATCTTCCAAGGAAATAAAGACATACCGTCCGGTCTTTTGCCATCGTCGCGTGCCAGGCTATTGGGTTCTAATCAGCGTTGCCAGATGTCCGAGAAATCTCGTAACTTTACGAGATTTAGCAGTCTCTGTACGAGAAACGAGAAAATAAAAATCTCGTACACTCTTTTACGAGATTTTAACAATGTTGTTAATACAAACCAAAAACATTTAAAGAAAAGAATGTATGTCCATGCCACAAACTGGACTAAGCACATCACTAGATTCATTACCTCATCACTAAATTTATCTTTAGTCGTTGAAACGGGGAAACTCCGCGGGGAAACCCCGCTAGATGTATTACACTACACATAATATGTACTAGTAGCAAGTACCTACAAAATTTATTACTTAAGTAAATAATTTGTTTTATTTTTTTAAGTTTATGGTAAAATAATTAAAAAAATATGAATCACCTTGAGTAAAGTTTTTTTCATTTGGCGGTCCCAAACTTAAGGAATATTCCTACGCCAAGCTAGCTAGTTATAGTACATAGAGTACCTAAATTAAGGTCTGAGATTTTTAAAATGTATACTTTTACGAAATTTTGTATTGAAAGTACGAGATATTTGACAGCCCTAGCACGAGAAAAAACATTCGGCATCTGGAAACCCTGGTTCTAATACAGCCGGAACGCCGACGGTGACAAGAACTCGTCGGATAATGTCGTTAATATTCGCGTGCCGTGCTATAAGGCAATGTAGTTTATGTTAAGCCGCTCACTTTCACGGAGACAATTATCATTGAAAATCAAAACAATCGCAAAAAAATGTTGACTTCTATAAAATTAGTCGATCATAAAAACTTCATTCAATGAATTAAATCATTTAACAAATTTGATAAACAAAAGTGAAAAGAATAAAAGCCTATGTTAAGGTTATCCACTTGTGAAACATGCGAGTGATATTAACAAATTGATGAACATTGAGTGGACTTTAAAATAACAGAAAAAGAAATGAGTGAGAGTGTAAAAAGTTTCAAATCACTTTTCGAGCAGTCTGTTGCAGTTGATGACAACAAATTTATTATTATATTAAAATTAATTTTGACCTGGTATCATGCTTGTGGAGGATATGTAAACATATATCGTATATACTTCTTTACATATTAATAAAATTGAGATGACTGTCTATGATTTCAAAATAACTGAGTTTTCTCGAATGCTTTTTGCTTATTTACACGATACTAAAACATAAAAATTTTATATTAGTCTGTTGGCCTTTCGGTGTGTCCCGATTACTTTGGAACGGCTGAACTGGTTTAAATGAGACGGGAAGATAGAACAAATTATAGGACAACAAATGGTAAAGTTAAAAAAATACATAATTTACGTGGAAAAAAGGCCCACGCAGGTACACCAAATATATATAAAAGATTTTCAACTTACAAATTCGAAAGTCCTCAAGCATAGTTGGAAAAGGGCCCGGCAGCACTCCACGGTGATAAGCAAATCCGCTCCCGCAATCAGTATAGCCGCGGTCGTCGACCTAACCCAGCCACCGTCGCAACGTCTGCTTGTCTGCTGCCAAATTTCAGATACAACTTTTAAAAATTTTCTATAATAAAACAGCTGTTCTACTTAAAACTACGGGATGAAAATTTTTGCGATCAACATTCATAAATTGTTATTGTTTTTGTGTTTACACTTACGAAGTTTATAAAAGATTCTTACAGTATAAAGATTACTTTTGGACGTCAAAAGAATGTTAAACCCATTTTATGTGAATAACTTCAGCCTGTGTTATTTTTATTTAATTTTGGATGAGCTCACTCTTGACCTCAATCGCGCCTTATAATAAGCGATCGATGAGGTCTATGGACGAGCGAGCCCAGAAGATGCTTGTTCACTCTTACTTTATAAGCACACGTGTCATATACGGAAGGGAACACAAAAGGTGGCAGAGAGTCCCAAACTTTGGCTATGCGAAAAATTTATGTAAAGAGAAGCGCTTAGTACGACGAAGCGGTATATCAACCAAGTATCGATGGTACCATGTAGTACGTCTGGTAGACCGATAGTGAAAGAGATCAGGTCGTGGAGCTCCTGCGCTCACTCTCCGAAATACAATTTGTAGAAGACCGACAGGCAAGCAACGTTTCGCAGATGAGCCAAGCTGTTGAACATTGTTTATGAAACACCTCGAAAAAGTGTTGATTTTGACTCCTATGTTACAATATACCACAATCTATGGATCCCTTTCGTGGAATAACTGGCCCATCCGGAGTGTCAAAGTCAAAATCATGTATTTGCATTAAATTCGGTATCAAAGATGGTAGTAAAATATTTTGTTGCAATGTAACATTTCGGCATAAATGGCACGCAACTATTAAATGTAAGGTGCTTAAAATATGCATAACTATAACTAATTGAATATAATAATATTATTTAAACATAAGGTTCAAGTTATTTGAATAGAATAGAATAGAAAAACATACTACGCACACCAAGTAAAATACAAAGGAATGTTATTATTATAAAAATCACAACATAAATGACGTTGAGCATTTCCACACCTGTTACCAACTTACTTATACATACAAATAGTGTATCAAATATGAACAATTGACACAAGTCACAACTAAAAGTCCAACAAATAATCCTACAACAGCCAGTTAATAAAATCTACAATTATATTTCTGCGTCCTTTTGGCAAATTCTGAAATAATGCCCCAAATTCTACCTTTTACTAATGTCTTATAGTCAAACGTCGACAGCAAAGTAATTAATTTCGATCTTTAACTAGTCTGTAGGTACCTTACTATGTCTAGAAGCGACTAAAGAAAATTAATTAAATTTCGACTTGTTATAAATATAAACAGGTATTATGTGGCTCAAATGGAACATTTGTCTATAGGTGCATACGCCATGCAAAACTTACACAGAACAAGCTCATGTTTAACAAAGTTCAATACAATATTATTACCCGGTAACGATTCGAATTTGGAACCTCAACTAATAATAATAACTACGATCTTTTGTGAATGGCACTGGCCTCTATTATTCTTGGTAACACTTCAATGAAAGTTTCTATGTATGAATTTGGAATTAATTTTTATATAATCGGGTCATTGCTGTATATTTTATGTTATTTTAGTATTCAATAATAATTAAATAATATATACTGCACTTTATGCTCTTTGATACAAATAGGTCCTTAAAAACAAACTTAAGTCCATCATAGTCTAAGTGTGAATACATAGTTTATTAATAATATAAATAATGTGTTCATTCCACAGACCTAACTTTAAATCATGAGCGAATAGGATTCTGAGGCAAGCTAGATACTTTTTTGCTGACTAAGTCAGTGCTTACAAATAATCAGTTGAAATAAGAGACAAAAGTGCCTACAATTTAAAAAAAGATTTCATTACTAGGGCTGCTGATATAAGTAGATAAAATTACTTAACTGCTATGAAATAACTAGCACCGACCCGCGGCTTCGCTTTCGTGAAAATAAATGTTATCAAGAGTATTTATCAAAATCAGCTAAATTGTTTAAAGGCGAAAGTGTAATAGACAGACTTGCGCATGTAATATCAATAGTGATTGTTTCTTGCAATTAATATAATAAGGATGAGCCCCATTTTCAATTCCTCTTTTTCTGCTTCCTTACACTCCCCAAAGAGCAAACATTCATGCCAAATTTCAGCTTCTTGCGCTCAGTAGTTTCGGCTGTGCGTTGACTGTCAGGCAGTCAATAATAATAATAAACGTTTATTTATCATCAAAACAGTACATGGTTAACTTAGTAATGGAAGTATAGCCTTATCCTGCTGGCGGTATTATGTCGTTCAGTTTTATTAAACATCGCATGTCAAATTATCTTTAGGTTATCGTGTGTATCTGTTGGTCTCCCATTACTTTAATATCCCTGCGCATGACGTCGGAGGTAAAAGCTAGAAGATTTATTTATTTATCACCTATTTCCTTACCCAGTACAGATAATAATAGAACTTTCTCCCATCCAAATTATTATAAGCAATAGCAAAAGAAACATAATGAGTAACTAAAAATAATGTTACTTAGATATACCTTACATAAGTACTACATTAATCTATATTTTCGCGTGATTCTATATCCAGTTCTTTGTTCCCAGACACAATGATCTTCCGTGGAACATCAGGAAGTTTCTGCGTAACCAGATCAACGAGTTTGAGCTGAACACCGACCTGACCATAGTGGAGCCCTGGTCCATCTCCAAGTACTCACATACCGACCTTCCGAGGCTGAAGACGGGGATGGTCGGCGCGCAGGTACGTTTACTTATTAAGGTATATTTTTGAAGGAATGGAGAAAAAAAATAGTTGTGCGTTACAGATAGTAAAAGATTTGATCCTAAAAGGCTACCTCCATAAGGTAGTGAATCGCCTGACTCATAAAATATCTTATTCATGAAGTCGTTTAATAGTGGATAAAGTGGTAAGACATTTTTACCTAATAGGTAGGTACTAATGAAACTATTCTTACAGCTCGTCAGTATAAAAGTAACCCAAACCAGTTACTTTCGTCTATCCATACAAAAACGAAATTCAATCTGAACTTTACGAGCTGATGCTCAGCTATCCTCAAACCAAGCTGCAGCTACCTGCACAGCTCTGACATTGGCGTCGTTTATAGCCTGCAAGGTGCCGCACCATAGACGTGACAAGAAGGTAGAGGCATATCTTGTAAAGGGGCCCCACACTGGCATTGCGTTTGCGATGGGTCCATGACGCACTATTTGCCCGGATTATATTTACAGCGGCCAACCAGGGCCGGTAATACGTTAAGTGATTTCCAGATTGGCCACTGCAATTGTGTCCGGGCAGTAGATGTTCTTCTGAACGATTGTCATGAAAAATACTATCTCGTTCTAGTTCTATTTTCATATGATCTCAACACAAGCTTTATACTCATATACGAGGGTAAATATATTAAAAAAAAAAACTCAAAAATTCAACATAGTAGTTTGAAAAGCAATTTCAAATTGCTGTAGTGATGTATGTCGCAATTTGTTCCGTATTTGTCGGTCGTCGATCATGGCGCAACATATTTGACGGGAGGCGATTGTTGTTGCAATATTTGAACGCTCGATCAAAATGGAGGAATAATAATAGTTTTATTAGAAAGGTTTTTCTATTAAAAATCTCAGTATTACTGAAAAATTACATAAAACTTTTGATAGGTTACGTAAACCGCATATCGAGGCACACACGATGTGACAAAACCTATTCATTTGGCTTGGTACCGACTTCAAACAGATGAGCTAACCTATTATTTATTATAGCCTTCTTCAATCTCTTGAAATGTGAAGAGATTGTTAATAAAGGCTATAAAAAATATTATTTCACATTAATTTAAGTGTTTAGCCTAATTCTTACTTACTTAACTGGTTTTCTTGACACCGGTTAAGAGATTGTCTTGTGTTTCCGCTAAGGATCAATCCCTCCTCCAAAGCTTGCCATCCTTCCATGAGCTGTTTGGCGGATATCATCCTGTAGGCTGCAGGTGGGCAGGAGATTGATGAGGAGTAGGAAAAATAAATGGGCAAGAGATGTAACCGAGTGATGTCCAAGATACAATATAACGAAGAAAGGGAGACAGCGCATAACATTAGAACGTACCTAGCCCTTATTATAAATGAAAGTATACATCCAATTAAAGATCTTTAAAATATTTTTCGCGTTTTAACGCACTAACGTTTTTGTTTGTCTTGTAGTCGGTTCAATATTTTAACAAACTACGTGATTTTGAATTTTGAATAAAGACTTTTTACACATGTGAAAAATTTTTGAATTCACGAATCGATGGACGCTTCTGACGGTACAAAACTCGTAGCCCAGTTCTGGGCCGAGCCTAATTCACCACCACCGGGCCACGAAGCTATGACGAAAATACAGAAAAAGAAAAAATAAACACCATAATTTTACCCAGTTTTGACGAACCGTGGGTGAATGGTCAATCCTATAATATTAATATCAGGCCATAATGACAAGTTTCGCAGCCGGATCTGTAGTCACAGATTGTTGTTATGGCTGCCCGGCTCGGTAGTTACGCATCCTGTGTAATCGTCTTTACGATAGCCATAAACGGTGATGGTGGCCCATTTGAGGGTATATTTAATAGTGAACCCCGATACAGATGGAATGGGTAACAGAACTAAGTATTACGTCTTCGATGTGAAGCTCGTGGCTTAATAATATCAGCCGCATGGTACAATATTCAGGGTTAAGCAACGCTTTCCGAAGTCGTTCTATGGATGGGTCATCTTATCCTATTAAAATTACGTCGTGCCTCGAAAAACCCGTTAAGCCGTGTATCCCGACTATCATTTGTACATAGTTATCGGTCTTTATGAGTAATTAAAAGACAGAATAGTAGACACCGTCAGTCTTGCCGAGGATTATCGTGTTACCCAGCTAGTGGGTTGTGAAGTGAAGGTAGGCAGTCACTTCATGTACTAAATAGTACTCAGCTGCCGACATCATTGTGAAGTGAAGGTAGGCAGTCACTTCATGTACTAAATAGTACTCAGCTGCCAACATCATTGTGAAGTGAAGGTAGGCAGTCACTTCATGTACTAAATAGTACTCAGCTGCCAACATCATTGTGAAGTGAAGGTAGGCAGTCACTTCATGTACTAAATAGTACTCAGCTGCCAACATCATTGTGAAGTGAAGGTAGGCAGTCACTTCATGTACTAAATAGTACTCAGCTGCCAACATCATTGGGAGAAGGCTAAGTAGAGCATACACTGAATTGCGGTAGACGGCTTGTGGAAGCGAGCGAGCGATTCGTAGTCTTTCAAATAGTGTACGTGAACCAAATTTATGGCTCCCATAATACCTTGTTCCTTGCGCGCACCATAAATCAAATATCTAGTAGAGGCTATCGGACGAAAGGAAAACTATATTTTAAGTAATGAAGAAAACAGAACTTTGCGGTTTCCTCGTTATGTTTTCGTTCACCGATTTCAGAGCAGTCTGTTGTGTTTTGTTTCGCGTGTCTTACGTTACACAGTGCGACATAAGAAAAAAATGCTCCAAATGTCTTAAGTCGGACAGTTACACTTAAGGGCTTGGTCAGGATTGGTCGATAAATATCTGTGGTTGTGTTGCAAGTAGCAATACGTTCTGCATTTATATGAAAGAAATAGTTCATTCACTCTCTATTTTAATACTTTTCAACAGCAGCAACATCATTTTTAACGAACTAAACAATAAACTGTAGGTACGCAATGATGGCCGTTCGCGGTCACAAATTTTAAGAAAAAGTAGTTGTGTCATGCAAATAGTGTGTTTAGTAGTGATATGAAGTATGTTATGAATGTGTAAACATATTTGCCATCGTATTCTAGTGTAGTTTTGGTGAATATATTTGTGAATTCGACGTATTGTGATAAAGTGTGAAGGTTATGTGTGCGAAAATTATCAAAATGAAAACATATCACGTCACTGCAAAGTCAGGTCAGTTTTATTTCATTACGTAGTGGTTTTAGTATAATTTATACTCTGTTACTATCGGTTTAATGGTGTAATCTTCGTTTTTCTGAAGGCCTACCCAACGTTTTTACCTAACTTGTAATAGTCTCGACATTTGAGGCAATGTGCGTTTACGCTGGCCGACACTAGGGATTGCTCTAAGTAATGTACAATAGCATTGGTGGCCCAGAGGTTACGAGTCTGGCTTGTGAGCTGTGCATTACTTAACTCAATAGTTTAAATAAAATTATACTAAGATGAATACAAATAGGGTGTAAATGTATAGTTACGTATGAATGTAATATGTAATTACATAGAATATACAAAAATACATATTTATACCAAAATCTGCCTTGACAAAACATGTTCATTAAATATTTTTTTAAAAATAACTTTGGACCACAACACTGTTCCCGCTAAACATTCTCATACACTTCGCTAGGCAGAGATCTAAATAATTAGGTACGACCGATATCAGTCAAAACCCGAAATCTTAAGAATATTTCCTTTGTATTTGGACCACTCCGGCTCCTTGTGGAAATCTCGGGAACGTCGGGGAATTAACCAGATGATAACTTCGCTGTTATAGTTTATTTGGAAACTAATTGCTACCCAGATAGTTTAGAGACATTTCTCGCGAAACAGTCAAGTCAACTTCACTATATTGAATTTCTACCAGTTGATCTGTTCGTTGTTAAGTTTGGGAGGAGCGTGAGGCTATAACAGCCGCACGAGTTGATCGTTAAGGTTAAGCGACGCTTGTTGAGGTCGCTCCGTGGATGGGTGTTAACATATCGAGGTCCCTCCGAGCTCGGGGACCATGTCCCGCCGCTGGACTCAGCTGTCTTCTACATCTTTGACAGTCGTTACGGTAGTCAATAGCCAAAACCACTGACTACAGTTTTGCCACAGGGTGCCGTGTTCCTCAGATACTGGGTGGTGGCGGCCAGTAATGCAGTCGCTCCATGTACAACATTAGTACTTACCTCCACTTCTCTGTTGCTGGATTTTTATTTTACAAATAATATTCCTATCACTTCGCGTCAAAAAATCGATATCAGATTAGTACAAAAATTTACCAGCATCGGTCTATCTCAAAAAAATACCCCTTTAAAATTCTACAGGCATTATAATTTGTACCCAATAACTCTTTGGTAGGCAGCAAAAATATTTATTGCTGGCATAAATTCTAATTAGACCTCAGTTTGCGACTGGGGTGCACAAACACAGATCGGTGTAAAGCAGCAGTCGGCAACACGCGGCCCGCGGGCCGTATGCGGCCCGCGGACTTTTTCTTGCGGCCTGTGAATGTTTGGTAAAAGAGTTGTAAATATTGTTACAAGTTGGGGTTCGGGATATAATTAATTAACGCCAATTAAACAAAAATTAACACTTTAATTAATTAAACACAAAATAAAAAATTATATTCGCACAAACAAATATTCGCACCACAACACTTGTCACTTAACACTTAAATCGCACAGAAATTCACTAGTAAAGCTTCGATTATATCGCGTATTCGCCTCATAATAAGACTGACTCTCTGCGCCCCTTTGCGATCTATTTTACCCCGGTCTATGAGCTCTAAAACATTCTTATAAAATTGACTCACTGTTTATACTGCGTCAGAATATTCCAGAGCTACTTGAGATACACAGTACCGCTATAAGCCGCTAGATGGCGTTAGTGTTTCGACTAGATATACTTCGTACTGCTATTCGCCACTAGATGGCGTTAGTGTCTCGAACATTCTAGATTTCTGTCGAAGTTTCTCGACGTACTTCGCTAAACGACTGGCGTAACAATATCAAAGTAAAAGAAAACTGGAATAAATTTTCATTGGAAAAGTGATAAAATGAGGATATTTTAATAAAACTCAATTCAGCGACAGATTTGGTGATTTTAAAAAGTTCCAAGCAAACTGAAGATTCTTGCAAACGATTTTTGTGTGATATTGAGGAAGTACCGAGTCATTTTCAATCTAATGATGCTCTCAAAAGCTCTTTCTATGTAAACAATTATTTTGTTAAAATTTCTGATTTTGACGAATTGAAAATATTTGCTAAGCAGTTGATTACAATTTTTGTTAGCACTTATTTATGCGAACAAACTTTTTTAATTGTCAATTATAGAAAAATAAATATGCTTCCCGTCTCACAGATGAGCATTTGAGAGCCATGCTACGGATCGCAACGATAAGACCGTGCCGTGCCATGCCCATAACCGATCATATTGAGCTTCTTGGGGTGACTTTAACTTCCACACTCAATTTTGGCCCGTTTATCGAGGCTAAGGCTCAGCTAGCATCAAAAAAGTTGGGAATCCTAGCCAAGGTGAGACGGTACTTCACACCGGAACAGCTGCTCAACTTGTATCAAGCCCAGGTTCGGTCGTGTATGGAATACTGCTCTCATCTTTGGGATGGATCTGCGAAATACCAACTGGACGCACATGAGTCTATCGAGAAGCGGGCCAAGAGACTCATTGGCAACGATGCACTGGTCGAGTCAAAGCTCCAGAGCCTTGAACACCGACGACGAGTTGCAAGTCTATCGGTTTTCTATCGGTTACATTTCGGGGAGTGTGCGACGGAATTACACAATCTAATTCCGCCAAACCCGTTCCATCATCGGACTACGAGACAAACGGCGAAGCACCCTCGTTACACGGTGGACATCCGACCCGTACGCACGAAACGTTTTGGGAATACCTTCATTGTGCGTACGGCTAAGGAGTGGAATTCCCTGCCGGAGTCTGTGTTTCCCGACAGCTACAACCTAGGAGTCTTTAAGTCCAGAGTGAATAGGTTACTTTTAAGTAAGCGTGCTCCATCTTCAATCACATCATCACTTACCATCAGGTGAGATAGTGGTCAAACGTGAACCTATTACCAATAAAAAAAAAAAAACGTTGGTATCAGGTAAAATCTAGACTTAATATCACAAGTGCGGCCCGGCTTTAGTTTATTTTGCCACCTTGTGGCCCTTGCCTGCCAAAAGTTTGCCGACCGCTGGTGTAAAGGAAGGGTTTTTACCCCCGATGTAAACCTACATAATTAATAACATAAAAAGGACACGTGTTTGCCTTTCAACCGTGCAGTATTAATTTTTGATATGTAGCCACTGGCTAACATATGGAGGCTAAGTAAAGAGAGCCGTACGGGTCGATCTTCAAAGTTAAGCAACGCTTTCCGAGGACGCGGGACGGAGCGAAATTAGTTGACTAACTTAACATTCATCAAATTTAATTTCCCCATTCAGTTTTTGTTAATTTTTCTTTTTGTATTGAGACCTTATAAAACGATGTGCTAACCATTTATATAAATACATACAATACTAATGAATTTGAAATTATATGTACACTACATACATTGCATGTCTTTGTGTAAATTCAGTTGTTTGCCAAAATAAATAAATAAATATCAGTATACCTGCGTGCCTCGGAAAACTCGTTAAACTTCCCCACCCAGCTATTAGGTTTTAGACGTCAGACAGGTGAAACAATGAAATAATTATGTTTATTTTGCAAATAGGTTATAAATAACACTTTTACACGTCGGTTTTTCGTAAATATAAACTAGATGAGGCCAGTAGTCACTCCATGTAAAATACAGGTACTGAACTGCAACTAATCCTTACGTATTATAAAACTTAAAAATAAGATAGGTATTTAGGTAATTGTTTAGCTTTGTTTTGCTGCGTGTGGCAGATCATTCAGCCACGAGCTCCTCAGTGGATGAAGCAAAGTGCGATCGCTACGCAATGTTTCACCACCATGGATGCGCGCGTCTTACCTTACGATGAAAGACTTAAGCTGATAGCGGGTCCTGACGTGGAATATCTACTCGAGTATCTTCTAATATGTCAGTCGGTATGTAGCAAAACAGCACCTTAATCTATTCTTTCTTATACTTAAAGGTAAAATTCTCAGAAATAATCGCCTGATGCTTTGCGTTATCATTCAGAAGTAATTCAAAAAATGTAATATGCGTCAAGTCCCCATGCTTAGCTATGATTAGTTTGAACAAGGAACAACGCTTTACGCTTCCGCTCCTCACAGATACCGCGTATCCCATACAAAAATACGAAGCACGGGTCAGCCATTCATCTCCCCATGGCAGTGACGCACTGCGCTACGAGCGAGATTTGTTACTACATACAACTTATTACAAAAAGAAGCCTTCTTCAATGGACTCTTATAAACAAGCCAGGTTAAACAGAATTCGAAACATTCCCATAAAACTTATTTCTTTTCCTCCTTCTCTTTTCATGCAGTTTGATAGTGGAACTCAATTCAAAGAAACATCCCGAAACGCTCTTCAAAAAAATTGGGCAACGAACATGATGAATGATCTTTATTTTGTAAATTGGTTATTAAATAATACGTATACACTATAAACGTCATTTTTTCCGTAAAGGACATGGCTAAATTGAAGTATGGACAACTGCCCCAGCAATGAATAAACATGGTTCCTAGCAATATATACTACTGAATAGCTGAAAATTAGTATTTTGTAATTAAAAAGGTTCAGGAACTTTTCATATCTGCACAATCCTGAAAATAAAATCACGTAACTCCTACGACAAAGGTACAAAAACTTCAAACAATGACATTGCTATAAACTTTTATCTAGGCGTTTTAATATTTCTGCGACGATTTTAATCGATAAATGTGATTTTCAATGGGGATTTTGCACTAAGGTACTTGAGTTAAATATCTATAAAGTGGTAATTGTACCAAAAAAACTTAATACAACGGACTTACGATAGATAATCTCCACAAAAATCATAATAATATAAGTTTTCTGTTGTAAAACCTAAACTACTTATCCAAATGAGTTAAAATAAAGACAGTATTCACAATGTGAATAACATTATAGTTGAAATGATGAACGTATTGAAAAGGATCTTAAAGATTAACTGAGCCAAATATTTATAATTTCTGTATTGAGGTAGGTAGGTAAACAATTCTGCCTAAACTAGAAAAAATCTAAATCCAAAAAGCACAACGAAAGAATAAACGGCAGAGCGTTCAAACGACGTCTGACGTTTGTTTTTTTTTTTCATAGAGGGATCAGATTCCAAATGTAAGAAAACAAAATCGATAAAATACTTGAAAAAGTTGAAAGAAAAAAAAATGTTGTTGTTGACCTTGACAGACACAAAATATGTAGTAAGATTGTGCGTCCGAAGTGTTAGTAACACACTTATCCAGTTATACTTATGTAGTTTCTGAAAATAAATCGTTTTGATAACCGATGTTAAAAATCGATGTTACTTAAATTATTTCGATTTGACATTCTGGAAATGCGATATGTCTCAACCCTAGCTTGCAGTACTTGATCTTGTCATGTCAAACCAAAACAAAGCATAAAATCAATTATGAAACTTTTTTATGTTTATTAGTTCACGAAAGTTATAAGAAATTATTAAACACTAAATAATTTATGAAAGAATATTTCAATATTACGGGTTAGTGTGAAATTCCTATTCATGCTGGGGGCAGCCGTTTAGCCATCTCCTTTGAACTATGTAGATGAGGCCGGTGTTTCCTAACTGACCACCCTGAGAAGAAACACCGAAACAAACTCAGAGGTCGAAGTCTCTTTTAAAGTCCATACTGTCCATCTATATTAGTCAAATTATATGAGAACCTTGTTGATGAGAGGCATGTTGTGGGTTAATAGAATGGTAGGCAAGATGCATAGATGTGAGTGGGCCGGTCCAGACAGTGCAAGCATATTTGTCAGATAACGTATAGCTCAACTTAGAACTTTAATGCTTGTAACCAGCCTGTGATCTTATATATTTAACCCATAATAATATACGTGTCATTGTTAAATATGACTTAGTGTATTATATTCATAGGTACGAATTAGTAAAGTTATTATAGTCTATTATTAGTTTCACTAACATCTATACGCAATTAATCCAAGTCTCTGAACGCAAGTCTGGCACCAATTTGGCCTTTTGTTTGTATTTTTGTTATATTTTTTAACTAGCTTCCGCCCGCGACTTCGTTCGCATTGAAGGGGTTTCCCGCTTAAATCCCGATCCCGTAGGAATTTCGGGATAAAAACTATCCTATGTCCGTCCCAGGTTTTTAAACTATTCCTATGCCAAATTTCATCTAAATCGGTTCAGCGGTTTAGGCGTGATAAAGAAGACACAGACAGACAGAGTTACTTTCACATTTATAATATTAGTATTGATTATGATGTGTTCATATAATAAATGTTGTATACTCCTGCATGGATTAATAGTATTTTGCATCAGCAGCAATACTAACATTTTGCATGGAGTGACCGCTTTCTAAGCTCCACAATCCAGTTACTGAGTAACAGTATACCTCTTGGTAAGACTGAAGCCAATTTTTAAAAAGAGTTAAAGTTCTACGACCATCCCCGAATAAAAGTTGGCAAGCGTCGTCAAGTCAAAAAAAAACATCTATTTCAACATATCATCAAAAAGTTTTCTGTTGCTTACTGACTAAAAACCCAGGGTGGGTTTCTTCATTTGCCCTTGCGTTCCGGGGCCGCGGTATCTTGTCAGAACATTCCCGTAGTCCTGGCTGACAATGGCCCTATCGGACCCCGTCATTACTGCTGACTGCTCTTTGAGGCGCGAGTACAACACGACGCGCCGTGGAGTTTGAAAGATACAGTCTTGCGAATATTATTTTTAGTTTAAATGCCAAAGACAATCAATGAAAAAATGCGTTGAAAAAAAAAGCCAAACTATTCATCATAATCAATGTTATCCCTTGCCCTCCTTTAGTAACGTTGGACTACCCTCAAACAATTTGTATTGAGGTCAACGGCATCGTAGTAATATATATACCAGTGAAAAATTGTAAGTCATTGAACCCTCAGGGTCTGGACCAGCGATAAAACACAACTATTTGTAAAACTCGTAAAGTTCTCCTTGAGAGTTCTTATCATGGAGAAAGTGTGAGGCCTCTACCATTTACGAATGTTTAGTACTTAGGCAATTCTTTTAAAGGGATCAGTTATTAACTTATTACGTATGTGCGGCATTCTAATGTGTTGGCTCTTGAATAAAAGGAAATGCTATCCTATTTATGCCAAGGTCAACTGAAGGATCAGGGTGGGTTTTTAAAGAGTAAAAATCTGACACTCCCTTCAGCTCCACCCAGAGCAGAAGGCATTTGATGATAATTATAATAGAATAGTTTATATGCACTTAAATGAAAATTGTTAAATATAATAATGGAAAAAATCCTAAGTATGTGATGATTTTTTGAACCATCAGTAAATGTACAGCTGTCAACTGCCATATTAATTAATTCTACAGAACAGTAAGTATAATCCTTACTACTAAAAAAACGGCTTAGTGTGAGTCATCAAGAGCTTCCGTAGTATCAAGTAAAGATTGGCGAAAAATAACTTTGTTCTACATAGTGTTTGCAGGAATGACAAAGTTATAATTGCGGTTTTTGAAAATCTCATAAAATGCTGATTATATCTCTTTTATACCAATTTTTTATTGAAAGTTTTAATAGAGATCTACAGCATATATTTTTTTTTACTTTTTACTCATTTTACCACTTTGGGAGTGCCTATCTTTTAATCAATTTACTTTGAGAAAATATTGTTTTACCAAGTTACTCAGTGTTATTTTAAAGACCTATATATAAAAATGTATGGGTTTGATGACATTTATTATTTACATGTTTATTTCATTTCCGTGCATAAGGAGCCAATTTTTAATTTTTATTCGTTTTTGCATTAGCTTCTGTCAGCGACCTCGTTCTCTTCGGAGAATTTTCCCGTGAAGATCCCGATCACGTGAGAATTCCGGAATAAAAAGTAGCTTGTGTATTATTCCAGAAAATCTAAAACTATTTACTTACCAAATTTCATTGAGATCCGTTCAGTAGCTTTTGCTTGAAAAAGTAACAAACATCCATTCTCACAAACATTCGCATTTATATACTAATTTGCTAAATAAACATTGTCTTGGCTTGATTATTGATTCATTTTTAGGGTTCCGTAGCCGAATGGCAAAAAACGGAACCCTTATAGTTTCGACATGTCTGTCCGTCTGTCTGTCTGTCCGTCCGTCCGTATGTCACAGCCATTTTATTCCGAAACTATTAGGACTATACATGTAAAACTTGGTAGGTAGATGTATTCTGTGAACCGCTTTCCGATTTTAAGAGAAAATTTAATAAATATTTAAAATAAAGGGGGCTCCCCATACATGGAACTGATACTGAAAATATTTTCTTTCATGAAACCTATACGTGTGTGGTATTTATAGACAGGTCTTTAAAAATTACATTAAGGTTTCTAAAATGACTTTTTCATAAAGTTAATCGTTTAAAAGATATACGCTTCCAAAGTGGTAAAATGTGTGTCCCCCCTCTAACTTCTATCATAATCAAGTGAAAAATCTAACAAAACCCTATTTTGTAAATCGTAATGTAAACTTTCAACCAAAATTGGTTTGAACGAGATCGAGTCAGCAGTTTTTGAGATACTGTATATTTTCTAAAACCGCAAATATAACTTTGTAATTCATACAAATACTATGAAAAACAAAGTTATTTGGCGTAGTTGTAAAAAATGTAAATAACCTAGTTTTAAGAAATTTGTGAGGTTTTGTTTTTTGAAATAAATATATTAATTATGTTATATTTATTATAGTTACTACGGAACCCTTCATGGGCGAGTCCGACTCGCACTTGGCCAATTTTATGTATATCTTTGACAGTCGTTCGGGATACTCAGAAGCCAGGTAATGTGACACCAGTATTGCAAATACGTAGGTATACTGCCATGACGGAGTGAAAATAAAATAAAAATAATTTAGATGGTTTGATATAAAAAAAACTTTATAGCAAAAAATAGAACCGACTTCCATATAAAAACACTACAAAGGCAAAAATAACTTTAATTTCGGAAGGCGGTGTCAAAAACGAAAATATTTAGGTACAAAACTTACACCGCCTTCCGAAATTAAAGTTATTTTTGCCTTTGTAGTGTTTTTATATGGAAGTCGGTTCTATTTTTTGCTAAAAAGTTTTGTTTTCACGCTTTTTAGTGGGTCGGTTTGTAATTTATCTCGTTACAAAAGCCAAAATGTCAACTACTTATCACCTTTTACAAAATATTGCTTTTCCCGGTGTAGAGCCGTTGATTTTTGAGGAGTTCTCCTGGTACATCACCATCAGCTCTACTTCACCATATGCATTGTGACGAGCATAAAGTGCTTAACATCCATATTCAAGTAATCTAATCGCAATCAACGAAATACTTATTATTGAGTAGTTTCGGTGGCCATCTGGGGTCTTCATCATCAGTTTCACTTCCTCAAATAGTGCTTTTCGAGAGCAACTGCACAAGGCACTATGAGAAATACCCAAAACGCTATAGGTGTGCCTATAATATTTGAAGAGTTCCCTCGATTTCTCCATGATCCCATCATCAGATCCAAACGTGACGACAATGGGACCAACTAGATAGTATACCCTTTTAAACAAAAAAAGAATTTTCCAAATCGGTCCAGCCATCTCTGAGTTATGAGGTAAAATACATAAAAAAAAATATTTCAAGACGAATTGAGAACCTCCTTTTTTTGAAGTCGGTTAAAAAGTATATAAATCGAATATTAAGAACATTAGTTGAGTATTTAAGTAACATGTAGCGAGATTGCAATGCCATTCCTGTTTAGATAACATTTTAAGAAAATTTTTCAATTGCGTATAAACTCCTTGCTTGAACTTGCATGACCTGTGTGCTGTGCTATAAATTAAAAAAAATTACTTACCGACCTTGGGTTTCATGACAAAAAGAAAGCCCGAGGGTTTTATATGGGTCATTACGGCCAAGTTAACCTTTATTTTTAGATACTGTTTACGTGCAAGTGTGATGAAAAAGACTAAGCAGATTAAGAAATCATTACAACAAGTTGCTTTTGAAATTTATTTTAACGGCAAGTTCATTTGTTCTGTTTCAAAGCACATTCCAAAAATGCGATAGAGCAGCTTGGCTTTATCTAGTATTTTATTAAAACAGCAGGGTTCATACGCGCTCATAAAACGCACAGGCTCCATTCGCATCTCGTTCCAATCCTAAAACCGTTTACGAATTTGGAAGAAGACCCTCTGCAACTCAGATTCAATTACGTACAATCTCTTACTTCTCACTCTATTTAAAACCTTAGCTTCTAAACTTTTCAGTTGATTTTTGCGCCAAACTTTAGGCTTGGGTAGGATGATTGTTTTGTATCCATTGCTGGGAATTTCCTTAGCAAAAGTATTTCTCATGCGTATGGAAATGAATATGATACTTGTGTTTTCGCCTAGGGCAGTTTTAGTAGCAATATGTTTTATAGCAGCACTCTTTTGGAATTATTACGTACTGGCTTTTGCCCGCGACTTCGTTCGCGAGGGAGGTTTTTCCCGCGTAATTCCCGATACCGTGGGAATTTCGGGATAAATAATATCCTATGTCCCTTCCAGGGTCCTAAACTAGCCCCATGCCAAATTTCATTTAAATCGGTTTAGCGGTTTAGGCGTGGAAAGGTACAGACAGACAGAGTTACTTTCGCATTTATAATATTAGTATGGATTTTACTATTAACTATACCAAAGCCCTTCTTTAGTCGCAGCGGTTAAACAAAGAAAGCAAACTCCTATAAGTTTTTATGAATTTGTTTTGCAATTAAAGTCGTCAGTTATAACTGCAGAAATCTAAAATACTTATTATAAGTGGAACAAAACAAAAAGTATCATTAGTGAGTCAATAAATAATATTTTTTATTTGATAGTTTAAACTTAACATGACCCTCAAAGAAACTTGTTCCTCACAACCTTGGCCCCGTACTCTTCGAACTGCTTCTTATAAACCCAGATCTTAGGAGCATCCTTCATTCCCGCGAACACTGATCCTCCCATCCAGGCACATGCGTAGGCATATTCCGACGTCTCCGGCACATATACGGGCCGGTGAATGATCCTCTCGATTTCATTAAACAACCTATAGTCAGCAGGCCACCATGTGTCACAATGGCTTCATACATTTCAGACAATAGTTCTTTATCGACCTTTAAGATCGAAGTCACAACAGCTTCCTGTAAAGGTATCGCATCCGTCTTTTTACCAAGCACTAAGTCAGGCTGGAAGTACATCTCACCGGCCATGAAAACCTCGTCGCTCACGTCTATGTATTGACCATTAGGCAGCTTATACTCCTTCTTATATTTTTCTTTGGTGGCTGAACAATTTTCAGTGACGTACAGATAGTTCCACAGATTATTGATTACTGCCTCGCTTTCTTGGCTAGTACCAAAGTCAGTGCTTCGAGTTTCCAGGCGTTGTCTCATCCAGTTCTTTATTTCATTTCCAGCAACACCGGTGACCATGTTAGCGTAGGTGATGGAACCTCCTTCGTAGATTGGGTTAATTTCTGTGACGTCTTCTCCCAGGTCTACAGACAGTCCTGTAGTGTGTCCTGATCCGAACAGAGCTAAGCAACTTTGTGGCTTCACGCATAGTGCAGGCACATTCAGAGCTTCGAAGAAAATCTCGCAGCACTTTACTCTGGAATAATAATAGTACGAGACTAAACTCAAATAATAATAATTATTTGAGTTTAGTCTCGAAGAATGTCCAGATTGAAAGATATGGTTGTGCAGTTTGTGCCTGTGTAAATATAGAGATTCAATCTAAAATGTGTGTAATATAATATTTTACCAGCTAAGACGTGTTAAATAAAACAGTAATAGGAATTCGGATTGAATAATTTTATTTCTTTACCAGCCCTTATATAGCCACAATTCTAAAGGTCTCCTATGTAAATATAATCCCTAAATATTATATAGACCAATCACGGTAGATTATTGTAGTAGCGTACACTTCGTAAAATGTTGAAAAAGATAGATAATAAAGAAGATAGAGAGATATAACACAAAAGTCGATAGAGAGTTGCACACTTACTTGTGATATGATAAGAGTGATAGATAATGTCTACGATGATGTCTGTTCACTCTTTATTTAAAGGCCGACTTGGTTTCCTATGTGGTAGGGAACACAAAAGCCGATAGAGAGTTGTACACTTAGGCTGTGCGCACAATTAATGTGCAGAAGAAGCCCTTAATACAACAAGACGGTATATCAATCAAGTGTGGATGGTACCCACATAGTACGTCAAGTGCAAGTTATTAAATATTCTTCCATTGTCAGACGCTTTTCAGTACAAATTCTGACTTAATGCTTTGAGAGCTTAACAACGAAATATATGGGAGTGAACAAAAGAATAGCGATTGAAATAAGAAGATCGATCGTCGGTAAATGTACATTTCATTAGTCGATGCGTAAAAGATCCATATCTTTTGGAGCGTTGTTTTTCGAGTGAATTTTGTGGTCATAATGTGTAATAAATCGTGAAAGTCTTGAACGTATACGAAGTCAAATACATACGCCAAGTTTTACAGAAGTAGTTCATGCAACAATTCCCTCACTTCACAGCTGGAATGTACCAGAGGAAAGAAAATACAGGTAGTCAATGAAAATACAGGTACATCATTCTTGATGCCGTCAAAATGCAATATTATCAAATTTGAAAATGACTTTCTGGTTAGTACGAGTACATGACATTTTGATCTAAGAAGCGTTTGATGAATAAAGGATTTAATTTATAACTTTTGCCATCTGACCACACCTGAGAAATTATTTCAGAAGATATATATTCTCGTGATCAATGTGAAATGTGAAGTAATTGTAAAGATATTTAGCAAAAAATAGAACCGACTTCTGTATCAAAACACTACAAAGCAAAAAAAAACTTTAATTTCGGTAGTCGGTGTTATTGGTTTTGGATTTTCTTTTTTTTTTCACACCGCCTTCCGAAATTAAAGTTATTTTTTGCTTTGTAGTGTTTTGATATAGAAGTCGGTACTATTTTTTGCAAAATTTTTTTTTCACGCTTTTTAGTGGGTCGGTTTGTAATTTATCTAGTTACAAAAGCCATAATGTCAACAACTTATCACCTTTTACAAAATATTGCTTTTCCCGATGCATAGCCGTTCATTTTTGAGGAGTTCTCCTGGTACTTGACCATCAGCTCTACATCACCATATTTATTGTGACGAGCATAAAGTGTTTAACATCCGTACTCAAGTAATCGAATCGCAATCCACGAAATACTTATTATTGAGGAATTTCAGTGGCCATCTGTGGTCTTCATGATCAGTTCAACTTCCCCATATGGTACTTTTCAGAAGCAACTGCTCAAGGTACTATAAGAAATACCCAAAACGCTATAGGCATGCCTATAATATTTGAAGAGTTCCCTCGATTTCTCCAGAATCTCATCATCAGATCCTGATTTCGTAACAATGGGACCAACTATAAAGTATACCCATTCAAACACAAAAAGATTTTTTCAAATCGGTCCAGCCGTCTCCGAGTTATGAGGTAACACACATAAAAAAAAAAGTTCAAGACGAATTGAGAACCTCCTTTTTTTGAAGTTAAAAAGTGCTAAGTTTCACCAAATCTGTAAAGTCAGAGGCAAAAAATTAAAGGACTTAAAGGACCGTGTTACTTTTTTTTATTGATTGCGGCTCGCGTTTGACCTTATTCATCTATTCCGTGCGTTTGACCACCTTCTCACCTGATGGTAAGCGATGATGTGGTCGACAATGAAAACTGCTTGCATATTAGTATCCAACTAAAGATTATAGCTATTTCGAAATACATAGGTACTTTGAATTCATGATATTAGGAAGGTTGAAGTTTCTTCAATGCATTATCTATCGAGATTATAGAGCATTGTTCCTTAACTCCCATAGTCAATATTCCGATGGGACTGCAACCCGACACGACTGAGGCGAAGTGAGGCGCAGGATTGCGCAACGTTCTCATCATAGCTGACAAATTTGACTGCCCTATTATGAGAAATCATAATCATCTTAGGGTTTTTAAGAAAACATATGAATTAATTGATCATATTTTATTGTTTTTCTTTATTTTATGTAATTAAATTGAAAAAAGTAGTAGACAGACTGACTATAGGTACGAGTATTACCGCTAACATAATTTTTAATTACTACTTATTATCTCATATGGAAATAAAAGTATCTACTATTACAACGAAAATTGACAAACGGAACAGTTTGGTATTTGGCACAGAAAGTTTATATGGAGGAATGTAGAAACCCAATATTTGTATATAATATGCGTTGTAAATGTGTAAAAATACTTTATTAAATTATACAAGCCGACTTCCAGTTACTCATGTCATCATCATCGTCAGCTAATCAACGATGTCATATTTTTCACTATTCGCTGCGACTCGCCTCTACTTATACATATATAGGTGGTATTAATATCACACCGTTTCATTGCTTAAACATCACATCAAAACACAATACACATCGCATGAAAACACAATATATCTCACAAGTAATACATATATAAATTAAATTGTTTATTGCGATTGCCAAGTCAATCTATTTATTTAAAACGGTAAAGATTTTTAATATTGATATGGTCACTATAAGATGTCGTTAGGTTAGATAATTACGTAACAACTTAAGACAGAAGGTCCCTTAAGTAGGGACTGAATAAATTAATAACCGACTTGGTATTACATGGATCTCACAACTTTTTACGGTAGAACAACTAAGTTGCGAGACTTGGGTTTTTGACAAGTATTGTTTTTTATGGGATCTCATTGCTTTTTCTAGAAAGTCCTACTTTTTTCTTTCCGTTACCTTCTACTTCTTGTATACCAACAACGAGTTTTCTTAAAGCCCTCTCTCTGTCTTATGAGCTTTTCTTATTTTTGTAGGTAGCCTTCCTTTTTTTATTTTCCGGTACTACTTCTTGAACTTCAGCTAAAGTTTTTTTCAAAGCCCACTCCCTGTCTCAATGGGTTTTTTTCGGAGGCTTTGATACGCACATATGCATACGCACGTACGTCTTTTGCATTAGTTAGTAATAATTAATGCCGCACTCGTCAAACGTCTCGGTTAAAGTTAATCCATAAGTAAGTAATTATGCAATTTCGGGCAATTTACTCTACTTAATACTCCCCAATACTCTTAATACTTCTTGCTTTTTTATTCCGTTGACCATTTAACAAGTTACCTTTGAGCATAATTATTATATCTAGGTACCTATCTACACTGGAAGACACGGTGGAGCATATGGTCGAGGTGTGCCCTGCATGGGTGGAGCACCGTCGTATCCTCATAGAGGCGATCGGCGGCGGCGACTTCTCGCGCCCTGCTCTGGTTTAGACCATGGTGCGAAGCGAGAGGGAATGGGATGCAGTCACCTCCTTCTGCGAAGCAGTCATACTAGCGAAGGAGGAGGCCTAACGTGCGAGGGAGAGGCAACTCTCTTCCTCCCGCCCCAGCCGCCGGGGGAGACGCCCCGGGCGTCGTGGATCGCGAGTCGATTTCGGGCCACCGTAGGCGCGGGCCTGCGGATGGCGAGCAGGGGTCGCTCACCGTCCGGTAAGGACCAGGCCCGGGTCGGCGGCGCGTTGTGTTCCACGCGCGCCTCAAAAAGCTGTTAATACCAGTGACGGGGCCTCATAGGGCCATTGCCTGTCGGGGTTCATGGGAAAGTTCCATCGAGATACCGCGGCCCCGGAACTTTAGGGCTTACGAAGGAACAGGGTGGGTTTTTAGTCAGTAGAATTCTGATACACCCGAGCGGAAGAAGGCATTCGATGATATTTTTCACCAAAAAAAAAAAGTACCCATCTACATCTATTATTTCATTATATTATACAGGTACACTGATTAATTAACTGCAAATGTAACTTTGTAATCCTATATATTTATATGGGATTACAAAGTTATTTATGCAGTTGATGTATCTAGAAAACTGGAACGAAATTGAAAAATATTATAGTTTTTCCTAGATTCATATACTAAACACTAATTGTATTCTAAATTTGAAGCTTCTATGTCTGCTAGAAGTGCTTTAGACTTTTGATGATCGGTCAGTCAGTGAGTGACAAAATTTACAAAATTAAGGAACTTTGACTCGTTATAATTCTTAAACTACTGGTTCAAATTGAATGACATTTAAAATATACCGTGTTTATACAATGCCTGTTTGGTTACTGAAAATTCAGGCTTCTATTTTTATCCACAACGAAGTTATAGGGGGTCGAAAATGGCCTGAGCTGCTTCGAGAAAAGAATGGTACGGCCGTGCCGCTTTTTTGCTCGACTTGGCGGGGGCACTGCCGTGCCCCCAGATAAACTTAAGCAATTATCAACATTGCATAAAATTTACGTTTCACCAAGAAACGTAAATTTTACTAAGGCAGGATTCTACCATTATAAAATTTAACTTCCTTCCGAAACACGGAGGATCTCTATATGTTATGATAACAATCACCCATCCACGGACTGACCTCGGCAAGCATTGCTTACCTTGACGATTGACGCGTGTGACGGATACTATATAGACTAGAACTCTTTATTCTACAACTATTACTCAGTAAAGCTGACTTTTAAATACGGCTTACACCACTTAAGTTGATAGCTTATATTGTACGATCATAAAGCTTTGGTTTCCTAGGAAAGCGGTGCCGTCATATAGCGGCCGTAATATTACGGACGCCAAAAGGCGGCCGTCTTTACGGTGACGACATGTGGAAAGTTCCACGGCCGTTAACACACTGTCTGCTTCATCGCTATCAATGAAACGTTCACGAAACCATCTGACACCGTCAAGACGGCCGTCATGCAAATGGCGGCACCGCTTTTTGACGTTACGGTGTCAGTTACCGCTCTCTAGGAAACCGCGCCATTTTGTTTACATAGACAACGTTCTAGTGACGTCATTCACCGCTGTATTACGGCCACTATATGACGGTACCGCTATCCTAGGAAATCAAAGCTTTAGGAAAACGTAATATAGGCTGGTTTTAACAGTCGTGCTAATTATTGTCAATGTAACAAAATTCAAACACCCGACGATTGTACGCTAACGTCTATATTGGGCAAGTGTGCTTCCGGAATCTAAATCGCAGGTAGCTTCGGTCTAATGGGTACCGTTTTGGAATTTTTCAAGACGCTGAGGGGCAGTAATAATATAAGTACCCACGGCTAGGTTTGTGCGAACTTCTAACAATGGTGGTAACAAAAGGCACTAATCAAGCAATGAAAACGAATAAGTGGCGTACCTAGCCGAGGGAGAAAGCCATAGCCCATGACCTCACACTTAAAGGGGCCTCACGAAACCCTTTTCAATCTTCTTTTCAATTCGATGCTCAAACCTGTTTGAACCAATATACAGCAACATGTACAATACTTGTATTGGTCTCGTTAAGATCCTGCGGGATGCAGGTGGCAGGCTCCATACTGGCATTCCGCCCGCATTGGCTCAAGGATACCTCATTTGGCCAGATTATATTTACGAGTTGTTTCCGTTTCGACAGATTTTCGTTTCGTCAGATTTTTGTATTGTCAGATTTTCGTTTCACCAGATTTTTGTTTCGACAGTAAAAGTACAGTCACAAGGACTTATAGATTTAGTTAAAGTGATCTATTTATTACAAGCACAATAATTCAGCACCATACAATTATTTATACATATTTCAGCGGTAACTTTGAATTTTTTTATTAGGATCTGCATATTATACAAGTTTACAATTATTTTACATAATTCTATTAAATTCTTTATGCTTTGTAAACTGATGGCTGGTGGAAATAATCTTACTCAATTATTTTTAGTAATAGTAATTACTAATGTCATCATGACGAGTATTTGCCGTCATTCATTATTGTAATAGAACGTTTTTGGGCTTATATTACAAAAGTTAGAAACACTAAAATTAATGAAAACAGTGACTTAGTTTATATAAATAGCAAAAGGAAAAAGAAAAACTAGTGTGTGGCGGTTATAAATTTGGTTTGAACATATTTATAGCTCGTTAGTTCTTCAGCGGATGCCTCCCTTGGGGGGTCTTTGTCTTCTAAGTGCAGTGCGCACGTGGAGGGGTTGCTCGTAGTGAAGCTAGCCTTCCTCATACACCACCGCGGGCATTAACAAGCCCGCGGTGGTGCCCCCATCTAGCCACTCGACAGTCACCTTTTAGCAAGTGACCGTGAAGCGCCTCGGACGTCAACTATACCCAGGGCGAGGTCGATATTACAAATAAATTTGGACATTTATGATTTATTTTTATTTAACATGCCACTACATCTCAATATAGTAATCTTCACGAAGTTTTATCTCTTTATTAATGTAAAAGCATATATTAGAAAATTAAAAGAAAAACAAACAAATGAGACAGTGGCATTCAAAAGGTTTATACCTGTGTCTTTTACTTTTGTACGTAACTGTACGTTGGAGATATCAAAGTGGCACGCTGTCAAAACAAAAATCTGGCGAAACGGAAATCTGTCGAAACGGAAACAACTCATATTTACAACGGCCAACCTGGGCCTGCAATCGGTCAATTTACTAGAACTTTAATATTTTCCCTGTAAGGTATGTCATATCAATGCATATTTGGCAGGATAGGTCTACTGGATAGATTTTGGAGACAAAAGAAAAGGGACCTCGCTGATGCGCTTCGCCTACATCTATACTAGTCCACGTTACGCCTCTAGCTAATAAATATAGGCACTTCAAAACGTCCACTTGATACATTAACATGTAGAAGTATTATTCTCATGAACCATTCCATTTACCAGATTGCACAAGAGCACAACTAAAACAAAACTAACGCTGAATAAAAAAAAAATTTTTAGCAAAAAATAGAACCGACTTCCATATCAAAACACTACAAAGGCAAAAATAACTTCAATTTCGGAAGGCGGTGTCAAAAACGAAAATATATACAATACTAAAGACACCGCCTTCCGAAATTGAAGTTATTTTTGCCTTTGTAGTGTTTTGATATGGAAGTCGGTTCTATTTTTTGCTAAAAATTTTTTTTTCACGCTTTTTAGTGGGTCGGTTTGTAATTTATCTAGTTACAAAAGCCATAATGTCGACAACTTATCACCTTTTACAAAATTTTGCTTTTCCTGATGCATAGCCGTTAATTTTTGAGGAGTTCTCCTGGTACTTGACCATCAGCTCACATCACCATATGTATTGTGACGAGCATAAAGTGTTTAACATCCGTACTCAAGTAATCGAATCGCAATCCACGAAATACTTATTATTGAGGAGTTTCAGTGGCCATCTGTGGTCTTCATCATCAGTTCACCTTCCCCAAATGGTACTTTTCGGAAGCAACTGCTCAAGGTACTATAAGAAATACCCAAAACGCTATAGGTGTGCCTATAATATTTGAAGAGTTCCCTCGATTTCTCCAAGATTCCATCATCAGATCCTGATTTCGGAACAATGGGACCAACTAGAAACTATACCCATTCGAACGCAAAAAGAATTTTTCAAATCGGTCCAGCCGTCTCCGAGTTACGAGGTAACATACATAAAAAAAAAAAAAAAAAAAAAAAAAAAAAGTTCAAGACGAATTGTAAACCTCCTTTTTTTGAAGTCGGTTAATAAAACAAAAACAATTACATACCTACCAATTTTATATTACACACGAAAAACAAACGTACTTTTATGCACAAGTCCTGCAAATAAAGCCAAACAAGAGGGATTTGTTATTAAAAAGAAACTTTTTACCAAAAAATTAAACCGACTCCCAAAAAACACTGCAAAGTGAAAAATAACTTTAATTTCGGAAGTCGGTGCCAAAAACGAAAATACAAAACTAAAGACACCGACTACCGAAATTAAAGTTATTTTTCACTTTGCAGTGTTTTTTGGGAGTCGGTTTAATTTTTTGGTAAAAAGTTTTTATTTCACTATTTTTAGTTGGTTGATTTTTAATTTACCTAGTTACCAGAGCCTAAATGTCAACTACTTATAAAATTTTACAAAATATTACTTTTCCCAATGCTGGGCCGTTAATTTTTGAGGAGTTCTCCTGGTACTTCACCATCAGCTATACATCACCATATGCATTGTGACGAGCATAAAGTGCTTATTATCCATATTCAAGTAATCGAATCGCAATCCACGAAATACTTATTATTGAGTAGTTTCGGCGACCATCTGTCGTCTTCATCATCAGTTCCACTTCCCGAAATGGTACTTTTTGAGAGCAACTGCACAAGTTACTATAAGAAATACCCAAAACGCCATAGGTGTGCCTATAATATTTGAAGAGTTCCCTCGATTTCTCCAGGATCCCATCACCAGGTCCTGACTTGGTGACAAATGGTACCAATTTCGAAGTATACCCTATCAAACAAAAAAAGAATTTTCTAAATCGGTTCAGCCGTCTTCGAGTACTCGGTGACCATACATTAAAAAAAGAAAAAAAAATATACGCGTTGAATTGATAACTTCCTCTTTTGGTCGTCGGTTGAATATATACAGATACATCAGTTGGAATTCAATCAAGTTAGTACCAAAGCTCTATATTTGACCTACAACTGAAGTATGTGGATATAATTAGGTCAGCAAAACGTACACACGATTTTTCTGTAACTCCTTAATCATCTTTACATGTAATATAAAACAAAGTATGTCAGTTGTTTCCAGGTGTCTGTGCACATGCCGCGGCCCCGGACCTTAATGCAGTTGCAGAAACAGGGTGGGTTTGTAGTCAGTAGAAGTCTGACACTCCCTTCCGCTCAACCCAGAGAGGGTGAAGTTATTCGATAATTTTCCCACCATGAAAAAAAAGGTGTCCTTACACTTAGATCTTTCAAACTACTCTACAGATTTTAAAGCGGTTTTCATAAATAGATAATTTTAAGTTGAATATTTATATCAATATTTAATAATTATTATAAATGCGAAAGTTTGTCTGTCAGTATGTTACGTTTTCACGGCTAAACCACAGCACCGATTTGGATGAAATTCTGAATGAAAACTCAAAGTCAAACAAAGGCAGAAAGCAACTCCTAGAGTTGAAATTGTGGATGAAAGTTAATGTGAGAAATCTAAACCGTTTTACTGATTTTAATAAATTTAGGCACAAATATACATAGTTGATAGCCCAGGGTTAAACCCAAGATACTCTTTTAAAATATCAACTCCTAAGGGGCTAAAATAGGGGATGGTAGTATCACTACATGGTATAAAACAAAGTCGCTTTCCTGTCTGTCTGTCCCTATGTATGCTTAGATCTTAAAAACTCCGCAACGGATTTTGATGCGGTTTTTTTAATAGATAGAGTGATTCCTGAGGAAGGTTTTAGTGTATAACAAGTTAAGGTTTTGTGTAGATTGAATGAAATACGACGATATTAACGTAAAAGCACCTATTACCGCCAGTTTAAGCCAAGTTCACATTTATGTGCAAAAAATAAGCACATGCTTAATAACTGGTGTCATTTTTTATTTTTATTCAAGTACTGAAACTACCGATCTTGTCAGTCAGATATAGAAACAATTCGAAAAAATTAAATAAATATTTAAAAAAAATATAAATTGATGAAAAGGGCTATGTTCCTATTACCGACTCAAACCATGGGTGTGTTCCTATTACCGTTTTTGTGGCACCTATTACCGACCGCTAAATGAACAGAACAAATTCAGTCAAATAAAAATGCTCGTGTGGGTTTAATTCTTTAGAATACAGAACATACATTTACATACGTTTTAATCGTTCCATGTTTCTGAATTAAAATTTACCTAGTCGAATATACTAAACTACTAAACCTTTGCTTAGCAGTGGGTTAAGAATTATAGTAAGTGAAAGTCAATAGGTGATTTTTAATAATAGTATTTAATGAAAAATGAATTACAGAGTATTTAATGAAAAATGAATTACAGTTTTATATTTTTTCTAAATATTTTAAATTGTTATTAATGTTAATTACATTTAATGAAAAATGAATTACAGTTTTATATTTTTTCTAAAAATTTTAAATTGTTATTAATGTTAATTACATTATATTTACCTACTAGGCAAAAAATAATAAAAATAATTACTAACACACTATCCATAAAAACTAAAAAAAAAACATACAGACGAATTGAGAACCTCATTCTTTTTGAAGTCGGTTAAAAAGTACAGGTACATCGGTAATAGGTTCTATTGAAGAAATTCTGTATAACCTATTACCGACCCAATGAAATGAATATGTATTGAGTAAATGTATTGTTTTTTAGAATATTTGTATGATTATACAGGTGCCAGTAGCTATGCTAATTTTATTTTAATCGTATTTTAACTATAAAAATACAATATTAGAGAATTGTACATCCTACATTCATCAAAACATTTACATAAGAATAAAGTTGATTTTCACAGTATCGATACTCTTATTATGTATGGCGCTAATTGGTCAAATACAACTTGACACACTAACTAATCAAATTAGTATAGCTGACTACTTATTAATTGATGCATTATAACATAAATAGTAGAAATTAAAATATTCGTCAAAAACCTAACAACGACCTAGGTCGGTAATAGGAATAAAATTGAGATTATTGTTCCTATCTCCGCCACATTTTAATATTGAATTTGAAGCAAAATAAAGCTGTATCTCATTAAAATTAGTTATTATTTGTGTTTATGAAAGTATTAAGAAGGTATCAAAATAATTAAAAGGTTCATTAGATTGCTTTACAATTATATATTATGCTAAAAAATAAATAGGTGTACTTACGTAATCGGGAGCGGGACACTACTAAATATGCGCTATATCCGGAGTCCGACGACAAACTGTGCAATTATTCTTTAAATCGTTGGTTTACGCGCACAAGCAAGTAATGAATATTTGCATTACAAATACATCTATATTTTCTCTAAAGCAACGACTTGTCTAACTTTAATGCAACTCTTTAAAATGATAGATTTAGGAAACGGACGGTAATGGAAGCCGATTTTGAGGGGTCGTTATTAGGCGCCTTTACGTTACTTCAACATGTCGGAAAGAATTAAGCCTATCGGGAGCTTTAATCGAAAACGCTGCCAAAACCTTTTAGAGTTATAAAAATACAATCTATGGCTGCATTGTTTCTCTTTTATATGTAGATCTACAAAAAAGTACGCGATGGCATATGTCTATCTCACAAGAATAACCCACAATAACAATTTGTTTCTTTTACAAATTACATTAAAATGATGGGTCATATATGAATCTTTTCTTAACAGTACAGTATTATTCCTTATCCAGTTAAATACGTCAGATATGTTGAAGATTTATTGTAGATCAAAAATTGCTTTTTACCCTATTTCAATAAAATTAATATCTTATGAGTTATCGCCGATATATAAGTGTGGCAAATTATCGGACGAGAAATTGATTAAGCAAAATCATATATAAGCAAATATAACCTTTATTACCTGAGCGAAGCCGGGTCGGGTCGCTAGTGTATCTTAACCGAATTTAATGAAATTTGGGTAGGAGATAGATAAAGATCTGGCGTCAAACAAAAGCCACTATAGGATGACCATGTATAGTATGTCAAGTGAATTACCAATATATGATTTAAATATTAAGCGTTGAATTACTTAATATTATTATGTTTACATATTAAATTTACACGAACGAAGTTGCGAGCAACAGTGAGTGTGCATAATATAGTGGAGAAAGATGTGTAAGTATAGTGTGATATCGTAAAAAACATATTTTTGTGGACTTATATTGGAACGCTCTGGCTCAACCTGGCCAGATAGCCAAGATAATGTTCTACGTAATTGTTTATTCTAAAAAGATCTAAAATAATATCTGGAATAGTATATATATGTCTATATCTCAAAGATAACCCACAGTTTTGAAACATCAGCCTCATCTAGTCTACATTTACGAAAAAACCGGCTTAGGGTCGGTTCACATCTGACGGAAGATGCGTCGAGCGATTATCATCGGTCGCGTCTATTCGGTTAAATAGGGTGTTTCGTATCTGACGGAAGATGTGTCGGGCGTAACTTCCTTTTGCCACATTATAATGCGTCTATTCAAACGAAAAATCTTCGAACGGTCTGTACACAAACAATCTCCGTTGATGTTACTCCTAGTGTGAATGCATCAGTCAAAATACGTTTCTACTCTTACGTCGGCCGACAATGCGTTGACGGAAAAGGAACAGACGCTGTACGCTCGACGCACTAACGCATCATAAGGTTGAATGTTTTCTCCACAGAACAGATAAAAGAGGTTAGAAAGGAAATAGTTCCTGATTTCTATGAGAAAGCGTGTCGCTGTTTGTCTCCCACTCCCACAGCTCAACTACAAACAAGAGGCCCGTTACGTATGTGAATTACGCACACAAATAAATTACACACACTTAATTAAATTGAGAGCTTGCTACTGATTGTAACTCACTGTCGATAAACATGCGCCGTGCATCACGGCCAATCAGGGCAAAGGACGAAACGTCAATGGTTGAAGTGAGAGGATGCAATATATTGTAAACGGACTTGGTCATTGCGTTGATTAAGCGAGTACACATCGGGCAATGTATATTTTTTGTAACTTCTTGCAATAATGTTGTTAATGTACGGAATTTCATAGTGATCAGAATATTTTTATGTTTTTTACAAATAAAATTGTAATTAAATGTAATTTTCGACTTACTGATGGAAAGATATATCTCCTCGCTCTATACTTGTGGTCTTATATTTTGTTTTACAGGTTATTATTGCACAACACGGCATTTTAAAGCAGAGCTCTGTGTTCCAAAATAATCCGAAGCGCACTAAACGCGGTGAATGAATTAATCGGTCGAGCTATGATTTTCGTATCATAAATGTGGCGCGCTCACCACGCCCACATTACCATTCCAACCTTGTTCATCTATTCCGTGGTTTTCTCCACAGAACAGATACTTATTCATCTATTCCGTGGTTTTCTCATATAATTGTCTGTTCTAGCGTTACGCAACCGATAATACGCGAAGCATCTTCCGTCATATGTGAACCGACCCTTAGTGCGAGTCGGACTCGCCAATTAATTAAATTAACAAATATCAACACGTTATCATTCATTACACCTGTTAGTAAGCCTTCATCTTTTGACTTTGCTTGGGTCTTTAATAAATAGCACATGTCCTTCATAAACTATACATTTAACGCTATTTAACGCCAGTAGGTTTCAAGTTGTGACGTTATCCTAAGCCCGGGCTGTAAGTTGTAATCCCCTGGCCGTGCCTCGCTCTCACAGATTTGGAAGTTGGTTGGTGGAAAATGGTTTTGATGACAGCATCGTGTTGCGACACGATACTGTCATCAAAACCATTTTCTTGTTTTGTCTTGACAGAAGATTAAATGTGGTGCCGTTAGAACAGCTGGCTGACTATGAAAATTAACTCACCTTCGTTGTCACGAGTAAGTTATTTTTATTATTATAAATTGGTTATTAAATAGCACTTTTAGTAGTAATTTTTATTTACATATTGTATATAGATATATCCGAAAAAAGTTATTAGACACTAGTTTTTCTTTTTCATTAGAATCATATCATTAGAGAATTAAACTACTTTTGTGACTCGTGAATATAAGAATATTGAAATGTTTGATGTATTCATTCTATATTGTTCAACGCGTAAGAGCATTCTGAAGAGCACTTCTATAAGTCTAAATTGTGGACAAAGAAATTTCTTAGAACGTAGAAGACTAGCAAGTTTTAGCTTGATTTCTTTCCCACGAAAGAGAGAATTCCCAAGAATTTCACTGGCTAGAAGGTAATCAATAAGAACACCTAGTGTCTCGGCCTGGCTTTTTATGGAAACTAAAACGTTCCTCATGCATCACGATATCTATAGCTAAAAACCGCACGACAATAAATTCAGTTAGTAGTGTTTGAGTTCATCACGAACATATAGAAAGCGGGAGACTTTGTTTTATATATATTATTGTTTTTTTAAGAGACCTAGCAATTTGGGTAGGATTCACATTACTGGCAATATTTTTAACCCCTCCAAATAAGCTAAAATATGCTATGGACCACGGTATATGGCGTTTTACGACGTTTAATGTATGTGGAATGGGGTAACAAGAACAATACAGGTACATTCCACCAAATACTAAGTAAGCCAACTTCCGATGATGCGAGAAAGTTGTTCGGCTTTATGGCCCTGATCCATTGATCTCGTTTGTTAGGTAATCATTGTTTTAGGGTACGATGGGACTGACATACGCTGTGCGTTATAAAAGTCTCTAAATTATTAAAGAAATAAAAAAAGTCCGACAACTAAGTCATTGGCTATTTATGCTTAAATTGATAGGTTTACACACATTTGTCTGCAAGATTTCAGGAAACCGCTTCAAAGTTTTCTCATAACCAACAAAGAAAAGTTATTTGTTAGTTGCGCCGACCTGTGTAGGTCACACCACGCTTGGACGTGCGCCGACCTGTGCAGGCCACACCACGCTTGGACGTGCGCCGACCTGTGCAGGTCACACCACGCTTGGACGTGCGCCGACCTGTGCAGGTCACACCACGCTTGGACGTGCGCCGACCTGTGCAGGTCACACCACGCTTGGACGTGCGCCGACCTGTGCAGGTCACACCACGCTTGGACGTGCGCCGACCTGTGCAGGTCACACCACGCTTGGACGTGCGCCGACCTGTGCAGGTCACACCACGCTTGGACGTGCGCCGACCTGTGCAGGTCACACCACGCTTGGACGTGCGCCGACCTGTGCAGGTCACACCACGCTTGGACGTGCGCCGACCTGTGCAGGTCACACCACGCTTGGACGTGCGCCGACCTGTGCAGGTCACACCACGCTTGGACGTGCGCCGACCTGTGCAGGTCACACCACGCTTGGACGTGCGCCGACCTGTGCAGGTCACACCACGCTTGGACGTGCGCCGACCTGTGCAGGTCACACCACGCTTGGACGTGCGCCGACCTGTGCAGGTCACACCACGCTTGGACGTGCGCCGACCTGTGCAGGTCACACCACGCTTGGACGTGCGCCGACCTGTGCAGGTCACACCACGCTTGGACGTGCGCCGACCTGTGCAGGTCACACCACGCTTGGACGTGCGCCGACCTGTGCACGTCACACCACGCTTGGACGTACGCCGACCTGTGCAGGTCACACCACTCTTGGACGTGTGCCGACCTGTGCAGGTCACACCACGCTTGGATGTGCGCCGACCTGTGCAGGTCACACCACTCTTGGACGTGTGCCGACCTGTGCAGGTCACACCACGCTTGGACGTGCGCCGACCTGTGCAGGTCACACCACTCTTGGACGTGTGCCGACCTGTGCAGGTCACACCACGCTTGGACGTGCGCCGACCTGTGCAGGTCACACCACGCTTGGACGTGCGCCGACCTGTGCAGGTCACACCACGCTTGGACGTGCGCCGACCTGTGCAGGTCACACCACGCTTGGACGTGCGCCGACCTGTGCAGGTCACACCACGCTTGGACGTACGCCGACCTGTGCAGGTCACACCACTCTTGGACGTGTGCCGACCTGTGCAGGTCACACCACGCTTGGACGTGCGCCGACCAGTGCAGGTCACACCACGCTTGGACGTGCGCCGACCTGTGCAGGTCACACCACGCTTGGACGTGCGCCGACCTGTGCAGGTCACACCACGCTTGGACGTGCGCCGACCTGTGCAGGTCACACCACGCTTGGACGTGCGCCGACCTGTGCAGGTCACACCACGCTTGGACGTGCGCCGACCTGTGCAGGTCACACCACTCTTGGACGTGTGCCGACCTGTGCAGGTCACACCACGCTTGGACGTGCGCCGACCAGTGCAGGTCACACCACGCTTGGACGTGCGCCGACCTGTGCAGGTCACACCACGCTTGGACGTGCGCCGACCTGTGCAGGTCACACCACGCTTGGACGTGCGCCGACCTGTGCAGGTCACACCACTCTTGGACGTGTGCCGACCTGTGCAGGTCACACCACGCTTGGACGTGCGCCGACCAGTGCAGGTCACACCACGCTTGGACGTGCGCCGACCTGTGCAGGTCACACCACGCTTGGACGTGCGCCGACCTGTGCAGGTCACACCACGCTTGGACGTGCGCCGACCTGTGCAGGTCACACCACGCTTGGACGTGCGCCGACCTGTGCAGGTCACACCACGCTTGGACGTGCGCCGACCTGTGCAGGTCACACCACGCTTGCCGAGCTCGTGCCGTGGATGGGGGACCTTCATATGTCGATACTCCTCAGTTTCTCAGAAAACACGTTTAGCCGTTGGTATCGGCTCTCATTCGTAAACTTTAACAGTCGCGGTCGTTACATGTAGTCAGAAGCCTTAAAATCTGACATTAGTCTTACCAAGGGGTATCGTGCTTCCCAAATACTGGGTTGTGGCGGTCAGATAGGCAGACGGTTCATGCAAAACACTAATACTCCGCTGTATTTCGTTAGACTGGAATCTGACCCCGACATAGTTGGAAAAAGGCTAAGATGATGATGAGTATGTATGTATGTATGTATTTATGAGTATGTATACTTACATAAATGTGTTTTAAGTCATTAGTTAGTAGATATACCTATGAGTTCTAGGTAAGCGTGTTCTTTTGCAACCCACATTAAAAAAAGTAAATAACTGGTCAGATTCTATTAAAACGCTACCCTATCAATCTATCTAAGTATCAATCAAGGTATCTACCAACAAAACTGCTTTAAAAAGTACATACATCGGAAATCTTGATTGAACCTATTAAAATAATGTGGAGTAAAATTAAAATGAATTAATTTATTAATAGGTACTTTCAATTTACTGAATAAAATTAATATACAGAATAAATATTCCAGATTTTACTGGCAACTGGCGGAAGTACAATTACTACATAGGTACCGAAAGAACTAGAGCATCGTTCGATTCTGAGTCTACTGAAACAGTCATAAATACGAGCGAACGACTCGTTATTATTGCAGACGTATAGTAATTAACAACAATATTATTATTGTCTCGACTATGTACGCAGCTTCTGTGTACCACACTCCAAATTAATGTATGTTCTTTTTTTGGTGGGGAAATTATCAAATGACTTCTCCCGCTCTTAGTGGAGCGACAGGGAGTGTAAGACTTCTACTGACTAAAAGCCCACCCTGTTCCTTCAACTGCCTTTACATTCCGGGGACTCGGTATCTCGTGAGAACATTCCTGCAACCCCGGCAGGCAATGGCCCTGTCAAGCCCCGTCAATGTTGTTGAATGCTCAATGAGGTGGTTCCCCGACGCCCGGGGCGTCCCCCCGGGGCGGTTGGGGCGTGAGGAAGATAGGTATACTTTTCTCACATTATGCGCGTATGGCTAACATTCGGCATCTTTATGCGTTGCGTAGGCGTTCCATGTACGGGGAGCCCGCCCCCCTTTATTTTAATTTTTTTTTTTTTTTTTTCATTAAATCGGAAAGCGGTTCACAGAATACATCTACCTACCAAGTTTCACATGTACAGTTCTAATAGTTTCGGAATCAAATGACTGTGACATACAGACGGACGGACAGACAGACAGACAGACAGACGGACAGACATGTCGAAACTATAAGGGTTCCGTTTTTTGCCATTTGGCTACGGCACCCTAAAAAGTATGTACTTTTGCATGAAAGATCTCTTTGAATGAATTGAAATTGAAGTGTTTCACCATGTTTTGTAACATCTTTCACGCAAATGTTACTTGAACGGACGAACTAAATAGGAGCCAAAAAAGGTCGCGCGTCTTCCGGGGAATCCTAGCACAGTCTCGAGATTTTTTGTCTCTAATTTAGTTTGTATGTAATACAATTGACATAAAGTTCATTATGCTATGTACATAGCATAATGAACTTTATGTCAATTGTATTACATACAAACTAAATTATACAATTTCGTTGCAAAAAGTCGCTTCCATTCCATTCCGCGGGGGTGTAAATTGAACCTTAGGCCACTTTTTATCCGGAATTCCCACGTGATCAGGATTTAAGCGGGAAAATCATCCCCTTCAAATGAAGTCACGGGTAGAAGCTAGTCGTTTATAAATGTACGTACACACACAGCACTAAGCACCCTTAAGAATTTCAGTACGAAAAAACTATGCATAATAAAACGTTACTACTGACCCAACTAGCAAGAAACGTGACGAGACATGCGCTTGCAAAATTACCCCTCATGAAGTGTAAAAACAGAACCCGCCAGTACACTTAGATATTCTGTGCCCCGACGAAAAAATACAAACCGTCACGAAGGTTTCCGAGTCTCGGAATCTATCGGAAACAACCTCATCTAATTTAAATTAATTTATAGTGTTATTTATAACCAATTCGCAAAATAAATATTATTGTTTCATTATATCCATACATATTAATAAAACTGGCTGTGTCCCGCGGTTTCAGAATATTACTTATTACATTACTTTAAGAAGCGGTGTTACCTCGCAGTGTGAGAACGCGCTGTAACCCACCAGCGCGTTCTCATGACCTCACATCATAAATACGCATGTGTACTACTTGAGCTTTATTTTGTTGTGGAGTTATTTTAAAACTATGATTTATCTTCTAAGTTATTCATGGATTACCGTTTTTGTAACATTTTTCATTGATGCCTCGCTCTTATTGGTTGCAGCGTAGTGTTGTTATATTTTCAATTTGAAGCAGTATTTCCGTGAGATTTCCAGTGCTTATAGTTATTTACACGATACTAAAACTATGTATACTAACTTGTTTTTACTTTTGTCTGTCTTTCTGCTAGTCCGGGTTGATCTTCAGAGCTGCTTAACCGAAACTTTAACTGAAAGATAGGAGGGGTTTTAGAGCAACATGTAGGCTGTTTTTATCCCCATATTTCCATGGGATCGGGATTTACACGGGAATAATCTCCCACGTGAATGAAATTGCGGGCACAGCAGCTAGTACAATAATATACTCGTGTACCTACGACAGTAATGTCTGTTTCACGACAGTGATAACATTCATGTTTGATCGAAAGAATATATTCAAGCGTGTTGACGAAAGTTTTACTCCCTCTTTGTGAATAAAGTTCCGTAGTATAAGATTGTTCTATTGCAGACATCATGCAGACATATAAATATTTTGTGGATAAGTAGATAGGTATACGAGGCATGCCTCTTAAGTTCTGTCGTTTCAATATTTCCCGGCAATTTTTAATTTGGAACTGTTCTATATTCAAATGTGTTTCAATTTTGAATCTCAAAATAGTTGAAAGTATTAGGATCAATGCTATTGTTTAGTCACAGCGTCTTTTGAACACCCCCACTTTAGAGTGGAATAAATGTTATAATAACTGGTTTGAGTGAAAAGTGTATAAAAACAATAAAAAGTACCTACTATAAGGTTCTAGTTGTGTTTTTTTCTTCTAACGACAGAACTTAAAAGGCATGCCCCGTACTAGATGGATAGTAGCACTTTAGCAAAACAAAAGAAGCTTTAAAATAACAGCGTGTAGGTATCAGTGCCCGGCTTCATAGTACAAAGACTTGATAAATCATAACGAGTGGTCGCCTGATGGTCAAAATTCCATAACAATTAAGTGATCTCAAATGCGTTATTATGTAAATTATAATATGTATTTACTTTCTGCACTCCTTCTCTATATAAACTTTAACTTTGCCAAATTTCACAGTCCTCCATCTGTGTAAGTTTCATAAAAAGGGGCACAAAGGTTTTGCTTCATGTATTCCTCTGCTTTGCCCTTTCTCAATTACATTGAAGGAAGTTAGAATGTCTTGGGATTCGGGGTCTCCAGTTGAAACTTTTACAAGACTACCTAACTGATAGGATGCAATGTGTGCAAATAGAAGGTGTTCTAAGTGAGATCCCTGTGACTTTTGGACCCCCAAGGTAGTATCCAAGGCCCTACCCTCTTTATAGTGTACATAAAAGATCTCGTGTCAGATGGATATCCCAAATACTAAAGTCGTAACCTACGCAGATGGCACAACGTTGCACTTTTCTGGTATTTCGTGGGATGAGACTTCGAATGCACAGAGGGGGATGAATATTGTCACAAATTGACTGCGCAAGAACGTTTTAACGCTGAATGTTGCAAAAACCCATTACATATATTAATTTCTCTATATTAACTAACGACAAGCCGGACTCTTTTCACCATATTGTTTCGTATTCGTGTAACCTTAACAGTGTGAACTGTTTATGTCCTAATATTAATAAAGTAGCTGTGACGAAGTACCTAGGAGTAATGATTGACAAAAACTTAAATTTTCATCAGCACATTGATCTACTCGCAGCAAGAAATCGCCAGCTAATAGTCATATTTAAAGGCTTTACGATATGTAGCTCAAAATGTATTATTCAATCAGTTTATTTTGCTTTAGGCCAATCACAACTCAGTTACTGCATAACCTCTTGAGGAGGCACTTCATAAACTAACTTTTTGAAACTTGAGAGATCACAAAAAGCACTTTTAAAAGTTACTTTGTTCCTAACATTTGTTCATTCAACCATAGACCTGTATCAGAGATGGGAGGTTCTAACAGTCCAACAACTTTTTATTCTGCATACAGTTATAAAACAACACTCTCTTTTAAAATATGAAAGAATAAATTGAGAGGCAAACGCCGAAAATATGTAGTTTGCAAAACTAACCCCTTTAATACAAAGTTTGTTCAACAATTGTTTTGTTACCAAAGTTTTAATTTGTACAATAAATTAAATCGGGATTTATCTATTTATGCATTACCTAAATCTAATTACAAATCATTGGTCATTAAGTGGTTGCGTGGCTTAGATTTTAATCTTACAGAAGACCTTATAAAAATACATATTAATAATCATACATGCTCGCGCATACAGACACAAACACAACACACATAATATCCACGCACGTACTTACACACACACATGCGCGCACACAGACACACACACTTAACATAAATGCACAAAGGTATGGCGTAATTTATAAATTATGTTTAACTAGAATTATTTTTATTTTACAATCTCAAGTAGGTATCGTGTCTGTTTCATTTAACTATTGTAAATTACTATAATATATTATAGTAATTCACATTTTTTTATATGCGATATTAGAACCAAGCGGCTTAGTACGTGACGATGGGAAGAGACAAGATGGTATGACGTTGGTGCCTTGGAAGATGGGTAGGCCTCTAGTGTGGGACGCAACTTGTGTCGACACTCTTGCGCCATCTCATATTCCAAGTACGGCGAGCTGTGCTGGTGCAGCAGCCGCGACTGCAGAGGCCCTCAAACGGCGCAAATACTGTAACCTTTCTAGTAATTACAGTTTCGTGCCGTTTGAGGTCAAAACGCTTGGGTCATGGGGCCCGAGTGCGCGTCTCCTTTATAAGGAATTATCTCACCGGCTGATCGATTCCTTGCGTGACCGGAGGGCCGGCTCATGCTTTGCCCAAAGAATAAGCATTGCCAAACAACGTGACAATGCTGCCAGTCTTCTGGGTACGTTTCCGGACGACAGCGATGAGGAGGAGTACTTTGACGCCTAAGCCTGTTTCTTTTTTTTTTTTCTTTTTTTTTATTTTAAATTTTTATGTACATAGTTAGGTTTAGTATATATGTATATATATGGCGGGATTGTTACTAGTTTAATTAAATAATACAATATAAAATTTAATTATTTACGCGGTTTTGGATATTTTGGACACTAAAACTATAATGTATATTTTTATAAGTATATTATAAGAAAAAGCTGCTGATTTTTTTCCTTGGGTGGAGACCTGGTGATTTGTATTACAGGCAATTTTTTTGCCCAATTCAAACACCAGCTCCTCACAAATTAAGAAATATATAGCTTTTAATTGTAATTAGTTTAAGAGAAATAAAGAGATTAAAAAAAAAAATAATTAAGATATGCTTCCAGCCTAACCGGATGCAGCTAAGTATTAGTGTTTTACACGGAACGACGGCTTATTTGACCTCCACAACTCAATAGCTGGGTAACACAAACAAGTGTCAGATTTCATTTCATTTAATTTTATTACAAACTAGCGACCCGCGCCGGCTTCGCACGGGTGCAATGTTTATATTAAATATAGGCACCGTTCGCGAGAATCGTTAACGTACGGCAGTTTTTTCGACGCCTTACTCCACAATTTTCACTACCACGAAAAATTCCATCTATTTTCCGGGATAAAATATAGCCTATACGGATTCGGAAGAATCCCTCTAAGTAATGGTAAAAGAAATTTTGAAATCGGTCCAGTAGTTTTTGAGCCTATTCAATACAAACATACAAAAATACAAAGGTTTCCTCTTTATAATATTATAGTATAGATGACAGCGAGTACCAAGGGTTTCTGAGGCATTGAAGAATCTCGATTTGTTAAGATGGTCACCCATCCACTTAACCTTGAAGATCATCGCGTGCGCCGTCATTACTTAGCGACGAGCTCCTCACACCGAGCTACTCATTACTTAGCGACGAGCTCCTCACACCGAGCTACTCATTACTTAGCGACGAGCTCCTCACACCGAGCTACTTATTTGTTAAGATGGTCACCCATCCACTTAACCTTGAAGATCATCGCGTGCGCCGTCATTACTTAACGACGAGCTCCTCACACCGAGCTACTTATTTGTTAAGATGGTCACCCATCCACTTAACCTTGAAGATCATCGCGTGCGCCGTCATTACTTAGCGACGAGCTCCTCACACCGAGCTACTCATTTGTTAAGATGGTCACCCATCCACTTAACCTTGAAGATCATCGCGTGCGCCGTCATTACTTAGCGACGAGCTCCTCACACCGAGCTACTTATTTGTTAAGATGGTCACCCATCCACTTAACCTTGAAGATCATCGCGTGCGCCGTCATTACTTAGCGACGAGCTCCTCACACCGAGCTACTTATTTGTTAAGATGGTCACCCATCCACTTAACCTTGAAGATCATCGCGTGCGCCGTCATTACTTAGCGACGAGCTCCTCACACCGAGCTACTCATTACTTAGCGACGAGCTCCTCACACCGAGCTACTTATTTGTTAAGATGGTCACCCATCCACTTAACCTTGAAGATCATCGCGTGCGCCGTCATTACTTAGCGACGAGCTCCTCACACCGAGCTACTCATTTGTTAAGATGGTCACCCATCCACTTAACCTTGAAGATCATCGCGTGCGCCGTCATTACTTAGCGACGAGCTCCTCACACCGAGCTACTCATTACTTAGCGACGAGCTCCTCACACCGAGCTACTCATTACTTAGCGACGAGCTCCTCACACCGAGCTACTTATTTGTTAAGATGGTCACCCATCCACTTAACCTTGAAGATCATCGCGTGCGCCGTCATTACTTAGCGACGAGCTCCTCACACCGAGCTACTTATTTGTTAAGATGGTCACCCATCCACTTAACCTTGAAGATCATCGCGTGCGCCGTCATTACTTAGCGACGAGCTCCTCACACCGAGCTACTTATTTGTTAAGATGGTCACCCATCCACTTAACCTTGAAGATCATCGCGTGCGCCGTCATTACTTAGCGACGAGCTCCTCACACCGAGCTACTCATTACTTAGCGACGAGCTCCTCACACCGAGCTACTCATTACTTAGCGACGAGCTCCTCACACCGAGCTACTTATTTGTTAAGATGGTCACCCATCCACTTAACCTTGAAGATCATCGCGTGCGCCGTCATTACTTAGCGACGAGCTCCTCACACCGAGCTACTCATTACTTAGCGACGAGCTCCTCACACCGAGCTACTTATTTGTTAAGATGGTCACCCATCCACTTAACCTTGAAGATCATCGCGTGCGCCGTCATTACTTAGCGACGAGCTCCTCACACCGAGCTACTTATTTGTTAAGATGGTCACCCATACACTTAACCTTGAAGATCATCGCGTGCGCCGTCATTACTTAGCGACGAGCTCCTCACACCGAGCTACTTATTTGTTAAGATGGTCACCCATCCACTTAACCTTGAAGATCATCGCGTGCGCCGTCATTACTTAGCGACGAGCTCCTCACACCGAGCTACTCATTACTTAGCGACGAGCTCCTCACACCGAGCTACTTATTTGTTAAGATGGTCACCCATCCACTTAACCTTGAAGATCATCGCGTGCGCCGTATTTACTTAGCGACGAGCTCCTCACACCGAGCTACTTATTTGTTAAGATGGTCACCCATCCACTTAACCTTGAAGATCATCGCGTGCGCCGTCATTACTTAGCGACGAGCTCCTCACACCGAGCTACTCATTACTTAGCGACGAGCTCCTCACACCGAGCTACTCATTACTTAGCGACGAGCTCCTCACACCGAGCTACTTATTTGTTAAGATGGTCACCCATCCACTTAACCTTGAAGATCATCGCGTGCGCCGTCATTACTTAGCGACGAGCTCCTCACACCGAGCTACTTATTTGTTAAGATGGTCACCCATCCACTTAACCTTGAAGATCATCGCGTGCGCCGTCATTACTTAGCGACGAGCTCCTCACACCGAGCTACTTATTTGTTAAGATGGTCACCCATCCACTTAACCTTGAAGATCATCGCGTGCGCCGTCATTACTTAGCGACGAGCTCCTCACACCGAGCTACTTATTTGTTAAGATGGTCACCCATCCACTTAACCTTGAAGATCATCGCGTGCGCCGTCATTACTTAGCGACGAGCTCCTCACACCGAGCTACTCATTACTTAGCGACGAGCTCCTCACACCGAGCTACTTATTTGTTAAGATGGTCACCCATCCACTTAACCTTGAAGATCATCGCGTGCGCCGTCATTACTTAACGACGAGCTCCTCACACCGAGCTACTTATTTGTTAAGATGGTCACCCATCCACTTAACCTTGAAGATCATCGCGTGCGCCGTCATTACTTAGCGACGAGCTCCTCACACCGAGCTACTTATTCAAATATACAAAAGTCCGTCTTACTTGTCTACCATGGTGGTGGCGGGGGCACAAGACAACAGCACCGCTCGGTCTTCGGGAGCCGCCTTCAGCTCCCTGTAGAATATATGGTGCCACACCCTCTCCATGTCGTCCCAGTGTGTGATCTTACCCTTCACGACAGGATAGTTCAAGTCCAGGACGTCCATCCGAGCGACTGCCTCGTCTCCTACATATACATCGTAAGGAGTCTTCCCATACGTTCCCTGGAGGAATTTTGGTCTGCCAACTGCAGTCCTGAATATGACCACCTGATGGTTATCGCTGGCAAACCCAGCATTGATGTTATAGCTACCGTTATCTATCACCACCATAGGCTTCGTGAATGGCTCACACATCGTTTATTCAACTTCCGACTCTTAATAATTGGCTATTGTGGAAGAGCCACCTCGATTTGGCCTATAACACGTCCGCACAATGTTATACCATTAAACCAGAGAGTGTGGTTTTCTAATCAGTGCATTAAACGCAGGAAGTTGCTCGATGAAAAGTATTAAATTAAAAACAGGAATTATTGATTATAACACCACAAATAGACAAAGTAGTCTTTTTGACGCAATAACCAAATAAATTTGACCTTGTCATGTGCGTATAAAAATATTTCATATTTACCCCTATTCAGCCAGGTACACAAGATAAAGGCAACAGCATACTGCCACGATAGCAGAATCTATTTTTAATGCTCACTCTGACATTCTGAAATATAAGAATAAACTGAAGGGTAAAGTCTCTTGAAATCATAAAATTTATAATCTTAACATAACCTTACACCAAGTTCTAAACAAAGTTTCAAAGCTAACTTAAGTCCTTACTTGGAAGTTTGACAAGCGAGATAAAAACAGGGGTGGCTTCTACATCACGTTACTTCTGTACTAATATTATAAAGAGGTAACGTTTGTAGGAAGTTATCTCTGGATCCAGTGAACTGATTTCTTTTTTTTTAAGATAACAATGACGTGCGATCTGAGTAGAACTCACATTACTAGCAATCTTGTTAATCCCAATAGAGGTCAGGCAATAGTGAACAAATATAGTTCAATGATTTCGAAAATTCTTTCACCAATTACACGCCACATTATTTAATTTTTGTTGAAATAAGAAGCTTTTCATGCCAGCAATTAATATCGCCACTTTTTACTCGATACGATATCTTGGGTAGGTATTAAGACATCTGAATTACCCAGGCACAAATACACATACAAAGGTGATTTATAAAATATGATTGATAAAATTACTAATAATTTGCTGGACCTGAGAATCGTACCCAAAGTTTAGCTACATTGCGAATACTAGACGTTAGGTTTATTAACTGGTAACTAGATTTTCCCAAGCGACGCTTGTTTGATGTTCGGAAATGATCCCACTGGATCATACTACCAGCACTAATACACTGGGTTGCGGGTATGTTCTAACGAGATACCGTGGCCCCGGAGAGTAAGGGCCGCTGTTCCTAGCGTGGGTTTTTAGTCAGTAGAAGTCTGAGTCATAAGATGATTTTGTCGTCGTAAAAAGACTAATATCTTATTATTAAGCGACATAGGCTACATTTTATGCTGAATAACTTTTCACGCGAGTGAACCCACTGGTAGATCCTCCATAAGACTTATCCATAAGATTTCGATCAGAATATTAGAGTTAAAGAAGATCAATCCTTTTTTCCCGCGAGCATCTGTCCTGAGCGTAAGTCAGGCACGGGCCTAGGGTTACTATATGTAAATGGAGGGATGCCTGTCTATGGTACCTAAGATGCCACAATTTTCAGAAAAATGCCTGTGTAAAGCAAAACGCTGTAGGTAATAAGTAAAAGCCAACAGATAATAATGAAGAAGGATATTTATTACTGATATTTGTCAGAGGACATTACTTTTTTTAATAGTTCTTTCTTTTGTAATACATAAACGTAAAAATCTTCACAAGATACGCTCACCGCCGCCGCCCGCTGGTGTCATTCAAATGCAAGCGCGAATCGCGCGCGGGCGCTAAATTTAAAAATGCCTGTCTCAGACCAATGCCGGCCGCACGCCTGTCTAAACCTTAAAATGCCTGTCAAATGCGGCAAACGCCTGTCATATGGTAACCCTGGGCACGGCAGAATCGCTCTTTTGTTAAGATCGTCACTCCGGCTAAGGTGTCGGCCTTGTGATCGAGAGGTCCCGTGTTCGAACCTCACCCATTATACTATTGCCGTGATCCTGCTCCAGATACAAACATATTCAACTTAGTTGGAAGGGGAAGCACATTAAGCACATTACTAGTTGTCTTTTGAAAAAAAAAGAAAAATTGAGATCCTCGACGAATGGGCACGCCTCATCTACGCGTTGAAATGAAATGAAATATTTATTTTGTACATTGGTTATAAATAACACATTTACACGTCACGTTTTTTTTGCTTTCCTAACTGACTACTCTGAGAAGAAACACCGAAACAAACTCAGAGGTCAACGTCTCTTTTAAAGTCCATACAATTTGTATTGGTCCAATCAAATGAAAAACATGTAGGTTCATGTCTATGGTGCTCTTTGAGGAAATAACCATACAGATTTGAGTGGACCTGTCCAGACAGTGCAAGCATTAGTCAGTTATTGTGTAGCTCAACTATTTATTTATTTTATGTTGCTCGCTTGAATCTATCTGCCTGCCAATCTAAACGAACTATCGAACAAAAACTTACGAATGGATGGAGTGATTCATTCGTAAGTTTTGAATGGCCGAAATATGACGATGATAAAAAAAAACCGCAAACTGCGGGTTTTTCTGGCATGCGCTGTGTAAACCAATTATAGATATATTTTCAAATGTTGGCACATACATATGCTCGCTACCCATGCTAAGCCGGTAAACGTTGCTAGTTAATACCTGCATATAAATTATCATTCACCGTACTCACATTTCTAAACAGCACAACATGCTTTAATTGCAATCTGAGTTCCAGAAACAAGCAGATAAAGTAATTGCACGTAGCGAGTGTATCTCTACACTACGCTTCACAATGAAACTAAATAGTTCTCAGTGCTGGTTCATTGTTTATTTTAATAAACACACACCACTTAAATTATCAAGTTAAACCCACTGAAACTTTGAATAAATGAAACATTAAGTTTTAAGTTGAGCTACATCATAATTGATTCAATCATTCCATAGGTATGCTTAAATCTGGAATGTGCTTCCATAAAAGACGAAATCTCGATATCCTAAAAAGTTTTTTAATCCAGACTTTCAAGATAGATTGTCTTACAGAGTAGTTAGCTAGAAAACACTGACCTGATTTTGTTAAAATATCATATTATGCGTGTGGTGTGAGGGCTACCTTCTTGTGGTTTTTATGCGTTGTTATAAAGTTACTTTTTCAAAAAAGTTGTCCATATTAACTTAGATATAGCGTCATGTATCTCTGTAACGTTCATAGTTTATGTGATTTAAGTGGGTGTAACCTGAACTGAGTGCCCAGCGTTACATTCCATAACTCGCTTAGAAGACTTTAAGAAAACTTAATTCAGAATCTTTCAATTCTTTGGGAATGTTTACTAAGTCATAAACACATTTTCAAATAGTTTGTACATAAAATATCGGCAAAAATAAATATACAATGTATTCGTCACATCATCACGTGTAATCAGGCTTATTGTAATGCGGTATCTGTCAATGGTGATCATCCTGGTGAGAAAGAAGCTCTTCAAATTGTAACCACAAAGCATTCAGCGGCTCTTAATATTCCAGCCACATTCGACAACCGCATAAATCAATAGAACCGCGCCTCCATGATTAGCAGTATTGTGTCAAGTCATCATCTGCTTACCCAACTGTTGGGCTCGACTCCAGTCTAACTGAATGACCGGACACCCACATCCCAGTAGCTGGATACCTCTTGGCAAGACTAATGTTAATTTCAATCTTCTCGCGAAACGACTGTCAAATAACAGCCGCGACCAACACCTGAACGAACTACCTGATGCACTCAGGAATGCAGATCTGTTGAGATAGTCACTCAACCACAGACCGGCCTTAGTAACTGTAGCTTAACATGAGCCGTGAGCTCCTGTACTATTGTTTTAAGTATATCAATATTTTTTCCGATATTCTGGAAACATCCGGAACCCCGAACTTTATGTAGATTCTTTAAAAGAATTTAGATTTAACTCTATCCGAGCCCGAGTCTTCGTACTCTTCCTTCGTGAGCCAGAAGCCTTTCAAGTTAGGTAGTGTTGCCAGCATGGAGCCTCCTGCCCAGGCCGCGGAGTTCCTGTTGGCCATCGCATCAATCCTCAGTTTGACGTCCGGCAGTTTCTTCTTTAGGAGAACAGTTAGCTCTTGGGTCATGCGTTCTACGAGACCGGTTACCATGCTGGATCCCCCGGAGAAGACAATATTGTTATAGAAAATTGACCTGTAAGAGATTTTTCAAATGCATTACGAGACATTATGTTGATATGCAGCACAGATTGGCTTTAATTCTGCTTTCGACTGGCTACAGTCACACTCCTTGACACTCAATACATCAAAAACTAAATTCATGACATTCTCGATTTCTTCAGCCTCCCAACCTAAAGTTCCCCCTATCTTAAAAGCTCATACTTGTCAATTCCAACCGCAAACAACGTGTTATTGTCCTTTAATCTCTTCGTCGGATTCCATTAAATATTTAGGCATAACAATAGACAGATATCTTTCATATAAAGCACATGTTAATCATATCACTGACAGAATTAGAAAACACATTTACATTTTTAAAAATCTACGTTACGTCGCCAATCTAAAAGTCATACGAACTGTTTATTGTGCTTTATGTGTTTCTATTATCACCTATTGCATTGCCTGTTGGGGCGGAATTTCTAAAACCACCCTGAAACCTTTGGAAGTAGCTCACAGAGCAATTCTAAAGATAGGTAGCAACTTTTCAGCCAATACGTTTCCCAACAACTCAACTATATCGAGATTGTAAGGAACTAAATGTAAGACAACTATTTACCAAGAAACCCCGTTTATTTCCATAACTAAACAACGTAAGGACTTCATTTGTACTGTTCCTCCGATAACCTTCACCTTTAAAAAAAGATTCTTTTATTACCTTGGTCCTAACCCTCTACAATAAAATTAACTCCTTTTTACCGGTCTATGAACTACCTTTACGTCAATTTAAAACAATTATTCATTAATTTCTCCTTGGCAAATCATATGACGAGACGGAAGAATTTACGTCAAGTTCGTACCTACATAAAATAAAAATTTAACGTTGCCTAAAATCTATATTGTTAGTATTGTTGCTGTACTCTTCATACACTCCAACCGCATAACTATACACAGTACATGCATTACATACCACATACATAAACATGCACTACACATATATAAACTGCTCTTTGTCTGGGTGTAATTTATCTATAATATGTATGTATTTAGAAATATATATGTATGTTTATCAGTTGTCTAGTACCCATACCACAAGCTCTGCTTAGTTTGGGACTAGATGGCGTTGTGTGAAAAAAAAAAAAAAAAAACACGTACGAATACACAACACACACATACGTTTGAGACACTTATACAAATTAATATTAAGATTTTTATTTTATTAATTGTAAAATATACTAAAAGATAGATTGATCTTAGTCCTTAATTTAATTGTTAGAAAATTAATTATATTCAATAATGGGGCGGGCACTGCTTCTCCTAAACACAGGCTGTATCGCAGCTTATCTAGGAGAGCAGAACCACACCCACAGAGTTGTAGAATATTATAAGTACTACTAGTTCACATTTTAGATTTAGTTACCCATTAATGTATTACAAATATCCATTTTTGAAATAAAGTTTATGATTATGATATGATTGTAATGAGAAACGTAGTATGACTAGTAGCGAGTCGGATGGCAGATCTAATAGGCAGATTCTGATGGTACTGCGTCTACATCGACATCAAATACATACCTGTAATCAAGATCACACAAGTCAATGCTGTGGCAGATCACGTCGATGATGTTCTTGCAATTTAGCCCCTCCAGTTCTGGTTGGAATAATATCTCTGGGCAGAGAAACCGCTCCTCCCCCAGCAGTATGTGCTGAGCATCCGGCAGGTTGTACCTAGCCTTGCCCTCGTCAAACCCGGCTGTGGCTGTCAGCTCCTTCTCATAATCTTGGGATACGTAGCAGATATCTTTCTGGAAATTCAACAAACTAGTTTTATTACTCTTGAACTGACCAGAAATAATAACATAATTAAACATAATTAGCCTAACACGTTCCCACTAGGGCATGCAATATCGCAAGGTTTTCAATTCCGGAACTGAGTTCCAATACTGGAAATCTGATTCCGGAATTCCGGAAACTTTTAAAGTTTGTTTCAAATCAAACAAGATTTATAATTATATCAGTCTTTTAACCTTTTGACGACCACGTCAAAAAATCAAAAACGTGCCCTCGGCGCCAAGCTTCGAATTCATCCTTTAAACCTACAAAATAGTAGTGAGGTCGAAATTATATCGATAAAGCTCATGGAAAACTGACAATATTTTTTTACCATAGGCTTTAATTTGAATAAAGTTTTTTTTTTTATTATATTTGATAGGCTTGCGTTTGACCATAATCTCAGCTGATGTTAAGCGATGATGTGGTCGAAGATGAAGCACGCTTGCCTAGAAGTAACCTATTCACTCTTGACTTAAAGACTTCCAGGTTATAACTATCAGGAAACACAGACTCCGGCAGGGAATTCCACTCCTTAGCCGTACGCACAATGAAAGTATTCCCAAAACGTTTCGTGCGTACGGGTGGGATGTCCACCATGTAACGATGGCGCATTGCCGTTTGTCTTGTAGTCTGATGATGGAACGGGCTTGGTGGAATAAGACTGTGCAATTCCATCGCACACTCCCCGAAATGTAACCGATAGAAGACTGACAAGCTTGCAACACGTCGCCGATGTTCTAGGCTTTAGAGCCTTGTCTCGACCAGTTTCTCGTTGCCGATGAGCCTTTTGGCCCGTTTCTCTATAGACTCAAGCTGGTATTTGGCAGATCCGTCCCAGAGATGAGAGCAGTACTCCATACACGACCGAACTTGCGCTTGATAGAGGTTGAGCAGCTATTCCGGTGTGAAGTACCGTCTCACCTTTGCTAGGATTCCCAACTTTTTGGCAGCCAATTGAGCCTTAGCCTCGATAAACGGACCAAAATTAAGGGTGGATGTCAACGTAACTCCAAGAAGCTCGGTGCGATCAGTTATCAGCACGGTTACACCACGGAAAGAAGGAGCCGGTTGAAATTGGCTCCTTTATGCGGAGAAAAGACGTGCCTGGGTCTTGGCGGCATTAAACTTGACCAAGTTGGCGTCGCCCCACTCAGAGACAGCCTTCAAAGTCAAGTTCAAGCGCCCTACCATTGCCTCTCGGAGAGACTGGACTTGTGACCCACGAGCACGCGCGCTGGATATATATCTCTCAGCAACAGTGCTGTCGTCTGCATACCCAAAGGTACCGGGCATTAGCAAATCGTTAATATGCAGCAAGAATAAAGTTGCTGAGAGAACTGACCCCTGAGGAACCCCGGCATTAATAGCCAATTGGCCAGACGAGCAACCATCAATAAACACTCGAATAGACCGATCTCTCAGGAAGTCTTCTATCCAAATGCAAAGTTCAGTGGGTATACCGAAAGAAGGAAGTTTAGCAATAAGGCTATCGTGCCACTCCCTATCGAAAGCCATACCATCATTGTTTTGAGTTTTATTTCAACCCGCTTTGTCCTTTATGACATAAATGTAATAATCTGTGTCACATTTACGGCCTTTATTACTATTTAAATCCATAAATAGAATCAACAATCGATAAAACCAAGTCAATACCATCACAGCACTATTGTCCACCATGCCGTAGTTTTTTGTCACTCTATGACGACAGTGGCGCAGTTGGCACGGATTTCTTGACATTGTTCGCTTCTGCTCTAGAAGTGCGACACCGATACTTATTAATAATATCGAAATATTTATTCTTATTGTTTTGTACTTTCAACAGTGTCAAGTAATAAAATGTAAGTTTCTTTGAAAGAAAAATCAATTTAATGTTTTTTCAACACATTTGCTCGTAAAGTCTTATTCCACGTTTTTTGAGTGCTTTTTGCGGCCTACCTAAAGGTCCTTACCTTGGTATTGTTCGTCAAATCGTTAAGCTCCTTGTTCTAAGTTGAGCTATACGTCATTTGACAAATGCTTGCACTGTATGGACAGGCCCACTCAAATCTGTGAGCAACTTTCTTCAAAAGACCGCCTCAGACTGAAACCTACAAGGTTCCCATATAATTAATTCAGTGTAGATTGTATGGACTTTAAAAGAGACGGACCCCTGAGTTTGTTTCGGTGTTTCTTCTCAGGGTAGTCAGTTAGGAAACACCGGCCTCATCTAGTTAATATTTAAGGAAAAAAATGACGTGTAAAAGAGTTATTTAATAACCAATTTGCAAAATAAAGATCATTTATCATTTATCATTTATCATTTATCACCAAGCCCGTTCCATCATCAGACTACAAGACAAACGGCGATGCGCCATCGTTACATGGTGGATATCCCACCCATACGCAAGAAACGTTTTGGGAATACTTTCATTGTACGTACGGCTAAGGAGTGGAATTCCCTGGCGCAGTCTGTGTTTCCTGATAGTTACAACCTGGGAGTCTTTAAGTCAAGAGTGAATAGGTTACTCCTAGGCAAGCGTGCTTCATCTTCGACCACATCATCGCTTAACATCAGGTGAGATTATGGTCAAACGAAAATCAACTATAAACGCGTGCTTTTTACTTTACGTTACTGCACTAGTGCTATAACGCCACAGATAACTATTTACTAGTCGGAGGTTGGAGATACCGGCTTGTGGAAAGTTCCACAGACTAGTTTGGAAAAAATAATAATCAAAATATCAAAAATTTATGAATATCGGAATTCCGATATTACTCCTCTCAATTCCGGAATTGAAATACCAGAAAAATTATTACGGAATTACGAAATTCCGGAATTCCGGAATGCATGCCCTAGTTCCCACTGCTGAGACACACGCCTTGTTTCTAGGAGAGGGGTTGGGCCGTAATCCCCACGCGGCCAATGGACAGTTCGCATCATTATCTTCGGATATTAAGTTCTAGTACATTCTCAAGATATTTTCCTTCACCAATAAAATAAAAGATATACAACGTGTAATTTAAAGGGTATATGCACGTGCACCAAGTGCACGGCTTCTTTGGATGATAATAAACGATATAGCAAGGGTTTTCGAATCCTATGTCTACATGTGTGGAACTTATTAGAAATTTAAATACATTGATACCAGAGACCGAATTTTTCAAATTAAGAAGAACGAAGAGAATTATCGTTTTATAGGCAAGTGACGTGGAAAGTGATGACCCTCATAGTGCTGTGACACGTTTGTTATTCTGGTATTCAAGAAACATATGAAACCAATAATTTGGGGTCAATTCTGTGAGTCACTTATTTTGAGCTGAAACTTTGCATAGAGACTCCATACCAGATGTTGTCTTCAGTCCTTTTGGATAGATATGGGGTTTCCGTTACACGTTGTATAATAATGAAAGATATGTACCTTTATTTTGTCAATCAGATCCATTTCAAATGGAGTAGTGAAGGAATATCCAGATTTTATCATCAGTTTCTGCAGTCTTTCACTCAGCATCTTACCGGTTACCGGGGAGGTGACAGTTGCATACTTCAGAGGAAACCCCTCGAATACCGGGGCTGCATAGCAACAGGCGTACCCCTGCTCCCAAACCACACCTGAAGTCCTCCCGTACGCGTTAAGGACTAAAGATGGCGATTTTGCGATGTACAGAGCGTTCACAGCAAAGGACTCGAAAAATATTTCAGCCATGCGTTCCCTGGTCGGATAAGAGAGAATTATTATTATTTGCAATTTATGCATTGGGTGGAGATTATAAAACATGTTGACGTTTCTAAAATGTTAAGGAAGCCTGAGAGATGCGTTCAGATATTTTAGGCTGAAAACTCAAAACATAACATTATAGACTATTTCATACCTAGCCGCACATTTATAGTCGTAACCGGTAGGCGAGTCCTGCCCAGATCACCGTGCACCCTATTACTGGGAACTGGCATTTGGCGAACTACATATTATGTCACTAATTTCTTTTTAGTATTTTTGGTTTTGTAACGAATTTTTATTACACATCTAATATTATGCAAAATCATTTTAAATAATGTTTGAAACTATTTGCTCCATCACATGTCACTGAATATTTATTGCAAGAGTCAACCAAACAACAAGCTCCTACCAATTTACTCTGTTTTTCATTTTATTTAATGAGTGTGTTAGTAAAGAACAGGGTTGTATATATTTTTTTTTCGTCTATACATACGTACAAATAAAATCGAAATATATGTTTGAAATTTCAAAACAGCTGTGTTTTCCAAAGTTATTTACACGATATTTAATAAACCAGAAACAACTTGATCCGATTTGAATGGGACTTTCATTGGAAATGTTATCGGTTATAGGCACTCGGGAAAAACACAAAACAAGCCGAGGATGTAATTTTTAATTTAAAAAAAATTCAAAATCTTACTTATCAGCTTCTGGCGTGAGTGGGTGCACAGAATGCATGATCTTCGTGCTCTCAGGGGGCACACACAGTTCTTTGTAGAAGACGTGGTGCCACAGCTTCTCCATCTCGTCCCAGTTCTGGGTCAGACCTTCCTGGACAGGCCACGTCAAGTTGCAGATGCCTCGCTTCCTAATAGCCTCGGCTCCGCAGTACACTGTAGGTATACCGTCCATGAGGCCTCCACGGCGGAACCTATAAAAATATTATGGACCATTATTATAGCTATGTAAATTTGTTGAGCATATGATTACATTGATCGAACGAATCGAAAAGTTCCTGCCAATTTTTATCATTTAGCACGAGCTTCTGCTACTGTTATAAGCACGGAATAGATTGAATAAGGTTGGAATGGTAATGTGGGCGTGGCGAGCGCACCACAACTATGTTTCGAAAATCATAGCTCGACCGATTTATTCATTCACCGCGTTTAGTGCGCTTCGAATTACTTCGGAACACAGAACTCTGCTTTAAAATTCCGTGTTGTGCAATTATAAACAAAAAGTCAGACCACAAGTATAGAACGAGGAGGTATATCTTTCCATCGGTAAGTCGAAAATAACATTTAATTGCAATTTTATTTGTAAAAATCATAAACATATTCTGATTACTATGAAATTCCAAACATTAACAACATTATTGCAACAAGTTACAAAAATATACATTGCCCGATGCGTACTCGCTTAATCAACGCAATGACCAAGTCCGCTTACAATGTACTGCATGCGTCGCGTCCTCAACACTTCAACCATTGACGTGTCGTCTTTTGCCCTGATTGGCCGTGATGCACGGTGCCTGTTTATCGATAGTGGGTTATAATCAGTAGCAAGCTCTCGATTTAAATGTGTGTAATTTATTTGTGTGCGTAATTCGCGTACGTAACGGGCCTCTTGCTTGTAGTGGAGCTAAAGAGTGGGAGACCAGCGGCGACACGCGTTCTCATACAAATCAGGAACTATTTCCTTTATAACCTCTTTTATCTGTTCTGTGGTTATAAGCATCAAAGGTTGATTTTCAAAGTTAGTAACACTTGCCATGCTGTCTGTGGATGGTGTCTTCCTCTGTGTCTCGGAAAGTATGTTGGTCCCGGCTATTAGTTATATATCTTTGATATTTGTAATGGATAGTCAGATAAGCCAGAAAATCTGGAAGCAGCCTTGCTAAGAGGTACCTTATTACCCAAGCACTGGGATGTGGAAGTCGGCTAGTCGGCCGCTCCACGTACAACACAAGGACCTTCTCAGCGACATCCGGATAGACTAGAGGCTGACTTTCACATAAATATAAACATTAAACATACACGGTTAGATCGTAATATTCTACTGTAATTCCTTGACATATGTAGTTTCTTAATTGTACTATTTGTTGTTTGTCTTGATTTTGTACGCCATACATTGGCGAAACATAGTGCGCACATATTAAACACTGTATTGTCTGTTAACCTACCAATGTTTTATAAAAGAAATGGTTGATTAATTGATTGATTGATAAAAGCTGGTTTTGCTGTCAACTTAAATCTATACTAATAATATTATAAATACGAAAGTCTATCTATTACACTTTTACGGCTCTGGAAAGCGTCCGTCCGATTTTGATGAAAAACTAAAATTCAGACTTCATTTTTGCACAAAAATATCCAGTAAGAGACTGAATTACCACAAAAAGCATCACGATCGCAAAGTTGTTAACAACAGATAGTATGAAAACATAAACAGATTTCTTTTTACTAATTTTATTACTCGGAAAATTTTACCTTGTTCCAGATTCATATGAATGTGTATAAACACCCGATTCATTTGCAAATGCATTAATTTTTTCCCTCTTTATAATATCGAATATCTTTATAAATATCAGTTATTAATATTTTCTTATCCACACTCAATAAAACAGAGCTGTGAAAAGCAAAATAAGTTCGTTATACAAAAAAATCAGAGCAAAATTGTTTACGTGTGGCAATATGAAAGAGCAACTGTGTGGTGCCTGCGAGCGGTCCCGAGGTACAAAATAGAACCAAAAGATATGGAGGGCTTTAACACGTCATTTATTGTTCGACTTTAAACAGATGCTGCATATGAATAGGTTTTGAATTTTCACTGAATACAACTGGATTATTTCATTTTGTTTAAAGTAACTGTAGTGTGTATACAAACGGTTAAACCAACACTAATATTTTGTCATTAAAACCGACTGTTTAATTTAGAAACTAGCTGTGGCCCATTTCGTAGTAACTTTCGTCCCCTATTTCAGTCCCTAACTCAAATTAAAATTAATTTAGTTGCTAGTGTGGGTAATTAAATAAAGTTGTTAAAACAGTTCAACCATATTAACACTAATATTTTGTCATTAAAACCGACTGTATAATTTAGAAACTAGCTGTGGCCCATTTCGTAGTAACTTTCGTCCCCTATTTCAGTCCCTAACTCAAATTAAAATTAATTTAGTTGCTAGTGTGGGTAATTAAATAAAGTTGTTAAAACAGTTCAACCATATTAACACTAATATTTTGTCATTAAAACCGACTGTATAATTTAGAAACTAGCTGTGGCCCATTTCGTAGTAACTTTCGTCCCCTATTTTAGTCCCTAACTCAAATTAAAATTCATTTAGTTGCTAGTGTGGGTAATTAAATAAAGTTGTTAAAACAGTTCAACCATATTATAAGACTGAGGCAAGGAAATCTCAAGCACTTCTACTATAAATCTTACCTTACAGAATAACGTTGTGATTTATTTTTAATCTGAGAGTATCTAACCTATTTCTTTCAAATATATTTGAGCCAAATTACGTCATAATCGGTTTATCAGTTTAGCTTTGAAAGCGTAACATAGACAGTGAGACTTGCATTTATAATATTATAATGGTCATTTGAGTACAGTACTACTCAAACGTCACGTTTCCACTAATCAGATCTCCCATATTTTTTTATCAAATATTTATAAAAAAATAATATGGATTACCGATGGTTGATGATTACCGCCCTGTCTGGCAGTTTGAGTACTTTATAGGGCGACTTTCTGTTCTCCAAAGAGCACCACATACATAAACCTACGTGGTTCTCATACGATCACTACAGATTGTAGGTATGGACTTCATAAGAGACGTCGACCCCTGAGTTTGTTCCGGTGTTTCTTCTTAGGGTAGTCAGTTAGCCACCATAAGCGCGGGCCTGCGGGCTGCGATCTATTCATTAATATTCAGAAATCATCGAGTTAATAATAGCAGTAAGATTATACGCGGGTGAAAACGCGGGACACAGTAAGCATATAAAAGTATTTCGGTTGCTTGGGAATAACGACATTAGGTACATTTGGATTTGTTCACAACTAATATATGTATAAACATCTCGTGTCACAGAGTTCGTTATCGAACTCTTCCGAAATGACTTGACCGATTTTTATGAAATATTATGTACATACTTAATTGATAGGTCTGAGAATAGGTCGTAGGCAATTTTTTTTTAAATCCGTTTTTTCTAGTTCATGGAAAATATTATGTAAAATTCAACTCGTATTCATGCAATCCGTATAAAACTGTTCCAAGTTCTGCTCAAGTTGGCCGTTGTTCGGTCAGCTCCAATATTTTCTAGATTTCCATCCGACGTGGTGGAACTTACTCGCCGCGGTACTAACTAGCTGCGAGTTTACAGCGAGTCTCTTTGATACGATGTTTGTTTGTCCGGAAATCTGGACTCTTTACCATTAAGTTAGATTTATTTGCAGTATAATAGACACTATAAAATTACTATAGACTATAAAATAGATACTATACACAAATAAATAGAATTTTCTGTTTTATTTTTTAGTAACGTCGTAAGTTTATGTATATTATATCTCTGTCTATATGTATTAAATGACTAGTTTGTCCTGTAGTTCTTTTTTTTATTAACATATTGCCTTATGTTTAAATTATTGCACCTATACCAGGACTTTTAATTCGATGGAGTAAGCTGACATAAGCTAATGTCACTTACTAAAATAATGATACCCTGTTTAAACCAATAGTGATGGATTCAATCAATCGAATAATAAATGAGCGATTTTTAATCATTAGAAATATAAATAAGTGTTACACTGCCTTCCGAAATCAAAGCAATTTTTGGCTTAGTGTTTTGATATGGAAGTCGGTTTTATTTTTTTCAAAAATGTTTTTTTCACGTTTTTTAGTGGGTCGGTTTGTAATTTATCTAGTTACAAAAGCAAAATTCACCATCAGCTCTGCATCACCATATGCATGTTAACGAGTATAAAGTGCTTAACATCCATATTCAAGTAATTGAATCGCAATCCACGAAATACTTATTATTGAGTAGTTTCGGTGGCCATCTGTGGTCTTCATCGTCAGTTACACTTCCCCAAATGGTGCTTTTTAAGAGCAACTGCACAAGTTACTTTAAGAAATACCCAAAACGCTATGGGTGTGCCTATAATATTTGAAGAGTTCCCTCGATTTCACCATAATCCCATCATCAGATCCTGACGTGATGACAATGGGACCAACTAGAAAGTATACCTTTTCAAATGAAAAAAGTATTTTCTAAATCAGTCCAGCCTTCTTGGAGATATGAGGTAACATAAATAAAAAAAAAAAACAAAAAAAAGTTCAAGACGAACTGAGAACCTCCTCCTGTTTTGAAGTTGGTTAAAAACCCCAATAAAATCTATTGTGGCGTTCAAAACATCTAAGCGTACAGATAGCGGAATCGAATTGTGTTATAATACTATGTGGGGATAGTATATTCCATAAAGTGTTTTCAAACCCCATTCATTGGGGCATTTACATTAAAGATTTACAGACGAATAGAAAGCGCCTTCACAAACTTTCGCGATATCAAAATATAAGTAGGAGTTGGATAAGATACAACTAAGAACAATTTTACCTTAAAACTCAATAAAAAACAAGTAAAGTTTATATTATGAAACAAGTTGCGGACAAGCTAGTAATAAATAAGGTTGATTTGCATTGTATTGCGGCTGAAGCTTGCTCCGGTGGAACTGCTATGATGAATATCAATTTTACCCACCGCATCTTTAGTAAAGGAGAACACTTATTTACTTCAAGTGGTGTATAGACGTGCAGAAATTTTATATACTTATTAAACTAATTATTATTAAGCAACTTCGAAACTCGCACGACTACTGAAATTTTTTTTTTTAGTAAAACCCAGTAACTCTTTTTGCTCGATCCGGAATTCAAACCAGTCAGTCGCCCTTGCGATTTCTAGAAAACCGAGGCTCAGAAGTCAGCCCTTCACTATATCTATGAAACTTTAAGATGCTCATAAAGATTATAATATCATGTATACCTGGCGACTGTAGTAGGTAACACGGCTCTGGGAGACGGTTCACCAGCAAACCCGGCTTTAAAGTTCTGAGATCCAGCATCGAGAACTACTCCCAACATTCCTGAGATATCTGCAGGCATTTTTACTAATTTACTTTAAAGGAATATTTATTTGTTATTTTTGCAAATCGAAACCTTCGAGATTTTGATTGCGTTCAGATAATATTTTTATTATAGACTTTCCAAAGTAAGGAGGTGTCACATATTTTTTTCGTTGGGAAAATCATCAAATGACTCCTGCTGTTCTCGGGTGGAGTGGAAGGGAGTGTCAGACTCCTCTTGACAAAAACCCAACATTATTCCTTCCATTCCTGTCATCCCGAGGCCGCCATAACTCGCGGAAACCCCCAGCAGGCCATGCGTCATATTCGGCGTGGTTATTAGTGCCGACTACTTTTCGAGGCGCGCATGAAACACGACGTGTCGTACACTCGGGAGCTTTTACAATTAATCCGCCTTTCCTCAATACCATGTACACTGGGCTTCAATGACATTCGTTTTATGCAAAATCGAAAGCCTCTTGCTAAATACGTTATTGTTAGGTTTAACCAGCGTTTGCCCAGTTCAGACTTTCGATGGATGCTCATCCGGCAATCGAAGGTCCTCCTTGTCTCAAGTAGCAAGTTAAAGGTGACCCATACATACCAGGGCCGCGACCGGGAAGCGGGCAGACTGTGATCGTGATTTAACTGTTCATATAACACGTAGTAAACGATAATGTTATATTTCTTACCAAGCCAAGTAGACATTAGTGTAACCTACATATTTACGTACCTGCTTTAAGCTAAAAAGCTGTAACCCTTTTTAAAAAAAAAAATATTACAGTTAAATTTATATGGAGAAGAAGTGCAGTAAGATATTTTAATGCTATTGAAGTTATTTTAATTACGTCCGAATTTCGGCGACCTTCAGTTATATTCATATTATAATGCAAAAGTTAAGATGGATGTTTGTTACTCAATAATGCTAAAATAACTAAACGGATCTGAATTAAATTTGATATAAGTATGGATAGCTGGAAACTAGGAATAAAATAGACTATTTTTTATTTCATATTTTCACGGAAAAATGTCGAACGTCGCAGGCAAAGCTAGTTATCAATAGTTCTTTATGTGTCTTACGAATGAATAGTGAGTACATATTATTTAACATAACATAACATAAAACATTCTTTATTACCAGAAAGGTTATATACTCATTACAATTGAAATTCCCTGACTCCTGAGCTAGTTGTAAACTGTATGACAGGAGCCAGTGCATTCCGCTCAATAAAGTACCGTACAGAAAAAAAATACAAACTGGCAGTTATACAAAATGAAAAAAATAAAATAAAAATAAACACTAAAATAAAATACGAAATAAAAAAAGAACATCAAAAACAGGTAATTTAGCATGTCAGGATATTAAAATTTAGAATAATAAATAATAAAATTGAATTATTGATTATTATAAGTGTAGCTTTTACTCCACGGGGAAATATCATGTGATGACTCCTCCCGCCCTGGGAGGAATGGAAGGGAGCCTCTTCCACTTACTAAAAACCCACCCAGTTCCTTCAATTGCCCTTACGGTTCGGGGCCGCGTTATAACATTACCGCAACTCTGGCGAGCAATGGCCCTGTCGGGCCCTGTCATAGCTGCTGACTGCACTGTGAGGCGCGCGTGGAACACGACGCACGGCCGACAAGGCTCGCCGCACGCAAGCTCGCGCTACGGTGGCCGCAAATCGGCTCGCGATTTGGGCGAGACGCACAACCACACACCTTTCACGACTCCACGAATGTGAATCAACCCTCAGCCGTAGGTCGCGGCTGTCAATTTTACATCTTTGACAGTAGTTACTGGTAGTCAGAAGCTATGATATCGGACTCCAGGCTTTGGAATGCACGGGGTTGCGGGAATGTTCTAACGAGATACCGCGGCCCCGGAACGCAAGAGCTGAAGGGACAGGGTGGGTTTTTAGTCAGTAGAAGTCTGACACTCCTTTCCGCTCCACCCAGAGCGCGAGAAGTCATTCGATGGTATTCCCACCTGAAAAAAAGACGTCACCTACCGATTATGACTGAAAAATAAAATGGATAAACTAATTGCTAGAGACAATAAAATCTTATGTAACTATGTATCTCTACTGCCGATATACCATGTTCGGTTTCAGTTTAAAGAGACTTTTATCCCAATAAAGACATTACTTGAGGACAATACCAATGCTTCCACCTTTCTAAATGCTGCCACACTTACTTGAGGACAATACTAATGCTTCCCATAGACAAGGAATCTCCTGTATCGTGAGTGCAGTTTTACAAACTCCCTGCCGCGAGAATCAAACCCAATATACGAAGCGCAGCAGCCAATAGCTCAACCACTCTCCAAGATACAGGCGCCGCCTAGTTTGAAGGCCGCTGACATTCTTTTTAATAAAACAAAGTTTAGTTACAGACAAGATTTTATAATCGTAATGTTAATTGTATAGGTTAAGAAAATTACTGTAACTCTGGTCCAATAAATTTATTCTTATTCATAGATAGATAGATATATTCTTTATACAATTTTTTTTCATATTACAACAGAACCCATAAAACCAAACCCTCATACATTAATCATATCTGTCATTCCGTCCGTATGTCACAGGCACTTTTTTCCGAAACAATTGAAAGAACAGAACTTGGTAAGTAGATGTATTCTGTGAACAAAATTATATTAAGAGGGCCGCCCCATAATTGGAACAAAACTAAAAAAAAAAACATCAAACCCATACGTGGCGTCTATAGATAAGCCTTTACAATTTACATTGAGATTTCTAGACGCGAAGTCTATTGTGCCCCTTCCCTCTTACTTTTTAATAAGAAAGTGAAAAATAAATAGATGCTCTAAATCATAGATATACTTAGATGACTTTCAATAAAATTGATTTGAATAAGATACGGTAAGAATTTATTTAAATAGAGCCCATTTTTAAAACCGCGAATTTAACTTTGTCATATACATAAAATAATTTATATACAAACACGATGAAAACAAAGTTATGTTACAAAGTTGTGTACACGTAGAAGGTAGAAAAAAATGATGAGTACTTAGTAATTATGATATTTATAGAATTTAAGTAATCTATACTTAATATTATAAAGAGGAAACCTTTGTATTTTTGTATGTTTGTATTGAATAGGCTCAAAAACTACTGGACCGATTTCAAAATTTCTTTTACCATTACTTAGAGGGATTCTTCCGAATCCGTATAGGCTATATTTTATCCCGGAAAATAGATAGGATTTTTCGTGGTAGTGAAAATTGTGGATTAAGGCGTCGAAAAAACTGCCGTACGTTAAGGATTCTCGGGATTGCACCCGTGCGAAGCCGGGGCGGGTCGCTAGTAATAAATAAGTCATTAAGATTTTAATTTTAAAGACATAACGACACCTTCCGACGAGCCCTTGTCACCGTCGGCGTTCCAGCCGTATTACCGCCATACAGATGGCAAGACCAGACGGCATGTCATTGTATCCTTGGAAGATAGGTAGGCCTTTAGTTTGGGACGCAACTTGTGTCGATACTCTCGCGCCATCCCATCTTCCCAGTTCATCATGTTGTGCTGGCGCTCCCGCTGCGACTGCGGAAAACCTCAAATGGCGTAAATATAGTCATCTCGGCGATAACTATATTTTTGAGCCTTTGGAGTCGAAACTCTCGGTCCGTGGGGCCCGTGTGCTCACAGGCTTTTTAAAGAAATATCGAAAAGGCTCGACTTATCGATACTTTTAAACAATAACGTTTGTTATTAAATACTCATATATATGGATACGTATGCATAGAAATGGATACATTTTATAATTAAACATATTATTATTTTAATAGTAATGATAAATTCTTTTTCATGCATATTTTCGATTAATCTAATATTTTATTTCATATTTACTCTGTGTTTACATTACGGAACTCACCAAGCGTGAAAGGCCAGGGGAGCGAAGCCCGCGCGACTGCTCGCTAATATATATTGTTAATGTCAGTCGGCAGATATCTTCATCTCATTCTTGTCTCCATAAAAGTCATGGCATGTTGTGTTTGTCCGCAGTTCTGGTCAGCCTTCGTGCCGTGCGCCGCGCAGAACAAGGACGCGGTGCAGCTGACCCTGGAACAGATAGACGTGATCAAGCGCCTCGTCGACAAGTACCCACAGTACCTGCAGTTCGCCACCTCGGTTACAGGTATGTACCTATCACTTGGGGTGTCCTACTGGTACCATACGTATAAATTACTAGCTTCTTCACCAAAATTTGTAGTCTATGTCACTCAGTGATAATGTGGCATTCTACTGGTGAAAGAATATTAAAATTGGATGAGTAGTTTTCTAAATTACTTCCTGCATACAAACGCAAACCCTATATAATATTAATATGTACCTAGATGTTAAACAATAGCGGGCCCAGTCATCGCCTGTTTAGCTTGTCCCAACTATGAATTCGGCTTCCAGTCTAATAGGACGCTGCTGAGTATAACTGTTTTAGATGGAGCGCCTATCTATATGACATCAGAAGCCCAGTACTTGGGTATCACATACCCCTTGGCCATATCACTGTCAGATTTTCTGGCTTCTGACTATTCCGGCAGCTTAACTTGATTTCCAAGGCTCGGGGTATCACACCAACTTCCCCAACTACTGAGATATTTTTATAGAAAAACCCAATTGTACTTTTTGCCCGACCCGGGAATCGAACCCGACACCTCATGCTCAGCAGTCGCGCTTGTCACCACTAGACCAACAAACTTGGCCGTCTGTAAAACTGCGAGGTATTCCTCGAAGCGCTACCATTTTGAAGCGCACCTAATGAAGCGCTCCTTTTTAGGGTTCCGTAGCCGAATGGCAAAAAACGGAACCCTTATAGTTTCGACATGTCTGTCCGTCTGTCTGTCTGTCCGTCCGTCCGTATGTCACAGCCATTTTATTCCGGAACTATTAAGACTATACATGTAAAACTTGGTAGGTAGATGTATACTGTAAACCGCTTTCCGATTTTAAGATTAAAATTTAAAATTTATTTAAAATAAAGGGGCTCCCCATACATGGAACTGAAACTGAAATTTTTTTTTTCATGAAACCTATACGTGTGTGGTATTTATAGACAGGTCTTTAAAAATGACATTATGGTTTCTAAAATGACTTTTTCATAAAGTTAATCGTTTAAAAGATATACGCTTCCAAAGTGGTAAAATGTGTGCCCCCCCCCCCCCCTAACTTCTATAATAATGAAGTATAAAATCTAAAAAAACCATATGTTGTAGATCTTAATGTAAACTTTCAATCAAAATTGGTTTGAACGAGATCGAGTCAGCAGTTTTTGAGATACAGTATATTTTCAAACAAACACTATGAAAATATATAGTAATATATAGTATATAGTAATATATAGTATATATTCATACAAATACTATGAAAAACAAAGTTATTTGGCGTAGTTGTAAAAATTTGTAAATAAGCTAGTTTTAAGAAATGACATGGACAAAAAAGTACATTCCATGTACACATACATAGTAAATAATATTGTATATTAAAAATAGAAAAATGATTTAATACGTAGTTCTTAACCTCTCTGATCTCGTCAGTGTTTATTTCAAAATAATTAGTAATCAAGATGAATTCAAAGTACCATTTGTCAACGTTCGCCATAATGGACCATAGAGTAAGATAAATATAATAAAAGGTGTTCCACATCAAGCATACTACTTGCATATATCACATAGACGTGTGACATGGACGACAAAACGCTATTATTAAAAACATTTTATTTATACGAAACTGTCTTCGTTGGTATTTTTGGCATTTAATAAAATTATCTTTTCATAATGTTGATGCGTAAGACAGTTTTTAAATATTTCACACAAAAAAAAAATCGGAAATCGGAACGCGTTACTTGTTTGTGAATGTGTCATTGTCTGTGTCAAATGTCAATATTATGTTATTGCAGAATCAGATCATAGATGATACATATTAATTGCAGATTCTACATTGCGTCCTGTGTTTGTATTTGCGATTATTTTCTAATATTTTTGACCCCTGCTTATTTCAACGTACTGATACCTTCTACCACCCGATTACCTTGCTATTAATATTGGACTCTGATTTACATTGCGTTGTGGATTTGTTTTGTGGATCAATATAAGGTGCATCAACTGCGGAATAGCCATGCAAAGGTTGCAGAGGCATCTCATATCCTCGCTTTCTGCACACAATCAAACAAGACTCGCGTTGGATAACCAATGCCCAACCCAGGTAAGAAGTTGGACTAGAAAAAACTTAACCTGATTTATTTTTATATAGTTCTGGTATGCGAAATCTTACAGTGCATCTTATTTTCAGTTGCCTCTTGATACATTTATTTGTCATCCATGCTTATTATTATTAAACACAGAAACTGGTGAACAAGAGAGACTACTGGGGCATTACATGGTTTTCCGTTGCTGGCTGTTCTATTATCACAAAATACTAATTATGTGGTAAGCATTTTGTTTTTCATTATTATAAATACCTAGTTGTATTAATCTATAAAAAAATGAGCTTTCATACTATGTATGTATGATTGTTATATCTGTGTTTTATGTATTTTTCATCTTTAACATAATATACTTGCCTAAAGTAGGCATGTGTTGTTGAGGATATCAAATTGTTCTTACCAAGATGTTGTAAGGGTGGGATCCTTTATGCAAATAAATTACTTCATTCTATAGTTTCACTGCGTTTTATTTCATTCCAAAACCCTTTACAAAATTCTAAATTGATCTAATACATGTTTGATAAAACTTGGTAAACTGCTCTAAAAATCTAAACCATATGATCGATCATATACAACTGACTTCGACTACGACTATATCTCCGACTTAAATATTTTCTACTTGACTTTTCTTTTCATCTATCTTGTCACATTCAAAAAACCTTCCTAACAACATTTTGGTTTTAAATGCCATAGACTTAAAAACCTGCCAGTAAACCATAGACATAAAATTCCATAAAACCAATATTACAACATCCCCTCTGAATTTTATGTTTATTGCAATTAGAATAACATCTCCTATATAACTCCTATCAACTCATTTTAAAAACCCAACTCAATTAAACCACCACTTCACGTTGCCAGCTATGCAAAGGAGCCCCAATAACACAAACCCTATAAAATTCTACACCAACATCCCCTCTGAATTTATACTCTGACCATCACGAAACACACTTCACTTATAAAACTCCTAACTTATCTACTTCGACTCTATATAAAATTATTACAAAACTCCTAACTTATCTTCTTCGACTCTATATAAAATTATTCAACGCTATCTTCAACACCAACTCCTCGAACTTCAACATCTTCACCACTAACTTCAACTTCAACGTCTTCAATCCTGCCTTCAGAAACCTCAGCATCTTCATCACTAACTTCAGCATTTTCTTCACTGCGAAAATCATCACCAACAACTCCTTTGCATCGCTTTCAAATGTCAACCACTATATCATCTCTGACTTCCCCTCTCAAATTATTATTTTCTTTTGTTTCCAAGCGACATATTCTCTTTCTTGACAATTTTGAATCTTCAGTCATTTTCAATAAATTTTATTTTCAATTATTATTTTATCTTGTACTCCAAAGAATTTTTAGACTTATCTTTCGATGATCTTCTTACAACATCTGGTTAAATTTGCCCGGGGGCAGCCCATAACCTGTTAAATACCGTCTTGGAAGCGTGCTGGGCCATAACCTGTTGAGTATATCAAATTGTTCTTACCAAGATGTTGTAAGGGTGGGATCCTTTATGCAAATAAATTACTTCATTCTATAGTTTCACTGCGTTTTATTTCATTCCAAAACCCTTTACAAAATTCTAAATTGATCTAATACATGTTTGATAAAACTTAGTAAACTGCTCTAAAAATCTAAACCATATGATCGACCATATACAACTGACTTCGACTACGACTATATCTCCGACTTAAATATTTTCTACTTGACTTTTCTTTTCATCTATCTTGTCACATTCAAAAAACCTTCCTAACAACATTTTGGTTTTAAATGCCATAGACATAAAAACCTGCCAGTAAACCATAGACATAAAATTCCATAAAACCAATATTACAACATGTGTAACATAGTAGTACTGCTCATTTTACTATAACATAGTACTTGAAAACATAAAGAGATATTTAAAAAGATACCCTTGTTACTAAAAATTATATAAACATAAGAATTATCTAATGATTGAATTAATTTATTATTGTGTTTATTCTAACTGTGGTTTATTTTCAGCCTTCAAGAAACAACTATGTTTGCCATGTGTGTTGGATGCAAGCAAATAGACAGGCAGTGCATGACTCATCACGAGACATGCAAGAATTGGCTTTTGATAATGATGCAGCAGCCCCTAATGTAAGCCAAGTTGTTAGCCCACCAGAGCCACCACCGTTGCCGCCTGTTCAAAGAGGGCCATGGGAAAGTAATACCATATCATTACCTAATTACAAGCGAGCTTCGATTACATCTGTTCACAGTATATTTCAACAATGCAGAAACAGAATGGTACATTTGGTCTCGCAATCCCTCAAAAGAATGCTTTTTCAGGAACATAGTTTCTATGTTCCTCGCAGCTGTAGAGTGTGTGAAACACATTTGTACAGCGATCAATGGCAATTATTACCTCAAATGAATGAGACACATTCTACATTTAGTGCTATCCATATAGAAGACAATTAATATTATGAAGTCAAAAGCTAATATTTTGAACTTTGAAAATGTCTCAGATATTCTCTCACGGAACAGTAATCACAATTATAAAATAATAATAAATAAATCTATGATTGTATTTTTTTTAACAAGTCTGGTTATGTTTAAAGCAGTTATTTATTAGGTAATTACTGAAGCCCTATATTTACACTTAATCCAGGTTAGTGTATTGGTGAAATAAAAATGCTCTGTTCTATCCAAGCTGGTTGATTGACCTCCCTAGGTCTCTTTATTAACACTATCGCTGCATTGTTCTAATGTATATATATAATATAATATATAATATAATATAACTTTATTAACACAACCAAATAACATTACAAAAGTCAAAGAGTAGATACATTTTTTGGAAGGGAAAATATACAAAGTGTGAGTCTGCTGACTCCCAAGCTAGAGTAATCTGTGTTATGGGAGTCAGTGTTCCTCAGTACAGCAGTGGCTAGCCTAAATTTTAATACATAATTATAAACTATTGAGTAATACAAAATTAACTATTTGTGTATAAGAGTATATACCTATGCTTGCGTGTTTGTGTTGTGTGTTTGTTGTGTGTGTTGTACGTGTTGTGTATGTGAGTATGTTGTGAGTGTGGTATGTGACTGTCTGTTTGTGTACGTGTCTCATTGGGTGTAACTGGAGATAGGTGTAGTAGAGGTGTCACCTGAGTATCAGCTTTTCAGTTTTATCATAATCAAGACTTAGCAGCCATACCTGCAATTTCCTTTTGATAGAGAATTTTGGTAGAGATACTATATGCAATATTTTGTCAATTTTGTTGTATAAGAAAGAGCTCATATGTGGGTAGTGTCGAGTAGCAAAAGCCGTGCGTGTGGGATTTATACGGCAAGGATTAGTTCTTGTTCTTCTCAACAAGTTTGCTGCGGTGTTCGGCACAACAGTAGAATGTCGACGCAGGGTCGTAAGATAAATAAAAAGCTTCGTAAGCATTTGAGATATAATAATTATAATATGTCAAAATATTTTTGTTTATTTTCTCTAATAAGTAAATAAATAATCATTTTTACTCCTTTGTTTTATTCTGTGTTTCCCTCGTTGGTCTAATGGTCGCAAGCGCTACTGCTGAGCATGAGGTCCTGAGTTCGATTCCCAGGTCGAGCAAAGTGACATTGGGTTTATTCATCAGGAATTTCTCAGTAGCAGCCCAGAGTCTAGATTTGTGCCTGGTTAATAGAAACAGACTCACCCCCTATTAAATGGTACTCAAAATAACTGGTGAAATCTGGATGTACTATAGGTACACCTCTGCCCAACCCTTCGGGGAATACAGGCGCGATGTTATGTTAATGTTTGTTATTATTGTCACATTTTTTGAGACTATTACCCAGTTTAATAAAATGTTAGTCAATATTCAGTTTAAAATCCTTACTTTGTTTATTAGTTAAATACTAAAACTATATCAGTTATACGCAATAATTCACAACTGTTCACTATTTTAAAGCGCCTTTAAGTGTTTAATAGCGAAATTATAATCTAAACACCTTATTGCTAGCGATCTGATTAAAAGGTTTACTGTAACTGTTTTTTGTCTAGTCTGGTGTAATGCCAAGATTTCTGAGTTTTTTATTTATAGCAATTTAATGAGTCAATATTCACGAATATAAAACACCAAAAATCATTGGTGTACACTAAATTCGATAACTATGCCGACGTCCATAGTAAAATTGGCCATGTAAGTTGTTTTTTTCAAATAAATATATTAAGTATGTTATATTTATTATAGTTACTACGGAACCTTTCATGGGCGAGTCCGACTCGCACTTGGCCAATTTTTTATTCCTCGGAGCGCTCCTTTTAGTAGCGCTCCCGATACCATGTTATCTAAAAGGAGCGCTCCGAGGAATAAAAAAGGAGCGCTTCATTAGGTTCGCTTCAAAATGGTAGCGCTTCGAGGAATACCTCTTAACTGCCAGTCTGATAGAGCAGGTATCTCCAGTGCGAGTAGGTAAATGTCACATGTTTTCGAATTTATGATCCTATGACATGACAGTTTTCTCATGATGGATTCTTTCAGCGTTTCAAAAGCAGTGGTGATGATATAAATGACCCAAAGTAATGCCTGGTGTATCACTGGGTTTTAACTCACGAACTAAAACTTGCAAGTCGGGCTAGTTATCACCGGGACACGAAAGCTCTAAGAAATTAAATATCAATATTATGTTTTAAAGAGAACAAGGAATGTGGGTAGAATTCACATTACTAGCAATCTTGTTAACCCCTCCAACTAAGCGTGTGTAATGAGTGGTGGTTTATCGTTTTCGAATAATTCCGCAACCCATGATTAATAACAACGCTAAGTTCACATCAATTTCTCCAAATCTCATTAAAACTATACTTGAAAACATTGTAAGAGCATTAAAAAGAAAATGTTCATTAATCCTATAATCCTACTTATGTAACAGTACCCATTGAAGTATTTGCAAGCTATTTCAGTAAAAAAACGCTTTTGGAACCTAAATACTAAACAGCACATTGGTATCGCGTTGAAAAACACTGTTATAAAACAGCATCATTTTACGATCTCCACGTTTGTGAAGCCTAACCTAACCTAGTTAGAAAAACCTAATGAAATCTTTTATGTTTCCATTCCGTTTTCCGTTGTTATTCATTTGGATGTTTAAATTAAACACGTTCCGTTTCGTATTCCAAATAAAATGTTTGTATTCATTGTATGAGCAGTGCCGGCTACAATCATGAATGATTGATGAACGAAAACATCGCATGGAAACCAGCATGTTCTGGGGCCGAAAATTCTAAGACATATTCTGACATTCACCAACCCGCAGTGTTTTATGGCACATTACTTCTCATAAACAGGAGGCCTGCGACTCAGCAGTAGGAACAATATAGACTGATTATGATTTTGATTGGTAGTTTGCTAAGGCTAGATTTTTCAATAATAGATATTTCTTTGTTGAAATCACTCAATTGGAAGTTACGGTTGAAAGTCAACCTCTACAACCCAGGTTGATTTTAAACTGTCAAATATGTACAAATGACAGCTGGGACCGACTCGTGCAGTTGTTATTATTAAACCAAGAGCACCTCGTTTAAATTAAACTCGTAAAAGAGAGAGAGCTTCATTGTCATTGGTCAGACCAACTGAAGCAGAGCAGTTTTAGGAAGTGGTCCAATTGTTTACTGACCACAACAAATGGAGAATCTTAACAGGTCGCTGAGTAAGAATGGTGATCGCAATCCTCAGAAGGGTCAACCACAGAGAGAGATAACAATAATACGGAACATTTGGAAAGAACTTGAGAGATAAATAATCCATTTCAAATCCGCAACAAGTAACAAGCACGTGCTTCTTTGCTGACAGGAAATAAAGAACAAAAGAAATCTCTCACAAATGAACAAAAAATCCAGAAATGTAAACTGTATAAAAGAAAACCGTTTTTGTTTTAAACGATAGCCCGAGTCGTCGTATTACTACGCCGTCTCGTATCGACTAAACTAATTTATAATTTTAAAACCGACTCGAGGCGGATATAGCCGGATTTGTTGTTTTCTTGTAATTTATACCGTTTTGTGTTTTACTTTGTATATTTTCTTTTTACTTTTGATTTATTTGCATTGTGTAATTGTGTAGCTATTTTTCGAAATCGAGTTTCATGGTGTAGCAATTCTTCCTGAATAAATTATTGGCACAATATCTATTTCTTGTGATACTTTCTTATTCATCATTCTTATTTTGAAGTGAATTTTATCTGATTTATTAATAAATATTACCATTTTGAAACCCCGACAGAAACAGAGGGTGTCATAAGTTTAACGTGTATATCTGTGTATCTGTCTGTGGCACCGTAGCTTCTAAGCGTATGAACAGATTTCGATTCGGTTTTTTTTTTTGATAGAAAGCAAGTTTTCCGGCAGTGGTTTTTAGACATGTTTTGTTAAAATCCATTCAGTCATTTAGTAGATATAGGCGGTGAAAGTGATGATTCATCGAATGTTGTCAAATATACCCAAGTGGTGTATCAAATGAAAGAACACGACGAGTATATTAAAATCAGATATGTTTTATAAAAATCGGTTTAGCCATTTACTAGATATGGGGAGTGAAATTGGGGATGAATAATTTAATATTATCAAATAAGTATATACAAGTGGCGTATCAATTGAAAGGGTTACAAAAACTGTCCATTCCATAAAATAGGTCAAATTGTCAAAAGCTATCGTAGGTGAAAAGTTTAAAAGCTTAAAATAAAAATTAAATTAAGAATTTAAAAAACCCCTACGCAAAAAATACTTATAAGTACACACATCAAAAGTGTCTAGGGATCAACATATATTTTTGCAATAACTTTTCTCCTCATTGATATTAATTAAAATTTTCTTTAAGGATTCATCAAATAAAGTGTTTTCGTTTGTCACAGTAACGATAAACCAAGTCACCTTTGCATTAATAAAGAAATTTGCCATTTTCCTAATAAAGGGATTTTTGACATTTGAACCACTAACATTAAAGTTCGAAAAAAAGACTGAAATAACAGTTTTCTTTAAAATTTTATTGGGTAACTTAAACAATTAATAATCCGTGTTTCTACCGCGAACACTAACAACACAAGAACATCGGTTTGGCATACTCAAAATGAGTTCATCCAAATCACGCTGTGGAATGGCCGCCCATGTTCGTTGCAACAACAAAAAAAAGGTCTTCTTGCGACTGGATACCCTCCATATTCGGCAGAGCTCTTCTCTGTAGCATATCCCATGCATGCTCAATCGGGTTCAAGTCTGGCGACTGAGCAGGCCAGAGCAGGACATTGATGTTAGCTGCGGCGAGAGTCTGTCTTACAACTCTTGCGGTGTGCGGTCGTGCATTATCATGCATTAACTGAAATAAGGGACCGATTTGCACTTGTAGAGGAACGATGACGTCAGATACAATCGTCTCAGCATAAATTTGAGCGTTGAGGTTGCCTCTGATCCAAATCAACTCAGTTCTTCCGCCGATCCAAATACCCGCCCATACCATGATGGTTCCACCACTATAAGGATGGACTTCCTGGCAGGATTTTAATCGCTGTTGGCGTCCAGGGGTTCTCCAGTGTCGTATACGTCTTGTATCCGGTCTCATACCAAAACGAGACTCATCAGAAAAGCACACGAAACGCCATTGTTCTTCTGCCCAATTTCTGTGTTCAAGAGCCCATTGATATCGAATCCTACGATTGTGCATTGCTATAGGTGGTACCCGTAGCGGTCTTCGGGAATGAAGGTTCACTTCATGCAAGCGGTTTCTGACTGTTTGGTCGCTAATTAAGTTCCCTGAAGAGTGATGAAGCCTCACGGCTAACATCATGGCGGTTATTGTTGGAGCTCTTCGAGTTAAGATTTGAATGTATCGGTCTTGTCTCCGTGTGGTGCAGCGATACCATCCTCCATGGCGCTCAGCCACGGTACCAGTGCTTCGGTAACGTGTCCAAAGTCGACTGATAACACTCTGACTTGTATTCAGAGCTAAAGCCACAGTACGTTGCCGGGAACCAGCTTCTATCATTCCCACGGCTCTGAGCATTTCTTCCCTGCTTAAATGACGTCGCCGCTCCATAATAACGTTGGTTTTAATCAGTAGTAGGGAAACAGTAGCACTAATAATGTCTTCAATGCGTTGTATGTTTTTATAGGGAAAATATTGACAGCTGATTTTCATCTTTTACTCGAATATGATTAACAGTTCCTGTTTCAAATTATGAAATGCACCAAAAAGGATCCATATAAATTTATAAAATCATAAATTTATTACAAAGCCACATCTCAATCTCAAGAAATCCGCATAAAAATGCTTGATCCCTAGACACTTTTGATGTGTGTAGTTTAAGGAACACCCTATAAAGTAAAAATAATAATAGTCGCGGCGGGGTATCGCCAATTCAGAATGGATATTTAATGTATGTTACATAGCGATACCCCGCCGCGACTATTATTTTTTTAATTTTGCTTGCTGGGGCTGCGAAAAAGTTCTAACGAGATACTGAGGTCCCGGACCACAGGGGCAACTGAAGGAACAGGGAGGGTTTTTAGTCAGTAGAAGTCTGTCAGTTCCTTCTACCCAGAGAGGGAGGAGTCATTTGATGATTTTCCCCCCAGAGAAAAAAAAAGGTGCATTAAATGAGAGTGCGGCTATATCTTTTCGAAGTCTACGTAAAGAAGTAAATATAAATTACTAGCTTTACTGGAATGTTTACTCACAAATGTATAATGTTTTTACAGAATACGTTTGTAAAAAAGTATATGAGTGTATTTTGTGTACGTATTATTTAAATTTAACGTGCTGTCTAATATTTCGGAAAAACTATCTTTTAACGAAGTTTCAAGAAATATTATGAATTCAATTTAAATGTTTATAGTAATTTAGAAGAATTGAAAATGATAGTGCTGGTGTTCATTTAGAAAATATTCACCTTAAATTGTTTTCTTAATAGGTCTTTACCTATGCAATTGGAGATTCTATAACCAGCATTTTAAGTAAAGAAATAAACAAACTAAAACAAAAGTAAAGAAATAAAAAAACATAAAAATGGCATAATTATACATATAGATAGGTAGCTGTCCCGGCAGACCTAGTTCTGCCTTATTTCTCTTAAACAAAGTAATATTGTTTTTTTTTTATGTTAATAGCTGCCTTGACAGATTTTGTTCTGTCAAAAGTAATTGGCCTGTCGCAGTCTAATAGAATTAAAATACCATTGAAAGACTTTAGCAATATTTAATCTATACTTAATATTATAAAGCGGAAAAGTTTGTTAGTTTGTTTGTTTGCTTGAACGCGCTAATCTTCGAAAGTACTGGGTGGATTTGGATGAAATTTGGTATGGAAGTAGCTTGAAGCTTGAGGAAGGTTATAGGCTACTTTTTACGCGACTGCAAAAAAGGAGAGTTATGTTTTTACCGTGATAGAATCCACGGGAGCGAAGCCCCGCGTGAGTACTAGTGTTCTTATAATTTAAGTCCATGCAGCCTCTTTCCATCCAAAATACTGCACCAACGCTTATGTTCTTATCACTTATTTTCCTTTATATTATTCACGATTACTGATTATTATCAAGTAAAATCACACAAAATTTTACACGATTAAAGACTATAAAACAAATTTAAGGAAACTAATGAAGTTGCATACTTCTAATCAACTTAAAGGCATACCAAAGGTAATCCTAACGCGCCATTGTTTTGTTTTGATTGACGTCATATGTTAGATAGCTGGGGACAGAGCAGTTTGAATGGGAAAAGAAAATTAATGTTTGTACTATTTGTCTCGTTTTTTTTTACTTCTTTTTCTCCATAAAAACCTTCCTCAGATTTCATCAAACACAACAAAAAAGAAATCAGCCAGATCGGTTCAACCGTTCTCGAGTTTTGCGCTTAGCAACACATTTAGCTATTCATTTTTAGGGTTCCGTAGCCGAATGGCAAAAAACGGAACCCTTATAGTTTCGACATGTCTGTCCGTCTGTCTGTCTGTCCGTCCGTCCGTATGTCACAGCCATTTTATTCCGAAACTATTAGGACTATACATGTAAAACTTGGTAGGTAAATGTATTCTGTGAACCGCTTTCCGATTTTAAGAGAAAATTTAAAAAAAATATTTAAAATAAAGCGGCTCCCCATACATGGAACTGAAACGGAAAATATTTTTTTTCATGAAACCTATACGTGTGTGGTATATAGATACCACACACGTATAGGTAACCATAATGTCATTTTTAAAGACCTGTCTATAGAGACAGGTCTTTAAAAATGACATGGTTTCTAAAATGACTTTTTCATAAAGTTAATCGTTTAAAAGATATACGCTTCCAAAGTGGTAAAATGTGTGTCCCCCCTCTAACTTCTATATTAATGAAGTGAAAAATCTAAAAAAACCATATGTGGATGTAGATCTTCACGTAAACTTTCAACCAAATTTGGTTTGCACGAGATCGAGTCAGCAGTTTTTGGGATACAGTATATTTTCTAAAACCGCAAATATAACTTTGTAAGTCAAACAAATACTATGAAAAACAAAGTTATTTGGCGTAGTTGTAAAAATTGTAAATAAGCTAGTTTTAAGAAATTTGTAAGGTTTTTTGTTCTTTTTTTTTTTCAAATATATTAAGTATGTTATATTTATTATAGTTACTACGGAACCCTTCATGGGCGAGTCCGACTCGCACTTGGCCAATTATATATATAATTTCGGCCAATACATTTTATATTTTAAGATTTTCATACGAATCTCCAATATCATAGGTAAAGACCAATAATAAAACCAGTCTCTACATGAAGATTTTTTGAGGAATCCGAATCCAATGTAATCCAATACCTGGTTGTCAATGACAAAGACTGCTAGTACTTTTTAAAAGATTCCTATGTACAGGAGTGATACACATATAAGAATATCAGAAAAGTTAATAAACTTAATAAGTAGGTTACTTCTAGGTAAGCGTGCCCACATCATCGTTTATAATGTGAGATGGTGATCAAATGCGAGCCTGTCATCAATAAAAAACCCTGTTCCTAAAGCCCTATTATTACAATAGCATTACAAAAGACAAAATTTTGTTTCTAAATTTTTAGTCTGAACACAAAAAGAAGAGATTTCCATTTTAATGAATATGCCTACGGTATAATTTACCGAATTTCCTTCAAGCGAATCCAATATTCATTATTATTGATATAACAATTTCCCGTTTTAGTTTTTATAATTGACATAGGTATTTATTATAAAACTCCACTTTTTAACCGGCTTATCTAATAAAACTTTTTGTGATGAGAACAAGATGAGATGAAAGCATATAGAAAACTGTTTTGAGGCTCAGTTCCGCATTGGACAAATTTGGAAAGATTATATATTAAATTTAATCATTTACAGAACACTAATTCATAATTAAAAACGACTAATAACTTATATCACGGGCTACTAGCGTCTCGTTGGAGTTGCATGTACCTAAGTACAAGTACATGTGCTAATAGTGGAGCCCGATTTTAAGGACGCATCTGCCTAAGAGTGTACAGGCATCTTCTAAATTCGTTCATTTCATCATAGAACTAGTCGATCGCTTGCCATCAGGCGTGATCGAGGTTAAGAGCGAGGAGGTTAGGAGGGACTCATCCGTAATGAAAAATAACTGTCCGTTCATAACGTGACAATCATCAATGAGCACCTCTGTGAACATACCGAATACTTCTGTGAATAATTTTTTCTTAATATTTTAATACTTACTTCAACAGTGTAGGTACTGTTGAAGTATTAAAATATTAAGAAAAAATTTCGTTCTCTTAGGCAGAGCCTTGTTCAAAAGATCATAAATATAATATTCTTCAAAGTTAGTCCTTAGTTTTTACGCAACACAACAAAGACAATAGGAAACTTACCAAGTATTTGTCGGACAATAGAAGCTATCCTGAGGTAACGGCTATGAAATATTCGTTTTCACTCGAAAGCGTTGACGTTAATTCATTTAACTCTCTCTTGCGTGATGTGAATGCAGTGTCCATCTGAAAATGAAACGCACTAATTGTGCGCGCACACATCCTGTATACCAGAGCTTTGTTTGCTATGTTCCACGTTTTGATTGGCTCAGCAAAAAAAACAAAATGGGTTTTTTTGCGAATTCTGTTACAAAAATAACGTGATTTGTAGGCACCTGCAGAGTAATTGAATGTGTGCTTTGTTTATACAAATCACGGAGCTCGTGGCTAAACACTAACAGCCACACGGGACAATCTTCCAAGGTTACGCAATGGTTGCCGAGGTTGGTCTGAGGATAGGTTGGTCCTTACATATAGCTAGGTATTGGCTAAGCAGGTGGATGTGTTAGTCAAACAAATTTCATTTGCATTCTTTTTTTCAGATATACTGGAAGCTCACAGCGCACGGCCCCGTAAAATCGCCTCACTAATCGGTATCGAAGGAGGGCACTCCATCGCCAACTCCTTGGGAGTGCTGCGCTCCTACTACCAACTCGGTGTGCGGTACATGACCCTCACCCACACCTGTAACACTCCATGGTAAGTGAACCGAGCGATGCAAGTGTCACTTTCCTAAACCATTCGATCTGAATTATTTATAATCATTTTAAGCATTCATATTTTGATAAAGTTCTTGCTCAGCTTTATTCTCCGCACTCTGTTTAAACAGTACAAAAGATTTATTTATGATCATAAATATATTTTCGTGTTTCTACAAAAGTCTCTGATAAATTATTCATGCACAGTCGTCGACTGCAGTTTTTGTGTACCAGGCTGCATATTACAAAGTTTGCAACTAAAACTGCAAGTAATTGTGCCCGAAATCGGCGTATCGGAAGCGCCGTTTCGGTTTCCACTGTAAACATTTCAATGCAATTCTGTATACAATTTGCTATAATTGGTCTTAAATAAATAACAATTTGCAAAGTAATCAGTGGCTGAAATGTGAGGCAACTTATTTCAATATGATGATTTAATAGAGTCAATAAAAATAATAACTAACGTTTTGAAAATTTTGTTAACAAAACTAAATTAATATCGGGCATCGTTTTCTGATTATTGGCTAATTATTATTCGTTGTATTTATTGACCTTTTCCAAAAGAGGGCTTTAGCGTTACGGAAACGAATGAATATTGCTTTTATAAGTATTGTTTGAAATAATAGTCCAAGCGTTTTACGGTCTCAATGAATGCGTGAATAATGAAGATTTTCATTTTTTCACTTTTGTTAGTGTGTATTTCAAACTACAATTATTGGTATTATACTAAGTGAAACAGACAGAAACAGAAGTTAACAAAACTAAGTTTTAGAACTTTTCCTTCCAAAACTTTTCTGAGTAACTATCCGTTGTGACTGTGAGTATATTTCAGTCCGGAAACTGCGAACAGAAATATACCTACAATTAACCCGGTGTTCGGGGCTAAGCCATTATCAATACGGTCGCTATCGGATAATACCCACCATTCAAATACTATTATTTAAATTATTGATATCTATTTATGTTGTTTTATTACGTTTACTACGAACAACAAGTAATAAGTAATATTTATGGTAATTTTATAAGACACACAAACTAAAAAACAAAACGTTTTTTATTCTACATATCATGAAATCTTACATTTTACAGGGAATTTTTCACAAAGATTCCGATAAACGCGCGATATCAAAGGGCAATGGTACGGCAGCGTGTGTTTTGTTTCATATAAAAAGGCATTTTAAACGACAAGACAGTAAACTATGAAGAAAAAAACTACACCTGGTTTTATTACCTGTGTGGTATATTTTACCCGACGCGACGAACGGCGAGTTAAGACTAAAAAATGTAAATGCATTATTCAAAAATTAATATGCATAGCTTGCTTTTAATTTAGTGATTTCACAACTAAATTCAACACATTTATTAATAAATTAGCACTAAGCGGACCGTTGAGCCGATAACTATTTAAAAATATTGAGCTACCAACACGTCAGTGGACGTTATATTTCAATTAGCTAACTAGTTAATTTTATTCCACTAACTCAATGCACCTTTGCAGTCATTACATGGAGACATTACGTTGAACTGATGATAATGCACTCATTTTATGCTTGTATTGGAGATAATATAATTATCTAATTCAATTGTTTAGTTGACATCAATGGAGCAGACTTGTTGTGAAATTTGTGGCTAATTAATAACAGCCGCACAAGTAAATATTCGAGGTAAAGCAACGCTAACCGAGGTCAACTCTTGGATGGGTGGCCATATTTACATATCTAGATTCTTCCATGCCTCAGAAAATACATTAAGCCGATCCCGACAAATCGGCAAAAAGCTAAGCAGTTGATGAGTTACAGATTCCTGTTGTCACATAGTGACAAGAACCAAGAAGAAGAAAGAAGAATGTCACTTTGGAACAGGTTTTAGTTGTCACATTTCTGCATATATTATGTAGCTAGAATGCGCAGCATATCTAAGAACAACTAGGTGCTTCAAGAAGTCTGCCCTCTTCAAAGTAGATGCTAGCTTCTTAAGCCAAAGACGATAAGCTTAATTGGCAGTGTTACAGCATCCTTACCCGAGGTACTAGGGACAGTTTGCCATAGTTACCTACATAGTACATAGTCATTTCATACGGTGATTAAGTTCTATGTAGAATTTATTAGCTGTTTTGATTTTAGAGGATTCTTACGTAAGGAATTCGGCTGAAATCATGCCTAAGGATTACTAACTAGGCCAAAGACTAAGTACCTAGGTTACCTACCTAATAATAAAATGTTGTGCAACAATAAAAACAATTTACTATAAATAACACATGGACAAAATATATACATTGTTGTGTCACACCCATATTTTGATGGAATGTATATTTGCAAACAAAATGTTTGTGTCCCAACAATACCTTGGGAGTTTACTTAAGTAGTCTGGCGTTTCCACTGTCAGAGGGTGGCAAAGATCTTTATGAAATTGTAAATATATACATAAGAAAGATCCTTTGAGATGGCGTTGTTATTGTAATTAGGTATACAAAAATAATTATATATGTACACATCATTCTCTTGCGTTTTAAATGCAGATCAACTGTTACATAGTTTGGTAGCTGGAACTAAATATGATAGACTCAAAATAAACGGTTTTATATTAACTTACTTGAAGAGATTGTGCCAAATAATAAGTGTGGAGGTCAGATAGGCAGTTGCTCCATGTAAAACACTAGTTGGTACTGCACCTGGTTAGTCTAGCTGGTACTGCACCTGGTTAGTCTAATTGGTACTGCACCTGTTTAGTCTAGTTGGGACTGCATCTAGTTAGTCTAGCTGGTACTGCACCTGGTTAGTCTAGCTGGTACTGCACCTGGTTAGTCTAGCTGGTACTGCACCTGGTTAGTCTAGCTGGTACTGCACCTGGTTAGTCTAGTTGGCACTGCACCTGGTTAGTCTAGTTGGTACTGCAACTGGTTAGTCTAGCTGGTACTGCACCTGGTTAGTTTAGAAGCCGACATAGTTGGGAATAAGCTAAGTAGATGATAGTGACTTACTTAAATGGCACGCTTCTATGGAAGATATTAAACCGATAAGGCATTGACAAGGACTACCAACACACCCAAAATATATATCCTACTATCAGTATCCGTGTAAATACCGATCCCGTGGGAATTTCGTAAGATCCCATCTTAGCGAGCATCTACGATCTAAAAGGATCCCCCATACAAAATTTGAGAGACCTACTTACTTGTAGTTTCTGAGATTTCATGATTAATCAATGAGTGGTATTTCACTTTTATATACCCAGTAAAATTACAAACTGAGCCATCGTTACTGTCTATAAATCCGTACAAACAGTAGGTACAACAGTAAGTAAAGAATCACAAACTCGCACAATCACTTGAGAGCGTGTAACTAGGTGTGCGTTACAAATAAACATAAACTAACGTTGTTTTAATGAACGAACGCTCAAAGTGTGACACTCTGTAAGCTTCCTATAGTTGAAGTAACTCTTCGGGTTTACTGGTGAGCTTACAGTCGCATTAACTACATATACATACTTATACTAGCGAACTGGCTCGGCAGCATATGGTATCATTCTACTGTATCAAAAAAACATACAATAAGAAAGAAAAATAAAAAAATATTTTTTGTAACGCACCCAACCAAACTTTTCACCTATCACGAGACTTTTCTCCCATGGAATATTCATCGTAATTTCATTAATAATTGTTGCCTACTGGCTTGCTATAAAGACATGAAAAAAGAAATAGATCCTAATGTAAGACCGCATATGAAATACTTTTAATGAACCCATATTATTATATTTTGTTAATACGAATATTTAGGAAGTAAAAATCTACCCCATATTCCAAAAGAGACATACATAGTGTCATGATTCCCGAAGAAATAACGAGTATAGACTATGGCGAATAAATTCTTATAATGAGTACGTAATATTAATTTACACTCAGGAAAATGGACTGAAATAACGGTGAATATTCCTTAGGTAAAAAGTCAGATCGTTGTGACACATAAATGCGAACCACTCTGTGTACGAAACGTCCACAGGTGAAACGTTCTGTCGATAAATCCCTCAAAAACGAAATGTTGGTGATAAGTCTAAAGGAGAAACGACTGTCGGAGAACGCTTGCCGAATCACAAAAAATATTGTGTTAACCAAAGACTTGTGCGAGACCTAAAAGGCAATAAATGATAAACTAAAATCTTCCTCATGGATTAGGTACTCTATCCATTGGTGACATCCGCATGTAAATCGGTCTTCGTTTTTTAGTTTATCGCAAATAGACAGACATACGCGGCATCAGACTTTGTTTTATAAGTCTCATGAAAATCATTCCTATTTCCGAGTAATGATGATAACAATTACACAAAGTAAACCTGTCTGGGTTCGAAACCTCGTAAGTTGCACCTATACCCACTGGACCATCACTGTTAAAAAAAAAACAATACTTATTTTAAGCATTCAAAGGACGATTTTAATGTACATATATTTTTTCAGACTACAAAAGCAATAGCTACGAAATAACTCTCAATTACATTTATTCTTTGCTACGTAAGCAATCAAGCGAAAATTTCATAAAAACTAAAACAAAAATAAACCTTAGAGACAATTTTCTGAGAGCTGGTACAGAATAAATCGAAACATTTCACAGTTGTCCAATTAATTCTAGTCAGTTGGTACTAGAATTAGTTGGACAAACTTAATTAGGCTGGTGGGCACTAAGCTTAGACAATCCTAAGGTCAACATCAGACATTCCTTAATTCTTTTGATGAAACAAGTAGAGGAGCTCGTGGCTACATAATAACAGCCGCACAGATCGATCTACAAAGTTAAGCATCGGCTGTCTGTTTTTGTGTACTACACAAGATAATTGATTGAGAACTAAATAAAGAAAAAAAAGTTGACAAGGAGACAGCTATCTCGTAGACATTGTTTCTGACAAGTCGTTTAAACAAAATTGATTTAATTTTCTTTGATGTGAACGCTTTGACGTGAATTCATAGAAACGTAGTTTGATTTTAATGTTACATATTTACTTTAGTATTATTAGAAACATAGAGGACGGTTATAATATTTAGATCTTTTTAGAATTATTACTTGAATTTATATAAGGGTAAAAACAACACAATTAAAAAAATCTTTTCATTATTTATCATTAACTTAACATGTATTTAATCATAGAATTAATTACACTCCTAACATCATTTTGCGTTCGTATTCCGTGTAAAGAATCAGTTAAAAACCAGGGTTTGCCAGACGCTGATTTTCAACTGATCCTATCTTACTTTAATTTTATGACAACTTATTTAATCCACAACTTAATAAATATGTTTTGTAGATGAGTTTGGAAAGATATTGAGCCGTTTGGCACAGCCGTGATGAACATAATGTTAGGCAAGTAAAGATAAGTCGCCTTATTTATATGAGTGCCAAATAAACATGTTTTTTCTTCAGAATCAATAAATGGTATTAAAGGATTCCTACTTTCATATTCATAGCTCCATTCCAATTCAGTTTGAAGGGCTACCGGACTCAATCGCCATGACAAGGGTAATATCCCTCGATGAAATTAAATATAATAATATATTAAATATATAATAAATAATAAGCTATAGGTACCTGTTGATTTCATTATCTATACTAATATTATAAAGCGGAAAAGTTTGTTTGTTTGTTTGCTTGAACGCGCTAATCTTCGAAAGTACTGGGTGGATTTGGATGCAATTTGGTATGGAAGTAGCTTGAAGCTTGAGGAAGGTTATAAGCTACTTTTTACAAACTGCAAAAAAGGAGAGTTATGTTTTTACCGTGATAGAATCCACGAGAGCGAAGCCCCGCGTGAGTACTAGTTTAAGATGAAGTTCAGTAACACGCCATGTCTCGGAATATAGGAAACAGTCAAATATTTTAAAACAAATCCTAACATAATATAAAACAAAGCCTCCTGCCGCGTCTCCTGTCTGTACGTTGGCGATACACTCAATCTATTGAATAGATTTTAATGCGGTTTTTACCAATGGATAGAGTGATTCATAAGAAAGGTTTGAGTATATAATTTATTAATGTTTTGTGTGAATTAGCAGAAAGCACCCGAGCGAAGCCAGGCCAGATCGCTAGTTAAATTTAATTGTGAATTTCTGAACTATGTAGGTTGTTATGCTTGAGATAAATTTGTCAATTGTCTGGCAGTTTGAGTACTTTATGCGGCCTACGCAAATGTCCTTACTTTGGTATTGTTCGTCATATCATTGAGCTACACCTACGATACCTCGCAAATGCTTGCATGGTCTGGACAGGCACGCTCAAATCTGTGTGCATCTTTTTTTATTGATAATAGGCTCACGTTTGACCTCCATCTCACCTGGTGGTAAGTGATGATGTGGTCGAAGATGGAGCAAGCTTGCCTAAAAGTAACCTATTCACTCTTCTTCTTATCTTTCCCCAAAAGATCACCTAAGAGATTATCCTACTTGACTCTCATATGATTTGACAATCAGGACAGGACAGTTTATATGGATGTCAAAAGAGACGTGTTTGTTTCGGTGTATATAAACTAAATCTAATATATAAAATTCTCGTGTCACAATGTTAGTTACATTACTAACTACATTACTAACTAACTAGTGTCAAGTGTCGAAGCTGTGCAGTTCCACTTGAATGCTTATGACACAATAGTTTCCAACAAAGGCAACTTAGCCTCAGCCGTCGGAAAGCGTCGCTCACATAACGCCACTTGTAATACTCTGCGATCGCCCACCTGTCAGCTAGCACCTCAGGAAATGGATTCACCTTACAAAGTCTACGTACTTGGCATTCTTTAGAGATACGGAACCCTAAAAAAGGGTAGGTTCCAATGATCTATCACTAACACATAACTAGGCCAAATCAATAGCCTACGTTACAAATTACCATCAGCACTGTCGACACTAATAGGCACATTAGTTATACCTGCTCCGGAATCAATCATTGCGACTAATACCTTTTGACGTATTAACGTTCTGAATTAATCAAGCTTAACTTTCATTAATTACTACCCAACGAGTACATTAGTGGAAATTGCAGCCTATTTTGTTACTTTCGGCTGTAAAATAGTGCTTTAAGGGTTCAAAAAGCAGTTCAAAGTTGCATATCTGCATCCGTAAACGTCTATAGCTATAAAAGTTACTTAAGGTGCTATAAGCTGAATCAAATGCTACCCTAGCCTTCACAGTAGTCCACGGTAGAACTCATTTACCACTTACACCTTTATATGAGAGTTACGAAGGTCATTCTGCCACTCACAGCTGTACAGTGGATTCCATTGTAACTTTTATAGGTTATAGTTATAGTAACCACTATTATACCACTATAAGTTTCATTATAGAAATAATAGAAACTCTTATGCATACTATAGTTACAAAAAAAATCATCAGTGTAACTAAGGCCTTTAGTAGCAATAGTCATTCCTTGCAGGCTCAATCCATTCGCCATTTTACAGCCGCTTTTGTAACTATCATAAAACATTTAAAAACACTAAACACTAAACAATAAAAATGGATTCTAAACGAATAAGTACGTAACTACATCTTATAACCTCAAAAACAAGAAAATAGGAGCTTTTTGTGGCTGTGAGTTGCATTAGGGGAACAAAAATCACTGGAAGCGTTAGAAGGGTGAAAATTAGCGCTATGATTCTCTAAAGGGAGTTATTAGAGCTAAAACTGCAGGTTATGACTACATTACAATGACGCCATGATTTTTTAAGAAAACTTATAATTCACTTTCAAAATTGAGTTGATATACATTGGTTTTTCAGTTAAATGTGCATTAAATGTACCGGTAAACAATCGGCCACTTGCAAATAGGAAGTTATCGACACGTAAAAATACGGAAATAAAATTTATTCTGTATAACAAATAAAAAATATCACATATCTTTCGTTAATTTTTGAAATATCATAAAAGCGCGTTAAAATTACTCGAAAATTATCTTATATATCTACAGTAAACTGGACAGCGTTTTAAGTATCTTTATATATCTTGCTAATACAGAATATAAACTTTCACTTCTTTTTGTTTTATTTTCATGATGGCGACGAAAACACTTTACCAAAATATTACAAGTAATGATATGTGTGTCTTCAGTTGTAATGATATACAACTGAAGACATACAATAAAGAACTATAATCAATTCATTCGTTCAAAGTAGTTCAAAATCATTCAAAACTAGCGCTATGAGAGCTTTAGTGTAGCGTTAATAAATCGTTATAGCTATTAAGGAACCTTTATGCAACCGTTGTGCAGGTTAAATGGAACTTTAGGTTGCATAAAATGGCGCCCAAATAGCGCTAAAGCGGCTGCTTTAAGTCTGTAGTAGATGCTCTAGCGCTTACGTCTATTACCATAAGTAATAATCGGATACGCTCCAAAGCCCTTATGCAGCCCATTTGTGCTAGTTGGGTACAAGATTAGGCAAAGGCTGGTATCTGCAAGATTCTGGAACACCATCGGAACTAGTGTTCATAGGGTGATAACCGAAAGTCATTTGTTTGTTTATTACACGGAGGACTCACAACTAACATACAAGAACATATAATAAAAAATGGCCAAGTGCAAGTAGAACTCTTCCATGAGGTTTCCGGCAAGCATAGATTAGCGAAAAATGACTTTGTTTTTCCTAGTGTTTGTTTGAATGACAAATTAATGTTTGCGGTTTTTGTAAATGTGTTATATCAAAAAAAATGGCTGATTGTATCTCGTTCGAACAAACTTTCGTTGAAAGAGTTCATTAAGATATACAGCAAAGATTTTTTTGATTTTTCACTTTCCAAGCGCGCCTCAAAGAGCAGTCAGTTGCATTAATAATGTTGCGGTAATGTTCTGAGATACCACGGCCCTGGAACGTAGGGGTAGTTGAAGGAAGAGGGCGGGTTATTAGTCAGTAAATACCCGACACCGCGACCCTTCCGCTCTACCCTGAGAGAGAGGACTCATTAGATGATTTTCCCACCGAAAAACAAAACATTATAGCTTTTGTCCCCTCCTGTATCAAATCAAATTTAAATTTCTTTTTGAAGTGCACAAAAATTAAGCCTTCTTTTATAATGCTTGCAAGTAAAATTATATTCCTATCAGCACTCTACCTGTATGCTCTTACGGGATAGACAATGTACGGCAGACTTACCTGGCGGAACATAACGCTCAAAGCCGGGTTACTTACTACCGGTCGGGAGCTACTTACCGTTGGAATAAAAAAAATTGTAAACGCTCTGCCTGCGCCGTATAAAAACTCTTTTAGATACAAACACGAGGTACCCGCACCAACTGTACGATCGTTTTCACGATACGAGCTTGTCAACGACCCGCTCTTCTGTTTAAAAGTAAATGTTATTATTACATTTTAGCTCAATACTAGTTACAGATGTATATTGAGGAGCTCACCTCACCAGGCTACCAACAGCCGCATGGCTCGAACATCAGTAGTTTTTGAGTGAAAGAGTAACAAATATGCATCCATCCATCTTCACAAACTATCGCATTTGTAATATTACTAGGATAGGATTCGATTTATCATCGATTCAGGCTATTGACGTTTAATTGTATGAAGGTTGCGGCTTCGAAACCTACACATTACACTATTATCGTGAACCTACTGCAGACACAAGCATATTTAGCTTAGTTGGAGGGGTTAACAAGATTGCTAGTAATGTAAATTCTAGCCGCATTGCTAGTTCTCTTAAAAAAACAAACAAGTCGAATGCAATACAATGAATAACAAACTCTTCATAGACGGTATAAATTCTACATAATTGTCTCTTAAACCACACAGTATACAAGCATCATTAATACCACGCACCGCAACCGATTTAAAACGACTGGAGCCTACAAAACACAGAAACCACTTAGATTAATACACTTTCCTTGAACTGAAACTTAATCCAAAGCTGAACAAATCTCCGGAGTCCTTATTTCGCGTTTGTTAATTACGTTAAATCTTTGCTAAGCATCGGTGTCAGTGTCCCGGCCATCTGTCGGTGACGTGACGAGCTGAGCGCAACAAATGTCGTGCGTTGCTGTGGTACGGTCACACGCACAAGCAGAGCGGGGGTTAATAATTTCGTTTTTTAAAGAATAAAAAAACATTTCACCACACTAGAAACTTCTTCTGTTTTTATATTTCCATCATGTTTTTACATTTTCATCGACCACTGCTGACACACACTGACCACACTGACCAACATTGTTGTATTTTGATTTAATATTTTGTAATTTCATGAATGTATGAATGGGCATTGATATGGGTGCAGGTGTGGCTCAGTGGTCACATACTTATTAATTACGAATCGCAGGTGGTGAGTTTGGATCCAGTCATGCGCATTACTCTGTGTTAGTGATATCATCACCACTACTCTCAAATCGATGAAGAAAAACATCGTGAGGTTAACCTGCGTGTCCTAGGACAAAAAAAATCGAAGATATGTAATATCCTCCAACACGCATTGAGCCTGCAAGGTGTATGCCACTAGTATAGGTAGATTACGAATTATATTTTGATAAAGAACGACCACTATCAGCTATGGTTGTAAGTTGTAAATGATTGTACGTTATTATTTTTCACATGATTCCAAGTCACGCCCGCTACAGCTTCTCACTCAGTCGCACCCCAACGTAACGTAGCTATAAGGGCAAGACCTACTACTAAGACCATACAAACGACGTGGCATTTGTAACGTGCCCCGTACTAAATACTTTGAATTCTAACATGAATTGCGCTGCCTAATGGTGCCACATTAGTCTCCGGTAAGAGACGGGCACTACGTGACACTTGTGGTACATGCCAGAAAGGACGTCGGACACACTGCTTTAGTGAGAGAGATAAGTAGACTCACTCGAATTGCTTTTCTTAGAAACCTTCGTACAGGTAAGTGTAGGTATTATAATCGCTAAGAAGATAAACATACAAACACAGTGAACGTATGTTTCCCACTGCTCGGTCACAGGGCCCGTCTCAATGAGATGCAGTGGGCCGCAAGCCATCACGCGGGCTCAGTGCGGGTGGGTGGATGTTACCATGACTTCGAATTTTCCGAAAGTCCGACAACCGGCATGGTTTCGTCGTGAGGTTATTCTTCACCGTTTTGAGAGAAGTAGTGATGATGAACATTTTTGCAAAGTACCTAATGTCGAAAAATGCACTTTTCTTTCCACACTTTAAAATCCCTTCAAAGCTTCTTGACTTTCAAAACTAAAATCTCTTTAGCTCAAACTCTAATCCAGCCGATTATTGACTATGCCGATGCCTGCTATTTGGATGCCACTGAGGATCTCTTATGTAAGCTTGAGCGCTTGCAAAACTTGTGTATTCGCTTTGTTTTGGTCCGAGGAAATACGATCATGGCTCTCAGTTTCGCAAGGATCTCAAGTGGCTCCCTATCCGTCTTCGCAGGAACACTCGAATATTATTCCTTTTGTACAACATCCTTTTCAACCCTGCATATCTTCGTTTTTCATTCACTCGTCTTACTGATGCCCTTTGTAGATCCCACCTTAAACTCCATATCAATTACCCATCCCATAAAACCCGTTTCTATTCCCACACCTCCTTTCATGCAGTATGACTGTGGAACTCACTTCCCTCTAAAATCCGCGAAGCTAAATCCATTAGTATCTTCAAAAAGCTGGTCAAAGGCCTATCTAACATCCCGTAATTTTATATATTTATTATAGGTATATATTTTTATAGCATTAATATAAATATGTATTTTAACCCTATGTATGTATGTATTTGTTTATTATATCATTATAATTTAAGTTATTAGTTAAGTATGTTTTATTTATCGTAATTAGTATTTATACACACTGTGTCTATCATCTCCTCTTCAACTCTCCTTTCGCAGGTCTGCTGGAAGAAATTTAGGAAATAAGCAGCACCTTTGTGCTCTTTTGTCTGTATTTATATTTTTTCTTTTATAAGTGTCATGTGTGTACATAAATAAATAAATAAGTATTTTACCCCGCAAATGTTGTTTTTCCATATCAAATATTACTAGTGAAAAATAAAGAACCCTACAACCTATTTTTAGACCTACGCAACAAATAATAAAACATGCACAAAAAATTATAAAAATCACAAGCCGTTTAGGAGGAATTATATAAGATATATTAAACAGTATTTTTGTTTATATAAATTAACCATTTATATTATAATTGCTACCATATTAGTTAGTAACAATGCGATGCGATGTTGATCTCGGAGCATGTCTACTTGCTGGCTGTGTATCCATCGCCCCAACATAGTCACATCTATCAGCCAGCGAAATAAATATTGCCAACTTATCAGAATGATAACTCAAAAATATTTCTCAGTACCTATTTATTTCGTACAAAATATCTCTTTGTCATGCTTTCAATTTCTATTTCCGTTTCCGTCTGATTCTGTGTTCGTGATCGCGAAATATATCACGTATTTCCATAATCATGATATACCGCCCGATATTATGAATAAAAAACACGTTTGCACTCCCCTTTTTTACAATGTAATTACAGCACCTTTTTTTCGGGGGAAATCATTAAATGACTTCTTCCGCACTGGGTGAAGCGGAAGGGAGGGTTAAACTTGTACTGACTAAAAACAAAACCTGTGTCAGTAGCCCTTGCTGTCCGTGGTAGCTCGTTACAACATTCCCGCAACTCCGGGAGGCGATGTCCCAATCGGGTTCCGTCACTGACAGCTCTTTGAGGCGCGCGCGGAACACGATGCACCGTCGACCCAGGCCGGGTACCGGGTCCTTACCGGACGGTGAACTAACCCTATTTGCCGCCGTGACCGGAGATCGGCTTGCGATCCCCGACAAGTAACAATTTAACCTTGCACGATATCCAAGACATAATATATAATGCCTATAATATAATGCCAACATTTTTATGATTACAGCCCTCCAAGTAATAGAATGGGCCCCTTTTCTATTTTACGAAGTTAAAACATGCACGTGCTTTCTCATCTTCCTCATCAATCTTTAAATAATGACCTCAAAAGAAGAAAAGATGGCGGCCTTTACAAGTTATTACAAAAAACCTAGTCTCGTAATATTCCACGATGCCGGAGTGTTTACCGCGTTGTTTCTCATTTCCTTCACAGAGCGCGGCGAAAAGGAAATTGTACAAAATTCAATTGTGCTTCAACAAAAAAGCGCACAATTAAAAATGAAATTTGTAAAAGAAATTCACTTTAAAGTTAACAAAGTGGATAGCTGGATTTGAGAAAAAAAGCCGGCGGGGACGCGAACACCAGCTTGTTTCTAGATGGGATGAAAAGATCGCAGGAGATAGACGTTCATAATTACATTGAATATCTAGTCAGATTCTGGTTTCAATAACATTTTTATTCTCTTTCAAAAATATTGTGTTTCAGTATAAATTTCTCATAATAATCGGCTTAGATGATTGTTTCTTATAATAATCGTCTCGCAGCGCTGCACCGCGGACGTGAACATATTGACATCGGTTCTATATTAATGTGGGCGGAGGCTGCCGCCTATCCATCTGATCCCCTAATCGCTTCTTACAGTACACATGGGAAAAGATGGCGCCGCAACAAAATCCCTTTCATTTATATCAAACTGGTTTCTCGACCACGTATTAGCAAAGTCAGGCTTTTTACCGCAATCTGCTGGAAGCGTCATTTTTACCAATCAGCACGAACCTTTTATAAAATAGAAAGAGGAGAATATAGACCTGGCATAGCTGGTATTATGTAAGGCAGTCGTGAAATAGGGTAGAATTTAAACGTGCTACTTACAAATTAAATCGAAGTGCGATTTGTCAAGTGCTAAAAAGTTTAGTGTTTTAATGTTGTATGAAGAACTAATTAACACGATAGTACAACACCAAGCTTTATAAAATTTTTGCTTATCTTTCTTTTTGTTTGTGCGGACTAATCTCCGGAATGTCTGTACAGATTTTAATAGGACTTACTGGAAGATAATAATATAAAGAGTTTATATGATAAAATATGTATAGGCTACTTCTTACCCAAGAACAACCACGGGATCAGGATTAACTCTGAAAATCATCTAACGCGACTGAAGACGCGAGCACAGAGAATACAAATAAGTGAATATGGCCGCGTTAAACTGAAAACTGTGTTGAGTGTCAATCAGTGGCGCTAAGCCTTAGTCTCGTCTCCATGCAATTTACTATCCTTAAAGAATTATTACTCTGACAGGGATATCCTTTTACGCGGGCGCGACATTTTGTACAAAAAGCCTGGTTTGTTGTGGCTTGCTCTCTGTGGTCGGATATTTTCTACTTTTTTCAACTGTTGTCCCATTCCGCCAACAGTTCGTGAAAGCTGACAAACTTTTCTTCCTTTTTATTTGCTAGTTATCAGGAGCTATGTTTTGTCGGTATGTATATCCCATTTTTCATATGAATAAGAGTCCTCGCCTAGTTTAATCACGAAACGGAAGATAAATGCGTGTCAGTTATTTTTTATTTTATTATTGACGATAAGCTTGCCTTTGACCGCCATCTCACCCGATGGTAAGCAATGGTGTCACCTGTGTTCGAAGATGGACCACACTTACCTATTCACCCTTGGCTTAAACACCCAGGCAATGGATTCCACTCTTTGGCTTACTTATTTTGTTCATTTTTACTATCGGTACGTACGTATTACTTTTCGAGGTAGCCCCGCGTCACTGGCCGTTGCCGTATGTCTGTCTCATCTGCGCGTTGATTGACGGACAACAACGTCGAGTACAGATGGCGCGTCACACCGTGAGATACACTGATCACAGCTCCTTTGTAGAACATGTCGTCCTCAATCTGTTAACAGACACCCTATTAACTACTGCATATAGCTGTGTAGAGCTTGTTGGAAAATCGATATGGTTTTCTGACCTTTCAATATAACGTCAAGGAGACTAAGTTATAACAGCCGAACAGGTCGATATTTAAGATTAAGCTAACATCTTTAAATATCGAGATTGCGCCGTGTCTTGAAAAGCTTGTTAAGCTGTTGACCGCGCTCTATGTAAAATACTAGTAATTAGCTGTATCTGGTTAGACTGACCCCACCATGGTCAAGAAAAGGTCAAGCACTTGATAAATTGAAAAGGCCTGTTGGTCTAGTGGTCAGTGGTCCTGTGCTGTGCGTAAGGTCGTGGGTTCGATTCCCACCCAGGACAAATGTTTGTGTGATGAGCACGATCATTTGTTCTTTGTCTAGGTGTAATTTATCTATAATATGTATGTATTTAGAAATATATAAGCATGTTTATCAGTTGTCTAGTACTCATAGCACAAGCTCTGCTTAGTTTGGGACTAGATGGCGTTGTGTGAAAGTTGTGGAATATTATTATATTATTTTCTCCTTTATTTGACATACCTCTCAAAAATTACATCTATACTTATAATAAATCTGTAGAGAGGTCAATTCTGTACATGAAATATATTTCCAAAATAACTATCAGGGGGTGATTAAGGATCGATACTCATGCCAAAAATGCAATCGGTTAAATTTTTGTCTGTCTGTCTGTCTGTCTGTCTGTCTGTATAACCGTTATAGAAACAAAAACTACTCGACGGATTTTAACGAAACTTGGTACAATTATTTTTCATACTCCTGAGCGGGTTATAGTATACTTTTCATCACGCTACAATCAATAGGAGCAGAGCAGTGAAGGGAAATGTTGGGAAAACGGGAGAAGTTACTCCATTTTTTAAGCTTCCGTCGCGTGTGCAACCTTAATGGTTAAAGCTACACAAATCATTTCATGACGTAAATGTTCTCCTTAAAATTATATAAAAAATATCCCACGACAGCATATGTCTAACTTTTATGGTTGACTCACAATAACACGTGTAACTCCCGATAGCTTAGCAGTTCGAAGCTTTCTGATTATAATATTTGTCTACTCTTACGTTTATAACACTCTCAGTCACCCCTAATTGAAAAAGTTAACATTATTAACTATTCCATAAAAAAATTAGCCAAGTGCGAGTCAGACTCGCCCATGAAGGGTTCCGTAGTAACTATAATATAATATGCAAATTTATTTGACGAAAAAAAAACCTAACAAATTTCTTAAAACTAGCTTATTTACATTTTTTACAACTGCGCCAAATAAATTTGTTTTGAAAAAAAAACCTTACAAATTTCTTAAAACTGGCTTTTTTACATTTTTTACAACTGCGCCGAATAAATTTGTTTTTCATAGTGTTTGTATGAATTACAAAGTTATATTTGCGGTTTTAGAAAATATGCTGTATCTCAAAAACTGCTGAACTGATTTCGTTCAAACTAATTTTGGTTGAAAGTTTATATTAAGATCTACAGACATATATTTTTTTTTAGATTTTTCACTCCATTATTATAGAAGTTAGAGGTTGTGTCCGCCACACACACATTTTACCACTTTGGAAGCTTATATCTTTTAAACGATTGACTTTATGGAAAAGTGGTTTTAGAAACCCCGATGTCGTTTTTAAAGAACTGTCTATAGATACCACACATGCATCGATTTCATGAAAAAAAATATTTTCAGGTTTAGTTCCATGTATGGGGAGCCCCCCTTTATTTTAAATATTTTTTATTTTTTTTCTCAAAATCGGAAAGCGGTTCACAGAATACATCTACCTATCAAGTTTCACATGTATAGTCCTAATAGTTTCGGAATAAAATTGCTGTGACAGACGGACGGACGGACAGACAGACAGACATGTCGAAACTATAAAGATTCCGTTTTTTGCCATTCGGCTACGAAACCGTAAAAAGAATCATATAAATCGGTATAGAAACACCAAAGTTATACATGAAATACGCTTATAATAATAAGCCATCGCGCGTGAATACTGAATCATGCTATAAGGATTATTTTTGAGAATCGGTCGCCGCGCTCGACGCGTCTCGCGGTCGAAGCGTTCTCTAGGTACTTAAGCCTCATGTGAACGTGATCTAAACAATATTACCAATACATTAACTTACGCTGACGGAGTCGCGGGCACAGCTATATTGTATCATTACGCTAAGGCCAATAGGAGCGGAGCGCCAATGAAGAATGCTTCAAAATCGGGGTTAAATTTAACGTTAGCCCAAAGTAACTATTCCACGCGGACGAAGTCGCGGGCAAAAGCTAGTTTTTAAATATTTTTCTATAAAAAAGTGACAATAAAAAACATTTAAAAAATGGCAGTCCACTGGTATCGGGAACGGGGTCCAAGCTAGCGGTGGTTAGGTCTCCAGAGAAAGGAACTTCTTCACAATACGAGCTGTATCGAGGAGAACTGCCTTCTGTATTAGGCCCTTTATCCAGCTGTGCAAAGCCAGCTTCGACAGATGGTCGTCGAAGGTTTTAGCTATTAGCCCATTGACTGATATGACAATCGGCACAATGACAGCCGAGTCCACATTCCACATGTCAACAACCTCATGAGCTAAGTCGAGATACTTTATGTGTTTCTCTTTCTCAGCTTTCACAAGATTCTCGTCATGTGGGATGGTAACATCGATTATCATTGCGCGGCGCACTAATCGGTCTATCTCCACTATATCAGGCGTATTGGCAACAATAGTCCTATCAGTGATGATAGACCGATCCCAGTACAACGTGACATGGTCATTTTCGAAAACTGGGTCGGGCACGTACTTGTAATACGGTACCTCAGAATTGACAAGTTTGTATTTCAAAGCAAGTTGCTGGTGGATAATTCAGGCTACTTGGTTGTGTCTATGCAAGTACTCGCCGTTAGCTAGACGAGAACAACCGGAGACAATATGTCTGATGGACTCACCAGGACGATGGCATGCCCGACACTTCAATCGTCCCGTCCTTCATAATATGTCTTCGGTAATTATTCGTCAAGATAACTTCGTCCATAATTGCACAGACATAACCTTCAGTTTCTCCGAAGAGATCCCCGAAGCATAGCTAGGCAGCGGAAGCTGTCAAATCTACATCGGACCCATAAAAAGCCCGTTTAGCCATGGTCAGCGGGGTGAGTCCCTTGTCCACTGCAATCACATCTCGGTGCATACCCTCATCGGCTTTAAGGAAATATTCCCGGAGACTGCAAATCTCGCGGTTGTGGAGAGTCTTGGCATTTAAAAAGCCTCAAACTCCACATTTCCGCGAGATGTACAGTCTCATCACCGATGATTGTGGGTGATGCATCCGATTTGTGGTTAGCAGTGTACGGACCCTCCTATCCAGGGCATCCAGTTTGGTTTGAGTGCATTTGATTATGCCGAAATAAAACATCAACACCGGCATGACCCAACCGTTGAAAGCGCGCACCTTATTTCCTCCCAACAAAAGGCTGTTTACCTTTGTCAGGCAGCCAAAGAAGCGCTCCCTCAGCGATTGCTTCATGTCAGCAACATTAATGCCCAAAGCTTCCGACATATCCAAATACTTATAAGTTTCGGTTAAGCAGAGAGATCTAAGATGTATGGAATCTGAAAGTTGAATTCCCTCAGATTCCATAATCTCTCCTCGTTTTACATGCATGATTGCACATTTGTCCACACCAAATTCCATCTTGATGGTGCTACTGAAAGTTTCAGTTACCTTCAGTAGTTCCATCAGTTGCATGTATTTGGGGGCAAAGAGTTTCAAATCATCCATGTAAAGGAGGTGGGATATACTTTGACCTCCTCTTCTCAACCGATAGCCCAGGCCTGACTCCTCTAGCATTGTACTTAGAGGATATATATTATAATTATTATTAAATGATGATGAAATATGACGTCGAGGATGTTGATTTATATGTGTCAATTTCATATTTTCCATCAAAACATTCCGCCAATTTCGGGCTACGACCAAGTTCCACACATCCTACGTTATTGTAATATAAATTATTATTCGTTCCTTTTCCTCTTTTATTTCCTGGAACAGAGTTATAAGTACAATGCGTATTTTCCTCACCGACTGGGGTTCTTCCCGTATGACAAATGAGGTGTTATTCCATTCATACGAAAAAGGTACGATATTACAATATCACTGTTGTGTAGTGTGCGTACACGAACGACGCGATGGATTGAAAAACATATATCTCACTGTCTTCTGAGCGCTTGGTATCGATACCTACTTGTTGCGCTCAATTTTGTGAAAATATTCAATGCTATTTTTTACAGTTTCACGCGTCGTGAAGGCTGCTTAAGAAATAACTGTTATAACAGAGTGTCTTGCGGGAAGGAGCGCGTAGCTAAATAATTCAGCACGGCTCGATTTTCAAGATTAACATATGCTTGCCGAGGTCGAACCTCGGATGTGTAATTCTTAACATAACGATATTCCCGCGTGCCTTGGAAAACACGATAAGCTGTTTAGTTGCGGCTGTCATTTGTACATCTTTGACTACTGTTCCGGATAGTCAGAGGTCAGATAATGTAACACGAGTGTTGCCGGCTACTATAGGTTGTGGAGGTCAGATATGCAGCTATTAGTACTAATTGACTGCTTTGTTAAAAGTCAACTGAAGCGTTGCCGTGACTTAGTGAAACGGGAAAATTATACATAACTATAAAAAAGCGTTACTCATATTGCAAGTAATTCTACATTACATACATGTTATGTAATAGAATGAGCTCTGAAAAGTCGTAGCATTAATAAAGACTTGACTACAAAATAGTCATTTCTGTCGTGTGACTTTTATCAATAACCTCGACCGAAAATCGACTGCTTAAAAATTTCAAACATGTCACTTTTCTACCAACTAATGCAGTCGGAAATATTTAATTTGTTTCAATCACATAAATGTATTTTATTTCCTACTTTTTATTTCTAAGATTTTTTTAGCAATCGCTTCCCCTCCTCCCATTTTTATATTTATAAGAGACTTTTTCAAGGGTTTCTAACTAACTTAACTGTCATTGATCTTAAATATTTATTTGAAATAAAATAGGAAAATATGTCCTAAAACTAAGGGGGGCTACTCATACTTGGATCTGAAATTTAAAAAAAATACGTGTGGGGTCTATAGACAGGTCTTTAAATATTACATTGAGGTTTCTAAAACCATTTTTCTTAACGTGAATCGTTTAAACGATATGCATTTCCAAAGTGGTAAAATGCCCCCCCCCCCCCCCCCTAATTTTTGTAATAATACAGATTAAATCTAAAAAAATATAATATAGATCGATATAAAAACTTTCAACGAAAACTGGTTTGAACGAGATTAGGTCAGCAGTTTTTGAGATATAGCATATTTTCTACTCTCATAATTCCTTTATTATCAAAATGCTTTGCACCGCTCAATTTTTTTTAAATACCTGTAAAAACTGATGGAATAACAGTAACTATTTGTTTGCATTGTTATATAAATACGTTACAAAATTTTCAATATTCTAAAATAAGTAATTTGAGTGATGTGGTCCTATACAAAACATTCGTATTTATTATTTACTATCGCGTAAATTTTCCATGAACCTAATAACCTTGAAGATTTATCATGAAATCGTAGCAGTGTTCATAACTTACGTAACTACTCGTAACTTTACTCTTAAATTGCAATTTGGTGAGTAAGATCAAATGCGATACTTCATCGTTACATGCTGTTCGTCCCACCCATACGCACAAAAACGTTTTGAGAATAATTTCTTTGTACGTACAGCTAAAAAGCGGAATTCGTAGCATTAGTAAGCGTGCTTCATCTTCGACCACATCATCGCGTACCATCAGGTGAGATGGTGACCAAATGCAACCCTATCATTAAAAAAATTCTACACAACCCAATGTACCAAAATGAATATTATAACAATAGTCTTCCTGACCGGTTTCGGCCTCGACTGGCAATCTTAACTAAGAAATTTGTAACAGGAACACTCTGTAGCACTGTTTGTTGTCCAACCCGGGGATCAAACCCGAGACCTCGTGCTTAGCACTACCAACGAATTCAACTCATGATATATTTACCGAATACATTACTTACCCACTTGCTAACCAGGAGGAGCGAGGCTTCTTATTACCACTGATTTATTAGTAAACGTCTTGGTTTGCCTTGCTAATCTTCCACGAGCCAGTGTCTAATGTGACTACCCCTCGTCTGTAAGGCTTAGCCAAGCAGACATTGCTGTCCCTAATTATAAGCTAGTAGATCCAAGAGGGCGAGATGACCTGGACGCGCAATGCGACGTCTGGTCTGAGTTAGTGCTCGAAAAAAAGCACTTCAATATTGGAACATTGACGACTAAACAAAAGAGAATATGAAAAATTCTGATATCTATATAATTCACCTGCAACAATTTTGTTGAAACGTTCACCCGATTTTAATGAGACTTCATAAGAAGATAGAGGAGGTTATATGACAACAAAATGCCTACTTTTTATTCCGAATTCTCTCCAGAATCGGGACTTACGGGGCAGTAACCATGGTAACGACTCACAAGCGAATAGTATATTTTTTTAATAGTTAGCAATGTTGGAAGAATTCACATTACTACCAATTTTGTTAATTCCTCCAACTAAGCTAAATATTATGCTTGTGTGTTGAGTGGGTTGTGAGTCACAAGTCTTACCGTTAGCCATTAGCCATAGCCATTAGGCTCTTGATACTTCATGGAAACTTAACCAATCTAAAACCTAAACAAAGTCAAATACCCTAATCAAGGTCATGGTCAAGGTCTCACTACCCGCACCTAAGCACGGGATAACCAGGGGGAGTACAACGCTTATCATTCCACCACGAGATGGAACCGTAAATGGTTAATTGAAACTTGAAAGCAATATGGCGCCCGGCATATCCCCACATTTATCTAATCCGAGACGGACTAGATAAGTGTGGGGATACACCATCAATGAAGTATCCTTGTTCAATCAATTACCAATAAGTCTTCTTCAGTCTTACATTCTTGATAGAAATGTCGTGATATTCGATTATCCTTTTTTTATACAGTCGACCTCGAGATTGTCAGCGACTCGAGAACATTGACTCAGGTCGTCTCCATTGTCGATTCTATAAAGTCTGTTCAACACGTGGGTAACAAACCGCGGGACCGCCTGGCTTCCTCTTGCCCCTGAATAATAAGACGTTCTATGGAGTGTGCATTCCGAACAATATGTCCAAAGTACTTGAGCATTCGCAATCACCCACTAGTACTTGCACAGTTATGACACAACATCATCAGCTTAGCCTTTTATCTAACACAATCAGGGTCGGCTTCCAGTCTAACTGAATGCAGCTGAGTGCTAGTGCCTTACACCCGGCGACTGCCTGTCTGACCTCCAACACCCAGCAGCTGGCCAGCACGATACCCCTCAGCAACATTGGTGTCAGATTTTCTGGCTTCTTGTAGAAATTACAGCCGGGACCAACATCTTCACATGGATTCCGAGGCTCGGAAGAATCTCTGTATGAGAGGATGGTGATCTTCAACCCATCCACAGATCAACGTCGGTAAGCGTTGATTAACCCCTATTAATTAGCCATAAGAGACAAGCAAACAGACAGATAGGGTGATTTTGTAAGGTTTGTTTTTTCTCACTGTAGCCAATAGGTTACGGATAGCTTTAAATAATATTCACACGAGCTCAGATTTCAGTTCAGGAGTCCACCTAAATGATATCCTATCGATGCAAAGTGGAAACCAATAAAGAGCACTAATCTGAGCCAATTACCCGCTTCATAACCCTGCTTATTGTCTGTATGCATCGAATTTTAAGTCTATTATATTCATCGTATGTTAAGCTCTCGGCGCACAAAGGGCGACTGAAAAAGGATGAAATTGAGGCAATCATTGCACTTCAGTGACGCTGCGATATACGAACTTATGGGCCGGGTGACGCGCCGCCTATCATTCTATTCACGACATCGATGTGACACGACTGAATGTGCCTGGAATAAACTAGACGAGATTTTTATAGTTTGGTTATGATTATGTTCGGATGAGCTTGTGTTAACATAACAACAGCCGCACGGGCCGATTTACAAGGTTAAGCAATGCATGCTGAGCTGTTTTCATGATTGAGTGACTCGAACAGCACATTAGTTCGTTGGCCCCGGCTGACATTTGTAAATGTTTGACCGTCGTCACGACAGAAGACAGGCAACCTGCCATAAGTTTAGTCAAGGGGTATGGTGTTTATTATCTATTGGGTTGTGGAGGTCAGAGCGGCATTCGTTGTAAGTCAAACACTAGTCCCCACTCAGCTACATCCAATTTGACTGGAAGACAATCCTATGTTGGGAACCTGCTGAGCACATGATTACCTACATCGGCTAAAGTGAATTGATAATAATCTTTAACAGAGTTCACGTTATTCTGTCAGTAGTATGATATGTCTTCAATATGTCAAAATGATTATAAACACATGATCGAATCATAAATATTCCAAATATGGGTAGTTCATAAGGTAACATTTTTATTATAGTTCACAAACGTTCTGAATACCATATACGTGGTAGCTGCTACAAAGTAACTTTAAGTCATTTAGATTTTCGAATCAAAATTCTAAAATAGTGCATTATTTGCGAGTTTGATAGAACTATTAATTAAATTACATTAAAATTCCACTATAATCAAAATATTAAAATCTTATAGCATTCTCCCGGCTTTAGTGTAGCGACATATCTCTGGAACAATGCCGGACGTGAGGGCAGTCTAATCTCTGCTCAATCATCGCAGGAACGGTGTTGGAGCTGGCCCGTACTCTGCGCACTGTAAAGATTAATTTAATTCACTGAAAAGTCGGTTAAAATACTGTTACTTATTAAAGTAGATTCAAATTTGACTGACAAAAAAACTACATATTTATGTGACTCAAAGTGAATTTTCTGAATTCTGTGACAAAACACGAGTAATTTGCCTATTATATGCTTGCCATAAAAGTGGAAGCGACTGTGAATCACTTAATATGCATGTATTGCATAGGTACCAAGGACACGGCACGCTTACGCATAGTCGCATTAAAGCAGCCAGTGTACTCTTCTGCAAACATACCCGAGGCGCTGCAGTATCGGGTAGCCTCATCAAGTACATAATCAAGTATTTAATTTTGCTGCTCTGACCGAGTGGCGTCCAAAGACTGGAAAGAAGAGCGTTGGTCGTCCGCCAGCGAGATGGGCAGACGATATTGTTGCCATAGCGGGTATACCCTATGAGACTGTCACATGAACATGGAGCTTGATACAAGCGAAGGGAAGCCTATACCCAGAAGAGGATGAAGTAAGGATGATGATTTTATTTTGAAGAAAAATGTACTTGGACAGCTTTTATTTTCAATGAACATCTTAGGACATCATAGTTTTGAAATAACATGAAACAAAGTAATGATCAAGTACCACGCGCGCATTTATACATAATGATGTTGAAGGCGCTAGCCGACCGCTGCTTGGTAGCTCGAATGTACTAAATTACTAAGTATAAATCTTACAAGCCATGGATTATACTTCTGAGTTAACGTGCTCCATCTTCGACCACATCATCGCATACCATCAGGTAAGATGGTGGTTAAATGCGAGCATACTATAATTAACAAAATCAATAAATCGTAGATTCTTCCTCAAATAATGCGGGAAAAGCAGTGTCTTTTAAAAACAATATCCAATTTTTCTGTTATTCTTTGCCGCATCAACATTTTTTACAATCCGTGGCAGCCTTGTATAGTTGCAATTAATTCTCCGGCCGGCTCTCCTCCAAGAGGGTGCCGCGCATACGATACTTTTTAGATTTATTAACTAACACACTTTATACGTCATAAATTTCAGACAGAAATATTCTTCCTCGTAAATATTATAATCTCTTTCTATGCGGTGGAGACGGTTATGGTGTGAGTACGATCTTGTTAAGCTAAGTAGGTCTCAGGTTGTTTCATCTTAAAACCAACCATAAACGTCAGTAGCATAATGGCTAAGAGGTCAGACTTGTGATCGAGAGGTTTCGACTCCACCCGCTACGCTATTGCCGTGAACTCCACACACAAGCATATTTATCTTAATTGGAGGAGTTAACCAACGTTAATTCTACCCACATTACTAGTTTTCTTTATATAAAAATAATAAAGTATGTCTCACGTTGATCGTTCACCACTCCTTCACCGTTTTGAGACCAGCGGTGATGATATCAAATACTCTAAGCTAACTGCCTGACTGGGTTCGAATCGACTTACAATTCGAAAGCCTGACTTGTAACTGCTCAACCCACAATAAAACACGATATTCACGCGCGGCGCTTTTAAAACACAGCACACATCTAAAAACAATTGTCACTTTTTCGTGGATCACGGCGGCAATATTGTATGTAAAATCTGTGATCTAAATTAACTAGGTACGTGACCACGTTTACCTTCGGGGGTGGAAGTAGTGGGTGGTACCTACACCGTGTTCGAGGTACTCCAATGGAGATAAGAGATAGTTCCAACGTACGCGATTGTGGACATTCTGCTCCGACGCTCGCCCGCGACAGTCGTGCCGCTCCGCGCTCTCGATCGTTCCGTGCCTGAGTCATCGCTCCGTTCGTCACGCCCGCCGTGACGTCACTCGTAGTCGCCGACTACGACGCCTGGTCCGGATCCGCCTTTTTCGAGGCGGTGAAGGATATCGTGCTTCTCTAACAGAGATTGTCAAAACAATTTGGTTTGGCCCCTTCAGGGTAAAACCACAGTTTCGTGGTCCTTGGTTGGAAACCTCACGGTGTCAACAATACCAAGGGGGTGCTGACCCGACGCACCCGCTGATCCCCTTCAGGGTGAAGCAGTCAATTGGAGTCGAGTGCTAGGTTTTGGCCTTGGGGGATCTCCTAGTCAAACCTAGTTACTGAGTTCTCTTCACAGCATACACACCTAGTGTCGGTTGGGTGTATCTACCCCTTCGCACTAGACCCAATAGGGCCCGGTACGCACATTGAGATTGGCGACCGGATTACAAGCTTAGGGCACACCATTAGGCACACACCTCCCTGCTATCCCCGCAGGGAGCGAACTCACCTCCGGGTCATTCCCGCCCGGAGGGTTAGGCAAATAGGGCCCCTCAGGCCACATCAGACGGCAACACAGCTACCGAGTTTGTCTGGGTTTCTCTTCTCGGTAGCGAAGTGTTAGGAGAAACTCCGGGGCAGGGCTCTTTGGGGACCGTCTGCTCGGGGAGCTCACGTTTGACGTGTCTCCTCGAGGCTCTTATGTTAGGGTTAGGAGATTAGGATGCCCACCTCTGTCGCCTCCAATATGGAGGACAGGATTGAGGATCTCGTGTCCAAAGTCGAATCCCTATCGGCTCGATTAAATCTAACAACCGATTTATTAGGAAAGATCCTATTTGAAAACCCCGCCCTACAAAGGGAGTATAAAGATGAGATAGTAAAATTACCCCCCGCGGTGTTTCCCGCCCCACAGCCAGATGTAGGTCCCACCCCCGCGCCCAACGCAGATAGGTCCCCCTCCCCCCCAGACGTCGAAATGGACTCTGAGGAGGAGGAACAAGAAAAAGAGGGCTCGGAGGGCGAGCGCTCGGAGCGCGCAGAGAGCATGCACTCTGGGCGCTCGGAGCGAGCGGAGTCCGAGCACTCCTCCTCCGATCAAACCTCTTCCTCCGACGAGTTTATCCTCGTCGAGGGAAAGAGGAAGAAGAGGTCGCAGGCCTCGTCCTCCACCCAGGCCCCTAAGGCCAAGAAACCCTCCCCTCCCGAGCCAGCACGCTTAGTGCAGAGCCAGCCCTCCACTTCCTCGGCCACTAGGCCCAGCCCTACTCAAACCCCAGTCGTCAGCGCCTCAGTGCGCAAGACCATCCCTCCCCCACCCATCTTCATACATGATAAGGGGGCTTGGACAAACGTGTCCAAAGCGTGTGGCGAGCAACGCATCGCCTACACGAATGCCCGCGCCGTTCAGAACGGCATAAAAGTAGGGTTAGCGACAGCTAACGACCACCGCGCGCTTTCGAAGCTACTCAAGGCTCGAAATATCCCCCACCACACTTATACGCTCCATGAGAGCAAGCCCGTTCGGGTGGTCCTCTGCCGGATCCCCAGTGAGATCCCCACCACCGAGATCGTCTGCGACCTAGAGTCACAGAACATCCCGGTGATTGAGGTGCACCGTATGCACGGCAGAGGTGGCAGGGCGTCTAACAACGTCCTCGTCATTTGCCACCCCGTCTCCGAAGGTCCCCACCCCATCTTTGCGCTGAAGACTGTATGCAGTCTTTCAGGAATTTTAATTGAGAAGCCACACAAAAGTGGCACGGTAGGCCAATGCCACCGTTGCCAGTTATACGGCCACGCGCAACGGAATTGCTTCGGCAAACCCCGGTGCGTAAAGTGCCTGGGCGATCACGGCACCGCGGAGTGCAGTCGCCCAAAAGATAGGTCCCAGTGCCCAGACCCGCCCAGCTGCGTGCTGTGCGGGCAATCCGGCCACCCCGCCAACTACCGAGGCTGTCCGAAAGCCCCGAAAACCTCCGCCCCTAAACTGGCAACGCGCGCTAGCGCACGCCAGGGACGAGAGTGTCCTACACTCTCGTCTGAGCTCCCCCAGACCCTCAGTCCCCAGCGTCCAACTCCTTGGACGGCGGCGAATCACGCCCAAAACTTCCCGGCACTAAGGCCGAAAGTCCCTGGGCTGATGGATCAACCCATCATGCCCTCCGCTCCGGTTGTTGTGGCTTCTCAGCCCCCACCTCCTCCCCAGTCACTCCCTCGCTCGGATGAGCCGGAACTCGATGCGTTCCTCATCCTTGGGAAAACATTCAGTTTCTTCCAGTCCCCCCGCGCCATCCAAATGGCAAAGGAGGTCGTGGCCTGCAAAAGCATTGAATCCCTGATTCAGGTATACTATAAGTATTCTGATGTAAAAAGCCATTTTGACAACCTCTTTAAACAGCCATAATGTATAACACGGCTAGTAAAAGATTAAAGCCCCGATCCCTAAAGCTAGGTTACTTCAATGCCAATGGCATCACTAATCAACGGGACGAGATCGCGACTTTCCTTCGCGATCATAGTCTCGACATCCTTCTGGTCCAAGAGACCTTCCTCAAACCCCACCTTAGGGATCCCAAGGTAGCCAACTACCGGCTAGTTAGGAACGATAGGACTAGATGCCACAGAGGTGGCACTCTAATATATTATAGGAACTCCCTGCACTGCATCCCTATGGATCCGCCGCCCCTTGCCCACTTAGAGGTATCCGTTTGCCGGCTAGGCATGACGGGCCACCCCTCTATCACAATAGTATCCGCGTATCTCCCACCGCACAGCGACGTAGATTCAAATTCTTCGATAAACGCCTTACTACGAAGCGACCTTACAGCCCTTCTTGACATGAGTGACTCCGTCCTTATAGCGGGGGATCTCAATGCCAAACATCCCGCATGGTGTAGTCGTATTACCAACCCCCGTGGGAAGGTACTATACGACCTTTGCACACCTCTCCACATAGATATCATAGGTCCTATGCGGCCTACTCACTATCCGTTCGAGCCATCCCACTTGCCCGACGTACTCGACATTGCCCTCCTGAAGAATGTGAACTTACGTTTGCACTCTTTAGAGACGGTAGACGAACTTGACTCTGACCATAGACCGGTGATCTTGGAGTTAACTCCGAGATCGGGTCCCTATGACCCTAACCGCCCCCCTCCCACACAGGTGATCACTGACTGGAGGAAAGTAGGCGAATTGCTGAAATCCAACACGTCTCCTCACCTGGACAAGATCCCCGACCACATCCAGTCCGCCGCCGACACGACGGCTGCGATCGACTCACTCACGGAGCACGTACAATCTGTCTTGAACGACTGTTCAAAGGAGATTCCGGTGTCAGAGCACTGGCGCCGGAGACTCCCGGACGATGTACGGGCCCTGCTGACTGAGAAGAACGCAGCAGTCCGTGCCTACAGATCTTTCCCCTGCCAGAATAACAAAACTTTCATGCGGTACTTACAGCGCAAAGTAAGTAACAGCATCAGAGAGTGGCGTGAAGCCGGCTGGGAAAAGACCCTGAGCGAACTGGAACCCACCCACCATGCCTTCTGGCAACTTCAGCGGAATATGCGCGCCACTGAGGTTGCCTCAATGCCTCCCCTTATCCGCCCGGACAAAAGCATTGCCTTCGACGACGAAGACAAAGCCGAATGCCTAGCCGACAGCCTGGAGGCACAGTGCTCTCCCAGCTCCCAACCAGTCGACCCAGCCCACCTTGCCCACGTGGATGCTGAGGTCGAACGTAGATCTGCCCTACCCCCTGTCGAGGACCCTGATGCTCCCCTCCCCCCCGTCACGGAGGACGAGGTGGAGGAGATCATCAAGAAACTCAAACCTAGGAAAGCTCCCGGGACTGACAGACTGACCACTAGGGCACTTAAACTCCTCCCACGTACGATCTTAGTCCTACTGACTGCCATCTTCAATGGCGCCTTGTCCAACAACTTGTTTCCACAAGCTTGGAAAGAGGCTATAGTGATAGGTATCCCAAAACCCAAAAAGCCCAAGAACCTCCCGACTAGCTATAGACCCATTAGTCTGCTCAGCGCCCTCGGCAAGGTCTACGAGCGGATTATTCTTAATCGGCTCAAGGACTTTGTCGAGGCCAAGAGCCTAATCCCTAACGAACAGTTTGGCTTTAGAGCCCATCATTCCAGTGTCCACCAAGCCCACCGCATCGTAGAGCACATTAGCGGCCGTTTTCAACGCGGTCTGGTGACGGGGGCCCTATTCTTTGATATAGCAAAGGCTTTCGACAAAGTCTGGCACAATGGCTTAATTTATAAGCTTTACCAACTAGGTGTGCCGGACCGTCTCGTGCTCATCATTCGAGACTTCCTGTCAAACCGCTCCTTCAGATATCGTATCGAAGGAGCGCTTTCCACTCCCCGCCCTATCAGAGCCGGCGTCCCTCAGGGCGCCGTGCTCTCCCCCCCACTCTTCACGCTATTCACTAGCGATATCCCCAAAAAGCCCCCAGTAGAGTTATCCCTGTTTGCCGACGACACGGCCATCTACTACTCGGGACATAATCCCGTTAGCATCGCTCATACCCTCCAGACCTCAGCCAACGCACTAGGCGATTGGTTTAGGAAATGGAGGATTGAGGTAAATCCCGACAAAAGTCAAGCAGTCCTGTTTCGCAGGGCTCGCCAGCATAAAAAGTTCACCCCCCCACGCCCGATCACTATGTTCGGCAAGCCAATCCCTTGGGAGAAGCGAGCCAAATACTTAGGTGTGATCCTCGACCAGTTCCTGAATTTCAGTGAGCACATAAAGTCGGTTCGCTCGCGAGCCGCTTTCGCTCTCGGTAGGCTCCACGCCCTGCTGAATAAACACAGCAAGCTCTCCCTTAAATGTAAAATCCGAATATACACGACATGCATACGTCCTATCATGACGTATGCCTGTCCGGTGTTTGCTCATGCCAGTCCCAATCAGATCCATAGGATGCAAGTCGTTCAGAACCGTTTTCTCCGAAAGGCCACGGGCGCGCCCTGGTTCTGTAGGAACGAGGATCTCCACGTAGACCTCAAACTCCCGACCATAAAGCAAGTGTTGAAACGCATGTCAGTGCGTTACTTCACCTCTGCTGAGACCCACACTAACCCCCTGATCGTATCGGCCGCCCGATACAGACCCTCCAAGATTTCTCGGGTTCGTCGCCCGCGTAACATCCTAGACGAGCCTGACGACCCCACCACCATCCGACAAGAGAGCAGTAGGGAAACCAGCACTCTTAGAAGACACAGATACAGAACGCGTTCCTTATTCCGGCCTCGCCGACGAGGCCCATCGCGACGTCCGCGTACTGGTAATGAAAATCCTCCCCGACCTTTGCCAAACGAGCCAGCCCGCGATGCTGAGCCAGTAGCAATAAATACTCCCGTAAATAATATGACCCAGCCTGTCCCTTTGCTGCCCTCCCGAAATGACCCCGCTATGCCGAGGCCCGTACTCCACAGGGAGTGCCCTTAGCGTGCGGTCATTAGTGTTTAAGTATATTTTAGTTTGTAAGCCCTGGCTGGGGGCCTTTAATTTATTAGAGGTCACCACAGGAAAGTCCGGTTAAGTAGACTCACAGCCTTAGTGTGCTGATCTACAAGTGGCCCTACCTAAAAAAAAAAAAAAAAAAAAAAAAAAAAAAAAACGCGATTGTGACGCAGACCTGTATGTTACGTACGGTACGTGCGCCAGTTTATGAGATCGTTATTGGTGATAGCTGTGCAGTTAGCTGCTAGACTTAAGCCCTTACCCATTCCCAGCGTCTGGTCTGTTTTATTCTATCGCTGAAGTGAAACTTGAATCACAATTCAACTTCTATATCCCTAGATAGCTAACGTTTGTCGAAATGACGAGCATCTAATAAATATCTCCCTCTCCCTTTCTGATGGTTTTACCTACATACTAGCTGATTTTTTTTCGGGGTAGAAATCCTCATGGATGTCCTCCGCCCTGGGGCGGGCGAAGGGGCTGTCAGACTCTTACTGATTAAAACCACCCCGTGTTCCCTTGTACACATGCGCCGGGGGCTGCAGGAACACATATGTATTCTTCAACGCGGCATACTTGCTGATTTGAGCCAACTTAGTAACCGCTAGACTACGTCGCGTGGTGGTCACGTTTAGCCGGTAAGTACTTTTGTCTTCGATACTCGTCATTTTGACGAATGGTTAGCTTATGCGTAACTTTTAAACCTATACTTTTTAGGGTTCCGTAGCCGAATGGCAAAGAATGGAACCCTTATAGTTTCGATATGTCTGTCCATCTGTCTGTCTGTCTGTCCATCCGTCCGTATGTCACAGCCATTTTATTCCGAAACTATTAAAACTATACATGTGAAACTTAGTAGGTAGATGTATTCTGTGATCCGCTTTCCGATTTTAAGAAAAAAAGAAAAAAATATTTAAATCAAAGGGGGGTCCCCATACATGGAACTAAAACTAAAAATATACGTATTTTTTTTCATGAAACCTGTGCGTGTGTGGTCTTTAAAAATGATATAAGGGTTTCTAAAACCACTTTTTCATAAAGTCAATCGTTTAAAAGAGTTAAGCTTCCAAAGTGGTAAAATGTGTGTGTCCCCCCCTCTAACTTCTAAAAATAAAGAAAGATATATGTCTGTAGACCTTAATGTAAACTTTCAACAAAAGTTTGAACGAAATCGGGCCAGCAGTTTTTTAGATACAGCATATTTTCTAAAACCGCAAATATAACTTTGTAATTCATAAAAACACTATGAAAAAAAATTTATTTAGCGTAGTTGTAAAAATGTAAATAAACTAGTTTTAAGAAATTTTGAAGGTATTTTTTATTCGTCAAATAAATATACATATTATATTATATTATATTATTATAGATACTACGGAACCCTTGATGAGCGAGTCTGACTCACACTTGGCCAATTTTTTTTTATGGCTTGCGATTGACCATAATCTCACCTTATCTTAAGCGATGATGCGGTCGAAGATGAAGCACGCTTGCCTAGAAGTAACCTATTCACTTTGTGTTGATTATTGTTTTGTGTTTTTAGTTACATAGTTAATAGTAAAGAATGGCTGTGCGGTTGATCACCGATGGAGACGATTATTTTAATACAAATGATGTTTTTTTTTTTATATATAATGAAAAAGAGGATGGTTTCTTGGCTGATGACCTGGAAAGTTACTTTCACGATGAACCCTCGGACAAAAGTAAGTCCACCTTTAGATATTGAAGAGGAACAAGAAAGTTCACTTCCGATGCTCTTCCTCTCAGATACAATTTTTCATCGGCTTCCAACTCTATTATCCACTTGACCCAAGCCAATATTCGTTTTATGACATGCTCAATATATCGAGTATCAACTCTTACGTCCTTTATTACCATAATATCTTGGTGTCTAGAGGTAAACCACTGTGAGGAAGAAGCTTTATAAAACAATTCTATGAACAACTCGTTGAACCGTGGCTAAAACGTCGACTTGAAATACCAACAATCACTCGAAGAATAAAAGACAAAATAAGACATTTATTGGGTTTGAACCATGAGGAACACGCTAAAGGTCAAGATCAAATTCTTGGGCAATCTGGTTCTGGAAGTCCTCTGATACCTGATAATGCCTAGCAAAGAAAAGGAAAAGCTGCAGTTTGTGTTCCTAAATGAAAAGGCGCATGACAAAGAATCACTACAATAGTTGCAGAGTTCCCATTTGTGGCAAACATACAGTCTACTTTTGCCCAACATGTGCCAAAAAAATCTAAGTAATTTGATACTTATGGTTAATTTTAAGATGTTTGCTTTATTATATCAAAAGAAAAAGAAGAAATTTCTCAAAAATAGTGCCTTATTTAGTCGTTGTAAGATGTAGTGCCTTATTGATCTCAAAGAAACATGTGCCATTTAAGATTTGTGATTTAGTACTTAAACAAGGGCGGATCCAGGGAGGGAATCATCGGGTCATGACCCCCCCCCCCCCCCTGGGCTGGGTCCAGGACCTAGGTGGATTACTAATTAAAATTTTTAAACATTGCTACTAGATAATACTCCAGTTTCTGTCGTTGTAAACGAATATCGGCAGTGGATGGCCAAGTGGCAGCGGAGTCAGGAAATACAAATTATAACTTCTTGTAACTTGACCATGTTTATGTGACCCCCCCCTGGCACCAAAGCTGGATCCGCCCTTGTACTTAAAAGTTAAATAAATATTCATTTATGTGATAAATATCTTTAATTTATATCCCATAATACCCATGAATACAATAAACCTGATTGAAATAACATACAATTTTAATAAAAATCACGTTTAAAAATTGTCGTCATACAGTCGAATGGTTAGCTTATCACAGAAGTTTAAGAACGTTAGCTATCTAGGGATATAATTATTTAAAGTAAATAGTTTATTACAAGTATAAAGTATGTGTAGAAAATGTATAGATATACATATTATTTATTTATGTTTATAAAATAAAGTATTGTCAAGACGACGTATTCACCCACAAAACAGAAACTTTTCGTGTATTCCCCAGAGTACCGACATTGTCCTGCGCCCGTCATGTCGTCACATAAATTGCATTGGCTCGAAATGAACTCCGCGACTGTTCTATTTCGATACAAAAGGTGTGAAAATTTCGTCAAGTCCAGAATATTATGTAACATGTTATAACAGGCTTGTATTTTCTACCACTTTTATGTGGGGAAAAACAAGGAAGTAAAGAATACTACAAACATTCTGATTAATAAACCAAGTTTATTTAATTTGGTGGCTATATAAGCAAGCCAGGCATTAACTAAAATAATAACATTAGTCCGCCATTGTAAAGATAGAGCGAGCCATACTGTAAAAGAGCCTTTTTTTATTATTTTTTTTATTAAGTTCCTGGGCTCCTGCAATTTTGTCTTCTTATTTACATAATACCGAGAAGCTCGTAATTTATTGATAACAACAGAACGGGTCAATCTTCAAGATTTTCAGATGAGCCAGCCACGCATGTCACACTTACTGATTTCGTTCCGTGGATGGCTGCGATCAGGAAGGTGGAATCTAATTAGGGGGCCATATTTACCAAAGGGAGTCGCGTTACCCAGCTCCTTGGTTATGGACGTTATGGTTCTTAGATAGACAGTTGCTTCATGTAATACACTAGTACTGAGCTGCATCCAGTACACTGGACCCGTGCGCTACATAGCTGTGAACATGCAAAGCAGGTGATGATAATGATTTATATAAGTATTGTATTCATAATAGCTTATGTTAAAATCTGTCTACATTTACAAACTTAATCAGACCATGAACCCGTTTACCTAGATTCCATCTAGTGTATACGGAAATTAATAAACTTAACGTGACATGACAGAAACGACAAAATAGCCTTTCCTAATCCAACATCCATATGCCAAAAATTATAATTAATCAATTCGATCACGTCCTACCGGCTTCTGTGTGTCAGTTCTTGTACTAATGTCGCTCCCCAGCGACACGTCATAATATTCGATATACATCGCACGTTTCATTGGTCGTAACGTGGTTGATGTAAGTAGATTGTCCGCCATGGACCTGATCAAAGCGATCAGCCTGCCAAATTAATTTACGATGGTATAGAAGGGATTCTTTGGGTTAGTTTTAGGTGTCACGTTCGGATATTCAAGCATGAATATAATTGGGTAGTAGCGAGCAAACGAAGTTAAATTCAATTGGAAAACCGGTTTATGTAGTTATGAAAGCGTCGGTTAGCCTCGGCGTCCTGGGAGTGCGTGTGATTGGGGTTCAAAGGTATTAAATCTAACGCAAAATTTACCGTACAAAACCGTTTAAGCCGCTTAAACAAAATGAAATCTGAATTGTCTGTTCTCTACAAAAAACTTCTTACTTTTTAGGGTTCCGTAGCCGAATGGCAAAAAAAGGAACCCTTATAGTTTCGATATGTCTGTCCGTCTGTCTGTCTGTCTGTCTGTCTGTCTGTCCGTCCGTCCGTATGTCACAGCCATTTTATTCCGAAACTATTAAGACTATACATGTGAAATTTAGTAGGTAGATGTATTCTGTGAACCGCTTTCCGATTTTAAGAAAAAATTAAAAAATATTTAAAATAAAGGGGGGTTCCCATACATGGAACTAGAACTGAAAATATTTTTTTTTTCATGAAACCTATGCGTGTGTGATATTTACAGACAGGTCTTTAAAAATGATATAGGGCTTTCTAGAACCACTTTTTCATAAAGTCAATCGTTTAAAAGACATAAGCTTGCAAAGTGGTAAAATGTGTCCTCCCCTCTAACTTCTATGAAAATGGAGTGAAAAAATCTAAAAAAAATATATGTCTGTAGATCTTAATGTAAACTTTCAACCAAAATTAGTTCGAATGAAATGGAGTCAGCAGTTTTTGAGATACAGCATATTTTCTAAAACCGCAAATATAACTATGTAATTCATACAAACGCTATGAAAAACAAAGTTATTTAGCGTAGTTGTAAAAATGTAATTAAGCTAGTTTTAAGAAATTTTTAAGGTTTTTTTTTATTCGTCAAATAAATATACATATTATATTATATTATTATAGTTACTACGGAACCCTTCATGGGCGAGTCTGACTCGCACTTGGCCAATTTTTTATTTCTTAACGATAAGAAAAAGTCTTGTATAAAAGTTTCAATGCTTTCCAGTCTAACGTCATCAATGCTTTTGCCATTAATGTTTGATTTGATGATGAATTTTCAAATTGGATGACGTTTGGGAACCCTTGTTTTCTGGGTGGGAAAATCATCAAATGACTTCTCTCAGTCTGGGTGGAGTTGCCCTTGTGTTCCAGGGCTGCGGTACCTCGTTACAAAATTCCCGCGACTACGTTGGGAGCACGACTTGTCAATTTACTAATGCCGTCATCAGCTCGCTATGAAAAATGTTACAAGCGTTGTGTCGTGGATTAAAAAGGTGAAAAATTACCAGTTGCTTTCTCTGCCTTCTTTTTCGGGGAGTCAACCATTAAATGACTCCACCCGTCCTGGCTGGAACGGAAAGAAATGTGACTTTTACTGACAAAAACCCACCCTGTTCATATCTGTGCGTCTGAGGTTACGGTTACTCGTTAGAACATTGCCGCAATTATGTCCCTACCGGGCCCAGTCATCGCTGATTGCTACTCTTTGAGCTGTCGATTTGGGCCTGGTCCTTACCGGACGGTAAGCTACCCCTGCGCTTTCTTTAACTTACAAATATATTTAATGTTTTTTTAATAAATTATCTTGAATGTTGCAAGGACTGCAATAAATAATTGAGTATTGACTACAAATATTTTTATACTGCAAATATATAATGGAATATACACTTAAACAAAAACCATAACCTACATATTATATACACGTAAAAATAAATTAAAATATGGCGTCCAAAAATTCGTGCGCATCGCTGTCCACTGGTAATGTGCCCAAAAGACTGGCGGCATTGCCACGCTGTATGGCAATGCTTAACCGCTGTCCAAAAAAAAGTAAGCTGTAAAAGCCAGCCTTTGGGTCACGCGAAGTGTCAACTAGGCGCCTGGATAGTTGTTTAAATAATTTGTGAGCACTCGGACACCACGATCCCAAGGTCTCCCCCCCAAACGGCTCGAAAACATAACCTCCAACAAGGTTATTATATTTCTGCCGCTTGAGGTTCTCATCGACTGCAGTGGCAGCGCCAGCACAGCAAGACGAGCTAGGAAGATGGGATGGTGCAAGAGTATCGACACAAGTTGCGTCCCACACTAAAGCCCTACCCATCTTCCAAGGAAATAAAGACATGCCGTCCGAACTTTTGCTATCGTCGCATGCCAGGCCATTGGGTTCTAATACAGCCGGAACGCTGACGGTGACAAGAGCTCGTCGGATAATGTCGTTAATATTCGCGTGCCGTGCTATGCAACCCGCGCTACAGCCACATGAAAGGCCGTGGTGACCGAGGCTGTTGACAACTTCGCGACAGCAGCAGCGATGAGCAGAACAACAGGGAGCACCTAATCGAAGGGAAGCAGCGAGGCGGAAAGTAGTATCATCAAACGGTAGTGTGTCAAAGTCGCCATTTATTTTTGATAGCATTTGTCGAAAAAACGAACGTTTGATGAACGTAACAGCCACACGTTTATAGAATTTACATAACACGTAATCAGAGGAGATTATTATATTATCACGCCCGCATGTAGAAGTATTAAACCAACCTTTTTTCATTTAAAAAAAAATATATAAATGAACGGTACAGAGTATTTCGGCACAGTCTACTGAGCACGCACACTATAAACGTTAATTGGGAGCAGTATCTACAATACAGAAACAACAAAATATTGTTATTCAGACTATAATTTCCCTTGAACATTGACCACAAACTAGTGCATGCGCGTGGGCGAAGCATTTTTCTATACTTAGCGAACAGACAACTATTTAGAGAAGCCTAGCCGTTAGACTAATCTTCTAGAGCACAAAAAATATAAAAAACAGAAGTTCAACTGAAGACGATGCCCGATAATAACCTATGTACAGTAACAGTTAAAAACATTGTAACGAAAAGAAATATGGCTGCTTGGTTTTCCGAGCAGTTACTTGCGAATACTTCCGAAAGCGCGACTGTGATTTCCATAAAGGTATGATAGATGGAACAGGGATGCCAGGTCTCCAGCTGTCCTAATGTTAAAAAGAGAGAGGGCCTACCCCTACCCCCCCTACCCTATCACGATAGTAATGGCGACGCCGACGTGGCGATATGGTGTCCCTATTTTAGGGTACCGCAACCTACTTTCTATGTATTATTACTATTTATGTGAGCATGAGCAGTTATCTCGATCCTTCTGCGTTTCAAAATTTTGCGATATGGCTACGGACGACTGCCAAGGAAGCGTTGCGAATGAACAATGGCGAATGTATCTTTTTTGTTCATGTGTATGTTTATGTATCTTTTTGCTGATCATTTGTTTTCCTTTTTGCGTCATTTATTCGTTCCTTTCAGGGCCGACTCATCGAACGAAGCGCCCGTGGCCAATGGACTGACCGAATTTGGAGAGGTAAGCGAATTTCAACCTTATTGTTTGTGTTCTAAAAGCTACGCGAGTGTCTGTTTGCAAGGCCACTGTTAATATGGAAGAATCAAAATGTCGATTCGTTTTGTAAGAAATGTTGGAATGATGTCTGGAGTAGGTTGAGCAGGAATATGCGTGGTAGCCCTGTGTACAGCCCTAGCAATCACACAGATGCATTTGGTCGATCAATCCATACTGCTGGAACATTTAAAGATAAATATTTTATTAATACCTACGATGTTTGAAAAGTAAATACATGCCGAAACCCCCTTATGTGATGGTTTCACAGGGTTAACTATCTCCACTTCTTTAGTTTTAAACATTTGGAACAACCGTCTTTTAGTCAATGACGATTACTATTTATTTTTTAATATCATGTCTAATTCTTGTGATAGCAATATATGGATCTAATACAAAAACATATTTCTAAGATTTATTCTGGAGATAATCTTGAATGCATCCTGATAATTTGAGTTCATGTGTGAATAGTGAGCAACCTTTGTAGGAATACGAAGCACACTCTCGAGAGAATCTAGCGTGTATATTGGCAATTAAATACTCGTAGCTAAGACACCGCCCTGACGTACGTCGTACACTGACTGTGTACAACGAAGACAAATAGACAGACAGATGTTCAACAATTATACTTGGAGTTAAATCCAAAGCATTATGCGTAGTGGTACATAGTATAGAATTATATGTACGCGCATAACTTCTGAAAGACTGCACCAAATTGGATGACTTTTTTTTTGTGTGCGTTATTGTCAGGACAAATGATAAATGATCTTTATTTTGCAAATTGGTTATTAAGTAACACTTTTACATGTCATTTTTTTCGTAAATTTAAACAAGATGTGGCCGTAGTTTCCTAATTGACTGCGCTGAGAATAAACACCGAAACAAACAAGGTTTGTATTTAAGAAAATGTTAAATGTTTGTACGGAATCTATGTACAACGCAGATGAAGTCACGGGCAGATCTAGTTATATAATATTCTTGACAACAATATCCAGTAAATTGACACGTTACAAAGATTACGCAAAGCTGTTTTTTGGTTACGTAATCTTTGGAACGACTCGGGTCTCGTCTCGTCGAGATCTCGGCTTCATAAAAAGCTTTATTATATCATTCGATTTTCGAAAGATAAAATTGTAAAAGGTAGACTACGAGATAGCAATAGCCCTTATCACTACATAAGAACATTTTCAGTTTTTGGTAATAGTTATTCGTGTAAAGGAGATCGCGGCTACATAATAATGGCTACACGTGTCAAACTTCTAGGTTAAGCAACGCGGGCCGAGGTCAATCGGTGGATGGATGACTATCTATCTATGCTAACGAGATTCCTTCGTGCTTCGGAAAGCATATTAAGCCATTGGTCTCGGCGGTCATTTATACATCCTAATCCCAACAGTAATTACGGGTAGTCGGAAACCAAAAACCCGACAGCAGTGTTGCCGAGGGCTATCGTGATACTTAGATACTGGAGTGTGGAGGTGAGATAGGCAGACCATGTACAACATTAGAAGCCGGTTGCGACTAAGTAGGAATAAATTAATAGTTTAAAAAACCCAAAACACGCTTTTAAGACTAATGTAATGAGCAGAAATTAGAAATGTTTACTAGTAGGCAGTCCAAGGTTCCATCAGCCACCTTCCAATTCCATCGTCAGACCAGCTCGATGGTTCCATAATATTGTATTGTCGTCTAATCTACATATAGGTAATTGCCAAGTTTCATGACCAATTAGAAGTGCGTTTAATTGAGATTCTTAGATTTTATTGCATCTTTAGTTTGTTACAGATCGACCTAATAATAAATCTTTGGATTACGCGGTAATTCAAAAAGGTTAAGAAAACCTATAACGGATTATCTTTAGGTTTGTTATAACCTTGAAACCTGATCGTGTTCAAAGTCCATTACGTGGCCTTTCTCACAAGTGCAAATACGACTATGATACGATATTCCATCATGGAATACCAGTGCCTATCTTCCGGCTTCATCATCAGACCTTGAAACCTAATCGTGGTCAAAGTTCATTACAAGACATTTCTAAGAAATACAAAACAGCTATGATACGATATTCCATCATGAAGTTCCAGTTCATATCTTCCGGCTCCATCATCAGATCAGTTTGACAGTACCATATTATTGTATTGTCATCAGAACTACATACAGCTGCCAATTTTCATTACGCTACGACCCTTGGAAGATGGTTAAATTAGTTACCTAAGATTTCATTACATAGTTAGTTACATACAGGTTGACCTAATAAAAGCGTATTAAAAAGGCGGATGATGGTAATGTTACACTTATTGTTGATTGAATGTCACATGTTTAGACCCTCTTCTCCTTATGAGAAGTAAGGTGTCATCACACGTATTTACTTTACATTAATTTGTCAACTCACTCAACTCAAAAACTGATTCCAATCAGAGTCCTGTCAAACACACACTAGCATTTTTCTTTTTTATTTGTTCTCCAAATTGCAAATGCTTTAATGTTTCATAAATAACGCTCACGTCTGACAGGTTTTTTTTTCAATCTCGGCATAGAGGTGCAATCGATTTCAGGCCTTATAGTTTTTAAAATGAATAGGGCTGATAAATTGAACGTCATAAAAAATTATTATTATATTATATCGATTTGGCTAATTTTTATTTTTGTATATAAATTGAAGTCCAGGGAAAACTCAAAAAGTGATAAAATTCGGAAAAAATTATAAAGACACACGAAGTTCACCGGGTTAGCTAGTTACATACTTATATCTAACTTTTACTACCAACCCCTTTTTAGGCTCGCTTTGATCACCATCTCACCTGATAATAAACGATGATTACGTCGAAAATGAAAAACGTTTTCCTAAAATGTTAATGTACCTGTTGTGTTATCAGACATGATTTGAAGACACCTCACGTTAAAGCTATCAGAAATCACAGACACCAGCAATTCCACTTCTTAGCTGTACGCACAATGAAAGTATTTCCAAAACGTTTTGTTGGTGGGATGTCCGCCGTATGATGTCCGCGATGAACTGATATTTATTCGTGTTCTAAATACAAATACATTTCATTTTTAACCGACTTCAAAAAAAGGAGGTTTACAATTCGTCTTGAACTTTTTTTTTTTTTTATGTATGTTACCTCGTTACTCGGAGACGGCTAGACCGATTTGAAAAATTCTTTTCGCGTTTGAATGGGTATAGTTTCTAGTTGGTCCCATTGTTACGAAATCAGGATCTGATGATGGGATCCTGGTGAAATCGAGGGAACTCTTCAAATATTATAGGCACACCTATAGCGTTTTGGGTATTTCTTGTAGTACCTTGAGCAGTTGCTTCCGAAAATTACCATTTGGGGAAGTTGAACTGATGATGAAGACCACAGATGGCCACTGAAACTCCTCAATAATAAGTATTTCGTGGATTGCGATTCGATTACTTGAGTACGGATGTTAAACACTTTATGCTCGTCACTATACATATGGTGATGTAGAGCTGATGGTCAAGTACCAGGAGAACTCCTCAAAAATTAACGGCTATGCATCGGGAAAAGCAAAATTTTGTAAAAAGTGATAAGTTGTCGACATTATGGCTTTTGTTACTAGATAAATTACTAACCGACCCACAAAAAAGCGTGAAAAAAAAATTTTTAGCAAAAAATAGAACCGACTTCCATATCAAAACACTACAAAGGCAAAAATAACTTTAATTTCGGAAGGCAGTGTCTTTAGTTTTGTATATATTTTCTTTTTTGACACCGCCTTCCGAAATTAAAGTTATTTTTGCCTTTGTAGTGTTTTGATATGGAAGTCGGTTCTATTTTTTGCTAAAAATTTTTTTTTCAATACTTTTAATCACTGACTCGATAGGTACTTTTCCTATCTCAATGCGTTTAATATTAAGCTTTATGTCAGTTAACCCTTTCCGTCAAAAACAAACATCGCGCTCGGAAGAATGCAATTACGTGCCGTAAATCCTTTTCTGATAAATATTTAGATATATATATATTTTATACAAATAAATAATTGTTTATGATGTTTTTTTATGTTTATTCAAGATATGATTTGATACGCGTAATATTTGCTACTTCGGCTTGGCAATATATCAACTACCGTTCCTAATCCTCGATTTAACTGACTTATTTAACGAATGCAAATCAACCAAGTTACTAAAGAAAGAGCAAACAGGGCCTCCCTGCATCTTAGTGTTTCTGAAGGCCGTTTGTTCTGCTAAGCTACTCCCAACCACGTCGAGGTCAGAGTACAAGTGTTCACTGTTTTACTTAGAGCGACTGCCTATCTGGTACATTATATACCCTTTGGCCACTCTCTGTCTGTTTCGAGGTATGGAGGAACCTCAGTGGGTTAACATGGTCACCGATCCGCGGACCGGCCTCGGCCAGCATTGCTTAACCTTGACGATTGACCCGCGGATCCTGTTGCTAAACAGCAACGAGCTCCGAGAGGCCGGTTTGTCTAAGATAATTCGAATGGATCCATGTCCAGTGGTTGAGAGTAGTTTAAACTAATTATTTGATTTCAATTTTCATGAGCAATGTCGCCGCCGCCGGCCGCTCGGGACTGTTCAATCGATTTCCTAACGAATAGTTTATGTGGTCGGCTAGTTTAGCCGAAGTTTAACATTTTGGTTCGGGAATGTATTGATTTTTTATCTATCTGGTGAATGTATGTACGGTGCTCATTTAGTTGAAAACTCTATTGTCTGTTTGATACGTAATTAAATTCTTTACATTTAATTATAACAATCCTGCTGAGACCATTTCAAGTTAAACTAAAACTTTAAGTAATTTGTGAATCAATATATAAATGACTGATAATTTCAGTGTCGCTTTATTTTCATTTGATGAGAACAACGCTTAGTCGAGTAGCTGGACCGTTAATGAAATATACAGATATTAATTATAAATAGGGACATTAAGGACGAGTGGTCTGAAATCTACGGGACATGGGGCTCAGATAGACATTCTGTCAGCGTTAGTGAAGCGAAGGCGACGATCATAATCATTGCATCTTGATACTCCACGGCTTGGCATGGAGTTAATTGCTAGACGATGTGAGACGTCGCACTCACACCACGCAGGCGCAGTAAGTGGAGATGACGAAGTGGTGCAAGAAGATTGGCCGTAGCTTTTCCCGAATATCGCAATAAAAACAAAACTATTGTATGAGAGCAACAAAGTAATAGATTCGTCTGATGTAAGTAACTGTTGCACAAAACACTCGGATGTCTACAACAAAACTATAAAAGGTGGGCTAACCTCTGACTGCAAGCTTCCTTGAAAACCTTAATCCAATTATTCACAAACTAGGTTCTACCCGCGTCTTCGCTCGCGTGAAAACATTTTTTCTGATAAAAATGTACCCTATGAAACTAACGAATTATGTAGCTTTATATTGATGCACGAAAGTTTCAAAATCGGTTCAGTCGATCCAGAGTTTACTTCCTACAAACTGACAAACTTAACCGCTTTATAACATTAATATAGATAACAAAATCAACTCTCTTCAGAAAGTGATATTGAATTACAAAAAACATTCAGTAACTATTCCACAAAGTTATAAGATCAGATAAGAAAGATGGTCATCACAGCGAGACAGTTTAGTGCCATCATAACAACGATAAATAAGTTGTAGTGAAACCCATCAGACCCTTAATAATACCGACTGTCTGCTCAACAAATAAGATAACAGCGACATTTCAAGCCGAGTAACATTCGCGACAGAGCCGAATTTCCTCGTAAAACATCATACCGCCCCCACCGCCCCGGGCCACCATTCGAGGGAAACCTTTAGAAATTGAAATATAATCGCTGGCCCATCAGCTCGCTTCTCATTAGCATGTTATTAAGTTGTCTCAGAGACACCGCCTCTCACTCAAATCTGCTTTTCTCTCTTCAGATCCCAAAGCAAACTGAGACCTTTCTTGATATGTTTTTGTGTGGTTCATGTAAGCTCGGTATTACGCTGATGATTTAGGCGGTCGTTCGTGTAATTAGAACGGAATCCTCTTGTTTCTTATTCCAGTTATTGTAGTAGGGTTGCCACCCCTGAGCTGCGAATAACAAGACGGTACGAACTTGCTGCGGTCACCTCCTTGCGAATGTTTTCGACAAATGCGGAAAATTTCTTTGCTTTACAAGATTTGTGATATTAATTGTACATTATTATTGACTAGATTTACAAACATGCACGGTGGTAATAAGATAACAATAATCATTCAAACTGACTGGGTTCGAACCCGCGATCTGCAACTCGTAAGTCGTAATAACCACTGGGCCACCACTGCTTTTATGTAATTGATATCATCCCCATTGCAGTCAAATCGGTGAGGCACAACATCGTGGATCATCCGAGGACCAAACATTCGAATACATGTGACATCTACCAATCCGCACCGGCATCGCGTGGTGCGCCCATTCTCTCTCGCGGAGACGAGGCAGTGTTCTAACAGTGGGTGTGTAATACACTGAATTGTTATTATGTCATCCATTCGAACTATCCCAAATACCTACGCTAGCGTTGGCCAACCCTGCACTAGAACTTAGGAAGATGAATGTGCTCGTGAGACAGTCGTAGTGATGAATGGCATCAAGTAAGTTGATAGTTACTCGATGATCTCACTACCGAGCTACCAGCAGAACTACGAAGCTATATTAATATCCTAAGTTTGAGGAATTTATGGCGCCTGCAAAGCCGTTAAGATTATCTAAATATTATTGATTTCACAATCATTATTAAGTGTCAATACATTCAATCATTGAAATTATATGAACCTTTGCGTTGGGAAGACACTTAACACGTGAACATCTTTTAGATAATAACATAACGTAGGTAAACAGCCTGTACCTAATGCTGGGATACAGTCCTCCTCTGGGCCGTAATCCACCGCGTCATGGATATGGCTTAATGCATGTTGGTGAATGCTGCATTTCTTTGGATATTTGGCCGTAGTACATGCTGGTTTCCTCATATCGTCGTCTTAGAGTGAAAACCTCGGAAGTACATTTTTGTCAATTTTTTTTTGCGTTTGTTGAATGCAATCCTAGCAACGCACATCCTGAACTCACTAATATGTTCATTCGATACTTGAAACGCTATCTATGAAAGTAAGTGAAAACTTCGTAAACACTCGCATCGCATCGTCAGTTTAGCGTAATCAGGCCATGGATGGATGCATTTCTAAACTGTTCGATATTATGTATAATATTTTTCATATTATACACAATATCGAACAGTTCTGAATATAAAAACGGGTTAAATTTACATATAAATTAATTTAAAAAAAACATAAAAGAAAACGTACACAAATTTTATAGCACGCAGAATTTTCTTCCTCCTGAAAAGTTACTCCTTTTTCACTTACGAGGTTTTCACTCTAAGGCGTCGATATGTTTTCCTACAGCGTTTTGGAAGCAGTAGTGATAATGAAACTTACACGTAAAGTGATGTGCCTGTCTGGGTTCGAGCCCGCGACCCACAACTTGGCTGTAGTCTAGTGGACTATAACGAAATAACCAGCTCTGCTCTTTTAGATAATGTTCAAAATAATTTAACAGCAGTTATCTAATACATAAATGACCATAGACTTATCGCCAAGTATAAAAATATTCCAATAGAATCACAAACGTAGGTTACAACTGCGACTAAATTTCATTTGCTTTCTGTACCAAAGTCATGATTTCTAATAAGTTTTAATGAATAGCCGCGACGTCATTTTAAATAAATAATTAGGTAACGGGTGTGCCTGTCGGACTACATTAAGGCCAAATTAAATTATCATAGCAGTGAGCAGACTGCAGCAGGAACCTTTCATAACATTTTATCTCCAAACAGTGCTGAGTCGTATCTGTAGCTCGCATCATCTTCTGCTTAGCCTTATCCCAACGTTGTGGTTGGCTTCCAGTCTAACATGGAGTGCCACTACCTGAGCCTGCACTACCAGTAGCTGGGTAACGAGATACCCGTTAGCAAGAACAGTGACAGATTTTCAGGCTTCTGACAAATGACAGCATGAACCAGCGGCTTAACGTGTTTTGAGACCTGGCGGAATCTTGATATTTATGTTAACCCATCCACGAAGCGACCTCGGCAAGCGTTGCTTTACCTTGTAGATCGACCGCGTTTAGCCGCGGGTTCCTTGTTTGTATCTTTAGCGCACACTCGCTATTGATTCCACCTTACTCAATCCAGACAGAACGCCATGCACATTCTATTAAAAATCTTTTGAACTACAAACTACAAAATAACACTTAAAACGGTAGAATAAATCCCTTGCTGCAGTTGCGATGCAATTAAGATGCAAATATTCTTAAGAGGGACGAAGCTCGTATTTTGTACAATGAATTGTCCATTGAGAATATTGAAAATCGAGGGAAATTGAACTGAAGGCTGCCGTCAGCAACATAAGAAGCTACAGACTCATAATTATCGTAATAGAATAAAGTACATTTCAAACATATGTATAGTATTGTATGACTACCTTGTTGGTCAAATGGTCGCAAGCGTGACGGCTGAGCATCAGATCTCAGATTCAATTCACGGGTAAGGCAAAAAGCGCTATCAAGTTTGTCTGTAAGAAATGTTTCAGTTAGTAAGTAGTCGGTGTGAGAGCTCGTGCCTCGGTAAGCATGTGAAGCAGTTGGTCTCGGTTGTCATTCGAACATATTTCATAAACGTTACAGGTGGTCGGAACCCGAAAACCTGACAGCAGTATTGCCAAGGGGTACCATGTTCCCTCCCTACTGGTTGTGCAGCTCACATAGTTCTTCGTTCTATGTAAAATCCTGTTACTAAACTGTATGCATACAGTTGTACTAGAAGCCTACCCCGATATACTTGATAATGGTCACCCTTCATAAACGAAGCGTATAAAGCAAAAAGTATCTTCAGAAACGCGAAAGATTTCGCCTACTCAAAAAAAATAAACAAACTTTCAAAAAAGTTAATGCCTTCAAAATACGAAAGGAGGAAATAACAACATTTGCAGCGAGGTCGCCACAATGCTTTTAAAATAATGCCCTCAGTTCCCTTTCCTAAGTACACAAGGCGTGGGGCTAATTTAAAAAGTCAAATCTTAATATAGAATCAGCTGGAAAAGAGATGCTAAAAACTTTTTACCAAAAAATTAAACCGACTCCCAAAAACACTGCAAAGTGTCTTTAGTCTTTAGTCAAAAGTCTTTAGTTTTGTATTTTCGTTTTTGGCATCGACTTCCGAAATTAAAGTTATTTTTCACTTTGCAGTGTTTTTGGGAGTCGGTTTAATTTTTTGGTAAAAAGTTTTTATTTCACTCTACTACTACTACTACTTTACCTATTTAAAAGAGCCTAAATGTCAACTACTTATAACCTTTTACAAAATATTGCTTTTCCCAATGCTGGGCCGTTAATTGTTGAGGAGTTCTCCTGGTACTTCACCATCAGCTCTACATCACCATATGCATTGTGACGAACATAAAGTGCTTAACATCCATATTCAAGTAATCGAATCGCAATCCACGAAATACTTATTATTGAGTAGGTTCGGCGGCCATTTGTGGTCTTCATCATCAGTTCCACTTCCTCAAATGGTGCTTTTCGAGAGCAACTGAACAAGGTACTATAAGAAATACCCAAAACGCTATAGGTGTGCCTATAATATTTGAAGAGTTCCCTCGATTTCTCCATGATCCCATCATCAGATCCAAACGTGACGACAATGAGACCAACTAGAAAGTATACCCTTTCAAACAAAAAAAAGAATTTTCCAAATCGGTTCAGCCATCTCCGAGTTATGAGGTAACATACATGACAAAATACAAAAAAAAATTTCAAGACGAATTGTAAACCTCCTTTTTTTGAAGTCGGTTAAAAATAAACTTTATTTAAAAGTTTCATAGAGTATTCAAAGTGAAACTTGCTTTATAAGGAACTTCAAATCATTTACCAGCGCAGTACCTTCGATTGTGGGATAATAGGTCGTGATGTATGAAGCAAAATATTTAGTCAGTAGAAGACACACTCGCTCCCGCTCTACTCAAGTGAAGTGATTTCAGTCCAAAAGTTTCGGATATCTTTTTTTCTTTTAAGAGAACTTGCAATGTGGGTAGAATTCACATTACTAACAATCTTGTTAACTCCTCCAACTGAACTAAATTCCTACACTTGTGTCTGGAGTGGATCCTCGGGAATAGTGTAATAAGTTGGGTTTGAACCCGCGACCTCTCGGTCACAAGTCCGACACCTTAGCGATGAGGCTAGTGACGCCTCAAATATATATAAAAGATTAAGATTCTCAAGTCTCCGGCCTCATGTAGTTTACATTTACGAAAAAAATGATGTGCAAAAGTGTTATTTAATAACCAATTTGCAAAATAAAGATCATTTATCATTTAGCATTTGATGCATAGCTTAGGAAAAAAAATTACTTATTTCCCTCCTAGGTCACAAAAATTGTTAATTATCCCTACGCGGAAATCCATGTGTTAGTTTAAGCCAGTTAGTTAAGGATATGAAAAAAATTGTGGTAGATAGACACAAAGACAATCAGATGTAGACACGGGTAATCCCATAATATAACTTTGCAAACGTCCAGAATTACAATATCAAAATCGCTCTCACTTATACCATCGACCGCACAATAAATACATAATGATGATTTAGGACGCAATTTAAATGTGACTAGAACGGGGTTTTTAAAATGGCGGCCGAATATTAATCAGGATGTTGTCGTATCGAAAGGTGCGCCGTGAAATACGTACGGCACACCGGAATGAGAATTTATATTTGAGAATGTACTTTCTATCACCTTTTTTGGAAATATGAATGCTCAATTTTATGTTAACTGTTAATCAATGAAAACAATTCAGCCTATCACGTTCCCAGTGCTGGGACCCAGGCCTCCACTCTATGTAAGGAAATGGGCCTTTATGCAGCACGCGGGCCCAGTGCGCGTTGGTACATGATTTTCGCGTTTTTGATCCTACGACATACCATTTTCCTAGCGATGTTTTTCTTCACCGATTTGATGGCATTGGTGATAATTTAAATTACACGAAGTTATGTGCTTGATTAGATTTGAACTCACAATTTGCAACTTGCAAGTCGGGCTTCTAGGCCACCCCTGCTATATTAATTTAATAAACACCCTAAATATATATGTTAATTTTAGAATAATTACAAACCCTAAACAAACAATACTAGGCTAAGATCTATGAATTCCAGACATTTCGTTTCATTTTATTTCAATGCCTAAGGGGGCATTGACAGGGTTACTACGCATAAATTAAGACTTGTTATCCTTACCAGACAAATCGCATACCGAATCGATAGTGAAAATGTAAACATTGAATTATTTTATACCTCAAACTGTTCTATTTAATATCTTTTAACGAGGCCTAAGAAGCGCTGGCGTGATGATCTGTGGTGGTCTGGAAAGATTAAAAGGAGGTCTTTGCATAGCAGTAGGATGACATAATTATATGCTAACTAAAAAACAAAACTTTACAAATTAACGACGTCCAACACAAAATTAAGTAAAGCTTCACAATTTTCAACATGGTGGAATAACATAATGGAACGTCAGTAAACTAAGCTATTAAAATCTAGCGATGCGAAATGCACATGAGGTGTATTTTGTGCCGACATCCACGTGAACTTAATATCCAATCCCGGCGCACAATTCATAGCAGTCGCATGAATAACATTGCGTCTGAATTTACCATTCGCAGATTTAATATCGTACCGTGTATATCGACCTCGTAAGGCGTGCCTGTAATTTTATGAAGAAACCTGTCATGAAAATCCTGATTAAGGTCATATTTTGCTTGTATATTGGCAGACGAGGTTCCCAATGATTGAGCAGTCGTTATGATAATTTTGCTGACTTGACAGAAGTACAGTTTAATAAGTATTTATATTTATTTCCATAGTGAATAAAATATCTTGTTTAGAAATGTTGAAATTACATTTCTATTCTATCACGGTAAAAACATAACTCTCCTTTTTTGCAGTTGAGTAAAAAGTAGCCTATAACCTTCCTCAAGCTTCAAGCTACTTCCATACCAAATTTCATCCAAATCCACCCAGTACTTTCGAAGATTAGCGCGTTCAAGCAAACAAACAAACTAACAAACTTTTCCGCTTTATAATATTAGTATAGATATACATACAATTTAATGTACCATTAAATTGAAAAATGTCTCTGTGTGATCGAAATTATTATGGTTTCTGGAAATCGTATAATTATTTACACGATACTAGAACAGAAATAATTAATTATAATATGTTTGTCTGTATTTTTGTTAATCGGGGCCAAACTCGGGAACCGCTAATCCCATTTTATTGGGAAATAGAGGAGATTAAAAAAGGCCTATCTATCTATAGGGCTATAGGAAAGTCTTTTTAATAACCCCGAATTCCCGCGGGATTTGCGCAAGGAAAATCGCAACACACACCTAGTTTGTAACATTCATATTTAGACGTACAATTGAGGTAAACCCGTAACTAATAATACAAGCAAATATATACAGAATGCTAGCGGCCAGCGACACCTATCTGCCCAGATGACCCAGATGTTCAGTTCTGCAAGCTCTTCCATTGTCTGCAGAAAGTGGTCCGCGAGATGAACCGACTCGGCATGATCGTGGACCTGTCTCACGTGGGGGAGAACACCACGCGCGCCGCCATCCGCCTGTCCCGAGCGCCCGTCGTCTTCTCTCACTCTTCGGTCTACAGCCTCTGCAACCACAAGAGGAATGTGCCTGATGATATTATTCACTCCCTGGTCTGTGTAACCTTTCATTATTAATTTTCCTTAATCCTCTCTTAGTCTTGTTATCCAGGAGGAGGTCGTGGCTTGACGTTTACTGAGGTCTGGCCCTGGATGTAACATCATGAGATACTCCGTGCTTCGCAAAGCACGTTAAACCGTTGGTCGCGGCTGTCATTTACACATCTTTGACAGTCGTTACGGGTAGTCAGAAGCATAAAACTGACGCTGGTCTGAGCAAGGGGTATCGTGTTACCCAGCTACTTAGTTGTGGAGATCAAATAGGCAGTCGCTCCATATACAACTGTTGTACTCGGCTGCACACAGTTACACTAGGAGCCACCGCCAGCATAGTTGGGACAGAGCTAAGCAGATGAATATGTCCCTGAATGCATAAGCGTTAAGCGCACATCCATTTGTCGAGCTGGCGTAGTATACCTACTCTTTCAAAAGCGTATTGGTATTATATTTGTATTGCAGAACATTAGATAACATTGCCATCTCTTCACTTGGCTCATCATAAACTGATGTTTATTTCTTTTGCAGAAGGAAAATGGTGGTATCATCATGGTGAACTTCTTCCCCGATTTCGTGAAGTGCGCGCCCAACGCCACTATATCCGATGTCGCCGGTAAGTGCATGTTGTACGAGAATATGTTATAATGTGGTTATAAAAGATTGTGTGTGCGGTGTATGGAGTTTGAAACAGTCAAAGATCTGACTCGCGCTGGATCAGTCGGGGGTCATTTCAGTCGCTGTTTTGAGTTAAGTCAAAGTTGCATTGTTCCGTGTCTATTATACTTCATTCTACATATGTAGTCTGTGGGCTCATCTTAGACTAAAGGCATACAGCGCCCTTCAAGTCCAATATAACATCGCGTTTAGGGTGCTGATGAGATTGTTCCGTTTCTGTAGTGCTGCAGGGATGTCTGCAGAAGCCCGCGTAGATTGCTTTTACTTAGTAATGAGTAAGAGATCCCTGGTACACAGGGTGCGGAACAGCACTAACAGCATTCTAAAGATGATTTCCTGCCGACTCGACTGCGCGATCGTGATCCGGTGCTGCAAACTTTCTACTGGAATTGCATAACGATGTGCTGTTTGTTATGTATGATATTTAATATATTCAGTTTACTAACATAGACATAAGTTAAATTGTTCCCACTGTGAGTTATGTTACTTGAATAAACAAATCAGTTATAAATTATAATTAAACAAGTGCGAGTCCGACTCGCCCATGAAGGGTTCCGTAGTAACTATAATAAATATAACATACTTAATATATTTATATGAAAAAAAGAAACAAAAAACCTTAAAAATTTCTTAAAACTAGCTTATTTACAATTTTTACAACTACGCCAAATAACTTTGTTTTTCATAGTATTTGTATGAATTACAAAGTTATATTTGCGGTTTTAGAAAATATACTGTATCTCAAAAACTGCTGACTCGATCTCATTCAAACCAATTTTGGTCGAAAGTTTACATGAAGATCTACACCATATGGTTTTTTTTTATTTTTCACTTCATTATTATAGAACTTAGAGAGGGGGGGACACACATTTTACCACTTTGGAAGCGTATATCTTTTAAACGATTAACTTCATGAAAAAGTCATTTTAGAAACCATAATGTCATTTTTAAAGACTTGTCTATAGATACCACACACGTAAAGGTTTAATGAAAAAAAAAAATATTTTCAGTTTCAGTACCATGTATGGGGAGCCCCCTTTATTTTAAATATTTTTTAAATTTTCTCTTAAAATCGGAAAGCGGTTCACAGAATACATCTACCTACCAAGTTTTACATGTATAGTTCTAATAGTTTCGGAATAAAAATGGCTGTGACATACGGACGGACGGACAGACAGACAGACGGACGGACATGTCGAAACTATAAGGGTTCCGTTTTTTGCCATTTGGCTACGGAACCCTAAAAAGGTGTACCATGAAATCTATACTAATATTACAAAGTCAAAATTTGTTTCTAAGTTTGTATGTAGCCAATCCAAAATAAATATTGTTCATGGGTAGGAGTGCCGAAAGCAGAAATTATTACGAAGTCCACGCAGATGAAGTGCCAGTAATTAATATTTTTGCCTATTTTTTTTTACGTAAAACTTGAGTATTTACTATGCCTCAGTACTTGTTTTTTTTTATTTTTTTACGTGGTAAATCATCAAATAAGTCCTCCCACCCCTGGCAGGGCCGGAGGGACTGTCAGACTTGTACTGACTAAAATCCACGGTGCTCCTTCAATAGCCCTTTACGTCCCGGGGTCACGGTAATGGGATAAGTCCCACGACCCTGGCAGGCTTCGGCCCTCTACAGGGGGGCCTCGTCATATTACTGACGCTCTTTGAGGCGCACGTGGAACACAACGCGCCGTCGACCCGGGCATGGTCCATGGTCAGACAGCGAATTGCCCTTTACTCGCTATCCGCATGCCCGCGCCTACGGTGGCCGGAGATCGTCGGCCGACGTCCGACGCCGTGGGCGTCTACCACTGCGGCTGGGCTGGAGGGAGGACGCCATCCTCTCCCTCACGCGGCCCGCCTCCTCCTTCGATAGCATGACTGCTTCGCAGAAGGAGGCGACCGCTTCCCACTCCGTCTCGCCCCGTAGCATGGCCTCGACCAGTGCCGGGATGCCTCAGTACTTGAAGGAAGTTTCCCGAATTGAAATGTTATTTGTATTTTTGAAACGGTTATAATAAAAATAAGAAAATATAATCCAGCAGACGTTGTTATACGTCTGCTGTATTATATTATCTCATAATTATGTTATTCCACAGAATCGCAATCACGCACATTCAATTCAGTTAACAGAGCCATGACAAAGACGTGTTTAAACTGATGATAAAACCAAAAACAACCACAAAACTACGCCCCAAACCAGCCACTCCACATGCAAATAACACAGAAAATTTACTCCTACGCGTACATTTACATAATCATCACATTTAGACCGCAACACGCTATTACATGGTGAAACAAAGGTACCTCGTAAATGGCCATTAAACCCACAGCTGGGCAAAGATTCCCACAACTTAGAGCCGGCAGCCCGCTACTTAATCACTGGCAATTTTGAGACTAATAATATTAGTTCATGCTTATTAGCTGTGCGAGGGATTAACCCGGCCATTATTCAATGATATTGTTTTTGCAATACAACAAAGCTTAATGTAATTAGGTATGTGATGGTTGACTAACCGATCAGGGACACAATCATGTCATGTCAGCCCCTACAGGAGACGAAACCTAAACAAATCAGGAAAAATAATTGTAAGTTACGAGCGACACAAAGCGAGCAGTCTACAAACTGTTAAGTTTGGCGAGGAATATATTATTATAAAATCAAATAAATAATGGAGAATATTGAATAAAAATAAGGTTTCCTCTGCTGTACAGGTACGAGTACATCTTTGCTATCTCTAATACCTACCTCTTTTGTTATCGGGTGGAGACATTCAAATGCGCCTGTACGTTTGGGGAAAGGCCAGGCAGTGCAGGAATCTTACCTTACCATACCACCTAAAACGATCTTGGTAATCAGTATCAGCTGGAAATGCCCGCTCGGGAGGACTTCGATTCCTTGCTCAGGATAACAGATTGTAATTATATGCGATCGAGGCAGCTTTAGGACTCCGGGTTCTGTTGCTTTAAAAGGATATATTTAGCTTGACGTTGTCGTCATCCTTTAATTCTAATGACATTACATTATTATAGATAGTTCAAAATGACGGACTGCATATTTTTCACTTTATTTTCATTACCAGTTTTAAATAAAACACTTTGGCTTAGATCATCCTTAGCCAAAATGTTTTATCATAATTTAAATCCATTACAAAAAAAAACCTAGATACATAATAACAATGCAGAATCTTCAAAAATATAAACAAATATGTACGTATGTGTAAGTGTTATCACACGGCTCGCCTCATCTATCCATTTGATTAAAATAAAAGCGAGTGGCGCTGCATCCAAAGTTCCAGTCATAAATGATGCAAATTTTATTACGATTGAATTAGTTACTACCTAAACTCCGACATCTAAAACACCCCAATACATTAGCTGCTAAGGTTCTCTCTAATTTCAAAACAAATTTCTTAGTAAACAACTCCTTGCCACGAAAATCGAGTTTTCAACAAACGGAAACTTTCGCTTCAATTTAAAAAATATTAATTTGGCCTGTCACATTTTCTGGTAAAAGGCTGTTCACGTTTTAGTTGCTACATCAGTGTTGACAGTTTACTTATATCAGAGTAAAAAATTAAACAGTTCTTGTTTGCTGGTTATGAAGAAGTCATGTTATTATTTAAAGCACACTTTATACTTACCAGCTCGAAGAGGAGCTCGTGGCTAACTAACAACAGCCACACGGTCGGTCCGTGAGTGTGCGGCCATCATAACATATGGAGGTGCCCCCGTACCTCGAGAGCACGTCAAGCGGTTGGTTCCGGCTGACATTTGTACATCTGTGACAGTCGTTATGGAAAGTCTGACGCCAGCAAAACCGATACCAGCCTTGTTAACGAGTGCAGTCGTGTTAACTGGCTACTGAGGAGTGAAGCTCAGATAGTCAGTCGCTGCATGTTCAGTAGCAGTAACACTCACACGAGTACTCTGCTGCATCCAGTCTGAGTGGAAGGCATCCCGACACCGCTGGGAACAGGCTGCAGATGAACATGACTCTAGATGTAACAGCATCGATTGAATATACACGGAAATTTAATTAATGTTATTAGTAGCAAATCACAAAACAACAAGTTTCTCAGTAAGTGGTCTCGTTGCTGACCTAACATATGACTTCAAGCTCGTCAAATCCTATAATGACACAGGTCAAGTTCGGTATCTGAGGAGCTCGAGGCTAAACTGTAACAGCTGCACGCGTCTATATTCAAGGTTAAGCAACGCACTCCGAGGTCGGACTGCGGATCTTGACATATCGAGTTCCCTCCGTGCCTCTGAAAGCTCCGGGTGTCAATTTTCAAAGGTGTCAAGAGTAATCAGAACTCATAACACAGCCTAGCTGAGGAGTTTAGCGTTAGCCAGATACTGTGTTGTGGATTTCAAATAGACAGTCGCTCCATATAACACATGACAAGCGGTCATAGCGCATCTTTATTGGTTTCTCATTTTAATACGGTACCCCAAAAAGGCAAGTAATAAAAATAACAAAGCACTTTGAACATTTAGTCTTACATCAATTTGAGGCTGAGTGTACGAGTACATACAAAAATCAAAGAAACCAGACTAGACAAAGGTAAAACTTTAATAAAAAGAAATACACTATAATACGAGGCATGCCTTTTAAGTTCTGTCGTTTCCATATTTCCCGGCAATTTTGAATTTGAAACTGTTCTATATTCGAATGTGTTTAAATTTTGAATCTCAAAACAGTTGAAAATATTAGGATTAGGTAATGCTATTGTTTAGTCACAGCGTCGATTGAAATCTGTCAGGTTACGTACGAAAATGAATCTTTCTAAGGAAAATGTTCGTGCAATAATTTTCTACAACTTTTGAAGAGGCCTGACACGGCTTCAGTGTTTTGAAGAGCTAACATCTGTGTTCAGTGATGAAGCCCCATATCTGCGGACTGTCAAACGCTGGTATTTAGAATACCAGCGTTGACATACTAGTGTTAGTGACAAATCTCGCGAAGGACGCCCAAAATCCGCCTTCACTGAAGATAACATCATTGCTGTGAGACAACTAATTCTCGAAGATCGTCATGTGACGTATCGAGAGATAGAGGCTCTATTAGGCATCTCAGGGACAATCATTCAGAAGATCTTGCATAAAGCTCTTGGTGTGAGAAAGCTAGTTTGCCGTTGGATACCGCATCCGCTTTCCGACGATCACAAGGCGGCCCGCGTCAGATGGTGTAAGAAAACTCTGCCTAAGTTCAACCTAGGAGAGTCAAATCACGTCTACGACATCATCAGTGGTGACGAATCTTGGATCTATGCTTACGCTCCTGATTCCAAACAACAATCTACAATCTGGGTCTTTAAAGACGAGTCAAAGCCGACTAAAGTTGTTCGTTCTCGAAGTTTAGAGTGCTTCGAGAACGAACAACTTTAGTCGGCTTTGGCTTTGGAAGATGGTGGCCACGTTTGTTGGAAAAACCGGCCATGTTGCGACTATTGCACTTGAATATCGTAGAACGATTAACGGAGAGTGGTATACCACAGTTTGTTTACCATATGTCATCGCTGAACTTCGAAAATCTAACTCAAAGCGACGCATTATCCTGCACCACGACAACGCAAACTCACACAGCGCTCGTCAAACGATTGAGTATTTGAAACAGGAATAAAAACTTTTTACCCAAAAATTAAACCGACTCCCAAAAAACAGTGAAAAAAGACACCGACTACCGAAATTAAAGTTATTTAACTTTAATTTCGGTAGTCGGTGTCTTTAGTTTTGTATTTTCGTTTTTGGCACCGACTTCCGAAATTAAAGTTATTTTTCACTTTGCAGTGTGTTTTGGGAGTCGGTTCAATTTTTTGGTAAAAAGCTTTTATTTCACTCTTTTTAGTTGGTTGATTTTTAATTTACCTAGTTACAAGAGCCTAAATGTCAACTACTTATATCATTTTACAAAATATTGCTTTTCCCAATACTGGGCCGTTAATTTTTGAGGAGTTCTCCTGGTACTTCACCATCAGCTATACATCACCATATGCATTGTGACGAGCACCAAGTGCTTAATATCCATATTCAAGTAATCGAATCGCAATCCACGAAATACTTATTATTGAGTAGTTTCGGCGGCCATCTGTGGTCTTCATCATCAGTTCCACTTCCCCAAATGGTACTTTTTGAGAGCAACTGCACAAGTTACTATAAGAAATACCCAAAACGCCATAGGTGTGCATATAATATTTGAAGAGTTCCCTCAATTTCTCCAAGATCCCATCATCAGATCCTGACTTGGTGACAAATGGTACCAATTTCAAAGTATACCCTATCAAACAAAAAAAGAATTTTCCAAATCGGTTCAGCCGTCTTCGAGAACTCGGTGACCATACATTAAAAAAAAAAAAATGTACGCGTCGAATTGATAACCTCCTCTTTTGGTCGTCGGTTGAAAATTAGAAATTCTTGACCATCCTCCATATAGTCCTGACCTAATCCCTAACGATTTGTTTACATTTCCTAAAATTAAGAAAAGTCTTCGTGGTCAAAGGTTCCAGTCCAGTGAAGAAGCAGTCGACGATTTCAAGTCAGCCATTTTGAACACCTCCACTTTAGAGTGGAATAAATGTTATAATAACTGGTTTGAGCGAATGGGAAAGTGTATTAAGCTACGTGGTGAATACTTTGAAAAACAATTAAAAGTACTATAAGGTTCTAGTTGTGTTTTTTTTTTCTTCAAATGACAAAACTTAAAAGGCATGCCTCGTAAGGGCTCTGAGATTAGTCAGTAATCTACAAAGTTTGGGCCTATTACGCAAATACGTCATCGTTCGGCTCGTATGATTTATTTAGCCGGCGCGTCTACGGAGACGGAACTATGTATATATACTACGATACGTAGGTATCTATAGTGAAAGAAAGTTTGTCCGATAGTTTGTTTTCTTTTCTTGTTATATTATTAAATTTCAACTCATGGCCCTTATAACGTAGCAATGCCCTCAGTCTTTTGGGCACATCAGCAGGCGACAACATCTCAGATGTTTTTTAAACCTTAATATACTTTAAGGAGCTCGTGGCTTAGTCAAATCTTCATCTGTTCAGCATATCTTCACATCTACGTATAAATAAAATTGAAGTGTCTGCCTGTGTTTTGCTCAAGTGCTTATTATAGTTATTTACACGATAATAAAACACGACCTTTTTGAAAGATCTGTATGTATTATTGTTTGTTTGGCTTTGACGATATTAATGTGACTTTCTCTGAAAGATAGAAGATGATAGGTGCTTTTTATTCCAAAATTCCTGTGGAATCGGGAAGAGATTTTACAGGCACAGCCCTTCTATACTGTATTATAATAAAATAAAGAGAAAAAAATTGTTTGTATATAGTTGGTATCTCCGGAACAAATGACCCAATACAATTTTTCAATGATTGTAAGGTGCATTGCTTGTGAGAGCTATAAAATGTTTCGAAATACACGTGAACGAAGTGCTAGTGCATAATAAAACTGTTTCCAATTTCACCTCTAGTACCCATGCACCGACATGTTTTTCTTTCTTCTTCGTTTTCTTCAAGAGTTTTGTTTTACTATTCGTCCAAGATACCAAACAAAAGCATTTCATCTGCGATGAATTTCTGAACGTTGATTTGCGAAGTGTGTGCCAAGTTGAATGTATTTGTTTGTCCGCAGAGCACTTCCACTACATCAAGCGTATGATTGGCGCCGACTACGTCGGCATTGGCGGGGACTTTGACGGCGTGAACAGGTAAGCCTCGATTTTCATAGCTTTTATTCTTTTATAATAATCCGCATAGTTCTCCCACAGGTATATATGTGTGCCTCACAGAGTAGTCAGCAGCTGTGCTGGAGTTGCGGGAATGTGTTAACGAGATACCGTCGACCCGGACCACAATGGCAACCGAAGGAATAGGGTGGGTTTTTAGTCAGTAGAGTGTGACACTCCCTTCTGCTCCACTCGGAGTGGGTGGAGTCTTTTAATGATTATCCCACCGATAATAAAGGTATATTATGTTCAGTGTTGGTATAAGTAGCAAGAAAACGAAGATAGCATGTATAAGTCACACGTATGAAGAGCTCGTGGCTAAATAATAATAGCCGCAGAGGTCGCTCTTCAAAGTTAAGCAACGCTTGCCGTAATCAGTGCGTAGATGGATGACTGTGTTGGATGACCATCCCAACATATAGAGATTTCTCAGTGCCGTGCAAGATACGATAAACCGTAGGTTCACGCTGTCATTTTTATATCCTTGACAGTTTTTCGGGTAGTCAGAATATTTGACACCAATCTTGCCAAGAGGTACCTATCGTGTTACCAGCTACTCGGCTGCGGAGGTCAGAGGCAGTCACTTGTAACACATTGGCCCGTGGCTGCGTCTAGTTAGACTGGAAGCTGACCGCCACTTAGTTGGGACAAGGCTAAGATGATGATGAACTATCAGAAAACACAGTCAGGCGGGGAATTAAAACGGTTATTCTGATACCATCGAAATAACTTGGGCTTAAAATTGGGATAACACAGATTTTCCAAGTGTCACTTGTTGCGATATCATTTATTTTACTTACAATAAATTGTGCTAAACATTTTTATAGTCCCGCTGTTTCCATCAAGTCACAGACCTATTTTTAGGTTCATTTTATCATTATCACTGCTATCAAAACGATTAATGAAAAAATTTTGAGTAAATTGGTGTCTCATCCATCAGCCGGGGTTGCAGGAATGTTGTAACGAGATACCGTGGCCCCGGAACGCAAAGGTAACTGAAGAAGCAGGGTGGGGTTTTCGTCAGTAGAATTTTGACACTTCCTTCCGCTCCACCCCCAGCGCGAGGAGTAATTTGATGATTTTCCCACTCAGACAATAAAGGCTTCATCCACCAATCAGTACTGGGCCCGCGTTGTAGATAACAGCCGATTCGCTCTCATAGACAACCTAGCCTGGAGCTCGTCTGTGGGAACGTAACTATTGGCACATCACCTGTTATATTATGTTTTAGTCTTATCATAGTTTCAACCTTACTCGTCCTGCTAGTTCGAAAGTATTCCAACCATTTCATATGTTATGAGAAGCAGAAATGCAAATGGTTAAACGAAAAATTCGCCAAGGAAATTCATGCCGACGAAATTCGCAACATTGAAAATATTTGAATGTAAAATGCCGGCAGGAAGGCTGCCTCAGCTAATCTCAATATTATGCGACAGATATACGTATCTTTTTAAAAATAATAATATCAAACTTTTGTTATGAGATACTGTGCATGGTCGAATAAGATTTTATTGTTTATTTTTAGCGTAGTTACAAAATAAATAAGTATCATCATTTATGGTCATCATTATTTTCCCCGACCATCATTCATCACATTGTTTTATCAGCTACAAGTAAGAATTGTTCCTGTCTTCTCCAATAAGTGTCCTTGAAGTAAGTTTAGTATATATTTTTTGATAATAGGCTAGTATTTAAACACCATATTATTTGATGGTAAGCGATGATGTTAACATGCTTTATTAGGCTCGGAGAAATTCCGATGGGCACCGTCAACGGACCGATGGCGTGTGTTCCTGCAGTGGGATGATCATTGGTCCGGGCACAAACGCCTACATACTTAATACAATATTTATTAGAATGACTTTGACCAAAAATAATTAGTAGGACGAACTTAAAAAACTATGTCAGTAACATTTGCTTACACATAATACAAGATACATCTATTCACGTGCAGTCCAATCTGCCCGCTATCATGTTCGGGATGCTGTTAGAGCTGGCCCGTACCCTGCACATCAAAGAAGCACAACTCTTTCTCATTGTTGCGTAGATGCAATCTGTTATACTTATTCTCTCCTATTTACGGGCTTAATAATATGTTTAATCCGCAGGGTTCCGCGTGGCTTGGAGGACGTGTCCAGATATCCGGAACTGTTCGCTGAGTTGCTTCGCTCCGGCCAGTGGAATGTGCAGGAACTCAAGAACCTGGCCGGGCTCAATATGCTGCGCGTCATGCGACAAGTTGAGAAGGTGCGTCTTTACATGAAGTGATGAGTGGAGGACTTGAGCATCCAATTGTAACAGAACAGCGAGCATTCGCCGTTTTGAAATTTGTCCAACTCAACAATGAACAGAGCCAAGCATAGAGTCAAACATGGCTACGAACACTTTCATGATCTTTCTAGGGAATATTCTAGTCGATGCGCGTTGAAAAAATGTATGGATAAAGAATGACAGAAGCTCGGCTCGGCATAAAGATCGAAGTATATTTATAGTTCTCTTGCTAGAATGCTCGCCGGAACGCTCCTGTAATGTAACATTCGCAAGAATGCTTGTTACAAGTGAATGCTCAAGTGTGTCAGCACCTTTACCTGGCTACTAAGGAATCTAATTCTTTTTATTTATTTATTTTGCAAACTGGTACTCTCAAATCGGTGAAGAAAAACATTGTGAGGAAACCGGCCTGTCCTAGGACCAAAACTACAAAGACACGTGACGTCACGACCAACCCGCACTGTGCCCTTGTAACGGAGTATGGCCCGTTCTCTCTCATAGAGACGAGCAACAAATTTATTCTTGCTGCACATTAACGATCTGCTAATGCCCGGTACCTTTGGGTATGCAGACGATAGCACAGTTTCTGAGAGATATGTGTCCAGCGCGCGAGCTGGTGGGTCACAGATCCAGTCTCTCCGTGAGGACATGGTTGGGTGCTTGAATTTGACTTTGAAGGCTGTCTCCGAATGGGGCGATGCCAACCTGGTCAAGTTTAATGCAGCTAAAAACCAGGCGTGTCTCTTCTCCGCAAAAAGGAGCCAATTCGAACCGGCTCCTACTTTCCGTGGTGTAACCGTGCCGATAACCGATCATATTGAGCTTCTTGGGGTGACTTTAACTTCCCCACTCAATTTTGGCCCGTATATCGAGGCTAAGGCTCAGTTAGCATCAAAAAAGTTGGGAATCCTAGCCAAGGTGAGACGGTACTTTACACCGGAACAGCTGCTCAATTGGTATCAAGCCCAGGTTGGGTCGTGTATGGAATACTGCTCTCATCTTTGGGATGGATCTGCGAAATACCAACTGGACGCGATTGAGTCTATTGAGAAACGGGCCAAGAGACTCATTGGCAACTATGCACTGGTCGAGTCAAAGCTCCAGAGCCTTGAACACCGACGACGAGTTGCAAGTCTATCGGTTTTCTATCGGTTACATTTCGGGGAGTGTGCGATGGAATTACACAATCGAATTCCACCAAGCCCGTTCCATCATCGGACTACGAGACAAACGGCGAAGCGCCATCGTTACATGGTGGACATCCCACCCATACGCACAAAACGTTTTGGGAATACCTTCATTGTGCGTACGACTAAGGAGTGGAATTCCCTGCCGGAGTCTGTGTTTCCCGACAGCTACAACCTAGGAGTCTTTAAGTCCAGAGTGAATAGGTTACTTTTAGGTAAGCGTGCTCCATCTTCGATCACATCATCACTTACCATCAGGTGAGATAGTGGTCAAACGCGAACCTATTTTCAATAAAAAAAAAAACGATGTATGTTTATGTACAGTATGCGTGTGTGTATCTGTATGATGTGGATTTCTGTGAATGTTTGTGATAATGTGTTTATGTATCTTTAACTGGCACTACTGCTACTATTGTTGTAACTCAGCGTACTGCATCTGTATATCTTTCATACTGATATTATAAATGCAAAAGTTTAAAAGATGGCTGGATGTTTGTAACTGTTTAATGCAAAAACTTCTGAACGGATCTTATTGTTTGGTTTTTATATCATTGAAATATTGAAATAACAAATAGGCTATTTTTTATCCAACAATTATCCAAGAATTCTCATAGGACCAGGATTTAGGAAGAAAAACTATGCCCGTGCGAACGAAGTCGAGGCCAGAAAATAGTAGGTACTTAATATATGGACAATCTCGTTGGAATGCCTTTACCTTAATTAAAAACTAGCTGTTGAATTCTGGCTGTGAATTCCTTGATGTTGCTCTATAACTTCTCCAGTCTTCCAGTGAAAGTATAAGAAAAATCAGTTCCAGCAATTAACTCGGAAACATAGAAACACAAAATGATAGATACGGAATTAAAGTTTGTGGTAGTGTTCGTGAATTATTGTCTCTGGTCGCATTACGTAGGCGAGGCGCCGGCGAACTGAATGTAGGCGAGGCATTACTTATTGATAGCGGGGAAATAAAAATATCAGAATAGAACCATACATTCCTTACTAGCTGTTACCTGTTCGAGAGGTACCTGTTTCGGATTCAGCGGGAGGACAGCGCCCGAGTGTCGTCATTTTGAGGTCACGGTGGAGCATACATTGAGGAGTGCTCCGAGTGAGTTAGACTATGGTTCGGGGCGAGAGGGAATGGGATGCAGTCGCCCTAGCGAAGGAGTCGGCTGACCGCGCGAGGGAGAGACAACACTGTTCCTCCGCCGCCGTAGGCGCCGGCTTGCAGATGGTGAACAGGGCTAGCTCACCGCCCGGTAAGGGCCAGGCCCGGGACGGTGGCGCAATGGGTGCCAGCAGTAGTGACGGGCCACATAGGGCCATTACCTGCCGGGGTTGCGTCTTAGTACTTTGGTCTAACTTAGAACGAAGGCATTTTGTTTTAGTAAATTTAAACAAGATGTTGGTGTTTTCTGGCTGACTAAAATTAGATAAACAGTAGCCTGTCTTATTCTAATGAGCTATGTTATTGTAAAAAAAAAACTCTTATATTATTTTAAATTACTAGCTAGTTTAGTACTAGATAAACTCTTGGTCAATACCAAGAGTTTATTCGCTTGGGAGGTTTTTCTTGCGTATATTCCGATGCTGTTGGAGTTCCGGGATCTAAAGTAGTGTATGTGCTATTCTAGATTTTCTGTCATCTTCTTACCAAAATTTTATTCAGATCCGTGCAGCTGTTTGGGTGTGACTGAGTAACAATCATACATAATCTAAACTTTCGTATTTATAATATGAGCTTCCCAGTTTTCCCGCGTAAATCCCTATCCCGTGGTTATTCCAGGATGAAAAGTAGTCTGTGTTACGAGTATTCCGTTTAGTTATAATCATTGTGATCATATGGCGGTCTAGCTTTGAGATTTCATCACGCACGCGGGATTGCCCCGCATGCGTAACACCCGCAAGTGTCCTTTTTATACAAGTATTTATTGTAATGCGTGGAACAGTGGCAACAGCCCCGTGCGGGGACTCCGCGCGCGTGAGCACTTCTATGAAAATCAGAGTGCGTTTTATTGTCATGCGGGGTGTACGCGCGCGTAGTACAGTCACATTTAAAATGAAAATTGACACAGAACGTGTTATAATTGAAGTGCATCTGCGGCCGTGATACAGCCTATGAATAAAAATAAAAATATGATGAATTATATAAAAACAGAGATGCTAGAGACGCTGCCTGGAATTGTATTTTTATTTTTATTATATTATTTCTCGAATTGTATTTTTGTAGCCTGTGTTCAATTCTTCCAAACAATTCATCAAAAGTACGAATGGACATTCGAAAATAAATCTTAAATTTCCTTCCATTCATTCGTAATTTGCCATAGTGTGTGACAAACGTTCCAGCAAGAATCCTTTTTTCAAATAACAGGCTATACTGTGATCACCTTCTTATTCCGCCTTTTATAAATTAAGTATATGATCAATAATTTTCTGAGTTTTTCGTTCATTGTACACAACCACAATGCATGGCAGCCCGCAGAACTCAATCGTGGGCTAGCGTGTCTCACGCTGCGTGAAATTTTCCGCATGCGGGCCAATCCCGCGTGCGTGATGAAATCCGCATGATATTAAAAACGCCCTTACAGTATCTTTGGGGAGAATGGAAGAAATAATCGTATTGCACACCAGCTGACCTGACAGAAGTTGTCTTGTCATTTTCAACCGACGACAAAAAGAGGAGGTTATCAATTCGACGCGTATATATATATATATTTTTTTTTTATGTATGATCATCGAGTACTCGAAGACGGCTGAACCGATTTGGAAAATTCGTTTTTTGTTCGAATGGGTATACTTCGAAATTGGTACCATTATCACCAAAGTCAGGATCTGATGATGGGATCCTGGAGAAATCGAGGGAACTCTTCAAATATTATAGGCACACCTATGGCGTTTTGGGTATTTCTTATAGTAACTTGTGCAGTTGCTCTTAAAAAGTACCATTTGAGGAAGTGAAACTGATGATGAAGACCACAGATGGCCGCCGAAACTACTCAATAGTAAGTATTGAGTGGATTGCGATTCGATTACTTGAATATGGATGTTAAGCACTTTATGCTCGTCACAATGCATATGGTGATGTAGAGCTGATGGTGAAGTACCAGGAGAACTCCTCAACATTTAACGGCCCAGCATTGGGAAAAGCAATTTTTTGTAAAAGGTTATAAGTAGTTGACATTTAGGCTCTTGTAACTAGGTAAATTAAAAATCATCCAACTAAAAAGAGTGAAATAAAAACTTTTTAACAAAAAATTAAACCGACTCCCAAAAAACACTGCAAAGTGAAAAATAACTTTAATTTCGGAAGTCGGTGCCAAAAACGAAAAAACAAATCTAAAGACACCGACTACCGAAATTAAAGTTATTTTTCACTTTGCAGTGTTTTTTGGGAGTCGGTTTAATTTTTTGTTAAAAAGTTTTTTATATTACTAAAAGCGCTAAGGTTACATCAGAAAAGTTATTATGTTAAGTGTTCTTAAATTTTCGAATGTTCCGCGATACTGTTTTAATTACTTCTTTTTAACCTTCTCCTGACAATAATAAACTCAAAAAAAATGATTGTGGCACTCGGGGACTGCCGCGGTAAAGCTATTGCATAGCATTTTTTATTAACTTCTGCAATTATAATTATTTATTTATTTTATTTATGCAGTATTTTTTTCTTTGATATTAACCCTTTGACCGCCAACGACGCCTACAGTCGTCAACAAAAATAAATTGGCCAAGTGCGAGTCGGACTCGCCCATGAAGGGTTCCGTAGTAACTATAATAAATATAACATACTTAATATATGTTCAGTCCCACAATAGGCCAGTGCAACGGTAACTGGATGGTCTGACCTGTCCACGGTACGTGGAGCTATAAACGTTGCTTCTCAAATACAATAAACAAGGTTACATAATAGCCCCTGAGGCTTTATAAATACCACTAACCTTCTGTGCTGGGTTCGCCAACTTCGACCTTCCTAGGTCACGCCCAGGTGTGATATGTATGTAATATGAGGTGAGTAATTGAAACGTTTATAGCTCCACGTACCGTGGACAGGTCAGACCATCCAGTTACCGTTGCACTGGCCTATTGTGGGACTGAACATTCGGTAAGCAGAGCGTGGGTTTTAATATAAAATCCACATAGTACATTCTGGTAGCAGGCGTGGCTCTTATAATATAAGATCCACTGGTTTAATTGGAAGTTTTGAAAGTAACTTTGGTTTGATTACTTAACACAACTTATAACTTAATAAGTTTTGAATATATTACCATGTCATCCGGGCTATCTAATTGAAGTTGAATCAATTGAAGTTGTATTTGTAATTTGTACTGTAGCCCCTTTTATTGCATTGACAGGTAAGATTTATTTGTGAAATTAGGAATTGGTTGTATTTGGTACATAAGTTGGTATATTGTTGTAAAAGTTGTTTGGTATTTGTGGCAATTAATAATTGAATGTCATTGATCTGAATTTAAAAGGTTATCTAATTAATAATTACACATAGTCTAACATAATAGGACTTGAATTGTGTGTATTGGTTATTGCATTTATAGTAATTATTGGATTGTTGTTAGAGATTCTCCGGCTCAATATTATACAGTCAATTGTTGTGCTTCTTGATATTTATTTGAGGTTGATCCAGCATTGTATTATACATTCAATTGTTATTTATTTGTAACTAGCCATCTTTAGCAAGCTAGATTCATACTTGGAATAAGTACAGGGTCGGATTTGGACTTGAAATAATTGAATTTAAGTTGTTATTTGGGTGAAATTATTTGGTCGGCTAACAAGTCATTGCTGTTTGTTTAATATTTGATTGTTGGTTTTTGATTGGTGTTTTGTAATAATATTTGATTGTTGCAATGGCCTCATTAAGGGCAGTCAGGGAGGCTGCTGCGGGATTGACCTCACAGTTGAGATGGTTCACATCGGCAGCCGCAACGGTTGAGCGTGTAGAATTGGAAGAGCTCACCCTTGCTCGGTATGGGCAAGTGATTGAGAGGATCAAGTCAGCTGATGCTGCGCTCATATGCTTCAACGAGTACATCATGGACGTGGATTTGGGGGTGATGGATCAGACAGCCCGCGATAAGATTTTGGGTGACTATGACCAGATTGTCCACCTGGGGGATGTCATATGTCTACGAGCGCGGGAAATTTTGAAGAGCCGGGTGCCTGATGCGGCCAAGCCGCAGACCCCTGTTGTTGCAGGCCCTGGACTATTGAGTAGGCTGCCCACCCTGGAGCTGCCACATTTTGACGGTCGCTTGGACCACTGGCTGGGCTTCCTAAATCTCTTTAAAAGTCTTGTCGATGCACCCTCGGACCTCGGACCTGCCCAGAAGCTGGCCTATTTATTGTCTGTCCTGGAGGGCGAAGCCAGAGCCTTGGTGCAGCACTTGCCGGTGACGGATTCCTCCTACCCGACCGCTCTGGAGCTTCTCTCCCGACGGTATCAGAACAAGCGCTGCCTGGCTGATGTGCACATCGACCAAATTTTGGGACTACCGGCTATTGTCAGCACGTCGACGTTGCGCACTGACTTGCTGAACTCGTTGGTCTCAGCGACCAACGCCTTGAGACGCTTGGAGTTACCGGTGGAACATTGGTCCTACTTGTTGGTGCACATAGTGCTGCAGTTGCTCCCCGCGGAGTTGAGGTCACGTTTTGAGCAGGAGTATGGTGGGGATAGTGCCACCCATCTTCCCCCCTTTGACGACCTCCTCAAATTTTTGGAAGACGAGTGTCGGTTTGCGGATAACACTCGTGGCGCTACGGGGTCGCCCCCACTATCTTCTCAGCCCAGAGACCAGGGACGGACTAGGGCCCGGGGGCCTGTTGATGTTCCCCCCGCCCCCCGTTTTGCTGGCGCCCGGAGTCCTCGGGCTAGGGGGCCTGTTGATGATCGCCCCGCCCCTCGTTTTGCTGGCGCCCGGAGTCCTTGGGCTAGGGGGCCTGTTGATGTTCCCCCCGCCCCCCGTTTTGCTGGCGCTCGGAGTCCTCGGGCTAGGGGGCCTGTTGATGATCGCCCCGCCCCCCGTTTGGCTGGCGCCCGGAGTCCTCGGGCCAGGGGGCCTGTTGATGATCGCCCCGCCCCCCGTTTGGCTGGCGCCCGGAGTCCTCGGGCTAGGGGGCCTGTTGATGTTCGCCCCGCCCCCCGTTTTGCTGGTGCCCGGAGTCCTTATCATTGTGACTTTTGTAAGGCAACGGGGCATGTCATGGCGCGTTGCCGCGACTTTTTGAATTTGCACGTAAGTTCCCGTCGCCGCATTGTCAACGCACGCCGTTTGTGCTTCTCGTGCTTGGGGGCCCACTTTCATCGGGACTGCCCCGACCCCCGCCCGTGTAGAATTTGTGAAGGGTCCCACCTGGAGATTTTGTGCGCCAACGCGAACCGCTCCAGCAGACCAGCTTCTGAGGGGGGTTCGCGCAGGGGGGGTTACCCCGGAGACGAGCACCGGGCTGAGACCCGCAATTCTGTACGCCGCTCTCCACCCCCCGCGCAAGTTGAACGGGAGCCCCACGAGCGCCATTTGGTCTCCCCTCGTCAGGGAGAACGCGCATTGGCTGCTAGGCGGCGGTGGCCGGGTCGGCGCCGCTGCCTTTCCCCTCCGTTGGCGGAACGTCCCCGGCTGGAGTCGCGCCCTCCGCCATTCGGGCTTTCGATGGGATATGCCCCTCCAGTGATGGCGAGCGGCTCGGGACACCGCGCGGACGAATGTTTTGATTGTTGGCCTCGTCGTGAACGAAGGCAGCCTGTATGCGGCGATCGGTCGCCGCCCAGGCATCACTAAGAGATTGACGCCTGCCCCGCTAAAGGAACCCCCTGATCAAGACGGTTTTGTTGCCAACGGCCTCGGTCACGGTCTGGGGACCCTTGGGTGACTCGATTGTGGTCTGTGCCATTTTGGAGACGGGAGTCCGGGGTTGCCTTTTGTCTTCTTGGTTAGCGGGACAGGTTGGCCTGAAGGTGAACGACCTTTCAGGCAAGATTTGGGGAATTGGCGAACCGGCTGACACCACTGTTGAGGGAAGGACCTGGTTTGAAATCACCCTTGTGAGTTGTCCTTACCCTAAAATTGGTGCTCCTGCACTTGTTATATCTGAACTTGGTTGGGACGAGCCACTTCGGGAAACCCTGTTGGAGGACGGTTGAGGCACTCTAGCCTTCCTTATGGGGCCCGTCACCCCCTTTGTTGCCCAAGGAGGGCCACTTTGTTCGATTGTTGGTGACTGATCGTCACACTAAGAACTCGCATGCCGGTTGCAATGCGCTGTTGGCCATTCTGCAGCGAGAATTTGAATTTTGTCGGCTGATCGCGTCAATGAGGCGAGGCCCTTTGCTGGCGTCGTAACGGATTTTGTTGGTCCCCCTTTGTTGAAGACGTCCACCCTTCGTAATAGTAAGATTGTTAAGGCTTATTTGTGTGTTTGTCTGCCTGTCAACCAAGGCAGTACATTTGAAGCTGGTAACCTCCCTCTCGACAGAGGCCTTTGAGGCGACTTTGGAAAGATTTGTGTCTCGCCGTGGGTTACCTTCTTTGATTAGGTCTGATTGCGGTACGAATTACAAGGGTACAAGTAACTATTTGAAGGAGGTACACGCCTTCCTAATGAGAGCCAGGTTGACATTGGTAATAGTTTTGCCCGCCGAGGGGTCACTTGGTTGTTTGACCCGCCAGCCTGCCCCCATTGGGGGGGTATTTTTGGGGCCGCGGTGAAAGCGGCAAAGGGACGCTGGCGGAGATTGTTGGGAGACACCGTTCTCACCTTTAATGAACTAGCTACGGTATTTGGCCGCATTGAAGCTGTGTTGAATTTGCAACCTTGTCAAGACTTCAAAGTGATTAGCGGACGGGTAGGCCCGTCCGGGGGGGGGTAGATGTTCGGTCCGACGTGAAACAGAACGCACCCTTTTGACATAAAGAATTTGATTTTGACATTACTCTGACTTGACAGATAGACTTTGGTTCCGTTGTTGGAAAATGTCCGCCCTTGGGACTTTGATTTGATTGTAATTGGTAAAATATCGTTGGATTCGCGTGTTGAAACCGATAATTGGGTCGCGAATTATCAATTGTTGAAGTGAAATCCCCACTTGCCGAAAACCCCGGGATATTGTTGAACATATCGCCTTATTGCGTCACCTCGTGGCACGCGCTTGGTGGAACGAGTTGGGTGTGATGCTGAGTTGGAACCGCGCCATCTGGAGACTGGCGTCTTGTGAACGTCCACACACTTGACTTACATCACACTTTCACTTACTCATATCATATTTACATACAAACACTTTGGACGTGATCAAACAGATCCTAGGTTGCCGTCTACAGCTCAGGTGAGTGTCATTTGTAACTATTTGTAAGGCCTCGGAGGCTATAGATTGTTGTCGGCCGGAGAGCCTGTAGATTATTGTGTAACCTTCTTGTTTGAAAAGCAACTGTACGCTCCACGTATCGTGGAAAGTTCCGGACACGTCCAGTTACCGTTGGCTGGCCTATTGCAGTCCTGAACAATATATTTATTTGAAAAAAAATAAAAAAAAAACCTTACAAATTTCTTAAAACTAGCTTATTTACAATTTTTACAACTACGACAAATAACTTTGTTTTTCATAGTATTTGTATGAATTACAAAGTTATATTTGCGGTTTTTGAAAATATACTGTATCTCAAAAACTGCTGACTCGATCTCATTCAAACCAATTTTGGTTGAAAGTTTACATTAAGATCTACAACATGTTTTTTTTAGATTTTTCACTATATTATTATAGAAGTTAGAGGGGGGACACACATTTTACCACTTTGGAAGCGTATATCTATTAAACGATTAACTTTATGAAAAAGTCATTTTAGAAACCATAATGTCATTTTTAAAGACCTGTTTATAGATACCACACACGTATAGGTTTCATGAAAAAAATATTTTCCGTTTCAGTTCCATGTATGGGGAGCCCCCTTTATTTTAAATATTTTTTTAAATTTTCTCTTAAAATCGGAAAGCGGTTTACAGAATACATCTACCTACTAAGTTTTACATGTATAGTCCTAATAGTTTCGGAATAAAATGGCTGTGACATACGGACGGACGGACAGACAGACAGACAGACGGACAGACATGTCGAAACTATAAGGGTTCCGTTTTTGCCATTCGGCTACGGAACCCTAAAAAATTGGCCAAGTGCGAGTCAGACTCGCCCATGTAGGGTTCCGTAGTAACTATAACAATATAATATAATATGTATATTTATTTGACGAATAAAAAAAACCTTAAAAATTTCTTAAAACTAGATTATTTACATTTTTACAACTACGCTAAATAACTTTGTTTTTCATAGTGTTTGTATGAATTACAAAGTTATATTTACGGTTTTAGAAAATATGCTGTATCTCAAAAACTGCTAACCCGATTTCGTTTAAACCAATTTTGGTTGAAAGTTTACATTAAGATCTACAGACATATATTTATTTATAGATTTTTCACTCCATTATTATAGAAGTTAGAGGAGGGGACTCACATTTTACCACTTTGGAAGCTTATATCTTTTAAAAGATTGACTTTATGAAAAAGTGGTTTTAGAAACTCTTATATCATTTTTAAAGACCTGTCTATGGATACCACACTCGTATAGGTTTCATGAAAAAAAAATATTTTCAGTTCTAGTTTCATGTATGGGGACCCCCCTTTATTTTAAATATTTTTTAATTTTTTTCTTAAAATCGGAAAGCCGTTTACAGAGTACATATACCTACTAAGTTTCACATGTATAGTCTTAATAGTTTCGGAATAAAATGGCTGTGACATACGGACGGACGGACAGACAGACAGATGGACAGACATATCGAAACTATAAGGGTTCCGTTTTTTGCCATTCGGCTACGGAACCCTAAAAAGCTTCCAGACCGCCAACGGCGCCTTTGGGCGACACCAATTTGGACTTAATAAGAAATAAAGTCAATGATTATTATAACAGTTTTTTTAATATCATCCCCGTACTTCATTAAATTAAAGCAAATTAAATAAAAGCTTGTTCTTTGGCGTATAATCTTGAAATTTAAATATTTCCAGGACCAACTGTAAACTCGTAAAAATATAGGCCCACCAGACGCCATAGTACCTTTAAAGCGACACTAGTGATGAGGTTAGAGTCGATATCGATATTTTTAACGAACCCGCACATTAAGGGAATATTACAGATTACAAAAAAAAAATTAAAAACCCCTACGCAAAAAAATATTTAGAAGTAGTTTAAGAAACATCCCTTAAAAAGTAAAAAAATAATAGTCGCGGCGGGGTACTTTTTCTACTTTAAACTTTAAATATCGATTCTAAATGTACATACGTAGGCAGTTTTTTAAATTTTTAATATAAATTTTATTTTATGCTTTTACAATTTTCACCTACCATAGTTTTTGTCACTGACCAATTTTTTTTTATTGATAATAGGCTTAAAGACTCCCAGTTTATAGCGATCAGGAAACACAGACTCCGGCAGGGAATTCCACTCCTTAGCCGCACGCACAATGAAAGTATTCCCAAAACGTTTTGTGCGTATGGGTGGGATGTCCACCATGTAACGATGGTGCATCGCCGTTTGTCTTGTAGTCTGATGATGGAACAGGCTTGGTGGAATTAGATTGTGTAATTCCATCGCACAGTCCCCGAAATGTAACCGATAGAAAACCGATAGACTTGCAACTCGCCGTCGATGTTCTAGGCTCTGGAGCTTTGATTCGACCAGTGAATCGGTGCCAATGAGTCTCTTGGCCCTTTTCCCGATAGACTCAAGTGCGTCCAGTTAGTATTTGGTAGATCCATCCCAAAGATGAGAGCAGTACTCCATACACGACCGAACCTGGGCTTGATAGAGATTGAGCATCTGTTGCGATGTGAAGTACCGTCTCACCTTTGCTAGGATTCCCAACTTTTTTGCTGCTAGCTGAGCCTTAGCCTCGATAAACGTACCAAAATTAAGGGTGGAAGTTAGTGTTACCCTAGAAGCTCAATACGATCGATTATCGGCACGGTTACATCGCGGAAAGTAGGAGCCGGTCGGAATTGATTCCTTTTTGCGGTGAAGAGACACGCCTGGATCTTAGCTGCATTAAACTTGACCAAGTTGGCATCACCCCATTCGGAGACAGCCTTCAAAGACAAGTTCAAGCGCTCAACCATATCCTCACGGAAAACTGTCCATTCCAATTTCATGGTATGGACAGTTTTTGCAAAGTAGTATACGTGGTGCCCTTTTATTTGATACGCTATTTGGGTATATTTGACATTATTCAATTATTCATCCCCACTTTCTCTCCCCATATCTAGTAAATGGCTGAACCAATTTTAATAAAACATATCTGATTATAATATACTCGTCGTGTTCTTTCATTTGACCCCACAACTTTTAAACGGCTTAACCGATTTTCGATTTTCGGGAGCTATGATGCCACAGATAGACACACAGATACGTCAAACTTATAACACCCCTCTTTTTGCGTCGGGGGTTAAAAATGGTACGATTTATCTATTCCGGAAATGTACTTATTCTTTGCCGTTACAATGTTATTTGCACGAATTAGACACCTATCTATCGAGGAACATGGTCAAAAGACCCTATTCTAAATGCCCCAATTTTTTCCAACTTGATGTCTCGAAATAGATATTTCATGATATTAGGTATGCTACATTTTGGACCACATGACGCGGAATTTTCAGATTCACCGAAATTGTTAAAAATACGAACTCTCGTTGATTATGTTTAACAACCCTAAAATATTAAAATTTTCTTTGGAGTAGTACGCCATCGTCGCTTTTAAGCGACAGTAAGGATGTGTTATGAACGATAATTTTGTAATTTTACTTTTGATATATGACTGTTATTTCAAGTGATAGTTCCTTTATTAAATTACAATTGAAAACCATGGCAACTTTTATTTATCAAATAAATATTTATAGCGCTTTTACGTATGGAAAAGCAATAAATATTACGGATTATAATTTTATCGATATTTAGTAATACCCGAGTTTAACCTCATCACAAGTTTACTGTGATAAAAAATGGCTTGGCGTACAGCGTGCAATTTCGATGCGCGTCCCGTTGCGGTCAAAGGGTTAATTCAAGTTTTTTCTTTGATATTAATTCAAGTTACACTTTTTGAGCGTGGTGACCGATAAGAAAACAATTTTTTATTCTTTTATTGAATAAATGAGAAGTCAATATTGTTTAAAATATTTTTATTATTATTCAGGAATTTTTATCATTGAAACTATAGGTTTATTAGCAGCTAGTCTACACGCATACGTCTAGGCGCACGCACACAAACACCGTGCCGAAGTCTGCCGAACTGAAACGACGTTAGACGATGCACGACTTTCAACACCTCAAATCAATCCAGCCGTTCACGCGTCATAACGTGACCAGAGGAATAAGGAACACATTTTTAATATAGAATATAATATAAATATGTCGTACCTCCTCGTCTGGGTCCGCTTCAGTAACGCGACATACATGTTGGTTGTGTGCGCAGGTCCGCGACGAGCTGCGCACGAGCGGCGTGCAGCCCGAGGAGCACCCCGACTCTCCCAACGACAACGGAAACTGCACCAGCAACGCCTTCTACACACACTACGTCTAACTTGCCCCGACACTCACACGCCACTGCGCATTTCAACTTTATTTCTATTACTTACGGCTTATATTCCAGTGGTACAGTGACACGTCAATCAAACGGTTTTGGCTTCGAAATATTTGAACAAACGACGAGATATTTGGTATGAATACCGTTATCGCAATGTCAACTTGGACTGGTTGAGTGAACATCTAGATTAATCATGAATACAAGTGCTAACTTTTCTAATTGAATTTAGTATCAAACGGCTTTTCGTTTTTAATTACTCTTGCTAATAATAGATCATTGAGAGAATATAGTCACAGAATAAAGATGGACAGTATAGAAACTAAGCCTAGTTGACGACATAATTACCTACGCTCCATTGAAGCGTTAGGGTTGTCACTTTTAATGATTTTTATATTGTATTTTTTTTTTCACATTTATGTTCTGTAGTGATCAATCCATCGAATTTAAATAACAACCTAGCTTACAAATACAATTTAAAAAGGGTAATTTTATGGCGTTGGTTAATCTCAGTAAAAGACGATAGTTTGAACACGAAAAAAAATTTAATATTAACACACAACAACTTGTAGAACTATAGATCTGTAACTTTGTCATTACGGCTGCGTAACCTTTGCAAGTTTTATCTTGGATTCACGTTTTGACAGCACTATCGTTTTTAGCACCCTCGAATACCATGAAAATGACACCCATGATGAAAAAATTGATACATGTTACAGCCGCCATCTTGGATTCACGTTTTGACAGCACTATCGTTTTTAGCACCCTCGAATACCATGAAAACGATACCCATGATGAAAAAATTGATAACTATTGCGGCCGCCATCTTTAATTTACATTTTGTTACAACTATTGCACTTTCAGCTTTAAATATCCTCATAACCGCCGCATTCTGGATTTATAAGTAATAAGATCACGAATTCATCATGATCGCGGATTTATAATTCGATAACGATTATAAGTATAACAAATACAACAAATAAATCATTCTTACCTTTCAAAATCAGCAGGAAGTCTGAAATACGATAGCTCCGGTTTTGTTGAAGCCGAGTTCAAACAGCCGTACACAACGCAATACGTTCCTGGCATTTTCGGAGATAAATAAAATTTAAACGTGACCACTCGTCTCGATGCGACACGCACTACTGAGAGCACCGCAACGAAGACTTAGAGGTCTTGTCGGTGCTCATGTTTGTGTGAGTGTGCTGTTTCGAGTGTTTGTAGGTAGATTCCGTACTGTCAGTCTATTATTTGTATACTGTGATATAATCGTCCTGACTGCGATGGCCACGATGTCCACTCTCAGCGCAGTATGTGCAGGTACAGCTGCACTCTGTTCCTCTACTCTCACAGTCCGATGGGACGGAAATCCGACACGACCAGTGAAGATCAGGCGCAACATCAACGGCTTAACGTGTTCTCCGAGGCATGGGGGTATCATACCGCCGACTTCTGAATTCCTACTACTGGGAGATTTCTTATACAAAAACCCAGTAGCCCTTTTTGCCCGAACCGGGGTACTCTTGCTCATTAGTCGCGATTACGACCACCAGACTAACGGGGCAGTATTGAGAGAATCATCATGACGGATTCAACTTCCACGCTCTCATCTCTCCTCTGTGGCGATAGTTTTCCAGTACATCTGATGCAGTACATTATGTTTCGTTGAATTTTTTCAATGAAAATAATCTTAGATAACTTCAATACACACTACAAAGGCAAATAAATAGTAGTTTAAGCGTCTATAGTTATACGATCTTGTAAGCATGCTTGATTATGTAAACTTACTCCGTTCTTTCAGAAGGCCCTCGGACATTTGAATAATAACTCAACCAAACAACGGTAATTAATAAAAAGTTCTGTTACAAAATAAAAATAAAATATTCTTTTTATCTTGTGATCAAGTTTGGTTCCGATCTTAGTATTTTCACTATAATGATGATTACACAACACAACTTCCAGACAATTATATCGAAACTCGATTGTTGATTGGGATACCAAGCCTCTCGTTTGATGATGTGTCACTGTAAATATTTGAATGTCTATTTAAATTGATTGACAACTTTATGGCAGTTGCAAAATAATAATTATCGGAATATAGAAATATATTGAATGTGCAGTCGCGTGCGGCGGGTGGCGATACGACAGGAGCGAGAGTTCAATCCGACAGTTTGATTCCAATTGATGCGTATTTACGTGATAAATGTCTGTATACCAATAACAGATGCTCTACACGAGTCCAGTTGTCCACTACTACAGAATCCACGAAAACAATACCTACATAACGGAAATTTTCATGACAGGATTTCGAAACTTCAATTAATATGTAAAACCCATCTCCATTCAACATTATTTATCACCGCTATTAGCTTTCGTATCATCGAAATAGTTTAATGTATTCGAACAACATAATTACCTTGTATAATTAAAGCTGGTTAGGTATACAAATAACTAATTTATTATAATCCAATTTCACGCATGAATAAATGGTGGAACAATGGGACTCGGGTGGAGAGTCTTTATCCGATGACGTCATTACGTCAATATATGTCTGTTTAGTTATTATTCACAAGATGGTTACCATCATATCTCACAAGTGTACTATGAAGATGAAATTGATGGATCCGCATTCCCTCGTTACCAAGTCAGCGGGAAGTCCAATCCTCCACATTGGCGTACATAAGCGTGGGCGAATAGGGTCCTCGCCCTTGACCTTACGAGGCCTCTATAAATTCGATGTTCCTGGACTTTACCACGGATGTATTTATATGCTTGTCAATATTCTCCCCCCGCACATTATTTTTTTCGCACTAACTATGAGTGTGTGAGAAAAGAAACATAAAAGTCTCGCTCATGCAACTTTGACCACGTCCACGCTTCGCCACTGGCCCTTGATGATCCAGTTTCATATATGATACAATCTGTTAAATGAAGCGCGCTACTAGCGCTGAAAGTTTAGAGCAAGAGAGCTCCAGGTCGCAGCTCAACGTTCATACATTAATCGCAGCAGAGTTGTGATCTCGTCGCTGGATCTCTTTATAACGCCAGCTGCGACGTTTAAGACAATTACGCGAATTAACTGCAAGTAAGAGAGAACCGCACTCGCTCGCCAGCCTTACATTCTTATTTTCAGACTTAAATCTACAAGATTAAATACGAAGCTACTGTTTCAATATTGAGTATAATTTAATAACTCCTTCAAATTGATCGGTTTATTTCAATACAGTTTAATATATTGGTATTAATTTCCATATTAAGCCTGTGTGAGTATAATCGGTCCGATTAAAACTGTAAGCCCAGCACCCGCACTGAGCTGGCGTGTTGGATCACAGCCGGTCCCTCTCATAGCGAGCAGGCCTGTCCCAATAGGGGGGACGTTAAAGACAGAATTATTATTACTATATCTCACTTATATATAATTCCAGTGTCACAGTGGTTTTAGTAAGCCGCGGATTCAGTTCCCAATTGCAGTGGCATTTAATTATTTGTTTCAAATCCGATTTATTTAAAAGACAGGCAATTTATTTCTAATCTAGCTGCAATTAATTATGTTTAGCGAATAATTTAATTCCTCTTCCTGGACTTTAGGATTCATGTTTGGGCAGAGTATAATTTTGTTGCAAAATAATGATAGCCGTTTATTGAATGCTATATTTTAGAGTCACGTCGAGTTAAAAGAGCAATAGTATCTCCGTCACGCGTTCAGCCTCCACCTTCGGTAGACCCCATCGACAGCTGGCGTGGAAAACACTTGTGAAGTATGACAGTAGTTTGTATGTCGTAACTTTAGATAATCCAAATATAATTACGTAATAAATGTTGTAGCTGCATGGTAAGTAGGTATCTCGTCGTGAACTGTGCACTTGTTCCCTCTTTACAAGCGAGTAGGCTGCGTTCACATATCATACTACTCGTTAAACCTCCACTCTTGCTGATAATACGACTTCTGTCTCCGTTTCCTACTCATTTCTTCCAAGGTTGCATTATCAGAAGAGTTTTAGATAGTGAACTCAAAATTGGAATTAAATGGAAGGCTCTAGTGCGAGAGAACGTAAAATGAACTGGGTAAATAGACAAAAAATAACAAAATATATTTTATTTTACTATTGTAATTTAAAATAAAAAAATAAAAGGTTCGATCTAGGGACGTAGGTAGAGAATAAATTTGTAAAAAAACGTTGTAATAAATAAAATACATTGTTTGAAAGTTATGATATTTGGATTCCTATTGTTTTGTTGAATTACATGTAAGGAATTGAAAGCTACTTGTCCGTGAGTGGAAATATATAGGTGGCGTTTCGGCATATTTTTTGACGCCTTATGTTTCCACCAAGGGTTGGTTGTAACTTCACAGCTTGTTTGTAATTTTTGTAGTTATCTATTGTACTTGCCTTTAATATAAGTTAACATCTTTTACATGTATTGTATGTGAACATATTAAGTTGTTTTATTAGGTACTTTAATGCCTACTTAAATCGGAGTTGAGTAAGCGAGGCTTTAACTTAAGCGGTCAATGAGCGAAGTGAGCACTCACCGACACTAAATACCTCAAATATTTAGAATAACCATGTTCGGCTATGCTGACTTGGTTCGTCATTGTACGTTGAAGCAAGCATTAAATGCGAGCGGATCAGAGCTGAGCTTGGAATGAGAGCACAAAGCCTCGTGTCGCCGGACGCACTGTCCGACTATGTAAGCTAAAAGCTAGTATACAATGTAGCGTATGGTCTAAACTAGTGATGGAGATCGTTGTACCAAAATGACCTAAACTTTTTATAACTTCTTATACAGTTTGATGTGAAAACTATTACTTACACTTTTCATTGTATAATTTTGTACTAAAAGTCTCAATGCCTCGAGGAGGGAGAAATTATAATGTATGTAACCCGTTGATTCAGTTAACTTGTCATTCAGACAATAATACCATCCACTTTAAAAACATGAAATGCTGTGAATTTCTTAATGTATATTTAAATATAACTTTAATATATGATGTGAAAGAACGACTATTTCTAATAAATTGTGACTGAGCGATTTTTGAACCTATACTCAACTATAAACTAAGGATTTTCTTCTAAAATCTGTCTGTTATTTTGTTGTACTTTGTGTGTTGTACGAAAAAAACATGTAATTTCTGCCGAGCGCACTGTCGGTTTAAAAAGCTTATTTACTGTTTTATACTGTTGTACGCAGAATCGCTGATGCTACAGGAAACTGTTATGACAATGCATCGTTACACAAACCCGCGAGCGACTGCGTTGTGGCGCACCACACGACGGCCGCTCGCGCTCCCGGCAACACTAAATACAGCGTGTCGATTAGGTTATCACATTAATTGAAACCACGTTCTTTATATTAGGTATTTTATCATATATAATTAAAATAATTGAATACTAAACAATATTATAGCCGTGGGGCCTTTTTGTCTATTTTAATATTTCACAACATCATGTATTGCATAAACGTAATCAACTGACCAATCACTCGGCGTGTGCTACGCCAGCGCCTGCGCCGCGGCTTTGCCGCTTTTACAGGTCAGTAAACTAATATCATAAAGAATTTTTTATTGTTTACCAATAACGTTAAAGTTTGAAACTACTTTTTCTTAATTTTAGTAATGTTATTTATTTTATTATTTTAACGGACTGATAGCAACTTGTAATACCTGCTGTACAATTTAATGTGATAACCTTAGCGCCACCCTGTATATACTTCATTGGGCATTTAAGAAAACCATTCATTGAAAGCTTATTAAACTCTTAAAAGGTTCGCTTTAACATCGAAAGAGAAATTTAATCTTTTACTTAATTAGTTTGTAGCAAAGAGGGTTTTCTGGAAAGTACATATCACCAGCTGGCGCCACCCGAGGCAAGAGATCTTTGAAAACGTCAACATGACATTGACATTAATTTGACAGATATCGAAATCATAAGAGTTTGACAGGTGCTCAGTGCTGCCTCCCGGTGAAAGTTTTTCAGGAAACCTTCATTTGATGAATTCTTAACACAACTTTGATGTCACTAAAATTTATAAAACGTGTAAATCTTCTTATTTAATGTCCATTACCCAAAAGTGATGAGCTTGAAACCGAATTTCCGACGAGTGCGCTCGTATTGTGTGGCGCGTTGCTTACGATAACGTTATCACCTCTCCTCACTTGTATGTCACTTCGCCTCGAAGGTTGTATTACTTCGGAGCGACTGTCACCCTTCCCTCACCGTCTTCCCGTCTAGCAAGGCGCCAGACAACTGTAACTGGGTTGTTTATATATTTATTACACTTGGTAACCAATAAACACGTTTGCTGTACTGTATTATTGACTGTTTTATTTCCTCTCTCTCCCGAATAGTCCCCAGCTCAAAAAACAATAATGAAGAGACTTCTGATTTGTGTTAAAGGTACTAAACGAAAAGATATGTGTTTGGATACGTGTATCCTTGGCGAGTGTTTTAATATATACAGTTCCAAGGATGGCTCAAAGAAAGCAAAAAGATAAAGAAAAATAAGCTATCTTACAAACAACCCAACAAACCCTTTGTGGCGAACACAAAAGATATCTGCTTGCAACAATGGATTGAAAAAACACTTTTACGAGTGTATCTCGTTCGGAGGAAGCTTATCAAAAGCCGTGGACACGAGGCAGCCCGGTATTTATTCATTAAATAGAACCGCATGTTAAAGCTCAAATGAAATTAACCATTTTGAATAATAAATGCGTTATGCTGAGTAGATCTGGGAGCACCGTATTAATACCGTTTACCGCAATTCAGAGTAACCTCGAAATATTTCGCTGAATCATAACAAGTATGGTAAAGAGAAGTAGAGGGAAACTATAGATGCTGCCGGGTTGCAGAATGTTCTATTAAGGTACCGCAGCCCCGGACGCAAGGCCAATTAAAGGAACCCAGTGGATATTCAGTTAGTAAAAATTTGACACTATTTCACTCCACGCTGAGCTGGAGGAGCAATTACGAAGTATAGATATAGATGGGGTACCTATACTGAGTATCTACACATTCGCACTGTAATTGCTGAGACATGTAATTTTCATCTTCACCACTGCTCTCACATCAGTGAAAAATAAACCTTGTGATTCAGTTACAATACAACTTTCAACAAACATAAAAACTCGGCCACACAATGGACCACTGGCTCCCACCACTCTGCATACAAGGCTTCTGTAAAATATAAACGGACCAAAGCCACAACCGCACCTAACCACTCAACAGCCATTTGTATGATTAAATTCTCCCTGGTTTAATAATGCCGACAACATGAGTAGGCAAGAAATCCTGATAATTTAAGTCTAAGACTTCGCTCCGGACATCCCATCAAATAGTTTTGCTGCATTGATCGGTAAAGTCACATCTCCAAATAAATAAAACACGTAATCATACATCACATATTTAGTATTTGAGCTTCGACTCGCAAAGAGGAATTACTTTTCAGCTCCTCTCAATTGCATGCTACTTCGTAGTTATTTTAAGAAAATTCTGCGCTGGTTGGCGTCAGACGACACAGATTAGCAGTAGAGTGTCTAGCCAAGTTCAGAGAAAGGAACTGGAGACCGACAACGCAAACGCGTTACACAAACCATTTCCAGCTACTTTTGACCCCTCACAACTCGAAACCTATATAACATTCCTATGGTGGCTTATCAGGGTTGGTTTCCTGTCGGGTAGCACGATACCCCTCAGCTAGAACACTGCCATATTTTCTGGCTTGTGACTACCCGTAACGACAGTTAAAGATGTCCAAATTACGGCCAGCACCAACCAGTTTAACATACTTTCCGAGGCATGGAGGAATATCATACGATAAGATGGTCACACCTCCACGGACCGACTACGGCAAGCGTTGCTTAACTTTGATGATTGAGCCGTGTGGCTATTATAATCGCCAGCCACGAGCTCCTCGGAACACGTGTCACATAACTTAGTTCATTTTAATTATTCATCTGCGACGTTATCACTTCACCACCCATGGTAGACTGGTAGAGGATGACTTCATGATAGAATGAAGAATGAATGATGTGTTGCATAATGTTTTATTAAATAAACCGTTAGTGAATACGGCCTTGTTGTCTATTTTCACTTAATATAAAAGCATAAGGGCCTTCACTATCAGTAAACGGTAAACCACCGTGACATGACCACGGCCCACACACTAAACACATTATCTTTCTTGTATGTGTGTGTGTGTCACGCTTACACAAACACACATTAAAAACAAGGCATGTTGGCGTGTAATCAGATGACACAGCACTATTGCGAGGGTTGGGAGACACAACCCTAATTATTCATTCTTCGTCTATTTTAATGCTGTTTTCATGGCGTAAGGGAGAGAATTTTTTTCAAAACTAATGCTAAAACAATCTCACACTGGTTTACCAAGGAGTATTTATTTATTTATTTAGGGTTCACCAATAGATGTTACAAATAAACATGATTTATGTTTGGTAAGTAAACAATTAATAATACTGCCGACCGAAGGTAAACACCGCATGCTTCGAATTTAACAGGTAACAAGGTGAGATAAACAGGCGATAGATAATGTGTTGTGAAGGTCAGATAAGTTGCTTTATGTAAAACACAAGTAGTCAGCTGCATCCAGTTGACTGTATGCCGATATCGACATGGTTGGGAGATACAAGATGAAGGCTATATGTTACACGTTATCAATACGTATATTGTGAGTACTAGTAGCTCACTGACCACCACTTACGAAAAGGTCGTTAGTTCGTACCCAGGCTATGCACATTACTTTCTGTAATTATCATTACCAGTGCTCTCAAAACGATGAAGTAATGTATGTGACGTACACGGCATATTCCAGGACCGAAACAATACGAATCCGCACTAGGCTGGCGTGGTGGATTATAACTCAAAAACTCACCCCACACTCAAGTTTGTAGCTGTTTGAGTATGAAGTCGCCCATTTTACATTGATTACTATACCAATACTGAAAAACCGCAGTGATTTCATCGGGTACACTAGCGTCACACTGCATCTATATGTCGCAGTAAGATAGATAAAGCCGTGATATGGTTATATCCCTAGGGATATAATTATATACCGTAACATAGATAAACGGAAGCGATTCATTACTATCTTACTAGGAATATAATTGTAATACCATTCAAGTTTAGTGTTATAATTATATTACTGGATTAAGTTTAGTGAAATAATTGTAGGAGTGTAGTGCGGGGGTGCGGCGGAGGTTAACATCCCAACTCAGAGTACCCCGACTCGGATAGGTTAGGTTAGAAGGCTAAGGCGGGAGCGAAGCGGAGCGGAGCCTTCGTGGTTATTTTTTTTTAAGCCACCCAGAAATAGGAGCCCCGCGAAGCGAGGCTCCGTCGATTTTGCGTAAACACCATAAAATCACTGTCAACTTTAATACGTATTATTGCTAAAAAGTATTGTAACTAATTGCAGGTTGCAAAAAGTTGATTTTGTAATAAAAATAAAAACCAATATATTGTTTTATTTGATTTTGTGGAGATTTATAACTATTTAACTAGATTAGTTTAGTCAGATAATCATATTACTAGATTGCGACCGTAAGATAGTTATGAATCGCTTTCGTATAACTATGTTACGGTATATAATTATATCCCTAGGGATATAACCATTTGCGACAGTCGTTCGTAGGATCCGGCAGTTGGGACTCGACGTGGCGCTGCACAAGACAGAGGCCATGTGCTTCCATGGCGGTCGGAACGCGCCACGGTCCGAGTCCCACATAACGGTGGAGGGGGTTCGCATCGGCGTCGGGAGGACGATGAAGTACCTGGGACTCGTCCTCGACAGCCGGTGGAACTTCAGGGAGCATTTCCTGAGTTTGGCCCCAAAGCTGAACCGGGCAGCAGCCGCCTTCGGGCGACTCCTGCCTAATCTCAGCAGGCCAAACGCCTCCTGCCGAAGGCTGTACGCCGGCGTCGTGCGGTCCATGGCCCTCTACGGGTCCCCAGTGTGGGCCCTGTGCATCCGGACGCGACCACTAAAGTTGGTCGCATGCCAGAGCATGGCTATCCGAATGATCCGGGGATACCGCACGATCGCCGGCGAATCGGCCAACCTCCTTGCCGGATTGCTGCCCTGGGATCTGGAGGCGACTGCCCTCCAGCGCGTCTATGAATGGCGCGTGGAGGCGCAGCGCCGGGGCGTATCCCCGCTGCCTCGAGAAGTCGAGGCGCGGCGGGAAGAGCTCCGGCGTGATCTCAGGGCAGTATGGAGGGAACGACTGTCGCAACCGAAGGCCGGGCACGCCGCAATTGCGGCGGTAAGACCCCTCTTTGAGGAGTGGCTAGATCGGCATCACGGCGTCCTGACCTACCGCATGACGCAGGTCCTCACCGGACACGGAAGTTTCGGGAGGTACCTGTGTCTGATGGGAAAGGAGGAAACGCCTGGGTGTCACCACTGCGAGGGTCGCCCTGAGGACACAGTCGAGCACACGGTGCAGGACTGCCCCGCTTGGGCAGAGCACCGACGTGTCCTCACGGCGGCAATAGGCGGAGACCTCTCGCGCCCGGCATTGGTCGAGGCCATGCTGCGGGGCGAGAGGGAGTGGGAAGCGGTCGCCTCCTTCTGCGAAGCAGTCATGCTTCCGAAGGAGGAGGCGGGCCGCGAGAGGGAGAGGATGGCGTCCTCCCTCCAGCCCAGCCGCAGTGGTAGACGCCCACGGCGTCGGACGTCGGCCGACGATCTCCGGCCACCGTAGGCGCGGGCATGCGGACAGCGAGTAAAGGGCAACTCGCTGTCCGGCCATGGACCATGCCCGGGTCGACGGCGCGTCGTGTTCCACGCGCGCCTCAAAGAGCGTCAGCAATATGACGAGGCCCCCCCGTAGAGGGCCGAAGCCTGCCGGGGTCGTGGGACTCATCCCGTTACCGTGACCCCGGTACGTAAAGGGTTATTGAAGGAACACCGTGGATTTTAGTCAGTAAAAGTCTGACAGTGCCTCCCACCCTGTCCGGAGTGGGAGGACTTATTTGATAATTTTACCACGATAAAAAAAAGGGATATAACCATATTACGGCTTTATCTATATAAATTATATATATATATTATTTTGACAGGTCCAGATAACATGCAAAGACAAGTGTTTTGTGACTTGTGTAGTATTTCTTCAGCCTTTTAAAGCACGAGTAAATAGGCATCTTCTGGGTTCGCTCGTCCCTTAGACCTCATCTATCGCTTACCATCAGGCGAGATCGAGGTCAAGAGTGGGTACATCAGTTATAAAAAAAAGTATCGGACCGGCCATTCTCCGATTAGCAAGTTTTACGTGTCCGGGCTTGCATAATCCGTAATATTATCATATTCAATCATCCAATTTAATGTTAGATAGCATCCGTATCTAGCTGTAAACAAAAACATAGGCTTCTGTTTTAAGTAGTTAAGACTAAATTAATTTAATATATGTTCAAATAACCTCTGTTCTCTAATTACCGTGGCGTGTCCGCACACCAACTTAATGTTAAAACTTGCTTGTCATTTTTATAACGTACAGATTTACTTTGATCCATTCAACGTTCTAAACGGTATTGAGCAACGTGTATCGCATACCAAAATATCGACTCAATAGAACCAGTCTACAAATAATTATCATTAAGTAACCGCATGTCCAATCGAAAGTTATAATTGCCTTGACATTTTCTGTTCTTCGGTGCACATCCCTAAATAACAGTATTTGGCACATCAGTACAGTACCCATCACGTCTACTCAGTGGGTGCCGTGGCCCATCAGCAGTTGCACGTCTCTAATGTTAATGTTAGTGCCTTGGTTAAAAAAAAATCTAATTGCCGTTGTACTTATTTTAATATTTGATTTTTTAAGTTAGACCCAAATTGATCATGTAAATAGAGACAGTACTTTGGCCTCCGTACGTTGTAATAAGCTAGTATTTGTATACTGTATCGGTTTTTGTAATTTTTAAGAAAATCCATAGTTTTCTAATTACCGTATACTAATTACCATATGTTTATAATTACCGTTGTATGAAAATTATTAAAACTTGTTTACTAACTGTAGCCGCGCTGTCGTACCAATGGAAAGTTTTCCTGCGGTTTTCGTAGATTATCATTATCATTGTCCGTAAATATGTCTATATTATATGCTGACCATTCATCAAGTTATTTAATTTATAAGATGCGAAAACCTAAAAAGACCAAAGAGGAAATTAAAGAAAAGAGAAGGCTCGCCAATGCCAATGTCAAAGGAGTCATTACAGATATAATACAAGAAGTAGATATTCTTCAAAAAGATCTGCTGATCCCTAAAGAGATACGGGAGTATAAGGGAACAATGAAAGTCAATCATGTCATTTGGAGTTCATTAAAACCGAACCTACATGCAATGCAAAAGTTGTAATGCGCAACAGTGTATGTATCAAGTTATTGAATGTGAACATGGTAGACATCATGGATTTTACTCGTTGAATCTAGGAAAGGCAGAAGAGGCTGAACTTTCCCCGCCTTCCAGATTCATTTTATCTGCACCTTCCGAAAACTAATATAATTGCGATACATCACGGTCTATTAGTGCTAAGAAATCTTCAGACAAACCTAAAATTTTGATCTAATCGGCTAGTGAAGCCCGCTTATGTATTTCCTGGGTCTTCGAAGTCTTTTATTTCTAAACATGATATGGTTAAGACATTTAAGATGTTCACGCCATCTCTCATCACGACGACGCAGCAACGCACGATCAGACGTGGTACAGGGCGCCATCTAGCGACCAAGAGAAGAAGACTACCGACCGTCAAACCAAACCCGGTCGTTCCTTCAATCGCCTCGCATTCAGTCGTTCCTTCGGTCTCACATTCTCCTTCACTCAAGCCTATAAAACCACTTGTAATGTATTCATTCCGCCATTATTTTTCAACTGCCAACCAATGTAAATACGAATTTTATTACACGAATTGAAAAGTTAACGCGAGTCACTTCATTTACGACGGAACAAACCTGATCCTGCACATAATTTGGTCCGTCGAGCCGGATTTGCTGGATTCAATACTACGGAGAAACGAGTAACGACGCCAATCATACGCAGCGGCGACGCCATAGTTGGACCAGTAGCCATTTTTGTTACGAGAGAAGAAAACGAAGATATCAGAAACGCAACGGTCAGGTCTTTGTTCCCGTCCTTTCTCTATACGTTTAGATTTGTGTTAACGTTGTTTTATACGATTACAGTTTGTACGCGACGCGAAAGTTGAAACCACACGGCTCCGTTGATGCTTGCACGTGAGTACCTACCTACTTCGCTTATTCGTAACCGCCAAAATGTCCGTTAAGCATGTAGAGGAAATTCTTTCTGAGTTTAAAAAGCGTAGGGGTAGTGTAAAGGGCCGATTAACCCAATTTAAAAATTTTGTAGACTCGTTTGTGGGGGCTACCCTGACTGCCATACAAGTAGCTGAATTAAAATTGCGAGTTCAGGCCGCCATCGAAATATTTTCTAAATTTAATAGTATTGAAAGTGAAATAGAATTACTTTTGTCGGAATCGGAACTACCCGCGAATTCAGAATATGTTGAAGCGTTGGATTCTTTATATTTTACGGCTATGGCCAGTGCGAATTGTCTTATTCACAACGCGGAGGCTTGTAACGAGCTCTCTGTTTCATCAGCTCGGCTCGGAGACCGACAACCTGTTAATATTAAATTACCGGATATAAAACTACCTGCCTTTGAAGGTGAATATGATCACTGGTTGGAATTCAAACATTCATACCTCACTATGATCCATAACCGTTCCGATTTAGATGAAATACAAAAGTTCCATTATTTACGGTCGGCTCTGAATGGAAGTGCATTACAGGTGATAAGTGCTTTAGAGTTCACTCCTGCCAATTACATTCACGCATGGGAGTTATTAGAAAATCGCTATCATAATGATAGGCTGCTAGTAAACAATCACGTCAAAGCGTTATATAGTATTCCGTCGTTAAAACAGGAATCACCGTCACAAATTCGAAAGCTAATTGATACCGTTCTACGTAATTTGCGCGCTCTGACGTCACTCGATGAACCCACAGACAATTGGGACACATTAGTTATTTATTTAGCCGTCAATAAGCTTGATCCCTCCACGGAACGGGAATGGGAGAACAACATAGGAACTATGTCTTTAGGGTCACGCGATAAGGTCAAATTAAACGACTTAATATCATTTCTCAGAAACCGCGCAGATACGTTGGAAATGATCAGCTCAAACCACGTTAAGTCTAAGGAATTGCCTCAAAGTGATAAGCATCAACATACTAGTGACAAACGAAGTTCAAACCGCGTGCATAGTTATTCATCTATCAAAACTACTCGTAGCAACTATCGTAATAATAAGAAGGGTTTACCTAATTGTGTTTTGTGCGATCAAGGTCATGCGTTATATACGTGCATAACATTCCTTAACATGTCTATTGCGGATAGAATGAAAGTTGTTATTGATAAAAAGTTGTGTGGGAATTGTCTGCGAGCAGGTCATACGATAAACGATTGTATTTTCGGACCATGCAAACAATGTCAGCGCAAACATAACAGTTTGTTACATCTAGAAAATTCCAATAATCAAAGCGTTATTAACAGTGCATGTGTGGGTAGTGCGTCGCGCGGAGAGGCGAACGTTACCCACACTACGACTACTGCGATGCATTCTTTACCTAATCGTACGAATAACACTGTTGTATGCGATAAAACAACTAGTGATTTTAAATTAATAAATACGGTTTTACTTTCTACGGCCTTAGTAGAAGTAGCGGATAATAACAATGTTTTCCATACAGCTCGTGCGCTTTTAGATAACGGAAGCCAGAACTGTTTTGTTACGGAGAAATTGTCTAAACGAATAAATGCGTCTTATATACAGTCCACAGTTCAAATCTCGGGTGTGGGGCAATCTGTCACACAGTCATGCCATTCATGCGATATTTCAATTCGATCAAAAGTAAACGATTATTATACCAAGCTTCGATGTATTGTCTTGCCATGCATAACAACCAGTTTGCCTATAATAAACATAGAAGCTAATCTTATACGTATTCCTGATTTTCTACAATTAGCAGATCCTACGTTTAACGTTAGTTCGGATATTGATTTGCTGATAGGTGCAGATAGATTTTGGGATCTTTTAGAAACCGATAAAATACGTTTACCTAGCGGACCATTCTTACAAAATTCTAAATTAGGATGGTTATTGTCCGGTCCTGTGTTTATTAGGAACCCAAAACCTACTCGCGTTCATTGTAACTTCAGTCAGGGCATAGAGAAGCAACTCCGGTTATTCTGGGAGATTGAAAATATTCCTTCATCACCATGTGTAATTCTCACAGATGATGAACGTATGTGTGAGGAATTATTTCATAATACGACTAAACGCGAAGAAAATGGTAGATTTTCGGTTCGTATACCGCTAAGAGAGGCACCAGACGCACTGGGTGATTCTTATAAGCTAGCGAAGAAACGATTTTTAACCTTGGAACGTAAACTTGAACGTCTACCAGAATTTAAACGTATGTACACTAACTTTATGCGAGAATACAATGACTTAGGTCACATGTCGAAGTTAGATACTTGTAGTCAACCTAACTATTATCTTCCACACCACGGAGTCATTAGGGAGTCTAGTACGACTACAAAATTACGCGTAGTGTTCGACGCTAGTGCTGTCACTAGCTCGAATAAATCATTAAATGATATCCAGTTTCCGGGACCCGCGTTACAAAATGATATTTTTTCTATTTTGTTACGATTCAGACAGTATAAATATGTAGCTTGTGCAGACGTGGAGAAAATGTTTCGTCAGGTTCTTCTCCAGTTTGATCAAAGGTCTGTACGGTTGAGACTGTGGCGCGATAATCCTTCGGATCCATTAGATACCAAGACATTCGCATTCCTCGTCACGTTAAGGGTGATCACAGTCAATATACAGAACTTCATATATTTATCGACGCGTCTCAAGACGCTTACGGCGCGTGTGCTTATTTACGTACTTATAGTGATAGCTCTGACGTAACCGTGCGTTTGTTATGTGCCAAAAGTAAAGTCGCACCTTTAAAGGCTATAAGTATTCCTCGTTTAGAACTTTGTGGTGCCTTAATAGGAGCTAAATTATATAAGAAAATCGTTGAATCTCTTAGGTTACAGTTTAGTAAAATATATTTCTGGACGGATTCCACAATAGTCATGGGTTGGGTTAAAACGTCACCACATTTACTCAAAACATTTGTACAAAATCGAGTGACCGAGATCAATGACCTCACGGGCGACTCGGTGTGGTTACACGTAAGTAGCAAGGATAACCCAGCTGATCTATTGTCGAGAGGTTATAGTTTACATAACAGTACATACAGTAACAGTACATAGTATTTACATAACAGTTTACATAATTTCGATCAAATTAAATGCGATAATTCAGATGTTTATAACTTACCAGATTTAAAATGTAAACAAACGTGTTTACCTTCGGTACAATGCGAAGATTTAATTAACTTTGAGAAATATTCTTCATTTAATAAGCTTAAACGAATAGGAGCGTACATACTTAGATTCATAGATAACTCACGCATCAAGTCGACTGTTAAAGACAGCCGGCAAACCGGTTCTTTATCAGTAAGCGAACTGAATGCCGCTCAAAGAATGCTAATTAGGTTGGTACAAATAAAATCATTTCCAGATGTTTACAATAATTTAGTAAGCAATATTCCTATTAAACGAACTTGTAAGCAATATAATAAAGTTTCTAGTCTTAGTGTTTTTATGGATGAACATAAATTAATTCGGGTTGGTGGAAGATTGTTTAACTCGTCTAGTTTTGCTTACGATAAAAAACACCCAGTTTTATTGTGCAGTAAACATCCTTTCACTATTTGTTTATTTAGGTATGAACATATACGATTATTACATGCCGGTCCTCAACTTCTTTTAGCTACGGTGCGTGAATGTTGGTGGCCATTGAACGGTAGAAACTTAGCTAGAAAAATAGTGCATGAGTGCGTGAAGTGTACACGTATTCGAGGTAAGACACTAGCACCTATCATGGGTAACTTACCGCCTGAGCGCTTGGAGCCTGGCTTCCCGTTTATGCGAACAGGTGTTGATTATGCGGGGCCAGTGTTTATATTAACTAGAAAAGGCAGAGGTTCAAGATTGACTAAAGCTTACATATGTTTATTCATATGCTTCACGACGCGAGCTATGCACTTGGAGCTTGTTACAAGTCTCTCTTCAAATGATTATATTCTAGCATTAAAACGTTTTATTAGTAGGCGAGGTAAACCTTGCGTCATTTTTTCGGATAATGGCAAGAATTTCGTAGGTGCAGAGAAAGAATTTCCTTTATTTTTAACCAAAGAATCAGAGACTATTATTAATTATGCTTCAGATAATAACATTGAATTTCGATTCATTCCTCCTTATTCTCCACATTTTGGCGGTCTATGGGAGAGTGGGGTACGCTCGTGCAAGTATCACCTGAGGCGCATAGTGGGTAACGCGCGATTAACTTACGAAGAATTTTACACAGCTTTGACACAAATCGAAGCCGTCCTAAATTCCCGTCCAATTTCACCTCTTTCCTCAGATCCTTCCGACCTTACTCCTCTAACCCCCTCCCATTTCCTAATTGGCCGACTGTTGACAGCACCACCTTCTGAAGACATCACAGATAAACCGGCTTCGAGGTTGACACGCTACGAACGAGTCGAACAACTGCGGCAGCACTTCTGGCGACGCTGGTCTACAGAATACGTGTCGGAGTTGCAACTGCGAACCAAGTGGAAGACTAGGCAGGATGACATCACACTGGGCAGCCTTGTCTTCATAAAGGATGATAACCTACCGCCGTTAAAGTGGCGGTTAGGTCGCATTCTACGTATATTTCCCGGAAAAGACGGCGTGGCTCGAGTAGCGGACATACACACCAGTACTGGAACAATAAGACGAGCCTTTTCCAAGATTTGCCCGCTGCCACCGCAATCGGTGAGCGACGACGCTTGACTCCATGCTCAGAATCATTTCGAAAGCAGGGCTTTCAAGGCCGGGGGCATGTTCACGCCATCTCTCATCACGACGACGCAGCAACGCACGATCAGACGTGGTACAGGGCGCCATCTAGAGACCAAGAGAAGAAGACTACCGACCGTCAAACCAAACCCGGTCGTTCCTTCAATCGCCTCGCATTCAGTCGTTCCTTCGGTCTCACATTCTCCTTCACTCAAGCCTATAAAACCACTTGTAATGTATTCATTCCGCCATTATTTTTCAACTGCCAACCAATGTAAATACGAATTTTATTACACGAATTGAAAAGTTAACGCGAGTCACTTCATTTACGACGGAACAAACCTGATCCTGCACATAAGAAGTTCAAAGAAGCGGAAAGTAGCTTAAATTTATCAGAGACAGACAGTTTTTGGGCTCCTGTATCTCCTGTTGATTTTAGTCTTACAATGCCTTCCTTCAAAATAATGAAAAATGTTCCGAATAATAGTACTAAGGATAAGAAGACTACAGGTCTATTTTTCGATTTATCTAATTCTAATGAATCATTTTTTTAAATATTGATTTTTATATCCTGTTTTTTATATTGTTTTTTGATTGCTTGTTATTTTAAATAGAAAATTACTATAAAACAAGACTGATTCAAATATATGACATGATGATTCTTTATAGAGTATAAGTACTCGGTGATATTAATATAAACAAATCTTTAAATTAAAAGAGCTTTGAGTAGCTTTAAACTAGATCTATCCTTATATCCAAGATGATTTAAAATAATATTCTTTTAAGTTCCATCCTACTTTCCTTTTTAATAAATATCGTTTTAACAAACTAAAAAAATACCAATTAAGACAATATTTGTTTTATTTAGTTTGTTCTTACCTGATTTTCATTAAAAGTGTCTAATTTTTAATAAATTATAGCAATGATTAAGTTTTTTTTTACTATTGGTTATGGTTGTGAGAGATATAGTTAATTCTATCGCTTTAATTGTAATTATATGTGTACAAATTATTAATGTGTGTTATTATCATTTCATTATATCATATTTTACATAGACTTGATGATATTTTCTAATTCCCGTTGCATTAAATACTACATTTTTATAATTACCATACTCTTAAAATTTTTAAGTCTCATTAACTCGAAAACCACCATTAATTGTTACATGCCTCATTAATGATTGAATTTGTATCTTTGATGAGTTTCATATTTTAATGTGTTTAAGTCAAATCAGTGATAAATAAAAAAGGTTACGGTAATTAGGCAAAGAACGCCGAATTGGAGAATGACAGGGACAGTTTGCTTGAGACACATAATCGCGTTCTCTCTCTTTCACACGTCGTTCTCCATTAAGGCACTCAGTATCAGGCATCGATGGCGATGAACTCAAGGGTGACTCAACTCGAAAATGCCGCTGAAAAGCATTAGCGATTTCGGTTGAGTCACTCTTACCATCAACACTCACAGGAAGACTCGACTTCGGATTAAGATTATTTGTACATTTCCAAAATTTACTAAAGATTTTGTTACAAAGATGTTGAGCAAGAAAGTTCATTTTTAATTTTTCTGCATTTTTCAACGAATTACCTAATTCGTTGGCATTTTTTGACACCATTTTAATTTATTCTTAAATATTTTGTGTGAGTCGTTCATATCTTGATAAATAACACTACTATCAGGTTTACCATGCAATAACCAATTTTGGTGACAAAGCCGAGCCGCATCTATTTATATATTAATACGTGGAGCAAAAATTATGACCCCTTTTTACGAAAATTAAGCAGACGTTGGCGTATGAAATTTGGCACAGTTGTAGTTTATGTGGAGAAAGAGTACAGAACAAATATTTTTATGTAGTCGTGCATTAGATATAGTTTAAGTTATGATCATTTTTTTATTTCGGTCTCTTGGCTAGCCCTAGTATCAGTCAGAAATACGAAAGTTTGTGAGGATGGATGTATAGATGTATGGATGTTTGTTTTTATTTCACGTAAAAACTACACAACCTGGAATAGTCATGGGCTATTTTTTATCTCGGAATTCCCACAGGATAGGGATTTACGTGGGAAGACCCTCCCATGAGAACGAAGTCGCGGACGGAAGCTAGTAATCTATAATCCAATATTTTCTTAAGTGTAAAATCAAACAGAACTGCGTTAATAAATTAGGGTACCATCAATACTTTATCTTAAGGACACTAAACATAAATACGAACACGAAAGCAACCTATTAGGTAATGAAATATTACCTAATAGGTACCTACCACTTTAGAAGAAACACAAACTTATAATATTATTTCAAACCCTACTTAAGTCTTGTATCTCGAGTCGAGGAGCAACTGCGTGAAGCAACTCTCTCCAAACTTGCGCGAAGTTAACTAGTCCATCAGCTGAGTACCGAAGTTATGAGCTCACCGAGATTTACTACATATACTTACTCCAACTTATGCTGAGTTCACACACGTACCCGCACTTTGTTCTTCTTAAGGTTCTAAAGATATCTGAAAGATTACTGTTATATTATAATCCTAAGGCTCGGATATAAACATACTTTACGAGTTTTGAAAGTATACAATAAAATTAGGAAGTCAAATTTAACTTTGTCATGAGATGACCTATAAACCTTATTGAGGCAAATCCTTAATGAATTTAGTAGAATGCAAAAAAAAAATCGTCATTCATAATGTTCTTGTTGGGTTTGGTTTCCGCACTTAGACTGGGGACTCGGACTGGCGACTTGGGTTTGGACCATTGTGCGTGAGCCATGGCGGCCATCTCTCCATCTAGTCAACCAGAAGCAGATCAGATCTCTCGGTCTATTCAAGACGTCTGTAAGAGAATAATTCTTTAAATGTCCCGAAGGGTTTGTGTCAGGTGACAGATAGTGTTAAGGCAAAATATAACAATATACGACTATTAAGCGTTTCGCTGTATAATTTTTAATGGCGTAAGGAGTCCTAGGCTAAATAATAACAGCCTTATGTGTCGATCTTCAAGCTTAAATAAATTCTGCCAAGATCAGTGTATGGATGAGCCACGAGCTTATCGATCAATTTTTCAAACTTAAATGTAGCAGCATTATATTGGTGAACTTTATAAATCAATCCTGTGATTTTTATCTAACTAATATTTAGATGATTATTAAAGATCCATTCAACATCAGTGTCCATTCAGTCAGCCACACCGCGTCACCGGAGCGTCTGATTACTAGTGGCAAACAATGGTGTACACCCGTCTACACAGTGGCACACTTGCACGCACTATAGAAACTGGTATATTGCCCGTATTGAATGGACGAGAACATTCCATGATCCAAATTCAATACTACCTCTTTTGAAATGCACATGCATTTTGACACATTGCTGATAGCTTAAATACATAAAAGTAATGTTTGCTTTTTTTGTGTAGCTATTTTAAAACAGTGTGGTATTATTTTATTTTATATTAACTTAGTTGCTCCATGTGTAAATAAGTATAAATCGCAAAAATGAGTCCGAGATCCTTGACCATTAATTTGGGGATGTCTTTTTCGTTATATTATTTAGCGGTCTACTTTTTTATTTTATTTTAATCACTCAGTTATAAGGTTCAAAATTCGAATTATTTTTTTTGCAAACTACGTATTTCTTGAAGAAATCAGCTGGACGGGAGGCACAACAAATTCCTTCAGTCATTTTTTAAAAAGTGTGACGTCACGAATGTTGTCTTGGTGATCACTCATGTTTGATTTTCAAATAAAAGCACTAGTTAATATTTCCAGAGACTCGTTTATTCAACTGACAGAGTAACGACTTCCCAGATTGGCCCGCACTGTCCAGCGGCTCGAACCAGGGACTGAATAACCCAAAAATTACTCTATCTTTAAATAGCGGTATGACGTCATACCGAAAAATAACGGTTGCCGCTTTATTTCGATATCTAAATTGATTTCGGTACCGAAACTTTTTGTGTATAAATAGAAAAAGGTATATTTCGGTAGCGGTACTAAAACCTTAATTAATAAAGATATGAAAGAGACGGATATTGACCACCCCTGGCCCCGGTAGCGCGAGTTTCTCGTCAAATTGCATTAGTTTGGCTTGTTCTCGAGGCACAAAGTCACATGCGCGGTGCGCCTCGCATAATTTCTTGTCACACAATGTCAAATAGCACACGATAAGTTAATTACAGAAAAAGGTAAGTAATAAATACTTATGTGAATACTTATACTCTAATAAAGTGTAGAACAATAGTGTTAGTGTATAATATTTTCTTCAGCTAACTCATCGACTGGACTTTAGTAGGTATTTTTACTCATTCGGTTTTCAGATCAGAGCAAGATTAAAAAACGTGACAACATTCGCAAAAATCTTAATTCCCAGTCTGAAAATATGTCAACGGAATACGAAACTTCATCAAAAAAATCCAGAGTGCCGACTAATACCCAGGAAACCTGTTACTCACATGACGAATTTCCGGATTCTCAACCTTTTGATGGTTTCATATATTCGAGAAAAATCGATAAAAATATCCATGAGGCACCTTACACTTTTGATTTACATAAGGATCTGCGTGATTATCAAACTAATGATGATTTATCCAACTCTGGAGAATTGTGTACCCATAAATATAACACTATTACAACAACAAGAGAAATTGGGACTATGACGGAATACGAAGGCTGCAACATGAGTGCAGAAAAAGAAGCTGAATGTAACGAGTTCTTTGCGAAAATAGTAGCATTGGAGATGTCTAAGTTTCACGGAAACATGCGTTACAATAAGATGAACGAAATATTGGATATACTGAAGAAAAGTGAGGCAAAAAAAATATATATTCTTATTAATTAACGGCTGATTAAATTGTACCTAAGCCATATGATTGTCTCCTACTTAGGATTATTTGGTAAATTTAATAAAACAAATCAAAAGTATTCTTCAGCGCAGTTTTGGTGGAATGAACTTGGAAAGTCTTCGGAAAGATGCTAGCAATGCAATGACTGGTCTGATCTTGTTCATGCAGAGTCGATTGATGACAAAGTTAATCTCCTCAATTCCAATCTTAACCAGCTTTATGACGTGCATATACCTGTTCGTTTGGTAAAGATTAAGCATCTACCTGCTCCGTGGCTAACAGATGACGTGAAAGTAATTTTACAAAGAAAGGCAGCAGCAAAGTCTAAATTCAAGTGCAGACCTAGTCGAGAAAGTCGAGAAAAATACGTCGCTATCCGAAATCGCAGCAACTTGGTTTGTAGGGATGCCCAACGCCGCCACATACATAAGTCCGTTGAAAACGATGATCCAGCTAAAGTCTGGAAATTTCTTTCTTCTCTTTCTATGGGAATTGGGAAGTCACGTCAAGAGTCTATTCCTAAGGATATAGACCTTGAATCGCTCAATCAACATTTTTCCACCTCTTGTAGCTTCAATAATGCTGTTAAAACCAATACTCTAAATAATCTTTCTCCTCTTCCCACTCCCAATTATTCTCCTTTTATTTTTAATCAATTTACCAGTTGTGATGTTAAGAAGAGCATGCTATCTATAACGTCAAATGCCTTTGGTAATGACTGTATTAGCCGTAAGATGATACTCCCTATCTTGGACGAAATTCTTCCTGTCATTTGCCATGTCCTCAATTATTCCGTATCCTCAGGTGTTTTCCCATCTTTGTGGAAAGAAGCTCAGATAACTCCTCTCCCTAAAAAGTCTAATCCTGTTTCTTTCTCTGATTTCCGCTCTATTTCCATATTACCGTTCCTATCCAAAGTCCTCGAACGCCTTATCCACAATCAACTTAGTGCCTTCCTTTGTAAAAACCAACTCCTAAATTTGTACCAATCCGGGTTTCGTTCAGGACATAGCACTACCACAGCTCTAGTTAAAATTACTGACGATATCAGATTTTGATGTCCTGCTCGGTATACTCTGCTCTCTTAACATATCTCCAACAGTAATTGATTGGTTTCGTAGTTACCTGTGTGGCCGCCGACAACGTATTTGCATTGAAGGTACATCATCTTCATGGTGCAATACTACTGCTGGCATACCACAGGGGGCGTTCTCTCTCCTCTTCTTTTCGCCATATTTATAAATTCTATTTCAAATGAACTTATCTCATCTTATCACCTTTATGCTGTCGATCTGCAAATTTATTCGCAAGCTCCCGTTGAAGAACTGTCTGAGGCGGTGAAGATTGTGAATAAAGATTTAGCGCGTATTTCTGATTGGAGTTTGAATCATGGTTTGAAGGTTAATCCTGCGAAGACTCAAGTCATTATTGTTGGCAGCCCTAGGCTACGTTCCAAAATTAACTGGGTGACCCTTCCTCAAATCGTTTTTGATGGAGCTGCTATACCTTACTGTTACTCAGTAAAAGACCTCGGTATTTATATCGATAGGGATTTGTCTTGGGGTCCCCAGTTGCAAGAAGTAAGCCGCAAACAGTATGCCTCTGCGGGGTCTTTACGCAGATTGCGCAATTTCCTGCCGATTCTGCCACTAAAATTGCGCTTGCCCAATCGCTTCTTCTCCCTGTTCTCGACTATGCTGATGCAGGTTATCCAGATCTTACTGAAGTGCAGCTAGATAAGCTTGAACGACTCCACAATTTTTGTATCAGATTCATATTTGGTTTGCGCAAATATGATCATGTTTCTGAGTTTCGCATTAAACTCTGGTGGCTGCCGATCCGCCTTCGCCGGAATGCTCATATTTTATCATTACTTTACAGTATTCTCTTCAATCCTACAACTTCGTTTTATCTCAAAGAACGCTTTAAGTTCCTTCATGATACACATGTAAGAGATTTGAGATCATCGGAGAATTTGAGACTTTCAATGCCTGCACATTTCACTAAATTCTATGGCTCATCCTTTACGGTGCAAGCTATTCGTTTGTGGAATGCATTGCCGGTGTCAGTAAGACAAGCTCAGTCACTGGCTACTTTTAAAAGCTCGATTGCTAATTATTTTCATTCCAATTTATGACTATTCTTTTGTTTTCTCTCCACTTAATATTAAAGATCACATTATATGTATTGTATTATTTAATTACCTATGTATTACATTGTATTTATATATATATATATATTTGCATATTCATTTATTTATTTTAATATTTATTTTAAATAATTTTTGTTTCTCTGTTTTTATGAGTAATGTAGTAAGTACACTAATTTAGCCCTCCCCACTTTAATTTAAGTTTTTAAAGTCCTTCCAAAGGTTGTCTGGAAGATATCGCTTTCAGCGATAAGACCGCCATTGTTACCATAGAATAAGCAATATTGTTAAATAGGTGTGTTTAAATTTTGGTGTACAATAAAGTATATTCTACCTATCTATTACATGGTATTTTTAAAAGGTTATATACCTGTTAACAAACACCCTGTAATTCCCGAAAGGGGGTTAACGTACTCATCATAATATCATCATAACTTTTACTATAAACCAACTCTGAACATAGATGCGCCGAATGTTCGGCCGGATATATGTATTCGGTACATTCGGCATATTTTTTCATGTTCGTATTCGGCTGAATATTCGGTTGATTTGCCGAATAATTACCGAATATTTAAATTATTGTTAATATTTAAAAAAATAATATTTTGTTAAATAGCAAGGTTAACTAATTACTAAATAAGTGTGTTTTATTCCGAAAGTTTTACATAGTTTTTGTAAATGAAAGAAACACTACTTTTTGTACCAATTATTTATTGACAAAATAAAAAAAAGACTAACTCTAACAATCAATTTCAATATAATTTTAATCAAATAAGCTTCTGTTTTTCTATTAAATTAAATATGAAATTAACAATTTTAAGAACACTGCTTTGAGTAACAACTTTTTTCAGAAATATTTTTTTTAGAATAATATAATATAATAATTACTATCTTTAGGAACCAACACAATTATTAAAATATATATATAATCAATTTAAGTATTTTTTATATAAATGTCTATATGCGCTTAATAAAATGTATGAAATCAACATTAAAAAAACTTATGTAACAAATATTAATTTGCAACATAAAAACTAGGAATTGTGTTCTAAATAACACGACACACACAACACAACTTTTATTGACAGAGTGTTAGTGGTCACTGTATGCGAGCGTCCGGCGACAAGCGACAAAAGCAGGTTCTAATAGGTTTGCCGGCGCGCACGCCTGTGCTTTGTCCACCCTTGCCGGGGCCTCACACCCCTCGTCCCACGTCCTGCAACGGTCAATTCTATGTTTTTCGGTACCGATATCGCATAAAGGTTAAATAACGGTATAGCCTTACCTTTATTTTATTAAGGTACATTTATTTTATACAGGTATCGTAACCGTATACCGTAACCGTTTTCAGTCCCTGGCTCGAACAAGAATGCATCTAGCGCTCACAGTGCGGCCTTATACAACGTGTAACGGAAACCCCATATCTATCCAAAAGGGCTGAAGACAACATCTGGTATGGAGTCTCTATGCACAGTTTCAGCTTAAAATAAGTGATTCAAAGAATTGATACTAAATTATCGGTTTCATATTTTTCTTGAATACCAATCATAACAAACGTGTCACAGCACTACGAGGGTCAATAACTTTCCACGTCACTTGCCAATAACACGATAATTATCTGCGTTCTACTTAAGTTGGAAAATTCGGTCTCCGGTATCAATGTATTGAAATTTCTAATAAGTTCCACACATGTAGACATAGGATTAGAAAACCCTTGCCATATCGTTTGTTATCATCCAAAAAAGCCGTGCACTTGGTATTAGCCCTTTAAATTACACGTTGTATAGAGGGATTGTCACACATGTATCCACATTTTCTAGTTAAATATTAAACTACTTAAATTACAATGTTTTAAGTTGAAACATGTTAAACGTTAATTTTACATCTTAAAAATCAATTAATAGTTTGTGAAACAATCAAATTATTAAAGTTTAATCATTTCAATTATTTTAATAGACAAATTATTGTATTTGCGCCGATATAGATATGCTGGCGTTTAATCACCATCTCACCTAATGGTAAGTGATGATTTGGTCGAAGAGGAAGCACGCTTACCTAGAAGTAACTTATTCACTCTTGACTTAAAGACCAAATCCCACCCATATTACACTATTGCCCTGACCCCACTCCAGACACAAGCATATTTAGCTTAGTTGGAGGGGTTAAAAGGATTGCTTGTAATGTGTATTCTACCCACATTGCATTAAGACTAATTCTCAGAATGAATTTTATTAGGTTTTTAATTAAAATTCGATTTAGTCGTAGTTCTAGCGCGTACGCACGACGCGTCTCTCCTATTTAACCTTTTTCTCGATATATTTAGCTGTATATTTTTAGCTTCAGTCTACGAAATCTATGAAAGTTATAATAATGCAGCAACAGTGATGGAGTAGTGGTGGCTCTGGGGTTACGGGCCTGACTTACGAGTAGGTCGTGAGTTCAAACCCAGTCAGGCACATTAATTTGGTTAATTATAAACACTACTTCTCTGAAAACGGTGAACGAAAACATAGTAAGGAGACCGCCATGTCCTAGAACCTAAAGTTTGAACACATGTGACATCCACTATTCCGCAGTGGTCGCACGTGGCGGTGTACGGACCATTTACCTCTCATAGAGTGCGAGCCTGTGTGCCAGCAGTGGGATCATTGTAGGCTGATTATGATGACGATAAACTAATACAGTACATACACAACTCTTACTGACAGATGGATGGTAGCTGTTGGAACTGTGGTTTTTCCAACGAACGTGGCCACTATCTTCTTTGAAGTGCTTTGAGAACGAACAACTTTATTCGGCTTTGGCTCGTCTTGAAATACCCAGATTGTAGATTGTTGTTTGGAATCAAGATCGTAGGTATAGATCCAAGATTCGTCACCACTGATGATATCGTAGACGTGATTTGACTCTCCTCGGTTGAACCTTTGCAGAGTTTTCTTACACCATCTAACGCGGGCCGCCTTGTGATCGTCGGAAAGCAGATGCGGTATCCAACGGCAAACTAGCTTTCTCACACCAAGCGCTTCATACAAGATCTTCTGAATGGTTGTCCCTGAGATGTCTAATAAAGCATCTATCTCTCGATACGTCACATGACGATCTTTGAGAATTAATTGTCTCACAGCATTGATGTTATCTTCAGTGAAGGCGGATTTTGGGCGTCCTTCGCGAGATTTGTCACTAATACTAGTATGTCCACGCTGGAATTCTAAATACTAGCGTTCGACAGTCCGCAGACATGGGGCTTCATCACTGAACACAGACGTAAGCTCTTAAAAACACTGTCTTGTGTCATACTCCTTTCTCCATAGATCACTCTGTCAAAAACGATATAATTCCAGCTCTTCCGAGCGTTGGCGGCCTCTAGAACATCATGGACCCTGATGGATACAGACTTGTGGATCTGGTCAAACCAAAGCGTGGGACCTTTAGCGTCTACCTCTTTCCTTTCATAGTGCCAGATATCAAGAGCATCCAGGTTATCCCCAGCCTTCTTAGTAAATACAATACCTAGTAGGTATAGTGCAGTAGTGATTGGTAAGTATATTATAATAATTTTAATTGTAATTTCAATTAGGTTAATGTATGGTAATCTTTATTTAGTGTGTAGTCTTACCGCAATAAAAAAGATTACTTAGTGATTTATTATTAGTCACAAGCTACCGGCCATCAGTATTCAGGGCACTGCAGTATGAAAGCAACTTATTAAATCAGTAAACAGACCGCATTGTAAGAGGCCAGATTATAAGAGGATTAATGTAGATAATATTCTTACGCTGATCAAGGTTGTGTGCGCGATTTGGAAAACCGCCAAAGAGAAAACAAGACAAATAAAGAGTGTGGAAAATGGATAACTTTCCAAGTCAAAAGACAATAACGCTAATTTGTTACAACTAAGGAGATACCTATGAAATAAAATATATTTATTTCAGGTAATAGAACCCATATTTTAACTTACAAAAACAGAAACAAATTAAATAATAACAATATTTAAAATACCATTTATTAATAAATACGATAAGTGTTTTATCATTCTTATTTAATCCATTCATACAATATTTTCATTCGTTCATTTTAATTTAATTGTACGTTACAAATATTGAATTTACAGCAATATATATTGAATTTATAGCAGTGTGTACGACATCCACCTATCCGCCACCGTGATCCACCCTAATAGGCCTGCGAGCTGGATAACGGCACATTCCCTCTTACAGAGAGGAGGCTTGAGTCTCAGCACGGAACATTATACACTGTTTATGTATAGGACGTACTGCTGGCCGGCGTGGTTATGATCACGGATTTTCTGGTTGTTTAGTTGCGCCTTTTGGGAGAATTTTCCATTTATTCGTGGCACTGCGTATATACATATCTACTAAAAGATTCGCTTCCGTTGGCAGATTTCATAAGGTGCAGGAGACGTTTCCTAACAAATTCCAGAGATACAGGAATCCGCGGCAACAATGCAAAGCCGTGAGATTCATCATACATACACATAACCGACGCACAATTATTCTCTATCGTCGGCGCCCGAGGAAACCATCTCAATGAGAATTTACGTTATTAACTTCTAAATATTCATCTCCAAGAATATCATTCCGCCTATATTCCAGGGAAGAGTAGGCAGAGGGTAGCGAGTAGAAGGTACCTACACTACATTCCGATGTATTGTATATAATTTGCCCATGCTCCCGCAATTTGGGGAAAAGAATGATTGCTACCGATGCGGCAAATTACGTAGAAACCAACTAAGGCCATACAATTTCAGGAATTAACCACTAACTTGAAAAGAAGACGCCTCTGGTATTTTGTTCCCATATAATAGGGGTAACCTATGTTCCATGAACCCGGTATAAATTCACCCTACAACTTCTCACAAATTAAATATAAACACCCGTAGCACTTTGAGGAGCTCGTGGCTAAATAATAACAGTGGCGCGGGTCAGTGCTCAAGGTTAAGCAGCGCTTGTCGAGGACGGCCCGTGGATGGGTGTCCATCTTAACCGATATTAGTAACTTGAAACAATAAATAAAAATGTTAAATACCCTGTTTTAAGTTCTTATGTTACTATATCGTGATTCCTCCATGCCTCGTTAAAAGCACCGTTGGTTCCAGGCAGACTATATAATTCTCTATGGTTCCCGGTGTCGAGTATGTTTGTTTCACACACATGATATCGAGCTACTGCTCGATGTAAAACGCTAGTAAACAACTGATACGGTTAAACTAGGAGGAGGAGCCGACATCCACCTAATTTCATTTTTTAGTTTTATTTATTCATTAACACTTCACATTGTGTTTAATATACAATTAATTAATATTAACTTCGTCAATAGCCTAATGGATAATGACTAATGGATAATGACTGACAGGCCCGTTGGTATAGTGGTCAGTGGCCCTGACTGTTATGCGCAAGGTCGTGGGTTCGATTCCCACCTAGGACAAATGTTTGTGTGATGAGCACGATCATTTGTTCTTTGTCTGGGTGTAATTTATCTATAATATGTATGTATTTAGAAATATATATATATATTTTTATCAGTTGTCTAGTACTCATACCACAAGTTCTGCTTAGTTTGGGACTAGATGGCGTTGTGTGAAAGTTGTAAAAAAAAAAATGTGTCGGACTTGTGATCGAGAGGTCGTGGGTTCGAACCCCACCCATTACACTATTGACGTGAACCCACTCCAGACACAAGCATATTTAGCTTAGTCGGAGGGGTTAACAAGATTGCTAGTAATGTGGAATCTACCCACATTCCTTGTTCTCTTTAAAACATAATATTGATATTTAATTTCTTAAAGCTTTGGTGTCCCGGTGGTAAGTTCTAGCTGGACTTACAAGTTTTAGTTCGTGAGTTAAAACCCAGTGATACACCAGGCATTACTTTGGGTAATTTATATCATCACCACTTCTTTTGAAACGCTGAAAGAAACCATCATGAGAAAAAGAAACAAAAAACAAGTTAGAAAATAAGACATAAGTACAAGAAATTTTTTAAAAATAATTGGGAAAAGACTAAGCAGATGATGAAACACCCGAGCACTTTACTTGACCTTTTTTTTTCTGGGTGGGAAAATCATCGAATGACTTCTCCCGCTCTGGGTAAAGTGGAAGGGAGAGTCAGACTTCTACTGACTAAAAACCCACCCTGTCCCTTCAGCTGCCCTTAAGTTTCGGGGCCGCGGTATCTCGTGAGAACATTCCCGCAACCCCGGCAACACTTTACTAGACCTGCACTATGAGCTCAGCTCCACATAACTAGCGGCCGCACTTACGACCATCCGCCAACGTCACCACCGCTATGCCTATATCTTGGACTAAATTCCAAGAAGCATAGTCTTCATTATGTGGTCGTAAACACATCTGGAGACGCACAGAGCGAGACAGCAAATAAGGAAAAAAGCTGGTGTCTCCATTCATGTTATCGAGAGGGTATTTTTTAAACTGAATTACATGGTGACTGTTTGCAAATGGCTGTCATCAGCTTGTGATATTATCAGACCGAGTTCAATAAAAACAGCCGCACGGGTCCATCTTCAAGGTTAAGTAGCTCGCCGAGATCACTCCGTGGTTGGGGAACCATCCAAACATATTGAGGTTCCTCAGTGAAAGAACTTGAGCCGCTGTTCCCGGCTGCCATTATCTTTGACAGTCGTCACGGGTAGTTAGCTAACCTGACGCTGGTCTAGAGGTTACACAACTTACGGGTTGTGAAGGTCAGATAGGCAGCTGATCTGCTGCGGCATCTGGTTAAACTGGAGCAGACCCCAATAAAGTTGGGAGAAGGCCAGCAACACACACTGCGCCGCCGCGGCGCGCGGCGTGACGGATCACAGTAAGTACTTGCATGGAGCATTCCCTTTTAATAGGCTGCATTATAATTTTAATCACCCTTTTTAGTTGTAAATTCCTTATTGTTTTACTGTTATGGTGTACAATAAAGAATATATCTATCTAACTATTATTAGGTACCTACCAAAATGAATTTATTTGTAACTAAAAATGTTGAAAGAAGTTATCCCACCCCATGTTATACCTACTTAAGTAAATATTTTTTTTTTTTTTTTTTTGACCAATAAAACATTAAAATCAAAATTAATTTTATGCTATAACTACCACGTAGGGTCTAATAATTAGCTTTAATAGCTAGCTAAATAGGTTAGCTAATTCAGCTCACCGTCCGGTAAGGACCAGGCTCGAGTGTTCCACACGCGCCTCAAAGAGCTGTCAGCACCTGTGACGGGACCCCATAGGGCCACTGCATGCCGGAGTTGCGGAAATGCTCTAACGAGATACCGCGGCCCCGGAATTTAAGGGCAGCTGAAGGAATGGGGTGGGTTTTTAGTCAGTAGAAGTCTGACACTCCCTTCCGCTTAACCCAGAGCGGAAGAAGTCATTCGATGATTTTCCCACCCTGTTAAAAGGGTCTAATGATTGAAGGAGCTTCTGTAGAAAATTACTTCTTGAGTTTGATCCTAGCGTTGATTCAAGAGTGATTTGGTACTTTCAGAAGGACCTCCTTGTCTAGTTATCTCGCCCCCTATTAGGGAGTACATTCCGAACCGTCGATGTTCTATTCTATTTCTATTTCTACAGAACACTTCTGTATATCCCCTTAACGTCATGTTCTGTTCATATTGTTCCCAACTATACGAACAACAACCAAAAAGATGATTCAGTTCATTAGAACAACACACAAAATCCTCTGAGTCTCATTATAACAAAACTGTGTTATCCGGGAAAATATCACCCCTAAATAATTTAGGAGTTGGTAAGGAGGGGATTAAGCCCGGGATAATCCTCTGTACTGCAAGTCATATTTATGAAAGGGAGGAGGAAAGAGGGAACGCACGCTGACTTTAACTATTTACATGAGGAATGGTTGCTGGCACATTACAATGAGATCTACCGACTAAAGCTGAACTAAATCATTCATGAAATTGGGTATTTTCGCCGTTACATCGAAAATCATTTATGAATGACTAAATATTGTATATGTTTACATATTACTAGCTTCCGCCTGCGACTTCGTTCACTTGGAATGGTTTTCCCGTGGGAATCCCGGGATGAAAAGTAGCCTGTGATTATTCCAGGTTCACAAATATTATAAACCTTATTTGATTCAGATCCGTACAGTAGTTTTTGCGTGAAAGATTAAAAACATCCACACATCCTTACATCAATATATCCATCCTCACTAACTATCGCAATTTTAATATTGGTGAGATAAGATGTATTCATATCCTAGCTTAGCCTGCTACTTTCCTCACTTGTGTAATATTAAATAACGTGTATTTTTCTGGTACAATAATCCTTTGGCAGTTGACGATAGTGAAGCTTTCTTTTCATGAGAATCAGAGTTCAGGGAACCCTTCATGGGCGAGTCTGACTCGCACTTGGCAAATTTTTACTTACTTGAACAATATGCTTTAACTCACAAACTACTGACTGTATCTCATTCAAACTATGTAGTTAGAAAGTTTTCATTAAAAACTAAAGCAATTTTTTTATATTTTTCACTCTCTTATTTTAAATGTGTGAGAGAACACTTTGGAAGTATCTATCTTTCAAACGTTTGACTTTAAACTAGAAGTTAACACGTTGAATGCCAACGCGGTCAGTGCTGACCGACAGTGAGCTTTCCCTTTAGGCCAAGCAAAAATCACAGTTCTATCCAAATTTAGACCAAACGTTGTTTTTTATTGTTGTTTTGACGGGAAGCCAATCTCAAAAAAAAATATTCTTAAGTACTTATATGTAATGTCTAAATGTATGTTTTCATTAAATAAAGTCAACTTTAGTCATTAATTAAAAAATTATGGAGATATTAAACGCCGGGCAGCACTGACCGACGCGGCCCGAACGGCAAGTCTAGTTGTCGGCCATCACTGACCGACGCGGCTTGAACGGGAAGACGCATTTTTTTTTTCTTGGCGTTCAACGTGTTAAATAAAGAGTTTTCTTGTAAATCTTTTTTATATATATAACTAACCGTCCCGTCAGAAGTTGTTCAGCCTTTTTCCAGTTGGAATATCATCAAATGACTCCTCCTGCTCGGATGAAACGGAAGGGAGTGTCACACTTCTACTGACGACAAACACATAGAAACTAACCACGAAACCACTACAGAAAGTTTATACATATTATGTAAATAAATATTAAGATAAACAAACTTATTTATCAGCTGATTGAGAAATAATTGAACATAGATTGAAACCCAAACATTGTACAGAACATAAAGTACAACCTGATTTCACTGATAGTACGCAGGTACACTGTCTGGCAAATAATCAGGTGTTCCTCGCAAGTGAATACTGTGTAAGTGTTTCTGGGGCCTATCCGCCTCGCACTAAGTTCATGAAATGAAACTGTAGTCTCGGTACATGCATTGATGACATTATCTACATTATTTTCTCGTGCCCCCTTTGATGTCCTGATGGTGATCCTTGGGGTGGTTTTAGAGGGATGAGAAGAAACGCTAAGCCGCTGGTCTCGGCTGCTATTACATCTTTGACAATTGACAGTCAGAAGCCAGAAAACCTGAAACCAAGTCAAGGGGTATAATGTTACACAGCTACAGGATTGTGGAGGTCAGGCAGGCAGTCGCTTCATATAAAATACTAATACTCAGCTGTGTAGCGACATCTATCTCGCAACATAGAAACTAAACGATAGAAATCCTGTATCGCGCAAGCAAAGTTTACCGCTTAACTAGCCTACATACATGCCCACCAGACAAAACACGTGGTCGGAGAATCCTCCCTTTTTAATGGGAATGCAAGACTTTACACCGTGTTCCGCATATCCCCAAAGCTGCATCTAGTTAGACTGGGAGCCGACCACAACATATAGTGGGAAAAGGCTAAGCAGAAGATAACTACAATATTGTAAAGCAGACAATATTCATCAGTTGCTCAGTTTCAGTACATTTTACTATGAAACTACGTTACTATAAACTAGTGAGCGAATAAAAGCCCTTTCGACTGTTACGGCCCGTATCATAAGTAGGTAAGCAGTATATCAAGTGTAATCAACGTACATTTTATATCAGCCGCTCACCGGTAGTTTGTTAGAGTACATACATTAAAGAATAGTATAGTCTCGCTCGCCCACAATAGAAGGTTATTATATTTTTATAGTCTTTAATATTTAATGGTTCTTCTATTTGATTGTTCTAAGGTGGACTGCTTAGAGAGAATAGCGTACTCAGCCGCACTGGCAGGCTAGCTGGAACAAAAATAATGAAAACATAATTAAATTAACTACCAGTCGCCCAGGGCCCGAAGTGCGACCATACTTAATTTAAATTTTATAGCTGCGCCACAGTTTCAACTTTTGCAGCTACCACCATTTAATTCTGTTTGCTGAATATATTTTTTTGTCCCAAATAAACGATTTTACTATTATTATTACCCCAGATTTCCCGGGGGATCGGGATTTATGCCAGAACCACCTCGCACGTGAACGAACTCGCGTTCTCTACTAGTTTATTACAATAAGATTTAATTATCATTCATAAATTAAAGTATCATAATCAATCAATTGTGCACTAATCTCCATTTTGGAGCATAGCTCTCCGGTACATGTTATGGTCGTAATGAGGTTCGTTCTTCAGCACATATCGACATACTATTGAAAATATTCCCACCTCAAAACTGTATCAGCGTAGCTGCCAAACTTAATTTAACTTTTCCGGCCTAACAATCAAATTCAGTTCCCGCCGCCATATTTTGCTGATAGTAATTATATTGTTCAGACTTCGATACTGATCAGCTTGCCGAAATAATTTTAATGAGGATGTGGATTGGAATAGACACTGTGGCGTATTACTTCAGCCAAATCAGCCATCAATCAATACCTATGTTTTTTTTCAACTGTTTGTCCGCGAATAGGATTATATCAAAATGAAAACAATACTCTTACGTTGTTAGTATACAGAGTTATTGGTAAAACACTAACAATCTCGCATGACTGTATTACTAACATCATAAACAACAACTTTAGTTCTATGATTTTTTAACCGACTTCAAAAAAAGGAGGTTTACAATTCGTCTTGAACTTTTTTTTTTATGTAACTTGGAGATGGCTGGACCGATTTAAAATTTCTTTTTTGTTTGAAAGGGTATACTTTCAAGTTGGTCCCATTGTCGTCACGTTTGGATCTGATGATGGAATCAAGCAGAAATCGAGGGAACTCTTCAAATATTATAGGCATACTTATAGCGTTTTGGGTATTTCTTATAGTAACTTTTGCAGTTGCTCTCGATAAGCAACATTTGAGGAATTAGAACTGATGATGAAGACCCCAGATGGCCACCGAAACTACTCAATAATAAGTATTTCGTGGATTGCAATTAGATTACTTGAATATGGATGTTAAGCACTTTATGCTCGTCACAATGCATATGGTGAAGTAGAATTGATGGTGATGTACCAGGAGAACTCCTCAAAAATTAACGGCTCTGCACCGGGAAAAGCAATATTTTGTAAAAGGTGATAAGTAGTTGACATTTTGGCTCTGGTTACTAGATAAATTACAAACCGACCCGCTAAAAAGCGTGAAAAAAAACTTTTTAGCAATAAATAGAACCGACTTCCATATCAAAACACTACAAAGCCAAAAATAACTTTAATTTCGGAAGGCGGTGTCAAAAAAAAAGAAAATGCAATACAAATGACACCGACTACTGAAGTTAAAGTTATTTTAGGCTTTGTAGTGTTTTGATATGGAAGTCGGTTCCATTTTTTTGCTAAAAAGTTTTTTTTTCACGCTTTTTATTAGAAAACATAATCCATTTGCCAAAAACAAATCTTCAAACTGACTTTTATACTAACAGTTTACCTACATTACTTGCGCTTTCGCAGAATGCGTAGCATTTAGAGCGTAACTAACATAGTACTGAGAAGTTGTTTATGTTGTACCAATAACCCTGTATATACCTTATAATTTACAGAAAAAAATACATAATGAAAACATTACATTTAAACATGCTTCTGCTAGCATATTGCCAAACAAAATTATAAGTGAGTTCTAAAATTATTGGAACCATTATTATTAAATTTCATAATTCATAATTCACTTCCAAGTCCTCCAATTTTAGGACAAGCTCATAAATCAAGTCCACCAATAACAGTTCATCCCGTGGCGAAGTCATTGAACTAAAGTAATGAGACGCGTCGACAGTCGGTGGTAGTCGGTGAACACCAGCATGAGCCAGTTAACAACGCCAGTCTACCGGAGCACGCAGGCCAGACAATTGAAGACATGCCGCGCGTTCTAAGAACAGTGTAATGTAACTTGTAAGTTTATTTATTAATGTATATATATATACTTGTAATAAGACTTTTACTTTGAATATATGTATTGTCTACTTAGTTTTTTTTTATGGACCTGCCATGTTATCTCTTGGTTGACTGGTAGAGAATGCCTATGGCCTTAAGTCCGCCTTTGTACTTTTTGTGCTGCATAAAATTTTAATAAATAAATATAAAACTTCTACCCTCAATTTTGGCCCGTATATCGCGGCTAAGGCTCAATTAGCATCAAAAAAGTTTGGAATCCTAGCAAAGGTGAGACGAGACTTCACTGCCGAACAGCTGCTCAATCTCTATCAAGCCCAGGTTCGGTCGTGTATGGAGTACTGCTCTCATCTTTGGGATGGATCTGCCAAGTACCAACTAGATGCGCTTGAGTCTATTGAGAAACGGGCCAAAAGACTTATTGGCAACGATACACTGGTCGAATCAAAGCTCCAGAGCTTTGAACATCGACGGCGAGTTGCTAGTCTATCGGTTTTCTATCGGTTACATTTCGGAGAGTGTGCGATGGAATTACAGAATCTAATTCCGCCAAGCCCGTTCCATCATCGGACTACGAGACAAACGGCGATGCGCCATCGATACATGGTGGACATCCCACCTATACGCACTAAACATTTTGGGAATACCTTTATTGTGCGTACGGCTAAGGAGTGGAATTCCCTGCCGGAGTCTGTGTTTCTCGGGGCTCACTGTTGAATACCTACCTACTTACATCATAATATCTTATAACCCAAACTAGTTTGTAAGCTACCTGATTGTTAGTTGAATTCAACGTGTTGAATTTATTATATTATGGGGTGACATTATTAATGTGTGATAAAACCGCTATCTACAAACATAGATACAAAATAACCTTATTTCTTTGCAGTCGGAAAAAAAATTGGCACATGACATTTCTCAAGCGACTTCTATTCCCATCCAAACCCACCCAATACTTTCAAAGATTAGCGCATTTAAACAAAAACACTTTTCCACTTTATAATATTCATTGAAAAAACTAAAGGATGACTTAGTAGGCCTAACTTGACGTTTCATTAGAACCCGTTACACTCCTGGCCAGAAAATACTTTCTCCAAACTTCATTCTAATACAGCACATTATTTACAGTGGCATTGCAAAGTAACCCCAAAAATAATATCAAAATTCCATAGTTGTATACTAAATTCATAACATCGGTTAAAGTTGGCGTAAAGTTAGCTGGTCGTGATTACCGATTCATATAATATAATCGAGTTACAAAGCTTTTAACTTCGCCTTAGCGGTGCCAACGTGATAATTTTAGATCTGAGATTCTGTGGGATATTCGGGCAATGTTGTGCTGATGGATAAACAACTTAAGACTGTGTATAGAAACTAATAGAAATGATGACTTCTACCGCCCCCACTATTTTAAGGGAGAGCCTTCATTTATTCCAAGAATAATATAAACGAAAAATTTCGGTATGGACAATTTTATTCCACTTTTTGTACCCAGTAACAAATTACAAAAACAAAGGAGAGAAGGAGGGCCACTAAACAAAATTTAAAAACCAAAATGCCTGTTTCCTTTACTTATAAGGGATCAATTTGAAAGAAAGATTACACGCATGTGATTAATAGAGGTTTGAATGCTGCTGGATGGAGGGGTAGAGGTAGGCCATAGAAAAGACGAGATGGATTGTGTGAGAAATAATACGAAACAAGAAAAAAGCGTAAATGATACTGTTATCTCTGACAGAAAGGTAGAATGGCAGAAAAACGTGACGCGCTGACTCCAAGTATATGGGATAAGGGCTGGAAGGTGAAGTAAAGTGCCTGAGTGGGTTCGAACTCACGACTTACAACTTGTAAGTCGGGCCCGTAACCACTGTGTCATCATTGCTTAATAACCCAAACTAAACAGAAAGAAACATGCCAACTTATTCCCTGAAACATTTCTAAAAAATAAGACGTCTACATAGAGATGTAAATTGAAAAAAAACAAAATGTTTTTTTTCACAATCTTGAAAAAAAACATGAAAAAAATCTTGGCACCGTTGTTTTTTTTCTACATTTGGTTTTTTTTCAGAAAAAGTGAAACTCTATAACTAAAGTGGAATAAGACACTAAATTTGATTGTTTTGTTTTTATTCAAGTCAAACAATGTTTAAATCAATGGGTAACTATTATTATGAACTTAAAAATACTTAATGTGTTACAATCATCTGTATCAGTATCAGTAGCTACGGCTACGCTTGTTTTATCAGCTTCGGAATAATGTTCTGTGTCTGTATTTGTTTCATCTGATTCTGAATCAACGACTATACTATATCAGGGACTCTATTACATTCTGCTTGTGTTAATATTGTTGATGATTGTACTGATTGCACAATGTACACTATTTTCCTAGCCCTGTCATTTGTCAGTCTATTACGTTTTTTGGTATGAATGTCGCTGTACGTACTAAATGTTTCTGCAGTCTGCACGCAAATCAACCAAAACATAAACCAAACGAGGATTAGGAAAATCCCCGTCCGTAAATGTAGTTTACACTTGGTGTTGCCAATTATGTTAAGACATGTATTATTTAACAAAAAACAAATGGTATTTTCTTATTGAACAAAAAAAAATAATAATATCAACTCACATACGACAACCGCCTTACCATATTTTTATTTTCCTACTCATGAAAAAAAACCTACTCCAGAAAAAAAACTGTTTCTTTTCATGTTTTTTTTAAACGTTTTTTTTCATCTCAGAAAAAAAACCGTTTTTTTACAACTCTACGTCTACATCTGTATGTAGACGTCCTATTTTTTAGAAATGTTTAACAACTGTTTATTAAAACAGCAATTATAACTGAAACAGCATTCGCAACGAGTTCGCGTTTGAACGAGTTTGTTCAAATAAAACTGTATTTTAGCAAACTTTTCGGATAAGTACGCTGAATTGATAACGACTATTTTGTGATATAACTTTATTTTGTATATCTCTAGGCAACTTTTATGGGATTTATCACAAACACTACAGATTAATTGCGACAACTATGAATTAAACAAGTTAATTATGTATTACACAGGAAGCATTCAACATCGACGACGTGTTGCAAGCCTTTCAGTTTTCTATCGGTTTTTCAGAGTATACGATGGAATCCGCGAGTTGACAGTATGTTTAAAAATTTAAAATAACTATTTTATTATGTAAATCTATTGATATGAAGCACAAAATAGTACAAATGAAGAAAAGATTATTAATTATTTATTTTATTTTCCCTTGAGAAAAATGAGACTTTTTATCTGTGAGTCACGTGATTAGAAACACCAATCAGAAAACGAGACGTCATCGTTCAATATTTTGACAGCTGACTGGTTATCTTTAGTTGGTGCGTAAGACAAAATAAGAAAAGAATAACTAACTGCTTGCACTGTCTGGACAGGTCCGCTCAAATTTGCGTGGTTATTTCCTCAAAAGAATACCAAAGACATGAACCTACATGCTTCTCATATACAAACACAAATTGTCTGGACTTTAAAAGAGACGTTGACGACAAACTCAGAGGGAGTTTGTTTCGGTGTTTTTTCTCAGAGTAGTCAGTTAGGAAATACCGGCCTCATCTAGCTAAACTAAACACGCAAAAAAACATGACGTGTAAAAGTATTATTTATAACCAATTTACAAATAAATATTTCAAAACATTTCATAACTAACTCTCTCTCTTCTGGTTCATTTGTCTTATCGTCCTGTAATCAACGAATTAGGAATCCTAATTCGTTGCCTGTAATAGTTGTTCGATGAGTTCCTTTTTTATGTCTTTTCAAAAAGCAGATAGATAGATATATTCTTTATTGTACACAATAACAGTAAACAAATATGGACTTAAAAACTAAAAAGGGTAATACAATGGGCGGTCTTATCGCTAAAAGCGATCTTTTACAAACAACCTTTGGATGTATTTGACACAGGAGTTCTAACCACTTCTTGCAAATATCTCTTTTTAAAGGGACATGAATAAATAGTTTCGTTGGCGTTTTTATAGTAGTATTCCCACAGTAAGGTACTGCACAGCACTGATAATAATTTTTCACGTTCGTAATAGAGTAAAATATCATAAAATACCCGAAGTACATTCATGTGCCAAATGCCAGGAAAGTTGTTTTTTGAACGATGACGTCATACGTAGTCACGTGACCACAATGCCACGATCACGGCCCTAGTTTTTTAATAAATTAAAAAATTACTTATATTTTAATTGGAAGGTTAAGTGATGAATATAATATTATTTTACGAGTACACATGAAGCGCTTTGAAGCGTTTCAATCAATTTTTACAAAGTTGTCAACTCGCGGATTCCACCAAGCCCCATTCATCATTGGACTGCAAGACGAACGTCAATGCCATCATTACATGGTAGACATCTCACCCATACGTCCAGTTTTGTGAATACTTTCACTGTGCGTATGTCTACGGAGTGGAATTCCATGCCAGAGTGTGTTTCCTGGTAATGATCTGTTGCTAGCTGTTGCGCTTGCGACTAGTAGACTAACGAGGCAGTTCTCTATCTATGTACATATATGTTACGGCTAAAGGTGGGTGTGAACATAAACTTGAGATTAGCTGGCTAAACTTCGGTTTATCTTCGAGAAGTAGCTAAAGTTCGATATCATGTTAGTTTGTGTCGTGATATTCCATCTTTAGCCGGCTAATGTGCATATTAACCGAAACAAAACGGCTAAAAATGTATGGCAAATTATTTTTGAGGCAACTAAGAACTTATTGGGCGACTAACTACTTGGTTACAAAAAATAATGACTTGGCAGCTAATATTAACAGACGGATATCAAACATTGTATTTTATTAGCAACTATTGGTTAACACCCTGACCCAGAGTACCCCGACTCGGATAGGTTAGGTTAGAAGGCTAAGGCGGGAGCTCCGCTCCGCTTCGCTCCGCTTCGCTCCGCTTCGCTCCCGCCTTAGCCTTCGTGGTTATTTTTTTTTCAAACCACATAGAAATAGTTAAAATTAAATTATTTAAATTCAGTTGCTACAACATAAAATCACTGCCAACTTAAATTTAAACAAAGCTTGGAACTCAATATAAAGCTGCTACTTTATGCTTAAAATGCGACTTCACCATAGCTGCCAACCTAAACTCTTTTGCAAAAAAAAACGGGCACTTTAGATTTTTTTCTCTACTTCAATGAAGAAGAACAAGAAATAGGTTTTATTAATTTGACGATGTATTGGCATGTTATTTGAAGCATCCTGGCATGATTATTTACGTTCCAAATTTAAAATTTGTAATTATTAAAAGAAAAATAATGATTATTGTGGATTATTCTAAAATTGCTTTACTAATGGCGCGAATTGCTGAAACGATTTTTAACTGATTACGATATTTTAAAACTTTTTGGATATTTTCTGCAAATTAAACACTTTAATCTTTCTTTTTACATTAAATACCACTTTTTGATATGAGTGATAAAGGGATAAGGGCCGGTAAAATTATAGCCCTACTTGAAGAAGGTTGTTCGCAAACTTACGTGTCTCAGCGGCTAAATGTGAGTCGTTCAACTGTCCAGACAAAAGAAGACCCGTTTCGGTAAGAAAACGATGCACAGAACCAAGAGATGACCGCTTTTTGGTGAGTCAGGCGTTGCGGAATCGTAAAGCGTCAAGTGTGGACCTGAAGAAGAGCCTTGAAGAAGTAAGAGGAGTAGAAGTTAGCTTGTGGACGGTCAGGAGGAGGCTTTTGGCTGCCAATATCAGGAGTTACCGCCCAGCTCGGGGCCCTAAATTACTCCGTGAGCACCGTGTTGCTCGACTTCAGTTTGCTCGGAACTGTGCTTCATGGACTCTGGAGGACTGGAATAAATTATTGTTTTCTGATGAAGCTAGAATCTCTTTGTGTGGAGAGGACCGACGCCGGCGAGTGCTGCGAAGACCACGGGAACGCTATGCGGAAGTGTGTTTCGAAGAAATCACTCGGCGGCGGCGGTGAAATCAACCGCCAATTATGGCGGAGGCTCCGTTATGTTTTGGGCAGCAATTAATTCGACGGAGCGTACGGAGTTAGTTTTCATAGAAAATGAAACATTAAATGCACACTGGTACATAATGGAAGTCCTAATCCCATATGCACAACCCACATTGACTGCACTTGGGGAAGATTCCATTTTTATGGACGACAATGCTCGCCTGCACCGTTCTGGCGACGTGGAAGCGTACATGCACGAAGTTGGGATCCGTCGTTTAGATTGGCCAGCTCGAAGTCCTGACCTCAATCCAATTGAGCATGTCTGGGATGTTCTAAAGAGACGGTTAAGATCAGTGCAACCTGCTCCACAAAACATCAGGGAGCTAAAAAGAGTAATTGCAGAAGAGTGGGAACGTATTCCTCAAAACGTTATTAAAAACATCGTGGAAAGCATGCCCAGAAGGATTCAAGCTGTGATTTTGGCAAGAGGAGGTCGCACTCGTTATTAGGTTTTTACATTTGTAACTTTCTTTAATTAAAAAAAGCAAAAAAAAATCTTGTCTTTTTTGCCGACCACTTCTTATTGTTTGGGCGTGTACATCGGTTTTAAAGAATCCGTCGTTTTTTTTTTCTTTTAATTGCCCGGATTCACTTCACGCGCATTAATTTACACGATTATAAGTATACAGACTACGTCAAAGCAATAAATTTCATTTAATTAACTCAAATCGACCTTAGAACGTAAATTTCCTTAGGTGCCCGTTTTTTTGCAAAAGAGTGTATTATTTTCCCTACTCATTTTAATTATTTTTTAAACTCTAAATCAGATTAGTTTGTCGCCGCGTGTGTAATAAGGGTGATTATTTTTTAATAAAAGTTTTCTTGTCAAAATAGTAAACATTATTACATTGTTTCCTTTTTCATTTCCTTCTACATTTTTAGCCAAGGGCCTGCAGTTACACTTAAGTTTAGCCGGCTAATCTTAAGTTTATGTTCACGTACCTTTAGCCGTAACATATATATTGTTTCATTAGAACCCAAAACGGGATATTTACGATGTGTATTTATTGTTTTGAGTTACCGATATTTCGGCACTGTTGCAAGCGCCATGATCTCGGATGAACTGAAGTAATTGCGGGTGGAAGTTTATGAGCAGACAAATCGGTCTACCCTCTTTAAACAATAAAACAATAAATACCCATGGTAGTTATCCCGTTTTGGGTTCTAATGAGCTTGCGTTCTGTACTGTGTAGTAATTGAGCAACTGTGTTGCAAGTAACCGAACCTGATTCAGTAACTGTGTAAGTACTGTAGATCAATTTATGACTCTAGTCACTGCATACTTATTTTATATTTTATCGATTTACGCTAAAATTAGATCACGTGAGCCAATAACGTGTGCTGGCACAGCGGTTACAGGCACGACTTTAGAGGAACAGGACGTGGGCTCGAACTCAGGCAGGCACATTACATATTTTATCAGCACCACTGATCTATAAACGGTGAAGCAAAACATTGTGAAGAAATGACACATGTAACATTCATCATCCACCGCACTGCGCCCACGTGCTCGATTACTGCCCAATCCCTATCGTAGAGATTGGGCCTGTGCTCAGCAGTGGCACACACTCATCATGTGTTTTATGTATGCATTTTAAACATCACTTATGAAGTTATCATGTGTAGTAGAACTAATATCTTCACACGATCGTAGTGCATGTTTACAATTCGTAGTAATTTCCTTTCGTCACACGCCGCGGAGTTCGCGAGCACACGTGGATTCCCACATCTGCTTACTATAATGAATATGATGGAGCAATATCATGAAATATTTAGCCTGTCATTTCTTTGTGAGCAAGCTGTAAACGGCTCAAGGTATGAGCTTTCGAATGTAGTAAAGCATTCATAGTAAAATCACGCCTACTTTCTCAAGTTCCGTGAAACCATCTGAACAACGTTTACTGTTCCGCTATGTGTGTCCATCCGCGATTTTACTTTGATATAATTAAAACTGTAAAGCTAGTATTTGGGACGTTTATTATTATCAATTACGTCTGTAAGGTCGTAAAATAAAATCTGAAAATTGGAAACTAAATGTTTGAGCCGTTTGGTATTGAAACATTAAGCCCATGGGGTCCGAGTGCATAATTTCTGTGACATCAGAACATAGTAGTTGACTCGATTGAACTGACCAGAAGGCTGGCTTTTCCTTCATTGACTTCATTCCTCCATTCAACGTGGCAATACGGATAGGAGTAAAATTTGCATTTCTTTTAACAGATAACTACGGAACCCTACACGGTGCATGGTCCAACATACACTTGGTCGTTTAAAGGGTTCCATATTCAACAAGGAACCCTCATAGTATAGCCATATGTAGGTTCACGTCAATAGTGTAGTGGGTGGGGTTCGAACCCTCGAGTTTTCGATCACAAGTCCGAAAACTTATATAAAGACGACTTGTATAAAGTATATTCATACCGTGAAGAAATTGATGAGGCAGCTTTAGATAATTTTGAAAAAAAATAATAACCCACTATATTGAATACAGGGGATAATGCATCAGTCATAATTATGTATATGCAAACCATATCATTGACATCCATTGTGCTGACTATCGAGAAATTATTCTACTACAACAAAAACAATCAAATCGGTTCTGAGTTAAAGCCGCAAAACAGAGAGACAGAGAGACGGTGATATATAATGTGTAGATCAAACGGATTGTTTAAAAAAGCATAATCCCATAAATTGTTTAAAAATAGGTATCACAGAGATGACTGTCCAAGCAAGCCAACTTGTACACGACGACCCACTTTAAAAAAAATAATGCTTTACCAAAAACAAAAGAACTGGCACTCACATTGTTTAGCTGCGTGCTTTTTTTTTTTTTTTTTTTTTGTGTGTGGCATCTCGCAGGTCAACCTCTGAGGTTGTCGGCTGCTTAACCGGGCTTGCCTGTGGTTGCCTTAATTAATAAATTAATTAAAGCCTCCAGCCAGGGCTTATTAAAAAACTTACAAACTAGGCGACTACACGCTAAGGGCACCCCCTGTGGGGTACGGACCTCGGCTTAGGGCGTCGCAGGGGAGGGCAGCTAGGGACAGGCTGGATCATATCATTATTATTATTAATAAGGGAATTTAAAGCTACTGGCTCAGCGTCGCGCGCTGGCTCTGGCAAGGGTCGGGGTGGACTATTACGAGGACGTCGCGGCGGGCCTCGGCGGCGAGGACGGAAGGACGGTCGGTTTTTGTGTTTGTGTGCCACTGTACTTGTTTCCCTACGGCTCTCTTGGAGCAGGGTGATTGCGTCATCGGGAGTGACTAGGGTATGCCTTGGTCGGCGAATCTTAGAGATACGCGAGGGTTCGTATTGGGCGGCCGATACGATAAGGGGATTCCTATGTTGGATTGAAGTTTCAAAGAAACGCTTGGAGACGCGTTTCATGAACTGCTGGATGGTGGGCATCTTGAGGTCTACGTGAAGAAGCTCATTTCGAACATAAAAGGGGGCTCCCGTGACTCTACGGAGGAATCGGTTTTGGAGGGTCTGCATCTTATGGAGGAGGTAGGGCTTTGCGTGTGCGAAAACAACGCAGGCGTAGGTCATGATGGGACGGATGACCGTGGTGAAAATACGCAGCTTGCACCTGAGTGATAACTTGCTGCGAGAGCTAAGAATGAAGTGGAGCCTACCTAGAGCGAAAGCGGCGCGCGAACGTGCCTGCTTTATGTGCTCAGCGAAGGAGAGGTGTCTATCGAGGACCACGCCTAAGTATTTGGCTTGCTTTTCCCAAGGGATCGGCTTGCCGTACATGGTAATCGGACGGGGGGAGGGTGGGTTTATCCGAGGTTTAGAAAAGAGGACTGCCTGGCTTTTGTCTGGGTTGACTTCGATTCTCCATTTCCGGAACCACTTGGCCAGAGTGTTTGCGGAAGTTTGGAGAGTGCGAGCGATGGCATCGGGTTTAAGACCGGTATAATAGATAGCCGTATCGTCGGCGAATAGGGCTAGCTGGGTATTTTTATGCTTGGGAATATCACTAGTGAATAGCGTGAAAACGAGGGGGGATAGTACGGAGCCTTGAGGAACTCCTGCGCGAATGGGATGGAGGGAGGAGAGCTCCCCCTCAATTCGATAACGAAAGGTGCGATTCGATAAAAAGTCCCGTAGGATGAGCACGAGACGGTCAGGCACGCCGAGTTGGTATAGCTTATAGATTAAGCCATTGTGCCAGACTTTGTCGAACGCTTTCGCTATGTCGAAGAATAAGGCTCCCGTTATTGCGCCCCGTTGGAAGCCGGCGCTGACGTGTTCTACGATGCGGTGGACTTGTTGGATACATGAGTGTTCGGTTCTAAATCCGAACTGCTCATTGGGTATTAGACTCTTTGCTTCGGCAAAATCTTTGAGCCGCTTATATATAAGCCTTTCATAGATTTTACCGAGGACGTTGAGTAAGCTAATGGGACGGTAGCTAGATGGGTCAGACTTGGGCTTGCCTGGTTTGGGAATACCTATGACGGTGGCCTGTTTCCAGGTTGCGGGGAACATATTATTGCTCAATGCGCCATTGAAGATGGCAGTCATTAGCACTATAAGCTGGGCGGGGAAAAGTTTGAAAACCCTATTGGTGATGCCGTCGGAGCCAGGGGCTTTTCGCGGTTGGAGACTTTTAATGATATCCTGGACCTCATCAGGAGTGATGGAGGCCAGTGGATTATCGGGATCTTCGACGGGCGGAAGGGAAGTTCTACGTTCGACTTCGGCGTTCACCATATCGAGGTGGGCTTGGTCTACTGGTTGAAAGCTGGGAGAACACTGGGACTCTAGGCTGTCGGCTAGGCATTCTGCTTTTTCAGAGTTATCGAAGGCGATACTCTTATCGGGACGAATGAGAGGAGGCATTGTGGCCTCTTCAGTGGATCGTAACTTCCTCTGAAGCTGCCAGAAGGCAAGATGGGTGGGCTCAAGTTCGCTCAGCATCTTGTCCCAGCTCGCATTACGCTGCTCGGCAATGCGTTTCCGTACAGCACGCTGTAAGTTGCGCATGTGAGCTTTGTTTGCGGCGCAGGGAAAAGCGCTGTACGCGCGGATAGCTGCGTTCTTCTCGGTTATCAGATTCCGTACATCGTCCGGGAGTTTCCAGCGGTGGTCTTCCACTACAGGAACTTCCCTTGAACAATCGTTCAGTACGGATTGTACGTGATCTGTAAGCGAGTCGATCGCCACCGTCGTGTCAGCGACTGAGACTATGTGGTCAGGAATAGTGTCCAATTGTGGCGACGTGGTGGATTTCAGTTTTTCACTTACTTTCCTCCAGTCGGTGATCAATTGGGTCGGAGGAGGTTGGGTAGGATCATGGTTACCCGAGCGGGAACCTAGGTGTAGAATAACGGGACGGTGATCCGAGTTAAGCTCGTGAAGCGCTTCTATGGAGTGTAAACGGAGGTTTACATTCTTTAGGAGCGCCACATCGAGGACATCGGGCCTATGGTTGGTGTCGTGTGGGTAGTGGGTGGGAGTCATCGGAGCGATGACGTCATAGTTTAGGGTCGCGCCTAGGTTATACACGATTCTGCCTCTGGCATTTGTCGTGTTGCTGTTCGAAGCGGGGTGTTTGGCGTTGAGATCGCCCGCTAGTAAGACAGAGTCACTTAGGCCGAAGAGAGTCGTGAGATCGCTGGTGAGCGCGATAGGATCGTCTGAAGCAAGAGACGCGACTGATGGTGGGGGATGGTAGGCAGAGATGATGGTTATCGGAGGATGACCAGTCATGCCTAGTCGACAGGCAGAGTACTCTAGGTGAGAGAGAGGCGCGGGTGGGGTCAGAGGGATGCAGTATAACTCCTTCCTATAATAAATAAGGGTACCGCCGCCGTGGCAGCGTGTTCTGTCATTGCGAACTAGACGGTAATTCGCAATTTTGGGGTCAGCGCGGTGGGGTTTCAAAAGAGTCTCCTGTAAAAGAAGGACGTCTAGTTGGTGGTCGCGGAGGAATTTAGTTATTTCGGCGCGTTGGTTGAAAATGCCATTGGCGTTGAAAAAACCTAATTTGAGGGATCGAGGCCTAGTGTGGTTTGTGCGTTGGGAATCCATTGGATCAGTCCATCGCATCCATCTGGTCGAGGCCTAGCACGACATCACTGTGTGTGCTGAATATTTCACTGTACATTTCCGTCGTAATTTTGCCGTTATTCTGCTGCTCGGCAGCCAGAAGGGCATCGCGGAGAGACCTGGCTTGGCGGGTCATAAATATTTTATAGTGGCGCAGTAGAGTCTGGGCGCAAGACTCGCCGTTCCCGACGGGTGAGGGTTTGGGCGGTTGTTTGGCTGCAGGAGCAGCAGTGGTTTGAGGCGCGGGTTTGGGACTGGTTGTGGCCTCTGGAGCCACGGCTATTGGCAGGATCTGCGCTGCGATGGGTATATCCATCAGTGCCTGCAAAGGTTTGGCAGGGGCCAAGGAGGGAAAGGCTTTTTCGTGGTTTAGCCTGCTCCACGGGGATGGTCTCTGAGGAGCGAGACGTTGGGGAATTTGAGAGGAAGGTGCCTCTCTTTGTTGGCGGGTGTTGGCGCGCTTCGCTAATTTAGGAGCGAGTTTGGGGGCTTTGGGACAGCCGCGGTAGTTTGCCGGGTGACCGGTCTGGCCGCAGAGAACGCAGCTGGGTGGTTCCGAACAGAGGGTTCGGTCCTTGGGCCGAGGGCAGTCCGCAGTGCTGTGCTCGCCCAGACACTTGACGCATCTGGGAGTCGCATAGCAGTTGCTCTGCGCATGGCCATACAGTTGGCAACGGTGCCATTGTCCCACTGTTGCGGTTTTGTAGGGCTTTTCAATTGAGATACCGGATAGGGAGCAAATGGACTTAATTTTAAAAATCGGGTGATGACCTTCGGTTGGTTCACAAATGACAAGAACCATGTCGTACAATTCACCGCCTCTCGCTTTATGTAAGCGATGGACGGCGATCACTGGTATACCTTGATCGGCAAGGTCGTCTTTAATATCCTGTACTAGGATTTCTTTAGGGACACGTTTAATAATAACACGAGTGGGCGTGTCCTCGGGGAAGGAGAAAGTGTGAAAGGAAATATTCCTTTCACGGAGGGCGCGATATAGTTCCCTATAGTCGTTCGACGTAGGGACGGTGACTTTAATGCCATTTTGGCAGGCACGGGCGTTTGTGTAGTTGATCTTTCGATCAACGCACATCTTGGACACATCAGTCCATTTCCCCTTGTCTTGGATGTAAAAGGGGGGCGGAGGGCGTTACTTCCTTTGGGCTGTGGAAGTTTGGGCTATCGGGCTAGGGGGACGACTATCCTGTGCGTGAGTAGAGGTAGTTGGGACGGGGCTAGCGGGTCGTACGGGCGTTTGAGTTGGGGACGGGGGCAACGCGGTGGTCTTTTTGGCCTTGCTGGCCTGGGAGGTTTTCCCTTTCTTCCTTTTGCCGCCGGTGACGACTTGAAAGTCGTCTTCCGAGGACGAGGGACATGATGACAAATCATTGTCGGAGTTGTTATTGGACACAGGTTCGGTGGTGTCCATTTCAAGGAATTCAGGTGCAGCGCACACCTGCGCGGCGTCCATTGTTCTATGAACAATGGGATTAGTAGGTGGGCCGGAAACAATGGGTGATTTCGGGAATCGGGCGATCGGCACGACTTTGTCTGCGGGCGGGGGCAATAAAGGGCTATCTACCCGGAAGTCGTTCGTTGTTTGACGAACAATGGGATCGGAGTTAATAAATACTTCCGTGAATTGACCAACCGGGATGCCTTGATCGGCAAGCGGGGGAGATAATGGGCTGTCAAGCGCGTCACTAAAATCAGCGACGTTGGCTTCGGTAGCCGGGGGACAATTAGCGATTTCACGCTGGATTTTTCCGCCGTATTTGGCGGAAATAGCAGGGTTTTCCCTAAGGATTTCTAACAGTATCTCCAAAATATTGGAGTTCGCCATGATTGGCGAATGGATTAAAAATTGAATTGGGAAATTTTGGAGATTTCTCTCCCGCGGGGGGCCTATTTAAAGCCTAACTGGCCTAACTCCCCGGATGGATGGGTCCGGGGATGTGTAACCCTCCCAGTCGGGTAGAGACTGGGAGGTGAGTACCTAATTGTGAGCCCTAAGCTTGTAACCGGTCGCCAGTCTTATTGTGCGAACCGGGCCCTATTGGGTCTAGTGCGAAGGGGTAGACACACCCAACCGACACTAGGTGTGTAGCTGAAAGGGAAACTCAGTAACTAGGTTTGACTAGGAGATCCCCCAAGGCCAAAACCTAGCACTCGACTCCAATTGACTGCTTCACCCTGAAGGGGATCAGCGGGTGCGTCGGGTCAGCACCCCCTTGGTATTGTTGACACCGTGAGGTTTCCAACCAAGGACCACGAAACTGTGGTTTTACCCTGAAGGGGCCAAACCAAATTGTTTTTGACGATACTCTGTTATAGAAACAGGATATCCTTCACCGCCTCGAAAAAGGCGGATCCGGACCAGGCGTCGTAGTCGGCGACTACGAGTGACGTCACGGCGGGCGTGACGAAGCGTAGCGATGACTCAGGCACGGAACGATCGAGAGCGCGGAGCGGTACGACCGTCGCGGGCGAGCGTCGGAAGCGGAATGTTTAGCTGCGTGCTTCAGCCTGAACCGATTATAAACGATTTGAAATATTTTTCACAAGTAAAACATTTTGAAAATGTGTTCGTGCCGTTTTCAAAAAATTCAAAACAATTTAGCTTTCAATCATAATTTAAATTTGGCAGGTACAAAGCAACTATGCATCTTGAGATATTCATTGATTAATATCCCTCCATTTTATTTTTAACCGACTTCAAAAAAAAAGGAGGTTTACAATTCGTCTTGAATTTTTTTTTTTATGTATGTTACCTCATAACTCGGAGATGGCTGGACCGATTTGAAATATTCTTTTTCGTTTGAAAACGTATACTTTCTAGTTGGTCCCATTGTAGTCACGTTTGGATCTGATGATGGGATCATGGAGAAATCGAGGGAACTCTTCAAATATTATAGGCACAACTATAGCGTTTTGGGTATTTCTTATAGTACCTTGTGCAGTTGCTCTCGAAAAGCACCATTTGAGGAAGTGGAACTGATGATGAAGACCCCAGATGGCCACCGAAACTACTCAATAATAAGTATTTCGTTGATTGCGATTAGATTACTTGAATATGGATGTTAAGCACTTTATGCTCGTCACAATGCATATGGTGAAGTAGAGCTGATGGTGATGTACCAGGAGAACTCCTCAAAAATTAACGGCTCTGCACCGGGAAAAGCAATATTTTGTAAAAGGTGATAAGTAGTTGACATTTTGGCTTTTGTAACTAGATAAATTACAAACGGACCCACTAAAAAGCGGGAAAAATAAACTTTTTAGCAAAAAATAGAACCGATTTCCATATAAAAATACTACAAAGGCAAAAATAACTTTAATTTCGGAAGGCGGTGTCAAAGGCGCCATTGAGACCCGAGCCGTTAGGTGAGGGTCTTAAGAGAGCCGAGGACGGTAATCATCAATACACACGTGTATCATACGACGTTTTTCAACACACTTGTGAAGAAAATAACTATAATTTCACCAAAGAAAACGAGTTGTGAAATTTTTTTCGCAATGGCGGGAAAAATTAATCCGTTATCCTATGCGCGCGCATCTAACAGATCGGCCATAGACTAAAAGAATAAGGTTTCTTTTTTTGGCTTTTCTCGGATAGCGTTTTAGCCACGTAAAAAATTGGTAATTCAAAGTTTTATTTATCACAGAAAAAACAAAAGTTATATTTCAGTGAAAGTTGTATTTATTAAAAACGTACAAGTTGAAATTTATCTATTTAAATACCAAGTTGCATGAAACTAGCAAGCAATAGGTAGGTAAATTAAAGGGCTCATCATTAGGATTCTAAAATGGTATATCATGGCCATCATTTTGCCAATTATATGTTTTGAGTAGCTTGTGGCTAAATAATAACACCCGCACATGTTCCCCTTCAATGTTAAGTAGCGGTAGCCGAGGTACGGCCCAGGATGGGAGACCGTCGTAACATATCGTCCGTGTTTTGGAAACCACGTTAAGCCGCAAGTGCCGACAGTCATTTGTACATATTCGCCGTCTTTGTTTGAAGGTACAAGTCAGAACATGTGACAGCAGTCCTGCTGAGGGGTATTGTGTTACCCAGATGCTACATAGTGACGGTCAGATAGGCAGTCCTCCGTGTACAACACTAGTAGTCAGCTGCACCTGGTTAGATAAGAAGCTGACCGCAATTTTCCAGTGTAAGCCACTCATTACATTTTAGCATAATTATAATCAAGTTATATTAAAACCTTTTGTCTGTTGTAAGTTATATCGCATTCATTATTAGAAAACTCTATTGAATACGAGAGCAACTTTTCGCTCATAACAAATTGTCGATCATTTTAATATATTTCCTTATTTTTTCAGTACATTCAAATACCGCAGAAAATGAATATTAGTTTTCAAAACTGGTTCTGTCAGTCGAAACTTTATAACGGCCATTATTCAGACTTACTTCTGGAGTTTTTTGATTTCCTTAAAACAGAAATTTAGAAAGTTTTTCGGTACAGTTGTTTCAGTGGCGCGTCCCGGGAGCCAATAATCCGAGGCAAGCCTTAGGTACACATCCGCAGCGAGGCAGTGTTGACACACAGCAGCCAGTGTTCCTGGCGACAGGCGCCTACAACAAACATGGCGGAGCCGGTGGAACTGACCTACATTCAGAATAGAGCTGTGACCATGTCAAGCATTAATGACATCATCGGGCTAAGAGACAATCAACTACATTCAGACCAAGATATTTTTAAGTAGTTCTTTCTAATTAAAAAAAAAAAGACTGACTACAATGAAAATAGGTTTAAAAGTCAACAGTTTTTGAAATATAGCACAACTTAGATCACAGTCAAACTGCACCAGATAAATAATACATAATGCAAAGAAAAATCTCTCCTTTTAATAAAAACATTAAAAGAAAATACTACTAATTAGATTCAGACTAGCGATACTACTAGCGATCGACTTATATAGAAAATTAATCCATGCAAACTCTGATATTTTGTTAAACATTATTTTGCTAGTGTAAAAAGAGATTTGGATTAATTTATTTGAGCACGCTTAGAATCTTAATTGGATGTGAAACACTTGGTCTCACTTTGTTATGAGTAGCGAGCGATTCTGTGAAGTGTATTGATCGTGTATTGAGTGTGCAGTAATGCCTGCGTATGTACTAATGGCTGTCTTTTAGTAATGTTTTAGGATAATGGACCCTAAAAAGATCAGAAATAACAGCAACAGTATACTACGCGTACCTTTTTTGTTTTCGTGGGGAAAATCATTTCTGCTCCTGCTCTGAATGAAGTGAAAATAGCGTTGCCAGGCGTGCGGATAAAGCCATAGTCTTTTTGAATGCGTGTCTAGCCAAAATATTCGTCTGTCCGTTAGTTTACACTGCTTTTGTTAGTTTTATTTATGTCAAATGGACATAAAAGTAAATAGTCATAACTGGGCTTCCATACAAAATGTTTGCCATATTAATACTAAGACACAAAATCTTTAATCATTTAGGGTGTCCGGCCTTTACGCCTAAATGTCGGGCCAAACTTGCTGCTCTGTCCAGCTAAGCGAAAAGGAGTTCCAGACTTCACTGACTATAAACCCACCATATTATTTCAGTTACACCGGCAGGCAATGGCCCTGTCGGGTCCAGTCAATTTCACTGACTGCTCTTTGGGCCCGCGTGGAACACGACGCGCCGTCGACCTGGGGGCCACACACGCACCTCGTGGCTAAACCTCACTAAGTCGAAAACTGATTTCAAGATCATGATTCTCAAAAATAACAAATTCACTTAAAATCTACGCACATTCAAAGCATATGGTGAGTTTTTTTTTATAATTCAGTCAAATAGTACATGGTAGTAGTAATATAAAGTTTAGACTTATTGTTAGATAACTTGAAACTTCTACTTCTCCTGTTCTTAATTCCTTCCTAACAATATCACAACCGAATCTCGAAGAGATATACATATAACGGTTATAAATTAGTTAGTAGGAAACTATTTCGGTTATAATAGTTTGCGTGTAGGCACTTACCATACAACACACGGCCCATCGCCAAAAGGAAAGCTTTTAATTACAATATTGTGAAAGCACCATCACGTGCGCTACGAGGTAACAATTTTTAAAACTGTTGTGAGAAATCGTTCAAAGTGAAGCCACAAAAATAATGTTTTTAAAAGGGCGGCAACTTTCATTAAAGCTTTTCAGCAGATGGTTCTGCGCCCTCCATTGTTTCATATGAGAGTAATATGCACGATGATACATTGAAGTTGGGGGAGCTCGTGGCTAATAGCTGCTCATGTCGATCGTCAAGGTTGAGCTAGCCGGAGTCGGTCGTGGACGGATGACCATCACAACACGTCGAGCATTCTCTGTGACGTGGACGGATGACCATCACAACACGTCGAGCATTCTCCGTGACGTGGACGGATGACCATCACAACACGTCGAGCATTCTCTGTGACGTGGACGGATGACCATCACAACACGTCGAGCATTATCTGTGACGTGTGCGGATGACCATCACAACACGTCGAGCATTCTCTGTGACGTGTGCGGATGACCATCACAACACGTCGAGCATTCTCTGTGACGTGGACGGAAGACCATCACAACACGTCGAGCATTCTCTGTGACGTGGACGGATGACCATCACAACACGTCGAGCATTCTCTGTGACGTGGACGGATGACCATCACAACACGTCGAGCATTCTCTGTGACGTGGACGGATGACCATCACAACACGTCGAGCATTCTCTGTGACGTGGACGGATGACCATCACAACACGTCGAGCATTCTCTGTGACGTGGACGGATGACCATCACAACACGTCGAGCATTCTCTGTGACGTGGACGGATGACCATCACAACACGTCGAGCATTCTCTGTGACGTGGACGGATGACCATCACAACACGTCGAGCATTCTCTGTGACGTGGACGGATGACCATCACAACACGTCGAGCATTCTCTGTGACGTGGACGGATGACCATCACAACACGTCGAGCATTCTCTGTGACGTGGACGGATGACCATCACAACACGTCGAGCATTCTCTGTGACGTGTGCGGATGACCATCACAATACGTCGAGCATTCTCTGTGACGTGGACGGATGACCATCACAATACGTCGAGCATTCTCTGTGACGTGGACGGATGACCATCACAACACGTCGAGCATTCTCTGTGACGTGGACGGATGACCATAACATCACGTCGAGCATTCTCTGTGACGTGGACGGATGACCATCACAACACGTCGAGCATTCTCTGTGACGTGGACGGATGACCATCACAACACGTCGAGCATTCTCTGTGACGTGGACGGATGACCATCACAACACGTCGAGCATTCTCTGTGACGTGGACGGATGACCATCACAACACGTCGAGCATTCTCTGTGACGTGGACGGATGACCATCACAACACGTCGAGCATTCTCTGTGACGTGGACGGATGACCATCACAACATGTCGAGCATTCTCTGTGACGTGGACGGATGACCATCACAACACGTCGAGCATTCTCTGTGACGTGGACGGATGACCATCACAACACGTCGAGCATTCTCTGTGACGTGGACGGATGACTATCACAACACGTCGAGCATTCTCTGTGACGTGGACGGATGACCATAACAACACGTCGAGCATTCTCTGTGACTTGGAAAGTACATTAAACCGTTGGTCTCGGTTGTCATTTGTACGTCTGTGACAGTCGTTACAGGTAGTCAGCAGCCAGAAAGTCTGACTCCAGTCTTACCAAAGGGTGCTGTGTTATTCAGATATTGGTTGTGGCGGTCAGACAGGCAGTTGCCCTATATGAGCCCTATAACCGACGAAAAATACGGAGGAGGTTATCAATTCGACGTGTACATTTTTATTTTATTTGAAAGGGTATACTTCGAAATTGGCCCCATTGTCACTAAGTCAGGATCTGATGATGGGATCCTGGAGAAATCGAGGGAACTCTTCAAATATTATAGGCACACCTATAGTTATTTGAGTATTTTTTATAGTAACTTGTGTAGTTGCATTCGAAAAGCACCATTTGTGAAGTGTACCTGATGATGAAGACCACAGATGGCCACTGGAAATACTCAATATAATTATAAGTAGGAATAATAAGTATTTCATGGCTTCCGCTTCGATTACTTGAATATGGTTATTAAGCACAATATGCTCGTCACAATGCATATGGTGAAGCGAAGCTGATGGTGAAGTACCAGAAGAACTCCTCAACAATTAACGGCCCAGCATTGGGAAAAGCAATATTTTGTAAAAGGTTATATAAGTGGTTGAGATTTAGGCTTTTGTAACTAGGTAATTGTAAATCGACCACCTAAAAAGAGTGAAATAAAAACTTCTTACCAAAAAATTATAAAAAACATATTTTTTTATTTAGTATGTCTGTCTTTATGTTTGTCCGGGAAAACTGCAACGATTGCTGCGATTTTAATTGAAGTTTTACTGGTAGAGAAGACGTCATAGGGCAACTTATAGTCTATTTTAATCCCGAAATTTACACGGGATTGGGATTGACGTGGGAAATGAACCTACGCAAGTAAAGTCGCGGGTACAACTAGTAATATATTCAAATTAGTCCGTGCCAAGTAGGTTAGTGTAATGCTAAATCTGTGCCAGTAACGTTCCCTTCTCAAGTTTAACATCATGATCTTCGAACTATCATCGGGGGTAAAGATGAAAATATACCTGTACTGTCCCCGTACGTGTATTATCATTGGCTTAGCAACACACTCAGTTATCCGGTACGGGCACAAATGTATCCTCCGCTAGCTCACTCGCGTGACTGCTAGCAAGATAGTAGCCCCACCACCGAGAGCGCATGCGATAGTGTTATATCTACTTGTACGTTTACGTAGGTATACTTAGACCATGTACATTCACTACAATACCATACAATACAATAGTAGTAGTTTGGTGGTTCTGAAAATCTGACAGTAGCCTTGCTGATGGGTTATCGTGTTACTCCAGTACCTACTGTTATTATACAGATTTTTCGAAGACCTGTCTTCATTTAAAATGTATAAATAAAACCAAAAATTTGTGCCTGACTGCTATGCGCAAGGTCGTGGGTTCGATTCCCACCTAGGACAAATGTTTGTGTGATGAGCACGGTCATTTGTTCTTTGTCTGGGTGTAATTTATCTATAATATGTATGTATTTAGAAATATATATGTATGTTTATCAGTTGTCTAGTACCCATACCACAAGCTCTGCTTAGTTTGGGACTAGATGGCGTTGTGTGAAAAAGTTGTGGAATATTATTATTATTATTATTATTATTATTATTTCCTTTATTTTATATACCTCTCAAAAATTACATTTTTAAATATTTTTCTATAAAAAAGTGACAATAAAAAAACATTTAAAAATATAAAAAGTGGCAGTCCACTGGTATCGGGAACGGGGTCCAAGCTACCGGTGGTTAGGTCTCCAGAGAAAGGAACCTCCTCACAATACGAGCTGTATCGAGGAGAACTGCCTTCTGTATCAGGCCCTTTATCCAGCTGTGCAAAGCCAGCTTCGACAGATGGTCGTCGAAGCTTTTAGCTATCAGCCCATTGACTGATATGACAATCGGCACAATGACAGCCGAGTCCACATCCCACATGTCAACAACCTCATGAGCTAAGTCGAGATACTTAATGTGTTTCTCTTTCTCAGCTTTCACGAGATTCTCGTCATGTGGGATGGTAACATCGATTATCATTGCGCGGCGCACTAATCGGTCTATCACCACTATATCAGGCTTATTGGCAACAATAGTCCTATCAGTGATGATAGACCGATCCCAGTACAACGTGACATGGTCATTTTCGAGAACTGGGTCGGGCACATACTTGTAATACGGTACCTCAGAATCGACAAGTTTGTATTTCAAAGCAAGTTGCTGGTGGATAATTCTGGCTACTTGGTTGTGTCTATGCAAGTACTCGCCATTAGCTAGACGAGAACAACCGGAGACAATATGTCTGATGGACTCACCAGGACGATGGCATGCCCGACACACGTCAATCGTCCCGTCCTTCATAATATGTCTCCGGTAATTATTCGTCAAGATAACTTCGTCCATAATTGCACAGACAAAACCTTCAGTTTCTCCGAAGAGATCCCCGAAGCGTAACCAGGCAACGGAAGCTATCAAATCTACATCGGACCCATAAAGAGCCCGATAGTAGCGACCATGAAGTTCCTTGCTTTTCCATACCTCCTTGCGGTCATCTGGGGTAAGTATAACAGGTTTGTGCCAGTTCTCTTTAGCCATAGTCAGCGGGGTGAGTCCCTTGTCCACTGCAATCACATCTCGGTGCATACCCACATCGGCTTTAAGGAAATATTCCCTGAGACTGCAAATCTCGCGGTTGTGGAGAGTTTTGGCATTTAAAAAGCCTCGACCTCCACATTTCCGCGGGATATACAGTCTCATCACCGATGATCGTGGGTGATGCATCCGATTTGCGGTTAGCAGTGTACGGACCCTCCTATCCAGGGCGTCCAGTTCGGTTTGAGTCCATTTGAGTATGCCGAAAGAATACATCAACACCGGCATGACCCAACCGTTGAAAGCGCGCACCTTATTTCCTCCCGACAAAAGGCTTTTTAATACCTTTGTCAGGCGGCCAAAGAAGCGCTCCCTCAGCGATTGCTTCATGTCAGCAACATTAATGCCCAAAGCTTCCGACATACCCAAATACTTATAAGTTTCGGTTAAGCAGAGAGATCTAAGGTGTATGGGATCTGAAAGTTGAATTCCTTCAGATTCCATAATCTCTCCTCGTTTTACATGCATGATTGCACATTTGTCCACACCAAATTCCATCTTGATGGCGCTACTGAAAGTTTCAGTTACCTTCAGTAGTTCCATCAGTTGCAAGTTGTTGGGGGCAAAGAGTTTCAAATCATCCATGTAAAGGAGGTGGGATATACTTTGACCTCCTCTTCTCAACCGATAGCCCAGGCCTGACTCCTCTAGCATTGTACTTAGAGGATTCAGGGCCAAGCAAAACCAAAGTGGACTCAAACTGTCACCCTGAAATATTCCCCGTCTGATCCATATAGGCTCATCATTCCCTCGGATCGGTCGACATCCTGGATAGCGAAGTACCGTCTTCCATTGCCTCATACATGACTCAAGGAAGGTGCGTAGAGTTGGGTCTATTTTATAAAGCTCTAGCACCTTGATAAGCCAGGTATGAGGAACAGAATCAAAGGCTTTTTTATAGTCTATCCAGCATGTCGATAGATCTTTTCGGGATCGACGAGCCTGTTGGCTAATGGCCATGTCAATGAGGAGTAGCTCCTTAGTGCCACGGGACCCTTTCCTACATCCATTCTGAGAAGCGGACATAATTGAAGAAGAAGAAGCCTCAGTATATTATTATTATTATTATTACTGAATGGCAATGATTATTATTGGTGCTATACACTTGATCACGTTTCTATCGTAAATATTCTCTCCAATATAAGGCTTTATACGGGAGTATTAGCTCAAGCCAGGCTAAAAAGATTAGCTTGTGATCAAGTTAACGACATGGTTGAGTAGCCAGGGTATGCCTTTACTGGGGGACAACGTTTCATTGCGCTTTTACCGATAACCACTTTGAGTTACGAGGGATTATGAAAAATGTTTTGTGCAGGTAATACAATCAACGTAATAAATTGATGGATTAATGTACGGAGCATTGTACTGGGAAATCTGAGGGCTTGACGGAACTCTCGTTGAGTCAAATAAAACTAAAAAAAATACCGATACAATGACTTGGCTAGCTTTTGTGATTATAATATAAGTGCTTATTTTAGAAAACATATTTGTACTAACCCACTTAATCATTTTCTCCATACAATCCTACCATAATAATTTTCCAAAATGGATTATAACTAGGGTTGCCACCCGTACTTTATAATAAAGTATTGTACGTTATTTCAGGTACTTGTACTCTATACTTTATGAGAACAATAAAGTACACGAAAATACTTTATTTCGCATGATTCTTTGGGATTTTGAAAACTTTAGTCGTAAAGTCGTAATAAACAAAGCATCCCTGAATTTGATAAAAAAAATAATTACTTATTTACTTTAATTTAAATATAGACTGTAAAGATGCTGTGCAATTGTTTAGTAGAGATACTAATTTGATACAAACTGCAAAAAGAAATATGTTTTTAAACATAACTAGGTGCCCACCCTGGCTTCGCTCGGGTGCAATTTTTCTTCCGGTATCATAAAGTTTTCTCTCCAAACCCTATCCAGACAATTATTACGAACACAACAAAAAAATAATTAGTTAAATAAATGCAGCTGTTCTGAACTAATGCGCTTACCTACATATACATTGTTCCTTCAACTAGGCTCAAGAAAATTGGGAGCTCATTTAGATGTCAGTGTATACGCTTTTACAATAAACTTCCCAGTCATGTGCAAGAACTAAGCCTCAATAAATTTAAATCATTTGTGAAGCAGAAACTTTGCCAGAAAGCTTTTTATTTTGTTAAAGACTATCTTGCGGACAAAAATGCTTGGGATTGAGCTGCTCCAATTACATCTGTTTTGTTTGATTTTTTACTCATTTCTTTTTTTATAATGATTATTTCATATACATTTTGACATTACAATATTATTTCCTTTTTCAATTAATAGAATATACTTTTTTTACTTTACCTTTTTTAATTTTGTTTGTACAAGATGACAATATCATTTTCTTTTCAAGTAATATATTTTATTTTTGTAAAAGCACAACAGTGAATGTGATAGCATTGTGGGATAACAACGAATATTATGAATAGATTACCACACTCTTTGGCAGTTTGAGCACTTTATACGGCCCACCCAAATGTCCTTACTTTGGTATTGTTCGTCAAATCGTTCAAGCTTATTTTTTCGTTTATTATTATTACTGATGGGCCCACTCTTGACCTCAATCCCGCCTGATGGTAAGCGATAAATGAGGTCTAAGATGGGATGAGCGAGCCCAGAAGATGCCTATTTACTCGTGCTTTAAAGGCTGATAGGTCAGAAGTGGCAGGGAACACAGAAGTCGGCAGAGAATTCCACAGCTTGGCTGTGCGCACAATAAATGTGGAGGAGAAGCGCTTGGTACGACATGACGGTATATCAACCAAATGTGGGTGGTACCCAGCCGTGCGTCTGTGCGTGTGGTAGACCGGTAGTGAAAGGGAGATGGAGGAATCAGGTCATGGAGCTCCTGCGCACACTCCCCAAAGTACAAGCTATAGAAAACCGACAGGCAAGCAACGGTTCGCCGATGAGCCAGACTATTAGCTTGTCCACCAGCACCTCGTCGCTTTTAGCTCTGCGCTCGATCGAGTCCAATGCAGCAAGTTGGTACTTTGCAGAGCCATTGAGCTACGCGATATTTGACAAATGCTTGCACTGTTTGGACGGGCCTGCTCAAATCTGTGTGATTCTGTTCTCTAAAGGGCGCCACAGACATAAACCTATATGGCTCTCATATGATTTCATCACAACAGATTGTATGGACCTTAAAAGAGACGTTGACCTCTGAGTTTGTTTCAATGTTTCTTCTCCGAGTAGTCAGTCAGGAAATGACGTGTAAAAGTGTTATTTATAACCCATTTGCAAAATAAACATCAATTAATGTTTAGACATTTGGCAATTAATTTTTAGTAAGCAACCCGCTCTGGCTTTGCACAGGTTCTTTACAGAAAATATAAAATAGCCTATGTTACTCCGAGGAGATGTAGGTTTCGGTAAAATCAGTTGAGTAGTTTTTGAGTTAAATCGTAACAAACAAAAAATCAATCATCTTTCCTTGTTATAGGTACATAATATTAATTTAGATGATAAGGATTAATACCGTATTTGTGTAAATACCTTTTACATTACCGCTTTATAATTGCCAATTTTTTAAAGTATTAAAATGGACATAGGTAGGATGTTATCTTTAATATATAGACATAAGCCATTGCAGACTTTTCTGTAGGCATATATAAGATACACAATTCCACCATACATTAATATACTACATGTTTATGTAGTATATCAATGTATGTTAAAGTTTTTTCGGACTCCCTCGGCTGGGAAGCGAGGCGCCCGGTCAAATCACGGTGACACGAAATTAATTTCGTTGTGCATTATTTTGATTTTGCTATATCTCCTAAGGTATTCATTTAATTTGGATAGAGTAAAGGGAAAAAATATTTTTCATGAAATGTTCAAGCCAACTAACGTACTTAAAATGATAAGGATTAATACAGTATTTGTGAAAATAGCTTTCGAATTAGCGCTTTATAATTGTCCATTTTTTAAAGTATTAAAATGAATGTATAGTATGTTATCCGTAAGAGATAGGTATATGCCATTGCGGACTTTTTGTATAAATTTTTAAGGTGTACAGTACTGTAGTACATTATTTTGATCTATCTGGTACGGTTAAGCTAGCACTAGCAATGTAAGCGCAAAAAAAATGTTTATTAAGATATCACATTAGAAACCTCTAAAATTATCATTGTTTCTCTACTATATTATGCATGTATTATACATATAAATCTTCCTCTTGAATCATTCTATCTATTAAAAAAAGCGCATCAAAATCCGTTGCGTAGTTTTAAAGACCTAAGCATACATAGGGACAGACAGCGGAAAGCGACTTAGAAAATAAATTGTACTTTATTTTGATGCTATGTACTTTTTTTTTCTTACCTATTTTAACCAATGTACTTTAACTGCACAAAAAAAAAGGTGGCAACCCTAATTATAACCTCTCTAGATTATGATTAAGAGATTATTATGATGAGTAATGTTTATTTATTCAATACTAGCTTTTGCCCGCGACTTCGTTCGCGTGGGAAGGTTTTCCCGCGCAAATCCCGATCCCGTGGGAATTTCGGGATAAAAAGTAGCCTATGTGTTATTCCAGAATGACAATTATCTACTGACCAAATTTCATTCCGATCCGTTGAGTAGTTTTTGCGTGAAAGAGTAACAAACATCCATCCATCCTCACAAACTTTCGCATTTATACACACATCAAAAGTGTCTAGGGATCAACATATATTTTTGCAATAACTTTTCTCCTGATTGATATTAATTAAAATTTTCTTTAAGGATTCATCAAATAAAGTGTTTTCGTTTGTCACAGTAACGATAAACCAAGTCACCTTTGCATTAATAAAGAAATTTGCCATTTTCCTAATAAAGGGATTTTTGACATTTGAACCACTAACATTAAAGTTCGAAAAAAAGACTGAAATAACAGTTTTCTTTAAAATTTTATTGGGTAACTTAAACAATTAATAATCCGTGTTTCTACCGCGAACACTAACAACACAAGAACATCGGTTTGGCATACTCAAAATGAGTTCATCCAAATCACGCTGTGGAATGGCCGCCCATGTTCGTTGCAACAACAAAAAAAGGTCTTCTTGCGACTGGATACCCTCCATATTCGGCAGAGCTCTTCTCTGTAGCATATCCCATGCATGCTCAATCGGGTTCAAGTCTGGCGACTGAGCAGGCCAGAGCAGGACATTGATGTTAGCTGCGGCGAGAGTCTGTCTTACAACTCTTGCGGTGTGCGGTCGTGCATTATCATGCATTAACTGAAATAAGGGACCGATTTGCACTTGTAGAGGAACGATGACGTCAGATACAATCGTCTCAGCATAAATTTGAGTGTTGAGGTTGCCTCTGATCCAAATCAACTCAGTTCTTCCGCCGATCCAAATACCCGCCCATACCATGATGGTTCCACCACTATAAGGATGGACTTCCTGGCAGGATTTTAATCGCTGTTGGCGTCCAGGGGTTCCCCAGTGTCGTATACGTCTTGTATCCGGTCTCATACCAAAACGAGACTCATCAGAAAAGCACACGAAACGCCATTGTTCTTCTGCCCAATTTCTGTGTTCAAGAGCCCATTGATATCGAATCCTACGATTGTGCATTGCTATAGGTGGTACCCGTAGCGGTCTTCGGGAATGAAGGTTCACTTCATGCAAGCGGTTTCTGACTGTTTGGTCGCTAATAAAGTTCCCTGAAAAGTGATGAAGCCTCACGGCTAACATCATGGCGGTTATTGTTGGAGCTCTTCGAGTTAAGATTTGAATGTATCGGTCTTGTCTCCGTGTGGTGCAGCGATACCGTCCTCCATGGCGCTCAGCCACGGTACCAGTGCTTCGGTAACGTGTCCAAAGTCGACTGATAACACTCTGACTTGTATCAGAGCTAAAGCCACAGTACGTTGCCGGGAACCAGCTTCTATCATTCCCACGGCTCTGAGCATTTCTTCCCTGCTTAAATGACGTCGCCGCTCCATAATAACGTTGGTTTTAATCAGTAGTAGGGAAACAGTAGCACTAATAATGTCTTCAATGCGTTGTATGTTTTTATAGGGAAAATATTGACAGCTGATTTTCATCTTTTACTCGAATTTGATTAACAGTTCCTGTTTCAAATTATGAAATGCACCAAAAAGGATCCATATAAATTTATAAAATCATAAATTTATTACAAAGCCACATCTCAATCTCAAGAAATCCGCATAAAAATGCTTGATCCCTAGACACTTTTGATGTGTGTAATATTAGTAGGATATAATATAATATAATATGCAACTTTAATTGTACTGTTGTATGACGCAACATAATAATACTAGCTTCTGACGGGGCGCAAAAGTTGAAATCTATTCCAAGGAAACTTTCTCCCGAAAAAAAAAAAACATCCTTATATTTTAATTCCAATCAACCGCTATGCAAAAAAAAAAATCTAAACTGGTTCAATGATCAAATGAATGATCAATGATGAAGGTATCAAATGAAATGGAATATTTATTTTGTAAATTGGTAATAAATATCACGTTTACACGTAATTTTTTTTTAGTTTTACGTTTAGCTAGATGAGGCCGTTACAGATAGAACTGTTTTACTCATCAACTGCTCAGCCTTTTACCAACTAACAGGTCAGCTGCCAGTCTTACCCGATGCAGCTGAGTGCTCGTGTTTTACACTGAGCAACAGCCTATATGACCTCCATAAGCAGTAGCTTGGTAGCACAATACTCCTTGGCAACACTAATGTCAGATTGTCTGGCCTCTACCTACCCGTAACGAGTGTCGAAGATATACAAGTGACAGGCGGGAGCAACAGTGTAGCGTGCTGTCCGGGGAACGGAGGAATGTGGATGTGGTAAGATGCTCACCCATCCGCACACCAAGCTCGCCGAGCGCTGCTTAACCCTGAACATCGACCCGTGCAGCTGTTGTTACTTAGCCACGAGCTCCTCACAACAGAACCAAACTTCTTTAGTATTTATTTCATGTCTGTAGGTATATTATGGAATGCATTGTTTTAATCTAGCACGGTTAACCTAGATAACCACGAATTAGTCTCTGATTTACCTAACGTCTGTCTAGAACTATGCGAGATTCATTCACTGCGAGTTAACCTGTCAGCCCGTCAGGTATATTGAATGGAGTTTGCGGCAAGTGTGAAACAGCTAGCGGCTAGACCGGTAACGCCAGGTACATAGGTAGACGGTAGTTTTACAACATACGACAAAAAAAAGAGGAGGTTATCAATTCGACGCGTATATATTTTTTTTTTTTATGTATGATCACCGATTACTCGAAGACGGCTGAACCGATTTGGAAAATTCTTTTTTTGTTTGAAAGAGTATACTTTGAAATTGGTCCCATTGCCACCAAGTTGGGATCTGATGATGGGATCCTGGAGAAAACGAGGGACATCTTCAAATATTATAAGCACACCTATAATGATTTGAGTATTTTTTATAGTAACTTGTATAGTTGCATTCGAAAAGCACCATTTGTGAAGCCTGATGAATGAAGACCACAGATGGCCACTTGAACTACTCAATATATAAGTAGGAATAATAAATATTTCATGGGTTCCGCTTCGATTACTTGAATATGGTTATTAAGCACAATATGCTCGACACAATGCATATGGTGAAGTGAAGCTGATGGTGAAGTACCAGGAGAACTCCTCAACAATTAACGGCCCAGCCCCATGCTGGGCCGTTAATTGCAAAGCAATATTTTGTAAAAGGTTATGTATTAAGTAGTTGAGATTTAGGCTTTTGTAACTAGGTAAATTATAAATCGACCAACTAAAAAGCATGAAATAAAAACTGTTTGACACGCACTAATCTAAATTTTCTGCACCATTGACCTACGCGATAGTCACCATTTAGTGTCTTTAGTTTTGTATTTTCGTTTTTGGCACCGACTTCCGATATTAAAGTTATTTTTCACTTTCCAGTGTTTTTTAGAAGTCAGTTTAATTTTTTGGTAAAAAGTTTTTATTGCTTGTCGAATGACCTTCACTTTATCACTTTCACATTCTTCAGTGGAGGTGAAATCCATTTAGATTTGATTAATAGGACTTCGGCAAATTCTCTCGCCTTTCGTTACCCCTCTAAATGGTAAATATCGCGTAGGTCAATGGTGCAGAAAATTTAGATTAGTGCGTGTCAGTGACATTATTATGGGCTGCTATAGTTATTAGATCTCAGGTAATTTAAAAAATGTTTGCATATATAACATTGAGTGACCTTGGAAATAGGGTCACATTGAGTGACAATATTGTCACATTGAGTGACCTTGGAAATAGGGTCCTGGGTTAAAAAACGATTACTCTATTTGGACCGCTAGTTGCATTTTCAAGTAATATTGTACACGTGTGTTTTGTTTTTTCATATCAATAAAAAAATATTTGAAAAGTGAAATAATGACACGGCGACGTGACGTCAAGTCAAATTTCAACTGACTGTACCGTCTTCAATTTTTAATTACGTGAAAAGATAAACAAATGGTTTCCAAAAAAAAATTTGGTAATCTCGAAGACGGACCAAATAAAATATTTTAGGGAACTACCCTCTCCAAGAGTTAAATTCTAGTCTATGAGAAACACAAGGGAGGTGAATGTAATGTTCTAAGTGTCATAGTATTTGCTAGAGTGGGTGGTAGTGTCAATGTGTACCTGCCCGCCTGACTGTCTGTGTAACCCAAACAGTTCCTCAGACGATACAATAGAACAATAGTTGTTTGCAAGCTCCAAACATGCTTTTGTTGAACTACTTGTCATAATATCCGACATACCTATATATGTAAATGGTCTATAGTCTATACAATTCAGCATATGATACACAATCAAGACTTTTTTCTTTGTCAGATTTAAGACTAGCCTAATAAAAATAATTAATAACATCTTGGGGTTCGTCATATTTTAAAAAAAATTAGAACTCTACCCAGAGATTTAGGATTGATTTGATTCCCCCACGACAAAAAGAGTGCAGAACTAGGTTACACTTAACCGTATAGACCAGCCGCCGCGGGAGACGCCTCGGGCGTCGGGGATTGCGAGCCGATCTCCGGCCACCAAGGGTAGCTCACCGTCCGGTAAGCCTATCACTAACTGTGGACTGATTTGAAATGATTTGGTTATAATAAATAAACTAATAATTTTATGTACCTGTTGTACTCTGAGTGGATCGGAAATGGGTGTTAGACTACTACTGACTAAAAACCTACCCTGTCCCGTCAGCTACCCTTGCGTTCCGGGGCCGCGGTATCACGTTTAATCATTCCCGCAACCCCGGTAGGTACTGGTCCTAACACTGCTTCACTGATGCTGACTGTTACCTCTTGGGAAAGCTATTATAGGCTACTTTATATCAGAGTTAAAAGGAGGTTTATATTTTTATCGTGATAAAATCGACGGGAGTGAAGCCCCGCGCACCGCTTGTTCTCAATAAGATTGAAACTTTTAGTTTCTCAATTAAAAAAATAATAATTTCCGATTTAATTTCAAATCACCATAGAGATCGAACGTTGAAAATCTTAGAAGGATTCAGATGTAGATGATTAATTGTGATATTTGCCGAAGTCCAGTCATGGTAGTACTTGATTCAGCATCAAATGACGTTAAATTACCCGCAGTTATTGCAGTTGTTATATTAACAGTACGATTTAATGCGATTCTCATCATTACACCCTGCAGCAAAATAAAAACAGTACTTTAATTTAAAATTTAAATCTTTTCATGAGCACAGCCAGTTTTCCTATAATGGACACTTGAAAAATCCGTTTCGTGCCCGTAAAATTTTTAATAAAAGATATAAAATCCCCCATTACTTGCTGTAGGTACAATGGCGTCGTGAAACTGAATGAAATAAAATTACGTGGACGATGCCGGTCAGTTCAGTTTTAAAAGAAGAGTTCTAAGCGAAGTGGCTTTTTATGTATACTTTTATATTTTCCACACTTTTGCTTTTTATGCACCTGCATGCTTTAATAAATATCAAGTTAAATTGTCACCCATGCCTACCAAGTGTAACTGAGCAATAAGTTCACGGCCGTCTGATATAAGTATGTGCTGATGTAACACCATATAGAAGTCTTGAATATAGGCACCAGTCATAAATAATTTTAGTATTTAATCTATACTAATATAATGCGGAAGTTTGAATGTTCGGATGCATGCTTGCTACTCATTCACGCCAAAACTACTGAACAGATTTGAATGAAATTTGGTAAGTATCGGGATTTACGCGGGAAAACCCTCCCACGCGAGTAGGTAATAAGAATACATTTTTTAGAATATATTTATTTTCTTCCACAAATAAAAACTTACGAACTATTTTACAAAAATGACATTATTAAAATTCTAATATTATTATTTGTGGGAGACTGGTGCCTAAACTAAGCCAAGACCTGTATTTTAGGACACCAGGGCTCCACATAGAATAAGAATAGGTATTTTTATTTTTGTTATCGCGATTCTGGTCTTCAAGATACGGGCACCGCTTAGTTAGGGGACATTGACATCCTTTTTAGGGTTGCGAAGTCAACGAGGAACCCTTATAGTTTCGATATGTCGTCCGTCTGTCCGCGGCTTAGCTCAAAAACCATTAGTACTAGAACGCTGAAATTTGGCATGGCACATGACACATTAATAATGCCGTTAAACAAGTAAAATTAAATCATGAAAATCTTTTTTCAGGTTACTCCCCCTACATGTAAAGAGGGGATGACTTTTTTTCTCGTCTACCCCATAGTCTGAGGTATCGTTGGATAGGTCGTCGGTCAGAACTAATGCGAGTGTGGGAAGACTGTAATACTATGTATTTGTTATGATACTATACTACACATTAATCACTATAGGTATACTCGACAATTTAATTGTTTTGTTAAGCCCCTAAATAATACATAACCTAAGTGGCAGTAATTTACTGCCACTTAGGTTATTTATTTATAACAAAATCCACAGCTCTTAAAACAATGTTTTATAGTAACTTATATCTAATCTTACAGCCAATTACGGATTTACAATTTATTCACTAGTAACAAACATGTAGGAAATATTTTTTTTTTAGATTAACATATTATACAGTATTAAAAAGTGTGCATGGGGAGTATTAAATGAATGTGTCTCGGTGTGTGTGTGTGTGTGTAGGTATATGGTGTATGGTGAACGCCTGTAGTGTACCATACTTAATCCCATAATATTTTACTTCTGTTAGGATCTGATTAGGTAAATCGACATAGGATAAAAGTAGCTTCCTAAACATACCTTTTTTGGAGTTAAATATATCCAGATGGGAGAAGTTTTTGTTAAAAGTTCTTAGTATTCTACTAATAACTAAATTCTGAGCATAGTTTGTACTGGCATGTGGTACATCGAAAAGCTGAGTGTACCTAGTACGTCGTGACGGCGTGTTCAATCTCAAAACTAAGTTACTTAGAGCAGCACAGTCTATATTTCCACTACAAATATTATAAAAAAACAGCATGTCCAAAATCGTACGTCTGTCCTGCAAAGGAAGAATGTTATGATGTTTACATGATAGAAGATAATCTTTTTGTTTAAAGCCAGTGCGGTAGTTAATATACTTTACAAATTTAGATTGTATAGATTCAATCTGCTGCATATAAACCAAGTAATGTGGATTCCAGATGCAGCTGCAGTATTCTAAAATACTGCGTATGAATGCAAAATATAGTATTTTAATGCAATCTATATCGGTAAATTATTTACATATTCGCATAATAAATCCTAGACTTTTGTATGCCTTACCGACGATATGGCCTATGGGACACATGCTCCGAAAACAACAGTTTTGAATCCAGGACGACACCAAGATCCCTAACAACATAACAACGTATAATGTTGCCACCATTAGGATTATAGCTGTATTTAGTGAATTCCGCTTCCTAGTAAATGTTACGATCTGACGTTTGTTAACGTTAACATTTATTCTATTGATATTATAGTAGTCAGATAGTCTATTCAAGTCTTGCTGTAGCTTCTCACAGTCATCCTTATTTTTAATGGTCATAAAAATCTTGGTGTCGTCAGCATACATCAGAAACCGTGCGATAAGGACATGCCCCCCTATATCATATAGGTAGGCAGAGTACAACAAAGGGGCCAAAATTGAGCCCTGGTTCACACCAGATGTACGGTTACGTAGTCAGACCTTACTCCACCTAGTATAACAATTTGAGATCGATTCCTAAGGTACGACTCAAACCATCTAAGCAAGTTACCCCGAATCCCAAGCTCTTGCAGCTTGCGCAGAAGGATGAAATTATCCACACGGTCGAACGCTTTCTCGAAGTCCGTGTAGATCACGTCCAACTGTCCACCACCATCCATATCTCGGCCAACACTCTCAATAAATACTGCTAAATTGGTGTTAGTAGATCGACCTTTGATAAACCCGTGTTGTTGTTGCGGAATTAATTTTGATAATATTGGATAGACAAAGTTGTGAACAATTTTTTCCATTATTTTTCCATTATTTATATAGAAGTTCTACAAACTTTTTTACGTAGGTATAGGTACAATATGAGCGGTTTTCCATTTAGATGGACAGTATCCCTCACGGAAACACCTGTTAAGTATATAAGTGATCGGTAAACAGAGAGATTTAGCACAGTTAACGAAAACAAGAGGGGGTATACAGTCACTTCTAGATACATCAAAGGGACCAGCCCTTTGATGTATCTAGATTCTGCAAAAGTTTCAGGATGCTCGCATTGTCTACAGTTAGGTTGTGTAGTGTCACCGTATGTTTCATAGTCAGTTGAGAAAAGCATATAGGCTCCAAGCCTACTTCTAAAATTCTTGTAGAAATAGTCATTAAAAGCATTACATATTTCGGCCTCGCTAGATAGTATATTTTTCTTATAAGTCATATATTTTTGTTCTTTTTCCTAGATTTTACATTATATAAATTTATTTGCAGTCTTTATTCTTAAATAAGTTTATTGGTAAATATACATTACACACACTCATATAGGTAGTTTGTTTAAAAAGAAAAAGAGAAATTGCTATCGAAATCATGAATATTTGCGATTACGTTTGTTGTTGTTTTTAATAATATATTATTAATTTCGATGAACCCATCAGAACAACGTTTCTGTTTTAATTGGTTTAAAACATTTGTCATCATCGTCATGTGAAAAACACGGATATAAGTACATTAAAAAAATAATTTTCGCATAAAATTTAAGTATATTTTATATTTTCGTCGCAAAATTCTGATATTTTAGTAGAATTTTGTCTGTTAATACAATATTTACTTACTGATTATTTTTTTAAATCCTCACAAAGAATGCACGTTATTAATATTAACGAACGTTACAATATTATAATATTTAAAAAAGTTTAGAATTGGGTCATAAGTTCCGGAGATTGAGATTACCGAAAAAATGGGGTCTTTTTCGGTTGGAATATCATCTAATAACTCTTTGCAATTCGGGTGATGTAAAAGGGAGTGCCTCGTGTATTATGTATGCCCAATTTCGTCTATATTCCTCAAACCATTTTTTCATAATCATTGAAACACAAATATACAAACTTTATAATCTCTTATTCAGATAGGATTTTCAAATCACCTTAGAACACATGGCGAGAGGTCAGATTTAATTCGTTTGTTAGACTACCTAGTCTGTTCCCCAAGCTTGTCAATTACAATTTGTGTTCTACAAATTCCTTAATCTTTAATCTATACAAAATGCCTAAAGGTGGCATTATAATTGAATCATTATAATTGAACGCAGCGATATTGTGTGATCCTATTCAAACACAAGATTACTTGTTTCGTAATACGATTACGTAAAAGGTGTTGGCGAAAATAATATGTAGAACAAAATATAAACGTAGGCCGCTTGATCAGGATGTGGAAAAATGAAAATTTGATTTGCAAAATCTTTTTGTACACGTATGGAGTATACAGATATACACTACAATCCACTACATTCTACTCAGGGTATGCGTTGTGTGATTTTCCGGAATTCACAGTCAGCAATACTGAAAAATCTGTCAAACTGTGGTAAAAGTTTTATGCTCCCGAAGTTAAAGAAAAACATTTCATTACAGTTCAAGGACGAATTAATGTAATCTAAAATTTTAATACGTGAATCTGAAGTGAGTAGATTCAAAACCATAACAGACCAGCCAAACTATTAAAGTTATTGACATGCTGTGTTCACAAAATTTATTAAGTGAGGTTAGCCCTTTCATTTAAAAATAAAAAAGACGGTTTGGAGTAACGGATGAAGAACCCTAAGAACTCAGCTGAACTATGGGTCTTGGGAGATATGGAAATGCGCCTTGACAAAACTTATACTGGGTGATGAGCCTCTTCAATTGATGTATATGAAACTGGAGTCTGAAGTATTTAATACCTTAAAAACTTTAAGATGTGCTAAAGTCGCATTAAGTACTTTAATAAAAATTAAAGGTCTGGAGTGTGTAAATAAGAAAGCAATCAAGTTAAACATAGCTTCCTGCAAAAAGAAGTGAAATCCTACCAAAAATATCCTGAAAAAAAAATCTAACCAAGTCTTGATGGAGCTACTTGTTTTACTATAAAAGTAATGAAACATTTCTTTTAAAATTACTTGTAGTTTATAGCATACACTCAATCTTAATGAATATTTCATAATCACATTGCTTTTCCATATAATAATCCATCCTATAAAAGTAGAAAGTAAAAAACCGGTCAAGTGCGTGTCGGGCCACGCGCAGTGTAGGGTTCCGTAGTTTTTATAACAGCCAAGTGCGTGTCGTATTCGCTGACTGATCGTTTCGTACCATGCTCTAACTAAAAGCCAAACATGACTATCTAACTAATTTGACTTCCTATACAAATCCTCACCTGATCCGACAATTTTGCACGAAAAGTTTTAATTTTTTTTAGAGATTTGTATAAAACTTGTCATAGCCGGTGTCTTGAATTTAAATACGGACACAGAGCTACACTACTCAATCGTCACAAGAAGCTAGCACCATATAACTGGCGCTTAGGGCCATCTATCGACATTTCTGTAGAGTTGTTCGAAATTTTCGAGTCAAATACAATTGGTCGACTATTACTCGTAAACTTGTAAAGCCCACTTATGTGTGATAGTTTTCCTTTAAATTTCGTTATATATAGGTACTACTGCCGTGACATTTGAATTTCTAACTACAACCGTTTAGTTGATAGAGTAGTAAAGTACCAATTTTCGTTAGAGTCAAGTGTGTCCCCCACCTGACTCTAACGAAAATTGGTACTTTAAAGCTTGATAAGTCACGAACGGTTTACTTAATCATAAAACGGTCTTACCAAACCCCTAATATTTTTGAAAGACCTATCCAACGATATCCCACACTATGGGAAGAACGAAAAAAAATAATTATCATCCCACTTTACATGTATGGGAGGTACCCTAAATAATTGTTTTTTTCAAAATTTTATTTTACCCCTTTTTCGGCGTCATTAACGTGTATATTCATGCCAAAGTACAACTTTCTAGTACCAATAGTTTTTGAGCTAAACCGCGGACAGACGGACAGACAGACGGACATGGCGAAACTATAAGGGTTCCTTGTTGACTACGGAACCCTAAAAAGTCATACTAAAAAACACGGGTAAAAGAAAATGTCTATGCGATTTCCATTCCAGCTAGTGGATTGAGATAGGACCTGCTGTGAGTGACAGATAGATAGGCTCGCTTGAGTTCTAAACTATCTGGCGGCCGGACCGGCCCGGGCCGGCCCGGACAGGCCGCGCGCTGAACAGACTACGCCAGATTGTCCGGAGGGCGACAACGCAGCGTATTGCAGGATAAAAACCAGTAAATTGAAGGGATTGACGCTTTAGTAAAATATTATGAAAGGCCATAAGATAGGAAATATTCGTTTCTGTCGATGTTGTTGTCGAGTTTCCTTTTTACCATCGACTAGCACTTCGCCGGTGATTTCATCCGCGTGGATTTCGAAATAGTTTATATCCATAGCACTTTCAAATAATTCCAGAGATTACCTGTACATATAAACAAACAAACAAAACCTCTTTATAATATTAGTATAGATTAAAACAGCGGAATGATGCACGCTCTTTTTCTCTATGACCACACACACGCGCAAGCCTATTATTCAATAAAAAAAACATTCACCAAGGTCATCGTAATATCGGTGAAAATTCTGCCGGGGTTGCGGGAATGTTGTAACGAGATACGCGGCTCTGGAATGCAAGGGCAACTGAAGTAACAGGTTTGGTCTTAGTTAATTAAAGAGAGAGAGTAATTTGAGGTGGATTAGTTACCCACCGAAAAAAAAAGATTCATTGAAGTAACTTTGCAGACTTCTCCAATAATCCGGTCCAGGAAAATGGCTAGATGACCTATACGCACATTGCGTTGGTTGGTCCGAAGTGGCCCTCGAAAAAAGAACCTAACCACCAATGGCTAAATAAAAAATAATAAAAAGACCTGTGTCCTTGTGTTGCACATAATATGAATAATATAAATCCCTGCCGCATTCTGTGTTTCCTGATAGCTATAACCTGGGGGTTTTAAAGTCACAGCACATTAGGTTACATCTGGACAAGCGCGCTTCATCTTCGACCAAATCATCGCTTACCATCAGGTGAGATGGTGGTCAAACGCGAGCCTATTATCAATAAAAAAAATCTTAATAACATCCTCATAAACATTTGATTTATTAACAGCAGTAAAAGCATATCTAGACAGTGAATAAAAAAGGAATTATATTCCAGCATCATTGTTTAGTAAAACTAAACATTTTTAACAGACTTCAAAAAAAAGGAGGAGGTTCTCAATTCGTCTTGAACTTTTTTTTATGTATGTTACCTCATAACTCGGAGACGGCTGGACCGATTTGAAAAATTCTTTTTGCGTTTGAAAGGGTATACGTTCTAGTTGGTCCCATTGTTACGAAATCATGATCTGATGATGGGATCCTGGAGAAATCGAGGAAACTCTTCAAATATTATAGGCACACCTATATCGTTTTGGGTATTTCTTATAGTACTTTGAGCAGTTGCTTTTGAAAAGTACCATTTTGGGAAGTTGAACTGATGATGAAGACCACAGATGGCCACCGAAACTACTCAATAATAAGTATTTCGTGATTTGCGATGTTAAGCACTTTATGCTCGTCACAATGCATATGGTGAAGTAAAGCTGATGGTGAAGTACCAGGCGAACTCCTCAAAAATTAACGGCTGTTCACGGGAAAAGTAATATTTTGTAAAAGGTGATAAGTAGTTGACATATTGGCTTTTGTAACTAGATAAATTACAAACCAACCCACTAAAAAGTGTGAAAAAAACTTTTTAGCAAAAAATAAAACCGACCTTTGTAGTGTTTTTATTTGGAAATCGGTTTTATTTTTTGCTAAAAAGTTTTTTTTATTGTATAAATTCGGTACAAAGAACGAGCCAGTACCCACGTTCATCAAAATGTAGTGTTACATAAAGACACACACATCAATATATAAAACAGGACAAGTTACACATTACATTCGTCATACAGCGCTATCATCCGTTGAATGTTTAATAAAAATAAATTAATCCTTTGCTCATAAAGAGAGAACTTTTGTATTGTAACATACAAACCGTAAAACGCGGAGAGAAGTAATTTTAGGAGAAAAGAATAATTATTTTTTCGCTTAAGACGAATGTGTGACTAGACGCGTGGTCCATGTTGTGGGAGATAGCGGACAGTACCAAACTTATATTAGTCTTACCAATTAAATCAAATCAACCAACATTAGTTCATTTTGTTTACCGAATTGTAGTTCCTGCCGCCAATATTAACAAAAGGTCATGGACCGCTAACAAGAGAGCCTGTATTTTCGTGGGGAAAATCATGAAACGACTCCTTCTGCTTTCTGCGAAGTGAAAGAAAGTTTCAGACTTCCACTGACTTAAACAAAACACATCCTGTTCCTTTCATTTCCCTTACGTTTTGAAGCCGAGGTAACTCGTTACAAAATTTAAATCCCGGCAGCAATGGCCTAATCGGGCCCCGTCAATGCTGCCGCCTGTTCTGTTAGGCGCGCGTTGAATAACATGCACAGTCAACCCGTGTCTGAATCTTACCATACTTACCGGGCGGTGAGCTATGCGTTACACGCATAAAAATCTTTAAACGCATTCATACATTTCCAAATCTTAGTATTAAGTCACCATTACATTATTTAAGTTACTGTGTTAATTACTCGTACTTTCATAAACTATTACCGGTAAGGTCAGATCTAAAAGAAGCCATTTTTAATTCCCTAAACAGCCACTCAACAAAAGTCACCTAGGATTTATTTTCAGACAGACTCAAAAAAAAACTTAATAATCGGTCAGGCCAATTCGGAGGAAATCGATGACAAACACTGCGACGGGACATTTACTACATTTATATTATACTATGACTACTTTATAAGTATTTAAAGAAACATCGTCTAAACAGTATATTAATGGTTGCTTCAATATACGCTACCGAACTCGCTCTCGCGCCCGCTTATCACGCTAGACAAACCTTACAAGACAAGCGCTACAGTACGCGGCGTCCGCGCGATCATAAATCTACACACTTACTTTTTCACCTGGCTTCGATTTCCTACCGAACAAAAGCACGTTACTCTAAACTAAATATGTATTTACTGGTTTGTTAACTGACTTCGAAAAGGTTGGATGTGTATGTATGTTGGAAGTTCGAGTGAAAGTATCTGCGGATGTAAGCCTGAATGGTAGTGAAACGGTACTGTCAGTGGGATAAAATCTCTGGAGACTTGAAAACACTCCTCTAAGGCAAATCTTTATTTTAGACTTATAATCTATTTTAAGGCTACATTGGATTATCATCGTCTGCTTAACCTTTCCCAAACAGGTGGATGTCAACCAAATGTAGCTGTATTTATGACATCATTTTATTAATCTGGCAACACTAAATTAAAAATAACAAAGTCTATGTATAACATTCCCACCACTGGGATACAGGCTTCCTGTCTACGGCAGGGAATGAGCCGTCCCCCACCACCCGAGCCCAGCGCGGGTTCATGGAAGTCACATGTCGTCGAATTTATGGTCGTAGGTCATGCCAGTTCCCACACGAAGTTTTCTTTCACCATTTTTGAGCGACGGTGATGATTACACAAAGTAATGCATCAGACAAGGTTTCAAATCGAACTCTTTAAAATTGCACATTACTCTCTCATATTTATCATTTCCCATTTTCATCTCGTTTTGGGAATACTTTCATTGCACGTACGTCGTACAGCTAAGGAGTAGATTTTCCTACCGGAGTCTGTGTTTCCTAATAACTATAACTTGGAAATATTTAATCCGATAGTGAATAGGTTGCTTCTAGGTAAACGTGCTTCATCTTCACCCACATCACCGCTTAGCATCAGATGAGATGTTGGGCAAACCCGAACCTATAATCTAAAAAATAAATCGTAATCCACTACTTAGTTTTCATGGCGTCTAGTTTTAATAGAAACGTCCCAAAGGGAACTTAAGGCTGCGTTTCCACCAGAGATGTGCTAGGATGCGTAGCGAGGGTTGTGTTTGTAAAGAACCAATAGAATCGCTTCTCTTTACCTCGCCTCGGTCAGCACAGCTCTGGTGGAAACGACTCAGCGGAGCTAGATTTTTGCGCATACAAAACAAGCGAGGGATGTGTGCGAGGGATGTGTGCAAGAGATGTGTTGCGAGGGATGTGTTGCGAGGAATATGTGTTGAGAAGGATGTGTCGCGAGGTTTGCGCATACTCGCACCACACATTTATGCGCATTTTCACAGCTCCGCTACACATCCTCGTAGGCACATTTTCATCGCACAGCTTTGATGGAAACGCCCAAACATTTTCACAGCACAGCTAGACATCCTCGCACGACACATTTCCATCGCACATCTCTGGTGGAAACGCACCCTAATGCTCCACATTTGTCAACAGAATCGGTCTGCGCACTGACTATGAATTACTGCAATCCTTAATACAGACCCCAAGGACGTGGTCATGCACGCCGCGATGCAGGTCTAGAGTAAAGTGGTTTTACGAATATGTGCTGTAAAATCAAAAGCGTAATCTTCTAAGTGATGCGTGGTCAAACTTTTACACGCCATATTGTTAAAACAGTTATTCTTTTACAATTATTATCTTACTAGTTTCTAGCTGCGGCTTCACTCGCACACTTTAAACACAACACAACGAACATTTAAAAAAAGGTAAGATAAGGGCCTCTGTGTCCTTCTTCAAGCTTAAGTGGCGTAGACGTCAGAGTGTAACAGACAGACAGATCGAATAACTTTTACTCTTATAATTTAAATAGGTATTTATTGCGGCTAAATTTGAATGTTTTCGTTTTACAAGAATTGGATTGAATGAAGTTTACTACTCTATAACTAGAATAGCTCATGGAATATGACTAAAAATAGCCAACTGCTGAGTTGCTGGCCATCCATCTCACGTACCATTGTTTGATAGAAGTGGTTAAATGGCTTCTCGGTTAAATAATTGCGGTTAAGTTTTGTACGAAAATGGCCGCGTTAATGACGCCTATTATTGCTACTCATGCTATGCAGGTGAAGATATGTGGATTTATGTGCATTTCATTACGCTTGTATAATGTAGGGTAGTTTCACTTCTTTAGCTGTGGCTTAGTTTAATTAGAAAGTTTAAATAACACGCATTCAAAATTATGACGCCACAGCGTATACAACTAATTGATGTTTTATACTGTTGAAATCAGTATAAAACCGTATTGTAGTTAAAAACTGATTTCTGACTTCCGGCGAGGTTTAGGGTCCTTAAGGTAATTATATATTATGTTTTTAAATGGGTTTCTTTGGTCGGCAAGGAACATAAGAACTCAGTGTCGTTGTCATATCACTTAAAATATTTAAAGTTAAAAAATTTAATATTTCAGTCATCAAAAATTATGCTATATTTTTAGTAAACAAAAAATCTGCGTAAAAACCCAAACATCGCGAACAATTTATTATTTCACAAACAATATTCAATAATTTTGCCTGTGGAACATGAGAAAACACTATTTTTTTAGTCGTGCTACGTGACCGGAATAGGGAATTGCGTGGAGTCGTTTATTGAATTGTTCGGCTCTACGGTGCGCGGCGGCGCACGGTGGGCTGAAAAACGGCTTTCATAGACTTAGGCATTTTATTTTGCAAGTGCCAGTTTTTGTGCCGGATATCACTTCTATTTGTTATAACAATATACAAAAATGACACCAGAATTGATTCTGCACAAAAACGAAGGAATTATAATTTTTTTACGAAAATTTTGTATGGAGCTAGTATGAAAAATCGAAATATCTCTGAAACGGCAGCGATAACCGTAATATCCTTATAGGAGGTTTTAGTACTAATTATTTATGATTTTTTGACATACGTTACATAATGGTTGTAGATGCCTTTTTTTTTTTTTAAATCGTCAAAATATTTTTATTTATTTTTACATATTAAACGTTCCTTTTAGTGTTTAAGTTGAAGAATTCAGAGCTTTAACAACTCTTAACATAAAATAGCATCACCCCTATAGACCTGAAGGACTAGACAGAGGTGTGTAGTATCTTGTTGATCTTGTAAGATTTCCAACAATACCAAATAGTTGAATATCAGTGTCAAAGTGCCCATGCTGTCGCTTCTTTTAGAAAGATAGGGGAATGAAATTGTTAATTGATCATACCCTAAAAGTATGATTACAACATAACCGGACACATAATAATATCGACACAAAAGGAATTTTAAAACCTTGCATACGTTCAAAATACAAAATAACATATTGTGTAGTCATCTAATGAGTCTGATGACAAGTAATTAAGTAATTAGAATGATGGTTGTAGTCTTCTGATTCTAATGAGCCTATTAAGTGATTAAATGATTTGAAATATCTCGCAACAATACCAACTAAGAACTGCATTCACCTTTTTATAATTAGTGAGCTAATGTGATTTGCTAATGTTGATTAGTTCTACTATGAGTTCTACGAAATGTTTTTGACGATTATAAATTTTTATTATCATATCTTTTATAACTTTAATGAGGGTAGTTAACTAATTATTGACTTTATACAATAAAAGGGCTATAATTTTGTTCCATAATTTAGATTGTTCACAACCGTGTAACTGCTAACACTAAAACTATTTGCTTTGCGACTACAAAATCTTAGAATGGAAAGTTTAATCACCAACTTAGATTTGTTTGTTCTTCTAAAAAGTGAGTGTCCTTCATTTAATCATGAAGTATTGTTTAGTGCAATTGTGTCCCGCATAGGCGATTGCCTTTCTGCCGAAGATCAAGTAACTCTCAAAGAATTTTGCCGGAGATTCACGCGAGCTGCTTTAAACAGGTGGCAGAAATCTAAACGATTCTTTGATAAGTTTAGAAATACGTACGGAGAGTGGTTGCAAGCAAATATTGATTGGCCGAGTAGCGTGCAAACTTTAATAAATCAAGAACCAACTGTTGATGAGATACCAAGAGCACGCTCAGTCTCTCCAGAACCTTCGACATCATCGACTGTTGGAACAATGACAAAAAGGTCCCGAAAACCATTCAAAGATCTGGGAAGCAAACAGAAAAAGAGAAGATCTAGTGAGCACATAGGCGAGGATTCCTGTGAATTGGCATATGCAGCTGCAGCACGTTTAAAAGAAGAAGGTTATGAAGATATCGCATCTGTAATCAATTATATGATCAAAAATCCAGAAGCTGCCGTTAAAATCAAGGAAAGCATTAAGAAAACAGTAATATTTACACCAGAGAAAGCACTTGGATTGCTTCTTTCACTTAAGCTTTCAAAGTGGCAATATATTACGTTGCGAGAGACTGCCATTCGGGAAGGTGCTAAGGATATTTACCCATCCTACTATAAACTGCAACAAACTAAGCTTGCATGCTACCCTCCTAATCAATCAGTATCAGTTACGGATTCATCAGCTAGAATTACACTTCAAGCTTTACTTGACATCACGGTGAAGCGGATTCTTCAAAGTCTTTCTGATAATGTGGAAAATAAGCAGTTAAAGCTGATATCGAAGTGGGGATTTGATGGTGCTTCCAATCAAAGCCGATACAAGCAGAAAATGGACGGCGAGCATGATGATTCAAGCATTTTCATGACCTCCTTGGTGCCACTGAAACTGACAGATGGAGATAATACTATATGGACAAACCCGAAACCATGCTCAACTTTTTATTTTCGTCCGGTTCAGTTCACTTTTGTAAAAGAAAGCCATGCAGTTGTCATTGATAACAAAAGAAAAATGGATGAGGAAATTGAGGCCCTTAACCCCACAGAGTGCATTAATAGTAACAGGGTGACTCATAAACTAATGATGACAATGATCGACGCAAAAGTCTGCACGTACCTTTCTGAAGCTAGATCAAATGCATCATGCTACCTGTGCTTAGCAAAACCAACAGAAATGAACCACTTAGATGCTGTAACATCAAAAACTGTGTGTTCTGACATATATGAATTTGGCCTATCATCCCTACATGCCCGTATAAATTGCATGGAATGTCTGTTACACATTGCGTACAGACTTGACTTCAAACAGTGGGCAGCAAGAAGTAATGAGCATAAAGATATGTCACAAAACAGAAAAAAAAACATTCAAAATAAATTTAAAGAGGAGCTCAATCTGTTAATTGATATAGTAAAACAAGGCTCGGGAACTACCAATGACGGGAATACCGCAAGGAAGTTTTTCGAGTTTCCCAATAAAACTGCAGCTATTACTGGGTTGGATCAAAACCTGATAAAAAGATTTGCTGTTATTTTGCAAGCAATAACATCTGGTGAGAAGATCGATGTCATCAAATTTAAAGATTTTGCTCGCAAAACAGCAGAAAAGTACGTGGAATTATACGACTGGTACTACATGTCATCAACCGTACATAAACTATTAATACACGGAGCTGACATAATCGAAAAAAATGATATTGTCCCGATTGGGACTCTCTCGGAAGAAGCCTCAGAGTCTCGAAACAAAGATTTTAGGAGGTTCCGGGAACATCATTCGCGGAAAAGAAGCAGGCAAGATTCTAATCAAGATATCCTAAATATGCTTGTTGTTTCTTCGGATCCTTTTCTAAGTGCACAAAGGCCGAAGTTAGATGCCAAAAGGAAGACAACCTTTTTTGCTGAAACTCTCGACCTAATACAGTTTCCGGAAACTGAGTTCGAGTTTGTAGGTATATCCGATCTGGATTCTGACTCGGAATTGGAGTCCGACAACGAAAGTTGTAAAGAAAATTTGTAAAATTTAATTATTTTTCTTTATGTTCTTTTGTTATTTATGTTAGTTTATTGTACCAATATGTTTAGTTAATAATTTCATAAATTATAGTTTCAAATATGTATTTTGTATAATTGAATTTATTAGATATTATTTTTGTTACTTCTGTTTTATTTAAATTACCTATCAATAAAAAGTTTATATACAGTCTTTTTTTCACATATTCTTAATATTTGGGGAAAAAGCATGCTTCCTAACGATGTTCTTAACTTTGACACAGTTCATGGATCGTTTTGAACAGTTTCATATGTTAAAATAAATAATGTTAGTACTATAATCCCCTATAAGGATATTATTATTATTATGTGTCCGGTTATGTTGTAATCATACTTTTAGGGTATGATCAATTAACAATTTCATTCCCCTATCTTTCAAAAAGAAGCGACAGCATGGGCACTTTGACACTGATATTCAACTATTTGGTATTGTTGGAAATCTTACAAGATCAACAAGACACTACACACCTCTGTCTAGTCCTTCAGGTCTATAGGGGTGATGCTATTTTATGATAAGAGTTGTTAAAGCTCTGAATTCTTCAACTTAAACACTAAAAGGAACGTTTAAATATGTAAAAATAAATAAAAATATTTTGACGATTTTTAAAAAAAAAAAGGCATCTACAACCATTATGTAACGTATGTCAAAAAATCATAAATAATTAGTACTATAACCCCCTATAAGGATATTACGGTTATCGCTGCCGTTTTAGAGATATTTCGATTTTTCATACTAGCTCCATACAAAATTTTCGTAAAAAAATTATAATTCCTTCGTTTCTGTGCAGAATCAATTCTGGTGTCATTTTTGTATATTGTTATAACTAATAGAAGTGATATCCGGCAAAAAAACTCGCACTTGCAAAATAAAATGCCTAAGTCTATGAAAGCCGATTTTCAGCCCACCGTGCGGCGGCAGCCCGATACACGTGCTGTTCTGATTTCTGACTTCCGGTGAGGCTTAGGGTCCTTGAGGTAATTATATTTTATGTTTTTAAATGGGTTTCTTTGGTCGGCAAGGAACACAAAAACTCAGTGTCGCTGTCATATCACTTAAAATTTTTGTCAATCGTAACGCGTATTTAGAGGCTGAAAAATCTATCACAAGTCTCACCAAGGTGGTATCGTGTTACTCCAATAATATCCTGTGGCGGAAGTCAGATAGGCAGTTCATCATCATTTGTTTAGCCGTTTCCCAGCCAAATAAAATGTTGTTCTTAGTGTTTGAGTTATGTTGCAACTTGGTCCTGGCTGTTTTTTAGGGATACATCTTTGATAGTCGTTATGGAGTAGAAAATCTGATACTGTTCCCGCCTAGTGGTATAGTGTTCCCTAGATTTAAAAAACCAGCTGAATCCGGTTAAATTTAAACTGAAAGCTTGGGGCTTTTTTTTTTTTTTTTTTTAGCGTGGTAAAATTATCAAATAAGTCCTCCCACTCCGGGCAGGGTGGGAGGGACTGTCAGACTTTTACTGACTAAAATCCACGGTGTTCCTTCAATAACCCTTTACATACCGGGGCCACGGTAACGGGATGAGTCCCACGACCCCGGCGGGCTTCGGCCCTCTGCAGAGGGGGCCTCGTCATGTTGCTGACGCTCTTTGAGGCGCGCGTGGAACACGACGCGCCGTCGACCCGGGCATGGTCCATGGTCGGACAGCGAGTTGCCCTTTACTCGCTGTCCGCATGCCCGCGCCTACGGCGGCCGGAGATCGTCGGCCGACGTCCGACGCCGTGGGCGTCTACCACTGCGGCTGGGCTGGAGGGAGGACGCCATCCTCTCCCTCACGCGGCCCGCCTCCTCCTTCGGAAGCATGACTGCTTCGCAGAAGGAGGCGACCGCTTCCCACTCCCTCTCGCCCCGCAGCATGGCCTCGACCAAGGCCGGGCGCGAGAGGTCTCCGCCTATTGTCGCCGTGAGGACACGTCGGTGCTCTGCCCAAGCTGGGCAGTCCTGCACCGTGTGCTCGACTGTGTCCTCAGGGCGACCCTCGCAGTGGTGACACCCAGGCGTCTCTTCCTTACCCATCAGACACAGGTACCTCCCGAAACTTCCGTGTCCGGTGAGGACCTGCGTCATGCGGTAGGTCAGGACGCCGTGACGCCGATCTAGCCACTCCTCAAAGAGGGGTCTTACCGCCGCAATTGCGGCGTGCCCGGCCGTCGGTTGCGACAGTCGTTCCCTCCATACTGCCCTGAGATCGCGCCGGAGCTCTTCGCTTTCAGTTTAAATTTATCCCTAAAAAACAGCCGGGACCAAGTTTCAACATAACTCAAACACTAAGAACAACTTTTTCTATTTTTTTATGTTTGCTAGTATGGAAACCTTCATGAGCTAGTTCATCTATCACTTGGCCACTTTTTTCTTTCTATTAAATACAAAATAGCAGAATTGGCGCAGTTTTGAGGATGACGCTTAACAACACATTCAGCGATTTATTTTTATAGAATAGATCACCATTTAATAATCTAAACTTATAGAGCACTGGCTATCCAGTGGCTGCAGGCATGACTGGCGAGTTCTAAATCTTGAGTTCGAACCCAGTCAGGCATAATACTTTGTGTGATTTTCATCATCACCACTACTCTTAAAACGGTGAATAAAATCATTCTGAGGAAACCGGCATGTCTTAGGACCAGAAACCGGAGATATGTGACGTCCACCAACTTGTATTGGACCCACACGTGGTAGAGTGCGGCTCATTCCCTCTAGAGAAAGCCTGTGTCCCAGCCACTGATTTGAAACTCTGGTCCCAGCTGTACGAACTTTATAGGCTAAGTTTGTTTATTTTTTGTATTTACATGCACCGCGATTCTTATCCAAATAAATACATTATTCATCACAAGTATTTCATCTTGAACAAAATGCATTTGACATCATTTGATTTGAATGAAATTAATGATCAAGTACCACACATGCGCATTTATAATGTGCAGGCACGGTCATGAGGAGGGTAACACAGCTTCTTAAAGTAATGTAATAAAGAAAACATCTTAAGTAACAAATATAATAATGAACGCGCGGAGTACGGCTAGTGATATATTATGTTAATAGGCTTTCTTCAAATTAACGCGGGTGAAATCGCCGGTGATCGCAGTTAGTTAATTACATCGATAGGCGAATATGTTTATGAATAAAGCCCGTCCCGATTGTCCTTGTGAAGCGATCGATCGTCGCGTCGCGTCTCTTGTCTGAGCTGCGGCTCTGTTGTGTCGCACTCCTGCCGAGTCTTTGCACCGTGTACCGAGTATATTAACTTGTATTAATTATTCATTAATTTCGAAGTGTATAATCGTAGTTATTTTACCTCTTTGAAGCCAGGGGTAGGTAGCCTAGGTCTGAAAACAAGATGATGGGCTAATCTAATATGTTGTATGTTTTTCTTTTGTGAGATTTGAGAAAACTGGTTACCGCAAACTTTAAATACTCACAGTCAATGCATTGCAAGCATTTAGATAATATCGTCCTATAAATGTATGTGCCAAATTTAATAAAATGCATGTTATTTCACATAGACTTTTATACTTATAAAATAAATATAAAACATCAGAAGCTAGTGCATGATTCGAATTGATCGCTTCTCACGGAGATGCACCAGCATGAAACTCCAAGGTTGCCCTTTTCAAAACAGATTTTATTAACATTTCGATAAAACATTTTTTATAGGTATGAGAAGACAGTAATGTAGACAAATTGAGGTAGTAGGTCCACACAAAAGTGTTCTCGCATTCACATAAAAATGAGCTTTATAAAATGACGTGTGAATGTGCGTCGTAATAAGGCTCAAAATACACCAAATTCTTTCTCCAGTGTGACAAAAACGTGAACAATTATATTGAGTAGCTACCATCACAGTTTCAAATAGTCTCGTAAGTCCTGAATTTACTACTATGGCGGTAAATTCGTTTCCAAGTAATTTACCTCAAAGTGGGAGATAGTGTGAAAACAATGTCAATTAAATTAAATCACGTGAAAGCCGCGCAAGAGTTTCTGTACTTTTTAACTGCGCATTGATTTAGGGGCGATGTAAACACGTTGCCAGCCAGTAACATATTCACAAGCAATGGATTTGATTGTGATAGCCCCAGTGGCGTAGCGAGGCTTGGGTGAAAGCTTGGCCACTCAATTCGAAGGGACTTCGAGACCCCTTTAATGCGAGACTTCCAGATTTAACCTCAAATTCCATTGGAAAATATTTAGACCAATTTTTTATTTGTGTAAAACAGAGTAGTTTGTTTTTGTTAGAGCATGGTACGGAACTCTCACTCAGCTAATCTGATTTGCACTTGGCGTTGTAACAAACTACGGAACCCTACACTGCATAACAAATATGATTGAGGTATGTTAATACCTGACCACAGCCATTTTTCTTAGTAACTTATTTTTTCTCAGTGAACTCTATTGGGCTAGCTTTTAGAATATAAATATCTTTTAAAATGTTTACCCTATATCTCAGCTTTGAGGCACCAGTACTGCTCTCGTAACGAGTTCTACTAACAATGTTGATTCGATTGTTAGGGCAGCACACACCGACAGCTAGGCTTTGTGTCATAAGCGATCCTAACGAGCGTATCGTGAACGTGTATATAGATAGGGAAACATGTCTTTTAAACAAATTGAAAGCTACAATTTGGAAGAAACATAATGTTACACGTAAAAATAAAACTCATACGAACTGAATGAATGATGGCTGCATAAAAATGATAATGTCATATTTATTTCTAGTTTAAGAGTTTACGTACATTATAGTCACTACTCACTAATAACGAAACATATCATCTTATAAATTGTAGGTTTACACTGAGATAGATCACTGATATTTTTTTATAATAAATTAGAAACATTATTAACCTGTGTAAGCCCAATGGGTAGACTTTTGAGCGCTTTCATATTTTTATCTGACATTCTGTATTTACCAAAAGTCACACGAATTGATTATGATTTATGAAGCTACGATTAAACTTGTGTTACGGGTATCAGGGCACCCAGAATTGGCACTATTAACATAATAATTTACAAAAATGTTTGAAATTTAATCCTTATTACCAAACAATCGAAGTAGGATAAGGCAACTTAAAAAAAAACAGTATCTTATCTTCTGAACCTTTTCCCAAGTACATAATTAATTAATATAATATGTTGGCGTTGGCTCTCTCTTGGCTTGTAACTGGACGCAGCTGAGTGTTAGTGTGTAACATAGAGCGTCTGCCTCCCTGACCTCCAGGCAGAGCAGTTGTAACACGAGACCCCTTAGCTAAACTGGTATCTGATTTTCTGGCTTCTTCATTTGAAATATTTCATACTATTCCTATACCATTGTGTACTTTATTGTTTATAGTTCGAGAGCGTGAACGCCTAAAATTGTTCATTCAGGATAATCCTAATTGCTTTATTGCACATATTATGTGCAACCACATCAGATCAATAGTCCATTAGATCTAGCTAATTTGAAACCACGCAGTTGAATAAATTCAATGTAATTTTTTTATTTTATTATCCTGTTTTATTTTAGTGGTTTTTTTTCTAAATGGTAGACTTCCGTTTGAGCACCATCTTACCTGATGGTAAGTGTTGATGTGTTCGAAAATGAAGCACGCTTACCTACAAGTAACTTATTCACTCATGAGTTAAAGATACCTAGGTTATAGCTACCAGAAAACAGATTCCGGCAGGCAATTCCACTCAGTTGGACGCACAATACAAGTACTTTTAATAAATATTAAGCTTACTTCAAACTTGCTGACGTGGTTTCACTCGTGGAAAAGATACATTTTCCTCAGGAAACATACTAGAACGATCATGCTGAACTGTTATGCTTATTCACACATGTAGGCGTTAAAAATGTAACCCAGTTATCTTATCCGATACAAGAAGACGGTTTTTGATAGACACTGTACAGACTTCCGTCGCAGTCCGTACAACTTTTAGTTTTCCTGAGTGTCCTTCCAACTGCAGGGCTTGACGCACTTGTGTGCCTTGGTGTAGTATCTAGCGTGCTAAAAACATAGTTTATTTGTGTTACCATGAGACATCCTACTCCTTGAGTTACTCCTGTCACGATTGTTAGATTGACGTTGGTTGCGGAATTTATGTGTTGACCTCTCAAGATTCTCAATTTTCTTGTTTAATTTAGCTAATGCAGCCAACAGCGTTGAAGTGTCTGCGGAGGAAGATTGTGCAGTGGTTCGTGACGCAGCACGACGATAGGTGACGACAGGTGCAGTCGACGGTGTTAGTGGTTCCTCAGGACATAAGTCTTGTTCCCACAAACTATATGATATGATTTGATTTGACCACGAGTATAGACCTTAGTGAGCCGCTACCGGAATTATTATATTTTTTTGCGTTCCCACGGAGTCACCAATTTAACGATATTTGATTGTTCTTAGTGTAGGCGTTAATTAGTCCTTAGTCAGAAGGTTCTGAATTTAGAAAATAAGTAGCCACCTTGAAAACAGATAAACATGTATTTTATATATCACTTAATTTAATACAATGACACGGTCTATGACATGAGTCTATATACGGTGTATACGCGGGTCTATACTGTGGCCTATGGGTAGCGACTGAATTCAATAGGAGCGGTTGGCCGTGAGAGCTCTGAAGGAGCTAGCTCAGCAAAATACAATGTGTCGCCACAACATGTCCGTTTCAACCACGCGGCAACCTCAAAATATTTGATGAAACTTTTCCAGGAATTAGTGCTAATTTGTTACTTTACACTCCTCTTTTCGTGAATTTGTTACAAAAAAAACTTAGACGCTATGACAAAGAATAGTTGGCCGCTAGAACCGCCACTTGCCGTAGTCATCGCCCGTGATTACACAGAAACTATATAACGCAGATAGACGAATGATGCATCAAAAGAAAGGTCCTGATCTTGTACAATATGTTACAAAAATAAAATACTTCAAAACGTAACTAACAAAAAGTTATGCAATATTTAGTTTTCAGGTTATGAGTAGGTAGGTATACCACCATAAATATCAAATTAATGGAGGCTAATGTGTATGGACAATTAGTTACTAATTTGTTATAGCGAATAAATAGAAAAAAATACTAGAAAGTAGGTTCAATAATATGTTAGAGGTGATTTTAGTTGGCCGCTCAGACGGCAATATGCCTAAAATACAATGGCGTTTATCTCGTTATTAAAAGTAGGTTTAAGCTTAGTTAGAATACCAATCGATGGGTAACGTAACCTAGTTTGGATAAATATGGCGAATATAACTTCAGCATTCATATTTTAGAAGATATTTACATAAAAACAGTATTATGAAACCGTATGAGAGTAAGGTGACCATGAATTTTCACAATGAAGTGAGACCGAATAGTGATTATTGGTAGTGTAGTAATAGTGAATGTTCGATATTCATATATTTTTTTTTTAAGAGCGAGTGCTTATATAAATATATTTTAAGTTAAAGCATCTTGTAGCATACTTTGTAAAAGTCACAAATCGATTAAAATTTCTTTATTGAAAATCAACACAAAGGCAAAAAAATAAATATAAGTGTAATAAAAGTCAACAAGATAAATATAAGTGTGTGTGTAATATAGTAACTATCCTTAATGTTAATAGTAATCGGCAGTTCAATGAGTAAAACTGAGTCTACAGCTCCGTTTAAATCAAATGTTATAATCTCGTCTTATTTACGTTCACCTTACAACTGTGTGTCACATTTTTGACAAATTGTGTTAATTTTTTCATCAAAATAAATTGCTTCTTTTAAACTTGTTATTCCAAATAACTTTAAATATCAAAGTTAATTAAAATAAATACATGGTCTCTTTTCAATTGTATGTAATTACAATTTGTACAGGTTTTCAAGTATTGAGCACTTGTAAAATATTTTTTAAATATGTAAGCCACATTGCAACTGCAGTCTTTATTTTGAAAAATGTTTTTGTTATTTCTGATCTACAGTTGTAAATTTGCTCTATGTCTAGCGCCGTTTTTTTGTGGTTCTACTATTTTGTCCTGGTAAGTAGGATCACGAGGGAGACCAGTTACTGTGCATCCTACTATGACGTATTAGGTATGTAATAATTTATTTATACCCCCTGTATATAATTAATACCGTTGAAACCAGAAACGAAAAATATGCTCCTCCTTATAATCTAGCTGAAAACCCAAATACACCAATAATTACTAAATTTCTGACGTATATGAAAATGACTTGGTGGAAGAGCAAAGAGTACCGCTCATCATGGTGCATATACAGTGAACGTACTTACGTAAGTCACCGTACTAATAGTGTTGTCGAGAGTTGGCACTCTCGATTAAACAAAAATATGAAAAGTGTATTAATACTGTGATTGATAAATGTGTTAATAGAAATGGAAAGCAAGACAACGAGTGATGATCTATCACGTAGACGAAAAGAAGACTTAGATTGAGATGACTTTGTTATGACAGACCAGCTACAATTAATTCTCGGTGACATACCAATAGGCCATTTCATAGAGAAATAGGTGTATTCCCGTTGTCCCCGTAGTCCATGTCCCCGTTAAAGGGGACAAAGGGAATTTAATAAAATAATTAAATTTACTTCCCGTTGTCCCCGTACGCTGTCCCCGTTGATTTCTTGTAATATATGCTTTTCACATTATGCCCGTTGTCCCCGTTGAGTTAAAATAGAAGTGAGAGTGCCTTAATAGAGAGAATATTGTGCCTATACAAATGAAATGGAACTAAGGACTATATATAAAGTTAAAAAACACATAATATCTAAACAATAGCTACACATGTGATTGCAACATAGGTATTTATAATTTACGAATGTATTAAAAATAATAATAAAATAAATGCTAATATATAAATGTTGATTATTACCAATTCTGTAATCTAAATAAATGTGATATTATTAATAAGTATAACATTAAAGTTCTGTTTGTAGTCAATTTTATTTCAATTGTTTTTTTCATTATGTTTAAGCTTTAAGTTCAATCCTAATTTTGTTTTTATTATCTAAATTGTTTTTATACTATGTTAATTCTGTGACGTTATAGTTAAATAGGTATATTAATGTGGTATGTTTTGTAAGAATAAAATTTAAATACTTTGTGTTTCATTCCACCCTTTCATATGAAATTAAATCAAAATAAATAAGGTATTTAGTAAATAAATAAAAAATTAAAGTGTTAAGTTAAGATTTCACGTTTCGTTGTCCAACGATACGTGAAATCTTAACTGTCCGTTGTCCCCGAAAATACAAGAAAGCCCGTTGCCCATATGTACATAACAGGGACAACGGTAAGGAATTATATGACGTTCTGTTGTCCCCGTGACGGGGACACAGATTACGGGGACAACGGGAATACACCGTAAAAACGGAGCATATTTTTAGTTTATTACAAATGACTGTTTTTTTTTTTAAATAAGTAATAAGTACCTCTAAGGATATATTTCTACATTCGGTGTCATATATTCGTGTCAGTTAATTTTTAATTATTATTTTGGTTTAAAACAAAAATATTTATGTTGTTGACTTTTATTACTTGACTTTTTTGCCTTTGTGATGAATTTGAATAAAGAAATTTTAATCGATTTGTGAATTTTACAAAGTATGTTATAACATTCACTATTACTACACTACCAATAATCACTATTCGGTCTCACTTCATTGTGAAAATTCATGGTCACCCTACTCTCATACGTTTTCATAATACTGTTTTTATGTAAATATCTTCTAAAATATGAATGCTGAAGTTATATTCGCCATATTTATCCAAACTAGGTTACGTTACCCATCGATTGGTATTCTAACTAAGCTTAAACCTACTTTTAATAACGAGATAAACGCCATTGTATTTTAGGCATATTGCCGTCCGAGCGGCCAAGTAAAATCACCTCTAACATATTATTGAACCTACTTTCTAGTATTCTTTTCTATTTATTCGCTATAACAAATTAGTAACTAATTGTCCATACGCATTAGCCTCCATTAATTTGATATTTATGGTGGCATACCTGTCCTACACATAACCTGAAAACTAAATATTGCATAACTTTTTGTTAGTTACGTTTTGAAGTATTTTATTTTTGTAACAAATTGAACAAGATCAAGACCTTTCTTTTGATGCATCATTCGTCTATCTGCGTTATATAGTTTCTGTGTAATCACGGGCGATGACTACGGCAAGTGGCGGTTCTAGCGGCCAACTATTCTTTGTCATAGCGTCTAAGTTTTTTTTGTAACAAATTCACGAAAAGAGGTGTGTAAAGTAACAAATTAGCACTAATTTCTGGCAAAGTTTCATCAAATATTAAGAGGTGGCCGCGTGGTTGAAACGGAGACGCCACAACCCCATTCATTAAGTGTGATTCTTCTTCTTATTGTGTCGATGGCAAATATCCCGAATATGTTTAGCCCAAAAATCAGCTACGTGAACTCCACTCTCTGATGCAAACATAAGATCTTCAAGTATGCAGGTGACAGGACATGCGGAACAAGATAGACTGCGGGCCATTTTCTCTTCTCACTCTTCTTTCAGTGGAGTATATTGCATACGTGTGATTAATTAATAAACATGAACACATTTATCATATAAGTAGGGTTACCATGTCATTTTTAAGCGATTACTTCCCCCTTTCCACATAAGTCCTTCATAACATCCATCACTAACGTTCCACACTAAACTTCATTCCATAGTTATCACATTTCACAGACAGCTGAGCGGTATTCAATCAAAATTAAAACGCAATCACCAGCGGCTCCCAATGTGTTTCTGATTTGCACCTATCTTAGGACTAGTAAAAAATAAATAACGAAAACGAAAAGAAGAAATAAAAATAGAAAGTAATAATAAAAACCGTTCTGTATATTTCACGCGCACAGAACATACAACAATCATCGTCTGCTTAGCCTTTTCCCAACTGTGTTAGCTTCCAGTCTAACTGGATGCAGCTGAACTACACCCTGGCAAGACTGGTGTCATACTGTCTGGCTTCTGACTACTCATAACGACTGTCAAACATGTACAAATGCCAGCCGGAACCGACAGCTTAACGAGATTTCTGAGGCTCGGGGAATCTCGTTATGTCGGTCACCTATGCACGGACCGGGAGAAGGGAAAACAAAACACATTTATGACAAATATAAATACACACCGACAGTACGCACACGGAGTCCGACCCAGCTGTCCTCCCAATTTCAAGATTAAAATCTGTTCTACCAATGCTTTGTTACTGATTTTTTGCCAACAGAGTCTTATCTAAAAATTACCGGATGAGTTCGAGTGGTTTGCGGAATGAGTGGACTTTTTCTTCGGAAAATATAATGACGAGCTATTTTCGGTTGGGGTGTTTTCGTACCTGTAAATTAGTTGCCGTTTACAAATCTGTTGGCAATTGAGGTCGCAAAATACTTGAAGGTTTTTTTTTTACTTTTTATGGTATGGTTTTGATGAAAGCATTTTGATCTACTTGTGCTTGAACAGTGGTTATGAACATATAAATAGTGCGCATGGCTAAGGTATGGAACTCTGTAGTGGCTTCTATGTACCCTACTACATTATGATCTGTCAGTCTTTAAAGCAAAAGTGAAAAGGCATTTTCCAGGCTCGCTCATTCAATCGTAAATCTCATCAATCTTTTACCATCTGGCGTGATCGAGGTTAGGAGGGTACATCCGTAAATTAAACACGAGGCCATAACAAGTCAAACATAAAACGATTGTGTTGAAAACATTATAAACTGCCTCGTGAGATACTGGTTTTTGCACTTTGAACACCAGACCTGTGATAATCAAATTAATTTTCCTATATTCACTGCGAACTCTGAAAAACTACGGACGGCAAGTTATTTGGATTAATTTTATAAGTAGATGAGATATTTTAGGGAGCTAAGTGCTTACGTATTGACAGCGTCCATTTTCTACATCAAATATAATTAATTACATAAAGCGCCGATGAATTTTATCATAATTCTTTTTGTACTTAATTGGGTCAATTATGATGGCGACGGGTAGACGATGCTTTTACGTCAATTTCTAAAAATTTTATAATAAGAAATAAAATTCTCTCTGATTGATGAAAGTCACAGATGGGTCTGGGGTAGGTGGTACGTGGTCTGGAGAGAGTGTCTGCCAAGGTTATGCGAATGTTGTAACGAGATCCCGCGGGCCCGGACCGTGAGGGGAACTGAAGCAACAGGGTGGGTCTTAGTCAGTAGGAGTCTGACGGTCCCTTCTGCTGCACCCTATAGCGTGAGTAACTAATTTAATTAATTTCGGGGACTAAAAATGGTGAATAGAGAAGCCAATATTTTTTAACACTGCTTCTGCCCACGACTTAGTCTGAGTTCGTCATAAATTCCGTACCACTTTTCTATATTTTTCTCAATCAATCAAAATCAATCAAAATATTTATTTGCTAGAATATGGTACATAAGGTGTTACAGTAAATAAATTTCAGCATATCCTGCCATAATATGGCGTGCAAATGTGTTCACAATCAGTGTTGTCAATTCCTATAACTTGCCGATTACAGATTCTATTGATTTGTCTTCTAAATAGTCCTTAACGGTATAATATCTTTTAAATAATAGCATTTTGAAAAGTATGTTTTTAAACATTGTCAGTGGTAAGTCTTGTAAACTATTTGGTAAATGATTGTAAATAATAATCGACATGCAGTATACATTTTTCTTAAATAATTTTAGCCTTATTTGTGGCAGTCGAAGTCTGTCTTTATGCCGTGTTCGGCTATTTGGCCTGTCAGTGTTCGTCTCGAATACATTGTAGTTTTTCTTAACAAAAACACATATTTCAAAAATATACAAGCATGGCCAAGGTAAAACTTTAAGTTTTTGAAATAGTGGCTTACAGCTGTCTAAAAAGTGAGCTCCACAAATGGCTCGAATACATTTTTTTTGAGCTTTAAAAACTCTGTCAAAGTCTACTGAGTTACCCCATATTATAATACCGTACCCAAGTATGGATGATACATAATAATAAGTACATAATACAAACTTGTCCTGACAATAATGCATATAAAAAAAATCATCTTTGGTGCTGGCGTTCCAAAGTTATATACGTACATATCAATGATACATATTTATTTTATTTATTTATTTTATTTTACAGAAAGCTTACAGACTAATAACAAAGATAAAATACATTCGTTGATAGGGAAATTTGCTAATTACAAGCTTCCACATATATGATATCAAGTTACCTACATCTAATTTTTGTTGACATTTAACCAAAAATAATATACTTATCACTAAGTTTACAAACTAAGACTTAAAGCTAAAAATGTAACTACTAAGAAGATGATCAAATCATGCAACATATAAATAATAAATTATAAACCAATTACGTCTAATCACGAGTGTCACCAAAATATTCATTATTTAGAATTTTTCTAATTTTCTGTGCACTTGTGCAAAATAAGTCGATTTCCAGTTGCGAGGGTAAAGTATTAAATACAATAACACTGCGTATGGAGAAGGCGTTGCGCCTATACTTAGTAGATGCATAAGGTGCCTGAAGTAAGGGTCGTCTGCGTAGGTTATTTATATTGGTGTTGAGGTTTATTTTACTAAGGAGTTCTGGACAATCAATCGAACCGTTTGCAATGTTTGCCAAAAAACATATGTCACCAATATTACGTCTTACGTCCAAGGGTAAAAAGTGGTATCGCTTACAGCGTTGTTCGTAGTTATCTGAGAACTGCTTTGCCTTAAAGTCTAAGTACCTCAAAAATCTCCTCTGAACGGATTCAATACGAGATTTGTAAATCTCGTATTGAGGGTTCCAGACTTGGGAAGCGTACTCGAGGTGGCTGCGCACAAGAGAACAGTACAAGACTTTTACTGGTTTTAAAGATCGGAAGCTAGCACAAGCTCTAATAATAAAACCAAGAGCTCTGAAAGCTTTCTTGACTATTGCTTCTATGTGGTCATTGAAAAGTAACTTACTATCATGTACTACACCACGATCTTGAATAGTGCTTGTCTTCCTTATATACGTACCATCTAGTGTATACCCTGAACCGATAGTAGTTTTCTGGCGAGTGAATACCACGTGAAAACATTTGCATACGTTAAGTTGTAACTTGTTAGTTTTACAGTACGCTACAAATCTGTCAAGGTCTGACTGCAGCAGTTCAGTATCAGACGCCGTACGTACAGTCTTAAGGACCTTCATATCATCCGCGTAAAGTAAAATATCCGAATTCAAGAAGCAGTTTTTTATGTCCGAGATAAAAATTGTGAATAATAAAGGTCCCAAGATTGATCCTTGGGGCACACCTGATGGGATAGTTTTCCATCCAGACGAGTATCCACGTAGAACTAGAGCCTGTGTTCGGTTATCTATGTACGACAAAAACCAATGGAACAGGTCACCGTGTATTCCTGCAGATATTAGCTTCTGAAGAAGCACACGGTGATCAATACGGTCAAAACACTTGCTGTAGTCCGTGTAGATAACATCGACCTGACAACGCGTATCCATCCCCGTGGTTATTAATTCATTGAACAATATCAGGTTGGAGGCAGTCGACCGGTTTCTGAGGAAGCCAAGCTGTTCGTTGCCAAGGTGACGTTGCAATGCCGAGTAAACTGCCGTGTGCACCACTCGTTCCAGAACTTTAGAGAAGAGACATAGTTTAGAAATGGGGCGGTAATTTTCTATATTCGACTTATCCCCTTTTTTAAACACAGGTGTTATGAATGCCGATTTCCATATCTTCGGAACGATACCCTCTCTTAGCGACCGTTCGAACAGTAGACAAATTGGTGCCACAAGGCTTTTTCCACAATTAATTATAAAATGGGCGGTATTAAGTCTGGCCCACCAGATTTATCGGGGTCAAGATCTTTAAGTAGTCTGAATACAATATTAGGACACACTGACAGTGCTCAGGTTCACCGCGCTGGAACATTGAGTATCTGCCATAACATCCAAATCAAAGCTTGAGTCAGAGTTGGATTCCTGAAAAGTTGATTGAAAGTAACAAGAAAATAGCTCAGTGATACCCTCACCTGTTTCAGCAGAGAGGTCCATATAATGCAGCACATTAGGTAATGAGTTACCACTTCTTTTACTTTTAATATAAGACCAGAAACACTTAGGGTTTTTAGAGATTGATGATTCTATTTTTTCCATATAAGTATCAAAACAATCCGTCTCTAATTGCTTAGCACCTAACAACATACAACCACAGGTAACCTCAAATACCCAGTCCTAACGCACGATACCATTTTCATTTAGTTAAAAACCTCAATATTATTAATATAATAAATATAATTATGCTGGCATTATAAATTACACAAACATTAATGAACACCATTTGTAATCGGTTAAAATTAATTAGTTTACAAATAAATCATTTACGATCTTTATTTCAATAAAGTTCGTGGTTTTAATTATTTCGGGTTGAAAAACTACGCCACATGTCAATTATTAAAAAAAAATCAAACCTGTAAGTAAATGTGATCACAAGATCCGGAGGATATATTATGACGGTATATGTCATAGATAAAATAAATAAGTAGATTTGGTCAACAGACGAAATTATATCGGAACCGTGTGTCTCCAGTTAGGCGCTGGGCGGGGCAACAACTACACATGCAGTTTAATAAAATCAATAGATACGCACTCGCGCACACACCCGCATTTCTTAAATCAGAACGTACTATACAATCAATAATAAACCTTATTCCGTCAAACACAGCGTGTATTTACCATGCACCGTAGAATTTACCCACACAAAAACATCGGTCGCTATCGTTGTGCTGTGCAAAAGCAATTTATTTTACATATACGCTAGTGATTGACTAAATCGGAAAGTTATCGATTCTTCCATTTATTATTGTACAATTTTTTTTGGGCACCTGAAAATGAACCAAATAAAAAATGGCATGTCCAGAAAATATTACAATAACAATAAACATATTATTAAGAACATAACATTACATAATTATTATTAAGTACTACCTACTAAGTATTAAGGGCTACCCTGGCGCTTTCGACTTAAATCTTAATATTTAATTATCATAGTGATAGGTCAAATAGAAGTCGATGTTAACTTACATTACGCTCTTGATCGGAACATACCAGCCGTATAGGTTGTATAGTATCCTGAAAAGTTGAATGACTGATTTTATGAATACCCTAAATCATGAGAATAGCTTTCAGTAATAAAATAAAATTTAACACACTTCTGCAAATATCAGTTGTACTCTTAATTTTGGAATTGTCCATTCAAAAAGCCTGCGACTTTTCTTTAGAGACTAGAACATTTCTGCGTTGAAGTGAACCGACCATATGGTGCTATTTTTTGTAGGGTACCAGTTAGGTGGCATGCCTGTGGCATCAATCCATTCCTTTTTTTATGTAACCATCTTTTGGGAAGCTGAAAAGTACGAAAAGCACTTATTTATCATTTACATACATCCTAAGCTACTTCTAAACGTCACCATATAATAAGCATCGCAATAATTACGTAACACACTATAAATCAAGATCTGAATGATTTTGACGTATATTGCTAATCCATTGCTTCATATGTTCGAAATATTGGTCTGCTCAACAAAGTAAATACCGCAGTGAGTGTTGTTGATTTAGCATAATGAAACCGATTCCTACTGTAAGTGTGTTACGCAACTATTACCTGCGGGGTAACCGCAGGTAATAGTTTAGTAGGTTATAATAGGTTTTTGTTATAAGAAAAATCCTAGTTAGTAGAGAAATTGTTAAATATATGAAAACAAACACACATCCATGCATAACAAATAAATAGCATGAATATATTGACTTATTTTAAGCTCAATTCACAAATATATTATCTGAACCATGCCGATTATTATAACGCATTCGAAGCTTCAATGGAAGCAAAATACAAAAACCATAAAAAATAAAGAAACCGCATGAGGATAAGGCATAACATACGATAATTCTAAACCGAAAAACACCACCGATTATTAACCTAAAATTAAAGTAACTTACTTTACGAATATTGGTTACGCATTTCTCTACTACTCTGTAAAAAAATCAAAATAAGTAAAAAAAACATTATTTACATCGATCTTCCAACCGGGCTAAAACGGTTGACAGATTGAAAAATAAACTATTGTAGCGACGGCGACGTCGGAACTCCTTACGCATGCACGCAAAATAAATTGTTTATTTTTTTTTTACTTTTTTGTACACTTGACTTTTCAACGTATTTTTATTTCTGTCATCTCATGTAAAATAAAAGTGAAACATATTTTCTTAGAGGTTTCCGTATGTTATAAAAAACTTTTTACCAAAAAATTACACCAAGTCAGGATCTGATGATGGGACATCATCAGATCCTGACTTGGTGACAATGGGACCAATTTCAAAGTATACCCTTTCAAACAAAAAAAGCATTTTTCAAATTGGTTCAGCCGTCTCCGAGTAATCGGTGATCAAAAAAAAAAATAATAATATACGCGTCGAATTGATAACCTCCTCTTTTTTATGTCATCGGTTGAAAAACCCCTAAACTATAACAGCAATATTTCATTCGTCAATCGACATTGCTGTCGATAGCTTACGTTAGTGGATCTGCACAAGCACATCACTAATTCGTCGCAAGAAGTGGTGGCCTCACTACGCGATGAATCCGCGTAATACAGTTTCGTATGTTATGTTTACATTGCTTGTCCAGTTACTTAGTGACGAACTCATGTAGTGGTTAAGGAGCAATGTATTTATAGCAAAAGGAGTACAGTCGCTCTGATATTTGAAAACAAAAATAACATAGTAAAACCAAGAAATATTTTACGATTTATTGTTTTTCATGATTTTAAAGACAAATATTGTAAAATACTTGTACTTACATATGGTAAGTGATTCCATGATTCACATAGATTTGATTTTGGCTTCGGTTTTTACAAGATACCACAGAACAACTCGGCATTCATATATGTTATCACGATCGCCGTCGAAAGCGCACTAGTACGCGGAGACGGCCACTTGCCTGTGACATGAGCCCTGTGGCCATGTCGCGCGGACACCGATACGCCCCCTTACCACTTCTCTGTATTTTTGATTTCTGTGGTATATGTCGTATATTTTGGGATTTCAGAAAAACCTTTAGGGTACTTTCCGTTAACCTCGAGTCATGAAATTCGGCAAGCAGCCAGGTATTACAACACATGTTAAGTAAATACCATAAATAGTGTACTTAGTTGGGTACTACTGAATTTGTACCTATACTTACTTAGATAAGTTTGTACGGAACCGTAGGTGCGCGAGTGCGACCCACACTTGGATTTTGTAAGTTAAGGTTATATGACATTTCAGATGAAGTAATCTACGAGATTATCATCACCTGTTAAACCATTTCCTAACTATTTTGGGGTCGTCTTCCAGTCTAACTTATTATCTAGCTTATCTGACCTCGACAATCCTGTACCGAGGTCACACTATAGCAGTGTTAGATTTTCTGGCTATCCAGTAAGACTATCCGTGATGACTGTCAAAGATGTACAATTGACAGCCGGTGCCAACGGCTTTAAGTGCTTTCCGAGGCACGCAGGAACCCGATATGTTAAGATGCTCACCGATCCACAGACAGACCTCGACAAGCGTTGCTTAACTTTGAAGATCGACCCGTGTGGCTGTTACTATTTTGCCACGAGGTCCTTCCTCCACGAGAACCCAGATGTGATATCAAAGGAAAAATTCTGAAAACGGCAGATTCATTTTTTTTCTTTCAAGATCTACGAGTATAAGTTGCTATCAAATCTCATAATTATGACTTTTATCGAATAAAGTATCACAGCAAAATGTTTCATCAACAAAGCAAACTAGTCCATAATTCACCGGAGTATACACATAAAAACGTTTATCATAATATCAGATTTGTGCCCTTATTACCATTAAACCGTCGTAAATACAGCTTCACCAACCTGAAATCAATTCTATTCTTGGCAGAGTAAGGCTAATTTTCTTTTCATAAGGACTAATAGAGTAGTTGTTGGACAGAATAGTAGTTTCTTTATACGTAATAGGCCGTATAAACTGTAATAACAGGCCGTCATTCCGTTATAGAAGTAACTTCGCAAAAAGGGACATGAAAAAGTTGTTAAAACTTCCGTATAGTTGTTCCTTTAAAAGTCGTAACTAAGATATTTTATGTGTAGTAAATGTTATTCGGGATATTACAGCCGTGTCGTGGTCCCAACGGACATCAGGAGAATTTTCAAGTAACTATAAAAATGTCATTTCATGTCGTTACTTTGCAGACATATTGTCATTTAAGTATTCTGGGTATGGAACCACACAGCAAAAGTTCAACAAAACATGGATAAGTGATTTAAATAAATTAGTTAAATATATAAATTAAAGATTCTAAAGATAGAGTGAAATGTCGTCCGGGTTAGCTTGAACTGTGTGAACTTCCTCCTCTTGGTAACAGATTATTATTTTTTTATTTATAAAAGACTCACGTTTGACCACCATCTCAGCTGATGGTATTATATGGTATATTGTCGATAATAAAAAGTAAAAAAAGTAAAACCCGACTACAACAAAAAATCAACGCTGAAAAAGTATGAAACAAGATTTTCAGGATGCTGAAATAAACAAGGTTACAGGAAAAACAAGAACAGAACAAAAATAAAAGCCGCTGTCAGACGTTATTAATTGTTTTGTTATGGTTGATATCCTATATAACGTGTGACTACGGCTTTTATTTTTGTTCTGTTCTTGTTTTTCCTGTAACCTTGTTTATTTCAGCATCCTGAAAATCTTGTTTCATACTTTTTCAGCTTCGATTTTTTGTCGTAGTCGGATTTTAGTTTTTTTTACTTTTTATTATTTAAACTATTTTGGTGTTAAATCACTGTGCTTCTATACTATTTACTTGCAAAAGCTAAATTGTCAAATACGAACTAGGTATGTTTTTTTTGGACTAAGTAAGCGTTTGACCACAATCTTACCAGATGGAAAGCGATGATGTAGTCGAAGGTAGAGCACGCTTACTCAGTAAATACCTATTCCCTCTTGACTTGAACATGCACAGATCGTATGTAATTGACATAAAATTTCTGTTCATTAGTGTGCAGTGAAACAGCTGCGGAGACTCTCAAATGAAAAACACCACGAAAATTTGTTTGTTTCTGTCTTTTTGAAAATCTCTGAATATTTCTGTTATCCAGGCGTTTGAATAATTGCCGTCATATTATAAAATTAAGTAGGTACTACCTAGTCATTAGCTTTTACATGACATATATTTCAATGATAATGGTTTTACGCCGTTTTGATCGCGATCATTAGATGTATGTCATTAAGAAGATCTGCAAAGATTTCTTAGTCTTTCCATTTCTGCAAGTGATTGCTTATCGTTAGGATTTTTGAGTAGTTTATTGTGATCTGAAGCACTTATGAATAATCACTCTAGGGTTTTTATTCTACTCAGAGCTACATCGAACCCACGACTTTGCGCATAGCAGTCAGGGCCACTGACCACTAGACCAACAGGCCTGTCAAATATTTTTGATAAGTACAAGTGAAGCCCTTTCAAATGATATCAAACACGGTGTATTTATCTTAATTTTTTTAACACATAATTTTTTGTCCACTAGAGGGCGCCACTTTAAATTTAAGCAATATTTTGGAAATGTGCATGTGACGCCCTTTCAAATGATATCAAACACGATGTGTTTATCTTATTTTTATTTTTTAACACAACACTTTATGAGCGCTAGAGGGCGCCACATTGGGTTTTATGACATGTCACATAGCCTATATTCAGCGGACGGTCAAGACGGTTCTAACGATACCTCATTTGTCGAGTTACGATAAGTAGCTTTGGAGCTATGAGGGAACAGATGACCATACACACATACATACATAGCCTGTCAAAATCATAACCCTCTCTTGGCTTTTCCGTAGTCGGGTTAAAATGAAGCACGCGTACCTATAAGTACCCTATTCACTCTTGACTTAAGGACCCTAAGATTATAGCTATCAGAAAACGCAGACTCCGGCAGGGAATTCCACTTCTTGCTGTACGCACAGTAAAAATATTCTCAAAACGTTTAGTGCGTATCTGAGATGTCCACCATGATGAAAGGCAATGGTTATTCCATAACACAATGATGTTGATTATAGATTACACAAATACATTTCGTTTTAAAATATAAAACGGTAGAATTTAAATCATTATATATTATCAATATCTTTTTTAAGTTTCTTGTACTTTTTATATGTTTCTGTTAATTTTAATAGTAAAATGTATTTAATCAAAAGACATACTAATTACTATAGGTTTAAGAAGCTCTAAAAATAAAACATATATATATATATATACCGGCGAAAATAAAAAGTATTTATAGGGCATCGAAAAATTAGTCAACATCGCTATCAATAGTAAAAGTGCTCAGAACATTGGCTGCAGTGCCACGATGAATGGCAATGCTGATTCTTTGTCCAGAGAAAAGGCCAGCTCTTTGGTCACTTGAGGAGTCGACTAATCGTTTACTGATGACACGAAAGACTCAATGCGCACTCAGACCCCATGGTAATAACCTTTCAACCACAAACGACTCTCTATATAGCTATTTGCGCCGTTTGAGATTTTCGGCACCTGCAGCTGCCTGTACTAATAAGATGGTATGGCGTAAGGGTGTCAACACATGTAGCATCCCACACCAAAGGCCTACCCAACTTCCAAAGCATTATAGTCATCCCGTCTGGCCTCCTCCCATCGTCCCGTACAAAGCCATTTGGTTCTAAAACAGATGGTAATTAATAATTACTATAAATATTGAACATAAATTAAACAAACGATCGAACGTTGAACGAGTCGCATGATGATCGTGATATAAATACTGATACAAAGTAAGAAATATTGTACGATTGTATCATATTTTATTTTCCAAAATGTTTAAAACGTAAAAGTGTCGTAAAATGGAATACTGCTCGGATGGAAAAATTGTAATAATTTAAATTAATCCTACAGTACAATTTCAACAAATATTTTTATTGCATTTTTTGTTTTAACAATTTACAAAGATCCCTTCTGAATTAAAGTTAAGTTAATAATAACTATTTTATAGGACATTTAGATGTCTTTCATAAGAACCATATAAAATGTTGTACACTTGTCAAAATCCAATGGTGAACTGCTGCCTCCTAAAATATACCAAGAGTTGTTTCAGGAGCTGTAGTTCCTCCACAAAGTGATCACAATATGGGTTTTTATTACGCAAGCACTTTTAAAAATCATAACTAGCATGATTAAACTATAATAGTTATCACCTAGTGGTTAAATTAAACCATAATGACATACAATTATTTGGAATGCTTCCCGACTTCCTGCTCCAAATAATCTTTGACTGTGCCAAATTCCATTCCTTCTTAGTCTACGGTTTTTTTTCAAAATGAGGTATACAGGTTTTGCTTCATGTATTCAAATATACATAAAATGGGGACTGATGACGTCACATGAAGATAAAATTTGAGGCCAGACATGACGTCATATGAAATTTCGACGTTCTTCATAGAATTAATGTTTTAGTAACGTGTGAAAAGAGAAACTAGGTGTAAAATATTTATTTGTGACCGACCCAACCGTATTTTCCAGGAAAATACCGTTACCTACGTAAATGTTTGAGTAAAATTCCAGGAAAAATTATTTTAGTAAAAGTACCTAAAATAATTTATTATTTTAGATCACTTAATAGTAGTATCTAACGAACAGACGAACGTACATACCTTTATTATATACTATGCAACTTTGCAAGATATGACATCTCTGTATGATCTGAAATGGTTTTGATGACACCGTTGGCGCTGTGGTTGAGCGATTAGCTGCTGACCTGCGTGTAACGGGTTCGATTCCCGAACCGAAACAAACGACGGGTATTCGTAAAAATACGCCCACGATACAGGAAAAAATCTTAGTGTAGAGCAACGTTTTTTTTTTTAAGTTTAAAAATTTAAATGAAGTTTCAGTAATTGACCCACACAATCATTACAATAACATTCAAGAAGAGTTTTTTTTTTATTATTGACTACGGAACCCCAAAAAATTTAATTATCAATCAGCCTGTCGTAGGTGTAGTAATAGCGTGCTGTGACATTGGTCTTACAGTGTGTACCTACTCGTAAATACAAACCTTATTATTATTATTATAGCTAATAGAAACGTATCGGAGGAGTTCATGGCTAAATAATAACAGCTGCCTCGGAAAACCCGACCCGACAATCCGGCCGAGTCTAAATTTAATTTAAAATGAGAAACCACTACTTAAAAGCCTATTCTTAGTTTGGTTTTCGTAATAATTATAATTATTGTGAGTTCTCTTAGTCAGAAAGATTATTATAAAGCACCGTATTTATTAGTCTATTATTTTAGCATATATATGTATTTTATTATTATTATATAGAAATATATTTATACATATATTCTTTTGATAATGACATTTATTTTACTTGGTGTACAAGTTGGTGTACCACATTGTGGTCTTTTTAACCCAAAGGTTGACTGGTAGAGAATATCTTGTTGCATTAAGTCCGCCCATGTACCACTATTGTACATAAAGTTTAAATAAACAAATAAAACACGGTAAGCCGGTGGTCCCGACTGTCAAATGTCAGTTGTACGTTTTTGACATCCGTTACGTAAAGTCAGAAGCCAGAAAATGCCGCCACTCTTGCCAGAGGGCATCATAACTAGCTACTAATAATAACTAAATACTAATGTTACTCGAACTGCATGTTATATTTTTTCTTTTGTTATTTTTTTTTTTGTTGTGAATCATTATTATTTTTCTTTTTATTATGTGAATTTTGTGTCTTGTGTTGTACCAAATAAACGTTTTATCTATCTATCTATCTATCTACTAGATTGTGGAGGTCAGTGGGGAGTCATTCCATTGTAAAAAACTAGTACTTAGCTACCGGTTAGATTGAAAGCCAACCCCGGCAGTTAGGTAAAACGCTGAGTGAATGATATTCTGATTGAATGGAAATGGAAATGGAAACAAAGAAACTAAATTGATGACACACAAATATATAAATATAACACATGCATTCTAGTATACAACCTACTACATAAAAAAATTAATTCTAAAATAACATTTACAAAAAAAGGACAAACACAAAATCGCAGCACTAGAAGAAAAAACAATATCTATCTCAGACCACCATGAACTAACTACGGAAAGAAAAGTATATTATACGAAGCAGCAGAATTATATAACAAATTGTCAAGCGACGTTAGAGAAATTCAGTCATTTAGCTTATTCAAAACAACCGTAAAGCACCACATCACGAAGGTTTTTTCTCGAGTTTAAATTTAAATAAAACAAATTGTAACAACTTACCAAATTACAAAATAACTAATTGCTATACAGTTACTATCAAGGAACGACACGTAATTGTTCACCCATCTATTAGCTTCTCTAGCTACATGTGGGTAGTTAGAGGAAAATATATTCTAACTGCGACAAGCAATTTATGTATGAGTACCTATTGTCTGTATAACAATATCAATGTTATTAATTAATTAACTTGTATTTCTCATAATAAGTGAAGTGTATTCTTTTTGAGAAATAAATGTCTTAAACCGTAAATCTATTTGGTTCCGTTGGTTACCATTTCATCACGTTACAAAGCTTACGCTGTCATTGCAGAATAAAGTGTTATTTAATAACCAATTAGCAAAATTAAGATCATTTATCTCCCCGTCTGTCTGTTTGTATCTTAAGTACCTTCACAGCCAGACAGTTTAAATTTCATTGAATACAGCCAGTTTAATTTAATATGGGCCTTGATTCGAGAAACATTACTCGAGTCGCTTGTTTTGAAGATATTCGATACGCCGTACTGTCAAAACTGTATCTAATTTCGTTACGGTTTAATTAGATTTTACATTAAATGTCGCAAAAATTCAATTAATTGTGTTGTGTTTCTGAACTTTATTGAAATATTATGGCAACGAAGCTTATTTTAAACTAGTTCTCCCGCGTAAATCCCGATCCAGCGGGAATTCTGAATCAGATAGATATCGAAAAAATCTTTTTGTATTAGTATCGTGTATACAAATAAGAAATTGAGAAATCATAGTTATAACGAACTTGCAGACAGGCACTAAATTTCATTTGTATGTAATGTCATATATTATGTTATTAAGCCGATATCTTTTAAAATGGATAATTATTTAAGTTAGTTAATTATTATTTCTTTGTCTTTTTTATCTTTAATGTAAACACATTTTTTCTCTTTTTGTGTCTGGCTGTGCTGTCACTCTGAATCGAGTTACGAGTAGATTTCTGTCAACCTCTGTTTTAATATTTGTCCACCAAGATACAGGCTGTGCCTAGTATGGGGCCCATTGCTAAATGTGTTGAGTTCTATAACTATGTTCATTGTATTTACTGTCTGTATTGTTGTTACTTGGGCGTGACGAAAAAAAAAATCTTGTACACACATTTCTTTTGGATGACAATGCATGGTAAGCTAGGTTGTGACTCTTTCAATCCAATATGGCGGACGACCCCAGATGGCGACACCGCCATGAGATAGGTATCAAATAAAAGGATTTGCTAAGCAGAAACATCTTTTAAAATAGTAAAAATAGATTCTTTGAATGTTTCATATTATTTTAAAAGATTATTTTTCAAAACGTAGACTGAATTCAAGACTAGAAATGTATGTAACACTCAGTTCCACTATTCTTGTTAAATGTCGCGGTCAGAGGCGATGTGTCAAGCTCAGCCAGAAATGAGCTGCGACCGACACTGACAAAGAGGTTGTAATGAGTTCACACGAGGTGTGCGCGGCTTGGAAAACAGCGGGTGGGAGAATGTTTAGCTAAAATGAGCAGAGATACATTTTAATTAAGTAGTAGTCACTATAAATAAATAGTTCTTTTTAATAGTCTGCTTCCGGGCAAAAGCCTCCCTCAGTGCCTTCCATACACTCTTTTGCAGCACCACTTCAAACCTGCTAAATTAAACTGCAAAACGTGCAACACACCTGGTTTTGCATCATAAAGATGACCATAAGATGACGTCGAGATGTCTTGCAAAAAATTCATAGAATTACGAGCTATTGTAAGCAATGGTGGCTTAGTGGTTCCAGGCACGATTGACGAGTCGTAGGTCGTGGGTTCAAACCTAAGCAGCAGATGATATTGTATAACTTTCATCATCACCGCTGCTCTTAAAATGGTGAAGTAAAATATCGTGAGGAAAGGTCGTGGGTTCGATTCCCACCCAGGACAAATGTTTGTGTGATGAGCACGGTCATTTGTTCTTTGTCTGGGTGTAATTTATCTATAATATGTATGTATTTAGAAATATATATGTATGTTTATCAGTTGTCTAGTACCCATACCACAAGCTCTGCTTAGTTTGGGACTAGATGGCGTTGTGTGAAAAAGTTGTGGAATATTATTATTATTATTATCTTGTGGCCTTGAACATCGATGACGAGTTGCAAGTCTATCGGTTTTCTATCGGTTACATTTCGGGGAGTGTACGATAGAATTACACAATCTAATTCCACCAAGCCCGTTCCATCATCGGACTACAAGACAAACGGCGATGCGCCATCGTTACATGGTGGACATCCCACCCATACGCACAAAACGTTTTGGGAATACCTTTATTGTGCGTACGGCTAAGGAGCGGAATTCCCTGCCGGAGTCTGTTTCCCGATAGCTATAACCTACGTGTCTGTAAGTCAAGAGTGAATAGGTTACTCTTAGGTAAGCGTGCTCCATCTTCGACCACATCATCACTTGCCATCAGGTGAGATGGTGGACAAACGCGAGCCTATCATAAATAAATGTTTTAAAAAAATCTCCTGAGGTTAAAAATATGAGGACATGTGACATCCATTAACACCGCACTGAGCCTTCGTGGAGCATTTAAGGTCATTCCCTCTTATACAGTATGAACAGTCGGCGATCTCGTGGCCAAATTTTACGGTACTTTGAAATACAGCACGAAACGCATTACGCTTGAGAGAAATATCCACTCTTTATTTCCTACGAATCTATTGATCTAGTTTCACACTTACATTGTTAGTAAGTATTCTATGGATACAAGTATATAAGTACATAAGATATAGTAAAAGTACATTGAGACTACCGCTAGTTATCAGCAGATATTGAGATAGAATTGAAGTCTTTTTTTTTCTGTGTGGGAAAATCATCGAATAATTTCTCCCGCTCTGGGTTAAGCGGAAGGGAGTATCAGACTTCTACTGACTAAAAACCCACCCTGTCCCTTCAGCTGCCCATAAGTACCCGGGGCCGCGGTATCCTGTTACTACATTTCCGCAGCCCCGACAGGCAATGGCTTTATAAGGCCCCGTCATTAATGCTGACAGCTCCTTGAGGCGCGCGTGGAACACGACGCGCCGCCGACCCGGGCCTGGTCCTTACCGGACGGTGAGCTACCCCTGCTCGCCGTCCGCAAACCCGCGCCTACGGTGGCCGGAAATCGGTCGATCCCCGACGCCCAGGGCGTCTACCACGACGGGTGGGGCGTGAGGAAGAGTGTTGCCTCTCCCTCGCGCGTTCGGCCTCCTCCTTCGCTAGCATGACTGCTTCGCAGAAGGAGGCGACTGCATCCCATTCCCTCTCGCTCCGCACCATGGTCTGAACCAAGGCCGGGCGCGAGGGTCGCCGCCGTCGATCGCCTCCACGAGGACACAGCGGTGCTCCGCCCAAGCAAGGCACAACTGCACTGTATGCTCCACCGTATCCTCCGGGTGGTCCTCACAATGACGACACCCGGGCGTATCCTCCCGCTGTATCCGAAACAGGTACCTCCCGAAACAGCCATGTCCAGTCAGTACCTGCGTCAGGCGGAAGGTGAGGACGCCGTGGCGTCTTTCCAGCCACTCGTCAAAGAGAGGACTTATCACCGCGATTGCAGCGTGCCCAGCCTTCGGTTGTAACAGCCGCTCTTTCCATGCTGCCGTTAGATCGCGCCAGAGCTCTGTCCGCTGAGCCGCGACTTGCCGCGGTAGCGGAGTTTCACACCAGCTTAGCACCTCCGCGCGCCAATTATGCACGCGCGCGAGAGCTACCGCCTCCAGATCCCACGGCAGTAATCCAGCTAGGAGGTTAGCCGCCTCCCCAGAGATCGTGCGGTATACCCGGATCATCCGGATAGCCATGACCCTCTGAGACGCGACCAGCTGGCGAGCTGGTCGCCGCTGCAGATTCAGCGCCCACACAGTGGCCCCATAGAGGGCCATGGACCGCACAATCTCCGCGTATAACCTCCGGCAGGAGGCGTTTGGCCCCCCTAGATTTGGTAGGAGCCGCTTGAGTGCAGCCCCCGCCCGGTCCAGTCTTGGAGCCAAACGTCGGAAGTGTTCGACGAAGTTCCACCGGCTGTCGAGGAAAAGTCCCAGGTACTTCATCGTCGTCTCGACGCCTATGTTAACCCTTCCCACTGTTATTTGGGAACCCGAAAGTGGCGCGTTCCGACGGCCAGGAAAACACATGGCCTCTGACTTACAGAATTAGTCAGACTGAATCAGTCTAGTGGTGACCATAAGGAGGACAGACAGACGAGTGAGCAACAGAGCTAAAATACACAACTAAGTTTAACTTTAGAGCTTTAATTTTGAGGTATATTACTTTAGACATAACATAGTCAGCCAATAACGTTCCCTCCTGCTAGGACAGAGGCCTCATATCAATGAAAGGATTTATTTTTTCATTTAACCAGGCGGGTCGAGTGCGGGAATGTCACATGTCTGTGGAATTTCGGTTTTAGAACAAACCAGTTTCCTTGCGAAGAATGTTTTACGACGCACCGTTTTGAGAGAAATGAAATGATGAAATTTCATTAAGTTCTTATGCCTTCCCGTAACTACTGAGCCATTGCGCTGTATACCTACACATTTAGTAAAGGCTAACACTTTCACTGACGTCACGGCCAGAGTGTGTGTGTGTTACATTTTACTAAGTGAAAACAGACAAACCGCTTATAGCCGTGTACATTACTATGAAGTCACGTCATACAGTGTCATATTGCATGCACTCAATTAAATTTTTCTAGTGTCAAGGCAAAAAGAAATATAAATATATTACGGCAGTCCGGCTATACGCGTGGTATTATTTTATACTAGCTTTTACCCGCGACTTCGTCCGCGTGGAATAGTTACTTTGGGCTAACGTTAAATTTAACCCCGATTTTGAAGCATTCTTCATTGGCGCTGCGCTCCTATTGGCCTTAGCATAATGATATATAGCTCATAGCCTTTCTCTATAAATTGACTATTTAAGGCTTGTATTCATGCCAATAACCTTGACCATTTGGGTGGAGCTAACGACCCCTCTCCGCGCGCCACTCCGTGCAGCTCCGCCACCCGCGCGCGCGCGCGGCCCGCTCCCGCACCTCCAGCATGCGTCGTCGCTTCGCCTAGTCTCGGCACAGAGTATCGAAATCACAGAAGGTCAAGTCATCGTGAAAGTTAAATTCATTTTTATTTGTACCGCATCAAAAGCGATCAAATTTTAACTAAATTATAAATAAAATAAAAATTAATGGCTAAATGTGTTGCTAAGCGCAAAACTCAGGAATGGCTGGACCAATACGGATTTTTTTTGCGAATATTCGTTGTAGTCTGAGGAAGGTTTCTATGAAGAGAAAAATAGTAGGTAGGTAGGTAGGGTAGGTATGTAGGTAGGAACTTAGAGTAAGGTAGATAGGTAGTATAATTATTACTCAAAGAGTAAAGTAATATAGAGTTATTACTAGTGTATGTCATATTATTTGTTATATTCTTTATAAACAAATAGATTATAACTAAAATTCACTGAAATTTAACTTTCTTTCACCAAGTATTCTTATTCTTTTGGTTAGTTGAACTTCTTCAACGTCACTTATTTTTCCATGTTCACATATATTTATTTTTGGAAATTTTGATAGCCATATAAAATCTTGTTCTATGTTTTCTTTTTGTCCTTCTTCGTTCTCGTTTTCTTCATTTTTCTGTTCAATCTGTTTTGCTTTCCTTAGTTCTATTTCCTTCTCTTTGTCGTTTTCTTCTTTCTCTTGTATATTATCTTAACTCTATTTCTCTATCTCAACTGGTGGCTTCGCCCGTACGAAGAGAAACCGGTTCATATCGGCTTAAGCCAGGCCTCGCTCAGACGAAGTGCACACACGCGCCTAGCTTGTAGTAGTGTACCTATCATAGCGCAGTTGTACGAAGCTTACCCTCTGTCTGTTTACTCTGTGCTATCTACTTTTATGCGAGGTAAGTAAAGCGATAGTTTATAATGAAATCTATACTATATATAATATAATATATGATCTATACTAATATTATAAAGCGGAAAAGTTTGTTAGTTTGTTTGTTTGTTTGCTTGAACGCGCTAATCTTCGAAAGTACTGGATGGATTTGGATGCAATTTGGTATGGAAGTAGCTTGAAGTTTGAGGAAGGTTATAGGCTACTTTTTACGCGACTGCAAAAAAGGAGAGTTATGTTTTTACCGTGATAGAATCCACGGGAGCAAAGCCCCGCGTGAGTACTAGTATAATATTATAAAGCGGAAAAGTTTGTTTGGTTGTTTGCTTGAACGCGCTAATCTTCGATAGTACTGGGTGGATTTGGATGCAATTTGGTATGGAAGTAGCTTGAAGCTTGAGGAAGGTTACTTTTACGCGACTGCAAAAAGGAGAGTTATGTTTTTACCGTGATAGAATCCACGGGAGCGAAGCCCCGCGTGAATACTAGTATGTAGATAAAACTTTAAACTTGCCTTGATAATATATGTATACCCTTTTGTTTGTCATATTTTTTAAGACCCCTCTTCATTCGTTTCTTCTTATTCCCCATGTTTTACAAACTAAATTTAAACACTAATAAAACTGTAAAATACTATAACTTTATAACATTAACACTACTTATAGATACCTACATAGAATACTCTTAACTTATATACAAGAATCAGAAATAAAATTTTTAAGCAAAAAATAGAACCGACTTTCATGTAAAAACACTACAAAGGCAAAAATAACTTTAATTTTGGAGGTCGGTGTCATTTGTTTTGTATTTTCTTTTTTTTTTTTGACACCGCCTTTCGAAATTTAAAGTTATTTTTGCCTTTGTAGCGTTTTTATATGAAAGTCGGTTCTATTTTTGGTAAAAAGTTTTATTTCACGCTTTTTAGTGGGTCGGTTTGTAATTTATCTAGTTACAAAAGCCAAAATGTCAACTACTTATCACCTTTTACAAAATATTGCTTTTCCCGGTGAAGAGCCGTTAATTTTTGAGGAGTTCTCCTGGTACATCACCATCAGCTCTACTTCACCATATGCATTGTGATGAGCATAAAGTGCTTAACATCTATATTCAAGTAATCTAATCTCAATCCACGAAATACTTATTATTGAGTAGTTTCGATGGCCATCTGGGGTCTTCGTCATCAGGTCCACTTCCCCAAATGGTGCTTTTCGAGAGCAACTGCACAAGGTACTATAAGAAATATCCAAAACGCAATAGGTATACCTATAATATTTGGAGAGTTCCCTCGATTTCTCCATGATTTCATCATCAGATCCAAACGTGACGACAATGGGACCGACTAGAAAGCATATTCTTTCAAACAAAAAAAGAATTTTCCAAATCGGTCCAGCCATCTGCAACTAATAAAGTAACATACATAAAAAAAAGTTCAAGACGAAATGAGAACCTCCTCCTTTTTTTAAAGTCGATTAAAAAGCTATTCCACTATTTACAAAATTAAATTTTTGCAATAATATCTTACGATTTTATTTCGTAGTGCTTGAGCTCTCGCAACGCGGCATACGTCCACCTAGCAACACGATGCGCCCCGCACTGAATTTGTGGACGAGTGCGGGGGTGACGTAAACGCAGTCTTTAATCGGACCCATTTTTTATTTATTGTAATAAAAATAATACATATTTGTAAAAAGTAACAAAACCAAATTATTTTCATCTGTATTGCAAAGCAGTAGTATATTTTTTTATACTCTTTTGATAAGAAATTAAGGAGTAAACTGGTTTCATCTCAATGATTTGGAGGTGATTTGGCATTTTTTTTTCTTATTAAGTGATACCGATAGAAAAATTGTGGCTAAACCAAATTACGGTTCATATCATGTAGATTACTAACAATTTTTTTCAGATGTAATTTCTCTGTAATTGCCGATGAAAAGTTGCTTCATCTGAATGCTTTTTTCAAGCTTTTTTCGAGAGAGCAGCCTTAATTAAAAAATATTTTTTCAATTCGAACCAGTAGTTCCTGAGGTTATCGCGTTCCAACAAACAAACAAACTCTTCAGCCTTATATTATTAGTATAGATAGCTGTTGCCCGCGACTTCGTCCACGTTTCCGTCGCTTTTCGTAAAAAAAAGTAACCTATGTCCTTCCTCACGGTTCAGTGATTTTGATGTAACAGACAGATTAACTTTCGTAATTTAGTAGGGAAATATAATATGTCAATCTATAATACTGTTGAAAAATATAGCAATACCGAACCGCACAATATTATTGTTAATAGCTGTGCCCGCGACTCCGTCAGCGTGTAACTCCTTGTGTGTTATTAAGTTAATGTATTGGTAATATTGTTTAGATCACGTTCACATGAGGCTTAAGTACCTATAGAACGAAAATACTTCAGCGCAAAGCTTCCGGGTAAACTATGTTGAAAGTTGACCCGTCCGGCACGTGAACATAAAGATTTCTAGAACTGCTAACCCGGGAAAGTGCGACGTACAACTGACCATGCGAGAAACAACTGACACCGAGATCTACTCCAGCAACACCAAAAGTCTGCCCTTGAGCCTTATTAATTGTCATTGCATAACACACCGATACTGGGAATTGCGTTCTTTTAAATTGGAATGGAAAATTATTTGGTGTTATGGGAATTCTGGGAATAAAGACGGTTTCTCCTGCACCGCAACCTGTTAAAATTTGAGCCTCGATTATATTTTGGCTAAAAGTAGCCGAGTTCTATTGCAAAGTTGTGGTGGTTTTAAATTTCGGAGCAGAATAATAATCAGAAAGCTTCGAACTGCTAAGCTATCGGGAGTTACACGTGTTATTGTGAGTCAACCATAAAAGATAGATATATGCTGTGGTGGGATATTTTTTATATAATTTTAAGGAGAACATTTCCGTCATAAATGATTTCTGTGTAGCTTTAACCATTAAGGTTGCACTCGCGACAGAAGCTTAAAAAATGGAGTAACTTCTCCCGTTTTCCCAACATGGGAAATGTTCACTGCTCTGCTCCTATTGATTGTAGCGTGATGAAAAGTATACTATATCCAGCTCAGGAGTATGAAAAATAATTGTACCAAGTTTCGTTAAAATCCGTCGAGTAGTTTTTGTTTCTATAACGGTTATACAGACAGACAGACAGACAGACAGACAGACAGACAGACTGACAGACAGACAGACAGACAGACAAAAAATTTACTGATTGCATTTTTGGCATCAGTATCGATCCCTAATCACCCCCTGATAGTTATTTTGTAAATATATTTCATGTACAGAATTGACCTCTCTACAGATTTATTATAAGTATAGATGAAAAATTTTGGTGTCATTTTCAGAATATCAACTTCATCTTGGTGTCTGTGAAAGTGTTAAAATGTGTAGGCGTATAGCCATCTAGGGACCATAGGAAAATAAGCCAAGTAAGTCATACATCTTTTGGAAAATGTATAAAAGCTTTCACATGTATAATAATATTTGGATAGTATAAATAGCTACTCTGCTTTCCCTCAGTTAAGTCACGTAGGAGCGTAACAGATGGCGTACCGACTGTGGTAGTGCTAGGGTTGGGACGCTTCCGCAAGAACGGAACATATCCACATAAAATTTTTAAACTTTTCTTTTCTCTCCTACTGGATAAACTTACGGATGTCCATCGCACTGGAGTGAACGAAGGGATCGTTGAGACTGACTTAAACAACCCAGTGTTCCTTTGCACACTTTGGCCTGGGGCTGCAAAAGCACTTAAATTGTTTTGAACGCGGCCCCAACTGGTGCCGTCTTGTCAAGTGGGGGGAGTGAGGTGTTTGACTCACCGTTGATACCTGAGAGCGACCCACAAGGAACAGTACCCGTCGCCACCTAGGGTCTCGTGTTATAGGAGCCGGTAGACGTCCCCAAGTCACCGACCTTTTCTTACCCCATAACCGCAAATGCTTAATGGAGTTAGGTATAACCCGACATGCTGGCAACACAGCGTAGATGTGCAAGACTTCAGATTTAAAAAGACATTTTTTTTGTTTTTCTTTGATGAAAATATGATATTATCTTTTTTTCCTCCGCTAAAAGCCCTCCGTAACATTACATCTCTAACTACACATACCTGTTCATGTTTCATCTGCGCTACTTTTCCGTTAGTAGATCACGCGATCTAAGTTGCTCTAAGGTGCATTAGTTACTTGAATTAAATGCATTTTATTTATTTTATTTTTATTTTTATACCTGATAGCCTATACCTACGCTTCGGCCTTTAAGCTGGTCACGGCTGCCTGGTAAATATATATATATATATAAAGCGAGTCTACCGTGTGGATATGAGTAAAGTCTTGGATATGATTGTGCCATGTCAAGCAGCTGTCTCTCTTTCCCAAGTCTACGAACTAATCCTAAATTATTTTACTTCTTAAGTCAGGAGCTCGTGGCTCAACGATACGAGTACTCTTAAATACCCTTATTTAAACACCAAAATATTCGAAACAAAGGTGATTAAGGTATTATAAATAAGAGCTAAAACTCATAGCTAAATAATAACAATTGCAACATCTTCAAGTTTAAACAACACTTGTCGAAGTCGATCCGTAAATGGTTGAATATGTTAACGAATCGAGATTCCGTCGTGTCTCGAAAAACAAGTAAAAACGTGGGCCCCGACTCATTTGTACAGACTCCAGCACATGAAGCTACCCGAAACTGTCAAATTTTCCCAATCAACCTTGAACCTAATTTCTTTAACAATAAAGTTGAAGATCTATTAAAGAAATTTGACAGATTGTTGTAGCTTGATGTGCTGGCGTCTGTACATCTTTGACAGTCGTTACCGGTTGTTAGAAGCCAGAAAATCTGACACCAGTTTTGCTAAGGGGTATCGTGTTATCCAACTACAAGGTTGTGGACATCAGATAGGCAGTGGAGCCATATAAAACACTATTACTCAGATGCATTCGGTTGTACTGGAAGCCAGATGAATCAATTTTCGGGTACTAGTGACGGGGCACCATAGGTCTATTGCTTGCCGGGGTTGCGGGAATGCTCTAACGAGATACCGCAGCCCTGAAACTTAAGGGCAGCTGTAGGAACGGGGTGGGTTTTTAGTCAATAGAAGTCTGACACTCCCTTCCGCTCTACCCAGAGCGGAAGAAGTCACTCGATGATTTTCCCAACCGAAAAAAAAAGATGAATCAATTTTATTGATACAAAAAAGTAAAAACCTATTTAAAATCTAAATTAGTCGAGTTTTAATTCTCAACAGTTTGTTTTCATATAATATAAATCATATGTACTACAAAACAATAAGAATTCATACAGTAAGTATGTAAAATAGGTCAGACAGAAATCGAGTTTATAGATTGAGAATTTCAATGAGAATGTATTGACGGGTCATGGCGTCGCTGGATTCAATAAACTAGCATTAGAAGCTTCTGAGCTTATATTGAGACCAAATTAAGCCATTTATGAAATGTCTGAAATACTACCACACAGTTTTCTTATTACATTAATACCTCTAAATTGGTGTTATATTAATAATCGTTATTATTTACAGCATGTGTAAATTTATACAAATACATTGTTACTTATAAAGTAGCTAATAATTTCTCATTCAAGTATTCGCGATATTTGACAAATGTTTGCACTGTTTGGACGGGCCTGCTCAAATCTTGTGATTCCGTCCTTTAAAGGGCGCCACAGGCATAAACCTACATGGCTCTCATATGATTATATTATCACTATACAGATTGTATGGACTTTAAAAGAGACGTTGACCTCTGAGTTTGTTTCAGTATTTCTTCTCAGAGTAGTCAGTTAGGAAACACTGGTCTCACCTAGTTTACATTTACGAAAAAAAAAATGACGTGTAAAAGTGTTATTTATAACCCATTTGCAAAATAAACATCATTATTTCATTATTTTAGTTATACTATAGTAGTATTTATTTACAAGGAAAAACTTTCAATTATTCATAAATATGTTATATTTATTATTTATTATTTCGGGTAACTTATTAAACATTTTTAAGGACACTAGTAGGACGGTACTAGTAGGGTGGACTTTTTAGACGCGATGCGCGATCTTGGTAAGTTTAATCTATTTTTATGTCTTTAAGTAATTTAAGTGACTTTATGTAAAAAATGCCTCGGAAAACTTAAAACTGCAAAAAAATTTTTCATTGTTATTATTTATTCATTTAATTTCACTTAGAGCTCTAAATATTAGTAACAGATTTAACTTAAATAAATTAATTTTATTTAATTAATTAAGTCATATCAAATCTGTAAGTAGTAACTTACAGATTTGATATGACTTAATATAAATTTTATTTCAACTGTAAAAATATACACTTGAATAAAAACCCTTAACTATATACATATATCTAAAAATAATATTAAATATGGCGTCCAGAAAATTAATTACATATTTAATTTTACTCCCCATCATAATCCCATTTACAAATTGCGTGCATTGTTGCACATTTGATAGAAACGATTATGAGAGAATTGTATCATATACTACGATTGGACTTCTGATCATGGAAGTAGTTGTCGCGGGACTGTTTCGGGAGGTACCTGTTTCGGATTCAGCGGGAGGACACGCCCGGGTGTCGACATTGCGTGGACCACCCGGAGGACACTGTAGAGCATACGGTGGAGGTGTGCCCCACTCGGGCAGAGCTTCGCCGTGTTCTCGTTGAGGTGATCGGCGACGGTGACCTTTCGCGCCCAGCTCTGGTTCAGACCATGGTGCGGAGCGAGAGGTAATGGGATGCAGTCGCCTCCTTCTGCGAAGCAGTCATGCTAGCGAAGGAGGAGGCCGTATGCGTGAGGGAGAGGCAACTCTCTTCCTCACGCCCCAGCCGCCGCGGAAGAAGTCCCGGGCGTCGAGGATCGCGAGCCGATTTCCGGCCACCGTAGGCGCGGGCTTGCGGACGGCAAGCAGGGGTAGCTCACGGTCCGGTAAGGACCAGTCCCGGGTCGGCGGCGCGTCGCGTTCCACGCGCGCCTCAAAGAGCTGTCAGCAATAGTGATGGGGCCCCATAAGACCCTTGCCTGCCGGGGTTGCGGGAATTGTCTGTCTATATGTCTGTCTGTTACCTTTTCACGCCTAAACCGCTAAACCGATTTAGATGAAATTTGACATGGCAATAGTTTAGGACCCTGGGAAGCACATAGGATAGTATTTATCCCGGAATTCCCACGGGATCAGGATTTACGCGTGAAAATCCTCCCACGCGAACGAAAAGAACGTAGTTTACAAAAATGTATTGTATACTACGTTTTTGGATTTAAAAAGATACGTTTTAAATACTAACTGTCTGTCTGTTTTTGGGGATGGATGGACCCTGGTAATGGTTTTTTTTCAAAATTATATGCGTTTTTAACCACCCAAAAAGGTGTACCGTTTGGCAACAAGAATTATTGACAAGGTGTAATAAATTAATGCGGGCGAAGCCGCGGGCAAAAGCTAGTTACAAAAAAAGATGAGATGTTATCTAAATCTCATCTTTTTTACTAACAGCATGAACTTATGGCAGACAACTTATCTAATAAAAAGAAATTTAACCTAACAATGACCTGATAACTTGACCTAACAATATGTCGAGGCTTTCGACACATTGTTAGGTCAAGAGCTGATTTAGAAAGCAATTGTCCTCAATTCAGCTCGCATTGGGCCGATGTTCTTGTGTTCGGGCCCCTAATTACCATGACAAAGGAAGAAAAAGAGTTTATTAGCGAAGACTACGGCACATACTATGAAAATAACTAAACTATAAAAGCGAGGACCTAGGTCCTGCAATAGAGTCACGCTAGGAATTTCTAACTAACGGCCAAACAAGAAAACTGCCATAAATATGTCATTTTAAAATACAGTTCTAGTTACGAGTTTATGTGTCTTATGTTACACAGTGCGACATAAAGCTTTAGACATAAGGCTTTTAGAGGCAGTTTTAGATACGCTGCATCCAAGGTGTGGAATAACATTCCGCCACCAATAAGAGTGGTGGGCACAATCCATACATTTAGAACCCGTCTACGGCAGTACTTGATAGATGCGCAAAGGAAACTGGATATGGTGCAACAGAATATTTCAATAATATGATTTATATTTATCCATTATTACTATTATGATGTGGAACGTAGTCGTTGACCCTTGAGATAGTCGTCGTCTGTCGTGCATGCCTGCTGTTGCTTGCGCGGTTTAGTACGCTCTTTTGGGTGCCTCTCGTGTCCCCCGGCTTGGAGCTGGACATACCCACATATACAATGCACCAATTTACTAATGTCACCATAATGTCATCAATAAATTATTATAGTAATAATAATCACACTCATCTCGTATTCTTTCTTTCATTTTCGTATACATATAAATATTAAATTACATTTATGTGTCATTTCAATCTAGCACCTAATTAGTTTATTTATATCCAGTCCCTTAAAATTAGAGAACAAATTATTATATATTTGTAAATTTGTCGCACCCCGATGCACACAGCCACTCGCAGTGATTGTATAAAGCTAATTTTCTCTTCACCTCTCAAACAGGATCTGTTGAAAATCAGCGTCAGGCACCAGTTGTCTGGCATTTTGCTGAACAGGGCCTGTTTGGCACTGCCGTGAGTCACACATAGAAATATGTCTGTCATATTATCTTAATTATGTAGTTTTATTTTTAGTTTTTATTTTTTAAGTTTTATTTTTAAGTTCTATTTCTAAGTTTTTGTGTTTTTTTATTTTTTATTTGTGTTCGTGTGTACTTGTGGCATGTAGCCAATAAACGTTTTTTCTTCTTTTCTTTTCTTTACATAAGAAAAAAATGCTCCAAATGTCTTAAGTCGGACAGTTACACTTAAGGGCTTGGTCAGGATTGGTCGATAAATATCTGTGGTTGTGTTGCAAGAAGCAATACGTTCTGCATACACCGCTAAAAAGAACGAAAAAAAAATTTACAAAATGCATCTGTGGTTTTTGTTGTGACGCCGCAGACTTTTTCGTTGTGTTATCAAATAGTTTTTATTACTTTTTATAATAGTTTTTTATTAATGTTTTGGAATAATTTGTGTTAAAATAAAATAAAAATTAAAAATTATAATAAATGTGTAGGCACATTTTTTTTTCTAATTTGAGTGAAAATTATAAAAGTGTAAACATATCACATCACTGCGAGATAAGGTCAGTTTGATTTGCTTATTGAATTATATAAATAGTTAGATAAACTCATAACGAATCCAGGAAGGTATAATATATACCATGATAATGGCCATAAATTGCCGATTTATCATTTTTTCTGAAGTCCTGCCCAAAAATCATAAGGAAATTCAACATGCGACACTCGAGGGGTTAACAAACTACGCAACGGTTTTTAATGCAGTTGTCATGAAAAGGTTATATGTATAATACATGCATATTATTAGTAGACTGCACTCGTGCGAATCCGGAGCGGATAGCTAGTAAAGCATATAATATACAACGGAACACGGCCAACACAGTCATCAGCGCGACGTACGGGAACGTTAGCGATAGCTGGCCACCCCGAACTGCGGCTGACAGCTGATTCAAACTGATTGCGCTCAATCAATATCAGCGTCATTCATCCACTGCACAGCTACCAATTTATTGACTTCGGGTTTTGAAAATTTTAGATTGCCGATTTGGAATACAGTTCTGGGAGCTTAGTTAGCAATACTATTATCGATTTCGAAAACCATCGCTTCGTCTCTTTCACACTAATCTACAAGTTTGGTGCACATGAAAGAAAAAAAGCGACAATTTTCGAAAACAGCAATAATATTTCAAACTCGTACTAAGCCCACTGATTTTTGTTTATGAATATTTGGAGCCAAAGAGGACGAGATATTATATTTCGGTATGAAGTTTCATCTGTCCATAGAAACAATGAGGCGATAAACGGACTGCACTGCTGGGACAGAAGCCTCCTCTCCATGCAAGGGAACGGGTCATAATCCACCACACGGGCCTAATGCGGCTTGATGAAGGTCGCAAAGGGGTTTTCCGTCCTACGACATACATTGCCTGTTACATCCCGATATTTTTCTTCACTAATTTAAGAGCAGTGATGATGTTGAAAATTACTCAAACAAATGAGCCTGCTTTAGTTCGGAGTTTTTTCGGTGGGAAATCATCTAATGACTCCCGATCTGGGTGTCAGACTTCTACTGACTTAAAACCCGCTAAAGCCCAGCAGGCAATGGCCCTGTCTGACCTCGTCAATGCTGCTGACCGCTCTTCGAGGCGCGCGTGGAGCACGACGCCCTGCCGACTCGGGCCTGGTCCTTGCCGAACGGTGAGCTACACCTACGGTGTACGGTGGCCGGAGATCGACTTGCGATCTCCGACGCCCAGGGAGTCTCCCACTGTGAAGACTCCAACGTGAAGAAGAGAAGTCTCTCTCTCACGCGCTAAGCCTCCTCCTTCGCTAACAGGACTGTTTCGCATAAAGAGGTGACTGCATCCCATTCTCGCTCGCCCGCACCATGGTCTGAACTACCTCCACGAAGACACGGTGGTGCTCCGCCCGAACAGGGCACATCTCTACCATATTATGACTTACCTACAACTCGCAAGTCATGTTTGTTATCATTGGACCATCCCTGCCAGATAGATAACACAAATTAGTACAGAACCGATATAGTATTTTTAATTCATCTATCTCTGGTACCTCTTAGTGCTATCATTACGTCAACATCCATGATTTTCATAAACAACACTGCTTTTTCCTAAATTAAAATGAATAGCTGTGCCAACGAAATTAATATGGAAATAGCAACATGTATTTGTATATGTAACAAATAAAACGGAATCGGAAATATTAACTGTGGAGTTGAAATACAACTTGGATTTTGGTCAGGATTGAATTTCAATTCGATATATGTAGCCGGTCATTGCAAGTGCTGACCCTCTCGCTACATACTGGACAACATACGATACTTAGCCTTAAGTGACCTCTAGTATAGAGTGGTCCTTTAGTATAAACAAATAAATATTGGCTGAAAAATTAACACAACGAAATTAGGAAATTGTACAAACATTTTTACAATTGCATGCTGTCGTGATATATCTAACCAGCACTTCGCCCGTGACTTCGTCTGCGTGGATTTCGTAATAATTTATAGCAATCGTCAATAATGCACCTTACTACCAAAGAAAAAAAGTTACAATTGAATAATTAGATTTTTTTTTGCCCTAAAATTTTTACACCTCTCCTTTCCACCCCTATATTCAAACTTACAAACAAATGCTACCTGTTTATAATATAAGTAAATAATCTTTATTTTGCAAATTGGTTATTAAATAAAACTTTTACATGTCATTGTTTTCATAAATTTAAACTAGATGAGGCTAGAGTTTCCTAACTGACTACTCTGAGAAGAAACACTTCTTCACACTGAGACAAACTTCTAAGTTTGTCTCGGTGTTTCTTGTCTTTCTTGCCGTATGCGTGCATGTGATTTATTTTATAAATGCACGATAAAACAATGGAAAACTGTGATAAAATTGAGGTTTACCGCTTACCTTCACCTCCCAATTCACAAATATATGATGAACACTAGCTAGATCTTAAGATATTTGTATATCAAAATAGACCTCCTTAGCAGCAACCGTTTTTTCCTTGTCAAAACAAGAAAGACAGTTCGAAGCAAAAACCATCAGTGTTTCCAAATAGGAAAATTATTTCTAACTGTGAGTTGTGCCATATATTTAAATAAATTTCTACCAATTATAAGCAATGGCAAAAAAAAACTGCAGAGGGTCACTCAACGCAACTGGTGCGTTGGTGGCATGACGTAGTTATCTCGATCAACGCAAATGGTGCGTTGGTGGCATTGAAAGGGTTAAAAGATGTTTAAACTCAAAACAAAAAATACATATGGTAAATATCTCGTTTTAAGTTCTAATGATAGTGTTAGTGACCATGTTAGCTTAAAAACTTATACCTTGTAAGTTATAAGAAATTTCTCAGTAGTAGCCCGGAGTTTGGAAGTAGGCCTGTGCCTCGGAAAGTACATTAAGCCGTCTAAGTAGCCACAAAACCTGACACTGGTCTGACCAAGGGGTATCGTTATTGTTTTACCCAGTTACTGGGTTATGGATGTCAGATAGGCAGTCGGCACATGTAAAAATCTAATACCCAGCTGCATCCGGTTAGACTGAAAGGCGACCCGAACATAGTTGTCAGGGCCGGATTAACCATTAGGCGGAGTAGGCAACTGCCTAGAGGCCCCGCATCACCTAGGGGCCCAGGCCCAGTGCACGCACCAAGAAAACATGTTTCTTCGAACGAGAATTTGTATGTACATGTGGACTTAGGGACCTTACTATTATCTCACAAAATACAAAATCGTTAGATTTAGTAGTAGAATTAAAACAATTTTAGAACAAATCTGGGAATAAGTAAACAAATATATTAAAAACCACAGCCCTTAATGTGCGTTTCCTCAGTTCACACACGATTTGGTCAGTCAAAGTAAGAAAAGGGGCCCCGAGAATGCCACTGCCTTAGGGCCTCTGACAGGGTTAATCCGGCTCTGATAGTTGTGAAAAGAGTAAGCAGTTGATGACACAGGTTGTAAATATATGCGTCACGTTTGTATAAATCGGCTTAAATATTATATATACATATATATACTATTAGATCCTATTTAATTTCCACTAAACTTAACACGTTCGCTGACAGTACGTCGTTAGGCGGGATATTAAAATAGTGCATTATGACAGTATGTCGAGGGACGGGCCACTTATGTTTAAGAGTACGTCGTGGAAAATTCTACCGTCGTAATGTGGTGTCAGGGTAAGTGCTCACTGTCAGCGAACGTGTTAAGTAAAATTATTCACTAAAACCTTCGTCATGAATCACGCTATCCATTGAATAAAGCCATATGAAAATCTATTCAGCAGGTTTTGGGTGTATTGCAAAGAGACAGACACACGCCGCGGGAGACAACACAGTTTCTGATACAACTCTCTACTACCATAAACTATACCTTTTTTTTTTTTTTTTATCGTGGTAAAATTATCAAATAAGTCCTCCCACTCCGGGCAGGGTGGGAGGGACTGTCAGACTTTTACTGACTAAAATCCACGGTGTTCCTTCAATAACCCTTTACGTACCGGGGTCACGGTAACGGGATGAGTCCCACGACCCCGGCAGGCTTCGGCCCTCTATGGGGGGGCCTCGTCATATTGCTGACGCTCTTTGAGGCGCGCGTGGAACACGACGCGCCGTCGACCCGGGCATGGTCCATGGTCGGACAGCGAGTTGCCCTTTACTCGCTGTCCGCATGCCCGCGCCTACGGTGGCCGGAGATCGTCGGCCGACGTCCGACGCCGTGGGCGTCTACCACTGCGGCTGGGCTGGAGGGAGGACGCCATCCTCTCCCTCACGCGGCCCGCCTCCTCCTTCGGAAGCATGACTGCTTCGCAGAAGGAGGCGACCGCTTCCCACTCCCTCTCGCCCCGCAGCATGGCCTCGACCAATGCCGGGCGCGAGAGGTCTCGGCCTATCGCCACCGTGAGGACACGTCGGATAAACTATACCTACTGTACCTTTTCATAGGAGTACAAATGCATCCCTTTGTTATGTTCAGGGCCTCATGTTTACCTTCGTCACTTCGCCGACTCAATAATCCTGCCACTAAGTCCCACCAATATTATTAACTTGCGGTCTGAGTGATGCCTACTCGGGCCCTCTTCAAGTAAGTTTCTCTATATTTTCTCAAGTTCCAATTTGTATTTTACCGCCCTTGATATAGAGTCTATTTATCTTTGTGGGGAAGCTATAAAAAGTAGTTTTCATTTGTACATGTAATCGAGATTTTGAAGGTTGTAGAGACAAATACCTATCTAGCTTATACTCATGGTAGTCTGATTACGAATCTGACCTTTGCAACGCAATAGTTAGGTAACACGATAGGTACCCCATGGTAATACTCGTGCCAGATTTTCTGGCTTTTGACTACCCGTAACGATTATCAAAGAGGAACAAATCGTCACATCTACGGCAAACTTACGAATCTGCAGTTTTAGTAAAATCGATGTTTAGATGAAAATCTGTAGGTACAAACGACAGCACATGAAGCTACCCAAAACTGTAGTCTTGTGTAGTACGTGAACGATGAACGAATAGGAGCCGAATCTTTGCACTGTACTAAAAGAACCGTTTCCGAACGCTGGCTTGTAATCGTTCTAACAGCTCTAACAGCTCTTTTCGTACTCGTACATTGTCGTACATTCTAAACCGTGCGATCGTAATGTGCGAACGAGAAATGAAATACAGTCACTGATTGGTTGACAGAAACGTCATACGAATTCATTCAGTGTCTGTATGAATGAGAACCATAGATAATAAGAAAAATATGAGAACCGTTTCAGATTCACATTTCAATGGTAATAAATATCTCTGTTTAAATTATACATAATCCTAATATTATGTCAGCTGTTTACGCTGTGGTAATACAGAGCTAAATAAATACGGTGTCTTTGATAGTACCTACATTTGCTATGTGGTCCGCGCTATGCTCTGAGACTCAGAGGAGCACAGATACTAAATACTCTTTGGGGCACAGCGCGGACCACAGTTCACTCTATTAGTTCTAACAGCTCTATTCGTTCTTCGCTCTCGGCAATCCTTAACTCAGACTCGGACCGCCGAGAGCGAAGAACGAATAGAGCTGTTAGAACGAATAGAGTGAACTAGTTCACTGTCCGAAATGAACTAGTACGGAGCGATCTCCAAAGTGACCGAGTAGGCACAAGACTACAAAACTGTCAACTTTTCCCAATCAACCTTGAACCTAATTTCTTTAACAATAAATTTGAAAATCTATTAAAGAAATTTGACAGATTATTGTAGCTTGATGTGCTGGCGTCTGTACTACACACCGTGGCAAAAAAAAAACTGAAAGCCCGGGCGGTTCGAACCGAAATACGTTTTTTTTGCCACGATGTGTAGTACCACATTACCTACAGTTTTTCATCTAAATATCGATTTTACTAAAACTACAGATTCGTAATTTGCCGTGGATGTGACGGAATGCCAGCCGTGACCAACGATTCAACTTTATAAAAAATCTCATCCACTACCAACCTTAAAGATCGACACAATGGTATTATAATTATAGCCACGAGCTCTTTCCGCCAGGATATCTGATGATGCTCAATCAATGTTCCTTTTCATTTCGAGGAGAGCTGGCATTGTTATTCTCAGTGTATACATGTTCACTACAGCTGTGAAGTGCCGACCGGTGATTACAACCGTGAAGGAAATAAAAAGGGTTTTTACAAAGCCACACTAGATAAAAGGGATCCCTTCAAAGTTGAATGTAAGGCTCAGATTCAGTTTAAACACCCCCAGGAGATGCGCAAAGATGCGAAAACTACTATCTCACTATCTGTATTTATTTGCGACCGAGTCATTCGTGTAGTATACGCGTTTTGGGATTTCTACTTGATCTTTAAGTATAGGTTGTTTAAAAAATGTACAGGTAGTCAGAAAATCCGACACTAGTTTTACCAAGAGGTGTCGTGTTATCCAGCTATTGGATTATGGACGTTAGATAGACAGTCTCACCATGTAAAATACTAATACTTCACCGCATCCTTTTTTGACCGGAAACCGACCCTGCCATATAGAGCGAGTCGGACTCGCGCACGAAGGGTTCCGTAGCATTTTCTATAAAAACTGCAAAAAATCATGTCTGTTGTATGGGAGCCCCCTTTAAATATTTATTTTAATTTGTTTTTAGTATTTGTTGTTATAGCGCCAACAGAAATACATAATTTGTGAAAATTTCAACTGTACAGCTATCGCGGTTCTTGAGATACAGCCTGGTGACAGACAGACTGATGGACAGACAGCGAAGTCTTAGTAATAGGGTCCTGTTTTTACCCTTTGGGTATGGAATCCTAAAAACGAAGCAGATGACTTATAATAATAATGATGATAATAATAATAATTAATACTACTTACATATTAGGTATTTAAATAACTGACCAAAACTAATAAATAAAAAAACAAATAAAAACTTGAGAGGTGTCAATGGACACCCGGATGGAACGAAGTTCCTTTCGATTAATTAGTGAAGGAATTGTAAAAAAAAACATGTGTGCAATTCACACGTGGTAGAAGTGAAACCTTCAAAAATTTTCGAAATTTCAAAGGTTTACCATTGCCCTCTCTCTCTCTCTCTTTACCTCAACTCCCCACGAGACGCCCCTCAACTCATGCCTTAACTCATCCCGCAACTCGACCCGCAACTCGACCCGCAACTCGACCCGCAACTCGACCCGCAACTCGACCCGCAACTCGACCCGCAATTTGACCCGCAACTCGACCCGCAACTCGACCCGCAACTCGACCCGCAACTCGACCCGCAACTCGACCCGCAACTCCCCCCTCAACTCCCACCTCAACTCCCCTAAAGAAGTTTTCACTTCAAAAGTTCAAGACGAATTGAGAACCTCCTTTCTTTTGAAGTCGGTAAAAGTGTCGTTACAACTTTTCGTATGATTTTTTTCCGTCTAGCCCCCTTTCGTAACGCGTAATTCGCTTTTCGTATTAGTTTATGTTATATACAAAATTAGTAGGTATACGGTACAGACCCTCTAAACCGTATACCTACTAATTTTGTGTATACCTACTTTAAAAGTTATTGCAATTATATAAGTATGGTATCAACTAAGTTTTGAATGATAGTGCATTTTTAGGGTTCCGTAGCCGAATGGCGAAAACGGAACCCTTATAGTTTCGTCATGTCTGTCCGTCTGTCTGTCTGTCCGTCCGTATGTCACAGCCATTTTACTCCGAAACTCTTAGGACTATACATGTAAAACTTGGTAGGTAGATGTATTCTGTGAACCGCTTTCCGAATTTAAGAAAAAAATTAAATAAAAAATTAAAATTAAGGGGGCTCCCCATACATGGAACTAAAACTGAAATATTTTTTTTCATGAAACCTATGCGTGTGTGGTATTTATAGAGAGGTCTTTAAAAATGACATTGAGGTTTCTAAGACCACTTTCTCATAAAGTTAATCGTTTAAAAGATATACAATTCCAAAGTGGTAAAATGTGCCCCCCCCCCCCTCCCCCCCTCTAACTTCTATAATAATGGAGTGAAAAATCTACAAAAAAGATATGTCTATAGATCTTAATGTAATCTTTCAACCAAGACTCGGTTTGAACGAGATCGAGTCAGCAGTTTTTGAGATACAGCATATGTCCTAAAACCGCAAATATAACTTTGTAATTCATAGAAACACTATGAAAAACAAAGTTATTGGGCGTAGTTGTAAAAAAATGTAAATAAGCTAGTTTTAAGAAATTTGTAAGATTTTTTTTTGTCACATTAATATACATATTATATTATATTATTATAGTTACTGCGGAACCCTTCATGGGCGAGTCTGACACGCACTTGGCCATTTTTTTTCATTACCTAACAAGTACATAAAATATTAAGTAGGTACTTACAGTTTTATTCTTTGGAATTTCCTCTTGTATGCTATTTTCAAATTAGGCTTCTTGCGTCTTTTTTGTCACCCATTTTAATATTATAATAAGAACTAGTACTAAAAAAAAGGGGGGGGGGTGGTGATGGGGGCAGATGGAGGGGGGTTTAGTATTTGCGTGTTGCGCGAGGTGCAAGAACATCGCGTGCTTGTGAAAACAAAAAAGAAAAAAGAGGGGGGTGTGATGGGGGGGGGGGGGTTGCAGAAGTATTTTGACTAAAGCATTGCCCCTCTAAATGAATCAGAAAAAAAAAATGTTCCAAGTCTCTTAATTTCCGAGATCCGCCTAAAGGGGGTGAGAAGGGGGGTGGGGGGGGCGACTTTGATAAATGGTTTTTATTTTACCGAGCCTCCTCTATACGAATCCGTAAAAAAAAAAATACGGGTCTCGTAGTTTCCGAGATACGATAAGGAGGGGGGAGAAGGGGGGGGGGAAAGGGGAGGTTTGGCACTTTTCCCGTAGGTTTGAGAGTTACTTGTTTACGAATCTGTCAAAATATTCCCACCTCCCCATCCACCATCTGGGAGAACAATTATGTCAATGAGTGAGTGAGTGAGTGAGTGAGTCAGTCAGTCAGTGGTAATCTAGCTTTATATAGTATAATATAACTAGTATTTGCGTGTTGCGCGAGGTGCAAGCACCTCGCGTGCTTGTGAAAAAACAAAAAAAAAAAGGGGAGGTGTGATGGGGGGAGATGGGGGGGGGTTGCACAAGTGTTTCGACTAAAGCATTGCCCCTCAAATTAAACTGAAAAAAAAAATGTTCCAAGTCTCTTAATTTCCGAGATCCGCCTAAAGGGGGTGAGAAGGGGTGCGAGGGGGGGCGACTGATAAATGGTTTTTACTTTACCGAGCCTCCTCTATACGAATCCGTAAAAAAAAAATACGGGTCTCGTAGTTTCTGAGATACGATAGGGGGGGGGGGGGGAGAAGGGGGGTGAAAAGGAGAGGTTTGGCACTTTTCCCGTAGGTTTGAGAGTTACTTGTTTACGAATCTGTCAAAATATATCCACCTCCCCATCCACCATCTGGGAGAACAATTATGTCAATGAGTCAGTCAGTGAGTCAGTGAGTGAGTGGTAATTTAGCTTTATATAGTATAAACTAGTATTTACGTGTTGCGCGAGGTGCAAGCACCTCGCGTGCTTGTGAAAAAAGAAATGGGGGGGGTGTGATGGGGGAAGATTGGGGGGGCTGCACAAGTATTTCGACCAAAGCATTGCCCCTCTAAATGAATCTGAAAAAAAAATGTTCCAAGTCTCTTAATTTCCGAGATACGCCTAAAGGGGGTGAGAAGGGGGTGGGGGGGGCGACTTTGATAAATGGTTTTTTACTTTACCGAGCCTCCTCTATACGAATCCGTAAAAAAAAATATGGGTCTCGTAGTTTCCGAGATACGATAGGGAGGGGGGAGAAGGGGGGGGGGAAAGGGGAGGTTTGGCACTTTTCCCGTGGGTTTGAGAGTTACTTGTTTACGAATCTGTCAAAATATATCCACCTCCCCATCCACCATCTGGGAGAACAATTATGTCAATGAGTGAGTGAGTCAGTGGTAATTTAGCTTTATATAGTATAATAACTAGTATTTGCGTGTTGCGGGAGGTGCAAGCACCTAGCGTACTTGTGGAAAAAGGAAAAAATTGGGGGGGGGGATGATGGGGGGGGATTGCACAATTATTTTGACTAAAGCATTGCCCCTCTAAATCATTCTGAAAAAAAAAATGTTCCAAGTCTCTTAATTTCCGAGACCCGCCTAAAGGGGATGAGAAGGGGGGCAAGGGGGGCGACTTTGAAAAATGTCGTTTACTCTACCGAGCCTCCTCTATACGAATCCGTAAAACAAAAATATGGGTGTCGTAGTTTCCAAGATACGATAGGGAAGGGGGATAAGGGGAGGTTTGTCACTTTCCCGTAGGTTTGAGAGTTAGTATTTGCGTGTTGCGCGAGGTGCAAGCACCTCGCGTGGTTGTTGGGAGAACAATTATGTCAATGAGTGAGTGAGTCAGTGGTAATTTAGCTTTATATAGTATAACTAGTATTTGCGTGTTGCGCGAGGTGCAAGCACCTCGCGTGCTTGTGAAAAAAAAAAAAAAAATGGGGCGGGGGGTGATGGGGGGGTTTAGTATTTGCGTGTTGCGCGAGGTGCACGCACCTCGCGCGCTTGTGAAAAAAACAAAAAAAAAAGTGGGGGGAGATGGGGGGGGGGTTAGTATTTGCGTGTTGCGCGAGGTGCAAGCACCTCGCGTGCTTGTGAAAAAAGAAAAGGGGCGGTGATGGGGTATGGGGGGTTTGCAGAAGTATTTTGACTAAAGCATTGCCCCTCTAAATGAATCTGAAAAAAAAATGTTCCAAGTCTCTTAATTTCCGAGATCTGCCTAAAGGGGGTGAGAAGGGGGTGGGGGGGGCGACTTTGAAAAATGGCTTTTACTTTACCGAGCCTCCTCTATACGAATCCGTAAAAAATAAAAAATACGGGTCTCGTAGTTTCCGAGATACGATAGGGAGGGGGGAGAAGGGGGGTGAAAAGGGGAGGTTTGGCACTTTTCCCGTAGGTTTGAGAGTTACATGTTTACGAATCTGTCAAAATATACCCACCTCCCCATCCACCATCTGGGAGAACAATTATGTCAATGAGTGAGTCAGTCAGTGGTAATCTAGCTTTATATAGTATAACTAGTATTTGCGTGTTGCGCGAGGTGCAAGCACCTCGCGTGCTTGTGAAAAAAACTAAAGCATTGCCCCTCTAAATCAAGTATTTGCGTGTTGCGCGAGGTGCAAGCACCTCGCGTGCTTGTGAAAAAAAAAGTGGGGGGGTGATGGGGGGGGGTTTAGTTTTTGCGTGTTGCGCGAGGTGCAAGCACCTCGCGAGCTTGTGAAAAAAAAAAAAAAAAGAGGGGGTGGGGTGATGGGGGGGGGGTTGCACAAGTATTTCGACTAAAGCATTGCCCCTCTAAATGAATCTGAAAAAAAAAATGTTCCAAGATTCTTAGATTCCGAGATCCGCCTAAAGGGGGGGAGAAGGGGGGCGGGGGGGGGGACTTTGAAAAATGGTTTTTACTTTACCGAGCCTCCTCTATACGAATCCGTAAAAAACAAAAAATACGGGTCTCGTAGTTTCCGAGATACGATAGGGAGGGGGGAGAAGGGGGGTGAAAAGGGGAGGTTTGGCACTTTTCCCGTAGGTTTGAGAGTTACTTGTTTACGAATCTGTCAAAATATACCCACCATCTGGGAGAACAATTATGTCAATGAGTGAGTCAGTCAGTCAGTCAGTCAGTGAGTGGTAATTTAGCTTTATATAATATAATTTACGACAAGTAGTAATTATTATTTACAACGTTATACCTAATTACACACTAAAATAACCTAATATTTACACACACTATACATAAAACAAAGAAAAATCTAATTGGTTGGGCTATCGACAATAATTTTGTTTGCGGAAAAAAGTGTCACAGGTCCGTCCAGCACTGCGTCTCATCCTGCACTGATTTACTGGGCGCCCGGAGGGGTGGATACGCGATTTGCGAGTAGCGATTACGTAAAAAAATCCTTATAAATAATTAAGAAAGTTATTGGCAAAAATAAGCACATGGTCCCATCGGCATTACTTAATATAATATATTGGTGGCAATTAAAAGATCCTGTGATTGATAGTTTAGGAGAAAAATGGTAGTAAGTCACAAAAACAGAGGCCACTTTGCGTATTTATTTATGATATTTCAAACATATTTTTATTTTTTCTGAAGCCAAGAGGACACGCTTTACATTGTGTAGATTAATATATATAATTTTGAAAAAAAATCTTGTAAGGGTTACGGAAAAAAAGGTTCTAATGTATCCTAAATGAAGCCTGATTCACGAATATCCACACCTTAAAAAGTGTCGTTACAACTTTTCGTATGATTTTTTTCCGGCTAGCCCCCTTTCGTAACGCGCGATAAGGAACTTCGTTCCAAAAATTAAGTGGTTAACTTATTATATACTTTATTGCACACCTAAACATATTTACATGAATACTAATAATAAATTAGAGTAAAATACGCGGTCTTATTGCACAGGGCAATCTCTTACAGACAACTTTTGCATAAACAGAACTTAAAGGAGATAGATTGAGGTTTATCTGTTCGTAAAAGGAAATATTACGACCATGATATGAAAACTCGTAGAAAACTAACCTATTTTCGATCAACTAGGGCTGCTTGTCTATAACAAATGCCATGGATCTATGATAGAAAATCAAAAACATGAGCTGTCTCCAAACCCAAACATTTCATGTGAAAAGCCTCACAGATGTTCTCCGCCTTAGAATAGGTACAGAGATAATAAGCCACAGGGTCAAACATCCATCCTCAAAGAGTAGTCAGCAGCATTGACGGGGTGCGATAGCGCCATTGCTTCACGGGGTTGCGGGAATGTTCTAACGGTATACCGCGGCCCCGAACCGCAAGGCCAACTGAAGGAGCAGGCTGGGTTTTTATTCAGTAGAAGTCTGACACTCCCTTCCACTCCAATCAGAGCGGGAGGAGTCATTTGATAATTTTCCCACCCAGAAAAAAAGAAGGGAGCTGTTAGATTGGTACTGACTAAAACCACTCGGCTTTTCTCCTCGTCAATTCAAACTGGGGTACAGGAACACGTTAGCATTCTCCACAATCACCCAAGCGGGCCTAGACAAAATCCATTTTCTGTAAGCGTTAACGCCAACGGAAAAATTAAATTGTATGGAGTTGACATTTGCTAACCACATGTCACGTGATTGTCACGTGTTAGTAAATGTCAACTCCATACAATTAATTTTTCCGTTGGCGTTAACGCTTACAGAAAATGGATTTTGTCTAGGCCCGCAGTTGTGAACCATTTCGTGATACATCAAAATAATATTAACGAATTGAGATTTAAGACCTTAGCATAGCACCAGGTAGAGGGATCGGTCATTACGGCATTACGACCGGCCATTAATAATAAATTTCTTCGGCAACCTCAAGTATGACGTGTGCGGGAACGATAATTTTCACGGGATATTTCATGGCGAAAATAAGTACTTACGGTTGAATTTTTTATTATCTTGCGTCCGTTCCGTTGTCGCTCATGCGATTTTGTTTATATTCATGCCGTTTTAATGTTGCGGTTTTAGTTTTATTTCATACTTGGTGAGGTGTAAATAAACTAAATAAGATACACTAAACATATTTTAAAAAATCTATGTAAGTACTACATACATACATTAAATACTCATTCATCTATACAAACGTGTAAGCGGCACCATTGTGCTGTTTTATCTTATTCTTTAACCGAGATTTAGTCAGAGCGTGTATAAATAGAAGTAAATAATCATATAAGATTGAATCGATATAAAATTTTATATATTTTCAGAATTGAATCTTAGATATAAGAGGAGTGACAATAGAAATGACTTTTTTTTTTAAAGAGTTCTAGTAATGTGGGTAGAATTCACATTACTAGCAATCTTGTTAACCATTCCAACTAAGCTAAATAAATATGCTTTTATCTGGAGTGAGGTCACTGCAATAGGGTAATGGGTGGGGTTCCTGCGACCTCTTGATCACGAGTCTGACACATTAGCCGTTAGGGGTTTAAGGCGATCTCCAAGGAGCATCGGCAAGACGAATGAACAAGAGACGATCACGCAGGTAGCCAGGGGATACTGGGTGGAAAGAATCGTGTGCAGGCGTAATAATATACAAGTCTACATTTCAGCCAGTAATTATTCACCGACCATCGGTCCGATTATTCCCGATGTCAACCACTTGTTTGGCCACCACTGGGAGACAGCGAGACAACTTTAAAACATTATTCTCGTTGTCCACCACTGGGGGACAGCGTCACAACTTTGTAAATTATTTCCATTCGCCACCACTGGTGGCCGCCACTCACCTATGGTGAGTCAATTCAAAGTCATACCGAGTTTGATTCAAAACATACCGTCATTTCAAAGCATCAAGTCAAGTTTATACAGACACAGAAATACAATCGCTGGAATGAAAATACTTAAATGCAAAAATGTGGAAGAATTCCATGTTCCAAAAGATTATAAAGAACTTTCTTTTAGCAGACTGTTCATATAACTGCAACCGAATTGTAGTGTTTTGTATTGAAGAAGCCAAAAATTTAATGTGTGAGATTCATCATTTCTTATGACGTGATGGTACCTTTAAAAGCTGCACAGAGTCATAATTTACAAAGTTGTGACGCTGTCCCCCAGTGGGGGACAACGAGAATAATGTTTTAAAGTTATCTCGCTGTCCCCCAGTGGTGGCCAGACAAGTGGTGGACATCGGGAATAATCGCCATCGGTCTACCCCTTTTTTTCTGTGAGAAAATCATTTTAACCCTCCCGCTCTGGGTGGAATCAAAATAAGTGTCCATACTAACCCACTATGGAGATACACATAGCATGACACAATAACACACACATATTGCACGAGAGGCTATCGACGGTTGCCACGGCTAAGCAATCACTTCCCTCCCCTGTTCGTATTAACCTGTCTATCTGTTAGTAAATATACACAGGTTATAATGCGAGTGTCAATGTATGTTCCCACAGTCACACACCCAGCCTGCTCCTTCAGTGACCGTTGCATTCCGGGGCCGCAGGTTCACAGTATTATTTTTATTAGAACATTCCCGCAATCCCGCCAGGATCGGTCTGCCCCTAGCATCCTTTGCTTTCATATCTTGCAGACAATGTTACAAGTTTAAACAACTCTATAAATTTAATATCTATTATAATGGAACCAATATATTCAGCGACTAATAAGTCATTGACCTTTCTAAGAAAACTAATAGATTCTACTCCAATCATAAATCTAATATTCGTAGTAACTAAAAGCTACCGTAAAAGTTACACGTGTAGGTAAGCAAACGGTAACTTGAGCAAAAATTCAATTTCAACTAAAATCCTGAAGAAGTACTTATTACTGCTTTAAGGTGGGGTTACACGCGCGCGGAATACCTTGTATTATATAATATTTTGTTTTTAAAAGAAATGTCTGTTAATTATGATCATATCACAAAGAAACCTATATAAAAATCTTTCTTATGCATTATGATACCTATATCTCTCAAATATGAGTAATTTGTACACAAAACATTAGGCGTCCGCCACATAGGATTTAAACGAAATCGCATAGATATCTGGCATTGTCATATCTACCTGGTTTGGAAACTTGAAAAGAGAACAGTGTTATAAGAAAAGATGACGGAGGAAGGTAGGACTCAACTCGCAACTCAACTCTCGCCAAAGCCCTGCCTGTAGTATAAATTAAGGCAAGCGGATCGGGGACGATGTTCGATGACATATTGGTGGTGCTACACACCGAGGCGCTGGGGAGGGGTCCATTCTCCACAGGATAGTCTAAGTATTGCATAGGGAGCTCCGGAGAAGACCCAGGCCATTAAGAATGGTATAAAATTCCAAACTCCTCGGACATGCCCAGCAACTTTCGATGGGACCTTCCTCCCTATAACAAAATCCCACCAATATATGTAGGTAATATTTTATTTTGTTATTAAAATGTTCGCGTTTGACCACCATCTCACGGATGGTTAACGATGATGTGCACGTTTACCAAAAAGTAACCTATTCACACATGACTAAAGACTCCCAAGTCATAGCTATCAGGAAACACAGACTCCGGCCAGAGTATTCCACTCCTAAGCTGCACATTCAACATGTTCATGACATAATTTTCCATATTCACAGCTACAAACTGAACCCAACGGTTTTAAAGGGACTGCTTACCGTGTGTGCACTCCTTAGCCCAGCACTTTGTTACACATGAATAAGTAACTTTATGCCGCACTTTTAACCTTAAGTGTCTCCTACCGCGCCCCAAATGTAATGCATCCGGCTGCCGTTTTAATAGACGCATTAGATGCATTAAGTCATTTGCAAAATGTATTCTGGTTTTATGGCTACGCAAGACATTTTTATAATCATCATTGTTTATGCCTTTGTACTCGAATACGGAAGGTAATGTGTTTCACAATCTATGTACCTATATATGATTATACCTATGTGGCGCTGTAGAGGCCAAACGTGTGGGCCGATTTTGATAGTTCTTCGTTAATCGAGATTACCAGACGTATTGGCAAAAATAATAAACGATGTGTGTGCCACTATGTCAAATGGGGTATCGTTAAATAGGTTTTTAAAAACCATTTTTATGTTTTTCTCACCATTTTCCATGTTAAGCACCCGTTTAGGATATATAACGTTTTAAAATAGACTTGCAGGGCCATAATTATTCAGGGGTGCGGGAAACAGCTAGTTTACTATATTATACAAACCAGATTTACCATAAGCTTTTTTCGTAGTCAGGAAACACATAAGCATCGGCATCTAGTTTCAATTAATGGAAAAAATTGCATGTAAAAGTGTTATTTACATAATAACCAATTTGCAAAATAAAGATCATTTCTTATTAAACAGATTTTCCGAAGCACGTATTTTGTTTAAAATAATACGTAGGTGTACTGAAATCAAAGTTTATTTCACCGCTAGCATCACAGCTGTGTAAAAGGTATGTCGCCGTATTTTCAGAGCTGAAATGCATTCAGTAATTTTAAAGCTAATTAGCTCAAACTGAAATACTTAATTCGTAGTAATTTTGTGAAAGAGCTTCGTAGCTGCAGTGGTGTCAGTTAATAGCTAGGTATACTGGGTGCTAGGGCTTTAATTTACTATAATTAAGGGAAATTAAGAGAGCGGAAGAGAATCTCGTACTTATGAGTAAAACCTGTTCCTTCAGTAGCTACAAATAAATTATGTCAAAGTACATTCATTACAATTAATAGATTAAAAATATTACATAACAATTTTTTATCGGGTGTAATAGGCAAAGAACTTTAGCCTATTTATATGACAGGCTCGTTGGTCTAGTGGTCAGTGGCCCTGACTGCTATGCTCAAGGTCGTGGGTTCGATTCCCACCCAGGACAAATGTTAGTGTGATCATTTGTTCTTTGTCTGGGTGTAATTTATCAATATGTATGTTCTAATGGTGGATGTATGTATTTAGAAATATATATGTATGTTTATCAGTTGTCAAGTACTCATACTTGTGCTATGAGAGATACTCTGCTTATTTTGGGACTATTTTAGATGGCGTTGTGTGAAAGTTGTGGGATATTATTATTATTATTTGTTTTATTTATTTCCAACTAGCTTTTGCCTGCGACTTCGTCCGCGTGGAATAGTTACTTTGGGCTAACGTTAAATTTAACCCCGATTTTGAAGCATTCTTCATTGGCGCTCCGCTCCTATTGGCCTTAGCGTAATGATACAATATAGCTGTGCCCGCGACTCTGTCAGCGTAAGTTAATGTATTGGTAATATTGTTTAGATCACGTTCACATGAGGCTTAAGTACCTAGAGAACGCTTCGACCGCGAGACGCGTCGAGCGCGGCGACCGATTCTCAAAAATAATCCTTATAGCATGATTCAGTATTCACGCGCGATGGCTTATTATTATAAGCGTATTTCATGTATAACTTTGGTTTTCTATACCGATTTATATTTACGGTTTCGAAGCCGAATGGCGAAAAACGGAATCTTTATAGTTTCGACATGTCTGTCCGTCTGTCTGTCTGTCTGTCTGTCTGTCCGTCCGTCCGTCTGTCACAGCAATTTTATTCCGAAACTATTAGGACTATACATGTGAAACTTGATAGGTAGATGTATTCTGTGAACCGCTTTCCGATTTTGAGAAAAAAATTAAAAAATATTTAAAATAAAGGGGGGCTCCCCATACATGGAACTAAACCTGAAAATATTTTTTTTCATTTAATCGATGCATGTGTTGTATCTATAGACAGTTCTTTAAAAACGACATCGGGGTTTCTAAAACAACTTTTCCATAAAATCAATCGTTTAAAAGATATAAGCTTCCAAACTGGTAAAATGTGTGTATGGCGGACACAACCTCTAACTTCTATAATAATGGAGTGAAAAATCTAAAAAAAATATATGTCTGTAGATCTTAATATATACTTTCAACCAAAATTAGTTTGAACGAAATCAGTTCAGCAGTTTTTGAGATACAGCATATTTTATAAAACCGCAAATATAACTTTGTAATTCATACAAACACTATGAAAAACAAATTTATTCGGCGCAGTTGTAAAAAATGTAAAAAAGCCAGTTTTAAGAAATTTGTAAGGTTTTTTTTTTCAAAACAATTTTATTTGGCGCAGTTGTAAAAAATGTAAATAAGCTAGTTTTAAGAAATTTGTAAGGTTTTTTTTTTCGTCAAACAAATTTGCATATTATATTATAGTTACTACGGAACCCTTCATGGGCGAGTCTGACTCGCACTTGGCCAATTTTTTTATGGAATAGTTAATAATGTTAACTTTTTCAATTAGGGGTGACTGAGAGTGTTATAAACGTAAGAGTAGACAAATATTATAATCAGAAAGCTTCGAACTGCTAAGCTATCGGGAGTTACACGTGTTATTGTGAGTCAACCATAAAAGTTAGACATATGCTGTCGTGGGATATTTTTTATATAATTTTAAGGAGAACATTTCCGTCATGAAATGATTTGTGTAGCTTTAACCATTAAGGTTGCACACGCGACGGAAGCTTAAAAAATGGAGTAACTTCTCCCGTTTTCCCAACATTTCCCTTCACTGCTCTGCTCCTATTGATTGTAGCGTGATGAAAAGTATACTATAACCCGCTCAGGAGTATGAAAAATAATTGTACCAAGTTTCGTTAAAATCCGTCGAGTAGTTTTTGTTTCTATAACGGTTATACAGACAGACAGACAGACAGACAGACAGACAAAAATTTAATTGATTGCATTTTTGGCATGAGTATCGATCCTTAATCACCCCCTGATAGTTATTTTGGAAATATATTTCATGTACAGAATTGACCTCTCTACAGATTTATTATAAGTATAGATATATACATAAAAATTACATTTTTAAATATTCTCCAAAAAAAACATAGAAAAATAAGCAAAAAAACTTTATTATTATTATTATATCTATAATAGACACTAATCTTGTAATCGGCTACCAAGCCCTCCTAGTTGTACTAGTACGATTTTCATTTAATTAAATTCGCTGTGTATGCCATGTGTGCTATGTATATCATGCCGGATTGAACTGAATTTGATAACCTTTACTAACTCTACAAACTGACCTTGGGAAGGGTTGCTTAACCGTGCAGATTGACACGTTCTGTTATTATTTAGCAACAAGCTCCTTAAAGAAGTAGCAATAGACACTCATAAAGTACAAACTTCTATTTATTACGGTTCGGAAGATACACGTCACTAATAGACATTTGGACTGCGAAGGCTTATAGTAACGGGGGTCCGTTAATTATCCGTCAGGTATTTCTTTCTGGTTGATTCATTCATCACTAAAAGTCGTGTTCTCGTTGAAAATCCTTTAATCTTTTATCAATTTTCTTCATTTCTTTCGTTGTTCCGCTTTTGTTAGGGCTGTTGTTACAGACAGACTCAACTTCTTACTAATATTATAAATGCGAAAGTTTGTTAGGATGGATGTATAGATGATCTATCTATGTACACAAGTCGTTATAAACAAAACATACCTATATTAAAACTGCATTAAAAAAATCATCCATCAATCTTTTTTGTATTTTTCAAGGCTACGCTACCCAGCCTGGAAGGTCGTCAATCTTCGACCGAGCTATTCGCAATCCACGCTGCATGGGGCAAAATACTCCATTCAAGCTGCAAGCTGCAATGTGTTGGTTCGTTGCGCACCGACATTTTGCTGGCTGAACTGAGCGTGAAATAAAAACATGTAGGCTAGCAAAGTTGTTTTTTACCTGGTGTATTTAAATCTAATCTTTTAAATGCATTGAATTGGTAAAAAAAATGGTATGCATAATTTATTAAAGTAATCACTATCACACATTTTATAATTAAAATATTATGGACGTGCTTATAAAAATCAAATGTACAAAACCTGGATAAGAGAGAGTTCAAGGGAGCACAATCTCATTCTCGCTTATAGAGGTTTCTCACTAACCCGAGTTTCTCGCTAATGCAGGTACATGGGTAGCGTTTCTCTCTTATAGGGGTATTTTATTTTATTTAGAACTTAGTTGCATTCAAAAAACTCCGTCAATTTCGTTTGGGTTTCTGTTTTTGTATTTTGAATGTTTTTCTCTAACTCATAAATTTTGTCGAATATTGTTTGATCAACAACCGCCGCGTATTCAAAGTACTGATGCACCGTCTCCAACGCATTTAAAGCTAGCTTCATTGGAATGATCTTTATTTCTGTTTCCGGAATCTGTGCCGCAATTGATAACTATAAACTGAGTAAGTCCGACAAACAGGACGGTACACAGGCACACGTGTCCATTTGAAAAGAATGCGATAAAATAACAACATTATTTAGTTCCACGAAATAGAATAGGTACAATATTGACGAGAATACAAAAACAATGGTAGGAAGTTCCATGAAAGTTAAGAATGAGTCATAAAATAGCACATGTTAAATTTGTAAATAAAGGTCGACTATCGCTTATAGAGGTATAGATAAGTAGCAGTCTCACTTACGGAGGTCTATGAGGGAAAAACGACTCGCTCTTACAGAGGTTTCTGTTTCTCGCTAATAGAGGTTTTGGGAGCTTAAAATGATGGGTCCTGCCTATTACTCTCACTTATAGAGTTTTCTCACTTATCCAGTTCTCACTTATCCAGGTTTGACTTTATATCAAACTAGGTATGAAAAACTATGAAAAGTTAGCCGTTAGTACCCTATGTCCTTCTCTAAGGTCTAATCTATATCTGTAGGTACTTAATTTCATCAAATTATTTGAGTGGTTTAGATGTGAAAGTGTAACAGACATCTGTCTGTTTAGCATTTGTAATATTCGTATGTAATAAAGATAGTAGGGATTAACCATACTACTTAAAGTTATATTTTGTGTTGATTATTTCTATCGAGGAATTCAATATAGGTAGGTAGTTTGTCGTCGCACTAGACCTCTGTTCTTTCTGCTGGGGTAACGGAAAAGTTTTAACAAGATACCGCGGCCTCGGAACTTAAGGGCAGCTGAAAGAACAGGGTGGGTGTTTAGTCAGTAGAAGTTTGACACCCCCTTCGGCTCCACCCAGAGCGGGAGAAGTCTTTTGTTGATCTTCCCAACCGGGTGGTGAGTTACCACTGCTCGCCGACCTCAAGCCCGCACCTGTGGTGGCCGGAGATATGCTCGCGATGCCCGACGCCCGGAGCGTCTCACAGCAACTAGGGTGTGAGGAAGAGAGTTATCTCTCCGTAATTATAATAATTTAGTATCACGAGCTACTTGGCTGTGACGAAAGACGAGACAGACAGACGCACGAGTAATCCCATATAGGTAACGCAATCCTAATTTCCGAAAAAAATAACTGCATTTCTCGTGATAAACGAAACGTTAGCTAGATTTTCGGATTTAAAAAGTTTTACATGAATAAATGTACCGTGTCGTAAAATATTTGCTTTAATTAAAAGCCAGTTTCACTAAAAGCGTTTCATCATCCGCTATTAACCCGGGCCCATGTTATTTGCCATCAATTGTCAGGCTCGATGGAGCACGGTTATAGATTCCGTTGCGTTTCCGACACTTTTATTTATGTGATGTTACTGCTTGTAAAAGGAAACTCTTGACTTATTCTGATGTATTCGAAAAATCTCTTTTAAAATAATGATCGACTGTTTATTAGCCAAGATAGGCGTTAAACTGGAAAACCGCCTTTCAGGTAGACGGTTGAACACGCCAACACTAACATAGCGTCGCTGTAGAATACCTCGTAAGTCAAAAAAACATTTTTTCCTTTTTTTTAAAAAAAATCGTATGGAAACCACGTATTTTATAATACGGTGAAACTGTGAACCCAGTATATGACTACAAGTGCCATCTATGGAATAAAACGAAAATCTCTTATCTATAGAGACATGGGCGTTTAAACAAAAACTACGTAGATATAAGAACAGAAAACCTCTTATATCATATCTGTGGCATAATCCAGTTAAGTAACGCATTGGTTAACACAAAATAAAAACACACATAAAAATATTTTGAACATTGACAAAATTAACCGTTTTTTTCGTTTCCTGTGAAGTTTGGATTACTGGACATACGAAGTTATCATTCTACAGCGACGATAGAAATTGACCGTGATCTGCTTAGCCTTTTTCCAACTATATTAGGGGTCGGTTTTCAGTCTAACCGGGTGCAGCTGAGTCATCTATGACACGACTGCCTATCTGAGCTGCGCAATCAAATGGCTGGGTAACATGATATCCCTTGGCAAGACTAGTGTAATTTTTTCTGGCTTCTAATTACCCGTAAGGACTGTCGAGGTTGTACAAATAGCAGTCAGGACCAAAACCTTAACGTGGTTTCTGAGGGCACAGAAGAATCTATGGTCACTCATGCACTGACCAACCTCGACAATCGTTGCTTAACTTTGTAGATCGACCCATGCGGATATATAGCCTCGAGCTTCTTGACATTTACCAAACTATTTATTTAAAAAAACGATAAAAACAGTTTTCCTTCAACTTAAGATAATTTTCTGTGACCACTCATTGTCATACCATAGATTGATAATTGCATTACAACTATCTTTGACTTGACTTAATGTCCTAAGTCCCCAGGTGGGGCAGAGGGCGTCTACAGTGCCGCCTGTACCGACCGCTTCCAAGTAAGCTTAGGACGGCCACGTTTCCGCTTCGCCTGTGGGGTTCACTCTAGACCTAAGGATGTGGCTGACCTGAGAGTGTGGTCAATCCAAGACCACTTGCGGCGAGCGATCTGCTGTCCGATCGGTATCTCATGGCAGACTTCCATCCAGTAGGTTTTCGTAGATTATATTTTCAGGCCAGAAAATACCGAGAATCTGCCATAACTATCTTTGATAGTTGATAGCCTAAAAAATTAAAATATCAAATTCTTACCATGGATATGCTGTAAATGCCAAAAATAAAAAGACAGTCAGTATTCTATGTCAATTCAACAAGCTAAAACGTGTAAAATATTTGTATACGTATTCTTTTTCGTCCCTCACCATTCACTTGAAAGAACGTAAGTAGTGGTGGGCGAAAGCGTTATTTTTATGTCACTGTCACTGTCGTTCTTGTTCCAAAAAGTCACAGTGACAAATCACCGTGACTGTCACTGCAATCACTGACGTTACGAAATACTTATGATTCCTTAGATATTTGATTCCAACAACGTTCACTGTGATTTTTGTAACAGGAACGATAGTCTCAGTTTTACAGGCTTAGGAATGTCGCAAATTCTTTTGAACAACTACATAACTATAATATGTATTTATTTAACATTTATATTTACATTATTTTTTCTAAATGTTTTTTCGAAATGTAGTCAGATATTTTTTTAAAAGCATGTTTTACACAAGTTTTTACTAATGGTTTAAATAACAAATATATTAAGTTTCACAAATTCACATATCAGAATTATATGAAAAGGGCTATAATAGTTTTTGTGTAGTGATATCCTCAAGTCTACAAAAATCTTATTTTTATAATATAAACATAAGAATTTAACTTTGCTCTTTTGAGCAAATGAGTATGCAAGGCGCGAGTGCACGAGCCAGAAGTACGGAATCATTCGCTGTCTCACTCCTGGGTTAGCCGAAAATGCGCGTATTACATTGTTCGGCAAATTTCGTTCCATGTCGTGACTCGTGCCACTGTAATGATTATAGTGTCTGTGTTATTTCACCACTGCTATTTTAGAACGTTCTTACTTCATGATCAGTCACAGTGATCATTTGAGTCGTGACGTTATTTTTCGCCCATCTTTAAACGTAAGTAACACTACGAAATTGAATAGTCAACAAACTCGCATCTGTAGTAACGCAACGTGTCTTTTTTATTTTTGTAACATATCTTCTGGCGTAAGTTAGCGGGTTTTCAACATTTCCCTGGCACTTTGCCAAAACTTTTGTATGATTTCGAAAACTGTAAAGCTATTTCCATTAGCAAAAACACTACTAGTTTATTGTTATTCTACTGAAAAATAACGGGTATTTACGAAGAGGTTGAGCGTTAGTGTTTACTTTTCTCCATTAAACGAACATCTACTATTTTTTTTTATCTTGGTAAAATTATCAAATAAGTCCTCCCACCCCGGGCAGGGCCGGAGGGACTGTCAGACTTTTACTGACTAAAATCCACGGTGTTCCTTCAATAACCTTTTACGTTCCGGGGTCACGGTAATGGGATAAGTCCCACGACCCCGGCAGGCTTCGGCCCTCTACAGAGGGGGAAACGAACATCTACTGTGATTGAATTTATCCTTTACTTTTTCTTTTTTTTACCCGCCATTCAATATTGAAATTAAATTATATATTTATTTTGCACATTGGTTATGAAATAATAAATTTACCTATCATTATTTTTATAATTTATTTAACTAGATGTGGCCAGAAATATCAAAAAGTACGTGTTTCAATTTTTTTTATCTTAATTATAAATAGCGAGCTTCAAATTCAACGGCTCGCGCGTTAGATTCTTCCACACTTACACACCTAATTCACGATTGGAGGGTAGTTTCGCGAAACTTATTATGCCATATGAATTTTTTATGCATGTATTCAATAGTTTAGGTTGTGAGAGATTCCTACAGATATACCCTATTCCTTTATATATTAATGGTTTTCAGATATTTTCCTTTAAATATGCTGCTTACACCACATGTAATAAACCTTGAAACTACTATGAAAATAAACCTTGCTTCTTTCCAAATTTCATGACTCTAACTTGGTTAATGACCTTGGAGCCTTGACAGATAGACAGACGGACAAATGAACCCAAAAAATATAGTTCAAGTTTCTGTGGGATAGACTGCTACAATAATATAAACAATTGAAAGAATAGGCTCAAGCTCGGACTCAAGCTCGTGTCCTTTCTTAAAACTCACTCATTGCCTATACAACTGAATTCACAATACGGTTTTTACTTTAAAACTTTAGTGAGGGAACGCCGGAGGTCATCACTTTAGTCCTCGGAGGATGGAAGATGAAATATACCCTTGTGAGTTACTTTTCTCTTTGATACTGATGTAGGATTATTTAATATTGTACTGTTAGAATAGGAAGGCTATGAATAATAAGATCAAGTATCATGGAAGTAATAAGAGAGAAGCATTTTATAGGACAACTCTTTCTGGCCAGAAGTCAAACAATTATCTCTTTACGGATTACTGTTTTATATTTAAAACTCACCTCCCGTGGAAGGTCAAACGTACTTTTTAACATGTTATTTTCATACCAAATTAAGGGTGTTTCGTCGTTTCGCACCACGAGTGGTTCGGACCGCGGTGTGAAACGCCGAAGAGCTCTTAGGAATAGGCTGTTTCGGACCGTGGTGTGAATCGACCATAGAATAATCTGAATGGGTTTATTCGAACCGCAAATGAAACAAAAAGTTTTCTCAGTAATAATGCTTAAAGTTCAGCTAGGCACAAAATAAAATAGCTAAAATAAAATATATTAAATTTAGTTTTGCACGCATTTGTTACACATGGCTTGTCGCCTACTCTACGTAATACTTTTGGTACCTATTTACAACTCTTATTTTTACTATGCATAATGATGTATTTTCATGTGTAAAAAATATACAAAGTGTCGGTTTCCGTACACACGTTCCTATCTCTTTGTTAGTTTAAGGACTCCAGGTCTTTCTTTATCGTGTAGTTAGTGCCTACCCTGGTGTCAGAGTTTTTTATGCCGCTTCCGGGCCTCTGACTTGGCTTGGAGGACTCCAGGTAAAAATTATCCCTTTGTAAAACCCAGTCTGACCGACAATAAACAATAGAAAAAGATAGAGCGCAAATATGCGCTTCTGATTGGTTCATAAACTCTATAAGTACGCGTGTTAACATCTGAGTCTTAGGGCCATAAATCATTTTTCTATATCTAGCTATCGCTTGCACTTATGGGTCTTATGGAGCCGTCTAGTGAAGGGCGTAACAATAAAAGACATATTATCGATAAGTAACGTTTACTATCGTACCTTGTTCACAAAATTGAAATAAAAATAACAATATTTGATATTAAACTATATTTAAAAATTATATACAGTATTTTCATACACAGACAAAGAAAATTTATTACAAGAAACAATAGAATAACAATAACAATAGATCATATTGTGTCCCTTAAATGAGCCGTTAATATTACAAAAAGATTAAAATTATATAATTATTAAGAAAATTAAATTAATCATCATCGGAGTCTTCATCATCTGAGTCTTTGTCTTCTGCCAAATTTATTATAAGTGGCACGTGATCTTTAATTAGAATGTATAAGCCCAATCCAAAATAAAACACAATTAAAATATTTGGAGGTTACCTATGAAAAGGCTATTTTCGTTTAGACTTTATGTCAGTACCTAATATTATTATATTTTTACAAATTTAATTTTTAGGTCAACCAACAAATAAAACACAAGACAGGCTCAATCTAAACAAATGTAATTTTAAATGCTAGGTATACACCTGATCGTAGGTTGACACGACGTGCATAAAGTTTATTTACCCGTGATGGGCGTGATAACATGTAAGGTGTGTCGAAGTTAGATGGTTCGTAATGTAGTTTAGACAATTTATAAAAGATAAATAAGATAAATGAAACTAGTTTCGAAGTCTGTTATTTTTAATACTTACTAGTGCATTTCGTCATGTGCCATCAAACTATTAATTTAAAAATTATGTATGATGTTTCGAACTGTTGTTTTAATCTGTAGTAAATACTTAATTATTATTTGTAAGTAAAGTTTTGTTATGTAGGTACGCCATCGAAATTTCAACCAGTTAGTTTTAAGTCAGAATGTGTACCTAATGTTTCAACTGTGATTTAAACTAGTTCTCAATTACTAATCAAACTGTGATTTTAATTCAACCACTTTTACTAAAGTTTAGTATGCGATTGTGATTTTGAAATATGATTACAAAATATCAAGTCGTAACTGTTTATTTTCATGAAACACTTTTCTACTCGACTGTACATACAAACTTTGAAGTTAGCTTGTACTTAAACATAGTGGTTCGAATCGCCCCATTCCTAAGAGCTATTTATTGGTCGATTCACACCGCTCAGCGCTCCAAGGACCGTCGCGGTGCGAAACAGTCCATTCTTAAGAGCTCTTCTAAGAATGGACGGTCCGAACCGCTCGTGGTCCGAAAAGACGAAAAGCCCCAAATTAATACTTCAGAGAGAGACAAAAATGTCTAGTGTTAATTCTGCCAAGAACTAGATGAGTAATCTTGCATGCAGTATGTTGAGTACGTATGCAGCTCCGCCCGCCGACCGCTTTGCCTCTCCACGGAGCATAATTAGGAGATGTTGACTCATCGACTGCGGCACAGCTTCATCCAGCTGATTCTTTTTACGAGTATTCATAATAAGCTCGCGTTTGACCACCATCTCACCTGATGGTAAGTGATAATGTGATCGAAGATGGAGCACGCTTATCCTAGAAGTAACCTATTCACTCTTCACTTAAGGGTTATAGCTATCGGGAAATACAGACTCCAGCAGGAAATTCCACTCCTTAGCCGTACTGAGAATGTTTTGTGCGCGTATCCTCTAGGTCTTGACGGAATTAACACTAGAAATTTTTCTGAAGAATTAGTTTCGTTTCCTTATATTTATTTCGCAGTTTCTTTTCTTTTTCTTTTGTTAAAGATGGGAAATCATCCAATGATCCCCCCAATCTAGGCGAAGCGAAAGGTTTTGTTTGGTTTTGTTAGACTTTTACTGACAAAAAAAACTCATCCGTTTTCCGTCATTTGTCCTTTGTGTTCCAAGGGCGCGGTAACTCTTTAGAACAATTTCGCAATGCTAGCAGGCAACGGCCCTCTAGTGCGCTCAGACAATTTTCCTGGCAACTCCTTGAGGCTCGGATGGAACACGACAAAACGTCTACACGTGCCTTTTCTTCTACTTATATGGGGAAATTATCAAATGACTCTTCCCGATGTTTGGAGCGGAAGAGAGTGTCAGACTTCTACTGACTAAAAACCCACCCTGCTACTTCTGTTGCCCTTGCGTTCGTCTACACGTGCCCTGGTTTCTGTATTTGTGTCTGTTTGTGTGAGCTACCCATTGCTCGCAGTCCGCAGGCGCCTACGGTGGCCGCGAGTCACCCTGCGTCTCTGGACACCCGGAGCGTTGAGTGAGTTGGAGGCGCAAGGGCTATGAGGGCCTTGAGGTCCGCTTCTTCCTCGCGCGTCCCGTCTCCTTCTTCCTCACATTACGAGTGGAGACTGCTTCCCTTGCGTCCTCACTTCAGACCATGGATTGGACAAGGGCCGGGAGAGAGAGATCGCTACCTTTCGAGCCTACGAGGACACGGCGGGGGTCTGCCCAAGCGGGGCATACCTCCACCGTGTCCTCAGGGTGATCCTCGCAATGGTGACACTCAGACGTTTCCTCCCGTCGAATCCGGCACAGGTAGCTCCCGAAATAACCGTGTCCAGTGAACACGAGTCAGGCGAAAAGTTTGGACGTCACTCTAAATTCCTGTTTTATTTTATTTATTTATTATGGGACAATAAACAGTTACAATATATAACGTCTACAAATAACAATAATATAAATGTGAAGTATTAACAATATTGCAGCCCACTACATTATCCGCATGTTAACAATATTAGGATAAGGTAAAAAGTGCCACTAGATTTAGCATTACTCAGATATGTAGATAAATTGAAATAAAAAAGAAACAAACAAAAAACATAGATTATGAAGTAAATACAATATAATTAATTAATTATTTAAAATAAAATACACGTTAAAAAAATTTATTAAAATTTAGGATTATTCGTTATTATCACAAGAATTGAAATTATGTTAAATAAGGAAATTGACATCACATCACAGTACAATTACAAATACATACAATTCATTAATATAAATAATTAAAACGGTTGACTTACGAGTATTTATAATAAAGTTAATAATAATAAAGGACTTACACTATTTCTTATTGGCATTGGATAACATTTTAAAAACATTGGACTTAAATATTTCGATTTGGAACATACATAAATATCAATATCAATGAAGTTACTATTATAAGATTCCACCATACGACGAATAGGGCAACGCAGTCCTGAATTAGTCCGACAGGTATTTACTGCGAACAATGTACCTGCACGGACTCTACGCTTATTCACAGTGCGGGGGACCACATAACATAACTTACTTGTGACGTCAATGGAATCGAAGTAATTATGAACAATACCATGCAGTACGTTGGCTTCTAAAAATTTACGTCTAGATTCTAATGTTAACATATTATAACATATTAATTATTTAACATATTATATTTATTTACTATGATTTTGAATTAATTTTGATATGAATTTACCCTAAAGCTTACTACTCTAATTCTTCGAAGTAATAGGGGTTTGTAGTACGATTTATAAAGGGACGGCCTATATTTCGGACACAAGAGAAATATGTATAATTCAATTTAGTTGCACTTTTGGACCAGGGCCGCGGTATGTCGTTAGTACATACCAGCAACCCCAGCAAACATTCCTGCTTCCCCAGCAGATAAATGTGTGAACTACCTGCTTATTTAATTACTCCTTACATCTCAAATCTAGGTTGTCTGTAAAAAATCGGTTATCTGTAAAGTCGGTTTACTGACGATAGTTGAACGTGACAACGTCATAAGAAAACACTGATGGAATGGTTGGTTGTTATAAACAATTGACACCACATTCACTTTTCACTGCACTTCATACTTGACGAAAACATGTAAATGTATTATTGTATAGCAGCTGTCCATGCGGACGCATCGCTCATTCAAGTAGGAGAGAGACAGATGTCGAACGCTGCCGAACGCGGAGGCCGATTATGCCACTTGTCGCTCGTTCCGCGCTCTCGCTTGCACTTCAAGCCTTAAATGGAACGCCTCAGAGCGAGGTAACGCCGTATGAGTCATGTATTTTCGTGCGTGCAGCCAGCTTCATCGAATTATAAGACGTTGTCACGTCAAAAATCACTTTTAGCGATAACACCGCTCATTGTAACACCCTTTTAGTTATTAAATCGTTATTCAATTATCTTATAGTAAGTACTTATACTGTAAAAATCTATCTACACCAACTAGATAGTTTATATGCTATTGGAATCCATTAGATAAATCTTGAATTGGTTAAGTCCTAATACATTCTAGTACTAATGAGTATACATTAGTTAACTCACTGTTATTATTATTAATAGCCGCGGGATATATCTAGTTTCCGGTCAATAACCTTACAATCAGTGAAGTTGTCCTTGGAAATATATGGCTCAACATATCGAGATTCCTGGAAAGCCCGTCAACCTGTTGGTCCCGGGTGTCATTTGTACCTCTTTGACAGTCGTTACAGGCTGTCAGAAGTCAAGAAAATCTGTCATCAATTTTGGCAAGGGGCATCGGATTATCGCATTGCGATAGGAAAAGTACCTATAGGTACGATTATCGAGCTACTGGATTGTGGAGTTCAGATAGACAGTCCCGGTGCAGATCCCGGCTTCCAGTCCTACCGGATGCATCTCGGTACTAGTACCGAGATGCATCCGGTAGGACTGGAAGCCGCCTCCAATATATATAGATTATCGAGCTACTGGATTGTGGAGTTTAGATAGACAGTCCCTCTATGCAAAACACTAGTACCGAGATGCATCCGGTAGGACTGGAAGCCACCTCCAATATATATAGATTATCGAGCTACTGGATTGTGGAGTTCTGATAGACAGTCCCTCTATGCAAAACACTAGTACTGAGATGCTTCCGGTAGGACTGGAAGCCGCCTCCAATATATATAGATTATCAAGCTACTGGATTGTGGAGTTCAGATAGACAGTCCCTCTATGCAAAACACTAGTACCGAGATGCATCCGGTAGGACTGGAAGCCGCCTCCAATATATATAGATTATCGAGCTACTGGATTGTGGAGTTCAGATAGACAGTCCCTCTATGCAAAACACTAGTACTGAGATGCTTCCGGTAGGACTGAAAGCCACTTCCAATATAAATAGATTATCGAGCTACTGGATTGTGGAGTTCAGATAGACAGTCCCTCTATGCAAAACACTAGTACTGAGATGCTTCCGGTAGGACTGGAAGCCACTTCCAATATATATAGATTATCGAGCTACTGGATTGTGGAGTTCAGATAGACAGTCCCTCTATGCAAAACACTAGTACTGAGATGCTTCCGGTAGGACTGGAAGCCACTTCCAATATATATAGATTATCGAGCTACTGGATTGTGGAGTTCAGATAGACAGTCCCTCTATGCAAAACACTAGTACTGAGATGCTTCCGGTAGGACTGGAAGCCGCCTCCAATATAATAGTTGAGAAAAAACTAAACAGATGATGAGTTTAAATTTTCCCTGGACTGCACTCAGATTTTATTTGAAGATTTTATTTCTCCTATGCAAAATGTGTTTGTCCGTTGACATTCGGCTATAATCTGAATTATTTCTAATGCATTACTGTGGAATAAATATAGTGCAACTCTTACATAAACATTGTTTTCTTATTAACTTTTTGCAAGAAATTATTTGAACCTTCAAGTAAAATGGCAATGTTACAATGTTCATAGGCCTTAATGAACATTGTAACATTTCCATTTTTCTTGAAGGTGCAAATAAATTTTTGTTTAGCTTTTAAATATTTATAAAACTTTCAATATTTTTGTCCTTTGTAAATATGATCACATTTCTTCCTTCCGTTCTCAGCTTAACTGGTTGCCTATACGTCAAAGGAGATCCCGCAGATCCTCTCTCTCTGCATGCTCTTCACTATTGTGAACGATTCTTGTGCTCCTGATTACTTAAAACAAAATTTTAAAGTGTTAGGCAGTTTTATTTTTATTTTACTCATCTATACTATCTATACTAATATTATAAAGCGGAAAAGTTTGTTTGTTTGTTTGTTTGCTTGAACGCGCTAATCTTCGAAAGTACTGGGTGGATTTGGATGCAATTTGGTACGGAAGTAACTTGAAGCTTGAGGAAGGTTATAGGCTACTTTTTACGCGACTGCAAAAAAGGAGAGTTATGTTTTTACCGTGATAGAATCCATGGGAGTGAAGCCCCGCGTGAGTACTAGTAATATTATAAAGCGGAAAAGTTTGCTTGTTGGTTTGTTTGAACGCGCTAATCTTCGAAAGTACTGGGTGGATTTGGATGCAATTTGGTATGGAAGTAGCTTGAAGCTTGAGGAAGGTTATAGGCTACTTACGCGACTGTAAAAAAGGAGAGTTGCGTTTTTACCGTGATAGAATCCACGGGAGCGAAGCCCCGCGTGAGTACTAGTTTATTTATCAACCGTCGACAAAAAAGGAGGAGGTTATCAATTCGACGCGTATATATATATATTTTTTTTAATGTATGGTCATCGAGTACTCGAAGATGGCTGAACCGATTTGGAAAATTCTTTTTTTGTTTGATAGGGTATACTTCGAAATTGGTACCATTTGTCACCAAGTCAGGATCTGATGATGGGATCCTGGAGAAATCGAGGGAACTCTTCAAATATTATAGGCACACCTATGGCGTTTTGGGTATTTTTTATAGTAACTTGTGCAGTTGCTCTCAAAAAGTACCATTTGGGGAAGTGGAACTGATGATGAAGACCACAGATGGCCGCCGAAACTACTCAATAATAAGTATTTCGTGGATTGCGATTCGATTACTTGAATATGGATATTAAGCACTTTATGCTCGTCACAATGCATATGGTGATGTATAGCTGATGGTGAAGTACCAGGAGAACTCCTCAAAAATTAACGGTCCAGCATTGGGAAAAGCAATATTTTATAAAATGTTATAAGTAGTTGACATTTAGGCTCTTGTAACTAGGTAAATTAAAAATCAACCAACTAAAAAGAGTGAAATAAAAACTTTTTTCGTTGGTTTAAAAGTCGGTGCCAAAAACGGAAATACAAACTAAAGACACCGACTACCGAAATTAAAGTTATTTTTCACGTTGCAGTGTTTTTTGGGAGTCGGTTTAATTTTCTGGTAAAAAGTTTTTATAAACATAAATTGCGTATAACATATAAACAGCCCCACAAAATCGTAACAGTGGTTTGACTCGTGGTCGGTGAGTCTCTATACACTTATTTTAAAACTTAAAACACTAATGATTATTTATTTAATGGTAGCACTTTAACACATTTCAAAATAATATGTTTAAAGTTTTTCACTTTTTATGTCTGCTAGCAGACTATTTAAAAGGTTTGGTACCTATTCGTTTTTTGGGGTACTGTCACCGTAGTAATTCATGGCTCTGGCCAGCAGCCATAGATCGTGTGTTATGGTTGTTGATTACATGAGTTATTTTATGCTCTTGGGTACCATGGTGATAAACCGCAAAAAGATACTTTTGTTTATAACTAATAGGTACAATTTTACATACTTTAAATAGTTTCCTATAATCTCCTTTACAACTGATTTAAGTTTTTTGAATACTTTCGAGAGTCGAATTTGAAGAACTTCTAATTTATCCAAGTTACTTTTAAATGTTGATCCATAGCTGTCGAGAGCATAACTCATAATAGAATCCACTAATGTGTGTATCTATCCAACAAGCTAGGGTATTATAATACCCTAGCTTGTTATACCTAAACGTTATAGCAACGTTAATTTTATTTAGTAAGTACATCTGCAGCATAACTGTCATAGACTTTTTTAGAAAAATTCTTAAAAGAAAAAAATGTTTATACAAAAATGTTTATTTTTTAAACTTTCAATCGTCGACTACTACCCAGTTGGTTCAGTTACCTGTTTATGGTGTTGAGAGTAATAAACAAACTAATCTAGTACACAAAAATAGCAAAAACATTATAAATTAGAGGCACAAAATGCGAAAAAAGGACAATTATACAAAAAATCTTCGTTTTATTTAAAAAAATAATCAAAATTCTTGTTTAAAAATTAACTAGGGTAAAAAATAGGGTATTATAATACCCTAGCTTGTTATACCTAAACGTTAAAGCAATGTTAATTTTATTTAGTAAGTACATCTGCAGCATAACTGTCATAGACATTTTTAGAAAAACCTTATAAGAAAATCTTTTTTATAGAAATTTGTTTATTTTTTAAAGTTTCAATCGTCGACTACTACCTAGTTGGTTCAGTGACCTGTTTTTTGTGTTGAGAGTAATAAACAAACTAATCTAGTACACAAAAATAGCAAAAACATTATACATTAGAGGCACAAAATGCGAAAAAAGGACAATTATACAAAAAATCTTCATTTCATTTAAAAAATAATCAAAATCCAATATCTCAATATGGGTTAGGTTTGGGGTGGGTGGGGTGTTTCATAGTCAAATCAGCTAGGAATGATGAAAACTAAAACCTGTTAAAGGATCTAGGTCGACTTAGCCCTGTATACATCTTAATAAGTGTTATGATGATTGGTTAAAAGTAAAAAATAAAAATCTAGACTGCGCAGTAAAGTTAATCTATTCACACACTGAACCGCACTGAAGTGCTAGTAGAAAATGTACCCACACAAAGAACGCCTGTTCGAACTTTGTTATTTTTGCTGCTGGTCTAGTGGTCAGTGGCCCTGACTGCTATGCGTAAGGTCGTGGGTTTGATTCCCACCCAGGATAAATATTTGTGTGAAGAGCACGATAATTTGTTCTTTGTCTGGGTGTAATTTATCTATAATATGTAAGTATTTAGAAATATATATGTATGTTTATCAGTTGTCTAGTACTCATAGTACAAGCTCTGCTTAGTTTGGGACTAGATGGCGTTGTGTGAAAGTTGTGGAATATTATACAGGGTTAATTGTAAAACACCGAAAACCTCTCGGGACTATGTTACTAACATCATAATCAACAACCATCATTTTCTTTTGTTTCGCATAGACTCCGTAACATTTAGGGCGTTCAATTTAAATATTTTTATTTTTGTATGAAAATCTGGTGAACTAAAATATGACGAATTTTTAAAAGTCATAGAACAATAGTTGTTGATTATGATGTTAGTAACATAGTCCCGAGAGGTTTTTGGTGTTTTACAATTAACCCTGTATTGATTATATATTTTATAATTATTAGTTGTTATTATTATAATTAATTAATAGGAAAATTAAAACTTAGGAGGTAAATTTTACTTAGTAATATTCTTAATTTACGTCTTGGGACCAATAGTTCACCCAATAAATCACCCATAAGGAGTTGTAGAGTGCGTGAGTTAGGCCCTAAGTGATTTCTTCAGAAAATTGTTCAGGGTACTTAGGGAATAAACATACTAAAAATCCTGACGTCTAGGGGGTGAGGCGGAGTGGGGGGAGGGGATAAAAGTTCATTTTTTTTAGTTTTTTGCTAATATCTTTAAAACTGTATGTTTTTGAGAAATGAAGTTTTCTGCGCTATGAAAGCTTATAAAATTTCCTACAACTTTAATCTTATACACTTTTTCGAATTACTACCTATTTTTTACATATACATTCTGAAATAGTGAAAATTTTCGAAAAAACTACTTTTATGAATCTCTACCTGTTGCCTGCTACTTTGTTTGCGTTATTTCGGGATAAAAGTAGCCTAAAAATCCAAATCTTTAATCATAACGAATTTCATCCAAATCGGTTCAGCCGTTGAGTAATGAAAACATATCTTTGATACATATCATCTTATATTTTTTAATTCGTTTAGGCTGTGAGGGTCCTGACAATGGTTCTTTTTCCAAGGCTCCCTCATCCTCAGTAGATGGTACTTGCTGAAGAGGCTCTACGTCGTCTTCATCATCGTCAACGTCAACAGACACGCCGTTGAGGCAATTCCCTTGGCAGTGGAGACACGCCGCGGAACAGTTCAACATTGCTTTCCGACATCCACATTTTCTACTACCACAAAGTATTGTGGTAGTAGAAAATGTGGATGTCGGATCAAGAAGTATCTTGCAGCGGCAAAATATTGTTTTTAGTAGTATCTCTGGTGCTGGCGAATCTTCGGTTGTTATTGGCACCAGGCTGTCCCCTTCATGTTTCCATCCCAACTCTTGAGGAGGCAGCTCATTTCCGAGCCACAGCTGCATTTGGTGGTAAGTGCGCCGCGAATGCTGTTTAGCTGCGTTTTCAGTTGGTGGGAGGGAGCTGAAATCAGGCTTAATATTTGCCAATGATCTCACGAATGACTGGTATCGGTACTCATTGAGGGAGGTCAGTCTTGTTGGTGCGCCATACCATTTGAGGAAGCACATCTTCCCAGCCTCTTCAACCTTACTGTGCGTGGAAGTGGGCTTGTAAAAGATCGCAGCCGCTTCCTTGATAATATCTGACTTCAAGTACAGTTTTAAGAAACCCACTTTGCTTCTTCTGAAAGTTGCAGATGTTGTGTCACAACCTGTAAATGAATGAAGGAAAAGGATGTGCTCAAATCCATGTTGCTGCATCTCTTGGGTGGACAGTGCAACCTTATAGAACATGCTTCCCTGATACGATACTGAATAGGAAGAGTTTCAACTGAATGTACTATTCTTCTTCTGCTCAAAGGCGTTCTGGTTTCTTCTTTTACATTATGTGCGCATAATAAACAATTAGTCATGAAGTCGAATTGGGGAGCTGAGAGACGGGCCTGCCTCTTCTTGAGATGTAGATGCAACACTTACATCTTTTTTAATTGTATCGGCTCGAGTGTAGTTTTTACGACAATTAGTGTGAATTAAAACGGATGTCAAGGCGCGGAAAATTTGGTGCTTATCATCGTTCCGATCTTTACTAGCTTTGATAAGGCCGAGTATTCCTTTTTGTTTCACCTCAGAAACATCCTTACTCCCTTTAACGATGTCGTTATCACACACAGGACACTTATTATTATTAGCACTCATGATGGATAATCCAATTGCGTAACTAATGACGATTACAAAGCAAAGAACTGTTCTGACTGCTCCCCTGCGTTACCGGGTAGGCTACCGTGCCAAACAGGTTGAAATCATAAACGACAACAATAACATAAGCCCGAAGGCATGGATGATTATGGGAGTTTTAGCCAGTAAGATCTCGTTTTCTACGACAGGAAATATGGAATGAAAAGTGACGACCCGCTTCTGCTCCATTACCACTGATAGAAAACGAGATCTCAAACTGTTACCGCCATCACCGCTTGGAGGTACTCCCAGCTTATGTTATCAATAAAATACCTAATTTATATACTAGCTCATATTTAACATTCAGCAATGCTTGTCACATCACACTACATGAACTCCATTTTCACTTTCTTCGGAGCACGATACTCGAACACTGGTAAAAATTTGGAAAAAGTGTATAAGACAAGTGTAGATAAAAGTTTTGATATCCCAACGGCTGTACAGATTTGGATAAAATTTAGTAAATTGATATAGTACGAGTTGATTTAAGATATAAGATACTTTTTATCCCCAAATAACGTGCAGGAAGTAGTATACAAGAGGTAGTGTTCAATTCAAGTAGTTGTTATTTTCAATTTTCACTTTTCTGGAATGTGTAGTTCGAAAATAGGTAGGAATGTGAAAAAGTGTATAAGATAAAAGTTGTACATAATTTTATAAGCTTTCATTGCGTAGAAGACTTCTTATCTCCATGACGCACCGTTTAAAAGATATTAGCGAAAAACTGAAAAATGGGAACTTTAACCCCCTCCCCTCACCCCGCCTCACCCCCTAGATGTCAGGACTTTTAGTATGTTAACTCTCTAAGCACCCTGAACAGTTTTCTGAAGTAATTGCTTAGGGCCTTGCTCACGCACTCTACAATCTCTTTGTTGGATGGACTACAAGAAAAGTTCTCATCTAATTTCAATAGGTTTACATTAATAATCCAATAAGTTATTATAGTGGCACATCTATACTAATATTATAAAGCGGAAAAGTTTGTTAGTTTGTTTGTTTGTTTGTTTGTTTTTTTGTTTGCTTGAACGCGCTAATCTTCGAAAGTACTGGGTGGATTTGGATGCAATTTGGTATGGAAGTAGCTTGAAGCTTGAGGAAGGTTATAGGCTACTTTTTACGCGACTGCAAAAAAGGAGAGTTATGTTTTTGCCGTGATAGAATCCACGGGAGCGAAGCCCCGCGTGAGTACTAGTATAATATAATCATGTACGAGCGAGAGTTTAAGAGCATTTCATCCTATAATAGTTTGGTCTTCGCCATAATTATTGTTAGTTCTCTTAATCAGGAAGACTATTATAAAGCACCGTATTATTTTGTATTGTATTATTTGCGTACCTATGCAAATTGTCGAAAGAGTAATCTTTTATTTACTTGTACACATACGGTCTTTAACCCAAAGGTCGACTGGTAGAGAATGCCTTATCCGCTCATGTACTATTTTTGTCCATAAAGTTTAAATAAGTATTTAAACATGGTGAAAGTCGGGAGCCTGAAATAAAGTTGAGAACTCTTGAGAGGAGGAAATGAATCAGAAGAGGGGCCTACTTATCAGATCTTACTGTTGACCCTGTGAGAGATATAGAACCTCTGAACCGTACTCTAAAAGGTGCTTGAATAGTCACGTCAGGATTTTCCTAAGAGAGCGAAATTAAACGAGAAAGTAATTAAAAAGTTTGGCGCGAATCATCGTTGTTTGTTTATTTTGAACTAGTACTCACGCGGGGCTTCGCTCCCGTGGATTCTATCACGGTAAAAACATAACTCTACTTTTTTGCAGTCGCGTAAAAAGTAGCCTATAACCTTCCTCAAGCTTCAAGCTACTTCCATACCAAATTTCATCCAAATCCACCCTGTACTTTCGAAGATTAGCGCGTTCAAGCAAACAAACAAACAAACAAACTTTTCCGCTTTATAATATTAGTATAGATAAGTTGAATGTTGTTTTAAATCGCTTTTACTGATACTAAATTATATTAACGTAAAAGCACCTATTACCGCCAGTTTAAGCCAAGTTCACATTTATGTGCAAAAAATAAGCACATGCTTAATAACTGGTGTCATTTTTTATTTTTATTCAAGTACTGAAACTACCGATCTTGTCAGTCAGATATAGAAACAATTCGAAAAAATTAAATAAATATTTAAAAAAAATATAAATTGATGAAAAGGGCTATGTTCCTATTACCGACTCAAACCATGGGTGTGTTCCTATTACCGTTTTTGTGGCACCTATTACCGACCGCTAAATGAACAGAACAAATTCAGTCAAATAAAAATGCTCGTGTGGGTTTAATTCTTTAGAAAACAGAATGTTATAATTATAACCAGCCTTTAATCAGTCTTAAGAGATATGCTTCATAATATGAATTACATATTGAAATATAACAGTGAATCCAGTCTATTAAATGGCGTTCTTCGTGCTTGGTGAAGACAAGTTGAACCCCACAATTTTCATTAGAGTACTTGTGATTTCTCTTGACACGAAGAGTTGTTCTAGGAATCCCAAATCTCTTTGGGGTTTCATAGATACTTGCTCCATTATCGATAGCCATCAATGCAGAGTTAAGTTGATTAGCTGTATATTACATACGTTTTAATCGTTCCATGTTTCTGAATTAAAATTTACCTAGTCGAATATACTAAACTACTAAACCTTTGCTTAGCAGTGGGTTAAGAATTATAGTAAGTGAAAGTCAATAGGTGATTTTTAATAATAGTTTTTAATGAAAAATGAATTACAGTTTTATATTTTTTCTAAATATTTTAAATTGTTATTAATGTTAATTACATTATATTTACCTATTAGGCAAAAAATAATAAAAATAATTACTAACACACTATCCATAAAAACTAAAAAAAAACATACAGACGAATTGAGAACCTCATTCTTTTTGAAGTCGGTTAAAAAGTACAGGTACATCGGTAATAGGTTCTATTGAAGAAATTCTGTATAACCTATTACCGACCCAATGAAATGAATATGTATTGAGTAAATGTATTGTTTTTTAGAATATTTGTATGATTATACAGGTGCCAGTAGCTATGCTAATTTTATTTTAATCGTATTTTAACTATAAAAATACAATATTAGAGAATTGTACATTCTACATTCATCAAAACATTTACATAAGAATAAAGTTGATTTTCACAGTATCGATACTCTTATTATGTATGGCGCTAATTGGTCAAATACAACTTGACACACTAACTAATCAAATTAGTATAGCTGACTACTTATTAATTGATGCATTATAACATAAATAGTAGAAATTAAAATATTCGTCAAAAACCTAACAACGACCTAGGTCGGTAATAGGAATAAAATTGAGATTATTGTTCCTATCACCGCCACATTTTAATATTGAATTTGAAGCAAAATAAAGCTGTATCTCATTAAAATTAGTTATTATTTGTGTTTATGAAAGTATTAAGAAGGTATCAAAATAATTAAAAGGTTCATTAGATTGCTTTACAATTATATATTATGCTAAAAAAGAAATAGGTGTACTTACGTAATCGGGAGCGGGACACTACTAAATATGCGCTATATCCGGAGTCCGACGACAAACTGTGCAATTATTCTTTAAATCGTTGGTTTACGCGCACAAGCAAGTAATGAATATTTGCATTACAATACATCTATATTTTCTCTAAAGCAACGACTTGTCTAACTTTAATGCAACTCTTTAAAATGATAGTTTTAGGAAACGGACGGTAATGGGAGCCGATTTTGAGGGGTCGTTATTAGGGGCCTTTACGTTAGGTGTTTAAATATATTATTTACTAGCTTTTGCCCGCGACTTCGTCCGCGTGGAATAGTTACTTTGGGCTAACGTTAAATTTAACCCCGATTTTGAAGCATTCTTCATTGGCGCTCCGCTCCTATTGGCCTTAGCGTAATGATACAATATAGCTGTGCCCGCGACTCCGTCGGCGTAAGTTTGGTAATATTGTTTAGATCACGTTCACATGAGGCTTAAGTACCTAGAGAACGCTTCGACCGCGAGACGCGTCGAGCGCGGCGACCGATTCTCAAAAATAATCCTTATAGCATGATTCAGTATTCACGCGCGATGGCTTATTATTATAAGCGTATTTCATGTATAACTTTGGTGTTTCTATACCGATTTATATGATTCTTTTTACGGATTCGTAGCCGAATGGCAAAAAACGGAATCTTTGTAGTTTCGACATGTCTGTCCGTCTGTCTGTCTGTCTGTCTGTCCGTCCGTCCGTCTGTCACAGCAATTTTATTCCGAAACTATTAGGACTATACATGTGAAACTTGATAGGTAGATGTATTCTGTGAACCGCTTTCCGATTTTGAGAAAAATAAATAATACATGGAACTAAACCTGAAAATATTTTTTTTCATGAAATCGATGCATGTGTGGTATCTATAGACAGTTCTTTAAAAACGACATCGGTGTTTCTAAAACCACTTTTCCATAAAGTCAATCGTTTAAAAGATATAAGCTTCCAAAGTGGTAAAATGTGTGTGTGGCGGACACAACCTCTAACTTCTATAATAATGGAGTGAAAAATCTAAAAAAAATATATGTCTGTAGATCTTAATATAAACTTTCAACCAAAATTAGTTTGAACGAAATCAGTTCAGCAGTTTTTGGGATACAGCATATTTTCTAAAACCGCAAATATAACTTTGTACTTCATACAAACACTATGAAAAACAAATTTATTCGGCGCAGTTGTAAAAAATGTAAAAAGCCAGTTTTAAGAAATTTGTAAGGTTTTTTTTTCAAAACAAATTTTTTGGCGCAGTTGTAAAAAATGTAAATAAGCTAGTTTTAACAAATTTGTAAGGTTTTTTTTTCGTCAAATAAATTTGCATATTATATTATAGTTACTACGGAACCCTTCATGGGCGAGTCTGACTCGCACTTGGCCAATTTTTTTATGGAATAGTTAATAATGTTAACTTTTTCAATTAGGGGTGACTGAGAGTGTTATAAACGTAAGAGTAGACAAATATTATAATCAGAAAGCTTCGAACTGCTAAGCTATCGGGAGTTACACGTGTTATTGTGAGTCAACCATAAAAGTTAGACATATGCTGTCGTGGGATATTTTTTATATAATTTTAAGGAGAACATTTCCGTCATGAAATGATTTGTGTAACTTTAACCATTAAGGTTGCACACGCGACGGAAGCTTAAAAAATGGAGTAACTTCTCCCGTTTTCCCAACATTTCCCTTCACTGCTCTGCTCCTATTGATTGTAGCGTGATGAAAAGTATACTATAAACCGCTCAGGAGTATGAAAAATAATTGTACCAAGTTTCGTTAAAATCCGTCGAGTAGTTTTTGTTTCTATAACGGTTATACAGACAGACAGACAGACAGACAGACAGACAGACAGACAAAAATTTACCTGATAGCATTTTTGGCATGAGTATCGATCCTTAATCACCGCCTGATAGTTATTTTGGAAATATATTTCATGTACAGAATTGACCTCTCTACAGATTTATTATAAGTATAGATGAGTAGGTAGTTTTATTGATAGTCCAGAGGCAATTAGAAGAAAAATAGAACATAATTATATAAAATAAGCACATTATCAACTTAAAATATACGCATTATTAAAGATAACTCAAAAACTACTCGTCAAATCTTGATCAAATTTATATGAAACCACATGGCAAGTGGTTTCATATAAATTTGGACTAGCTTTCGAATATAAGAATCACCAAAACCAGTGCACTCAATAAAAAGTTATGAGGTAAATTAAATAAAAATATAGTTGAATTGAGAACCTCCTCCTTTCCGACTGGAAAGTCCCAATTGTTTCGGATGGAAGTGGCTGTGATGATGGCTACCATCACAGCCACTTTCTTCCGAAACAATTAGAACTACAGAGATGAAACTATACTTGTGGTGTATCTATAGACAGGTCTTAATAAAATACATGAAGGTTTCAATAACAATTTTTTTCTCAAAGTAATTTTTGGAAGATAAACACTTCCAAAATGGTGAAATATGGGCCCCTCATTCCCCACTTTCTTATTTTAAAAGTTAGAGGCCCCCCTCTAACTTTCAGAAAGATTCAAGATTCTTTATTTGTGGAAACATGAATACACATACAGAACATAAAAGAGTGAAAAATCTAAAAAAAATATATATAATTATGCTGTAGATCTTAAAAAAAAACTTTCAACTAAAACTGATTTGAACGATACAAACGAATCACTGTAGTAGAAACACGAATACAGTTACTAGTTTTTGAGATATCCACTATAGTCATTTTTAGGACGTGCGCGCACTGCGTTGCGTTTTGGAAACGCAAAATTTGTGAAGTATGGAGTGTCATAGAAGTGCGCGCACTGCGGTCAGTCTACCGGTGCGGTAGAACTACCGGAATTGCGGCCACCGCAAGGCAGTGCGCGCACGGCCTTAAAAACCGTAAATTAATACTATGTACGTTGTCATTCATAGACTACTACGGAACCCTTCATGGGCGAGTCCATTTCGCTACTCATACTACTGAGTGGTAGGTGGGTAGGAATTAAAACGATTATACAAAGCTGATTTGATTGATTGCTAACAGCAATGCTGTCAACAGTCAGCTTAGTCTAGTTCATCTTCCGATTTGGCTTAGCATATATGTTCGATGATTTTGCTGTCATCATTTTACCTTTTCACGTGTCCATTTCGTGTTGTAGTCCTGCGTGCGTAAATCCTGTAATTTACAAGGAGCTGCTTAGCTAACATCGACAATACATAGTAAAAAATGTAACAATAGCCTTAATCCGTACTTAACCCGTACGAATTGTATGGGCTTTAAAACAGAAGTTGGCCTTTGAGTTTGTTCCGGTGTTTCTTCTCAGAGTAGTCCCTTAGGAAATACCGGCCTCATCTAGCTTAACTCGTGTTAAAGGGTTATTTATAACCAATTTACACAATAAATTCGTAATTTTATTTTAATCAGGCTTGCATAAAAGTTTTATTAAAGTAGCTCTAAGTATCTAGAAACTACATTTTCGGGCCGCTTAGGCTTGAAACCCTCGGACCCTAGGACCCGTCAGCTTACAGCCTTTTCAATAAAATTTAAAAGATGGCTTGTTGAGATTTCCCGTGCGTGATTGCATTTTTGGCATGAGTATCGATCCTTAATCACCGCCTGATAGTTATTTTGGAAATATATTTCATGTACAGAATTGACCTCTCTACAGATTTATTATAAGTATAGATGAGTAGGTAGTTTTATTGATAGTCCAGAGGCAATTAGAAGAAAAATAGAACATAATTATATAAAATAAGCACATTATCAACTTAAAATATACGCATTATTAAAGATAACTCAAAAACTACTCGTCAAATCTTGATCAAATTTATATGAAACCACATGGCAAGTGGTTTCATATAAATTTGGACAAGCTTTCGAATATAAGAATCACCAAAACCAGTGCACTCAATAAAAAGTTATGAGGTAAATTAAATAAAAATATAGTTGAATTGAGAACCTCCTCCTTTCCGACTGGAAAGTCCCAATTGTTTCGGATGGAAGTGGCTGTGATGATGGCTACCATCACAGCCACTTTCTTCCGAAACAATTAGAACTACAGAGATGAAACTATACTTGTGGTGTATCTATAGACAGGTCTTAATAAAATACATGAAGGTTTCAATAACAATTTTTTTCTCAAAGTAATTTTTGGAAGATAAACACTTCCAAAATGGTGAAATATGGGCCCCTCATTCCCCACTTTCTTATTTTAAAAGTTAGAGGCCCCCCTCTAACTTTCAGAAAGATTCAAGATTCTTTATTTGTGGAAACATGAATACACATACAGAACATAAAAGAGTGAAAAATCTAAAAAAAATATATATAATTATGCTGTAGATCTTAAAAAAAAACTTTCAACTAAAACTGATTTGAACGATACAAACGAATCACTGTAGTAGAAACACGAATACAGTTACCAGTTTTTGAGATATCCACTATAGTCATTTTTAGGACGTGCGCGCACTGCGTTGCGTTTTGGAAACGCAAAATTTGTGAAGTATGGAGTGTCATAGAAGTGCGCGCACTGCGGTCAGTCTACCGGTGCGGTAGAACTACCGGAATTGCGGCCACCGCAAGGCAGTGCGCGCACGGCCTTAAAAACCGTAAATTAATACTATGTACGTTGTCATTCATAGACTACTACGGAACCCTTCATGGGCGAGTCCATTTCGCTACTCATACTACTGAGTGGTAGGTGGGTAGGAATTAAAACGATTATACAAAGCTGATTTGATTGATTGCTAACAGCAATGCTGTCAACAGTCAGCTTAGTCTAGTTCATCTTCCGATTTGGCTTAGCATATATGTTCGATGATTTTGCTGTCATCATTTTACCTTTTCACGTGTCCATTTCGTGTTGTAGTCCTGCGTGCGTAAATCCTGTAATTTACAAGGAGCTGCTTAGCTAACATCGACAATACATAGTAAAAAATGTAACAATAGCCTTAATCCATTGACCCGTACGAATTGTATGGGCTTTAAAACAGAAGTTGGCCTTTGAGTTTGTTCCGGTGTTTCTTCTCAGAGTAGTCCCTTAGGAAATACCGGCCTCATCTAGCTTAACTCGTGTTAAAGGGTTATTTATAACCAATTTACACAATAAATTCGTAATTTTATTTTAATCAGGCTTGCATAAAAGTTTTATTAAAGTAGCTCTAAGTATCTAGAAACTACATTTTCGGGCCGCTTAGGCTTGAAACCCTCGGACCCTAGGACCCGTCAGCTTACAGCCTTTTCAATAAAATTTAAAAGATGGCTGGTTGAGATTTCCCGTGCGTGACCCAAGGGCTGGCTATTACTTTGCCCAAAGGCTATGCAGCGCCATACAACGTGGCAAGAAAATAAAATAAACGGTATTGCAAGTGAGTGGTGTCTGTATTCACACACACTCCAATCACTTGCACTACCTATTACTTGCAATATGAGAGGAATATGTGTGTTGAATATATGCGTATGTTACGTAAGTGTATATAGGTTTTACGATACAGTATAGGCAAATTACCATAGTGCAATGTAATTACAAATGATTATAGAAAAACGACTCAGAGTCTACAGTGCTCTCACTTTCACATAATAAAGAGCTTTGTTATTATAGTATAATTATGTAAAAATAAACTTGACAAACAACACATTTCTATGTACCACATTGAGAATAAAAGTCTTAGACTTATTAATATAACAGTTGGACAGACGCTATCAATCAACTGAGAGCCTTGTCTTGCCGCAAATGCTATTAATTTATTTTTCTTAGAAATAAGATTGTTACTTACTTTATTTATTTATTAGCTGGCCTGGAAAACTTGTTCTGCCGTATAAATATAGGAAATTCTTTTATTGATATTTTGATTCATTTAAATCAAACATGGGAATCCGTTACGAACCCTCCCGCATCTCCAAGATTCGCCGACCAAGGCATACCCTAGTCACTCCCGATAACGCAATCACCCTGCTCCAAGAGAGCCGTAGGGAAACCAGGACAATTTACGAATACCTACAATAATTTTTTTTTTGCATAAAAAGAAACCTATTTCAAAAAACCATAAAAGCACTAAAAAGTTAGAAATAATACTATAACCTACCTATATTAATAAACCTAACCTAACCTACGATTAACCTATAATAAAATTATAAAATTTTTTGGAGTCGGTTTGGTACCGACTAGGTAATGAAACGACTGGTAATTCCAGAGTATTTTCCCATTTTAATCCTCGAACTCCTTGCTTTTCTTGCGTTGTTGCATTGTGTAACCTGTGTTCGTACATTGTGTAATCGTACATTGCCTGGCACCGACTCCAAAAAATTGTTAAATTTTATGATAGGTTAATCGTAGGTTTTTTTTTTTTTAACGTGGTAAAATTATCAAATAAGTCCTCCCACTCCGGGCAGGGTGGGAGGGACTGTCAGACTTTTACTGACTAAAATCCACGGTGTTCCTTCAATAACCCTTTACATACCGGGGCCACGGTAACGGGATGAGTCCCACGACCCCGGCGGGCTTCGGCCCTCTGCAGAGGGGGCCTCGTCATGTTGCTGACGCTCTTTGAGGCGCGCGTGGAACACGACGCGCCGTCGACCCGGGCATGGTCCATGGTCGGACAGCGAGTTGCCCTTTACTCGCTGTCCGCATGCCCGCGCCTACGGTGGCCGGAGATCGTCGGCCGACGTCCGACGCCGTGGGCGTCTACCACTGCGGCTGGGCTGGAGGGAGGACGCCATCCTCTCCCTCACGCGGCCCGCCTCCTCCTTCGAAAGCATGACTGCTTCGCAGAAGGAGGCGACCGCTTCCCACAAAAGTAGATTTTGATCAAGGTTTGAACTCGGGTATAAGAACGCCTCAGTTGCTACTTTATCGACTCGACCACAACCGCTTAAGGTTAATCGTAGGTTAGGTTAGCTTTGTTAATATAGGTAGGTTATAGTATTATTTTTAACTTTTTAGTGCTTTTGCGGTTTTTTGAAGTCGGTTAGATTTTTTGCAAAAAAAAATATTTGTTAATTTTTAGTGACATATTTTTAATCTTTTAAAATATGTGTAGCGCTATTAAATAAGCTTCTCATATGAAAAACGGCGTCGAACTGAAACTGAGAATGAAAAACGATTCTATTTCTTTTTTTATTCGTGGTACACCTGGAAAGTGCATACCGTTACAATTCCAACAAGCCCAAACACAGCTAAGATGCCTGTCTCTTGGATTCATCATCAGATCTGATAGTAGAATGGTTCTTATTGAACGCAAATACTTAGCTTGTTTTAGAAAATACCAAAATCGCTTTTCGTTTTCCTATAAAATTTGCAGAGTTCCCTCGATTTCGCCAAGATTTCATCATCAGATCCCGTCTTGGTGACTATGGGATCAATTGGAAAGCATAGGCTTTGGAACAAAAAAAGAATTTTCCAAATCGGTTCATAAATGACGCGATGTTGAGTTATGCGAGAACAAAAAACGCAATGCAGAGTAAGCGAAAAGATAGTCAATGTAGACTTTTTTAGACGTTTGTTGATTTTTTAGAAACGGCTTGTCCGATTTCGATAAAATTTTCATGGGACCATTTGGGAAGTATACCCTTTTTAACAAGAAAAGAATTTTTCAAATCGGTTGGCAAGCGACGGAGTTATGCCTGGACAAACATTTAAAAAAAATACAAGCATCCGAATTGGGAACCTCCTCCTTTTTTAGAAGTCGGTTAAAAACCGACCGTCCTTCCGTCCTCGCCGCCGAGGCCCGCCGCGACGTCCCCGTAACTGTCCGCCCCGACCCTTGCTCTGGCAAGGGTCGGGGCGGCCAGCCCGCGACACTGAGCCAGTTGTAAATTTAAATTCTTTTATTAATATTAATAATGATCTGATCCAGCGACGCCCTAAGCCGAGGTACGGTCGGTCAAGAAAGTGGTGTACCAGTTTTGATTTAGTTTCCCGGTCATCGAAAATTACAACAAGGTTCGTTATAAAAAGATATTACTGAAAGAGACAACATTATCATGACGTAAACCTATGTATTTAGTATTCATACGTCATATGTCACATATAAGTACATGACATTTTAACCTTTAGTATAAATGAAAAGGACATTAGTTTCTACAAAGCAATTGAAATGTTTCCAAACAAAAGTAATAAAAACTATTTAGACAACCGAATTCCATTTGAAAAAGAAAACTGACAATTGACATTTTGTCAAATATATGCAAAAAATCGATATATTTTCCGTGTTATTTTTCAATCAACTGCATATAAAATCATCTCAATGCCTGCCAACTTGACCATTGCCGAAAGAGCACAAATAATTGCCCAATTTAATGAGGGAAGCAGTATCAGTGCGATATCCCGGAATTTGAATATATCGAGGCGTTCTGTCCGCTTTTGGATTCGTCGTGAAGGGGAGGAGGGAAGTTTGTTGGATCACAGAAGAAGTGGTCGCCGGCCTGCACTCTCCAATAACGATAGAGAATTCATGAGACGGGAATATGAAATCAATGGTTTTAAGCCAACAAAACATTTTGCGGAGATGTTCGATGTGAGTGCCCAAACAATAAGGAATCATCTACATTACATGGGGTTGCACCACAGGCATTACGCCAAGAAAATATATTTGACGGATGCTCACAGACTTGCTCGTCTGAACTTCGCCAGAGAGCACTTAGAGTTTGATTGGTCTAATACAGTGTTTTGTGATGAAAAAACGTTTAAATCCAGTCAGCATGGACGTCTTCACCTTTGGCGATATAATTCAACACGGTATAAAGATGATCATGTAATCCCAAATAGAGAATCAGGTCGAATTTCCGTAAATATTTGGGGCTGGATGAGTACGGATGGTGTAGGAGAATTGTGTTCTCTACCTCCTCGAGCGACGGCTGTAAATTATATCGACGTGCTTCAGAATGCAATGCTACCGACAGTCCGTAATGTTTACCCGGAGAACGAAGTGCCACAATTTGATTTTGTTCAAGATAATTGTTCAATTCATAATGCGAGGATCGTAAGAGCCTGGTTTCGTTCACACACTGACGTAAGGGTAATTCAGTGGCCCTCAAGATCGCCGGACCTCAACCCGATAGAAAATCTTTGGGGCCTTATGGTCCAACGATGGTCGCATCAAAATGAAAGAACCAAACAAGCTCTTATTAGTCACTGTAATTATATCTGGGAGGAAATGCGGGGAACCGATATTTGCTCACGGCTTGTTGGTTCAATGAGGTCTCGTCTTTTAGAGGTTATAGAGGCCAACGGCGGTTACACCCGTTTCTATTTTTTTAAAATTTTCAATATCTTCTAAATATTACTATATATGCTATGTTTTTGTTTGTTATAAGTATTTTAAAATTGATTGTAGAAATTTAATAAAAGGATAAATCTATTTTTAGCTTGTTTTTTATTGATATTGTAATTACAAGTTTACAGAAATTGTAGGTTTGTGGACTCGCCTTGTGCCTTTACAATTTTATGTAACTTGTTGATTACAATTCTGAATTTGTAGATACAATTTTGTCATCAAAATCTACAGCCCCCCGCCGTTGATTTTACGACGTCATTGGTTCCATCAAGTTCAAACTAAGAACAGCTGTCACGTTACAAACAGTAATAGTCGTTATCAATAATCAGATAAAGACAGCAATAGAAGTTGTCAGATCGATCTGCAAGCGAAACTAATCTTTATCACCTATGAATCTGCAAGCGATATTCAACCTTAGGGTGGTACACCACTTTCTTGGCCGATTGTACGTACCCCACAGGGGTTGCCCTTAGCTTGTAGACTAGTTTTAAGTATTGTAGCCCTGGCTGGAGACTTCAATTAATTTATTAATTAAGGCCCACCTCTACGACGTTTAACAAGAAATTATAATACTCTTTTTTCGAAATAGATTTATTTTCTTTATTAGCTATTAAAATTCGTATTGAGTTACTTAAACTGATCGAAATAGCAGAGGATTAACTTATTTTCAGAAATGGGTTTAGTATTATAAGAGTAAGACTAACTACTTTGTATTATTAATAAGTAACGTTGTACTCGTGATCCTATTTTTAATTCAAATGTATAACATGTGGATAACGTTGTTAGTTACGCACTAATATACCTATATTATAAGTTAATATTAACCATGTGTTGTGTGTAATTATTGGTTTTCCTCAATAAATAAAATAAAATAAAACCACAGGCAAGCCCGGTTAAGCAGCCGACAACCTCAGAAGTTGACCTGCGAAATGCAACACACAAAAAAGACATGTAGGTACTTGCTACTTTTATAATTATATCATTGAATTTCACGAAATATCATTATGAATTAATGATTATGAGAATAATAAATGGTAGTTCATTGTGGGGACCACCTAGAGGAGACGGTGGACCATAAATTGGAGGTGTGCCCCGCTTAGGCGGAGCACCGCCGCTGTGTCCTCATGGAGGCGATAGGTGACGGCGGCGACCTCTCGCGTCCGGCCTTGGTTTAGGCCATGGTGCGGGGCGATAGAGAATGGGATGTAGTCGCCTCCTGCTAGGGCTTCTGCTTTACGGGGTTGCGGGAATGTTCCAACAAGATACCGCGGCCGCGGAACGCAAGGGCAATTGAAGGAGCAGGATGGGTTTTTAGTCAGTAGAAGTCTGACACTCCCTTCCGCTTTACCCAGAGCGGGAGGAGTCATTCGATGATTTTCCTACAAGTGAAAAAAAAAGATATCTAGCTAAATTGATATTAAAATTTAGGTACTATTTAAACTGTATTATGAGCTATTTAAGTAAGATTTTGTTGTATATCCCTAGAGGTTTTGATTGCAGATATAAAGTAACGTTTGCCTCGGTTCTACATCGCATGGCTGTCCAAACAAATGTTATTTTAGAGTTGCTTCGTGCTGTAGGTCATGAGAACGTTAATAAGCAGAGATGAAAAGGATGTTTTAATTACTAGTCAACTGTTTCTTGCATTTTGGTTGAGCAGGTAGGTGATGAAGTTTGTAAGGAGCACTTCCGATTTCATACATAACTAATTTCATTTTTATAATAAAAATACTATACAATATTTACAATCACAAAACTAGATAAAATCTCGACTAATTAGATTAAATTAAAATACTGTACCGCTTAGCTGTAGGTAATTATTTCGAGTCAGAATACTGTTTATAGTGCCCGGCACGTAACATGGCAAGAGTCATTAGATGCGCAGAAGTCGATATTTAGGTCTCGGCGGTTGACAGCGGGACGCGGGGTGTTACGTAGCCTCAACCCGAGCGCGCGATTGGCGCGTCAGTAGACTCAAGGCCTCTCGCACTTGTCTACGTCCCATTCGCTCCCGAATACACTGCGTGCACGAAATTTTTTTTGTTGTTTTTTTTTTGAGTTATTTTTATTGTGTTAAATTTAGTTTTTGTTACGAGTTATTGTTATTGTTTTAAATTTAGGTATTGTTTCGAGTTATTCTTATTGTATTAAATTTAGTTTTTGTTACGAGTTATTGTTATTGTTTTAAATTTAGTTTGTATTACGTTGATTACAATGCCAGAACCAAATACCGTTTAACGCAGGCATGCCAGAAAAATGGTATACGATGTGAACAGTTTCATGGAAAAAGAAGCTCAAAATGAAAAAGAAACCGTAAAACGGACTTCGGAAGCTACTAAAACGCTTCTAAACCCAATTCCAATATTTCATAACCATGAATTCCTAAGTCTATTTACTGTTTCTCCATAACCACGGGGTTTCGCAGGGTGGGGATGGTACAGGGGGTGTACAAAAAGTTGTTCATTATGATGAGTATTGCCAGTGTTTTAATTTATTGCATATATGTCGTACCTATATATACTCCAAACATGGCACACGAAGTCATCGAATCGGTCTTTAATTATTCGTATGGGTGAGATGGGTTTAAAAAATCTAACCGCAGATTGGATGAAAGAATGTGTAAGATAAATGCATAAATACATATATGTTTAAAGTCTCTTTACCAGATTAGTAGATTACTAATAACTAACTACAAAAAAATCCTCCTCTGAGATCGCTCAATTACCTACGCAATACGCAGCCGTCGCTCGTAGGATCCGCAGCAGTCTCCAGTTACCGTCAGCTTGACAGTCCGATTGGCACAAGATTAATCGTCCGTTACCCGGAGGAACTAGCTCACCGCTCTCTGACTGTGATTAATTTTACTTATCAGTTAAGGGAATGGTAGAGCCGACTTTTGATTACTTTTTTTCTGTGATGAAAATTAATAGTTCCCACAATTTGCTATGCTCATTAATTTGACACATAATGTATGAACGCGAGTTAGTCATATCCTGGTAAGTGTAATTATTTTTAAGAATATTTGGAGAGTTTACAGGCGTTTTGTGGTGTAGGTATCACCCGAATTTTAAATGTTATAGTAAAGTGCCATCAAACTAACACCGCTACAGCTCTTGTCTAAACAATAATAGCCGCAATGGTCGATTTATAAGGTAGAGTTTTGTTTGCCGCGGTCGACGTCCGTAGATGGATAACCATCGTAACATTTCGAGATTGAGAGGTCCCGGCTTTCATTTATGCATATATATTATTATCTTATATATCTATATATATAAAAGAAAGTCGTGTTAGTTACACCACTTATAACTCGAGAACGGCGGAACCGATTCGGCTGAAAATTGGTAGGGAGGTAGCTTAAAACCAGGAGACGTATATAGGATATTTTTTATCTCGGAATTCCCACGCGATCGGGATTTAAGCGGGAAAAACATCCCACGCGAACGAAAAAGAAATGGAGAGTAGGGTAGGGGTAGGGTTGGTGTAGGGTAGGGGTAGTGTAGGGGTAGGGGTAGGGTAGGGTTAGGTTAGGGGTAGGGTAGGGGTAGGGTAGGGGTAGGGTAGGGGTAGGGTAGGGGTAGGGTAGGGGTAGGGTAGGGGTAGGGTAGGGGTAGGGTAGGGGTAGGGTAGGGGTAGGGTAGGGGTAGGGTAGGGGTAGGGTAGGGGTAGGGTAGGGGTAGGGTAGGGGTAGGGTAGGGGTAGGGTAGGGGTAGGGTAGGGGTAGGGTAGGGGTAGGGTAGGGGTAGGGTAGGGGTAGGGTAGGGGTAGGGTAGGGGTAGGGTAGGGGTAGGGTAGGGGTAGGGTAGGGGTAGGGTAGGGGTAGGGTAGGGGTAGGGTAGGGGTAGGGTAGGGGTAGGGAAGGGGTAGGGTAGGGGTAGGGTAGGTGTAGGGTAGGGCTAGGATAGGGGTAGGGTAGGGGTAGGGTAGGGGTAGGGTAGGGGTAGGGTAGGGGTAGGGTAGGGACAGGGTAGGGGTAGGGTAGGGTAGGGGTAGGGTAGGTGTAGGGTAGTGCTAGGGTAGGGGTAGGGTAGGGTTATGGCAGGGGTAGGGTAGGGGTAGGGTAGGGGCAGGGTAGGGGTAGGGTAGGGCTAGGGTAGGGGTAGGGTAGGGGTAGGTTGGTGTTTGGGTAGGGGTAGGGTAGTGGTGGGGTAGGGGTAGGGTAGGGGTAAGGCAGGGTTAGGGTAGGGGTAGGGTAGGGGTAGGGTAGGGGTAGGGTGGGGTTTGGGTAGGGGTGGGGTAGTGGTAGGGTAGGGGTAGGGTAGGGGTAGGGTAGGGTTGGTGTATGGTAGGGGTAGGGTAGGGGTAGGGTAGGGGTAGGGTGGGGTATGGTTCGGGTAGGGCTAGGGTAGGGGTGGGGTAGGGGTAGGTTAGGGTTAGGGTAGGGGTAGGGTAGGGGTAGGGTAGGGGTAGGGTAGGGGTAGGGTAGGGGTAGGGTAGGGGTAGGAGTAGGGTAGGGTTAGGGTAGGGGTAGGGGTAGGGTAGGGGTAGGGTAGGGTTAGGGTAGGGTAGGGTAGGGTAGGGTAGGGGTAGGATAGGGGTAGGGTATCGGTTGGGTAGGGGTAGGATACCACGCGAACGAAGTCGTGGCGGGTCAGCTAGTTATATAGTATAACTAGTATTTGCGTGTTGCGCGAGGTGCAAGCACTCGCGTGCTTTAAAAAAAAAATTGGGGGGGGGGGGGGTGATGGGGCGGGGCGGGTTGCACAATTATTTGGTCTAAAGCATTGCCCCTCTAAACGAATCTGAAAAAAAAATGTTCCAAGTCTCTTAATTTCCGAGATCCGCCTAAAGAGGGGAGAAGGGGGGCAAGGGGGCGACTTTGAAAATGGTTTTTACTTTACCGAGCCTCCTCTATACGAATCCGTAAAAAAAAAAAATATGGGTCTCGTAGTTTCCGAGATACGATAGGGAGACGATACGAATCGATCGAATACGAATCTGTCAAAATATACCCACCTCCCCATCCACCATCTGGGAGAACAATTATGTCAATGAGTCAGTCAGTCAGTGAGTGGTAATTTAGCTTTATATAGTACCGGGGAGCAACTGCAGCACTATGTGCACCAACAAGTAGGACCAATGTTCTACCGGTAACTCCAAGCGTCTCAAGGCGTTGGTCGCTGAGACCAACGGGTTCAGCAAGTCAGTGCGCAACGTCGACGTGCTGGCAATGGCCGGTAGTCCCAAAATCTGGTCGATGTGCACATCAGCCAGGCAGCGCTTGTTCTGATACCGTCGGGAGAGAAGCTCCAGAGCGGTCGGGTAAGAGGAATCCGTCACCGGCAAGTGCTGCACCAAGGCTCTGGCTTCGCCCTCCAGGACAGACAATAAATAGGCCAGCTTCTGGGCAGGTCCGAGGTCCGACCGTGCATCGACAAGACTCTCAAAGAGATTTAGGAAGCCCAGCCAGTGGTCCAAGCGACCGTCAAAATGTGGCAGCTCCAGGGTGGGCAGCCTACTCAATAGTCCAGGGCCTGCAACAACGGGGGTCTGCGGCCTGGCCGCATCAGGCACCCGACTCTTCAAAATTTCCCACGCTCGTAGACATATGACATCCCCCAGGTGGACAATCTGGTCATAGTCACCCAAAATCTTATCGCGGGCTGTCTGATCCATCACCCCCAAATCCACGTCCATGATGTACTCGTTGAAGCGTGTGAGCGCAGCATCAGCTGACTTGATCCTCTCAATCACTTGCCCATACCGAGCAAGGGTGAGCTCCTCCAATTCTACACGCTCAACCGTTGCAGCTGCCGATGCGAACCATCTCAACTGTGAGGTCAATCCAGCAGCAGCCTCCCTGACTGCCCTTAATGAGGCCATTGCAACAATCAAATATTAATACAACAGGCTAAAATTAACTAAACAAACAACAATAACTTGTTAGCCGACCAAATAATTTCACCAAATAAAACTTAAATTCAATTATTTCAAGTCCAAATCCGACCCTGTACTTATTCCAAGTATGAATCTAGCTTGGTACAGATGGCTAGTTACAAAATAAATAACAATTCAATGTATATCTTGTGCAGGATCACACCAATTATATACAACAATTGACTGTACAATATTCAGCCGGACAATCTCTAACAACAATCCAATAAACAAATAAATGCAATAAGTCAATCCACACCATTCAATTCCTGTTATGTTAACAAATGTGTGATTATTATTTAGATAACCTTTTAAATTCAGATCAGTGACATTCAATTATTAATTGCAACAAATACCAAACAACTTTTACAACAATATACCAAATTATGTACCAAATACAAACTAATTCCTAATTTCACAAATAAATCTTACTTGTCAATTCAATACCAAGGGGCTAGCACTACAAATTACAGTACAAACTACAAGTACTATATGAGCCCGGCTGACAAAGCAATATATTCAAAACTTATTACGTTATAAGTTATGTTAAGTAATTAAACTAAAGTTATTTTCAACAATATTCAAAACTTCCAATTAAACCAGTGGATCTTATAAGACCACGCTTCTGCTACCAAAATGGTCAGGACTACAAAAGGCCAGCCAACGGTAAGTGGGGTGTCCGAAACTGTCCACGGTTCGTGGAGCTCTAACGTTGCTTACAACAATAAACAAAAGGCTCTTCGGCCTACAAACCATACATACAAATAACAGTTCTAACCACTAACCTTCTGTGCTGAGTTCGCCAAGCGTCGACCTTCCTAGGTCACGCCCAAGTGTGGTATGTATCTAAATATGAGGTGAGTAATTGAAAAGTGTGATGTCATCAAGTGTTGTAGAACGTTCACAAGGCGCCAGTCTCCAGATGGCGCGGTCCAAATAGCATCACAGCCCAAACTCACACCGGATTGAAGCTATTTATCACTACTTATTTCCAACAAATGCGCGTGCCACGAGGTGGCAACAACCCGCCGATAAATCCAAGAAATATCCCGGGGTTTTCGTCAAACGGGGATTACAACTTCAAACAATAGTTAACTCGCGACCCAATTATCGGTTTCAACACGCGATTCCAAACGATATTTTTCCAATTATAATTAAATCAACAGGTCCGACGCGGACGTTTTTCAACAAGGAAGCAAAGTCTATCTGTCAAGTCAAAAGGTTATGTCAAGTGTCAACATCAAAAAAGACAATAGAATGTTGCCACACCAAAAAGGTCGTTCAAAAATACATTTGGGACGCAACAGCACGGCTACCCTTTTTGGGTACTGGTTGCACATTAGCCAGCTTCCACGACACCGGCACCACTCCGGTTTTAAGAGAAAGGCGATACAGGCGAGTCAGTACAGGAGACAACTCCGGGGCACAGTTTTTTAAGACTCGAGCTGGTACTCCGTCCGGCCCACTGGCTTTGTTCACATCAAGACTGGAAAGGACTTTACGGACTTCCTTAACATGAAGTGCAATTTCCGGCATCACGGAGCCACAATGAGGTGTTTCAGGTGGTATTTTAGACGCCGTGTCGAGACGTGAACTTTCTGCAAAGAGGGAGGCAAATAAATTTGCTTTTTCTTGTGCTGTGTGAGCCAGTGTATCATCCAGTCTTAACATAGGAGGCAGCGAAAGACGGCAAAAGTTCGACTCGACCGATTTGGCGAGGGACCAAAACTGCTTGCTGCCCGAAGGGTAGGTTGCCAATTTAGCCCCGACTTGTCCAACATGGTCGAAACGAGCTTTACGCAACACTCGTTTGCAAGCCTTAGCGGCGGAGTTGAAGGCTTTCTTCAATGCGCGAACATCAATACTAACGCTGCCACTACTGCGGGCTGAGGCCCAAGCCTTGTAAGCCTGCTCTTTGCACAATTCGGCTTGTGTGCATGCTGAATTATACCAAGGCTGAGCCTCATAGCCAAGTGGGACGTCAGAAAATGGGATAAAATATTCCATTCCCTGACTGATGGGTTGCACGACGAGAAGCAAGTTTGCCGCCAAGGGTAAGAAGCAAAGAAGTGCCGCATCTCATCCCAGTCTGCCGACCCGTACTTCCATACTCGCCTCGTGCCCCTTTTTTTTTTTTTTTAACCTGGTAAAATTATCAAATAAGTCCTCCCACCCCGGGCAGGGTGGGAGGGACTGTCAGACTTTTACTGACTAAAATCCACGGTGTTCCTTCAATAACCCTTTACATACCGGGGCCACGGTAACGGGATGAGTCCCACGACCCCGGCAGGCTTCGGCCCTCTGCAGAGGGGGCCTCGTCATGTTGCTGACGCTCTTTGAGGCGCGCGTGGAACACGACGCGCCGTGGACCCGGGCATGGTCCATGGTCGGACAGCGAGTTGCCCTTTACTCGCTGTCCGCATGCCCGCGCCTACGGTGGCCGGAGATCGTCGGCCGACGTCCGACGCCGTGGGCGTCTACCACTGCGGCTGGGCTGGAGGGAGGACGCCATCCTCTCCCTCACGCGGCCCGCCTCCTCCTTCGAAAGCATGACTGCTTCGCAGAAGGAGGCGACCGCTTCCCACTCCCTCTCGCCCCGCAGCATGGCCTCGACCAAGGCCGGCCTTGGCCGGCCTTGGCGGAGACCTCTCGCGCCCGGGCGCGAGAGGTCTCCGCCTATTGTCGCCGTGAGGACACGTCGGTGCTCTGCCCAAGCTGGGCAGTCCTGCACCGTGTGCTCGACTGTGTCCTCAGGGCGACCCTCGCAGTGGTGACACCCAGGCGTCTCTTCCTTACCCATCAGACACAGGTACCTCCCGAAACTTCCGTGTCCGGTGAGGACCTGCGTCATGCGGTAGGTCAGGACGCCCTGACGCCGATCTAGCCACTCCTCAAAGAGGGGTCTTACCGCCGCAATTGCGGCGTGCCCGGCCGTCGGTTGCGACAGTCGCTCCCTCCATACTGCCCTGAGATCGCGCCGGAGCTCTTCCCGCCGCGTCTCGACTTCTCGAGGCAGCGGGGATACGCCCCGGCGCTGCGCCTCCACGCGCCATTCATAGACGCGCTGGAGGGCAGTCGCCTCCAGATCCCAGGGCGCCTCGTGCCCCTAGAGCTTTTATCCGGAGGAGAAAAGGTAGATACTGTTTTCACCAGACAGTGGTCAGACGATCCGAGCGGGGCCCAGACCGATACTGAAAGCCTGTCTGGAACGGTTGTGAGCACAAGGTCTAAGCAATTGGGTGTGTGGCCGTCAACATCCGGAATGCGGGTAGCTTGGTGAACCAGCTGGTCGAGATCTAGATCTAGTTTTTTTTTTGACACTGTGTCCCATAAAATCCTTTTATTCAAGCTTAAAAACATAGGCATTACCGGAGAAATATATAATATCCTTTCCTCATACCTAGACAATAGGAAGCAAGTCGTTAAAATAGGAAACGCGATGAGCGGAGAATCTCCCGTCGAATTCGGTGTTCCCCAGGGATCGTTGCTATCCCCCCCCTTTTTTGCTATTTATATAAATAATATTAAAGACTTAGGCGCAACACAAACAGAAAGCGGCGAGGCGAAGGTAAGGTACCGATACGGCGCAGGTACGGTGCAGGCGCGATATCTGCGCAAACAGACGCGGCGACGATACGGCACAAAGTGTTATTATACAAGTTGCTCTTTAGTAGAGATAATATTTATTGCACATCCTCTCGGTTTTTTTTCGAATAGGTTCTAATATCCCTCCTTTTTATATCTTAATCAATATCCAAAAGTGGCCGATAGATCATTAGTTTGTAGTGCTGACGCTCTGGCTACCCCTTTTTAGGGTTCCGTAGCCGAATGGCAAAAAACGGAACCCTTATAGTTTCGTCATGTCTGTCTATTTGTCTGTCCGTCGGTCCGTATGTCACAGCCATTTTATTCCGAAACTATTAGGACTATACATGTGAAACATGGTAGGTAGATGTATTCTGTAAACCGCTTTTAGATTTTAAGGAAAAAATAAAACATATTTAAAATAAAGGGGGCTCCATACATGGAACTGAAACGGATTTCTTTTTTCATGGACCCTATGCGTGTGTGGTATCTATAGACAGGTCTTTAAAAATGACATTGAGGTTTCTAAAGCCACTTCTTCATCAACTTAACCGTTTAAAAGATATACGCTTCCAAAGTGTAAATGTGCCCCCCCCCCCCCCCCCCTAACTTCCTTAATAATGGAGTGAAAAAAGAATATGCTGTAGATCTTAAAGTAAACTTTTATCCAAAATTTGTTTGAACGAGATCGGGTCAGCAGTTTTTGAGATACAGCGAATTTTCCAAAACCGCAAATATAACTTTGTAATTGATACAAACGCTATGAAAAACAAAGTTATTTGGCGTAGTTACTACGGAACCCTTCATGGGCGAATTTGACTCGCACTTGGCCAATTTTTATTACAGAATATGACCGTGAGTAAAATATATGTATGTGTCCTCAAATACATGAATTATATCCTAATATCCTATCCGAATACTACACACATGGCTATCTGATGCCAAGCTAAGCAGAGCTTGTACTATGACACTCGAATAACTGATACATATACTTATAATATATTCTTAAATACATAGATATTGTAGATAAATTACACCCAGACACAGCACAAATGATCATGCTCACTGATCACACAAAGAATTATCCTGAGTGGGAATCGAACCCACATCCTCCGGCGTAGCATTCAGGGTCACTAACCACTAGACCAACAGACCAGTCAATTAGACCGTAGAGTAAGTGAAGTTGTGTAAGGAAGCAGGATGGACAGGGTTCTTGCTTGCTCACTCGTTCGTTGGCAAGACTGCTATGTAACCGCTGTGTTTGTTATTTAAGTGCTTTAAATATAAAAACAAATTAAATTACATCGGATTTTAGTTAAAACCATGGATTAAATACTGGTTTTTGCCTGCGACTTCGTACGCGCACAAACTTTACTCTGTCTTTTCCCGTTCCCGTAAGAATTTTGGTAAATTCTCTCTTAGTATTCCGCAACACGTCCCAATGAAGAATGAACCTACATGCATTTCAGTTTTGCGTAATTTTTTTTTCAAAACAAAATACAAGTAACATGACGTGCGCTGTCAGTTGCATCGCGTTGCGTTTTGTTAAAAATAAACGGCTAGATTTTTGTTTTGATTGATATTTTTTACTAATAAATAATATATTTTAATACTTATTATCCTATTCCCGACGAAGACAAATCTAAATAATCCAATATCATTAAAATTATCCCAGTCGTACTTGAATTATAAATGGTGTAACTAACACGTCTTTGTTTTATATATATATATATATATATATAGATATCACAGTTTAACAGTTTAAAATATATCGCTACGCATCTTTGTTCATACTGTATATAATGCGAGACGCCACTTGCGCCTTTACTGTTTCACATCTGCTGGCGACGCACGGTGGGCTGAAAAACGGCTTTCATAGACTTAGGCATTTTATTTTGCAAGTGCCAGTTTTTGTGCCGGATATCACTTCTATTTGTTATAACAATATACAAAAATGACACCAGAATTGATTCTGCACAAAAACGAAGGAATTATAATTTTTTTACGAAAATTTTGTATGGAGCTAGTATGAAAAATCGAAATATCTCTGAAACGGCAGCGATAACCGTAATATCCTTATAGGAGGTTTTAGTACTAATTATTTATGATTTTTTGACATACGTTACATAATGGTTGTAGATGCCTTTTTTTTTTTAAATCGTCAAAATATTTTTATTTATTTTTACATATTAAACGTTCCTTTTAGTGTTTAAGTTGAAGAATTCAGAGCTTTAACAACTCTTAACATAAAATAGCATCACCCCTATAGACCTGAAGGACTAGACAGAGGTGTGTAGTATCTTGTTGATCTTGTAAGATTTCCAACAATACCAAATAGTTGAATATCAGTGTCAAAGTGCCCATGCTGTCGCTTCTTTTAGAAAGATAGGGGAATGAAATTGTTAATTGATCATACCCTAAAAGTATGATTACAACATAACCGGACACATAATAATATCGACACAAAAGGAATTTTAAAACCTTGCATACGTTCAAAATACAAAATAACATATTGTGTAGTCATCTAATGAGTCTGATGACAAGTGATTAAGTAATTAGAATGATGGTTGTAGTCTTCTGATTCTAATGAGCCTATTAAGTGATTAAATGATTTGAAATATCTCGCAACAATACCAACTAAGAACTGCATTCACCTTTTTATAATTAGTGAGCTAATGTGATTTGCTAATGTTGATTAGTTCTACTATGAGTTCTACGAAATGTTTTTGACGATTATAAATTTTTATTATCATATCTTTTATAACTTTAATGAGGGTAGTTAACTAATTATTGACTTTATACAATAAAAGGGCTATAATTTTGTTCCATAATTTAGATTGTTCACAACCGTGTAACTGCTAACACTAAAACTATTTGCTTTGCGACTACAAAATCTTAGAATGGAAAGTTTAATCACCAACTTAGATTTGTTTGTTCTTCTAAAAAGTGAGTGTCCTTCATTTAATCATGAAGTATTGTTTAGTGCAATTGTGTCCCGCATAGGCGATTGCCTTTCTGCCGAAGATCAAGTAACTCTCAAAGAATTTTGCCGGAGATTCACGCGAGCTGCTTTAAACAGGTGGCAGAAATCTAAACGATTCTTTGATAAGTTTAGAAATACGTACGGAGAGTGGTTGCAAGCAAATATTGATTGGCCGAGTTGCGTGCAAACTTTAATAAATCAAGAACCAACTGTTGATGAGATACCAAGAGCACGCTCAGTCTCTCCAGAACCTTCGACATCATCGACTGTTGGAACAATGACAAAAAGGTCCCGAAAACCATTCAAAGATCTGGGAAGCAAACAGAAAAAGAGAAGATCTAGTGAGCACATAGGCGAGGATTCCTGTGAATTGGCATATGCAGCTGCAGCACGTTTAAAAGAAGAAGGTTATGAAGATATCGCATCTGTAATCAATTATATGATCAAAAAAATCCAGAAGCTGCCGTTAAAATCAAGGAAAGCATTAAGAAAACAGTAATATTTACACCAGAGAAAGCACTTGGATTGCTTCTTTCACTTAAGCTTTCAAAGTGGCAATATATTACGTTGCGAGAGACTGCCATTCGGGAAGGTGCTAAGGATATTTACCCATCCTACTATAAACTGCAACAAACTAAGCTTGCATGCTACCCTCCTAATCAATCAGTATCAGTTACGGATTCATCAGCTAGAATTACACTTCAAGCTTTACTTGACATCACGGTGAAGCGGATTCTTCAAAGTCTTTCTGATAATGTGGAAAATAAGCAGTTAAAGCTGATATCGAAGTGGGGATTTGATGGTGCTTCCAATCAAAGCCGATACAAGCAGAAAATGGACGGCGAGCATGATGATTCAAGCATTTTCATGACCTCCTTGGTGCCACTGAAACTGACAGATGGAGATAATACTATATGGACAAACCCGAAACCATGCTCAACTTTTTATTGTCGTCCGGTTCAGTTCACTTTTGTAAAAGAAAGCCATGCAGTTGTCATTGATAACAAAAGAAAAATGGATGAGGAAATTGAGGCCCTTAACCCCACAGAGTGCATTAATAGTAACAGGGTGACTCATAAACTAATGATGACAATGATCGACGCAAAAGTCTGCACGTACCTTTCTGAAGCTAGATCAAATGCATCATGCTACCTGTGCTTAGCAAAACCAACAGAAATGAACCACTTAGATGCTGTAACATCAAAAACTGTGTGTTCTGACATATATGAATTTGGCCTATCATCCCTACATGCCCGTATAAATTGCATGGAATGTCTGTTACACATTGCGTACAGACTTGACTTCAAACAGTGGGCAGCAAGAAGTAATGAGCATAAAGATATGTTACAAAACAGAAAAAAAAACATTCAAAATAAATTTAAAGAGGAGCTCAATCTGTTAATTGATATAGTAAAACAAGGCTCGGGAACTACCAATGACGGGAATACCGCAAGGAAGTTTTTCGAGTTTCCCAATAAAACTGCAGCTATTACTGGGTTGGATCAAAACCTGATAAAAAGATTTGCTGTTATTTTGCAAGCAATAACATCTGGTGAGAAGATCGATGTCATCAAATTTAAAGATTTTGCTCGCAAAACAGCAGAAAAGTACGTGGAATTATACGACTGGTACTACATGTCATCAACCGTACATAAACTATTAATACACGGAGCTGACATAATCGAAAAAAATGATATTGTCCCGATTGGGACTCTCTCGGAAGAAGCCTCAGAGTCTCGAAACAAAGATTTTAGGAGGTTCCGGGAACATCATTCGCGGAAAAGAAGCAGGCAAGATTCTAATCAAGATATCCTAAATATGCTTGTTGTTTCTTCGGATCCTTTTCTAAGTGCACAAAGGCCGAAGTTAGATGCCAAAAGGAAGACAACCTTTTTTGCTGAAACTCTCGACCTAATACAGTTTCCGGAAACTGAGTTCGAGTTTGTAGGTATATCCGATCTGGATTCTGACTCAGAATTGGAGTCCGACAACGAAAGTTGTAAAGAAAATTTGTAAAATTTAATTATTTTTCTTTATGTTCTTTTGTTATTTATGTTAGTTTATTGTACCAATATGTTTAGTTAATAATTTCATAAATTATAGTTTCAAATATGTATTTTGTATAATTGAATTTATTAGATATTATTTTTGTTACTTCTGTTTTATTTAAATTACCTATCAATAAAAAGTTTATATACAGTCTTTTTTTTTCACATATTCTTAATATTTGGGGAAAAAGCATGCTTCCTAACGATGTTCTTAACTTTGACACAGTTCATGGATCGTTTTGAACAGTTTCATATGTTAAAATAAATAATGTTAGTACTATAATCCCCTATAAGGATATTATTATTATTATGTGTCCGGTTATGTTATAATCATACTTTTAGGGTATGATCAATTAACAATTTCATTCCCCTATCTTTCAAAAAGAAGCGACAGCATGGGCACTTTGACACTGATATTCAACTATTTGGTATTGTTGGAAATCTTACAAGATCAACAAGACACTACACACCTCTGTCTAGTCCTTCAGGTCTATAGGGGTGATGCTATTTTATGATAAGAGTTGTTAAAGCTCTGAATTCTTCAACTTAAACACTAAAAGGAACGTTTAAATATGTAAAAATAAATAAAAATATTTTGACGATTTTTTAAAAAAAAGGCATCTACAACCATTATGTAACGTATGTCAAAAAATCATAAATAATTAGTACTATAACCCCCTATAAGGATATTACGGTTATCGCTGCCGTTTTAGAGATATTTCGATTTTTCATACTAGCTGCATACAAAATTTTCGTAAAAAAATTATAATTCCTTCGTTTCTGTGCAGAATCAATTCTGGTGTCATTTTTGTATACTGTTATAACTAATAGAAGTGATATCCGGCAAAAAAACTCGCACTTGCAAAATAAAATGCCTAAGTCTATGAAAGCCGATTTTCAGCCCACCGTGCGACGTGGCAGGGGGCGAGGAGCGGCGTGCCTGTGCCGTCCGCTCGCCGCCTTCAGTCACGAACAGATAGTTACGTGAGACGCACGTCGCTTCGTATACAAGATGCGTGACGATATCGAATTTAATATCAAGTTTTGCGAGTTAATTGAGCAATACCTGAATATCTATGACTACACTAAGACAGGGTACAGTAATAGAAATGTACAGGACAAAATATGGCAAGAAATAGCAAAAAAAGTTGGTGCAACAGGTATGTATTTTATTTAAACATTATGTCTGTTCTGAAACGGGATTGGAGATCGTTGTGTTAAGTTAACGGGCGCTATAATCCTAATGTGCTTTCCATCCAAACTCCCAACACAATTCGGTAAATTCCAGAGAGTATAAAATCGTTCAGCAACATCTACCCATTTTTGTTGTGTTTGTGTGTATTCCGGTTGTAGGCATTCTCACAAAACGCTAGACGTTTCATGTCCAATTTTCCGGACGGTACTAGCTCCTCTCAATATATATCTGGAAAGTGATGTAAACGAACAGCCATCTGCATAGTATCTGTAACAAAAAATAAAATAGTAATAAGTATATAATTAATCTTCTTAAATATTTTTCAGCCCAAGTTATTCGATGTAGTTACAGCAAAAAAAGAAAAAGCTAGATTTGCCATCTGGATCAGCTGCAAAGACGATTAAAGAGTACCTTTCACCATATCTAATTTTTTTAGATAATTACTTGAAGTCCCGACCAACCAAAAGCAATCTAAGCAAATATGAAAGTACAGACGGTAATGATAGTGAAGACGTCGATGAGACACGGTCAACTGGTCAACTAGCTTCTGAAAATTCAAAGGAATCGGATTTCACCTCCTATTACTCCACACCAACACCGCCACTGCCGCTATCAGACAAATCTATACCAATCACTTTAAAAGATATTAATAAATCAGCACATGAATATTTCAGTCAATCAATACCGAGTCAATGAAGACCGTACATAGAGCTGAACCTGAAACAGACAGCGATCTAGCTTTTTTCAAAGCATGCTTGCAGACATGAAGACAATGACTCCAGCCCTTCTGGGCTGGAGTCATATTATCTTTATTATTATGTCTGAAGAGAGTTATATTATCAATATCACGCTCTATAATGGCATAACTTGCCGTATCGTCGCCGCGTCTGTTTGCGCAGATATCGCGCCTGCACCGTACCTGCGCCGTATCGGTACCTTACCTTCGCCTCGCCGCTTTCTGTTTGTGTTGCGCCCTAGGCTTAATCGGACAACTAACTTTGTACGTTGACGATACCTGCCTTTTTTACTTCGGGAACAATATAAACACCATTATAGCGGACACTCAAAGAGACTTGGACATATTACATAACTGGTTTAGCTTCAATTTACTTACTATAAACGCATCAAAAACGTCGTACATGATATTCGCGGCTAAAAATAAAAAAGTCCCTGACCACCCAGCTTTACACATAAACAGTACCAAAATCACCAAAAGTAATTGTGAAAAATACCTCGGACTTAGGTTGGACAATAAACTCACTTGGCACGCGCATATTGACAACATAAAAACAAAAATATTATCGCTAATGGGATCAAAACTCCATACATAAACAACATTCCAAAAAAATCCGGTTCAACATTTACAACTCACTAGTTCGCTCACACATTAATTACCTAATCGAAATCTGGGGATGCGCCACACAATCTACTATTAAAGACCTGCAAATAGCACAAAACAAAATAATTAAACTCCTTTTCAACTACGATTATCGCACATCTACATCCGAACTATACACACACACCAAACTAATGAGCATTCACCAACTTTATACATACAATTCTAGCATCCTCATTAGAAACATCCTTAACAAAACTATACACACACAGCTATCCTTTAACACAAAAACATCAAAATACAGCCAAAGAAACCCTTACCAATTAAAGACGCGCCCACCCCACACACAATATGGCAGGAGAAACATAATGTAGGTACGAAGGCGTCCAACTTTATAATAATTTACCGGCAGATATCAGGAGCACATCTTCTTTTCAACCGACGACCAAAAGAGGAGGTTATCAATTCGACGCGTATATTTTCTTTTTTTTTTAGTGTATGGTCACCGAGTACTCGAAGACGGCTGAACCGATTTGGAAAAATCTTTTTTGTTTGATAGGGTATACTTTGAAATTGGTACCATTTGTCACCAAGTCAGGATCTGATGATGGGATCTTGGAGAAATCGAGGGAACTCTTCAAATATTATATGCACACCTATGGCGTTTTGGGTATTTCTTATAGTAACTTGTGCAGTTGCTCTCAAAAAGTACCATTTCGGGAAGTGGAACTGATTATGAAGACCACAGATGGCCGCCGAAACTACTTAATAATAAGTATTTCGTGGATTGCGATTCGATTACTTGAATATGGATATTGAGCACTTGGTGCTCGTCACAATGCATATGGTGATGTATAGCTGATGGTGAAGTACCAGGAGAACTCAAAAATTAACGGCCCAGTATTGGGAAAAGCAATATTTTGTAAAATGTTATAAGTAGTTGACATTTAGGCTCTTGTAACTAGGTAAATTAAAAATCAACCAACTAAAAAGAGTGAAATAAAAACTTTTTACCAAAAAATTAAACCGACTCCCAAAAAACACTGCAAAGTGAAAAATAACTTTAATTTCGGAAGTCGGTGCCCAAAACGAAAATACAAAACTAAAGACACCGACTAACGAAATTAAAGTTATTTTTCACTTTGCAGTGTTTTTGGGAGTCGGTTTAATTTTTTGGTAAAAAGTTTTTATAATATATTTAAAGCAAAACTCAAGCAGTATGTCATTAAGAACACTAAGCTATTAAGATAAAAAAATAATTTAATGTTACTCACAATAATATGTCGACATCATACCTACCTACTCCAAGTAAAAATACTGTTAGCTACTGGACCAAACCTACCTTAATTATGTATTTATTCGCTGTACAATGTATGTTCTTTTAGAATAAATAAAGAATCTTTAAACCCAAGTGTCTCTGTTGGTTTTCGCAAGTACTTAAAGGTTATTTATACGATACTAAAACACTGACAAACTTATTGATATTTGTTAAGGTTAGAAAATACTTTCTTCCTAAATTTTGTCTTTTTAACGATCAACCTATCCCACTTTCTTCCTTAAATATCAATGCTCACAGAATGAACCACCTGATCCTCAATTTAACCAATATTTGACTGGAGGCGGTTGACTCAACTCAGACGCTCTCCGAGTAGACACCAGACCATCTGCATCACTTTTGTAGTATCTGCCCTTCATGTGCATTTTCATGTCTGCAAACTGCTTAGCGTGATTCCTCATCAAGTTCCTAAAGCGATGTTTTTCTAGTATCAGTATCTGGAAAAAGAAGTTCAGAAGAAGACTGGTAACATAGAATAAGGACGGGTGATTACAGAAGCTTGTCCAACCGGTCTCTTTATAGTACCGAAAAGTTGTTTTAAGCGCTGGGCTTCACTCAAAGATGAGCATCGCCTTTTTTGTGGGGGGGGGAATCATCAAATGGCTCTTCTCGCTCTGGGTGGAGTGGAAGGGAGTCCCAGACTTCGAAAACTTGACTGACTAAAAACTCACGCTGTTCATTCGATCGCCCTTGCGTACTGTGGCCTTGGTATCTTGTTAGAGCATTCCCAGAGATATTAACCGGAGCAGGTTAAAGTAAACGAAAAAAATACACCTTTCAAATGGATTAACTTACTGTGCATGTAGTAATCGCCACCACAAAGGACATGCAGAGTTCTTGGTCGGTAACCAGAGATAAGCCTCCGAAGAAATCTCCGTCGATCAGGTGGCCCTGTTCTCTGTGGTTTTTGGAGTATACTGCTAGAACTCCGTTGTCTACGATCATCAAACCATCTGCTTGCACCCACGCCTGGATAGATAAAGCAAAAGTATATTATAAGATTCAGGACTACGTTCAAGACTTGTTGACTACGTTGTGATTCCTTCTGCTCATGTGGCTTCCCTGACATATTGCAGTTGCCTTATCATCTAGAAGTCTATTAACAACTTAACTTTCGTGACTGTGTCCTTTTTTTTCTATCCAATATAACAGATATTTTTTGATTAATTTTTATTCTTCAGTCTACAATGATTAAGTTTCCATGATCCAGAACGTTGTCGTTTGTTAAGTTTATATTATATTTCAATAGAAGAATACTATAGATAATTAGATGCCCTTTTCTATTTTTAATTGTAAGGAAATTGTACTATCTCAATTGGTCTATAGGTACTGCCCTCTTATAGCTGTTAAACCTGTATTATGAATATGTACGTTATTGTATTAAACAACTATCATAGTATACGTACTTCCGCCACGATAGCATTGCTCAAATATATTTCCTCTCTTAATAGCAGGACGATCTCCTCCAGGATGGGCAGAGAAAAGTCAGCGAAGTATGGAATCCTCATCATCAGCTTCAAGTAGCTACATAGCTTGGCTTCCTTCTTCAGCACTTCCGGCAGCATCCTATACAGCTCGTTATTCCGCTCTATTACTTTATATTGAGTCGGCCTGAAGTCAAAGTACTGATGTACCTTAACATTCAAGTCATCAGATAGCTGACGAACTGCTAAGATATTTAAAATCTTCTTCCTTAAATGCATCGACTTATCCGTCGGGTACACATATGGACTCAGAAAAGCATAACATTCTAGTAATGTCCAAGCGTAAAATATTTTGCAGAGAACGTATCCAATTAATGCAGTCATCCTATCGAGATAGAAGATTCTCTCCGCAATGCCAAAGCTATGAAGCTGGAAAGATTTTAAGATCCTGTTGACATCTAAACCCAAGTAGTAGTTGTTCGTCTTGGCATCTCCCCGGTAACCATATTTGAGACCCGCTCTGACCCCCAACATGGACTGCGAAACTACTTCACCTGTACGCATGAAGACAATCAAAGTGATGGCGTCGCTTAGATCGTAGAACTGGCACATGGTAGAGAAACTAATGGCTCCGATCCTTAAAAACTTGAAAAACTTATTTCTGTTAGATGAACGACGTTTCTGAGTGTAGTAGGCAGATGTTTCAACAACTCTGAAGAGACTGAAGACACTTATGATCTTCAGGGCACAGATAAACCCGTTAGCCTTACATAAACCACAAGTTACGTTATATCCGTATCTAAGAAACATCAGCCAGTGTAGGGGCATGGCCGAGATGACGTGAATGAACAGTTTTTTCGTGCAGTAGTTCAGAAGTGACTTCTCTGTGTCTAAGACAACCCTCTTAGCTTCCTGTTCAATGTAGCCAGTGTTCAGGTTGATATATAAATCTATGATGATAATAAGTTCGCAAAAAGCCCCAAAGTAAAATACATATATTAAAGACGCGTCGAAGATGAAGGAAGACGTATAAATAAATACAATCTTGTACATTATAAAGACATGCAGAATTAGGAAGTCCCAGAAGTTCCTGAAACGTAACATATCAGTTTTTAAAACATAATATAAAAAAAAAAAATTAGCAAAAAATGGAACCGACTTCCATATCAAAACACTACAAAGGCAAAAATAACTTTAATTTCGGAAGGAGGTGTCAAAAACGAAAATATATACAAAACTAAAGACACCGCCTTCCAAAATTAAAGTTATTTTTGCCTTTGTAGTGTTTTGATATGGAAGTTGGTTCTATTTTTTGGTAAAAAAAATTATTTCACGCTTTTTAGTGGGTCGGTTTGTAATTTATCTAGTTACAAAAGCCATAATGTCAACAACTTACCACCTTTTACAAAATATTGCTTTTCCCGATGCATAGCCGTTAATTTTTGAGGAGTTCTCCTGGTACTTGACCATCAACTCTACATCACCATATGTATTGTGATGAGCATAAAGTGTTTAACATCCATACTCAAGTAATCGAATCGCAGTCCATGAAATACTTATTATTGAGGGGTTTCAGTGGCCATCTGTGGTCTTCATCATCAGTTCCACTTCCCCAAATGGTACTTTTCGGAAGCAACTGCTCAAGGTACTATAAGAAATACCCAAAACGTTATAGGTGTGCCTATAATATTTGAAGAGTTCCCTCGATTTCTCCAGGATCCCATCATCAGATCCTGATTTCGTAACAATGAGACCAACTAGAAACTATACCCATTCAAACGCAAAAAGAATTTTTTAAATCGGTCTAGCCGTCTCTGAGATATGAGGGAACATACATTAAAAAAAAAAAAAGTTCAAGACGAATTGTAAACCTCCTTTTTTTGAAGTCGGTTAAAAATAAACAAAGATCGACTAGTTCATATTTTTAGTAAAGTAACGAGACTCAGTAGGTTTTTATTTGAAGTAATATCCTGTTTCCACATCGAGAGATTTGATGTTATAGGTACCTAGCGATTTCGTCTGCGTGGATTTCGAAATAATTTACTCTAATAAACTCATCAATAATGTACCTTACTACAAGTGAATTTATTTTTACATATATACATACTTACAAACTTAAAAACAAATTTTACCTTTTTATTATATTAGTCTTATACATTTACCCAGTAGTTAATTGCAGTCGAAATTTAAGGATCTGTCTAATTCTCTGGAAAAAGGGTCACACTTCGGAAGTACTCATCCATCATTAGTACCTACCCAGCGCGGTTTTGGATGCCCTTAATTTCTCTGAGTCAAGCTTGGTCACCAGTCAAACAACTATTGTCCCTTCTGTCCTCACAGTAGCCTACTATTCATATAAAATGGTATACAAGTCTATTATAAGAGCGCTTTTCCTAATTCTTATATAGATTACCTATTATTTTGCAAGTTTGTTATTTTTCTTACCTGAACTTACTCATGGGATGTATTCGATGCCTGTACTTGCGGAACTGCCTGAATCGTTCGATCTTCATGGCGTGGGAGCTATTGTAGAAGCCTCTTGCTCGACCAGATGTGTGTGAGAGTAGGAAGAGATCGTGCCACCATCGCATGATGCGGGAAGCGCAACCGCCGCCGACAATGTCTGTCTCCAGTACATCCTTCTCTGGAGCGACCACACAAGTGTGGTAGTAATATGAATCGTGAAATTCATGATTTTGGTACATGTTTTTAATATGTAATTATATTGATAGATTAATAGTTCTGCAATGTCAGAATTAGGAACAAAGAGTATGTAATACACTATGTTTAATTAGGAAAAGAAGAAAGCATAGTGTAAGTATTACATTCTCTTTGGAAGAAAGTAGTTGAACGTCAACTTAAGGTCAACTTCATAGATGAGGGTTTTCTGCAAAGAGTAAAGTAATATACAGGGAAAAGAGAGCCCTCTTACGTGATAAAAATGCAAACCTATTTCAATACGCCATCTGTAAATTGGCCCCAAACTAATCACACACACGCACACATAGGTATTTATATGCATGTTAACATGTATAATATAACGTTTCGTCTTATCTCTGTAACATGTTCTAGTAGAACATGCTACAGAAATAGGACGAAACAAAATAGTCCTAAGGGAATGTAGATAGTAAAAGGTAGAAAGAAAACAAAGAATTGTTAGGAGCTGGGGTTCGGGATAGAAATAATTAACGCCAATTAGACCAAAATTAACACTTTAATTAAATAAACACAAAACAAAAATTAGCATAGTCACAGACACAGACAATTTAACGTACCCGGTAGACAGTAAATAGTACTGGGGCCAATTTATAGATGGCAACTCTTTCTTTAGTTTGCTGTCAAAATGTACAGAGTGTCCTCCCCCTGGTTTTCTGGAAAATGACAATAGCTGTCACACGTATCAGAGAGGTTTTTTTACCGAATTATCAATTTTAACGCATTTTTAAAGATATTTTTTTCTAAATTTTCAGATTTTGTGCGAAAAAGTTTCAGCTGGGCCCTGCTCCCCCCGATCCCATAAACACTGGATACGGTAAGCGACGTCTGGATGATCCAGACGGCAATAGTGACGTCTGCCCCAAAAAATCTATCCTGAGTAAGGAAATGGCTGTAGCAGCCACCCAATCTATGTATGACCACCCGAGCCTCGTCGTGGGCATTAAAGCATATATTTCGTCTGATAAAGGACCTTTTATTATCCACGTCTCTAGATCCGAACCGGATCCCTATGCTAGGATGTCGGTTCGTCCGATTAAGTTTGGCCAACTCCTCCATAAAAATAAAATAGCGAACATTCGCCCCGATGGAGTAAAGAAAGTGGGCAGAAATAAAATTTCCGTCAAATGCACGACCGGAAATGCGGCCAACAAGTTTCTAGACAATCCAATTTTAGATGCCAATGACTACGCGGTAACCATTCCCACCTACAATATCACTAGGATGGGCGTAGTCCGTCAGGTGCCAGTTGATATATCTATGGACGAGTTTGCTGATTCCCTAATCCTACCCGATTCTTGCGGAATCGTTTTAAAAGTGAGCCGTCTAAATAGAAAAAATAAAGAGGAGGGCAAACCACTTGGGTATCTACACAAACCATCGTTATCACATTTCAAGGCCAAGTGCTCTCTCAAAAGGTTTTCTCATTTCATACTTCCCTTCCCGTTGAGGCTTACCACTACCGAACAATCCAATGCCAAAATTGCTGTCGCTTTGGCCATTTCAAAGCACAATGCCGATCTAAACCAAGATGTTACCGTTGCTCTCAAGCCCATCCTGGGGACAGTTATGACATTGTTGAGATCAAAGCTTCCTGCGTCCACTGTTCAGGACATCATTATGCCTACAGTGGTAGTTTAGTTTTTTCTGATGTCACAACAAAACATATCTTACGAAGAGGCGTCAAGATCACACCCTAAAGTTTCTAAATTACACACATCAAAAGTGTCTAGGGATCAAGCATTTTTATGCGGATTTCTTGAGATTGAGATGTGGCTTTGTAATAAATTTATGATTTTATAAATTTATATGGATCCTTTTTGGTGCATTTCATAATTTGAAACAGGAACTGTTAATCAAATTCGAGTAAAAGATGAAAATCAGCTGTCAATATTTTCCCTATAAAAACATACAACGCATTGAAGACATTATTAGTGCTACTGTTTCCCTACTACTGATTAAAACCAACATTATTATGGAGCGGCGACGTCATTTAAGCAGGGAAGAAATGCTCAGAGCCGTGGGAATGATAGAAGCTGGTTCCCGGCAACGTACTGTGGCTTTAGCTCTGAATACAAGTCAGAGTGTTATCAGTCGACTTTGGACACGTTACCGAAGCACTGGTACCGTGGCTGAGCGCCATGGAGGACGGTATCGCTGCACCACATGGAGACAAGACCGATACATTCAAATCTTAACTCGAAGAGCTCCAACAATAACCGCCATGATGTTAGCCGTGAGGCTTCATCACTCTTCAGGGAACTTAATTAGCGACCAAACAGTCAGAAACCGCTTGCATGAAGTAAACCTTCATTCCCGAAGACCGCTACGGGTACCACCTATAGCAATGCACAATCGTAGGATTCGATATCAATGGGCTCTTGAACACAGAAATTGGGCAGAAGAACAATGGCATTTCGTGTGCTTTTCTGATGAGTCTCGTTTTGGTATGAGACCGGATACAAGACGTATACGACACTGGAGAACCCCTGGACGCCAACAGCGATTAAAATCCTGCCAGGAAGTCCATCCTTATAGTGGTGGAACCATCATGGTATGGGCGGGTATTTGGTTCGGCGGAAGAACTGAGTTGATTTGGATCAGAGGCAACCTCAACGCTCAAATTTATGCTGATTAGATTGTATCTGACGTCATCGTTCCTCTACAAGTGCAAATCGGTCCCTTATTTCAGTTAATGCACGACCGCACACCGCAAGAGTTGTAAGACAGACTCTCGCCGCAGCTAACATCAATGTCCTGCTCTGGCCTGCTCAGTCGCCAGACTTGAACCCGATTGAGCATGCATGGGATATGCTACAGAGAAGAGCTCTGCCGAATATGGAGGGTATCCAGTCGCAAGAAGATCTTTTTTTGTTGTTGCAACGAACATGGGCGGCCATTCCACAGCGTGATTTGGATGAACTCATTTTGAGTATGCCAAACCGATGTTCTTGTGTTGTTAGTGTTCGCGGTAGAAACACGGATTATTAATTGTTTAAGTTACCCAATAAAATTTTAAAGAAAACTGTTATTTCAGTCTTTTTTTCGAACTTTAATGTTAGTGGTTCAAATGTCAAAAATCCCTTTATTAGGAAAATGGCAAATTTCTTTATTAATGCAAAGGTGACTTGGTTTATCGTTACTGTGACAAACGAAAACACTTTATTTGATGAATCCTTAAAGAAAATTTTAATTAATATCAATCAGGAGAAAAGTTATTGCAAAAATATATGTTGATCCCTAGACACTTTTGATGTGTGTATATTCTCAAGTGACCCAACCTCTCAATGTGTCTACTCCTCTTCACAAACTGACTCTAACCATCCCACCCTTCCTCCATCAGTCTCTTATAGAAAGACCATTGTCTCCTCCTCGCGACCCAGAACCTCGCTAGGGATATCATACAACAGAGCAGCCCATCATACAATAGTTGCTGATGAACCCTCATGCCTTCCGTACGGTTTTGCGTTGATTATGTACCTAACTACCTACCGCTTTTTGTGGATGATTGATTACAAATAAAGCATTCTTTAGTTGTGTACCTATTAAGTATTCTTGTACTTAGTAAAACTTCCCAATCTTCAATGTCAGTCACCTTTTCAATTTTGTGTGCCTTTATCCAAAATAGACTCGACTAAAATAACAAAAACTTCACAAGTGGACACTGGTATGCAGGCATCAGCTCAACGTTGCTGGTACATAATTTAGTATTACGACGGTAATTAAGTACTCGATAAATACTTGTTTCGTTGGAATACATGGTCACCCTGTTTCAGTTGCCATCCGTCATAGTGTATTTTTAACCGACTTCTAAAAAAGGAGGAGGTTCTCAATTCGGATGTTTGTATTTTTTTTTTTTTTTTTTTTTTTTTTTTTTTTTTTTTATGTTTGTCCACGCATAACTCCGTCGCTTGCCAACCGATTTGAAAAATTCTTTTTTTGTTGGAAAGGGTATACTTCCCAAATGGTCCCATGAAAATTTTATCGAAATCGGACGAGCCGTTTCTGAAAAATCAAAAAAAGTCGAAAAAACTAATTTACCTTGATGATCTTTTCGTTTACTCTGCATTGCGTTTTTTGTTCGCGCATAACTCCGTCATTTACGAATCGATTTGGAAAATTCACTGACCCACTAAAAAGCGCGAAAATAAAAACTTTTTTGCAAAAAATAAAACCGACTTCCATATCAAAACACTACAAAGCCAAAAATAATTTTAATTTCGGAAGGCGGTGTGAAAAAAAAAAGAAAATACAAAACCAATAACACCGACTACCGAAATTAAAATTATTTTTGGCTTTGTAGTGTTTTGATATGGAAGTCGGTTTTATTTTTTACAAAAAAGTTTTTTTATAGATTTTTTTTATTGACTATTATCAATAATTTTTTTATGTATGTTACCTCATAACTCGTAGACGACTAGACTGATTTGGAAAAATCTTTTTGCGTTTGAAAGGGTATACTTTCTAGTTAGTCCCATTGTTACGAAATCAGGATCTGATGATGGGATCCTGGGGAAATCGAGGGAACTCTTCAAATATTATAGGCACACCTATAGCGTTTTGGGTATTTCTTATAGTACCTTGAGCAGTTGCTTTCGAAAAGTACCATTTGGGGAAGTTGAACTGATGATGAAGACCACAGATGGCCACTGAAACTACTCAATATAAGTATTTCTTATGTTGAAAGGGCATACTTTTTAGATGTTCCTTTATTTTTTAGGGTTCCATAGCCGAATGGCAATAAACGGAATTTTTATAGTTTCGTCATGTCTGTTTGTCTGTCTGTACGTCCGTATGTCACAGCAATTTTATTCCGAAACTATTAAGACAATACATGTGAAACTTGGTAGGTAGATTGTTCGAGCACGCTCGACAATTTTATGCTGACGCCTGCGATCAGCACTTACGTTTTTATAGTATTAATACATACACATTATTACAATAAGTTCAGTTCAATAAAGCTGCTTGGTGAACACACACGTCGGTGTTTTCTTCCACAACACAAGTAGGAATTCCCGACACACATTGCACCTCAGCGGCTGGACTCCACATTGGTCCTTCGAACCTTTCAGTGAAGTGTGAGAGAAGAGACCTTCATCAATAGCGAATCGGCTTGACTGGCCTCCCACAAGCGGGTCTCACCAGCCAAGTTGAGAAAGCGCACATATTGGTGACGGGTTTCTGCTCACATAGAACTAACTGGACCAGTGGACGCACATTAAGTCCACTACATTCGCTTCTATCAGTGACAGTGATTACTACAGACTGCTAGCTTCTTTTGCACATATACTACAATGGAAGGGCTACTACTACGTCAACAAATCATCGCTGAAGCTATACAGAAGATTTCTACAAATATCAAGAAAGATTCTGCAATTCGGAAAACTATTGAGTACGCGAAAAAACGACTAGTGTCTCTTGAAGAATTGTGGGATGAGTTCGACAACAATCACAAAAAACTTACAGTGTTTTGTGATAACAAACATGACTACATTAAGTCTGGTGTTTACCTCTCCGTGAAAGAGCTCTACACAGCTACATGTGCTCTACTTACGAACATAGCACAGACCGAGGCCATGGCTACGGAAGGTACAAGTAGTCAAGGTCAAGGTGAGCAACCACACAATGTCAGCACGGAGGAGAAAAGTATAATGTCCAAAACTGATGAGCTGATCAGGCAACAACGAACAAACTTCCGAGCCTTTACAAGAGTCATTCGAGGTATCGACATTAATACGATCTCTGAAAAATGGGAATTACAAGATAAACTGCAGATGATACAATCGCGCTGGAAAACTATTGACGATTTACATTGGCAAATAGATAATATATTGATCGGTACGGAAGTGGATTATGAACAGGAGTATGCGGAGCATGAAAACGTTTACGAAGCCATGAAGAAACAACTCAATCAAAAACTTAGCTATACATCTCACCAACAACAAACTATGCCGAAAATGGAGATTCCGGCATTTAATGGCAACTATGCTCAGTGGCCAACTTTTGTGGACCTGTACTGTGAAGCCATCCACAACAATCTCATGCTCAGCAAAGCTCAAAAAATGCAACACCTCAAAGGCAAACTGAAAGGTGAGGCAGAGCGTCTAGTGCAGCATCTTAACATCTCAGATGAAAACTACGACGCATGCTGGGATATACTCACCCGAAGATACAATAACCAACAACTGCTGTTTACAAAGCAAATGCAAATATTTTTAGGCCAGCCGACTATGCACAAACATTCTGCTGAAGAACTAAAAAGTCTCCACGATACGACCTTGGAAACGATTCACGCGATGCACAATCTCGGAGCCGACACCACTACGTGGGATCCATTTTTGGTTCACATCCTTACAGAGAAAATGGATGAAGAAACCTACAGTGCGTACATGGAGTGTCGAAAAGCTCCACGCAATTTGCCGTCATTCAATGAGCTTATGACATTTCTGGAGAGCAAATTCACGGCTCTAGAGCCAGTCAACAGAAAAAACAACAAGGCCGGTTCCGCAAAGCCTGAGGCCAAAAACAAGGACAACAGTGAGACAAAGGAATTTTCTTCCAAATACCTACCTAAGAAATTCAACCACAGGGAAAAAGCTTATCATGCTCGATCTGAAAGAAAATGTCCGTTTTGCAACTCGGACCACATTTTGGTTTTTTGTAAAACATTCCAAAGTATGGCGCCAGGAGAAAAATTAAATACAATTGAACAATTGAAAGTCTGCGAGAATTGCATGTACTGCCACAATGGAAAACAATGCAATTCATCGAAAACCTGCAAAGTGTGCAATAACAAGCATCATACGACGTAACATGATGCTATACAACAAAGGGCTCAACATACAATTCCAGCTAATAACATGACAATTAAAAACATTCCGACTGCAGCGCAACACAATACAAATCACATTGCTGGGAATGTGAACGAAGTTCTCCTTGCCACAGTAGAACTTTATGTTATGGCTATAAATGGAATACCAACAAAACTTAGGGCACTTCTTGACCAAGGTTCTCAAATCAACTTGATTACGGAATCAGCTGCTCAACGATTGGGACTTCACAGGCGTAAACAAGATGCAATCGTCTCAGGAGTTGGCATTTCGAACAACAAAAGTCATGGAACCGTACTACTTACTTGCGAATCCATATATCAAAATTACAACTTCACCATTGAGGCGCTTGTCATGACAAAAATGCTGAACAACTTACCCAATTACACGTTTGAGCGCCAACAATGGCCACATTTAGAAAACATCAGCCTCGCTGATCCCAACTACAACATTTCCAGGCCAGTTGATATTTTACTGGACGCTGGAGTTTACGCTCAAATAATTATGGATGGGATTCTGCGAGGACCTATACATGCGCCGATAGCTCAACAGACTAAGATCGGATGGGTTTTATTAGGCAACACTACAACATTTCAATGCCATGCAGTGCTTAACAACCTAGAAGACATTTCAACTTACTGGGAAACAGAAGAAATAACTGAACAATCTACAACGCTGACGTCAGACGAACAATATTGCGAAACACTATACGCAAATACAACCACAAGAAAGTCGGACGGCAGATATGAGGTCAGAATACCTATGAAACAGGGATTCAAGACACAGTTAGGTTCTTCAAAGTCGCAGGCATTGGCACAATTCCGACAGTTGGAAAAACGACTAGTACGAGATGAGACAATAGCCGAAAGTTACAAGGCATTCATGGCAGACTACATACGTCTCAACCACATGAAAAAATGTTTAATTCCACTAGAACCAAGCTGCTATCTTCCACACCACGGTGTCATGAAATTGGACTCCACAACCACGAAACTCCGAGTGGTGTTTAATGCTTCCCATAAAACTACATCAGGCCACAGTCTAAACGAATTAATGGAATGTGGACCCAAGCTTCAACAAGACTTACAAGCATTAATCCTACGTTGGAGGAAATACCAATTTGTTTATTCTGCTGACATTGAAAAATTTTACAGACAAGTCGGAATACAAGAAGAAGATCAGCATCTACAGAAGATTCTGTGGAGAGATTCCAAGGAAGACAAGATCCAAGAATACCAGCTGTGTACCGTAACATATGGTACTAAAGCTGCTCCTTTTTTGGCGATGCGCACAATAAAACAGCTGATTCACGACGACGGTGCTCAATATCCGCTTGCTGCTGAGACATTAGATAGTCAACTGTACGTCGACGATCTCCTCGGCGGAAGTAACGACATCCTAGAGGCTAAAACCACTCAAAACCAATTAATTCACCTACTCAAACAAGGTGGATTTAACCTGCGCAAGTGGGCGAGCAACGACTTACGAATATTGGAAAATCTGACACATGATCTAATAAGTCAAAACATGATTGACTTTAAGAACGCTGAAACAAACAAAACGTTGGGAATTCGGTGGAATCCCTCTACTGATCAATTTACATTTCATCATGCAGTGGAAACAACAAACAAAGGCCATGTGATTACAAAAAGATCGTTGCTATCAGAACTGTCGAAGCTATACGATCCGTTAGGTTGGGTTTCACCTACTACAATAAAGGCCAAACTTATTTTCCAACAACTATGGACGACGAACCTGAACTGGGACGATCCCGTACCACAACCTGTACAAAAACAATGGGAAGAGTTCAGGGATGACCTTAAATACATAGGTCAGATCGCTATTCCACGTTGGGTGGGGGCTACAAACATTTCAGTTGAATTACACGGGTTCTGCGACGCATCGGAGAAGGCATACTCGTGTGTTATTTACTGCCGAAGCATCAAGGATGGTCAATACATGACTCGAGTAGTAGCGGCGAAAACGAAGCTCGCTTCGATTAAAAAAATGATGACTTTGCCCAGACTCGAACTTTGCGGTGCATACTTACTGTCCAGACTTGTGAAAAAGGTCATAGAGTCGTTAAACAAACAGACAGTAACAATCCAAGCTTGGACTGACTCTACGGTCGTTTTGGGATGGCTACATGGCGACGTGTCCCGCTGGAAGACGTTCGTAGCCAACAGGGTTACGAAAATTTCGAACATTTTACCGCCATCGTGTTGGAGTCATGTTAAATCCGAGGAAAACCCGGCGGATTGCGCTAGTCGTGGCTTACTCCCGTCACAACTAATCAAACACGAACTTTGGTGGCAGGGACCTCCGTGGCTGACACAAAATAACATTCCAAATCACCTGACAGAATACGACGCACCTACTTTGGAACAGAAAAGCAAGAGACAAGTCTGTGCAAACCAAATTACATCATCGATTATCGAAGCCCTTCTATGCAATCATAACTCTATAACACGTGTCGTCAGAATTCTCGCATGGATTTTACGAGTCAAGGCTAACAAACACAATGCGCTACCGCGTTACTTGAGTACAATGGAACTTGAGAATGCTTTAAATGCCGTCATTAAGACAGTGCAAAATAAACACTTTGGCGAAGACATTGCACATTTACAGAAACATGGCAAGGTGCATTCAAAGAGTATGCTACTCAATTTAAATCCTTTTATGGACACACAAAGTCTCTTGAGAGTCGGGGGACGTCTAACAGAATCGGCCTTGAAAACTTCACAAAAACATCCGATCATTTTGCCACACAAAGATAGGCTCACAGAACTTTTGATTGACAAGTCACATATTTCCACGCTGCACGGGGGAGCCAGACTCACCTTGACAAATTTGCGAAACAAATACTGGATACTCAGAGGAGTGAGGACAGTAAAAGGACACATACTAAAGTGTATCATATGTCATCGCTTCAAAACAACCACTAGCAAACAGCTGATGGGAAACTTAACAAAACCCCGAGTCACTCCGTCGCGTGCATTTACACACACAGGCGTTGATTTTACGGGACAAGTGGAAGTCAAGGCCAACAAGGGCAGAGGCATTAAGACGTGCAAGGCCTACATATCAATATTTGTCTGCCTAGCAACAAAGGCCATTCATTTAGAATTGGTCTCAGACTTGACTACTGCAGCCTTTCTCAACGCGTTTAAACGGTTCTGCGCCCGGAGAGGCACACCAAGGTGTATGTACCCTGACAATGGTACGAACTTTGTAGGTGCTGCCAAAACACTCGTACAGGAACACAGAGAGGCGTTAAATTACTACATTAACAAAGAACTCTTGACTGAGTTAGCAAACCTGGGAGTTGAGTGGCAATTTAACGCTCCAGTTTGGCCATCAGCAGGAGGACTGTGGGAGGCCGCAGTTAAAAGTATGAAGCACCACCTGAAACGCATCATTGGCGAACAGAAGCTGACATTTGAGGAGTTCTCCACGTTGATAACGCAGATTGAAGCATGCCTAAACTCAAGGCCATTGATTCCTTTGACTGACGACATTGACGATCTAGATTGCCTGACGCCTGCACATTTCTTGGTGGGAGGGCCAATACTGTCAAGCCCATTATCACCGGACGAGGATATTAGAAACATCAAAACTAGATGGCAGCTACTAGAAAAAATGCACAAAGATTTTTGGAAGAGATGGTCATCTGAATATTTACAAACACTTCAAACACGAAGCAAGTGGCATTCTGCAACAAAAAACCTTGAGATCAACGACATCGTTTTGATAAAAGAAGATTACTTGCCGCCCTCGAAATGGCTCTTGGGAAGGGTTATTGAGACACATCCTGGTAAGGATGGACTTGTTCGAGTGGTGACCCTGAAAACGAAGAATGGCACTTTAAAACGCCCCATCATCAAATTATCACGACTACCTGTCGAACAGAGTGATACAGGGAGCGAAGATTGAAGGTGACACAACAGCTCACGAACCACAGAAATCTGAGAGATTGTAGCGGAAGAAACCTGCCAAAAGATCCCTAAATAGCTACCTTTGCATAGCTACGTCATTACGGCAAACGTCAGTGAACGTCAACATATTAACGTCAGCAAAATTAGTCCACTTGCAACAAAATCGCTGACATGCAAATACGGCAAGACGACTACGTCACACCTTCGAATAGTCTGACAAAGGAAGATCCAACGTTGATATCGTAATCATCGTATCGAAAACCATTTGCTCGACGCTTCCAAGAAACAAACGAGAAAATACAACTAGATCGCAACAATTACTGCGCGACTTAGTGACTGATGTCAAGGACGAACGCGTCGACACACATCTATTAAAACCAGATCAGTTACAACAACAATTAAACAATATTTCTGAACAATTGTCTAGTAACTGTCTAGTAAGCTGACGAAGGAATTCTCCATTTTTGAAGTCAAACTACCTTTAGTGAACAACGAACAGTACGAGCTAAGCCAAGTTATACCGATTCCTTACATAGAAGAAAAGATGGAATTTATATTTTTATTGTTTCTTTGATGATTGTTTGTTAACTTTACTTATATTTGTACATAAGGCCTAGTTTTTATATTTTGCTTTTTTTGTGATTTGGGAGCATGTTCGAGCACGCTCGACAATTTTATGCTGACGCCTGCGATCAGCACTTACGTTTTTATAGTATTAATACATACACATTATTACAATAAGTTCAGTTCAATAAAGCTGCTTGGTGAACACACACGTCGGTGTTTTCTTCCACAACACAAGTAGGAATTCCCGACACACATTGCACCTCAGCGGCTGGACTCCACATAGATGTATTCTGTGAACCGCTGTCCGATATTAAGAAAAAAAATATTCGGTTGTTCGGATCAAACCCTAAAAAACATTAAAATTCCGATTGCGCAATTATTAACTGTTATTGCGCACTATTTTTCGTAAGCTAGTAGTGTGGTCAGTTGTGCTTTAAACTTTGCAGTGATTACTGTTATTATGGCTTCAAATAAAAATTTAGAAGGACGTAACTCGATTGACGTCGTTGCGCAGCGTCAAATAGTAAAGTTTATATTTCTGGAAGGACTCACAGCCGCCGAAGCCCATCGAAGATTAGTCAGGGTGATGACTTCCAACGCGCTCTCTAAAACGACTGTGAAACAGTGGTACCAACGCTTCCGAGTTGGGAGTTTTGACGTTACGGAGCATCGTGGAGGTGACCATAAATCTGGATCCGAAACTGAGGAGCGCGTGAAAATATTAAAAGATGCTTTCCGTGAATCTAGAGCTTGGTCTATCACGTCGCTGTCGGCTAGAACCACTTGTTATGAAATTATCACGAAAAAACTTGAGATGGGGAAATTTACACCAATCAATTTGTGGGGTACCCCCACAAATTGATTGGTGTAAATTTCCCCATCAAGTACCCATTACTATAGTATTAGTACCCATTACGGTGGTATTAGTACCCATTACGAGATTACGATAGGTTTAAAACCTAACGTAATCTATACGATAGTCACTAACGTTTTTTAAGTATCACCATACAAAACGTTAACATGAGTCACTAATTCGACAGGCGCTAGCGAACGATACGCTTACGGTAGTAGTTACGTTGCTCACTAGCATTTTGGCGTGTGAAACATGTGATTACATTAACATTTAATACGTTTTGAGTATAATAAAGTTATAATAATGTCTGCAAGGGTATATTTAGCGTGGAATATGTTAGTGGCCGCTGAATTTGAAGATCAAGGACGTGAACAACGTGAATTTCAAGCCAACATGAGAATTCATGTTGGCTACCAATTGGAAAATATTCGTGAAAGAAAGATTATTTTTTTAATTGGCTGTGTATGTCACAGCCAATTAGACGGACAGACGGGTAGACAGGCAGACAGACATGATGAATCTACAGGGTATTGGTTCCGTTATTTGCCAACTAGCTACGAAACCCTAAAAACCAGATCGGCTTTTTTTTCGACGTGCACCCATAAATGTGTGGTTACTCGAAAGTGAAACTGGAGGCTCGCCGCGACGTCGTAACTCGGCGTCGTCGGTTCTTCACGACACCGGCGGCCCATCCCCACCAGCTGTGACCTCCAGTAGCCTGGAGGAGGCCCAGCGGCATCAGACAAACGCAAACACATGGGCGGAGGTCATTCTGAATGGCTGTACGTCCGTATGTCACAGCCACTTTATTCAGAAACTATTAAAACTACAAAGTTGAAACTTAGTAGATGTAATCTGTGAACCGGATTACATGTTTTTATGCAAAATAAAATAATAAAGTAAAGGGGGCTTACCCATTCATGGAACTAATGTGTGATGTCTATCTAGGAGATAGTTTTTTTTTTTTAATTGCATTGAGTTTTCTAAAACCATTTTTTCTTAAAGTCAGTCAGTCTTTTGTCAGATATAGACTTCCAAAGTTGTAAAATTTATAACCTTTTAGTTTTAAAATAAGAAAGTGCCAAGAAGTATAAATGCAAACTTACAACGAAAATTAGTTTGAACGAGATAGGTATTGCTAGCTCAATGTTTGTAATATGGTATACATTTTCAAAAACCGCAAATATCATATCTTGGTCATTTATACAAACGGTTGACGAACGAACTTGGTTATTTATGAAAAACAAAGTTAATTTTCGCTAATCTATGTTTGGATGCGGAAACTTTCATGGGCGATTCCGACTCGTACTTCAGGCGACTGGAACTTCAAGGGGAAAAAAATAGTATGGACTTTGAGGGGTAAATAATGGTAGACTTTGTTGTCTCACCTGTTCCGTGCGCTTTCTCTTTCTTTCATGACAGTCAGCCACTTTTTAATCTATGGTCAGCCATGGTTACTTGTCGTGTGTCTTGATGGTGTCTTGTAGTATTTTATAAGCTTGTGCCATTGATTTAAATAGTAAAGATACAGTTGTCAGAACATTTGACGGACGCGGTCGCCCTACAAAACACACTAGCGCCATCTATTATAACTAAGATGTCAATCGGCGTGGTCTGCTCCTAGACGTAGCCTTTTAAGAGCGGGGTGTTGTATTTATCGAGGTACAAAGAAATAAAAAAAAACCTTTTAGTTTTTGAATTTTATATTTGTTGTACATAAAAATACATTTTAAATTGCTTTTAATAAACAATAAAAATTAATTTTGTACATAGTTTAATCTTATAGTAATATTATTAAATCTTTTTATTTCATCGGCTGCAACGCGCGCCGCTGCAAAGTTATGTCGCACATTTACGCGGCTTCGCGTTGTCTATGCTAAAGGTTGAGACAAACAAGAAAGAAAATTGTTTTAAATTACCTATGTTAGAAGTTGAATTAATGACATATTTTTAACTTTATATCGTAGTTCACGCAACCCTTCACGACACAATTTGGCATTTTTGTTTGTAAAACTGACGACCCCTCCCGAAGATAGCCGATCGCGTTCTAATTCACTTCGATAAAGGTAAGACCACTTTGGGACCAAGTTCGAGACGTCATTATAACATGCAGTCCGCCCAGTCCTTTCGCAGTAATATATATGTCAATGGCTTGTGCTTATTATTTTCTGGCAGTTAGTTACGGTTAATTTTTTTATCTTAATTTGTAAAAAGTGTGATCTTGTTCAGTAAACATAATTGTACCATAATGCCACCTAATAGCCGATTTATAACGTGTGAAGTATCGTACTTGTGAAGTCGTAAAGGATTTATAGCAAAATTTCCATTAGATGAGGCTCGGTAAGTATTGAATTAGATATTTTAATTAAAACATGGTACTAAAAGGCTTAATCAATCTTTTAATTTTAAATTTTATTTTGTGATAGTGATGTGCTGTAACGCAAATGGCTCTTATCAATTATCGATAAATGGTGTGTCTGTTTGTAATTGTTTATAAACAATGTTAATAAAAGCGAGAGGCATTAAATGAAACCGCATCTGCGTTATGTATAATTTTCAGACTACACAGTCACAGGATATTTTTGAACATTTTGCTTAGTTAAAACACAAAGTATCATCCCGAGCTGACTATAGAGGGTGCGTCTCATATCATATAAAGTTATTTGGTATATTTTCATTTCAATAACGTTGCAGTTAATGATTATCAAATACAAGAATAAAGAGGACAAGGTCACTGACGTTCTGATGACGGAGCTCCATCGAATGAAATATGAAATGTTAATACCGCTACCGCTATGGATTTGCGTCCAGAAGAAGATCGGGATTAAACTACTGCAATCCTTGACATACTTAATTATATTATTTAGTCTAATAATCTGTAGTAGTTTTATAATTAAGAATATACTGTTGTTTTTTTAAAACTACAATCCTTCCTTTATTTCAACACAAATCCTTTCTTAAATTTTAAAAAGTTTAAAGAAAGCCCGTTACCGACCTGTATACTTTATCGATATCGATAAAGAAGTTACTTACTACCATTGCTCAGCACTATTTAGTCTGATAGGTTGGTAGTACTGTTGTATGACGTCTTGTTCTCCGTGTATGTTCGTTCAGTTGGTATTGAAGTAACATGTTACCTGTTTTTATTTTTTTAGTACTAAGTCCCGCCTCTTTACATTCTCTTTGTCGCACTTGGCTGGTTTTTTTTTTTATTTTTTAACCATAACTGTTTCTTAGTCAAAATTCTGGCGTGGGACCAGGTGATTCTAGGGCAAAGTTCCCTCGATTTCTTCAGGATCCCATCATCAGATCCTGACTTGGTGACAATGGGACCAATTTCGAAGTATACCCATACAAACAAAAAAAAATTCCAAATCGGTTCAGCCGTTTTCGAGTAATCAGTGATCATATATAAAAAAATATATACATACGCGTCGACTTGATAACCTACTCCGTTTTTTTCGTCGGTTGAAAAGAATGCGAATGAAAACTGACTGCTAGGTATAAAGCTATGTCACTTCTTTAGTCAGTCAGCAGTTTAACCTGCATAAGTGAAATGTTATAGCAGAACGTTGAACAAAACGCGTAAGCGCCATGTATTTAAAAACGGGGCTTTCGTTTTGGTCGCGAGAAAACAATAACTTAGAAGCGCTTTAGCGCTGCGTGTTTTTATTGTTTTGTTATATGACTAATTATTGTTTCAGTGCTGCAGCGAACTTAAGTTTAAACTCTTGCCAAAATGGAACATATCCTTTGCTTAGGATAGCTCCTCTAGTACGTAGTACATATTACCTCAATGGAAGACACACGACAACTGACAAGTATTCCGACCATAAATTAAAAAGTGGCTGACTGTCATGAAAGAAAGAGAAAGCGCACTGAACAGAGGAGACAGCAAAATCTACCATTATTTACCCCTCAAATTCCATACTACTTTTTTCCCCTTGAAGTTGCAGTAGCCTGCGCCAATATATAAGAGCAAAAAAACTTTTTACCAAAAAATTAAACAGACTCCCAAAAAACACTGCAAAGTGAAAAATAACTTTAATTTCGGTAGTCGGTGTTTTCAGTTTTGTATTTTTGTTTTTGGCACCGACTTCCGAAATTAAAGATATTTTTCACTTTGCAGTGTTTTTTGAGAGTCGGTTTAATTTTTAGGTAAAAAGTTCTTATTTCACTCTTTTTAGTTGGTCGATTTTTAATTTCTCTAGTTACAAGAGCCTAAATGTCAACTACCTATAACCTTTTACAAAATATTGATTTTCCCAATGCTGGGCCGTTAATTGTTGAGGAGTTCTCCTAGTACTTCACCATCAGCTCTACATCACCATATGCATTGTGATGAGCATAAAGTGCTTAACATCCATATTCAAGTAATCGAATCGCAATCCACGAAATACTTATTATTGAGTAGTTTCGGCGGTCATCTGTGGTCTTCATCATCAGTTCCACTTCCCCAAATGGTACTTTTTGAGAGCAACTGCACAAGTTACTATAAGAAATACCCAAAACACCATAGGTGTGCCTATAATATTTGAAGAGTTCCCTCGATTTCTCCAGGATCCCATCATCAGATCCTGACTTGGTGACAATGGGACCAATTTCGGAGTATACCCTTTCAAACAAAAAAAAAGAATTTTCCAAATCGCTTCAGCCGTCTTCGAGTAATCGATGATCATACATAAAAAATAAAAAAAAATACGCGTCGAATTGATAACCTCCTCTTTTTGTCGTCGGTTGCAAAGACTCATAGATTTCGTGCGTCGGGGCAACGTATGCGCGGTCAAATGGTTTTATAGTCTTTGAGTGTAACATAAAATGATGTAACTCAACGGGAACAAACCATTTTTATCCTTGAGAAACAAGCTATGACTTGGATTTTGCACTAGCCGGCGCACAGTGGGTCGAAACGATGATTTTAGTGACTTAGGGATCAACTTTGTTTTTTACTTTTTTCTTTATGCGGATCGACAGAACTCATTAACCTCAATAATAATTGCTCTGATGCTTTTTTCCTAAACTTGCTCCTTTAGGTGGAAAAATGCATTTTGTGATATTTTTGTATGGAACGGATCAAATTAAATTAAATTCCTGCTAAGTGGCGAGTGATCCCGCTTTAAAACTATATTTTTCTTAAAGCTTGCCCAGTCTACTATCATTTGATGCTATGAACATTTGCATAAAGTTGCAACACTGCCAAATAAATGAATCGAAAAAATGAAAAAATTCATTGAATAATTTTTATTTTCTCAAGTTCTTTTAGTTAAAATTGATGTGGAATAATAAGTAAAAGCACTTAATAATTCACATAATTAATTAACAATTAACGACAATATATTAAGGTTCGTTATTAGCTTAAATTTACTAATTAATTATTACTAAAAAATGTGGATATCATTTTCATTTCATATCTTGACTTTTTACTTTATAAAAAACAATGTTTTTCACTTTTAGTGATTACTTTAATGTTAATGAGGGTAGTAGAAATATTAGTAAACATTTGATTGTCACTGGAAGTATAAAATTACCATATTTATTATATTCTTATAAATAAAACATTTATAACATTAAAAAAATAACTTTAATAAGAAACTGCAAATTACACGATTTATTTAAAATAAAAATTAAGTTTAACACAAAGTAGGCAGAGGAACAATGTTGACGAGTCTACGACAACCGACAAAATGGACGAGTGGCATCTCGCAGGTCAACCTCTGAGGTTGTCCAAGCTTGCCTGTGGTTGCCTTAATTAATAAATTAATTAAAGCCTCCAGCCAGGGCTTATTAAAAAACTTACAAACTAGGCGACTACACGCTAAGGGCACCCCCTGTGGGGTACGGACCTCGGCTTAGGGCGTCGCAGGGGGAGGGCAGCTAGGGACAAGCTGGATCATATCATTATTATTATTAATAAGGAAATTTAAAGCTACTGGCTCAGCGTCGCGGGCTGGCTCTGGCAAGGGTCGGGGCGGACTGTTACGGGGACGTCGCGGCGGGCCTCGGCGGCGAGGACGGAAAGACGGTCGATTTTTGTTTTTGTAAACTGTGCTGGTTTCCTTACGGCTCTCTTGGAGCAGGGTGATTGCGTCATCGGGAGTGACTAGGGTATGCCTTGGTCGGCGAATCTTAGAGATATGCGAGGGTTCGTATTGGGCGGCCGATACGATAAGGGGATGGACGAGTGCACGCGGACTTCTGCCTTTTATACAAGCGACGGCTGTCATGGAGACGTCACGTGGTCAGCTGTCATCGTTGTCATCTAACAATATATTTACTAGTGTTCGTTTATTCGTACCACTATTAACATCTATTGCGATTGTGATCGTCCCTTTTCGGTATAATGGAAAATTTTGTTAACAATTTAGATTTATTTATGATTTTAAGAGAGCAGCTTAAGTCACTGTCAGATAGTAAAAAACTCTTCCAATACGTACAAAATAAAATAAACGTGACGCAAGAGAACAGTGCTAAGCTCCAAAAATTCAGTACGCGCTTTTGTTCAAATTTAAGTGCAAGATGGGAACTGAATGGGAGTTTTTAAGAAGAAATGGTGATTGGTTAGAGAGTGCGATAAACTGGCCCGAAGGAACCTGACCCGATACCTGAAACTGTGAACACTGAACAGGAAAAGCTCGAGATTTGTGATATTGAAGATGTTGAAAATCTACCACCATCTGCTACAGAAGCTTCAACATCTACATTTACACCTCGAAAACCTTTCGAAGAATTGGGCTCCAGGCAAAAACGAAGACGCGTTGATCAAATAAACCAATCGCTTTCGTTATCTCCGGATGAAATGAAATCTACTACAATTGCTAGTTTAAGAAACACTGGAAATCAGGATGTAGGAAAAATAATGAACCATTTGCTAAATCACCCCGAAAATCTAGAAAAAGTTAAGCAGTGTTTAAGTGCAAATAAAGCAAACAGTAGTACATATTCACCCGATAAGGCACTGGCTTTATTAGTTTCACTTAAATTAAGTAAGTGGCAATATATAAGCCTAAGAGAAGCAGCCAGTGAAAATGGGTCTGATTTATAAACTTCTTATTATAAAATTAAGCAAGCAACGTCAAAATGTTATCCAGGGAAAGAATACATAATCATAACTGAAGAAGGAGCTGCTATTAAACTGCGAATATTACTCAACTTGACGGTTTCTAGGCTTTTAGATGTAATTGCTTTAGATTTGGACTCGGCAACAGAGTTACTACTTATAAGCAAATGAGGCTTTGATGGAGCCTCAGGTCAAAGCAATTACAAACAAAAGACTGAGAAAGAGTTTGATGACTCTACTATATTGATGGCCAGTCTAGTTCCTATAAGGCTTCAACAATCTGATGGAACAATTGTTTGGGAAAACGACCGACCATCATCGACTTTCTGTTGTCGTCCGATAATGTTTAAATTTACCAAAGAAACCCAGACAACAGTGGCAACTATAAAGGGTAACATAACAGAAGAAATAGAAAGACGTCTGCCAACAAGAATCCACCAAGTAGAAGTTAAGCATCAATTGTACTTGACGATGATAGACGGCAAAATAACATCATATTTGTCGGATACATCTGCAGCTGTCTGTGATATTTGCAAGGCAAAACCGTCAGAGATGAACAATTTAGAGGCATTTTCTCAAAGAGAAAAAAACGAGGAAATATACCAGTATGGTATGTCATCCTTACATGCCTGGATAAGATGCATGGAGTGCTTACTTCATATCGGTAAATATAATTTTATTACTTCATATTTTTTCATGTTTGTAGTTTCCTGTGAGATTATTTTTAAGTGACATTTCTTTTTTTTTGCAGCTTATCGTTTGGACTTCAAAAAATGGAGTTGCAGAGGCGACGACAAAGAAAAACTGTCCCTTAGAAAGAGTGCTATACAGCAAGCATTTAAGAGGGAATGCGGTTTACTCATCGACATAGTCAAATAAGGAGTAGGCACAACCAATGATGGCAATACTGCCAGAAGATTTTTCAGGGATGCAGCAACAACAGCCCGCATAACTGGGATTCGTGAAGATTTGATAGAGAGGTTTCACGTGATTCTTCAAACCGTTGCATCTGGAAAGCGCGTGGACCTTTGGTGTCATACCTATAGGGAAACTGTCGGAAGAGGCAGCGGAAGCTCGTAATAAAGATTTTAGGAAATATAGAGAGTCATTCTAGAAAGGTAAGTAGAACGGTGACAAATGAGGATGTTTTACACAATCTTCTTTTGTCGTCTGATCCAAAGATCACAAGTCTACGGCCTTGATTGGCGAAACAAAATAAAATGGTTCTCTCTCCAAAAGTCAAAGAGCTTCTGCTGAGTTTTCCTTCAGAATCCGATTTAGATTTTATTGATGTAAATAATTTACAAGATAGTGCATAACATTATTGATAGATTGTAAGTTCTTAATTTTTTTATTAGTTTGTATGTCATGACTGAAAGGAAATAGTAAAGGACATCCTCCATTTTGGTCCAAAACCTAAAATGGCGGCCAAAGAAAAAAAATACACTATCTTGTTAGAACGTGATCTCCTTAACATTTTTTATTATGGCACCAAAACTGTGTGACTATTGCCCTCGGTTTTATTTGAGTTAAACGTCGCACACCTATTTCTTAACATAAATTGTCAAAACAAAGGATTTAGCTTGAATAGAAACTTCTAGGTAGCTGCCGTTTACCTCCACGCAATATGATGCACCTCCTCTACCCGCTGAACGACCTGCCCTGCTCCGCGCATCACAACTGTTACTATATTTATTAAGTTCTGAAAGCAACGCTATCGTGTACGCTGTGTGAATTACGCTAGCTCCTACTATAAGCTGTTTTGTTTTTTTTTTGTTCGTTATCATCCTTGTTAAGTTTTATTATTGACTGTTACGTGTAACTTGGTTATTGTTTTTGTTGAGTTTTAAACTGTTATATTAAAGTGAGCCATGACGGACTTCTGTATCTTGTGTCGTGAATCGACAGAGAATTGACGAAGATACTCTTGGAGTTCTCGTGAAAGCGATCATCTTGATATTTCCCAAATAGTGACAGAAGAATTACTACTTCGACAGGTAAGAACGCAGTGCCCTTTATTTATGTCCGTGATATGTATATTATTATATGAAAAAACCTGTATTAGCACATCATCAAAAAGACCAAGTTTGTGTTTGCTTCTATTGAAAAGAAACGTGGTGCAGTATTACATTAACTGGGTTAAGGGCTGTTCATAACAATGATTTTTGTCTATCAAATACTTAGTGTTTTTTTTTACTTTCTAGTTGGTGGCTACAGAATTCATTTGCCGTCCGTGTGGCAAAGAACTGAACGTACGCACCAACGACGTATGCGAGAAACCGAAGAGCAAGTTGATCAAGAAGATGAGCCAGCCGAAAATACAATTGCAAGACCAATTTCCTTAGAATTGCCTGGTCTTCTTCGCGCACCGAATACCTCAAATAGCTGCATTTTTCAACATTGTTTGAATGAATCTCATCGTCGGATACCCGAAAATATAAGGTTTCGTATATAGTGCCGGTACAGTTATTATGTGCCAGAAAGCACACGTGTATGAAATGAACACATGGAGCAAAACGTGTGGTATTTACTCCCTTTACAAGACACCTCATCAGAAGAGTTCACTTCTGTTCAAATAATGGACATAGTATCAACATTACAGAGACATATTACTCAGGACCACATTAACTTCGAACAGTATGAAAATATGGCACCGGACGAGTTCCATACCTGAACTGGAATACTTCAAGACCAGTTTGTCGAATTGATGGAGGGTTTGCCAAGCTTGAGGTCAGTTACTAAAAAAAATATTTTTTGGCGGCAGTATTAGTTAAGTTGAGGACTGGAGACTCCAATGTTAGACTAGTGAACGTTTTCAAATGTGGTGAATCAACCTTCCAAAGGTAACTTAAACCTTGGTTTTAATCACATAACACGTGAGAACGTAGCACTAAGGAACACGTTAATAGCAAACCATCTATTCGGGAATCCCTTGAGCCCAGAAGTTGAAAGGAAGGCGATAACAATTTGTGATGGTACGTACATATATTTGCAAAAAAAGTAGCAATTACTTTTTTCAGCGACAGTCTTACAGCCATCACAAATATAGAAACCTCCTGAAACCATTCCTCTTAGTTTGTTGCGATGGACATATTATTGAGGTAATTGGACCGTATGCTGCCGTTACATTTGACGCAGAAATCATGAATGGTATGATGATGAAATGTAAACAGTCCATTCCTTTGGTTTTTTAGGACCGGAGATGTGTTTATTTTGGACCGTGGCTTTCGCGATTCTGTGGCAAACCAAAGTCTTGTGGTTACATACCACATATGCCAGGAACAAAATACCAAAATGAAACACAACTCACGACAGATCAGGCAAACAAATCAAGGCTGATTACGATTGGTCAATGGGTGGTGGAAGTAGTGAACGGCCGATTTAAAAGAGATTTTCGGCTGTTACGAAATATTACAACAATAGAGCCGCTAGAAACATGTTTGAATACTTCAGAATCGCAGCAGCCATTTTAAATAAATACCATGTTGTAATTGAAAATAATCCACATGCTACAGACATTTTAGAGATAATAAATGAAAACATTAATACGCCAAATGTATTAGCAAACCTGGTTAATCGCCATAATTATAATCGCAGACAAGCTCAGTTCTCCATAATGACAGCAGATATGCCAGAGTTAACAGATTTTCCTAGGCTGAGTGAAGATGATCTCTTTTTATTCGCTCTTGGCGTATACCAATTAAAACAGGCCAAAAGCTACTATGGCGAACATATCCTTCAAAACGGATCGTTTTCTATTGAGCTCAGTAATGAAATACCAAATGAACACTTGGAAGAGTTAGAAGGAACAGATCTGTGGATGATACGAGGACGACTGCAATCTCGACCGATGTCCGAGCTCACCAATATTATACCTACATCGTAATAGAGAGAACATCATCCAGTCGAAGTGCAATCCGTCACTATTATTGCACGTGCATAATAGGAAAAAGAACGATTGGGTGCTGTTCGCATATTATGTGCATAATATGGTACATGAGTTACGCTCGTCATTTACAGGTGTTATTACCCTCAGCTTTGGGATTAGAGAACATTATTGTAGTTCCAGACGAGGATGATTTTCTTGTTTAACCAAGTTTTGTATTAACATTCTTGTAAGACGTACGTGTATTTTTGGAAATAATAAAGGGTTCATTAACAATTGAACATATGATACAACTGTATTTTTATTTGTAGAAAATCACATAAACCACAAAAACCAAAATAACACAATAAAAAACCAGTACAGGCAGGCTGTATTTTCTCAATATTGTATTTTTAAACTATTGTAATGTTATAGCAGTACAATTCTTTTTTTAAATTCATTTCATAGAAAATGTATAAAATAAAAAAATGAACTCAAATAAAAGCGAGGGCATTGGTCCCACAGTTTTGGTTCCATAATAAGAAATGTTAAGGAGAACAAGTTCTAACAGAATATCGTATTTTTTTTCTTTGGCCGCCATTATAAAATTTAGACCAAAAATGTATGGAACGTGGATGATGTCCTTTGTTGTTGTATATAGTTAGTTTTAAGTTTTTACCTTTAGTAAATTTGTATTTGCATGTATCTTTACTTATTATTCAGTATTAAATCCAATTTAAAAGATTTTCTATGTTCATTAAATAAACAAATAGAAATGAATAGATCCACATTTTTAAATAATACGTACTTAGTAAATTCAAGCAAATCAGGGACCTTTAAATGTATTGTCGTTAGTCTTTAAGTAATTATGTGAATTATTAAGTGCTTTTACTTACTATTATTCCATATCAATTATAACTTAAAAGAACATCCCAAAATAAAAAATGAAGCTTTTTATTCAAAGTATTTTTTATTTTTTATCGATCCATTTATTTAGCAGTGTTGCAACTTTATGCAAATGTTCAAATAATCAAATGATAGTAGACTGGACAACCCCTAAGAAAAATACAGTTTCAAAGCGGGATCACACGCCACTTGGCAGAAATTTAATTTAATTTGGTCCGCTCCATACAAAAAAATATCAAAATGCATTTTTCCACCCAAAGGAGCAAGTTTAGGAAAAAAATTATCAGAACAATTATTATTGAAGTTAATGAGCTCTATCGATCCGCATAAAGAAAAAATTAAAAAAACAAAGTTGATCCCTTAGTCACTAAAATCATCGTTTCGACCCACTGTGCGGCGTCTGTCACTGAGCACGCGTCAGACAGACGCTTTTGTTGTACTTTTTTCGCCCCGCCCACTTGAGGTTTGCGTGGAACCATTTTTGAGCAGAGTTCAAAAATGGTATATATTATATATATCGTATGGTATATATTATGGTATATATATATTCTATATCATTCCTAATTCGTTGTGCTACATACGTTTATTTAAAATTTCGATTATGATAAAAATAAATAGCCAAGTGTATTTAGATCTCTTTCCTTATTAAACAAAAAAGAATTAATCTGACAAACAAAAAAAGGAACAAATTGTAAACAAATTTTGTATACAGCAAAATAGATGATGGGGTGTCTGGCATAGATGATACATATATTTACTGAGAGTGTCTGGGGAGCATGACGTAGTGTTTTCACCATATTGTATTTTGTATTTTTTTCCTTATATCTGCTTTTACATAAAATGTAACAGAGACTATAAATTTTATAGTCTCTGTTAAATGCTGTGTGAAGATACCAAGAACTACCTACATTGAGAATTGAGATGTAATGGGTGGAGGTGAGAGGTAAAATAAAATCTCAGTGTCGTGAGTACGGTTTATTAGAATATTAAAGAGATTTTCATTAAAAATCAACCTAGACACTTAGTGTGTTATTATTCTTAATGTACAAAAATAAACTTATGGTCGAAAAGGTACATTAATATCACAAAGGTACAATTATTACATACAAAAAGGAGACAGGTTTTGAGAAAAATCTTACTTGTTAAAAATAAACAAAAATAATTGTCTCTGATTTATAATTGGTTAATGAAGATTAGGCCAAACAGGGTTGAAGTGGTCAGTGCCTTTTCAGCCGTTGGTTACTATTGGCCGTTACAGAAATGATTTTCTTTGAACAAATGTGAACTTATTATGAGCTAAACTTTAACCTGGATCGTCAAATCATCAAAACGTATTCAATAAATAATTCAATAGATTAACAATCATATCAATTAAGTAAAAACTTGTTAAAAATAAACAAAAATAATTATCTCTGATTTATAATTGGTTAATGAAGATTAGGCCAAACAGCATTGAAGTGGTCAGTGCCTTTTCAGCCATTGGTTACTATTGGCCGTTACAGAAATGATTTTCTTTGAACAAATGTGGACTTGTTACAAGCTAGACTTTAGCCTGGATCATCAAAACATATTCGATAAATAATTCAATAGATTAACAATCATATCAATCAAGTACAAAAGATATGTTCACCTTGATCACAATTATTATAATTTATAGTATAGTAGTACTGCAGTATATACTAGGTATATATTATTATTCTCTTCATTTCTAATTAAGAGAAATTACAACAATATTAATAAATAATTTTAGAGTGCTGTGTCACATTTGGTCCACTCAATTGTTTATTTTTCTTTTGATTAGGTACCTATGTCTACTATATCTTTCTTTAAATGTTATATGTAAAATTAAGGTCTTTCAATACACAAATTCATTTAAAAAAAAAAGTCTATTATTTTCTCTCTCCAGAGTTTTTGGTAACATTAGTAGCCATAATTTAGAATTGATGACAATTTTAGGTAAATTTTGACAAGTAGGATGAGTTACATTTAAAACATACCGAGTTATAAAATTAGAATCCAACAGAACATTGATATAATGAAAACCCAAGATGCACACTCGGTGTCTCAAAACCGTCCGCATAAAATGAGTGCACAATTCTGAATAATGCACTCATTTCAAATAGTATCGCGTCGCTCGCGTCTAAGACACATGTCAAACGTGCCGAAGTGTTTATTAACAAATTGTAAAAATATTACTTAAAGGCTAAAAAAGGATGGGATATCGAATTTTCGGTAAGTAAAAGAGTTTATTGATTAGGTTTTATTATTCTTATGACTGATTAGTGATTATAATAGGAAGCAATATGTAATTTGGATTTAATTTGTCTTAAAATTTCACTCAACGGTCAAAGTAATACGGCAAATGTCAATGCCCGCTTTTTCAGAGTCGGAACAATGTATTACAGTTTCTTTTTTATTTTAGTCGTATAAGAAAAATTACCCAGGATTTTCATGTTTATATTTTTTATTAATAAGTTTATACAGTTCCGACCTTCATCGTATTTATATAGGTGATATCAAGGGTGATATAAAGGAGAAGAGGTCGTCAATTTTACGGATTTTTAATGTTCGTAAATATTTTATGTATATTGATTCATTAAGGAATAACTTATAGGTTCACGACATGCGGCATACTAATGATAAAAGTGTATGTGAGTGTTGCTTCGGCGCAACATCAATCTCATTAAAACTCCTTATTTTTATACTTTAATTTTCCAATCGTTAGCCAACAAAGGCGAAAGATTTTTTTAAGCCGAATATTTCATGCGTCGTTTTGTTCACAGAATTTTTTGGATAAAGATAATTGTATGTCACTGAAAAAGAACGTACTGAACCAAAAAATTTAATAAACGATTTTAACCGTTAATATTTGTTTCATTGATATACACATGTTCTACCCAAAAACATATTTACGCTCAGATAAGAGTATAATTACGTTACTTTTAATCGAGACTGTGCAATAGAATTACTTTTATGGGTGCCATAAATTAATATTTTAGAAGTTTATTCTACTACTCCAGAAAAACCTATATTACAAATTTAGAAGCCAAAAAATAACCACTACGCATAATTTTATTTAGAGTGGCTTACATAGAAGTTAACTAGTGGCTAAAATAGTATTATTCAGACGCACGTTGATTGTGGCTGACTGAGTAATTTAGAAGGCAATGTATATTTTTAGAGGCGAATAAAGCCACCATAATTTAATAATTTCGCGAAATCTATTTACGAATGAATTTAATACAGGGTGGGCCATGAATTAGTTAACATTTGAAAAAATCGTATAAAAAAAACCATTTAACATATTTTAGAAATCGTTTATTTACGAGAAAGCTAATTAGTTGTAATTTATTTTTTAAAAATTATTTCGTCTAAATGACCACCGTTTCGGTTTTTGCACTCATCTAAGCGAGTCCTAAAGTTTTCGAATACTCTTCTGCAAAGAGACCGCGAGATCGCCGACATCTCTTCGATGATTTTTTCTTTAAGTTGACGCAGTGTATTCGGTTTATCAATGTAGACACGACTCTTTAAATAACCCCATAAAAAGAAGTCTGCTGGTGATAGATCTGGACTTCTGGGTGGCCATGGGATGTCATCCCGTCTGGATATCAGCTTTTCCGGAAACATGTCTTTGACCACCGGCAAGGACTCGTTCGATGTGTGACACGTGGCTCCATCTTGTTGAAACCATGTGTTACGATTATAGCCAGCAAATTCCAGTAGCATCGGTGCTAAGAACTCCCGTAACATTTTCACATACTCGGCAGAATTAACAGTAACTGAACGGCCTCGAGAATCTTCAAAAAAGTAAGGTCCGATGATTCCTTTTGCTGAAATTGCAGCCCATACAGTTGACTAAATTTCCAAGAAGCGAGCTAGTGCCCCCGCCCGCGCACGCGCCCCTCGCGGCAATAGTTTGCGCGGTAAGTTACATTTAAATGTTAACTAATTCATGGCCCACCCTGTATTAAATAATATTGATTCAATCATTTTATTTTATTAATTTTAAGGAAACTTACAGCTAAAACATTTGAATGATCATTGACAATAAGTAAATTTATAAAAAATTCGCCATTTTCTTAAATTAAATCTACTTAATTAGCAGCCTTGGTGAGTCAGACTTTTAATGGCACTCTAAGCCGAACGTTACTTTTTTACTATTGCAAAAAACGACGGATTAAAAAATCAATAATTTATAAAAATCAATAAAATGATTAAAGCTTTCCCCGCGAGTTAACTCATCGTAACATGCGTTTACGCTGAGTATGCAGTCGCCGTCAGCATGCGTCGTATTGCTACCATGCATTTACCGGAAATTCGATAGAATTATTTTACTTTGCATTATATTCAGTCTTGTATCAGCCACCAGCTTAATATCCTGTATTTTATAATTAAATTAATGTTGTAATAAATAAATATTTTTTTTACTAAAATCCCGACCGCCGAAACAATTCAATCACAGTTCCTACAAAAACAAGTTAACTTCTTAGTACACGAACTAACAGATGAAGGTTTAAAACCAAACAAAGACAAGATAAAAGCCGTACTTAACTTCCCCTTACCTAAGTCTCAGAAAGAAATAAAAGCCTTCCTAGGTTTGGTCGGTTATTACAGGAAATTCATAAAAGATTTCGCCAGACTTACTGTTCGGTCCGACGTGAAACAGAACGCACCTTTGGTTGGCAACATTATTAATTATCTGTGGGCTGGACATAACTTTTTCACTTAACAGATAGACTTTGGTTCCTTGTTGAAAATGTCGGTCATGGGACCCTGTTGACTTAATTATAATTGGAAAAATATCGTTTGGAATCGCCGTTTGCAACCGATAATTGGGTCGCGAGTTAACTATTGTTTGAAGTTGTAATCCCCATTTGACGAAACCCCCCCCCCCCCCCCGGGATATTTTTGGATTTATCGCCGGGTTGATGCCATCGCGTGGCACGCGCATTTGTTGGAAAAAGTAGTGATAAATAGCTTCAATCCGGTGTGAGTTTGGGTTGTGATGCTGTTTGGACCGCGCCATCTGGAGACTGGCGCCTTGTGAACGTTCTACAACACTTGACTTACATCACACTTTTCAATTACTCACCTCATATTTACATACATACCACACTTGGGCGTGACCTAGGAAGGTCGAAGTTGGCAAACCCAGCACAGAAGGTTAGTGGTACCGATTATTTATTTGAATATATTGTTGTAGGCCGAAGAGCCTTTTGTAAGTTTATTGTTCATTGAAAGCAACGTTAAGCTCCACGTACCGTGGACAGTTCAGACCGTCCAGTTACCGTTGCACTGGCCAATTGTAGTCCTGAACACTTACGAAACCAATGACCCTTTGCCTCAAGAAAAATAGTAGAGTTATACACTCACCGGATTTCTTAGAAGCTTTCAATAAATGCAAACAAATCTTAACTAATGCCCCAATACTGCAGTACCCAAATTTTGATGAGCCGTTCATCCTCACTACCGATGCTTCAGATGTAGCATTAGGTGCGGTATTATCCCAAGGAATAGTAGGATCTTACAAACCAGTAGCGTTCGCATCTCGGACACTATCAGATACCGAATCTCGTTACTCTACAATAGAAAAGGAACTACTCGCCATAGTATGGGCAATTAAATACTTTAGACCCTATCTTTACGGTAGAAAGTTTATCATCTACACAGACCACAGGCCTCTCACTTGGCTGATGTAATTAAAAGATCCTAATTCTAAATTGACTAGATGGCGCTTAAAACTCTCGGAATATGATTATAAGGTTGTATACAAGAAAGGCCGTCAGAACACTAACGCAGACGCTCTATCACGTATTAAAATCTTCCACGGCAGTGTCGACTCTCTAGCTGTCAATCTAGATGATAACGAAGACGATGAGATAATTAATAGAATATTCGAAAATGCACGTAGGGAAGCCGAAAATCAAATAGACACAGTAGCACTCGACGAACATATACGATCACAAAACCCAAGCATCCCCGAATCTCACATAGGTACAGATAGTATGAGTATAGTCTCAGCCGAACCTGAATTGGTGTCTACGAGACACACACAGCTTGATAATGAAACTAGAGGCATACCCATAATTACAGACGCTATCGATAGGCAGTTGAAACAGTTTCACGTTAGGTCAACGCCCGGATCTACGTATAGAGTAGATAACAGATCCACCAACTGAAAAGTAGTTATAAAAGATGTTTTTATCCCAGTAAATAATACAGAGCCTGAAATAATAAGATTCCTTAAAGAACACACCATCGCTGACCGTGTATTCCATTGTTACTTTTATGATGAAGAATTATACCATGCCTTTTCTAGAGTTTACACAACAATATTTAACGACAGAGGTCCTAAGCTACTTAAATGCACAACACGCGTAACTCTAGTAGAAAATAAACCTGAACAACAAGAATTGATTAAGAAATATCACGAAGGTAAGACTGTTCACCGGGGTATTCAGGAGACATACAAGCACTTGCAGAGGAACTATCATTGGGCAAATATGCTCCTTACCATTCAAACCTTTGTTAACCAATGTGACACTTGTTTAAAATCTAAATACGAACGCAACCCTCTTAAACCACCCCTAGCTATAACCGATACACCTCGAAAACCAATGGAACATATATTTATGGACTTATATTCAACAGGAGGCGCAACGTTCCTTACAGTCATTGATAACTTCTCTAAATACGCCCAGGCAGTTCAACTAACAGCATGCAGTAGTGTCCATATAGCTGAGGCATTACTAAACATTTTCTCAGTGTTAGGTTTACCGGACAAAATAACCACAGATTCAGATACCAAATTCGACAACGATGTTATTAAAGAAATATGTGCACTACATAACATTCACATACATTTTACAACGCCTTATAATCCTAATTCTAACTCCCCCATTGAACGTTTGCACTCTACCCTAGCTGAAATGATTAGGATACAAAGAATGACCAACAAAGATGACCCTATACAGCTAATAATGAAGTACTCTATAATAGCATACAATAACGCTATCCATTCGGCAACAGATTATACACCCCATGAGTTATTATTCGGACACACAGCATCTAGAAACCCATTAGAGTTATATTACCCAAAAGAATTTTACCAGAACTATGTCATTAAGCATCGCGCCAATGCAGAGGCCGTTCAAGAGTGCATCGCCGCACACATGTCCAAAAACAAGGAGCAGGTGATTGCTAAACGTAACCAAGAAGCAGAAGAAATGAAATTCAAGGTAGGTGAAACCGTCTATAAACAGGTAGCGAAGTCAGCACGCAGCGACAAGACGAAGCCAGTCTTCAAAGGACCATACAAGATTATACACCTTCACCCAAATAACGTGGCCGAAATAATAGGTAACCACCCAAATTCTAAATCCATCAGGGTTCACTTCAAGCTACTACGGAGGCCTCATCTTGTTGCAGGACCTTCATCGCAGGAGCCGTCGTGTTCAACACAACAGCAACCGTAACCATTACCCAGGTAGATAATGACAATGGGATCCTCCTCCTAAAACAAGGTCAACTCCTTAAACAGGACAACTACTTTAGCCTTGCTTGCGTTTACAACATTACCAACCTACACTTTATATCCATCGAACTAATGTCTCTATACTCAAGCACGAAAAACGAGGAGAATAGAGCATCTGGAGAGTTACATAAAACGTATAGGAATCAAATAGAATATAGCCTTAGTATTATAGGTAAGAAAATTAAGTTTTTAACGCCGCAAGTTAGAAAGCGACGCGGTCTTATAGATGGATTAGGTACTGTCGTTAAGTCTATCACTGGCAATCTAGACCATGAAGATGCAGCAAAGTTCGAAAAAGAAATCTCAAATATTAAAAACAGAGTTAAAAACGTTCAGGATTCTCAAAGAAAATCCTTAGTATTAGCACATAATACAATAGATGAGTTCAGTAAACAGTTAACAAAATTAGACAATAATCAGAAACATTTGGCTAATTTATTACAAAATATTACTAATAATTCCAACGACTTATCTAACAATTACATTTCCTAGATAATTACGTACAGATAGATTTTAGTTTACAGATAATTTTAGATAGGTTAATGTTATTAGAAGACGCTATGACTTTTGCTCAGATGGGCACCATGCATCCTAGTATTATAAGCCCTCAGAATCTAATAGACGAACTAAGAAACTTAGAAAACACTTATTCATTTAAACCAGTAGCCAGTATTAGTATTAGTAACATACATAGGATAGAAAAGTCAATAAAAGTTAAAGCTTACTGCACAGAACACTCGGTTAATTTTATTCTCGAAATCCCGTCAATTACCCCAAAAACATACGACCTTATCCATCTTTATTCAGTCCCTAATAAAAATAACCTTACTATCATCCCTAAATCCAAATACCTAGTACTTGGTAACGATGAGTACGCTTACCTGGAAGAAGACTGCCAGCCACTGACCGACAACACCCAGCTCTGCAAGCTCCTCGACACCAGAAGAATCGAAGACACAGATGACTGCATACTATCACTCATTCAGCACCGCCCAGCTACCTGCACCCACGCTAAGATGAACTTAAGAAGAGGAAAGGTCCAGAAGATCGGAGACAACATCTGGCTACTAGTCCTCAAAGAAGATGAAGTCACCAAAACACAATGTAACACCAAGACAGACTACAAGAAGCTATCTGGAATTCATCTCGTTACACTAACAGAAGACTGCCAGATGAACATCATGAACAAGACACTGCGATCACACACTGATACGATCGTCATCAACGAGGTCATACCATTACCTGAGCAGCATCAAGTCCCAGAACAATCAATACAATATGAACTCCAATTAGAAGACATATCACTAGACAGCATCCACGAACTGATCAATAGGGCAGGCGACATATCCATGCCAGAAGAAGATCATTGGACAATCATAGCAACTACACCTAGCTGGAATACAATCATCCTATATGTCCTGCTGGTCGCTGCAGCATCTTGGAAGCTGTATCAATGGAAAACTAAGAAAATCCCGGAGGACATCAAGGGCAGCGCGGACGCCGCCAGAAGCAAGAGTTGCTTCTATCTTATGGAGGGAGGAGTTAACTCATAGTAACATGCGTTTACGCTGAGTATGCAGTCGCCGTCAGCATGCGTCGTATTGCTACTATGCATTTACCGGAAATTCGATAGAATTATTTTACTTTGCATTATATTCAGTCTTGTATCAGCCACCAGCTTAATATCCTGTATTTTATAATTAAATTAATGTTGTAATAAATAAATATTTTTTTTACTAAAATCCCGACCGCCGAAACAATTCAATCACAGTTCCTACAAAAACAAGTTAACTTCTTAGGACACGAATTAACAGATGAAGGTTTAAAACCAAACAAAGACAAGATAAAAGCCGTACTTAACTTCCCCTTACCTAAGTCTCAGAAAGAAATAAAAATGCTCCAATACCTGCAATTCTGTTTGTTTACATGTCCATTTAGGTGGAAATGGGCTTCGTCAGAGAATAAGATGTTGTGAAAATTACTGAATCGAGTTAACATTGTTTCGGCATATGACTTACGCAAATTTAAATCATTAGGGTTTAGTTCTTGCACTAGCTGGATCTTATATGGATGTAATTTCAAATCTAATTTCAAAATACGGCGTAATGATGTGCGGGATAATCCTAATTCAGCCGAACGTTTGCGTGTCGATAAATCTGGATCACGTCGAACAGAAGCGGAAACTTGCTGCACGTTCTCTTCGCTCCGAGAAGTCCGCGGGCCGCCGGTTTGTTTCACATTTAGTGTAGATCCCGTCTCTTCGAACTTCTTCACCCATTTCTTTATTAAAGGAGCACTTGGACACTGACTTAAGTCGTGTAAACCATATTCAACGCGAAATAAGCGTCTCACAGTAATGAGCGAAAAGTTGTTTAAATAAAACTGTTTCACGCAGTAAGCGCGTTGAGGCCCCGTAAGCGATCCATTGCGACTAAATTTCCAAGAAGCGAGCTAGTGCCCCCGCCCGCGCCCGCGCCCCGCGCGGCAATAGTTTGCGCGGTAAGTTACATTTAAATGTTAACTAATTCATGGCCCACCCTGTATAAAATAATATTGATTCAATCATTTTATTTTATTAATTTTAAGGAAACTTACAGCTAAAACATTTGAATGATCATTGACAATAAGTAAATTTATAAAAAATTCGCCATTTTCTTAAATTAAATCTACTTAATTAGCAGCCTTGGTGAGTCAGACTTTTAATGGCACTCTAAGCCGAACGTTACTTTTTTACTATTGCAAAAAACGACGGATTAAAAAATCAATAATTTATAAAAATCAATAAAATGATTAAAGCTTTCCCCGCGAGTTAACTCATCGTAACATGCGTTTACGCTGAGTATGCAGTCGCCGTCAGCATGCGTCGTATTGCTACTATGCATTTACCGGAAATTCGATAGAATTATTTTACTTTGCATTATATTCAGTCTTGTATCAGCCACCAGCTTAATATCCTGTATTTTATAATTAAATTAATGTTGTAATAAATAAATATTTTTTTTACTAAAATCCCGACCGCCGAAACCTAACATAAAAAGAATAATGAAAACTAGAACCGTTTTTCAAATCAGTCTTATATTTACACGCGTGTGATGTGCACTCGTTACCCGTATCATCGGCGTCACCAGGGTAGCTGACGTCACTACTTCAAGGGGCGTTATACGAAGAGCTATAAATAAACTATGCCTTTTGCCAACTTCAGAATCCAGAGATGACAACGAATCAGAGGGGGCCTCTTCCAGGCTCCCTACCTCGTCTACGTCTTGAAAGTTAAGGCTTTTAACGCACCGGAGGATGTTCAAGCATCATTCGCGTGTACCAGAGGTGCGAGACGCGCGGGGAGCTCTCCCACAGCTGATCGAGTCAGCGACCACACTACTCGCCGACTCGCCTACCGATACGATCATCGGCGGACCTACCGCATCATCTATTTTATTTAAATTATATTGTAACCAAATCGGTATTAAATCTTTATTATATTTTCAAGCGAGATTCATATCTTCAACAATAGGCTCGACCCACTAGCGGGTCCATGGCTCATTTTGAAAACCATGACATTAGACTTCTGATTGTATCGATATAAAATTTAGTGAAACTCACAATGGGACTGGCATGTACATTGATATACAATAATCAACACAATGGTGTCCCTTTAGAAAAATAGAGAAAAAAAACCGCGAACTCAAAATAGTATTTCTTTTTTTTTTGAAAAAAAATCTATTATCATACAAAAATATATTCTAGAAATACACCAGGATTTTGAAAAAAAAAAGCAGAGACCACAGCTGGACCAACGGTGGTATGAGGGCCACTCTATTATTAAATAATTTTTTTTTTCTTTCTCATAATGTTTACTCCCTTTTCCTTACACTGCATTAAGACCAGGCACTCTAAAATAATTTTCACGCAAGCTCCGCCCCCATGCACCCCCGGTTAGGCCGTTGTGTGCTAAACGCTAACACAACAGTAATAAAGTTGAATATCACGTGCGCTCTTTCACCTTGTTCGGGTTCGAAACTAAATGTTGTAAGTCTCAATTCTTATTTTGTTCATAACTAAAGTAATAATTGATCTAGAAAAAATATCTTATACAGACTGGAGAAGACAATACGATCATAAATTAAAACACGTACAACACTAGTTTATAGGAATAATTCTACATTATCAAAAAAATCCCAACATCGAAGTTAAAAAATATATAAAATCAAACGAACTAAATGGCATAACACTGGATACGAAATAGAACACCATTTATGAATATCGGTCCCGGGTCCCAGCATCGGTAAAACAACACGTTGCCAACTCGCTATTTAAAAACTCGCCAGATTGTTTTAAATTTTATTTATAGAAAATTATACCTTAAACCAGTCTAATCTATACTAATATTATAAAGCGTAAAAGTTTGTTTGTTTTCTTGAACGCGCTAATCTTCGAAAGTACAGGGTACAGTCAGGCCGAGTCAATCTATTTATTTAAAACGGTAAAGGTTTTTAATATTGATATGGTCACTATAAGATGTCGTTAGGTTAGATAATTACGTAACAACTTAGACAGAAGGTCCCTTAAGTAGGGACTGAATAAATTAATAACCGACTTGGTATTACATGAATCTCACAACTTTTTACGGTAGAACAACTATGTTGCGAGACTTGGGTTTTTGACAAGTATTGTTTTTTATGGGATTTATTTTAGTCGCTAGATCGAAAATAAAAGTCGCTAAGCACATACAAAAACCGCTAGATCTAGCGACAAAGTCGCTAAAACGGCAACACTGAACACTATTTTAACAACTAACCAAGGATCTTCTACCTTGCATCTAACCTATGACATACAGTGTTGCCAACTATACTATCACCTCTGTAGCTATATCTTTTGCAAAAAGTTGCCAGATTCCCACATTATCTTACCGCAAAAAGTAGCTAGAAGATGCTAAAGTTAAAAAAAAAACTAAACTAATAGTTAAAATCGTTTTTCTACATTAAAACTAATGTGTAATGTACTTTCGTAATATATTTACAGGTACATACTTATGGTAAAACATTATTAATCTTTTGACCGCCACGTCAAAAAAGCAAAAGCGTGCCCTCGGCTCCAATCTCCGAATTCATCCTTTAAACCTACAAAATAGTAGTGAGGTCAAAATTATATCGATAAAGCTCATGGAAAACTGATAATATTTTTTTAACATAGGCTTTAATTTGAATAAAGATTATTATACCATCCTTGTGTTGAGTTTTATTTCAACCTGCTTTGTCCTTTATGACATAAATGTAATAATTTGTGTCACATTTACGGCCTTTATTATTATTTAAATCCATAAATAGAATCAACAATCGATAAAACCAAGTTAATACCATCATAGCACTATTGTCCATCATGACGTAATTTTTTGTCACTCTATGACGACAGTGGCGCAGCTGGCACGGATTTCTTGACATTGCTCGCTTCTGCTCTAGAGGTGCGACACCGATACATATTAATAATATTGAAATATTTATTCTTATTGTTTTGTACTTTCAACAGTGTCAAGTAATAAAATATAAGTTTCTTTGAAAGAACAATCAATTCAATTTTTTTTTATTCTAACAAGCCCGTTCCATCATCGGACTACAAGACAAACGGCGATGTGCCATCGTTATATGGTGGACATCCCACCCATACGCAAGTAACGTTTTGGGAATACTTTCATTGTGCATACGGCTAAGGAGTGGAATTCCCTGCCGGTGTATGTGTTTCCTGATAGTTACAACCTGGGAGTCTTTAAGTCAAGAGTGAATAGGTTACTTCTAGGCAAGCGTGCTTCATCTTCGACCACATCATCGATTAACATCAGGTGAGATTATGGTCAAACGCAAGCCTATCAATTATAAAAAAGTGGCTCTTAATGAACCGCTATTATGTCCATAATGCAGTGTATTAGAAACGTGTGCTTTTTACTTTACGTTACTACACTAGTGCTATAACGCCATACATAACTATTTACTAGTCGGAGGTCAGAGATGTGCGTTTTTTTTAACCTCATCAACAAACAACGACTCATCGACTACATATTTTCCATCCAAGTTAATATTTAACAATACATATCTGTTTTTACCTCGTAAGAGTGTTGAAAACGTCGTATGAAACGCTTGTGCAATGATCAACATAGCACACATGCATCATAATCATAATGTAGTATAGTGCATCGCCACTAACTGATGACATCAGTGCTGAAGTAATTGCACTGTTTTCTATGATAAACGTGTCATTGTCGACTCCTTGCATTATATTTAATAAGCCTTCACTACTCATATTATAGTCCTCCATTATTAATAATATTTAATAACAGTAAATGAACTACTCTATTTGAAAAAAATTCGCGTTTGACGTCATGGGACTGTCAAACATAGACGACTGTGGCGTCCCCGGAACGGACAATACAACTTGAATACAACAGTGTGATAGAGATGGGCATTTCGGTCATTACAATTAATCGATAATCTACTAACACTCCACGTTCAAAGAGTAAAGTAGAGTAGTAGTAAGTAAGAGTAGAGTAGAGTTCAGTACTATAAAATTTTCTTGATTTCACAATCATAAAAGTTCAGTATCAAATGTTATATTTATTTATTGGTGCAGAATTCAGAGTACATTAAATATAACGTAGGTTGCCGTCAATGTCGATATTCTTATTTTATTGACTGTTATCTACATCACTACGTGTCCTGTTATGGTGACTGTGGCGCCGAGGGCACTAATTTTTTCGAACTTTATAACTGGTTTTCTTTTTGTCATCTTATGTTCCTATACATGGAACCTGACGAAAGCAGTTCACTTCAAATAAATAAAGAAGAGATAAGGTATATAATTAACAAGGGAATTGAACAAAACAATGCTGTTTTATGATATTTATTTACATTTAAAATTCTGTCACGCAGTCGCGACAGTGGCGTGCTGGACACATTTTGGCTTGTCGTCTATACACGACTGTGGCGGTCAAAAGGTTAATATAACTTAATCTAGGGAAGATGATGTAGATAGTTGTACATCCTGAGAATCCAGGGATTTTGTGTATTTCTCCACGGTTCCCATTTGTTGGAGAACTTTTAAAGGTAAGGTACATTTGAAGCAACATTTGCCTTTTTTCTGAGTGAGTCTCTTATACATAAAATAGAATTTAGAGTTATCAAACTCAATCGGTTTCTCTGCTTATTTTTAACTAGATTCATTTGAGAGAATAATCTTTCAACCTCTGCATTTGAGTGTGGAAGTGAAAGGCAAGATATAGCCAGTTCACATATATCCCTATATGTATTATCACCACATGCATTTTTAAAGTGTCTGACCTCCACCCAAAATTTCACCTTTTCCTGTGATGTCCACTTAACCAAATGTAGTAAATGCGCGCCCTTTGTGCTTTTTTACTATTGTCTTGCTTTTACAATATGACTCAAAATGCTGACGAGTTTACGACTCTAAAATTGCTTCGACAGACAAAAAACTAAAACTGAAAATCACACACACAAGCATCAATAATAGTGTGTAGATAAAGTCACTATGTTGATAATTTGCTAAAAAAGTAGCTAAATCGTTTAGCTACAATTTTTTAGAAATTCAAAGTTCACATCACTGATGATTTTTTTTTTGGAATTTTATGGCCTGGTAACAAGACCTTTAAGCCAAGTCTTAATTTTTGATAGATTTTAAATAATTATTGATGAGAGCACCGTAGCACTGGATAACTTCACTATACACTTCACTTCAAATCATTTGACAGATGTCAAAGATTTCCACATGTGTTTTTTATGAAATTGTAAATAGGTCGTAATTGTAATATAGCAGTCCACATTTTTTAATATAACACTAAGGCGGCGGGAGGGGTCGTTTGTTGTCGAAAACACTTCCTTTTCACCAAGTTCGCTGGCAAGAATTAAACGGTCTAAGGAATACGCTGGACACGAAAAGATCACACGGACTACATCGCCGACACTACCGCAGTTGATACATTTGTTATCTTCGATTATTCCAAGTCTGGATAAATGCACAGGTGTTTTAGAATGACCAAAACGAAGTCGATTTATTGTGGTGATAAAGTCACGACTGGCTTTTGGCAAACAATGATACCAGGGCTTGCATGGTAAGTCTTGTTGAATGCTTCCATACCATTTTCCCTTGACTTCCTGATCCTTTTTCCAGAATTCGTTCCATAGATTCTTTACATCATATTTTATGGTTGTATAACAATCTGTCATTGGTATATTTACAATCAATGATACATCCAATAAATTAATTCCTTCATATGCAGCCTTATCAGCTATTTCATTGCCTGAGATTCCTTTATGTGAAGGAATCCACATAAAGGAATTTTCCAGACCTTTTTTCTTACATTTATAAATAATTTCTCTTATTTTAAAAATTAAATATGATGATTTAAAGTGAACTTGAGAGTTAGCTAAAGATTTAATTAAGCTTAAAGAGTCAGTAAGAATTTAAAAATTTTGATGACCATTTACAAATGAGATGATCTTAATTGCTTCTAAAACTGCATATGCCTCTGCAGTGAATATACTACTATTACTATTCAGAGCAAAACTTTGAACAAATTTAGTCTGAGGGTTATAAACAGCACTACAAACATAATTTTCCCCTTTACTGCCATCAGTAAAGAGTGTGTAGAAGTCTCTATTTTCACTTAAAAATTCTATCATATCCTGATTATTATTAATAGAATGGTTTATTATTGGGATTTGAAACAACAAACAATCATATGAATAAGAATAACATGGCCAAGGAGATATTGCATATATTGATGGGAAGTTTTTCTTCATTTCCAGTAGTATGCGGGCCAACTCGGGAGACTGCCCATTGAGAAGATCAGCTCCTGATGTCAAGGGATCATTGCAGACTAACTCACAAGGTACAATTCTTTTGATTATATATTGATTATTTGAAGCCAATCACTTAACAATATATCTCTCTGCAAGAAGTAACCTTTTCAATGTTAGAGGCATGATGTTTGCTTCAACCTCCATTGCACTGCACATAGCTCCTGAAATGATCTTCAAAGCTTTGTTCTGAATAATATCTAATTTATGTACATAGTACATACCTACTATCTAAGTAAGATAAACAGCTATAATCAAAATGACTTCTAACTATGGATTTATAAAGGATAGATAGTATCTTTTGGTCTGCCCCCCAAGATACCCCTGCTAGACATCTCATAATGTTTAGACCTTTAATAGAATTTTGAGAGATGTATTTAATGTGCTTCTCAAAAGATAAATTATTTTCTATAACTATGCCTAAAAATTTATGATGGCTCACGTGAGGGATAACTTCATTATTAAATATGATTTGATTATTTGGGAAATCCTTACTAAAAATCATAACACTACTTTTAGCTGGATTAATTTGTAGGGATAGTTTGCCATGATAATATGAATAAAATACCTCAAGTGCATAGTTTAGTCTATTAATAGCAATATCAACATTATTATTTATAGTATATAATACAAGGTCATCAGCAAACTGTAAGATATTTACAAAATCAGTATTTAAATATTTACCGATCTCACTGGTATACAAATTGTAAATCAGAGGAGATGAAATTGCACCTTGCATCGTGCCCTTGGACACAATTCTTGGGCCATGTAAAATGTTGTTATGTTTTACATATAGTGTGCGGTTAATTAAAAACTCATACACCCATTTTGCAAATAAACCAGGTATACCTAGATCAGTTAACACTTTAACTAATATTCCAGGATGAACATTATCAAATGATCCTTTTACATCCAAAAAGACACCTACAACACTAGCTTTACTATTTTTTGCATATTTCAGATCAGATAAAAGGAATAAGAAACTGTCTGCACAGCTCCTGCCCCGTCTGAAGCCATATTGAACATGAGGGATGATGCCTTCAGATTCAACAAACCAATCAAGTCGACATTTAAGAATATTTTCAAAAAGTTTACCTATACATGAAGATAGAGAAATAGGGCGATATGAATCAGCGCTATCTGTCGGTTTATCTGGTTTAAGGACTGGTATAACACACTGAGTTTTCCAAGAGTGAGGAATTAATTGTTTTGACCATAAAGCATTGAATATTTCTAATAAAATATCTAATACAGTTGTATCTAACTTTTTTATTAGTATATAAGGAAAATCGTCTAAACCAGGACTAGTATTTTTTCGAGATTAACATAACAACAATAACAGAAATTCGTTTCTTGAAAAAGGTTCTAACAAAAATTTTGATTTCTCATTATTATTATTAAGATTATAGTACATATCTAGATTATCTACAGTAACTGAGGTATCTTCCGACAATTTATCCATAAAAGAAGCTATAAATTCGTCACTGTATGATCTATTTTAGTTTTTGTTCATACCTTTAAATCTTTTGATGTAGTTCCAGATTAAAGTAATAGGTGTAGTTCTATCAAAACTTTCCGAAAGCTTTCGCCAAGAATTTTTTTTCTGCTCTGCAATAGTTCTTTTTTTTAAAGCATCTTTCTTTTTATATTCAATGTAGTTCTCAATAGACGGATTTGCTCGATAGTATTTTAAGGCCTCGTAAGAGTTGATGACACTCTCCTCACATGTATCATTCCACCAGGGAGCTGGGGGTTTACTCAGAAAAGTTGTATTTCTAGTAAATCTAGGAATACACTCTTGCTTGAGCGTGTTTAAATAGTGACAAAAACATTCATAAGAAACGAGAGGGTTCTCTTTATCCACAGTAAAATCTTTAAATAATGTTGATGACATTTGATTATATTTTTCCCAATCTGCTTTACTATATAAAAATTTATCGATAGGTGAGTTTACTTGATATCTGTCAACTGAAAGACTAATATTCGTTATAGTTGGAAAATGATAACTGCCCATATTATTATCATGTACTGTCCACTCACAAAGAGGAGTAATACAAGGACTGATTAAGGTTACATCTATAGCAGAAGGGCTACAATTAGGATAATTAATCGTTGTAAATGAACCATCATTTAATATACATAAATCACACTCTTCTACAACATCAAACAATTGTTGGCCTCGAGCCTTAGAGGAAATGCAGCCAAAAGCTACATGGTGAGCATTAAAATCTCCTGCTACAAATATTGGTTTTGGCAGACCATTAATTATTTTCTTTAATTTAGTCATTGGCTGACTACCAGTAGGAGGACAATAAACACACAGAATGGACATGGTACCAGTATCAATGGACAGTAATATGGCAATTGTTTGAACATCTTCATAAAAATCGGTTTGCAGTAAAGTATATTTAAAATTTGGTTTTATCAGAATAGCTACACCGCTATGTTCATTCTTTGCATTTTTGTAAAATATATTATAACCAGGAATATTAAAATGTTGATTGTTTTTAAGCCATGTTTCATTTAATAGACAAATATCAATGTTATTTTCTGTCAAGAATTTAATAAGTAAAGGTTTTTCGTTATTAATAATTTGAATGTTGTGAAGAGCGATTCTTAACTGAGAAATACGTGAGGAACTGGTATCCATTTACGATAAGTTTTTAAAAAGCATCTCTTTGATCGTTGTTGTAGTAATGGGAGAGTCATCAACCTTATTAGCCAATTCAACTAATGTACGAACAATTGCCATAGTTAAGTCATTATTGCCAAGAAACTGTGCTTTAACATCAAAAGAAGCAGCTTTCACTGGGGTGTGAGATTTATTTAAATTTAAAGATTTATTTACACTTGAGTTTCCTTTTTGTACATCTGGTTGCGGAGATTTTAATTCAGGAAAATCTGATACATTTTGAGTATTTACAACAGAGGAGTAAGTGATTTTGCTCTTCTTTTCTACAATTTTTTTTTATTTTTATGGGACAGGCCCTTGAGATAGCCATATGAGTAGAGCATGGAATATCGGAACCTTTTCCCAACACCGGTTTTGTTTCGATATTAATTTTTTTAATATCGGTATTCCGGTATTTCGATATTTTTCCGATATCTATAAGTACTTATAATAAATCTGTAGAGAGGTCAATTCTGTACATCAAATATATTTACAAAATAACTATCAGGGGGTGATTAGGGATCGATACTGATACCAAAAATGCAATCAGTAAAATTTTTGTCTGTCTGTCTGTCTGTCTGTATAACCGTTATAGAAACAAAAACTACTCGATGGATTTTAACGAAACTTGGTACAATTAATATTCATACCTACTCCTGAGCAGGTTATACTATACTTTTCATCACGCTACAATCAATAGGAGCAGAGCAGTGAAGGGAAATGTCGGGAAAACGGGAGAAGTTACTCCATTTTTTAAGCTTCCGTCGCGTGTGCAACCTTAATGGTTAAAGCTACACAGAAATCATTTATGACGGAAATGTTCTCCTTAAAATTATATAAAAAATATCCCACGACAGCATATATCTATCTTTTATGGTTGACTCACAATAACACGTGTAACTCCCGATAGCTTAGCAGTTCGAAGCTTTCTGATTATTATTCTGCTCCGAAATTTAAAACCACCACAACTTTGCAATGGAACTCGGCTAAAAGTAACCCAGTTGCAACAAAAATAATCGAGGCTCAAATTTTAACAGGTTGCGGTGCAGGAGAAACCGTCTTTATTCCCAGAATTCCCATAATACCAAATAATTTTTCATTCCAATTTAAAAGAACGCGATTCCCAGTATCGGTGTGTTATGCAATGACAATTAATAAGGCTCAAGGGCAGACTTTTCGTGTTGCTGGAGTAGATCTCGGTGTCAGTTGTTTCTCGCATGGTCAGTTGTACGTCGCTCTTTCCCGGGTTAGCAGTTCTAGAAATCTTTATGCTCACGTGCCGGACGGGTCAACTTTCAACATAGTTTACCTGGAAGCTTTGCGCTGAAGTATTGTCGTTCTATAGGTACTTAAGCCTCATGTGAACGTGATCTAAACAATATTACCAATACATTAACTTAATAACACACAAGGAGTTACACGCTGACGCAGTCGCGGGCACAGCTATTAACAATAATATTGTGCGGTTCGGTATTGCGATATTTTTCAACAGCATTATAGATTGACATATTATATTTCCCTACTAAATTACGAAAGTTAATCTGTGTGTTACATCAAAATCACTGAACCGTGAGGAAGGACATAGGCTAATTTTTTTTACGAAAAACGACGGAAACGTGGACGAAGTCGCGGGCAACAGCTATCTATGCTAATAATATAAGGCTGAAGAGTTTGTTTGTTTGTTTGACCGCGATAATCTCAGGAACTACTGGTTCGAATTGAAAAAATATTTTTAATTAAATAGTAAATTTATAGAGAAAGGCTATAGGCTATATATCATTACGCTAAGGCCAATAGGAGCGGAGCACCAATGTAGAATGCTTCAAAATCGGGGTTAAATTTAACGTTAGCTCAAAGTAACTATTCCACGCGGACGAAGTCGCGGGCAAAAGCTAGTTATGGAAATAAAATGATCAAATTCGTTTTAACGTTGTAAGGGTCCAAATATTAGAATTTAGAGACTATATTAAAGTGTGCTATGGAAATATAACATCACCGTCATTTATTATTAAAAATATTTCATTGCAATCTTATATCAATTCGAATTTAAAAGTTATGAGGGGAGGTCTCAGGGAAACTAGAATGATGAACACTGTCTCATATGATTATCGTTTACTTAGTTAAAACACGTTCACAAACATGAGATCGGACTTAGTTTTTCGTATACAATGAGCACAATAAACACTTTGGGCACCACATATGAGGAATAAAAAGTACACGTTGGTTGCAAAGCCACTTACAAAACACTTTTGATAAATAATTTTACCTCTGCACATTCGGTAGGGGCGAATTGCGAAAAAGACAAAAACACCTGCCTGCAGAACCTTCAATACTTCTTTGAAATTGAAGGTTCTGCAGAACAACAAAATACACCAATGATCATTGAAGAAGATCACCTTAATATTTCCATTGATGTTGATCTTCTGTTGAAAAGCAATTCGCCCAAAGACATAGAAAAGTGTGCGGCTGTTGGATACTGCACTGGTTGGCTAATCAGAAACGCGAAAAAAAAAATATATAGGAACTGCATCACTTGTAATAGTCAGCTGGAGAGTAAAGAAATTCAAAATTTTCACAATTATATAAAAATATCCGAGTACGATGGTAAAAATTGGCTCCTTTATCCCAGCAAAAATGCTTTCGACATTTTTATCCACATGGAACTAATTGTAATAAAAATAATGAAAACAATGAGCCATAAGGAAAATATAATAGAATATGTAAAACTAATTGTATCAGTTGTGGTTAATTTCGGATTCTTAACATGCAATGAACACAGAAATAAACTTATTGATTATCTTAAACAAAAAAATATTGATTTTTGTATGAAAAATTGGTGCAAGGAGGTGAACAGAATATTATCTGGCAAATCCACCAACTGTGATGAAACTGATCCAGTAAAAACAGCTGCACAAAATCATTTTAATAAACACAAAATAAAAAAAGGCAAAGATTAACAGGTGTGCAGCTCACAGTGTAAGGTTTCTCCTGGTTTTAGTTCACTATTAAATAATTATTGTAATCATACCATAGTAAGTCATTGTTACCATAACCTGCATTTTACTGAGCTTATTCATAAAACTAAGCAATCAAAATTGAATGAGCCACAGTCATTCTTTTATTTGGAAGCAGTCTTAATGTGACTAAAAAGGACTTCGTTAATGGTATTGACACCCTCCTTAAATTAAAATTAGGCAAACTAATTTTATGTGCATTGCCTTATTCCAATAATTTGACATTCAAAGAAAATTAATACATTTTTAGCCTCAATAATTTGATGCGTATGCTAGTATGCCGTCATAGTGACCGTTTATTGTATTTTGATACTAAAAAATTTGTTTTGATTCGGAAATATATGTAGGTACCTTCCCAAAAAAGTCGACATTGGCTACTTTGTTAGCTTACAATTTACACTCAGCTATTGATAATTTAACTGATCCTAGATTAAGTGACTATTCAGTATTATCTAGGTATCTAATAATACTGAAATTAATTGTTTAAATTCTTAGATGTGACAAAGGAGAGGCATAATAACACAATCTTACTATATCATCAGAATATAAATCGCTACTCTGGCAAAATAATAGATGTGGAAATGTTAATAGATAAATATGATATGGATATCTTATGTTTTTGTGAAACCTGGCTAAAACTAGTTAGAATGTTGTTTAACATTAATAATTTTTCAGTTGTCAGTGCATACAACAGGTCCTCAGGTAGGAGGTGGTACTTTAATATTATTTAGTAATTCTCTTAGATATAAGGTACGAAAAGATATCACCGCTTGCTCTATTGATCGCTTGTGTGAGATAGCATGTGCAGAAGTTGAAGGCCCAACTTATGTGTTTAAAGACCACCAGCATCAAACTTGTCATCATTCTTAATGATGACGACAAGCTAGTGACAATTTAATCCTTGATGGCAAAATACTCGATGTTATTACGGAAACTGGATTTTTGGGTATAACTATAGATTCAAAGTTACAGTGGGGCGATCATATTAGGACTCTTTCTAGTAGATTAAGCTCGGACAGATTTGACATATTTTGTATCATTTTTATTATTAATTTATCTTTCATTATTGAAGTCTAATGTTGTCGCCTCTCAAGTTTATTTTAATATAATATAAAGCTTTTTTGTGAATGGGAGAACACTAGAATCTTAATTTGTTTTACAAATTTTTATTTGTAATTCCATTGTGCTGTATTAATTGGTCTATACTGTCCTCTCATACCTAATTAACATATTCATATTAATTTATTTGCTTTCCACAATGTATATACAGTAGATGTTTAGTCTTAAAGATAAAAGGAACAATTATGGACCCTGCCAGGGCACAGCAATGATATAAAATAGAAAACTAGAACTTAAAACTAAAACATAACATTATTTAAAATTTATTGTTTTAATAAAAGATTTAGAAAAAAAATACTTAAAAAGAAAAAAACAATATTTCCTTATAATTATTGAGATCAGTTACAAACAAGTATGTACAATTATATTATAATTATTATAAGGTATGCAGAAAATTATAATAATTAAATTTGTAGATTATGTCGGTAGTAGTTATTTGTTGTATTTTATTTATTTATAGTTCATCGGTTAAATATTCGTTTATGCTATGGTATACTTTGTTCAGTAGAAATAGTTTTAGTTTATTTGTAATAGTGTTATAGTTATGTTCTTAATTTCTTCGAGTAGCTTATTATTTATAGTTTGATTGACATAACATAACAACTAGAGGAATGCATTTTCAGTCGTGATGTAGGTATGTTCAATCTATTTTTGTATCTTAGTGTAATATTTGTTTGTATTTACTTCTCGTTTAGAATATAATTATATATAATTCCGGGTGGTTACATACAAATTTACACATTTCAAAAATATATAGGTGAAGTTAGTTCGTTTACAAACTATCAGTCTCTTCGATGTTGACTAATATCCTAATAAGATTTTTCTGTACGGTAAGTAACGTATGTACGTCTGTACTATTTCCCCATAGTATGACTCCGTATTTAAGCCATGCATAGCCATAGGCGTAGTACGTGACTAGTGCATTTTTGAGATCTGTTCTTTTATCTCACAGAGTGCGTAGGAGAATGTAGATAATTTAGATCTTAATTTATTAATATGAGACTTCCAATTTATATTCATGTCAATGTCTAGGCCTAGGAGGGTAAATTTATCAACTACTTCCAATTTCGAGTTTTTGAAGCTGTAATTAACATTTATATGTATTTTTGGCGGGGGTGAAAAGTCATTATTTTTGTTTTATTGAAATTAATTTTTTAAAGATTATGTTGTGTCATCCAGTTTGTTGTAGTATTATTAGTTTCATCCGGTATGTTTATTTGCGAATGTGAATATTGATCAGCATAGCTTGTAAAAATTATATCCTTTTTCTGGTAATTAGAATTATTGTTTTGTTGATAGTTATGGTTGTTATTTTTCACGTTGGTTTGTTTGCCGTCTATGTCTAGTTTATTGTTTCTAATGATAGCATGGAGGTCGTTTCTTCTGGCCTGAATAAGTTCATTTCGCATTTGTGCTCTCTCCTTTCGTGCTTTTACATCTAAAAATTCGGATATAAATAGTCCAGTTCCTGAAAATACATGCTGTTATTAACTAAGTACGCAGTCATCCTTTTACTTCGATACAATTCGATGACTAAAGGCCGGTTCTTTTCGCCCTTCCTTCCTACTCGTACTTGTTTTCGATGTAGCCGGACAGCTCAATGTTCACAACCGCCTTATAGATAAGGCGGTTGTGAAGATCGCTTTCAGGCTCTATAATAATCCGCAAGTCCATAAAGCATAAGTTTTTTATGGTTTATTTCAGGAATGCTTGGGGTTTGGGGTATTTGCACTGATATCTCCTTTATTTCTTTTTTAAGTTTTCATTTTCATTGTGTAGTTCTTCTTTTTATTTGTATTATTTTCTTTGTACTATGTATTATGGATACATTGTAAAAATGACATTTTAATTTGAAAATAGTTATTGTGGAGTTTCTTGCCGGTTCTTCTGCTGGTGCCCTAACTGCTGACGTTTTGTAAGTGTCCATGTAGGCCTAAGAGAATTAAAACATTTTGAGTTTGAGTTGAGTGTTTAATAATAATATCTGTATCTTTATTGAATATGTTTATTCTTATGCCGTCAGCGCATAGTTAATTCTGTAAATAAATGTCTGTGTAATAGAACTGTATTTGGAACAACGAATATCTAAAAGAATCATCGCTTTTTTTAGATATTCTCTGTTTCAAAATCAATAGGTACAGTAATTACTTATAACTATCGGTTAACTTCTGGCGGAGTACATTTGATTGTATATCCTCAATAAAACTCACTGATTACAATGTAAACTGTAATAGTACAGAATACTGTTCGTTATCAATTAATAAATGAATTACAAAATAAACCTCTTTTGCTTATGGAATAAAACCCATTCTTTGTTTTCCTACGCTGCTCACACAATCATAATAATTTAATGTGTATTGTAAAAAAAAAACCGCTAAATTGAAGGTCACGACGACTTCAATTTAAGTAGTGGATTTTTACAATGACATTAATTTCAAGTAGAAAATACAATACAATAAAAAACTGCACACAAATACACGCACGCACACATATACACACATGTACACAGTACACACACATGCACATAAATATGCGTATAGTTCGATGAACAACTGCCAGGGCGGCGCTGCGGTCGCGCGATTTAAACTTTATCGTGAAGTTAGCTCTCTATGTCCCTATATCGTCCCCGTAGAGCGAAAAGTCATCAAGTCGAAAAATCATGTTTTGAGATAATGAATTTTAAAGTTTTTAAAAATTCGATTCCTTATAACTTTGGCTAGCCATTACATATCTTTATGTTTTTAGTTGTTGTTTGAAGGAAAAAAAATAAAGTATATATTATAAGAGTTATAATGCATAAAAATCTAAGTATAATTAAGAAAAAACTGAAAGCATCAAACTAGTTAATTATTCTTTAGACAATCTCTGACTTAGTTAATTGTCGACCGAAGTTAGTGATTTTTCACTTAATTTCAAATTATTATGAAGAAAAATAACCTGAGTTAAGTAAAATGGAACTAACTGTTACATATACCAAATGTGTTTTTGAAATATTACCTATCTAAAGTTTGGAAGCTTGTGTGGTAAGTTTTGTTTTAAATATGACATGAATAATGTAATCAAACTATTGTAATAAATTTACTTAGTGTTTATTAAAGGAAATAATGTGAAAAAATCAACAAAACACTATCAGTTTTCAACAAAAACAAAAAAGTGCAACAACCTCATGCGCACAAACAGAAAAATTATAAAAATAATATTAAAAGAAGGAAATTAGAATTTAGTCCACTATTTCTTTTTCTCCCACCTCTAGCTGGCTTCGTCTGGCTATAATATTCGATTAATTACATCTTTATTTATTGGTAAAAATTGATACCACAAGTGGAGCTCTTATTTTTTTTTATTACGGATGAGCCCGATCTCGCCTGATGGTAAGCGATAGATGAGGTCTACGATGTGACGAACGAGCCCAGAAGATGCCTATTTACTCTTGCTTTAAAGGCTGAAAGGTCATAAGTGGTAGGGAACACAGTAGCCGGCAGAGAATGCCACAACTTGGCTGTGCGCACAATAAATGTGGAGGAGAAGCGCTTGCTACAACAAGACGGTACATCAACCAAATGTGGATGGTACCCAGCCGTGCGTCTGGTAGACCGGTAGTGAAATGGAGATGGAGGATTCAGGTCATGGAGCTCCTGCGCACACAAGCTGTCCAGGCGTGAAGTATCGCCTCACCTTGTGTAGGATTCCCAGCTTTTTTGCTGCAGCTCTTGTGGGATTATCCCTTTTGCACATAAATTCATAAGGTCCTTCTTTTTTGCCTCTGAAATGGGCAGAGGTGAGGGATAACCTAATGGGATCTTATAATTTTTTAACTCTTGGATCTGTCCTTCTGTACCTCTTCCATCTGCATCATGCTTTTTTCTTCTTTCTAGTAGTAAATGAAGTTTTAGTTGGGCATTCTAATATGTTGAATTCTAGATATTAGCACGATGGTTCCTCACTGTGCTGATATTAAAACTTACCAGGGTATTTTCTCTCAAAAAGGTATACACTTAATTTTCAACCATTTAATTTTATTGCCTTCTGTACCCCACGATCCCAAGGTCTCCACCCCAAAAGGCTCGAAAATATAACCTCCAACAAGGTTATTATATTTCCGCCACTTGAGGTTCTCAGCGGCTGCAGCAGCAGGGATGTTTGTCTTCCACTTACTAGGATCGCTTTATTTCCAACGCGTAAGTTCGATGGTATTGGTTGAAGTGACAGCGTTTGGAAATGGCTGTTCAGTAGAATCTTGACTGTCTACAGTGACATTACCAGTTGAATTTGAGTTAAAAGATGGAGAAGTTGTTTTTTAAGGTACTGAATGTTGTTGATTCCTTGATTGAATATTTCCATTGTTGATGTGAATATTTTGAGAACATTTCCTTATATAGCCCCTTACTATATGATGTACTTGCTTCACTATCGCTGTCACTAGAAGATTTTGCAACAAACACTCGTCTTTTATTTTTGCGACGTCTGTCCTCTTTACTGTCAGGGAACCGTGAAATACTTCAATCTGAGAATATTTGACGAGGAGAAAACTTAACTCTTCAATACCGCTTATCTCCAAGTGTGGACTTTCACGAGACTTTTAGGCTTCAATGCTGTTTTGATGTATTTCGCATAAAATATTTTCTTCGTTGTAGCAAATTCTCAATGGAAACAACATCATTAGTGGTGTCATCTAACATTGGGCCAGAATATGGTGGATTAATAAGTAGAGGATCTCTTTTCGAAGTTAATGTTGACGCGGATGGAGGAGCAGATTCAACACAACTATCTATCAATAAATTATTGTTATGGAACCGATCCAATTTCCTCTCGTCGAGCAGCTCTGTTTCCTAAAATAATAACGAGAATGTTAAGCATATTGAATACTAGGTAGGCACTAAAAAGGATGCAATCTAGCTCGAGCTGTTAGGTATACGAGCAGTATGACATAACATTATTCACACGTCCCACACCACCACCACACCACTACATGCAGCATTTTGTATAATTTGAAAAAATATTAATGGTAAAAGGAGCAGTGAGAAAATGACAGGACAAAGAACTAGTGGATTAGTCAGAATTAAACTATATTAAATAAGACACTGCCATCGCAAGGTATTTTTGATTAATTCTCAGATTGGATGATTTCCCATCATCCGATGACTGAATCATCAGAACAAAAAGTTGGAAAGTAGGTACTAGAAACATTGTGGCTTCCAAACGTAATACATTAAGTAATACAATTAATTATAGGATCATTACGTAATATGATGTTCCAAGCAAATCAACTATGTAGATTGTAATTATTTTTCACCAGCAAATACCCCAAAGTATCTTAATAAATACAATAGGTACCAAGTGCTACAATTACCTCTATTACAAGGTACGATACCAATGAGTGTATTACATTATATACTTTTTAAGTCAAGCATTATTTAAAAAGACACACATACAACAAGGTTAATAATCCAAGCTTTAAAAATATAGGTAAGCAACACCCAAATAATACGTATCTTAATACATAATTACTTTCCCTATAGATCCTGTGGAGTCATCAACTGAGGAGATTCCTATAAAATAACATTATTATTTATGTATATTCCTAAATAATGGACATTAACAAAAGTAAAAAAGGGTTTAAAATACAATACCTTAAAATATAAAATAAATTAAAATAATAAAGTTATCACACTTACCTCTAAAATAGTTTTTACATTTTGATTCAACAAATCAAGAATAAAATTAGCACGGCTCATTTTTACGCAGTAGGTACGTAATGATTACGTTAATTTTAGCACCAGCGGATCGCGAGTATATCAGACGACCAAAGAGAATATAATATAAGAGACGGAACTTAGAACATTCAGTCTGTGAGAAATTGTTAACCTTCTTTAGCCAACCACAAAAAAATAACATAGCTACCAACATTAAAATTTCAACTAGCACTGTCTATGACAATCATGACCTTGACGGGAAGAACTGTCATTGATAGGGATGCGCAATGTATAGAGAACTCAATAAACTTATCGATATGTTTAAAATTTATCGATATCGACGAAACGCATTCTATGCAATTAATTGGGTTCTATTTAAAACTAATTATTTTGAAAAAACTGTGTAAAATAAAACACTCATATAATTTCAGCATTTATTTATTGATATAATTATATTACTAGCGACCTATATCACTTTATTTATGATCTATTTTTAATTGGAATAAGGGTAGAACAGAAATAATAATTACAATAGCTCTTCATATGTATAAAAGGTGTATTCCTGTCTTCCCCGTCATAGTCACGGTATTTTTAGTCACTTTATAAAAATAATTGCTGTCCCCGTTAAACTAATCGCGCGGTTCTAACAAGGGGTTATAACAAGTAGTAAAATATTCAATAATTTAATATAAAGACTATACGAGACGAGACGATAACAAATATTACTTATGTTATAATAACAATATTACACAAGTAATATTAAGTAGAAATTATAGTATAAAGCCGGGTATTCATTAGGCAACATTTGTTAATAAACACTGTTTCACTATGTATGATCAATGATCATCTTTGAAAACAGTTTATAAACAAAGGTGATGAAACATTGTTTCTTAAACATCGAAACATTTTGTTTATAAGCAAAAATCAACAGGTGTGGACGTGTGTTGTGCGAGTTTATAAACATGGAAGTAGCAGGCTGCATTTCGTTTTTTCTAATTGCTCCATCAACTGCTTTTCCCTTGGTGTTAAATCTGTAAAGACAGGTTTTTAAATATGTATAAGCAAAATATTTGATAAAATTTGTAAATATAAGGATCTTTTCTAAGTAAAATGAACAATAGAGCACTATTTCGAGAATTTATTGATTTTATGAGGCGGTGGGGCAGACTGTCCGAGGCCAAGGCATACCAATTATGAAAAAAAATAAGAAATGCAAATAGTAATTAGTAAAGGAATAGAAAACGTTTTTTTTTACGTATAATTTGTTGAGAATGTATAATAATGTAATGTAATATTAAAAGAATTTGGTGATTTTATTTAAAATATTTACCATTTTGGGCCAGCCCCTTGAGTTGAGGATATGTCTCAATTGCTGGCTTGTGGATGGCACTGCTTCAGGCAAAAGATCTGAAATGATATATTTTAATTTGAAACTAGTTTGGAAACCATCAGATCTTCAAGGTTCACTATTTTTTTAATTTGAAATAGAAGTAGTATCCTAATTTTGACCTCTTTAATGAATTTGGCAAATATTTTAAATGATAAGCTTCGCCTGGGTGGTGGTTGGATATTATCCCACATTCATTATGATGATGATAAATGGTTATTAATATGTATATCTATAAATAACTATTAATCCCTTTAAATGCTATCATCATCCCACATTCCTTGTATCCTCTCAGACCACTTCAACAGCTCACTGTGTATTTGTCTTGACTTAAATGCATTATGTCTGTCCCTCTCGCAGAGACCTGTGCCCTGTCTCCCAGCATTGAGTACATTATAGGCTAATTACGATGATGATTATGAATAATTTACCATTTTGAGACAGCTCCTTAAGGATATGTCTGGATTGCTGGCTTGTGGATGGCACTGCTTCAGGCAAAAGATCTGAAATGATACATTATAATTTGAAACTAGTTTTGGGATCTACCAGATATTCAAGGTTCACTAGTTTTTTTTTTAATTTGAAATAGAAGTAGCATCTTAATTTTTAACTCTAATGAATTTGACAAATATTTTAAATGATAAGCTTCGCCTGGGTGGTGGTCGGATATTATTCCACATTCATTATGATGATGATAAATGGTTACTAATATGTATGTATATAAGTAACTATTAATCCCTTCAAATGCCAAATATATTCACTTGTGTTTTTATTTCAAAATCAGCCTCGAGACTCGTTTCAGCATTTTTTGATATTCCACAGGTATTTCATACTTGAAAAATTCATTCTATACAGGATACTTAATCGTATTATATTTACCTCTTGACTCTGAATGCTGATACACATGTTGTGGAAATTCTGCCAATTGTCCGTCAGTGAGAGGTAAGGCCATCAAATTCAAAGACGGGATTGCATGTCTTTTCAGACGATTTCTCTTTTTGCTAAAATCCTTTTTTCCAAAGTGGTTAGCACATACATTTCGCTGCTCATGCAGTTTTTCTATTGGTAGATGCACGATTTCTTCATTACCGACTGCTTTTAGCCACTCTCGACAGCTGGAAGATACAAAATATTAAAAAGTTATTATTAACTATGAATTTATTAAGTGTGATTTAAACTTGAATCAGTGATTTAAAAAACTCGACATGTTACATTTTCCCAGAAGTGAGTTTAAGTGCCAGTATCATATTTTATAAATATAGACCTATCTACCGACTGTTAAAGTATGAAATAATCACTCCATTCATAAATTAGTAGTTTATATTGTCTCCTGAAAAATTTGGTCTGTGTAAAACTCATTTCAGACGAAGTAATGCTATAATGTAAAGCATAGAGTTAAAGTTCATAGCATACAAAGAAATATCGCTCATGAAACATTAATAATAAGATAAAGTATTTATAGCAGTGTGAACTGTGAAATGTCCGGTGAGTGATATTGTTGTGCTATGAATTATATGCTATTATTATATAATAGAATAGTCTGAAATAATCTTAACATGTGGAGTTTTTGAAGTCACCAATTCAGTTATGAAAACACCTAATTTACACGATCAGTGCTACTAAATGGAATAGTTTCTTGGGATATGAAATTCTAGAATAATCACCAATTACACTATATTTACATAATGATATCACAGGTAGATAATGAAATGTCTCAGACTCTCTGAATGTAGTATAAAGAACCTAGTTTCTTGTAATCATGCTAAAAACATGGTATTTAGCACTTAACCTACATACTAAAATATATTGTAATCTTGATTGATGGCCAGAGGGTCATAATACAGAATTTGAATGATGCTATTCACAATAGGATATTTACAATTTATTTACACTAAACAGGTAAAATTCGTGAGGTTGTAGGGGGGCAATCTCTGGATCTACAGAACTAATTTCGAAAATTCTTTTATCAATAGAAATCCACGTTACTTGTGAGTGTCATAGGCATAATTTATCCCGAAAAATAAATGTTTACCACCCAACGAAGTATGCATGGGTCAGCTATTAGCAATATGGAAAAATCATGAAACTTGAGTGGTTAACAACATATAGGTACTCACCGGTTTGGATCCAGTGGAAACTTGGAAAAATCCTTGATACCACAAACTTCACATCTTCTGTAACCCTTACCCATGATGGTTCACAAACTGTCTCAATTATTATAGTAAAAACAAATAAGTCTCGCAAGGCACACTAAAAGAGTCAATATCTCGATAAAACTATGTGAGGGTTAAACGGAGGAGGATGCTCGATTCAACGTTTTACATACAATCACTGAATTTAGTCTGTTATGTTATATTCCGAAATCATAAAGAAAAAGGAAAAACAAACAGAAAAATCACAACATAAACATGGACGACGCGAAGGCAGACATGTTTGTCTGCACAGACAACAAATCATAGATAATACACCAACAAATCTACAGTTTTAGTGGTTTAATGTTGGTCATCCTCAGATTTTGACGTTTGTTTCTGAATGTTGGCTAAAGAAGGTTACAAATCCCATATAAAAAAGATTTGTTCGGAGTTTCACAGGACTGCAGACGACGCACGGTGGGCTGAAAAACGGCTTTCATAGACTTAGGCATTTTATTTTGCAAGTGCCAGTTTTTGTGCCGGATATCACTTCTATTTGTTATAACAATATACAAAAATGACACCAGAATTGATTCTGCACAAAAACGAAGGAATTATAATTTTTTTACGAAAATTTTGTATGGAGCTAGTATGAAAAATCGAAATATCTCTGAAACGGCAGCGATAACCGTAATATCCTTATAGGAGGTTTTAGTACTAATTATTTATGATTTTTTGACATACGTTACATAATGGTTGTAGATGCCTTTTTTTTTTAAATCGTCAAAATATTTTTATTTATTTTTACATATTAAACGTTCCTTTTAGTGTTTAAGTTGAAGAATTCAGAGCTTTAACAACTCTTAACATAAAATAGCATCACCCCTATAGACCTGAAGGACTAGACAGAGGTGTGTAGTATCTTGTTGATCTTGTAAGATTTCCAACAATACCAAATAGTTGAATATCAGTGTCAAAGTGCCCATGCTGTCGCTTCTTTTAGAAAGATAGGGGAATGAAATTGTTAATTGATCATACCCTAAAAGTATGATTACAACATAACCGGACACATAATAATATCGACACAAAAGGATTTTAAAACCTTGCATACGTTCAAAATACAAAATAACATATTGTGTAGTCATCTAATGAGTCTGATGACAAGCAAGTAATTAAGTAATTAGAATGATGGTTGTAGTCTTCTGATTCTAATGAGCCTATTAAGTGATTAAATGATTTGAAATATCTCGCAACAATACCAACTAAGAACTGCATTCACCTTTTTATAATTAGTGAGCTAATGTGATTTGCTAATGTTGATTAGTTCTACTATGAGTTCTACGAAATGTTTATGACGATTATAAATTTTTATTATCATATCTTTTATAACTTTAATGAGGGTAGTTAACTAATTATTGACTTTATACAATAAAAGGGCTATAATTTTGTTCCATAATTTAGATTGTTCACAACCGTGTAACTGCTAACACTAAAACTATTTGCTTTGCGACTACAAAATCTTAGAATGGAAAGTTTAATCACCAACTTAGATTTGTTTGTTCTTCTAAAAAGTGAGTGTCCTTCATTTAATCATGAAGTATTGTTTAGTGCAATTGTGTCCCGCATAGGCGATTGCCTTTCTGCCGAAGATCAAGTAACTCTCAAAGAATTTTGCCGGAGATTCACGCGAGCTGCTTTAAACAGGTGGCAGAAATCTAAACGATTCTTTGATAAGTTTAGAAATACGTACGGAGAGTGGTTGCAAGCAAATATTGATTGGCCGAGTTGCGTGCAAACTTTAATAAATCAAGAACCAACTGTTGATGAGATACCAAGAGCACGCTCAGTCTCTCCAGAACCTTCGACATCATCGACTGTTGGAACAATGACAAAAAGGTCCCGAAAACCATTCAAAGATCTGGGAAGCAAACAGAAAAAGAGAAGATCTAGTGAGCACATAGGCGAGGATTCCTGTGAATTGGCATATGCAGCTGCAGCACGTTTAAAAGAAGAAGGTTATGAAGATATCGCATCTGTAATCAATTATATGATCAAAAATCCAGAAGCTGCCGTTAAAATCAAGGAAAGCATTAAGAAAACAGTAATATTTACACCAGAGAAAGCACTTGGATTGCTTCTTTCACTTAAGCTTTCAAAGTGGCAATATATTACGTTGCGAGAGACTGCCATTCGGGAAGGTGCTAAGGATATTTACCCATCCTACTATAAACTGCAACAAACTAAGCTTGCATGCTTCCCTCCTAATCAATCAGTATCAGTTACGGATTCATCAGCTAGAATTACACTTCAAGCTTTACTTGACATCACGGTGAAGCGGATTCTTCAAAGTCTTTCTGATAATGTGGAAAATAAGCAGTTAAAGCTGATATCGAAGTGGGGATTTGATGGTGCTTCCAATCAAAGCCGATAAAAGCAGAAAATGGACGGCGAGCATGATGATTCAAGCATTTTCATGACCTCCTTGGTGCCACTGAAACTGACAGATGGAGATAATACTATATGGACAAACCCGAAACCATGCTCAACTTTTTATTGTCGTCCGGTTCAGTTCACTTTTGTAAAAGAAAGCCATGCAGTTGTCATTGATAACAAAAGAAAAATGGATGAGGAAATTGAGGCCCTTAACCCCACAGAGTGCATTAATAGTAACAGGGTGACTCATAAACTAATGATGACAATGATCGACGCAAAAGTCTGCACGCACCTTTCTGAAGCTAGATCAAATGCATCATGCTACCTGTGCTTAGCAAAACCAACAGAAATGAACCACTTAGATGCTGTAACATCAAAAACTGTGTGTTCTGACATATATGAATTTGGCCTATCATCCCTACATGCCCGTATAAATTGCATGGAATGTCTGTTACACATTGCGTACAGACTTGACTTCAAACAGTGGGCAGCAAGAAGTAATGAGCATAAAGATATGTTACAAAACAGAAAAAAAAAAACATTCAAAATAAATTTAAAGAGGAGCTCAATCTGTTAATTGATATAGTAAAACAAGGCTCGGGAACTACCAATGACGGGAATACCGCAAGGAAGTTTTTCGAGTTTCCCAATAAAACTGCAGCTATTACTGGGTTGGATCAAAACCTGATAAAAAGATTTGCTGTTATTTTGCAAGCAATAACATCTGGTGAGAAGATCGATGTCATCAAATTTAAAGATTTTGCTCGCAAAACAGCAGAAAAGTACGTGGAATTATACGACTGGTACTACATGTCATCAACCGTACATAAACTATTAATACACGGAGCTGACATAATCGAAAAAAATGATATTGTCCCGATTGGGACTCTCTCGGAAGAAGCCTCAGAGTCTCGAAACAAAGATTTTAGGAGGTTCCGGGAACATCATTCGCGGAAAAGAAGCAGGCAAGATTCTAATCAAGATATCCTAAATATGCTTGTTGTTTCTTCGGATCCTTTTCTAAGTGCACAAAGGCCGAAGTTAGATGCCAAAAGGAAGACAACCTTTTTTGCTGAAACTCTCGACCTAATACAGTTTCCGGAAACTGAGTTCGAGTTTGTAGGTATATCCGATCTGGATTCTGACTCGGAATTGGAGTCCGACAACGAAAGTTGTAAAGAAAATTTGTAAAATTTAATTATTTTTCTTTATGTTCTTTTGTTATTTATGTTAGTTTATTGTACCAATATGTTTAGTTAATAATTTCATAAATTATAGTTTCAAATATGTATTTTGTATAATTGAATTTATTAGATATTATTTTTGTTACTTCTGTTTTATTTAAATTACCTATCAATAAAAAGTTTATATACAGTCTTTTTTTTTTCACATATTCTTAATATTTGGGGAAAAAGCATGCTTCCTAACGATGTTCTTAACTTTGACACAGTTCATGGATCGTTTTGAACAGTTTCATATGTTAAAATAAATAATGTTAGTACTATAATCCCCTATAAGGATATTATTATTATTATGTGTCCGGTTATGTTGTAATCACACTTTTAGGGTATGATCAATTAACAATTTCATTCCCCTATCTTTCAAAAAGAAGCGACAGCATGGGCACTTTGACACTGATATTCAACTATTTGGTATTGTTGGAAATCTTACAAGATCAACAAGACACTACACACCTCTGTCTAGTCCTTCAGGTCTATAGGGGTGATGCTATTTTATGATAAGAGTTGTTAAAGCTCTGAATTCTTCAACTTAAACACTAAAAGGAACGTTTAAATATGTAAAAATAAATAAAAATATTTTGACGATTTAAAAAAAAAAAAGGCATCTACAACCATTATGTAACGTATGTCAAAAAATCATAAATAATTAGTACTATAACCCCCTATAAGGATATTACGGTTATCGCTGCCGTTTTAGAGATATTTCGATTTTTCATACTAGCTCCATACAAAATTTTCGTAAAAAAATTATAATTCCTTCGTTTCTGTGCAGAATCAATTCTGGTGTCATTTTTGTATATTGTTATAACTAATAGAAGTGATATCCGGCAAAAAAACTCGCACTTGCAAAATAAAATGCCTAAGTCTATGAAAGCCGATTTTCAGCCCACCGTGCGACGTCGACCTCGCGAATGAATCTCCCCAAGCGGCGCGTTCAGTTGTCATAATAATAACGACAAACTCACTAACTCGAGGCCCTCGCGAGCGAAATGTACCTTAATTGTAACAATGTATGTCTAAGTTGTATAAATAATAATTAAAGACTTTAATTATTGTTCACTATAGATCTTATGTATCCATTTTAAAAGAAAATAAATGTTTAAAATGGGTTGATGATTTTTCGCTTTTGCAGTGTAGTACAAATAATTTAAAAATCAAAAGTGAGTATTCACTACGTCGAGTTAGTTAATTTTCGCTTTCATGGGTTTCATGGGTTTTAGCAAACTATTGATTTTAAATATTCACAAAATCATTGTAGTAATTTTTAAGTTACTTATAGGTATATGTATGCATTCATAATTTAATAGGAAAGTAATTAAGTCGACTTAATTTTAAGTTATGTAAATTTTTGGTAAAAGTATAATAATTAATTAATTTAGTTATTTCTCCTATTATGATGTGGCATCCAAAGAGTAGAATTATTTACTATTCACATTTCGTAAAACAAAAACGAAGGCAGCTACAGAAATACCGGTTAGACTGATATATAGAGAAAAAAATTATGATATTAATGATAGTGATAACTCATTTTGGTCATTTTTGGACTTAGTTAATTTTCGCTCTACGGGGACGATACCTATATATTGTACTCTTTGGTTTCGGATAGGTCATAGAGTACTATAATACTACGGATATAGAGAGCCCACTCTCGGGAAATCTGTCAGTCCAAATTTGAAGCGCCATCTCTATTTCTTAACCCTGAACTAATGATATATATATATATACGTATAGCTACATACATATATATACACGTATAGCTATATACATATATATACACGTATAGCTACTACATACATATCTATAGTCAGTATAGATTGAGCCTTATCCAGTACCCAACAATTTTGTTCTAACTTTCTTGTGAATCTTTTATAATTACTAACATTTTGACAATTGAATATTCACAAGATAGTTAAAACAAAATTGTTCGGCACTGGTAAATAAATACTGGGTTAATATAAAAATTGGATTTTTATTAAAACAACTGTATGTAATTAAATTAAATTTTCTTTATTTTCTATTTTTGCATATACACGAATAATTTAGCTGGTTTATCATATGTCGCTACTCGCTTAAATGCAATATTTTGTGATAGCTTCTCTACATTAGCCAGTCGATCCTTGTACAATTCTGTGCCTCCGGTGAAAACTAATACAAATTCAAAATGACATCTTTTCAGTTGAGTAATTTAAAGTTTTATTTATTTTCTATTGCATATAAAAAGACTATTATCAATAATTTTACAGGAAACTTAATATTAAATACAAGTTGCATCGTTCTTTTTATTATTACAGGATTTTGTAACATTTTATTAGAAAATCAAGAAAATATTGTGGAAAAACCGTCAACTATATCAAAACATTTAAAAACAACAGATAGTTGCATTCCTTATTTTAAAAAGTTAAAAATATTACCTCAACCGGCTTTATACATCCCAGAAATTGCATTATTTGTAAAAATGAATCCACATTTATTCAAGAAACTATGTACAGTAAAGAAAACACTCATGCGTGCTCAGTATACTAATGATTTATGCCGTGTGAAATGTAAAACTTCTCTTATGAGGAAAAGCTTCTTTGGTATTGCACCGCAAATATTAATAAAATACCCGATGAAATAAAATGTATGCCAGTGCAAAGTTTAAAAAAACGCTTAATTGGTTACTACTAGAAAAATGTTATTACACTCTAGGCGAATTTCTTAAGACAAATCTCTGTAACTTTACAATATTGACATTTTTACCTATACTTGACATTTTTAATATATCTTTTTTTTACGTATTTTATTTTTAATATTAATCTTCTAAATTGACTATACGTTTTGACATGAAATGAAATTTATTATGAATTTTAAAATTTTACTTGCTTGCATAGAAATATTGTGACGAATTTATATTTTAATTTAATAGTATAATACTTTTTTCGTAATAATTTGTATGTCAATAGACAAAACATAGTGCACTACCTAATTTTTTTAAGATCTTGTATATAATTATCACATATGTTAACGAATAAATTATTCTGATTCTGATCAAAGTGCACCAATATTATGTCTGTGTAAATTAATGTATATTAAGTTATATCAACTTACACCATACATCCAGTTCTCGTGAAGACTGCTATTATAAGCTATGTTTTAGTATTTACACTACATTTAGGATACCAGAAAAATGTTGTTGAACACATCTAATATAACTTTTTGTTAGAAAGCAGTTTAAAGTTTACCTAATTTAATATTTATTGAGATATATCACTTATCACGATGTTATTTTTTGTGTATTATGCTATAACTAAAGTTATATATTTAACATTTTCATGTAAAGTGATATTTGTAACAAATTTTATTTTAAACTCTCTATTTATAAAATAAAACGCACATATTTAAGATAAAAATTCACTTAAATTAAAAAAAATAGCATCTAAAATGCTTCTCTTCTTAATTAGCATTACAGTATTCAGTGAATGACCTTAAATTGTTATACATTTACAAGTACCACTTTTAAATATTACTGAAATAGCATTTAACTAAAGACCAGTCTCAAACGACGTCTTTTTAAAATAAGGCCCACGACTTTTTTTAAATAATTTTACAAATTAAATGACATCACGCTTTAATATCACAATACCAGTAGGTAGGTCCCTATATCAAAATTTATCAAAATTTGTAAACGTTTTTAAAACTAATGAATATTGAGCAAGATGAGGTAGTCATTCATCATTTTTTATAATGTTACACAATGTTTCCTAATGAAAAACATGTTGAACCAAGTATAATAATAAAAATAAAAATCTATAAAAAGTACTAGGTATACAGATTATTTTCTTTGTCACAGGAATAGAAATCAGGATCAATGTTTCTGATATCAGCCTTAGTCTTCAAGTTCTGATAAAACTCATGATATTAAGTATTATTACATTAACATAATATAGTAATATTGAAAACAGATAATTCTTCTTTTAAATTAAAATAAAAGATGGGCCACTCTATTTAATCAAATGATCTGCTAATACTTCCTTCTTCGTTCTAAGTTAGCAAACCTGATATTTCTTTTACTACCTTTTCTAGAAATGTCAAAATCATAGTTTGTGTTTTGGTATGATAGCATTCCAAAACACAAACCAAACATAAACTTTGGATATTGGTTTGATTCCTCAGAGAATGGTAGGTATAGTACTAAAACCTTATCATTATTTTCTCAACGCACATTATTTTCAGCTATAGAATCAGATTTACTAGATTGCATTCGATGAATCTAGTAAAACTGATTTCAATACGCGTTGAAGGCTGAGTCGACTTTTAATAAATCGCGATGTTTTTTTTTATTGATAATATGCTTGCGTTTGACCACCTTCTCACCTGATGGTAAGTGATGATGTGGTCGAAGACGGAGCACGCTTTCCTAGAAGTAACCTATTCACTCTTGACTTAAAGACTCCCATGTTTTAGTAGATAACTTGTTCTGCTTATGGTAGTAGGTCCTAGAGTCACTACTATCACAAATTCTCATGGTCTCTTGGTAAAATACTACATCATTTTGAGGAATTGAACTGTGTGAAAGAAGCTTGCTATGACACACTACTTCCTCATTATTATCAGCCAGTCACCATAAAAAAAAATATTTTTTAATATTTAGCTTGCGTTTTGTACGTTCCGAAAATCGATCAAACAATAAAAATATCTACGTTCTATAAAATAGTAACGATCAAAATACAGATATTAAAAACTATTTAAGTTGTTTTTTATCAGATACATTCCTTAAAGTTATTATATTAATATATATATTTTTTTGGCCTACTTGTATCATACTATCTCTGGAAATATGAGTCGTATCAAAATGTCGATTAGACAGAAATGTAGAGATTTTTTTTCTGATACAAGTAAGTGCATTTATTAAATCAATTTTGATATAACGTGAGTTGTATCAGTTTTCACCGGAGGCACAGAATTGGCCCCTTTTGCGCAAATACTGATCTCCCTTGGCAGATAGTTGACTTTCTTCTGGAATGGTCGTACAGCATTCAATATGCTGTGGAAGGATGTTCCAGAAGCAACTGAAAATGCAGAAATGAACACAATTACCTATATGGTTATTATTATATCGTACAGACACGAAAGTCTTATTATGTTAAAGACAAAGTGAATGGTAACATTTTAGGAAATATACTGATAAGAGCAGGGTTAAAACATTTTGACACTTGATTGAAAGGAAATAGAGATCTAATACTACGTGTTTTTCGATAAAATATTTTTAGCAGAGAACATATAACAAAATAACGGCTATACTTTATTAATTCAAATTTACATTTTATTTTATGTTCTCATGTAAGTGGCTTGTTATGTCTTTTTTTAATTTAGAATTGATGATTTATTTTTTAAATTATTTATTTAATTTAGAATAAATGATTTAAACCTATTTCATCATCATAATCAGCCTTTTAATGTTCCCACTGTTGAGATACGGGTCTCCTCTCTGTGAGAAGGAATAGGCTACAATCCACCACGCTGGCTCAGTGTGGGTTGGTAGATGTCGCATGTTTTCGAAATTTTAGTTCTAGATCATGCCAGTTTCCTCACTATGTTTTCCTTCACCATTTTTGAGAAATGACAAAAAGTAATGCGCCTGGCTGGGTTCGAAACCACGACATACAACTCGTAAGTCGAGGCTGTTACCACAGGGCCATCACTGTTTTCGCCATCACTGCTCTCTATTCTTATATTTAAAAAAAATCCTTTTTTTAAAAACAAATTGCAATTTTTTATAGCCAAACCAATGGACAGACCAGCTTGTAGTATTAAGTGTTATAAACTTATGAATTGCAAGCTTACCATTAAAAGCTCTTTTTGTGTGTTTAGGGTTTGCACAGTAGTTATGCTCCACTAAAACATGACGTACAGCAACACTGTTATTCACATCTACATCTCCTGAAAAATATAAAATTGTACATATAAATACATAATAGTTAATACAATTGTTCCAAAAATCACGCCATATATCCATTCATTTGTTACCAAGCAGTTTATGTACAACTAATTAAATTAAATTACAAACCTAATACATCAGTAGAAGGTGAAGGTGGTTGAAAAGCAGTAGGCCGAGCAACAACTGTAGTCTTCAACAGGAGATATCCAGATTCCTCTGAAATATAACAAAATAATACTGTAAAATCTATTTAGGTCATCCCGTTCCTACTCTTGCCTTTGCATTCTGGAGCTGTGGTGTAACATAGATAAGTAAGATTATAAAAATTTAATATTTACCTAAACCAACAGTAAGGCAAGCAGCAGGTTGACTATTACTGGTACCCACAGGCTGCTGAACTCTGGATGTGCCTATAATGGAATAAAAATGTGGATTAATGTATACTGATAATTATTATGAAGAAAGATTTTTCAGTAATGTAAACTCTAAAACAACTGACCCAATTTTATAAATCTGTCACTAACATTAATCTATTTTATCAGAAAGTAAGATAGGCTATAAAACATCACACTACATGCTACAAAGACAGATCAGTAGTGTTCTACAGGAATGCGGATGAAACAGTGGAGCAAAATGCTAGTACTAAATAAACATAAACAAGGCACCGTTATACAAACAGGAATATAATGAAAATGTAATTTTAATTAATATGGTTTATATGTACCTAACATTTTTATCTACGTAGTTGGAAAGAGTTAAACTTACCAGGCAAATGCATTTAGGCGATTACATCGATTTTTTTTATCGTCAGTAAAATGCTTATGACATATCCACACCTTCATAAAAAAGTCCAAGTCAGATAGTATCAGGCTTTCCACCAACAATACCGATCCAAGTTTTATAACGGTCAGGAAATTTGTTATGCAGTGAGTCTGAAAGAAACAAAATCTATGATTATTTTATTGAAAAACCTACTTTTGCCAGAGGCTTTACCTGCATGGAATTTTAATAATAATAATATATAATATAATATTCCAAACTAAGCAGAGCTTGTGCTATGAGTACTAGAAAGCTGATAAACATACATATATATTTGTAAATACATACATATTATAGATAAATTACACCCAGACAAAGAACAAATGATCGTGCTCATCACACAAACATTTGTCCTGGGTGAGAATCGAACTCACGACCTTGCGTATAGCAGTCAGGGCCACTGACCACTAGACAAACAGGACGGTCGAATTTAAAAAAAATATTCCACAGGAATTTTATACCAGTATAAAAAGTAGCCTGTATGTTATTCTAGATTATAAAGTATCCCTCTAATAGAGAGGAGGCCTGTGTCCATGCAGTGGGAATGGAATATGCTGAATTATTATTAATTATTATAAAGTATTCTGGTGCAAAATTTCACCGAGATCCAATCATGTGTTCTGTAATGATTGAGTAACAAACATCTATACATCCTTCACAAGTATAATGTTAATGAAATATTAGCGAAAAGTGCGATTTTTTGTGGCTCATGCTGATCCATATATGAGTAGTATATACCTTAAAACTTTGGTACATTACAAAAAAGTATCGCAATAAGAAGTATAATTATAACAAATGACTAACAGACCACAACTAAATGGGTATTTTGTTTTTCCTTTTGAGATATAGGACTTTATAATCGGGTAATATGAAACTTATTTGTTTTGGGGACTAAGTTCCATTGTCAAATTAATTATAAAAGTACATAAAAAGAGCAAGGACGGCGGGTTTGTACTTTTATAGCTTGTAAATTTAAAATAGTATAATAATTTATAAAATACTTACCTTTGCCTTCACATCACAGAGTACATTCATATATATAGTAATAGAGACCAAACTTCGACCTCAAAAACGGTAACACGTTTATAGCGCCATCTGTGTTCTGTGGTTAGAAATACATCTGCTATAATATCTATCTATAACTATATACGTATGAGTGGATACCAGTATATAGTAGCTATTTAAACCTCTGATTTTTATAATTTTAGCATTAAGGGGGATGCATTCATAAATAAAATACGTATATTTTTCATTTTATTTATTAAATCAACCAACATTCATAAAAAATTGTTGAAAGATTACCATATAATACAAAACTTATATATAGTTACACAATCCAGGTTGATGTGATATAATTAATTTGTTTACAATAGCAGTATTTTAAGTAAACACTGCTATTGTAAACACAATAGCAGTATTTTCTACCATAGAAGCGGATCAAACTCCTTAAAACAAAAATGCTGCAGTACCAACTTTTACAGTGATATGCATGATGACCTTTAAAAACTACAATTTATCCCTATATGTTGACTTGTTAAAATTAGTAATGATAGTCTATAGCTAACTAGGGTATCCAAGGAATAAGATGACATTGAAATAGAGTTAAATAAATGTATATTGTTCTATTTTTATGGAATTAAATTGGATTACAAAGATTAAAAATGATATTGTTGACTAACGTATATTATATCTTAAACCTTCTTTTTAGATAATATTGAATTTCAACAATAAAAACAAGTTATCTATTGCAAGTAGATTGTGTAACTAGAGAAAAATCTATTTGTAGTATTATACACGGAAACAGTACACAATATAAGGTTACTATACTTATCCTCTCTGAAACGACCTATTTATTGAGAGAGCTGGATACGACCATGAACAATATCAAGTAACTATAGTCATCATACTCTATATTTATTTTTATCTTATGGGATTATGCCAAAATGGTTTACTGCTAAAGAGCAGTAAACCATTTTGGCATAATCTTTTTATCGAATTAATAGGTTTTAAAAATATCCCATACAGGACCTAATAGCTAATATTTCAGACGGTGATATTTAAGTCGTCTTAAGAAATGCAAGATAATGGGACTTACTCTCATTAGTCCGGTCAAATTGGTCCAAAAAATAAAAGAGACGGTACAAAAATTCTCAAAAAGCTGAAAGCTGATAAAATTGTTCAAAACATAATTATACAAGCATGCTGAAAATGCAAAAAAAAAAACAATTTTCGTGACCTTTGACCTCGAGTAATTATTTTTCCAGGTACCTGATTGATAAGGACATTTTAAATTTCATTTATAATTATGTTTTGACCAATTTTACCAACTTTTTGGTATAAATCAAAGGATCTATTGTTTATGGAGCAGGAGAAGAAAATGTGATCTAGGGTACCCTCAGCAAGGCCGCACTCGCACAGAGAGCTGTTACTGACATGTATTTTATGCAAGAAGACTGGGCTACAACAATCTCCGAGTCTAAGTCTGCGGAGTGACGAAACAGTCTTCTTGGACAATTTAGGAAATTTAAAAAACCACGGTTTCCTCCGAACTTCAAGCTGTATAGCGGCATAGTAAGTATAACTAAATTAATACAATAACTTGGGTCTGGCCCCATTCAATAAATCATAGTTCTGAGCTACATAGTGCTTTCGAGCAGCCGGATTTGATGTGGCATACTTTGCTAATAAATCATCGCACTCATTGCCAACAATACCCGAGTGACCGGGGATCCAGGCTATATCCATGTCCAAGCCGCTTTGGGAGCAATCAAATAACAAGTTCTTAATATCTATAATGACTTGACTATGGATTTTACTGTAAAGTTGATTTTGTTTTAATGCCTGGATACTACTACGGGAATCTGAAAAAATTACTGATCTTGTTATTTGATGGAATTTTATATAGTGTATGGTCGTCTTCTAAAATTAAAAAAAAGTCTTCTAAAATACCAATACACTCCCCTGTAAATACTGATGCTTCTGGTGGACATTGAAATAAAAAGGCTATTTTGGAAATTTAGAAATAAACTGCAACCCCCGTGTATTCGGTATCGGATAGTTTAGAAGCATCAGTAAAAAAATAAATTCCATTCTTCCCAATACCGCATGATAGCTGACTCAAAGTAATCTCTTGGGTTTTGGGAATTATTTGTTATACCGTCCCAAAACGGCTTTTGATTCGAAATAAATCGTATCATATGCAGCGGCAAAGACAGGGAGAGTTGAGTTATTGACAAATTGGCGAGGAGAGTTGTTTAAGCTCTCTGTACCTATTTATCAATAGAGGAACTGTTTTATTATTCCAAATGACTAATTACGTATATAGAAGTTTTCATACCTCCACTTTCCTTGCACCCAGGAACACAACAAACCTTGTTTGGCGACATTATGTTTGTTTATTAATGAGAAAAACAGTAAACTTATATCACAGCGTAATGAAATTACCGGAACTCAACTCAACGGAGCTGGATACCACAAAAATATCACGTACAACAGCGGTGACATCATCAGCGGCGGCGGACATATTGAAATTTTAAGGAATCTGGAGGTGTCAGGTGGTGACAACTAGACATGCGTGTTGAATCAATAAACTGTTTTTTTAACGACTTTTCATTCGTCAACAAGTTAACTGTTATTCATCAATGAAAAAGTAGGTTGAAAATATTAGCTGTTAATTTTCGTTAACGCGGTTGTGAGATTATGTATATAAAATAGATGTATATATATAGTATATGTATAAAGGACGTTGTTATTTATAAAAGTAATTAATTATGAATATCTATTTGTTATGTATTTACCGATTAATTATCAATTAATCGATATTACCATAGTTGTTAGGTATATTATAGAAATAATTAGCAGTTTTTAAGCTAACATGGTCATAAAACGGGATATTTACCATGTGTATTTATTGTTTTGAGTTTTAAAGCTTATTGTTTTGAATTAGTAGCAATTTCCATACAAACTTTCATCCCCTATTTCAACCCCTTAGAGTCCTTTGTTGCATTTAAAAGTAGCCTATGTCCTTTCTCAGGCTCTAGACTATGTCAGTACCAAATTTTATTAAAATCGGTTCCGTAGTTTAGGCGTGATTGCGTAACACACAGACAGACAGAGTTACTTTCACATTTATAATATTAAGTAAGGATAGTGTTTTTTACCAGTCAATTCAGTATTCATATTATTATTGTCTTTTGAGTTGAATAAGTGGGCCGGACGAAGTGGGTCGTTGCCAGAGTCCTTTAAGTGTGTAAATAGACAAAAAAAAAACACAGTTTAGTAATAGTTTTTAGTGCTAGGTATATTTGTGTAGACATAAACTGACTTATAAAAATGAATTGTATAAATAATAATGACACTCGTTAAATCGAGTGTAGTTCAATTCCCTAAAGTTTAGCTTGTCTTTCATATAACAGTACACTCTATAATCATTTCACCCAGTATCAATAACGACAACATTTAAATAATAAAAACTACATACTTTTTAAGTTGCCGAAATTAGTAAAAACTGCGGAGCTGTGTATGTTCTGTCACTTAATTATCCTAGTCCGTAATAAACTCGACTGTCAGCATCATAAATACTGAACTTTCTACTTCTACTACATCTATTCTTTTATTTACAAATTGCACGTGTAGACGGTTATTAGTAGGTCTCATGGATAACAAAGTATATAATAAATAAATAAATTATCTATAATTATGTTACCATATTCTTAGTTGCTCACAAACCAAAAAAATACAATAAAATTACTGGTGCAGCAAAAGATGTCAGATGAAAATGACAAAAAACACACAATACGCAATAGCGTTCAAATAAGATTTGTTTTTTCTAACACTAGTCTAAAATATATCTTTTTCATTTTCTAATACAGTTTTTTTCCTATAATGTCAAAATATGCAAAGTCCCTTGGGTGAAGTTACATAGAGTTTACACTGTAATAATATGATGATGTTCATAATTGTGTAAATATATATGATGACACTAGCTTCTGCCCGCGACTTCATTCGCGTGGGAGGTTTTTCCCGCGTAAATCCTGATTCCGTGGGAACGCCGGGATCAAAAGTAGCCTATGTATTATTCCAGTATCTCAGCTATCTACTTCAAAATTTCATTGAAATCAGTTCTGTATTATTTACTTGAAAGACCAACGAGCATACTCACAAACATTCACATTTATAATAAAATAGTTGGATTGATTAATTGACCATTGTGTAAAATCTATATGATGATAGTAATTATTAGGTGAAGGTGAGTTAGCGAGCCATGTTATTTTAATCAATCAATGTAAATATAACAATCATATTTACATTGATTGAATAAAATGCACTGCATTTTTAACCGACTTCAAAAAAAGGAGGTTTACAATTCGTCTTGACGGCTGGTTGAAAAATTCTTTTTGTGTTTGAATGGGTACACTTTCTAGTTGGTCCCATTGTTACGAAATCAGGATCTGATGATGGGATCCTGGAGAAATCGAGGGAACTCTTCAAATATTATAGGCACACCTATAGCGTTTTGGGTATTTCTTATAGTACCTTGAGCAGTTGCTTCCGAAAAGTACCATTTGGGGAAGTTGAACTGATGATGAAGACCACAGATGGCCACTGAAACTCCTCAATAATAAGTATTTTGTGGATTGCGATTCGATTACTTGAGTACGGATGTTAAACACTTTATGCTCGTCACAATACATATAGTGATGTAGAGATGATGGTCAAATACCAGGAGAACTCCTCAAAAATTAACGGCTATGCACAGGGAAAAGCAATATTTTGTAAAAGGTGATAAGTTGTTGACATTATGGCTTTTGTAACTAGATAAATTACAAACCAAACCACTAAAAAGCGTGAAAAAAAAAATTTTGAAAAAAATAGAACCGACTTCCATATAAAAACACTACAAAGCCAAAAATGACTTTAATTTCGGAAGGCGGTGTGAAAAAAAAGGAAAATCCAAAACCAATCACACCGACTACCGAAATTAAAGTTATTTTTGGCTTTGTAGTGTTTTGATATGGAAGTCGGTTCTATATTTTGCTAAAATTTTTTTTTGTATATTTTTCATATAAAAAATGTAAAAATGTAAAAGCTATGAAGGGAAATTACCAGTACCGTTATAATCCCTTGACTCCACTCCTTGTTATATCCATACTGTGATTATCAGTGATCGGAGTAGGTAGATTGAAATGGGGTCATTGATCCGAAACGTATATATTAATATGGACATTCCTCCGGAATTGGTGGATTATTAAAAAAAAACCGGAACTTATGTAGGAATTTTATTCTGCCAGAGTGGAAGGAGTCATTTGATGATTTGCCATCCTCAAAAAAAAGGTAGGAATTGTAATAAAATGAGCAATATTATTCTTTATTATTCTTCATATTTTTTTTAACGGCACACAGTCACGATTTGACAAAACCCAACCACCAATCAGAACAAAGGATCATGGGTGGTACAATAACCGGTTATCAGAACAATGCATACGCCCGCCGACGACATGCCAGGTAGCTCACTCGTTTACTTCGGTTCGTAGAGTGCGCATCTTTGTTTGTTACTGTGTTGTGAAAACGTTACTTGACCCTGGCTTGTGTACATACTGACTTCTGGAATCTGCTCTAAACCACGATTTGGCTCGAATATACGGACTCAGATTTTTCACTATTGAATTGGATCTACATATTTAAACCAAGCTTTGGTAAGTAATATTTTACTAGTTACAAGGAGTATAAAGCATGTTTGGATATATACTATAAGAATATTTTTAGTATTGTGTTTGTTCGCTTAACCTGCTGAACATACCATGAGTCTTAATATTGTTAAATAAATAAATGTTTTATTGATATAAAATGGTATTTACATTTCTAATTGTAACCCTGACTGCTGTGCTAGGTAGTACCTGTGTTACAGGAGTCAGTGTCTTCACCTGTTTGTGTTGCATTAACATTATTTATACGAATAAAACAGAAAAATAATAGAATTTATATAAAGACAAAAAGTAATGGCTGCATGCTCTTATATGGTGTGTGTATGTGTGTGTTTTTTGAGAGTTGTGTATGTGTATGTACGAGTAATTATTGTGCTTGATATTAGTCTTTCTGTCGCTTGCCTATGTTACCTATAATTATGTTGTTAGTCTATTGTTCTTTCAATAAGTTTTCCGTCTGCAAATAGTTAAGTGTTTGAAACCATGTGCAAAGCTTTATTTTAAGCTTATTTTTTGTTAAATCTTTAATAGAGTATGAACCATTGAGCTTAGTGCGAAACAAAATTATGATATTCTAGTAATGTAGTCGCAATTCAGCTAACTCCACTATTAACCGACATTTTACTGGAATCCGTATATAATTTAAATGCCCTGTGTGCTGTGTCCTCTTGCAATGTATTGGTAAAATAAATTACTATAGGCCTTATCTACTTCTCTACAAAATATTTTACGTAACAAGCCCTTTCATTTGATACCCATATTGATGGGATTGAAAAAAACTAAGTTGTCCGCCATCTTGTAGCGGCAGCCATTTTGGATTGACAATAATATTGAATATACATAATTGTATTGTCACCAGAATCAAAGGCGAATACCACATTTTAGATCAATCGGTTGACAGGAAGAGGGTGAAATTTTAATGACTAAATTTGATCCACGAAAAATAAAACAAACGGAGTAAGCTAAATAAACTAAATAAAATGTATTTTTTTCATGTCTTAGTTTTAGGTGATGTATACGAGGTTCCATCTTTACAACAGAGTTCAGATATGGCAAACGTCAAGGCTGAAACTGTAGAAAAATGGATATCCGGTCATCCCGAACTACTTTACGATCACGCTAGTGGTACAATATACTGTTCAAAATGTGGAAGCCATTTGAAAACCATAAATAAAGGAAACGTTAAAAGACATATCGAAGGAGCAGTACACCAGGGAAAGTTTGAGCGGCCCGAAGAGAAATTTTATTTCGATCTTATAAAATTTCTCATTTTGTGCAATATTCCGTGGTCTCAGATGAAAAATACTACTTTTCAAGATTTCTTTAAAAAATATATGTGTAGTACCTGTTGTTGTACGTGTACTAATCGTACTCTGCCAGATGAATCACAGTTACGGAAAGTTTACTTGGACAAGTTTTTTAAGAATAAAATCAATTCGATTCGGCAAAATTATAAAAATGAGAAACTATGGATATCATTAGATGAAACGACAGACTTTTTAGGTCGCTATATAGTCCATTTTTTAATAAAACCATTACATCCTAGCAATTTGACTAGACCTTATTTGGTAGCATGTAAAATGCTAACTGTAGTTAATGGACAAACAATCACGCAATTTGTGTTAGAATGTTTGGAAAACTTTTGGGAAGATTCTTTTGAATCGAAGGTAGGTAACATTCTTGTCCTCTGCACTGATAGCGTTGCATATATGCTGTCTGCAGGACGAAATTTAAAACAATACTTACCTGAAATGAAGCACGTAACATGTTTGGCGCACTCTCTTCATCGCGTATCTGAGAAAATTAGATTAGAATATCACGATGTTAACATTTTAATAGCAAATGTTAAAAAGGTATTTTTGAAAGCCCCAAGTAGAGTCAAAATTTTAAAAGAAAAATATCCAGATTTGCCGCTACCTCCCCAACCAGTTGTTACAAGATGGGGCACTTGGTTAGAGGCAGCATTTTATTACGCTCAAAACTTTGAAAAAATAAAAGAAGTATTATCTTGTTTAAGCAGCTCTGATGCGGTATCTATTCGAGAGGCAAAAAATATTATAGAAAAAGAAAATTTAAAAGAAGATTTAAATTACATTAAAGACAATTATTTTATAATTCATTTGTCTTTAAAAGAATTGCAAAAGCATAATTTATCGTTGACAGATTCACTTTTAGCATTTGACAACGTCAGAGATGCTATAAATCAGTGCAATTCAGAAAATATAAAAAATAAAATAGAATGTGTTATGGAACGAAACCCAGATTTAGACACACTTAGAGAATATAGTGAGGCCATTGTAAAAAATGAAGCACATAATTTAATACCTTTTTTAAAATTTGCTCCTTTGACATCGTCAGATGTAGAACGGTCTTTTTCCATTTATAAATGGATTTTAGATGTTAAAAGAAATAGGTTGAAAATTGAAAATATAGAGAAACTCATAGTTATATATTTTAATTGTAAAGATCAGGATTACCAGGATGCTGACATTGTAATCGATGAAGATTAAAAATGTGAATAAATGTAAAATGTACATATTTAACGATAAACAATGTTGATTTTTATCTTTTTTCTTTATTCTACCCCTTTTTTTTTGGTCCTAAAATCTGACTAAAATCAACCTGTTCCTTCGTATGCCCTTTACGTTTCAGAGTCGTGGTGCATCCTTAGAACAGTCTCACGACCCCAGCAGGTATTGGCCCTCTATGGGGCCCCGTCATTTATTCTACCCTTAATGCAAATTACCATGACCACTATGAAAATATTTAAATTTAAGTGCAACAATTTATGTCTATCTATAAAAGTTCTAGCCATAAAAGGCTAAAAATAAAAAAATAAAAATTAAAGCTTCGATCGGAATTAGATTGTTTTTATTATTCAACAGATAAATAATGAATTAATTTAGTTTTTATACCTTCCTTTAAATTTTGAATTGAGTAGGAATAATATCACTACCAACATTAACAATGTTTAATTGAATCCGGAAATACCGGAATTACTTTCCGGGAAAATGGCTTATCCATGTTATTCTTTCTGTGTGCATTTATGATACAAGTACCAAAAATCAATCTACCTACTCCGATCACTGGTGATTATTTAGCTATCCAGTTGTTTTAATATCTATAGCAATACAACAACTGAATAATTATTTAATTTAAATATAATTTTAATGAATATAAACTGAATTATATTAACTGCAATTGTGATACCGTTATTCAGCAACCGTTATCAATAATGTTATTGCCACTAAATATCGATTAGATAGCGGTTATCAAAAATAACTAATAACGCCCATCTCTAGAATGTGTCATTGGTGACAACAAAATCAGTGTAGCAATAAAAAAAACATCACATAAATTAAAACATTTTCATGTATGATTATTTTAATCAAAAATTAATAAAGGTTATAAATATTACACAGCAAAATAGATAAGTCATTTAAATAAATTAAAAACCATCAACAAATGTTAATGTTTTATGATAGAAAATCTGACGTATATATTTAAATTAATTTTAACGCCATCTATTGAAACCTTAAATAGTTTACGTCAAAATTGATACAGAGCTGCCATCTGTACTTTATGGTTATAAATTTATCCACATATTAACCGGCAAAGTTAAAAAAGCATACAAAAATACGAAACTAAAAGCTTTTGTCATGCTTCATAACGTAATAGCATTAAATGCTCTGAATTACCCGAATGAATGTTCTGAGTTTGAACGACCTGCTTCACATCCAAATATGCAACGGAACCGCATTGTAGCAATGATGAACATTCACTCAGACACAACACAAAATAGCGTCTATATCGCGTAGTAAGTAAACAAAACAAGTTTCTGGATAACAATCTTCGTAACGAAATGGAGGAGTAATTTTAACTCAACGTTTTTATCGAATAAATTATCTCATAATCTAGGATTTACACATAAAATGACGGCGACCATTTTTCATATTTGTGCTGTGTTGTCAGATGTTGAGACAAATATACATAATGGCAGTGTTGCTATAATGTTGCCATTATATATAAAATAGATTTTAGTGATAATCATGACAAAATTGTTATATTTAAAGTTGATTATATTGATATTAACCTAAAATGCGAAAATTAAAAATGTTTATAAATTATATTACAGAGACATCTATTGCGACCTAGAGAAAAATATGTAATGGTTTCAGGGTTAAGAAATTAAGATGGCGCTGTCTCGTTTGTCGTTGAACCTAATGTAGGAGAGTGTCCTCCCCCTGGGATAGGTAATTCTTACGTACGAGCAGGGGGAGGACACTCCTACATTAGGTTCAACGACAAACGAGACAGCGCCATCTTCATTTCTTAACCCTGAAACCATTACATAGTTTTCTCTAGGTCGCAATAGATGTCTCTGTAATATAATTTATAAACATTTTTAATTTTCGCATTTTAGGTTAATATCAATATAATCAACTTTAAATACAACAATTTTGTCATGATTATCACTAAAATCTATTTTATATATTATAATGGCAACATTATAGCAACACTGCCATTATGTCTATTTGTCTCAACATCTGACAACACAGCACAAATATGAAAAATGGTGATTCTCTGGCGGGAAATCAAATTGCGCGGGTGCTAAAAAATTTCTCGTACTTAATTTTTTGTAAATTTTGTTATATATTTGATTAAATTGTTAATTTAAATCCTAGTGTTATAGTAAAATGAGTACGGAAAGCGATGGGGGTGATGCCCCCATCGATAAAGAGCCGAAAAAGAGAAAATTGGCTCCCATGGATTCGGCACAGTCTGCAGCACATAAAATCTTCATGAAACCGAATTACAAGAGACAATTTCCTGAATGCCATAGCGGTGATTGCATAGTCTATGTGGAATCCATAGAAAATGAAAAGTTGGGCAACAAAAATCCAATTGGTCTAACCAAATTATTTACCGACAATGTTAAAGGCATAGTAGGTGTACACCGAGTGAATGCCTACAAAGTAGGGATAACTTTTAAAAAACCTGCACCAGCGAATAGTTTCCTCAAAATGGACCATTTCTTGGGAAAAAATAAGTTAAAAGCCTTCGTTCCTGCCCACATGACAGAAACAACAGGCGTTATCCGCTATGTACCTAAAACCATGACCAATGAAGAGGTTTACAAAAACATCCAAAGTGACGTCGAAGTTATCTCCATTAAAAGATTTATGAGGAAAGTTGAAGGAAAACTTATGCCATTGGGTACCATAGCAGTTACATTCGCCGCAACAGTATTGCCACAGTATGCATACATACAAATGTTTAGGTACCCTATACAAATATATATACCACCATTACTACAGTGCTATAAGTGCCTAAAATATAATCACTCAGCGAGAGCTTGCCGTGGTGAGCAAATGTGCTCTTCTTGTGCCGGTCGGCACTCATATAAAGATTGCGATGTTGGGGAGATTATTTGTATTAACTGCAGCGGAAACCACCTGGCAATTTCTAGGGATTGCCCCATCAAGAAACAGAAAATGGAAGAAAAGAAGAAGAAGTTCCTCAATCGAAACCAGTTGTATGCCACTGTGGTGAGTACACTTCCAACCATATCAAATCATAATGTTTTCCCAGCTCTCAAAAAACCAAATGAAAAGATTCTGGGTGAGAACTCAAAGTCTTTTGCTGAACAAATTGTAAATAATGAAACAATTATAAATGCCATTGTAAAATCCCTAATTTGTCTTGGCAATAATAAAGATAATGCACCAATTAACAATAAAAGAATTAAAGAAATGTTATTAGCAAATTTAATTAATAATTAATGGATACATTTTTAAATATAGCACAATTCAATGTACAAAGCTTACAGAGTAAGAAGGCCTTATTACAAACATTTCTTTTTGAACAAAAAATTGATATTTGCCTGTTGAATGAGACTTGGCTTAAAAATAGTAGTATAATTCCTCGTTTTACATCTTATAACTTTATATATAAAAATTCTGTTAATGCACTCAATGGAGTAGATATTTTGTTAAAACAAAATTTAGCCTATAATGTTATAGATACAACTTTTTATGAGTCAGTCCAAAATATATGTATTTCCATAGAAACATCCATGGGTAGATTGCATATCCTTTGTGTGTATTGTCCTCCCAATAACAACAGATTTGATACAAATAAATTGAGAAAGGTGCTTCTTGAAACCCCCAAGCCATGTCTTATCATGGGTGATTTTAATGCACACCATTTATTGTTTGGATGTCATACAAACAATAATAGGGGTAACAGTTTATACAATCTCATTGACGAATTTGACATGTGTGTTCTAAATGATGGTAGGGCAACCACTGTTCAGTACCCAAACAGGAATGCATCGGCTATTGATCTAGCTCTGGTCAGTCCGGCATTAGCTCCTCTTTGTGAATGGCGGGTTCATGACGATCCTATGGGCAGTTATCACTACCCAACCCAGGTAGTTTTAAATGTAAAGCCATCAACATATGAAGTCCGACCTGTGGAAGAAAAATACATTTATAGTAAAGCAGATTGGTCTAAATATTACAAATTATCAGAAACCTGTTTCTCTCATTTAGACATAAATAATATAGAACCTCTTCAACTGTATGATGATTTTGTGAACATTTTATATGATTTAAGAATAAATACAATCCCAAAACGAAAATCTAACAAAACTGTGCAAATTCTAAGGAAACCAGCTCCTTGGTGGAACCAAACATGCAATGAGGCAGTTCAAAAATCTAAGGAAGCTCTGTTAGAGTATAGAACATCACCTAGCATCTCCAACTTCATAAAATACAAAAAGCTTGATGCTCAAAAGAAGAGAATATTAAAAGAGGAGAGTATCAATTCATGGCATGAGTTATGTAGTAGTTTTAATAGAATGACACCTGTTGCAATAATATGGGGATATATTAAAAAGTTTAAACGGATAGGTTCTTCTTCAAACAAATATTTAAATGAAGATTGGGTACCTGAATTTTTAGAAAATTTATCAGACTCATCATTATTGAATGAAAATAATATAATAGATATTTTAAACCAGTCTGTTGAATCTGACACTAATTGCTTTCTTAATAGTCCATTAACAATAAATGAATTGCACATATCGCTTAAAAGTAGAAAAGATACAACCCCAGGTCTGGATAACATACCATACATTTTAATAAAAAAGTTACACCCTAATGCCTTACAAATTTTATTAAATATTTATAATAAACTTTGGAATAGTCTACTTATACCAGAATCATGGAAAACTCAATGTGTCATTCCAATCTTAAAGCCCAATAAATCTGTTAATAGTCCTTCATCATATAAACCGATTTCTTTATCATCTTGCTTAGGTAAACTTTTTGAAAACATGCTTAAGTTACGTTTGGATTATTTTGCTGAAACTCAAGGCAAGTTACCTGATATTCAGTATGGATTCAGAACGGGCAGAAGTAGCTCTGAAAGCTTTGTATCATTCATATCAGACCTTAAAAAGGCTAAACTCAGTCATTCTAATGTCATATGTGTTTTTTTAGATGTCAAAGGTGCTTTTGATAATGTTAATATTGAATGCCTAATTCGTGTTTTACATGAATTGGGCTTACCAAGTAAAATCTTGAACTGGATTATTAATTTTTTATACAGGAGAACTTTATATGTTAAATTTAATAACAAGCTCCATGGTCCTAGGATGGTTAGTAAAGGCACAATGCAGGGAGCAACACTCTCACCCTTATTGTACAACTTGTATACATCTCAGATCCTTAATTATGTAAATACTTCTCAAGTCAAAATATTACAATTTGCTGATGACTTGCTTTTGTACACAATAAATCAAAACTTGAATATGGCTGTTGAAAGTATGAATACTGCATTGGCTCAATTGCAATATTATTACAGTAATACTTTAAAATTAGATATAAGTCCTGAGAAAAGTTCAGTACTATTATTTAGTAAAGATAAATCAGCACAGTCCACTATAGATATTGTATATGGTAACAATGTTATTCCTATTGTTAATCAACATAAATTTTTAGGTGTTTTAGTAGATGATAAACTGAAATTTGATAAGCACATTGACTATATTTGTCAAAATGCCATGAAGAGCATTAATGTCCTTAGGAGCTTAGCAGGAACATTTTGGGGTTCTGACCCAAAAACACTTAGCATGTTGTATAAAAGCATAGTCAGAAGTCATTTTGACTATAGTTGCTTAGCTTATATGAATGCAAGTACTACATTTTTGAGAAAACTGGATGTGATACAAAATATGGGTTTAAGAATAATTAGTGGAGCAATGCACACCACCCCTATAAATTCTATGGAAATTGAAAATGTTATACCTCCCTTATCCTTGCGACATTTACAGTTGGCTGAAAGATTTTGTCTCAAAGAGTTATCCTGCAATAATGCTATGGTTCTCAATAATATTGACTATCCTTCAGAAGTCATACAGACAGCAGCAACATCCTCCATCTCAGCAAATACTTTTATTTCTGGTTCATTACCTGAAATTCCAACCATTCTAGTTAAAGTAAGAAACCTGACAAGCAGGCGCGTGCATAGGATTATGACAGGGCATGCGGCGGAGTAAAAACACAAAAACTTCTTCTTTTATAGATTTTTAGCATAGCCACAGCCACGCATCGCCACCATGCTACGATGCGTGGCTGTGGCTATGCTAAAAATCTATAAAAGAAGAAGTTTTTGTCTGTTTTTACTCCGCCGCATGCCCTGTCATAATCCTATGCACGCCCCTGCTGACAAGAGACATGTACATCAATAATAAGTGGCCAGTATATGAATTCCCATATAATACTATATTATCTTATTTCAATATCAAGTGTTTTTTAGATACTGTCAAAAATAAATATGAATTCTTGGAATTTCTGAATGACAAATCAAATTTCTATTTATTATTCACAGATGGATCGAAATCCGGTGATAATGTTAAAGCAGCATACTATGATCCACAAATGAAAATAACCAAATGCTTTAAAATGCCTAATAATTGTAGTATTTTTACTGCAGAAAGTTTTGCTATACTAGCCGCTTTAACATATGTAAATAATATTGTAAATGACAATGAACATAGTGTAAACAAAAGTATAAATAGTGTAAATAATATATTAGTAATAAGTGATTCTAAGAGTGTTTTATCTAGCTTATGTAATTGTAACTTGAGTTATAAACAAAGTTATATTGTACATGGAACCCACAAAAATTCTACATGTTTTCCCATCTTTTGTAGAATATACTTAATTCTATCTCACAGTGGCATAGCTGGTAATGAAGTAGTGGATCTGGCGACTCGTCAGGATCACGACGAGGATGTTACAGAATCATTCAAGGTTCCTTTCACGGATTATTATCAACAATTTAAAAGTTTGTTTAAGAAGATATGGAAGGATTACTGGAACGCAACGACAGAAACAAAAGGAAAATGGTATGCAGAATTACAGCAAGACTTACCAACAACGCCGTGGTACAACAAATACAAATATTCTAACAGAAAGTTCATAACCTGCATTAATCGCTTGCGCTCTGGACATTGTTTAGTCCAGGTTTTACATACTCTTTGGTTTAGTCCCAGCACATCTCTACAGGATGAGAATCATCAGTGACAACAAGTGTACCTTTTGCTATAAGGAAAATGCGGATATCAAACACAAAGAGTATGTAATTATGTAATACACTATGTTTTAATCAAACACATGTCAAACACTTTTTATTTGATTGTGAATCGTTTGCCATGCAAAGATTAATACTTGTCAGTGAAGTCAGTGACATTGCTGAACAAAACTCTTTAAGTGTTCCCCGCCACGTTCAAGAATTACTTTCCAATGCAGTTTATTTTAATCCATTATTTACATTTATATTGAACACTGTGAAAAAAATTTAATCGATTTTATTTAGTTTAATGACTACAACTGAAGGACTTGTATCCATGGTTATGAATAAATTAAAAAAAAAAAAAAAATGAAAAATGGTCGCCGTCATTTTATGTGTAACTGTAAATCCTAGATTATGAGATAATTTATTCGATAAAAACGTTGAGTTAAAATTACTCCTCCATTTCGTTACGAAGATTGTTATCCAGAGACTTGTTTTGTTTACTTACTACGCGATATAGACGCTATTTTGTGTTGACTATTGGGTAGGCTGCCCACCCTGGAGCTGCCACATTTTGACGGTCGCTTGGACCACTGGCTGGGCTTCCTAAATCTCTTTGAGAGTCTTGTCGATGCACGCTCGGACCTCGGACCTGCCCAGAAGCTGGCCTATTTATTGTCTGTCCTGGAGGGCGAAGCCAGAGCCTTGGTGCAGCACTTGCCGGTGACGGATTTCTCTTACCCGACCGCTCTGGAGCTTCTCTCCCGACGGTATCAGAACAAGCGCTGCCTGGCTGATGTGCACATCGACCAGATTTTGGGGCTACCGGCCATTGTCAGCACGTCGACGTTGCGCACTGACTTGTTGAACCCGTTGGTCTCAGCGACCAACGCCTTGAGACGCTTGGAGTTACCGGTAGAACATTGGTCCTACTTGTTGGTGCACATAGTGCTGCAGTTGCTCCCCGCGGAGCTGAGGTCACGTTTTGAGCAGAAGTATGGTGGGGATAGTGCCACCCATCTTCCCCCCTTTGACGACCTCCTCAAGTTTTTGGAAGACGAGTGTCGGTTTTTGGATAACACTCGTGGCGCCACGGGGTCATCCCCGCTATCTTCTCGGCCTAGAGACCAGGGACGGACTAGGGCTCGGGGGCCTGTTGATGTTCGCCCCGCCCCCCGTTTTGCTGGCGCCCGGAGTCCTCGGGCTAGGGGGCCTGTTGATGATCGCCCCGCCCCCCGTTTTGCTGGCGCCCGGAGTCCTCGGGCTAGGGGGCCTGTTGATAATCGCCCCGCCCCCCGTTTTGCTGGCGCCCGGAGTCCTCAGGCTAGGGGGCCTGTTGATGTTCGCCCCGCCCCCCGTTTTGCTGGCGCCCGGAGTCATCATCATTGCGACTTTTGTAAGGCCACGGGGCATGTCATGGCGCGTTGCCCGGCTTTTTTGAATTTGCACGTAAGTGCCCGCCGCCGCATTGTCAACGCACGCCGTTTGTGCTTCTCGTGCTTGGGGGCCCACTTTCATCGGGACTGCCCCGACCCCCGCCCGTGTAGAATTTGTGAAGGGTCCCACCTTGAGATTTTGTGCGCCAACGCGAACCGCTCCAGCAGACCAGCTTCTGAGGGGGGTTCGCGCAGGGGGGGGTACCCCGGAGACGAGCACCGGGCTGAGACCCGCAATTCTGTACGCCGCTCTCCACCCCCCGCGCAAGTTGTACGGGAGCCCCGCGAGCGCCATTTGGTCTCCCCTCGTCAGGGAGAACGCGCATTGGCTGCTAGGCCGCAGTGGCCGGGTCGGCGCCGCTGCCTTTCCCCTCCGTTGGCGGAATGTCCCCGGCTGGAGTCGCGCCCTCCGCCATTCGGGCATCCGGTGGGATATGCCCCTCCAGTGATGGCGAGCGGCTCGGGACACCGCGCAGACGAATATTTTGATTGTTGGCCTCGTCGTGAACGAAGGCAGCCTGGATGCGGCGATCGGTCGCCGCCCAGGCATCACTAAGAGATTGACGCCTGCCCCGCTAAAGGACCCCCCCGATCAAGACGGTTTTGTTGCCAACGGCCTCGGTCAAGGTCTGGGGACCCTTGGGTGACTCGATTGTGGTCTGTGCCATTTTGGACACGGGAGTCCAGGGTTGCCTTTTGTCGTCTTGGTTAGCGGGACAGGTTGGCCTGAAGGTGAACGACCTTTCAGGCAAGATTTGGGGAATTGGCGAACCGGCTGACACCACTGTTGAGGGAAGGACCTTGTTTGAAATCACCCTTGTGAGTTGTCCTTACCCTAAAATTGGTGCTCCTGCCCTTGTAATAACTGAACTTGGTTGGGACGAGCCACTTCGGGAAACCGTGTTGGAGGACGGTTGAGACTCTGGCCTTCCTTATGGGGCCCGTCACCCCCTTTTGTTGCCCAAGGAGTGCCACTTGGTTCAATTGTTGGTGACTGATCGTCACACTAAGAACTCGCATGCCGGTTGCAATGCGCTGTTGGCCATTCTGCAGCGAGAAATTTGGATTTTGTCGGCTGATCGCGTCAATGAGGCGAGGCCCTTTGCCGGCGTCGTAACGGACTTGTTGGTCCCCTTTTGTTGAAGACGTCCACCCTTCGTAATAGTAAGATTGTTAAGGCTTATTTGTGTGTTTGTCTGCCTGTCAACCAAGGCAGTACATTTGGAGCTGGTAACCTCCCTCTCGACAGAGGCCTTTGAGGCGACTTTGGAAAGATTTGTGTCTCGCCGTGGGTTACCTTCTTTGATTAGGTCTGATTGCGGTACGAATTACAAGGGTACAAGTAACTATTTGAAGGAGGCATACGCCTTCCTTAATGAGAACCACGTTGACATTGGTAATAGTTTGGCCCGCCGAGGGGTCACTTGGTTGTTTGACCCGCCAGCCTGCCCCCATTGGGGGGGTATTTTTGAGGCCGCGGTGAAAGCGGCAAAGGGACGCTGGTGGAGATTGTTGGGAGACACCGTTCTCACCTTTGAGGAACTAGCTACGGTATTTTGCCGCATTGAAGCTGTGTTAAATTCGCAACCTGGTCAAGACTTCCAATTGATTAGCGGACGGGTAGGCCCGTCCGGGGGGGGTAGATGTTGCGTCCCAAATGTATTTTTGAACGATCTTTGGTGTGGCAACATTCTATTGTCTTTTTGATGTTGACACTTGACGTAACTTGATAGATAGATTTTGCTCCCGGTTGAAAAAATGTCCGCGTCGGACCTGTTGATTTAATTGTAATTAAATATCGTTTGGAATCGCCGGTTGCAACCGATAATTGGGTCGCGATTATCTATTGTTTGAAGTTGTAATCCCCATTTGATGAAAAACCCGGGATATTTTGGGATTTATCGCCGGTTTGTCGCCACCCGCGTGGCACGCGCATTTGTTGGAAATAAGTTGTGCTGTGATGCTGATCTGAACCGCGCCATCTGGAGACTGACGCCTTGTGACCGTTCAGAACACTTGACTTACATCACACTTTCAATTACTCACCTCATATTTACATACATACCACACTTGGGCGTGGCCTTGGGAAGGTCGAAGCTTGGCGAACCCAGCACAGAAGGTTAGTGGTAATGGTAGGCTATTGTGTAAGTACTATTGTTGAAAGCAACGGTAGAGCTCCACGAACCGTGGACAATTTTCGAACACACCAGTATCGTTGCACTGGCCAATTGTAGTCCTGAACAGTATGTAACAAAGCAATTTTTTTATTATTTCACAATTTAATATTTTTATTTCTAGACTGAGATTTGTTTGTTTATGTCTCGCCAGTAGAAGTCTCGCCTAGAAGCCTACCTCAACATAATTGGGAAGAGGCTTAGATAGATAGAATATACTTTATTGTAACCAATAATTGAATCACACTTAAATAACAATATTGTAAATAAAATTAGTTACAATGGCGGTCTTATCGCTGAGAGCGATATCTTCCAGACAACCTTTAGAAGGACTTTACGAGCTTTAATTAAAATGGGGAGGGCTATATTAGTGTACTACTGTACAAATATTCGTCAATAACGGAAAAACTAATAAAAACATACAAATATATAAATACAATACATAAAATAAATATATAATGTGTTCTTTAACATCGCGTGGAGAGAAAAACAAAGGAATAATCAACATAAACAATAAAGGAAAAAAGTTTGAAATAAAATGATTGGCAACCGAGCTTTTAAAAACAGCGAGTGACTGAGCTTGTCTTACTGACACCGGCAATCCATTCCACAACCGAATAGCCTGCACCGTAAACGACTGGTCGTAAAATTTTGTGGAATGTGTAGGCATCAAAAGTTTCAAATAACAGATGATAAGTAACAAACAGGAAAATGGAGTTTTAAAAAATCTCTTTAAAAAGAGAACCAGCAATTTGGGTAGAAACCACATTATTTGGCAATCTTATTAACCCCTCCAACTAAGATAAAGTGTCTGGAGTGGGGGGAAAAAGAGGAAATTGAGTAAAAAATATGTATTTTCTCAGGTGGAAGAATTAGACATATCCAAAGAGAAGATGGCCACGCTACAGAAGCAAGTAGACGAGTTGTCTAGCAAGGAGGCGGTGTACCGACGGAAACTGGACGAATATGACGTCAGCATGAAGAAGAGTAAAAAGGAACTGGCTGAACTTAAGAACACTTGTAGGAGCTTGCGGGTAAGTGAAGGTGTTTTCTTTAGGTTCCGTGACTCAAAAGGAAAAAAAAACGGAACCCTTATAGGATCTGGAGCACTGCAGCTGTCTGCCCCTCCTAGGGGACTCAGGACATTAAGTCAAGACATAGGATCACTTTGTTGTACCATTGGTTGGCATTGTATCTTCTGTCTGTCAAGACCTGTTTTAGGAACTCGTGGAGATCTATAACGAGTTTAAATTATACATTACACAACTACAAATTCGTAATTAAATCATATAAAATAAAGCCTTCGCTATAACGCTTTATTTTTACTACTAATTCAAGTAAGGTATCATTTGAATGGGCCTGATATGCATATTCCAAAACATGTTTTATTAGATTTTTATTTCGACCCATAAATTCTTATTTATAATGAAAAACTCGAGACTCGATTCCAGAACTATTTGTAACCTACAAATATGTTTTTCTTACGATATCTGGCAGTTTCAGTACTTTTACGACCTACTCAAGTGTTTCTTTGGCATTGTTCGTCAAGTTGTTGAGCTCCTTCCTAGTCGTAAGTTGAGCTTGCAGACTAACTGACATAGGCTTGCACTGACGAGACAGGACCACTCAAATCTGTGCGGTTCTTTCCATAATTTTCTGATTGCTCTATGAAATATTACTACAGTAGTAAGTGAATGATCTTAGCGTCATGCATTTAATGCGTACACATACTAATAAGCGGCAAAAGCATACTTGCAGCTTCTTAGCTAAAGACGCGTGTGTTATCCATAAAACCGGCTGTTATGTAGGATAAAGATGACTTCCATTATCCCATAACCATAGTTGAATAATATAAAATGATCAATGAATATATGCCATTCTGAGAGGTTCTGTTAAAATAGGCTTTCAGAATAACGCTGTATATAGTCAAGACTCTTGTTTTTTTATGTACACTGCTGACAAATTATTACAAACTAGCTGCTGCCCGCAACTTCGTTCGCGTGGGAGGATTTCCTGCGTAAATCCCGATCCCGTGGGAATTCTGGGATAAAAGTAGGTCCAGAGATTAGCGTGCACAAACAGACAGAGTTTTTTTTTTTGCCGTGTTACCGTTGCTTAACCCACCTCAATTATTGTTTTTGTATAAAATTTAAATGTACAGACAAACTTTTTTACTTTTTTATTATATGTATAGATTACATACTTGTAACTGATACTTCGAGCTCTTTAAAGTTCAAGTTGAGCTACACAATAACTCACAAATTCTTGCCATGTTTGGACAGGCCTACTCAAATCTGTGTGATTCTGTCTTGTAAAGAACACCACAGACGTAAACCTACATGATTTTCACTACAGATTCTATGGACTTCAAAAGAGACGTTGACTTATCAGTTTGTTACAGTGTTACTTCTTTAGTCAGTTAGGAAATACCGGCCTTATATAGTTTACATTTACGAAATAAATTGACGTGCAGTTTTTTTTAATATTGATAATAGGCTCTAGTTTGACCTCCATTCACCTGATAGTAAGTGATAATGTGGTCGAAGATGGAGCACGCTTACCTAAAGTAACCTATCCACTCTTGACTTAGACTCCCAGGTTATACCTATCGGGAAACACAGACTCCGGGAGGGAATGCCACTCTTAAGCCTGCAATACATGTTGACCGAGCGTAGTCGAGTGAAGGACAATACCAACATGTAGATGGCTTATTTGCCTTGTCTGGCTATCGCTCGGTGTCACTTGCTTAGTTGGCCGAGTGTAGGCCAGCGCCAACGTGTATAGAGCTCATTTGGTGCAACTTGTCTTCGCTCGCCTTTGCTCGTGATCACTTGCCTCACTTCGGATCGGTGTCGGTTTTTGGTCACAAATCAAAGGTGCTCTACAGACCCTCTTCTACATTGGTCGTCTGCATTGGCGTTCGACGAACTTGTCGAATGTGTGGACATTATTTCTTGCCTTGTACCTATTTGCTACGTTCGGCCAACATGTATTGTAGGCTTTAGCTGTACGCAGACTGAAACCTACAAGGTTCCCATGTAATTAAATCAGTATAGATTGTATGGACTTTAAAAGAGACGGACCCCTGGCCCTGAGGTTGTTTCGGTGTTTCTTCTCAGAGTAGTCAGTTAGGAAACACCGGCCTCATCTAGTTAACATTTACGAAAAAAAAAAATTTAATAACCAATTTAGTTATTAGTGAAAACTTTTAACTGGCCATATTGTATTTATTATCTGTATTATTTTCTCTGTCTAGCTGTAAGTTTTCCAAACATAATAAAACAAAATAAAAACATCATTCTTTCATTTTTAGGAAGAAATAGACCAAGAGCAACTAAAGCTAGACCAAGGCATGTCTGAACGCAAGGCGCATGAACACCGTCTACGAGAAGATAGCATCAAAATGACACAGGTGGAAGCCATACTGGAGGAGAAGCACAGAGTTATCCAACAGAAGATTGAGAAGACGGAGAAGTCAATCTGCCCTAGGACACAGGGTGCTAGGTAAGGACTAAAATCCCTTCTAATCCATACTAATATACTAATCCATACTTCCATACTATCTTATCTTACTAATCTTACTTCTTCTTACTTCTTACTATCTTACTTCTTACTAATATTATAAATGTGAAAGTTTGTGAGGATGGATGGATGTTTGTTACTCTTTCACGCAAAAACTACTGAACGGATTTGAATGAAATTTGGCAAGTAGATAGTTTACATCCTGGAATAACACATAGGCTACTCTTTATCCCGAAATTCCCACGGGATCAGGAATTTACGCGGGAAAACCCTCCTACGCGAACGAAGTCGCGGGCAAAAGCTAGTACTAATATAAATGCGAAAGTAACTCTGTCTGTTACCTTTTCACACCTAAACCGCTGAACCGATTTAGATCAAATTTGGCATGGGAATAGTTTAGGACCCTGGGAAGGACATAGGATAGTTTTTATCCCGAAATTCCCACGGGATCGGGATGTATGCGAGAAAAATCTCCCCACGCGTACGAAGTCGCGGGCAAAAGCTAGTATTATCTATAAATGCAAAAGAAACCCTGTCTTTCTATTTGACAAACTTTCACCTCTATACCAATTGACCGAATTTGATGGAATTTAGTATGTAGGTAGATTAGATCTAGACAACTTTTTTCGCAGAAATATCTGATACTGAAATACAAACATTTTTAATTTTGACTGACTTTCATTAGAAGATAGATTTTCACTGAAGGTTATAGGGCAGCATAATATAGGCTACCCTTTTATCCCGGAATTGCAAAGCATGTTATGCCGTTTACCCCGGCTGATATTCATAGATCTTTGGGAGTAGTCACTATTCATGCCAAGTTGGATAAGCGGATTGTACAATTGCTGATCTCTAATATACAGGGTCACACCTAGTTGAGAGATCAGGATTTCAATGTAATTTATATCTAGTATTATTAATGTTATGTATGTTATCAGTGTTTGTATATGTGCTCTTAGGGTTTAGTTCCAATACGAATTGACAATGCCTAATGGAGCCGGCCTTGTGATCAAAAGGTTGTGAGTTCGAACCCTACCCAATACACTATTGTCGTGAACCCACAACTGACACAAACATATTAAGCTTAGTTGGAGTGGTTAACAAGATTGCTAGTAATATGAACCAGTTAGTTCCCTTAAAAAAAAACTTTTTTAATATTTTATTCGTTACATAGAGACGTGGCGCTGGTGACTGAGGAGTTGAAGAAGGTCCAGGTGAAACTGAGTGCCATCCGAAGCGATGGTCTGACGCCGGCTGAGGTGGACGAGCGCCTGCTGGCCGTAGAGCACAAGTACCGCCACACGCGCGACCAGCTGGACCTGCTCGCCAAACTCATCAACAAGGTACACACTCTATTCCTTTTCTCTCTTGTCTTCTCTCTTCTCTTCTTTTGCATGCCTACTCCCTTCACATCAGGGCCGGCTGAGGACATGCTAAAACGAATCAATTCCTCTCCAACTAAGCTAAATATGCTTGTGTCTGGAGTGTTGAGTTGAGTTGTGTTGAGTCCGACACCTTAGCCATTAGTTTGTTGACGCTACGATATAAAAATAAACTACTTCTCGCCTTTATCTTGCTCGCCTGCTCCCTTTACATGGGGTCGGCTTTCCTCGTTTTAAGACAATCTGTCCTGGGTTGTCTGTGCTTTCAGCTGAGTTCGCTCCATATCTTTGGTAGCGGTTGTCCACCACGTGGCTGACAAGGTTACACAGCAACACATGTTTAAATAAAATGTAAGCATAAAATGAACAATAAAAAAGAACGTCAGTAGAGACCCTGACTCCTAAACTAGGTATAATATGTCCCTGTGTCTTAGGAGTCAGTGTTCTTCAAACATCAAGCGCAAGCAGACCACTTTAGAGAGAGTATACATATTAATTGAAAAAAAAAATACAAATATATTAAAGTTTCTATATAAAACAAAAAAAAAACTATTTTTAGAGATAACAAAAAAAATTGATTGAGTGCGTGTGTGGGGGAGGGGAGTGAATGCGTGTGTGTCTGTGTGTGTGTTTGTGTGTGTGTGTAGGTGGAGACTGTGTTTGTGAGGGAATGTGTGCTTTTATAAGGGGTTTGCGATAGTGTATATGTAAGATTGATTCTGTGTTGTTTGTGCATGGAGTCTATGTGCAGAAACTATAAAGTTCCTGCCAGAATATCCTCGGTATTACGCTATGATAATGATGCCAAATAATCTGTTTGGCTAGTTTTACATTCTATTTTGCTTTTTGTGAAGAGGTTGACTTTTTTATTAAGATAGTTATACACTTTAGTACTTGTCATATAGTACTGACGTTTCGCAAACGCGGTCCTGTGCAATTCCTTGGAAAACACCTATGCTTTACTCTACCTAACTTCCTCTGCTCTTCTCCTCTCTGGTATTACCAGTGCCTTTTTAAATACATGACCTTCACACCTTTTTCAACACTTAGTTTTTAGGTGGGATATAATCAACTAATTACTCCCGCCTAATGGTAATTGATAGATCAGATCTATGACGGAACGAGCGGGCTCATAAGAAGTCTGTTCACTCTTGCTTAATTATGCCCTTTATTTAATAATTTAATTAATTGTTGATATCTTGATGTAATCCAATTTAATATAATATTATGTAATTTATTTTAATTTAATTTGATTTAACGTAATTAATATTTTTGTAAGCTTTTACGGCAAAACATAGACAGTTACTAATGGCATATATTTTACCACCTATTTTACTTGTGTTAAAAAAAAAATGATTGATTGAATTTTGACAATAAATTAGCTTATTCTCAGTTTTACCTTGTTCACAGATGAATGTCGTAGCCCAAGAGCACTTGAAGCAGTTATACGAGCTACAAACATTGATCTCAAGAAATGTGCAACACAGTTTCCAATCTATGCTTCGTCTGAGATCTTACTCGGTGAGTTATTCTTATTATTTACAAGCTTCTACCCGTGAAAGAGCTCGCGTGATGTTTCCTGTAAAAAAGGTATCTGTCTTTCTGCAAAGCCCTGGTCTATCTCCGTAGCATATTTCATCAAAATCGGTTGGGTTTTAGACGTCAAAGTGTAACAGAGTGAGAGACAGGGCTATTTTCGCATTTATTAGTAGGGATTACTGTTAGATGGTTAGACCTCATTCACAAATGTTTCATCAGTGTTGTGTTTGATGCCAAAAAGTTAGGATTGCATCAAAATGAATCAGTTTTCAATTACCAATTCTTGAAATGTATAATCACTGATTCCGATTTATAACCGATTCTACAATGAATAGTATTTTTATTTATTTCATTTATGAACAGTGAAATAATGAAATAATGATGTTTATTTTTCAAACAGGTTATAAATAACACTTTCAAACGTCTTTTTTTGTAAATGTAAACTAGATGAGACTGGTGTTTCCTAACTGACTACTCTGAGAAGAAACACTGAAACAAACTCACAGGTCAATGTCTCTATTAAAGTCCATACAATCTGTAGTGATCAAATCATATGAGAGCCATTTAGAGCGCCCTTTAGAGGACAAAATCACACAGATTTGAGCAGGCCCGTCCAAATAATGCAAACATTTGTCAAATATCGCGTAGCTCAACTTAGAACCTTAAGGAGCTTGAACGATTTGACGAACAATACCAAAGTAAGGATATTTGGGCGGGCCGTATAAAGCACTCAATCTGCCAGACAGTGCGGTAATCTGCTCAATATTCGTTGTTATCCCACATTACTCTCGCAATCACAATATAGCTTTTAAGAACCCCAGAAATATATTACTTGAAAAAGAAAATAATATTTTAATCTTGTACATATAAAATAAAAAGAAATATAGAAAATTATGTACTAAAATACAAACTACAATAAAGCATCAAAAAATTGATCCTCAACGCTGTCGGCTGGCAACGTACCCAAGATACTAGCGGCATTGCCTCGTATGGCAATGCTTAGCCGGTGGCCAAAGAAATAGCCAGCCCTTGGGTCGCGGGAAGCGTCAACGAGCCTTTTCGATATTTCTTTAAAAAGGCTGTGAGCACACGGGCCCCATGGTCCGACAATAAAAAATGATAAAATTAAAAATAATATATTCTATTACTTGAAAATGTAAATAATAATATTGTCATGTTAAAATGTATAAAAAAAAGTAAAATAAATGAGTAATAAGAAAAATCAAACAAAACAGAATTACAACAAATGTAATTGGAGCAGCTAAATCCCAAGTATTAATTTGATTAGGAAAATAACAATTAAAAGGCATTGTAAGGAAAAATAATCATTTATTTTAAACAGGTTTTATGATACATAAAGACCTAAATATAACACAAAAAAATGGGCAAGTACGAGTCAGACTCGCTCATGAAGGGTTCCGTAGGAACTACACATAATAACTTTGTTTTTGATAGTGTTATATATACAAAGTTATATTTGCGGTTTTAGAAAATGAGACTATAGATAGACTCTATCTCGTTGACATTTATTGTTAAGATCATATACATTTTTAAAGATTTTTCACTCCATTATTATAAAAGTTAGAGAAGGGGGGATAAATATTTTTAGTTTCAGTTCCATGTATGGGGAGCCCCCATAATTTTATATATTTTTTATTTTTGTCTAAAAACCGGAAAGCGGTTCACAGTATGTACCTACCAAGTTTCACATGTGTTATAGTCCTAATAGTTTCGGAATAAAATGGCTGTGACATACGGATGGACAGACAGACAGACATGACTAATCTATAAGGGTTCCGTTTTTTGCCATTCGGCTACAGAACCCTAATTAGTACATATACAATTATGTCCTGTATAGGGCGGATGTAATGTAGTCGAAGATGGAGCACGCTTACCTAAAAGTAACCTCATTTGTAATATATGGACAAAGGAAATATGACATTCTTTGCCTGCTAGATTTTAGCAACGCATTTAATACCATTGATTTCGAACTCCTGCTCAGCATACGTGTTTCCAACAGCGATTGACTGGTGTCGTAGTTATCTGTTTGGCCGCTGGCAACGTACTTGCATATATGGGTCCTGCTCTTGGTGTACTTCAGGCGGTGTTTCTCAGGATGACGTTTTCTTCTTCTTCGCATTATTCGTAAATTCTATTCCCAAAAAACTTCAGACCTCCTTCCACCTTTATGCTGATGACTTACAGATTTTTGGACAAGCTCCCTAGATTTACAGACTTTCATGCTGCACAATTGATATCATAAACCAGGACTTGGCACATGGTTTACAGGTTCCTCAGGGCTCGGTTCTAGGACGACCCCAGTGGAACATCGGATACGACTGGGTGCATGCATGCTGGGTGAACTCGGGGCATAGCACTGCTGCAGCAGCAGCTCAAGCTGTGCCGGTCACAGCTCCACCAGGTCCTGTTGGCAGAATGGCGGGACAGGCTTATGCACCCTACCGCCGGCAGAGTTACTATCGAGGCGGTCCGGCCAGTGCTCGATAACTGGCTCGGGAGGGGGCACGGTTCCCTTTAGGGCTACGCAGGTGCTCTCGCACGGCTGCTTCGGGAAGTACCTGTGTCGCATAGGCAGGGAGCCAGACGCTCGGTGTCATCACTGCATCCATTGTCGAGAGGACACGGCGTGGTATACGCTTGCAGTGTGCAACTTGGGAGGAGCCGCGCCGTGCCCTCGTTTCAAAAGTAGGAAACGACCTGTCGCTCCCGGCTGTAATTCGTTCCATGGCCAGCGGCGCAGCGTCTTGGGACGCGGTAATTTTCTTCTGCGAAGTTGTCATGTCGCAGAAGGAGGCTGCGGAAAGGTAGAGGGAGATCTCGAGCGCTCTCCAGGCCCGCAGAAGGCGCACCGGGCGTCGACAGAGGGCAGACAATGCCCTCTGGCGGCCCCCCTAAATGGGTCCAGGGACGGTGGACTTGGGGATTGCCGCCGTCCCCTATAACACGAGACTCGAGATGGCGGCGCGTTTTATTCCGCGCGCCCTTCTCAGTAGTCACAGGGGGAGAAAAACACCTCACTCCCCCCGCTTAAAGAGATGAGGCCCGCAGAGGCGGGCCGGCACTAGTCGGGGTCCGCGTTAAAGAATACTTATGTGTTCCCGCAGCCCCCAGCGCATGTGTACGAAGGAACACGGAGTGGTTTTAGTCAGTATGAGTCTGACAGACCCCTTCCCCCGCCCCAGGGCGGAGGACTTCCACCTCGGAACAAAAAAAATGGTTTACAGGTTAACCCGTCAAAGACCCAGGTCATTGCGGTTGGTAGTTCAACGGCAATGCCATTAAGTGAAAAAATCAAGAACCTTGGGGGGTATGGGTGAACAAATATCTTTCTTGGGGTCCCCATTGCACGAGGTGAGTCGTAAATTATTTGCTTCTGCCTATTCTTTAAGACGGTTGCGTAACTTTCTGCCAACCGGTACTAAAATTGTGCTAGCACAGTCCCTTTTACTCCCCATCCTAGTCTACGCTGATGAAACTATTAGGACTACACATGTCAAACTTGGTAAATGATGTATTCTGTTAACCGCTTTCCGATTTTTATTAAAATATTTATATATAATATACATAGAACTGAGAACAATATTTTTTTTTCATTAAACATGTGTGTACACCACACACGTGTATATATATATCAGCCATCTATAGACAGGTTTTCAAAAATGACATTGAAGTTTCTAAAACCATTTTTTCTTAAAGTCAATCGTTTAAAAGCTATACACATTATATACACTTCCAAAGTGGTAAAATATGTGTGTGTCTAAAAAAAATACATACTGTAGATCTTACTGAAAACTTTCAACGAAAATTGGTTTGGACGAGATAGAGTCAGTTGTTACTGAGATATATCACATTTTCTAAAACCGCAAATATAACTTAGTATTTCATACAAACACTATGATAAACAAAGTTATTTGCCGTAGTTCCTACGGAACCCTACATATTAGCGCGCGTTCTGTTTTCATCACATTTGAACAGGTTTCGTCATTATTGATACGTTAAAAATTCGAGTAATTATGGAATATGAGTACCGTCGTGGCAGCTAAGCGGCACACAACATCACACAACACAAATGCAAGCACCACGTGTAATTGGTTTACCGGCTGCCGTTTCGGAAATTTTGCCCTGAAAAATGAACCTCGCGGCTATCCAAAAACGTTGGTCGACAATGACGATTTAAAAGCGATTGTGGAAGCTGATGATACTCAATCTACGGCTACATTAGCAGCAGCTTTCGATGCTAGCATCAAAACAATATTGGTCAATTTGTGTCAAATTGGCAAGGTAAAAAAGCTTGACAAACAGCTGCCCCACGAACTAGATGATCGCCAGCGCGAAGTACGCGTCAAGACGAGGCTTGCACTGCTCAAAAGGCACACAAACGAAAGAATTTCGAACAGCATTGTGTTACCTGCCATGAAAAATGGATTCTGTTCGATAATCGCAACCGCTCAGCAAATTGGTTGGATCTTGGTTCAGCACCTAAAACATTCCCTAAACGAGTATAAAATCAAGTCGTATCCTCTTGAATTTAAACAATGTAAACAATAGCGCAACTGAATGTAAACAACTGTTAAACTCCGTTCAATTCACCGAAACCACATTTTGACGACACACAGTCCTACCACCAAACTTACTACGTACTTAATTCTCAGCAAAACTTCTAGATAGCGCGGAAATAAATTATTGAATCTCGGTATCATATGTGATACCGAGGGTCTCAAGAGGATATGTGTACTGTGAAGAACTGAACACAATGATGAAGAAGCTCGTACGTCTTCAACCAGATTTGGTCAATCGCTCGGCTCTTCTGCTTCTGCACGACAACGCGCGATCTCACACTGCACAGCAGACGGTCTACAAGTTACAAAAGCTGGGGTTAGAAGTTCTCCGCCATCTGTCGTACTCACTAGACCTTGCGCCTACAGACTTCTACTTTTTCCAGAATTTGGATAACTTCTTAGCGGGATAAAAATTCAATACCCGAGAGGAAATACAAAATCAACAAATTTCTCCAACGTAGTGGTAGCTTATTGATGCAATAAGCTACCACTACGTTGGCAAAGATGCATCGATTGCATTGGTGTGATAAATAGGCATGAGAAACAGCAATTTCATAGGTAAAGACATACATAAACTGCTACAATTATAACCCTCCTTTTGAATTTGCTGTAGTTGGGTAATGCTTTCACTAAACATTATAGGCTGGTCACTTTTTGTTATGTAACTTTTTATATCTATAAAGAATTATTATTTTATAAATGAGTGAACGAGCCGCGGCTTGACAAGAGTGGTGTAATTCCCACAGGGGCGCATGGAGATCGACCACAGCTCGGGCTCACTGTCGCTGCAGTGCTCCGGGCGGGAGGGAACACGCGCCGCCGCTAGCACGGCCTCGCTGTCGGGCGGCGAGCGCTCCTACTCCACCGTGGCCTTCATCATGGCGCTGTGGGACTGCGCCGAGCTGCCCTTCTGCTTCATGGACGAGTTCGACGTGTTCATGGTACGAAAAAATTCGCTGAGCAATGAGCATGTCCACACCGAAAGGGTTACCAACTCAACATTTGCTGGGTGAAAGACACCCAGCCCTCTCTCTCTGCTTTACATGCAACTAGAAGTCGCACGGGGCTTTGCTCCCATGGAGTTCACGATAAAAACATAACTCAAGGAGGGTTATGTTTTCAGTCGGGTAAATAGCCTATAACCTTCCTCAAAGTTCAAGTTACTTCCATATCCAAATCCACCAAGTACTTTTGAAGATTAGTGCATTTAAACAAAACCTCGGGACTTCCTATTTGATTCTCAGTGTCTTAAATTTTACTTTCTTTTCGAACCCGAGTGATTTACCTAAGCCCGTATTACAGGACAACGTGAACCGTAAGATAGTGATGGAGCTACTGATCAGCCACGCGCTGGACAACGCGAGCCGGCAGTTCGTGTTCCTCACGCCGCAGGACACGTCCACCGTCAGCGCCGGGGAAAAGATCAGCATACACAGGTGAGTACGGCTTCGTAGGTCTCCTCCTTAGACCCTGGCGAGCAGGGGAAGCTCACCGTCCGGTAAGGACCAGGCGCGGGTCGGCAGCAGCATTGACGGGGAAGGGAGAATGTTCTAACGAGATACGTGGTCCTGGAACGCAAGATCAACTAAAGGAGCAGAGTAGGTTTTTCGTCAGCAGAAGGCTGACAATCCCTTCCGCTCCATTCACAGCGCAAGTTGTCAACTGATGATTTTCCCACCGAAAAAGAAGGGTTCATTGACCGTCGTTTCTCGTAAGCGATCGGCGAATGCGCTAAAATCATCACAAAGTCCTAGAATTTCATTTCGATTCATTCGATTTTGCATATTTCATGACTTTTTTACTAAAACTACAGTGCATAAATAACTATGTTGTAAATTGAACCACCAATTGGAAGAAGGGAATAAACGCCACTTTTTGACAAATTCAGGTTTGTGTGGGTTTCAGCAGAGGTGAAGTAACGCACTGACATGCGTTTCAACACTTGCTTTATGGTCGGGAGTTTGAGGTCTACATGGAGATCCTCGTTCCTCAAGTACCAGGGCGCACCCGTGGCCTTTCGGAGAAAACGGTTCTGAAGGACCTGCATCCTATGGATCTGAGCCGGACTGGCTTGGGCAAACACCGGACAGGCGTATGTCATGATAGGACGTATACACGTCGTGAAAATTCGGATGTTACACCTAAGGGAGAGCTTGCTGTGTGCATTCAGCAAGGCGTGAAGCCTACCGAGAGCGAAAGCGGCTCGCGAGCGAACCGCCTTTATGTGCTTATTGAAATTTAGGAACTGGTCTAGGATTACACCTAAGTATTTGGCTCGCTTTTCCCAAGGGATTGGCTTGCCAAACATAGTGATCGGGCGGGGGAGGGGGAAAAGGAAAACTTAGCTTTTAGGAAAATTTTACTAAAATACCCATAAATGAAAAACATACACAATACAAATAATCGAGTGTTCTTACGTTTTTTCCTTTGACTATTGTTTTTTTATAATAATTAAAAAGTTCTTTTCATTATATCGTGTATTATTCCAAATAATTTTGTATATAGTATATGATAAATTGGAAGAAGTGAATAAATCCAACACATTTACATGTACATATATAAATGAATATTTTATATTTCAGCCAGCTTTATTAGAAAATAAATCAGAATTTGTATTTTCTTCATTATCATTGATATCACATGAGCGTATAAGTTAAAAGTAAAAAATTATAAGGGTTTTTTTATTATCTCCATTCTTATTTTTTGGAATTATTCCCTTCTTCCAATTGGTGGTTCAATTATAAGCACGGCACGTAAACTTAGAACAAAAAATTTCAACCGTATACTCTATGGTTGGAAGAATCGAACATGACAGGTTTCCACGCCCCCTTCTGTCTTTCTTCACCCTTCTTACGCCAGGTGCCAAAACCATAGACAATTTACAAATGTTTTATTTAATTGACATTTGACTTTAATTTTTACGCCGGCCGCCATTACAGTTTTTGACTTTTTGGACATGGATTTTGGAAGTCTGTCTGCTTTGATTAATTTCCGTACTGTCTTATCCCCTCATTGATTAAGCTGTAATATTTTGCATTGATACTGCAAGATGTAAAACAAGTGTTGTATCGAACATTGTGGTACTAAACGAAAGGACGTTTTAGTGCATTCATTTCCAGTTTGTGAGTTAAGACTCAAAAAGTGGCTTCGTGGCTTCTGTGCCATAATAGTGACTATTTGCGCAGCTTAAGCCCGCAAGAACTTCGAAAACTATGTGTGTGCCATAAACACTGAAAAAAGGTTCATCAGTGAGAAGTATCGGCTCAAACTTGGTGGTTATCCATCATTGTTTTCGGCCTATGAAATTACTTCTGGAATACCCAAAAAAGTTCACGAAGGTTCGTACGTAACCTACGTAAATATCTGCTAATCTTGTAAAACCAAAAGTTTTCGTAACCAGCTTGCTTTTTATATTGCCTTCAAACAGGCTGGCCAACTTTATTAAGTATGAGGTACTATTTGCAAATTTAATTAGGCTGACTGCAACCTGCAAAACTAATGCGTTTAAAGCTAAAGTAAAATCCTATCTTTGTTCAAAGGCATACTATTCTACAAACAATTACATAAACAATAAGAATAGTTGGTCTCTGTAACTCAAGACAATGTTGTATGTTCTTTCTCCAGAATTACCTTACCTACTGACAGGTTATATGAGGTCAAATAATTGTTTATTTTATTTGACTATATATGTAAATTTATTTAATTTGACTTAATCTACTCATTACTATGTTCTTTTAATGAGTTGTATTGCAATATGTGGAAAGCTAGCGACCTCAATAATTTTGTCATATTTGCGCCAGTTTAATATAATAAAATCAAGCAATTTTTGTTTTGATATATACCAGTCATTAATCTCATCATCTTGAATTTTAATATTTCTGATAATTATATTTTTCTATAACTCGAACTTTAACTTATTTCAATTTACTTACCATATTATACCAAGTTTAATAAAAGTGTAATTTGTTTCAGCTAAATATGCTGAGGAAGAAGTGTTAGCTCCACCCTTGAAAATACTGCTGAAATAGTTTAATTTTTTAACGATCTGTTCAACTCAGTCAATGCTGCAAGCTTAAACAGTAAAACAACAAGAGGGGGGAAACCTTTACGCGTAGCCTGTACATCAGGGTCACCACACCAACGATTTTGGCATGAAGCCATACAAAAATTAAAAGAAATATGTTTTGTGGATGTTAAAGGCAGGGAGACAACTGTGCCTTCATTAAAAAATTGGTTTGTAAGTCCTCAAAATTATTTAAAGCTGTGGCTATTCTTCCAAAAGAAAAATGTGAAAATAATGAGCCCGCCCTATTTTTTGGACTAGAGCGGGCATATAATTTTAGAAATAATAACCTGAATTGATTCTTACTAATAACCAGATTTATAAAATTTCACTCGGATACTTTTATTGGCAAAATGATTCAGCAGACCAGCTCGTTAAACTGAAACAGCTATTTATATCTTCCGAAAATGTGATGTTCAGTATCCGGGTGAAATTAATGTGGGACCCCATATGTCAGGAGCGGTGCCACGATCTGCTGCTTAGGAATGCCTCAATGTACATGCAAGAGCGTATACAGCAGGGTGGGTCACAAGATTTTTTTTTTCAAAAATAATATGTGTTGATTGCGTTGCCGATTTGACTATGGGCAAAGTTAGTGCTATACACAATTAGGTGCAAAAAAAATAATAATATGAAACTATGAAGAAAATGAAATTTACCTACCCTTCTGAAAATGCAGTGAGAGCGTTCGGAGTAGTCACAGAGGAAGCAAATGAGTACTTAGAACATTCTCCAGCAAAAAACAACATTTCGAAAATAATAAAAAGCCAAATTATGTGTCTAAGTACTAATTTGACTTCATGTCTCGTGATACACAAAAAAGATATTGAAAAGGCCTTCCTTGACCATGGGTTAAAGTTAGTAATTTTTAATTGGTGTTGTTTAATAAATAAAATAATGAAAGGCACATATGTACCTATCCCGATTAATTGAAAAATCTCTTCCCAAAACGCAACATAAGGCTTATAAATTTATATATAATAAATATAAATATAAAATGAAATTACGAAATAAAAACTTGAATAAGTATTTGTTGTGTTTCATTTACATATTTCTCAGTAGTTCCCTGTAATTATTTTTACCGCCGAGTTCTTTCATAGGAGCTCATTGGAATTTTGCTGCAAACAGCAAAAAGAATATTGAGGTCTGAATACAGTGCAATTGGGTAATTGAGGCTCTATGTGTCTGCCTTTGCTCAAAACTCAACGCCTAAATTAAAAAAAAAAGAACTGTCATGTTCGATTCTTCCAACTTTTGACAATCTATAACGACCATTTTCTTTCTATGGGAGTGGGTCGTCTGATCTATGTAGTCTGTGATTATAAGTCTTGCTCTCATCCACGGGCAGGACACTTCGTACATTTTGACAGCGAAGTAAAGAAAGAGTTGCCATCTATAAATTGGCCCCGTACTATTTACTGTCTACTGGGTACGTTAAATTGTCAACAAATGGCGATATATCATGATCAAAAATATTTATTTGAAATAAAATTATTGATGTAATATTGAATTGGAGATAACTTTGACAAAAATATTAGAATCTTCTTACGAATTCAAATAGACACATAAATGAAATGCATTTTGATAAAGCACAAAAATCAACCTTATTTAAAAAGACCTGGTGCCAGATTCTACTTAGGATTTATAAAGTGACAGTTCATGAACTGACAAATGAAATTTGAAAATTGTTGAAAATAAACAGCAAAGAGTAAAGTAATATATAAACAGTCACAAATGGCGGTTTGTTGCATATTTATTATATATTTATATGTTCTGCGTATGTGCGTTTTGTAATTCCCGATCCGTATTGTTGTATTTCGTAGTAATTACCACAAGTAAAATTAGTGCGTCGATTTGAGCCTTGTGCAAAGCCTTGTGTTCCTCCCCCTTACTATTAGGACCTTACTCCGAAATTGTTGTATTTTACTGTGCGATATAGACGCTTTTTTCTGTGCGATATAGACGAATGAATAAATGTGCTAATTTTTGTTTTGTGTTTATTTAATTAAAGTGTTAATTTTGGTCTAATTGGCGTTAATTATTTCTATCCCGAAACCCCAGCTCGTAATAATTCTTTGTTTTCTTTCTACCTTTTACTATCTACATTCCCTTAGGACTATTTTGTTTCGTCCTATTTCTGTAGCATTTTCTACTAGAACATGTTACAAAGCTAAGACGAAACGTTATATTATACATGTTAACATGCATATAAATAGCTATGTGTGTGTGTGATTAGTTTGGGGCCAATTAGCAGATGGCGTATTGAAATCCGGGACAATTTTTGTTACCCATTGAAAGGGTTTTCGTCGGGGTTTTTCTAAGCGGTTAATCAAAAACCCATAAGATATAGGTAACCCTTTTGAATGGCTTAAAGGACCATTTTGGTTATTTATAGGAAGGGTTTTCGATAGGGTTTTTTTAAGCAGTTAATCTAAAACCCATATGATGTAGGTAACCTTTTAAATGGCTTAATGGACCATTTTGGTTATTCAAAAACCCATACGACGTGGGTAACACTTTAGAACAGCTAAATTAAGTCGTTCAAAAGGGTTCCTTACACTTTCAACTCTTTTGAAAACGATAACAGCGTAACATTCCAACTCGGAGCAATGTAATATGATATCTCGATGGTACGCATACGCTTTAAAATGGCATAGCACGCGTTAAGCGTCAGCGGTGGCGGGGCTCCTTTGGGGTTACTTACCGAGAGCCTTGCAAACAGAGATCTAAGATATGATTATTATTGCATGTAGTAGGTATAGTTCTTTTTAGCTTTGATAGGCGGATATCGAAATGACTTATTATTATGATTTTTCATGTCTGTACTTGTTTACTACTTTATTGTCATTTTTGTTGTTTGAGTTTTTTGAAGCCAGACGTCTTTTGCGATATTATTTTTATTATTTTGAATTTTGAACCATTAATATTGAAAAAATGCCAAATACGAAACGAGACGCTGTACATCGCTATTATTTATATGATGCATCAAATAATACAAGTAAAGGTACTTTATGTGGAAATTTCTTAAAGGTAAGGTTATATTCTAATATTTAGTTATCCTGACAACTTGCTTATTTTAATGTAAAACCTTACAATAGGTAGGTACTTATGTTACGTAATTAATCAATCTAAATTCAAAAGAGTAACAGGTATATGGTAGACTTATCAATAAGAAAGGCAATATAATGTAGCTATGAACTCGAAATTCGAAACGAACATTCAGATAATGGTTTTTAGTAGGTAGTAGTAGTTTAGTAAATTGGCAAGTAGGTAGGTTATAGTTTCACCGTACAATGCGCAACGGTGTAAGTAAACCTATAACTTGATTATTGATTGATTGATCATTAATTTGTGATTTGTGTCACAGATAGAATATTGGTCACTAAACGTATAATTTGCAAAACATTTAATATTATTGTTTTAGTTTAATAAAATCACTTTTCATTGTTTAAAAATATTGCAAAATTGAAGTAGAGAATCGCTAATTCTCGAAACGAATAGTCTTGTGAGTTGTGTATACAGGGTGGGCAAAAAATCGTGGATCAAACGAAACAGGGCGATACTTGGGGTTATTTGCATTAAAAAATATCTCTATGGCAGAGTACTCACTTTGATCTCCTTAGAAGTTATGAATATTTGAGTGTTTTTTGAAAAAAATACCAGAATTTTTGATAAATAGGCAATTAAAGTAAAATAGGTACCTACCTATTTTAAAACTATAAATGGTGTTTAGTAGCTTCTAGGAAATGTATCATCACTACAAAAGTACAGATATTAGGTACCATGATTTATGAGTATTGACACTTTTTTCAATATCTTTTAAATCTCACGTAAAATTACTTGTAACTTTAAAACCCTATGTACTTTGAAAAAAAAAGTACTACCACAAAATGCCCCTGTATTAAAAAAAAATGCCTATTTAATGACGATTAAAACGAGGTATAACAAATAGCTGTTTGTAGCTTCCTTATTTTTTATGTTAACTTTTTCATAGCAAGGTCTAAATTAAAGTAAATCAGAGGATAGTCAAACACCAGTTATCTGACTAGTGTTTTATTTCATGAGTCCTTTATTTCACTAAAAAGTTAGTTCGAACCCTTGGCTACGTTTGGCAGAGGTTACAGAAAGATCCCAGGGGCATTACTAGGTTTCTAACAAATCACAAACAATACTTTCTTAATGAAAACATTCCAATAAATGTGACCGAGTAGCTTAAATCGATAAGTTTAAATAGTACAGTATCACATGCAATGATATTTTATAGTACAGATATGTTATAAGCGCATGCGTCGTGAAGACTCGAACACGAGCTAATTGGAACGTCTTGCAACTAGTCTGCGTCGAACGCAACCACAAGCGTGCCGCTCCGTAATACCCGGTTCCTTAGATTTTATTTATCAAAAATTGGCCAAGTGCGAGTCAGACTCGCCCATGAAGGGTTCCGTAGTAACTATAATAATATAATAAATATGTATAGGTATTTATTTGACGAATAAAAAAACCTTAAAAATTTCTTAATACTACCTTATTTACATTTATACAACTACGCTAAATAACTTTGTTTTTAATAGTGTTTGTATGAATTAAAAAGTTATATTTGCGGTTTTTGAAAATATGCTGTATCTCAAAAACTGCTGACCCGATTTCGTTCAAACTAATTTTGGTTGAAAGTTTACATTAAGATCTACAGACATATTCTTTTTTTAGATTTTTCACTCCATTATTATAGAAGTTAGAGGGGGACACACACACATTTTACCACTTTGGAAGCTTATATCTTTTAAACGATTGACTTTATGAAAAAGTGGTTTTAGAAACCCATATCTTTGCATAATCACATGTGGTATGAGATCCTTTGTATTTTGTTTACTTTGGAGGTATAATTCGTACACTTCCGAAACACACACGATCGCATTTTTAGGATTCCGTAGCCGAATGGCAAAAAACGGAACCCTTATAGTTTCGATATGTCTGTCCGTCTGTCTGTCTGTCTGTCTGTCTGTCTGTCCGTCCATCCGTATGTCACAGCCATTTTATTCCGAAACTATTAAGACTATACAACTTAGTAGGTAGATGTATTCTGTGAACCGCTTTCCGATTTTAAGAAAAAAAAAATAAAAAATATTTAAAATAAAGGGGGGTCCCCATACATGGAACTAGAACTGAAAATATTTTTTTTTTTTCATGAAACCTATGCGTGAAGCTTCCAAAGTGGTAAAATGTGTGTCCTCCCCCTCTAACTTCTATAATAATGGAGTGAAAAACCTAAAAAAAATATATGTCTGTAGATCTTAACGTAAACTTTTAACCAAAATTAGTTTGAACGAAATCGGGTCAGCAGTTTTTGAGATACAGCATATTTTCTAAAACCGCAAATATAACTTTGTAATTCATACAAACACTATGAAAAGCAAAGTTATTTAGCGTAGTTGTAAAAATGTAAAAGTGCTAGTTTTAAGAAATTTTTAAGGTTTTTTTTTATTCGTCAAATAAATATACATATTATATTATATTATTATAGTTACCACGGAACCCTTCATGGGCGCGTCTTACTCGCACTTTGCCAATTTTTGAATTAGGTTTCCGAGGGATCAGGTTCAACTTTAAGATTGGATCGCAATTGTTCGTGAACAAAGAAGCGAATCGGACTGGATACCATCAAACAACAGCAGGATATGTAGCAATCTAAGTTTTTAAGCTGACATCTGACCGTTGCTTGCGTTTTCGCCCACGTTGAATTTGTTTGGTCAATATAGGTACCTACAAAGAAACCGCTACATGGCATTTCATTATGAAACCTATAGTTGTGACATGAAATTGATTATTTATTGTTTACTAGCTTTCCACCTACTTCTTCCAGCATGAAGTTCCGATTTGACGAAGTTTTCGGACTGATCATAAATTATTTCATTAACATGGCTGGGGGCCTTTAAATTTAGAGGTCACCACAGGATCATCCGGTTAAGTAGTAACTAGCCTTAGTGTGCTGAACTACGAGCGGCCCTACCTAAAAAAAACCTAATGACTATTCATTTCTAATTTAGTTTAGAATATAAGGCTAAGCTGAATACACACATCAGTGGTAATACTTGATCCGTGATTAAACGTACCATACGTATATACTAATATAGGCATATTTTTTTCAGGAACAATCAATTCAATATGTTCAAAATTCTTCGTCGAGTCTAGATAATGTTAGTTTGCCGGAGATGGAAGAAATATTAGAAACACCAAGAAAGTCGGCGCTTAGAAGACTGCTTAGTGCGTGAATTAATATTAAAAAAAACCGGTTACAAAAAAGCAATAAAAAACTTCACAACAAAATAAAAGATTAAAGAAAAGGATTGCCAGCGTTGCAGTAATTTTAAATGACAAAATATTACATTTCAAAAGAATTTCATACATTTGATTAAAACCATAATTCATAAATTTAATAAACAACCATCCGTCTCCATTTCGCACATAAAAATAACACTGAAATACAAAAACTCTCAAAGAGACAAATTAAATCTTTTTGAAGGTATCTAAAATATGTCGTTTTTATGATGTTTAATTTGTTACCTATGTACTTACTCTTCAATCAAGTGTCCACTCTACGGCTATAAAAATGTTATCCTATGGCACAAGGACACATTTGAAGCGCAATTGTTAGAATTTGCGCCGTCTCGCTTCCACAGCGGCAACAATCCTGCTTTATGCATATTCATGACTAGCTTTCGCCAGCGATTTCGTCCGCGTGGAAAAAAATTCCCCCGATTTTGAAACATTCTTCATTAGTGTTCCGCTCCTATTGGTCTTAGCGTGATGATATATAGCCTATAGCCTTCCTCGATAAATGGGCTATCTAACACTGAAAGAATTTTTGAAATCAGACCCGTAGTTCCTGAGATTAGCGCGTTCAAGCAAACAAACAAACAAACAAACAAACAAACTCTTCAGCTTTATAATGTTAGTATAGATACAGGTACTGCTCTTTGTAAAATATTGTTCGGACTTCGAAAAGAAAGAGAGAGAGAGAGACTATTTGTGTCCTTTTCACACTTAGGATCATAGCTCAAGCGCTTGTCACACATAGAAATGATCGCTTCCAACATCAGTACAGCGTCATCGTGTGGGCTAGGATTATTGAAGAACAGCTGGTAACTTTTGAAATGCCACCAAGATTGAACGGCGCTCAGTATTTACACTTTTTACAAAATAATTTACATAAAATCTTGCGCTAGACTGAAATTCCAGATGAAGTTGTTGAAAACATATGGCTGCAAGCAACACGATGGCGCTCCACCACACTACGCTCGGGTGGTCCGAGAACATTTAAACGCTCAGTACCCAAACCGTTGGATTGGTCGAGGTGGAACAGTCCAATGGCCAGCGAGATCTCCGGATCTAAATCCAATGTTTTTTTTTTTTTTTTGTGGGGATACTTTAAAGAGATGGTGTACGAAACAGAAAACCAGACAGTACAAGAATTAAGAAATAAAATCGAGGTAGCGAAAGAAAGCGTTAAACGCAACAGAAACGCATTTCGTAGGTTGCGACGTAATTTTATTAAACGATATCGTATGTGTATTGTCGCTAGAGGAAGGCAAGTTTTTTTTTTTAAATACAGGGTCATTTTGTGGTAACTAGTACTTTTTTTTTCAAAACAGGGTTTTAAAGTTACAAGTAATTTTACGTGAGATTTAAAAGATATTGAAAAAAGTACCAATGCTCATAAATCATGGTACCTAATATCGTAAAAGCACTTTTGTAGTGATGATACATTTCCTAGAAGTTACTAAACACCATTTATTGTTTTATGACAGGTACAATGCGGCCGTTCTAACTTGGCGAGTGTGAAGTTAGGCTCTGCGAACTTTAACGCTTGTGCACTCGTACAAAAATAAAGGTTTAAAAAAAAAAAATGCAATTAGCAGTTGTTATTCCTGTTAACAACTGTTATTGGTATTTATTTTTTTAAAACCTTTATTTTTGTACGAGTGCACAAGCGCTAAATTTCGCAGAGCCTAACTTCACACTCGCCAAGTTAGAACGGCCGTACTGTACCCATTTTACTTTAATTGCCTATTTATCAATAATGTTGTATTTTTTTTTCAAGAAATACTCAAATATTCATAACTTCTAAGGTGATCAAGTGAGTACTCAGCCACACAGAGATATTTTTTACTGCAAATAACCCCAACTATCGCCCTGTTTCGTTTGATCCTTGATTTTTTTTTTTTTTTTTTTTTTTTTTTTTTTTTTTTTTTTTTATGAAGGGCCACTTGTAGATCAGCACACTAAGGCTGTGAGTCTACTTAACCGGACTTTGCCAACGTCCACACTACGTTGAATACACCGGTTCTCGTCCGATCACCGAAGTTAAGCAACATCGGGCGCGGTCAGTACTTGGATGGGTGACCTTGATTTTTTGTCCACCCTGTATATATAGCGGGGGACTGCGCGTAACTATAGCAACGACGGCCATTTTGGTTCAACTTATTTGCCGCGTAGGTACTTGCCGGTGCGTTTACTGTACGAAAAGAAATGTTATTACTTTACTTTTTCTTTTTTATTTGAGTCAGTAGGTATCAGTATCACGAATCACGATCACACAATGAACTTATATTTGATACTAACGTTAGTCTTGTGTAGTACGCGTAGGTACTAAGTACTAACAGGTGCGGTACTTGGCATCGGCGTAGTCGGTACTGTGCGAAAAGAATGTTACCGAACGGACGCGTTCACAAAATAGATAGGTATCGAATCGCAACACTATATTGACTGACACGGCTCAATAAATCGCAAGGATAACTGCGGGAAGAAAGAGTAACTAAACTGATTTTGATACGTCTTGTAGAAAGTATAATGATTTATTTTTAGATTATTTTTCATTTTTTTTATAGTAGGTACCTATGTAAACATTCATATTTGTTGTGTTGTCTGATGATTTCAACTACGTAGTTAGGTATAAGTACCTACCAACTTTAGTAACTGCTACTGGAACTTCTGGATGACTAGAGCTAGATGTGCCAAGTATGGGCTAATTTTGTTAGTATTGATGAGATCTTACCTTCGGATTGGGTGGTGTAACCAGATGGTCTACTTCGGTGACTGCTACTGGAACTTCTGGATGACTAGAGCTAGATGTGCCAAGTATGGGCTCATTTTGTTAGTGATGATGAGATCTTACCTTCGGACTGGGTGGTGTAACCTGATGGTCTACTTCGGTGACTGCTACTGGAACTTCTAGATGACTAGAGCTAGATGTGCCGAGTTTGAGTTCATTTTGTTTATTATGATGCGATCTTAGCTACCTACAAGCTACAAGCTTATAGCTGGTTCAACATTGTTAAAATGTCAACCCCTATTTATTTATGTTAAATGATGTTCCGTTGTTTTTTACAGTTATGTTATTTTTGATTTAGTGTACGTATGTGATTGAATGTCTCTTCGTTAACTAAGCCTGTTAAAGTATGAAGGAAAATCAATTAAATATGTTCCCCCTTTTTTCATAGTCACACCATACGACCAAAATCCGCCAAATTCTCATTTCATAACTTAATAGAAATACTAGTAATAGTGAGATTTTTTATACGATAATGGCTACATTTTTGTGTACTATTAGGTACTAATGTACCTACTAATAAGGTTTACTAGTGCATTATTCGGACTGTACTAGTACAGCGCGAACCCAAGTGTCCGTAAGAGGTCTTTCAACAAGGACGGGTCGATGTTGAAATTAAATAAAATAAGGTGTATGTGAGATGTGCCGTCTTATTGGAACCACATGTTGCCCACGTCCATATAGTTTTAATTCAGGCAAAAAGAAATTGTTAATAATTGATCTGTAGCGCCCGCCGTTGACAGTAATGGCCTCGCCATCATCGTTTTCGAAGAAGTACGGACCAATGACGCCGCTGGACCAAGATCCGCACCAAACAGTAACTTTTTGTGGATGAATGGATTGTCGTCCCATATACGGCAATTTTGCTTATTAACAAAACCACTCATCCAAAAATGCGCCTCGTCGCTAAAGATGTTTTTTCGGCCAAAATCGGGGTCCTCTTCTAAACGTTCTGTAGCCCAGTCAGCGAACAAACAGCGTTGTCTATGGTTATTCACTTTGAGCTCCTGGGTCAGTCGGATCTTGTACGGGTGTAGGCCTAAGTCCCGACGCAAAATTCACCATGTTGAAGTCTGCGAAAAGCCGAGTTCTTGTGCACGGCGAGAAATCGACAGTCTCGGAGTCTCCTGCACACTCTCACGGACAGCAGCGATGTTCTCGGCCGATCTGGCATTCCTTTGACGTAAAGGTGTTGGTTGGTTGTTTACCGAACCAGTCATCTCAAATTTGGTCACCAAACGTTGGAGAGTCGACTTTAAAGGGCCACCGCGTCTGCCGTAAAATGGACGTAATGCGCGCAACGTTTGCACTAACAAACACTCATTTTGATAATAAAGTTTTATCATTTGGACGTGCTGCTCAATCGTGTAACTTATGGTAAGTTACACGATTGAGCAGCACGTCCAAATGGTGATTTGGCATCTGTAACTGAAGAAATAACAACGCATTTGACAGATGCCGCCAAAACAACATGGCCGCCACAAACTGTCAACATCGACCCGCCCTATTTATAAAAACTTTTTACCAAAAAAATTAAACCGGCTCCCAAAAACACTGCAAAATAAAAAATAACTTTGATTTCGAGAGTCGGTTTAATTTTTTGGTAAAAAGATTTTATTTCATACTTTTTAGTTGGTCGATTTTTAATTTACCTAGTTACAAGAGCCTAAATGTCAACTACTTATATTCATTTACAAAATTTTGTGTTTGTTGTTGGGCCGTTAATATTGTTGAGGAGTTCTCCTGGTGCTTCACCATTAGCTTCACTTCACCATATGCATTGTGACGAGCATATTGTGCTTAATAACCACATTCAAGTAATCGAAGCGGAACACATGAAATACTTATTATTCCTACTTATACAGGGTTAATTGTAAAACACCGAAAACCTCTCGGAACTATGTTATTAACATTATAATCAACAACTTTTGTTCTGTGACTTTTTAAAATTCGTCATATTTTAGTTCACCAGATTCTCATACAAAGATAAAAATATTTAAATTGAACGCCCTAAATGTTACGGAGTCTATGCGAAACAAAAGAAAACGACTTATACTATCACTTTCTTTTGTTTCGCATAGTGGCCATCTGTGGTCTTCATCATCAGGTCCACTTCACAAATGGTGCTTTTCGAATGCAACTACACAAGTTACCATAAAAAATACTCAAATCACTATAGGTGTGCCTATAATGTTTGAAGAGTTCCCTCGATTTCCCCAGGATCCCATCATCAGATCCTGACTTGGTGACAATGGGACCAATTTCGAAGTATACCTTTTCAAACAAAAAAAGAATTTTCCAAATCGGTTCAGCCGTCTTCGAGTAATCGGTGGTCATTATAAAATATATATATATATACGCATCGAATTGATAAGCTCCTTTTTTTTGTCGTCGCTAGAAAAGGCCCTTTATATTCAAACTAATGTCTCAAATTGATGTTATTTCAAGTTACACAAATATCAACTTTATTTTAATGGTGATTAAGTTGATTTTAGAGTGACTAGCACTATTAAAAATGTTATAGAAATGTCTGACGTTGTAGCGTAAATTGAACTTTATTATGTAGGAATTAAAGTTATTTTTCTATAAACTCATATTTGTTTAAATTTTTGGCAAATAACTCGCGAATGTATATTGTATTCTCTTTGTTATTGTTGTCATTATGAAAGCAATTTTATATTTAGTTTCCGTAATTTTAGTTCTCTAGTTATCTTTTAACGTAGTTATCGTTTTTTATTTATTTTTTTGTAAATTTTTTACTCGAATGTTTACTGTACTTAGGTATTTACAACGCGTTAAAAAACATTATTTGCGTTACTTTACAGGACATCAGTCTACATCTATATGTAGGTAATTGTTGTCTTGTATGACTCATACAAGACAACACTTGTCGCAAATGCGGGAGTTCAGGACATACACCTTAATATGAGAGTATCTAAAATCTAAATATTATACCTAGGTAACACGTATTTCGGCTACATGTCTGCAATGTCTAGTGCAGAGATGGCGAACCAATGGCACGCGTGCCACTGATGGCACGTGACATAATATTTTGGGCACGACACCGATCACGAAATTCATTATGCACTAAGAAAAAAGTCTGAAGTAGGTATTTTATGACGAGCGACCGCGAGTGACCCTACACTACAGATTTTTCGATGAGAAATATTGTAAAATTTACCTTTTTGTAGTAAATAAAGGGTTTTGAGTTGATACTATTATTAATAACAAAGTCAAAATATTTGACGGCACGTTTACGATCTCATTAAAAATTTCTTTACAAAAAATGGCACATTGATACGTAAAGGTTCGCTTACCCTGGTCTAGTGTAATAAAGTCAGTGCGCTAGCGATGGTGTGTGTGGTGCTCCATCCAGCACCTACTTAGCACAAGTCTATTGAATAACCATAATAATATGGTAACCCGAAGAAAACCCTTACCTATACTTTATAGGTTATCTTAATGTAGGGTTTTAGGTATAGAACCCATTCAATGGGTTATCATAATGTAGGTGTAACCCTTTCACTGGGGTTCTTGTATAAAACCCATTCAATGGGTTATCCATATTGAAGAGATAGGCTAAACTTTCCTTTATGGCCCGTTGAGTTGGAAGTTCATAGTTTTACTGTAAATAGTACTCACAAAAATAAAAGCTTTTACATATTGTCCTGTTGCGTAAATTCACGGTTTACGAGATATCATTTTTTAAAGTTCTCATACAAATTGGTAAATAGTACGCCATTTGTAAATTTTTAGGTTGGCTAAATTGTCATGGTAGACGTCAAATTTAACATTTTACGTTTCGTTGCCGGCAGAGGTGTATTTTGTTAAATTTTATGTCATATTTTTACTGAAATATAATTTTAAATTCACATATTAAATTTGTAGTGTAATTGTATAGTGTAATGTGCATAATACCCGTGCTGTATTATGCAAATTACATAGATTTTTTTATACCAAAAGTTATGAATTATTCATTACACTGTGGAACGGAACGCGAAGAGGCGCCATTTTGTTGTATAGTGATTTTCTGTTATGTTGCCGGCTATGTTAGTCATCGTTTGGTCCACAGAGTACATTTGGTTTGGTCATCTCATCGTTTGTTGCTCTTGTGATTGCGTTCGTTTTGACTAACATGGCGTCTCCGAAGCCCTATGCTTCTGTGTCTGAAGAGTCGAGTGATGTGCAAGTGTTGGACTCAAATGAGCCGCTTGTCACGGCCTCCTAACACCCGAAAAATACCCAAAACCGAATCAGAGCACCCCGCTTTCCATGTGGTCTTGTTTGCCCTACCCCTAGAGTGTATATAAAAACCGGAGGCGCGGAGGGAGTGCAGCCCTCGCCCGCCGTGACGAAGCGCGGGAGCTGTGCGAGGAGGAGCGGCTGAGGCTGGTCGCCGAAGGCGACCAACAAGCCGAAGCTGCGGAGCCGAGCAACAGTGACCGTGCTTCGTCACGCAAGGGCGAAAGGGCTGCTCTTCCCGCAGCGCCGGAGATAAGGCGGAGTCAAACTGTGCAGGAGAGGGCAGCTCTTCATAATTCGATGGATATTTATGGAAATTTTCGTTCTAACCTCGAAACCTAACCTCAAAACTTTTACCATGAATATCTCCATAACCATGGGGTTGCGCGGTGCGGGGAGTCACAGGGGGGCAGACCACCTCCCCCCCCCCCTCCCCCTCCCCCCCCCCCTCCCCCTCCCCCCACCCGACCCATAAATCAGCGGGCCATAAAGGAAAGTTTAACCAAGAGATAACCCTTTTAATGGGTTCAAGCCTAAAACCCATTCATAGAGTTACATCACGATAAAGGTAACCTTATAAATGGCTTACCCTTTCAAAGACTTAACTCTTAATCGGGGTTGTACGGTCCCTGATTGAAATAGGTTTGCATTTTTATCACGTAAGAGGGCTCTTTTCCCTGTATATTACTTTACTCTTTGCTCTCATCACTGCCCGTTTAATCAGGTTTCTATGTATTTTCGTTATATCGAATATTTCCATTTTGACAGCTGTTGCAATAGACATTATAAAAGCTCTATGGTTTTAAAAAAATACACGCTATGCCTAGTTCTTGCAGAAATAATCATTATTTCAGAAAAGACAAGAATTGTGTTGACCAGTCTACTTTATAAGCATAATATATAATATATTATATTCATGTATACCTATGCTGCCTGTACAATTATTATTATTTATCTATACCTTAATTTTGTTTCAGAATGGCAGACCCACGGCCTTAAGGCTGCTCTCTCGAAAAAAGCTTGAAAAAAGCATTCAGATGGAGCAACTTTTCGTCGGCAATTACAGAGAAATTACATCTGAAAAAAATTGTTAGTAATCTACATGATATGAACCGTAATTTGGTTTAGCCACAATTTTTCTATCGGTATCACATAATAAGAAAAAAAAATGCCAAATCACCTCCAAATCATTGAGATGAAACCATTTTACTCCTTAATTTCTTATCAAAAGAGTATAAAAAAATATACTACTGCTTTGCAATACAAATGAAAATAATTTGGTTTTGTTACTTTTTACAAATATGTATTATTTTTATTACAATAAATTAAAAATGCGTCCAATTAAAGACTGCGTTTACATCACCCCCGCACTCGTCCACAAATTCAGTGCGGGGCGCATCGTGTTGCTAGGTGGACGTACGTCGCGTTGCGAGAGCTCAAGCACTACGAAATAATATCGTAAAATATTACTGCAAAAATTAATTTTGTAAATAGTGGAATAGCTTTTTAACCGACTTTAGAAAAAGGAGGAGGTTCTCAATTCGTCTTGAACTTTTTTTTTATGATGTTACTTCATTACTCGCAGATGGCTGGACCGATTTGGAAAATTCTTTTTTTGTTTGAAAGAATATACATTCTAGTTAGTTCTATTGTCGTCACGTTTGGATCTGATGATGAAATCATGGAGAAATCGAGGGAACTCTTCAAATATTATAGGCATAACTATAGCGTTTTGGGTATTTCTTATAGCACCTTGTTTAGTTTCTCTCGAAAAGCACCATTTGAGGAAGTGGAACTGATGACGAAGACCCCAGATGGCCATCGAAACTACTCAATAATAAGTATTTCGTGGATTGCGATTAGATTACTTGAATATAGATGTTAAGCACTTTATGCTCGTCACAATGCATTTGGTGAAGTAGAGCTGATAGTGATGTACCAGGAGAACTCCTCAAAAATTAACGGCTCTGCACCGGGAAAAGCAATATTTTGTAAAAGGTGATAAGTAGTTGACATTTTGGCTTTTGTAACTAGATAAATTACAAACCGACCCACTAAAAAGCGTGAAATAAAACTTATTATCAAAAAATAGAACCGACTTTCGATTCGTCAAAAAGTTTTATTTCTGATTCTTGTTTATAAGTTAAAGAGTATTCTATGTATCTATAAGTAGTGTTAGTGTTATAAACTCATAGTATTTTACAGTTTTAGTAGTGTTTAAATTTAGTTTGTAAAACATGGGAATAAGCAGAAACGAATGAAGAGAGGTCTAAAAAAATATTACAAACAATAGGTTATACATTTATTATCAAGGTAAGTTTAAAGTTTTATCTACATATTTCATTATAAACTATCGCTTTACTTACCTCGCATAAAAGTAGATAGCACAGAGTAAACGGACAGAGGGTAAGCTTCATACAACTGCGCTATGATAGGTACACTACAACAAGCAAGGCGCGTGTGTGCGCTTCGTCTGAGCGAGGCCTGGCTTGAGCCGATATGCACCGGTTTCACTTCGTACGGACGAAGCCGCCAGTTGAGATAGAGAGATAGAGTTAAGATAATGTACAAGAGAAAGAAGAAAACGACAAAGGGAAGGAAATAGAACTAAGGAAAGAAAAATAGATTGATGAGAAAAATGAAGAAAACGAGAACGAATAAGGACGAAAAGAAAACATAGAACAAGATTTTATATGGCTATCAAAATTTCTAAAAAATAAATATATGTGAACACGGAGAAATAAATGAGGATGAAGAAGTTCAACCAACCAAAAGAATAAAAATACTTGGTGAAAGAAATTTAAATTTCAGTGAATTTTAGTTATAATCTATTTGCTTATAAAAAATGTAACAAATAATATGATATACACTAGTAATAATTATATTACCTATCTACCTTACTCTAAGTTCCTACCTACATACCTACCTTACCTACCTACCTACCATTTTTCTCTTAATAGAAACCTTCCTCAGACTATAACGAATATTCGAAAAAAAATCCGTATTGGTCCAGCCATTCCTGAGTTTTGCGCTTAGCAACACATTTTGCCATTAATTTTTATTTATATATAATTAAGTTAAAAAGATACATCAAGTTGTTTACCTCATGTTTCGAGCCAGGCTGATCTACAATAGAGGTATAGTTTCTACAGTACATACTCAAAGTGCATCTATATCAATAGATAATAAATAAAAACAAAATTTGACCACTTTTGATGCGGTACAAATAAAAATGAATTTAACTTTCACGATGACTTGACCTTCTGTGATTTCGATACTCTGTGCCGAGACTAGGCGAAGCGACGACGCATGCCGGCGGCGCAGGCGCGGGCCTAGCGCGCCTCTCTTTTCTGTTGCATGCGGGTAGCGGAGAGCTGCGCGGAGTGACGTGCGGAGAGGGGTCGTTAGCTCCGCCCAAATGGTCAAGGTTATTGGCATGAATACAAGCCTTAATACTTTAATACGTATCCGCGTAATAATTATATGAGTTATTCCAAAGGATTTTTTTTATCATGTGATTGTTATTACAAATAGTTACCAGATCATATGGTTGGGTATCTTCTTGATGTTACATGTTACATCGTTATTCTTTTTATACTATTTTTGTAAGTGAAAACGTTTTTTGTAAAATATATTAAATAATTGAAATATTTTTAAATAAAGAATCAAGACGATTTATTTAATACTAGCAACCCCAAGAACCAAAAAGGTAAAATGACGCATGGAATTATACGCGCCGCCACATCGAGTCTTGTTTAAATGGGGGTGGCGGACGCCCCTAAGTCCACCGTCCCTGGAACCATTTAGGGGCCGTCAGAGGGTAATTATGTGCTCACTGCCGATATCCAGTGAGAGGGCGATTTCAAGCCGAGAGCTTGTAATCTCCCTCTCCGTTTCTAAAGCCTCCTTCCACATGACGGTTTCGAAGAAGGAAATCACCGCATCCTACGATACTGCTGCCTACTAACTCATCACAGCCGGCAGCATCAGGTCGCTTTCCACTTCCGAAACGAAGGCAGCGCGCGGTTCTGCCCAATCTGTTCACTCCGCAAGCGTATGCCATACCATGTCCTCCTGATAATGGACGTAATGATGACACCGAGCGTTTGGCTCCCTGTCTGTAAGTGCTGCAGTTTCTTACCAAAACAGACCCAAGAGCACCTACGTCACCCTGAAAGACAGGGAACCGTGCCTCCTCCCAAGCCAATTTCCTGGTATAACACCTTACCCCATGTTAAAGATATCCTTAGCACCCGTAAATATGGAAGGTTCTTTGAGAAACTTCACTGTCTTGCCTTTTGTGGTTGCAACTAACGTTGGGTGCTATGGGTTCAAATCCCACACGGAAGAAAAATGTGTATGTTTTTCACACCTGGCAAAAAGGAGGACAAAACCTAGCTAGTTTGTAAACGCACCCACAGTACAGGAATAATTCCTTGTGCAAAGCATCATTATTTTCTACTTTCTGGCTTACTGATAAGTTCTTTATTTTGGTCTTCAAAATCCATGGTAACCAAATTGGGTCTGGCCATGTCTCATAAAGGCACACGAAATGAAGTAGAGTCAAAGGGTCGCCGTTACCGAAGCCGGTAAGAGGATATATATTATTATATTGCCTGATTGAATTGCCTACAGTAGGTACTCTCGACAACTTTATTCTTGTGACATAATAATGATTTACTATAACAAAAAATGACCCTCTGCTCACTTAAAGAGACGACTAATCAGTCGTCTCTTTAAGTGAGCAGAGGGTCATTTTCTTCGGTCAAAGAATCAAAGAGAATGTAATACACTCAGCATCGCCATTCAACGCCATTCACTTCAAATTGACAGCGATGGATGCGATGTTGTCGAACTTATCGATGCTCAAGAAATTATTATATTCTTCAGTACATCTTTTTTAGTGCTTTGTAAAATATATAAAATTAATTCTAGGTGTAGTATTCGAATAAGCAGTTCACAGCACTGTTTCTGTAAGATATAATCATACGTGCCTGAGTCACATAATATCCAGTCTCTGTCTCTAAGCTATAGTATAGGTCTGTAGGACATTACATAGTGAGCTAGGTAATTATATTCCCTGTCAGCGGAGTCTGTGTTTCTTGATTGCTACAATAGCTAATTAATGGCTTAGCCTTGTGATAGGGAGCTCGTGGGTTCGAACCACACCCATTCCAGACACAAGCATATTTAGCTTAATTAATTGGAGGGACTAACAAGATTGCTAGTAGGTAATGTGTGTTGGCAGCACCGAGTGAAGCTAGTGCGAGTGGTGCTGCACGGTGGGCTGAAAAACGGCTTTCATAGACTTAGGCATTTTATTTTGCAAGTGCCAGTTTTTGTGCCGGATATCACTTCTATTTGTTATAACAATATACAAAAATGACACCAGAATTGATTCTGCACAAAAACGAAGGAATTATAATTTTTTTACGAAAATTTTGTATGGAGCTAGTATGAAAAATCGAAATATCTCTGAAACGGCAGCGATAACCGTAATATCCTTATAGGAGGTTTTAGTACTAATTATTTATGATTTTTTGACATACGTTACATAATGGTTGTAGATGTCTTTTTTTTTTTTAAATCGTCAAAATATTTGTATTTATTTTTACATATTAAACGTTCCTTTTAGTGTTTAAGTTGAAGAATTCAGAGCTTTAACAACTCTTAACATAAAATAGCATCACACCTATAGACCTGAAGGACTAGACAGAGGTGTGTAGTATCTTGTTGATCTTGTAAGATTTCCAACAATACCAAATAGTTGAATATCAGTGTCAAAGTGCCCATGCTGTCGCTTCTTTTAGAAAGATAGGGGAATGAAATTGTTAATTGATCATACCCTAAAAGTATGATTACAACATAACCGGACACATAATAATATCGACACAAAAGGAATTTTAAAACCTTGCATACGTTCAAAATACAAAATAACATATTGTGTAGTCATCTAATGAGTCTGATGACAAGTAATTAAGTAATTAGAATGATGGTTGTAGTCTTCTGATTCTAATGAGCCTATTAAGTGATTAAATGATTTGAAATATCTCGCAACAATACCAACTAAGAACTGCATTCACCTTTTTATAATTAGTGAGCTAATGTGATTTGCTAATGTTGATTAGTTCTACTATGAGTTCTACGAAATGTTTTTGACGATTATAAATTTTTATTATCATATCTTTTATAACTTTAATGAGGGTAGTTAACTAATTATTGACTTTATACAATAAAAGGGCTATAATTTTGTTCCATAATTTAGATTGTTCACAACCGTGTAACTGCTAACACTAAAACTATTTGCTTTGGGACTACAAAATCTTAGAATGGAAAGTTTAATCACCAACTTAGATTTGTTTGTTCTTCTAAAAAGTGAGTGTCCTTCATTTAATCATGAAGTATTGTTTAGTGCAATTGTGTCCCGCATAGGCGATTGCCTTTCTGCCGAAGATCAAGTAACTCTCAAAGAATTTTGCCGGAGATTCACGCGAGCTGCTTTAAACAGGTGGCAGAAATCTAAACGATTCTTTGATAAGTTTAGAAATACGTACGGAGAGTGGTTGCAAGCAAATATTGATTGGCCGAGTTGCGTGCAAACTTTAATAAATCAAGAACCAACTGTTGATGAGATACCAAGAGCACGCTCAGTCTCTCCAGAACCTTCGACATCATCGACTGTTGGAACAATGACAAAAAGGTCCCGAAAACCATTCAAAGATCTGGGAAGCAAACAGAAAAAGAGAAGATCTAGTGAGCACATAGGCGAGGATTCCTGTGAATTGGCATATGCAGCTGCAGCACGTTTAAAAGAAGAAGGTTATGAAGATATCGCATCTGTAATCAATTATATGATCAAAAATCCAGAAGCTGCCGTTAAAATCAAGGAAAGCATTAAGAAAACAGTAATATTTACACCAGAGAAAGCACTTGGATTGCTTCTTTCACTTAAGCTTTCAAAGTGGCAATATATTACGTTGCGAGAGACTGCCATTCGGGAAGGTGCTAAGGATATTTACCCATCCTACTATAAACTGCAACAAACTAAGCTTGCATGCTACCCTCCTAATCAATCAGTATCAGTTACGGATTCATCAGCTAGAATTACACTTCAAGCTTTACTTGACATCACGGTGAAGCGGATTCTTCAAAGTCTTTCTGATAATGTGGAAAATAAGCAGTTAAAGCTGATATCGAAGTGGGGATTTGATGGTGCTTCCAATCAAAGCCGATACAAGCAGAAAATGGACGGCGAGCATGATGATTCAAGCATTTTCATGACCTCCTTGGTGCCACTGAAACTGACAGATGGAGATAATACTATATGGACAAACCCGAAACCATGCTCAACTTTTTATTGTCGTCCGGTTCAGTTCACTTTTGTAAAAGAAAGCCATGCAGTTGTCATTGATAACAAAAGAAAAATGGATGAGGAAATTGAGGCCCTTAACCCCACAGAGTGCATTAATAGTAACAGGGTGACTCATAAACTAATGATGACAATGATCGACGCAAAAGTCTGCACGTACCTTTCTGAAGCTAGATCAAATGCATCATGCTACCTGTGCTTAGCAAAACCAACAGAAATGAACCACTTAGATGCTGTAACATCAAAAACTGTGTGTTCTGACATATATGAATTTGGCCTATCATCCCTACATGCCCGTATAAATTGCATGGAATGTCTGTTACACATTGCGTACAGACTTGACTTCAAACAGTGGGCAGCAAGAAGTAATGAATGAATACATTTATTTCAGACTACAAAATTGTCCATATAATGTTAGTAACAAAGGTCTTATAAACTATGTTAGTGTTCATGTCATTCTTGTCTATTCTCATACTAATAAAAATAAATAAAATCCAATAAAAAAAAAATCCAATTAATGTCATAAAATAAAAATAAAATAACAATAATATAGGCAGATAAACAAAAATAATATAATTAAAAACCTTGCGTCATCTCTTCACGTGAAGCTGAATAAGCCTTCCTAACACTGCAGACTCTGGCCTTTCTGATATCATTTTCAGAATTCCGTTGGCGCTCCCCCGGATCCTACACATCAGAGATGCTGCTTTTTTACGCATAATGGCATAAAAATCGTCAACTCTTGCGTCAGCAAACATGCCTGAAGCGCTACAGAAACGTGGGAGCCCCACCAGAATTCTGAAAGCATTGTTATATTGTACGCGAAGAGCGTTGTAGGCCCGTTGCGTGTAGCTGGTCCATAGAGCACTGGTGTAAAAGCTTTGGCAGTAGGCCCTGAACAGTGTCACTTTTACGTCTACTGTACACTTTGCAAATCTATGCACCAACATATTAGCACGAACCGACAACGCCCTTCGCTCCCGCTCGATATCTGCATCATCTTTAAGGGTCTCAGTTACTATGTGTCCTAGGTACTTAAATTTAGAGACACGTTTTAGAGCTATTCCGTTTAAACGGACTGGGGGTACATGTTCCGGAGTTTTATTCTTACCTCTAATAACCATGAACTCACTTTTCTTCTCGTTGTACTTCAGACCATGAGCTTCCGCATATGACTCACAGATATCGAGCAGTTTTCTCAATCCACTGAGCGACGGACTCAGTAACACCATATCGTCAGCGTAACTGATGTTGTTAACGCAGACGTCATCTATATGACAACCAACGTGGGTATTACTGAGCCCCTCAATCAGCTGATTAACATATAAGTTAAATAGTCTTGGAGAGGATAGGCCTCCCTGTCTGACACCACATTCAAGTGCATACTCGTCCGAAAAAACATTCCCCCACTTTACAACATTTTTCTGATGGTTACACCAAAAGGACAAGATGTTAATAAGTTCAGTAGGAGCTCCTACCTCCCCAAGTTTGGCCCAGAGCCTACTGTAATCGACCAGGTCAAAGGCCTTCGACAAGTCCAGGAAACAAGCATAGATAGGTGTTTTTCTATTAACATAATAGTTGACTGTATGTTTCAGTGTCAAGATGGCACTTTCGGTCGACAGGTTCTCACGAAAGCCAAACTGCGCATCGTGAAGCTGAATATGCTTGCTGAGTTGTGCATCCAGTAGACTGTCAAAGACCCTTGCAATAACAGTTGCGAGAGATATCGGCCTGTAGTTGTTTACATCTGTGATGTCACCAGTTACATTTTTTGGTATCGGTACTACAATCGTTTCTGTCAACTTTGTTGGTAGGTAAGAGTGTCGCATACAAAAGGTAAACAGCATGGACAGGACCCTAAATAGATGCTTTCCTGCATACTGCAGATGCTCAATACTGAGCCCATCATTGCCTGGGGACTTGCCTCGTACCATATTTTTGATATACTTTCCACATCTTTACTGGAAAAGCCTATCAAATTTTCTGACTCGTGTATATTCACACAAGGCGCTGAAGCCCCAGACGACAGCGGTGAGACAACTTTAAAGTGATCCTTAAACAGGTTGGCTATACCCTGAGCATCACTACATCCCCCAACACAAGCAGGCATGCTAACCTTATTTTTCATCTTTTTAGTGCTCTTCCAGAATGCTCGGAAGTTTTTAACTGCTACATCTTCAGCTAAAATATCCATCTCAAGTTGTTTTTTGTGATTTTGACAAAACTTTAACCTCGACTTAAATACTTTGCGTGTTGTATACATGTCGTCATACAAAGGCCCATTATTTGGTTTGCCACATGACACATACCTACTGTACGCCTGCCTAGCCTCATTGTGAGCCACCCTACCACACTCTTACTTTTCCTATGTTTCCTAACAGGTTTGCTTTGTACAGAAGCATAACACAGTATATCTATAACATCATCATATAATTGGTCAATAACAAGTCGGTGTTTTAAGTTATCACACATCTTGTCAGCACAGTCACCAAGGTCAGCAGGGAAATTAATGTCTTTTAATTTACTATTACAAATGTCAAAATATTTTACAGTTTCGTCCTTAGATCTTTCTCCCCAAATAATATAATTACAAATCCAATTGTCAACAGTACATTTCTTTCTAATTATGTCAAAGTCACATTCTATTATTAAAGGCAAGTGGTCCGACCAATACACTCCATAGTCAACTTTTACACTTACTATCGTTTTCCAGGCGGATTCTGTAACTAAACAATGGTCTAGCCAACGTTTACATCTGTGAGCCTCACTAAAGAATGTATATGTATCAGACGACAAGCCTAACTTATCTATGTCCGCACATAACCAATTGTTATCCGAACAAAAATTCAGTAACTCGTCACAAAAAGCAGCAGATGGGTGTGCATTAAAGTCGCCAAGGATATACACAGATTCTATGTTATTATTTTGAACAATAGCACTAACCTCGCCCATGCAGTTCGAAAACATTGGCAGATTGTCTGGCTGGTCCGTTGGCATGTATACACAAATAATCAGTACCTCCCGCTGGTTACCCGTACACGCTTTAATTGCCACGATTCGATCACTTTCACACTTAACAATTGATATCTTAGTAAATACACTTTTTCGCCACAAGATTGCTACACCACCAAACGGTCGACCCCGTCTCACACCAGCCGATAGGTCCATGGCCGATTTGCCGACGAAGCTGAAGTGGTCATCGATGCTATCAAGGAAAGGTAGGTCCTGTGGGACCAGCCATGTTTCCTGAAGAGCTATCACATCAGCTACCCTGCACAGTGATCTAACACACTCCACACTCCGTTTAACATTTTTACAATTAAAGCTCACGAGCCTCATATTATGATTGGGATGATCCATTAAAATGTTGTTTGTCAAGCCCGCTTCTCAAATTCACAAAACGACGGAATTTAATTCCGTCGGGCCACATATTATCATCCAGATACAACTGCAACTTGTGTTTCGAGACATACAGTTTAAAAGAATTATAACCCTTGTCGTGTTTCATTTTTATTTTGGTTAGGCTAACTTTCTCGTGTGTTTTTGAAATTATGTAATCCACAATATCAGATTCCTCTGTATCTTTATGGACGTTAGAAATAAACACGGGCACTTTAATCTCAGCCGCCTTGAAGTTGTTCAAAGGTTCCGCGGTAGCTTTGCCAAACTGACTAACAAACCGATTACGTAAACGTTTCTTCTGTACAAGAATCCAACTTTCATTCGGCTTATCCTTTTTAAAATCACCATCCGCTTTGACAATTTCTGCCATTGATCGTTGTCGCATCCCAGAGTCGTTAATAACAGTAGGCATAATCACATTACTAGTAGTAAAAGTTGTTACTGTAGGTACCTCCTTGTCAGCTGTTCGAGATAACAGGTTACTCGGCGCAAACTTTTTTCCAACAGACTCGCACGCGGCAGTGCTGTGTTTATCTCCGTCCTGCTCAGCACTACCGGTTTCACTCACAAAGTCATCAGCTGCGCGATGGCATGAAAGAGACAGCTGACATGGTGTGCTCTCACCATCGCGCGCTCTCAGTGTCGGAACGTGTGTGGTTCGGTTCAACATAGGTGATATGCCTACCGGCCCACTATCCATACAAAACGCACCTCGTCGAAGCTTATTTATATTGCCCTCATCTAATGTTAGGATGGAGCCATATTTACAATTATGAAGCTCTTCTTTTATTTCTTCCAACTGCTTCACGGTCGCATACGTATTTTTAATTTCCATTAACTCAGTTTTTAATACCGCTAAGTTCTTCAGCAACCCCGTTACGTCGACGTGGTCAAAGGTCACAGGAGGCAGTTTGCATAAGTCTTTGGCCACAAAAATAGGTATAATCTCGGGATCTGTTGTCTTTAATAACGTTATGATGTCTTCCAGGTCCCTATGTCGCTTATCCTTTCTACGAGATATTTTCTTTTTACTCACTGACAAAGATTCAAATAATAACGACTTAGCACGTTCGATATCCTCTGTTGAAAATCCCGTCGCACAGATATTAATCATGCTTTCATTGTCCATCACTTCGTATTTATTCTGCACAAACGACAGTAGTTCATTTATCACGATATTACATGATGTACACTTTACAGTTTTCGAACTCGACATTTTCGCAGCGCTAGCACAGGGACACATCCGCACGGAACGGCGCACGCGCACGACTGAGATGAGCATAAAGATATGTTACAAAACAGAAAAAAAAAACATTCAAAATAAATTTAAAGAGGAGCTCAATCTGTTAATTGATATAGTAAAACAAGGCTCGGGAACTACCAATGACGGGAATACCGCAAGGAAGTTTTTCGAGTTTCCCAATAAAACTGCAGCTATTACTGGGTTGGATCAAAACCTGATAAAAAGATTTGCTGTTATTTTGCAAGCAATAACATCTGGTGAGAAGATCGATGTCATCAAATTTAAAGATTTTGCTCGCAAAACAGCAGAAAAGTACGTGGAATTATACGACTGGTACTACATGTCATCAACCGTACATAAACTATTAATACACGGAGCTGACATAATCGAAAAAAATGATATTGTCCCGATTGGGACTCTCTCGGAAGAAGCCTCAGAGTCTCGAAACAAAGATTTTAGGAGGTTCCGGGAACATCATTCGCGGAAAAGAAGCAGGCAAGATTCTAATCAAGATATCCTAAATATGCTTGTTGTTTCTTCGGATCCTTTTCTAAGTGCACAAAGGCCGAAGTTAGATGCCAAAAGGAAGACAACCTTTTTTGCTGAAACTCTCGACCTAATACAGTTTCCGGAAACTGAGTTCGAGTTTGTAGGTATATCCGATCTGGATTCTGACTCGGAATTGGAGTCCGACAACGAAAGTTGTAAAGAAAATTTGTAAAATTTAATTATTTTTCTTTATGTTCTTTTGTTATTTATGTTAGTTTATTGTACCAATATGTTTAGTTAATAATTTCATAAATTATAGTTTCAAATATGTATTTTGTATAATTGAATTTATTAGATATTATTTTTGTTACTTCTGTTTTATTTAAATTACCTATCAATAAAAAGTTTATATACAGTCTTTTTTTTTCACATATTCTTAATATTTGGGGAAAAAGCATGCTTCCTAACGATGTTCTTAACTTTGACACAGTTCATGGATCGTTTTGAACAGTTTCATATTATGTTAAAATAAATAATGTTAGTACTATAATCCCCTATAAGGATATTATTATTATTATGTGTCCGGTTATGTTGTAATCATACTTTTAGGGTATGATCAATTAACAATTTCATTCCCCTATCTTTCAAAAAGAAGCGACAGCATGGGCACTTTGACACTGATATTCAACTATTTGGTATTGTTGGAAATCTTACAAGATCAACAAGACACTACACACCTCTGTCTAGTCCTTCAGGTCTATAGGGGTGATGCTATTTTATAAGAGTTGTTAAAGCTCTGAATTCTTCAACTTAAACACTAAAAGGAACGTTTAAATATGTAAAAATAAATAAAAATATTTTGACGATTTTTTAAAAAAAAAGGCATCTACAACCATTATGTAACGTATGTCAAAAAATCATAAATAATTAGTACTATAACCCCCTATAAGGATATTACGGTTATCGCTGCCGTTTTAGAGATATTTCGATTTTTCATACTAGCTCTATACAAAATTTTCGTAAAAAAATTATAATTCCTTCGTTTCTGTGCAGAATCAATTCTGGTGTCATTTTTGTATATTGTTATAACTAATAGAAGTGATATCCGGCAAAAAAACTCGCACTTGCAAAATAAAATGCCTAAGTCTATGAAAGCCGATTTTCAGCCCACCGTGTGCTGTGGCGGGAAACGAAGCGGTTACGCCCATTGAGATGGGAAAAGTACCTATCCAAGTCAGTGGTTACACAGGTCGACATGGCGCGATCACCGTCTCTCTGGCTTGAGCTCTAGGCGTGTACGGTTGTGTTGTGCTTAGTTTTGTTTAAAGTAAAGCGTGATTAAAGTCGATTGTCTGTTATGTTATGTTAGTATTGTCTATATTTGAAAATATGCAAGTTATTCCTCACTTTTGACTTGTTTATAAATCCCTAATCAGCAGTACCAGTAAAAATAGTTAACATGTGAATTAAATGCACATCATCAATTTAAAAAATGAATGAAAAATCGTATTTCTTTAGCTCAAATGCAACAAACTTAAGTGATGCTTTGGTCGCCGTAATAAGAAATGCTATGCGGGGCGAGATCTAACTGAAGAGCATGTCCATCATGCTCTCACACGCTAACTTTAGTATTATAATCAAAATAAATTAAAAGGTGTATTTTAATTTTTGATGTAAGTACACTAAAGAATATTCAATAGATTATGTCCTCATTTGTTACAAATTAACGGGTTTGTTTATTTTGTAAACAAAGAGCATGTCCATCATGCTCTCACACCTCTCACACGCTCACTTTAGTATTATAATCAAAATAGATTAAAAAGTGTATTTTAATTTTTGATGTACATTAACCCTTTCATGGGTGACAGAACGTACTACCACGTCTATTTTAATTTACTTGTTTTTAGCATACCGTTTAGTCACGTTGACTCGCAATACAAAATTGTACTAGCTACGTCTTTCCGCCACAACGCATGAAAATTCCAAAACTGTTCTGTCATTATGATTTTTGGTGCTTCAAAAAGAAGACGTCCTGCTCGTGCGCTGGTGGTACGTAGAATACGCACGACGTTGACGTTAGATAACGATAGTGCCGCTATTGGCCAATTGTATCGAAAAAATACGACTCGACGTCAATAAACGTCTAACTATTTTGTATGAAGAATTTGTTACGATTTTAAGTGAAAGAGACTTTAATTAATGCCTTTTATTGTTATTAAACAGATCGTAAGTTGATACATCGCACACGCACAGTGCAGTATGTCAAAAGGTGGAGAGCAGGAAAACGGAACTAAAGTAGTGTTACCACATATTAGACTCAAAACTATTATTTATGAAATTAACCACAAATAATTTATTACTACTTTAACACCCTCCTTTAATTTCTTAAATAACTAATCTTATTATTGAAAGAAACAGAATTTCACTTAAGTACTTGAAGTATTGTTATACAAACAATCTCTATATGTAACTTAGTACCTAAGTCCTTAAATTTCTAAGCAAGATTATATTTAACAATATATTTTATTCATCAACAATACAAATGGAATATGTATGCTTACTTACATCTTCACACTTTATATAACATCCAACAGTTAAGTTTTTAACCAGTTAAGGTTTTGGTAAATACCTACATATTTTAAACTGAATACAATCACAAATATTATTACTAACAAAATCTAGCTTTCATAATTATTATGAGATACACAATGTTGCATTAGAGTCGAGACTACTAAACAATGTCTACATATCAACAAAACAAAAAAAAAATATAGCTGCCATATCTAGTTGTCTAATGTTAGCAAATACACTTTTCTAACCCCTCGTTTTCACCAAGGTATAATACATGTATTTAACAAATTTGATGCAATTTTTTCGTTTCTCATATACATGTATAAAACATGTTGTATACAAAATACCTATGTATGAAACTTGTTGTAAGTATACAAAACCTATATGAAACTTGTTAAAAACTTCTAGTTGCCTACATGTTTACAACTTTATCCAACAAGCATGGATAAAGTTTAAAACATGTTTGTAACTAGTATTATACAGAAATTGCAATAAAATAAACAATACTTGTCAAAATCACGACTGTATTTTGTAGGTGAGAACGCTATCAATGTATCAGACAAGATCTAACATGTCACAGACTTCAGTGTAAACGCAAATGTGTTTTATACTTGTATAAATACTTGTAGGCTACAAAGTGTGAACGAAATAATGTTTGAGACAGTCTCAATACATGTATAAAACAAATAATTATGTTTTGACAAGTATTCTACAAGTTTTGTATCAAACTTGTATTTAACTTGTTTCTTGGTGAAAACGAGGGGTACACATTATAGTATTCTTACCCCTCGTTTTCACCAAGGTATAATACATGTATTTTACAAATTTGATGCAATGTTTTCGTTTCTCATATACATGTATAAAACATGTTGTATACAAAATATGTATGAAACTAAACTCTTTTGCAAAAAAAACGGGCACTTTAGATTTTTTCTCTACTTCAATGAAGAAGAACAAGAAATAGGTTTTATTAATTTGACGATGTATTGGCATGTTATTTGAAGCATCCTGGCATGATTCTTTACGTTCCAAATTTAAAATTTGAAATGAATAAAAGAAAAATAATGATTATTGTGGATTATTCTAAAATTGTTTTACTAATGGCCCGAATTGCTGAAACGATTTTTAACTTATTACGATATTTTAAAACTTTTTGTATATTTTCTGCAAATTAAACAATTTAATCTTTCTTTTTACATTAAATACCACTTTTTGATATGAGTGATAAAGCGATAAGGGCCGGTAAAATAATAGCCCTACTTGAAGAAGGTTGTTCGCAAACTTACGTGTCTCAGTGGCGAAATGTGAGTCGTTCAACTGTCCAGAGGACTTGGCAACGGTATCAACAGACCGGTTCGGTCAAAAGAAGACCCGGTTCGGGAAGAAAACGATGCACAGAACCAAGAGATGACCGCTTTTTGGTGAGTCACGCGTTACGGAATCGTAAAGCGTCAAGTGTGGACCTGAAGAAGAGCCTTCAAGAAGTAAGAGGAGTAGAAGTTAGCTTGTGGACGGTCAGGAGTAGGCTTTTGGCTGCCAATATAAGGAGTTACCGCCCAGCTCGGAGCCCTAAATTACTCCGTGAGCACCGTGTTGCTCGACTTCAGTTTGCTCGGAACTGTGCTTCATGGACTCTGGAGGACTGGAATAAAGTATTGTTTTCTGATGAAGCTAGAATCTCTTTGTGTGGAGAGGACCGACGCCAGCAAGTGCTGCGAAGACCACGGGAACGCTATGCGGAAGTGTGTTCCGAAGAAATCAATCCTTATGGCGGAGGCTCCGTTATGTTTTGGGCAGCAATTAATTCGACGGAGCGTACGGAGTTAGTTTTCATAGAAAATGGAACATTAAATGCACACCGGTACATAATGGAAGTCCTAATTTCATATGCACAACCCACATTGACTGCACTTGGGGAAGATTCCATTTTTATGGACGACAATGCTCCCCCGCACCGTTCTGGCGACGTGGAAGCGTACATGCAAGAAGTTGGGATCCGTCGTTTAGATTGGCCAGCTCGAAATCCTGACCTCAATCTAATTGAGCATGTCTGGGATGTTCTAAGGAGACGGGTAAGATCAGTGCAACCTGCTCCACAAAACATCAGGGAGCTAAAAAGAGTCATTGCAGAAGAGTGGGAACGTATTCCTCAAAACGTTATTAAAAACATCGTGGAAAGCATGCCCAGAAGGATTCAAGCTGTGATTTCGGCAAGAGGAGGTCACACTCGTTATTAGGTTTTTACATTTGTAACTTTATTTAATTAAAAAAAGTAAAAAAAAAATCTTGTCTTTATTGCCGACCACTTCTTATTGTTTGGGCGTGTACATCGGTTTTAAAGAATCCGTCGTTATTTTTTCTTTTAATTGCCCGAATTCACTTCACGCGCATTAATTTATACGATTATAAGTATACAGACTACGTCAAAGTAATAAATTTCATTTAATTAACTCAAATCGACCTTAGAACGTAATTTTCCTTAGGTGCCCGTTTTTTTTGCAAAAGAGTTTATATACATGTATAAAACTTGTTGTAAGTATACAAAACTTATATGAAACTTGTTGGTTGAAAACTTCTAGTTGCCTACATGTTTATGATCTCAAGTTTTTGTTGTAGCTAAACTTGTAGAATTCGAGACAAAATAAGTCCGTAGGTACTTTTATATTTTCTACTAATAAAAAGAACTGTTGTGACAATGGAAAGAGAAGATGCTGAAGAACTTTACTTCATGTGTATGGTATACTTCTACATGCAAACTGAAGTAAATTCAAGGAAAAAACGCAAGTACTGATCGCGATCATTTTTGAGAAGAAGAGACCAAGAAGGGGCCTACCGTTCTATATTAAATGATTTAAGAATAGAAGACCGAAGTGGATTTAGAAATTTTGTTAGGATGACTCCAGTTAATTTCGAGAATTTGCTACAGAGTTGCACCATATAGACATTAGACAGATCTGTTGGTCTAGTGGTCAATGGCACTGACTGCAATGCGCAAGGTCGTGGGTTCGGTTCCCACCGAGGACAAATGTTTGTGTGATGAGCACGATCATTTGTTATTTGTCTGGGTGTAATTTATCTATAATATGTATGTATTTAGAAATATATATGTATGTTTATCAGTTGTCTAGTACTCATAGCACAAGCTCTGCTTAGTATGGGACTAGATGGCGTTGTGTGAAATTGTGGAATATTATATTACATTATTATTATATTTCTAAACAGAATACACAATTTCGAGATGCCATAACTCCAGCAGAGCAATTAACTGTTTGTCTGAGATATCTAGCTACTGGTGATTCGTATTCTTCTTTAATGTACTTCCATCGGATATCGAATCAATATCAATAAAATATCAATAAGTTCTAAAGTTTGTTTCTTTGACCACTCCATTCTTCTTCTTTCGTTTTCGTTAAGGAAAAAAATGCGATCCGTCCGGTATGTTGAAAACTTTATCCAACAAGCATGGATAAAGTTTAAAACTTGTTTGTAATTAGTATTATACAGAAATTGCAATAAAATAAACAATACTTGTCTAAACCACAACTGTATTTTATAGGTGAGAACGCTATCAATGTATCAGACAAGATCTAACATGTCACAGACTTCAATGTAAACGCAAATGTGTTTTATACTTGTATAAATACTTGTAGGGTACAAAGTGTGAACGAAATAATGTTTGAGACAGTCTCAATACATGTATAAAACAAATAATTATGTTTTGACAAGTATTCTACAAGTTTTGTATAAAACTTGTATTTAACTTGTTTCTTGGTGAAAACGAGGGGTTATGTTTTACAAACTTATGCTTGTTCAAAGCTTTTGTCATTACATCAGCAGGTTGTAAATCAGTTGGACAATACGTAATACGAAGCTCATTATTCATGTATAGTTCATGAATGTAATGAAACCTGACGTCTATATGTTTGGACCTTTTGTTAAATATACCTGTTTTAATCAATTGAATGGCTAAACTTTCCTTTATGGCCCGTTGAGTTGGAAGTTCATAGTTTTACTGTAAATAGTAGTCACAAAAATAAAAGCTTTTACATATTGTCCTGTTGCGTAAATTCACGGTTTACGAGATATCATTTTTTAAAGTTCTCATACAAATTGGTAAATAGTACGCCATTTGTAAATTTTTAGGTTGGCTAAGTTGTCATGGTAGACGTCAAATTTAACATTTTACGTTTCGTTGCCGGCAGAGGTGTATTTTGTTAAATTTTATGTCATATTTTTACTGAAATATAATTTTAAATTCACATATTAAATTTGTAGTGTAATTGTATAGTGTAATGTGCATAATACCCGTGTTGTATTATGCAAATTACATAGATTTTTTTTATACCAAAAGTTATGAATTATTCATTACACTGTGGAACGGAACGCGAAGAGGCGCCATTTTGTTGGATAGCGATTTTCTGTTATGTTGCCGGCTATGTTAGTCATCGTTTGGTCATCTCATCGTTTGTTGCTCTTGTGATTGCGTTCGTTTTGACTAACATGGCGTCTCCGAAGCCCTATGCTTCTGTGTCTGAAGAGTCGAGTGATGTGCAAGTGTTGGACTCAAATGAGCCGCTTGTCACGGCCTCCTAACACCCGAAAAATACTCAAAACCGAATCAGAGCACCCCGCTTTCCATGTGGTCTTGTTTGCCCTACCCCTAGAGTGTATATAAAAACCGGAGGCGCGGAGGGAGTGCAGCCCTCGCCCGCCGTGACGAAGCGCGGGAGCTGTGCGAGGAGGAGCGGCTGAGGCTGGTCGCCGAAGGCGACCAACAAGCCGAAGCTGCGGAGCCGAGCAACAGTGACCGTGCTTCGTCACGCAAGGGCGAAAGGGCTGCTCTTCCCGCAGCGCCGGAGATAAGGCGGAGTCAAACTGTGCAGGAGAGGGCAGCTCTTCATAATTCGATGGATATTTATGGAAATTTTCGTTCTAACCTCGAAACCTAAAAATCCCCCTAAATCTAGTTGCTCGGCTCCGCAGCTTCGGCTTGTTGGTCGCCTTCGGCGACCAGCCTCAGCCGCTCCTCCTCGCACAGCTCCCGCGCTTCGTCACGCAAGGGCGAAAGGGCTGCTCTTCCCGCAGCGCCGGAGATAAGGCGGAGTCAAACTGTGCAGGAGAGGGCAGCTCTTCATAATTCGATGGATATTTATGGAAATTTTCGTTCTAACCTCGAAACCTAACCTCAAAACTTTTACCATGAATATCTCCTTAACCATGGGGTTGCGCGGTGCGGGGAGTCACAGGGGGGCAGACCACCTCCCCCCCCCCTCCCCCTCCCCCCACCCGACCCATAAATCAGCGGGCCATAAAGGAAAGTTTAACCAAAAGTGGGCTAAAAGGTGAAGTCGGAGCCCCGGGAGCTCAATGGTTTAAAAAAAAATAACCACGAAGGTGATGGCCGGGTCTGTTCGCTCGCTACGCTCGCTCACTAGACCCGGCCATCCCCTTCTAACCTAATCTGTCCGAGTCGGGTTGCCCCAAGTCCCGAGCTCGCTTCCCTCGCTTACATCCTAACTTCTTCTAGTAACAGTTGGAACTACCATGAATATTATTTATCATATATTGCGTGCTATTTTCCAATTTGTATGGAAACTTTAAATATTATATCTCGTAAGCCATGAATTTCCGCAACTTTAAAATTTGTAATAGATTTCTATGTATTTATGAGTATAGGAACGTCCAAATCAACGTTCACGTTTCATTCCACAGTGTAAACAAAAATTCGTAATTTTTTTGTGTAAAATCGTCAACGTTATTACATAATACAGCACCGCTATAGTGCCCACTAATAACACACCAAATTTAATACCTACGTGAATATGGGAAAATAAAATTATTTTTAAGTAAAAATATGACACAAAATTGAACTAAATACACTTCTACTGTCAATGGAACGTGAAATGTCAACTTTGATGTCTACCATGACAATAAACAACCTAAAAATTTGCAAATGGCGTGCTATTTATCAGTATTGAACGAAACTTTAAAATCGTATATCTCGTAAATAGTGAATTTGCGCAACTTAACAATTTGTAAAAAGCTTTCTATTTATGAGTACTATTTACAGTAAAACTATGAACTTCCAACTCAACGGGCCATAAAGGAAAGTTTAGCCGAGTGTTTTATCAGCATTTAAAAATGAAAATTTATCTTTTAAGTTAAATTATATAGTTTATAATATTAGAAATAAGATTAGGGAATTACATGATAAGATTATTAATGTAGAATTTGTATGGGTACCTTCACACAGTGGCATTCCTGGAAGTGAAGTAGCTGACAATGCAACTAGATTAGACCATGATGAAGACCAATCAGAGCTCCTAAGGGTTCCATTTACTGATTACTACAGTCATTTTAATGAGTTGAACAGGCTGTTGTGGAAGGACTACTAGAATTTAACCCTGGAAACGAAAGGCAAGTGGTATGCTGATATACAGAAAGAATTGCCAATGGTAAAAGTTTAGTAATCGGCTGCAGGAGGAGGGGGTGGAGGGGGAGGGGATGAGGGGGTTCTGTGCCCCCTCCTCCCTGGCACCACTCCCATTAAAAGGTAACTCACCGTTTCCGAGAAAAATGACTTTTTGTAACCTAACCTCAAAACACTCAAAGTAGCCTAAAAAGCGTAGTGAGAGCCCCGCTTCGCGGGGCTCAAAGGTTTTAAAAAAAATAACCACGAAGGGGATGGCGAGGTCTGTTCGCTCGCTTCGCTCGCTCACTAGACCTCGCCATCCCCTTCTAACCTTATCTGTCTGAGTCGGGGTGCCCTAAGTTCAGAGCTCGCTTCGCTCGCTCTATGCTCTGGTACACACATACGATCAGCCTCAAAACACTCAAAAGTTGCCTAAAAACGAAGTAGGAATGGTTTCAATGTTTTAAAAAAAATAACCGCGAAGGGGATGGCGCACACAGAACACATTCATGCAACTCGAAGAGAAACGCATTATTACATTCTCTTTGGAGAAACGGAATGATCGAAATCGAATGAGACATTTGACTGAATTTGACACGAACGCGTCTTTTTTACGTTCCGTTTTATCGATTTTGCCGTAGATTTTGCATGATATTTTACACCACAGACAATATATTTGACAGGTTTGGTTGTCAATCACCCATTTTAACGTTCCATTTTCGCTTTTAGCTGATTTGAGGTTAGAAACTACTTAAAGTTATTTTGTAATTTTCTCGAAAAATATCTTTTAATAAGAGTGGTAGCGTTATAATCGGGGACTCAAGCCCTACCAGTTTTAACCAGTTTTACCCCCCGAATCCTGCAGCTGGTTTCTAGATCCAAGCCTTGCCAATAAAAGCTTAGTACCATAACCTAAAACACATCAATATAAGATTTATCACTACCATAACACGTATGCGACTGGGACATTGTTTGACACCAGCCCACCTGAACAGAATCCATATATATGACAATAGCCGATGTCATCACTGCGGATCTGAAGATGCTGACCTGAACCATGTTATTTTACAATGCACAAGTTTTAATATTCAACGGTTGATTCTAGTGAGTGCAAGTACGTACCGATGTAATGTTATATTTGCCGGTTTTGTCCTTGTTTTGGTTTTGCAACCAATAATACTGCACTGCGGCATCTTCCTACACACCGATTATCACCTCTGAATACAGTTATTCACATAAAACCACTGATTCACAACGAAAATTATCAAAATACATCCACAAACAACGCTGTTTGACAGATCACCTGGATTCAGTTCAGTAATGGCGAACTTGCCGCAAATCTCTGACTAAGGTTTTTCCTTAAGCCGGCTCTACACGTTGGCCAACACAGTGGCGAATGTAGTGGCCAGCATATTGGTCAAGAGTTCGTGATAGCGTCCACACATTGGAAGGTCGTTCAGTTTGCTACGGTTCAGGCCAATGTGCGGACGTATTTATTAAAAAACTTTTTAACAAAAAATAGAACCGACTTCCATATAAAAACACTACAAAGGCAAAAATAACTTTAATTTCGGAAGGCGGTGTCAAAAACGAAAATATATACAAAACTAAAGACACCGCCTTCCGAAATTAAAGTTATTTTTACTTTTAAAATTTTACTTTCAAGTAAATAAAAACAAATAACTTAAAACTTTAGTCTACTAAATACTTAATACACATGGTAATTATAAATTGTATACTATTTTAAAGTAAAATTTTGTGTATGGTTGAATATGTCATATGATATATATACTCTGATAATAAAGATAGTTAATCAAATTTAAAAAAAAAATTGGCTCACTCATTACATTTACCCGGTGTTCAGGGCCAAATGTAATAATGTTGGTCAATTTCTCAGGACTTTATATAGATGCAAATCAGGAGTAATAGCAATAAAATGCGAAAATTGAATTAACTTTGGTTTTTTATTTCAAAGAGATCACATGAAAGCTTACGAAGATATGAACTTTTTTTTACAGACTACATAAATCAATCAAAGGGTTTACGAAACAAACATATTTATTGTATCAACATCTTCTATTATAGGCCATGCAAAGGTTGCACCCTTACGTCGTACAAACTTTACCTCCCAACGGCTATCTGTTTTTGCACAAAGCCTACGTAATATTTATGTCCTTTCACCAAAGTTTTAAAGGACAATATATCCTTTTATTAATATTAACAATCACCCATTTGTTAATATTGATATCTAGTCCAGTTTTCACTTCTGCCTTATTTTCTTTGTTTATTTCTGTCATTGTAGCTTCATTGTCTGACTCAATAACTTCAGCTTTCTTTCATATTTTCTTGTTTATTTTAGCTTTTTTATTTGCGATTAACTTTTATTTTTCCTTTAACACTTCAAGCATTCTAGCAGACGTAACAACTTCAGCACCTCAGGCAACCTCCTGGTCCTTTTTTTTAGATAATTTCGTACCATCTGGAAAGAAAGGGGTAAGTGTAATGAAACTTTACATTTGCCTCTTGCCATGTGATTACAATTGCCCCAACACCAAAATTTTAAGAGGCAAATGTAATAATAGCCATAAAAGAAACACCTTCACCAATTAAGTAAAAATTTGCATTTAGATTAATTCACAACACAGAATATTATGACACTAATACAAATAAGTTCAAAAACTTACGTTTCTTTCCAGATGAAAGACGATTGAAGGTTATGTTAACAAAGTGTGTAACACGCGGCATCGACGTCACTCTCAGAACAATAACCTAACGTCACTCAACTAATGACGTTTCATTCAATCATCGATCCGTCAAACTCTCTCGCGAATTGATCGGCGCGAAGTTCAAAAAGTACCTTTCACATATCAGAGATGGCAGCACCAGTTTTCTTAAGTAGTTATGCCGTAAACACATACTATTGCATATACCTCGTTATTGCAAATACCCCACCTGACCCTACACTAGTTGTTACCGACGCGTGACTATAAAAACTTTTTAACAAAAAATAAAACCAACTTCCATATTAAATCACTACAACGCCAAAAATAAAGTTAAAAATTAAAAAAAAAACACGTTTTTTAGTGGGTCGGTTTGTAATTTATCTAGTTACAAAAGCCAAAATGTCAACTACTTATCACCTTTTACAAAATATTGCTTTTCCCGATGCAGAGCCGTTAATTTTTGAGGAGTTCTCCTGGTACTTCACCATCAGCTCTACATCAACATATTGTGACGAACATAAAGTGCTTAACATCCATATTCAAGTAATCGAATCGCAATCCATGAAATACTTATTATTGAGTAGTTTCGGTGGTCATCTGTGGTCTTCATCATCAGTTCCACTTCCCCAAATGGTGCTTTTCGAGAGCAACTGCACAAGATACTATAAGATATAACCAAAACGCTATAGATGTGCCCATAATATTTGAAGAGTTCCCTCGATTACTCCAAGATCCCATCATCAGATCCTGATTTCATAACAATGGGATCAACTAGAAAGTATACCATTTCAAATGAAAAGAGAATTTTCAAAATCGGTCGAGCTGACTTCGAGTTATGAGGTAACATACATAAAAAAAAAGTTCAAGACGAACTGAGAACCTCCTTCTTTTTTTGAAGTCGGTTAAAATGTTTAATCAGGTGCGTGCGATCGTTCTGGGAGCTCGTAGCATACTAACCGCGCGGCCAACGTGTGGACGCGGTAGCCAATACTCGGCCAACAACCCTTTGATCTTTTGCAAAAAACCGACACCACACGGATCTCGCGCCAACTCGTCGGCCATCATTCCAATACAACCCAAGATGCACAAACACCCCCTCTACACATTGGCGAATAGGCACTGGCCACTACATTCGCCACTGTGTTGGCCAACGTGTAGAGCCGGCTTTAGTCTGAAACCGGCTCTACACGTTGGCCAACACAGTGGCGAATGTAGTGGCCAGCATATTGGCCAAGAGTTCGTGATGGCGTCCACACGTTGGAAGGTCGTTCAGTTTGCTTCGGTTCAGGCCAATGTGCGGACGTATTTATTAAAATGGATACTGAGGCGCTAACTGCTGCTTCTTGGGTTCCACAAACAATTTACGGCTTGGTAGAGCTCTATAAACCGAATAGTTTCTTCGGTATTAGTCATTACTGACATTTTGTTTACACTAGTTGTTACCGACGCGTGACTATAAAAAAAAAATTAACAAAAATAAAACCAACTTCCATATGTGTTATTGGTTTTGTATTTTCTTTTTTTGACACCGCCGTCCGAAATTAAAGTTATTTTTGCCTTTGTAGTGTTTTGATATGGAAATCGGTTTTATTTTATGTTAAAAAGTTTTTTTAATGCTTATTAGTGGGTCGGTTTGTAATTTATCTAGTTACAAAAGCCAAAATGTCAACTACTTATCAACTTTTACAAAATATTGCTTTTCCCGATGTAGAGCCGTTAATTTTTGAGGAGTTCTCCTGGTACTTCACCATCAGCTCTACATCACCAATGCATTGTGATGAGCATAAAGTGCTTAACATCCATATTCAAGTAATCGAATCGCAATCCACGAAATACGTATTATTGAGTAGTTTCGGTGGTCATCTGTGGTCTTCATCATCAGTTCCACTTCCCCAAATCGTGCTTTTCAAGAGCAACTGCACAATTTACTATAAGAAATACCCAAAATGCTATAGGTGTGCCTATAATATTTGAAGAGTTCCCTCGATTACTCCAGGATCCCATCATCAGATTCTGATTTCATAACAATGGGAGCAACTAGAAAGTATATCATTTCAAATAAAAGAGAATTTTCTAAATCGGTCCAGCCGACTTCGATTTATGAGGTAACATACATAAAAAAAGTTCAAGACGAACTGAGAACCTACTTTTTTTTTGAAGTCGGTTAAAAATTTTAATCAGGTACGTGCGATCGTTCTGGGAGCTCGTAGCAAACTAAACGCGCAGCCAACGTGTGGATGCGGTGGCCAAAACTCGGCCAACAACCCTTTGATCTTTTGCAAAAAACCGACACCACACGGATCTCGCGCCAACTAGTCGGCCATCATTCCAATACAACCCAAGATGCACAAACACCCCCTCTACACGTTGGCCAATAGGCACTGGCCACTACATTCGCCACCGTGTTGGCCAACGTGTAGAGCCGGCTTGAGCCGCAAATAGGTATTTTGAGGACGACAACGATAAGAGTTGCCAGAATGATAATGATGAAAACTAATGTTATCTCTTTTTGCTCATATAAACAACCATAAGCAAAAAGAAGATGACAGTATTTGTAAGTCTGGGTTATAGAAATACAACATATTTGTATAACTATTTTTCATATAGACAATCATTTCATGTCCATAGGGTTTCATTAGTCTGAGGTTTTATGACGTCGCGCGTCGTTTGCTCAGACTATGTAAGGAAAAAATTCTTTTTTCCTTAGTCTGAGGACGTTTGGCATTTAAATTCGTTCAGTTGGTATTGAACTGCCATGTAAATTATTATATTTTACTATTTGCTCAGATTTTCTCCTAAAACGTAGCGTTAAGGTGAACGCAGACCTAGCCGCACCGCACGCGCCGCAGTCTTTGCATTCGAATTCTTTATATGAAGTTCTATGCAACCTCGCACACCTACCCGCGCCGCAGTCGCCGCAGTCCTTGAAACAACCGAACTCCTCAAGTCGCTGCTGATGACGTCAACCGCACGCAGCGGACGCTGCTGCTAGCGCGGTGCGGATGACGTCATTCGCATCCACGGCGCGCAGTGTTGCCAGATATACAGATTTCGCGGTATCCATACAGATTTTCAACATGTCATACTGATAAAAAATTGAATGATAAAAAACTGAGAGTAAAATTTATACAGATTTTCAACATTCCAATATTTTTTCATACAGAATTACCTCAAATGGTAGTTTTATAATGTAGACGGAGAATCTCTGTCAACGGTTTATAATAAAATTACTTGTTCTCGTATTAATAATCTGTGGTTCTCGTTTACTTTGTTCGTGTAACTACCGGAATAATTGAGATAGGAAATGTAAGTCAGTGACCGGAACTATCGAGAAGGATACGTTTTGAGTTTGCGATTAGTTTCACCAAAACAAGCAACATAAAATAATGAATTGTAAAAGAAATTATGAACTAGTAAAAAAACTTATTTAAAAAACCTGACTGCTCATTTGAAATGGAACAACCAGAACATTTTTATTTTAAAAAGTGACAAGCAGGTGGGACCCAATTGAACCTAATATCGAGGGGTGAAAGGCTATTTGGTTTAAGCGACATCTAGGGCGATATTGAGTTATATACATATATAATTACAATTTTAGTTAAAAAAAAAGGGATGGGTCCCGCCTGTTTGTCAAAAAATGTGCTTGTTTCTTCCATTTTAGTTGAGCAGTCGGGTTTTTATTTGATTTCTTAAATATTTTTCTATTATCAGCTTTTTAGTATTTAATTCCGTTTTAAAACGTTATATATCCTAAACGATTGCTAAAAATGAAAAATAGTTAAAGAAACCTCAAAATCATTTTTAAAGATTTATTTAATGATACCCCACTTGACATAGTTTGTCGATGTGGTGTTTTGTTTTTATTTTAATCTATCTCATAACACTCACGCCATCAAGACAAATCCAACGACGTATCATTTATAAAAATCCGTTCACGGGTTTAATATGTAGTTACGAGGGAACAAACGAACGGACATACATAAATACATACGCAGTAAAAACATTACCCTCCTCTTTGCTTTGCCACAGTCGGGTAAAAAAATAAACAAGTGCACCGCATCTCTTCTATCTATGGTCCAATACAATGCATATTTAAAAATATAAAAAAAATTACAATTACTTGCTTATTCCCTATTATAGCATCTACAGATAAAATTACACAAAAGAGCAAAATACCAATAACAAATACAGATTTTTTACAGATTTTCTAAAAACCTAATACAGATTTTTTTAATCTTCGGTACAGATAATGCTTTCAAAAATCTGGCAACACTGCAAGTGCGATGCGTGCGGCGACGGGAACGACTGCAGCGACTGCGGCGCGGATAGATGTGCGAGGCCATTAACAAAAAGCGATGACTGCGGGGACTGTAGAGACTGCGGTGCGGCTAGGTTTGCGTTCACCTTTATATTCTCATTTCTCTTTGAGTTCGTCTATGGACCTAGAGCTAGCAACTCTCGGTTCTTTACTTTACTCAGTGACTTATTTAAAGTTATCTGTGGACTGTGGAGTATTATAGGGATGTGACATTGTACATAAATAATCGATTTTTAATTAATCGATTATTTATTTGGCATGAAAAATCGATTAATAAATAATCGATTTTTCTTAAGAAAATAATCGATTTTGATATATTAATCGATTTTTCCTAATTTATCAATTAATTTCAAAATAAACGCCATAAATATTAAATCAATATATTTATTAATTTAAAAAATAAAAAAAAACAGAAATAGTAAGTTTTCAAGTCGACGCGTATATTGTTTCTTTATGTATGATCAATTGATCACCGATTACTCGAAAACGGCTCAACCGATTTGAAAAATTCTTTTTGTGTTTGAAAGCGTATATATACTTCAAAGTTGGTCGCATTGTCACCAAGTCAGGATCTGATGATTGGATTTTGGAGAAATCAAAGGAACTCTTCAAATATTATAGGCACACCTGATTTGAGTATTTTTTATGTGTAGTTACTTGTGTAGTTGCATTCGAAAAGTACTGAAACTACTCAATATATAAGTAGGAATAATAAGTATTTCATGCGTTCCGTTTCGATTACTTGAATATGGTTATTAGGCACAATATGCTCATCACAATGCATATGGTGAAGTGAGCTAATGATGAAGTACCAAGAGAACTCCTCAACAATTAACGGCCGAGCATTGGGAAAAGCAATATTTTGTAAAAGGTTATAAGTAGTTGACATTTAGACTTTTGTAACGAGGTAAATTATAAATCGACCAACCAAAAAGAGTGAAAAAACTAGCGACTACCGCAATTAAAGTTATTTTTCATTTTGCAGTGTTTTTTGGAAGTTGGTTTAATTTTTTTGGTAAAAAGTTTTATTTATATAATCTACACAAATTAAAGTTTTATAACAATCAAATTATAAAAAGTTTCAATTAAATTTTTTTCACACAAAATCAACAAAATTTAATTATTCAAATAAAAAAAAAAACAAGAAATCCGTACGTAACGAGTTCAGGAATAACAACTTAGGTAAGCGTTTGGATAATATTCGGCTTACGGGTGTTTGTATATGGCGCCAGCTTTCGACAATTTTAACAATCTCTCTCCAGCAGAGAAAGCAGCAGGCTGAAGCATCCGAAATAACGAGACTTTTAATAACACTAAACACTTTTTGTCTCGAAAAACTTTCGAAATTGTCATTTGAACAATGAAGTTTCACCAACGAATTAGGAATGAGATATATGTCGGTAAAATAATACAATTCGTTGACTAACTCCATCTAGTGAATGTTAAACTAAATGAATCAACTAAACTGTTTCACAGAAGGAATGCCATCATAGATGTACAGATAGCGTTAATGCAGTATTATGGAGATAGTATTCTTTGGTAGTTCGTGTTCCGGGCTCCGGGCCAGAAGACCAAACTTAATGTTGGGGGTTGCAGACGAAAAATCGGTAATAATTGATTAAGTGATTATAAAAAAATCGCTTATTAATCGATTATTCATAAAAATAAAATCACTTATAAAAATCGATTTTTCTTTTGATAAAAATCGATTTTTAATCGATTATTTCCATAATCGATTATTTTTTTACATCCCTAGAGTATTATCATAGTGTATTACATTCTCTTTAGAGTATTATTTTCTTTTCTCTTTGGCCAGCAACAAGCAACCCTCAGAAGTAGGATTCTTGTTTTGATCTAGTATTCGCAAAAATGTTTATTCGTTTATAAACGTGTAAATTATATACATGATTGTTTGTGCAGATAAACATTTGATACAATCGAGCAACAAAATGGACGGGGGTCCTCCCGACGACCCTGATGCACCGGAGATTTTGGAGGGTAGGCTCCAAGGATGTTTCCCAACCTTGGAAGAGCAAGAGGACAAAAAAAAAGCATTGTGGATGGGAGGCTTGATGGAGTGCTTCACCACAGTGTTCTCCCTATTCAGCCAAGCAGACTTGAAGCCCCAAGGTGAGTCAATCAATTATTTTGTTTGTTTGGGACCTATGCATTTTTTCTAAAAATAAATGGTATCTGAAGGCCGCGGCGCTGCGCGTTCAGTTTAGAATTTTTTCCAGATTGATTGATGTTTTGGATACTGTGCGTATGTACGGGGTGAACAGTGTGTGCCAGTCAATGTACCTGTGAGTGAGAGAGGTTGGGACGACGTCACTCACAGGTATTGCTTACGGTCCATCTTTTAGCGAAAGACGCTGCGCGGGTCGCACATCCTTGACCCATTATTGCAATTTACATGTATATCAAGAATATTGTTGATTGCTATGCATTTTTATACAAAATTGAAGTAATGATGAATGAATGAGCCATCATAGGCTGGTTTAGGAAACTTGCTTCCAGCAATTATTGTAAATTTTGCAAAGTTTAAAAAGAAAACCCTGTAAATGAATGTTTTTAATTAAGAAATTAATTCTTATTTGTTTTGATTTGTATTGCTAAGCTTACTATACATTTTTTTTTATTGATAAACTAGCAGTATAAATTACTTATAATTCTAAATAATTCATACTGCTATTTTATCATAGGCTTATAGGAATTACTTCCTTAAACATGATAAATTAGATGTGTAAAGCTCTATGCCATGCATGTCAACATTTGAATTTATAAATATATCCTCTAAAACAGTAAAACAATTTGTATTCCTGATTGCAGTAGTAATTGATACTATTACATACTTCTTAAGCAACTGTACTTGCTTGTTTGAGAAAGTTCTTGCCTGTGAGTGCATTGTATGACCTAGCCCAGTTAGAATTTAGGTCAAACTCAGACCTCTGGATTTAGAACAGGAGCATTTCAAGACACATCTGTTAAAGCCTGGTCCAAAACCAGGTATTGATTCATAATAATACAAACGGAACTCTTCAACTAAGAACAGCAAATCTCCCACAATTGCGGTCCTCGTACATCTATGTACTATTTAGCATAATTATGCCTATTAATCTCACCACAGCTGAGGCACACACCTTCTGAATCACGTCTGAAATATGATTTACTTTTTAAAAATTAAATGTGAACGGTATGTAGGTATCTCAAGTGACCAAACAATGATACACTAAGGCCCGTATTACAGAACAAAACTCGAGCACTGATCTCTGTTTAAAACTGGTTTTGAGTCGAGATTTAATTTTAGAATGTTCCTCAAGTATAGATTCATCGATCATAGTTCAGCCGGGTACGGCTTTATTCTAGATCGTTACTTAGTTGTAGATTCATCACCCAAGTATGGTCGACACCACGCTCGAGCAGAGATTTCCTTGTCAGTTAACTATTTGCTTTTCAGTTTATTATTTGATATAAAAATGGTAATTTTTGGCGAATGATGATGAAATCACATTTTATTTTGCTAATTGGCTACAAATAACACTTTTACGTTAATTATTTTAAGAAATGGTATAGATTTTCACAAGATGAAGATTTTTGACAATTTGTAATACTGCCATCTATTGACCAAGATTTGGTAAAACATATGCATTTCTGTTTTGTTTTAACTATAACTTTGTTTCCTATTAATATTTTTATTGATCGTTGTTCCCAAGCCATTATTTATTTGAATATTACTTATTATATGATTAATGAGCAATTCAAAACAACACTGTCACAGACATTATTTAGGATCCACTCCATTCCACGAACAAGTTACTCTTGCTATATTTTTATATGTTAGAAAATATTGCCTTAACACCTTTTACCTTCAAGAATTTGCTTTTACATCATAGTTCAGCCGGGTACGGCTTTATTCTAGATCGTTACTCAGTTGTAGATTCATCACCCAAGTATGGTCGACACCACACTCGAGCAGAGATTTCCTTGTCAGTTAACTATTTGCTTTTCAGTTTATTATTTGATATAAAAATGGTAATTTTTGGCGAATGATGATGAAATCACATTTTATTTTGCTAATTGGCTACAAATAACACTTTTACGTTAATTATTTTAAGAAATGGTATAGATTTTCACAAGATGAAGATTTTTGACAATTTGTAATACTGCCATCTATTGACCAAGATTTGGTAAAACATATGCATTTCTGTTTTGTTTTAACTATAACTTTGTTTCCTATTAATATTTTTATTGATCGTTGTTCCCAAGCCATTATTTATTTGAATATTACTTATTATATGATTAATGAGCAATTCAAAACAACACTGTCACAGACATTATTTAGGATCCACTCCGTTCCACGAACAAGTTACTCTTGCTATATTTTTATATGTTAGAAAATATTGCCTTAACACCTTTTACCTTCAAGAATTTGCTTTTACAAATTCTTAAAAAATAATTTCTATGGTGAAACCGTGCAATACATATTTTTTATTCTTAAAAATTTGGTATTAAAGTAAATTGAGTTATTTACGATCATTCGTAGATCGGAACAGCGGAGACGTAGAAAATAAAACGTAAACGAAAACAGACTTATGCATAGACAATTAGATATTCTCTGCTTGAGGCTCGATTTGAATCTGAGTGTAGTTTTATTACCATTCTGGAATAAGACCAATGCTCAAGTGCAGATTCTATATTTAAACTGAGATCGGGCGAATTAAGCTCAAACTGGACTTGAGGAACGTTCTGTAATACGGACCTAAGGTCCGTATTACAGAATGTTACTCAAGTCCAGTTTGAACTTAATTCACCTGATTTTAAGTTTATATATAGAATCTGCACTTGAGCATTGGTCTTATTCCAGAACGGTAATCAAACTACACTCACATTCAAAATGAGCCTCAAGCAAAGAATATCTATTGTCTATGAATCAGTCTGTTTTCTCTACCATCTAAATCTACCATACTACCATTTCTTAAAATTATTAGCAAAATTGTATGGGCCCTTCACATGGAATGCTGAAGTTCTGTTTTTCTGTTCAAATCATCAGTGAAAACTTGTTGTTATAATCTATTTAAGTTCGGGATTCATCTAGTAACTTAAAATGGCAAAAAATTACGTGTAAAGGTGTTATTTGTAACCAATTTGCAACATAAAATCTTGTTTCATCATCATTCGCCAAAAAATACCATTTTTGTATCAAATAATAAACTAAAAAGTGAATTCTTATCTAACAAAGAAATCCCTGCTCAAGTGTGGTGTCGACCATACTTGGGTGATGAATCTACAACTGAGTAACGATCTATAATAAAGCTGTACCTGGCTGAACTATGATCAATAAATCTATACTTGAGGAACATTCTAAAATTAAATCTTGTCTCAAAACTAGATTTAAACAGAGATTAGTGCTCGAGTTTCGTTCTGTAATACGGGCATAAGAAGCATAAAATAAAAACTTTTTTACAACAAATTTAACCTACTTCAAAACCTCCAAAAAAACTACTGCACTACAAAGCCAAAAATGAACTTAAAGATTGTTTTATTGGGTGTATAATTCCACCTAAGTCATGACTTGTGTACATCTTTTGTTGGAGATCCTAATAAATAAATAAATTATATGTAAGATTTTTGCAACTCAAGACCGCCATTGTAACCAATTTTTTACAATATTGTTATTGAAGTGTGATTCAATTATTGGTGTACAATAAAGTATATTCTATCTATCTATCTATCTAAAATCTTTTTATTTAAACTTTATGTACAATTGTGTTACATGGGCGGACTTAATGCAGCAAGGCATTCTCGACTAGTCAACATTTGGGTTAAAAAAAAGCACATTGTGGTAGGTGTATGAGAAAATGGAAAGAAATAATATATTTAATACTAATAAATATAATACTAATATATAATAATACTAATAAAATACACATATATGCAAAAATGACAAACATAGATATGGAGCTTTATAATATTCTTTCTGATTAAGAGAGCTCATAAGAATTATGACGAAGACCAAACTAAGAATAACAGCCCCTTAAGTAGTGGTTTTTAATTTTATGCTTAAAAGAAAATTTTGACTCATCCTGCTTGATGTAATTGTAGCATATCTGCTATTCCGATGTATGAGCTATATTACTGTGAAGTTTCATCTTAATCCAGTCAGTAGTTTTTGCGTGAAAGACTAGCATACATCCATACACACATCAAGACATCCATCCTCACAAACTCTTGCATTTATAATATTAGTACCTAAGTAAAACTACTACTACTACTATAACTACTAAACAACAACATTTTCAGTCTTATTAGGCCGTGCGCGCACTGCCTTGCGGTGGCCGCAATTCCGGTAGTTCTACCGCACCGGTAGACTCACTGCAGTGCGCGCACTTCTATGACACTCCATACTTCACAAATTTTGCGGTACCGCAATTCTGGTAGTTCTACCGCACCGCAAAATTTGTGAAGTATGGAGTGTCATAGAAGTGCGCGCACTGCGGTGAGTCTACCGGTGCGGTAGAACTACCGGAATTGCGGCCACCGCAAGGCAGTGCGCGCACGGCCATAATGTAATTGTTTTTTTGTATGTAATGAATAAAATTATTGGGAAGTACATTATGAATTGGAATTGAGGTTGGTCAACAACTGTATAAAATGAAAAAGAAAAATACAATTAATTTATCGCTTATCAAACAATACCATACAATTAGTTTTCTTTTTTCTTTTTATTTAGATTAGGTTAATGAGTTTAAGTGTAATTTTCAGTTAAAGATGAACTTTTATGAATGATTAGTATGTTTAAAACCAAACCTGATTCATGAACTCTTGAAATAAATAAATAATATCAAGAGTCTTGATATTATTTATTTATTTCTCGCTGACTTAGGTGGTGTTGTTTAGTAAGCAATAAAATGTAAAGTTACATGGAATAAATGTGGTTTTAATAGTTATTACAGTTACATCTAACTTATGAGTCGTACCTTAGATCACAATTTCACCTTCAACTTCAAACAATCTTATTAAGATTGTAAATTACTAGTTTCTGCCCGTGACTTTGTTGGCGTGGGAGGGTTTTCCCGCGTAAAGCCTGATACCGTGGGAATTCTGGAATATAAAGTGCGAGTCAGACTCGCTCATGAAGGTTTCCGTAGTAACTATGCAAAATAACTTGGTTTTTCATCATGTTTGTATGAAACATACAAAGTTATAATTGCGGCTTTAAAAACTGACCTATATCTCAAAAACTACTGACTCTTATCTCGTTCAAACCAATTTTCGTGGAAAGTTTTCATTAAGGTCTATAGCATATTTAATTTTCGATTTTTTATTTGTGTAGAAGTTAGAGGGGTGGGGGACACGTTTTACCACTTTGGAGAAGTATACTTTTAAACAATTAAATTTAAAGAAAAATGGTTTTAGAAACCTCAGTGTAATTTTTAAAGATCCGTCCGTATTTCACAGCCATTTTATTCCGAAACTATAGACTACACATGTCATGTGAATGTTGGTGGATACATGTATTCCGCTAACCGCTTTCGGATTTTTATTAAAAATTAAAAAAAAATACGGGGAGCTACCCATACATAGAACTGAAACTAAAAATATTCTATAATACGTGTGTCCATAGACAGGTCTTTAAAAATAACATTGAGGTTTTTAAAACCATTTTTTCTTAAAGTCAATTATTTAAAAGATATACAGTTCCAAAATGGTAAAATGTGTGATAATGAAGTGAAAAATCTAAAAAGATATATATAATGTAGATCTTAATAAAAACTTTCAACGAAAATTGGTTTGAACGAGATAGAGTCATTAGTTTCTGAGATTAGACATTTTCTAAAACCGCAAACAAAAAAATATTTTTTAATACGCGTAGTTGTTGTTACTACGAAACCCTTCATGTGCGAGTCAGTTTTTTCCATCAAGGTATAGGTTTACACCTATTTTTGAGACAGCTACTTTCACTACACAACAAATCACTCCTCCCATGGAGCTAATAGATATGCATAAACCCAAACATTCAGTCAATGTAGTTAACGGATTATTTGTAAAGATTGGTATGTCTTTAGCCAGACCCCAGGCAGGTATTGACCCTGCCACTTACCTTACTTATCTTATACCGCCTAGTTCTTCCTCGTGCCAACAGATGTGGATGAGATCAAAACCATCATAGCATCTTTAAAAACCATGTTTTAAGGTGTATTGACGTTCCCAGTGCACTAATCAAAACTTTTTCTCACATAGTATCACATCCTATCTCATACATTTGTAATATTTGTGTGTCCAGGGGTGGGTGGATTCACGCATGTTGAGCAAAACTCCGTTCAGCCTTATAAAAAATGTTAAACTAAATATTTTGTTATTTTTTTTCTATTCTAGCAGCTACTTGTAAACTGTTTTATGGAGTGCTCAATAAAGAATCATAGTAAATTTATTATATGGATAAAAAACAAACAATAATCGCACCAATAGTCATTACCCGATAATGACCAAATAGGACATTTTCAATGCAATGTTATGTCATGATGGTAGCTTTATTAATAACCCGTTTTTAAGAACACCTCATTAAAATTAAATTAAAGACAACTCATTAGACAAGTTTTCGAATATATAGAACGCATCCGTAAATACTATATTTAAGTTTCAGTCACGCAAATGGCATCATTTCCCGATATTCGCGTCAAATGACCAATTCATTTTGCCGGGATACCATTACAATCACGCCACCACAACACCCGCGCCCCTCAGTTTGCCGAGTATCACGCACCGAAACGCATGTCCGGCTAGCTTGCGCGTTTTTCGACAAATATTATAAATTTGTGTTTAAAGTTGTGTTTGTCACGTTTATTGGTCATTCCTCTCTGTTGAATATTATCAGGTAAGCGGATCAATAATTGTTATTTGTCTTAATGCATGTTTTCGTCATATGTACAGCTTTCGGTGAAAAAATAACCTTTAAGTAAGAGACGCCTTTTCTAGAATTTTTTACCATAAATATTTAGTTTCGTCATTCCCCGTATCGTCATTTCCCGGTTTTTCGGTGAGAAGGGAATGACGTCAAGTGAAGGGTAATGACGAAAACTAAATGTTTATTGTAATTCTATGTACCTATATTGCAGATTTCGTATAGTAAAACTAGAAGTAAAATTATCACAGAAGAAAATTATTTTAGCATATTTGTTTCAGTTACTTATAATGAATAAACGAAAAATTGACCCTCGAGCTTCGAAGGAAGCACAAAGATTGTATAAACGACGAAAGTATGCTAAAGCTGATCCTGAACTATATGAAAGACAAAGAGAGAAAGAAAGAGCAAAATATATAGAAAAAAAGAGAAAAGACAAGTGGTTGAAATTAATGAAAAATCCCCACGTGACATTAGAAGTCAGAGAAAAAAATGGAGAGAGGCTTCAAAAAATTATCGTATGAAAAAAAAAAAAGAAGAGGCTAAAGCTAAATCTTCTTTACCACAACCCGTTTTCATTGAAGCTAGAGATGATGTTAATAGTGTAGGCAATAAAGATCGAAATCAGATATCAGATCCACTGCAGAGACCGGAGACAAGAACTATCATAATAAGAAAAATTCGTTACATAGAGCAGAAGAAACGCAAGATACTTCAAAATGTCATAATTCAACTGCGAAAGAAAAATGCTGCCCTAGTAAAGAAAATAAAACTACTAATGAGAGAGAAGAAGACAGAACGTAACATAACTAGAAAAACCACGGACAAACCAAGAATAGAACCACTAGTACAGAAATATAAAGAAGATAGAAGAACTAATACGGCTTTGGTAAGATTAGTCACAATTTTTTATACTGATGACATTAACAGCACTCTTGGTGCAGGAAAAAAGGAATATATAACCAGACAAAAAATTCAAAAGCAAAAACGTTATTTAAACTCCCCGTTAAAAATTTTGTACCATAAGTTTCTAGCTACACATACAGTAAAGGTCAGCTGTGGGTTTTTTTGCGAGCACCGACCATCCTGGGTGCTTCTACCGAAACAAAAGGCTAGAGATACCTGTATGTGTATAATACATTGCAATATTGATTTGCTTGTCGATTCCCTTAACAAGGCTTGTATTATTCAGCCGAAAAACTCCCAGGAACTACTCTCAAAAGTATGTTGCTCCGAACGAAATGACGAATGTCTGACGCGAAAATGTCAGTCATGCAAAGATAAAGTAGTTATACCATGTAATGAGTTCTCAAACGACCGAATATTGATCTACCATCAATGGGTTCGCTGCAGAGAAACTGTACATTCAAAAAAGGGTTCAAAAGTTCGCACAACAACCGCAAATAAAGAATTTCTTGGGTCTCCACTAGAAGTGCTTGAGAACCTCAATGAGCAGCTGCCGAATTTTATCGAGCACAGCTATAAAATACAAACCCAATATATCAATATGAAGACCCTAAAAGAATTCTTGACCGTAATAGAAGCTCTTATACATATTGATTTCTCCGAAAATTATGGGCTTAAATTCGGAACTGAGGTCCAATCGTTTCACTTTGGTGGAAGCCGAAAAGAAGTTTCTCTTCATACTGCTGTAGTATACACATTTGACTTCCATCAAAGTGTAGTGGGAAAAACCTGCGTATGTACCGTCAGTCCATGTGTAAGGCACAATGCCTCTGCAGTCTGGGCTCATTTGATTCCTCTAATAGATGTGGCTGTGAAAGACAACCCTTTTATAGAAACCATCCATTTTCAATCGGATTCTCCCACCTCACAATATCGGAATAAATATATATTTTGTATGATAACTCAATTGTGGAAAGATTTCCCCAACATAAAAAAAATGACATGGAATTATACTGAGTCAGGGCACGGAAAGGGTGCCCCTGATGGCGTAGGTGCGGTAATAAAGCGCACCGCTGATTCTCTTGTTAAGTGCGGACACGACGTCGGGACATTTGAGCAATTTTTGACATGTATTCAAGAACACGTCGAAAATATTAAAATTTTACAGGTAACTGAAGAAAATATCAAAGATAGAGAAAGACAGTTAAAGAGTAATTTGAAACCTTTTAGTGGCACCCTTTCTGTGCATCAAGTGATGTGGGAGAGATATTCAAACCATTTAACTTTTAGGAAGACAAGTTGTTTTAAATGTGATGTAGGATATATGTGTGTACATGGAAAACACTTAGGCTTCCAAAAAATCCCCATGTCTGATGATTTAAGAGAATCTCAACATCAACTAGACAATGGGGCTGGTGTTGTTACTCTTGTCTCAACAAGACCTCAACAAGTTCTCTATAATATCACTAACACTCCAATACCCTCAACCTCACGAATTATTACGTTTAAAGGGAAGCAAGCAGCAAACATAATTTTAAAGAAAAACTAATCAAGAAGGCCAAAGGATTATTAGGATTACATAATTATTTTTAAATGTTAAGTTTATAAAAAGAATGGATAAAAACTATGGAAAAGTATACATATAATATATTTGTAAATATAAATAATATAATTTAAATATATATTTAAGCTGTGATTAAAATCAAAGAACAATCAACAAATAAAGACTAAGAATTGTGATACTGATTATCAGGACTACCTCGTTATGTTTTAAAATATTAGGATTATTAAAATAATGGATAAAAACTATAAAAAGATATACATATATAATATATTTATATAAATAATATAATTTAAATATATACTAATACTGTGATTAGAATCAAAAAGAAAAACGAAAAAATGGATAGAAACTATACATATAATATATTATATATACATATATAAAATATATAAATAATATTGTCTATATATTTATATAAACAATATTATTTAAATATATACGAATACTGTGCTTAGAATTAAAGAAGAATCAACAAATAAAGACTCAAAATTGTGATTTTTAGTATTTTTGCTGATTTTGTCGACTGAATAAGTTTTGTTAGTTGTAATATATTGTACCTAATGTGGGTATACGAACAATAAATCAGTCTCGCTTAAACTGTCTTTGTATTTGCATCGATATTCCTCAGTGGCGACGAGTAATTGTAAAAACCATATTATATTAAGATGCCGATCGGGAAAATACACGTGTTTGATCTGGATGGAGGTGAAAACTGGCCAAAATATGTGCGTTTAGTGGAACAATTCATTTTGTTAAATGACATAAAAGATAACCTACGCGTGGCCACGCTAGTGACGCATGTCGGAGCGCCAACTTACCGATTGATGTGTGACCTGTGTGCTCCAGACAATCCAGAAGATAAAACCTTTACCACGTTAGTTGAGCTAGTGAAAAATCATCTGGAACCCAAACGTTCCGAAATAGCAGAGCGCCACGTGTTTCGCCAGCGGCGGCAATGGGAAGGCGAAAGTATTAAAGTGTTCCTACAGAATTTGAAGCACTTGGCTACCTATTGCAATTTCGAGAACCAGTTGGAAGTGAACATTCGAGATCAATTCGTGTCAGGTCTACGTAGCGAAGAGATACGGTCTCGTTTATTTGCGGAGACCACTCTCGACTACAAGAAGGCAGTGGCGCTGGAGGCGGCCGAGCAGCACGCGGCTAAAGCCGTGGCGCACGCACAGGCCGCGCCGTGGGCAGCCGCCGGGCCGGCGGGACTCCAGGCAGACGCGGGCGAGCGGGTGCACCGGGTGAGTGCGGCCGTCCAGGCCAGTGCCGCCGACCGGGACGCCGAGGCTCCGCGACGCAAAAGGTGCAGGCGCTGTGGCCGGGAGGGCCATGCGCCGCACAGGTGCCGGTACAAGTCGTATGTGTGTGACAAGTGCAAAGTGAAGGGCCACTTAGGGTCCGTATGTGATAAAAATGATAAAAGTGCGGGCAGGTCTGGTTCGAAATATCAAAACTTTATGGAAACGGACTCGTCGGAGTCTGGAGTTGAGGAGCTCGAAGGATTGTATATTGTGAAAGGTCAGTCAGTTCAAAATATAAAAGACGGTCCATATCATTGTGAACTCATTATTGAAAATAAAAATGTGTTATTTGAAATCGATACGGGCAGTAAAATATCGGCGGTGTCTAAATCATTCTATGATCAACATCTTTCTACTTTACCGATTGAAAAAGACAACATTAAATTACAATCATATACAGGTGACTCAATAATACCGTTAGGCCGGGTCTCGGTGCGAGTCAGCTGTGCAGGCGCAGAGGACACCGTATTATTGTCATTATTCATTATTGAGCACGGCGGTCCTCCGCTGATTGGCCGCACCTGGATGCGCAAACTTAAATTAAAGTCAATAAACCTATTTAATCTAAAGGAAGATGTTGATCCTGTTGTGTTAAAATTGAAACAAGAATTTCCCGAAGTATTCACAGAAAATATCGGTACTTATAAGCATAAGTTATCATTGTACCTGACCGATAACACGCCCGTATTTTACAAGTCGCGTCCCCTTCCACTTGCGTTGCGCATGCCAGTGGAAAATGAACTTAAACGCTTACAGACTGAAGGTATAATTTACAAAGTAGACAGATCCGATTATGGTACTCCTATTGTGCCTATAATTAAGCCAGATGGTTCTATTCGATTATGTGGCGATTATAAAATAACCGTGAATAAATTGCTAAAAGATTATCATTTTCCATTGCCGAAAATAGAAGAGTTATTTGCAACGTTAAGTGGTGGGGAGCAATATAGTAAATTAGATTTAAAAAATGCTTTTATGCAACTTGAATTATCTGACAATTCACAACCGCTTATATTTTACCGTTTGTATATCGCAGGGCTCCTTTCGGACTTAAGTGTCTACCTGAAATGTTTCAAAAAATTGTTTTCGATACGCTAACTGGTGTCGAATATGTGGTAGCTTTTATTGATGATATTTGTGTGAGTGGAAGGAATAAAACTCATCATTTGGAAAACTTAAGAGCGGTGCTTACTAGGCTAAGAGAAGCCGGTTTAACTATAAAGTTTTCAAAATGTGAATTTTTCAAAGATGAGGTTTGTTACTTAGGTTACAGAATTAACAAACACGGTCTTTATACTGATACATCAAAAGTTAATGCTATAACGAAAATGCCCATCCCCGAAAATGTATCTCAGTTAAGAGCTTTATTGGGTTTCATAAACTACTACGCACGTTTTATACCCAATCTAAGTATGATTTTACATCCACTACACGCTCTTTTAAAAAAGGGAGTGAAGTGGTCTTGGTCGGATAGTTGTACTGCCGCTTTTGAGGAGATCAAGGTTAGATTGACGAGTGACCCGGTACTGGCTCACTACTCCCCATCGCTGCCGCTGGTGCTGGCCGTGGACAGCAGCGCGTACGGGCTGGGCGCCGTGCTGGCGCAGCGCCACGCCGACGGCTCCGAGCGCCTCGTATGCTGCGCCTCGCGCACACTCAACGACGCCGAGCGCCGCTACAGCCAGGTAGACAAGGAGGCGCTAGCCATTGTGTACGGAGTTACGAGGCATCATCAATATCTCTTTGGTAGGCATTTCACGTTACGGAGCGATCATAAAGCTTTAAGCTATATATTCGGGCCTAAAAAGGGTATACCGCAAACTGCAGCCAGCCGTCTGCAGAGATATGCGGTACGTCTGGCGGCTTATGATTTCAACATCGTGTTTGTAAAATCACAAATGAATAGCAATGCAGATGGGTTATCACGATTACCTTTAGCAAAAACCAAGATGGAGGACCAAGATGACGCGGCATATCTACATTTTGTTGAGGATAGTTTCCCTCTTAGTCACAAAGACGTTGCACAGGCGACTAAAAATGATAAAATTTTATGTAAAGTTTACGGTTACATAATGAGTGGATGGCCAATAATGGGCGATACTGAAGATGAAAAAGCATATTTTCATCGACGGGAAAATCTACATATAGACCACGGGTGTATAGTGTGGGGATACAGGATAGTAGTGCCGGAGCAGCTGCGGGCGCAGATCCTGGAGGAAGTGCACGCGGGGCATGTGGGCGTCGTGCGCATGAAGAGCATCGCGCGCGGCTACGTGTGGTGGCCGCGCCGCCACGCCCACATCGAGGCGCGCGCCGCCGCCTGCGCCGCCTGCCGTACGCAGTTGGACGCGCCACCGCGACATACTCCTGTACCGTACGTATGGCCTTCGGAACCTTGGGCGAGACTTCATGTAGATTTTCTACAATACCAAGGTAAATATTATTTTTTGATACTCGACTCGCACTCCAAGTGGATCGAAGTATTTTTGATGGGGACAGGTACGTCGGCTCGATTAGTATCAAATAAATTAAGAGAATGTTTCAGCCGGTTTGGACTGCCAAAGTGTTTGGTGAGTGACGGGGGTCCGCCATTTCGATCCGAGGAATTTGAGTTATTTTTAACCCGCAACGGAATCAGACACATTCTAATAGCTCCTTACCATCCGTCGAGCAACGGCGCGGCCGAGAACGCCGTCAAAACTATTAAGAAAGTTATAAAAAAAGCGGCTACAGAAGGTGAGAATATCGAGCGAGCAATAAACAATTTTTTATTAGTCTATAGCTCTGGGTACAAACAGAGAGGTCCTACCTGGGGACCGAGTGCTGTTCCGAGACTATTCGAGAAACAATCCTAAGTGGGTAGAAGGAGAGGTCACTGAGCGCTCCGGAGCAGTGACATATAAGGTAAAATCAGATCATGGGGAACACCACAAACATATTGATCAAATAATGCCATTACGAAGACACACAAGGTACTCTAATCCTATTGTCACAGATACTACTAATCATACAGTAAACACTGACAAAGAAACATGGGTGTCTGCACCTAATTCACCAGTTATGTCATCAGTACAGACTTCACAGGACTCGCCTGTCATACACGAGACTCAAAGCAATCACGCGGGTGAATCGTCCACTTCCGGGGATTGGGTCAATATCAGACCTAGAAACAAAAACATTGTCAATATCGATTAATCCATGTTTTTAAGTTATCTAATCCAGGGTATAGTAAGTATAAAAGCCGTGTTGGTGATTTAATAATGTAGGTAGCATAAGATAAATACCTAGGTAATTACTTGTAGTCATAATCATAAGTTTATGTACTTAAGTTTTTTTTTTCTTCTTATCATTTAACCTTTGAATTGAGTCATAATGATCAAAATAGAAGGATTATGCAAATATTATTTTCTTAAAATAGGTGTACGAAAAATGTACTTAGTAACTATCATCCTATCAAACTTTTAAACAAACACCTTTTATTGTAACACTTAATTAAGTTTTCGTAAAGTTTAGATACCTAAGTTAAAAGTATAAAATTTTGTATAAGTAATTAAGCGTATATTTCTTGTGAGGGAGGAAGTGTAATATATTGTACCTAATGTGGGTATACGAACAATAAATCAGTCTCGCTTAAACTGTCTTTGTATTTGCATCGATATTCCTCAGTTAGTGTCATAAAATTAAGAAACAAATGAGCGATTATTGTGGGTATAAAGAAGAACCTATTCAACTTTTAATAATAAAGATTGTGAGGCTGAATATTTGTGGTTTTATTATAAGAAAAATCATTCCCTGCTACTGTTGTCATTCCCTTCACTCCTATTGTCATTACCTGTATACATTAGTCATCCCCTTCTGTGTCGTTTAACTTTAACTACAATTAAAACCTAAAATAATCAAAATAAATCCATGCCCATAATTGAATATAGTATATTTAGTGTGGTTTGATCAAATACCCTGCATATATTTGATCTTTAAAGTATTTAAAAAAAAAAGTATAAATAAAACTAGGAAAAATTAAAGTGCGTGGATTCACCCGGGTGTTCCCTCTGAACTCAAAAAAGTTCACACAATTCATAAGAGTGGCAGCAGAGATTGTATCAAAAACTACCGGCCAATATATATTTTACCTACACCATCAAAGATCGTGGAAAAAGTAACCAACAAAACTATTTGGAAACGAAGAAATTACTATCGGGAAATCAATTAGGGTTCTGTAAAGGCAAATCAACGAGTGATGCCATACATCAATTTACAGATAATGTAATGAAGAATGTTACTAGGTATGTCAAATCGGTTGAAAGTTTGTTACAGTAAAGCTTGTATAAATAGAAATGCACTAGTTTTTGTTGTATTCAAAAATACCTATTAGTTTTGATTTTACAGGCATTTAAACTTACGATAAATATCGAGTCCCGCTAACAGTCACGTGACCGCATGTGACGTCAATTTACAACGCTCCGCTTAGTAGCAAGTCGATATTGGTGGTTGTATTTGTACATTTCGGCACAAGACATGATTTCCTAGTATTTGGATTGGACATTTTTGAAAGTAACGGTGATTTTTTGGCTGGTATCTTTTTGGCAACACTGTTTTTGACAGATCACGCGTGAATCGTGTCTTGTGTCATTGTCAAACTTGTTCAGTTTGGTCTATAATTTAACCATGAATCAACTTACGAACGAACAACGCTTGCAAATTATTGAATTTTACTATCAAAATGCATGCTCAGTTAAGGGAGTGCATCGCGCACTTCTTCCAATTTATGGGCAGTTTGGTCGGCCTACTGAGGCAGCTATTCGGAAGCTTGTGACTAAATTTCGAACCCAGTTTACATTATTGGACATTAAACCACGAACACGCATACGTAGAGTAAGGACCGAAAAAAATATTGCGGCTGTATCCGCCAGTGTTAGTGATGACCGTGAAATGTCGATTCGCCGCCGTTCGCAGCAATTGGGCCTCTGTTACTCCACTACGTGGAAAATTTTGCGAAAGGATTTGGGTGTAAAACCTTACAAGATACAGCTGGTGCAAGAATTGAAGCCATACGACCTCCCACAACGTCTAACATTTGGTGAATGGGCATTGGCAAAGTTGAAGGAAGATCCACTTTTTTATCGAAAAATTGTGTTCAGCGACTAAGCTCATTTCTGGTTGAATGGATATGTCAATAAGCATAACTGCCGCATCTGAAGTGAAGACCAGCCAGAAGCATTGCAAGAGCTACCACTGCATCCTGAAAATGTACTGTTTGGTGTGGATTATGGGCAAAGACATGGCAGAACTGTGAATGGCGAGCGCTACCGTGTGATGATTGGCGATTTTTTTTTGCCCAAAATGGAAGAATTGGACATGCCTGACATGTGGTTTCAACAAGACGGTGCCACATGCCACACGTCACGCGAAACAATGGCCCAATTGAGAGCCGCCTTCGGTGAACAGTTTATCTCACGTTTTGGGCCCGTCAATTGGCCGCCTAGATCGTGTGATCTAACGCCTTTGGACTATTTCTTGTGGGGCCATGTTAAGGCTCATGTCTACAGGGATAAACCAGCAACGATTGACGCACTGGGAGCCAATATTGAAGCATTTATTCGTGATATACCGGCTGATATGTTGGAGAGAGTATGCCGAAATTGGGCCTTGCGAATGGGCCATCTAAACCGGAGCCGCGGCCAGCATTTGCATGAAATCATCTTCAAACATTAAATTATATTGATCATTCTATCGATTCCAATAAAGATTTCATCAAATTTTTCAAATATTTTGTGTTTTTTTTGAAAATCAAATCCTCTTAAAAAATCACCCGTTATTTATAAGGTAGGTATGGCATTTAACGCCCGTTGTGTAATGACGCCCAGATGCCTAAAAGCATAGAAAATTACGTGTGAGTTACGTTAAACTTCACGCACACATAGAATAAACCAACACAAGCGCGCCAACGTGGCGCGGCGGCGATCACGCCACCATTTGGTCAGTAGCGAACGACGCCTTGAGGACGCCGGGAGTGCAAGCCGTTTTTATAAAAAATACATCCACGAAGTTGTAAGTTTTAGCTTATTTTTCTAAATTTTGCTGATACATTTGTGATTACCGTATACTTTAAACGCTTTTGTTTCATATTTGATTGGTGATTGATTGGTTTGTTTGTATTAATGTGTGAAAATATGAGAAGTAAGTAGAATGTAACATTCGGGTAATATCGCCCAGCAAAATGATGTTTGGGCGTTTATAGCCTGTATGGGCGCTATTATCCATATATGGGCGTAGTAATACAACGTCAAAAGGAGATCGAAAGGGGCCATTAGTTAGACATATATAATATAATCATAGAAAATTTTGTAAAATATAGACTTAAAATTATAGATTTTGATCATCGTTATTTTCGTATTTTCAAGCTCCCAGATTCTTAGAGAAAGTTATTTTTATATGTTTGAGGATAAAAAATTGGCTGATTTTTTTAGTCCATGCAAGCCGCTACAGTTTGATCCACAGAATTCATCCTCATACTCAGTATAATTTTTGCTTTGTACAGATCAGAGAAATGAACCAATCAAATTCTACACATAAGAAAAGAGGGGAGTCGTGGTCGGAAGATACTATGAAAGCTGCCATTAATGCTGTGCAAAGAGGCCGTTTGACTCAGCGAGCTGCAGCAGCAAGGTATAATATTCCGAGAAGAACTCTAAGAGATCATTTGAAAACAGGTCAAGAAATTAAACGTTTCGGGAGAAAGCCTATTTTAACGAAAAAATAAGAAGAAGACTTAGCGGCGCGGATAAAAAGATTTGCAAGTATTGGAATTCCACTAACGCCTAAATTCATCACAAAGTAAGCTTTCCTATTTTGTGAGAGATATGACATCACAAATAACTTTAGTAGTTCCAAAAGGATTGCCGGTGTAGATTGGTTAAGGTCCTTTTTAAAACGAAATCCATCTATTAGCAAACGAAAACCTCAAATGATGAATCCAGCTCGTGCGCAAAAGTTAAATAAACCTATTGTTCAACAACATTTTCAGACTATCCGAAATTTATATGATGAGTTAGACATCCTGGAACATCCAGAAAGGTTGTACAACATGGACGAGAAAGGATGTCGAATAACTGTACATAAACAGCACACAGTTCTGGCAGAAAAAGGATGCAAAAGGGTTCGTCTTATTGCCCCTGAACATGCAGAAAATGTCACCATTGCAATTTGTGTGAATGCCGTAGGTACAGCGATTCCAGCTATGATCATATTTAAAGGCCAAAGACAAAGACCAGATCTAACAGAAAATCTACCAGCTGGAACGTTGGTTAGAATGGCACCAAAGGGAAGCATGACTTCAGACTTATTTGTACAATTTATTCAACATCTGGCAAAACATAAGGTCCCTGGTAAATGTTTATTAATATTTGATGGTGCAAAATGTCATCTATCAATCGAAACGCTAGATGAAGCTGATAAAAATAATATAGTTCTGTACTGCCTTCCTTCAAATACCACACACGAACTGCAACCATTAGACAAATCTGTGAATAAATCGTATGAACACCACTGGGACGAAGCGGTTCTGAACTTCTTGTCGGCTAACCCTAATAGGACGTTGACGAAACCCGATTTTAATAAAATATTTTCGCAAGTGTGGCCCAAATGTATGACACATACTAATATAGTGAATGGATTTAAAGGCACAGGCCTATATCCCAATAACCCTGAAGCAATACCGGAAGAAGCATTTGCTCCGTCAGTTTTATCTGAAATTCCATTTCCCCAAAATCAAAACCAAGTAGTGCAGGATCCTAATTCTGATACTAATATTGACACTGACTCTGATGAGAATTGGCCTAATCTAGATATGTTTGTGCGAAACTCTACTCCTAATTATTTAGATGATGATATTCACAATTATCTAACTGTGATACCATGTGAAGAAGTTTCTTCTAAACAGTGTCAAAATATTCAAAGAGTTTAGCCTGGATCAACAAAATTAAGAGCTGAAAACCTTTGTCGCATTATTGATTATAGCTCATCCACAAATGCTTCTGAAGATGAATTAGAAAAATCTCTTCATAATCCTACGCCAAATGATTCGTTCCATACCTTATGTGCTTCACCTTCCATAATTTCTGAATTTTAGCCTCTCTGCGTTACCTGAACCTCCTACATACAACAGTAAAAAAACTTATAATCACTTTGATATGTCAGTTCCAAGTTGTTCAGGTCTGAACAGACCACAAGAGCACTGCATAACAGATAGTACTTGCATACAGCACAGCTCTGACTCATCTGATATAGATAGTGTTATAATTGAGCACTCAAATGATAAATTAAAATATTCTGTTGAAGACGTTTATGGTTTTTCATCAGATGAAAATCAATCCTTTATAGATAAAGGAGTAACTACACCTAACAAGCAAAATTCCGAACAAGAAAACACAGCAAATGATGATACGATCAATTATTTAAATGAAAATAATATAAATAAATATTCTATTATCAAATTAAAAAAAACAAAGCAATCGAACAGAGTTTCATGAATTAATGCCTACTCCTAATTACGCTATAACTAAAACAAACCGACCACGAAAGAAAGCTAGAAATTATAAAGGTCAACAGATTACTAAAGATCTTTTTGGACAAAAAAGGTGAAGATAAAAAGAAAATAAAGAATACTAAAACTAAAGATAACAACAAAAGCAAGAAGGATAATAAAAATAAATTAAGTAATAACACCAAAATAGGAACCAAAGATATGAAAAGAAAAAACAAAATATAGTTAATAAACAAGAAGAAAAGGACACTACTGAAGAATGGTACTGCTATGCTTGTCATGAAGACATAAAATTGGACATGAGAAAATGTGAATTTTGCAAGAAGTGGTACCATGAGGAGTGTGTGGGTCTCTCAAAATATGACAAAGAATTCATTTGTTCAAATTGTGATTAAAAGTGCGAAAAGTATTAAAGTACTTATTTCAAGTATTGATCTCAGCAAGACTGAAGAAGGATATTATTAAAGTAATTATGATAATAAATAAAAAGTATTGATTCAAGACTGATTACTGATATTCACTTTAATTATTTGATTATTAGATCTACTAAATGTTTAAGCTTTATACTTAATTTTAGGGCGTTATATGACGTACTATACTCGGGCGCCATTGTCCATCTCTATGTTTATTAGCGCCCCATAGGCATTTTATAACTTCTATATTTTTAAGAAAAAACCTACAAATGTTGATATTCCATAGATATAAAACTTGTTAGATGAGAGATATTTTTGTTAAAGATTATAAAAAGAAAGTGTAAGCTGATGTTGGATGTGTTAAAATTTTTGATTTTTTTTGGTTTATATACTTAAATTATGGCAATTCTTATGCTTTCTAATAAAAAACTATAAAATATATTTTTATATCTAGTACGGCTTTAAGTCGAAATAGTTATGTTTTTTAAGATATTACATGGATAATAATACGGGCGTTACTAAAAACTATATGCTCAATTACGCCCATTACTACATTTTTTAAAAATCGTTGTTTACTTAGTTTTATATGAACGAAACTACTTAAATGATAATTTTCCGTGTTTCACTTTTTTTAATTAAACTATTTACCTAAAAAGTTTTTTAATTTATTTATTATATTAAATATTATATTGGTTTAAAATTAAGCGGGCGTTAAATGCCTAGGGTACCTTAATTTCTAATGAAACGACACCGTGCTGAGAGCGCGATCGGACTGAGCGAGTACTGTGAGATGACGTCACACCGTCACGCGTCCGCGTCGCACGTTTACTTCTATAAATCGGAAAGTAATTGACGTATCGAAGTAATTTATAAGTAAGTAAGTAAGTTAACATTCTTCATTGCTAAGCATGATGATAAAAAGAAAGTATTGACATTTTTCCTTGATTTAGCGAAGGCTTTTGACATAGTTTCTGCGACACTCTTGCTAAAGAAGCTGGATCACCTTGGGATTCGTGGTACACAATTTAAATTGCTATATGGCTATCTGGCAGAACTCGGCGTGTAGTGGTCGATGACTGGTTGAGCGATGCTGTGATGTCAATATCGGAATAACGCAGGGCGGTATGGTAGGGGTCACTTTATTCTTAATGTTCATTAATGATCTCTGCCTGTTAAAACACATCAACGGTAACATTATCACATTGGGGAAGAAGTTTTCCACTTTGCGCAGACGCATTTCTCGTTATTGATGGCCTTACTCACCTTAAGGCGATTAACACACGCATCGCGCACCGCCGCGGAGGGCGGTGGCCCGTGCCCTGTGCGGTAAGGCGGTTTACGCATCTGTCCGCGCGGATGGATTTAATACGGTTTTGACCAGTTTGATCACAGACACTGGCAAGAATGGACGCTGAAGTGGTGACAACAATCTGGCTTTTATGGCGTAGAAAGAAAAAAATAAGAACATATTGGGTTCATCAATTTTTAAGAACTCTAAATGGGATATTCATGCTATTCTGCACCCACGATGATGATCGGCGCGGTTATGCGGCGCCCCGTGTGTGAGGCGCCGTCCCTCCGCGCGGACAGCAGCGCGGTGGGTCGGTGGCGGTGAGAGCACCGCTTGACCGCGTTATTTTTTGTACTTCGCAAATTCCCAAGGAAACCGCCAAGCGAACGAAGTCGCGTGCAACAGCATTTGTAAATAGTAGTAGTAGCGGGCAATAGTAGACTTAATTTTCAAGACCGAAACACTAAAAAGTGGCCAAGGGCCGGACTCGTCCTCGAAGAGTTCCGTAGTAGCAAGCATAGATTAGCGACAAATAAATTTTATTTAAGCTATTGCCTAGCTTTTATCGCAGGCTTTGAGCGCGGCGACCGAATTTAGAAATTCCGTAACGAAAATAAACCTAACACCCCCTACTCCGACCGGCACAGCGGTGCGGCGTTGAAAGCCGTGCATCGTCTAGTGCCGGCACCTCACGTTGGCCAACATAGTGGCGAATGTAGTGGCCAATGCCAATTGGTCAACGTGTAAAGGGGGTGCAATACAACCCAAGATGCACAAACACCCCCTCTACACGTTGGCCAATTGGCATTGGCCACTACATTCGCCGGCATTATGCCGGCTCTTCACGTTGGCCAACATAGTGGCCTACACTACATTAGCCATTGTGTTGGCCAATGCCTATTGGCCAACGTGTAGAGGTGGTGTTTGTGCATCTTGGGTTGTATTAGAATGATGGCCGACAAGTTGGCGCGAGATCCGTGTGGTGTCGGTTTTTTTCAAAAGATCAAAGGGCCGAGTATTGGCCACCGCGTCCACACGTTGCCGCTTGTTTAGTTTGCTACGAGCTCCCAGAACGACCGCACGCACCTGATTCAAATTTTTAACCGACTTCAGAAAAAAGAAGGAGGTTCTCAATTTGTCTTGAACAATTTTTTATGTATCTCATAACTCGAAGTCAGCTGGACCAATTCAGAAAATTCTCTTTTCGTTTGAAACAGTATACTTTCTAGTTGGTCCCATTGTTATGAAATCAGGATCTGATGATGGGATCCTGGAGTAATCGACGGAACTCTTCAAATATTATAGGCACACCTATAGCGTTTTGGGTATTTCTTATAGTATCTTGTGCAGTTGCTCTCGAAAAGCATTATTTGGGGAAGTGGAACTGCTGATGAAGACCACAGATGACCACCGAAACTACTCAATAATAATTATTGCGTGGATTGCGATTCGATTACTTGAATATGGATGTTAATCACTTTATGCTCGTCACAATGCATATGTTGATGTAGAGCTGATGATGAAGTACCAGGAGAACTCCTCAAAAATTAACGGCTATGCATCGGGAAAAGCAATATTTTGTAAAAGGTGATAAGTAGTTGAGATTTTGGCTTTTGTAACCATGTCCTAACTTTGGTATTGTTCGTCAAATCGTTGAAGCTCCTTAAGATATAAGTTGAGCTACGCGGTATTTGACAAATGCTTGCACTGTTTGGACGGGCCTGCTCAAATCTGTATGATTCCGTCCTTTAAAGGCGCCACAGGCATAAACCTACATGGCTCTCATATGATTTGATTACTACAGATTGTATGGACTTTAAAAGAGGCCTTTGAGTTTGTTTCAGTGGTTTTTCTCAGAGCAGTCAGTCAATAACACTTTTACACTTAACACTGGCCTCATCTAGTTTACATTTACGAAATAAAATGACGTGTTTTTTTCGTAAATGTAAACTAGATGAGGTCAGTGTTAAGTGTAAAAGTGTTATTTATAACCCATTTGCAAAATAAACATCATTATTTCATTATTTCAGTAATTAGATAAATTACAAACCGACCCACTAAAAAGCGTGAAAAAAACTTATTAACAAAAAATAAAACCGACTTCCATATAAGGGTTCCGTTTTTTGCCATTCAGCTACGGAACCCTAAAAACGTTTTAACAAAAAATAAAACCCAACTTTCATATCAAAACACTCCAAAGGCAAAAATAACTTTAATTTCGGAAGGCAGTGTCAAAAAAAGAAAATACCGACTACCGAAATTAAATTTATTTTTGCCTTTGTAGTGTTTTGATATGGAAGTTGGTTTTATTTTCTGTTAAAACGTTTTTAGGGTTCCGTAGCTGAATGGCAAAAAACGGAACCCTTATAGTTTCGATATGTCTGTCCGTCTGTCTGTCTGTCTGTCTGTCTGTCAGTCCGTCCGTATGTCACAGCCATTTTATTCCGAAATTATTAAGACTATACATGTGAAACTTAGTAGGTAGATGTATTCTGTGAACCGCTTTCCGATTTTAAGAAAAAATATTTTAAATAAAGGGGGGTCCCGATACATGGAACTAGAACTGAAAATATATTTTTTCATGAAACCTATGCGTGTGTGGTATCTATAGACAGGTCTTTAAAAATGATATAAGGGTTTCTAAAACCACTCTTTCATAAATTCCATCGTTTCAGTAGTCAAGATATAAGCTTCCAAAGTGGTAAAATGTGTCCCCCCCTCTAACTTCTATAATAATGGAGTCAAAAATCTAAAAACAATGTATGTTGTAGATCTTAATGTAAACTATCAACCAAAATTGGTTTGAACGAGATCGAGTCAGCAGTTTTTGAGATACAGTATATTTTCTAAAACCGCAAATATAACTTTGTAATTCATATAAATACTATGAAAAACAAAGTTATTTGGCGTAGTTGTAAAAATTGTAAATAAGCTAGTTTTAAGAAATTTGTTAGGATTTTTTTTTCAAATAAATATATTAAGTATATTAGGTATATTTATTATAGTTACTACGGAACCCTTCATGGGCGAGTCCGACTCGCACTTGGCCAATTTTTATAGTGACGCGTCGGTAACAACTAGTGTAAACAAAATGTCAGTAATGACTAATAACGAACACTCTACCAAGCCGTAAATTGTTTGTGGAACCCAAGAAGCAGCAGTTAGCACCTCAATATCCATTTTAATAAATACGTCCGCACATTGGCCTGAACCGAAGCAAACTGAACGATCTTCCAACGTGTGGACGCCATCACGAACTTTTGGCCAATATCCTGGCCTCTACATTCGCCACTGTGTTGGCCAACGTGAAGAGCCGGCATAACGTCGTTTCAGTTCGGCAGACATCGGCACGGTGTTTGTGTGCGTGCGAATAGACGTATGCGTGTAGACTACCTGCTAATAAACCTATAGTTTCAATGATGAGAAATCCTGAATAACCTACATGTATTGTAAGATAATAAAAATATTTTAAACAATATTAACTTCTCATTTATTCAATAAAAGAAAAAAGAAATGTTTTCTTATCGGTCACCATGCTCAAAACGTGTAACAAAGAAAAAAAAACTGCATAAATAAAATAAATAAATAATTATAATTGCATAAGTTGATAAAAATGCTATGCAATAGCTTTACCGCGGCAGTCCCCGAGTGCCACACTCATTTTTAGGGTTCCGTAGTCAACAAGGAACCCTTATAGTTTCGCCATGTCCGTCTGTCTGTCCGTCTGTCCGCGGTTTAGCTCAAAAACTATTGGTACTAGAAAGTTGTACTTTGGCATGAGTATACACGTTAATGACGTCAAAAAAGTGGTAAAATAAAATTTTGAAAAAAACAATTATTTAGGGTACCTCCCATAAATGTAAAGTGGGATGATAATTTCTTTTTTTCGTTTTTCCCATAGTGTGGGATATCGTTGGTTAGCTCTTTCAAAAATATTAGGGGTTTGGTAAGACCGTTTTTTGATTAAGTAAACCGTTCGTGACTTATCAAGCTTTAAAGTACCAATTTTCGTTAGAGTCAAGTGTCCCCCCTCTATCAACTAAACGGTTATAGTTAGAAATTCAACTATCACGACAGTAGTACCTATATATAACGAAATTTAAAGGAAAACTATCACACATAAGTGGGCTTTACAAGTTTACGAGTAATAGTCGACCAATTGTATTTGACTCGAAAATTTCGAACAACTCTATAGAAATGTCGATAGATGGCGCTAAGCGCCAGTTGTATCGTGCTAGCTTCTTGTGACGATTGAGTAGTGTAGCTCTGTGTCCGTATTTAAATTCAAAACACCGGCTATGACAAGTTTTATACAAATCTAAAAAAAAAAATTAAACTTTCCGTGCAAAATTAAACTACGGAACCCTACACTGCGCGTGGCCCGACACGCACTTGACCGGTTTTTTAATAGTGTTTCTATAAATGACAAAGTTATTACTTCTCCTTCTATATACACTTGAGAGCAATAAAATCGCACACCCCCGACTTTTACGAAACAAAAAATGGTGGAATGTCCATGTTTTTTCAATTTTCCCCTATGTATCCACACGAAGTGTTATTACGTTAAAATTCAGGCCACAAAAAATAAAAAAATCCTTTAGTTAACCCTTTTAAACCTGCGGGAAGTAGTGTCTACTTTAAACGAGGTAATTCCCGGAATTTTGTTGTGTTTATGAACGAAAAAACGAAATGATTTTCTTATTACATTACATTAGTAACCTAAGACTTTGTATTTTTATTGAACATTCTTTTTTTACTAAATGCCATAGAATTAAAAAAAAATGCAATAAATCTCATGAACAAAGGGTGTGCGATTTTATTGCTCTCGAGTGTACAATACAAAAATTCGGTCTCTGGTATCAGTGTTTTGGAATTTGTAATAAGTTCTACACACGTAGGCTTAGGATTACAAAACCCTTGCCATATCGTTTGTTATCATCCAAAGAAGCCATGCACTTGGTATGTACACTCGAGAGCAAATGAATCCGGGTCACTTAAAGAATCCTAAAAATCTCAGAAACTAAAAATGCTAGGTTAATGCAATAAATTGTATTTAATAGACAATGTAATACTCCTTAAATGAAGGTATTAAAACTTCTTAGTTATTGTAAAGTTATATCCAAGGAACTTGTACCTAAACTGGAATGCGGACGCGAATCTCAAATCCGTTCCGAAGAGTATACCCTCGAAGGACCTAGCTATCTCTTTCTAGTAGTGTGTATATCAATTCGTGATAAACGTAAGGACAATTTTATTTGATGCAAAATTTGCAGGTTTTTTTAAGACACTTATTATTAACCTTACAAATGATGTATATCTGTTACCGCTATAACAAAAAATACTAAAAATTAATTAAAATAAATATTTAAGGGAGACTCCCATACAACAGTTGTGATTTTTTTGGCGCTTTTTATAGGTAATGGTTCCGTACCATTCATTACCTACCTATAAAAATACCCTTCATGCTCGAGTCCGACTCGTACTTGGCCGGTTTTTTTCTTAACAACCTATTAAATAGAAAGAAAGAAATAAATTCAATTATAAATACAAAGGTCTGTGTCGGTCTGTTACACTTTCACGATTAAATATCAGAGCCGCTTTCGAAAAAATTTGGCATGGAGATAGTTTAAAACCCTGGGAACTATATAGGGTTCTTTCTATCTCAGATTTTTGAACAGTTGCTCGGTAACGCGATATAACAGAATTTCACGTGGGCGAAAAGCTAGTTCTCAATATATATCTGAGGAACTTACATTGAGCGCGCTAATTTCTATAATAAACCCTTCCTTATGCGGGTTAAATGCAAAATTGGTTTTGTTAAGCAGACTTTATTGCGTTGAATTATAAACTTCAAAGTGGTTAAGACCCGTGATACAAATACAATTATTTCAGATACAGAATTAATAACAGAATCACCAGCTGGCAATTCTTCGTAGGCTTGGCCTTGATAGGCAGTGGTATAGACGTCCAAATAAACGTGCATGAATTGGTAATCTACGTTCATTCGACACTTGTACGGTCGGAACCAGTAGACTAAAAATAAAATGATGCAATCTATACTTAATATTATAAAGCGGAAAAGTTTGTTTGTTTGCTTGAACGCGCTAATCTTCGAAAGTACTGGGTGGATTTGGATGCAATTTGGTATAGAAGTAGCTTGAAGCTTACTTTTTACGCGACTGCAAAAAAGGAGAGTTATATTTTTACCGTGATAGAATCCACGGGAGCGAAGCCCCGCGTGAATACTAGTGTTTATATATAATTAAAACTACTAAAACCCTTCATGAAAAACGATGATTATAAATAGAAAGAATAACAGAAGAGATATAATTTATTTATGTTTATATTTATTTAGGTTTTTTTACACATTGTTTACACTATACATTTGTATGAAACAGTCATATTACATTTATAAGTGTAACAATTAATTACAGGCTAATACCATATGTGCTATTTAAGGTTAGAAATCAATATTATTAACATACATAATTCTAAACATAAAGGAGGCAGATGGAATGACAATTATAAGGTTATTATTATTAGGTTGGTTCTATATTTTCTAGATCCTCATATGTTGCAGCTGCAGGTTTGTTACAAGATTGGCTTGACACACAACCCTAAAAATGTATTACACTATTATTAGTTAAAAGTATGGAAATAATCTTTAAATTATGAATTATTATTATTATTTGTCGACATTAACTAACTGCAGTGGATAAAAGTTAAGTAATTAAGTTATATGTAATTATTAATACTATAAACTACACTTGTAAGCAAGTTTGCGTAGCTGAGTTTTTGGCCAAAATGATATAAATTATTTTTGCCATCGATTTGCTAAGCAAAAGTAAATATATCAACTAAAATGTCGACTTTTATGCTTATTAATTTGACTCCTTTCATAACTTTCACTTACCAGATCTTTGAATGTGCCCAGTACAGGTTGTATATTCTTTTCTTTAGTGGGTTTCAATATTATAGTACTTAAAACATTTATTTGTTTCGCTTTAACAGGAATCTAAAATAATAATAGATTGATGAGAACAATATTTCAGTATTTATGGTTAAGATAGATTCAAAATGAAAATTCATCTTGCTATGCTCATATTCTATTTCGAAACGGTGATCTTCATGTCATTTGTAAAGATTGATAACTTACTTTAGGGAAAATGGATGGAATTGCATCATTTGATCTGTTTGTTTCGAAATGCAATATTTCTTCGGGCTTGAAATGGCGGCTACAAATTTTGGAACCGTTTCTGACCTTTTTCTGTGTAGAACACTGAGCCACCGGTCTCGAAGATCATCATTTATAGGAAAGCTTAAAATAACAAAAAATAATAAATAATGAGAACAAAAAAAAAACGACTGGTTGCACTCCGGGAGTGCCGGCAGAAGTGAAAACTTGAATTTTAACGTTGTGCATTTTTGATATTTTGGAATGTTTAGGGAATAATTTTGCACGAATTAATTTAATTATCAGAATAAAAGTACTATCATTTATGTGGTAGAATACAATATTTATTTATTGCGCTGTCGTACACAAACATGACAATTTATATTACATTAAAAAGTTTATCTTTTAGACTCTCCGTCCGTCTTACGAATTTTCGATCAGGTCACGTGTCCTGACGCGAGTTTTACATTTTTTACCCATTACAAAAAAGTGCACAACGCCGCTAAAGAAGTTTTCACTTCAATAATAAATAAGAAGAATAAAGAGAAGAACATCCACTTTTACAATGAAAACATAGTCACCCTAAATGCAATTTGTAAACAAAGTCACAAAACTTACTTAAAAAAGGAAATTCCAGACCCAGGGTACCCTTCACTCTTGCGATTAACCACAAAACACGTTCTTACCATGGTTACAGTATCTTGCACTGTAATATTCCGAAAACTCACAAAATTAAATATAATGCAAATTTACAAACATACAGATGTCAAGTAAACGTCAGACAGCAATGTGGTGATTGCCATGTATAGTATAATATATCACTACTAATTGTTACAAATTCCATTTTTTTTTTGTTTTAAACATCTTGTGATTGCATGGTAAAATAACTTTAATTTTCATTAATATGCATACAGTAATAATGGTAATTCATTTTAAAGGTAGAATTCCAAAGAAGTTTAAAACTAGGTGTTATTACTACAACAGACAGGTCGAAAAAATTACCATTGAAATAAATATTTTTAATCTGACACACAGAAGAAAGGGACACAGTCCACACACGGCACTGTCTCGCTCGGAACGAATAGTTCCTTCAGTTTTATGCGTGCAAGTTTATACTCTATTGTTTAACAGTTAAGAAAGACTTTCTGTATTCTTTGAATCATTCGTAAGCAATCCAGTTAGTAGGTAAAAGATCCTTGGTTATATCATAAAAAAATCAAATTTGAAAAAGGGCCACTTTCGAAGATGGAACTACGAAATTACAGCATTTGGTTTTGCTTTTGTTTGTAATCTGTCATTTATGTGGGTAGGTACATAAACCATGTTGATAGTGCTCTATATTCATTATTCAAGCTGAAATTATGTCGCTTACGCCTGAAGAATGCACCAGAATACTTACAATGCTGGAAACCGGCCGGAGTCAGCGCGATACAGCCAGGACTGTCGGTGTGTCGCTGTCAACAGTACAAAGAGTTCTCCGACGTTACGAAGAAACTGGTTCTAACCTACGCAGACTAGGAACGGGCAGAACCAGGTGTACCACAGCACTAGAAGACCGATACTTGGTGAACACCATTCTTCGAAATCGCTTTCTCACAGGAACTGAACTCACCAATCAGTTTCGACGCCTCGGAGGAAGTAACCCAAGTGCATGGACAGTAAGACGTCGGCTTGCTGAATCTAACTTAAAACCCCTTAGACCTGCAAACGGCCCTAAACTGGAGCGTGGGCATCGTATTTCAAGACTAAGATATGCCCAGAGCCACGTAAATTGGAGTATTGAAGATTGGTCAAAAGTTATGTTCTCCGACGAATCAAAATTTATGCTCTACAAGCACGATGGAAGACACAGAGTGTATCGAAGACCAGGGGAAAGATTCAAGCAAGCATGCATCGAAGAAAAAGTAGCCTACGGTGGTGGGTCTGTACTTGTGTGGGCCGGAATTTCTTCTGAAAGTCGCACAGAGCTGGTGATCATAGAAAACGGCTCTTTAACTAGCGTAAGATATGTGGAAGAAATCCTCAATGATCACGTTGGTCCATTTATGGTCAATTTAGGTGAGGATGCTATATTTATGCATGACAATGCCCGACCTCATACAGGTAGGATTGTGAATGACTACCTTCAAGAGATGAACATTACTCGTATGGAGTGGCCAGCGCGCAGCCCGGATATCAATCCGATCGAGCATGCTTGGGACGAGCTAGGCAGATGCGTAAAACAACGAAACCCTCCCCCAATCACGCTTCATGAGCTCAAAATTGCTCTCACAGAGGAATGGGAGAATATTCCCCAAAATCGTATAAGGAACTTGGTGTACAGCATGCCAAACCGCGTAAACGCAGTAATGGAAGCACGAGGAGGCAATACGAAGTATTAAAATTCAAGAAAATCGTAATAAAGTTCAAAAATTTCATGTTTCCTATTTTTGTTTTAAGGAGAGATCAGCATTTTTTTTCTTTATGTAATTTTGTGTTAATAAAATGTATGGTGACTCATATTTTTTTTACTTTCATTTAAGGAGTATTACATTGTCTATTAAATACAATTTATTGCATTAACCTAGCATTTTTAGTTTCCGAGATTTTTAGGATTTTTTAAGTGACCCGGATTCATTGCTCTCGAGTGTATATACCCTTTAAATTACACGTTGTATAGGGCACGTTGTATGGGTCTTAGAAAATACCATTTTGTGTCATCGTGGTGAAAGGATTATTCAAGATCTTCGTGCTTCTGGAAGTGGAGAAGTTCTGAGCTGACAAAATATAAAGATCGTCGTGCCATCGACACGAAGAAGAGGAATTTTATTTCGTTAAAATAGTCTTTTAGTTTCTCTATTCTTGTTATTAGGACTATATGATTCCATTACCATTTGATCATTAACATTAAAACCACGTTTATATAAATACTAGTATTTGCGTGTTGCGCGTGCTTGTGAAAAAAAAAAAAATGGGGGGGGGGGGGTGGGTGGTGATGGTGGGGGGGGGGGGGGGGTTGCACACTTATTTCGACTAAAGCATTGCCCCTCTAAATGAATCTGAAAAAAAAAATGTTCCAAGTCTCTTAATTTCCGAGATCCGCCTAAAGGGGGTGAGAAGTGGGGCGGGGGGGGAGGGCGACTTTGAAAAATGGTTTTTACTTTACCGAGCCTCCTCTATACGAATCCGTAAAAAGAAAAAAATACGGGTCTCGTAGTTTCCGAGATACGATAGGGAGGGGTGAAAAGGGGAAGTTTGGCACTTTTCCCGTAGGTTTGAGAGTTACTTGTTTACGAATCTCTCAAAATATACCCACCTCCCCATCCACCATCTGGGAGAACAATTATGTCAATGAGTCAGTCAGTCAGTCAGTCAGTGAGTGGTAATTTAGCTTTATATAGTATAATATTCAAAGGACCAGATTACAAAATCTGGTTGATCCATGTCTGCATCCCTTAATGGTAATCCTAATGTATCTGTTTTTGGTGGAGTGTTCACGTGAACATTGGCCGCCAGTGTCCTGGCTCAGGGTCGAGAGTTGCAATTCAGTGCACTATAATTAATTAATCCTTCTATGTGTGAAATATCCCTTTGTGATACTAGTACTATTTCATTACGCATTTATGAGAGCTCTTCGACGTATCCCATTGATTTAATATGACGGGTTTTGACGCAAGTTCTACGCATTAATTATGATTTCAAATATCACGTGAGATACTCCGAAGCTCGATATTATATAATTAACAGAACATCCTCTGTAAGCAGCAATAACACATGCATTTTATTGGGAATCGGATTTAGCATTTGAATTTACGAACTGGTATTAATTAATTTCTAGATATTTTCCGGAATGAAGCTGCAAATCTGTTGCTTTGTAATGAAGCGAATGTTTCTATGTAACGCACATGATGCACAAATGATACTTGTTTTCAAACATAATCATGGCTAGTTTTACTTTCAGATCTCATGTTTAGTCTCTTAATAAAAAAAAACTTAGTGTTGTATCTGGCATTTTTAACCGACTTCCAAAAAAGAGGAGGTTCTCAATTCAACTGTATTTTTTTATATGTGTTACCTCATAACTCGTAGACGGCTGGACCGATTTGGAAAATTCTTTTCTTTTTTGAAAGGGTATACTTTTCAGTTGGTCCCATTGTCATGAGTTCAGGATGAGATTATGGAATCCGGGAGAACTCGAGGAAACTCACACCAGTGTTCCTATATTTCCTTGTTCTCGGAGATTTTCGACCAAAGTTGGATATGCTAGTCACTGGAGAGCACATGAAAGAAACGCTTTTATTATATTCCTTAATTAGATAAAATGCTGCGTAAATCCGGATCCTGTGGGAATTCCAGGATAAAAAGTAGCCTGTGTGTTATTCCAGGATGTCGACTGTTTACTTACCATATTTCATTCAGATCCGTTCAGTAATTTTTGCGTGAAAGACAATGAAGGAGTAACAAACATACATGTCCTCACAAACTTGCATTTATTATATTAGTAACATGTAATTAGTTATAAATATAATAATCGGTATATTGTTATTTAATTAGACCCTTCGACGGATATAGGACTCGTGCAATAATTTCTAGGGTTTTTTTTCGGGTCACGACTTGCCGATTAGTTCTGATATCTCGTTCTGTTTGTCTACTTCTCTTCTTTTCAAGCGGTTGTTGTAAAGGTCCATCTGCTGTCTTATGTAACTTAAATTTTCTTATTATCAACAGAAGAAGAATGGGATATACCTTACGAGAAGCTGTCAAGTCTGGTGTACCTGGGGGCTGGGGCCCAGGGCATCGTGTTCGGCGGCCGCTACCGGGGCGAGCTGGTGGCTGTCAAGCAGATGCGCGATAAGAACGACGTCAACGTCAAGCATTTGCGCAAGCTGAACCACGAGAACATCGGTAAGTCTCCCTTATAACTTGCTGACAGCGTCTTATTAGCTGGAGCTGTGATTTCATAGCGACCACCAGGTCAAAATAGATAGGTCAAGATAACTTGAAAGCATAAGAAGATACACCGGTATGTTCGTGGACGTGGGCTTTCAAGCTATCTTTGTCTCGTACGAAATAAGAGGCATGGCTTTGAAGATAATCTACGGGTTAACTGACAAACGCTTGTACTGTGTGTTTCTTTCCTCATAAGAACACACATCAAATCAAATTTACATGGTTCTTATATAATTTGATGGACTTCAAAAGAAAAGGTGATCACTGGTTTGTTGTAAGTGTTATTCTAAACAAGGAAGGTGTTGTAAGTGTAATTCAAAGCTTCTAAAGAAGGCCAGGCTAGGGCTTGATGCACAAGTAACCTAATTCAAACAGCTGTTTAAGCCTATTTAATAAACTTATGTAATTAATTATAAATGAAACCAAAGTTTTGTATTAACCTATTAACCGCTTGTGTCGCATATATGCGACACATATTTCAGTGTCCCTAGCGCTCGTATTTCTGCGACAGAGAACATGCACGTTTTTTCCTTCTATCTTCGTCCTATTAACTGCGTGGTACAACTAAAACTATTATTAAATAGATCTATTATTTACAACTGTTACTTACAACTATTACTTAAAATTATGTTTCATAGCTCTAAGCATTGAAAAAACTTAAACAAAAATAAGTAATTGGTAGCTTGGACTTTTCTTCGGTGTCTATCGCGCGCGTCGCATAAATATGACCATAGGGATGGGATACAATGCAATGCGCATTTTAAAAACGAAATAACAAACAGTTAAATAATCAGGTACAATGCATCATCGAATATATAAAATTCTCGTGTCACAGTTTTCGTTGCCATACTCCTCCGAAACGGCTTGACCGATTTTGATGAAATTTTATATGCATATTCAGTAGGTCTGAGAATCGGCCAACATCTATTTTTTAGGGTAGGGGTAAGGTAGGGTAGGGGTAGGGTAGGGGTAGGAGGTAGGGATAGGGTAGGGGTAGGGTAGGGGTAGGGTAGGGGTAGGGTAGGGGTAGGGTAGGGGTAGGGTAGGGGTAGGGTAGGGGTAGGGTAGGGGTAGGCTAGGGGTAGGGTAGGGTAGGGGTAGGGTAGGGGTAGGGTAGGGGTAGGGTAGGGGTAGGGTAGGGGTAGGGTAGGGGTAGGGTAGGGGTAGGGTAGGGGTAGGGTAGGGGTAGGGTAGGGGTAGGGTAGGGGTAGGGTAGGGGTAGGGTAGGGGTAGGGTAGGGGTAGGGTAGGGGTAGGGTAGGGGTAGGGTAGGGGTAGGGTAGGGGTAGGGTAGGGGTAGGGTAGGGGTAGGGTAGGGGTAGGGTAGGGGTAGGGTAGGGGTAGGGTAGGGGTAGGGTAGGGGTAGGGTAGGGGTAGGGTAGGGGTAGGGTAGGGGTAGGGTAGGGGTAGGGGTAGGGTATGGGTAGGGTAGGGGTAGGGTAGGGGTAGGGTAGGGGTAGGGTAGGGGTAGGGTAGGGGCAGGGTAGGGGTAGGGGTAGGGTAGGGTAGGGGTAGGGTAGGGGTAGGGGTAGGATATCGGATACAACGCGAACGAAGTCGTGGCGGGTCAGCTAGTCTAATATATAAAATTCTCTTGTCACAATGTTAGTTACCTTACTCCTTCGAAACAGCTTTACTGATTTTTACCAAATTTTATATGCATATTCAGTAGGTCTGAGAATCGGCTACTATCTACTTTTTATCCCGGAATTCCCACGGGATCGGGATTTACGCGGGAAATCCTCCCACGCGAACGAAGTTGCGGGCAGCAGCTAGTTGAGTATAAAATAAACAGTGTCATACGAAATAAAGTTAAATTTAACATATTGCCTTGTGTTCTTGAATTCTTTTCCGTAAGGAAAAGAATCCTAAATAAACAAAGATCCTGAGGAATATTTTTCTTTTGAATAGTAATATTCAAAAGAAAAATATTCCTCAGGATCTTTGTATATTGCCAACATTTGACGTTAGTTCCCATCCCTAGAGGCCTATGCTTGTAACATATTTCTCTAGTTAGTCTAGCGCGGCTGTCGCATTAATACGACCGCTGCCTACGTCACAAGCGGATTAAACGAATGGAAAGTTCCATTAATGTTGTTCGTGGGTTGCACATTGCAACGGTTGTGCATTGTCGATAAAATGGTCACATTTCAATAATGACGACTACTGAGGAATTAGTAAGAATATTAGAAGGTGACGACGAAGAGGAATTATTCGAATCTACATAAGAATTTAGAAGTGATGGAGAGGTAAGTACCTATTTCAATTTCTTCTTTCCAATTTATGTTTTTTAAATTTTTTCTTTAAGACTTCCGTTGAGTTTAGGTAACTACTTGATGAATCGAAATAGTAATTTAAATATTGTGATGTGACTCTGTTATTATATTACCTACTTATCTAGGTAATCAAAACTTATTAGGTATTTTATAGATACTGAGGAATAAGTGTAAATTAATGTGATGTTAAGAATTAATAACTGCTAATAAAATAAAAAAAAAAACAATTGTGATTCAAAGATTTATTATATTTTGACACAAAGACATGAGCGGTTCCTTTGTGTCGCGCCTGTTTGTAGGAGCCATAAGGCTGATTTAAAATAAAAACATAAAAAAAAACTTTTGACTTTTTTATCGATACAACGATTGCCCCTCCTTATTTATTGTAGGTATTCTTTTGTCGATTTGTAGCCGGGCGCTAGGGGCACGGCAAGTGATATTTAGCCAAGCGCTTAAAAGGTTAAGTAACTCAAATTGCGCTCACAGTTGACTATTTACGAAACTGATATTATACACTTACGAGGAATCAACCTCAATTGGTACAATAATAAAATGATCAACGTTTATCCAGTACTTTTTGAATTAATGCTAACCATACTATACTGAGTAATTTAAAGCTGATGTCTTTTAAGCTTTAAACCAGAAATGATATTTATAAATAAGCTATGTATTTTTTTTTTTAATATATGTACATGCATGGACTCGTGTTCATTCTGATATGGTGGTTCGCAATTGTATTATAAACTGAAAAACTTTTCGGCAAATTAAAGTTATTTTCGCAGTTACGTCAAATAACGTATTGGTTACAATTTATTTAATTTAATAAAAACATCACTGTACGCTTTTGGTAATTTGATCACGTTTTCATTAAATTCACTATTTAATGAAAGTTATGATCAGGCACTAACACAGTGTATTTATTCGAGATTAATTTTAATCAATATTTCAAGGTGTAGCAGTGTTGTGCTGGGCTTCATCTATGTAATTGAAGATTCTATAACCATTTTCAGATTTCATTATCTGTGGATTGGTGCGCAATCCGAAAGTCAAATAAATTTTATTCGATAGCCGTGTTAATTTAAAATTGTCTATTATTTTTATTATAGATATACATATTTTTTTAAGTGGGAAAATATTCAACACCGAAGAGGCAGTACAAAACGCTCTCGCTGAATTCATCGCCTCCCGTCCGGTAGACTTCTACGGTAAAGAGATAAACAAAGTGCCATCAAAATGGCAGAATTGTATAGATAATTGGGCCAGTACACAGAACAGATAAAAGAGGTTAGAAAGGAAATAGTTCCTGATTTGTATGAGAACGCGTGTCGCCGCTTGTCTCCCACTCTTTTGCTCCACTACAAGCAAGAGGCCCGTTACGTATGCGAATTACGCAAACAAATAAATTACACGCACTTAAATCGAGAGCTTGCTACTGATTGTAACTCACTGTCCATAAACATGCGCCGTGCATCACGGCCAATCAGGGCAAAGGACGAAACGTCAATGGTTGAAATGTTGAGGACGCAACGCATGCTGTACATTATAAGCGGACTTGATCATTGCGTTGATTAAGCGAGTACACATCGGGCAATGTATATTTTTTGTAACTTGTTGCAATAATGTTGTTGATGTTTTGAATTTCATAGCGATCAGAATATTTTTATGTTTTTTACAATTAAAATTGTAATGAAATGTTATTTTCGACTTACCGATGGAAAGATATACCTCCTCGCTCTATACTTGCGGTCTGACTTTATGTTTTACAGGTTATAATTGCACAACACGACATTTTAAAGCAGAGCTCTGTGTTCCGAAGTAATCCGAAGCGCACTAAACGCGGTGAATGAATTAATCGGTCGCGCTATGATTTTCGAATCACAAATGTGGCGCGCTTACCACGCCCACATTACCATTCCAACCTTATTCATCTATTCCGTGGGGCAGTACTTTGATTAGCTGAAATAAAAAAACAACATTTTTAAATTTTCATACGTATCACTAATTTCATAGGTTTCCTAATATTAGTGTCATGTATCATTTTCTGCCTTTGAGGAGGTCGTGGCAAAGAAATAACAGCCTCGGAGTTCATTCATCCATTTCTCTATCATTGGTTACGGCTGTCATTTGTATATGTTTGACTTGAAAACGTGAAACGATAGTTTAAAACCGTACCGAGTCAGTTGAGGCAGTTAGTTACATAGTTGATCAATGGCAGTATGCCATTAATTTCGGTTCCAGACTGTCGGCGCACAAAAAAAAAACTTATGTAAATAAGCTTGAGAAGTCAGGGCGAGCCTGAATTTTAAATCCCCTTACAACTAATACCCAGCTAGCTATTTCCCAAGCATTCCCGCCTTTTCAATAGCTGCTCGATAGCAATGTGTGTTCAATAAATCAAGTTGAAGTATTCATGAGAGTATAAGTATTGAATCTGTTTCGATTAGAGTTTATCGAAACTGTAATTTCGATAAACTCTAATCGAAACAGCTGCTCAATCTGTTCAATCTGTCTAGCCCAGGTTCGGTAGTGTATGGAGTACTGCTCTCATCTTTGGGATGGATCTGCCAAATACCAACTGGACGCACTTGAGTCTATTGAGAGACGGACTAAGAGACTCATTGGCAACGATTCACTAGTCGAATCAAAGCTCCAGAGCCTTGAACATCGACGACGAGTGGCAAGTCTATCGGTTTTCCATCGGTTACATTTCGGGGAGTGTGCGATGGAATTACACAATCTAATGCCGCCAAGCCCGTTCCATCATCAGACTATAAGACAAACGGCGAAGCGCCATCGTTACATGGTGGACATACGCACAATGATTTGGGAATACTTTCATCGTGTGTACGGCTAGGAAGTGGAATTCCCTGCCGGAGTTTGTTTCCCGATAGCTACAACGAGATGGTGGTCGAACGCGAACCTATTATCAATAAAAAATTAAAACTGTATTTTAGAACTAGCTTTTGAAAAGTGTTAACATTTGAAGGACGCGGACGGAAAAGTTTAGTTGCTTAAGTGCCCTATAGATGAGCTTCGTAAATCTGCTTAGATATACCGTATTCAGCAGACGAAGCGAGCGTCATGAAAGAGTTGCGTAGCACGGACATCTTAGGCCCGTGTTCCATTAAGTTCACGAGCATTGTACGACCACCAACATACGTAGACCCTCGTAAATCGGTAACTAACATAGTAATGCGTAACACTAAGTCCTTAGTAGACTTGCATGACACGAAAACCGACGTAGATTCGCGAAAAATCTAGCTTATGTAGATCAGCATAGCATCGCTAGGAATATAGATAAGCGTAGCGAGGCTGCCAGCGTAGATCCGTGTAGCGAGACTACCGACGGCGACGTAGACCCACGTAGCAACATAGATTTTTGTAGCGGGCTAGCTAGCTAGCTACATAGATGCGCGTAGCAAAGTACATTGTTGACGAACCGTTCCAGACCGGTGTAGCAAGACGACTATGGTAAGGTCCGAGCAATATTTTTATTATTATTGAAATAGTATTTGACTGGTTTTATTATAACATTTCTTCGAGTAAGTCTCAGTAAAAATGTCTCAAAATCTCAAATCGTTTAAAACGTATGATAAATAGCTACAGCACTAATTGAGAGTAACGTCACTTACTGTGTGTGCTAGGCACCGACAGCGTGAGTTTGCGCTATCCAGTACAACTGACGTTTTGCACGCCAAGGAAAGAAGAACAACTTCAAAACTGTGCATCTTATTTATTCTCCGCCGCCTTTTTATAGGCCGTAGCCGAACGGCAAAAAGGGAAAATCTATAGGTTCGTCATGTCTGTCTGTTTGTCCATATGTCAGGCAATTTATACTAAAACTATTAAGACTACAGTGTTGAAACTTAGTAGGTAGATCATGTGAACCGCGTTACGACTTTAGTACATGGAATAGAAACAAAATGACATTGAGGTTCCCGAAACCATTTTTTTCTTAAAGTCAAGCGTTTAAACAATGGACACTTCCAAAGTGATGAAATGTGATCTTAATGAAAATTGTTAATGATTGTTTTGAACAAGATATAGTCAGTAGTTTTTGATATAGCTCATTGTCAAATAACGATAATATAATTTTGTCGACACTATGAAAAACAAAATTATTTTTCTTAACTACACTCACCGGCACGGAAACTTGGCCACAAGTAAATTTCACGATTTGTCGCATTTAAATGTATTTTTGATACTGAAATAAGGGTAGATGCACTCAGTAAGTGTTTCTCGGCTTTTAAAACTTAAGAAGTGAAAGCTTCACTACACCAATAAGTTTATTTATTAAATTGGGCACTTTTGCAGAAATAAAGAATTTTGCTTCTTCCTAGTAAAACCAAAACAGGTGCAGTTTTAAGAATTCGCTTACAAAATATTCAGTGAAATATTGCTCGAATTACCTCTTGAACTACCTCCGATATTCCTAAAATGAAATCAACTTGAAACTGCATAACGAAATCCAATAAATTTTTAATACACACTCCTGAGCCGAATTTATGATGAACTCATGAAGAGACTGACATGTCAATTAATACTCACCTGTATCCCAACTATGTTAAGGTCGGTTCCTAGTTTGACCGGTTGCAGTTGATTACTTATCCTACATCCAAACCCCAATATCTGAATAACATGATACCGACGAGACTAATGTAGGATTATCATGTATTTTCACCATGCGTTAGATGTTGAAAAGTGTAATGGTCAACTATTCACGGAGCGACTCTGGCCAGCGTTATTTAACCTTGTATATCGATCAATTCAGCTGTTATATTTTAGCCACTCAGACCCTCACTCAGGTAACATACAGGATTAAATAAAAAAAATACGGGTTAAAATCATCAAACTTTGCTTCACCTGCTCCGAGTGGAGCGGAATTCTTGGCCTACTACTGACTAAATACTCGCCCTGTTCCTTCAGTTGCCCTTGTGTTCTGGGGACGGTATCATGTTACAACATTCCCGCAGCCCCAGCAGACAATGGCCTGGTCGGAGTTCATCATTAGAGCTGCCTGCTACCTGAGGCGCGCGTGCAACACGACGCGCTATTAATTCAGGTACTGACAGTATTCCATGACGATTCTAACGTCTGTAGTATTGCTTAAGTATTATAACCATGGCGAATAACACATTAACTCTGTAGGAAAATTAAGTATAATTGCACTGTTATATAGTTATGGAACCGTTGCTAAGACGCTTGATGTTAATTTCAATTACTTACGAGTATATTATTGAGAGATAATCGTCTTTTCTCGCGTCTTACCATTCAACAAAATTAACTCCCTTTTAAATATATGTCCTAAAACTCATGGTATGTAAAATCATGATTGATTTAAACTTGCCTACATTGACAACGGGTCTCACGGGTATGTATGTAGGTACTCGTGTATGTGGATATATGTATGTATGTGCACGTGTTTGTGTCAACTTAGGCAAGTTTTAATCATGATTTTACATACTATGACATTACATACAACGTCGGGGCCTCCCCTTACTCCTTAAATTTCAACATAAATATAAAACTACAAAACTAGTTCATTTACAAATTGGGATTTACAAATTAATGGTAGTGTCGACATTTACCAACATGTGCGGTCCATATCATGGTTTTATATACACCACTTCTTTAATAGATTAAGTTTTAGTCGGAAAGTTCTTTACCACCCATGACAGTAGTTTATAGAGTTTACAATGCTATAAAACCATTTTAAGAACGCTGGCTGATTAATGGGGATTTCCGATCTTGGTGAGCTGGATACGACTGCACGCAGTGAAGTAGACGTACCCCAAGTTCTGCGTGTCGTACGCAGCTTAGATTGAAATAATTAAGTAAATCATATCAACACGGTCATAACTTCACATGTTTACGTATAAATATGGAAGCAATTCGGAAATAAATGGTAATTATTATAATAATGAGCACGCCGCGCTGTCCTAAAACCGCGCAAGCGCTGTTTTCAAGCTTAAGTTCATGCTAGCTAAACATTGGAATCCCTCAGTATACTCCATACATTCAACTTAAGTTCTCGCTCACTACATTATCACGGAGGCCGAGCCTTGTAAATTCATGGCCCTTTTTCCAAATTTATTCTAATGAATGCTCATAATATGCCTGGCTTTTGCGATCCAACAGGTTGTAGACCGCTGACTGTGCTCGCTGCGGCACAGCAATGTTCAAACGCGGACCTGACATTGACCTAATAACACACTTCTCAGTCCCCGGGACTCGCGACATTGAAACAACCTGTGCGGAAGGTCCCAGACCCGGCAAAGGCGGCGATGACGTTCGCTCGCTTTCACTTATCTACCTCTTGTTAAAGCTTATTCCTTTTGTTGTGGTATGTTTCTTATTTCCCTTTAAAGATTCTCCTGTAAGATTTCATATAATTAATTTTATAAAGAGGAAAGAATTGATTTTAACACGTTTTTATTAGGTCGACCTGTATGTAACTAACTATGTAATGGAATCTAAGGTAACTAATTTGACCATCTTCTAAGGGTCGTAGCGTAATGAAAATTGGCAGCTCTATGTAGTTCTGATGACAATACAATAATATGGTACAGTCGAACTGATCCGATGATGGAGCCGGAAGATATGTACTGGAACTTCATGATGGAAAATCGTATCATAGCTGTTTTGGATTTCTTAGAAAATTCTTGTAATGAACTTTTACCACGATTAGGTTTCAAGGTCTGATGATGAAGCCGGAAGATAGGCACTGGCATTCCATGATGGAATATCGTATCATAGTCGTGTTTGCACTCGTAAGAAAGGCCACGTAATGGACTTTGAACAGGATCAGATTTCAAGGTTATAACAAACCTAAAGAAAATCCGTTATCGGTTTTTTTAACCTTTTTGAATTACCGCGTAATCCATAGATTTATTTTTTATAGATGGCACTTTCAAATCCTCTGGGGGAAAATTGGCAGCTAATATGGTACTGTCGAACTGATCCGATGATGGAGCCGGAAGATATGAACTGGAACTTCCTGATGGAAAATCGTATCATAGCTGTTTCGGATTTCTTAGAAAGTTCTTGTAATGAACTTTGACCACGAATAGGTTTCAAGGTCTGATGATGAAGCCGGAAGATAGGCACTGGCATTCCATGATGGAATATCGTGTCATAGTCGTGTTTGCACTTGTGAGAAAGGCCACGTTATAGCCTTTGAACACGATCAGGTTTCAAGGTTATAACAAACCTAAAGAAAATCCGTTATCGGTTTTCTTAACCTTTTTCAATTACCGCGTAATCCATAGATTTATTTTTTTATAGATGTCACTTTCAAACCCTCCCACTTTCACCCTCTGGGGGGATCGACTGTTTAATTGTTTTTTTTTTCTGTTTTTATGTGCATTTATAAAAGCGGGTTTTTCTAGTGTTTTTTAAACTATTAATTTATTTATAATGAATGCAACAAAAATGCTGGTGATCAAATTAATACACCCAATCGGGTTGATCTTGAAGGTTAAGCAACGATTGCCTCTGAATGCATGCTAAGCCGTTGTTCCGGCTGTCATAATCTGTCATAAGTGCATCTTTAAAAGTCGTTCCGAATAGCCCGATGCGAAATCGAAGAAGTTAGATATACAGCCTTGGCCAAAAGTATTAGGCACCTTCAAATTTTCTGACTTTTTCGTGTTTAAGGTGAAAAATAAAATAAAATTGTTTTCCAATTTACTATATTCTTATAAAATAACAAAAAAATACTAATATTTAGTTGGCCCACCCTTTGCATTGATCACAGCAGCAATTCTTTGGGGCATGGTGCTTACAAGTTTTTTACAATCGGTTGCACTTATGGCGTCCCACTCTTGAATCAAAGCATTTTTAACGCTAATTTTGATGTAATGCTGTGCTCTCGGACCTTACGCTTCAGAATACCCCAAAGATGCTCGATAGGATTGAGATCTGGGGATTGCGCCGGCCATTCTAACAAGTCGATACTGTTGTTTCTAAACCAGCGCATGGTGGCCGCTGATTTATGACAAGGAGCATTGTCTTGTTGGAATTTCACTCCATCTAAGTTGGTGTCACCGAAAATGCGTGTAAGCGAAGGCAATAACGAAGTTTTGAGCACATTTATGTACTTTTCACTGTTTCGCCAATGCCATCGGATGCCATGCAACCCCAGATCATAATGCTACCTCCCCCGTGTTTAACAGTGGGCACCACACAATTTGGATGGTATTCCTCGCCGACATGCCGCCTCACGTAGGTTACACCCGCAGTTCCAAATATCTGGAAAAATAGTAAAAAGAAGAATTTAAATGAGTGCTCATAATTTTTATGAAATCAGACTAAAATAAGAGCGATCAATTTATTGTTTTTAAGAAATAGTATGAAAGCTTACCTCAAAGTTTGATTCATCGGACCACACAATATGACCAATCTTCCTCCGTGAAGTGTTGGTGACGTAGAGCCCATTCTAAGCGGTTCTTTTTGTTATATGCCGAGAGCCATGGCTTGTTTCTTGCTTTACACCCCTTTAAACCCGCATCTGCAAGCCTTCTTCTTGCCGTTCGAGCACTAATGGGGTGTCCAGTTTCGTCAGATAAGGCGGCAACAAGCTCAGAAGAAGATTTTTTCGATCCTGTAGAGAATCGCGGATCGAGAGCGAGAGTTTCCTGTCATGGCGCTCAGAAGTCACGCGTTTTCTGCCAGTCCGTATTTTATTTGCGTGGGAACCAGTCTCCGCAAACCGTTTAATAGCAGATTGCACTGCACACCGCGAACATTTTATAAGTTTGGCAATCTCTACTTGGGACTTCCCTTGTTCATGCAATATAACTGGATTTTAATTCGTTTTTCGTAGCAAAGTTCACTTTTTTTTGGCATTTTCGAAAAAGGGGAATGTTAATTTCACCACTGGATCACACACGGAAGCTTCTTTACACTATGAATAGCAAAGGAACTGTTACGGGGCCGGTTCTAAGTCCCTTTTTAAAAAAAACTATTTTTGAACCTTGAAAGAATTTTAATTAGAATTAGTACAAGAATACAAAATTAATGTGTCCGCCACGAAGTTCAAAGTATGACTGCCGGAAATTACCAATAATTACGATTCGGAAAACAACAACTGTGGGAAACATTATATGACACCTAAGAGGTGTCAGCGTTTATATTTTATATGCTTAGGGCTGTCTTCTAATTTATAACAACCCCCCCGATAAGATTGATCATTACGATTAAGAGTGATGAGAAATCTAAGTTAAAAGATTGAACTTCGTTTTGGTTACAAACTAGGATTTAAGAAACCATAAGAAACATTTACAGACGAGGCTTTAATTGTTTTATAAGATATGAGATTACAATAACAATTGATAAGGCTAAGTCATAACATTACGTCTTAGTGGAGTAGGTAGGGATTTGCATGACCCTTGGATATCTTCATCAGATGATTCGGCAATGCTGTTGTTTACTGACTGAACAGACTGAATTGTTTGTTTCTTTTTAGTATAGCATTGATTAAACACTTGGATACAATATCGAGGTTTAGTTGAACAAAATAACTTCCGTGATCTGTATAAAAGATAAATAAGAACAATGCTAGAGATAACATATGTTACTGAGAGATAATGAGTACTATATTTATATAAGTGAGATGGTTGTTCAATCTTATTTAATTCGTTTTCGAATTCCTTAAGATGCACACTTGCTTGTAGTAGTGAATTGAAATCATTAACGTTAGATAACTTTACAAAAGGGAGATGCCTTACTGTTTTATTTATTCTCTGATTATCGCAGCAATCATCTTCTATAATATTAAAATTAGATATATGATTAGTAAAATTAGAGATAACATTATCACTAGGCGTAAACTTTAAAGTTTTAAAGAAAGCAACACAATATTTTGGCAAGGTTAGCATGCCTGTACCAAAAAAGATCTCATCATGATTGGTAGGATCATTTTCACATGTTATATGAGCTTTTCCAGGCTCTGACTGTACAAACAACCATTTATTATTATTTAACTTGAAAAATACATCAATAGAGCCATGTAACAACTTGGTATTACAAGAATCTGGCAATGAACTTATAGCTTCGGTTAAGATTATTGTTTCACACGTCGGATTCGCAATTGTAGAGTACACATTTCCTAAAGAACACACATAACACTCGTTATGAATCACTTGACACTTATCCACTGACTCTAACAGTGAGTAGAACATACGATCTATAGTTACGGCCACATAAGGTTTATCGGGAGCAATAAGTATGTAAGTGTCAGGTTTCGTGACGTCGTAGGGAGCTGGAAGTGGAACATTATGATAAAGGTTGTATGTCTGTGGAAGGACGAGTGGGATTTTTGTGATAATAATGATTTTATTTAGATGATAATAACAAATTAAATCAGAAATATCTATAATTATGTGTATATTTTCTAAAGATAAACTTGTAGGAAGCTCACAGTGTTTAGGAAGCTTGTCTTTATGTAGGTCTAGTTCGTGGAATAATTGATAGGGACTAAGTACAGCTGGATGAAGAATGTTGAGCTTGCTAAATAGGATAGCGTTGTTGACGTCATCAATGTCAAATGACAAGGCTATCGTAATGCTTTCTAAAGAGTTCAATAACATTATCAGATGGTTTTTTATTTCCAATTTATCAGTTGAGTTAGATAATTGTTCAAATGCCATTCGAATAATTTCTAGATGTTGATTCAATTGATTTTGATTTTTGTTTACCCTTGACATTGTGTTATTGAAGGTTGAAATAGTAGATCTGATGACGTGAATGTTATCTTTCATTAAGTGAGCTAGCTGTTTTTCGTCCGACTGTACTTTGGTGATAGCGTCCGAGAACTTTAAGGCGTCTTCGGTATCTAAAGTTCCAAAGATTGATTTTAAAATTGAGCCGCCGGCATCAATGAGCCCGCGTTTAAAACGGTTTGGTTTTTGATCTTGAACAAGGTAGGATATAGACAGGAACTTACGAACATTGTTAAGATGTTGGTTTTGTAATGGTGATAGTAAATTAGTACATTCTAATTGGATTTTACTAGAAGAGCTGGTAACACAGAAATTAGAGACTTCTTTGATTAGAGCTTCGACTTTATCTAAATGGGGTTTTATATGACTAATGTCTAAGTACGTTACGACATTCCAGTGATCGTTTGTGAACTTAACATTCAATAACTGGTCGAAGTATAAGCCTGGACTGCCTATGATTGGAGTAACGTATTTGTGGCTCGAAGATGGATGGAGTAATAACCTGAAATAGAAAAGATTAAGCTAGTCATCTGTTGCCATTTTTATTTCGTCGTAATGATGACGAACGTATTTTCTATTAATTAAAAGGGTAACTGTATGGTTACCATTGATTTTAACTATTTTAAAGGGTCCTTTCCATATAGGAGACATTGCTTTATTTTGTTTATGATGGTACCGTAAATATACCATATCACCTATTTTATACGTCACGGGTTTCGCATGAACATCGAAACGCTCTTTGGACTTTTCTTTGGATGAGTGTATGTTTTGCAAGGCTTTTTGTCTACTATAGTATAACCTATGATTGAGAGCACGGATATAGTCCGTGTATGTATTTAATTCTAAGGTGTCGGCACTTTTGGGTATGTAAGGTTTAAATCCGAACAACAACTCCATCGGTTGAAAGCCTGTAGTTGAATGGACATTAGTATTATATGCAATCATGGCAGTTTGTAAATATAAACTCCAGGTATGTTGGTTGTCTTCGATGTATGATCGCAGGTACTCTTTTAAAGTGGCATGGCTTCTTTCGAGAGCGCCACATGTTTGAGGATGATAAGGAGAGGCAAAAATATGTTTGATACCGAATAATCTCTCCAGCTGTTTTAGGACATCGGATGTAAAGTTGGTCCCTTGATCGGTTACGATCATCCTGGGAATACCTATATGAGAAATGAAAAGTACAAACTTTTGTGCAGTTTCTTCAGCGGAACATGATGTCATTGCATAAGCTTGTGAATATTTGGTTAAATCGTCTTGCAAAGTAAGGATAAACTTATAGCAATAATCGTGAGTTTCGGGTAATGGTCCTACAACGTCTAAATATACTTTTTCCATAGGCTTTGTTGCCGTGGATGTGATTATCATAGGAGCGCGATTTGTTTGACGTAATGGTTTGTTTATTTGACAGGACTTACAACTTTTCACGTAGTTCTCTATGTCTTGGCGCATATTTTTCCACCAATAAAGCGTTTTTAACCTATCGTACATCCGAGAAATACCCGGATGTCCTGCTGAAGGTGAGTCATGGTTATCTTTTAATATACGAGGAACTTCCGCGGGTGTAGGATATAGAATATTGTTATGATATATATGAACTTTGAGACCTGTTTTATGAAAAATAAATCCAATAATATTATATAATTTTGTAAATGATAGCTTTGTGAACGGATCTTGGAAATCGGAAATAGCAAATTCTTTTTCCTCTGGATACCATGCAGTAATCATGTCTCGATAATCTCTTATCATATTAAAAATGTCCTTATAAGTCATTTCGTCATAATGATGGACACGTAAGAATAAATGTGTGAACACATGATTTTCATTGGATGTACTTTGGAACGTATAGAGTTCTCTTTCTAAGTTCCGTATGTCAGGTAAGTCCTCGTTGAACTTAGACATCTGTAAAATTTCAGAGCAGTATGGGATAGAGTCGTCTAAATCAATGGCAGTAGGGTAAACGATCATTTTACACTTGGTTTTAAGTAACGAGTTATTATGTTCTTCGATAACAGTGTCATAGGAATTAGTATGTTGTTGACTAATTTGTAAATATTTTTCGTAAGTTTCAGAAGTAGAAGGAGTATCTGTGGTAAGTATTGGATTTAGATATGAGCGCCGCGCCGGCGCGCCGCCGCCGCCGTGAAACCCCCCGCGCCGCCGCCGCCGTCCCCAGGCGCCGGCACGCCGATCCCGAGCGGGCGGCGTTCAGTTTAAGCTAACACGCTGACCAAACCGAACGCATGATAATAAATGCTAGCAAAATAGCGCCACTAGACGTAAACGTTTATAAAACGAAACTCTTTGACATTACAATTTCTGTGTTGTCCAAGTTATCAGCTAACAAACACAGTTTTTGTTGGACCTATTTTGGTCAGTTATTTGTTAATATTGAGGGAAGAAAACGAACAGTGTTGGGCGACCAAGTATTTTGCGACGCTTGTTTGAAACAAGCGAAAGAAAAAGATGGCGATGTGCAGTTTTCCAAGTAAGTTTATGTACCTCATATTAAAATAATTAAATTGGTACCTACTTACCTATGTTGAGAGCTTTTTTACGAGGTTAATAACCTGGTTAAAAAGCTATTTAATAAGTAAGTTGTGTTTTATGATTTTCTTATGCTCTTGTTTTTATCTAACATTGCTAATATAGGTACAAATTTTGTTTGTTTCTTATCTATAAAATGTTACAAGCTGACATATTTTTAATTGCCTATGTAGTATATTATGTTGCTCTTTATTTCCGTGAGGTTTGGTATATTACGTTTTTATTAGGATTTTGGGAGCTTGAACGAAAATCTTTAATTTTGTTTCAGAGCACTCATTAAGGCCTACAGTAAAAATAAAGCCACGGCCAATTTACTGCGTCATTTAAAGGATGAACATAACTTAGAAGATACTGAAAATAGAAAAAAAGTAGCCAACATTAAGATTGTTTTTTTTTCGTACAGAGTAAATCAAAACCTTTCACAAAAAGTGGTGAAACTGGTGGAAAAAAGACAAGTGGATGCTAGCGCACGATCTAGCACTATGGTTCGCCAGATCACTATTGCCATTCGACAGCATTAATGATGAAGCCATGATTGGTTTTTTCTTAAAATATAATATAATTGTGGCTGATGACGATCTACCCTCACGGCATAATATTGCTCGAGAGAGGCTAGAAGATGTATATAACAGTATGTTAACATATGTACAGAGTATTATTAAAAAACAAAATTTAAGATTTGGTGCATTAACAACAGATTTGTGGACAGACCAATTTAGACGTCGCAATTATATAACCTGCACTTTCCATTATATTTCTCATGAGATGTAACTTTTGAAAATCACACTAGCTACCCAACAAGTCAATTCAACAATTGAAGGTATTTTGCGGACATTTCAGATTCCACAAAAAGATATTGTCCTTGTGACTCACTGTGGCAGTAATATGAAAAGTGCTGCTGATTTACTGAATATGAAAAATCATCTTTGCCTGGGCCATGCTTTGTATAATCTAGTCACCGTGGACGGTATTCAGAACACTGATGCGGTTTAAAATAGTCAAGTACTTGAGGTATACAGCTTCTCAACTAGAAGCCGCTGCCAGCAAGGAACAACGTGATCTGCTTTCATCTTTTGAAGATATTGGGGAAAATATAAACCACTCGGATGACGAAACTTCATCGAATGATTTTGACCTAGACGAGGTTTCGACAAGATCTGGAACAGTGCCCCCCAACTATAAAGACGAGTATACCAACGAAATGGCACAGCATGCTTATGATGCTAAAAAGCATCAGCCACAATGCAAATCGCCGACCCATTAGAGACATGTTGATTGATATAATTCGAAGTGCTCTTTTACTAGATGAGAATGAGTACAATTTAATTACCAGCTTGACATCTTTCTTTGATAAATTCAAGACGACAGTGGAATGTTTAAGTTCTGAATCACAAACCACGATTAATTTAGCATTGGTTTTTAAATCAGAAATTAGAAGGTTGCTGGAAGAATGTAACGACGAGGAACCTATCATTGTCACTAGACTAAAAAATAACATGTTGCAATGTTTGGACCATCGCTTTCCTGTTACAGACACTATTTTGGCGGCTACTTTATTGGATTGTAGGTTTCAATCAATTAAAGAAATCGACATTTACATGGAAAATCAAGACACCAATAAGGTAGCATTTTTGACTAAATTTTTAAAGAATATTTTGAAAGAGGAGGATGTTATTGACCCAACAAGAGATGCAACACCTGAACCGAGTTCCGCGCCTGCACCGTCTAATTTTTTGATGTTTTTGGTTGATAAGCACAGCAGTACATCCAGTGAAAGTGAAATAGACAGCGTGGTTGAAAATGAATGCTGGAAGTATTTTAGCACAGCTCTAGTGTCAAAGATCTTCAGCCATACGAAGGTGATGTATTAATGTCCTGGAAAGACAGAAAGATCTCCTTTCCAAGGCAAAACTTTGGCTCTAGCAATATTGTTTGTACCGGCGACAAGTACCCCAAGCGAAAGAGTTTTCTCTGTTGCAGGGCAGGTAATAACCGCAAAGAGGTCTCGCTTAAATCCCTTAAGGGTAAACAGAATATTTTTAACAAATATAATTGACAAATATAGCCATTGCAAACAAGAAACCGACATTTGAATTTAATTGGTATTTCATCTTTTATCTGACTGAACCTATAATGTGTTCGATAAAGTTTTAAATAATGTTTACAATTTTCGAATTGTTTTTAATATGAATAATATTTATATGTAAGTACCTTGAGTTAGTAAAATTAATTAAAAAATAAATATAAAAATAATTAAAATAAGTAATTAAAACGGTTTTATGTTCCTAATTTCCTGTTAATTTACAGATAAGTTACTAAATAACACACTTTTAATGTTAATTTGGTTTTCCCTTTTTTAAGTTTATCTTGTCAATTCAATTTGTCTCGTCAAAATTATAATAAATCCTAATTATACGTAAATTATTGTTTTATTTCTTCTCTTAAATTAAAGTAGTTAAAGAAAGGTCACGCCGCGCCGCCGACGCCGCCGCCGCCGACTTCAAAAAGTCGGCGCGCCGCCGCCGACAGATTGATCATCGGCGCTCATATCTAATTGGATTACGAGACAAGGAATCGGCGTTACAATTCATTTTGCCTTTTTTATGGACTATCTCGTAATCGAACTCTTCTAGCTTTAAGCGCCAGCGAACTAATTTCGAATTAGGATCTTTACAATTGAACAACCACTGAAGTGGCTTATGGTCAGTGACTACAGTGAACTTGTTACCATATAAGTAAGGCCTGAAGACTTTTGTGCCGAAAATTATAGCTAAACATTCTTTTTCGGTAGTGGAATAGTTTCCTTCCGCTTTGTTGAGAGTTCTAGACGCATATGAGACTGGTAAATCTTGACCGATTTTTCCTTGGGATAAGATTGCAGATACAGCGAAATTAGAAGCGTCTGTAGTTAATATGAAAGGTTTAGAGAAATCGGGATATTGAAGAAGAGGAGCGGTCGTTATTTTATGTTTTAATTCATCGAAAGACTTCTGTTGTTCAGGAGACCAGATAAAAGCTGCATTTTTCTTTAGAAGGCTAGTGAGAGGTTTTGTGATATGCGAAAAGTTTTCTATGAACCGGCGGTAGTACCCCACTAATCCGAGGAATGATTTAATGTCACGAGGCGATTTTGGAACTGGAAAATTTTGAACACAATAAACCTTTTTCGGATCGGGTTTCACGCCGTGATCCGATATTATATGTCCTAAATATTGTACTTCTTTTCGTAAAAACTCGCATTTGGCAGGCTGTAACTTTAACCTATGTTCACGTAACTTCTCAAAAACTGACTCTAAATTTCGGCAATGGGATTCAAGGTCGTGGCCGAATAATACAATGTCATCCATGTATGTGAAACAGTGAGTTCCTTGAAGCCCACTGAGGACAATATTCATAAGCCTTTGGAATGTGGATGGTCCATTTCGGAGTCCGAAGGGCATCCTTGTAAATTCATAATGACCGGATGGGACACTAAACGCGGTTTTTTCTGTGTCCTTGACCTTGACCTGGTGGAATGAAGATACAAGGTCAAGTGTGGTGAAATATTTGCTATGACCTAGTTGATCTAGGATATCGGAGATATTTGGAATTGGGTATGCATCGCCAATCGTGATTTCGTTTAATTTGCGATAATCTATAACAATCCGCCATTTGGGTTTACCGGATGCGTCTTGTTTTTTTGGTACAACCCAAATTGGTGCTGACCATGGAGATATGGATGGTCGAATTATGTTTTGATCTAGCATATCTTGAATTTGTTTATTGACCTCTTCCTTATGACATTCTGGAAACCTATAACTCTTGACCGCAATGGGGGTTTCGGAGGTAACACGAATTTTGTGTTCTAAAGTATTAGTATGTGTAAGTTTGTCTCCTTCCAAATAGAATATGTCTTGGAACTTTGAACATATATTACGTAGGCGATTTTTTTCTTCTAAATTAAGATGATCGCATCTAATCATGTTTTGAACTTTTGAATCCCGATCAGCTGTGTACGGGTATGTTGACTCAGAATAGGTTGCGGTTGTATTGATAGAAACAGTGTTCTCATTGTGTTCCAATATTTGTGAGATAGGTTCTAGGGTTACTTCGAGATCTTTTAAAGTTATGTCTTGATCTGACGTTTTAAGCACAGAAATAGTAGTTTGGTTATTAGGATCAACACGAACTAAGCACCGGGAAATATATAAATGAGGGTGATCTTTTAATTTAACATCTAGCAAAAGTCCCTCTTTAATTTCGGGGTTAGTGACATTGCAACGAATAAACATTTCGCTTCTAGAAGGAATAATCTTTACCGTAGGCGTTACTGTTGTTTTTAAATTGAAGTAGTATAATGGATTATCTTGGATGAACAATTTAGAATCGCTATAACTAATTACGGCTTTATTCCAGTCTAGAAAGTTTGAACCTAGGATGCCATCATACTCTAAATTAATTTTGTCTACGATATGGAAATAATACGGAACTGACATATCCTCGTTGTTCAGTTCCAAAGATAAAATAAACTTGCCTTTAGTTTCGGAGAACGAATCAATGTCGTTAATACCCTTGATTTTTAAGATATCTTTTTCAACCTGAGGTGGCTCAGATAGGCACTGTTCTTTAAGGATGCATATGGAACTGCCAGAATCAACTAAGAGACGAATAGGCGTTTTCGTATGTGAAGTTTCTACTACAATGTAAGGTAAAGTACGCCTTGAATTAGGGAAAACATCGTGAATCGTAGAATAGCCACCTGGATTTTGGATAAAATTATCTAGTATTCCTTTTGGTGGACTCGTGTTTATCATTGATTTAGTAGAACTAGTAGGGATTGAGTCGTTGTATATTTTAGAATTAATAATTGATTTAGTAGAACTAGTAGGGATTGAGTCATTGTATATTTTAGAATTAGTAATTGATTTAGTAGAACTAGTAGGGATAGAGTCATTATATTTTTTGGAATTAGTATTTGATTTAGTAGAATTAGTAAGGATAGAGTCATGATATACCTTAGAGTTAGTACTTGATTTAGTAATTGGGGAATTGGAATTTTTAGTGGCTTCGGAATTAGTAGTACATTTGTATTTAGAAATAGAATTAGATTTAGAAATTGAAGCCTCTAAGAAAACTTTCCCACGATTAGTGCCTATATTAACAGAGTTACGGCGGCACCGGCTCGTAATCTGATCATTTAGTTTAAATCATCGTCGTCATCGGTAGGTGTTGAAATCTGATTACACTCGACGCTCTTTTCATTTGTTGTGTTCTCACGATTTCCGCGATCGAAGCGGGAATTATTAAATAGTCTTTTACGACATTGTGAAATATCATGCCCGATATTTTTGCAATAGCGACAGATTAATGGTTGAGAACTAGAAGTTGAAGGTTTAGGTGTGTAATTTGACTGCTTTGGTTTAGACGAAAACTGAGTTTTATTTTGATTGTTTTTCAATGTACATTGTAACTCAGAGTGGCCTACTTTATGACAAACTTTGCAAGATGATCGAACCGAGAAGTTGTAAATTTTTTCTTCTTCCGTAGCGACACTTATAGCGGCATTAAGGTTTCGGGGATCTCGACAACGAACAATAGTACTTAATCTAGGATGTAGTCCCAGACAAAACGTATATAAAGCTAAATCTTCTGTCATAGCAATGCGTCCCGGAAGTTCTTTTTTTAAGGAATCTGAATTATGTATTTCGGATTGCAAGTCCGTCAGGCAGGTCTCGATCCTGAGGGCATATTGTGCGACGGACTCGTTTGGCAACTGTTTACACGATTGCAGCTCTAACAAAAGATGATTATAATGTTTTCTTTCCCCGAAATTCTGCCTTAAGAATGTTCGTAATTCGTCGAAGCTATCAAAAATTTTATTTGAACAAGCTACCTGTGCTTTTCCTTGTAATTTTGATATTATGTATTTGAGCAACAAGGACTTTTGACCCTCAGATGCTAAGTCAAGAGCGTTTTGGCAATTTGTTAAAAACGCCGATAAAGTTTCTCGCTCCCCTTGGTATGGGTTTATAAAGTTACACAAGACTTGGATGGGGTATGGCTCAGAGATAGTAGGAGTTACTTGTTTTCTTTCACTTGTCATGGTAACGAGTGTTTAGGCGAATAAAGGTAATTATTTATCAAAAGGATTTAGGAGACAAGGATACTTATGCGGCAATAACGAAATTGTATATTCTACTCACAGCAAACTGATGGTTTGAAGGACAGGATGCATCACGTAGACCTCGGTGAGTAGAGCACTTGACACCAGCGCAGACGTGCAGCAGCAGCAGTCAGCAGCAGACACAGGCGACACTTGGGTGATCCGTAGACAGCATTGATTGGGGTTAGCTTAGCTTGAAGCTTACCCAGGCAGGAGACGAGAGGCTTCGTAGAGGCGTTGACTACTTTTCCCAACTCGGTTGGACTCGGTGTGATCACGATCGGATACCGTGATAATAACGTGGTTTTGACGACAAAAATGACACACACGTACCGGATAGAGACAGGATAAAGTCACACTGGATAGAGACGATAGAAATAAGATAGTCACACTGGATAGAGACGATAGAGTCACACTGGATACCGATTTTAAGGTTGATTTGGAGACGAACAAGGCGGGCGGGCACTGAATTTAGTTTTATATTATTTTATGAATAGCCAGCAACGACTTATACTGACTATCCCACTTCTGACACCACTGTTACGGGGCCGGTTCTAAGTCCCTTTTTAAAAAAAACTATTTTTGAACCTTGAAAGAATTTTAATTAGAATTAGTACAAGAATACAAAATTAATGTGTCCGCCACGAAGTTCAAAGTATGACTGCCGGAAATTACCAATAATTACGATTCGGAAAACAACAACTGTGGGAAACATTATATGACACCTAAGAGGTGTCAGCGTTTATATTTTATATGCTTAGGGCTGTCTTCTAATTTATAACAGAACACTGATAATAATTATGAGTATTTTTTTGAAAATACAAATTATATGGGTTTTGCTCACCAGATATTTTATGGCCTATAGAAATACGTTTGCCATTGTTTTAATTATCGTTTGGCGGCCCTACCTTGGCTTTTGTTAAAAATATAAGCTGTTTTTTTTAATACGTTTTGTATAATCTGTGTTTTATTGGGGTGCCTAATACTTTTGGCCAAGGCTGTATTACCGGAAAACACATGTGCACTTAAGTAATCAAAATGAAACGGTGCCAATCGATGATCCCATTACAAATAATGTTGATTGATGACCATTTTCAACCGACCACAAACAAAGGAGGAGGTTATCAATTCGACGCGTATTTTTTTTTATGTGTGATTACCGATTACTCGAAGACGGTTTTGACAAGAATTTTCCAAATCGGTTCACGATTTGGAAAATTCTTGTTTTGTTTGAAAGGGTATACTTTGAAATTGGTCCCATTGCCACCAAGTCAGGATCTGATGATGGGATTCTGGAGAAATCGAGGGAACTCTTCAAATATTATAGGCACACCTATAGTGATTTGAGTATTTTTATAGTAACTTGTGTAGTTGCATTCGAAAAGCACCATTTGTGAAGAGGGCCTGTTGATGAAGACCACAGATGGCCACTGGAACTACTCAATATACAACGTGTAATTTAAAGGGTATATACATACCGAGTGCACGGCTTCTTTGGATGATAATAAACGATATGGCAAGGATTTTCTAATCCTATGTGTATATGTGTGGAACTTATTAGAAATTTCAAAGACCGAATTTTTCAAATACCAGAGACCGAATTTTTCAAATTAAGAAGATCGAAGAGTATTATCGTTTTATTGGCAAGTGACGTGGAAAGTGATGACCCTCATAGTCATGTGACACGATTGTTATTATTGGTATTCAAGAAACATACGAAATCAACAATTTGGGGTCAATTCTGTGAGTCACTTATTTTGAGCTGACACTTTGCATAGAGACTCCATACCAGATATTGTCTTCAGTCCTTTTGGATAGATATGGGGTTTCCATTACACGTTGTATAAGTAGGAATAATAAGTATTTCATGGGTTCCGCTTCGATTACTTGAATTTGGTTATTAAGCACAATATGCTAGTCACAATGCATATGGTGAAGTGAAGCTGATGGTGAAGTACCAGGAGAACTCCTCAACAATGAACGGCCCAGCATTGGGAAAAGCAATATTCTGTAAAAGGTTATAAGTAGTTGAGATTTAGGCTTTTGTAACTAGGTAAATTATAAATCGACCAACTAAAAAGAGTGAAATAAAAACTTTTTACCAAAAAATTAAACCGACCTCCAAAAAAAAACACTGCAAAGTGAAAAATAACTTTAATTTCGGAAGTCGGTGCCAAAAACTAATATACAAAACAAAAGACACCGACTTCCGAAATTAAATTTACTTTTCACTTTGCAGTGTTTTTTGGAAGTCGGTTTTATTTTTTGGTAAAAAGTTTTTTGTATGCAATCAATTGTGAATGCCTGACATTCTAGTTTCATAACTAGTCTTTTTCTTCTAAGAAATTACACATGTGGAAAATCTTCTATTCATGTCGGTAGCGTCTATCACTTAGCAGTATTTAAGACTTCTCAAGGAACTGTCAGAACCATTACCGGGGCTCCTTAGGGCTATTGCCTGCCGGAGTTACGGGAACGTTCTAATCAGATACCGCGGCCCCGGAACTTAAGGGCAGCTGAAGGAACAGGGAGGATTTTTAGTCAGTAGAAGTCTGATACTTCCTTCCGCTTAATCCAGAGCGAGAGAAGTCATTCGAAGATTTTCCCACCCGAAAAAAAAAACAGTATTTAAGACGCCTTCGCGACAAGAAAATAAGAGATCAGAAAGAAAAGAATAACTTGTTATTTGTTATGTGAGGCAGCTTGAGTAGATTATGCTGCCTACTCATACGTCCTGAATTTGGCATTTTTCGTCAAATCGTTGAGTTCAATAAAGTATTTGAGCTATACGATACGTGACAAATGCTTACAGTATCTGGATAGTAGGTCAACGCAAATCAAATCTGTTTCCTTTCTTCCTCAAAAAATCACCTCAGCTACTTAATCTTCACAGTTCTCATACATATGATTAGACCCACAGAAATCTTAATATTAAGGCAACTCCTGTGTTATGGATGCGATGATTTTTACAAACATTTTAATTGACATGCACAAACACACTGACCATATGCAAGCCATACAAACATTTTTTATTCCATGCGGGAATCAAACCCAGTACTCGCAGAATTATAGCCAATCGTGTAAAGTATTATTATTAAGATTTCTGTGATTTGACCAGACTTCGACCTCTTGTTTGTTTCGCTGTTTCTTTTCAGTAGTCAGCTAAGAAACATCAACCTCATCTAGATTAAACTTAAAGAAATAATGTTTGAAAGTGATATTTAATTAGAAAAATAAATTTAATTAAATATGTGAAACAAGTAAAGGTGAGAAAAAAAAAGCTCTGTATGGCACCAAATCCCATGACCCTAACCACAGAACAGATAAAAGAGGTTAGAAAGGAAATAGTTCCTGATTTGTATGAGATCGCGTGTCGCGGCTTGTCTCCCACTTTTTAGTTCCACTACAAGCAAGAGGCCCGTTACGTATGCGAATTACGCACACAAATAAATTACACACACTTAAATCGAGAGCTTGCTACTGATTGTAACTCACTGTCCATAAACATGCGCCGTGCATCTCGGCCAATCAGGGCAAGGGACGAAACGTCAATGGTTGAAATGTTGAGGACGCAACGCATGCTGTACATTATAAGCGGACTTGATCATTGCGTTGATTAAGCGAGGACACATCGGGCAATGTATATTTTTTGTAACTTGTTGCAATAATGTTGTTAATGTTTGGAATTTCATAGCGATCAGACTATTTATATGTTTTTTACAATTAAAATTGTAATGAAATGTTATTTTTGACTTACCGATGGAAGAATGTACCTCCTCGCTCTATACTTACGATCTAACTTTTTGTTTTACAGATTATAATTGCACAACACGGCATTTTAAAGTAGTCCGAAGCGCACAAAACGCGGTGAATGAATTAATCGGTCGAACTATGATTTTCGTATCATAAATGTGGTGCGCTCGCCACGCCCACATTACCATTCCAACCTTATTCATCTATTTCGTGCTCATAACCACACGGTAGACTCGCTTTACATTATATTTACCAGGCAGCCGTGACCAGCTTAAAGGCCGAAGCGTAGGTATAGGCTATCAGGTATATGAGACATTAGGAACTGGAACGCAGCTCCTTCCACAAACCCAACAGAAAGATGATATCCTAATACTGGCAAAATAATGCTTAGGTATATAATTATGTACTTTCATTGTGTGTACAGGTAAGGAGTAGAACTCCCTATCGATGCCTATGTTTCCTGGTAGTTAAAACCTTTTTTTGGCGGGTAATCATCAAATGAATCGTGGAGCGGTAGGCTCCACCCAGCTTGGGAGGAGTCATTTGATGTCAGACTTCTACTGACTAAAAAGCTTTATCCTGTATCCTCAGTTGCCCTTGTGTTCCGTGGCCGCGGCATCTCCTTAGAACACTCCGCAACCCCGTTTGGCCATGGCCCTATCCGGCTACGTTACTAGTGATGACTGACTTTTGAGGCGTACGTGGAACGTGCCGTGGACCGGGGCTAAATAAATAAATTGTTGGTCTAGTGGTCAGTGGCCCTGACTGCTATGCGTAAGGTCGTGGGTTCGATTCCCACCCAGGATAAATGTTTGTGTGATGAGCACGATCATTTGTTCTTTGTCTGGGTGTAATTTATCTATAATATGTATGTATTTAGACATATATATGTATGTTTATCAGTTGTCTAGTACTCATAGCACAAGCTCTGCTTAGTTTGGGACTAGATGGCTTTGTGTGACAGTAGTGAAAAAAAAAAAAAAACTACGAATTAAGGATCAAATTGCAATTCTGTAAACAGTAAAGACACTATTCCCAAACATTATTTAACTGCTTAAAAAAAAAATAACACAATAACCCCAAGCCACATTGTTTCAAAAACATCGTATTCACGGTCAAGTACAGGAGTGTTTGCAATTTACGTATATGTATTAGATTGCCCACTCTGATCTCGGGTTGCAATGCAATCAAGTGAATTGATTAAAACATCTGGAAAAGCCATCACAGCATATGAACTGGCGGTCGCCGCTGAACTTTACATGTTGGTAACTTTGCCACGACATCCAATTATTCATAGGGTAGTGGTTGGACTATAGCAAAAGCATTTTTATTCCGCAATGATTTTATATCAAGTTCTTATTCATAGAAATGAATGACACGGTTTCAATAAAACTTGATAAGCACACCCAAAATATGTTGAGAGCTGCGGGAACGTTCTAACGAGATACCGCGGCCCCGGAACGTAAGGGCAACTAGATATACATATAGCATCTAGCGTCTGTTTTGAGAGATAATTTTATTTAAAGTTCTATACTTTTATATTATACGGTTTATAGAAGGTGTCTCAAAAGAAAGTTTATATTACGTTTAGCCTGGGTAAACGCAATGACGGGCGGGGCGTAAGGGATATGTCAAACGGTAGGTTCTTGGGAATGGAGTCACCAAAAAAATTTTTGCAAAAATAAAACCGACTTCCATATCAAAACACTACAAAGCCAAAAGTAACTTTAATTTTGGTAGTCGATGTTATTGGTTTTGTATTTTATTTTTGACACCGCCTTCCGAAATTAGTTACTTTTGGCTTTGTAGTGTTTTGATATGGATGTCGGTTTTATTTTTTGCAAATTAGTTTTTTTTCACGCTTTTTAGTGGGTCCGTTTGTAATTTATCTAGTTACAAAAGCCAAAATGTCAACTACTTATCACCTTTTACAAAATATTCCCGATGCAGAGCCGTTAATTTTTGAGGAGTTCTCCTGGTACTTCACCATCAGCTCTACTTCACCATAAATGCATTGTGACGAGCATAAAGTGCTTAACATCCATATTCAAGTAATCGAATCGCAATCCACGAAATACTTATTATTGAGTAGTTTTGGTGACCATCTGTGGTGTTCATCATCAGTTCCACTTCCTAAATGGTGCTTTTCGAGTGCATCTGAACAAGCTACTATAAGAAATACCTAAAACGCTATAGGTGTGCCAATAATATTTGAAGAGTTCCCTCGATTTCTCCATGATTCCATCATCAGATCCTAACGTGATGACAATGGGACCAATAAGAAAGTATACCCTTTCAAATTAAAAAAGAATTTTCCAAATCGGTCCAGCCGTCTCCGAGTTATGAGGTGACATTTCAAGATGAATTGAGAACCTCCTCATTTTGTTGAAGTCGGTTAAAAAATGGTAATTTTGCGACAATATTTATTTATTTAAACTTTATGTAAAATAGTGGTACATGGGCGGACTTAATGCAACAAGGCATTCTCTTCCAGTCAACTTTTGGGATAAAAATACTAAATATGGTAGGGAGCATTCCTTTCATTTGGAAATGGGTAAAAAAAAAATAGAGGCGATCGTTTCAACACTAGTTAAACCACAGAACCCGGGCATCCAAGGTTATTGAGAATGGAAGAGAACGTGGAACGGATTAATCGGTCTGTTCGTTATGATCCCGACCTTCATTCGAAATCGTGCAAGTGCTTTGAATGTGCACACAGATTTAAAGCTATGAAACTCAATTGGGATACTTGGGAAAATTTCCTCGCACCTTCGAATTTGGTAATTGTGCGACTATGGTGCGAGGAAATTTTGAGGGCAGAAAGATGATGATGGTTCGTCATCTTCCTGCCCTTATCCCAGTTACTGGGGGTCAACGCAACACGTTTTCGTCTTCTATTCTGCCCTGTCAGACGTCATAGCATCATTTACTCCTTTTTCTTTCATATCATTCATTCCTCACACAATCCATCCACTTTTCTTTGGCCTATACCTCTCCATCAAACCCACTTTTAGTTACATGCGTGTCGTCCCTCCTGAACACATGTCCATAACAAAAAGTCGTTTCACCTCAATTTTTCCGTAGTACTTTCAAACTAAATAATAATAATAATACGGTTTTTGTTAAATTTGTGTACACACAATGGGCGATCCTAAAATCGCAACTTGCGATTTTAGGATCGCCCGTTCGCACGAATCGGTAGCCTGGCTCTTGCGATTCGCAAGAGCCAGGCTACCGATTGACATAATTATCCCCGCGTCTCTCCTAATCATTGCGTTCTCAAATCGTCTCTTCTTCAACTCTCCCGGCGCAGATCTGCTGAATGAGATTTCTTATGAATTAAGCAACACCTTTGTATGTAGGAATTAAAATTTGCACTAAACACAAAAAAAAATTACCAGAAGAAAGTTACGTTTTCACTGAGTAGACAGGCTACATTTTTCTGCTGAAAAATCCTTTTCACGCGAGCGAAGCCAGGGGCTGGAGCTAGTCATATATGAGTATAATGCACTTTTTTATATAATTTTCAATTTCTTTTTGAGTCGGAGGTGTATCTAGACACGCAGGAGCGTGTCAAGCCAAGTACTGGCGCGCAGCTCACCGTGTGTTATTACACGAACCATTTGGAGCCACTTTTGAGCCCCTCATAACTCGAAAACTATTTCACCTAAACTTGTCAAATTTGGCTCATATATTGAGACTGGCAAGATACATATGTATTCCAAATTTTATGAACATATCTCAAACGGTTATTTAGATATTAACGTCCAAAAATCGTCATTTTTATGACTGACCTATAGATCAAAACTATAACCCAGTTCCAGATGACTTAGAAAGGTCAAATTTGGTATGCAGATAGGTAATTAGGTGAATACAAAGGAAAAAATCAGAAACTGGTAATTTTTTATCATTTTATTATAATTTTCACTTAACTTATAATCAGTGCCTGTAAATCTCTATATGTGGATTTTAAGATCTTTACGTGAATATATAACGAGTTTAATACTAGCCTAAATTTTTTTAAACCAAATATTTCCGTTTTTGTACTTATAAATAAGAATACAGTAAATTTTCGTATTTATTAGGCGTAACTAACCGTATTCTACAACCACTAGCGCCACCTATTATCTTAGAGGGTCACTACACCATGGAGGCAAAACGCGTAAAAAGAATTCCGGATACTGAATGGGCAATTCACTCAAACATTTCAAAGGTACAAGAAAATATAGAAAATAACACAAATAGGACAATTATACCCCGTAAACGTAGGAAAATACAGTAGTTTAACAAAAAACCATTTAGCATTAATTTTGTTATAAATAAATACCTACTAAGTACTCATTTATGTACAAAAAGTAATGATATCCCATCAAAAACATAAATGTGAAATGAGAGCCAAGTTCAATATTGTGATATATGCCTTGGTTGTTGACTTCAACGACAAAAGAAGTGAAATCTAAACGGGTGCCAAGTTCAATGGTCAGTCCTGAAATTTATTTATAACATCATTAAATATCATTTATTCTTATAACTTAGGAGAATATATTGTAGCTAAGGTCTGACTTGGCTAGTTTTCATATACGAATTATATTATAGCCTTCGCAAGTTCTAAACCTGTTACTTGTCGGTTCTTATTTTATTATTCCGAAAATTTGGCTTGCTGGTAGAAACTAACCATCAAACATAATAATTCGTATATAAGAACTAGCCGGGTCAGACCTTAGGCTATAATATATTCTCGTAAGTTATAAGAATAAATGATATTTTATGTTGTTATAAATAAATTTCAGGACTGACCATTGAACTTGGCACCCGTTTAGATTTCACTTCTTTTGTCGTTGAAGTCAACAACCAAGGCATATATCACAATATTGAACTGGGCTCTCATTTCACATTTATGTTTTTGATGGGTTAGAACTACGTTGGACTTCATGTTACAGAGCTTCAAATCGTATTCTTTTTGTATAAAAATAAATTTTAACGACAGTGTCGGATAAGATAGTTCGAAATAGGCGCGACAATAGCAATCTATGTATCCCTCGCTGGACGGTTTTATTCCGCAAAAGTTTATTTTGTATGGCGCAAATCCATAGTAATATTATAAATTCGAAAGTTTGTCTGCCTGTCTGTTACGCATTCATGGCTACACAACAGCGTCGATTTTGATGAAATTTGTTATAATATAGTTGCAAGACCCAGGGTGATGGAAGTTTGTATGAAAAATTTAAACAGCTTTACCGATTTCATTTAATTTGGGAAGGAGATAGAAAAGACCCGGGGTTAATGACAGTGTGAATTTAGAAATTATAGCACGTGAATCACAAACAAATTTTTTTATTCATTATTTATTTAAAGTCAGGTGATATATACTTAAATAAAAACCCTAAACTACATACATTTATATATCTAAAAATTAAATAAAATAAGGCGTCCAGAAATTCGTACTCATCGCTGTCCACTGGTAATGTGCCCAAAAGACTGGCGGCAAAGCCACGTTGTATGGCAATGCTTAACCTCTGTCCAAGGTAAAAGCCAGCCCTTGGGTCACGGCAAGGTAGATAGAAAATATATTCTTTACTAGCTTCTGCCCGCGACTTCGTCCGCGTAGAAGTCGAAAATATTCCACGGGATCCCGTCCCCGACTTGCTTGACAAAGATTATAATAGCTCGGCTAATATGCATGATATAAAAATAATTTATAGCCTATAGCACTCAGGGATAATGCAGCTACATGTAAGCGAAAGAATTTTCAAAATCGGTTCGGTAGTTTCAGAGATTACCCCATACATACAAACTTACAATTTACAAACTTACAAATTTTACCTCTTTATAGTATTAGTATAGATTGCACACCATAACAGTAAAACAAAATTATGGACTTAACAATTAAAAAGGGTGTCAACTAGGCGTCTGGATAGATCTTTAAATAATTTGTGAGCACTCTGACCTCATGACCCCTAGGTTTCAACTCCAAGCTCGAAAACATAAAACATGATGATGATTACATTTACGCGAACGAAGTCGCGGGCGACAGCTAGTGCTTGGAATATACGATCACACGAAATAGACTAAAAAGCCTTTTGTTACAGAAGGTATAATATTTTTATATTTATACTATACTTAACTTTTTTTATACTATACTTTATAAATAAGCATTTTTTTAAGACGTTGTTATGAATTATAAGATCTTTATTTTTTTTAAGAATTTTATTTTAAATTTCATGTTAATTTCTAATTTGAATTATTGATTAATTTAATTTAATAATTACGTGACTTATTAACTTGATATAACTACATCTCGTATGTCATGTGTATGTTTTGAACAAATAAATTTATCTAACTAAATTAAGTTTGCGTTATATATTCTTGCAACAGATACGTAGCAAATCTTTTCCAACGAGTTTTCCAATGTCAGTTTTCTTCGATTTAATGTTGTTTCTTGTTATGTTCATCGATGCATGAACTCTTCGCATCTCAAGTTGAAACTTACAGCTCCCAGTCTCCCACACACATTTGCTGGCCTACAGTTTTATTGTATCAGAGAGTATAAGTACTTATTATAATGATTTTTTTTCGAGTTATTATACAGAATCGACTTACGAACAATTGTTTTTATTTTATGTTTCACTAGTGCTCGCGAGTTCATTCGCGCTTTTCGTATTTAGGAAGAAATTTTGATAGTATATACAACATAAATACACAAACTCACTAATGTATGTAGATACTCATCATGATTATGAAGCAATACGAAATGCACGAAAAAATGTTGTACGTGTAGGTAACACTTAAAAAGTTTCATTAAGAAGTTAAACAACATTACTTGTTTTGTGATGTTCATCAGTAAGTATAAACAGGCTTTTTTGCTTACTCGCGACACACGACTCATAGTTTGTTCCTGAGCTTTAAGTATTTATAGTCATGCTAAAACTTACATTTATCTACTGGGAACTGCGCACGTTTGATAATTGGATAACAGATAATTGGATAGATAAAAACGTCTCTGGTGTTTGTGTTCATTTTCAATGGCCCTATTTCTAGCTTGTTAGTTTCAATCCTTTGTTAATCTGTTTTCACGCTGAGTGAACGTCTCTGAGTCGCAAGACGCAGCGTGACGTTCGCGGTTGGCTATGAGACGTTCTTCATGCTGTTTTAAATTTTTTTAATTGTTGATAGTCTCCCGTTTGACCATCTTCTCATCTGATGGTAATCGATGATGTGGTCGAAGATGAAGCACGTTTGCCTAGAAGTAACCTATTCACTCTTAAATTAAAAACCCCCAGGTTATAGCTATAGGCGCGAGAACTTGTGATACGGTCTCGGTCAACTGCTAATCTTTCTTCACTTTGCGAAGCTGTTTCAACAGACAGATTCAGCATAAGGTTCTCGCCTTGCAGCTAAGCGTGCCACATGTTCTTGCTTGTTTTCTTCTGCTCTAACTTGCCTCATTCGTTAGGTGAAAGAAAATAAGTCTTTCTCAATATTCGAGAAACTCTAGACTTTTTGGTATTGGTGACAATAATGTACCTAAGTAAATTTAAGATTTTGCTACAGAAAATATACGAAAAGTTTGATGGCTGCTCCCCCTTCTTTTTTCTTTTTTTCTGGTTGGGAAAATCATCAAATGACTACTCCCGTTGTGGGTGGACCGAAAGGGAGTGTCAGACTTCTACTGACTAAAAACCCACCCTGTTCCTTCAGTTGCCCTTGCATTTCGGGGACGCGGTATCTCGATAGAACATTTCCGCAACCCCGTAAGGCAATGGTCCTATCGGGTCCCGTCAATGCTGCTGACTGCTCTTTGAGGCGCTCGCGGAACACGACACGCCGCCGACTCGGGTCTGGCCCTTACCGGCCGGTGAGCTGCCCCTGTTCGCCGACCGCAGACCCGCGCCTACGGTGGCCGGAGATCTCTCCGACGGCTAGAGCGCGAGGAAGAAAGCTGCCTCTCCCTCGCGCGTTCAGCCTCCTCCTTCGCTACCATGGCTGCTTCGCAGAAGGAGGCGACTGCATCCCATTCCCTCTGGCCCCGCACCATGGTCTGAACCAAAGCAGGGTGCAGCGAAAGGTCGCCGCCGCCGATCGCCTATACGTGGACACGACGGTGCTCCGCCCAAGCAGGGCATACATCGACCGTATGCTCCACCGTGTCCTCCGGGTGGTCCTCACAATGACGACACCCGGGCGTTCCTCACAATGACGACACCCGGGCGTGTCCTCTCGCTGTACGCTGTAGGTGTGTCCCCACTCCTCAAAGAGGGGACTTATCGATGCGATTGCGGCGTGCCCAATGGCTGCTCCCCTGTATTACCGAGTACTTTGTATTGGTACGTACGCTGCAAAAACAAAACAAGTCCGAACGCAAAGATTAGGTATTTAATAAAAACTTATTACTAAATAATTAAACCGACGACGCCCAAAAAACACTGCAAAGTGAAAAATAACTTTAATTTCGGAAGTCGCTGCCAAAAACGAAAATACAAAACTAAAGACACCGACTGCCGAAATTAAAGTTATTTTTTACTTTGCAGTGTTTTTTGGACGTCATCCGTTTAATTTTTTGGTAAAAAGTTAAGGTGTAAAGTAAAGGTGAAAGATTTAAGTAGGTACATACATCCCCTGAGAGATTTTAGACCTATTAGTGTTTTTTTTGTCGTGTCGCACAAGGTTCGAGAATCTTAATACCTGCTGACATTTATATATGCATTATTTTTTCACTTTCATTGTGCACACGTGCATATGTATCTTACTTATTCACGTGTGCTTTTATGTACTTAAGCAGGCTTACACTTAATAGATATTCTAATGAATACGTTATTTTTTATTTTTTATATACAAAATGCGCTTAGTGATGTTTTACTGAAACAGCATTAATTATTTATACTTTTTAATTTACCTCTTATGGTGACTGAGTAAAGATTTATTATACTAACACACATTCATTAAGGAATTTTGTAGAAGTGTATAATTTGTTTGCATGTCGTTCGTCTAACAATAAAATAATACAACAAGACAACAACGAGACAATTATGTGGCTGTCAAATTATGCAGAATGTTTCAGACGGAAATTATTATCAACAACTGCAACATCACCTTAGTAATACAGAGTTACTCACTTATTGAACAGCTTTCCTAGTTTGGATTATAGAAACAGTCACTATGTCGTTATTACATTGAAAGGCAAATGCAATTTCTTGATAACTTGTTGGATTAATAAACAAAGCCGCTGTGCATTCTTTGTGCCCATATCGACTTAAAAGTTCAGATGCTTCAATATACAAATGTCGTTAGTGCCGACGGCATTGAAAAAGTTGAAAAAGTTTTCACGTGTATGTTTGTCTAAACGTAATTATTGGTGCATACTAATCCGGTCCTCTTTAATTATAATTTTGAAGTGTGTCTAAGGCCCGTATTACAGAACGAAACTCGAGCACTGATCTCTATTTAAAACTAGTTTTGATTCGAGATTTAATTTTAGAATGTTCCTCAAGTATAGATTCATCGATCATAGTTCAGCCGGGTACAGCTTTATTCTAGATCGTTACTCAGTTGTAGATTCATCACCCAAGTATGGTCGACACCACGCTCGAGCAGAGATTTCCTTGTCAGTTAACTATTTGCTATTTAATTTTTTTGCCATTTTAAGTTACTAGATCAATCCCGTGTTTTCTAACTTAAACAGATTATAACAATGATTTTTTCACCGATGATTTGAACAGAAAAACAAATATACCTATGTATCATCTATGAGATAAACAGAACTTCAGCGTTCCATGTGAAGGGCCTATACAAATTTACTAATAAAATAATAGATTTTAGAAAATGAAGATTTTTGACAATTTGTAATACTGCCATCTATTGACCAAGATTTGGTAAAACATATGCATTTCTGTTTTGTTTTAACTATAACTTTGTTTCCTTTTAATTTTTTTTATTGATCGTTGTTCCCAAACCATTATTTATTTGAATATTACTTATTATATGATTAATGAGCAATTCAAAACAACACTGTCACAGACATTATTTAGGATCCACTCCGTTCCACGAACAAGTTACTCTTGCTATATTTTTATATGTTAGAAAATATTGCCTTAACACCTTTTACCTTCAAGAATTTGCTTTTACAAATTCTTAAAAAATAATTTCTATGGTGAAAGCTTGCTATATATATTTTTTATTCTTAAAAATTTGGTATTAAAGGAAATTGAATTATTTACGATCATTCGTAGATCGGAACAGCGGAGACGAAGAAAATAAAACGTAAACGAAAACAGACTGATGCATAGACAATTAGATATTCTCTGCTTGAGGCTCGATTTGAATCTGAGTGTAGTTTTATTACCATTTTGGAATAAGACCAATGCTCAAGTGCAGATTCTATATTTAAACTTAGATCGGGCGAATTAAGCTCAAACTGGACTTGAGGAACGTTCTGTAATACGGACCTAAGAGTATTAAGCAAACAGCTTTACAATGACTGAAATTAATTATTGTTAGTAACTGTTATCTGATCCATAGCTCATTAACTACGGATTTTGAGCATTTTGATTATATCCTGAATGCAACTGATAGCCTAGTCTATGAAGCTGCAGCTCAGGGCCCTTTGAGGGGCCTCTATTCGCTTTGGTAATAATGTTTCGATATTGAACGGAAGAGAGTCCACTAGTTACTACCAAAGAGACATTGAATGATGAATATGCTATTTTGATTTCAAGCTCACATATGTCGGTCCTTTATCTTTTCCAACTAGTTTAAACTTCGCATGGATGTATTTTGTGGCGTTGCTAACATGAAGAATTCAAATTTCGTATTGTATAGTTTAACAAATCGGCCGCATCGCCCACATGTAGTCAGTTCGGTGTACAGGTTTAGGGAATACTTTCATTGTTATGAGGAGTGAAATTCTCTGCCGGAGTCTGTGTTTCCTGATAGCTTCTTTGGGGGACTTTACTTCAAAAGTGATTAGGTTAGTTCCAGGTAAGCAAGCTTCAACTTCGACCACATCATCGCTTACCATCGGTTTAGTGGTAGACGCGAGCCTATTAATTATCAATCCTAGTAATATTAAAACGCAAATTTGTGAGGATGGATGTATAGATGTTTGACTATTGAATGGATGTAGATATAACTTTACGGAAATAGTAGCCTATGTGTTATTGGCTAGTTTTTATCCCGGGAAGATGTGTGAAATTTACTCGCGGACGAAGTCGCAGACACAGATAAATAAAGTTAAAGCCGGTTTCATCCTCAAAGCTCGTGAACTCTACCACATATCCACATCCACAGCCTGATTCCACCCACTGCTTGATATAGGCTTCTCTTTGTTTGTCTTGATCGTTGCCAAGCTCCAGGTTCGTGTGCCAGTCTCATCCAGGATTTACCCGCGATGGCAATAAAGTCGGTGTGCCCATCTCGCTGGCAGACGACTAACATTCCTTTATCCAGTCCTTATACGCCACTCGGTCACAGATTTACTCTACGTGCCATGACCGCGACTTGCTGGGTCCTGTCCAGCTCCACATACAATCTATTGTGTATACGTACGTCTTTAGATTTTAACATTTTGGGATCCGATCTGTTAGTCTGATGCCGAGCATGGAACGCTCCATGGCTCTAAGAGCTTCCTGTTGTTAACATCCACGTCTCAGCACCATACGTCATGATGGACTGAACACGCTGATTATGTAGGCTGGTGTTCAGGCATTGACGAACTGTAGCTGATCAACGCGAGAGCTAGGCAACCTTGTTTAACAACTTCACATTAGGAACCAACGCATTATCCGGAGCCATTTCCGCGAAAATTGTACGCCGGGATTGCTCTACGCGACATTGAACTACCGGGAACATAGTTATTTTGTGTTTCCCCCACGAAGGTAAACATGAATTAGATTAACAATAAGTAAAATTTATGCGGTTCCGTCTGGTGCTGTTTGGTGAAGGCCAAACTTCTGAATTGTAGTGGAAGTTGTAATATGCAAATACACTCACCGGCACGGAAACTTGGCCACAAGTAAATTTCACGATATTTCGCATTTAAATGTATTTTTGATACTGAAATAAGGGTAGATGCACTCAGTAAGTGTTTCTCGGCTTTCAGAACTCAAAAAGTGAAAGCGTCACTACACCAATAATAAGTTTATTTATTAAATTGGGCACTTTTGCAGAAATAAAGCTTAATACACTATCAATTTAAAAATACTATAGAATTAAATAACCCTTCCTTTGCAGTCGGGTAAAAAAAAACCTAAATCGGTTTATTGTCTTTACGTTTTAGTATCGGGTGTTACCTCCTCTGGCCCTGCATTCGATCTGGCATGCTTTGAATGATGTTTCTGGCATAAATTTGCGGTAGGTATGCTTTCCTAAGCAGTCAGTGCAGCGTTTCGAAGTTGATGAAGAGTTTCTGGCGGGTCGGAGGTGGACTTTATCTTTCTTTTGAGCATGTCCCAGATATGCTCAATCGGGTTTAAGTCCGGACTACGAGCTGGCCATTGCAATTTTTGAATACTAACTTCTTGAAGGTATTCTTCAACGCAATTTGCAACGTGTGGGCGTGCATTACCGTGCACTATCCCGAATATACCAAAACATGTACCTGGAGGACCTCCTCGATGTATCGGGCTGCAGTTAGCCGGTTATCAATGAACCAACTCCGTACGACCATCGGAACTTATTCCTCCCCAAACAGTTATGGAGCCTCCATGGAAACTCAGTTTGTGTGGTGGTAATGGGCAGAAATCTCTCTCCACTTCTTCTCCACACTCGCTCCCGACCGTCTGAAGCACGTAAAGCGATTCGACAGCTTTGATCAGTGTTGTGGTGACGCTGCACATTGCTCCTTTTGCCACACGAACATTCGTTGTTTTAAAGTTCTGCTGCGTAAAGGAATAGAGAGTTCACCTGTTTTGCACTGTATATTTGCATACTCGAATTTCGGATGGTAAGATAACTATAAAATATTTTGTATAAAAGTTATGCAACATTTATTGCATCGTTAATTTAAGTAGCTAAAATTGATAGTAATTAAGTCCTTGATGTAAAATCTTAATTAAGGTTACAAAACAAAATAAATACATTTGTACGACTTATTTCTTTTTGTGTATAGTTATTCTCGCTTCCCTTACTGTGTGTACGAAATTCACGTTTTAATTTTACTGTTTTTTTGTCCCTTTAGTGCAATTCAAAGGGGTCAGCACCAACGGCCCGAGTTCATGCATCATAATGGAGTTTTGCCAGTATGGCCCGCTGTTCGAATATATACACAGCGGGTCTTGCTTCCTACCAGCGCAGATTCTCAAATGGGCAAAGGAGATCGCACAGGGGATGTCTTATTTACACGTAAATAAGATCATCCACAGAGATTTGAAATCTCCAAAGTAAGTTGATTTTGCATTGTTTAACTTCTTTCGTATAATATTGGAGAATTTTCAAACACCTCTCAGTCTCCACACAAGCTGCAACTTTTACAGTTTTCGTTCATACATATTCAGCGCGATTCTAGAGAATGCATTACACACAATGAAAATATTTTAGTAGTGTTTACAGTGAATGTTTACTCGCAAATGCTGTCTTAATTTCCTTCCATTGTGGTAAGATTATTACCACCTATTGTGGTAGTATTATTGCATTGTGGGGACTGTCGATACAATAGAACAGCGCCCTACTGTGCACAAAACAAACTAATCACAAAAATTAACTTTGTGCAAGTAAAATATGTTATTGTGTAGATTTTGAAGGAGATATTTGAAAGTTGTTTAAGCCAGTCGCAATGGTAAGCTTCTCGTGTGATCAACTGTATTATAAAAATCAGTTTTCTTCAATTCTTGACTTGTTGCTAAACCAATATTTTAAATGCTCTGTCTGTATGTTTGTTACGTGTTCACATCTGAACGGCTAAAAGGATTTTTATGAAACTTAGCACACGGATATATACCGTATCCTGGAATGGGTCCTATGATACTTTTTGGTTAATATTGCATTTGTCATTTTCAACAGTAACACGAGTGAAGCCGCTGGAGATAGCTTACATTCTATAATAAAATTTATCTCTTCAATGTTCTGAGAAAACTATGTAGCTAAATTGACAGTTATGTAGGTAAATGAAATGGTTCACTTTGTACGATGAAGTTCTAGGACCATGACAACAGTTTAATCTATATCTAGAGTTGGTATACACATAGTTTTTAAGAGTTTATATATCGTTTTGTATAGTTTAAAAAATATTAAATAATCATTGTTTCATCTGCAAGGTAAACGTGATATTTTTGTAGCCTTGTAAAATTAAGTAATGTAGCTCATTTTATTAAATTTCACTAAAACCTTCGACTGACTAATCTGATATTATAATCATTATCAGCTTAGCCTTTTCCCAACTATGTTGGAGTTGGCTTCCAGTCTAACCGGATACAGCTGAGTATAAGTGTGTAGCTGCCACACCTGCAATAAACACATCTGCACGCGGCGAGCGCGCGCGCATACTAAGCGCCGCCGCTCGCCGGTCACCGCAGCCCGGGGCTGCGCCCAGCGCTGCGATCGACGCGACCCCTACGGACGGAATGTGGAACTTAATAATGAAATACTGTTGTCTCATTGGCTAGATGTTTTTTGGGAATATTTACCTCACATTAGGCGCCAAAACGTTAGGCTATAAATATGCATCTATTTTACCTAATAAAGCACTGCTATTCAGTACACCGTTCGATACAGTTCTATATTCATCTGGAGTTTTACTTGAACACCCTATACGCGCTACAAGTGTTTTACATGGAGCGACTGCCTATCTGACCTCCGCAACGCTTTAGCTACATTACGTAACACGATACCCCAGGTATCTTATGTCTGATAGTTTTCCTTTTTTAACTTCGTTATAATATATAGTTAGGTACTCCCATCTGACTTCCACAACGCTTTAGCTACGGTACGTAACACGATACCCCAGGTATCTTATGTCTGATAGTTTTCCTTTTTTAACTTCGTTATAATATATAGTTAGGTACTCCCATCTGACTTCCACAACGCTTTAGATACGGTACGTAACACGATACCCCAGGTATCTTATGTCTGATAGTTTTCCTTTTTTAACTTCGTTATAATATATAGTTAGGTACTCCCATCTGACTTCCACAACGCTTTAGCTACGGTACGTAACACGATACCCCAGGTATCTTATGTCTGATAGTTTTCCTTTTTTAACTTCGTTATAATATATAGTTAGGTACTCCCATCTGACTTCCACAACGCTTTAGCTACGGTACGTAACACGATACCCCAGGTATCTTATGTCTGATAGTTTTCCTTTTTTAACTTCGTTATAATATATAGGTAGGTACTCCCATCTGACTTCCACAACGCTTTAGCTACGGTACGTAACACGATACCCCAGGTATCTTATGTCTGATAGTTTTCCTTTTTTAACTTCGTTATAATATATAGTTAGGTACTCCCATCTGACTTCCACAACGCTTTAGCTACGGTACGTAACACGATACCCCAGGTATCTTATGTCTGATAGTTTTCCTTTTTTAACTTCGTTATAATATATAGTTAGGTACTCCCATCTGACTTCCACAACGCTTTAGCTACGGTACGTAACACGATACCCCAGGTCTCTTATGTCTGATAGTTTTCCTTTTTTAACTTCGTTATAATATATAGGTAGGTACTCCCATCTGACTTCCACAACGCTTTAGCTACGGTACGTAACACGATACCCCAGGTATCTTATGTCTGATAGTTTTACTTTTTTAACTTCGTTATAATATATAGGTAGGTACTCCCATCTGACTTCCACAACGCTTTAGCTACGGTACGTAACACGATACCCCAGGTATCTTATGTCTGATAGTTTTCCTTTTTTAACTTCGTTATGTATAGGTAGGTACTCCCATCTGACCTCCACAACGCTTTAGCTACATTACGTAACACGATACCCTAGGTATCTTATGTCTGATAGTTTTCCTTTTTTAACTTCGTTGTTAATTATGGACACTAGTACTTTAAATTATTTATATTGTTGTGCCCTAGCAGGGTTCATGTATGAAACCTATATAACCTATTTGTAACAACTTGTAAACTACATGAATGCAATAAATGATGATGATTATGATTATGATTAGGTAGGTACTCCCATCTGACCTCCACAACGCTTTAGCTACGTTACGTAACACGATACACCAGGTATCTTATGTCTGATAGTTTTCGTTTTTTAACTTCGTTATAATATACAACGTGTAACGGAAAGGGTATATACATACCAAGAGCACGGCTTCTTTGGATGATATCAAACGATATTGGAAGGGTTTCAACTCAAAATAAAATACTCTACAATATGATACCAAATTTTCGATTTCGTAAGTTTCTTAAATTGAAATCATAATCAATCGTGTCACCGCACTACGTAGGTCAATGACTTTCCACGTTACTTGCAAATATCACGATAAATCTCTTCCGTAATTCTGTGCGCCTAGTACCTACAGTAGTAGCCTAGTGTAAAGGCGGTGTTCTTTTGTCGGCGCGAGAAAGGAGAGAGGATTAAAAAACCCTACCAATATCGTTTGATATCACCCAAAGAAGACGTGCTCTTGGTATGTATATACCCTTTCCGTTACACGTTATATAGGTAGGTACTCCCATCCGACCTCCACAACGCTTTAGCTACGTTACGTAACACGATACACCAGGTATCTTATGTCTGATAGTTTTCCTTTTTTAACTTCGTTATAATATATAGGTAGGTACTCCCATCCGACCTCCACAACGCTTTAGCTACGTCACGTAACACGATACCCCAGGTATCTTATGTCTGATAGTTTTCCTTTTTTAACTTCGTTATGTATAGGTAGGTAGATATTCCCATCTGACCTCCACAACGCTTTAGCTACGGTACGTAACACGATACACCAGGTATCTTATGTCTGATAGTTTTCCTTTTTTAACTAACTAACTTTAACTAATGACTTCTCCCGCTCTGGGTGGAGCGGAAGGGAGTGTCAGATTTCTACTGACTAAAAACCCACCCAGTTCTTAAGTTCCGGGGCCGCGGTATCTCGTTAGAACATTCCCGCAACCCCGGCAAGCAATAGCCCTATGGGGCTCCGTCACTAGTGCTGACGAATCTATGAGGCGAGCGTGGAACACGACGCGCCGCCGATCCGGCTCTGGTCCTAACCGGACGGTGAGCTACCCCTGCTGCCGTCCGCAAGCCCGGTGCCTAGGGTGGCCGGAGATCAGCTTGCAATCCCCGACGCCCGGGGCGTCTCCCGCGGCGGCTGGGGCGCGTAGAAGAGAGTTGCCTCTCGCGTTCGGCCTCCTCCTTCGCTAGCATTACTGATTCGCAGAAGGGGCGACTGCATCCCATTTCCTCTCGCCCCACACCATGGTCTGATCCAGGGCCGGGCGCGAGAGGTCGCCGTCGCCAATCGCTTCCATGAGGACACGGCGGTGATCCGCCCAAGCAGGACACACCTCGACTGTATGCTCCACCGTGTCCTCCTCTACCTCCACCTCCGGGTGGTCCTCACATTAATTTAGCAGCTACCATTTAGATTTAATACGCCATATAACACAATAAACTCTCTCTTCGATGTTATAAGTAAAGGCTATTCTTATTATAGCTTAGCAGGATGTACAAAAATAGTGAAAGGTTAGTGAGATAGTTGGGTAAAGCCTATCAGATGATGAGCAAAAAAAAATTATTTTCCGCAATACATCAAACGAATATTACGGAACGAATGTTATGGATCAGTTTGTCTTCAATCAGCAAGAGTATCGGTGTAGCCTCTTTTCTTTTCTAAATCTTCGTGTTCCACAAAGTACGTACATACTAGGTACCCACTACTAAGTATCCCTTCACTTGCTAGGATGGTCTTGGTATTAAACTACGATGCCCCCGAGGTATATCAGCACGTGCCATTTATAAAAACCTTTACGTTTAGTCCTAAGGCGTAAACGCTTATAGTTTATGACAGCCTGGTACACCTAACCATAGTTTCATCTCTTCGCATTTAAATTAATTAACTAAAATATTTTTTACATTAACTCTGTTTTATACATAGACTTTTTTGTTTGATAAGTTTATAATATTGGGTCCTGTCTTACCCAAATCTAACATTATCGTTAGACACTATAATAGATAATATACGCTTGGCCGTGAAGTTGCGGAAAACTGCCAGACATACATACATACATACGTACACTATTACAGATAAGACAGTTATCAGGTACGCTGCACACTTAATTGCACACAATCGCAGATTTTACAAAAGCACATCACACTCATACTCACACAACTTAACGAAAAATGCCTGCCTGCAAACTTTCTTATCATATTAAGGCCGTGCGCGCACTGCCTTGCGGTGGCCGCAATTGCGGTAATTCTACCGCACCGGTAGAATGACCGCAATCTCAGGTGCGCGCACTGCGGCGAGAAAAACGCACCTTTTGTCTGACAATGTTGCCATACATACAGATTTCTTCGTATTTATACATATTTTCGATGTGTGATTCAGATTAGCACTCAATACAGATTTTTATACAAATTTCACACTGTATTGATAAAATTAACTGGTACAACTAAAGACAGAACTTGGCAAAATAAATTACCTAGATACCGCATTTATTACGTTACACACACCATTGTATGATTCTATTCTTTATAGTTATTTTTTATTTTATTATAAACAACGTTAAATTAAACATTCTAATTAAGTATTTGTATTATAGAGAAAATTCCATATATTTTGTGATGATGCTGCCAAAAAACGATTTCAAGCTCTTACATTGCAAGTACTACGTCAATAGACACCAGCCTATGTTAAAATAATGTACTACGGAAATTAATTAAAATAATAAATTATAATAATTAGAATATTTAAATTAACGTTGTTTATAAAAAAATTAAAAAATAACCATAAAGAATAGATTCGTTCAACGGTCAATATTTCGTCTGTATAGATGTCATGTATGGGTTTAATATGTTTAAAGAATAATGTTCAATCATTCTGTTCTGTTCAACGGTGTGTGTAACGTAATAAATGCGATATCTAGGTAATTTATTTTGTTAAGTTCTGTTTTAGTTGTAATAGTTATCTGCATAAATATACACTTAATAACATTTTTTCTCTGTTTTTATGAGTAGTAAGTACACTAATTTTGCCCTCCCCACTTTAATTAAAGTTTTTAAAGTCCTTCCAAAGGTTGTCCACTATCAATACAGTGTGAAATTTAGATAAAAATCTGTATCGAGTGCTAATCTGTATCACACATCATAAATATGTATAAATACAAAGAAACCTGTATGTTAACATATTGGCAACATTATCAGACAAAACGTGCGTTTGTTTCACCGCAGTGCGCGGTACTACATACATTCCTATGCGATACAAAATATTTGCGGTAGACTCACCGCAATTTTGCAGCGAGGGGCCACCGGTGACTCTACCGCACGCGTTTATTCCACCGCAGTGCGCGCACTTCTATGACACTCCATACTTCACAGATTTTGCGTTTTCAAAACGCAACGCAATGCGCGCACGGCCTAACGTGACTAAACCTCTAATATCCTCTCATTCAACACCTTTTATGATTATATCCCCAAATATCCCCATGACGTCATTTGACTAAATCTGAAATATAGAGGAAATCACTTCAATAGATTGTCACGGTCTAGATTGTTTGGAAGAATGCAGGCTGCTCATGAATGATTCAGAGTCGAGTTTTAAAATACTCTCCTTTAATATTAGAAGCTACCAACGAAATTTTGATGGCTTCTCATTAGCTTTTAACCGCCTTGATATTGACATAGATGCTACTGTATTAACTGAATGTTGGCTAAGAGAAGGTTCAATACTGGAGAATTTACCTGGTTATAAAGTTAATCATACGGATTCACAAGTGAACAAAAATGGTAGGATTGTCATATAAACCAAAATCAACTACGAAGTTAGGTACTCTAATAGAATTCCAAACATTAGAAACCGACAGCCTTCTCTTAATTTTGAACAATGAAATTGCTATTTCCGTTCACCATCTTTTACTACCCACATAAACTTTCTCACATCACTAGACACCTTCTTCAAAACGGCATATATACATCCTACGCTAATTATCTCCGGACCATCAATATAGACATAATTATGTAGTACCACTAACAATAGACACCATGACTATATGTGCATTACTAGCTTTTGGCTCGGCTTCGCCCGCGTGCAATTCGAAAACTATCCCATGGGAACCTTATATCGGGATACAAGCTATCCTATGTCCTTCCCAGGGCCCTAAACTATTCCCGTGCCAAATTCCATCTAAATCGGTTCAGCGGTTTAGGCGTAAAAAGGTCACAGACATAGTTACTTTCGCATTTATAATATTAGTATTGAAGTATGGATATGGATGACCTCATATGATTTAGTCCCTATGATCACAAAGCCAATCCGACAAAAATCATGTCGTGACCATATAGTTGTCAAAAACAAAACCAAACCTAAAGGCATAATTTAATTAATATTAACACAAATTTTATTGAAATTATTGAATTTATTTACTTTAGCTTAATGATAATGATAACAAAATAATATGCATCATTAAGGAAGTAACATTGTTAATATTTGGTTAGGAAAAAAAAAACATTTTAAAACTTATGTCACTCTCACAACCCTAATATATAATTTGCGGATAACGGTGTGGGTGCACATTTACTAACATTTATTTGTTACGATTTTATAGTTTACTAGTACTCACGCGGGGCTTCGCTCCCGTGGATTCTATCACGGTAAAAACATAACTCTCCTTTCTTGCAGTTGCGTAAAAAGTAGCCTATAACCTTCCTCAAGCTTCAAGCTACTTCCATACCAAATTTCATCGAAATCCACCCAGTACTTTCGAAGATTAACGCGTTCAAGCAAGCAAACAAACAAACAAACAAACTTTTCCGCTTTATAATATTAGTATAGATTTATGTTTTTTCTCCCACAACAATCTTTGCTCACTTACTGCGGCGATCAACGCATCTGAATCAACCATTTCGTAGTTCGTGGTGTCGCGTCTGGTTGCCCTCCAAACAAGTACGTTTTACGTCGTGTCTCGCCGCAGACTGTCATATAGGCCGCAAGCAGGGTATGCCGTTGAGTTGATCGCGTTCGTCGCGTTTGCAGCGTCGCGTCGCGTCGTATTCGTCGCTCACGCGGGACACGGCATTAGCTACGTGCTCCCCTTGAATCATAAATTTCATGCTCTTGAAATTGAAATAGGTAGTTTGAGAATGACACTTCATGTTCATAATGTCTATGCAGTTGATGCTCTTTACGGATATTGCTTGCTTGCTCAAAGGATGGCAATTTTAAAATATGAACCCAACCTCTCAAATGTTCGTTATAATGGATGGTTCATGGAACATCGACGGAGATGCAAAGAATTATTAAATATGTATTTCAATTTATAATATCCTTATAGCAAAATGGAAGTTGAAATTAAAATAATTTTTCGCGAGTTTTTACGAGCGAATTTCTACGAGCACGTGTAAAAATAGCACATATCGTTTTTATTCTATTTAATAATATAAAATTGTGTGTTTTTTTTTACTGTCACCGTAAGGATCGGTGACAGTGTAACAAAGAAAAACACACGCAATTTGAACTGAACTTTGAAATACAAAATCACACACACAGTAATCTTAGATACGGTTATTCGCTACTTTAACGAGACGGGGCAAAGGCCGATAAAAAGGAACACACACACTCTCTTTATCGAGAAACACTTATTATAGAAATAGCACAGAACTTGACTTAATACATGAATTGCACTCGCTTCGTAATTACGCTGGATGGTTCAAGAAATGTTTTACAGCGTGTTAGAGTCTGGTAGGTAGATCAAATATTAGCTTCTACGGGTGTGCTAAATTATTAAAGGGTCTTAAAACTTGCTATGGTTGGCCCAACTAATGTTAACAGGATCGATTGCGCATTCAAATTCATTAAATTTGGATGTGACATCGTCTCTTATTGATTCTCACTCTTTGCATGTTTAAGGGAAAGCCGCGAATATTTTTTTCCTAATAGCAGAGATACATAGATAACAGAGAAAGATTTTAAGATTATTCCTGAGTGTATGGTATATACCGTGTGCTGGTATAGAAAGATTCAGTCATATTAATAAGTATCTTATTATCAGTATAACGTCTATACAAAATTTTAAAATTATATTAAAAGTCGTTTGGTATAAATAATTATTAAGTCAAAATGCATAATCCAATAAAGTTTTATATTAGTCAGATTAAAATAAAAATACAAGTTAAAATTGTTTTATACCATGTCAAAAATTTGTGGTTAAGAAATTCTGTAACCGAGTCGAAACATTTAGCTAGAAGCAAAGCAAATATGGTTTTCTCAAATTTATTAATTTAATAGTTGAATATTGATAGTTATTATTGAATGATGAATTAGAATTATATAATGTAATGGAATAGTATAATATTTTAAATGTAAACTCTGTACTTTTGCATGCCTTGTAATTGGCAAAATATGGCTGTTTCTGTATTTATATTATGTACCACCATGACTTGTACCCGTATTTGCAAAATAAAATATCTTTATCTTTATTAGCTGGCAATACTATTATTTGCGATGATAACGTATTTACACTTTTGAAACAAACCTGTGTTTTACAAACGATTCTTTTTTCAGCATACTGATTGCCGATAATCTCGTGGTAAAAGTAAGCGATTTTGGTACAAGTCGCGAATGGAACGACGTAAGTGCCGTGATGAGTTTCACGGGCACTGTGGCGTGGATGGCACCAGAAGTGATAAGACACGAGCCATGCTCTGAGCGTGTGGACGTGTGGTCGTACGGCGTGGTCCTCTGGGAGCTCCTCACACAAGAGGTCCCGTACAAGAATCTGGAAACACATGCTATAATGTGGGGCGTCGGAACGGACACGATAGCGTTGCCGATACCTTCCACCCTTCCGAGTAGCATGCAGCTACTGATGAATCAATGTTGGAACAGAACGCCCAGGCATAGGTAAGTCTCATAACATAATAGTCATTAAATATACTTTCAGAAGCGTCACATTCGAATAACTGGAGCATACTGACCGGAAGAGCGTTCTGTTTTCTTTTTTCTTTGCTATGTTCTCAATGTCCATTTTTGTGTTATGAATCTTTTACTTGATAGAAAAATCCTGCTAAAGTTTTTTCAATTTCGCCCAGAACTTGCTTTGTAACTTGTTTTATAGTCAAATTAAACATATTAAAACATAATATATTCACATTTCTATATGATATGTAAAACCTAACTAAAATAAAAGTAAAAATGGGTGTCATTCACCTCCGTAAACGGCTTCATCAATGTAACGATGTCTTGTTTACAGCGATGTATTGCTGCGATTTTTCCATTTAATTTCATTTTTTTAAATCGTCTCTTAATTATTCACTTCCATCTAAGTCTTCATTGCAACCGAATCGGATAAAAAGGAAGCCAGAACATAGTAAGCCTTGTTTACAATCTGACTGCGGCAAGTTTGTGAGGTGTTCGTTGGCTGTCAATCCTTCATGCTCACTTTATATCTAAGTTATCTCGGGAAAATTCATACAGAATGGAGCAGGCGCTTGTTTTAGAATCTGCCGGGCTGCTCGGCGTGAATTCTAATCATAAAACCCTTACTGATGTTATAAATGCGAAAGTAACTCTGTCTGTCTGTGTGTTACGCAATCATGCCTAAACTACTGAACCGATTTTAATGAAATTTGGTACGGACATAGTCTAGAGCCTGAGAAAGGACATAGGCTGCTTTTTAATGCGAAAAAAAGGGCTGTAAGGGGTTGAAACAGTGGATGAAAGTTTGTATGGAAATTACGTCATTTTTAAAGCTGAAAGAGCTTGAAGAAAGAAGCTTGAAACTTATTTTTTAGACATGAGTTTTATTTTCAAAATAATTTGCCAAAAAATTAAAAATGCTGCCGAAAGTCACTATTCCGCGCGGACGAAGTCGCGGGCACAGCTAGTAATCTATATATTTTATATATTTATCTATAGAAAAGAAAATTTTTCTTATGTGGAAAAGTGTGTTTGTTTGTTTAAACGCGCTAATTTTCTAAAGTTTTCATCTGGAGACTGGAGGATGAAAACTTCTAGTTATTTAATCAATCTAAAATTAGTTTATAGACTTTTAGTAATCGTCGTAAAATCAACTATTAAAATGTTTTTGTAAATATTAGCTACGTTAATATTTGCAAAAACATCCAATATATTTTAGCAATATTAATAGGCAGTCTAAATGTTAATAAAAACACATTTTATTCTGAGAAAGTAAGTGATACTCGTTTGTCTATTGTTGTAACGTAAAACATTAATTGAATAAGCTGCTAATATGTAGCGATTTTTCTAAAAACTGTTTGAAGGAAAACTGATACAATCGAACGAAGTAAAACGCATAAAAAATCTGAAATCACAGCACACGAGATGAGAACTGGTAGTTAATTTATAATACTTGTAACCGGGAGTGTGGAGTTGCGCAGTAAGTACAGATCGCTCCTCGCTTCAGCTTGTCCGTTGGGACGGATGCAGTGCGATGCACTGGTCCCGCTACATCACTAGCAAAGCAACCGGTAACGCAGTCGGCTTCCGGTCAGTGTAGTGTTTGGCTCTGCGGTAGGCACACGGCCCGCTTGCATTCGGAAACCGAATAACTTTACGTGAATATTCATTTTAATTGTGTGCAATTTTACATTCAGTTTTTGTACTTGTGTCTTTATAGGCCCCCGTTTAAAATAATAGCCGCTAATTTAGAAATAGCGGGTGACGAGTTAGCGACTTATCCTATGGATTGCTGGAAGAAAAGTCAAGCTCTTTGGAGGGAAGAAGTTGTGGACAGCATGAGGCGTTTTTATGCTAGGTAAGATCAATCTTACCGTTGATTTTAAGCCACTTACCCAATTTTAAGGATGCTTGTTTTGCGTTTGATCTAAATTGAGTGGCATCTAGTTTTTAAATATTTGATTAGTTTTTTTTTTCATTTTTTGGATTTTGCTGGGCGTATTTGAGGGCATTTGTAGTTTGTTTTGCGGGAGTTTAAATTCATCATTGAGCATTTATCGTATCTATTGGTTAATTTTTGTTTAATATAGACACTAAATCTGTAATAATTATAAATTATGGGTTTCATGTGTTTTGTTGACTCTTAGTTAAACGAAGGAGTTTTTAACTGTAGGTGTCTTTGTATACTGATCATTTAGTCTATACTTATTATTATTTTTGTATTTTTGGTTTCATTCCGTTATTATTTATTTTAGGTATTCAATTTTTACGGAAGTAAATAAATGTATTCTGTTCTGTAAAGGTAGCGTATGTTTAAGCGACTTGGTTGGTCGGCGAAGTTACTTCGTTAGTAAGACCGCAACCTAGTCCCTTTGTTTTGTAATTCTTACTTACTTTTTCTAGTTTAGTTCTACAAAAAACTAGGCTCATGATAACTTTATCTTTTATTAAAATGGTTTATTTAAGATATTTCATTCAAACTAGCAAGTACTTATTGTGGAAAAGAACGAATCAATTTTAATGTAACTTGGTATGTGTATATCTGGGGATTAAAGATTTAAGAGATAGTAAGATCAATTTTAATTTTATTGCTTACCTAGTCTTGCCCCCTGACATGATGCTGAGCTGATGCGCCTTTGGCATAATAATCCAAATAGTTTTATTCATATTCAATCATTTGATTTTAAGTGTTGCAGTTTCCTTATTTCTTTTTTCTTTATTGAAAGTGAAAAATTACTTTACTTAGGAGGTCATAGGACAACATATAGGCTTTTAATCCCGGAATTCACATGCGAGCGAAGTGGTGGGCACAGCGAGTTGGATCATAGAGAGCTGTGCAGTCTCTAAACGGAATTTATTATTATTATTTGAAATCTTTGTTCCTATAGGGTGGTCAAGGGCGAGCCCCAGGAGGGCGCTGCCGGCGGCGATAGCAACCGCCGTGAGGACCTGAAGAGTGCGCGCAACATCCGCAAGGTGTATGAGAACCAGCTCTCGCACGCCAACGAGCTGTTCCTCGAAGTGTGCGCTGTGAGACTCCAACTGGAACAGAGGGAGAAGGAAGTCGAAGAGTAAGTACATCTGACTTTTTTATAGTTGATAGGCTTGCGTTTGACCATAATCTCACCTGATCTTAAGCGATGATGTGGTCGAAGATGAAGCACGCTTGCCTAGAAGTAACCTATTCACTCTTGACTTAAAGACTCCCAGGTTATAACTATCAGGAAACACATACTCCGGCAGGGAATTCCACTCCTTAGCCGTACGCACAATGAAAGTATTCCCAAAAAGTTTCGTGCGTATGGGTGGGATGTCCACCATGTAATGATGGCGCATCGCCATTTGTCTTGTAGTCCGATGATGGAACGGGCTTGGCGGAATAAGACTGTGCAATTCCATAGCACACTCCCCGAAATGTAACCGATAGAAAACTGATAGGCTTGCAACACGTCGCCGATGTTCTAGGCTCTGGACCCTTGTCTCGACCAGTTTCTCGTTGCCATGAGCCTTTTGGCCCGTTGACTGACTGATGATGACTTTAATCCCTATTTAAATTCTGAATCCCAGATGGTTTACCAAGAAAACAGCCAACATGTACAACAACATTTAGGTCTGCCAACTTATCAGAGTATCAGTGAATTATATACGATTTAGAATTCATATACAGGATATTGTTTTCTTTAAGATATTAAAAGGTGTATGCAAAATTATTTGAAGCGGAATTTTTGTTGGTTTATACCAATGGTACTCGAATGGTACGCTGAAGTTAGTCGGAAGGCGAGCGAATTGATGTTTCTATTTTGCCCTAAAATCTTGGTTAGTAAGTGTTTTTTGAAGCCACGTGATTGTTTTTATATGCTCGCGTCCATCTTCTGACCTGATGGCAAGCAATATGAGTAATGTGGTCGGAGATGGAGATTCAGCACGCTTGTTCGAAGTCATCTTTTCAGTATTACCTTAAAGGACCCGAAGGTTATAGCTATCAGGAGTACCACTCCTTAGCTGTACGCACAATGAAAGTACCTATGTATTACCAAAACGTTTAGTGCGCACCACGTGATTCTTACACACAAGGGTAGAATGATCCACAAATAAAGCTGCAACTCGTTAGCAGTGTCACGGAATTATGTGACTATCGCGCAATTGCAACAGCTCGTCTCTTTGTTATTGATTCTTAAACAAACAAGCACTGCAATTTATATTGAATGCGAATGTTTTGGATGGCGTGCATGTTATGTTTAATGAAAGTATGTATTATCAAAACGTTTAGTGCGCACCACGTGATTCTTACACACAAGGGTAGAATGATCCACAAATAAAGCTGCAACTCGTTAGCAGTGTCACGGAATTATGTGACTATCGCGCAATTGCAACAGCTTGTCTCTTTGTTATTGATTCTTAAATGAACAAGCACTGCAATTTATATTTAATGCGAATGTTTTGGATGGCGTGCATGTTATGTTTAATGAAAGTATGTATTATCAAAACGTTTAGTGCCCACCATGTGATTCTTACACACAAGGGTAGAATGATCCACAAATAAAGCTGCAACTCGTTAGCAGTGTCACGGAATTGTGTGACTATCGCGCAATTGCAACAGCTCGTCTCTTTGTTATTGATTCTTAAACAAACAAGCACTGCAATTTATATTGAATGCGAATGTTTTGGATGGCGTGCATGTTATGTTTAATGAAAGTATGTATTATCAAAACGTTTAGTGCCCACCATGTGATTCTTACACACAAGGGTAGCATGATCCACAAATAAAGCTGCAACTCGTTAGCAGTGTCACGGAATTATGTGACTATCGCGCAATTGCAACAGCTCGTCTCTTTGTTATTGATTCTTAAATAAACAAGCACTGCAATTTATTTTTAATGCGAATGTTTTGGATGGCGTGCATGTTATGTTTAATGAAAGTATGTATTATCAAAACGTTTAGTGCCCACCATGTGATTCTTACACACAAGGGTAGAATGATCCACAAATAAAGCTGCAACTCGTTAGCAGTGTCACGGAATTGTGTGACTATCGCGCAATTGCAACAGCTCGTCTCTTTGTTATTGATTCTTAAACAAACAAGCACTGCAATTTATATTGAATGCGAATGTTTTGGATGGCGTGCATGTTATGTTTAATGAAAGTATGTATTATCAAAACGTTTAGTGCCCACCATGTGATTCTTACACACAAGGGTAGCATGATCCACAAATAAAGCTGCAACTCGTTAGCAGTGTCACGGAATTATGTGACTATCGCGCAATTGCAACAGCTCGTCTCTTTGTTATTGATTCTTAAATAAACAAGCACTGCAATTTATTTTTAATGCGAATGTTTTGGATGGCGTGCATGTTATGTTTAATGAAAGTATGTATTATCAAAACGTTTAGTGCCCACCATGTGATTCTTACACACAAGGGTAGAATGATCCACAAATAAAGCTGCAACTCGTTAGCAGTGTCACGGAATTATGTGACTATCGCGCAATTGCAACAGCTCGTCTCTTTGTTATTGATTCTTAAACGAACAAGCACTGCAATTTATATTGAATGCGAATGTTTTGGATGGCGTGCATGTTATGTTTAATGAAAGTATGTATTATCAAAACGTTTAGTGCCCACCATGTGATTCTTACACACAAGGGTAGAATGATCTACAAATAAAGCTTCAACTCGTTAGCAGTGTCACGGAATTATGTGACTATCGCGCAATTGCAACAGCTTGTCTCTTTGTTATTGATTCTTAAATAAACAAGCACTGCAATTTATATTTAATGCGAATGTCTTAGCTGGCGTGCATGTTATGTTTACTAAATTTATGTTTGTAAACTAAAAATGTCCATCTTCTTCCTGGGTAAAAACGGGACCCTATTACTAAGGCTCCACTGTCTCTCTGTCTGTTTGTCACCAAGCTGTATAAGCTGTCACAGATGATGTACTTCTGTTGCCGCTATAAGGCTGCGTTTCCACCAGAGATGTGCGAGGATGCGTAGTGAGGGATGTGTTTGTAAAGAACCTATAGAATCGCTTCATTTACCTCGCCTCGGTCAGCACAGCTCTGGTGGAAACGGCTCAGCGGAGCTAGATTTTTGCGCATACAAAACAAGCGAGGGATGTGTGCGAGGGATGTGTGCGTGAGATGTGTTGAGAGGTTTGCGCATCCTCGCACCACACATTAATGCGCATTTTCAGAGCTTCGCTACACATCCTCGTAGGCACATTTTCATTGCACAGCTTTGGTGGAAACCCCCACACATTTTCACAGCACAGCTAGACATCCTCGCACGACACATTTCCATCGCACATCTCTGGTGGAAACACACCCTAAGGCTGCGTTTCCAACAGAGATGTGCGAGGATGCGCAGCGAGGGATGTGTTTGTAAAGAACCAATAGAATCGCTTCATTTACCACGCCTCGGTCAGCACAGCACTAGTGGAAACGACTCAGCGGAGCTAGATTTTAGCGCATACAAAACGAGCAAGGGATGTGTGCGAGGGATGTGTGCGAGAGATGTGTTGCGAGGGATGTGTTGCGAGGAATATGTGTTGAGAAGGATGTGTTACGAGGTTTGCGCATACTCGCACCACACATTAATGCGCATTTTCACAGCTCCGCTGCACATCCTCGTAGGCACATTTTCATTGCACAGCTTTGGTGGAAACGCCCACACATTTTCACAGCACAGCTAGACATCCTCGCACGACACATTTCCATCGCACATCTCTGGTGGAAACGCAGCCTAACAACAAATACTAAAAACAGAATAAAAAAAATGTTTTAGGGAGCTCTTGTACAACAAACGTGATTTTTTGCCATTTTTCATAGATAATGGTACAGAATTCTTCGTGCGCGAGTCCGACTCGGAACATGATGCAGCTAGTAGTACTAATGTTTTACATCGAGCGACTGTCTATCTGAGTTCCTTTGGAAAGACTGACGGCATATTTTCTGGGCTTATGATAACCCGTAACGGCTGTCAAAGACTTACGAATTACGGCTGCGACCGAAGGCTTGCGTGCTTGTGCCGCCGGCAAGCATTGCTTCATGGTGAAGATCGCGCAGTTGGTATTATTAAACCACGATATTCTCTTTCTTCTCACTCGAGAAGAGACGAATGCTGCTGCAAGTAATGATACTGCACGACCATCACCATAATAAATTAAATTGTATAGAACTTAGTAAACATTTTAAACTTGTAGTTCCTAGATTAATTCATCGACGTGGAGTGCGCGATTACCGATTGTTTGATCAGGCATCACATCGGACAAACGCGGGTAAACGTGCACCCCTGCAGCGTCTCACTCATATGTATAATAAACACTTTATGGATATTGATATATTTTTGCTAAATAGAAATGCTTTTAGAACTAGAGTTATTAAGGAACTGTATAGATTAGATACTAGTCATCTCGAAGTGACTGACTAATTTGAAAGCTTGTGGCGTTATAAAAATATAATAGCTTACTTGAATATGGATAATATCTATGTAAAACCTAACTTGACTTGACTCTTCATCATAGCACACCTCTTAGCTAATATGTGGAAAATGTTGATATTATTACATTGATTTTGTTTTATATAAGTCATTATTATTATGTTTCATGTAATGACGTTTTATCCAAATAAAATAAAATAAAAAATACTGATGTTATATTTTATAAATGAAAAATGATCTTTATTTTGCAGATTTGGTTATTAAATAACACTTTTACACGTCATTTTTTTCGTAATTTTAAACTAGATGAGGCGGGTGTTTCCTAACTGACTACCCTGAGAAGAAACACCGAAACAAACTCGAGAGGTCCGTCTCTATTAAAGTCCATACAATCTATACTGGTTAAATTATGTGGGGACCTTGAGGTTTCAGTCTAAGGCGATCTTTTGAGAAAATATGCTCACAGATTTGAGTGGGCCTGTCCATACATGTTTATAATATGTATATCCTAAATATTATAAGGTGCGTCTTTTCACTAAGATACGATTGTTTTTCATCGTATAATCGAATCTTTCCCTTCATGCCCTACTGAGTTAAAAGCTCCCTCTACATTTTTGGACATACTGCTGTCTTCCGCGAGCCTGTCTTTCCAGAATTACTCAAATAATTCTTATCATTTTCTTCTTGGTCAGCTGCGAATTCACCTTACATTTAATGGACGCCTTAGAGATGGTTATAATAACCACGTTTTTCCCATACTTATCTGAGATGCGACGAGCATGTCCGTCCCAATTGAATAAAATCCGTTTGAATAAAATCGCATTTGAAATGGTAGAGTAAGATATTTACATATATGCTGATGACTGTATCCATAGGTTGTTAATTACCTGAGCGCATTCTTGATACGAGGACGTTAGACACGACAACTTAATTTTTTCTCAGTATTGCTTAGGACATTTCCTGTTCTTTGCTAACACCCTTCAATTCAAGAGACTCATTGGCAACGATGCACTGGTCTAGTCAAAGCTCCAGAGCCTTGAACATCGACGACGAGTTGCAAGTCTATCGTGCGATGGAATTACACAGTCTAATTCCGCCAAGCCCGTTCCATCATCGGACTACGAGACTGGATATGGATGGGCAGAGATGGTGGTCAAACGCGAACCTACTTTTAATAAAAAAAAAATTGTAAAAGTTATAGAAAGTCATCATCATGATCACACGCCATAAAATATTTTTAAATTTGTTATATAATATTGATAGTATCTCCTATGTATGTTTCGTTTAATATTGATAGTATCTCCTATGTATGAAGTACATCTCTGCAACTAAACTTTAATTATTTAATTCGATTCGATGTTGAATGGTTTGTGATAAATGTTTCTATAGCCTACTAATAGTTATTCTGGTGTTTGTAAAAAATGCACTGGAAAAAATCGAGTGGGACAACGTTTAAAAAAAATGTTTTAATAATTCCGAGTCATCATGTGGTCGTCCATTAACTGGTTAACTATTATGTCAGTTCATGATGTTTTTATTATAAAATCTGACTTCAATAACTTACTCTGATTTCCTTTAAAACATCACAATATATCTTTTATATTATTCTAATATAAAGCGAGCCCAATATCCCTATTTACTCTTGCTGTAAATGCTTGGGTCAAATGTGGCAGGGAACACAGAAGCCGGCAGAGAGTTCCACTTATTGACTGTGTGAATAGTAAATATAGAGGAAATGCTCTTACAACGACAAGACGGTATACGGGACTAAGTTTGTATGGTACTCTGCAGTAGATCTGGTAGATGGGTAGTGAAAGGGAGATGGGTTATTATAATATATTAGGGATTATTTATTCGTTTGTGAGGGAATATTTTGAGGATATGTTAGAAAATCCGACAACGTCGGTAACAATGTATCGATATTCCAACTCTGCCCTAAATTTCGTATTCATTAGTGCGTTCTATCACACAACTACAACAATGAAGACATTGATTCCCAGAATGCATGCCAATATGTAGCCCCGTGATGCGTTGTAAATCTGGAGCCGTTATCAGCGCTTACGATAATTGAATTTGATACCTTTCACAGTTAGTCCGAAAGCATTAGCAGCTTATCACAGTCGGAGCCACCTCGGCTGGTGGCTAACCTGTGAATAATAGGTAGATAGATGATATCTGATGCTGCAGTGCATCTGATCTATTTAATCTATACTAATATGATACATTGGTTTGTTTAAACGCGCTAATTTTTGGAATTACTGGGTGGATTGGGATGAAATTTGAGTGCCAGTGCTATAAGCTATAAAGTATTTCGAAATCTACGCGACGCTTCGAAAGTATTATGTGGGAAAAGATGGAATTTTATATGGAAGTAGGTTTAAGCTTTTTTTTTTTATTTAAAATAGGTTCGCGTTTGACCACCATCTCACCTGATGGTAAGTGATGATGTGGTCGAAGATGGAGCACGCTTACCTAAAAGTAACCTATTCACTCTTGACTTAAAGAGAGGTTATAGCTATCGGGAAACACAGACTCCGGCAGGGAATTCCACTTTTTAGCCGTACGCATAATGAAGGTATTCCCAAAACGTTTTGTGCGTATGGGTGGGATGTCCACCATGTAACGATGGCGCTTCGCGGTTTGTCTCTTAGTCCGATGATGGAACGGGCTTGGTGGAATTAGATTGTGTAATTCCATCGCACACTCCCCGAAATGTAACCGATAGAAAACCAATAGACTAACAACTCGTCGTCGATGTTCAAAGCTCTGGAGCTTTGACTCGACCAGTGCATCGTTGCCAATGAGTCTCTTGGCCCGCTTCTCGATTGACTCAAGCGCGTCCAGTTGGTAGCTTTAGGAAGGTTATAGGTTACTTTATGCTGCTAAAGGAGAGTTATGTTTTTATGTGTCCACGGAAGTGAAATCCCGCGCGCCTACTAGATTTAAAAAAAATATATTTATAAAGAGAGTAATGCAGGTTGACATCACAACTAGCAATCTTGTTAACCTCTACAACTAAGCTAAATATGCTTGTGCCTGGAGTGGGTCGGCAGTAGTGTAAGTAGGCGAGGTTCGAACCCGCGATCTCTCGAGCAGAAGTCCAACACCTTAGCCATTAGGCTATTGACGCTTACAGAGATCCCGCTCAAATCCCGATCCCGTGGGAATTCCGGGATAAAGTATACGTTGCCTTATAATCTCCTTCCTATCTTCCAGTGAAAGTCCCAATAAAATCGGTTGTGAGCCGTTCCAGGGTTAAGCATGAACAAACAACTAGACAGACCTACAATACACTTTTGTTTCAGTATTGCATAAATAACTATAAGTACTTACTTGAGGAAAATAGAGCTATTTTCAACCGACGACAAAAAGAGGAGGTTATCAATTCGACGCGTATTGTTTTTTTGTTTTTTTTTTTTTTTGTTCATAGATAGACGATAACGAGTCGGCGAGCAGCGAGCAGCGAGTGTGTAGTTACGATAGTTTCGTCGCTGAGTTATCATCTGGTTGGTCTCTCAGCGTGAGTTCTGACCGCCAAGTGACCGCTGAGCGAGTATTATCTTTGTCAGCACTTATCGCTCAGCGACGGACCGAGTGAAGCGAGTACTCGCCGGTGGTGTGAACAGTCAGCGATCCACTATTAATATATACATCTCTCTTGTTTACACATAAAGTTTATTTTGTACATTTCTTGAGCGAGAAATAAGTAGACAGTTAATCGTTTCCTCGCTGGCGGTGGGACAGCTGCCTTACGATTACTGTATAGACAACCATCTATTGGAATTTCTAGAATAAGTGTCTAATGATAAATCCTAGGAAAGGCAATTTAAGTCGAAGGACGAATACGTTAAGCAGTTGGTCCAGCGCCTGACCTATCTCCGGTCGGATTTCGGATTTCCGTCCCATCGGGCTAAGAGAGTAAAGGAGGAGGCACGTATGCACTATAATATCTGATGCGAAGATGGCACTATTAAGTTTTCTTGTAATATAGCGTGGCTATCAATTTAACTAACGAAAGATTTTTTTTGCGAGCTATGCGAGAATAAGACAGCGACTGTTTAGTTTATAAGGCTATTCAACTTATTTCTGCTTTTAGCGCCAGTATTCCTATGCACGCAAATTGTAAACGTATGTAATAACATACATCTATTTGTTTATATGGTTAATCCCTACTTATGTGATAAATGCGAAAGTATCACTTTCTTTCGTCTTAATATTTTTTGATGATTGTGATGAATTTTGATAGAGATCGATTTCGCCTGTCTTTTTTCACGTGACAGAAGCCGCGTCCAGAGGCCATTTTAAAATATATGCCATCAGCAGTCATTTTCGTCATATTAAGTCATTGCTCAGCGTTATCTAGCGTATTATATAGCGTTTATGTATAGTCAAATATAACTTAATTGTATGTCACACCTGGTTTTCTATGTGGCACAATCATGTACTTATCATAATCGTGTGGCATAATCGTAGAATTAGTCCCAAAATCTGTAAAGCCGACGTTTTCCACATTGGGCACCTGCTCGTGGCACCTTATGTGAAATACTTTAAGTGTCATTTACCCAGGTGCCTTTAACCCAGGGTGAATGGCTATTCACCCAAGAGTACCATTCACTCAAGTGCTATTTAAGAAGATGCCCAAAGCGGAATATGTCGTAAATTAATAACTGCGCGATAATTATGACGTTTACAACTCCGTATAAAAGAGTACACTTCCCAGCCTAACATGGTTACTTCTTTACAGACGCGAAACCGCCCTGAAGGCGTGTCGCTGCGGAATACGCAACAAGTTGAAATATCACTACCAGCCTTCGAGCTCCTCGTCGGACTTCGCGGCGAACGATCCCCGCCGCCGCGGCGACAGGAAGAAGGAGCCGGCGCAGATAGTTGTGACGTACGACGCAAAGAAGCAGGGCAAGCCGGTGTCCGTCGCCGTGCCAGAGAGCGCGGTTAACACGGTGTTGAAGGACGTCACCTGCGTGTGTGACACCAGCCCCGCCAACGAGAAAAACAACAACTTGGAGGCGCCCAACATGAAGGAAACTGTGGTTGAGCAAAACGGCAATATCGACATTAAACCGAAGGGCCGCCGTCGCACCGACAACAACTACAAGATCCCGGACATCGCTCACGTGTAAACCCCACTCTAGGTACCTTTATACCCCCTTATACCCCATTCTTGACTTCGCGTCCGCGTGGGCGCTCGTGCATGCACCCACTCTGATGATCTGTGTTCTTCAGAGGCTCAATTAGTGAGTCCATTTGGTGTCTGCGAGGCCATGCTCGCATTTCGTAGTAAGTTGGAGGAAAGGATCTCCGAATCGTAATCTCTCTGTGTACAAGACAAAAACGAAAAATTAAAAAAAAATGTGTGCGTGTTTTTAAACTATGATATGTCGTTGCTTGATCTCTTAAAAGTTTGGAACTTGCCTGTAAAGGTTCAAACCAAGGTCTTGCAACCTCATGACTTAGTTTATATAAATGTCTACCATAACCATGCTAGGAGGCAGTCGTGCTCGTCTCTACATGCAGCCTGTTAACTAACAGAGGGCGTTCTCGTTAACCCGCAATAGTATAGCATCCATTCATGATAAAAATATTACCTTTCGAAAACAAACGTTTTTATTTTTTTATATAAAATATTCACTAAAAATGTTAAATTGATACGTAAAAGAAGCACTCTGTACACGCGTACGCATTCATAAATAAATTCCGGCGTTGCCGTCCTTCAAGTACGCGTGTACAGAGTGTTTCTTTTACGTATCAATTTAACATTTTTAGTGAATATTTTATAATTAAAAAAAAAAACATTGTTTTCGAATGGTAATATTTTTTTAGCATGTATGGATGCTATACTATTGCGGGTTAACGGGAACGCCCTCTGTTAGTTAACATACTGTATAACGGAATCGCGATCTGACGAGTCTGGTGGACTTGCGCCGCTTTGACCATCATTAACATAAATGAGCAACCGTCTCTTACACTTAAACATAAGTTATTGAAATAGTATTACTGCACAATGTACATTCCATGTTGATTAGCAGCAGTAATGATCCTTTCCTGCTGCGTCGAGCAGACTGAAAGTTTGGCCGCCTTTGATACGCACGGCTTAGGCCGGCCAAGCACACACGCACTCTACGAATAAAAGTTACCTAACTCTAAATTCTAAAATAAACTCAATCACTAATCTAAATGCCCGTGGTAATAGGGATCCGAATTACGAGTAGTAAAGTGATATCCTATACATAGTCAATGGAGAGATATTTACATACGGTGAAAACACAACAGTGTATTTGAAAGAGTTTCTTACTCAAGTCCCAAAAAATACATTTCGAGTTAGGTCTCTTTAATGCTAAGAGTGCCATATGTATCTTTTATTTTAAAAAAGCCCCATTAACCCCCGCCCTCTTATATCTTGGGCCGTAAGTCTTCTACAGGCTTACTAAAACAGGGGCTTATAGCTTTAGCGATTTCGCATACAGAAAATGTGAACTCGCGGCCATTTTAAAATCGCTTTCAGTCTGCGTGTAGTATGTTTTATATTATTGTTAGGAGTATAGATATAGAATTATCGTCATCAGTTTTTCGATCGGTTATTTTAGTTTCAGTTTAGTTTTTCCTATATTTACCTATAAACATGCTTTCCTATTTCTTTTCCACTCATATAGAAGTTGAAACTAATTAATATCCGAATCAGCTTAAAAACTGTTTAAAAATAGAGATTAATTTTGGAATTACTAACTTAACTACCAAGCGAATCTCCCAGGAATAGTGGCTTTAAAATAAGCAGGCTAAAGATACAATATTAAAAATAAACTCCAACCATACAAAGGCAAAGGCTGAAGTTTTCAGTAACACTCTCAAATATGATGAACTAATCTCAATTAAACAACAGTCCTTCATCATAGATCTATCGTCCAGATTTAATATTTCAATTTTTCAATCGAATCAATATTTACTTACCCTTATAAAATATTTAATTGTGGACTTCGTTTTTCTTTTAGATTAAGACGACGATTAAAAGTAGCAATTAGCATTTATTTAAGTTATTTTATGTTTAATAGTTTTAGCTGGCCTAAAACTACTTAGTTTGAGTTCCATAGACTGGATTTAGTCAGTGATTTACTTTGAATTATTATCCCAATTGTTTTGAGGAGTGTGGATGGACCAATCATCGTCCGTAATAAAACTAGAATGTGCGTTATGAGAACAAGCTAGCGAGGGCCGATGGTTGGTGGGTCTACCCTTTTCATTAACCCATTTAGCTTTTCTACCCTATTTTTGTAAAAAAAATTAAGATTAGTGTGTAGTAAGAAATAATATTTTTATAACATATTTTTTGCTAAGCGTACCGCGTTTGCACCTAACCGGCAGGACTCTCATAGTATGATCAAAATTAAAACATCATATGATTTTTGTAATTAGACTTTTACTAATGTTGAGTCTGAACGAAACGGCTGTCCGACAGTAAATTATTGAATTTTTCGAGGTAGTTCTTTGATATAAATAATGATATTTACATTTTGTTCATAAAAAAGGAGAAACATTATCAAATAGCTATTGTGTTGGTTTTCTGCTCGGTGCACAAACGCGGCGAGTACGATAGAACGGTGGAGATGGAGATAGGAAAAGAATAAAAAGTATTATTACATTTTTAATATAAGGCCATGCTACTTGCGAACCATGGCAACGGCGTTATTAGAAATTAACTGCTGTATTTAAGAGCTTTGTCGCTCATTTATTTAGGTTATTTGAAAGCGGTCGGGTATCAAGCCGAAGAGACGCTAGCTCTGTGAGATTAGACCAAGCGTTGACTTAGCATGTCAAATCCTTTAGTATAAAGGGTAGCTATAGTTCAATTCAATATATAATTGGCGGCTTGTAGCAAATAGCAGTCATATGTCAGTGAGAGTGATGGTTAGGGCACTGCGCTAAGAGTAGTCTCCTTCACAGCCACCATTTAGTTTAAATAGGACCATATCTAAACGTCATAGGTGTAGAAAGTAAAGCCAAAAATTTCGAATACTTTAGTAGTTAACACAAGTGAAAAATCTCAAAAGTATAATTTTTCCAAAGTAAATAATGGAGTATATTCGACCGCTTTCAAATCAAAATTAGAAACGAATAAGGAGTGAATTGCTAACCATTTGTAAATATATTGTCACGCGAGCTAATACTTGCCAGAAGCAAAAAATATGTTACCAACCATAAATTTTTTACTGCTTTTTTGTATTATATTTTATACTCTGTTTTTTGGGTTCCGTGCTATTTTGAAATAAGTGCTCAATTATTTATATTTAAGTTTATTTATGGAGTTATGTGAGGGTCCAAAATTAGAGATCTCGAAATAATTGCATTTATTTTTTTTGTATTTTGACGTGGAACTGTTTGTGGTCCTGTGCGGAACCTCCGGAGCAAGTTTGACTTGCGCTTAATTTTTTATTACATATTGTTTTGATTTGTAATTTTTTGATAACCAGTTGATTGTATCAGAGTGGATAGGAATATACTTGTGACAGTTGACATTTTTGTGTCAACTTGACAGTTGACTACTTTCTGACAACTTTACATCTAAGTGACATGTCAAAGCAAAGTCCTAGAGTGGCGACATGACACAAATGACCATAGACAAACTTTTCGGCACTTACTGAATTCTTAGTCGTTTCAATCGCTGTAACTTATAATTTTGATACTTTATCCTTTATTGGCTAACAGTAATTCTCATCTGAGTTTTACGTAATTTAAACTTTGAAAAGGTTTTTATATAGGTATCTTCTAAATACTTTAGCGTCGCTGCCTTCAGGCGCAGTACCGGTCGCCGATGTAAACGCCACCACTTGTCCTAGTAAAACCAAAGAAACCTAGTGTTGTTCCTCTCACCGCCTGATACAAGTCATCCGGTATAGCACCAGCTTCACGAGAAGGCTTTTCTTCACTTGACTAAATTAATGTATAGACTGCACTTGGTCTGAACATATTTTTTAAACTTTACTGTAAACGTTACTTATAACTCCCCATGACATATTGGCACTGTACCTCTACATGCTCGACCTGGTCGAAAGAAGCGATATTTAGCACATTTTGCTACCAAAAATTTACACGAGACTTTTTACGAATTTTATAACAATAATAACGAATTTAAATAGTTATTTTTAGAAATAAAATAGTAGTTCTTTGCAAAAATCTGTTCCTGACGGAGAAGTCACTATAGTATAATCTACTTGTACTTCTTGACAGTGTCAATTTGTCATTTTACAGCTAAAACCTTTTACCTCCACTTAAGATTTAGCGTTATTGGTAAGATAAGGTATTTGTCATAAACACTTTTCGAACAAACATAATTAGCTAAGGAAATATGTTCTAAACTCAATAAACAGCCATCATAAATTACGAAAAAGATTTATTATGTGTAACAAGAAGTCAATCATAACATTTTAAGCCCCTATTAAAAGCAAAGTACGAACGATAAATGAAAAAGTATAACCTTTTGAGATAAATTAGAACAGTATAAAATGTTTTGCAAATAATATGATTGTTTATATTACTAATTGGCAAGAATCCAAGTTTCATACGTTGCTCCGTACACATCCGGACACACAGACAAATTAAATGTACATAAAAAGTTTATTGCGTCGCTTTTGACGGTTGAAATTACACACAGTTTGGATTTTGGAAAGTATTTATAGCAGATGCTGCAGTTGGTTAACAATTGGTTGTACGTCCCGTTTTATTTGAAGAGTACATGTTTCTTTGAGTTTTAAGATTAAATACGACATGCACACAATGACGGGGTGGACTACTAGATGCCTGAGACTTGGTTGAAAAAAAGACATTAATGAAATAGTGTTACCAATAGGCACGCCAAATATATTTACATTACTTATACTTACGGTACTCTTCAAGTCTTAAATTTGATTACATTTTTCTATTCCACCAGGGCTCTTTCTATACATAGCAGCTGTATGTCCCAATAGCATGTCACATTACTTTAATCCATTATATTTGTACCTTGCATACTAATAGTTATGTTATAAGTACACTTTTCGGCCCTGGTTTTATACTTGTAGATTAGCCTAATTTGTGGTCTAGTCGAGTTAATTGTAAGTAAGTCTAATAGTTATGTAATTCACTTTGAGAAATAAATAAAACTCTCAACTAAGTTGTTTTTTTATTTTATGCCCTTTTTGTGTAAGCTGCAATCCTCTTTAGGTACACAATATGTCACACATACAAACATTGATAAATTGCTGCTTCAAGATTAATTAAATCAATCATATAAAGCAAGGTGGTATTCACGTGCTTTAGCCGTTATGGTTCCGTTATGAAAGACATACGCCGCTATAGGTAATAAACGAATATCGTCTGTGTTCGACCAAACGTTCGACCTCAGCAGCCAACCTTAAGGATCGACCTCTGCGGCGGTTACTATTTAGCAACAAGCTGTAATTGAAGAATAACACTAACTTTTCCACATTCATATCATGATATCTAGGTACTTCAGAACATCGGAGCTAAGTGATAGAAACCTCCTGATTTAACTATAGAATAACCTCTTGCACAGTTAAGTGCAAAAGTAAGGTAGAGAGTCAAGAGTTAGGAAGAAATCGAATGTATTCTACATAGGATGACATAATTTGACACATTTTTAATCGCACCTACACTCACGCGAAATTGTGCATTAATTATCTTGTATGTTCATAATTTTTAAAGCAAAAGTCTCACTTGCAGCTTCAACTAGAATTTTAGCTAGAATATCTGAACTCATTGCAGTAATTTTATTAGATATGTCTAGCAAGTTCCCTACTTTCTCTTCTACATTTCTCTTGTAAGCATCCCAACCGGCATTAATTAATTTATATTTCATGCGTGGTTGCTTCGATTCCTTAAAAGGTTTTGGAAACGGAAAGACTAATGGTCATAGCAAAGGATAATGGTCACTGCCACAAGTTGAAACAGTGGTAAACCAAGATAAGTCTATTGCAAGATCAGATGTACCTACATACAGATAAATCAGGGGCGCTTAAAATTTCACTAGGATCATTGAGACGTGTAGGTGAACCATTGTTCAATATACATAAGTTGTGACAATCAAGTAACTCCAATAAATGTTCACCATAAAAATTTGAAGAAGAGCATCCCCAAGCAGTATGGTGAGAATTGAAATCTCCCATACATAAGAATGGTTTTGGTAGAAAATTAAACAAGTTTAGATCATTAAAAAATAGCATAGAGTTGGAAAAATAAATAGATATATAACAAATATTATTTACAACTACAGCAATTGCTGAAATATTACTATCGAGTGGAGGGAGAGAGAGAGGACTAATAGAATAAGAATTCCATCAGGCCTGTCAGACCTCAAACAAATAAAACCAGGAATTCTAAAGTTATATTCCTGTTTTAACCAATTCTCTTGAAGAGAAACAATAAAAGGGTTGTTTTTTTTAATTAAATTAGTTAATTCATATTTCTTATTTTTAAGGCTGCGACAATTCCACTGAATCACTGTGGCTCCGTGATATTTTTTTATTTATTTTCCAATAAGAAAAAGCCGACGAAAAATTTCAACGCAGGGGGGTTTAGAATCATGTACTGAATCCGTGGTAAGCGATTGCGCGTCGATATAAAACTTCAGGAATAAATTGTATAAATAACAGTGAAAAATGCATCAAAATCCGTTGCGTGGTTTAAAACAAGAAAGCTTAGAAACAGACAGACAGTGGCAGAGGGCGACTTTGTTTTATAGTATGTAGTGATTTCAACTTGTGATTTAAAGGTAGAATTGATAGAAAAATTTATTAATCGCCCACACCCACCAGACAACTAACTACCAACCCAATATGCAGTATATCCAGTGCTTTCAAGGGCTTGCTTATCTATTTTTAACCCCCGACGCAAAAAGAGGGTTGTTATAAGTATGACGTGTTTACGGGTACGGGTAGGGTACATTTGAAATGATAAACTGATAAATGAAAATAATGATATATTAAAAGTACACAAATTGACAACAAGGTAAAATTAAATATACAAAAATGGTAAATGATCGACACGTGGCGAAAGAGTATTTGATAATTATGTATTTTGTCCTTTATTAGGGTTCCATACCCAAAGGGTAAAAACGGGATCCTATTACTATGACTTCGCTGTCTGTCCGTCCGTCTGTCTGTCACCAGGCTGTATCTCAAGAACCACGATAGCTAGACAGTTGAAATTTTCACAAATTATGTATTTCTGTTTCCGCTATATCAACAAATATTAAAAACAAAATATAATAAGGGAGCCCCCCTTAAATATTGTTGTGTTGTATAAAAGACATGTTTTTTGCCGTTTTTATAGAAAATGGTACGGGATCCTTCGTGCGCGAGTCCGACTCGCACTAGGTCGGTTTTGTGTTAATCGGGACACTTTTTTGAAGTTACTAACGCGTTGCGTTGAATTAATCCATACTAATATTATATATGTGAAAGTAACTCTGTCTGTCTGTGTGTTACTTTTTCACGCTTAAACCGCTGAATCGATTTAGATGAAATTTGGCATGGGAATAGTTTAGGACCCTGGGCCTTCCCAGGGTCCTAAACTATTCCCATGAATTTCGGGATTAAAACTATCCTATGTCCTTACATAGGATAGTTTTTATCCCGAAATTCTTACGGGATCGGGATTTAAGCGGGAAACGCCTTCCACGCGAACGAAGTCGCGGGCGGAAGCTAGTTAGTCATAAGACCAACATGTATTTCGCTGCGCGTCGATGTCAGCATAAACTTAAACTACTGATATTGTACGGCTTTGCTCGTACATGCTCCCCTACTAAAAAGAAGTAGGAGCCAAGATAAAATAATACAAAATTGAAAACAAACATGATTAAACTAGAGTGATATTTTATGCTTATCTAAATTATTAGCGTCTCTACTCTATGAGCTGGAGCTCGGCTGATTTTAAGCATTATTCGGCAGAAATACTGGATTTTAGGAGGTAACGTTGCAGTCAAGAGAATACTTCGTCGTTGCGTAACCTGCAACAACAGAATCCAGATTGCCAGCCACAAATCATGGGTCATCTACCGGAAGCCCGAACTAATCCGTCTCGACTGTTTACCCACACTGGGCTAGATTATACGGGTCATATCTTCGTCAAGGCGAGCAAATGACCGGGGTATAGTTAGAAGCACAAAGGGGTATGTTGCTGTCTTTATGTGCATGGTCACAATGGCAGTACATTTGGAACTCGTTTCTGACTTAGCACATCATCATTTATCGCAGCATTGAGACGAATGGCAGCCCGCAGAGGGACACCCACAGAACAGATAAAATTCATCTATTCCGTGGGGACACCTAATCGCATATACAGCGACAATGGTCGTAATTTCGTCGGTGCCAATAAGGTACTTGAAAGAAAGAAAGAAAGAAAAAACGTTTATTGACACATGCCACAAGTACACACAGTAAAAAAAAAACTTACAAGAAACAAACAAAATCATATTATTATGAAAATAAAATATATTAAAAAAGTGAAATTTAATAGATCCAGGATGATTAATATTACTGTGTGACTCACGGATGCGCCAAATAGGCCCAGTTCAGCAAAAGCCGGACAACTAGTGCCCAACGCTGGTTCAGCAAGAATATCAAGAACTGCTAAATATCATGCAGAGCAAGGAACTTCAAGCAGAGGTATTGGATATGGAAATAGACTGGAGTTTTAATGCACCATCATGTCCTTCAGCAGGGGGTTTATAGGAAGCAGCTGTTAAAAGCTTCAAGTTTCATTTTAAAAGAATAATTGGTGATTAAAATTCTAACATGTGAGGAGCTGTACACTGTCCTCACCCAAATTGAAGCCTGTCTCAACACGAGACCATTATGTCCAATATCAAAAGATCCCGATGTCATAGATTGTTTAACACCAGCTCACTTTCTGACTGGTGGCTCAAAAGTTACATTACAAGACACTGAAACGGACTTGAGAACCCGTTGGCAGATGACACAAAAAATATCATTCAAGACCTTTGGAAAAGATGGAAAGGTGAGTGCCTGACACAGTTATCAGAAAGGAGCAAGTGGAGACAGCCAAAGAAAAACCTTAATCTAAATGACGTCGTCACAATTAGTGTTGCAAAAACCTCGAGTCCTCGAGTCATAATTTTAAAGACTCGACTCAAATAAGCAAGACTCGGTGTGCTAAAAAGGTTCGGAGTCTAGAGTCAAGCCGAGTCCGAGTCATTTAACAACCACTTGTGTCTTACAAAAGGACTCGAGTCTTATAATGAACTCAAGTCTTCAAGAAAAACTCGGAGCATGACGATGAGACTTGAAACTCATCATTCGAAAAGACTCAAATAGGTGATAAGTTTATATTAATGGTTATGTAATTCTGCACTAAAAAAAAACTGACACGAAAAAATCATTACAAATCAGCTAAAAACTCACTTCTATGAAAATAGAGATGTGAAGGTAAACTGGCTTTATATTTTGAGATACTACCTGTACCTGTTAACGTAAAAATTTAATTGCTAGACTCATACACGAAAAGAACTTGAGTACGACTCGCCGCATAAAAAGGACTCGAGCGCACAAAGAGACTCGAGCTCTCATGTCACATACAAGGGCTCGTAGAGAACTTAGTTCTCTAGTCTTGGAGTCCTGTTGTAATGAGTCGAGTCTTGTAATTCATCATCCGAGTCCCTTTATATAGGACTCGAAGACTCGAGTTTTTTGCAACACTAGTCACAATCCATGATGACAATCTTCCGCCAGGGAAGTGGCTGATGGGCCGGATTATCGAGCTTCATCCCATTCCTGACGGTCAGGTCCGTGTGGTAACCTTAAAAACCATGAACGGCACCTTGAAACGTCCAGTAACCAAATTATCAAACTTCCAGTGTACGACGAAGACTCTTATACATCGCAGCAATTTAAAACAAGCCCTCGCTACAATATAGCGTCGGTATTTGTAGCTATCACATTATTTTTAAGTATCATCTCTATCTCCCAATGTTCACTTACCATAACAAGGTTTCGAGGTAATCAACACCTGTTCTTTGACAAATTATCAAATATGCAGATTCTCAGAGATGACTGGAAGTATTACAGAACTCAATAAAAGCATACAATTACTACTAAGAACAATTGTGTGTCACTATACGCACAGTATAAAAATATGGACAGCTATACGTGAACAAATACAGTGTGACATCATATTACAGCAGTTACGTCACGGGTATAGGGCGTTCAATCCCGCAGCCTGAATTCAATCTCGGTATTTGTGGGACTACGAATTTTCAACCCCGCGGGATCTCGGTATTTGCGGGATCCCGCATATTGAAAATATTCACATTTATATAAGGCAAATAAAACAATGAATTAATCAACTAAGTCCACGTTTATTTACGTATTACTATTAGTATGAGATCAATCAAATTACACCGTTTATTTATCACAAAAAAAACAATGAATTAATCTACTAACTCCACATTTATTCCAGTATTACTACTAGTATGAGATCAATCTAGGGCGTCCAATCCCGCAGCCTGAATTCAATCTCGGTATTTGTGGGACTACGAATTTTCAATACCGCGGGATCTCGGTATTTGCGGGATCCCGCATATTGAAATGAAATGAAATGAAATGAAATGAAATGAAATATTTATTTTTGTAAATTGGTTATAAATAACACTTTTACACGTCATGTTTTTTTGCGTGTTAAGTTTAGCTAGATGAGGCCGGTATTTCCTAACTGACTACTCTGAGAAGAAACACCGAAACAAACTCAGAGGTCATAGTCTCTTTTAAAGTCCAGACAATTTGTATTTTTATATGAGAAGCATGTAGGTTCATGTCTGTGGTATTCTTTTGAGGAAATAACCACGCAAATTTGAGCGGACCTGTCCAGACAGTGCAAGCATTTGTCAGTTATCGTGTAGCTCAACTTAGAACTTAAGGAGCTCAACAATTTGACAAAAAATACCAACGGACATTTGGGTAGGCCACACAAGTACTCAAACTGCTTGACATCATTAATGAATGAAATAAATTATAGTCAAAGTAAAAACAACGAAGAAAGAATAACCTACATTGTCCTCACATTAACAATAATGAAATAATTATGTTAAAAAAAAACAAAAACAAAATAAATAGGTATATACAATACTTAACAAAACAAATATTTTAATCAATAAAAAATAAATCAACTATCAAAATTTTAAAAATAAAAAATGCTCACGTATATCACTGGAGCAGCTCATTCCCAAGCCTTCTTGTCCTCAATATAATCTTTAACAGTGTAAAACGCTTTCTGACATAGCTTACGTTTTATAAATAATTTGAATTTATTAATACTTAGTTCTTGAATATGGCTAGGAATTTTATTATAAAAACGTATACATTGGCATCTAAACGAACCACCTATTTTTTTTAACCTTGTTTTAGGAATGACATATGTGTCTTTGTTCCTTGTATTTACACTATGAATATCACTGTATTTTTTAAACAGATTAATATTTTTGTGTGCATACAAGAGATTCTCATAAATATACTGAGATGGCACAGTCATAATATTAATCTCTTTAAATTTTTCTCTTAAGGAGTGCTTGGGACTTAATTTATAAATTGCACGAATGGCCCTTTTTTGTAATACAAATATTGTGTGAATGTCGGCTGCATTTCCCCAAAGTAAAATGCCGTATGACATCACACTGTGAAAGTAACTAAAGTAGACTAAACGTGCTGTTTCGATATCAGTTAATCCACGTATTTTTCTAAAGGCATATGCTGCAGAACTTAACTTTTTTGACAATTTATCTATATACACACATCAAAAGTGTCTAGGGATCAACATATATTTTTGCAATAACTTTTCTCCTGATTGATATTAATTAAAATTTTCTTTAAGGATTCATCAAATAAAGTGTTTTCGTTTGTCACAGTAACGATAAACCAAGTCACCTTTGCATTAACCCTACAGTGCACGATTTTTTTTTTCGGCTTCAAAAAAATATATTAGCTAGAAAATATGATAGTATGTCTCGGAAAAATATTAAAAAAAATCGCAACTCAATGAAAACATTACTTATGTAAGCTTTTCCGTATGGCCCACATTTGTCACATCATGCAATATAATCTAAATCTTTACTATGTATTAGGAACAGGTATGAATGAAATAAACTCATAATAATCAAATTTTATTCATGAAAATAATGTATTATATTAACTAATTTAGTCTTTGGTTATCGAACCTTACAATCAAAATATTTGTACTTATTATAATAGGAACTTTTAGGAAAAAAATAGGAACTTTTAGAGAAAAATTTGATTATTTTGTGAAAAATAAAGACATATAGAAGAACAAAATCATAAAAATTACGAAACTACTAGTGGAATGACAGAAAACTGTTCTTGTTTTCCTGTGCCTGGTTACATTTCTGGCAAATCACAAAAGATTTCCCCTTACAAACAGCAGGCTTAAAAAGGCCACATAGAGCAATTCCGCTAAAAGTGAATCACTTTCTGAATTCCCAGCAGATCCTAAGCAATTCCTCTATTATTCGTAAAATGGTTACCAAAATTAGCAGAATCATACTCAAAGCAGAATCATATTTGGTGTTAATGTTGTCGCAAGAAAAAAGTAAAGATCGTATTTTTACCGGTTATTTTTCCTTTGCATTTTTTATTAGCCGAGTAAGTTAATTATGCAGAATTTCTGTAATTAGTACATAATTAAGGTAGTGGATGCAAATAATCAACGAAATATGGCAAATAAGGTCTTAGATCTGAGAAATTAACTTGGTAGACTAGCAACATTCTTAATATCGGCAGCTTGTCAATGTCATGCCGTAACCTTCACGTAACTCCGTATTAATAAATAAATAATAATTAGGTTCCCTTGTCCCTTATTCGTCAACATCAACTTAAATTTAAAGAGTTGTGCAATATTAATTCAAATTTCAAAACATTTGGCTGAGTCGGAAACTATAAATCATGGTTTCAAGTGATTTTCTACATAAATTCAACAACTCAAGAGTTTGTGCTATTTAAAAAAAACTGATTGTGCCTGCACCTCTTGTAAATTTCGAGAATGCATTTCTACAATGCATTCGATTATTTTCCTAGCGGATTTCGTTAGAGTCGGACTGTTTATAACAAAGTAAGTGTTAACTAAGTTTACTTTTGATGAATGTTTAATCATCATTATGCAAATCAATTAATTTGTATTTACCCCTTTTGTAGAAATGGCAAGACGTGTAGCAAGAGTTTCCGAGGCTCAATTTAATATCTTGCTCGATTTTATGGAGCGTAACCCTAACCTGGCTAGGGCTCAGGGTTATAACAACAGCGCCCAAGGAAGAGCAGAACCTTTGCGCTTGTGGACCGAGGTGGCTGAAGTGCTCAATGCTCAGGGGAGTGGGACAACTAAGACTTCAAAAGAATTGTCCATTTTATGTATTTATATAATTATTTACATTGTTCTTTTAATGTCATTCCAATATCACATTTTTATGTTTTAAATTTTGTTTACAGTATGTTAGTAACATATTGGATATAATTAGGTTTGTGGGTTATGTTATTTTGCACTATATTAATGCAGAAAATAAATTATATTCTCAACATTTACCTAGCCAAATAAAACATAAAAATTGATAATAAAATAAAATAAATGTAATCTAAACCATCATATTGTTGACCAAAGTCGCTGTACAAGACCATCTCGCATTGCTTCACCAGCAGCTAGGTGGTGGTTTCTTCGTGATGCAGTTCCAATCTGTGTATTAGTTATCTGAAACATACATTACAATTTTAAATTTTCATAGGCTTATTAGTGTTATTATTATCAGAATCTGTCAATAGTTTAGTATGTTTGAATTTGATTTCTTTGTAAATTACTGACCTGCGTATTTGCCTCATGTTGTTCATCTTGAGGTGATAATGTTGTTACCGGAAGCTTAGCACTGTTGGCAATGTTGTGTAGCACTACACAAGCATTAGTTATAAAACCAGCCATAGTGGGATGGTAATGTTAAATAATACTGACCTTAAAACCACACTGTTTCATTTTCAGCCTGGTGAAGATCCTCTAAGTGGGACTTGAGTATATGGTGGTTCCATATAAAGGAGTCATGGTCTGCCCCTCCATGGCTAGCATCCACACTTAATAATTATATTCAAATCAGAGTCACAAACCTAGAAGTAAATATGTTAGTTTTAAATTAGAGTTATATTAAAATGATTGTTAGATTTATGTTATTAAAAATTGATTAATTAATAAATAGTTTTGCCTAAAAATGCCTATTGTTTAATTGAAGTACTTAGCATTCCCTGGTTATATGGTAAGTATGTATAATATTTTAAAGGGACCTAGTAACAGCAAAGTGAACTTAACTATGTTTATGAGAGCACACAGTTGTGTTTGGGGCATGTGCCTATGTATATATACTTACTATTTGAGTGTATAAAGAGTGATATCGTTTTCGGTTAAAAAACCTCTCTACATATTCTGAAAATTGAAAACTTTTAATGGTCAGGAACAGCATGGTTATATCCATACTATTATAAATGCGAAAGTAACTCTGTCTGTCTGTATGTTACCTTTTCACGCTTAAACCGCTTAATCGATTTAGATGAAATTTGGCATGGGAATAGTTTAGGGCCCTGGGAAGGACATAGGATAGTTTTTATCCTGGAATTCCAACGGGATCGGGAATTACGCTGGAAAAACCTCCCTGGCGAACGAAAGCTAGTTTGTAATAAATATGTGATGTATGTGGCATGTAACCATTTGCCTCGATGTCCACAGAGAGTGCGATCTTTATTCACTGGGCTGTCCCGCGTATTTTAAATGTATCAAAGGATTTATTTAACTTACCCATTTTTAATGACGCTCGGTTCTTCCCGAATTTGTGGAAAGTGGATATTTTTTTATGAGACAGCTCTCACACAATTAGATACACTCACTTGATGCATCTTATGGTGTGCACTAGCCCCTATGAACCAGAAGCTTAGTGCGCACAACACCTAAAATACAAATAATGGGGATAAATCAATGGCTATATTATGTTGTTCACCTCTATGTTATGTAATGGTACTTAGTAAATAATAACTACCTTCTTAATGATTCGCCTACCTTAGCGACAGCACTTATTCCACCTCCTCGGCTAAGGTACGGTTCCAACTCATGTATGAGGTCACGACACACACTGTTATTTAGCCGATATAGTCCTATAAATTCTGACTCTGGCATTTCAAAAGCCAGTTCCAGTTTCCGAAGAGCTACGTTTCGGCGGCGATATAAAATTCTCTCCGTAACGCGCGTGCTCAAGGGTCCTAAATCTGCCATTATATTATTTTTCTTAAAAATACCTACGAAATGAATCGAAAAATGTTGGTCTTGCGTAACTCCGTATGATTCTGCTAACTGACACTAAATCAATTCATCATTAGTGGACCATTTTACGAATCTCCATACAAAACTGTCAAACAGATGATTTGCGGGATATTAATTGAGCGCAGATCATATTATGAATTGCCAATTTGTGACCATTTTACGATCTGCAATATGATTCATATTGTTTTCCTAATACGATTCGGACAAAGTGGCTATTTTAAGCCCGCAGGTGACTTACGCCGCTTCCTAACGTTAGACCAAATAGGAAAGTGTTCAATTCCATCGATCCTGACATCCTTAGGTGGTGCATTGAGTTTTGCTTTCTCTTCACTCTTTCATCAAGCATGTCAGTTACAAATGACGACGGTCTTCCTCTCTTCTTTATCATTGACGGTCCACACCATCACAAAGCTTTGGCCACCTCCAGTCTAAATTCTCGTAACTTATCTAGTTTTGTCTCATTTATATAAAAGCCAGCTATTTATCAGCATCACATCTAGCAAATGATAGAAGATTCTCATATACCACTTTCTTGTACGCATTTTTATGAAGAAAGGAAGGAAGATGAAATGAAGCGAGGAGTATGTACTGCTTGAGGTCGTGATGCTACTTGGCTGGATCTAGGATTTGCTTGCTTGGAAGTACTAAGTTGTGGTGTACCGTTGGCTATGTTAGAAATACTGGTTGTTAGCTGAGTCACTAACATACTACTGCTTGACCTTGGACTTGGTATGCTCACATTTTCATCGAAGAAGTCATCCTGTACTAATTCTGGGCACGTCTCTACTTCGTTTATCACCAAATCCTGGATTCTGATCAAGTCGTCATCGCTGTCCTCATCAGATAGTTCCAGGTCATCTTCACTACCTGAGGGAATTTCAAGAAAGTGTTGAATATCATCGGAATTCATACTTTTCCTTCAGCTCATTTGCAAGCAATATAGATATTTTGAGGACACTCATTGCACGGTGTGCCACATCCGTCACATACAAATTGTTGTATTTCTATGTGCTATTCATTTATGAAATTACAAAATAATAAGTAATATAACAAATAGAAATATAAACTTACCTCCACTAATTATTTCTTATCCAAACTAGTCAAATTTATCAGGTTTTTTTATTTTTTACACGACACTTGTTGAAAAATTTCGAAATACCGTCGGTTTTAAACAAAAAGTAAACAGACAGTCATACAATGACATCTAACCTAAATTTTTGGTACTAAATTCGATTAACCAATCTTTCATAGTTAGTTGACTTTTTACTAGATAACGCCAGCTAATTCAGGTGTTGAAATATAAAGGTTTCTTTGGTATGTGCCACATGTGTGGCACTATGCGCTGTAGGGTTAATAAAGAAATTTGCCATTTTCCTAATAAAGGGATTTTTGACATTTGAACCACTAACATTAAAGTTCGAAAAAAAGACTGAAATAACAGTTTTCTTTAAAATTTTATTGGGTAACTTAAACAATTAATAATCCGTGTTTCTACCGCGAACACTAACAACACAAGAACATCGGTTTGGCATACTCAAAATGAGTTCATCCAAATCACGCTGTGGAATGGCCGCCCATGTTCGTTGCAACAACAAAAAAAGGTCTTCTTGCGACTGGATACCCTCCATATTCGGCAGAGCTCTTCTCTGTAGCATATCCCATGCATGCTCAATCGGGTTCAAGTCTGGCGACTGAGCAGGCCAGAGCAGGACATTGATGTTAGCTGCGGCGAGAGTCTGTCTTACAACTCTTGCGGTGTGCGGTCGTGCATTATCATGCATTAACTGAAATAAGGGACCGATTTGCACTTGTAGAGGAACGATGACGTCAGATACAATCGTCTCAGCATAAATTTGAGCGTTGAGGTTGCCTCTGATCCAAATCAACTCAGTTCTTCCGCCGATCCAAATACCCGCCCATATCATGATGGTTCCACCACTATAAGGATGGACTTCCTGGCAGGATTTTAATCGCTGTTGGCGTCCAGGGGTTCTCCAGTGTCGTATACGTCTTGTATCCGGTCTCATACTAAAACGAGACTCATCACAAAAGCACACGAAACGCCATTGTTCTTCTGCCCAATTTCTGTGTTCAAGAGCCCATTGATATCGAATCCTACGATTGTGCATTGCTATAGGTGGTACCCGTAGCGGTCTTCGGGAATGAAGGTTCACTTCATGCAAGCGGTTTCTGACTGATTGGTCGCTAATTAAGTTCCCTGAAGAGTGATGAAGCCTCACGGCTAACATCATGGCGGTTATTGTTGGAGCTCTTCGAGTTAAGATTTGAATGTATCGGTCTTGTCTCCGTGTGGTGCAGCGATACCGTCCTCCATGGCGCTCAGCCACGGTACCAGTGCTTCGGTAACGTGTCCAAAGTCGACTGATAACACTCTGACTTGTATTCAGAGCTAAAGCCACAGTACGTTGCCGGGAACCAGCTTCTATCATTCCCACGGCTCTGAGCATTTCTTCCCTGCTTAAATGACGTCGCCGCTCCATAATAAGGTTGGTTTTAATCAGTAGTAGGGAAACAGTAGCACTAATAATGTCTTCAATGCGTTGTATGTTTTTATAGGGAAAATATTGACAGCTGATTTTCATCTTTTACTCGAATTTGATTAACAGTTTCTGTTTCAAATTATGAAATGCACCAAAAAGGATCCATATAAATTTATAAAATCATAAATTTATTACAAAGCCACATCTCAATCTCAAGAAATCCGCATAAAAATGCTTGATCCCTAGACACTTTTGATGTGTGTATATTGAAAATATTCACATTTATACAGGGTTATTGGATTTACGTCCCGATCCTGTTAAGGGCACACGCCCTTCATATACACAGATGAGGTCATTACCTAACAAATAAAATGTTCCGCCGTCAAAATAGATTAGTGATTTTTAGGAGAAAAAATACATATATATCATAAGACGTTGGAAAATTCATAAAAATAAAATAAGTATTGGATATCTTTTTTCAAAAGTACGGAGGTTTTTAATTGTTTTATGTTTTTTTATTATGTGCAACTTAATTTTTTAGCTATTTAATAAATAAGAATGCTAAAACGTGTTTTCGTTTTTGTTTTATAAATTTTTAAAAGAGATAAAGACCTATTATATTTTAATATTTAAAAACAAAAATTTCTCGATAATGGTATACTTTAGGCTTAGAAACTTAGGGTTGATTTGTTAGTTAATGACCTCATCTACACGCCCTTAACAGGATCGGGACATATTTCCAATAACCCTGTATCAGACAAATAAAACAATGAATTAATCTACTAACTCCACATTTATTCCAGTATTACTACTAGTATGAGATCAATCAAATTACACTGTTTATTTATCACAAAAAAAAACAATAAATTAATCAACTGACTCCAAATTTATTTACGTATTAGTATGAGATTAATCAAATTACACCGTTTTTTCTTCACAAAAAACAGTAACAAATACTGAATAAAAAACTTTACTGATATTTTAGGCTACATACTTAGGCTACCACTGACTGAAATTCGGCTATATTAGGCTACATAAGCTGTGAAAAACGGGCGACATCGGCCCCCGCGTTGTTTGCAACACTGCCGGCCGCCAGTCACCGAGCGATCGCGCTCGCGAGAGGTCGTATGCTTCCTTTTTTTCAGTCCTGCAAATCCCGCGGATCCCGCGCTCGTAATCCCGCGGATCCCGCGCTCGTAATCCCGCATCACGCGGGATTGGAAAATACGCGGGATCCCGCAATACCGCGATCTCGGTATTCCGGGATTGGACGCCCTACACGGGTACCATGAACTTGACTATAACAATCACCTGTTCCTCAGTCAGCACTTTAGCACGCGCCCGAAAAAGTGGTGGCGTGGGCTTATCGACGGTGTCGGTTACTTAGCTAACGGCCTGTTCGGGGTATTGGACTCTTAGATTCGCAGAACAATACGCGAAAGATACCACTCTCCTTCGCAACGATCAGAAGCATATCATATCCTTTTGGCAAAATCAAACTTCAGTTATATAAGCTGAATTTAGTTTTTTGAAGAGAACTGAAGATTACATTCACAAGCAACATAAAACTTTAAAATATCTTCGTAAAAATATGTAAGTAATTCTTTTGTGAGGAGAAATAAAGTATTTTATTATTATTTCATTTATTTAATCTATGTACATATCAATTACATTTTTAAATATTAATATAAAAAATAAAAACATTTAAAAATATAAAAAATAGTAGCCCACCGGTATCGGGAACAGGGTCCAAGCTACCGGTGGTCAGGGCTCCATGGAGAGGAACCTCCTCACAATACGCGCCGTTTCCAGGAGTACTGCTTTCTGGATCAAGCCCTTGATCCAGCTGCCCAACGAGAGCCTCCTTAGATGTTGGTCGAGGCTCTTGGCTATTATACCATTGGCTGTGACGACTATCGGCACAATGATTGCTGTCTCCACATCCCACATGTCGACAACCTCGCGCGCCAGGTCAAGATACTTATTTTTTTTATCTATCTCAGCTTTCACGAGGTTCTCATCATGGGGGACTGCTATATCAACAATCATTGTGCGACGCTCTAATCGGTCTATCACCACTATATCAGGCTTATTGGCAAAAATAGTCCTGTCAGTGATGATAGACCGATCCCAATACAGTGTAATATTGCCATTATGGAGAACTGGGTCGGGCACATACCTATAGTATGGTACTTCTGATTCCACAAGATTGTATTTAAGAGCAAGTTTCTGGTGAATAATCCTGGCTACGAGGTTGTGTCTATGCAAGTATTCTCCGTTAGCCAAACGAGAACAACCGGAGATAATGTGACGAATGGATTCTCCCGGTTTGTGACATGCCCGACATATGTCTACCGTACCATCCTTCACAATATATCTCCGATAGTTATTCGTCATCATAACTTCGTCCATAATCGCACAGACAAAACCTTCGGTTTCCCCGAAGAGGTCACCAAAACGTAGCCAGGCTACGGACGCTAATGTGTCTACGTCAGACCCATGAAGGGCCCGGTAATAGCGCCCGTGAAGCTCCTTGCTCTGCCATACTTCTCTGCGGTCATTAGTATCTAATACTACAGGTTTGCGCCAATTCTCGGTACCTAAGGAGAGCGGAGTGAGGCCTCTGTCCACCGCTACCACATCTCGATGCATACCCACGTCGGCTTCTAGGAAATATTCCCTAAGGCTACATACCTCGCGGTTGTGTAGGGTCTTTGCATTTAAAAAGCCACGACCCCCGTACTTCCGCGGGATATACAGCCTCATCGCCGATGAACGTGGGTGATGCATTCGATTTGCAGTCAGCGTTGTGCGGACCCGCCTGTCCAAGGCGTCAAGCTCAGTCTGAGTCCATTTGAGTATGCCAAAAGAGTACATCAATACTGGCATGACCCAACCATTGAAGGCACGCACCTTGTTTCCGCCTGATAGAAGACTATTCAGTACTTTATTCAGGCGGGCAAAGAAGCGTTCCTTCAATGACTGTTTAACATAAGCAACATTGATGCCTAGTGCCTCTGACATACCCAAATATTTGTAGGTTTCAGTTGAGCCGAGGGATCTTAGGTGTATGGAATCCGAGAGTTGAGTTCCCACGGATTCCATAATCTCCCCTCGCTTTACATGCATGACCGCACATTTGTCCACCCCAAATTCCATCCTGATGGCGCTACTGAAGGTTTCCGTTACCTTTAGTAGCTCCATGAATTGCAAGTTGCGGGGGGCAAAAAGTTTCAAATCATCCATGTAAAGCAAGTGTGATATGACCTGACCACCTCTTCTCAACTGGTAGCCTAGCCCCGAACCCTCCAGCAGTGTACTGAGAGGGTTGAGAGCCAGACAAAACCACAGTGGGCTCAGACTGTCGCCCTGAAAAATACCACGCTCAATCCTAATCGGTTCGCTGTTTTCCTGGATCTGTTGACATCCTGGGTAGCAGAGGACCGTCTTCCATTGCCCCATACATGACTCAAGGAAAGTGCGGAGTATTGGATTTATTTTGTACAACTCCAACACCTTTATGAGCCATGTATGTGGAACCGAGTCATAGGCCTTCTTATAATCTATCCAACATGTCGACAGATTCTTTCGGGAACGACGAACCTGTTGGTTAATGGCAATATCAATGAGGAGAAGCTCCTTAGTACCGCGGGACCCGTTCCTACATCCATTCTGAGAAGCAGACATGATTGAATTTTTATCAATATGATTATTAATTTTGGCTCTCAAAATGGAAGTAAGAACTTTATAGACCGTCGGTAAGCACGTGATCGGTCTATAATTTTTAGGTTCCGCAGTACTACCTGATTTATGGAGCAGGTGGGTTATTCCTGTAGTTAAGAATTGAGGTAACGATCCTGACTCTAAGGCAGACTGGAACTGAGCGGCCAAGCGAGCGTGCGATCTTTGAAACCATTTTATCCAGAAATTGTGCAGCCCATCTGGCCCTGGAGATTTCCAGTTGGATAACGGACGGACTGCACGGGTTACATCTTGGGGGCTGATAGTAATTACCCCCATTTCTGGTATAAGATCGCACGTGCGCTTGATCTCACTCATCCAGTCACCCTCGATGTGGCTGACAGGCACTGACCAGATGCTGCGCCAGAACGAACACATGGCGTCATCATCCGGTAGGCACCTATCAGTCACACCTTGGTCAGGTCGCTCCCAGGCCCTATAAACCCACCTTTCATTGCTTTGGAATGTGCGATTCTGAGTGTATCGCTCCACCCGCCGCTTATATCTGCGTATTCGATTTGCCCATGCATAGACTTTCTGCTTCAGGAAGTCGATACGCTCTGTGACCCGGGTCAGATAATCTCGAGGACTAACATCAGTCCCCGCGAACACCCGCCTCACAAAGCGCATCACTCGAGGACGAGTGTTGCCCTGCCTGAAGCAGATAAGTTTACCAATGAGTGCTCTAGCCTCAGCAATACGACGCTCGATCCTGCCCTGCCAAGCTGGTACAGCTGGTCGTATAACTCTGTCAGTCTTTGGGAACTTGACATGAGCTACCCGACAAGCCGCTACAGCTGCACAGTATAGTAGTTATTATTATTATTATTATGAATCAGCAACAGTTTTTGGGAATCGAAAACACTTTAGAAATCCTAAAAAGCGAAACACAAAATATCTCTAAAGCAAATGAGGTCACTATGGGAGCTGTTGTCGCTAGCAATTTATTTGATACTAGCTTTTGCCCGCGACTTCGTCCGCGTGGAATAGTTACTTTGGGCTAACGTTAAATTCAACCCCGATTTTGAAGCATTCTTCATTGGCGCTCCGCTCCTATTGGCCTTAGCGTAATGATACAATATAGCTGTGCCCGCGACTCCGTCAGCGTAAGTTAATGTATTGGTAATATTGTTTAGATCACGTTCACATGAGGCTTAAGTACCTAGAGAATGCTTCGACCGCGAGACGCGTCGAGCGCGGCGACCGATTCTCAAAAATAATCCTTATAGCATAACGGTAGTTGAGATCTCAGAACAATGTAACAGGTCTGTTACATTGTTCTGAGATCTCAACTACCGTTTAATAAATAGCAATGGGATAATCGCTAATTGCAAGACTCTTGCGAGACTCTCGTTTGGGCAACACTAGATTCAGTATTCACGCGCGATGGCTTATTATTATAAGCGTATTTCATGTATAACTTTGGTGTTTCTATACCGATTTATATGATTCTTTTTACGGTTTCGTAGCCAAATGGCAAAAAACGGAATCTTTATAGTTTCGACATGTCTGTCCGTCTGTCTGTCTGTCCGTCCGTCCGTCTGTCACAGCAATTTTATTCCGAAACTATTAGGACTATACATGTGAAACTTGATAGGTAGATGTATTCTGTGAACCGCTTTCCGATTTTGAGAAAAAAATTAAAAAATATTTAAAATAAAGGGGGGCTCCCCGTACATGGAACTAAACCTAAAAATATTTTTTTTCATGAAATCGATGCATGTGTGGTATCTATAGACAGTTCTTTAAAAACGACATCGGGGTTTCTAAAACCACTTTTCCATAAAGTCAATCGTTTAAAAGATATAAGCTTCCAAAGTGGTAAAATGTGTGTGTGGCGGACACAACCTCTAACTTCTATAATAATGGAGTGAAAAATCTAAAAAAAATATATGTCTATAGATCTTAATATAAACTTTCAACCAAAATTAGTTTGAACTAAATCAGTTCAGCAGTTTTTGAGATACAGCATATTTTCTAAAACCGCAAATATAACTTTGTAATTCATACAAACACTATGAAAAACAAATTTATTCGGCGCAGTTGTAAAAAATGTAAAAAAGCCAGTTTTAAGAAATTTGTAAGGTATTTTTTTTTCAAAACAAATTTATTTGGCGCAGTTGTAAAAAATGTAAATAAGCTAGTTTTAAGAAATTTGTAAGGTTTTTTTTTCGTCAAATAAATTTGCATATTATATTATAGTTACTACGGAACCCTTCATGGGCGAGTCTGACTCGCACTTGGCCAATTTTTTTATGGAATAGTTAATAATGTTAACTTTTTCAATTAGTGGTGACTGAGAGTGTTATAAACGTATCTAAGAGTAGACAAATATTATAATCAGAAAGCTTCGAACTGCTAAGCTATCGGGAGTTACACGTGTTATTGTGAGTCAACCATAAAAGTTAGACATATGCTGTCGTGGGATATTTTTTATATAATTTTAAGGAGAACATTTCCGTCATGAAATGATTTGTGTAGCTTTAACCATTAAGGTTGCACACGCGACGGAAGCTTAAAAAATGGAGTAACTTCTCCCGTTTTCCCAACATTTCCCTTCACTGCTCTGCTCCTATTGATTGTAGCGTGATGAAAAGTATACTATAACCCGCTCAAGAGTATGAAAAATAATTGTACCAAGTTTCGTTAAAATCCGTCGAGTAGTTTTTGTTTCTATAACGGTTATACATACAGACAGACAGACAGACAAAAATTTAACTGATTGCATTTTTGGCATGAGTATCGATCCTTAATCACCCCCTGATAGTTATTTTGGAAATATATTTCATGTACAGAATTGACCTCTCTACAGATTTATTATAAGTATAGATGTATTTCCAAATCAAATCAAATCAAATCAGTCCGTTATGTGTTAATTGCGACACTTTTCTGAAGCTACTAACGCGATGCATTGAATTAATTAGTTATAAGTCGAACATGCATTTTGCTGCGCGTCGATGTCAGCATAAACTTAAAACTACTGATATTGTACGGCTTGGCTCGCACAACGTGTATGTGTGGTGGTCTGTGACACACTACTTTTTAAAATATTTTATTGTATTTGGGAGAAAATTGACTTCGAACTATTCTAGCCACGGTGTTTGGGGGAGTGATATGAAAGATTCGAATGACGTTATTACGACGCACGCTATTTCGAAACAAATTAAGAGTGGTACGCCAGTTCGAAAACACATTTTAGTTTAGAAAACACTCCCGTGTTTGGAGTTAGGAGGTGTAAATGCAGTATGACGTTTTATTTTTATAGTTTGATAAGTGTTCCTCATAGTATAATCATTCTGGGGAAATCCATTGTATAGATTATAAAATACTGCACAAGACGGCATTAAAACTCTATTTTCGTATTTTTTTGGAGTTACGCATATTGATAAATTAAACCGACGATATGGCATGCTGATACAGAAAAACACCCACTCCTTAGCTCTCTTTTCTTGTATCTGACAGCATTCAAAGCTAAAGGATAAGCTGGCTGGGCTGAACTTTGTTTTTTAAAGACAAAGTAGCGAAAGAGTAGAACTCTGGGCCCTCAGCACTTGGTAGGCGAGATAGTGGCTATAGTGTGGCTCACATTTTTGCCTTTTTCAACGACACATTCGTACACTTTATTGACTTGTCTGGCCGGGAAACCATCGCCTGTGTCACTGGTAGTATGAAGGTGAAGGCTGACCGTGATGAGGTTTCTTCCTACGCTGCTATGTTGGCCGCTCAGGATGTTGCTGAGAAGCGCAAAACTCTTGGCATCACTGCCCTGCACTTCAAACTGCGTGCCACCGGTGGAAACAAGACTAAGACACCTGGACCTTGTGCTGGTGCAGTCAGCACTCCGTGTTCTTGCTCGTTCCAGTATGACGATTGGCCGCATTGAGGATGTTACCCTTGTGCCATCTGACTCTACACGTAGGAACGGTGGCTGAAGAGGTTGTAATCCGTTAGTTATTAGTTGTAAGCACAAGCAACAAACGAATGAAAGTATTCCAAAAACATGCAGCGTATGGTTGGGAATTTATGAATTTAGTAAATGTACTATAGGAGCTACCTAATACCAAAATGCGTTGTGATTGCTAAGTTTATAACAGCCAATATCTTGTGCGTTACTTGAATTGCAATTGATGAAGAATTGCTATATTTGTTTCTAGATACCGATTGTTTTTTCGCTCACTATTTATAGATTACGATTTTCAGAAGTAGCGTGTTTGAAGTAGCAATAACCTGAAGTAAGGATCCTACGTAGGTGGATAAGATGCGGGGACCTCAGACGAAGCGGCGCTAAAACGTGCCGGGACTTAAGGTACAGGATTCAATAAAACACTAATTGAAACTTAAAGTCAATCTTTTAATACAAACATGAAATAATAATTTGACATGTACTCAAAATTTTCTTAACCTTTTCCCACCTATGTCGGGTTCGGCTTCCCAACCAACCGGATACAGCTGAGTATCTGGGGGCACGGCAGTGCCCCCGCCAAGTCGAGCAAAAAAGCGGCACCGTCGTAGTTACCATCCTTTTCTTTTTCAGCTGAGTATTAACATTTTGCATGGAGCGACTGCCAGTCTGACCTCCATTACCCAGTAGCTGGGTAGCACGACACCGCTTGACAAGATTAGTATCAGATTTTCTGGCTTCTGAATACCCATAATAAATGTCAATAATCACAGCCGAGGCCAATGACTTAACGTGCTTACCGAAATGCCGATGGGTCAGATGATTAACTAACCACGACCTCAGCTAGCGTTGCTTAACCTTGCAGATCATCCCATGTGGCTGTTATTATTTGGGCACGAGTTCTTAACACATCTACTATAAAATCTTTGTTAAAATGTTGAGCGCCTGATGAATAACAACGAGCTATAAATAGTTCAGCAGATATTGTTGTATCTAAAACTGTAGGCGGTTAACTGTTTGCCTTGTTTGTTTTAAGTTACGAGCGTGGGAACCTTGACTGCAGGGCCGGATTAACCATTAGGCGGAGTAGGCAACTGCCTACAGGCCCCGCATCAACTAGGGGCCCATGCCCAGTGCACGCACCAAGAAAACATGTTTCTTCGAACGAGAATTTGATGTGCGTGTGAACTTAGGGTCCTCACTGTTATCTCACAAAATACAAATCGTTAGATTTAGTAGTAGAATTAAAAGTAAAAGTAAGAAAAGGGGCCCCGAGAATGCCATTGCCTTAGGGCTTCGGACAGGGTTAATCCGGCTCTGCTTGACTGCTTGACCTTTATTTTGGTTTACGAAAAGGACATATTTATTTCTGTATTAAAATCAAAATTGACTAAAGGGAACGAGAAACAGGGTTTTTTTCTTGCGTTTATTAAATGCCAATATTGCAAGCTCTTAACAGAACTCGTCAAAGCTTTTTAAATTATCCTGTAAAACTATTATAGATATTAATAAATTAAAAGTAAATATTGGGAGTACGGGAGGTTATTTAATGAACTATTCCGCGAAATACTCTATTTGAGTGGTCCTAGGAAAATATCTAGTCAGGGCAAATAAACATAATATTTTAATTTTAACATCTATTTTATCCAAGTCTCAATCTCATTAACTTAGAATGTATGAATAGTAAATTACATGCTCTAAAGAGTTGCAATAACTCCTGCGTGGTAAATCTTCAGTTTCTATAATTATTAAATTTGCCATAGTGCGTACACCTATAGAAAGTGCAAAGCTTTTAAATATATTAAAAAATCCTCCAGCGCTCCAAAAATCCGTCCGCTCGGTTGATCAGCTGTTCATGTTCAGAATTCATCGTACCAGTGGTATTGGCGAAATATTCGCGTCGTACGAATTTCGGTGGCGCGCGCGTTACATTTTTCCGTATTATTTTTAGATAGGCGGCGGGCGGGCGTCGTGGCGCGCACACGGCAAGTCGCGCGCGGCCCGAGAGGACTGGAGCCCTATGGAGCCCCCGGCGTTCCCTCCCAGCGGCCTGCAGACGGTGCGGGCGGCTCCCGGGAGCGACGTCACCCTCGTCCTGCCTCTGCCCACCGGTACACCACCGTTCAACTACCAATGGTATGTTTTTCACCATTTTTCCGTCCAGCTGAAGAGATTTAGGTTATAATTTCGTCCTGTACTACGATCACAATAGATCGCACAGTGTTCGGTGCGAGCGCATGTCGCTCAGAGCAGATCAGCGCGCCGCGCCGGCAAGCGTTGTTTGTTTTTCGTGTGTCGATTATAAATACAACACCAGGAAGCTAGCAAAGACACTTGACACTTCGGCGCTTACTGTTATAATAATTTGGGGCATTTCGTAATAGAAAAATGTGTAGTACTGCATGGTCGAGGTGTTATTAAAAATAAAAGCGGGATGCAGAGCTTTCCGTTAGCTCAGAAGAATGTTATGCCGAAATATATTTATAAAATTTTAATGCAGCTATTAAATTGTTCAGCAGCGTTGTTTTTTTCGTTGTCAATGTCAGTTAGTTTTCGATCGGAAAGTACAATGTGTTGTGTATGGGTATGGCATAGGTATGTGTCTACTACTAACTACGTGTGGTTTATGATTTATGAGTAATACCCACGTTTGCCAACGCTACTGGAACTAAACATTTCCTCGCTTTCTCGAGTGTCGTGGTCGATCTCAGTTTGTAGTCATCGCTAATATTCCAGCTTGGATATAAAGTAACAATCAAGTCGCATTTATGCTTCCATGTAAACAATTTATGCTACAGATGGTCCCCATTGCAACAAGATGATATTTATCTATTTATTAATTTAAACATTTCAATTTGCATAATATTTATTTCCTTGTGCCCGTGGTGATGAAAACTTTGCTGTCATTCTACATATACCAATTTGTATTAGCTACTGTCTTCGTCTGCGTGGATTTCGAAATAATGCAGATTACTACCATAGATTTTTTTTTAGAATTGGATCATTAGTTCCGAAGATAATCCCCTACATACAAACTTACAAAAAAATACCTTTTATAATATGGCAATCTCGTATGGCAATTAATATTCCAGATACAATTTTAATAATGAGTCTTAATTAACTTGATTGAGTGATTAATATATTTCTTATTATTATATTTTTTTCTTTGTTTTATGTAATTTTAATAAAAATAATATTTTAATTTTATAATATTTTTATAATGCTATTTTTATGTATTTTATTGATTTTTATATGGGATGTTTTCCTGAATTAAATTATTCTATTCTATAATATGTATTAGTATAAATAAATAAAACTATGTATTTCAGATTTACGGAGTCAATGTTAGTACAGTAAGAACTTAAAAAGTATAGAAGATGCGAAAGCTTAGTATGTTTGTGTTTCAATCACTTCAAAATGGCTGGCCGGGTTTGGATGATTGTACCATAGAATAGATTGTAGTCTGCATTAGCACATAGATTATTTTTTATCCTCTTTTATGGTATGTCGACGCGAACGAATTCAGGGGGGGGGGGGTACGCTAGTGTTGACATACTGTCAGACATATACAAGTGCCCATTACAGAAAAATATTCTAAAACATCTCCATTAAAAATCTGTTATGATAGTCAGAGACGTGGTTTTTATATCTACAAGAGTTTTTATATTTGACTCAAAGATGTTGAGCTGAGTTGAGTTATATTTGATGATATACATGTAACATGTATATTACCCAGACTTAACTTGTTGCATACTACTGACTAGCCTATACCTAGTATATACAGCTTTAAGTCGAGTTACTTCGTCTTCTCGAGCCCCGCCTGGTGTTTTCGCTCCATTGCACCGGGGCTTTTCAATTCATATTTTTCCCTGTGAATCTTTGTCTACGGATCAATATAGAATTCAACTCTATTCTGAATTCAAACGCAATGACAGAATTCTGAAATGCTGTATTTTTATTTATGCCTCTGTTATTGGTTAAAAATTACGTGGAAAATTACGAGAACGGAGGAATACGAAATTAGTACAGTTTAAGTTTATATAATTGATTTGAATAAGGAGAAAAAGTGCAAGAAGCTTAGTTCTATAATAGATTAGGTTTCAAACTGGGCGACCTCTCGTAATAATTAATATGTTCTACTTAATTACTTTTATAATATTCCACAACTTTTCACACAACGCCATCTAGTCCCAAACTAAGCAGAGCTTGTGGTATGGATACTAGACAACTGATAAACGTACATATATATTTCTAAATACATACATATTATAGATAAATTACACCCAGACAAAGAACAAATGACCGTGCTCATCATACAAACATTTGTCCTAGGTGGGAATCGAACCCACGACCTTGCGCATAGCAGTCAGGGCCACTGACCACTATACCAACGGGCCTGTCGTAATGGCCTTATTTTTACTAGTAATTAATTATTATATTAAAGCCTCAATATAATATAATTTGAAGCGTCCATAGCCTAATGGTTAAGGTGTCGAACTTGTGACTGAGAAGTCGCGGGTTCGAACCCCACTCATTACACTATTGCCGTGAACTCCCTCCAGACACAAGCATAATTTAGCTTATTTGGAGGGGTTAAAAAATCTAGTAATGTTAATTCCACCCATATTTTTGTTAAATATATACAGTATGTTAACTAACAGAGGGCGTTCCCGTTAACCCGCAATAGTATAAGCACATCAATTAGATCGCCGCACACGCGGCCCGTCACGCGTCATTCATAAATAAATTGCGACGTTGCCGTCCTTCAAGTACGCGTGTACCGAGTATTTCTTTTACGTATCAATTTAACATTTTTAGTGAATATTTTAATATTAATAAAGAATAAAAACATTTTCTTTTCGAATGGTAATATTTTTTTTAGCATGTATGGATGCTATACTATTGCGGGCTAACGGGAACGCCCTCTGTTAGTTATCATACTGTATTTAGGCATATAGAGACATTGTATAACAAAGCAGAATAATCATCACCATCATCATTGTTTAAGTTTTGTTTTATAGTTGATAGGCTCGCGTTTCACCACCATCACACCTGATGTTAAGCGATAAAGCGGTCGAAGATGAAGCACGCTTGCCTGTTCATTGTTGACTTAAAGACTTCCAGGTTATAGCTATAAGGAAACACAGATACCGGCAGAGAATTCCACTCCTTAGTTAAAATGCACATAGGCTACGATAGACAAGCCTTCCCGTCTCGGCCCTGTGAGTGTCGCATCCGGCGGATTCCCTCGGATTTTGAGCATCGATTACATTATTTAATCTTAACCCACTTCTATTTAAGAATATGAAAAATGCACTAGAAGTAGGTAGGTACCATGTACCAGAAAGTTTTGGATCCGACAATCCAGTACTAATTAGTAGTAGAGGTAATTTCTACTGGTTTTATTAAAAAAAACTGCAATGACCGCAAATCCTCCAATGTTTTTAATTTTGGTATCCTTCGACGTAATGCGGGTCCAGCTAGTGTAGTGATAAACTAGGACTCTACATAAGCGTAAACTGTCAGCGTGACTAACTGCACATTCTTCAATCTGTCATCATCATTTATATATGTCGCAGTAAGATAGATAAAGCCGTGATATGGTTATATCCCTAGGGATATAATTATATACCGTAACATAGATAAACGGAAGCGATTCATTACTATCTTACTAGGAATATAATTATAATACCATTCAAGTTTAGTGTTATAATTATATTACTTGATTAAGTTTAGTGAAATAATTGTAGGAGTGTAGTGCGGGGGTGCGGCGGAGGTTGACACCCCGACTCAGAGTACCCCGACTCGGATAGGTTAGGTTAGAAGCCTAAGGCTAAGGCTTTAGCCTTCGTGGTTATTTTTTTTTTAAACTACCCAGAAATAGGAGCTCCGTCGATTTTGCGTAAACACCATAAAATCACTGCCAACTTTAATACGTATTATTGCTAAAAAGTATTGTAACTAATTGCAGGTTGCAAAAAGTTGATTTTGTAATAAACATAAAAACCAATATATTGTTTTATTTGATTTTGTGGAGATTTATAACTATTTAACTAGATTAGTTTAGTCAGATAATCATATTACTAGATTGCGACCGTAAGATAGTAATGAATCGCTTTCGTATAACTATGTTGCGGTATATAATTATATCCCTAGGGATATAACCATATTACGGCTTTATCTATCATACTGCGACTTATAGACAGATTATAATTCATATCTGTTGAGCCGGCCGCCTTTTTTTCGGGTGGGATATCATCGAATGACTTCTCCTGCTCTGGGTGGAGCGGGAGTGTCAGACTTCTACTGACTAAAAATCCACCCTGTTCCTTCAGCTGCCCTTAAGTTCCGGGGCCGCGATATCTCGTTAGAACATTCTCGAAACCCTGGTGAGCCAGCTGCCTGGCTCCCAGACTAACCGGATGCATCTGAGCACTAGTGCTTTTTGGAGCGATTACCTATTTGACTTCCACAAACAAGTCGCTGGGATAGAAGCTATGAAATTTGAATCTGAGGCTAGCCGTAACGACTGTCAAATATGTTGTAATGACAGCCGGGACCAACGTCTTAACATGATTCCTAAGTCAAAGGTTACACGCTCAGTCTGGCGTCAGTTCAGTCCATCAGTTTGGTCTGCCTAAGACTGATGCCAGAATGATGAATGAAAAACACGGTTACACGCTCAGTCTAGACTGACAGCAGATCAAATTATTTCATCTTCGCGATGAAATAATTTTCTTGAGCTCTCTCCTGTAGTTGGACCGTAAAACGTTGATTTTTTTTTGACATCCTCTATAGTTGCCCCGGGTTTAATTTTTATATATATGTCGAGGAGTTTTCACAAAGCGTCATTTCTCTTGTATTTAATACAATATAACGTATGCGTTTTATCCCATAACTCTGGCAAGGACTCGAATGTGAGAATGAATTCTTTTTCTATCTCGATTGGCGGTGGCGGGAGTGAAGCGGGCGGCGGCGGCAGCGCTTCGTCGCTTGGCACGTCTTGCTCCATTACGTCGGGGACGGTGACTGACTGACACGAGAATGATTCGAGCGGTTACACGATCAGTCTGGCATCAGTCTGCTGTCATTCACATCAGAATGATAAAAAATATTTAATTTTTGTCATTCTGGACCATCAGTCCGTCAGTCAACCGGTTAGACGATAATTCTCCCATCATTCTGAGCAGACTGATTGACCAGACTGACGCCAGACTGAGCGTGTAACCTTTGACTAAGGCATGGAGGAATCGCGATTTGTTTCCGTTAATTTACCTTGAAGATAAACCCATGCAGCTGTCATTAAATTTTATTTAAGCGAATTATAATGTATTTATTATTTGCCTTATGATTTTGTATAAACATTTTTTATTATTATTATTCTTATTTATTTATATTCATAGTTAATTAAAACGGTACAACAACAATTACATAAATTAACATAGAAATACATTTAAGAAAAGAATAATAATAGTTGTGATTGATAATTAAAATTATATAAGATAATATTAAAATTAAAAGATAAATCTAGCCACTAGCTAATCGCAGATAGATTATGAAATGATTATGTAGATATACATATGTATATCAATGTGGACCCGAATCGTGAAACATGCGTTTTTCAGGATCAATTTTTAGCTAGCCGCAGTACATACACATAGTACACTCTCTGACACAAAAACCGACTCAACCTACCATCATCCCGCTTAAAAATACATTCAACAAGTCCTCTGGTTATGGTTATGTCAATAAAAAAATATACATTATGTTACCCGAATCAATAAGAAAAGAAAAAAAACTCTATTTATTCACAAATAAGTTAAAAATGTTATTATTGAGCAAATGTTACTATAGTGTCAACGAATATTTAAATGATAAATCCTAGAAACTCGAAAAATAATGTTTTTTAGTAATTTTAATGTTTAAGTTATTAGAATAAGTTAGATTACAAGACACTTAAATGATAAATTCTCTCCACACATCTTACTTTTGCTGTGCCCGTCGGGGTCCACGATTATCTCCAAAAAAAATTGTTTACCAGCTAAGCCTACATTCTGGAATGCAATAAAGAATTGTATTGAATATTGAGTACATAATATTTCCATCGGTTGGCATCGTAACGTTCTCGAGATTTATATACATACCTACCAGCGGAATTCAAGCTCCATCGAAATTCTCTACTGCATATAAATGCATCGTGTAATGGAATTTTATTACGGGCTATCTTCGCGCTACTGTTCCTAATGGATGGGCAGAAGTGGTTGGCACCGCGGTTTGACGCATCTATGTACCTACGTGCAATACTGATTCACCCACGTTAAGTAACACCAGAGTTTGTGGATGGGATGGAATTCCCTGCCGGACTTGTCCTGATAGCTATACTGCCCTACACTAACTAAAAAGCCGCTAACCCCAAAAAGTACTTTTCGAGTAAACGTAAAAATAAGTTTTCTACAAAACTACGCTAGCTAGGACGATGGTTGTAAATTATTTTTAGGCCATAGTTTCTGTGCACAACATATAACGTTTGTTTTTTTACCCGACTGCAAAGGAAGGGTTATGTTTTTCGCGCGTATCTTGTATGTATGTATGTATGTAATATTCTTTATTACCTCATATTTCTAGAACCACTAAACGGATTCACATAATTGAGGTATCGTTAGATTCGTCTTAGCAGCCCAAGTATTCTTAGATAGGTGACATTTGAAAAAATCAAACATGGCGGCTGTGCGAAGCCATTATACATAGTGAAAAAAAATGTTTTGTTTCGAATACCACAATATGGGTATCAAATTAAAGGGCTTACTGCAAGAATTTCAAAAAGGTATATCATATTTATCATTAGTGTAATACTAGCAAAAATAATATAAAGAGAAAGTTTAAAAATATGGACTTAGAGCTCTTTCACTTTCTTAATCCGGTGGGGTGCCAATGTGACATGACCGGCAATATTAATGTTTTTTTAAATTAATAATTTAACTGAAAAGTTGAAAAAAAAAAGTTATTTAAAAAATCTAAAAAACCCGACTGCTTAACTGAAATGCAAGAAACAAGCACATTTTTATTTTAAAAAGTGACAAGCAGGCGGACCAGCCAAATTTAAAAAAAAAAAATACGTTCCATTGGGTCCCGCCTGCTTGTCACTTTTTAAAATAAATATGTGCTTGTTTCTTGCATTTCAGTTAAGCAGTCGGGTTTTTTAGATTTTTTAAATAACTTTTTTGTAAATATTAATTATTTTTTAGTATTGTATTACATTTTAGTATTGCATGTATAGATTGTGATTTAGTCGCTTTTTAACTAAGGAAGTGACAAAAATTATGTGGTTTAACTGCTCAGAAAATTTGCTGTATCTCGAAAAGTATTAATCGTAGGAAAATTATTCTTAGACCAGAAGATAATCGAAACTAGTTTAAGGATACATTAAAAAGTGAAAAATTACCTTTTGTGGCTTAACGGCCTTTTAGTTAGTGTAGGGCAGTATAGCCTGGGGATTTTTAAGTCAAGAGTGAATGGGTTACTTCTAGGTAAGCGTGCTTTATTTAAGACCACATTATCGCTTACACATCCACCACACCAGGTGAGATTGTGGTCAAACGTGAGCCTATCATTAATAAAAAAATATACGAGTATATTTCAAAATAACACTGTACTATTGAACAAAATGATGGTATAGTTCGGTTACCTTTACGAATATCTTTTTTTTTCTGGGTGGGAAAATCTTCAAAAGACTCCTCGCGCTGGGTGGAGCGGAATTATGTTTTTCATAATTATGCTTCGCATAAAAAACTATATCACTATTAGTAAAAAAAAAAAACTATACGTAACTGTACCCTTTTTGTATCAATCAAAACTCTTTGATTTTATCGGTGTCTCAATATGTTATACTTATTTAATAGTAATAATTATTTACTATTAAATATTCAGTAAACAGTTTAGCTAAGGTAACATAATTGATGTGGTAATACGTTACAGACATGACTTGGTGTGACTCAAGAAGATTATAGTGAACTATGTTTTGTTTAGGGCATGTTATTCTGAATCTATATGACGACGGATCTATATGATGACGACAATATTAATATAAAAATCTATGTCTGAGAAAGCTGTGTCGAAAGTTTTTCCAAGTCGATGGCATTTTGCGCTAATACCAGCATTAGTGCGGCATAAGGAAATAGCGAAAAGTAGACGTACCTCGCGTCTCATTACAGTTCTCGGTACAATATAGCTTAATTTATTCGTCAAATCTAAGTAGCCATATCTGTTATGACAAAAGCCATATCTAATCATAATTTCTAGGAGAAGACGCGTAGACTTCAAGTCCATCAACTTTATATAATTGCTAACCGTTAGACTATTGAATTTTAAAATGACAACGATAATCACTTTGAGAAATATTCGAAGTCTCAGAATACAGAAAGAACCCCAGAAGCTGAGAGCGCCTAATATTGAAGCAACAAAACCTAAATGGAGTAGATTGACGAGCAGCCGATCAGTTGTTCTGTGAACGTCTTATCGCGTGACGTATTTTACCTGTGTCCAATTTATTTAAATTATGACGTCTTGTGTCGTTCCTACCTGTAAAAATGAAGTGCGGCTAAAAAAAACAGAATGGGATCACATTTTACGAGTAACTAGCGCATTCACTTATCGTCTTATTCAATTACTGAATAAATTGTTTAGTTTGTAATTGTCAAAGAAAATGATGCATCCATCTTGTTAGTGTTATCAATATAAGAGTTTTGATTTTCCCTTCTTTTTATTACTTACTGAGGGCTTTTATTCTTTGTAGTATATTAATAACTACTTTAATCAAAAAATATTTTAACCGACTTGAAAAAAGAAAGGTTATCAGTGCGACCCGTAATTAGTATATGATATTGTTAGAATTGCATAATATTCATAATGCTATGTGACTAACATAGTACCTATTAAGATTACGAAACAAATTTGCAAAATTTGTGGTGTGTGTATGGTGTGTGTGAAGGAGGAAAGGGGTGGGGTGTATGAACTTATGTTTATAACTAAAACTATCTAAAATTTTAGCTTCCCTGCTGAAGAATTTACCCCTAAAACGGTCAAATAATGTCTGAGCTAGCAACATTACGCGGGTGGGAAGTGAGGCTAGCGGGGGACGCTTTTCTTGTATTTGGACACAGAGCCCGGCTTGCAATTACAATTGAATGCGGTTTCTGGGGTTCTTTCTGTATTCTGAGTTCGATGTATTATTTATAAGCTCTCGATTTATCAAAAATTCCGTATAAGCACAGCGTATTCTAGTTGACACCGATAAGTAACTTATAAAGATGGATAAGTACCCATAGGTATCGATACGTTTAAGTTCTTTGTTGGTTCTTATTACTAGTTTTTGTCACATTTAACATCTACTAGCAGTCACGCGGGGCATTGCTCGCGTGAGCTTTATCACGATAATAACATAATACGGCTGTCCGGTGTAACATGCTGGCTCGAAGATTTGCAAGTTGCACAAAACAAGTAAAAGTCACACTTTTTAAACCCTTCTGCCAGTCTTTTTACACGTGTAGTCTTTGGACCAGATTTACACAAAGGACATACAGCGATCTGCGCATCCAATATACCTAATAATGCATTCAGGATGCTATTGGGATTGTCGTGGCGTTGCAGTGCGTCCAATATGTTTGCGGAGACGATTTTTTTTGCAATAATAAGAAAGAGGACGGCCGCCATGGTCAGGCGCCTGCGTAATACTACCAACTAGGGATGGTACGTATTTACGCGACCAGGTATTTACACCAGGTATTTACTTCCAAGTACGTACACCAGGTACCGATCCGAAATACTTGCAAGACTTCAAAGTATTTTATACGGCTACTCGGAGTCGGACTCGCTCCGGTGGGGGCTTGACGATCGCCCGACTATGCGATTATGCTCCTTATCTGTAAGACACTACGTAACAATTTCGTATGCAAGTCTATTCTAGTATATGGATTGTCTTTGCAAGTATTTATATGTAAACGCGATTGTGCTTCTTATTTATAAGAACTCACGGGTCAATTTCCTATGCAAGTATTTTTTCATTCAACAGGGCTTGGATTGAGTAAAAGTAGAAACGTTCGTCTCTATGCAGGTATTTATTTGTAAACGCGATTGTGCTCCTTATTCTTAGGAAGTCACGGTTCAATTTCCTATACAGATAGAAAATACTTTCAATTTCGTATGCAAGTCTATTCTAGTATACGGTTTGTCTTTGCAAGTATTTATATGTAAACGCGATTGTGCTTCTTATTTATAAGAAGTCACGGGTCAATTTCCTATGCAAGTATTTTTTCTTCCAACAGGGCTTGGATTGATGTGAAAATACTTGCATAGGAAATTGATTCGTTTTGCTTCAGCAAAAAGGAGCATAATCGTATCAGAAAAAAAAATACTTGCAAGGTTCAAAGTATTTTTCATTTGCAAATGCGATTGTGTAGTATTTCTCTAAATATTCCAAAGTTGTCTGAGTACATAAACCGAAATCTGTGTAGGTGTGTGCATCAGGGAACTTTTTCTTTTCTTTTGAGTAGTTTGCGGCGCCATTCACCCTAATGACTATTGATAAAAGACACATTATTGCGTGAACGAAAGTATTTTAGAAAATATTTTGTTATGTTTACGTTTTTTATTTTTCTTTCGTCAGTTGTCGTTTGAGTGAGTGCATAGATGATACATATAAATACTGAGAAGTGAGTGCGAGCTTGTTATGCAATTTACCAACTGACCGTGACTTTCTTATTTCGCGAGTTTATTGAATTTAAACTATTAACAGTTAGTGTGTAAATAAACAAAACTGCTTTTTTATGTGTACGTGACTTTGTTTATTAGTTAGGAATGTAAATATTTAAATAGGTAAAAGACGATTTTTGAACGTAGTTGAATGTAGTTAAGTGTTTTCTTTTAAAATTGATAAGACTTACTAGTTGTAAATAAAAATACAGTTACAAACCATGGCTCCTAAGAAAAGTTTGGCTAAAATAAAGCTGAATGTAAAATGTGCAAAGCATTAATATCATACAAATCGGGAGTGTCAAACCTTATGCCTTATGCTTGCATGTGCAAAGAAAACATATTTCCGTGAATTTTAAGTGAGTGAATTATCAACCGACGACCAAAAGAGGAGGTTATCAATTCGACGCGTATATTTTTTATTTTTTTATTTTTTTATTTATGATCATCGAGTACTCGAAGACGGCTGAACCGATTTGGAAAATTCTTTTTTGTTCGAATGGGTATACTTCGAAATTGGTACCATTATCACCAAAGTCAGGATGTGATGATGGGATCTTGGAGAAATCGAGGGAACTCTTCAAATATTATAGGCACACCTATGGCGTTTTGGGTATTTCTTATAGTAACTTGTGCAGTTGCTCTCAAAAAGTACCATTTGGGGAAGTGGAACTGATGATGAAGACCACAGATGGCCGCCGAAACTACTCAATAATAAGTATTGAGTGGATTGCGATTCGATTACTTGAATATGGGTGTTAAGCACTTTATGCTCGTCACAATCCATATGTTGATGTAGAGCTGATGGTGAAGTACCAGGAGAACTCCTCAACAATTAACGGCCCAGCATTGGGAAAAGCAATATTTTGTAAAAGGTTATAAGTAGTTGACATTTAGGCTCTTGTAACTAGGTAAATTAAAAATCATCCAACTAAAAAGAGTGAAATAAAAACTTTTTACCAAAAAATTAAACCGACTCCCAAAAAACACTGCAAAGTGAAAAATAACTTTAATTTCGGAAGTCGGTGCCAAAAACGAAAAAACAAAACTAAAGACACCGACTACCGAAATTAAAGTTATTTTTCACTTTGCAGTGTTTTTTGGGAGTCGGTTTAATTTTTTGGTAAAAAGTTTTTTTAATTTCTGTAAATTAAGTAGGAAGGAAAGATTTCATCTACAAAAGCCGTACTAGATTGTGGCATGGTACGACCGGACTAGTAGACTGAAATCCGAAGTGGCTCAAAATACTTTCTAGTATTTTAATACCTGGTTTCCAACCCTGGTATTTTTACAGACTCGTACTTGCAAGCCCTGGTATTGATATTTGCAAGTATATCTCATCTCTACTACCAACGCCTCCTGAGCGTGTTCATTGATCGGTGGAATTCTCCTCTGCTATGTCACTGGAATCCATACCCGTCAAGGAAAATATCTGTTTTTGTTTTTTGTGTCATACCTCTGCTACTAACACTATCTATTCGGTTATTATGTTTACTAACACTATGGGCGCATGTCTGAATTAAATAAATTGGATTGGGTAGCCCTCCTATTTCAGTCGAGTAAAAATTAGCCTAAAGTTAACCTTTATGAAGCTTCATCACCACCCACCCAGTACTTTTGAAGATTCGCACGTTCAAACAAATAAATTAATAAACCTTTTGATATTGGTATAGATTTATTTATTTGACAACTAGGGCAAGAATTAAAGATATTGTGTTTGATTTAAAAGCACTATGCACTAAATGAATACTTACTGCAAATTACTTAATATTTTTGAAAATCATGTATAATTTTTTTATATTATGTGTTAGAAAATAAATAGAAAAATCACTTGTTTGTATGGTAGTTGAATTAATTTTAGTTGACGAATTATTCAGCTAGCAGTTATTACGAGTGTAGCTGTTAAAATAGTAGTTGGCTAAAAGCAATGCTCGTTAAAATTAATACCACACCGGGCAACATGGATTATTGAAGATTTACTAATAAATGCGGCGAATTTCATGCTCGTAATGAATGTAGGTAGTTCACTGTAATAATAGTGCTGCAGCTTATCAGCTGGATATAATTCACATTAACACGTAACTTAGCAATATTTGCACTGTGCACAACAAAATCCACACATGGACTGAATCTATCGATCGACTTAAATAAGGGTAGAATCGTGCGATTGCTAAAAAATTCCAAATCTGCCCACTAAAACAATTTTATGCAAGTGGCATACTCAAATAGCATTTCTGAACACTTAAGATTAACGTCTCATAAGAGTATCAGCCACTTAAGTATGCATTTGACTTAATAAATTAACCTAAATGTTAAAAATAAGCAGTGGCCCTTCTTTTGTTTTGACTAGTATATAATACTAGTAATCACGCGGGGCTTCGCTCCCGTGGATTCAATCATGGTAAAAACATAACTCTCCTTTTTTGCAGTCGCGTAAAAAGTAGCCTATAACCTTCCTCAAGCTTCAAGCTACTTCCATACCAAATTGCATCCAAATCCATTCAGTGCTTTCGAAGATTAGCGCGTTCAAGCAAACAAACAAACAAATTTTCCGCTTTATAATATTAGTATAGATAATTACCTATTATGTATACTAATATTATAAAGAGGTAAAATTTGTAAGTTTGTATGTATGGGGTAATCTCTGAAACTACCGAACCGATTTTGAAAATTCTTTCGCTTACATGTAGCTGCATTATCCCTGAGTGCTATATTTATATCTTGCATATTAGCCGAGCTATTATAATCTTTGTCAAGCAAGTCGGGGACGGGATCCCGTGGAATATTTTCGACTTCTACGCGGACGAAGTCGCAGGCAGAGGCTAGTAATATTATAAATTGTAAATATTTGGATGTTTGTGTTTCAATAACGCACGCACACTGGATTAAATTTGGCAAACATAAAGTTTACTAGCATCTGTTACCTTATTGGTTGAGTGGTCGCAAACGCTACTGCTGAGCACGAGGTCTCGGTTTCGATTCCCGGTCCGGACAAAACGTGCTATTGGGTTTTTATGTAAGGAATTTCTCAGTAGAAGCCCGGAGTTTGGAAGTTGGCGGTGTGATACCTTGGAAAGCATGTTAAGTCCTAATGACAGCCGGGTACCACCGCCGGCTGTCATTTGGACATCTTAGACAGTCGTAACGGGTAGTCAGAGGCCAGTAAGTTACTCAGCTACTGGGTTGCAGGCGCGTGCACAGGATTATGACAGGGTATGCGGCGGAGTAATCGGTCACAAAAACTTTGCCTTTTATAGATTTTTAGCATAGCCACAGCCACGCATTGTAGCATGGTGGCGATGCGTGGCTGTGGCTATGCTAAAAATCTATACAAGAAAAAGTTTTTGTGATCGATTACTCCGCCGCATACCCTGTCATAATCCTGTGCACGCGCATGCTGGGTTGTATAGGTCAGATAGGCAGACGCTCTATGTTAAACACTAGAACCTACTCAGCTGCCTCCGATTAGACTCCGAGGAAGCCGATTCCAAAATAGTTTGGAAAATGATAAGCAGATGGATGAAATGCTTCGGATAATGCATTTTCTATCCACCGTTTATCATCTTATCGTGTGGGTAGTAAGGTCTAACGACCCCATACACCCTAGTGTCAGAGTTTCTAGACCGCCTCTAGGGCCTCTGACGTGGCCTATTTTGACGACCGCCATTTGGCGACCGGGACCAACGGCTTATACGTGCCTTCCGAAGCACGGAACTATCTTTTTTCATACAATCAGGTGATTCAGGCCTGCAATGTCCTAGCCAAACTTTACAAAGTATGCTTCCCGCGGGAATCGAACCCATGATCACCGGGTTACAAGGCAAACGCCTAAACCACTCGACCACGAAGGTTTATAACCAGCACAGTTTATATCATGGTATGTTCAATTATTATTGCCTATTTCTTTACTGCTACCGGATTTTTTAAAAGAAATAAACTTATAAGTAAAATACGAGAACCCTTATAAGAGAAGATGAGATTGCCAGACGGCATCGAGTTTTATTTTATTTTCTACGTCGAGTCTACTAAATTGTTAGGGCACCCATTGGAGTAGAAGCGGGGTAATCTTTAGGAAGCACACGATACGACGTAATAAGGTTAGCAAAAATATTTCTCTCATTTTGAAAGCATTTAATTTTCTGATCCTAACTCGAATTGCAAAGAAATACTCGGGTTTATACAGGTGCGATTTTTTGTTACAAACATGTGCGAGAAAATACTTGCCAAGTGCGAGTTCGTGCAGCGAGAGTTCTGAACAAGGGGTACGCTCACGGAATAGAAAACGCCGCCCTGGGCATAGGGAATCGAGAGCCGATCTAGGAGGATTAGCTCACAGTCCGGTATGCATCATCCCCGGGTCAATGGCGCGCTTTAGAAAGCAAACACTTTTGTCCGCGACTTCGTTCGCGTGGGAGGTATTTCCGCGTAAATCCCGATCCCGTGAGAATTCCGGGATAAAATGTAGCCAATGTTTTATTCCAGGATGTCAACTATCTACTTACCAAATTTCATTGATATCCGTTCAGTATTTTTTGCGTGAAAGATCAACAAACATATCGACGAAAGAAAAATTATCCAAGTGACATCAGACTAAATTTACAGTAGAGCTGCCTAAAGTTAAAATTTTCCGAAAAAAAAAATCGTTTAAATTCTTGTAATGGTCCAAAAAGCCTAATTCTTAGAAATTTATTTGGATATTTTTTTAGAATCATTATAGTATACGTAACTATTAAAAATAATGCTTAGTTTTAAAGTTAGTGTCGCTTAGTAAAATTTTCCCTAAAAGTAGAAACGGGAAAAATTGACTAACCGACAAGCTTTGATTAAGGAAGGTACGGTAAAAATGTAATATTATATCTTTTTTTAGAATTTATATCAGAGTTGCCTTACCAAAATAAAAGACATGTGGAAGTTGAGGCAAAACAACCTACTTAAATATTAATTTAATATAATTTTATTTCCTAAAATTTCCTAAATAAAAACTTCATACGGAAAAGGTTCTTTTCTTGCCGTAGCAAATACAGTGTACCATTGCGAAGGCGCATGAATTATAGTTTTCTCTATAACGGCGTGTACACTGTCAACAGGCATATATGTGTGTCCTGTTAGTAAATAATTAATTTGTATCGTCTGAAGATTATTACACTCCTGCAAAGTAGAATGTATCATGGCTAGGACAGTGCGATTTCTATTCTGCCCAGGGCAACAGTCGCAGTATAGAAGAAGGTGTTTTATATTTTCTCTTTCATCCACAGATTCTATGTAACTGTGGAGAATACTTGCGATTTCATTTGCACCCCTTTTAACTAAACGCCATGAAGGAAAAAAACCAAATAAGTCAAAATTACCTAAGTGATAAAAAACAAATCCTTTCTGAGGAAAAAATATACTATGCGCCTAACACTATATTGCCAGATACTGGCAAAATTAACTAAGTGGAGTAATTACCGTACGAACAGAAATGTCAAACTTGACCAAAGGAAAATTTTGCATTTCACAATTACGACAACCACCAAATTTTCAAAAATACTCGAAAATTTTGTCGTTTAGTAAGGAAAAAAAAGTGAACTCTCGCGAACTTCAAAATGACATCAAAAGTCGTCGTAGAAGGACGTGAGTAAGACCAAACGACGCAGAAAAATCAGGCGATTCCAACAATGTATATAACTCAAAATTGCCAAAAATGTCTATGGATAATTTTTCCTTTCCAGCGTGGATATATCATTAGAAACTTTAGCATTTATAATAATGGTAGGTTATCGGCGTCGTGTCTCGTTCCGGGTCTGGTAATCGACCTCGAAATTCTTATTTCTATTTTATTTTATCTGAAATAAATGTTATTGAATAATATACTAATAATTATTACTGATTTAAATAAAAATAATAAAATTTTTGATTAAAAAAGAATAATAATTACTGAAATGTAACAATATTTTTATCGATATTGTCTCGCGTTTGCCCACCACACCTGATGGTAAGCGATGATGTTGTTGAAGATGAAGCACGCTTACCTGGAAGCCAGCTATTGACTCATGACTTATTATTACTTATTATTTTACTTAGTTTATAGCTGTAGTTTAGAGCATAGCACCAGTTGACGTCGTCAAGTTAGCGCAGGCCGTCGTCGCTGAAAGCCAGCTGCAGAGCTGTGCCATTATCTCGCATGATGGCACAGTATTATGCTGACCGACGACTGCTTTGCGTAACTACCTATATTAACGCATAGGTTTGTTACTATTATACGTCACGTAACAGCGCAAATAAACTTAGTTTTCTTACTTTCTTTCAAATCAATCAATCAATCAATGTATTTATTTGTGTGCACAGGTCTTAAGGTCTACATATGTTTATAAATGTATCTCTGTGTCCTACCACAGAATTTGTATGCTACTGCAAATTTAAATTACAGTCAAAGTGCAGTTTCCGTATACTTCCTTTAGTTGTGAATGTATTACAGTATTTTCTAGAGCTTATAACTAGTTTCCCACATGTACTAGGAATTATATTAGCTTCATAACTTGTATATTCTTGTTTTACGTGTATTCGTTTGAACAAAGTAATTTTCCAACTCAAGTCTTTCGTAGAGGGTCTTCTAAGTTAGATTAGATACACTGCTGTCGTAGGAAACTAAAATAGCGAAGCGTATACTTGATCTTACGTGCAAGCCGTGAATATTTACATATTTATCAATATTCTATACTATAATATTGTAAGCGGAGAAGTTTGTTTGTTTATTTAAACGCCCTGATCTTTAAAATTTGGCATGAAAGTAGCTTGAAACTTGAGGTACGTTTCAGGCTACTTTTTATCACACTGCAAAATAAGGAGGGTTATGCTTTTATCGCGGTAAGGCCGTGCGCGCACTGCGTTGCGTTTTGGAAACGCAAAATTTGTGAAGTATGGAGTGTCATAGAAGTGCGCGCACTGCGGTCAGTCTACCGGTGCGGTAGAACTACCGGAATTGCGGCCACCGCAAGGCAGTGCGCGCACGGCCTAAAGCCGTAGTCGTGCGACTGCTAGTCTGTGGTAAATTGCGTCAAACTTCAATCAGGCTTTTTAGTAACCACTCCACCAATTCTACAAAAGCAATCTATATCAATAGTTATGAATATTTGTTTATCTACACCTAATTCGGTAGAAGCTAAACTTATATAAAATGGTTGCTGCATCACTAACTCCCTCGCTTACCCAATAATATATTTATTTTAATAGTAGTATAATTAGGTGTAATAATTAATTAAATTAGGGTATGATAAGGCTGACGTAAGGTAAAAGCCTCTAAATAAATATAGATTAAAAAAAAATCCTATATGCTTGAGGAGCTCGTGGCTAGATCATAATAGCCACATAAGTAAATCTTCAAGTTTAAGCAATGCTGGCCCAGGTACAAATACAATACAATACAAATACGTTTATTATTTCACCATGGCAAACAATACAATATAAATACACTCTCACCTAAAATAGGATTCCCTGTGTTATAGGTGACAGTAGGAATCGCGGTTAAACTACTTACAAATAATTGCTTGTCATCACGTTTCATTTTATATGGAAAGAAAAAATAACTCATTTCTTATAATAGAAAAAAAAGAGGTATGTGGATGAGTGATCATCTTAACATCACGAAAGCATGTTTGGTCTTTGGTTCCGGCTGTCATTTGTACATTTTGAGAGTCGTTACGGGAGTCAGAAGCCAGTAAATCTGACACTGGCCTAGCCAAAGGTTACCCAGTTACTGGGTTGTGGAGTCACATAGTCAGTCGATGCAGATGATGAAGTTCTTCATTCTCGACAACATCAACACTTACCATCAGGTGAGATGATGGTCGAACGCGAGCCACACATCAATAAAACATAGTTATCATGGGAAATACAAGTACTTCGCTTTGTGCTATGGATTGTATAGTAGCATCTTCCAATGACTACATGTAATATTTATGAAAAAGTTTTATACAACGTGTAACAATAAACGCAATTCTTGAAAGTAGTTGGTTCAGAATCGGCGTCTGAATCGATTTCCGTCATAAAAAGAAGGTGTTAAATTTTGATGGAAAAATCTTTCGTTTAACTTAAAATGGAAATAGTACCATGACAAATTAATACAAACCTTAATACAAGGAAATGCGCTCGAGTGCGTGTCGGCCGCTAACTGCATGAGTGTAGGTATGCGTCTGCGTAAGGATATTGTATGACGCACATACGTTTTGTGTTTAGTAAGGATAATTATTTTATAAAAAATGTCTAGGTTTGTTTTCAATTTATTTAGTCACGGATGTTGTTTTAGACTTATAATTTAATATTCTAATTGGGGTGTCTGAGGTATTGCGCTTAATCTGTTACACCTTGTACAGAGCTAAACCCGAAAACAAAACTTGACATGGTATTCAGTAGATTACTTCAAGGGTGAAAACTATTCATGAAAACTTTCACGAGAGCATTTCAACAATTTTAACTATGAAGCTAATATATGTATATTAGTTTCATAGTTAAAGTTATTGAAATATAATATAATATATAATAACGTAGTCATTTTTAACGTTTAGTCATTTTCAGGACAAAATGACTAAAGACACGCCAACAGATGGCGTTACCGTAGCGCACTATTGGGCAAACAATACTTTTTTCAGCGATAACTAGCGTGGGAGTCGATATTACCTTAGTATGTTATACCTATTCAATTTTTCATTTTATTTTTTTATACTTTTTTAATGATGTTATTTGTTTTTTTACTGTGTGTACTTGTGGCATGTGTCAATAAACGTTTTTTCTTTCTTTCTTTCTAAGAATAAGTACTTAAATCGATCATCTCAAACTCCGGAACTATACGTTTCCCTATAAGCTCCCCTATCTACATATCTATGATACTTCTACAATAATCGTGACAGCTGTTCCAAAGATTTAGCCGAGCATACAGACAGACAGACAGACAAGAATAATAACAAAGTTGGTTAGTCTTTTAGTGTTGTATATATTAGTTATTTTGAAATCACAGGTAATTCTATTTATATGAAGATTTAACTGTAGATTTGTAATTGTTGTAGTGAATACGTTGTTAAAGTGCCATAAATAAATAATTATTGATAATAATGTATAATATACCTATTATAATACAAAACTTTTTTATTTGACAGGCCTGTTGGTCTAGTAGTCAGTGGCCCTGACTGCTATGCGCAAGGTCGTGGGTTCGATTCCCACCCAGGACAAATGTTTGTGTGATGAGCACGATCATTTGTTCTTTGTCTGGGTGTAATTTATCTATAATATGTATGTATTTAGAAATATGTATGTATGTTTATCAGTTGTCTAGTACTCATAGCACAAACTCTGCTTAGTTTGGGAATAGATGGCGTTGTGTGAAACTTGTGGAATATTATTATATTATTATTTCTATTCTAATGTATGATATCGACAAACAAGGCTATGGCGGATTCGGGGACCCATAGGGCCATTGCTTACCGGGGTTGCGGGATTGTTGTAACGAACCGTTAATACGAAAACGAAACGTTACCGCGGCCCCGGAACTTAAGGGCAGCCGAAGGAACAGGGCGGGTTTTTAGTCAGTAGAAGTCTAACACTACCTTCCACCCTAACCTATAACATAACCTATTTTACTACCAGGAAAAATAGGCTGTCGCGGATTGAATTCCCTGATTCCTCCATCTCCCTTTCACTACCGGTCTACCAGACGCACGGCTGGGTACCACCCACACTTGGTTAATATACCGTCTTGCAGGCGCGTGCATAGGATTATGACAGGGCATGCGGCGGAGTAAAAACACACAAAAACTTCTTCTTTTATAGATTTTTAGCATAGCCACAGCCACGCATCGCCACCATGCTACGATGCGTGGCTGTGGCTATGCTAAAAATCTATAAAAGAAGAAGTTTTTGTGTGTTTTTACTCCGCCGCATGCCCTGTCATAATCCTATGCACGCCCCTGCCGTCTTGTCGTACTAAGCGCTTCTCCTCCACATGTGCGCACAGCCAAACTGTGGAATTCTCTGCCGGCTTCTGTGTTCCCTGCCACTTATGACCTTTCAGCCTTTAAACCACGAGTAAATAGGCATCTTCTGGGCTCGCTCGTCTCATCGTAGACCTCATCTATTGCTTACCATCAGGTGAGATCGAGGTCAAGTGTGGGCCCATCAGTAATAAAAAAAAGAGTTTAGAATTGACATAGTTAAATCTGCTTGTGTCAGGGGTGGGTTCACGGTAATAGTGTAATGGGTGGGTTCGAACCCGCGACCTCTCGATCACAAGTCCGACACCTTAGACGGCTATTGACGCATCGAATTATGACATCTTGAAGCAATGAAGAAACATATCGTATGGACTCGGTAGCAAACCGGCCGCTACTATATTTGCTACTAGCGACCCGCCCCGGCTTCGCACGGGTGCATTGTTTATATTAAATATAGGCAGCGTTCGCGAGAATCGTTAACGTACGGCAGTTTTTTCGACGCCTTACTCCACAATTTTCACTACCACGAAAAATCCTATCTATTTTCCGGGATAAAATATAGCCTATACGGATTCGGAAGTATCCCTCTAAGTAATGGTAAAAGAAATTTTGAAATCGGTCCAGTAGTTTTTGAGCATTTTTACAATACAAACATACAAAAATACAAAGGTTTCCTCTTTATAATATTAGTATAGATTATGATTATGTGACATTTAAAAACTTTTACATTTTGCTGGCAACTTTCATTAAATGACTTCTGCTCCCGGTTGAGCGGAAGGGAGTATCAGATTCCTACTGATTAAAACCCACAGTCCTTCGTTGCCCTTGCGTTCCAATTCCAAGGCCGTGTTATTTCATTTCATTTCATTTATTCAGAAACAATTTACATTGTTAGCGAATATTAAAGCTTAACAACTAGGTACACATGCAGTAAAAACTTATAATTGAATTGCTTATGATGGGACTGATAACAATAAAAAATAATAGAAAATAATGGTAATAATAATGTAAAAAAAATTGAATTATGCAACAAGAATTTAAAACAACAATACTGAAATCTTGAAAACAAATAATGTCAATTCATTTAAAAAAAATCATTAATAGATTTAATAAATAAGTAATAACAATGTCAACAATATAAATAAAAACAACGAAAATAAGTTAATTATCAGTATAAATAATTTTAATCTAGTATTTTACAAATCCTTTACACTTTACAGAGTAGGGGCATGCTTTTTAATTCAAGCGACAACCTATTAAATATTTAAACTGCCTGGTGCAGTGGACTGTGTTTAACAATGTTAAGTGTTGGAATGAGTTTGCTACCTAAATCTTTTCTACGTGCTTTTCCCTTACCAGTCTGTTTACCAGCAAAAAATGCACAATAAAACGTTTAAAGTAATCGTTTAGTTACGAGAATTCTCGCATAAATATGTTTAACAGCAATGAGGTTGCTAATCGCTGAATTTCGTACATTATTCCACTTTGCGAATTTATGGCCAAACTTTTGCTGCTGTCCTGAAGTCAAGCTTGTCTCGTTTTTTCAAGAATATTGTGAAACTTATGACCATAATGCTGAAATGGATCTTTTTGGCGCGGTTTTAGCCGTGAGGCACGCACGGTCTTTTTGTTTTTCTCTTTTATTTGTTGTATTTTTGTATGTGTGAGTAAGGAGTCATTCGGTACCGGGACCGCGGTACGAAACGCCACCTTGAATTTAATTAATATTTTTGAGGGAGTCATTGGGGACGGACAAACAAACAGATGCCAAATAAATGTTTTTCTTTCTTTATGTCAACAGCACTAGGTTTTTACACCCCTGGTTGTTTTTCTCAGAGTTTTTGCTGTAATCACGTAAAAATGTTATAATATTACCAGCCTCAGTAACAATTTATCTGCCTGTTATATCCGCCACGGCTAATCCTTTTGTCTTTCAGCTTCGTCTGCAAAATATTTTATGGCTAATATTGTGGGGTACTTTGGCTGGTATATATTGTATGCCCTCATATTTTATGTCACATGTATATGTTAGCGCGCATCCCACCAATCACTATATCTGTTTGTACACGCTAATCTCCGGAACTACTGGACGGACTTGAATGATTTTTTTTTGTTATATAGCTAATATGTCTGGGCAACATATAGGTAGACAATAATCGATTTTAAAAACTGGAAGACCTGATGCAGAACCACAACCGACCATCCAAACTATAACCAATATAAAAATGGCGCTATAACAAAAATTGATCCAACTGATGAGCATTTTTTACTGATGGATTAAAATTTGAAGATTTGGAACATCTGATGTTGAATTCCAAGAGCTCAGCTACACTATAACATATATAGAACTGACGTCTTAGCAGAAGTTGTTCAGTGTAATGAGCATTTTCTGCTAAAATTGGTTTGAACTAGATACAGTCTTACGACATGTATTACATTTTCAGAAAGCGCAAATGCAACTTTGTTATTCATACAAACACTATGACAAACAAAGTTATTTCTCAATAATCTTTGGTTGCTACTACTGAACGCTTCATGGGCGGGTCTGACTCGCACTTGGCTGGTTAAACTTACCTGACAATTTTCGAGGACAGACGGCACATACAATGTTTATTAATTCAAATTGATTTAGAGTGAACTGAAACTGTAACACGAAATTATGACTAAGCGAGAGCTTTTCAGGATTGTTTTCTAATCGCCCAATTATGCACTCATAGTTCGAGTGCATAATGTCAAACAAAAAGGCAGTAGAGGCTGTGCATAGAACATTACGACACATTCGTCGAGATAACAGGCCTGTGGGTAACGTGACACTTCTGTTTTCAGGAGATTTTCGTGAAAACTTCAATTTATCCAGTTATAAGCCCGGAATAGGGCAGATGAGACCAACTTCTCTTTAAAAAATTCGTATCTATGGCATCAAATACAAAAGCTCAGATTTACCCATGAGATTTCACGTATATTAGGTAAGGTGAGACTTCCTGAAATACTTAGAAAGTTGTTACCTCTGAAGACATGCTCATACGATCAATATTTGAGGACCTTCAAAACATCCCAAACTAGGAAAATTCGTGATTATGTGAACGCGCTATATTGACTGACCAAAAAAAATCAATTGTTGTGTATGAACGGTTTTACACTTGTTTCGGCAATGTACCTACTCGATCAGGACGACCCGACGCCACCAATTATCCAGTTTTTTTTGTTTTATAAATAAAATTGTTTATTTGGAACAAAAACAATAAACACAACAAAGTTGAGTTCCTCAATTCACTTACAGCGATTCTGTAAGTCTGGGACTCCTTGCTTATAAGATAAAACTTAAAATCGATGTTTCGACAATGCTGATGTGAAAATTGACTCCGCCGAATCTGTGTAACAGAATCCGACTTATAGATATAATTCAAGCTGTAATCCTCACTGAGAGCGATGCCGATGCGATAGTGTTCGTACCGAACATACAGCTCATCACCAACAATTTTTCTTTTCAATTTAAGCGCACATCCAATGATTTTTTAAAATTACTGATGACCTCAATCACGCCTGTTGGTAAGCGATAGATGACTACATATATTGCCTAAAAAAGTCACAGGGACAGGCCCTTAAAGCCGCTGGTTGCTTTCTAGAGGGTCAGCAACGATTCCGGTCTTTATTGGTTCCCGATGGAAAATACTTCCAATATAGTTTATAAACCTTTTTACATTATAGTTGGGGATTAAATATATCCTATTCTATCTCTAAATCCATAATACCCAGTCTAGGACATACAATCCAAGTTATACCAAATTTAAGTCCTTCAGCTGTTTAGGTGTGATTAAATAATAAACATCTTTACCACAAAGTCCACGCGAACGATTTCGCGGGCACCAGCTAGTTTTTTGTATATTAATAACTAGCGGCACTCACAAAATTGTATCTATGTACTAAATGTGTCATTTCTATGCATAATCCCCTAAACACAGGACTAGGCCTAGTTTGGGAGTTAGCACCTGTTTTTGGGGAGACACATTTATAAGAACTATCTAAAATTGACTGTGTTATTTACTAAACTTTTATTATTGCTTCGTGTCTATTACTTTACTTACATAGACGCATAAGCTTAAATATCAAGTGTGTACAGCAACGAAAAAAATTCTGACAAAAAAGTTTTTAATTCTTTTATTATGCGTACAGCTAAGGAGTGGAATTCCCTGCCGGAGTCTGTTTCCTGATAGCTATAACTTGGGAGTATTTAAGTCAAGAGTGAATAGGTAACTTCAAGGCTAGCGTGCTTCATCTGGGCACGCCGCAATTGCGGCGGTAAGACCCTTCTTTGAGGAGTGGCTAGATCGGCGTCACGGCGTCCTGACCTACCGCATGACGCAGGTCCTCACCGGACACGGAAGTTTCGGGAGGTACCTGTGTCTGATGGGAAAGGAGGAAACGCCTGGGTGTCACCACTGCGAGGGTCGCCCTGAGGACACAGTCGAGCACACGGTGCAGGACTGCCCAGCTTGGGCAGAGCACCGACGTGTCCTCACGGCGACAATAGGCGGAGGCCTCTCGCGCCCGGCCTTGGTCGAGGCCATGCTGCGGGGCGAGAGGGAGTGGGAAGCGGTCGCCTCCTTCTGCGAAGCAGTCATGCTTCCGAAGGAGGAGGCGGGCCGCGCGAGGGAGAGGATGGCGTCCTCCCTCCAGCCCAGCCGCAGTGGTAGACGCCCACGGCGTCGGACGTCGGCCGACGATCTCCGGCCACCGTAGGCGCGGGCATGCGGACAGCGAGTAAAGGGCAACTCGCTGTCCGACCATGGACCATGCCCGGGTCGACGGCGCGTCGTGTTCCACGCGCGCCTCAAAGAGCGTCAGCAGCATGACGAGGCCCCCTCTGCAGAGGGCCGAAGCCTGCCGGGGTCGTGGGACTCATCCCGTTACCGTGGCCCCGGTACGTAAAGGGCTATTGAAGGAACACCGTGGATTTTAGTCAGTAAAAGTCTGACAGTCCCTCCCACCCTGCCCGGAGTGGGAGGACTTATTTGATAATTTTACCACGTTAAAAAAAAAAAAAAAAAAAAAAAAAGCGTGCTTCATCTTCGAGCACGTCATCGCTTACCATCAGTTAGGATGGTGTTCAAACGCAAGCCTATCAAACAATAAAAGAGTTTCAATAAAATAGATGTACTTACAGTATATTTATCGAGCTACACATAAGACATTATATATCAGAATTTCATAATCTATTACTGTATTTCAACTTTAATACAAACTATTTAAAATAAACTCTCCAAATAAAAAAATATAGCGTCAAGCATTCGTCCTCAATTTTTATATTACGCTACAAATTATTTTTACAGGATTTCTACGAAATGGTATCCGGGATAATATCGTAACAAACTATTTGTAAAAGGTTTTCAGACTTGCTAAAGTTTAAAATAACCATATTAAATAACGAATACCTTTTAGTAAAATATTATTTTTAACGTTTAAGTCTATGCTGTGTGTTTTTCATAATGTACCGACATACTAGCTGTTGCCAGCGACTTTGTTCGTGCGGAAATTAGTCACATGGGCAGTGGACGTTGTAATTCAGAAATCGAATGCACTCAGGAAAGTAGACATACCCCAAGATCAGCATGTCGCACGCGCTTAGATAAGATAATTAAGTAAATGACAAATCTGATCAAACGGTTATTATTTATTTAATTAGACAGAAAAATATTTTTTTTTCAAAATAAATGACGAAGACTTCTATTTACAAAGACAACACCCAGCAACCCGCATTGGTTCCGAATGGTGGATAACGGCCCATTTCCTCGTATCGTACACAGGCCAATATGAGGTATTCATATTGGCCTGTGTTCCCAGCAGCTCTTTTTATGATAATTATCGATTTCAGAAGTGAAGAATACAAAAGCATTATGAAAATTACGCAAAGTAATGTCGTGGGATTGAACCTTTTTTTATGGGTGCAAAATCTCCCGCTCTGGGTTAAGTAGAAGGGGGTGTCAGACTTCTACTGACTAAAAACTCACCCTGTCCCTTCAGCTGCTCTGAAGTTCCGAGGCCGCGGTATCTTGTTAGAATATGTCCGCAACCCTGGCGGGCAATGGCCTTATGAGGCCCCGTCACTAGTGCTGACAGCTCTATGAGACGCGCGTGGAACACGATGTGCCGCCGACCCGGGCCTGGTCCTTACCGGACGGTGAGCTATCCTTGCTCGCCGTCCGCTGGCTCGTGGGATTGAACCTAGTGGCTAGTGTTGTTTCATAACTGCTTTTTGTCTACAATCTATTTTCTACAGAGTCATAATAATCATTATCATCATCTGCTTACCCTTCCTATGTTAGAATCGAGTGTGACGACGGTATTTTACATGGAACGACTGTCTGTCTAACCCATAGAGATATAAGAATAGAGTGCAGAAACGGTTAAGAGTCCCTAACAATTTTACTGCCAAAAAAAGAGAAATTACCTACTTTTGTAGAACAAATATCTCAATAACGGCATAAAATATCATTTTTCTTTTAAAACAGCGTTAAACATTGTATATTTATCTAATATGTGGTCAAATTAGAATTTAAATATCTACTCAAAATAAATCGAGCAAGCGCATCGATTTACAAGGCATACTTTGAAAATGTTATTACAATAAAATATGAGCTCCGAATTAAAATAAAAAAATATAATTTGGTAGTTAATTATCCGTATTATTCAGAATTCGTTTTTAATTTTCTTTTCAATAACGAATTCTTACTCAAAAGCGACGGTTTTGCAAAGGATTTTATTGAGTTTTCTCTGAGTTTACTATTTTTTTTAAGTACATCTCCCATTTTTTTTTCAAAAAATAATTTGTTAACTTACTAGTGCACTATATGCCCAATGATCAGGAATTTTTTTAAGATTGTTATTCACCCGCATTAAGCTAAAAAAGCAGTTGTAAAACCTGGTATTACGTGATTTCGTAAAAACACGTGTTTGTATTTTATTTTTTAAAATTTATTTTGTGTAGATATTTAAATTCTAATTTGACCACATATTAGATAAATATACAATGTTTAACGCTGTTTTAAAAGAAAAATGATATTTTATGCCGTTATTGAGATATTTGTTCTACAAAAGTAGGTAATTTCTCTTTTTTGGCAGTAAAATTGTTAGGGACTCTTAAATATAACGATAGAGGCGAAGAGAGAGACAGATGCTAACTATTCATCTGTCTCTCTCTTGCAGAGTACTGTGACTGGCTAATGAGCAGTGTGACATATTCACCATCTTCAGTAGGGCTAATCACAACGCTCTGCAAGAGAGAGATGAGTGAATAGTCGGCGTCTGTCTCTCTCCTTGCTTCTATCGTTCCCACTTATAGGCTAGTGTAGCAATTCTGCACTCTATTCTTATATCTCTATGGTCTAACCTCCACAACTCAGTAAATGGTTAATACGATACCCCTTGGCCAGATCAGTGTCAGACTTTCTGGTTTCTGACTAAGCAGGCGCGGTCCGAAGGGGGTCACAGGGACATAATCCCCTCCCCAAAATCGTACACCCCAAATAGAAAATCTTCTAAAATTTTGTCAATAAAAATAGAAGACTTCCATTTGTTTTGCATTGTTTTGCATTCCATTGTTGCAATAAAGAAAACTCATTTACTAGACATATTTTATTGTTTGTTAGTGATAACAGTTGTAATATTTTTCCCATAACCCAAATTCTAAGTCTAATCATCTCCACATGTTTAGTCCTGAATTCTGAATAGCCGATAGTCACTCATTAAACATGAATTATCTCGGTCGATTGCGTTGATATTTATTGCTACAATGAAAATAAACTGGACTGCTTCTGCACCATCTTGCCGTCGGCCACCTAAATAGACTTGGTACCGTTGCCTGTCTGTATCTGTTAGATATCTGCGCGGTGCACGGTACTGCATCTGTCGTGATTAAAGTATAGTTAAATTCTGGATAGATATATTGCATGTTTCTTAAGTGCGTGGCCGTATTATTGGTCGATGCTCTGTATCTGTTAATAATCAGTAAAGATCAGATATTAAATCACAAAATATTGATAGCTAGCTAGAGTGGAAGGGAGAGTCAGACTGCTACTGACTGGCAACACGTCCTTATTCCTTCAGTTGCTCATACGATCCACCGCGGTATCTCGTTAGAACAATCCCGCATCCCCGAACTGTACAACCGCTTGGCAGAACATATACAGGAAGCCTAAACACGATGGTGCTACTTTTAGTGGTTGAGGAGATGTTATCTACCGGTACTTACTCTGACTTACCATTTAGTGTCACAAATGTGACTAAAAATTAATTTAGTCTAGTGTTGCCCAAACGAGAGTCTCGCAAGAGGCTTGCAATTGGCGATTATCCTATTGCTATTTATTACACTAATTTAGTCACAGGTTAGGTTTATGGGTAATGGGTATAGTTAACACTCGTGCTGCACCCTGTCCAAACTAATAAGAACTAGGTACGGCCGTACGGAGCGTTTAAATATTGACAGCTGATCGGCGATCGCTCTGCACCAGGGTCTTTTCACTTAGTACATTCGTAACTTCTACGGACAAAAAGACTCGGGCAATACTTTCATCTTTCCTCAACAGATGGCGCATGTATAGCCAACTTACTTTTATAGAATTTTACAAAAAATCATAACATTGTTTTTTATTAATTATGTTTAAGCATTGAAGCTTATCTTTTAAATTATATAAAAAAGAATATAAAATAAAATAAAGAAAAACAGTATCAATTATACTTTATAGCAACACTGTAAGAAATTAGTGTCGAATCCGTTTCTTTTCAAGCATTTTTTAAACAATTCCAACCTGTTTATTTCTTGGTTTATTTGCATTATTTCTGTTTGGTTGTTTTATTTTATTTACATAAATCTAAGTTTTACTAACATAACCTACGTTGTTACTTTGCCAATTTAATTACAAATTAAATATTAGCACTAATCTATGAACCTAGAGATAAAATGGAACGTCACTGGCGGCTAATACGGCTAGGGATACGATATCGAAACGAAAGTATCAATACTGTAATCGATACAAGTATTGTATCAAAAGCATCGATACCAATATAAGTATCGCAACAAAAGTATCGATACCATAAGGTATCGACTCTTTTTGCGAACTTTTATTAATAATGATTTTAAATGAATAAATCGCTAGACAGCAAGCTGGAACGTACAATCTTTAGCTAGAATATAGAGTCTTAATCATCATCATTACAGCCAAGGGACATCCATTGTTGAACAAAGGTCTCCAGCCGGGTCAAGTAACAACAAAGGTCAACCACAACCAATAGAATACCACAAACATAAATCTTAATATCATTAATCTGCTAGTTACTTTTTTATATGGATTTTTAAAGGTTTTATTAGATTAGATATGTTTCCGCCCGTTTTTATAGTTTTGAAACATATTTTACGAGTAAAACTGTGCTCGTGAATCTTTTGGAAAGACTTTCAAACATCACTTCTAATCGGGGGTACCATTTTTCACAAAACACAAACACGGAATACTGCAAGAACTTACGTGAGAAACAACAGATTAAGAAGAAAGGTTACAAGACTACAATTCTACTTACATAAATTCAGTCTACTAGATACCATTATGATTGTTTAATCATTTCTATGTTCCAAAAATCTTGAATATAATTTATTTATTTTGAATGCCTACTATAGTGAGATAAATTATCACGATGAAGATACACAATCAGTCAAAAACTTTCCAAAAACAAATAATCGCGCAATGTGGCCACACTATTACAATTTTGGTTATGATGAGACTTCCCCAGTACTAGCTGATAGATACTACTTGATAGTGGTTTGCTGAAGGGTATCGATTACATGAGAAAGTATCGATTCATGGTGTAGTATCGAAAGCAAAGTAATCGATTACAAAAATACTCAATATCGAAACGAAAGTATCGATACCAATGAGTAATCGATTCTTTTTTCCTATCCCTAAATACGGCCATGTTCGTTTTTTTACCGTCATTGTAGTTGGAAATTTGTCAATACTATCGTATTTTGATATTTTCCCGACCTTTGTTATGCGTTTTGAATTTTATATCTTACGACCTAGCTTTGTTTTATGGACTTTCGTGACTGTGTTTTATTCTGTTTACCTGTGCTCTATCCTGGACTTCGACGATCGTACCTTGTTTGTTTGGACCCCGGCATTAGTTTTTGGATTTCGAATTTTTACAATGACGTCAATATATTATTCAAAAAGATGGTCTGTACGGTCTAAATAAAATAAAAAGGTGTGTAATTTTGTGTTTTATTCAACGAAACCATCTAAAACAACTTACAAACATAATAATGTGAAATGAAACCCTGTAGACATGCATGCACACATACAACACAGATGACAACACGCACACATGCACAGAATAGATGTAACTTTGTCGTTAGTCACCAGATGGCGCGACAAGGTAAGCTAGGCTGATGACTCTATACCCTATATATAATGTACTCTGTGCTCTGCACATTGGTTTGCGGCTGCGCCGCCGCCGTAACAATTCATTGCACTACTGTGTCCATTTTCATACTAATGCCAATGCGATAACGGAAAATAGATGGCGGTATTGAATAAGTGGTTCAATACTATGCAAATTCAGTTTTGTACTACGTCTAATCAGCTAGTGTTTAAAAGAAAATATTACTTTCCGTAACGCGGTTATTCTTACTTCGTACGTAGGTTACGGCCTCTCTTTGTTCATAAACATTTTTAATGGCTATGAATATTTATTTTTACAGGATTATTATTAAATAATAGAAATATTTTCTTATTTACAGACAGCTAATTCTCCATTAAAAAATACTTGAGGACCAATTAATGTTTTGTTATGCTGGCTAATTTATTCATGAACCTAATGTTATAAATGCAAGAGATTTCAAATACTATACCTTAATGTATTGTTTTAACATATATTTTATACTAGCTTCCACCTGCGCCTTCGTTCGCGTGGAAGGGGTTTCACGCTGAAATCCTGATCCCGTAGGAATTTCAAGATAAAAACTTCTATCCTATGTCCTTCCCAGGGACCTAAACTATTCCCATGCCAAATTTTATCTAAATTGGTTCAGCGGCTTAGGCGTGATAAGGTAACACACAGACAGACAGAGTTACTTTCACATTTATAATATTAGTATGGATTAACAGCCCAACATATCTTTGGAATAAGCTACATTTGGATAAATTAGATCTAAACTTTCTAAACGCTAACACAGTAACACTTAACAACCCATTAAGATGATGCACGTGATCGTCTTTTAGAAAATCAGAGTGAAATAATATTATCTAATAGTATGATTCATCACAATATCTAAGCCATATAATGTGTTCCAGATCTATGTAGAACAAATTAGTTGAAATGGTTAACTAATAGTAGGTAATAGACGTAATCGTTTGTAGAAATGCCGCATCGAATCCCGCGCATACCCCAACCGATGTAAAATAGTCAGTTGGCTCCCTCGCTCCCGGGCCAGAAATTTTATCTAATTTAAATAAGTGCCAAACATAGATATAGGTAACTGAACTTCCCTAATTTCCCAGGACTATCGGACTAATATAAAACGTCTAAATTAGAATGATGTCTGCCAACCTGTTTACCTTTTACAACCAAAAATAAATGCAAGCATCTCAAGCTGTGACGCTTACAACGCCATCTAGTTGGATACATCGAAAACGCATTAGTACTGTGACCTAGTAAATGTTTGTTTGTTTAACGCCATCTGTTGGCGCGTGTATGAACTAGTTTACTGGCAGTTTATTTTTATAGTCTGATCATTGTTAGGCAATATAATTTTAGTAGTTCGATTTCTTGGAAAAGCTTGTTGTTTTGACTTTTAAAACTATTGCCATGCTATACTTTATAAAAGAAACCGGATTTCGTGCGCTTGCGCTCGCGCCGGTTATTGTTATGTATGTCTGAGAACCGTATCTGGTATTTCATTACTCAGTCTTGGTATAATATAGCTTGTGCACAAGCCGAATGGTGCAAAGAGCTTAACAGGCCTGGGCCTCGGCCCGCAGTAGTTGCTGCGTTAGTACTGATGTTCGCACATCGAAGAGAGCCTTCAACTCTACCGCTAAGGCTTGCGAATGATTGTTACGAAAGACTCGTTTCGACCATGTTGGACGAATCGGGGCTAAATTGGTAACCTACCCTTCGGGTAGCAAGCGATTTTTGTACCTCTTCAAATTGGTCGAGTCGAAATTTTGCCATCCTTAGGTGCCTCTTAGTTATGATAAAACCGGGTAAAACACTGGCTCACACCACACAAGAAAAAGCATATTTATTTGCCTCCCTCTTTGCGGAAAGTTCACGTCTCGACAGGGTGTCTAACATACCACCTAAAATACCTCACTGTGGCTCCATAATGCTGGAAATTGCACTTCATGTCAAGGTTCTAGATGTGAACAAAAGCATTGAGCCGGACAGAATATCTGCTCGAGTCTTAAAAAGTTGTGCCCCGGTGTTTTCTCCTATATTGATGCGCCTGTATCGCGTTCTATTAAAACCGGAGTAGTGGATCCTGGAAGCTAGCTAATGTGCAATGTAAGAGTTGACGTCTGATCAACTTTGGCTCTACCATTGAGTCAATAGCTCAGACTGCAACCAAAAAGATGGGAATCCTACAAAAGGTGAGACGATACTTCACACCAGGACAGGACCATTTCTGTATGGAGTATTGTAGTCACTTGTAGGATGGCTCAGCAAAATACCAGCTAGCTGCACTTGACTCGATCGAACATAGGCTCATAGCTAAGGAGGTTCGAGCAGGCAAGCTTCGCAGGTTGGCTCACCGACGAAACTTTGCCTGGCTGTCGATCTTTTTTGATTTGATCAGATTGTACTTCAGGGAGTATGCGCAGGAGCTCTACGACCTAAACCCTTCATCCCCTTTTACTACCGGTCTACCAGACGTACCGCAGGATACCATCCACACTTGGTCGATATACCGTTTTGTCGTACTAAGCGCTTCTTCTCTACATTTATTGTGCGCACAGCCAAGGTGTGGAACTCTCTACCGGCTTCTGTATTTCCTACCACATATGACCTGTCAGCCTTTGAAGAGTAAACAGACATCTTCTGGGCTCGTTCCATCGTAGACCTCATCTAACACTTACCATCAGTTGTCGTATTAAAAAAAGCATGTATTCTAATTTCTTCTAAGATTATTTGATGTTTTTTAGCGTTTTATTTAATTTGATATTTTTTTTTACCAATACCATTGTATTGGTATCCTAATTAGATAGAACAGATCGATAGAATATACTTTATTGTACACCAAAATTTAAACACACCTATTTAACAATATTGCTTATTTTGTGGTTACAATGTCAGTCTGAATTCTCGCCTGGTGCTTGTCTCACTTGCTGGTCATACTTATGACTCTTGAGACAGCGTCAAGATACCTATTTCCCCAGTCTAGCGTCCCTATATTGGGTTACTGGCTACTAGAAAACAAGAAAAATCAATAAATTTTAGTAAAAAATATCAAATTCAAAAGTCGAGTCGAGCGAATTCGTACTCCGACTCGCACTTGGCCAATTTTCGGGTGGCTGTGCCCACAACCTCCGCTCCTGATGATGGTTTTACCTCAGATTCGATCGTTTTTAGAAGCGTCCGATTGACAACGCAAAACACGCTGCTAGTACGGTTGCAACATATGACATAGTATTTATATAATATTAGTGCCAACAGCGCTGCTTTGCTGCTCGGCTGGTCTCTGGGATCTTGAATTTACCTTAAGTTTTGCTTTGATCTGCGTTAGCGGTTTTTAATATTATACAAGCCTTTATGACTATCTTACATCCATTGAATGCCTGCGAAGTTTTACATCAGGTCTAAACCAGGGGCTTGGTCTTCGGGAGTAAAAAGGTCAAGCCCAAGGTGCCTCCCTTAGGACTTCGGTGTGATGAATTTAAGGCATTTATGGTAGGATGGCTGAAGTATACTATTTACATGCTACTCCTTAACTGGAGAAAATGAAGATCTTTGACCAGCTGAGGGATGATAAACGTAAAATACCTACTGGCTAGTGCTAGCGTGGTGGTGGGACTTAATCCTAATTGTTCAATCTTAGCCTAATTGTTAGTCTAGCTAAAACTCGAGAACGGCAGGACCGATTTCACATATTTGAGTTTAATAATATTTGTGGCAGTCCAGAGAATGTCTTCACAAGGTGAGGAAATATAGCGGTCAGATGAGCTATACAAATATAAATGTAAACATATGCCGTATATGCCTATTTTTGGTTTTTCAACCGTATTCATTGCGTGTTTTACGTTCGAGCAGACGATTTTTGACACATATAAATAAATGGGTCTGTAAATAAGTACATTTGATTGTGAATTCAAACATTGCTATTTTATTAAGTGCCAGGCTGACTACGTTGTCACAGACTGCTTAAAAGGGCAAATGCTCAGGATTAACAAATTCAATAGCATTCCTTAAGACACTGAAGAATTATGCGGTCCTAAATATGACCGATATTTTCTTGTTAGAAAGACTGGGATAGAGCATTTATTGTCTGCACAGAATCGTCGAGTCTCTGAACGAAAATACATTTCAAAGGTAATGTGAGAATCGTAACAGGCCGCTTCTCAGATGTCTGCTTACCCATAGAAAAAGACGTCAGTATCACTCGGAGTACTTATCGATGTAGATAATCAGGATGTTTATAAAGTGCGTGGTCATGTCCCACATATGGGCAAAGGCTTCCCTATATTTCTCCCAGCGCTTTTGATTCTGCGCCTCACCCTTCTAAATCCTAAGGTAATCAGGTCCCGCCTTCTACTATGGGGTCTAACGCGACATTACCGTTGGATCTAGTTCAACATTGAATTCATTATTAACACTATAATCTTCATTCATCATTAACGCTTTTGAAACTGAACCCAGAAAGATTCCGTTTATTACTTTTTGATTATATAATCAAAAAAGTAATAAACGGAATCTTTCTGGGTTCAGTTTATTATTTTTTATAAACTTTTTCAATAATTACAATGTATTGTACGAGTATGTATTTTCGGGTTAAACTTTGCAAATACATTACCGTCACTAGCGGTCACATATACAAGACTTTGGCGTGTGAGAACACTCCTTTTTAAACGTTTAATTTCTCCTTTTTTGTCATCAAATTTCTCAATAATAACCAGGGTATAATTTCATTCGTTTCAAGCAATTAAATATGGACGAAAGCTTAAATATTTAAGGTATACAAATAAAAACACACAAAAGTAATGATTTAATTGTTTATTTCGTGATAAAGTACACCGCATTTTTTGTCACATATTTGTGTCGTTGGCGTACAGGGCAAGCGCTTGCTTGTCACGTATATGTGACAATGGCGTTCAAAAGGTTAAACCAAATATCTGATACTGATTATACTGAAGAAGATTATAGAGATTTTGAATACACGTTTAGTTTGAATGACAATGCATGGGAAAATTACGTCTTTTTAAATCCAAGATGGTGGATTACATATCAATGATATCGGTATCAAGAAAAAAATACAAAAATAAGAAAAAACTTGACTTTGTAATCTTTCTTCAACTATTTTAAGGCTAACTACTTAGTACACTCACAACAAGCATTAAGAGCAATTGCAGAAACTCCTATACCAAAAATGCTTGGTCGTTTTTAGGTATTAGTTACTTCAGTGTAGTGATGTGATATATTATTTATTTATGGAGGTCGCTGGGCTCTTTTTGTATTCATGTGCCAGGGTTAACTTGACAAAAGTAGGCCTGCTTCGTGCTTGCGAATTAAATAATTAGGCTGTTATATTAGTGGTTATTTTTAGACCAGGTTAATTGATTTTTATTTATATAACACACACAATAGTCATACTGGCGCCGTTTTAATAATTTTGGTAATTTCAAAGATTAAAAAAATTTTTGCAAAATATAGAACCGACTTCCATATCAAAACACTAGAAAGCCAAAAATAACTTTAATTTCGGAAGTCGGGGTTATTGGTTTTGGATTTTCTTTTTTTTTCAGACCGCCTTCCGAAATTAAAGTTATTTTTGGCTTTCTAGTGTTTTGATATGGAAGTCGGTTCTAATTTTTGCAAAAAATTTTTTTCACGCTTTTTAATGGGTCGGTTTGTAATTTATCTAGTTACAAAAGCCATAATATCAACAACTTATCACCTTTTACAAAATATTGCTTTTCCCGATGCATAGCCGTTAATTTTTGAGGAGTTCTCCTGGTACTTGACCATCAGCTCTACATCACCATATGTATTATGACGAGCATAAAGTGTTTAACATCCGTATTCAAGTAATCGAAACGCAATCCATGAAATACTTATTATTGAGGAGTTTCAGTGGCCATCTGTGGTCTTCATCATCAGTTCAAGTTCCCCAAATGGTACTTTTCGGAAGCAACTGCTCAAGATACTATAAGAAATACCCAAACCGCTATAGGTGTGCCTATAATATTTGAAGAGTTCCCTCGATTTCTCCAGGATCCCATAATCAGATCCTGATTTCGTAATAATGGGACCAACTAGAAAGTATACCCATTCAAACGCAAAAAGAATTTTCCAAATCGGTCCAGCCATCTCCGAGTTATGAGGTAACATACATAAAAAAAAAAGTTCAAGACGAATTGAGAACCTCCTTTTTTTAAGTCGGTTAATAAAAATAAAAATAGTATTCTGTATACTCATTATCTGCGTAGCCTTTTCAAGCGGGATCAAGTCTAATCGGATGCAGCTGAAAACTGGTGTTTTACCCAGTAGCTGGGTAATATGATATAGCAGGCGCGTGCACAGGATTATGACAGGGTATGCGGCGGAGTAATCGGTCACAAAAACTTTTTCTTTTATAGATTTTGAGCATAGCCACAGCCACGCATCGTAGCATGGTGGCGATGCGTGGCTGTGGCTATGCTCAAAATCTATAAAAGAAAAAGTTTTTGTGACCGATTACTCCGCCGCATACCCTGTCATAATCCTGTGCACGCGCCTGTGATATAGGTACCTTGAAAGCCACCGGGCTTTCGTCAGAAGCCACAAAGTTTGATACTAGTTCTATCGAGAATCAGTGTCAGAATTTGTGGTTTCTGACTACCCGCTACGAATGCCACAGCACGAACCAACGGCTTAACGCACTTTTTTTAATAATTATGTTAAGATCACCCATCTGCAGACAGACCTCGGCAAGCATTGCTTGAACATAAAATTAGAACGACTAAGAATATAAAATAAAAAATTACCTACTCATGTATCATGTGGACGTTTATAAACAAATAAATTATTCTCTGACATATACAGCCAGATCTGACACGAGTATTTGTATACACCGATATTTTTTACTTATTAATTTATTAAAATTTCATGTAAAGTTGGTCAAAAAGCTGGCGTACGAAATGCATGTTTCAGTAAATGAGTATCACAGGTGTTATTTGGATTTTGACAAGTCCGAAGATTTTTAGAAAGACAGAGAATAAACAGAGTGCAATACCAAACTATACTTCAGAAAAATATCTCGTGTTCATTCTGTTTTCGCGGCGCAGCAGTCAACGAGTCAATAACTCCTGAGGGTGCTCCGTGGAGGGGCGAAACACGTGTCGAGTGTGGTTTGTTTGCATGTGGTATGTTTTTTAATGCATCCCTTCTGCATGTATATTTGCGGGCGGGAGGGTGGTGCTGCATACTGCATGCAAGATTGATCATCTAGTTTTTGGCGGAATGAACACTAGATATTTTTCTAGAGTAGGTATTAGTGAGAATAAACGTAGTTTTATTTTAAAAAAAAAACATTTAAAGAGCTTTCTTATAAGTAGATCTTATTATAATATTTCGGAGTTTCTGGAGGAAAAAATACTGCTGTAATATATTTTTGTCTTTTTATATTATTTTATTGAATAAGTATAATTATTATTCTAAATTTTTTACATTTAATTATGACATTTGATAATATAATGATAATGACTTGTTTATATGTATTTCACACTGGTATCTTTAACCACGTTTTAATTTTTGACTTTGATATTTATATTTTTAATCTACACACATCAAAAGTGTCTAGGGATCAACATATATTTTTGCAATAACTTTTCTCCTGATTGATATTAATTAAAATTTTCTTTAAGGATTCATCAAATAAAGTGTTTTCGTTTGTCACAGTAACGATAAACCAAGTCACCTTTGCATTAATAAAGAAATTTGCCATTTTCCTAATAAAGGGATTTTTGACATTTGAACCACTAACATTAAAGTTCGAAAAAAGACTGAAATAACAGTTTTCTTTAAAATTTTGTTGGGTAACTTAAACAATTAATAATCCGTGTTTCTACCGCGAACACTAACAACACAAGAACATCGGTTTGGCATACTCAAAATGAGTTCATCCAAATCACGCTGTGGAATGGCCGCCCATGTTCGTTGCAACAACAAAAAAAGGTCTTCTTGCGACTGGATACCCTCCATATTCGGCAGAGCTCTTCTCTGTAGCATATCCCATGCATGCTCAATCGGGTTCAAGTCTGGCGACTGAGCAGGCCAGAGCAGGACATTGATGTTAGCTGCGGCGAGAGTCTGTCTTACAACTCTTGCGGTGTGCGGTCGTGCATTATCATGCATTAACTGAAATAAGGGACCGATTTGCACTTGTAGAGGAACGATGACGTCAGATACAATCGTCTCAGCATAAATTTGAGCGTTGAGGTTGCCTCTGATCCAAATCAACTCAGTTCTTCCGCCGATCCAAATACCCGCCCATACCATGATGGTTCCACCACTATAAGGATGGACTTCCTGGCAGGATTTTAATCGCTGTTGGCGTCCAGGGGTTCTCCAGTGTCGTATACGTCTTGTATCCGGTCTCATACCAAAACGAGACTCATCAGAAAAGCACACGAAACGCAATGGCGTTTCGTGTGCTTTTCTGATGAGTCTCGTTTCTCGTTTCAATGGGGGTTTTCAATGGGCTCTTGAACACAGAAATTGGGCAGAAGAACAATGGTTCTTCTGCCCAATTTCTGTGTTCAAGAGCCCATTGATATCGAATCCTACGATTGTGCATTGCTATAGGTGGTACCCGTAGCGGTCTTCGGGAATGAAGGTTCACTTCATGCAAGCGGTTTCTGACTGTTTGGTCGCTAATTAAGTTCCCTGAAGAGTGATGAAGCCTCACGGCTAACATCATGGCGGTTATTGTTGGAGCTCTTCGAGTTAAGATTTGAATGTATGGGTCTTGTCTCCGTGTGGTGCAGTGATACCGTCCTCCATGGCGCTCAGCCACGGTACCAGTGCTTCGGTAACGTGTCCAAAGTCGACTGATAACACTCTGACTTGTATTCAGAGCTAAAGCCACAGTACGTTGCCGGGAACCAGCTTCTATCATTCCCACGGCTCTGAGCATTTCTTCCCTGCTTAAATGACGTCGCCACTCCATAATAACGTTGGTTTTAATCAGTAGTGGGGAAACAGTAGCACTAATAATGTCTTCAATGCGTTGTATGTTTTTATAGGGAAAATATTGACAGCTGATTTTCATCTTTTACTCGAATTTGATTAACAGTTCCTGTTTCAAATTATGAAATGCACCAAAAAGGATCCATATAAATTTATAAAATCATAAATTTATTACAAAGCCACATCTCAATCTCAAGAAATCCGCATAAAAATGCTTGATCCCTAGACACTTTTGATGTGTGTAGATAATTTGACATTGTTTTAGGTTCTGACTTTGTTTATTTGTATTAGTTTAGCAATTTACGATTCTTTTATTAATAATTTAGTAACATTATTAACCTGTGTAAGCCCAATAGGTAGACATTTGAGCACTTTCATATTTTTATCTGACATTCTGTATTTACCAAAAGTGATTTATGATAAATTTAAATAATGTATTTGTCATTAAAACAGCGAGATTAGAAAATAATTATATTTTTGAATATCGACATTTGTATTTATTAAGAAACAATAAGTAATGAATAAGGATTATAGTGACCTAAGAAGTAACCTGGTACTTCTAGGTAAGCGAGCTTCATCTTCGACCACATGATCGCTTACCATCAGGTGGGATGGTGGTCAAATGCGACCATATCTATACTTATAATAAATCTGTAGAGAGGTCAATCCTGTACATGAAATATATTTCCAAAATAACTACCAGGGGGTGATTAGGGATCGATACTGATGCCAAAAATGCAATTAGTAAAATTTTTGTCTGTCTGTCTGTCTGTATAACCGTTATAGAAACAAAAACTACTTGACTGATTTTAACGAAACTTGGTAGGTACAATTATTTTTCATACTCCTGAGCTGGTTATAGTATACTTTTCATCACGCTACAATCAATAGGAGCAGAGCAGTGAAGGGAAATGTTGGGAAAACGGGAGAAGTTACTCCATTTTTTAAGCTTCCGTCGCGTGTGCAACCTTTATGGTTAAAGCTACACAGAAATCATTTCATGTCGGATATTCTCCTTAAAATTATATAAAAAATATCCCACGACAGCATATGTCTATCTTTTATGGTTGACTCACAATAACACGTGTAACTCCCGATAGCTTAGCAGTTCGAAACTTTCTGATTATAATATTTGTCTACTCTTACGTTTATAACACTCTCAGTCACCCCTAATTGAAAAAGTTAACATTATTAACTATTCCATAAAAAAGAATCATATAAGTCGGTATAGAAACACCAAAGTTATACATGAAATACGCTAATAATAAGCCATCACGCGTGAATACTGAATCATGCTATAAGGATTATTTTTGAGAATCGGTCGCCGCGCTCGATGCGTCTTGCGGCCGAAGGTATAAAAATGCAGGGCGTCCGAGCGCGAGCTTCTTCAGCTACCCCGTCCGATTACCATATATAAAATACTTTATTTTCAGACCAAAGTCCATATAGAGATACATTTACACATAAACAAAAAATAAACACACAAATCTATATATATATAATAGAAAGTTGTGTTAGTTATTTTATATTTATAACTCAAGAACGGCTGAACCGATTTAGCTGAAAATTGGTAGGGAGGTAGCTTAAAACCAGGAGACGGACATTGGATATTTTTATCCCGGAATTCCCATGGGATCGGGATTTACGTGGGAAAAACCTCCCACGCGAACGAAGTTGCGGGCAAAAGCTAGTCATCAATAAAAAAAGTTAATAGGGATTCAGCCCACGGCATCACACACCAAAACAGATTTTTTCAGTGGCAAAACGTAACTTATGTCCTTCTCTAACGTTTAATCTACCTATCCGCTATCGCTGTACCCTTCACAAGAATTGATACTACCTACAAAAGAAATGTATGCAGAGAAATCTACAACTTACTTTGAAAACAACTCTGCTAAGAAGAAAAACAATTAGATCAGATAACTTAACAAGTTGAAAGTTAAAAGCGCATTCATCTACTAATAAACAGACGGATAGACTTTGCTTTTGAAAATATTAACTAATTAACTACCTTTTGCCGCGACTCAGCTCTTGCGTCGTTTCTGAAAATTGTAAAAAAGTAATGATAGGGTGCGGACAAAGAAACATATATTTCTTATTTTCTAATTTTTTGTAAATATGCAACAAAATAAAATAAATTGATTACTAACACTAAAATAAATTGATTACTAACACTAAAATAAATTGATTACTAACACTAAAATAAATTGATTACTAACACTAAAATAAATTATGTCTAAATGCGAATGTGATGATGTCTTTATTATCTACCTCTCTACGGCTTAGCGGCTGAGCAGATTTATATGAAATTTGCGACCCGAGTAGTTTATGTCTTGGATAAAAATAGGGGATTTTTTGCCTTTGGACAATATTCGATGATTCTCGTTTTCACGCGAGGAAAGCTGTTGACAGAAGATAGTCCTGAACAAGGTCACCATCATCTGATTAGCCGTATCCCAGCTATCTTGGGATTGGCTTTCAGTCCAACTAAATGAAGCTTTGAACTAGTATAGTAAGCGTCAATAGCCTAAAGGATAAAGTGTTGGACTTGTGATCGAGAGGTCGCAAGTTCGAATCCCACCCACTACACTATTGTCGTGAACCCACTCCAGACACAAGCATATATAGCATAGTTGGAGGGGTTAACAAGATGGCTAGTAATGTGAATTCCACCCGCATTGCTAGTAATCTTTAAATAAAAGAAAAAAAAAAAGTATTTACATGGAACTACTGCCTGCTCGCTGTTCTGCAGAAACACAATCCCCCTTGTTAAGACTAGTGATAGATTTATAGGATTCAGAAGCCTAGAAATCTGTCATTAGTCTTCAGCCGTCACGACTGCCAAAGATCGTCCGGGCCAAAAGACTCATTGGCAACGATACACTGGTCGAGTCAAAGCTCCAGAGCCTTGAATATCGACAACGAGTTGCTAGTCTATCGCTTTTCTATCGGTTACATTTCAGGGAGTGTGCGATGGAATTACACGATCTAATTGCGCCAAGCCCGTTCCGTCATCGGACTACAAGACAAACGGCGATGCACCATCGTTTCATGGTGGACATCCCACCCATACGCACAAAACGTTTTGGGAATACCTTCATTGTGCGTACGGCTAAGGGGTGGAATTCCCTGCCGGAGTCCGTGTTTCCCGAAAGCTATAACCTGGGGGTCTTTAAGTCAAGAGTGAATAGGTTACTTTTAGGTAAGCGTGCTCCATCTTCGACCACATCATCTCTTACCATCAGGTGAGATGGTGGTCAAACGCGAACCTATTATTAATTAAAAAAAAGATTTACTAATGACAGCCGGGTCTAACGGTTCGGCAACCCACGAACCGGCCACGGCAAGCTTTAAAAAAAAAAAAACTGCTGAGCTGCCTTCTCCGTAATTAATGATACCTGTGAGCCCTGATCAACGAGAGCCCTCAGGACCAGCTGCGTGCTATCTGCTGCTGACACCCTCACTAACGCTGTAGCTAATAGTCTCGGTGAGATTTCGCTGAGATGTGTGAACACCATTGCTGCAGTGCTGCTGCTTTGCTTTGAGTACTGTTCTTGTTTACGATTTTCATCATTCGTTTGCTTGACATCAGCAAAACAATCATGTAATAAGGTATGATGCCTGCCAGAACACGTGAGGCATCGTTTTTTTGAATGGCATTTATTACCATTATGATTAAAAATGCAATTAATACAACATTTCAGTTGTTTGACGGTTTTAAGTTTCATTTCCCTTAGCAGCGAAACTTTAGTAGTGACTTTAGCGGCAGTATATTGAGTAGGAGTGCTCAATAGTTATCAGCGGTATCAGCAACAGCGGCACTCAGGGAGTTCCGCTCCAGCAGCAGTGAGTTCACAGCTCACACTAGCGACATCAGCGTATCACTGGCTTCCTGATAGCTTTCATATTTTTTACTAATATTTTTTTTCGCAAATCCATATCCATACTTTCATAGTAACTCTCATTTTCAAAGTAACTCTGTCTGTCTGTATATTACCTTTTTACGCCTAAACTGCTAAACCGATTTAGATGAAATTTGGCATGGGAATAGTTTAAGACACTGGAAAGGACATAGGCTTGTTTTATCCCGGAATTCCCACGGGATCGGGAATTACGCAGGAAAAACCTCCTACGCGAACGAAGTCGCGGACAAAAGCTAGTTGGTTATAAATTTCTTCACGTCATTGCTTTTTGATAACATTTTAATCATATCTATATTAATATTATAAAGCGGAAAGTTTGTTTATTTGAACGCACTATTTTTCGAAATTACTGGATGGTTGGATGAAATTTGGCATAGAAGTAGCTTGAAGGTTATAGGCAGGGCCGAGCCGTCCTTATGTGTGAAGTGTGCGGCGCACACAGGCGCCAAAGGGGCGCTGGATATAATGCCAGCATTAATTATTGAAATTATTTTTGTAAACTATAACATATTATTCTTTATAATTGAGTAGGTTAAAACAGTGCAAAGTTAAACCAAAGGCGTGAGTATTGTCTTTGGAGACCCCAAGACAATACTTACGCATGTGGAAAAAATCTTAGGCGCTTCATAGATTTTGCACACAGGCGCTGTCTTAGGTCAGCGCGGCCCTGGTTATAGGCTATTTTTTCCCGACTGCAAAAGAAGGAGGTTATGTTTTTTTATAGTGATAAAGTGCACGGGAGCGAAGTCCCGCGCGACAGTGTGGAGGTCTATGTCTGTGCTGTAGAGAAGATAGAAGCATTCAATTTGGATTCAAATCAAACCCTTAAACGGACAGACAATATTACTTCTTGAGCTTCTTGATTATATCAGTTCGTTTAGATGTTAAGATTCAGACTCTCTTGTATTTATTTAGTCGAACAAAGTTTGAATAAAATTAACTTGAAGGGACTAGGTCCTCAACTGCGATATTAATTGGATCCATGATCTCAATTCTGAAGTTGGACTTTATGGGCGAAGAAAATAGAAGCACTAGTTATTATAGCACAATCACTTCAATTTAATAGTAATAAAAAACAAAACACTTCCTTATTAAATTACAGTTTATTTATTTAATTTTCGGAAGGCTTACAGACTAATAGCATTATAACAATTATATATAAAAACCGGTCAAGTGCGTGTCGGGCCACGCGCAGTGTAGGGTTCCGTAGTTTTTATAACAGCCAAGTGCGTGTCGTATTCGCTGACTGATCGTTTCGTACCATGCTCTAACTAAAAGCCAAACATGACTACCTAACTAATTTGATTTCCTATACAAATCCTCACCTGATCCGACAATTTTGCACGGAGTGTTTCAATTTTTTTTTAGAGATTTGTATAAAACTTGTCATAGCCGGTGTTTTGAATTTAAATACGGACACAGAGCTACACTACTCAATCGTCACAAGAAGCTAGCACGATACAACTGGCGCTCAGCGCCATCTATCGACATTTCTATAGAGTTGTTCGAAATTTTCGAGTCAAATACAATTGGTCGACTATTACTCGTATTCTTGTAAAGCCCACTTATGTGTGATAGTTTTCCTTTAAATTTCGTTATATATAGGTACTACTGCCGTGACATTTGAATTTCTAACTATAACCGTTTAGTTGATAGAGGGGGCGGACACTTGACTCTAACGAAAATTGGTACTTTAAAGCTTGATAAGTTACGAACGGTTTACTTAATCAAAAAACGGTCTTACCAAACCCTTAATATTTTTGAAAGACCTATCCAACGACATCCCACACTATGGGAAGAACGAAAAAAAGAATTATCATCCCACTTTACATGTATGAGAGGTACCCTAAATAATTGTTTTTTTCAAAATTTTATTTTACCACTTTTTTGGCGTCATTAACGTGTATACTCATGCCAAAGTACAATTTTCTAGTACCAATAGTTTTTGAGCTAAACCGCGGACAGACGGACAGACGGACATGGCGAAACTATAAGGGTTCCTTGTTGACTACGGAACCCTAAAAACTGTGTTGCTAATTACAAGCCCTCACAGATAAATACAAAGTTATGTAAAAAAGACTATGTTTAAACTAAACTAGCCTAATTTAAAATAGACTGATGTGTTCTATTCGACTATACAAGTTAACTAAAACAATTAATTTATGTTCAGGTGTGCAGTTCAATTCAAGTGCAAGTAGGTGCCTCAGGTTCAAAAAATGGTTTTGCTAAGAGCTTCCTTAGTGTGTTTGCATTGGTGCAAAACAAATCAACATCATGTTCACAACAAATTTTGTTGAAGCTGCGACTCGCTCTACAGAAGTAGTTATAATAAGATAACAATATTGGTAGCACAATTCAGACACTCCACCGAACACGTAGCAGGACTGTGCAATCCCGACCGAGTCTCAAATCATACTGCCGGTAAATCGTCGCTTTAATGCGCACTAGCGCTCGGTGTTGTGTCAGAGTGTCATGTCATCGGATGTGACGTAACAGACACAGATAATTCATTTACACGACACTCTAAACTAACAGCGACATCTATGTAATCTAACTAACACTAATTAAAATGTAAAGCTCCGTCAAACTTATCATTTACATTTTGTCTATGAACGCGTATCTCACTGCTTTATTTTCTGGTTGAGAAAATCATAAAATGCTTCCTCCCACAAGTTTATAACACTCTCAGTCACCCCTAATTGAAAAAGTTAACATTATTAACTATTCCATAAAAAAGAATCATATAAGTCGGTATAGAAACACCAAAGTTATACATGAAATACGCTAATAATAAGCCATCACGCGTGAATACTGAATCATGCTATAAGGATTATTTTTGAGAATCGGTCGCCGCGCTCGATGCATCTTGCGGCCGAAGGTATAAAAATGCAGGGCGTCCGAGCGCGAGCTTCTTCAGCTACCCCGTCCGATTACCATATATAAAATACTTTATTTTCAGACCAAAGTCCATATAGAGATACATTTACACATAAACAAAAAATAAACACACAAATCTATATATATATAATAGAAAGTTGTGTTAGTTATTTTATATTTATAACTCAAGAACGGCTGAACCGATTTAGCTGAAAATTGGTAGGGAGGTAGCTTAAAACCAGGAGACGGACATTGGATATTTTTATCCCGGAATTCCCATGGGATCGGGATTTACGTGGGAAAAACCTCCCACGCGAACGAAGTTGCGGGCAAAAGCTAGTCATCAATAAAAAAAGTTAATAGGGATTCAGCCCACGGCATCACACACCAAAACAGATTTTTTCAGTGGCAAAACGTAACTTATGTCCTTCTCTAACGTTTAATCTACCTATCCGCTATCGCTGTACCCTTCACAAGAATTGATACTACCTACAAAAGAAATGTATGCAGAGAAATCTACAACTTACTTTGAAAACAACTCTGCTAAGAAGAAAAACAATTAGATCAGATAACTTAACAAGTTGAAAGTTAAAAGCGCATTCATCTACTAATAAACAGACGGATAGACTTTGCTTTTGAAAATATTAACTAATTAACTACCTTTTGCCGCGACTCAGCTCTTGCGTCGTTTCTGAAAATTGTAAAAAAGTAATGATAGGGTGCGGACAAAGAAACATATATTTCTTATTTTCTAATTTTTTGTAAATATGCAACAAAATAAAATAAATTGATTACTAACACTAAAATAAATTGATTACTAACACTAAAATAAATTGATTACTAACACTAAAATAAATTGATTACTAACACTAAAATAAATTATGTCTAAATGCGAATGTGATGATGTCTTTATTATCTACCTCTCTACGGCTTAGCGGCTGAGCAGATTTATATGAAATTTGCGACCCGAGTAGTTTATGTCTTGGATAAAAATAGGGGATTTTTTGCCTTTGGACAATATTCGATGATTCTCGTTTTCACGCGAGGAAAGCTGTTGACAGAAGATAGTCCTGAACAAGGTCACCATCATCTGATTAGCCGTATCCCAGCTATCTTGGGATTGGCTTTCAGTCCAACTAAATGAAGCTTTGAACTAGTATAGTAAGCGTCAATAGCCTAAAGGATAAAGTGTTGGACTTGTGATCGAGAGGTCGCAAGTTCGAATCCCACCCACTACACTATTGTCGTGAACCCACTCCAGACACAAGCATATATAGCATAGTTGGAGGGGTTAACAAGATGGCTAGTAATGTGAATTCCACCCGCATTGCTAGTAATCTTTAAATAAAAGAAAAAAAAAAGTATTTACATGGAACTACTGCCTGCTCGCTGTTCTGCAGAAACACAATCCCCCTTGTTAAGACTAGTGATAGATTTATAGGATTCAGAAGCCTAGAAATCTGTCATTAGTCTTCAGCCGTCACGACTGCCAAAGATCGTCCGGGCCAAAAGACTCATTGGCAACGATACACTGGTCGAGTCAAAGCTCCAGAGCCTTGAATATCGACAACGAGTTGCTAGTCTATCGCTTTTCTATCGGTTACATTTCAGGGAGTGTGCGATGGAATTACACGATCTAATTGCGCCAAGCCCGTTCCGTCATCGGACTACAAGACAAACGGCGATGCACCATCGTTTCATGGTGGACATCCCACCCATACGCACAAAACGTTTTGGGAATACCTTCATTGTGCGTACGGCTAAGGGGTGGAATTCCCTGCCGGAGTCCGTGTTTCCCGAAAGCTATAACCTGGGGGTCTTTAAGTCAAGAGTGAATAGGTTACTTTTAGGTAAGCGTGCTCCATCTTCGACCACATCATCTCTTACCATCAGGTGAGATGGTGGTCAAACGCGAACCTATTATTAATTAAAAAAAAGATTTACTAATGACAGCCGGGTCTAACGGTTCGGCAACCCACGAACCGGCCACGGCAAGCTTTAAAAAAAAAAAAAACTGCTGAGCTGCCTTCTCCGTAATTAATGATACCTGTGAGCCCTGATCAACGAGAGCCCTCAGGACCAGCTGCGTGCTATCTGCTGCTGACACCCTCACTAACGCTGTAGCTAATAGTCTCGGTGAGATTTCGCTGAGATGTGTGAACACCATTGCTGCAGTGCTGCTGCTTTGCTTTGAGTACTGTTCTTGTTTACGATTTTCATCATTCGTTTGCTTGACATCAGCAAAACAATCATGTAATAAGGTATGATGCCTGCCAGAACACGTGAGGCATCGTTTTTTTGAATGGCATTTATTACCATTATGATTAAAAATGCAATTAATACAACATTTCAGTTGTTTGACGGTTTTAAGTTTCATTTCCCTTAGCAGCGAAACTTTAGTAGTGACTTTAGCGGCAGTATATTGAGTAGGAGTGCTCAATAGTTATCAGCGGTATCAGCAACAGCGGCACTCAGGGAGTTCCGCTCCAGCAGCAGTGAGTTCACAGCTCACACTAGCGACATCAGCGTATCACTGGCTTCCTGATAGCTTTCATATTTTTTAGTAATATTTTTTTTCGCAAATCCATATCCATACTTTCATAGTAACTCTCATTTTCAAAGTAACTCTGTCTGTCTGTATATTACCTTTTTACGCCTAAACTGCTAAACCGATTTAGATGAAATTTGGCATGGGAATAGTTTAAGAAACTGGAAAGGACATAGGCTTGTTTTATCCCGGAATTCCCACGGGATCGGGAATTACGCAGGAAAAACCTCCTACGCGAACGAAGTCGCGGACAAAAGCTAGTTGGTTATAAATAAGACTTCTTCACGTCATTGCTTTTTGATAACATTTTAATCATATCTATATTAATATTATAAAGCGGAAAGTTTGTTTATTTGAACGCACTATTTTTCGAAATTACTGGATGGTTGGATGAAATTTGGCATAGAAGTAGCTTGAAGGTTATAGGCAGGGCCGAGCCGTCCTTATGTGTGAAGTGTGCGGCGCACACAGGCGCCAAAGGGGCGCTGGATATAATGCCAGCATTAATTATTGAAATTATTTTTGTAAACTACAACATATTATTCTTTATAATTGAGTAGGTTAAAACAGTGCAAAGTTAAACCAAAGGCGTGAGTATTGTCTTTGGAGACCCCAAGACAATACTTACGCATGTGGAAAAAATCTTAGGCGCTTCATAGATTTTGCACACAGGCGCTGTCTTAGGTCAGCGCGGCCCTGGTTATAGGCTATTTTTTCCCGACTGCAAAAGAAGGAGGTTATGTTTTTTTATAGTGATAAAGTGCACGGGAGCGAAGTCCCGCGCGACAGTGTGGAGGTCTATGTCTGTGCTGTAGAGAAGATAGAAGCATTCAATTTGGATTCAAATCAAACCCTTAAACGGACAGACAATATTACTTCTTGAGCTTCTTGATTATATCAGTTCGTTTAGATGTTAAGATTCAGACTCTCTTGTATTTATTTAGTCGAACAAAGTTTGAATAAAATTAACTTGAAGGGACTAGGTCCTCAACTGCGATATTAATTGGATCCATGATCTCAATTCTGAAGTTGGACTTTATGGGCGAAGAAAATAGAAGCACTAGTTATTATAGCACAATCACTTCAATTTAATAGTAATAAAAAACAAAACACTTCCTTATTAAATTACAGTTTATTTATTTAATTTTCGGAAGGCTTACAGACTAATAACATTATAACAATTATATATAAAAACCGGTCAAGTGCGTGTCGGGCCACGCGCAGTGTAGGGTTCCGTAGTTTTTATAACAGCCAAGTGCGTGTCGTATTCGCTGACTGATCGTTTCGTACCATGCTCTAACTAAAAGCCAAACATGACTACCTAACTAATTTGATTTCCTATACAAATCCTCACCTGATCCGACAATTTTGCACGGAGTGTTTCAATTTTTTTTTAGAGATTTGTATAAAACTTGTCATAGCCGGTGTTTTGAATTTAAATATGGACCACTTGATATGGACACAGAGCTACACTACTCAATCGTCACAAGAAGCTAGCACGATACAACTGGCGCTTAGCGCCATCTATCGACATTTCTATAGAGTTGTTCGAAATTTTCGAGTCAAATACAATTGGTCGACTATTACTCGTATTCTTGTAAAGCCCACTTATGTGTGATAGTTTTCCTTTAAATTTCGTTATATATAGGTACTACTGCCGTGACATTTGAATTTCTAACTATAACCGTTTAGTTGATAGAGGGGGCGGACACTTGACTCTAACGAAAATTGGTACTTTAAAGCTTGATAAGTTACGAACGGTTTACTTAATCAAAAAACGGTCTTACCAAACCCTTAATATTTTTGAAAGACCTATCCAACGACATCCCACACTATGGGAAGAACGAAAAAAAGAATTATCATCCCACTTTACATGTATGAGAGGTACCCTAAATAATTGTTTTTTTCAAAATTTTATTTTACCACTTTTTCGGCGTCATTAACGTGTATACTCATGCCAAAGTACAATTTTCTAGTACCAATAGTTTTTGAGCTAAACCGCGGACAGACGGACAGACGGACATGGCGAAACTATAAGGGTTCCTTGTTGACTACGGAACCCTAAAAACTGTGTTGCTAATTACAAGCCCTCACAGATAAATACAAAGTTATGTAAAAAAGACTATGTTTAAACTAAACTAGCCTAATTTAAAATAGACTGATGTGTTCTATTCGACTATACAAGTTAACTAAAACAATTAATTTATGTTCAGGTGTGCAGTTCAATTCAAGTGCAAGTAGGTGCCTCAGGTTCAAAAAATGGTTTTGCTAAGAGCTTTCTTAGTGTGTTTGCATTGGTGCAAAACAAATCAACATCATGTTCACAACAAATTTTGTTGAAGCTGCGACTCGCTCTACAGAAGTAGTTATAATAAGATAACAATATTGGTAGCACAATTCAGACACTCCACCGAACACGTAGCAGGACTGTGCAATCCCGACCGAGTCTCAAATCATACTGCCGGTAAATCGTCGCTTTAGTGCGCACTAGCGCTCGGTGTTGTGTCAGAGTGTCATGTCATCGGATGTGACGTAACAGACACAGATAATTCATTTACACGACACTCTAAACTAACAGCGACATCTATGTAATCTAACTAACACTAATTAAAATATAAAGCTCCGTCAAACTTATCATTTACATTTTGTCTATGAACGCGTACCTCACTGCTTTATTTTCTGGTTGAGAAAATCATAAAATGCTTCCTCCCACAAGGGAGTTGCAGACTTCTACTGTCTAAAAACTCGCCCTGATCCTTCATTTGCCTTTGCGTTCCGAGGCCGCGGTATCTCGTTAGAACATTCCCGCTACCCCGGCAGGAATATCTCACTGCCTAGCCTTCTACAGTATTATTGTGGCAACAAAAGTGAAACTAAAAATTTCTATGTAAAATAGAAAATATTTCACTTTTGAATTTTTGTTTATTTCGCTATTTTCCTTTTTTGACTGATGATGTTTAAAGTTATTCTTTATCTGTCTTTACTACAAATCCGTCGTTTTTAATAATAAAAAATAAATAAATAAATATACATTACTCAAAAATAATTCATATAAATAATAATATATAAATATATAAATCCATACCTCAAAATCCAAGGACCAATTTTATTATCAAATGCTTAGATTGTAATGAGTTTCCAGATCAAATCACATTTTTTTAAGGGAGCGTAAAGCTCTTACCGACTAAAAACCCACCCCGTTCCTTCAGTTGATTTTGAGTACAGGAGCCGCGGTATCTCGTTAGAATTTTCCTAGTAGGTAGGTAGTAGGCATTAAACCTATGGGTTCCAGTCATTGACAGTGCTGACTGCTCTTTGAGGCGCGTGGAACACGACGCGCCTTTGTCTCAGGATGTCATTATTTGAAATCTTCATAAATGAAATCAATGTTTGTATTTCTGACTTATATACGTTCTTAAACTAAGTATCTATCAGATTGTGATGATTAGTAGGTCCTGAGGACATGATAGAGGGTTTTTACACTAAAAATCTAGTGAAAAGAAATATTTATATGAGTTGGTTAGTAAAAACTAACTATAGTGTTTCGTTTTTACTTTGCGTGGTATTGCAACGCACACGTACACGAGTAGTATCATACAATAAAATGGTTTTTTGAATTGCTGACAGTGACTTTGACGCTCGCAGTTTTGTAAACGTACAACTTACTCTCCGTTGAACGAACGCTGTCATATTTATGACTAGTATTAAATATAAAAAAAAATGTATGTGGTAATTGTAGCGGAATGTAGGGGTAATATCCGGCCTAATGACACAATTTAAAAAAAACATATTGGTTGTAAGGATCTTTACTCTTTAGCTCTTACAAATAATTTCGGAAACTACGCAGTCGCTGGCGAAGTATACGTAGGTACAAAAATTTGCTACTTAAAAAAAATGTTAGTTAGTTCGTTTTGTCCTAGTCCTGAGCAAAGATGTAGAGTAGAGAAGTTTAAAGTTGACAGACACATTTTAAAGCATCATCATCGTATAATATTCTTTCTTTTTCTGTTATTATAAAAGAAAGAAAAATAAAACAAATGTATAGTTTTTAAAGTGAAATGGTAACAGCATTTATAAATTAAAACAGGATAACACACGGTAAATGTACCGTTTAAGTTCTAATTATTAATTGTATAATAATATAATATTCCACAACTTTCACACAACGCCATCTAGTCCCAAACTAAGCAGAGCTTGTGGTATGAGTACTAGATAACTGATAAACATACATATATATTTCTAAATACATACATATTATAGATAAATTACACCCAGACAAAGAACAAATGATCATCACACAAACATTTGTCCTAGGTGGGAATCGAACAAACGACATATATGCGCAAGCATAGCAGTCAGGGCCACTGACCACTATACCAACGGGCCTGTCAAAATGTATGTACTTATGTATAGTGCGATTTAAGCGAATTATGTTATAATACAATGCTAAAATTTAGCGCAGAGCCTAAAGTGGGACCTAGGGCCTCAAAGAGTCGTCAGCAATAGTGACGGGACCCCATAGGGTCATTGCCTGCCGGGGTTGTGGGAATGTTCTCACGAGATACCGCGGCCCCGGAACTTAAGGGCAGCTGCAGGAACTGGGTGGGTTTTTAGTCAGTAGAAGACTGACACTTCCTCACATAGAGCAAGAGAAGTCATTCGATGAATTTCTCACCCGGAAAAAAGGCCCTCTTCTACCAATACGAATAAGAATAAATTATTTTTCATTGTTACAATGATGTAGGTACTTAATTCTGTACTACAATTGTTTAATTTGTAACTGTGTGACGATTTCTTATTTTTATCGTCGGTCCCCAAACTAGGTCATACCTGCATCTTGGGAATCTGAATTGCGGTAGGCATGATACATTATTAATCGATAGTGTGGTCTGATGTAATTAGTTCTAAACCATGAAAAATTATCAATGAAAAAAATAAAAATAGAAGCTAAGAATAAAAAAGTGCACAAAAGGTATATCGCACCTTTAAAAGTCAAACCATTACTAAACGAAAATTTTCACGAATTGAGTTATTTATACCATCAATCTAAAATATACGTAAACTCAGGTTAAACTTGTAATTATTCCAAAATATCGTCTTTTTCGCCATCTAGCGTTAAATCATATCGTTAGCGTTACCAAACAAAATATAAATCTAAAAAGTATTTTTGTAAGTAAATAAAGAAAAACTATTCTAAAGCCCATGTCATAAAGTAAACAGATATCTATCATATAAACTCATAAGAAATCTTAAAGTACTTGTACTTAGACTTACCTAGACTACATTAAGATACTGAACTGTTTCAAATGTTGGCTCTCCTGTAAAATTTGATAATTTTTAAAGGTGCGATATGTACGAGTATTTGTGTGATGTGAGAGTTGTCTGTATGTGTTGTGTGTATGTCTCTGTGTATGGCGTTCAATTTTAATATTAAGTCGCAGGTTTTGTTTTAAGCTTAAATTAATTTAAAATTTCTTCCGTTTCTTCATAAGTTAGTTTAGCAAGCCATTTAAGTAAAGTTTTCTTGCATGATGAATTATTAATGTCTTTAATGTCGCAGATTTTATTAATTCTATTATATGTGTAAATAATATTTTTTAAGACAGTAAATATTTTCCATTTTCTTTGTCCCTTGCCCTAAATTGTGTAAGAGAATAGGAAATGTGAAATACTGTCGAATACTTACAAAGCCTTTCTGTTTCGTCCTCATTTTAATAGTGCATTATTTATTGCGAAAGTGTGTAACTTAGCTACAGCACTTTCTTGAACTAAAAGTCTTTGGACCGGCGTAGAAATAGCTCTTTTATTTATTAATTTAATTTACTGAATGAGTAAAGATATAGATATACACTTGGAGTTTTATATGAAAAAATATTAATTATAAATCGGGCCACTTTGACCACTCTACAAGTATTTCAATTTTTTCGATGTTGTGTTATGTAAGTAGAGAAATAATATCGGATTCTGCGAGTCAAGGGTCGAAACTCGGCCCTGGGCGACGCGAAATTTGAAAAGACGAAGTTTAAAGGTTTTCTACAAAATATAGTTTTCTACACTCCTATCGATATAAAAATTAACTTACTAACTAGTAAAAACTACTACTAACTTATTAACTAACTAGTAAAAAGGTGTATAAAGATTTTGCTTCGTACAAAGGGAGTGTCGTAACGTAAGAGTACTGAGAGTGAGTACAGACAGACGATAAACACTGAACTGCCAAAACTATCAATAGTTCAATGCCACAAGATATTTTCACTTTAAATACAGAGTTTGCTTTAATACTTTTCACACAATACCGCCGTGTATTGTAACTCGCTTTGCCCAACCAAAACACTTTCGCACTACTGGAATTACTGGTTTGCGCCCTAGTGAATGGGCCGTAATCTATCATGAGGGCCCAGTGTGAAAATCGCAAATCGTCAGATTTTCGGAACCAGGATAAGCTGGTTTTCTCACGATGTTCCTTTACTGTTTTGAGAGCAACGGTGATGCTGAAAATTACACAAAGTAATGTGCCTGCTTAGGCTTGAACCCGGGATTTACTCTGAACTTTACTAAACATTCAATCGCGAAACGATAACACCATAAATCCGTCGCGTTCAGACTGGTAACATTGTCAGTCGCAGACGCGCGCGTGTAGCGAGCCTGTTTGAAACCGCGGCCGGCGGCGCTAGAGTCGCTCACACGAAAATAAGTCTGCGCTCGCGCAGTGATCGCCCAGCCCCGCGGGTATTCGAACGAAATGCGCCCTCATTATGGGCAGCAACTGTTGCAAAGGCGATGCCGGCGGTAGACCTATCAGGTCTAACTCCTCTATATACAGCAGGTATTTCTTGCTGGCTATAACCATACTCCAGGAGTTCTTCGGCGTACCTTGGGTCCTCAGACCTCTACGTCCGTACGTAGTGTAGTGATAGTGCACCAGTGTAGTGTTGTGCTTGAGGTAGTATAGCCCTTGTTATGTAATTAAGGTCGGGTACCAGTGAAAAGTAAAGCATGGCTCGCTGAAATCGAACGGTAACATTTTTGAAGCTGAGTTCGAATTTCGTGTGATTGGCTTTTGGATTTTTTCTGAGCGAATTTATTGGTCTTTATTGATTTTTTGCTGTCATTAAATCTGTCTATAATCCTATGGATGCTACAGGTGTATTTTGTTGTGTAGTAGCCAAAGTTCGTAGTTTTATTTGTGTCTTATCAATGAGTTCATCTCTTATTTTTGTGAGACTCGTTATTTTTGTGGATTGTCCGTCGTTTATTTATTTAAATGACCGATTTTATACGCCTTTGTCTATTATGATATAGTGAACTGTTTTGGATAGGAAAAATGGCATTGCGACATTATAAAAAAAATGTGATGTAATCAACATGAACATAATATTTATGTAAGTTTATTCATCTAGAAAAATGTTTCACGAAACTGTTAACGTTTTTGTTTGTACTGCAGGGATTTATGACCATGAGAAACTTCTTTAAAATAAATTACACGTCTTTAACTAGTGGATGGGTTCAAAACCAAGCTTTTACAGTAAATATATAAATTCACATAAACTTATAACAGAGCATTTCAACAGGCTTATTTAAAGCCGTAGTCATTAACTTTCTAAACACGAGACCTGATTCTATTTGATTCATAGTTCTCGAGAGTAATGGCGGCCGGACAAGCATACGTTGTACTATTTATCTGAAACGTAACATCGTTGACTGTGCTACCTAACATGTGTCGTAACCAGGAAGTACTATAAGTGTATTGGCAGTTTTTTTTAATCTTATTTGGTCATTTTTAGGGTTCCGTACCCAAAGGGTAAAAACGACACCTATTACTAAGACTTCGCTCTCTGTCCGTCCGTCTGTCCTAGCTAGACAGTTGAAATAATCCCAAATTATGTATTTCTCTTGCCGCTATAACAACAAATACTAAAAACAAAATAAAATAAATATTGAAATACACAACAGATATGATTTTTTGCCGTTTTTATAGGAAATGGTACGGAACCCTTCGTGCGCGAGTCCGACTTGTACTTGGCCAGTTTTTTGTATTTATGCTCGCGTTTGACCACCCTCTCTCCTAAGGCTACGCGAAGGCTTACCTAGAAGAAACCTATTCACTGTTGACTTAAAGACCCCCAGGTCATAAGTTTACATAGCCTTTTAATTATGCCTTAACAGACTAGTTTTATGAAACCGAAGCTTTTTCTTACCCTTTAGTAAATGTGGCACAACTATTAAGTAGCTATATTTAATCATGGTTTTAACCTTATTTTATTTGGCGTCTTCACAACGAGTTGTCTTCGATTTATCCAATAACCGTTATTGATGAAAAAACCTGTTTGTAAAAATATTGAGATGTGCACTATAATATAAAACCTGAACAGAAAATAATGTTTTCATCGTTAAGACACTCTTTTTCACTACTCATCAAAGTCTATAACTTTCCCACTTCTGGCCTCCTTTCTTTGAGAAGAGTTTGTAATCCACCAAGCAGACCCAGTTCGAATTTTTTTCGGTCCTAGTAGTGATCATGAAAATTACACAAAGTAATGTGCCTGCCTGGGTTTGAATTCAGTACAACTCTTCATAATTTCTATTCGGACATAATATGCAAGGTGTTATTTTATATCCCATAACTTTGGGGAATGAATGAAAACCGTACAATAAAAAATCAAGTGGCATAAGAATATTTTTAATTTAATTTTGTTTTCATTTTTCATACAAAATAATTCAACCAATTCACGATAGTTAATGTAAAAAACACCCTTACGTGAAATAGTAAAAAGTGTCATTTTTGTAACTTTAAATATGAATGATTGGTTTGAATGAAAATGAATTACTCGAATTTTTCAGTGAAACTTAGATACCTACCTACACGTAACTCTATGTTAGTATTTTGATGATTGATGATATCTTCGAAACTATGCATTTAATAATTTTTTTAACTTAATTTTACTCATTAGATACGGATATATTGCACTGCAAAATTTATATTGAATCGACAAAACATTTTAGATTTATAATATCGTTTAAAAATACTCGAAGACACATTTTGAATAATTGACCTCTCACTCTATTACGTGTTAATTTGTAAAGTTGGTTAGATGCATATAGTCTCAGAGCATTCGAAGATATTTTTCCATAAAAATCTCTAATTTTGAGTTGATTCAGTTTAGCTCTGCAATGCGATATGCGATAAAAATCTTCGTTTTATTTTGCATGAACCACCGTTAAATTAATAATATTTTTTATGCTAACGTTATTTTAAATTAAAGATAAATTTGAACTAGTTGAGGCCGCTGGCCTATTTGGTTTGGTGTTTCATGTCAGGATTTTACCTATACCGAAATTAACCGAGAGTTCAAGGTCTTTTCTACAATCCCTTACGAATTAATCGTAATTAAGTAGTTTAATGTCTCAGGTTTTTCATAATTTTGTTTGAGGAAAGTCTGTGAAAATGCCCGGTTTGATTTTGATACCTACTTCTTATTATTCAACAAAGGTTACACCTATTTTATGCAACACTAGGTGTTGCGCGCGTCTTTGTTCGGTTGAAAATTTTCCCGTGATAAAAATGTTATTACAGAATCTATCGCGATGACAAATTTATTCCAGGTCTGTTTAAAAATCATCCATCAATACATATACAGGTTTTTAAAATTCTGGATGAGTCATCCTTGACCTCGATCTCGCCTGATGGTAAGCGATAGATGAGGTCTACGATGAGACGAGCGAGCCCAGAACATGCTTATTTACTCTTGGTTTAGAGGCTGAAAGGTCATAAGTGGCAGGGAATACAGAAACCGGCATTTATGTTTATAGTACAAAAATATACATATTTTAAGTGTTATTTATTTTGCTATTTCCGTGGTTTGGCTCAAATGGTCAATCGCATCGAAAGCCGATGAATTTTCTTGATAGAAGTAGTAGATAATAATTATTTTACCACATTCGTCAAGTGTAATTTTAAAGTTTAGTGTTAACTCTTCTTCTTTAAAAAGGTAGGTACAATTCTACAAACCAAGAAATAATCCACACCTACATAAGCACCAAGCCTATCTAATATAAGATTAGATTTTTACTTCATTTAGCATGGGACACCTTTTAGGCAAAGTGGTCATTTTATTTTTAAGTAGTCATTCCTGATGTTTATTTTTAATAGAAAATCAGTAGTTTCATCTAATTCCATAAACAACTCGGAAGGCTTCGTACCTTCTGTTTTATCATTCCGACCTATGTATCCAATCACGAACTTGTTATGTACATTACAATAAATATTTATTTCTTTGTATTTTAAATTAGCTGAGCCCACAACTCAGTCACAAGGGAAGATTTTCCGCATGAATTCCGATCCCGTACGAATCAGGATATAATATAATATAATAATGTAATATTCAACAACGTTCACACAGCGCCATCTAGTCTCAAACTAAGCAGAGCTTGTGCTATGAGTACTAGACAACTGATAAACATACATATATATTTCTAAATACATACATATTATAGATAAATTACACCCAGACAAAGAACAAATGATCGTGCTCATCACACAAACATTTGTCCTGGGTGGGAATCAACCCACGACCTTGTGCATAGCAGTCAGGGCCACTGACCACTAGATCAACAGGCCAAAAATATATTAATTTAAAATCCTCTATTATGCGGTGAAATTCCCATTAAAATACGTTCAGATGTACCAGATATTAGCCCAGACGACCAGACCGACACACACAAATATTGAAAAGGTTTGTGTTTTGGTATCGCCTAGATAAATATTAAGAAGCACTTGAGAAAACACAGCTATTTTGAAATCACAGTCCACCTTTATGTTATTTACAATATGTATATACAGATGCGAAAATAAATCTATCTCTTATTGAACTCTTCTCTGCTAAACGGATCATCAGATGCAGATAAAGCGTACAAGGGTTGAAATAAGAAATTATTTATTAATTTGTTAACATGGGTAGACTAATAATTATGTCAGACCTAAATGAGGAATTATTTATATCTAAGAAAAAAGAAATATGTCAAAATAATTAAAGTGCAAATAATTAAAATGTCAAATAATCAAAATGTCAAATAATTAAAACGTCAAATAATTAAAAGTCAACAGTAGATTGCCTTTTTTCCTCCTGTGTGGGAAAATTATCAAATGCCTCCTCCCACTGTGGCTAGAGCGGAAGGAAGTGTCAGACTTCTACTGACTAAAATTCCGCCTTGCTCTTTCAGTTGCAATTTCGTTCTAAGGCTGTGGTATTTAGTTAGAATATTCTCGTAACCCTGGCAGAAGGGTAGGTAGTGCCCTAGAAGTTTTTTTTACTCAGGGACTTTTACTATCCCTTGGTATAGTTGATCCATTGGCAGAAGATGGGCAATGTAATATTGACGTGAACGTAACTTTTCAGGTCGAAAGCCAACGTCCCATTTCCTCACCTGGCAATACCACTAACTTCTATAATTAGGAATGCTACCAGCGCACAATAAAAATAACCTCTTAAAGATGTCATCATGGCTTTTAATATCATCCTCTTTGTAACCTTGTCTCTCGTATTTAGGTCATTATGTCGGATTCCTCTGTGTATCTCAATGGACAAGGACTTTGTGACATTTCTTTAAAAAATCTAATATTTGTTTCTGAATCAAGTTTGTGTGTCATGAGTAAAGTAAAACGGTTGGCAGATATATTCATTTTACTAAAACCTTGAAATCAGAACACGATTAGCCGACTATTCACATGACCAAAGCGCTGGCCTTTTCTTCAGTCAAAGAATCAGCATTGACATTCAACGTGGCAACGCAATCAGTATTTTGGACACTTTTTCCATCGTCAGCGATGTAGGCAAATTTGATGATCAATTACTTACATGTATTTTTATTCGCGTGTATTTGATTTATTATTATTAGGGTTTTTACTCACGATTAACATTACTTTGTTTATTATGTAGTTGACTAGTATCTGCCCACGGCTTCACTCGTGTGGATCGTTTTATTTTTTGGCCCAGAATACCTCGCGTGCTTACTCTGAATACCCTGCCAAAATTTCATTCCGATTTGATATCTGACATCTACAGATTTTATTTATACGGATGATTATTGATTTTGACTATTAACTACCATCTTTATTAATAGATAATTATCTGCCTGAACCCGCCTTTCAGGTGTTGATTTGACCGTTTTTCTGTTTCAACAATCAGCCTGCGAAAGCATTTGGAAATAACAAGAAAAGCAAAAACTACATTTAAATTTAATGAAAAAAAAAACTGAGAAACTGTAGTGTGTTCTACTAAAAATTATAGTGTTATTAAAAATGAAACTTGATTCTTGAAACAATAACGCTCTCTTTGATAAACAGTAAACACAGTATATAACAGCTGATGACAACTGAAGCCAAGTAAATTTAATTCAGTATCATAAGTAAATTTAATTCAGTATCATTACCGTATCATAGCTCAGTTTCGCATACTGGTCAGAAAGGGAGAAGCCCTTTTCAAAATTATAGAAAAAAGGATAACCTTTTATTCCTTATTATTAACAAAGTGAGACACGGGTTTGTTAATACTTAGCGTAATTTCAGGTGAATGAGGAATACCAACATATTAAAAAAGTCGTAGCCGCTTGTTTATTGACCATAAATATAAAAAATAAATTATTTATTTCCATCAAGGTAGGTACAACAAATTTCTTAATTTAATAACAAATTAAATGTAAGATTATAGGTTGTACACTTACACATATAATTAAGGAATTCCCTCACTCTTAAACTAAGTGAAACTTGTATAATAGGAGTTAGTGAGCTATACAACGTGTAACGGAAACCCCATATATATCCAAAAGGGCTGAAGACAACATCTGGTATGGAGTCTCTATGCACAGTTTCAGCACAAAATAACTGACTCAAAGAATTGATACCAAATTATTGGTTTCATATATTTCTTGAATACCAATCATAACAAACGTGTCACAGCACTACGAGGGTCAATAACTTTCCACGTCACTTGCCAATAACACGATAATTCTTATCGTTCTTCTTAATTTGAAAAATTCGATCTCTGGTATCAGTTTATTGGAATGTAATAAGTTCTACACACGTAGACTTAGGATTACAAAACTCTAGCCATATCGTTTGTTATCAACCAAAGAAGCTGTGCATTCGGTATGTATATACCCTTTAAATTACACGTTGTAGACTTTGACATAACCTTCAACTTAAGTAGCTATATAATATAATATGAATACGATATTTTTCTAGCGAGCAAAATATACTACGGAATTTCGAGAAACATTAAGCCTGCAATACATGTTGGTCGAGCGTAGGCCAACGTGAGCGTTGGCAAATAGATACAAGGCAAGAAATAATGTTCACATGTTCGACAAGTTCGTCAAATGCCAATGCAGATGACTAATGTAGAAGAGGGTCTGTAGAGCTGCCCACACGTTGGCCGAGCGCAGGCGAGCGCCTTTGATTTGTGACCAAAAACCGACACCAATCCGAAGTGAGGCAAGTGATCACGAGCGAAGACAAGTTGCACCAAATGAGCTCTATACACGTTGGCGCTGGCCTCTACTAGGTAAATGACACCGAGCGATAGCAAGACATGGCAAATATACCGTCTACATGTTGGCATTGGCCTTCACTCGACAACGCTCGGCCAACATGTATTGCAGGCTTTGGAAAGAAATAAACTAGTAAAAAAAGAAAACTGCAAAAAAAGTGTCATCCATCAAATGTTTTCTCAACCCTACCTCGTATACATTCAACATCAGATATATTATATAATAATAATATAGCGTTTTATTCAAATCAGTAAATAAATTCGTTTCTAAATATAAAATGACGTTACCCTGTTCTACTATTTGCTATTTCTTTTATTTTTTTGGTAGATTGGTGTAGTGTATGCGAGAACGCGACAAGTTAGTTGCTTACCGGCTACGGTCAAGTACGGATGCGTGTTCAGTGTTTCGTATACTCTATATCCACGTGAGAGTGCAAAATATGTTTTATTGGACCCCGAGATATTACAATTCGTTTGCCAGTCGGTAAAGGCCTCCGCCAACCTTCTCCATTCTAATATATCTTGTTCTCTCGAAAGTCGTCATCCCAACGTTTCTGCGTTGTGCCTCTTTTTCCTTTTGCCTTCTCTGGGATACAACCAAAAAAAATCTTTTCATGTAAGTTTCTTGTCTTTCATAGCCTCTCTCAAGCTCCAGTATCTTTTCCAGCCGTTTGTAATTCTTCGTTTTACTTCCTCACGCATAGGGTCTTTTTGGGTTTTATGAGCTGTCCCAGATAGATGTATTCTTATTATATACATTATTCACAGTAAACAAAACTATAGTAATGATGAATAGGAATAAAAACGATACAGTTAAGAAACACAGAAATAAACTACATTGAGATATATTATAACAAGCATAAAATATTATAATCATACTCTACAAATATTTTTGTGCCATGTATTTTTGTAAGTGTAGCAAGATTATTAACGTGTCAATCATTTAGAATTCTCTTGAAGTTTTCAAACACTAGCTTAGACTGTTTTTTTACTACAACATCTTTAAATACCAATAACAAGACTAGAAGAACAAGTTCGCGCATCGTGCACTTAGTGGAACAAAAAAGTGGTCACTTTTACTGCTTGCCATTATTCTATGGTTATTGCCATCATTTATTTTTAATCATGTCTGTTTAGAAGAATGTAAAGAAAGAAGAGGAATTCATTCGTTAATTCGGTATTATAAATAAAATAGATATAAAACATATATACATTTAAAAGTGAAAAAAAAAGTATTAAAAAAAATATAAAAAATAATATATTCTCGTCGTCACAATTAGTTAATAAACCTGCTACCCCTTTTATTCTTCTTTTTTCCCGGTGTCCTAAAGACAGTGACGAATTCGGAATTTCAACCTTCCTTAACTATGGTGTCTAACTGTTCTTTCTGACGTTTTAATAGTCTGCGTAAAACGGTATTTGGTCCTGGCATTGCAATCAACGTAACAAAAACTAAATTTAAAACAATAACTCGTTACATAAACAAAGGGTACAACTTTCGCGTACGTAAGTGTATTCGGGAGCAAATTGAACGAGCACCAATCGCGCGCTCGTAGCGGCTACGTCATACCCCGCGTCCCGCTAACAACCGCTGACACCTAAAAATCGACTTCTACGCGTTGAACGACTCTTGCCAAGTTATTTGGCGAGAACTATAACATCCAAAGAACAGTTTTTCCATGAAAAGTATAATAATCGGCACATACTACAAAATGGATTAACTCCAGGATTATCTCAGTCTAAGTTCTACATAGCAATAACTACTTAGTTTCAACTCCGATGAAATGTGTTGTTATACCAGCCTCTTCCCGCGACATCGTTCGCGTGGAAGGATTTCCCGCGTAAATTCCAATAACGTCGGCATTCCGGGATAAAAAGTAGACTACGTGTTATTCTAGGATGTCAACTATCGACTTACCAAATTTAATTCAGATCCGTTCAGTAGTTTTTAAAGAGTAACAAACATACATAAGTCCTATCTATACAATCCATCGTCACAAACTTTCACATTTATAATATTAGTTAGATTAGATGAGATTACGAAGAGGTATTTGTTTGTATGTAGGGAGTATTCTTTGGAACTAATTATCCGATTCTAAAATTGTTTTCTTTCGTAGTAACTTAGGTAGTAAGCTGCATTTTTAGTGAGGCTATAAATTATTTAAAAACCACACGGACGAAGCCGAAGTGAAGTGTCAGTTTGTCACAACATTCTAAACTGAAAAATATTTATTGTTTTATTAATTCATAGCTCAAGAAAATATTGGCCATGTGTACCAAATACTTAAAAATAAATTAACAGCTGTCATAAAAAGGAGAGAATCAGCTTACAAAAATGATGACACAATCATTTTTTCAGGAAATGTCGCTTAGATAAGTTTCGCTCTCATTAATCGTATCCATGGAAATCTCCATTGTTAAGACAAACTCTCTTCCGAGACTAAACTTATGGCAATTGATTTTCGTATCCTAAAATAGACAGCAGTGGTCAACGGAAAAGCAACAATTTTTAACACAAATAAATTGCAAACACACAATGTTTTAATTAATAAAATATGAATAAATACTCAAAGTTCACGCTAACTCACAAATATGTAGGAAATATGGAGTATGTTTGAATCAACAGCTGGCCAGACGGATGGTGTGTATAGGTGGTCAGTACCTGCGATTTCCCCCCTCCCACCAAAGTCCCCCTCTTCACCCTGTCTACAAAACGCGAACGTTATTTTATATTAGCTATGGACATACTGGTTTTCTGTAAAATCTAATTAATTAACTGCGTGTAGCAACTAGCGAGTCGGGTGGCATCGAGATGAATAAATATTGGCAAATGCAAAGTTTGTCGATCTTGCTGTGATGTTCATGGGTGGTGGGATTTTTGGAACCCATCTTACTTGTTCAATCTCTGTTGGAAGTAGGTACATGTTATTTAATAAAAACCATTTTTTCTTTTGAAGCTAATGTGTCTGTGTAACAATGCCCAAAAGCCTTATTTTTTTCATTTCATTTGTTTAAATTATCGTTCTCGACGACAGACGGACGTGTGGTCTTCTTACAGTATCCCAATAAAAATCAATTAATTGTAAACCACCAGCTCGTCAGCTTAGTAGCTTAGGATTCTTAATCTTAGGTATTTAAGTACCTGTATTTCTATTTTAATTAATGTAATTATTATTTTACCGTTTTAAGCACCTACTACTTAAAACCCTGGAGAAGTTTCAAACGGAACACAACAAAAATGCACATTTGAGCTCATTATTAATTTAATCTCTCGCGTAAAGGAAAAACTACCCTCAGCAAGCGACACGCGTCGCTTTAATAAAAAAGCTACGCGAGTTGTGATTTTTCCCGCGCAGAAATTATGTCTTTTAATTCTTTGACGGGAAAGTTAATCCCTCGAAATTGACTATGAGATACAGATGTCAGAACTGTAAAAATGTATCGGTGTTGGAATAATGTGTCATAACAACAGTTTAGAATGCTTTATTAATAGTAATACCAATACATCGATATGTATTTGGTAAGATTAATGGATGCTATACTTTCAATTTCAAATAACTAAGACATGAGCCGATTGACTACTAATTATGTGTAATACACTATATAAATATATACTGCGAAAGAAATACTTTAACAAGATTTATATTTAACGATTATTAAAAGGGTGAATTGTAAATATTTGAATATGATGTGAGGCAGTTTTAAAGCACTTCGACAAAATAAATGTATAGGCAAGCGGTGTTGAAACAATACGTAAACAGAGCGAGTAATAACCAAGTTGGTAAAAGAATCAGTTATTTTGAAATACTATTTAAAAACTTATTTAAAATACTATTTTAAAATTATTTTAATAATTTAACGCGTTACCGTGTATTTATTGCGCAACAAAGAAATACACGATAATCTTGACTAAATATAGCTCGTGGCTAACTTATAATCGCGCAAATCAAGATCGACCACCTCGAAGGTATGTGTGTTGGTATGTGGATGGGTGACTATCTTAACATATGAGGATTCCTTCGTGCTTCGGAAAGCACGCTGTTGATCCTGGCAGTCATTTGTAAAAAGTTTTTATTTTGGAACATAGAAATTTTTTATTTACTTTTTTGTATTTGACAGGCCTGTTGGTCTAGTGGTCAGTGGCCCTGACTGCTATGCTCAAGGTCGTGGGTTCGATTCCCACCCAGGACAAATGTTTGTGTGATGAGCACGATCATTTGTTCTTTGTCTGGGTGTAAATTATCTATAATATGTATGTATTTAGAAATATATATGTATGTTTATCAGTTGTCTAGTACTCATAGCACAAGCTCTGCTTAGTTTGGGACTAGATGGCGTTGTGTGAAAGTTGTGGAATATTATATTATATATTATATTTATACATATTTCTCGGTTGTCGTTTTGTTTACGGGTTTCCACTTTGAAAAATAACTATCGCAGCTTCCGGCACAAATGTGCGATAGAAGAAGAGTTGCTTTAGTCTAGAGGTTGCAGACCTCTTCGCTCGCACTAGTGCTAATTAATTTTAGGTTTTATGACACTGCCTTAATGTATAAATTTAAAACACTACGGTAGAGGGTATTAGACTAAATCACTATCGTGACTAATAATAATAGGTTATGGTTTTATACAGGTTGGCCCGTTTACAGTGGTCCTAAGATTTTTTCGAAAATATGATTTTTTTAATAATCTAGTGTAGTTATTTACACTAGATGAGCCTATAGCGCGATAGGTAGATTATTGCACTTTGCTTATACCAAATTTCATTCGATTCGGTCCAGTACTTTTCATAACAGAGTGGTTTTGTGTAAAATCTATTGAAATTTTCGGGTAATTAAAAAGAAAACATAATTTCTAAACCATAAGTTTTCGCTTAACTAAAGATTGTTTTAAATGATCATTTATGATGCTCTCAAGCTGAAAAAATCTTGGACCACTGTAAACGGGCCACCCTGTATAATGATTCAGTCTATTACGTTTGCACTACTGAGGGCAAGGGTCATAATTCACTACGCTGAGCAGGGCGCGGTTAGTAAATGTTTTCGATTTTTCCCTTCACCGATTTGTTTTGGTTTTAACTTTTTTTTAAATATTTAAAACAAAACAGACATTTCTGGAATAAGTAGACGTACCCAAAAATACTAATTACTTGGCCCATTCGTACCATTGCAACGTTACAAAATAAACCTCACACTGTAAATAAATCTCTAACAGTTCAGTAAAGAGAGGTAATTTTCCCACAGCGTTGCCAAGATTGTTTTGTAAATATCATTTCATTATTAGCCGGCTGGTATGGTAAACATGGCCGTTTATGTGGTGAGGTGGAAAGCATGAGAAGGTACAAGTACACACGTACATGAGGGTATGATATATGAATGTATGGCGTAGTATCGGGGTTTAAGTTAAGATGGTGTAGAAATGCAACAAAGTAACGCTGCTGGTATAGTTCACAATACGTTCATCGGCTTCGCTGGCATCTTTAGGTAGCGTTATTTTTTAGGCTACAAGCACAGTAATACTTGTATTACTGTTTCTAAAACCACTTTGTCATAAAATCAATCGTTTAAAAGATATACGCTTCCAAAGTGGTAAAATGTGTCCCCCCCTCTAACGTCATGATAGACATTAGAGGAAAATTTGAGAACATTGGAGTGGGTAATTAAAAAAAATATCCTGTAGATCTTGACGTAAACTTAAACGAAAATTAGTTTGAATGAAATCGAGTCAGCACTTTTTGAGATATAGCATATTTTCCTTAAATCTCTAGATGCCTTTAGAAGGGATTATTACAAATGTGACCCAAAACCATAACCCGGTATCGGGTAAGGGCAATTAGAAAAATTTAGTATGTTTTCTCTGAACGTAACTCTCTTCCAAAAATTTTGATTTAATAAGAGTTCATATCTCTTTGAAAATGGCCGGTCTATTTAATTACGAGTGTGACCGCCGCCATTGTTTTCATGGCACTAGTCTGCATTACAAAGAGTAAGGCCGTGCGCGCACTGCGTTGCGTTTTGGAAACGCAAAATCTGTGAAGTATGGAGTGTCATAGAAGTGCGCGCACTGCGGTGGAATAAATGCGTGCGGTAGAGTCACCAGTGACCCCTCGCTGCAAAGTTGCGGTGAGTCTACCGCAAATATTTTGTATCGCATAGGAATGTATGTAGTACCGCGCACTGCGGTGAAACAAACGCACGTTTTGTCTGATAATGTTGCCATACAAACAGATTTCTTTGTATTTATACATATTTTTGATGTGTGATACAGATTAGCACTCGATACAGATTTTTATCTAAATTTCACACTGTATTGATAGATAGACAAACTTTGGAAGGACTTTAAAAACTTTAATTAAAGTGGGGAGGGCAAAATTAGTGTACTACTACTCATAAAAACAAAGAAAAAAAATATTATTAAAATATATATGCAGATAACTGTTACAACTAAAACAGAACTTAGCAAAATAAATTACCTAGATACCGCATTTATTACGTTACACACACCGTTGAACGAATCTATTCTTTATGGTTATTTTTTATTTTTTTATAAACAACGTTAATATAATATTCTGTATATTTAATTTATTATTTAAATTAATTTCCGTAGTACATTATTTTAACATAGGCTGGTGTCTATTGACGTAGTACTTGCAATATAGTACTTGCAAGCTTGAAATCGTTTTTTTGGCAGCATCATCACAAAAAATATGGAATTTTCTCTATAAAACAAATATTTAACTAGAATGTTTATATTAACGTTCTTTATAAAAAAATAAAAATAACTATAAAGAATAGAATCATACAATGGTGTGTGTAACGTAATAAATGCGGTATCTACATAGGTAATTTATTTTGCCAAGTTCTGTCTTTAGTTGTACTAGTTAATTTTATCAATACAGTGTGAAATTTGTATAAAAATCTGTATCGAGTGCTAATCTGAATCACACATCGAAAATATGTATAAATACGAAAAAAATTGTATATATGGCAACATTGTCAGACAAAAGGTGCGGTGGAATAAACGCGTGCGGTAGTGTCACCGGTGGCCCCGGTCATTCTACCGGTGCGGTAGAACTACCGCAATCTCAGGTGCGCGCACTGCGGCGAGAAAAACGCACCTTTTGTCTGACAATGTTGCCATACATACAGATTTCTTCGTATTTATACATATTTTCGATGTGTGATTCAGATTAGCACTCGATGCAGATTTTTATAAAAATTTCACACTGCATTGATAAAATTAACTGGTACAACTAAAGACAGAACTTGGCAAAATAAATTACCTAGATACCGCATTTATTACATTACACACACCGTTATATGATTCTATTCTTTATAGTTATTTTTTATATTTTTATAAACAACGTTAATTTAAACATTCTAATTAAGTATTTGTATTATAAAGAACATTCCATATATTTTGTGATGAAGCTGCCAAAAAACACGATTTTCAAGCTCTTCCATTGCAAGTACTACGTCAATAGACACCAGCCTATGTTAAAATAATGTACTACGGAAATTAATTAAAATAATTAGAATGTTTGAATTAACGTAGTTTATAAAAAAATAAAAAATAACCATAAAGAATAGATTCGTTCAATTGTGTGTGGATGGGCGGTAATGCAACGTATGCGACTTAGAAGTTTTCGGTTACACAATTGACGGGAACCGGCGCTGGTTGGAACAAAAGACAAGAGTCCAGCGTCGTATAGGAAAGGCAGCACTAACCTTGATAATCCAGGATATTCAGGACTGCCAGCACTCTGATCACAGTTCACCACCACAGTATAACCGTTCTTCTGCTACGAATTGGTCGCACAAAACGACGCGACCGTTCGAATGCGATTCGATGCGTTTGTGCTCTAACGCGACTCGACAGCCATTGAAGGTCCGATCGTCCATCGGAAGATCCAGACGCGATCGATTTTTCTAGAGCGGTATAGTCTCTCTCCCTCACTCTCGAATAGACGAAGGTCTAGTGCAAGGGAGAAAGGATAATATGCGGAAGGGGAATGTCTAACCAATTAGCGATTATGCGTGTTGCCAATAATTAAAAATATAAACGAAAAGAATCGTATATCAGCGCAACCATTCCCCCGGGCTTGAAGGGATGCCTTCAAGAGTGAGGCAAACCACAAGAAAACGAATCTATTCGATAATTACTATCCTATAACTACGAAACTAAATACCTAATAACTAATATTAACCTAACCTTAAAGACGAATTAAATAAACTACTGTATAGGCAATGGGCAAAGACGCACCACGGGACGCAAGTAGGATCCGGTGGTTGTCTTAACCCGAACGATACGAGTGACTCCGGTTGAGTCAGGGAAAATTTCCTCCACGACACCCAAAGGCCAGTGTAGTGGGGGCGAGTTGTCGGATATAAGAATCACGACCGTGCCGACAGAGACCGGATCGACCGGCGTGTTCCATTTGCGGCGAGATTGCAAAGTATGGAGATATCCAGTTCTCCAGCGCTTCCAAAACGACTGTACTAACTTATCTAGTAGCTCGTGTCTAGCAGTAAGAGTTCTCTCGTCTATTTCCTCGGCAGGCAAGTATTTCAGAGGCGTGAGATTCAAAAAGTGCGCTGGAGTCAATGCGAGCGGCTCTGAAGGATCACTAGAGAGTGTCCTACAAAGAGGTCTAGTGTTCATTACCGATTCTATTTGAATAAGAACGGTACTTAATTCTTCAAACGACAGAATAGTATCGCCTATGACCCGATATAGGTGTGACTTTAAACTTTTAATATTAGCTTCCCAATTGCCGCCAAAGTGACTAGCCGTCGGGACATTGAGTGACCAATCTATTCGATTTATAGCTAATGTATGACCATATTCCGAATTATGGTACTTCGAACAAAGAAATGCGTGAAGTTCCGAGAGTTTCCGTTTAGCGCCTATGTAATTAGTCCCGTTATCGGAATAAATTCTACTAACCGGGCCACGCCTTGACAGGAACCGTTTAAAGGCGCCCATAAAACTAGCTGTGCTAAGATCCCCAGCGAGCTCTATGTGCACCGCGCGTGTAGTCATGCAGACGAACAGACACACGTAGGCCTTGGTGGAGCGAACACCTCGACCGCGAGACATCGTAACCTTAAACGGACCGGCGTAGTCCGTGCCCGTGTGGACGAATGGCTTAGCGGTTTGAACGATACGACAAGAGCGATGATCGGCCATCTCAGGAAAGCTCTGCTTAGGGCGCAGCCGAAAGCAGGGAAGGCACTTATGGATCCTATTCCTAATTAAATTGCGTGCAGAAAGGATCCAATACTTCTGACGCAAGAGCGACATTAGCAGGTCGGGACCTGCGTGACAGTTCAATTTATGATGATAATCGACTAACAAATTCAAAACGAGGTCCTTGCTTGGAAGCAGAATGGGATGTTTCCCATCATAACTTAAATCCGAGTTTCTTAAACGGCCTCCGACTCTAATGAGTCCGTCTTCGAGAAACGGTTTTAAGTGTCGAAAAGCAGGACTACAATGTTTGCCTTTCCTGAGTTTAACCAATTCAGTGGAGAAATAAAAGCGTTGAAGCTCGCGAAGTATGAGCAATTCAGCGAAGTTGTAATCCGCTGCCGCCATGCGGTAACCAATAGGCAATAGTTTAGCGAAACGACAAATGTAAATTACTACTCGAAGTAATTTACTCCAAGACGAGATACGATCGACCAAAGAAAGAATAGTAGATCTTTCAGTTGGTGTAGCGGAGAGCAACGAATGTTTCTTCTCTTCGGGCACTTCGCATACCGAAGAGGGATTGAAGGGGATGACAGGCCACTTTGAAACGTCTAAGCTGGCCCACGGAGGACCACTGAACCAAAGCGGATGATCAATGATTTGCGAAGGTGTGAGCCCACGTGACAGACAATCTGCGGGATTGTCCGTACCGGACACGTGATACAGGTTTTGTGGCGATAAGTCGTCCTGTATTTTCGAGACTCTGTTGGCCACGAAGGTGTTCCACCGATGGGGCGACGAATGTACCCAACAGAGAGCGACTGTTGAATCCGAAAATGCGAATATGTTGCGAAATATAATGCGGTTTTGACAAGCGACTACGACATTTTTTATGAGTTGAGCTAGCACAAGAATAGCGCACAGCTCCAGACGAGCAAGAGAAACGACCTTTTTAGGGGAGACCTTCGACTTAGCGGTCAACAACCTAACGATATTGCCATCACTATTTTGAACGTGGAAGTAAATAACCCCCCCGTATGCTTTCTCACTGGCGTCCGCGAAAGCCAATATAGTAACCACACTATCGCCGACGATACCAACGTGACGTGGGATCCTTATATTACAGAGCAAGGGAAGCTCTTCTTTGAAGCGAATCCACAGCCTGACTATATCTTCAGGTGGAGTATCATCCCAGTCACAATCAGACAGCCAAAGCTGCTTGATTAGAAGTTTAGCGTACAGGACAACAGGTGCGACAAATCCCATGACGTCCCATATTTTAGCGACACACGACAATATTGTACGCTTAGTACAAATCTGAGCGGGAGTATTAATTTTCATGCCGAAGTTGTCCGACGTAGGTGACCAACACAAGCCCAGTACTTTATGTTGGTCGGACTCATCGAATTCCTTGACAACTGGCAGGCGGTGCGAGGGTGGGATCGAATCTAATACGACTTGGGAATTACTGGTCCACTTAACTAGCTCAAATTGACCAGCCTTCATGAGACCTATCATTTCCGAAGCGGTGGAAATGCCCTCGTCTTCCGTGCGAACGGAATGGACGTAGTCGTCCATATACAACCCCGCAGCGACAATATCTTTGGCCTGAGGGTAGGAGTCACCCTCATCCTCAGCCAACTGCTTAATAGTTCGAAGTGCATGAAAGGGGCTAGACTTAAGCCCAAAAACGACACGATTAAATTCATAAACCTGTAAAGGTTCTTGCGGGGAAAAGCGATACAAAATGCGTTGGAAACGCCGATCAGATTCTCGGACTCCAATGCTGAGAAACATCTGACGAATGTCTGCGGAAAGCGCTATCGAAAACAAACGAAAACCAATAATAATATTGAACAAGTTCCCTTGTAGGTTCTGTCCACCATACAAGAGATCATTAAGCGAGATGCGGGTAGTAGTTTTACAACTACCATCGAGAACGACACGAAGTTTGGTTGTGACCTTATCATCTCGGATCACACCATGATGCGGAATAAAATACGAACTTCCCGCCGAATCAGGATTCGTAGATGAAATGTAGCCCTTTTCTAAATATTCCCGGATGACACTGTCATACGCGACCCTTAATTGTGGAGAAGCTTGCATCTTCCTTTCCAAGCAGTAAAACCGCCGTTCACTTGCTTGGCGCGAATTGCCAAGGGATTCGACATCAGCCTTGAAAGGCAAAGCTACTACGTAACGTCCCTCACTATCCCGAGTGGTAGTGCGGGTATAAAATTCCTCACACAATTGGTCGTCCGGGCTGAATACCGGGGGAACACTCACTTCCTCTAATTCCCAGAATTTCCGGACAGCAGAGTCTAATGTGTCCGCGATACAGCAATGCGATACGGTCGAATTACCGTCAGTACATGCTGGTGCGTCACCTACGATCACATAGCCAAGGACCGTTTCTAATGCGAGTGGCGATAAATTCGAAGTCGATCCTTGAACTCTGTTCGACAAAAGCAGGTGCGGAAAAATCGAAGCGCCGATCAATACGTGAATCGGGCCTGATGAATAATATGTATCGTCTGCCAACGGTAAGTCTTCGAAGTTAGACAGTCGCGAAGTGTCGACTGTCGCGGTTGGCAGACGTTCGGTAATCCTATCTATTACCAACGACTCAATATCATAAGTTATATTATGATCGAAACGAGAATGAATTTTAAATTGTACGGAACCTTGAATGGGTTTACTCGAACCTCCTATACCCCTAACAGTGGAACAAGTAGGTCTATTATTTATGTTTAATCCTAAACGTTGACAGCAATCGCGAGTAATAAAGCTACTCTGAGACGCGCTGTCCAACAATGCACGAACGCAATGTTCGTGACCACGAGAATCTAGAATAACGATACGTGCGGTACCCAACAATACAGTTCTAGAGCCTTTATAAGGGCCGACTGCACTTGAGCATAATGCTACATCCGAGTTCGCGGGAATCGAACCCGCGCTCGGCTCTTCGACTGAGCGTGACGGCGACATATTTGACGCAGGCCTATTTCCAAAACATAGCAATGTATGATGTTTGTACCTACATTTTTTACATGTAGACGTCGACTCACACGCAGACACGCGATGACCACTACTTAAGCAATTTATACACAAGTTGCTTGACTTAACGAATTTAAAACGTTGATCGGGGTTATAACTCTTAAAAACCGTACACTTATAAATGTAGTCATGGTTTTCCTTACACAAACTACAAGCGACTGGTTGAGAACTGGACACATATGCGTTAGTTGATTTACGATCTAAAGGCCTTTTATTAGTATTGACTCGAGCAACAGGTATCGAAGTTCGTTCTAAAACCTTTATATGATCACTAACGAAATTAACTAGATCGGAAAACAATGGGATTTCGGATCCATTCGACTTTAATTGATAATTGGATTCGAACGTACGAACGGTGTCTGGGTCCAGTTTTTTAAGCGCGACATGCAATAATATAAAATCAGCCAGGTCACTGACTTTTGTATGTTTTAAAGCAACTACCGACGAAGCGAACTTATCAATAAATGATTCTAAACTACTAGGGGTACCTGATGTAATAGATTTAAATTCAAATATTTGAGTTAAGTATGAAGTTGCCGATTGTCGACTATCTTCATATTTTTTACAAAGCAAATCGAAAATGAGTGGGTAATTATCTGCAGACGGGGTAATACCAGCGAAAATTGTACGAGCTTTATGTGTTAATTTACCTAATAAATAATATAATTTCTCACAGTCTGTTAGAGAAACATTATTATGCACGACATTACGATAACTAGCGACGAATAATGGCCAATTCTTAATATCTCCGTTGAATTCGGGTATTTCAATTGGCGGCAATCGAGGTGACCTTTGGACCTCACTATGAGAGTGAGCCGTCAGGTTCTTCTCAGCCCGTAAAATGCGCCCTAAAAGGTCTTCGAACGCAGAAAGCGATTGATAATCTACAACATATTCAGGGTTTAATTTTAGCTCATGAATAACAATTTCATCCAAAGCACTTTCAAAATCCACACGTAGTGATTGTACTAACGAGATGTCGCACAAAAATGATTCCTTAATGCTTTCATCCGAATGAATGTGTTTTATTTTATCTGCAATACTCTGCATGCGAGCAAAGATACGATCTCTCTTTGCTATCAGTCTTTTAAGAGTAATATCGGTCGGTGCCATATTTATGAGCTATGAATATCAAACTAATTATTATAAGAAATATTTAGTAACTACCCACCGTTTTGCGAAATAACGGCCGGGTGCGCGACGCGGTCTCGAGTAACCTTGACTCGACCGATTGGTATTTAATTTACAAGTAACGATAATTAACTACTAGCGGGGTTGCGAAATTCCTTACTAATCGATTATTAGCTAGGAAGACACGAAAACGACGTAATGAATTACGATGTACTTACTTGCCACGCGTTGGCAAATAAGTATCTATGCGGGGTTGACTACGAAATACGAATACGAAACTACGATATACCTAGCGAATTCTAGGGAATGGCTGTGCTGATTATTATCCGACTCGGGAAGGACCATTAAATGGATGGGCGGTAATGCAACGTATGCGACTTAGAAGTTTTCGGTTACACAATTGACGGGAACCGGCGCTGGTTGGAACAAAAGACAAGAGTCCAGCGTCGTATAGGAAAGGCAGCACTAACCTTGATAATCCAGGATATTCAGGACTGCCAGCACTCTGATCACAGTTCACCACCACAGTATAACCGTTCTTCTGCTACGAATTGGTCGCACAAAACGACGCGACCGTTCGAATGCGATTCGATGCGTTTGTGCTCTAACGCGACTCGACAGCCATTGAAGGTCCGATCGTCCATCGGAAGATCCAGACGCGATCGATTTTTCTAGAGCGGTATAGTCTCTCTCCCTCACTCTCGAATAGACGAAGGTCTAGTGCAAGGGAGAAAGGATAATATGCGGAAGGGGAATGTCTAACCAATTAGCGATTATGCGTGTTGCCAATAATTAAAAATATAAACGAAAAGAATCGTATATCAGCGCAACCAGTGTGTGTAACGTAATAAATGCGGTATCTAGGTAATTTATTTTGATAAGTTCTGTTTTAGTTGTAACAATTATCTGCATATATATTTTAATAATAATTATTTTCTCTATTTTTATGAGTAGTAAGTACACTAATTTTGCCCTCCCCACTTTAATGAAAGTTTTTAAAGTCCTTCCAAAGGTTGTATATCTATCAATACAGTGTGAAATTTAGATAAAAATCTGTATCGAGTGCTAGTCTATATCACACATCAAAAATATGTATAAATACAAAGAAATCTGTATGTATGGCAACATTATCAGACATAACGTGCGTTTGTTTCACCGCAGTGCGCGCTACTACATACATTCCTATGCGATACAAAATATTTGCAGTAGACTCACCGCAATTTTGCAGCGAGGGGCCACCGGTGACTCTACCGCACGCGTTTATTCCACCGGAGTGCGCGCACTTCTATGACGTTCCATACTTCACAGATTTTGCGTTTTCAAAACGCAACGCAGTGCGCGCACGCCCTAAGGGCAGAGTTGTATTGAGCACTACTTGATAGTCATGATTTTTTATCAGGGAGAACAAAAAGTCATTAAGATTATGTCAAAGTGAAGAAAAATACTATATCAAACTTTTCCACGAACTACACAAGAAGAATTTAGCAATGTAAGCGTTTTAAACGCAACATCATTTTAATATGTATTATATAAAATCATCTTTTCTCAACTACATACGTCGTGGTCTGCTTCTAATCTTACTGAATGCAAGTGAGTATAGTTTAAGTGTTTTAAAAGCATATATTTTGTATGCATTTTAAAATAAAACCTAACAACTACGGAGCTTTCGTTTTCTGTGGTTTCGTAATGGTACAACCGTAATTTCAACGAGTAAAGTGGGAACAATACAAATACCTACACAGTCTAAGTACTTAATTAATGCTCTACGTGTCATGTTATGCAAGTAGATCAGCATTGTCTTTGTCACATAAAACTGGATACTTGTTAACCCTTTGACGCCACGGTCGCAGCGAGAGTGAACAATAAATGTTGTTAAGCCATTTTTCAAAGCCTACTAAATATCGATCAAATTAAAATATTTAATATTATGTGTAACTCTATTCAACATAAAATACATAAAATACAAACTAGAATAAAGCATCAAAAAATTGATCCTCAACGCTGTCGGCTGGCAACGTACCCAAGATACTGGCGGCATTGCCTCGTTGTATGGCAATGCTTAGACGTTGACCAAAGAAATAGCCAGCCTTTGGGTCGCGGGAAGCGTCAACGAGCCTTTTCGATATGTCTTTAAAAAGGCTGTGAGCAACAGGCAGGTGATTTACACAAATATTTACGTATTAAGAACTGTTAAAATATTTACTATATTTACTGTAAATAAGGGTAAAAAGTAGTGTCGCCTAAAGGCGTCGTTGTCGGTTTGGACACATATTTTTACGGCCTGAAGGCGACAGTGGTTGTCAAAGCTCCCATTATTATTACGTCATTCTGCTGCGCCCAGCTGCGCCATTTGTTTTTATAAAGTCGTATAAGTAAAAACAAACAATTAACCAAAATGCACCAATAAATTCGAGATACCTGCCAGAATGGAGAAAATGCTCACTTAAAGTTTAAAATAATTTTATAAATATGTATGAAAGTTTGTGAGAATGGATGGATATTTGTTACTTTTTCACGAAAAACTACTGAACGAACCATATCATTTAACCAGTATAGATTGTATGGACTTTAAAAGAGACGGACCCTGAGTTTGTTTCGGTGTTTCTTCTCAGGGTAGTCATTTAAGAAACACCGGCCTCGTCTGGTTTAAATTTACGAAAAATATGACGTGTAAAAGTGTTACTTAATAACCAATTTACAAAATAAAAATTATTTATCATTTATAATGGATCTGAAGTTACTTTTTATCACGGAGTTCCCATGCGAAGTCGCGGGCGCATCTATATAAAGGGTCTAAAGTACCATAACCAACCGTCATCTCATTCGAAGCTAACCTCCGAGTCGGGTTGACCCTAATTCGGTGTATGTTAGTATTTCAGTAAAATTTGTGAGCAATATACATTTTTGTCAGCATTTAAATTACGAACCTAAATAAGATACGTTTATCTATTACGTCTATATTAGCTATTGGTGGAGACTTTCTATCAGAATATGGGGAAAAATAGTGAAACAATGACGCGCATTAGTTGTCATACATGTTATACTGTCTGTCTATCCGATAATTATAAGAAAGTTTCAATCCAATTTCCATGAAAAACCGGACTACTACGTACATACGTACGTCGAGGTAGTTTGTAAAACAATTTCTATTTTAATTGGTCCCCAAAAGTTACCCTAATACAAAATTCAGTTATTACGTTGTAACTTCGCTTTTGGGTCCCGATGCAATAAAAAGCAGATGTATACCCCAATTTCAACACGTTTGTTTCGAGCTTTTCCAGTAGTTTCGGGGAAAAAAGGCTGTGTGTGACAGACGGACGGACTTATACACTAGTGATCTTAAGGGCTCCGTTTAATGTTTTTTCATTCAGAACCGTAATAATGGTCAATCTATACTAATATTATAAAGAGGTAAAATTTGTAAGTTTGTATGTATGGGATAATCTCTGAAACTACCAAACCGATTTTGAAAATTCTTTCGCTTATATGTAGCTGCATTATCCCTGAGTGCTATAGGTTATAAATTATCTTTATATCATGCATATTAGCCAAGCTATTATAATCTTTGTCAAGCAAGTCGGAGACGGGATCCCGTGGAATATTTTCGATTTCTACGCGGACGAAGTCGCAGGCAGAAGCTAGTGATTTATAAATAAGTTATACGGAGTTAAATAGAACAATCTGAGTGTAGACTGTTAAAGATTTAATCATTCTGACAGCGAAGACCTCAGGATCGGAGTTGCATAAAAATAGATTATAAAAACAAGATTATTGGTTTATTTAAGACAGTTTAGGAAGTACTGCAAAATAGCTTCCATGGAATAACCTTGAAAAATAGTCAAGCAAGTGTTTTTAGACTAGGTTCAATATTGTTGAACGAAATGATTTAAAAGTAGAGCAGAGGGTTTCCCGCAATCATACAAAGAATCTAAAGTAAGTATTACTAAAATATTTTAAGTGAAAAAATTATTGACCCAGTGCTGTAATGCTGCACAGTACTAACTTTAAATTATGTCCTTATATTTTATCTCACATCTGTTAGCCATGAGTAAAACCTGTTGCGTGCGGAAAAATAGTTTTGCAAAGGAGAGTGAAACTTTTCCCGTTTATATGCCATGGATAATTGGAAGCGACAACGTATGATACAAAGGTATCATAAACATAAGGGCTGAGTGCTTGTCAAGATAAAATGTTTACTGTACCGATGACCGTACCGCTGGTGAGTAATCACCGTATTTCCTAACTAAAATCATAACTAATATTGCAAACATTTTACATCAAAACCGCATCTAAATCGGACAAACACCTCTCACCCTAAAAACGCATATGGGTTATTGTACATTCGTCACAAAGTAAATTCGCCACAAAAAAAGTATGTGTAAACTCGCAACTCAACAACAACTCTATTTTTATGAATAAAAATCCGCCATATTGTTTATTACCGTACAGACAGCAGAAAAATCAAACAATAAAGAATAAAACGTTATTTATTTATTTTACATAATCACAGAAATTCACATAATAATCACAGTTCTACTTACAGCTAAAATATATGCTAATATTATCTGGTTTTGTGCTTTTTAAGCCCACGTTGTCAAGAACAGTGTGACCCGCGTGACATGCCTAATCCTAAATAAACATACTTTTCAAGTGAGAGTGCAGAAAGCTATTATTCTATTTTCAGGTTCACTGTCATCATCGAATAATAAAATAGAATGTTCATATTTTTGTGGAATAATAACATCTTTGCATCTTGAAAAATGTGTTTTGGGCACGTTTAGTTTACGATTCCTCACATTGTGTTCGCGAAATGTTCGAAAATTTCGGTATGGAATTTAATATCTCATAACCCGCATCCTTGGTTGGTTGAAAAGCTTCTTCATACACTTGAGGCATAGGTGTTCTTGTGTTCGCTGCTGCTTCCTTACAAAGATTTACTATCTTTATAACTTCCATTTTTTCTATATTTTGTTGACACTTGTGGGCCGCTTCATGCAAAATTCTGATGTCAATATTCTCCGAAATTTTGATAGTTGCGCTGCACGAACGATTAGAACATCTCCGTACACTTCCAGATTTATTTTCCCGATGCAGATTGTACATGTAAACATGTCTCACAAGCATTCGCCGTCCAGTTTTCGTAAATGTGATCTGAAAGATCATAATTATTATATTCATGTTTTAATTTAAGTGCAAAATAAATAAGGTAGTAAGAAATTAAATTGATCAAGACCAAAAATCGATGCAAATAATCGATTATATTTCCAAATAAATCATGAATCTCCGCAACTTAAAAATATGTAAAAAGTTTTCTATTTATGAGTACTATCTCCAAAAAAAAATATGAACTTCCAAAGCAACGGCCAGTAATGGAAATGTTAGCCATAATAATATATAACTACTCTTTTTAAAAACAATACTGCATTAAATAATAATATACTTACACCATGTCCACCCGAGCTTGTGCCCAGCTGATTATGATCCATTTTTTCAGAGATGCACCTATCTAACTAACTACCGTCGATCTAATATATTATGTGCTATAACTCTATGGTAACTACAATATTAAGCAGATCACATTTGCATCAAAACACCCACAGAAAACTATAATAATTATTATTATAGTCATTGAGAACACCACACGCGCATCGACAACCTCAAGTGAGTCACTGGATGACTGGAGTCTGGACTAATGCATTGACCGGTACGGCTAGAAAGAGATAGATATAGCGAGCGAGCGAGCGCGTGATAGCATGTACAGGAGCGCAGGAGAGAAAAGAAAGATTTTAGAAATCATTTTTATTTCAACCGCTTAAAATCGATAACTTTGTTTTCTACCAGTACTTTATGCAAAACATATGTACCTATGCAGACTTGTGACGAATTCACACATACTTTTTATGCATGTGACGAATACACTTTCAATGTATGGAGTTTACAAAATGTGACGAATTTACTTTGTGGCGAATTTACAATAACCCCGCATATTACTCCTTCGTCTCGTCGTGGGTTAAAGGAAAGGTCGCGGGGAAAAGATTTAAAAAAAATATCTCGGCGAAGATACCTCTCATACGTAATTCTCACTGTTGTTATCGATATTAACTGTTCTTTTTTTTTGGCAAAAAATCGTCATATAACTGCACCCACTCTGGATGGAGTAGGTAGGAGTGTCATTCTCTTACTGACTAAAAACTCACCCCGTTCCTTCTGTTACTATAGTTCTAGGGCCGCGTTATCTCGTTAGATCATTCCCGCCCTATATGGCGCCGCCATTCCTGCTGATTGCTCTAAGAGGCGCGCGTGGATTATTGCGCACCATCTACTCGGGATATTAAAAGTCCTTAGGGCTTTAGACAAGGTCATAAGCTCAGAGCAAAGTAACTGCGTAACGCATACATTTATAAAGGCAAATCAGACACTATATTATTGGCAAAAGAATACTTTTGGCAATAATATGGTTGTCGAAACTGTTAAAGAACGCATTAAATGCAACTTTAAAAACGTTGACGTTTTGGGCAGACGATTTTAAAATAATTATTATATACTAGCTGATACCTGCGTCTTCGTTCACGTAAAAACTCTAGCGTTTCTTCAAACACCTTGCGATAGTTTCATAACAAAGGACAAACCAACAAACGTATATATAGATTATGATTTCAAATATAATTGGGTGTAGCACGAAACTAAAAAATAATAGTGAAATTATGAAGCAAATTTTAACGATGGTTCGCTACTGAAACTATTTCTTTCATTGATATAGGCTCACGTTTAAACACCATCTCACCTAATGGTAAGCGATGATGTGGTCAAATATGTAACACGCTCACCTAAAAGTAACCTATTCACTTAAACACCCCCAGGTTATACCTATCAGGAAACACAGACACCGTCAGGGAATTCCACTCCTTACGCACAATGAAAGTTTTCCCAAAACGTTTTGTGTGTAGGTATGGGTGGGTTGTCTACCATGTAACGATGGCTTATCACCGTTTGTTTTGTAGTCCAAATTAGATTGTGCAATTCCATTGCACACTCCCCGAAATGTAACCATAACATTGCATACTCAAAGGTACCGGGTATTAGGAGATCATTGATGTTCAGTAAAAATAAACTTGCTGAGAGAAATGACCCCTAAGGGATTAATAGCCAATTGGCCATACGAGCAGCCAAAACTATTATGGGCCATAAATATTTAACAAATATTACTTATCTGTATTTGTTTTTACGCTCACGGAATCAGCTTATAACGTTCGCACTGCAGTGACATAGACTTCCTCTCGGTGATAGTGAATGGGTCTACTGCAGGTTTGTGGATGCCTGCACATTTCTTTGGATTTTCGGTTCTAGGAAATACCGATCAACTTACCATTTTGCGAGCAGTTTTATTACATTACATGTTATGAAATCTGAAAAATCTATACCAAGTGGACAAAGGAATCGGTAACAATGAATTTCCCTAGCTCAGATATGCGTTGTTTAAAACAATACGAACAGTTACCTATTACAAGCAACATAAACATTTTATAACATGTTTTCGTCACGGCGGGCGTCCTCTCTCGATGCCAAGTTCTATTATGACAAAAATACTGAATGACGCAAAGAGCAGTTATAAATGAACTCCAGAATTCTTTATTGTATGTAAACATTATGAGCAACTACTGAAGAATTTTGTCTTTAGGCATTGATTTTACTTACACTGTTCGGATCGTGTGATGATATCTAGCATTACTTAAAATTAATCTCGGGAAACAGTGATCCATGTTGTGTTAGTATATTACAATTAGCTTTTTTTTTATTGAAAATAGGTTCGCGTTTGACCACCATCTCACCCGATGGTAAGTGATGATGTGATCGAAGATGGAGCACGCTTACCTAAAAGTAACCTATTCACTCTGGACTTAAAGACTCCTAGGTTATAGCTATCGGGAAACACAGACTCCGGCAGGGAATTCCACTCCTTAGCCGTACGCACAATGAAGGTATTCCCAAAACGTTTTGTGCGTATGGGTGGGATGTCCACCATGTAACGATGGCGCTTCGCCGTTTGTCTCGTAGTTCGATGATGGAATGGGCTTGGCGGAATTAGATTGTGTAATTCCATCGCACACTCCCCGAAATGTAACCGATAGAAAACCGATAGACTTGCAACTCGCCGTCGGTGTTCAAGGCTCTGGAGCTTTGACTTATATTCTTATATTCTAGCCTTAGTATTCTATACTAATATTATAAAGCGGAATTTGTTTGTTTGTGTGTTTAAACGCGCAGATCTTCGAAAATGCTGACCTACGAATATACGGGGTGAATTTGAATGGAATTTGGTGTGCAAGTATCTTGAAGCTCGAGGAAAGCTACTTTTTATACTATTACTATTTTTTATACTGCAAATGAGGAGGGTTATATTTTTATCATGATCAAGACCACGCGAGCGAAGCACCGTGCGCCTGCTAATCTATACTAATATTATAAAGCGAAAAAGTTTGTTTGTTTGTTTGCTTGAACGCGCTAATCCTCGAAAGTACTGGTTGGATTTGGATGCAATTTGGTATGGAAGTAGCTTGAAGCTTGAGGAAGGTTATAGGCTACTTTTTACGCGACTGCAAAAAGGAGGGTTATGTTTTTACCATGATAGAGCGGGAGCGAAGCCCCGCGTGATTACTAGTGTATGAATAAAATAAAAGATTATATATAAAAATAGAGAAGGAAAGTGGCTTTTAAAAAACTTGTTGCTTAAATATTAGCAACTGTAAGGGTTAAACTTGAAAGTTCACCGAAGTCACACCGTACATGGGTGAGCCACATTCGGAGACTCCTACGTGTGTTTGAACACACGTTAAGCCGTTGGCCCCGACTATCAGTAAAACCGGCGATTTTGTAGGATCCAAAAAATATGATATCATGTAAAGTTCGATCAGATAGACAGTCAGTTCTGGAAGACGATCAGAATACAGTTGGAAAAAGCTAGTCAGACTGAAACATCCCCGTAATGAGCCCGTGAAGTGAATTACGATACATTCCTTCTCATAAAGACGAGGCCTGTGTCTTAATAGTGAGAAAGTTACATGCTGACAATATTAAGTAAATACTGACTGGTACCTATTGATACTAAAGCGTTGGCATAATTTATGATCTCATCTATTATGTATGTCATACACACCATCGATTCCAGTTGGGACTTAAGACTTTATTATTTTCAGACTTTATCGCCGAAGACCCAAGAGTCCCAGTAAGATTGGAAGCCGATCCCATTACATAATTTAAAAAATCTTGGCAGATCTCTCTCTGAAGATATCGAAAGAAATTTTTTTGAATTTCGTATATAACGTGATTTTAAATTCAAGTAAATGTATTTCAACCTCTCCAGAGATAGATTTTAGAGCTTGGGAGACATGTTTAGACCGATTAAGGTACATAGTATCCGAACCAAACTCAGGTTACATTGTATAATGATAATGACAGAGCGGCTTTGGATAAGTAGGCGTTTGCTTTGGGTTATAGATACTTGTGTTATATACTAATGGTCGCTCTGTGGTCGAAATTCACCCATAATATAAATTAATATTATTTAGCTATAATATAAAAATATTTTTTTTTTGCCCTCTTTCTCTTTATTAACTTAAACTGTGCCTAATTTCATATTTCTACGTCCGCATATTTTTTTTTAATTGATAATACGTTCGCGTTTGACCAAAAGTAATACCAATTTTCTCGAATAGGAGGCCAAAAGTTTCGCTTCACGTATAAATATATAGATACATATCTAGGTATATTTAGGCGAGGGTTGCGTTAGTGATCCTAGCTCACCTGAGGTTTGAGAAGTAGTGAAATTCTAATAGTGAGTGACACGTAATATATCGACAATATTGGTCAATCTCATACAATTTATGATCTTTTGAAAATCGCTTTGCATTTCTACTGCTGGCAGAATGTCACTTGTATCTAGCCTTCCATTGTAAGCGGTGATTTTGTTCGACGATGATACGTACGTACGCATACTTAGGAACTAGCTGTCCCTAGTGTTGCCCAAACGAGAGTCTCGCAAGAGTCTTGCAAAACAACAGACTCTGTTACATTGTTCTGAGACCTCAACTACCGTTTAATAAATAGCAATAGGATAATCGCTAATTGCAAGACTCTTGCGAGACTCTCGTTTGGGCAACACTAGCTGTCCCTGCGACTTCGTTCGTGTGGCAGGCGACTCTCGAGTGATTTTCGTAGGAATTCCGGAATAAAAACATACCTACGTTGTCCTAAAACTTTCTCTATCTTTCAGTGAAAGTTCCATTAAAATCAGTTCAGACTTTCCAGAGATTAGCTCGGACAAACAAAATGTGACACATAATTTTTTTGTTTCGTAATATACACTACTCTTTGCAATCAGGAAAGGAGCCCCTGCCAGGTTAATCTATGACAGTTAGTATACGCATAGTATGTATACGCATTTCCATAACAAAGAGGGATTATTAGCCAACTTCCCAAAGGAGGAGGTTATCGATTCGATTGCAAAATGCAATTTTTGGCCGATAGTGTACCGATTTTCAAAATTCTTTTTACTTTTGAAAGCCTAGACTACTGAGTCCTGAGGTGGTCACATTATCAACTAAGAAGTCAGAATCATTATCAGAATGGGATCTCAGCGAAGTCGGGGACAACCCTCAAATTTTATAGGCACACACAATGTTTATAGTATACTTTCTAACGCAATCCATATATTTTTACCCAGTGTTCGTTATCATATTGCTGATCTGATGATGGAGCGTATAGATTGAGTTGTGCTCATGGGATCACCGGAAAATAAACGAAATCTCCGCAACTATGGCCGGTTATTTTCATGTCATTTCTGTAGCAATTTAGACATGTCCGATTTCACTAGTGATTTCGTTTTGAAGTGGGTTTTTTTTTATATATATTTAATTATTTATTAAAACTTCATGCAACATAAAATGTACAAAAGTGGACTTAATGCCATAGGCATTCTCTACCAGTCAACCATGGGCGGTGAAGAGATAACATGGCAGGTGCATAAAAATAAATTAAGAAGGCCATATATATTCTAAGTAAAAGTTTTATTACAAGTAAGGTTGCCATCCGTACGAGTTTTCCCGGATTTGTCCTAGTTTGGAGAGCGTTCGGGGGCGTCCGGGGGGATTTTCCCAATAAGCGTCCGGGTAAAACCCGGACACACATTGGTCTTACGGGTACTAAAAAGCACGATCTTTATTATTATTTTCATATGGTATTTCATCTTAAATTGTTTATGTTACGTTGATTAAATGAAAAGGAAGAGGACTGTTATTAAAAAAATTCTAAAGCTCTACAATGTTATCACTTTATCAGTAAATAAAAATCATAATTAAACATCGTTGTTTTTAGTTTCAAGTTCAAAAATGTATTTTTCTACGGTGTCCGGGGAAAAACTGTGATTTTACCCAAATGTCCGGGCTTTATACGTCTTTGTCTGGGGCCGGCAAATTTAGTGATGGCAACCCTAATTACAAGTAAAGTTTTGTTACATATATAACTTAAATAAACTTACATGTATATTTATCATAATACATACCAATATATATTAATAAAAAGTTATAGAAAGAGGGTTATGAAAACTCTGCGTCCACTATTTATATGTTAACGCAAAAGTATAAATCTCCTCTTTGCAAAGATTCACAGGCGCCGATTAATCGTACATAGATTTGTTTATGATCGCACGGCGTAGATATGCAGTGGCCTTTAGATCTGCACTATGTAGCCAGTTATTTATAAAACATGCCTGTTCGACTATTTTTAACTGCCACTAAAATCATTTTGGTACATTATCGGGACACTTGGTTCGTCTAGCGGATTTGCTGTGTGGAAATTGTCATTTAATGTTACGTTACAACTAGAGATATTTTTTTTTAAATTTCGAATGAGCCCGCTTTTGACCTCGATATCGCCTGATGGTAAGCGATAGATGAGATCTACGATGAAACGAGCAAGCCCAGAAGATGCCAGGTCACTCTTGCTTTAAATGCTGACTGAGTAATATGCCTGTAAACCACTCGAAAGTTGTGCTTGTAACCACCACCGCTGCTCTCATCATCATCATGAATCTTGTGGTTCTTCCCATATTTTGTAGGTTTTAAAATAATTCGTACATTGCCCGGGAAACGTGGATGTGTAGATCATGTATTTTCCAAACTAATTAATTAGGTTTATAGTCAACTAAAATAATTTTGTGTATCTGTAAACGCATGATTGTGTGATTTTAATAATCGCTAGTGATTTCAGGAAACTGTAAAGCTGGCGTTTAAGTAGAAATTGACCAGCAAGTCGTAAGCGATGTGTTACTATTATAAGTCGACTTTTCATTGGCATAATATATTTTGGGTACAATATCTTCGTGTTTATAGCTGTTGTTATTCTAAGCCGGAGACTGTGTTTCTTAATAGCAACAAAAGCTCTTTAAGTCAAGAACATTTGGTCCAGGTAATCGTGTTCAATAGTGGACCACATCATTGCTGCCTATTTAGAAAGAAGTTTGATCAAATGGACAACGACCTAATTCCTACTAATATCATAAATGAGAAAGTAACGTTGTCTAAACCACTAAACCGATTTAGTTAGCACAGATATAGATTACACCTTCGAGAAAGATATAGGCTACTCTTTTTCTCGCTGATAAAATTAACACGTTAAGCTAGTCTTGATCAAAAACGATATTCCAATTTATTTCTCTCTTAAATACCTCGTTATTACTGGCTATGCCATATTACCTTTAACTCATTTGGTTTACTTGCGACAGCGCTTTTTCTTCATTACAATAAAAAGAAAACTTTGTATTCTTCTGATGGCTAAGCTATATTATACGCCAGCGGTCGCGGGGCTTTGCTCCCGTGGACTTAATCACAATAAAAACATAATCCTACTTCTTTTGCTGTCGCGTAAAAAGCCGCTGTTGCTGAACGTCTATTCTATAAAATACGAACAACAACTCGCATCTCACATAGCTATTCACTGTCACTTCGCTTATGGGTCAAAGTGACCTTGATTTTGCATTCTGTAAACAGCGTCGAAGTGATGGAGGAATTACCTTACCGAATGCTACTTCTCATGTCATCTCATACTTAATCTGTCAAAATCTTTAGTTCAACTCGCTGACACGCTCGCAAGGGTAGCGCTAGTGTAAATTCAAATTAACAACCGAGTTTTTAGAATGCCAATTAATAAACTCACAGCGGATTAAGATTTGAAGTTTAGAATGAGGTCTTACAGAATAACACAGCTGTAGCTTATAAACTTTCTCAATCTTCAAGCTATTTTCATACCAAATTTCAGCCAAATCCACCCAGTACATTCGAAGATTAGCGCTTTTAAACAAATAATCAAACTTTTTGGCTGTATAATATTAGGAATAGATACATCCATCCCTCCTCACAAACTTTTGCATTTATAGTATCATAGCAGGAAGATAGAGGAGGTTATAGAGTTTATATAGATTACTTCTTATCCCAATTCCAGAAAGGGATTAACACAGGATAAATCTTACACACAAACGAGCACAGTTAGTTGTTAGAAAATAAAGCAAAATTGAAAGGCATGCGTTCCTTAGTCTAGTTTTCGGTATTACGACAAACTTAAAGTGATTGCTTTTATCAATCTGAAAGAATTCAAAAGTTGTGTTTTATTGAAACTGTCGGACTGGCTAAAACCTATTAGAAGTTCTGCCTTAAAAAAAAGTAAAATATTTATTTTATTTTTACGGGGAATTACCTAGTATTATGGACTAGGATTCCATGTGTTGTGGGATCTAGGCTCTGCGTTCCGTTTAAAATATGTTACATTTATTTTACATTATTTTATGTTCTAAATAGTAATATAAAAATAAATAATAATAATTGTCCTCTTAACTAGTAGCTGGGTAACACAATACCGCTTGGTAAGACTGGTGTCAGATTTTTCAGGCTTTTGAGTACCCGTAATGACTATCAAAGGTGTTCAAATGAGAGTGCTCTAAGCTGTTATAGTGCACAAGTCGCACACTTAGAATGAAAGTGACCTAACTCTAAATTCGTATAATTTCAGATTTTGATGTAAACTAGCCTGAAACATAACTCTGAATTGCAGTGGAAACAGGAATCTGAATTACGAGTTATAAAGAGACAGCTTATACATTTGCCACTTGAGATATATGAATATGAACTAAAAAAATGGCTAATAGATAATTGTTTTTATAGTGTAAAGGAATTTTTTGATAAGAAGGTAAAAGATAAATATCGCTACTGATTTTTTTTAAGTTATTACTGATTACCTAATTATAGACTAATAATATTATTTACCATTCATAAAAAAATACAAAAATAATTAATTATAGAATTTATATTAAGTAAGCATGTGTATAATAATATATAAAATGAACAAATTATTGTTTAAATATTTGTATGCCAATAAATGGCGAAACATGAATGATCTATGTAATTATATTAAGACCTATAATGTACCATGTTTTATGCAAATAAATATTCTATTCTATTCTATTCTATAATTTATTCAACGCTGCTTTATTAGTTATTAAAGCTCAAATCCAAAAAATACTATTTTTGAATTAGGTCCCTTTCATTCTGAATGTGCGAAGTATGTGCGCAAATAAGGTGCACTTTCTGTTCCTTTGCTCTCATAATCCGTTTGGAGAGCAATCTGACACGACTGAGAAGATATCAGGTGCAGGTCCAATGGCTTAACTTACGTTCCGAGTTACGGGAGTATCACTCCGACTACTTTCAAACACCGGGCTTCTTAAAAAAAAAGGCTGGGGCAGAATATGTGGTTCATTCAAACTTGAGTTTGTCAAACGGAACACAGTCGCAAACCGATTTAGTCTCCTCATATCTGCCGTACCCGAATGCTTTTAAACCGATGATTCGTTTATCTCATGCGCATCTGTCGATCGCTTAGATTACACGGCGCTTGGATGCTATCCAGAGGTTATTAGTGAACGTGTGTTACTGTTATTTATCACCAGAGGGTGATGGTATTTGACACCGTCTTTAAGTAACTACCTAATAAATGAAAAAATAAAAGTAATATAATCAGCCTATAATGTACCCATTGCTGTTACACAAGCCTTCGTCTTTATTAGAGAGAGTGATAATTACGCCCTCCGAGCGAATTATTCACTCGTTAGCGTTAGCGGAACTTTACGTCACATTTTTGACTTCTGACTGTCAAAGAACTGCATGGTTTTTCGTCAATTCTGCTGAAGCAAAATGTCTAGCACACAGCGTTTAACAAAATATCACTCAGTTTCTGAAAAATCTTGTTATTAACAAGATTTTTCTCAAAGAATCCTTCTTATGAAAAATTAACGTAACAATTTTATATTCTACAAATTTTACGGAAGCAAGCAAGTTTTGTTTTTAATAAAGAGCCTGGTCTCTGGAAATCCGTTCTTTTGTTGATTATTTGTTGCTTTTTGCCAGAAAATATATAATTACTTAGAGTCAGTTTTCGGGATCGTATAGGTACTAATTTTCGTTGAGTGTCTCATGTCCATAGTTCAGAATTTGATTGCAAATTGGATATTATAGTGATTTGTAATAAGATAACACATTATAATTATATTCTCACATTACTTTTTTGAGTAGCCTTTAGAGAAAATCGTCATGTAATTTGGTAGTACCTTTTATTAGAGACGATGATTCTACATAATGGCATTCCACGTTGCTTTAAGGAAATTCATTAACTTAATATTGCGGTTTTTGCGGTTATTTGTGTTTTGTAGGTTTTTTTTTAACTATGCACTGTATAGTAAACTTAAGTCTGGTTTTATATGTATATATGAGGAAATGTATAAAACTCGGAGGGTATTGAAACCACGACTCAAGTGGTTTAAAATCACCAAGATTGATTATTTAGCAGAAAGACATTACTAAAATTGTTAATTTAAGCTACACACTCAGCAAATTATGCGATCGGGATATGTCGAAAATCGTCTTGTTGTAACCACATGTTAGTGATATCCATATAATAATATGTGATTGATTTAATAGCTTATATCAGTAAGAATGAAGGTATAAACCTAGTTTTGTATCAAGATGTATATTTAGATATTTTTTACATTCAGTTGAAACAGGTTATGTATGAAATAAAACATATTTTTTTTATAAAATTATATTTATTAATCAGATTCATATGCTAAAAGGACATGGTCAAGGAACTGGGCAGGTGGATTAATATGTTCCTGATACATTGCCCAACTTAAAAACCAAATAATGGTCATAATATGTGCACAGCAACCTACTGTTCTACGGTCCACCACACAGTTGCAGCAATAAGTTAATAAGTTGTTTTATTGCTGCCCTCCCTTCAGTGTTATTTTCATACAATATATAGACGAAATATATTTTTCTGCTGATGTGTCTGCTCTGTATTTTGCCACGCAATAAACTACAGTTGGCCGAAGGGAGCGGGAAACCTTCCAGTAGGTTGATGGCAGTATTTCTGTACAGCTCAATAGTATAGGAACCATCGCCTCTTATGTTCTCCATAGTAAGAACGAGCTCGTTTCAATTGATATGTTCCACATGCAATTAAAATTAAATCACTATATTCCAGCCTCGGAAAGGATACATTATCTATGTTAACATTTATTTGTTGACAAAATCAGCAAGAGTATTATTTATGTACATGTTTTGATTTATTATTTCAAGTATTTGCCCTGCATCCTCTCTGTCTCTGATTCTTTGGTGAAACCTATCAGAGCTGCTGCTATGCGAAAGTCTGTCATTGCATGTCTTGATGCATGATTAAAAAATTCGTGCCTAAGCAATTTAAATGATTGTTTTACTATGCCATTTATAGCTTCAACCACCCACCTACAAACCGTGACAGCTCTCGACTTATTAGCAGCAAGGGTTGACAATTGAGTTTCACCTTGTTGTAAGGATGCAGAACATATGAACTGAATAATTACATTATCTCAGCAATGACACAGAATCTCTGAATCACAGAATCTCTGCCGGCTTATGTGTTCCCTGCCACAAATGACCGGTCAGCCTTTAAAGCAAGAGTGAATAGGTATTTTCTGGGCTCGCTCGTTCGATCGTAGATCTCATCTTACACTTACCATCAGGTGTGATCGAGGTCCAGAGCGAGCTCATTCATAATAAAATAAAAAGCACAAAGTTGCTCCATTTTATTTCAAAAGAAATTTCTTCCAGCAGACCTGACAGAAGAGTTGATGAAGAGATGATAGACACAGTGTATATAAATACTATTTACGTAAATTAAAACATACTTAACTAATAACATAAATTATAAAGATACAATAAATAGATATATACATACATAGAAGTAGAATACATATTTATATAAATATTATGAAATAAAATAAAAATATTTAAAAAGAGAAATGCCCTTATGTAGTTACCATATTGAAAAAAAGTTCTTGTTTCCCTGTATAAAATCTTTAAATTTACTGAGAAACATACAACAATGACAATATGAATTACATAATGTTGTTCTGAAAATATTTATCAAGGTAGCTGCGGGTAATTTAATATTTCTCGTTCAACGTCGTCGCTCTTTGACAGGCTCAGTGCTGCGTGAGCACTAGTAACTCAGGCTTAAAACATATCGACGCTACACTACTTTTGTTAAGTGTAAATTTGATTTCAATATGGGCAGTGGTTTGATTTGAATAGAGGCATCACTTACAAGTTGTAGTCAAGCTGTGTAAGTTGTAGATTAGTGTAATTCATGGCCACTGCTCTCTAAATTCTAAACGGTGAACGAAAACATCGTGGGGAACAAGAACCAAGAACAAGAAGAAAAAGAAGATGAACCGATCTGCCCTGCACTAACTAAAAGACCGTTAAGCCACATAAGGTCATTTTTCACTTTTTAATGTATCCTTAATCTACCTTGGATTCTCTATCTTCTGGTCTCAGAATAATTTTCCTACGATGAATACTTTACGAGATACAGCAATTTTGCTGAGCAGTTAAGCCATAATTTTTGTCACTTCCTTAGTTAAAAAGCGACTAAACCACAATACTATACATACAATATTAAAATAGAATACATTACTAAAAACCAATTAATATTTACAAAACACAAACGTTATATATTGTGCACAGAAACTATGGTCACAAAAATAATTTACAACCATCGTCCTAGCTAGCGTAGTTTGTAGAAAAGTTATTTTTACGTTTACTCGAAAAGTACTTTTTGGGGTTAGCGGCTTATTAGTTAGTGTAGGGCAGCGATACTCTTATGACATGCGACATCCGCGGCGTGCGTGGTGAATTACATCCCATTCTCTCTCATAGAGAGAAGCCCTGTGTCCCATCTGGGAACTTTATAAGCTTCTATGTCATGATGTTTATATTTTGGTGTACTTAACGTATCGTTTTAGGTATTTTTAATACTTATTATTTTTAAAACATTAAGCCACCTCGGATTTGTGTGGGTGCATTTAATAAACTTCATTGTTTGTCGCTCTTAAAAGCGAAAATTCGCTCATAAAAAAAAAACTTATTGAAGAAACAGGATACAATCTTGTTTTATAATATGCTCAATCAATATATTGACAAAATAAAACATGTTGTAAAATACAGATATTTTGAATGAGAAATATATCGATACTATTTTCGCAAAACCTACTCAATACATAGGATGTACCAAACAGGTACATCAATCCCTTTATTTAAAAGACCAAACCCGGTTTTACAAAGGAAATTAATTTCCGTGTAAATGTCGGCAAAATTCAGACGAGGTTGCCCAAACGGCGTATCACTCTTGTTACTTAGCTAGTTTCTAGTAACTAAAGAAGCCTTGTGCGATAAGACCGCCCATTGTACACTAAATGTTATAAGGTGTACAATAAATAAATAAAGATGAAAAAGACTCACAAACTCACTACGCTTTTTAGGGTTCCGTAGCCGAATGGCAAAAAACGGAACCCTTATAGTTTCGACATGTCTGTCCGTCTGTCCGTCCGTCCGTATGTCACAGCCATTTTATTCCGAAACTATTAGGACTATACATGTAAAACTTGGTAGGTAGATGTATTCTGTGAACCGCTTTCCGATTTTAAGAGCAAATTTTAAAAATAATATTTAAAATAAAGGGGGTTCCCCATACATGGAACTGAAACTGAAAATATTTTTTTTCATGAAACCTATACGTGTGTGGTATCTATAGACAGGTCTTTGAAAATGACATTATGGTTTCTAAAATGACTTTTTCATAAAGTTAATCGTTTAAAAGATATACGCTTCCAAAGTGGTAAAATGTGTGTGGGGACACACACCTTAAAAATTTCTTAAAACTAGCTTATTTACATTTTTACAACTACGCTAAATAACTTTGTTTTTCATAGTGTTTGTATCAATTACAAAGTTATATTTGCGGTTTTAGAAAATATGCTGTATCTCAAAAATTGCTGACCCGATTTTGTTCAAACCAATTTTGGTTGAAAGCTTACATTAAGATCTATAGACATATATTTTTTTTAGTTTTTTCACTCCATTATTATAGAAGTTAGAGGACACACACACACACATTTTACCACTTTGGAAGCTTATATATTTTAAATGATTGAATTTATGAAAAAGTGGTTTTAGAAACCCTTATATCATTTTTATTATTATCTATAGATACCACACACGCATAGGTTGCATGAAAAAAAAAAATTTTTAGTTCTAGTTCCATGTATGGGGACCCCCCTTTATTTTAAATATTTTTAATTTTTTTTTAATTCGGAATGCTGTTCACAGAATACATCTACCTACTAAGTTTCACTTGTATAGTCTTAATAGTTTCGGAATAAAATGGCTGTGACATACGGACGGACGGACAGACAGACAGACAGACAGACGGACGGACAGACATATCGAAACTATAAGGGTTCCGTTTTTTGCCATTTGGCTACGGAACCCTAAAAATGGACAGTATTATACAAAAAACGCCAGTCACTTTGTATCACTACTATTTATTTAAATAAATATAATATGTACACAAAAACTTTAAAATAAATTCAAAACTACTTCGTATGTTAGAGTAAATAAAAACTAGCAAAATACTTAATAATCTATTTCTATCAATTTATCTGGCCACATTGTGTTCAAAATAAGATCGTTGTCATAGATCCCGACACAATCTCAAAATAGCTTTTATGTTCATGTACGTACCAACCTACATACCCACTTACATAATATACGTACATAAATCATTTAGTTTCCGAAACACCCTTGTAACAAATTTTAATATTCATGGAAATCGGTTATGGGTCGTAGATAAAGCTACATACTTTTTAACCGACTTCCAAAAAAGGAGAAGCTTCTCAGTTCGTCTGTATATGTATTGTATATATATATTATGTCTATCCGGTCATATCTTTGTGATTTAGGGTCACAGCACACATATCAACCCAGGAGCGGATCAGAAGCTCCGGCACGTCGCGTCGACTCGGCTACAGCTAGGCGACACCGCGCTTACGGCTCGCCGACCGCTGGTTGACGGCTCGCCGACCGCTGGTTGACGGCTAGGTGGCACTGGTTCAATCATTTTGAATCCGAACGTTAAGTGTGTAAATCATGAGTTTCTCCCTCTTCATCGTTATTTTTTACCCGACTGCACCAGAAGGAGGGTTATGTTTTTCGAGAGTATGTATGTATGTATGTATAATTGTTTGGCACGCTCTGTGGCCTGAACGCTCGACGGATTTTAGCTTGAGAGGTATCGTTAGATTCGTATTGACTGTGAAAGTGACACTGGGTATGTGAAAATAAAAAAAAAAAACAAAATGGCGGATTTTTGGCGCCATATTATGCCTTCAAAAAAGTTTTTTTTCTCAAAATATATCGAGTGGGGTATCAAAATAAAGGGTTTTATAAGGTAATTACAAACATACAGACAACTTATATGGTTAAAAGTAATTCAAAGTGACAAAAAAAAAAAGTTGGAAGCAGGCGGGACCCATTTGAGTTTGAAACTATAATAATGGTATCAAATGGTATGGGCCCAGCAGCAAGGTTGCAGTCGGGTTTTTTATTTTTTTAATTACCTTTTTTGTTAAAATTGAACCTAACAATTCCATCAAACACGCGCGAAACACGACTGGAAGCTGCCTTGTGAATGACAGCCAATGAAAGCACGTTCGGCAACGCAGACCGCGGGAGGGGCGTGGACGAAGAGACGTAAGCTAGAATACGGAGAGCCGTAAGCTAGGCTACGGAGAACCGTAAGCGCGGGAACTGCAAGTCGACCATGCACCGCACCGAGGTTCGTGAGCTTGTCCCGAGGCGAGGCGATGGCTTCAATTTTCATTAATTCGAGGTGGTTTAATACAATTGTCATGAAAATCGGTTTTGCAGTTTTGTTTTTATATCGAAAACTGTAAAGAATATGATATCGAAGTAAACGATATCGCCTATTTTGCTTTCCTATGCCTTTTCCTTTTAACTAAACGTTTTATGAGATCTAGCATTTCGTTTGAGATTCTTAGACATACCTTTTTTTTTACGTGGCAAAATTATCAAATAAGTCCTCCCACCCCGGGCAGGGCCGGAGGGACTGTCAGACTTGTACTGACTAAAATCCACGGTGTTCCTTCAATAGCCCTTTACGTTCCGGGGTCACGGTAATGGGAAAAGCCCCACGACCCCGGCAGGCTTCGGCCCTCTACAGGGAGGGCCTCGTCATATTGCTGACGCTCTTTGAGGCGCGCGTGGAACACAACGCGCCGTCGACCCGGGCATGGTCCATGATCGGACAGCGAGTTGCCCTTTACTCGCTGTCCGCATGCCCGCGCCTACGGTGGCCGGAGATCGTCGGCCGACGTCCGACACCGTGGGCGTCTACCACTGCGGCTGGGCTGGAGGGAGGACGCCATCCTCTCCCTCACGCGGCCCGCCTCCTCCTTCGATAGCATGACTGCTTCGCAGAAGGAGGCGACCGCTTCCCACTCCGTCTCGCCCCGCAGCATGGCCTCGACCAGTGCCGGGCGCGAGAGGTCTCCGCCTATATCCGCCGTGAGGACACGTCGGTGCTCTTCCCAAGCGGGGCAGTCTTGCACCGTATGCTCTACTGTGTCCTCAGGGCGATCCTCGCAGTGGTAACACCCAGGCGTTTCTTCCTTCCCCATCAGATCAGACACAGGTACCTCCCGAAACTTCCGTGTCCGGTGAGGACCTGCGTCATGCGGTAGGTCAGGACGCCGTGACGCCGATCTAGCCACTCCTCAAAGAGGGGTCTAACCGCCGCAATTGCGGCGTGCCCGGTCTTAGACATACCTTACTGGCAACAATAGATTACTTCATGTTATTTTCCCTCTTGCGGGTGGCACCTTTAATTGGTCTGCCCATGGTGATACTAAACTTAAGAATAACAGTATTATCTAATTAGGTCATAGGTCATCACTTACCATCAGGTGAGATGGTGGTCAAACGCGAACCTATTTTTAATAAATTAAAAAAAAAACCTACACTAAAAATGCATTCGTATAAAATATAAACAAATAAGAAATCCAATGAAACCATTTTTAAGATTATACTTCGCTTTTAGTGCATTAGTGTTTTTGTTTGTTTTGAAGTCGTTTAAATTGTTAGTTACAACGCACAGTTTTTTACTTTATATAAATATTCGACTGCCAAGAATGTCTCGTTCAGAGTAGATACTTAAAGATAAGGAAGCAAGAAGAGGAGAGATACTTAAAATATATAGGTACTACTTGCTTTTGTCGATAGATTCACCATTTTTTTTATAGTTGCTTTTTTTAGTTTTTTAGTTTTTATAGTAGTAGACAGGCTTGCGTTTGACCATAATCTCGTGCCATAAGCGATGATGTGGTCGAAGATGAAGCACGCTTGCCTAGAAGTAACCTATTCACTCTTGACTTAAAGACTCCCAGGTTATAACTATCAGGAAACACAGACTCCGGCAGGGAATTCCACTCCTTAGCCGTACGCAACACAATGAAAGTATTCCCAAAACGTTTCGTGCGTATGGGTGGGATAGCTAGCTTCACCTAAATACATATAACGTGAAACTGACAAATGCTTGGACTATCTGGACAGGTCCACTCAGATCTGTTTGTTTATTTCCTCAAAAGAGTACCACAGACATAAACCTACATGGCGGTCATGATTTGGCTAGTTCGAATTGTATGGACTTTAAAAGAGACTGACCGCCGAGTTTGTGTTGTTGTTTCTTCTTAGGGTAGTCAGTTAGGAAACATCGGCCTCAACCGGTTTAACTTAAAATGATAAAAATGAAGTGTGAAAGTGTTATTAATAATTAATTCGCAAAAATCATATCACTATAAAAAAAATATTGCTATGTTCGCATTTGACCACCATCTTACCTGATGGTAAGTGATGATGTGGTCGAAGATGGAGCTTACTTAGAAGTAACCTATTTCATGTCAACATAAACACAAGATAATATAGTCTCACCACATACATATACGTCATTCGTCTATATCACTTTCGTATGTATGATTTAGTATAAGATTTTACTACGCAAAATAATCATAACTTCCTTTATCTTCTAGCAAGAAACCCAATAAAAATGATTCAGCCATTTTAGAGATTCATCTGGAAAAACAGAAAGACAGACAGACCGACAGATACACAATTTTTTTTTAAAGTTATTTATTTTTACTGCCGCACAAGCACAAGCACTTGAGAAAATAAATATATTTAGAAATCACAGGCACACACTTTAATTTTATTTATATATAGCACCCAGGTTATAGCTGTCAGGCAATACTGAACCCGGCAGCAGATTTCACTCTTTAGCTGTATGCACATAATACTCGTAGTACCTATTCCCAACACGTTTTGTGCGTATGAACTAGATGAACCAAGCCCGAATGGAACCCAGTTTTACATCAAACTTCGTACTTGTCAGTGGCGTAGCGTGGATATAGACGTGGGGTAGAGTCTCATCAGTGAGGCCCCTTTTCTTGAATTCCTCACTTTACTCATGATATTGAAAAAAATATAAATACACGATGGGAGGACATCGAAAAGTTTTATTTTTGATATCTGTGGGAAAGTCTGGGGACATCGTGTTTAAAATGGCCTCGCGTGGAGCTTTGGTAGTGTGAGGCCGTGGGCCAACGTCGCTCACGCCTAGCTACGCCACTGTTGTACTTTCGTAATTATCAAAGTAAGTAATTACACAAAAGTCCGTTGGTACACGTGCGGTGAAGACATCGTTTTATTGTTTATTCGTTTGGTAAAAAACACGATGAATCGGAAACCCTGTGATGAGAGTGCTTACTTTGATTGAAATCGATACCGCTACAGAGTAATTAATAAACAGATCCAGTAATTTCTGTTTTTATATCTGTGATATCGAGTTACTCGTGTGTTAATATTAGCAAGAGAACCTCAGTCAGGTAATTTGTGTAAGAGGAAAGTCCAAACAATGATGACCGTTTTTTCTGAAATCGGTACGCTTATTTTTGGGATCACATTGTTTTTATTTTTTCAGGACAATTCCTGAAAAAATATAAACAATGTTCAATATATTTACCAATGTAAATATATTGAACTGAAGTTTATATCAGATACTAGGCTCTGGGGTCTCTTTCAACTGTAAAAGAAACAAATCATCAAAGCGATGAAAACATATGACCGTTTATTTAATGTATTTTCGCATACATTGTAATTTAACAAGTGAATCAAAACCTTATTGAATACCTTTCATTGACCTTGAATCTTGAAATTTGGCAAGAAGTTAGTTTTACATCACATGTCAAGGTAAAAATCAGAAAACCATAAATATGAAGTTAGTTCCGTACTATTAAAGTCATGCTCTTATGTTTGTACGGAACCCTCGGTACGCGAATCCAACTTACACTTGGCTAGTTTTTAATTAGCTTGTGGGTGATGTCATTGTTAGTATGGTATTCTCTTTATCCGCTTATCTAATATAGCCAGTGTCCATATAAAATTCATTAAAGTTTCTAATGCGGTGTACAGCAGTTTCAGATTTTATTCCGGAAAGTTTCAGTACATGTAATATCTCAAAAAAACGGCACGAAGCATAGTTAGTCTCTATAGGCTTCTATTGTATTGTAAACTATAAGTCGGAATGTCGAAGTAATATCAAATCAACATCATCATCTTCATAACCCTTTCTTAACACGTTCGCTGACAGTAGGTACGTCGTTAGGCGGGAAATTAAAGTAGTGCGTTATGACAGTACGTCGAGGGACGGGCCACTTATTATTAAAAGTACGTCGTGGAAAATTCTACTATCGTGATGTGGTCTATAGGTGGTGTCTATAGGCTTCTATTGTATTGTAAACCATAAGTCGGAATGTCGAAGTAATATTAAATCAACATCATCATCTTCATAACCCTTCCTTAACACGTTCGCTGACAGTACGTCGTTAGGCAGGAAATTAAAGTAGTGCGTTATGACAGTACGTCGAGGGACGGGCCACTTATTATTAAGAGTACGTCGTGGAAAAGTCTACTGTCGTAATGTGGTGTCAGGGTAAGTGCTCACTGTCAGCGAACGTGTTAACTATGTTGAGTTCAGCCTCTAGTGTTACCGGAGGCAGTTAAGATGTAGTGTTTTACATGGAGTAACTGTTTATCTGAGCACCACATCTAGTAGCTAGGTAATATGATACCGCTTGGCAAAATTAGTGTCAGATTCTGACTACCTGTTGCCGGAACCAACGACTTAACGTACTTTCCGAAGCACAGGAGACTCTTGATATTTTAAGATCCACGGATCCAACGAGAACACTATATAATGTGTAACGGAAACCCCATATCTATCCAAATGGACTGAAGACAACATCTGGTATGGAGTCTCTATGCACAGTTTCAGCTCAAAATAACTGACTCAAAGAATTTGTACCAAATTATCGGTTTCATATATTTCTTGAATACCAATCATAACAAACGTGTCACAGCACTACGAGGGTCTATAACTTTCCACGTCACTTGCCAATAACACGACAATTCTCTTCGTTCTTCTTAATTTGAAAAATTGTGTCTCTGGTATCAGTGTATTTGTAATAAGTTCTACATACGTAGACTTAGGATTACAAAACCCTTGCCATATCGTTTGTTATCATAAGAAGCCATGCACTTGGTATGTATATACCCTTTAATTTACACGTTGTAGACTCTGAGATTCATTTCTGATTAGTTATACTACATTGTATTATGTCAATTAGTCTAAACTGCCCTCTCATACCAAAAAAAAAAGTTATTTATAAAATCTAAAAAACCCGACTGCTCAACTGAAATGCAAGAAACAAGCACATTTTTATTTAAAAAAATGACTTGGGTCTCGCCTGCTTATCACTTTTTAAAATAAAAATGTGCTTGTTTACTTTACTTACAACTTTATTTTTTTAACTTTTTAGTTAAAATATTAATTGTCAAATAATATTTTATAGTTTTCCCGGTCGTATCACAATGGCATCCCACCGGATTCAGAAAGTGAAAGAGCTAAGTCCATATTTTTAAACTTTCTCTTTGTATACTTTTGCTATATACCTGTTTGAAATCCTTGTGGTAAGCCCTTTAATTTGATACCTACCAACATTGTAACATTAAAAAAAAAAATTTTTTTTCATTATGTATAATGGCTTTGCACAGCCGCCATCTTTGATGTTTTCAAATGTTTTATCCAAGAACACTTGGGCTGCTAAGACGAATCTAACGATACCTCAATTATGTGAATCCGTTCAGCGGTTCTGGAGACATGAGGTAATAAAGAATATTACAAACATACATACATACAAGATACGCGCGAAACACATAACCCTTCCTTTGCTGTCGGGTAAAAATTGTATCTATTATACAAAGATTGTGAAAATCAAGATTCTTTTTAAAAGAGTTACCATGTAGTTTCTTGCCGGTTCTTCTCCATAGGAAACGACCGATTTCGAACCGTGCCCTAACTTCTGACGTTTTATGAGTGCCCGTGTAGGTCTATGTACGTACGGGCCAAAAGGCTCATCGGCAACGAGAAACTGGTAGAGACAAGGCTCCAGAGCCTAGAACATCGGCGACGTATTGCAAGCCTGCCAGTTTTCTATCGGTTACATTTCGGGGAGTGTGCGATGGAATTGCACATTTTTATTCCGCCAAGCCCGTTCCATCATCGGACTACAAGACAAACGGCGATGCGGCATCGTTACATGGTGGACATCCCACCCATACGCACTAAACGTTTTGGGAATACTTTCATTGTGCGTACGGCTAAGGAGTGGAATTCCCTGCCGGAGTCTGTGTTGCCTGAGAATTACCTGGGAGTCTTTAAGTCAAGAGTGAATAGGTTACTTCTAGGCAAGCGTGCTTCATCTTCGACCACATCATCGCTTAACATCAGGTGAGATTATGGTCAAACGCAATCCTATCAACTATAAAAAAAAGTAAAATAAAATAATTTTGATTTTGATTTCACCCACGTCCCGACCTCGGCAAGCATTGTTTTACTTGGATGATCAACCCTTTTATTTAATCACAAGCTTTTCCTTATTATAAAACTATAGACGAATAAATCCACTATAAGTGCTGCTTTCAAATGGAAAGATATAAAAATAAGGAAGTAATAAAAACCGCTAGGTCGAAGAAATTAGATCATAACGCAACTGCACATCCGTTTCCTGGCTCATTCCCCGAACTGCACACTAGGCATGGTTGATTTATTAGGTACACATATCAAAATCATTATTGATTGGATTCATGGAAGGAGGTACCTATCGATACAAGTTTTTAGTTTCAACAAAGGTAAGTCGGTATCATAGATGATGTTTAATTATGTTTGCAAATATATTTATTGGTAAAAGTTTACAGTAGTTAGTGTACTCGTAGGTACGTTAACAACTAATTATTCTAATTATTTATAAAAATAATTATTCTAGTATGAAATACTAATTGGGGTTCTTTAATCCCCAGTTTAAGTCATGAAGCTAAATTAACTATGGATAGAAATGAAAATGCTTGCTTGCTTATTCTTTGAACCAAAAGAAACACAACATTTATGATAGAAATATAAATTGAGTTTGATATTTAAAATCTTTCGCGGACGATATTATTACCTTTCTCGGACCAATCGACAGTGGTCCGCGGACCACAGGTTGGGAACCAATCGTAAGTGATAGACTTTGAAAAAATATTTTTAACTTAAGCTCTTAAAAGCTTTAAAAGTTAATATAGTATACATGTATAAATAGTTGCTTCGTGTGGATGTTTGTAAGAATGGAGATTTTGTATGAGAGAATTAGCAATGTAGGTAGAACACACTTGACTAGCAATCTTGTTAACCCCTCCAACTAAGCTAAATATGTATGTAAGAAGCCATGCACTTGGTATGTATATACCCTTTAAATTACACGTTGTAGACTCTGAGATTCATTTCTGATTAGTTATACTACATTGTATTATGTCAATTAGTCTATACTGTCCTCTCATAACAAAAAAAAAAGTTATTTATAAAATCTAAAAAACCCGACTGCTCAACTGAAATGCAAGAAACAAGCACATTTTTATTTAAAAAAATGACTTGGGTCTCGCCTGCTTATCACTTTTTAAAATAAAAATGTGCTTGTTTACTTTACTTACAACTTTATTTATTTAACTTTTTAGTTAAAATATTAATTGTCAAATAATATTTTATAGTTTTCCCGGTCGTATCACAATGGCATCCCACCGGATTCAGAAAGTGAAAGAGCTAAGTCCATATTTTTAAACTTTCTCTTTGTATACTTTTGCTATATACCTGTTTGAAATCCTTGTGGTAAGCCCTTTAATTTGATACCTACCAACATTGTAGCATTAAAAAAAAAAATTTTTTTCATTATGTATAATGGCTTCGCACAGCCGCCATCTTTGATGTTTTCAAATGTTTTATCCAAGAACACTTGGGCTGCTAAGACGAATCTAACGATACCTCAATTATGTGAATCCGTTCAGCGGTTCTGGAGACATGAGGTAATAAAGAATATTACAAACATACATACATACAAGATACGCGCGAAACACATAACCCTTCCTTTGCTGTCGGGTAAAAATTGTATCTATTATACAAAGATTGTGAAAATCAAGATTCTTTTTAAAAGAGTTACCATGTAGTTTCTTGCCGGTTCTTCTCCATAGGAAACGACCGATTTCGAACCGTGCCCTAACTTCTGACGTTTTATGAGTGCCCGTGTAGGTCTATGTACGTACGGGCCAAAAGACTCATCGGCAACGAGAAACTGGTAGAGACAAGGCTCCAGAGCCTAGAACATCGGCGACGTGTTGCAAGCCTGTCAGTTTTCTATCGGTTACATTTCGGGGAGTGTGCGATGGAATTGCACAGTCTTATTCCGCCAAGCCCGTTCCATCATCGAACTACAAGACAAACAGCGATGCGCCATCGTTACATGGTGGACATCCCACCCATACGCACGAAACGTTTTGGGAATACTTTCATTGAGCGTACGGCTAAGGAGTGGAATTCCCTGCCGGAGTCTGTGTTTCCTGAGAGTTATAACCTGGGAGTCTTTAAGTCAAGAGTGAATAGGTTACTTTCTAGGCAAGCGTGCTTCATCTTCGACCACATCATCGCTTAACATCAAGTGAGATTATGGTCAAACGCAAGCCTATCAACTATAAAAAAAAGTAAAATAAAATAATTTTGATTTCACCCACGTCCCGACCTCGGCAAGCATTGCTTTACTTGGATGATCAACCCTTTTATTTAATCACAAGCTTTTCCTTATTATAAAACTATAGACGAATAAATCCACTATAAGTGCTGCTTTCAAATGGAAAGATATAAAAATAAGGAAGTAATAAAAACCGCTAGGTCGAAGAAATTAGATCATAACGCAACTGCACATCCGTTTCCTGGCTCATTCCCCGAACTGCACACTAGGCATGGTTGATTTATTAGGTACACATATCAAAATCATTATTGATTTGATTTATGGAAGGTTGTTTAGGTACCTATCGATACAAGTTTTTAGTTTCAACAAAGGTATGTCGGTATCATAGATGATGTTTAATTATGTTTGCAAATATATTTATTGGTAAAAGTTTACAGTAGCTAGTGTACTCGTAGGTACGTTAACAACTAATTATTCTAATTATTTATAAAAATAATTATTCTAGTATGAAATACTAATTGGGGTTCTTTAATCCCCAGTTTAAGTCATGAAGCTAAATTAACTATGGATAGAAATGAAAATGCTTGCTTGCTTATTCTTTGAACCAAAAGAAACACAACATTTATGATAGAAATATAAATTGAGTTTGATATTTAAAATCTTTCGCGGACGATATTATTACCTTTCTCGGACCAATCGACAGTGGTCCGCGGACCACAGGTTGGGAACCAATCGTAAGTGATAGACTTTGAAAAAATATTTTTAACTTAAGCTCTTAAAAGCTTTAAAAGTTAATATAGTATACATGTAAAAATAGTTGCTTCGTGTGGATGTTTGTAAGAATGGAGATTTTGTATGAGAGAATTAGCAATGTAGGTAGAACACACTTGACTAGCAATCTTGTTAACCCCTCCAACTAAGCTAAATATGTATGTGTCTGAAATGGGTTCACGGCTATTGTAATGGGATTTGAACCCGTGACCTCTCGATCACGAGGCAGACAACTTAGTCCTTAGGCTAATGTCACTAAATACTAATGTAGGGCAATGTTTACAATACTATTCTTATTTATATATATTAGGTATATTTTCCCGCTATTTTTTAATTTCCGTCTCTTCATCTAGCACCTAGTTATTTTATGTAATAATCTGTGAATAACTTTGTGAGTAGTGTATTTGTTACACCTAATTATTTAGGCTATTTTGTTAATTTTTAATACTCTGTTGATCGTTACCTCTAATTATATAAAATAAGTAAAATAAACTAATTTAAAATAAAATAAAAATAGCTTTCAACGTCATCGTCATCACATTGTGTACACACGTTTCACGCAATGTAACTAAATCGGACTTAACTTTGTACGGATTTACCGGATACATTCTGAAAGGTGGAAGTTCTATTTCTGAGTATTCGGGAATTTTAACCGCTTTCGTGCGTGTGAATGTTGAAGGGAGCGATTCTGATTCAATCTTTTAAATATCTACGTTAATTTGAAAACTATTTTAGCATACAAAACACTGATGAAATCTCAAGTTATAACAGGATAATGTAGTTGTTAGATAGCTTTTTATTGCTAAAAAAATAATAATCACTTTCATATCACAGGAGTACAAAATTAAAATATCTATATATGTTTATTCTAAAAGATTCAAAATTTATCATTCAATCTGTACGTATAAATAAAATTTAAGTGTCTGTCCGTTGTCACCGGAGTTGAGTGAATATTCTAACGAGATATTTCGGCCTCGAAGCGCAAGAGCAACCGTAGGAACAGGCTGTATTTTTAATCAGTACAAGTCTGACGGAAATGTCAGACTCTCCATCCAGACGCTCCATCCAGAGCAATAGGAGCTATGTGATGAGATTTCAAAATAATTGTAGGTACATTTTCAAGGGCTATTTACTTATTTGCACAAAATTCAAAATTTTTGTCCGCCTGCCTGTCTTTCTGATTTTCCGGCCTTAAACCGCTGAACTGATGTTAATGGGATTTTTACTAGATAAAGAAGAGGTAATAAGGCCATATACATGGTACTTTTTATCCCGGAATTCTTATAGGTTCCTGATTTTCGCTGGAAAATCCTCCAACTCGAATGAAGTCGCTGGGGCATTGACATGTTCTGTCAATGCCTCTTTTATGTTAGCCAGCCTTTAGAGCCACATCAACTGTTCATTTTAAAACGCAGTGTTCCAAACTCGCCGTTTGTTTAACACCTAGAAAACTGCACTCCATAGCAGTTATATTACGATATTTATATTATTCTTTATCTTTCTATCTATCTTTTGAATTTAGTATATCTTTTTAAATTCGTCGAAGTAATAACAGTAGGTACCATAAAAATATTGTTGAATTAATAAATTCTAGCTGTTTCTCGCTAAATCCAGTTATTGTAACATTTTAAACAGTTGTAAATTATGTACGCGTAATATTTTGATGCCGTTTCTATGAATACAGTATTTAATCCGATTGTATTTAATAGACCGTTCAAAATGTATGTAAACTGTGTTATCATTTATGCTGTTATGCGTAGGTAACAAATGGCGTCGATGGTAAAAATAATGTACGGTGAACCTCTGACCGCCATGTTTTTTTTTTCAGTATTTTAAATATTTTCTCACCTTTTAAACAGGGACGGTATGAGAGGGAACATGATACAAAAAGAACTATAATGTATTTTTATGAAACAATATTTTGTTACATTCAAATTAGTTAGGTATTATTAAAAAAATGGTGATGATGGTGGTCTAAGTTTAGAACACCCTAAAATATATATAGCCTTGGTGGAATTATTCACGAAATATCTGCCAGAGAGAAGGCTCAACCAGGCAGTAACCAAACAATGGGAAGTCGATAATTGCATGCGACACATGTTGTCCGACCCATTACCTGCCCTCACTCCAGCGACGCCCTAAGCTGAGGCTCGGACCGTCATAGGCCTTTAATGTGTAGTCGCTTAATTTGTTAGATTATCTATAAGGTCTAGTAGGAATATTTCAGGATCAAAAATATTTTATTTAAGCGTCAAAAGCCTAATGGTAAAGGTGACGGCGCGGCGCCGCGGCGTTCTGATCGAGTGTGCGGTACACTATTGCTGTGAACTCACTCCAGAAACAAGCAAATTTCGCTTAATTGGAGCGGTTAATAAAATTGCTAGTAATGTGAATTTTACACGTATCGCTAGTTCTATTTAAAAATAAATAAAGGCCTACATGGGCACAGATAAAACGTAAATTATACGAGTACATATTATAGATAGATAGATTGATAGAATATACTTTATTGTACACCAATAATTGAATCACACTTAAATAACAATATTATAAATAAAATTGGTTATTATAACTTTTCATTAAAGTTTATATTTTTACCCGACTGCCCGGCGAAGCAAGGAGGAGGGTAATGTTTTTACCGCGTATGTATGTATGTACGTATGTCCGTCCCTTTGTTCCTTCATAACTATTAAACCAGTGAATGATACGTCGATGGATTTGTATTGATGGCGCAAGTGTTACTAAATACATTAAAATAAAAACGAATCACCACAACGACAACCAGACGCCATATTGTCAAAAAATAAAAATCTAAAATCGACAAACTATGTCAAATGGGGTATCATTAAATAGATCTTTAAAAGTTTTAAATATAACATTTTCATTTGAAGCAACCATTTAGGAAATAAAACATTTTAAAACGGAATTGAACCGTATTGAAAAAAAATTCATTAATATTTAAACTAAAAAGCAGAAAATAAAAAAGTTATTTAAAAAATCTATTAAACTCGGATGCTTATTTGAACTTTTTTAGATTTTTTAAATAACCTTTTTTTAATTGAATGTTGACTTGCCTTCGACCACCATCTTAACTAATGGTAGGCAATGATGTAGTCGAAGATAAAGAATGCTTACCTAAAGGTAATGATACACTCTTGACTTAAGCATTCCAGTCCTTAGCTGTACGCATAATGAAAGTATTCCCAAAACGTTTTGTGCGTATGGATGGTATATCATGTAACGATAGCGCATCGCCGTTCGTCTTGTAGTCCGATGATGGAATGGGCTTGGTGGAATTGGAACTTCATAATGACTGTATATTTTTATGGTTGTATTTATTTTCTTAAAGAAATGGTTGTATTCTATTCTATCTACATATATTTCTTGTTTATTATGCAACGTGTAACGGAAACCCCATATCTATCCAAAAGGACTGAAGACAACATCTGGTATGGAGTCTCTATGCAAAGTTTCAGCTCAAAATAAGTGACTCACAGTCCACAGAATTGAACCCAAATTGTTGGATTCGTATGTTTCTTGAATACCAATAATAACAAACGTGTCGCAGCACTATGAGGGTCATCACTCTCCACGTCAGTTGCCAATAAAATGATAATTCTCTTCGTTCTTCTTAATTTGAAAAATTCGGTCTCTGGTATCAATGTATTGAAATTTCTAATAAGTTCCACACATGTAGACATAGGATTACAAAACCCTTGCTATATCGTTTGTTATCATCCAAAGAAGCCGTGCACTTGGTATGTATACAGGGTGTGGCGGAAATAATGGATAACCCTGTAACTGCCAGTAGGTCATATAATGGTCTATCATATATCCCAATTTCAAACTCAGTTGGTCAGGCATTTCAAAGTTATTTTTATTTGTTTATTTTTTTTTGAAAATATTGTACCTATTTTATAAAATCAGCTGCCGTTTCAACATTTAACGGAGTTTTTTTATTCTGTTTTCTGCGGTCTGCTTCTGAATGTTTGTGTAATCACACGCGTATGAAGATTTTTTGTTACACTCTAAGATGATTTCAGAAAAAAACACATAATACTTACTTTTTAGTTTTTTTAATTGAATCCTGTAACTTTGACTCCATACCCTGAAAAAAAAATGTATCGCACAGTTATGGCCCATTACTTTAAAAAGTTGTCCATATCATGCGAATTCTAAAATGGTATCATAGTGGCCAGTATCGTACGAATGTGCAAAACTATTTCAGTTTGAATTCAAAAGGTCCATAATTTCAAAAAAATATTAAATTCAAAAAAATGTGATTCTGTATTTTACTAATCTTCTGTATCATGTAAATTGTTGTAAAAACGTTTCTAACTCACTTTGACATTGCTAAAACATCACTCAGGTAAAAAAAAACCGGTCCTTTCTTTGTTTGGGGCTACCTGGAATTCTGGCTCGATGGAAACAATATAGCTATTGTGCAAAATAGAAAAAGGCAAGCTGTATTTTTTTTAGAATCACCACATCAATAGTTCCTCATAACATCATTCAGTGTGATCCCGTTCGTTGTCGTACGTAGTCGCACGCGCCTTTGCTCCCTGGTTTTCGTTCGTTAAATCTAACTCGTGACTTACTGCATTTCTTTTCGGACTCTGATTTGCCTGTGATTTGGACTTGCGTTGTTTAGTGATCCCGACGACATTGCTTACTGTACCCGGACTGTTGTGGCAAGTGCGCTGTTGACAATGCCTCAACGTTACACATCGGTAGAATATGCCAACATGCACTACATTTATGGTGAATGTAGAGGCAACGCCAATGAAGCGGCAAGACTTTACCGAGAAAGGTACCCGAATAGTCGACACCCTGATTACCGAATTTTTATTCGCGTACACAATGCCTACTGTGAGGGAAGAATACCTGGTACAGGTGTGGGCGGCGCGAGTGAAGGACGACCACGAGTCTACAATAACGAAGAAGAAGTTATGGAGTTAGTAGAAGCAGATCCTACCATATCCATTCGAGTTTTATCTCGGTTTACTGGAATGTCAACCAGAACAGTACATCGCATATTAAAACGTCACGAATTGTACCCTTACCACTATCAAAGGGTGCAAACATTACTTCCAAGGGACTACCGAGCACGAAAAGAATTTTGTCGTATAATGTTGAGAAGAATTAGAGAACAACCACATTTCTTTGAAAATATCCTCTGGAGTGACGAGTCTACATGCAGGAAGGACGGGTATTTGAATATACACAATTTACACAGTTGGCAGCTTGAAAATCCACATTTAATTAGACAAGACCGATCGCAGTACCAAGTGAAAATCAATTTATGGACAGGAATAATTAACGGCCAAATTATTGGTCCGTTTGAGCTGCCACCGACTCTTAATGCTGAAAGCTATTTGAACTTCCTGCAAAATAATTTACCCGAGCTGTTAGAAGACGTTCCTAATGAAACACGTGAGAACATGTGGCTGCAAAACGACGCCTGCCCTGCACATTATGCGGCAAGAGTGAGAGAGCACCTGAATGAGACATATCCAGAACGTTGGATAGGGCGCTTAGGGCCAATATTGTGGCCACCCCGTTCGCCGGACCTGAACCCATTAGACTTCTTTTACTGGGGCTGTTTAAAAGAAAAAGTTTACAAAGAAGAGATTACGTCTGTGGAGCAATTGCGGCAACGTGTGCAGTCTGCTGCTCAGGAAATAAGTTTGGCAGGCTTTGCACGTCGCATCAAACGTTCATTTATTAGAAGGTGCAGAGCTTGCATCGCAGCCGATGGGGCTCATTTCGAACATCTTGTATGATTTTTAAATACATTTGTGTCATGAACATTGCTTTTTATTGTATCAATTGACCTGTAAAATAATTACCTAATTAAGTAAGGAGTCTTAAACTCGTTATTATCTACCTCTTTAAAGTAAATCAATAAAAAGCCACAGCCTGGAAGCACAATAGCTCTGTCATCCCAAAGAAAGTGAGACTGGGTTTTTTATTACCTGAGTGGTGTTTTAGCAATGTCAAAGTGAGTTAGAAACGTTTTTACAACAATTTACATGACACAGAAGATTAGTAAAATACAGAATCACATTTTTTTGAATTTAATATTTTTTTGAAATTATGAACCTTTTGAATTCAAACTGAAATAGTTTTGCACATTCGTACGATACTGGCCACTATGATACCATTTTAGAATCCGTATGATATGGACAACTTTTTAAAGTAATGGGCCATAACTGTGCGATACATTTTTTTTTCAGGGTATGGAGTCAAAGTTACAGGATTCAATTAAAAAAACTAAAAAGTAAGTATTATGTGTTTTTTTCTGAAATCATCTTAGAGTGTAACAAAAAATCTTCATACGCGTGTGATTACACAAACATTCAGAAGCAGACCGCAAAAAACAGAATAAAAAAACTCCGTTAAATGTTGAAACGGCAGCTGATTTTATAAAATAGGTACAATATTTTCAAAAAAAATAAACAAATAAAAATAACTTTGAAATGCCTGACCACCTGAGTTTGAAATTGGGATATATGATAGACCATTATATGACCTACTGGCAGTTACAGGGTTATCCATTATTTCCGCCACACCCTGTATACCCTTTAAATTACACGGTGTATATTGCATTGCCGAGTGAATTTCCACTAATAAGGTGCTTATTAGTTTCACTCTTGTGAATTAGTAGAGAAATCCAGGAACTATGTGGTGATACAGTTGTGCTTTGAGTCTCTTAGAAGTTCAAACAACAAACTATTTACTGTGGCTGGGAATGAAATAATGACAGTATAGTACCAGCGTATAACGTACCCACTGTTGGGACAAAGGACTCGCCTCTCTTAGAGGATTGAATGGATGGAGGAGGAATGGGAATATAATAATAATATAATCTATATATATAAAAGAAAGTCGTGTTAGTTACACTATTTATAACTCAAGAACGGCTGAACCGATTTGGCTGAAAATTGGTAGGGAGGTAGCTTAGAACGAGGAGACTGACTTTTTGTCCCGGAATTCCCACAGGATCGGATTTACGCGGGACAAAACTCCCACGCGAACGAAGTCTCGGGCAGAAGCTAGTATAATATATAATATACCACGCGAGCCCAGTGCTGCTTGGTGCGCATGATTTCATTTATTATTTTTGTTTTTAATTTATAGTTACTTATTATGTATGTATATTTTTCTATGGGCCTCAGTAGCCTGAAATAAATAAATAAAATAAAAAAATTCGGTCGTCAGGTATGACGGTTTCTTCACGTGTTAAGAGTGGTGATGATTAAAATTACACAGTTATTGCCTGCCTTGGAAATGGGTTGAGGTTTGCAGTGTAGGTACCTAGTAGATCCGGGGTTGCGGGAATGTTCTAACGAGATACCGCGGCCCCGGCACGTAAGGGCAGTCGAAGGAACAGGATAGGTTTTTAGTTAGTAGAAATCCGACACTCGCTTCTGATCCACCCTGAGCGGAAGGTGTTAGATGATTTTCCCAAAGAAAACTAAAAACAAAGTTACTCCGTAAATATCAATATCTGAAAAATATAAAACGATGCATTTCTCTTTTTGCTGACGAATGAATGAATTAAGAAAAATTAATGCCGATGAAGCCATAACAACTAACTTGATTTGCAAAAGCCCACGTAACTTTATCAAGCGGCTTTTCGGTCTTATTTTAAAATAATCATCTTCTGCTCGTTCATTCGCGTGAAAAGGTATTTTTTTTTATATAGGTAATTGATAGAGTTGCGTTTGACCAACATCTCACCTGATGTTAAGCGAGGATATGGTCGAAGATGATTCTTGATGATTAGCTTATATGTACTCAGGAATAATGCAGTTTTCTAATGGCGAAAGAATTTTCAGAATCGGTTCACTAGATTCTGAGAGTACTTCTTAACTAACTTACAAACTCTTTATAATATAATAGTAAAGACTTGTTTTACACGCTACATTGTTCGCGCGGGACGTGATTCCTGCGAAAATCCAGATACTGTGGTAATTCCGAGATATACAACGTGTAATTTAAAGGGTATATACTTATACATACCAGGTGCATGGCTTCTTTGGATGATAACAAACGATATGGCAAGGGTTTTATAATCCTAAGTCTACGTGTGTAGAACTTATTACAAATTCCAATACACTGATACCAGAGACCGAATTTTACAAAACAAGAAGAACGAAAGAATTATCGTGTTATTGGCAAGTGACGTGGAAAGTTGTTGTCCCTCGTAGTGCTGTGACACGTTTCTTATGATTGGATTCAAGAAATATATGAAACCAATAATTTGGTATCAATTCTTTGAGTCAGTTATTTTGTGCTGAAACTGTGCATAGAGACTCCATACCAGATGTTGTCTTCAGCCCTTTTGGATAGATATGGGGTTTCCGTTACACGTTGTATAGAGAATATGTGATCCAGTCAAAGCAGTATTCCAAAGTACGCACAACAAACAGCAACACAGATAGACAGAATTCAAAGCATATTTGTTTTGTGCTTTAGTGTCGAGTTAATATTTGAAATCACAGAAAAAAAACTTCAATTTATTAATATGTATGTACGTGTACATGTTCCGTGTTGTATCAAAATGTAGGAACAAAGCAACTGGAAAGTTTTCTCCCATCCGTTAATTTATTTACATTGATCTATTTTTATTTTAAAAAATGTGTCGCGTTTCCGTTTCTGGATGAAAGAATGTGTCACCAAATTAAGGATGTTTTGCTTTGAGTAATGCCGTATTTTGTATGTTCCTTTTATGCTACAAATCAGGAGCTGACAACGCTTTGTGTCAGCTCGAGTTTGTAAGTTTATTGCTTCTAATATAAGTCTGAGCTATTAAACGGTTGCTATGTTCATCACTTTTTATTTTGTGTGTACTTACCTACTTGATAAATAGTGTCATGATATCTATAAATGTCTACTTCTTTTTTCATTTTGTTATTAAAATTGTAAGTATACAATTTGTATAGCTTCAGCCCATAGATACGCTCGCGAGATATGTTATTTTTTTCAACTAAAGAATTATAACATAATTATCTTCTCCAAAGTCCAAAACCTTCACTGTGCGTGACACTTGACATGTGGTTGGACGACAGAACGCCCTCAGCAATCGTTAATTAACCTTAATTATTTACCCTTGTGGCAGTTATTATGCAACCACAAGCTTCTCCGACAATGATTTGTATGTATCATTTAATTGTTTTTGACATGTAATTTGTTAAACCTATATTCATTAATAAACAGTGGTTGTGGAAACACAACATTACATTAATAATGTGAGTGTACGAGATTTGTTCTCAATTCACGGTATAACAATTATCAATGATTGAAGCGGTAGCCTGTAGAGTGCATTGGGACATTATTTTGAATAGCTAAGTATATCGTTTTTCCAAAGGCATTACAGAACCACATTACATGAGCTTTAAGCAGAATATTATTATTTATAAAATCGGTAAATTGGTAACACGAATTTAATATAACTGAAGTTTCAGAAGTTTTTTCGAAGAGCTTTTTACTGATAACTCGGTAGGACTTTCATAATCTGTGTAGCCTTTTCGTACTTATGTTGCAGTCAGTGTATGTTTTTCTACGTGGAGATCTTCATGTTTGTCCTCCCGTCCTCTACCCTGGGGTGTTCCAAAGGGACCCCAACTGATGCTGGATCACCTCTGGAGCCCTCTTCTGTTCAAGCGCGAATGATATTCCGGAATTCCTATGGGATTGAGACAAACGCAGGAAAAGCCTCATAATTAGAAAAATCAGTCTAGTGTCACGCGCAGTGAAGGTGTCCTTAGTATACTACAACGCCAAGCGCGATTCGGATTAACTGTCCGAGAGTACCATGCTCTAACAAAACCTAACAAAATAAAATAACCTAACAAAAAAACTTTTTAACAAAAAATTAAACCGACTTCAAAAAACACTGCAAACGGAAAAGTTACTTTAATTTCGGAAGTCATTGTATTTGGTTTATTAATCTCGTTGTTGGCAACGACTTCCGAAATTAAAATTATTTAAAAGCACTGCAAAGTGAAAAAAATAACTTTAATTTCGGAAGTCTGTGTATTTGGGTTTTTAAATTCGTTTTTGGCACTGACTTCCGAAATTTTCTCATTACAGTGTTTTTTGAAGTCGGTTTATTTTTTTAATAAAAAGTTTTTATTTATCTCTTTTTAATTGGCCAATTTGTAATTTTTTACTATTTATAAAAGCCTAAATGCCAACTACTCATAACCCGCTCACTCTGACTCTCTCGTCCCATCGTAGACCTCAAGGTCAAGAGTGAGCTCATCCGAAATAAAAAAGCTTTTTACAATATAATTTTGCTTTTCCCGATGCAGGGACTTTAATTATTGAGGAGTTCTCCAGGTACGTCATCGTCAGCTTCATTTCACCATATGCTTTGTGCCGAGCATATTATGCTTAGTAACCATATTCAAGTAATCAAAACGGAACCCATAAAACACTTTTTATTGACTTTTTCTGGTGGCTATCTGTGGTCTTCATCATCAATTCCACTTCACCAAATAGTTCTTTTCGAAAGCAACTGCATAAGTTTCTTTAAAAAAAAACTCAAATGGGTCTGCCTATAATATTTGAAGAGTTCCCTCGATTTCTCCAGGATCCCATCATCATATCCTGACTTGATGACAATGAGAATACCTCTGAAGTATAACCTTTCAAACAAAAAAAGAATTTTCCATATCGGTTCAGCCAGCTTCGAGTAATCGCTAAACGTACATAAAAACCAAAATTAAAAACAAAATATATACGCGACGAACAGGGAACCTCCTCTTTTTGGAAGTCGGTTAAAAATGAAGAAGTTCGTATTTATTTATTTATTATATACTTTATTTGTGAATTAGGTTTCCGCACTTACTCCCTACACGGGACCATTGTGCGTGGGCTCTGTCGGCCCAAATTAAGCTGTTACAGTGAGTTGAATCCCACGTGACAACACGCTGTGTTATAATAGGAGCAAGTGACGCCATCAGCCCCATTCCTGAACTTTGATGCCATTGATAATTTTATCTTTGTAAATTTTGATTCATTCGAAAAGGCAAAAACTACGTTACCAATATTTTTTGAAAATCTACCGACGCACTAAATACAATATTCATTTTACAACTCAGGGTATTTTCCACCTGTCTAGGTCTACTTAACCAGGTTCAATGCATATTTCAAATGATACGATATTTGATCACTATAGATTGTATGGACGAATGAAGAGACGTTGTTGACCTCTGAGTTTGTTTCAGTGTTTTTTCTCGGAGTAGTCAGTAAGGAAACACTGGCTTCATTTAGTTTACATTTACGAAACAAAATTACGTGCGAAAGTGTTATTTATAACCTATTTGCAAAATAAACATCATTATTTCATTATACGCAGAGAGAGTTTATCGCGACGATAGATTCGAAGATACCTACATCGTGGGCTTTATCGACAGAAATAGGTACACTTGACGCTACTAAATTCTTATTCCCTTCTTGTTTGTTTAGATCCACGGGAATCTATTTAGGCGGGTTCACTGATCTCTTTAATGCGAAGCTCTATATTCGTCTTTCCATCATAAATTATACGGATACGCATATTTTCAAACGTTTATGGTAGAGTTTTAAAATGGCGGGAATTGGAACAAAGTTTTGAAATGCTTTTACGCTTGTTATGGTAGTTTGAACCGAGTATAATTTTAATATGTGTAATATGGATTTAATTAATGGTTATTTTGGTTTCGTACTCTCAAAAGTTTTTAAATTAATAGCTAGTAACAACATAAGGGTAAAAGCCGAATAGGTGACCCACTTTTCAAAAAAGTTCTATTATAAAAAAATATACACTTAATAAGAATAATGTAACATGTATATAAAATCATAGGTGGTTATGTGAACATTTCTAATAATAGTTTTGAATAAATCCGGTTTTATTTCACCCTTAAAACTTGTAAAAGCATTATTTAAAACCAATTTGAAAATTTATTATCGTTTTAAAATTTACTTGCACAAACCCTCACACCGGAAACAGCTTTTTGTAGACCACACAAACATTTGTTACGGTACGGGAATCGAACTCGCGAAACACAGTGTCTTAACTGTAAAGAGATATTACGATTTTTGGTTTTCAGGGAGAAAATCATTGAATGACTCCTCCCGCTAGGAGCGAAAGGGAGTGACAGCCTCCTACTGTCTAAAATATCACCCTGTTCCTTTATTTTCACTTGCGTTCCGGAGCCATGGCACATCGTTAGGACATTTCCGCAACCCTGGGTCCGCCCAGGGTTCAATTCTGGGAATGTTCAATGACCAGTCATATATATCACATGCATCAAACATAGCCTTTCATATTTTGCAGTTATGCAAAGAAAGTGCCTTTGTACCTCCAAAAATTAATCTGTATAATATTGTACAATACAGACAAAATCGAATTATGCAACTATGAATTCACTGTGTATAAGTATCCGTAGTCGACAGATAAACTGCTTTATGTTATAGTCGTGATAAGATAAGATAAGATTTATTTATTTGTTTAAACATGGTGCACATGATATATTGCATGTAAGATAATAAGTGATACAGAAAGTTATAAAATATTCCGCCGCATATGGTGGCGTACAAATTGATACGAAGAGATGGTGCATAAACCGTGCTAATATTCATCTAAGTTACACAATAGATAGATTATGTATGCACTTATTAAATTATCATTATTCATTAAAGATTAGCTCTTATTAAAATTCAATGTCAAAGAAGTTAGTAATTAGTCAATAATATTATGAATATGTCATCAAAAAATGTCAGTTTGCGAATTACAATTATTCAAAATAATACCATAATATATTACAATAACAAGTCAAAAATACACCATTGTCATCTCAAAAACGAAGAAAATAATCATAAACTCTGCTATACTGTAATAGGCTCTCTTAAACTCTTTAATGTATTTTTAAGAGCAGATATAGTTAATGTTTTTCATGATTTGGGCAATTTATTAAAAATGGTTGGAGCCATGCAAAAGATGCTCTTACGCATAAGAGCTGTCTTAGCGCCGTGTACACAGAGTTTGAAACTATCACGTCTATTCCTAGGGACAGCATCAGACAAAAGATGAAATAAATTTGAGTTGGACTTAATAAACATTACTGTTTCCAAGATAAGAGGGCAATGTCAATATCTTACGTTCTATAAAATAAGATTTACAGCTGTCCGTTTTTATTTAATACAATACACAAATTTCAACTACATGTACATCAGACCAGATGACATGTCCATGGTTTGGACGCGTTTGGACGTAATTCTAATAGAAAAATCTTAATTATAAATCTTATTACATATAACATAACGTTGTTAGTCTATAACGCCTCCTCAATACAACGTGTAATTTAAAAGGTATATACAATATACATACCAAGTGCATGGCTTCTTTGGATGATAACAAACGATATGGCAAGAGTTTTGTAATCCTATGTCTACGTCTTTAGAACTTATTACAAATTCCAATACACGATACCAGAGACAGAATTTTTCAAATTAAGAAGAACGAAAAGAATTATCGTGTTATTGGCAAGTGACGTGGAAAGTTATGGGCCCTCGTAGTGCTGTGACACGTTTGTTATAATTGGTATTCAAGAAATATATATGAAACCAATAATTTGGTATCAATTCTTCGAGTCAGTTATTTTGTGCTGAAACTGTGCATAGAGACTGCATACCAGATGTGGTCTTCAGCCCTTTTGGATAGATATGGGGTGTCCGTTACACGTTGTATAAGAGAGTGAGCCATAATCAAAAGCAAAGGCCAAGTGGGTTTAAAAAAAAAGGCCAAGTGGGGGTTGCTTTTGTGGTCCTTAGACTTACTGGTTTCCTCACGATAATTTTCTTCACCGATTTGTGAGCAGTGGTGATGGTGACAATAACTCAAAGTAATGCGGCTTTCTAGGTTGGAACTCACGAGTCGTAAATCGTACCAGTAACCACTGAGCTATCACTGCTCTTATTATAAGGAAATAAAGTGACAAATGAAGGTATAGAAATGACCAGATCCGCTTTCAAAATTAAATAAATAAATGCAATAAAAATAAATAAAATTTATTTATTTCAGCCATAAGCCATTTGGTTAGTATATAAACAACTTATAAAGCTAATATTAGTACTTAAAACTACCAGAAAGAGAAAATAACTAATTATTGAACGCCACAGTGACATGTAGGCGTTCCAGTTTCCCAGTATGGGGTAGTCCCACCTATCCGCTAACGTATTCAGGATGCTGTTGGGGCTGACGCGTTCTCTGCGCATGATTGAGCGCATCGCTTGTGCATGGTGGCATGGAAGCTATCTATACCCGCCTCTGCAAACATGCCTGAGGCACTGAAGTAACACGGCAACCCCATCAACGCCCTAGAAGCACTGTCATATTGAACGCGCAGAGCGCTGCGTGCCCGCCGCGTGTAGTTGACCCACAGACTCCATCTTAGACCTCTTCACTTCTCCTGATCACTTTATTATTGGGCGAGATCCTGCTTATAAAATGAAATCGAAAAATATTCACCGTCTAAAAACAATAGTTGCTGTCAAAGCCACAATTATTTATTGCTATTGACAGCCAAAAACCAATCGCACACCTGATAACTAGGCGATTGGTCACACAATAATTGGGCTACGATTTTGGCGAACAGTAGATATATCGCAATCATTATTTCGGGACGCTTTGAGCTCGGCCGTGTGTTGAAAGGGATATAGGGTTTCGGGTTCGTTTCATTCTATGTCAGACAAACATGAACGGAACAATGTGTGACATGTTTCAATTTTGAGTCGGTGTCCCCTCACTCCCTAATTCAAAAATAGAAAATGGTAACATATTTCTTAGTCTCATAGTCTTTGTTACTTCCGAAAAAAAGAAAGCAACACCAGCATTTAAAGAAAATTTGTATTTGCAGTCGCAATCTTTTTGTATGATACGTAAAGCAAAACATTTGTAGACTCTTTTACGTAATTTATGCGGACGAAGAGGTATGAAATTTTGCACAGTTAAAGTTTATTATGGAGGAAAAGTGCAGAAAGCTAATCTATTCTATATACATATACTACATACATATAAAGAAAATTTAAGTGCTTGGCTGCGATTTCAAAATAATTGTGTTTTCCCCAGTGCTTCTAGTTAGTTACATGATACTACAACATGAACACATTTTTTTAAATATTTGTTTATATCTATATATATATACATATATGTCTTTCTGTTTGTCCGGACTAGTCGCGGAAACGGCTAAAACAATTTTAATACGACATTCACTGAAAGGTAGTTAGAGGTTATTATATAAAGATTACTTTTTATTTAAAGGGTAACCGTGCACTCTAAATTCCCAGAATAGTTTGATCCAAATCGTTTTCGGCGTAGTTGAAATCAGTAGGCCGTCAAAACTAAATATCTCCGTACCGTTGCACGTTGGGCGTAACTAGAAATAAATTAGTTTCACCAGCCAACGTCTACCGTTCATCACTGCGTCACCTCTATTTAGGACTATTTACATAATCGATGATTCGTCTACTTCTTTAAACACATGATTGTATTAATAGTGTGCAAATTAAAAGTCCAAATGAATTTAAATTTATCTATCTATTAGCTGTACTAGTAAAGTAATAAAGAGGCTTTTTTTAACGAACCAAAAATCAAACAATTCTCTCTTTTTTTCGAGAATTTTTGGTCTATAAGCTCTAACGCGTGTCCTTAGATCACATTGCCAAAGTGTCATTATAATCTGATCGATGTTTCCTAGTTTTTGTGGAGCGGACTACAATAGAGCCAAGTATTATTGGCATTTATGTGTTCACCTGATTTATATTTTTTATTTATAAAGAGCAATGTGGGTAGAATTCACATTACTAGCAATCTTGTTAACTTATGCACTACACTATTGGTTGTGGAGCGTGCTCAACGCGCCCTTATCAAATGCATGTTGGTACTTTAAACCGAAAAGGTACTGTACTGAGAAGCTATACCAAATAAGTGACTTGCTGTCGGTCAGAAAGCTATATATTACTCAAATAGTATTAAGACAACATAAATCACTGACTTATGATCCAAGTATACAATTAAAAAGGCATAAAGATATAATCCTGAAAATACCACAAACAAGGACCATGTTTGCCAGTATGAAACTCCGTAAAAGTTCAGCTCACCTATATAATATAATCAACAAACACATTTATATGTACCCAAAAAATAATTACGATGGTAAAAAAATGTTAACAGAATGGGTGAAAACTCTTCCCTACAGTGTGACTGAGAAACTTCTCCAACATTCACACTGACACTACCAATTGCATGTATACACGTACACCCTCTCCCCTCCCCTCTCTCACATATACAAACATGCACACACACACACGACATATACACACAACGCTACATCACTACTCAAAGACACACAGACACACATCACCACATCACAACTTAAACACACACGTTCACATATTTCCATATTTTTATTTTTATTTCTTTTAAGTTCCTTTTACAGTGTTTAATAGTATTATTCTTAATTATATCTAAACACTACCTATAATGTTTATTTTTAGTTATGGAAGAGTGGAGTCTCCTAATACAGACATTATTTGTCTAAAAGGAGGCTCCAATCACTATGCTATGTTGTACGAAAACTGTTATTTCAATAAATAATTATTTATTTATTTATGCTTGTGTCTGGAGTGGGCTGGGTGGGAATGGTATAATTGGTCGACAACCTCTCGATCACTAGATCGACACCTAAGCCATTTGGCTATTGACGTATATATGTCGCAGGTTTTTCATAAAATTAGGATTTTGATCAAAAACCTAGGTTTTTGATGAAAAACCGGAAGATGACACATTTTAAACTCAATTTCATCATAAACCTGTAACAATCCAGACTTTTGATCAAAAACCTGAACTAGTTTGGGTTTATGATAAAGTTCTTGTCAAAATCACGGGTTTGCTTTGTTTTATGACAAATAAATCAATTTAAAAGAACATATAAAGTGGGTTCACTCGCGAGCCGCTTTCGCTCTCGAGCTGCATGCTGAATGCACACAGCAAGCTCTCCCTAAAATGTAAACTACCCATTTTTACCACGTGCATACGCCCTATTCTGACATACGCCTGTCCGGTGTTTGCTCATGCTAGTCCGGCTCAGATCCATAGGATGCAAGTTATCTAAAACCGATTTCTCCGAAAGGCCACGAGCGCGCCCTGGTACTTGAGGAACGAGGATCTCCACGTAGACCTCAAAATCCCGACTATAAAGCAAGTGTTGAAACACCATTCAGTGCGTTACTTCACCTCTGCTGAAAAACACACAAACCCCCTGATTGTATCGGCCGCCCGGTACACACCCTCAAAAATTTTCCGGGTTCGTCATCCGCGTCTCGTCCTAGACGAATCCGACGATCCCACCGCAATCCAACAAGAGAGCAGTAGGGAAACTAGCACTCTAAAGAAATACATAAACAAAACGCGTTCCGTATTCCGGCCTCGCCGACGAGGCCCATCTCGACGTCCGCGTACTTGTAACGTCAACCCTCCCCGACCTTTACCACATGAGCCAGCTCGCGATGCCGAGCCAGTAGCAATAAATAACCCCATTTATAATAATATGACCCAGCCTGACCCTTTGCTGCCCTCCACCAACGACTCCGCTATGCCGAGGCCCATACTCCACACCCTTGATTTTCTTCTGATAATATCTTCCTGCAAATTTGATGAACTGGGTTGTTGAAGGGTATGGATCAAAGATTCTGTGTGATTTATGTCAAAAAGAACAAAACATACTTATCGAAAGGGAACATACCGTTGAAAATTTAAAAATGTCAGCAAAAAAAATGAAAGCAGCTTCTTCGGAAAAATTTGGAGAAATCGATATTGGTGCTACAAATTTAGTTGATGTGCCGAAAGTAGATAGAGGGCCACTGGGTGCAAGTAACATTATAGGAAAGGTAATTCATAAGAAGAACGATTTATTCAAAATTGGTACTTCAGCTGAGGTTCTAAAAGACACATTTCTTTAATGAATCTTGCTTCAAAGATGTCTTTTATTTTTATGGCCTTTTATGGCCAAGGTTTTAAGAAATGCTCGTGCGAAAAATCTAAAGTGCGCTGCAAGACAAATCGAAGTGTATGCAAAATAAAATAATGTTTTATGCAACTCTAGATGTCACAAGTCAACAAACTGTCATAATAAATAAAGCATACTAGCAAATTTATAAACAAAGCACGTGGTAAACGTTTCTTTATTAAATTTTTATTCTTTTTTTTAATTTTGACTCAGTTTAGTCGTATTTAATATTCACAAAATTTCATTTTCACAACTTATCAAAATCAGATTAATATAGGTACGTGAAATTGAAACATTTCATTTCAGAATTGGATTGAAAGAGGAAAATATTGATTGGATCATGGATGTAAAATTTTGATAAATAAATAATGATGCATTGTTTTATTTATTTCATTTAAATTGATTTATTTGTCATAAAACAAAGCAAACCCGTGATTTTGACAAGAACTTTATCATAAACCCAAACTAGTTCAGGTTTTTGATCAAAAATCTGGATTGTTACAGGTTTATGATGAAATTGAGTTTAAAATGTGTCATCTTCCGGTTTTTCATCAAAAACCTAGGTATTTGATCAAAACCCTAATTTTATGAAAAACCTGCGACATATATATTATAATTCCACGAAAACAGTGACGTTTTATCAATTTCAGATCATTCACTTCTAATATGATTTTTTGCAAATAGAGATATTAATATTATGGTTATTACTTATACTAGATATTACATATTGGTATAGCATGCAAAGTAAACCATATAATTTTTTTATAAATTGTATTTTTATTAAGGAAATAAAAAGGCTTTATTATTATTATCCCATCGTCTACGACGCTTCACACGAGTTGGTTTTCCTTACTTGGATTAATTTAAAGTCTAGAGTTGAAATAATCTAATATTCTATTTACAGAGATAGGATTCCAGTTAGTTTAGAGCCGTATTTGGATGATTTTGTAGAAATAGTTACAAGTGATCTCGCCACAGTACGGTCGTGACCACAAAGTAACGGATTTTAGACGATATAAATACAAAATGTTGTTTATTGAGGACTGTCAGTCTGTGCCGTTTTTAAGGATCTATTTATTGATACCCCACTTGATATAGTGTGTTGATTTTAAATTTTAAATTTTCGACAATATGGCGTCTGGTTGTCGTTGTAGTGATTTGTTTTTATTTTAATGTATCCAGTAACACTCGTGCCATCAAGACAAATTCAAATACGTATCATTTATCAAAATCCGTTCACTGGTTTAATAGTTACCTACGAGGCGGGAACAAAGGAACGGACATACATACATACATACATACATATATAGATACATACATACGCGCTAAAAACATAACCCTCCTCCTTGCTTAGCCGCAGTCGTTTAAAAAGTGCTACACGAAAATGACGGGAAAAATACCAAAAATAGCGAGTTCCGAAATTAAAGTTGCAATTTTTAGAATCCATGTTTCTGTCTATTTATTTTTTTAGTTTTTTCACCGAATTAAACTGACAGGAAATTTTTGTTGAGAACTTGTGCTTACCTATACACGTTTCTTAATAATATAATATTAATGGTTCAAAGAAGCTCGTCACCAAATAATAACTGCTGCATCATTTGGATAAAAAAATAAATTATTGTATTGTAAAAAAAAAAAAAAAAATTTGTACGTCTTTGACAGCCAGATAGACGGGTATTGGGAGGCCAGAAAATCGGTCACCAGTATTGGTAAGGGGTAACGTATTACTCAGCGGCGTGCACAGGATTATGACACTGGGTATGTGGCTAGGGGTGCCAACTTTTTTGACGAAAAAATTTAGCTAAATTTTTCCCACTTAAATTAATTAAAATTAATACCCAGTGGTTGTAGAGATTCAGATATTCAGTCGCTCTATCAAACACTAGTATTCAGCTGTATCCGGTTGGAGTGGAAGCCGATCCCAAAATGGTTGGGAGAGGTTAAGCAGGTGATGATAATAAGAATAAGAATAAGAATAATTTATTGAATCCAAGTACAGATGAAAGTAGAATACAGATCTTAAGCTAGAAACTAAAATGCCATATACAAACTTATTTACTACAATTATTATGCTAAGAGGTGGTATACATCTGTTGACAATATACGAACGCTGCCTCTTAAACTAGGGTATACCTGTATTTTAAGAGACAGTGAACGGCCATAGGGTTTTATATTTTTTTTGACTTGTATGGACTCTGTCGATCTACTCACTATTACACAATTTGTAAAAAGAAAGGTAAGTTAACTCAAATAAAACTAAAAATTAATAAGTAAAGAAAGAAGCTGAATAATTCTAATATGAATGGGTGTGTGTGTGTGTGTGTGTATATGAGGGTTGTGTGTGTCTGAAAATATTTGTATTAGTGAATGCCGTAAGTGTGTGTATCTGTGCATATGTTAGGTTACGAATGTTAATAAGGATTCTGTGTGAATATAATCTTGTTGAAGTAGCCACTCTGTAAGTTTACGTTTAAGGTTCCATTTTGTCAGATCGAGTATGTTAAGGTGTTTATGAATTTTCCTGTAAATGAAAGAGCTCAGTATAAAATACTGATGTTTTGCAAAGGTTGTTCTGTGAGGAGTACTAGGAGGGATATAGGTACGCTTTTTTGGGTGGGCAGGGGGTATGGTGGAATGATTTTTAAGGACTGAATAGAGCACAAAGAGCTGACGTACTGTATAATGATGGTTGAGAAGGTATGCAGGCTTTAAAATACAGTGAAATTATCCCCATTTTAGTTTAACGTAGGTTCTCTTTACCATCATTACCATTACCATCTTATTACCATTCGTTAAGTGTGATACAAAAAGTATTTGGTTAAAACTGGTCCGTGAACAACAAAGTTATTCTTACTTTACTCTATTTTGTTCGAGGGTTCATTTGGGAGGTCCGTAGCTACTACGTAAGCCGGAGCTGACAAGGAATTGGTCTAACTCCTTGTCATCAGATATGTTGAAGCGTATAAGCAATCATATAATGGTACGAGTAAAATATAATGTCAAATATGTCATACAAAAACATAAATTAGGAAATACTTTCCCAACTATAAGTCTGATTTGCCTCTATGTTACATAATTTATGATTATTTGAGCTTTTTTTAATATGTTTACCCATTACTGTAAACAGCGTGAGAACCAAAATGTGACATCAACTAACTCGCACTGAGCCGGCGACGCGGTGGATTTATAGCTCATACTCTCTCATAGAAAGTAGGCTTGTATCTCAGCAATGGAAACATAATACATATGAATCAATACGCCACATTATCTCTGGTTGTTCTCGTCTTGCTAATGGAGAGTTCTTGCACAGGCACAACCTTGCAACCAAGATAATTCAGCATTCAGCAGCAACACAAACATTTGTCCTAGGTGGGAATCGAACCCACGACCTTGCGCACAGCAGTCAGGGCCACTGACCACCATACCAACGGGCAACATTATACTGAGATCGGTCCATTATCACTGACAGGACTATTATAGCTTAATTATTATTATTAGTATATAGCAAAAAAGACTTGAGAGCTACATGACTAAAATAGCAACATTTCATTATTTTGTTTTTAGGAATACGAGTAAGGTTCTAAAAGAAAATAACATCGGAAATTTTTTTCAGAGCATCGCAAGCATCGGTAAATACGATAAAATTAGAACGGCTTTTCTTGATATTTTTGAAAAAATCAATAGATCAGTTCAACGACCTTAGAATCAACTTGTAGCGATTTAAATCTCACATTCACATTTAACAGAGCCGTTGGTATAGTGGTCAGTGGCCCTGACTGCTGTGCGCAAGGTCGTGGGTTCGATTCCCACCTAGGACAAATGTTTGTGTGATGAGCACGGTCATTTGTTCTTTGTCTGGGTGTAATTTATCTATAATATGTATGTATTTAGAAATATATATGTATGTTTATCAGTTGTCTAGTACCCATACCACAAGCTCTGCTTAGTTTGGGACTAGATGGCGTTGTGTGAAAAAAAGTTGTGGAATATTAAGTTGTGGAATATTCACTACGCACGTCATATGTCATATTATGTTGTGACGTGGTGTGTGTAACATGACTACACTAATCACGTCACAACATAATAAGACGCAAGCCGAACCATGAACGAATTATGAACCGTTAAATGTTAAATTTGTAACAAGCATTGTTTTGGAAGAGCGGAGCCTCCTGTCACAGGCATTATTTGCCTTCAAATACTTATTTATAACGGCCGGATTGGGACGACTTTGTGACAGTTAAAAAAATATAGCATCGGTTTGTCCCACGTTTGTTTTTCTAAGGGAATTTAATGGTTGATACAGTTAGTAAGACAAGATGTAAGTAAACATTTTTTTTATAAAGAGTACCAATGTGAGTAGAGTTCACATTACTTGTTAACCCCGTAACTAAGCTAAATATGCTTGTGTCTGGAATGGGTTCACGGCAATAGTGGGGTTCGAACCTTCGACCTCTTGATCACAAGTCCGACATCTTAGCGAATTTGGCTATTGACTTCCCTTAGGCTATTGACGCTTATTTTGTGTTCGTTTTGTCCCTAGATTATTTATTCAAACAAACGCACAAGTAGAATGGTTACAGTGGTTTTAATTGAAATAGGACGGAACTATGCAAAGAATGAAGATATAACAAAATTCACATTAACACTTTTGCTATTGATTGTACTTTTTGAAATGTTATTATGAAGTGTGACTAGTTACTACTGATGTTTTAATCTTTTCTCATTGAGACGTCCGAAACGGGCCGTAGACATACAGGACGAGTTGATGACTCACTCAACGACTGATTATTACAATAAACTATATTCTTTTTATTTCTTTTTCTAAAGTATTCGGGGCATTTTAACCTGTCACATTAATTCTTTCTTCTTTAAAATCATACTTTGTAGTTAGTTAGCTTGATGCTACAGACCTTGTGTCGGTGACGGGCGTCTTCATTAAAACTAGATCTCTAGCATCTAAATGTCACATTTAAATATTAAATAACAACGCATTACAAAGAACACACTGATCCCAACACCGTCTCATACAAAAATAGCACTGAAACGTTATATCCTTACATGTTGTCTTACAACAGATTTTTAATTTTATTAACTGACACGAAGTATGTCTTAAATCATAAAACAGACATATTAATTTATCTACATAAAACACTAGTTCTTTTTAACCGACTTCAAAAAAAGGAGGTTTACAATTCGTCTTGAACTTTTTTTTTTTTTATGTATGTTACCTCATAACTCAGAGATGGCTGGACCGATTTGGAAAATTCTTTTTTTGTTTGAAAGGGTATACTTTCTAGTTGGTCCCATTGTCGTCACGTTTGGATCTGATGATGGGATCATGGAGAAATCGAGGGAACTCTTCAAATATTATAGGCACACCTATAGCGTTTTGGGTATTTCTTATAGTACCTTGTGCAGTTGCTCTCGAAAAGCACCATTTGAGGAAGTGGAACTGATGATGAAGACCCCAGATGGCCATCGAAACTACTCAATAATAAATATCTCGTCACAATGCATATGGTGAAGTAGAGCTGATGGTGATGTACCAGGAGAACTCCTCAAAAATTAACAGCTCTGCACCGGGAAAAGCAATATTTTGTTAAAGGTGATAAGTAGTTTACATTTTGCCTTTTGTAACTAGATAAATTACAAACCGACTCACTAAAAAGCGTAAAAAAAACTTTTTAGCAAAACACAGAACCGACTTCTATATAAAAACACTACAAAGGCAAAAATAACTTTAATTTCGGAAGGCGGTGTCTTTAGTTTTGTATATATTTTTGTTTTTGACACCGCCTTCCGAAATTAAAGTTATTTTTGCCTTTGTAGTGTTTTTATATGGAAGTCGGTTCTGTTTTTTGCTAAAAAGTTTTTTTTTACACCTACTGTAAGGTTTAGTTTTTTCTGTGAGCTTGACAACAATGTTGTTTCTATTTCTGTCGTGTTTTTATTATTTCGATACCTGTATAGCACTTGTTTTTTAGGGTTCCGTTGCCTATGGCAAAACGGAACCGTTATAGATGCATCATGTCTACATCTGTCTGTCTGTCCGTCCGTATGTCACAGCCATTTTATTCCGAAACTATTCTACACATATATCTACACAGTAGGTAGATGTATTCTTATTCTTATTCTTGGTAGGTAATGGTTTTTATATAAAATAAAAAAGTAACATTAAGCGGGGCTGCGCATACATGGAACTGGAACTAATTTTTCATCCCATATATTAAAAAATGGACGACTTGGTTCGTCTTTAAGTGCACCCAAAGATGGTGTTTTCTATAAGAAACTCTTAGCGGGCAGTAATGAGTTTTTAATCCTCTTTATAAGTGCACCACAATTGTCTTTGCCGCGCACTTTTTGAATTTGGTACATCTTAGTGTTCAGCGCCAAAAAAATCGAATGCAAATATTGTTTGAATAAAGACTGGCTGGTACGAAGGCCCATAATAAATAAAAAAGAAGTCAAATTAAAAACGCGCGAACTACAGCCCGCGTTTTCGTCAATTTTCACGGATTGTTAGAAATTTATGGTTTTGTTTTAAAATAAAATATGAGGCGCCTATTATTTTCTCATAGTAGGTGATGAAAAGTAGAGTGTATCACTCGGGCGCAAAATATATTTTTGGCTCGGGCGACGTACTTTGAATCCCTCGCTACGTTCAGGATTCTACTAAAGAATCCCTCGCTAAAAGCGCCCTCGCAGTAATAATATTATTTTGCTCCCTTATGATACAATCTACTATTTTATTCCTAGCAAATAGGTACAAACCTTATTGATGCCTTTTGTTTTGTACCTAAATATACCAACCTCAGCATAACGATTTACTTTTTCAATTAATACAGAATGTGTTCCATTTTTAATATTAGGTTATTCTGCAGCTAGCTTCATCGTCATCTGCTTAGCCTTTGCCAACTCTGCCAGTGTTGGCTTCCAGTCTAACCAAATGCAGCTACATATGTACTGGTATTTTACTACGACCGGAGCTGGGTAACACGATATACCTTAGCAAGACGTCCGATCTCTCCTACACTATAAATAAATAAAATAACAAACATGACATTGGCTAAATGCACAAACCGTGGGAAGCCAGGAAAAAAAAAAAAAGACGTCCGATATTTTGGCTTTTGACTAACCTTATGGACTGCGAAAGATGCACCAATCACAGCGGGGACCAAAGGCTTAACGTACATTTCAAGCACTGGGGAATCTCGACATGCAGAGATGGTCTCCTGTCCACAAAGCTGCCTCAGCCCGCGTTACTTTACTTTGAAGACCGACCTTGCAGCTGTTATTATATAGCTATGTACTCCTCAGTCAGCTAATTCTTAGTCGTAGTCGAAAATAAACAACTGCAAGCCATAAATCCATTGGACACAAATATTTTTTCGGGAGTGTGTTGAAAAATATCGTTTGATAGACTAGATTTTGTTATTACAGTCTTCATAAACGGCCTCACTTTCGTCGTAAGGTATTTTATGCAATTACAAAGTTACCTGCTTACTATAAAAAATCACTTTACCTTGTGAGAAACTAGCCTTCCGCTCGTGGCTTTGTCAGCGTTGACTACACGACCTTACCCGCGGGAATATGATGTTTTCCCGGGATAAATGAAATGACAGTAGCCTTTCCCAAGGTCAACTCTATATCTGTACCTTTCATATTAAAATCGGTTAAGCAGTTTAGGCGTGAAAGCTTAGCAGATAGACAGATAGAGTTACTTTCGCATTTATAATATTAGTATGACTGAGAATGAATAATTTTGTAGCGGAAATAGTTGAATATTGAACTAATATTCATCTTTATTTCATTTGAGTAAAAAAATATACCTCATCTATTCTTGACACGATTTATGGACATCCTTCCACGTTTGTGTTGGTGAAGATACCTAGAAAACAAGCCACCGACCTCCTTGTAATCCTATCTGGTTGACGTTTGTGTCTATTGTCTATACGCTTGCGTGGTCTTCTATGCGTCATGCAGTCCCAGTTGTCTTTGATTTTAAGGAGAGTGTATATTGGTATTACTGCAATTATATTTTTTTTATCTATGACGAGTTTCGCAAGTCTTTTTTATTTATTTTATGGTTTATACGTGAGCATTTTTCTTTAGTATCTTGGAAATAGAATAGTATTTAAGTCGCATTAATTGTGTCAATAAATTATAGTATCTAAGTGTTTCAGTGTCTTTGTCTTTCATGGCCCATTGTAACAATCACAAGTACTTCATGAATATCATTTCATCTGTGATTTCATCTGTGTTAATGTTTATCATAAAAATGCATAGAATGTTTTAGAGTAGTCCCAAATTGATTCGTAATAAAGTTTTGATGAACAAATAAATTGAAGTTTTTTTTTGAATTTCTTATAATTAATTGCCGTAAAATTATTACTATTTTTATTTTTGATCGAATCATAAAATTGTGTGCTTATAGATTCAAGTATTGATAAAAAGAGTCTAATATTTCTTATAATAAATAATTTGTGAATGTCTCCCATAAAATCACTATAACATTTCAAAACGTAGGTACTTCTTTCTTTCCTCACAAACATTTCTTAATAATAAATATTTTTTGTGCGATGTACAGGAGTCGCGCAGGGGCGTCGTTGGATGAACGATTCACGACTAGTGACGATGCGGGCGGAGTCCGGCTAACGGTATCCGCGGCCCAAACCGGAGACACAAACGTCTACACGCTTCAAGTGAGTATGCCTTCATTTTTCTCGAGCTTGTAATTCTTGTAGATGTCCTCCGTCCTTTTTTCTTTGTGGGAAAATTTCAAATGACTTTTCCCACTGTGAGTAGAGCGGAAGAATTTGTCAGAGTTCTACTAACTAAACACGCAGTCTGCTCCTTCGGTATTCCTTGCGATTCGAGGTCAATAATACTGCTGTCTTCTTTTTCGGGGCGGTCAGAGGGGTCTGTCTGACTCTAACTCACTAAAATCACCCCGTGTTCCCTCGCACACTTACGCCCCGGGCTGCGGGAACACTTTAATATTCTACAACTGGTTTTTACTTCCCGCCTATGTGGGCCCCGTTTGGTTAGGGGAGGTGTTTCGCTCCCCGCGGCTTTTGAGAGAGGCGCGCGTAGAACGAAACAAGTGAGCATGCTACCTAATCAGTTATCAGTATCACTGAGCGATAGTTAATATTTTAAGGTAGCCGTTTTTGTCTGTTTCGAATGCCCTGTAGGTTCCAGTGATCTTGGATTACGATAGTCTGACCTTATGGGACACTGACAAACCAGTAAAAAATAGTAAATGGCCAGGATTTTTTACTACTTTGGGACTGGTAGGCAGAAAATTAGAGAGGCTAATTTTCCAGAATGCTATTAGTAAAGGTTTTGGGAATACCTTCATTGTGTGCACGGCTAAGGAGTGGAATTCCCTGCCGGCGTCTGTGTTTCCCGATAGCTATAACCTAGGAGTCTTTAAGTTAAGAGTGAATAGGTTACTTTTAGGTAAGCGTGCTCCATCTTCGACCACATCATCACTTACCATCAGGCGAGATGGTGGTCAAACGCGAACCTATTTCTAATAAAAAAAAATAATAATAAGTAGGTAGCTGATGGGAAATTAGCCTTTCTATCTTAGAACCATGCAATTATTACTTACATCTTATTTTTCCACTAGAACAGTCATCTCCAATTTAGGAATGGTAAGTGGAATATTTGATTATAGGTACCTAATCCTAAAAAAGTCAACTTTGGGACTGAGTTGTTCTAAACTTCAACCTCTGTTTCTGTTCAGAAAAGCAAACATTTCATCAAATAGAACTCACAAACTTTATTTATATACGTGACGAAGGTAAAAGACCGGATGACACGGCTTCCTTGGAAGATGGGTATGCCTTTAGTGTGGGCTGAAACTTTTGTTGATGTTCTTGCGCTATCCTATTTTCCCATCTCCTCACGTCGTGCTCACCTCAAGTGGCGTACATATAGTAAAAGTACAGTAACTGGTAACTACATATTTGCGAGCCGTTTGGGGTCGAGACTCTTGGACTGTGGGGCCTTTGTGCTCACCGCCTTTTTCATGGAAATTTAGTTTTACATTTCCCGTGCCAAAAGTGTCAATCAGAATATACTTCGATCGAAGGCCGCCAATCTCTTGGGTAGGTACATTACCGGCCGACAGTGCTGTTAATGAATTTTTATTGCTTTACTTAGCATTAACAACATTATTTGAAGCCTAACAGTTGTTCCCATGGTACACTGCATACTCTTCTGGGCTAAATATAGATTCGCAAATAGTGACGTGCATTTTCTAATTTCCATAAAAGGCCTGCTGTCAGTAGATGAACGAGATGTTGAAAGGATCTGGATATTCGACGTGTTTTGTAGCAGGTGCTACCGAAATTGCACTCGCATAGCTTTGTGTCTGTGCAACAGGGCGGTGCGGAGTAACGAACTAGGTAGTTAGTAGGTACTGACCGAAATAATGCCATCGTGACTCAGCATAAAAGTGGCGTTACGTGGAATGGAACAGCAGTTGTAACCTGTTTAATCAAAAACTAAAAGGATTACTTGTACTAGAGCTCAGTGGTCGAAATTTGAACATAATAAATAAAAAAATTAAGTTTGTGACTTAAATGTTCTTGTTCATTATATTGAAAAATAAAAACATTTCTAGATATATCTGACAACAATTTCCTCGCTTATACGAAGACAAATTTGAAAGCGTGGATATACGTATTTCATTATTGTAAGGTATCCTATCGTAAGTCACTTTTGATGTATTGTTTCTTTTAGTTATATTTATTAGTTACCTTTTTTCTAGTTTTTTTGTAATGCATAGCGTGCCGCTCCGTAATAAGTACTTCAGGCTTCAGAACTTCATTTCACATTTCTATCATATCTTGTACTTTGTAAAGTGAACGTTATTTTATTATTTATTTATAGATAGGCAACTCAACAAGTTTCCTATCCATAAATAAATTATGTAGTCTAACAAATGATTACAGCCAGCCATAGTACACTTTTCAAAGCCACTTATTAACTTAGGACTTACAGAGTAGTCCGTGGACAGCGACAAACTTACATTCGCACATTAATAAATAAACAGTTTTCAATTTATAAGTAGTACTAGCACTCGCGCCGGGTGTAATATGAAAGAAATTGTAAAGATCAATTCCTAAATCAAATTCTATTGGTTTTTTAAATTAAATTGCGACTATTATTTATTTTTGATTGGCATGTTTTGACTGATTGTTGCATTTTTAATATTTTTTTCATATGTTATTTTTCTTTCTGGTGGGACATTGTTGAAACGTATTTTTTGTTAAACATCTGCAGACAAAATCTACCTCTCAAGCGGGAGAAGTCATTAGATGATTTTCCCAACGAAAAAAGTTATTTTTTAAGCTATTTTTTTGTAACAAATTCTGACTTCGGGCTGATACTGAGCAATTTTGTGGTAGAATCTCCATAAGTAAAAAACAATACTACGAAACATTCAGAGAAGCTCCTGGCTAAATAGTAACATCCGAACGGGTCAATTTCCAAGATTAGGAAAGGCTTGTCGAGGTCAGCCCGCAGATGGGTGACATCAGTAAAATTAACATCCGGTTGGACTGGAACCCGATCCCATCGTAGTTGGGAAAAGGATATGCAGCTGAAGATTCCTGATTAAACAATGTCCTATCTACTGGAGTGTCCTAATGGTCCAAGAACATGTACTATCGGCCAAAGATACGCAAAATATTTCCGCGGAAGCGCAGCTAATGACAAATCACATCCCTTCCTTGGTTTCGCCCAATTAGAGATAATACGCATTTTGTGAGTACAGGGCGTGTAACATTATATTTATACTTACTATTACGCACACTACTAAAATACGCTTCGAGCATCCTATTGTTTAAAATACATGCATTAAGCGATCGAGTTGTAAGCCATGCTATGCGATTATAGCCTTAAAGGTGAGCATGCGGAACATTGGTCGATAGTACATTAGAAGACCTATTAAACGCCACCGAAAACGCGACCAAAAAGAAGAAGATTAAGCTGAAGATGTTAATTACAAAATACTTACATCTGGCTTGTGTTCGATTGTCAGTTGACCATTAGCACGTTCGCTGACAGTAAGCACTTACCCTGACACCACATTACGATAGTAGAATTTTCCACGGCGTACTCTTAATAATAAGTGACCCGTCCCTCGACGTACTGACATAACGCACTATTTTAATATCCCGCCTAACGACGTACTGTCAGCGAGCGTGTTAGTGATATCGATTTATCAAAGTTGCAATACCTATATATCTATTAAGACATCACCTGACATTTCCTAGTGGCCTGGTTTAAGAAATAATATAAAATTCGAAGGTTTATGTAAATATGATTGATATAGATAGATAGATAGATAGATAGATAGATAATCTTTATTGTACACCATAACAGAATTAAATAAGGACTTAAAAACTACAAAGGGTGTTACAATGGGCGGTTTTATCGCTAAAAGCGATCTTGTGCAGACAACCTTTGCATGGATTTGACACAGGAGGAGAAAATAAATAAAAATAATATTTTTTTTATATTTTTGATTTTTTTTTACGGTTTTTAATTACGGTATTGGTATCGTTCGAAACTGTAGTTACCAATAAGATTTTAATTTGAAATTCGTTATCTATCAATCGTCTATTTACCTACTATATCACAATAACTTCATCAAAATAACTTTTTCTCTCAATTGCTTATAGTTACCACACGATAGCAACGAAAGCTCAAAAAAAACTTTATCTTACAACAATTACGACAATTCTTATAACTTACAACAATTTGAAAGACGAAAATATAACCTCCTTCATTGCAGTCGGAAAAACTACTATACTACCCACTTTCACATTTCGTCCAAACCCACCCATTACTTTCGAAGATTAAACAAACAAACAAACTTTCCCGCTTTATAATATAAGTACAGATGATATAGATTTGTAAAAAGAGTTCTCTGTCCTGCACCCAGGCAAGCAATGCAGCTGGAAGTGACACAAGTCGCCTCCGCCTCGAGGTGTGCGCTGACGAGGCGCCCACCGGCGAGGACCCTCCAACCTTCCTCCGACGTCTTCAGGACCTCACTGTGAAGGTCGGCACCAGGACCAGGTTCCTTGTTGAGATCGTCAGCTCTACTGAGTGTAAGGTGAGTCTAGCTTGAATTACATTCCATACATTAAACTGGCGTAGTGAAAGAAACTACTGAAAAACAGCAGCTTTTCTGAAAAGCTGCAGTTTTTGTGAATCTGTTGAACTGTGCTGTGTGAACTGCAGAGAAACAGCTCAAAACATGCTACAGAAATGCTGCAGTTTATGAGATTGGTACACAAACTTGACCAAATTGCAGCAGTTCTCGTGCAGTTCTCATGAAAATGATTTTTTAAACCCTTAGCTGTGCGTTTATTTGGCAGCGTGCCTTGCGCGTAATTAAAAAAGGATGTCGGGACCATGGTTACAATATCCTTTTTCAATACAAATTAATTAGTATATGGTGAGTCTAGCTTAAATTACATTGGATACATTAAACTGTGCGTCGTGAAAGAAACTGCTCAATACATGCTACAGAAAAGCTGGAGTTTTTGTCGATACAGATGCAGAGAAACTGTCTGTTTCCTGATAATTATAACCTGGGGGTCCTTAAGTCAAGAGTGAATAGCTTACGTCTTGACAATTATGCTTCATCTTCGATCACATCATCGCTTACCATCAGGTGAAATGGTGGTGTAACGAAAGTCTATCAAGAATATAAAAAAAGATCAATGCATGCTACAGAAAAGTTGCAGTTTTTGAGCAGCTGACCACTGTACATAATCTTAAGTGGGCCAGTCTGATTCAACGCGAATGCAAACAAAGGGGCCTCGTAACAAAAACAAAGGGTTCAGCTTTCGTGTACTCAAGTATTGAGAGGAGCTAGAGTTGTTGACGTGCCGGTCTCGCGCTGTGGGAACGGCGCCGCGGCGTTGCGTCATACCTCGAATTCCGCTGATAATCGCTGACCCCTAGAAGTGGACTTCTGCGCATTGAATGACTCATGCTAGGCCCTGGGACCCGGACCGTGGGAGGCGGTGGTTGAGAGGGAAGTTAGAGTATATATAAGCTAATGTTCGCGGGATTCGGGATAGAAAATAGAAGAAATTTGTCGAGAGTGGACGGCGAGAGTCGATCTAGTATTTAATATCAGTGATTGTGGGTTTGAGTCATCAGAATTTGGTAAGTCAATATTCTTTATTTTTGAGAATCTTATTATGGTGATTAGAATTGGGTATTTAATTCGAAGTGTTATTAATTACGTGAAATAAACTCTATAACTCGTCATTTATATTTGCAAAATAATTCTTCTGGCAGTTATGTTGGAGTTTAATTTTATTCTACTAAGTTATAATCCTATTTAAATAAACAGTGGTAGAATAGAGTAAATGAAAAGGTTAAATCAAATCATATTAATACAAATTAGATTACTTTCATTGCAGATGTACCTATGCTATTTAATTTAGTATATTAAATTAAGAAACCAAATAATATATTTTATTACAATAGAATTATTTTTAATATTGACTGATTGATAAATTAATACACCATAGAGGGTTCTATACTAATGTTTTATGTGAATACTATTCAGTTTGATTTATGAGTAGTAAGATAATTTGTTTATTAAATTGTTCTTTGTATTTAATAAGTTAAAGATTTGGTAAGCAAATTATCTCTAAATTATATTAGGATGTGATATTACTGTTCTTAAAAGTGTGTGTCTTTTCATGCGTAGTATGTGGTATTATTCAAGTAAACTCGATAACATCAGTGATAGGTTATTTTATCGATCCGATCGATAAAATCACAGGGACGCTTTCAATATTAAATGATTTATCACTCCAGGCTAGATACGATAAATCATGAGGATTGTTAGGTTCAGCATTAAATAAATAAGTACACAATTAGTTATAAGTTAATATCTACACATCACTGCCTCAAATATACACGACACGTAGAATGAATGCATAGGAGAATTATTACATAACACATACAAATAAGAAACAAAATATTTATAAAACAAAATATAATTGGGTTATGGTAAGGGGTAGGTGAGTCCATTGGTCCTGACTAGTCGATTAAATTCGAGACTTTCTAGATGGGATCTGGTGTGATTCACAGCTGCTGGGGGTGAGTTTCTGGTCTATAGAAATTCAACATATCATAATTATTAATACCATAACATAATTAAGAAAGAAAATAATAAGGAAGTAATAGGTTTATATATATATTGAACATTCACCATAACATAACTCAATTTCACGAATTTGCAGAGGTATTGGTTGGAGTCATAGTATTGAAATAAATTGTAGATATCTCTCGAATTTTAGACTGTAAGGCTAGGGAGTACTTCAACCAATACTAGACTTATAAGTCTCAATAATTTAGTAAATACACCTTCTGTGTATTGTTTTCAAATATTTAACCTGAATAATACCACCTTTTCAGCTAGTTTTAATATGGGGAATTAGGGTGGTTAGGCTGTGCTACATACTAAATACTTGAATTCATTGGAACTCTTTGATGAGAAAAAGAAAAGGTACTAACAGGGGCGAAAGCTTTTCGAATGAAGTTTTCTCCTTTGCAAGTAGAAGGATATAACCTAGTGTTAAGCTTTCTATGTGTGAATGTACTAAGTAGTATAATATTATTCTTTAACTATATTTAATTGTTCCTTGGAAATGAGCACGGACGTGAATATAGATACTTAGCTTCTAAAAATATTATTGTAAAATCTTGTTCGAGATTTATTACCAAATGAAATCATTACTTTTAGGTGTATTAGAAATATCCAAGATTTTAGGGATTAGTATTCCTTAAGGTAATGGTAAAAAGGGAAGTGCGACAAAAGACAATCAATACTGTGGTTACTCATAATCGTGTACCGGAGGTACATGTAGTTATAAGTTAATATGGAATTTTCTTTCAGCTTCTACGAGTAGATTTAATTTAATAAATAGTAGTTAGAAACGTGTACCACTTGTGATGGACATATATGAGAACCACTTCACCTCCTTCGCGATTCAGTAAAGTATTTTAATATTTATTCCTTTGTAACACTTTATTATACGGCATGGGGAAGGTTAATTTTGCTTCTTACAGCAACAAAGGAGTTCAAGAAAGAGTACTGCATCACTGTGGGTTATCATGTACACCGGTTAGCTATTTTATATGGTTGCATTATATAATTAGATAATATATAATTTAGAAAGAAGAATAGATCTACAATATTTAATAAAGGTACCCTTTGCAAAGTAGGTGAGATTGATAGAATAGAAATTAGGGATATTTACAGGAGTTTAATTACATGATAATTCACAGTCCAAAAGAAGACTTCAAAGGTTAGTGACATGATTTTCTTATATTCGCCATTTTGGTTTAATTACTTGAACAATTATTTTATATTTTGAATTTTATTTAAACCTAAAATGAATTCTTTTATCAATAGACATATCATTAGAGAGGAGTATTTGAAACCAACATGGCCTTCCTAGTTAATATAATCGGTGACACTTTGGAATTACTAATGTTTTACACAATTATTAGGAGATATTTATAAAGTCACTTATTGTGTAACTAGAGTAAACTTTAACCACTTTATGGTTTATAATTGTTTATGGAATGTCGGTGGAAGCTTTGACAGTTGCTTGATGTCAACTAATGATGTTTTTCTTATTGTGATTTTTCGGTTTCCAGGTTGTATTAGAAATATAAGCAGATACACCTCCATACTTATTGTAAATTTTCCTTGTTATTTTTATATTGTGTGAGTTTCAGATCTTCGAGTTAAGTTGTTTCTTCATATACCTAGTATTAGAAACTTAAGCAGATATGCGTAGTTAATCTATAGTAGGCCAAATCAGTTCACTTATGATTTGAAAACAGACAGAAACTGGTTATAACTTGTTATTGAAAGTAATTCATACTTAACCAGGTTGTGTTTGTCCATTTCTTAAGCTGAATAGTAGAGTTGTTTAGATAATAAGTGTAGTTAGTTCCGCGGAACTTCGTCGTGAGATTAGAGTTATTTCAAGAACATGAATATACTAATCTTGCACCAGTTGACTTTACACAATCTGTAGTATTTTCATAAGCGAGTGTCTATTCAAGGAGTTGTTATGAATTTAAGGGACCTCACAAACCCCTTCTAAATGTAGCCTCCTAAGAAGATACTCATTGGTGATTATATCCTACTGCAAGCAGGAACACTTCACATGCAGCAAAGATCTTTATGCACACTCTACAACTGTAATTGGTAAGCAATGTTTTGTAGGCCAACAAAACATTGTGTTATTGATTCAACTCACCACATCAATCTTACATAGTTAACTGGGACTAAATTAGTATTGCAAGTTAATTAGCCAGGCCCTACCACTTCCTTAATCCTTTCTTTTTCAACTAATCATTTCCTTCCCATTCCTTCTAACTTTAAACAAATTATAGGGAAATATTTCTGTGATACTATTTCACTCCAGCATGATTAGTATAATTGAAACAGTTTAATTATGATAAATGAATTTAATAACCTAATTCTTGGAATTCCATGGGAGGAATAATATGGGAATGATTCTCATCATTTCGATGTATGTAGGCACCCGGCACTGATGGAATATCATGGGTGTTTCCGTTGATACCCTATGAGGAGTAGGAGCACTTATGGGACCCCTTCGTGTAAATTCTGGCTCTGTCTGATACTAGACTGGTGTGACATTACCTGTTGACCCCTTGTGAAATTCTTGGATAAAGAGGTTGTGAAATAATTGTGATATATTAATGACTTGAGTACGTCTCAATCATTTATAAAAGAGTCTCAGTACCATTATAATTATAGGCTTAGTCCTATCATATACTAAGGTTTAACCTTCTACTAAGAATGAAAAGTAACATACTAATTGAAGTGTTCAATTATTATTGATTAATGTTGGACTGAATGGTTGTACCTAATTACTGTATAGGACTTAAAACCGTTTTGATTCCAATATCCCATCTGAAGGGGGTGCACATAGTGGTTGGCACTCATTTTAGTTGAGGCGTTTGGTGTGGGGCCTACTAACTTCTACAAAATACAAAATTTGTAGAGGCAGATTTCCTAATTCCTTTATTCCTTATAGTCAAATATATATGTTAGCATCTTTAATTCAGGAAGAACTGAATTGTCTTCCTTAGGTTTAAGGTATTTAAGAATAACCTTTATTATGTTTAATCATCTGATCAAGACCTTTATTCAGCCACAGAAATAATTAATTTAAATTAACCAAAGTCATTTACCCATTTCTGTAAATAGTCTCTTTCCTCTAAAAGACTCAGGTTACTTATAAACATAACGTAGGTGAGACGATCATTGGCCAATCAAAACTTCAATTCAAGAGTTGCAAAGGGGGGTTAGTTACAATATGGTGCCGCCGTGACCAGGATATCTGGTCATCAATTCTATTTTATATGTAGGCTTATATAGCCTACAATTTGGTGTTCGTGAAATGGAAAGAGTTGAAGAGACTATTATCTGAAAGTGGGATCTTTCTTTCGGTTGCATATATTACAACTGATCAGAATTAAATTTCCAAGATTATTTTGAGTTTTATAACCTCTAAAGTACGTACTTTGATTTTTGGGTAGGGCTTCGTAAGAGGTGAGAAATCGGTAATTTATGACCATTATCATGATATATAGTGTACCTTTCTGGCTTCGTTGTGAGCTTGTTTAAGTACTTGTACCCTTCATTGGACAAATCGGACTAACTTTGCCTCACAGTTATGTGATTTGTTTCACTTTTGAAACTTTCACTTACAGTCGAATTTGCGCACATATTCACAAAGAAAAGACGCACGATAGACACAGTAATGTGTAGGCAATGTTAACACACATTAATCCGCTTAGACGCTGTAAAAAAATAATAAAAACTATTTGATAACACCTAAAAAACGAAAAAGTCATAAACGAAAATAGTGATGTACCCTTTAAAATGTTACTAAAACCGGACAAGTATGAATCGATTATTCGAATGATACAGTCACATCATGTTGTCGATGTTAATAAACTTAAAATACCATCGTCCAATGCGAGCCGCGTCGTTATGTATAAATGATGTATCATTGATATTTCGAGTATTTTTTAGTACTAATACTATACCATTGATGTTCAAGTTTATAATTAAGGAGGTGTTCTATTGGTAAACTTTAGGAAGATGTAGAAAAAGGTGAATTAAGTGAGACATTATTTATATTGCTTAGGATTTGTAAGGGAATTAGACTTGGGGGGTGAGGGGAAAGTATAAAATGAATTAAAGTTATTGTCTATCCTAGTGTTGTAAAGCGGAAGAGTTTATTTGGTTGTTTGTTTGTTTGCTTGAGCGCGCTAGTCTTCAGGAACGCTGGGTGGATTTGGATGCAGTTTGGTATGGAGGTGGCTTGAGGCTTGAGGAAGGTTATAGGTTGCTTTTTACGCGACTGAAAAAAAAGGGAGAGTTATGTTTTTGCCGTGATGGATTCACCCCGCGTGAGTGCTAGTTAGGATATAATTATCCACAGGGACGTCGTACAATTGAAAACACACAGGTTGTTGTTGGTTACATAAGTGTGGTTTAGGTTACTCAAGCGATGTTGATTCGAGAGATCTAGGCACAACTAGAATTATAATTTTTTTCAAACTAAAATCAAATATGATAATTGAACAAATTCTTGTAAAAGAAAATTTAGTTAATTCAGTATTTAATGAAAGTGAACAAGAGGAACAACAATTAGGATTTGTAAAATCTGAAATTGATTTGAAGATATTTAATTTACAAAATAGAGGTTTATTGGACACGGGTAGTAATATAACGTGTATTTCAGATTCTTTCTAGCAAAAACTTAAGAGTTACAATGTAAATGTAGAATTATTACCTATAAACCCAATACAAATAAAGGGCGCAGTAGGTCAAAAAGGCTCCAAGGTACAGCAGATGGTTATGCTACCGATGAAAGTAGGAACTATAGCAATTGAGACCGGATTCTTGATTATTCCCAAATTAGTCAGGGTATTAATTTTAGGATTTGATTGGTTAAGAAAATAAGAAACAATAGTACAGTTGGCTAAGGAAAATACTTACACATACTTATTAAATACGAGGGAAGGGAACATTTTGTACTGTTGGTTAAAGAAGGAACTAGAATAAATACCTTAAACCTTGATAATTTTCTACTGAATACGAATAATGAACATTTAGAGGATAAAATACAAAGCATAAAAAGAAAGGGAATTTTGGGAGAATCAGAGTTAAATAAATTACAAGCTGTATTGAAAAAACATATCAACTTATTTTCAACTCAACTAGGGCGTACTAATTGTTATGAACGAGATAAAAATGGTAAAACACATTCCTTTCATAAGAAGGCCTTACCCTATTCCATACGCTTATCGAGACGAAATGGAACATAAATAAAATGAAATGGTTGAATAAGGAATAATTAGCCGCAGAACTACACCTTATAGTAGTCCTTTAACTTTTGCATTAAAAAGAGATGGGTCAATACGAGTTTTACTTGATGCTAGAGAAATAAATAAGTATATGGTAGTTGATTCAGAGAAGCCGCTAATTATTAATGATATATTGAGTTCGTTCCATGGGGTAAACTACATAAACATAGTAGATATGAATAATGCATATTTTCAAATTCCATTCAAATCAAATCAAATCGTTTATTTGTGGTACATTGACAGAGGAAAGTAAACAATTTACAGGATTCACGTCTAATGGGAAATCATACATTATATACATCAGTTGGTAGCTCTAGTAGGGTCATGGATGTTATTCTAGGACCGGAAGTTAGGGAGTTTTGTATAAATTATCTAGATGATTTAACTATTATTACGCAAAGAAGATTGGATCAACATTTGATCCATATAAACATTGTCAGTGGATAGATAATATTCTTTATTTTCGAATTGACCCACTTGATAAAAGAGTCATTTATTTACATCAAATTTTGATAGAAGACGTGATTTGTTATGAATGGTTATGAGATATGAGACAAGAGTTTAAGATGGGAGAACGTAATTCTTTTGTTTTATATAAAGTAAATCTGATTTAATTCATTTTTTTTTTACCATATTAAATCTACATGACTAATTATGAACAGATTACAAGGTTGATGGTCAAGGAAAATAAAACATAGGAGAATATTATACTAATACCGTGGGTTGACATTATAACGACATGAAGATTACTGTGTGCACAACCCGATATAGGTTACAAAATTTTAATCGGATATACCTTTTAAAATTTTGGGGGGTGAATGTACATAATCTTAAGTGGGCCAGTCTGATTCAACGCGAATGCAAACAAAGGGGCCTCGTAACAAAAACAAAGGGTTCAGCTTTCGTGTACTCAAGTATTGAGAGGAGCTAGAGTTGTTGACGTGCCGGTCTCGCGCTGTGGGAACGGCGCCGCGGCGTTGCGTCATACCTCGAATTCCGCTGATAATCGCTGACCCCTAGAAGTGGACTTCTGCGCATTGAATGACTCATGCTAGGCCCTGGGACCCGGACCGTGGGAGGCGGTGGTTGAGAGGGAAGTTAGAGTATATATAAGCTAATGTTCGCGGGATTCGGGATAGAAAATAGAAGAAATTTATCGAGAGTGGACGGCGAGAGTCGATCTAGTATTTAATATCAGTGATTGTGGGTTTGAGTCATCAGAATTTGGTAAGTCAATATTCTTTATTTTTGAGAATCTTATTATGGTGATTAGAATTGGGTATTTAATTCGAAGTGTTATTAATTACGTGAAATAAACTCTATAACTCGTCATTTATATTTGCAAAATAATTCTTCTGGCAGTTATGTTGGAGTTTAATTTTATTCTACTAAGTTATAATCCTATTTAAATAAACAGTGGTAGAATAGAGTAAATGAAAAGGTTAAATCAAATCATATTAATACAAATTAGATTACTTTCATTGCAGATGTACCTATGCTATTTAATTTAGTATATTAAATTAAGAAACCAAATAATATATTTTATTACAATAGAATTATTTTTAATATTGACTGATTGATAAATTAATACACCATAGAGGGTTCTATACTAATGTTTTATGTGAATACTATTCAGTTTGATTTATGAGTAGTAAGATAATTTGTTTATTAAATTGTTCTTTGTATTTAATAAGTTAAAGATTTGGTAAGCAAATTATCTCTAAATTATATTAGGATGTGATATTACTGTTCTTAAAAGTGTGTGTCTTTTCATGCGTAGTATGTGGTATTATTCAAGTAAACTCGATAACATCAGTGATAGGTTATTTTATCGATCCGATCGATAAAATCACAGGGACGCTTTCAATATTAAATGATTTATCACTCCAGGCTAGATACGATAAATCATGAGGATTGTTAGGTTCAGCATTAAATAAATAAGTACACAATTAGTTATAAGTTAATATCTACACATCACTGCCTCAAATATACACGACACGTAGAATGAATGCATAGGAGAATTATTACATAACACATACAAATAAGAAACAAAATATTTATAAAACAAAATATAATTGGGTTATGGTAAGGGGTAGGTGAGTCCATTGGTCCTGACTAGTCGATTAAATTCGAGACTTTCTAGATGGGATCTGGTGTGATTCACAGCTGCTGGGGGTGAGTTTCTGGTCTATAGAAATTCAACATATCATAATTATTAATACCATAACATAATTAAGAAAGAAAATAATAAGGAAGTAATAGGTTTATATATATATTGAACATTCACCATAACATAACTCAATTTCACGAATTTGCAGAGGTATTGGTTGGAGTCATAGTATTGAAATAAATTGTAGATATCTCTCGAATTTTAGACTGTAAGGCTAGGGAGTACTTCAACCAATACTAGACTTATAAGTCTCAATAATTTAGTAAATACACCTTCTGTGTATTGTTTTCAAATATTTAACCTGAATAATACCACCTTTTCAGCTAGTTTTAATATGGGGAATTAGGGTGGTTAGGCTGTGCTACATACTAAATACTTGAATTCATTGGAACTCTTTGATGAGAAAAAGAAAAGGTACTAACAGGGGCGAAAGCTTTTCGAATGAAGTTTTCTCCTTTGCAAGTAGAAGGATATAACCTAGTGTTAAGCTTTCTATGTGTGAATGTACTAAGTAGTATAATATTATTCTTTAACTATATTTAATTGTTCCTTGGAAATGAGCACGGACGTGAATATAGATACTTAGCTTCTAAAAATATTATTGTAAAATCTTGTTCGAGATTTATTACCAAATGAAATCATTACTTTTAGGTGTATTAGAAATATCCAAGATTTTAGGGATTAGTATTCCTTAAGGTAATGGTAAAAAGGGAAGTGCGACAAAAGACAATCAATACTGTGGTTACTCATAATCGTGTACCGGAGGTACATGTAGTTATAAGTTAATATGGAATTTTCTTTCAGCTTCTACGAGTAGATTTAATTTAATAAATAGTAGTTAGAAACGTGTACCACTTGTGATGGACATATATGAGAACCACTTCACCTCCTTCGCGATTCAGTAAAGTATTTTAATATTTATTCCTTTGTAACACTTTATTATACGGCATGGGGAAGGTTAATTTTGCTTCTTACAGCAACAAAGGAGTTCAAGAAAGAGTACTGCATCACTGTGGGTTATCATGTACACCGGTTAGCTATTTTATATGGTTGCATTATATAATTAGATAATATATAATTTAGAAAGAAGAATAGATCTACAATATTTAATAAAGGTACCCTTTGCAAAGTAGGTGAGATTGATAGAATAGAAATTAGGGATATTTACAGGAGTTTAATTACATGATAATTCACAGTCCAAAAGAAGACTTCAAAGGTTAGTGACATGATTTTCTTATATTCGCCATTTTGGTTTAATTACTTGAACAATTATTTTATATTTTGAATTTTATTTAAACCTAAAATGAATTCTTTTATCAATAGACATATCATTAGAGAGGAGTATTTGAAACCAACATGGCCTTCCTAGTTAATATAATCGGTGACACTTTGGAATTACTAATGTTTTACACAATTATTAGGAGATATTTATAAAGTCACTTATTGTGTAACTAGAGTAAACTTTAACCACTTTATGGTTTATAATTGTTTATGGAATGTCGGTGGAAGCTTTGACAGTTGCTTGATGTCAACTAATGATGTTTTTCTTATTGTGATTTTTCGGTTTCCAGGTTGTATTAGAAATATAAGCAGATACACCTCCATACTTATTGTAAATTTTCCTTGTTATTTTTATATTGTGTGAGTTTCAGATCTTCGAGTTAAGTTGTTTCTTCATATACCTAGTATTAGAAACTTAAGCAGATATGCGTAGTTAATCTATAGTAGGCCAAATCAGTTCACTTATGATTTGAAAACAGACAGAAACTGGTTATAACTTGTTATTGAAAGTAATTCATACTTAACCAGGTTGTGTTTGTCCATTTCTTAAGCTGAATAGTAGAGTTGTTTAGATAATAAGTGTAGTTAGTTCCGCGGAACTTCGTCGTGAGATTAGAGTTATTTCAAGAACATGAATATACTAATCTTGCACCAGTTGACTTTACACAATCTGTAGTATTTTCATAAGCGAGTGTCTATTCAAGGAGTTGTTATGAATTTAAGGGACCTCACAAACCCCTTCTAAATGTAGCCTCCTAAGAAGATACTCATTGGTGATTATATCCTACTGCAAGCAGGAACACTTCACATGCAGCAAAGATCTTTATGCACACTCTACAACTGTAATTGGTAAGCAATGTTTTGTAGGCCAACAAAACATTGTGTTATTGATTCAACTCACCACATCAATCTTACATAGTTAACTGGGACTAAATTAGTATTGCAAGTTAATTAGCCAGGCCCTACCACTTCCTTAATCCTTTCTTTTTCAACTAATCATTTCCTTCCCATTCCTTCTAACTTTAAACAAATTATAGGGAAATATTTCTGTGATACTATTTCACTCCAGCATGATTAGTATAATTGAAACAGTTTAATTATGATAAATGAATTTAATAACCTAATTCTTGGAATTCCATGGGAGGAATAATATGGGAATGATTCTCATCATTTCGATGTATGTAGGCACCCGGCACTGATGGAATATCATGGGTGTTTCCGTTGATACCCTATGAGGAGTAGGAGCACTTATGGGACCCCTTCGTGTAAATTCTGGCTCTGTCTGATACTAGACTGGTGTGACATTACCTGTTGACCCCTTGTGAAATTCTTGGATAAAGAGGTTGTGAAATAATTGTGATATATTAATGACTTGAGTACGTCTCAATCATTTATAAAAGAGTCTCAGTACCATTATAATTATAGGCTTAGTCCTATCATATACTAAGGTTTAACCTTCTACTAAGAATGAAAAGTAACATACTAATTGAAGTGTTCAATTATTATTGATTAATGTTGGACTGAATGGTTGTACCTAATTACTGTATAGGACTTAAAACCGTTTTGATTCCAATATCCCATCTGAAGGGGGTGCACATAGTGGTTGGCACTCATTTTAGTTGAGGCGTTTGGTGTGGGGCCTACTAACTTCTACAAAATACAAAATTTGTAGAGGCAGATTTCCTAATTCCTTTATTCCTTATAGTCAAATATATATGTTAGCATCTTTAATTCAGGAAGAACTGAATTGTCTTCCTTAGGTTTAAGGTATTTAAGAATAACCTTTATTATGTTTAATCATCTGATCAAGACCTTTATTCAGCCACAGAAATAATTAATTTAAATTAACCAAAGTCATTTACCCATTTCTGTAAATAGTCTCTTTCCTCTAAAAGACTCAGGTTACTTATAAACATAACGTAGGTGAGACGATCATTGGCCAATCAAAACTTCAATTCAAGAGTTGCAAAGGGGGGTTAGTTACACCACGCGAACGAAGTCGCTGGCAAAAGCTATCCATACTTTAATACTTACTAATATTATAAATCCATACTTTCATATCCATATTAATATTATAAATGCGAAAGTAACTCTGTCTGTCTGTCCGTCTGTCTGTTACCTTTTTACGCCTAAACTGCTGAAATGATTTAGATGAAATTTGGCAAGGGAATAGTTTAGGACCCTGGGAAGGACACAGAATAGTGTTTATCCCGAAATTCCCACGGGATCGGGATTTACATGGGAAAACCCTTCCACGCGAATGAAGTCGCGGGCAAAAGCTAGTAATATTATAAATGATATAGTTTACTCTTTCACGTAAAAACTACTGAATGGATCTCAATGAAATTTGGTAAATATATAGTTGACATCCTGGAATAATACATAGGCTACTTTTTATCCCGGTATTCCCACTAGATCGGGATTTATGCGGGAAAAACCTCCCACGCGAACGATGTTACGGGCTATTAATTTATAATGATACTAATTGACCCGTCAAACGTTGTTTTGTCATATAAATTACTAGCCTTCTGCTTTCGGCTTCGCCCGCGTGTGGTCTACTCTACGTTATTCCGCTGGAATATTTATTCGGAATAAAAAGCCTATGCTCTTTCCCAAGGTCAATTCTATATCTGTACTACTTTCATTCAAATCAGTTTAGTAGTTTGAGGCGTGAAAGAATAGTAGAGACAGAGTTACTTTCACATTTACAATATTATTAGTAGGGATTTGTAATAAAAAAATAGCGTACGACTTATACAGAAACAAAAAAAAAACATAAAAATCGGTGAGGCCGTTTCGTAACTAGCTTATTATGTAACTAGCTGACCTAGCGAAGTATGCCCTCATGCCACAAATCAGTGTATAATTTGTAAGATTACTATTATTGATAGGAATATAAAAACAAACTATTTTGTTTTATGCCATTTTGAAATGGTTGAAAATAAAATAAAATGTCGAGTTTTCCGCCTTACCGCCACCGCCTACCGTAGCGATGCGCGGTGCCGTGTGTTAATCGCCTAAAAGTGCAACAAATTATTTTTATTTTTTTATGCATTGCGCTTTTACAGGTAGATCTCAATGTGTACTGATGAATGTAAATCGGTATGTACATAGATATTGATAACCTTTTAAATCGACGTGATGTATCAGTGAGCAACGACGAACACAAAAACAACCATCTCACAAACACAAACTTAGCTCAGAAACCCCACCCTCAAACACACACACACAAAACACATTCTTTACAATCACATTATAAATATTATACAACGATTACATTTTTTTATATTTACTTTTTATGCGGGTTGTGCCTAACGATATCCTGCTCCATCAAGATATACATAGGTACTGCCTAGTTAAGGGGTTAATAGTTGAGAAAACGTTAAGCTAATAATGAACATATGATATGTGCCTGTGGTCTTCACTATACAAAAAAAAAAGCTTAATTGTAGTTTATGCCTGTATCTATACTATTAAATATTACAAAGATATATAAACTATAGTGTGTAGGTAGATTGTTGCCTTTCTTGAGCCAAGACTGCCAGCGAGGCCGCTACTTTGGCACATCAATTCTTCTAACCCCTCATTTATAACGAAGGGCCAAATACCACTGAACCGAATAACCGAATATAACTGAGATGGAAGTAACGTTTTTGTTTTATAAATAAACCAGAACCGTGAAGAAAAAATCAAGAACGCAAAAAGTTTTTTACAAAAATGCTCAATATTTTGAGCGACCTATCAATGATTTTGCAAAATACTTCATATTCCAATATGAAAAGGTCAGCGCCTTAATAAAATCATTGTGATCAGTCCCGCTTTGCGTCGCGTTGATGAACAGAAATAGAATCTGTAAATACAATGTCCACTACCTTTCATTAAAACAGTGTTTGGTTGGTTATTATTGCCAAGACATCTTTTGCCACAATTCTCCATCAAATAAATGAAATGGTAGTAATCATTCATACATTACCTTTTAATTTTACGGAAATTATTTTTATGTAATATACATAATACTTATCATGTTTGACCATTTCTTTATAATTAATATTTGTAGAGGCTAACCAGTAAAAATCCGTTAATAAAGGTCCATAGTGTGGCTCTTTTTTAATTAGGATTTTTAAAGCAGTGTCTACCTACTAAATACAAGACTAAAAAATATTTTTCAAATATAATTAGAAGGCTATGTGTTTTTTTACCCAAAGGTCCTAAATGAAAATCGCACGCACTATTGCTGTCAAATATATAAATAGGTAATAAAAATAACATTAGATATACAAACACTACAATATCTGACACTAGTTCCACGCATTTCCTTTAGGTATTGATTGAGTGAAAGTTCAATTAAATATAATGTCATCTGGACGCAGTATAATGCATTTATTATGCCAGAAGATTACTGTGTAATTGAGTAGGTATGTACATGAAATAATGACCATTGAAGAGTAGCCAACTCCGACTATACCTACAAATAATGTTAGGAGTTTGCAAATCGTCGACATTTCTTTCGCATCTCACCGAGTGGGTATACTACAGTCTACCTCCCACGTTCCCCCGTAACACTATTTCATTAACGCCACGCAGAAACCTTGAGATCCATTGGAATGTCCAACAAACGTTGTTCGTGACATAATTCGTCTATTTCAAACCGCATCCGTTGTGCGTATTTATAATCTGTTATTCAGTTCCCGCGCTTCTTTTGACAACTCCCGGAAAAACAAAGATGGCGTCGGAAGCGCGCAAATTATGAAGAGAGGTTATTTTTAAAATGATTTGTGCGGAATCTTTTACCGAACTTTGCTTTTTTGTATTATAATTATACTTACGAGTATTTAAGTAGTATTTGACAGTAAGTAACAATTATTTTTTCAGGTTTTGTTACTTTAAACATTAGTTTAACATCTAAGACCAATACAAATAATACCAATCCGTACGCACGATTAGTTTAAAAAAACAGAAGAAAGTTTTCATTTTATATATATTTAAAGATTATTCATAGATTTTAAAATACTGATTATGATATTCTTATTGATTATTTTGTATATATGTTAACGGAAATGTATGTAATCCTTCATTGTATACAATTCCTAGGAAATGTATATAATTCCTAAAATCGTACGGAAGTGTGTGAAATAAATTATATTAGACACATTTCCTAGGAAATCTATATACATTTCCTAAATAGCAATTATTCAAGATGAGAATGGGTACGCAGTGATAGCGGAAGATTAATTACTAGTAAACACTAAAATATTTTATATTTTACCATGTGTATATTTTACAACTCTTACCTGGACGGCCTTCATTACATATAGTTTATTAAAAAATATAGAAAGACTTTTAAATTATTGCAGTGGTAAGTCCCCTCTTTGAGCAGTGGCTTGAGAGGCGCCCTCACTTTCCACCTAACGCACGTGCTTACCGGACACGGCTGTTTGGGAGGTACCTGTTTCGGGAGTACACGCCCGGTTATCGTTATTGTGGAGACCACCCGGAGGATACGGTAGAGCATACAGTGCCCCGCTTGGACGGAGCACCGCCGTGTCCTCGTGGAGGAGATCGGTGGCGGCGACCCTTCGCGTCTGACTCTGGTTCAGGCCACGGTGTGGGCCGAGGAGGAATGGAATGCAGTCGCCTCCTTCTGCGAAGCAATCGAAGCTAACGAAGGAGAAGGCTGATCGCGTGAAGGGGAGACAACTTTCTTCCTCACGCCCCAGTCAGTTGTTCAAATGTTCTTACGAGATACCGCGGCCCCGGAACGCAAGGGCAACTGAAGGCAGGGTGGGTTTTTAGTCAGTGGAAGACTGACATTCCCTTCTGCTCCACTCACAGCGGGATAAGTCATTTGATGATTTTCCCACCCTGAAAAAAAATGGTACTAACATGACAGATTGATTATTATTTTGCCAAATGAAAGTTTGAGTTTTTGTAAGAAAATATAAGTTTTTGTCTCAGATGGGCTTTAAATTTTATTATATAGTTAATTTTTTAAGTTTAATTTGTAAGAAGCCAATATACTTTTTTACGAAATGATTATTACCTGTTTGTCTCAACGAGAGGCTCAATATAAATCCTGTTTCTCAGTTTAGTAAACTGTTTCACTTATTTTGTTCACAGAAAGCATTCCTTTTGTACATTTCGTAATACGATATCGGAATTTTATACAAATCCTAGGAAACGTATACATTTTCTAGGATATGTGTGTATTAAATAATATTTTAAACAATATTTTATACATTTCCTTAATAGCTTGGGAATTGTATACAATTCCTAGGTTAAACACATTTCCGGTAACATATATACTATATTTTGACACTTGGGTATTTTTTATCTACGTAATCTCAATATAATTATAGGTTGCTTTATCATTATAATTAATTCCATTATTGTGTTTCATCATGAATTGTGTAATTTTATTAAAGCTTTGCGAGCTTATGTTGTGTACTGTACAAACTTAATATTCGATGCAACCATTGATATTTTGTGTTGCTGAGTTGTATTTTCATTAAATATTATATTCCACCTGTTTCAAATGTAGCTGAAAATATCGCACAAAGCATTCGAAAATGGCGAATAACGATCAATAGGTTTGCAGGTCTATCTACATGATTAGTGTAATGTTCTAATGCAGCTGACATCTCGTTAGATATCTGTCTTCTAACTATATAAATATATATACAGTAATTTTTAACTGTTTGTGCATTGTATCGCGTAGGTACGCTAGTCCATACTAATATTTTAAACGTGAAAGTCTGTCTGTCTGTTACGCTCTCACGGCTAAAACACATCAACGATTTTAATGAAATTTGCAATGAAAATAGTTGAAGAACCAGTGTCAAAGACACGCAACTTTTTTCAAAAATCAACCTAGAGATGGTTGAAACAGGGGCTTTTTTCCTCATATTAAGGCACAGCTAGCAACTTAATAATATCTATATTATTGCAAAATGACCTTTGATAACCATATTATTTCAATCGTCGCGAAAGCATCCAAATCTCTCGGGTTCATAATGCGACTATCCAAGTGCTTCACGCAAGCAAATACTTTAAAAATCTTATACTGTACCTTTGTTAGAAGCCACATGGAATACGCATCCGAGATATGGAAAGTACCTATATATTATATTATTATCATAAATATATTAACCGCATTGAGGGAATCCAAAAAAGGTTCATTAAATATTTCTGATTCCATCAAAGAATTATACCATATAGGTCCGTTAATTACCTTGATCTCTGTAAGAAATATCATTTACTACCGCTAAATATTCGACGTGACGTTTCTGACGGCGTTTTTTTATTGAAGACTTTTAAGAATACAATTAACAGCTCTGATATATTATCAAAGTTTTAATTTTAATGTTCCTTGCAAGTCTAAACGTTTCTATACACCGCTAAAAATGCCACTTGCTACCTCGAAATATAGACAGAATTCGTTTGTGTTGCGTGCAAGCAGGAGCTTTAGTGAGGTGTGCAGGCAGTATGACATTGAACCATTTAGAACAAGTGTGTCATCAGCATGGAGGTGCTTAAGCCTTAACTTTTTTAAGTAATAATTATGTCTAAGTAGTCATATAATTTTATATAGTTGTGTTTAGGTTTTTACATATTATAATGTTATTAGTGTTATATTAAGTATAACGTTTTCCTGCTGACGGTACTATGTCGTTCACAGTGTTGCTTAACTTCACATGTAACTATATGTTGTAATGTCAAAATTTTGAATTAACATTTCAACGGCGATCTGCTCTGCGCTTTCATCGCTCAAAATAGATGTTATTGTAATGAATTATTGGTACCCGTCACTCGTAATTAAGGAATTGCAATTAAAGTTTAGCCCAAAACATTCTCTACAGACCAGTATTTCGCCAAGATTTCTGTTTCAAATACAATCAAAACGTTGAGTGTTATATGAATTTCGGGAATCGAGATTCAATTTGAATGTCCATAAAATTTAGTGACTGAATTTATCTTCTAATATATAAAATTTCGTGTCACAATATTAGTTACCGTATTCCTCCGAAACGGCTTTACTGATTTTTACCAAATTTTATATGCATATTCAGTAGATCTGAGAATCAGCTACTATCTACTTTTTATCCCGGAATTCCCACGGGATCGGGATTTACGCGGTAAATCCTCCGACGCGAACGAAGTTGCGGGCAGCAGCTACTAGTTCTATAGATTGTTTTATTTCCCTCTGCTTGCACCTAAAATTGATGGAAAATAGTTATAATTAATTTTGTTTCGTAGTACTTGTTGAGTTGTTCTGAAAATATGACGTGTTGAACTTTGAAATAAAATATTTATTTATTCATATGGCGATCTAACTACTAAATATATATTTTACACTAAAGCTTTGATCGTATTGAATGATGGGTTAATGCGTAGCCTAAAACACGAATTGTGAAATTGAACTTGAACTCTGTGTTTCCTGATCGCTATAACCTGGGAGACTTTAAGTCAAAAGTGAATAGGTTACTTCTAGACTGCGTGCTCCATCTTCGACCACATCATAACTTACCGAAAAAAAAATATGGGGTTTTATTATTTTTATATTTTGTTGGTTTAATTATTCATAAATGGATTTTATAATTTTTCTCGTAGTGTGTCAAGTAGTGACAAAGTACATTATTAATAATACGAGTATTGGGATAACACTGTTTAGTATTATGAACTTTTTGTTGAAATGAACTCCTAAATATTGCCCTAAAATATTTGTCAGGAATTTCTACAGCGTATTGATTTATTTTTAATCAATATGCTTGAAACTAAGTCCAAATACTGATGATAAAATATCGTCACTTCTCTATAGTTCAGGGCGCTGTAGAAAGCTGCTGGTCCTTAAATTAATGCATTCATAAAATATTCCCATTACATTTCCACACTCACATTTTTATTCTTTTACTGTTAATAGGCATAGTTTGACCACCATCTCACCTGATGGTAGGCGATGATGTATCGAATACATCATCGCCTACCATCAGGTGAGATAGTGGTGAAGCACGCTTACCTAGAAGTAACCTATTCACTCTTGACTCCAAGACCTCCAGGTTATAGCTATCAGGAAACACATACTCCGGCAGGGAATTCCACTCTTTAGCTATACGCCCAGTGAAAGTATTCCCAAAACGTTTTGTGCGTATGGGTGAGATGTCCACCATATGGTGATAGCGCATCGCCGCTCTTTATCGAGTGCAAAAACAATGAGTATTACAATATGTTTGGCGAGAACATCTAGATATACCAATCTCTTAATTCTTACCTTTTCTTTTCTTCCCCAGGTGACATGGTTCCGCAACGAGCGACGTCTGTTGGAGGCGGAGCGAGTGGCACTGGCCCGGGATGGCAACTTCTGGTGTGCAGACGTGGCCGCCATCAGTGTGGACGACGCTGGCCGATGGACCTGCACCGCGGAAAATGCAGGCGGCCGTGCTAGCTGCTCTGCGCATCTTAATGTACTTGGTGAGTTATCTTTTTTTTTATAAAGGGAACTAGTATTGTGGGTACAATTCACGTTATTAGCGATCTTATTAACTCCTCCATCTAAGCTTAATATGCTTGTCTGGAGTGGGTTCACACAATAGTGTATTGGGTAGGGTTCGAACCTGCAACCTCTCGATCACAAGTCCGACACCTAAGCGATTCAGCTATTGACGCTTAAAGTTGTTTTAATTGACCAATCACGTCCAGATTAGGTAAAATCAGGAACGAATACATACCAAGTCCTTCAAAGTATTTTTTTTTTTTTAAATAAATCTAGCAATGTGGGTAGAAGTCAGATTACTAGCAATCTTGTTAACACCTCCAACTAAGCTAAATATGCTTGTGTCTGCAGTAAATAAGTCGTAAATGCCGGGAAGTCATGGAAGTACAATGCGGCCGTTATAACTTGGCGAACGTGAAGTTAGGCTCTGCGAACTTTAACGCTTGTGCACTCGTACAAAACTAAAGGTTTTAAAAAAATAAATGCAATTAGCAGTTGTTATTCAACTGTTATTGGCATTTATTTTTTTAAAACCTTTATTTTTGTACGAGTGCACAAGCGCTAAAGTTCGCAGAGCCTAACTTCACGCTCGCCAAGTTAGAACGGCCGTACTGTAATTAACTTAATCTGTTCCTCATTATGTCCGTAACAAATACTCCCTTATTTCATTAGAAAAGCAGGACGTATCTCTAAGAGCTGTTGACATGAAAATAGTAATCAAATTATGTAACTTTGCAGTACCAAAAGCGTACAAGCGCCCCGAATTCGTGGAAGAACTGCGTGCGCTCCTGACTGAGCAGGGGACCGTCTCGCTTGAGTGCAAGGTGGTCGGCGTGCCCACTCCCGTGTTGCGATGGTTCAAGGTAAGACTTTATAAGAAAATCTGAACGACTCATCGACCACATCTTCACTTACCATCAGGTGAGATGCGAAATAAATAAAAAAAAATACAAGAAATCATTGTTTGTGACAAAAACTTCGAAATGAAAACGAAATTTGTTTGGCTATATAACACATTTTTGTATAGCAGACATATAAGTATTATTCGAAGTCCATTTTTAGGTTCCGAGGCCGAATGGCATAACGGAACCGGCCTGTCCGTATGACACACCCATTTTATATAAAAACTATTAGGTCTATACAATTAAGACTTGAGACTTGGTATATCTACCAAGTCTCTACTGTGTAGTGTTAATAGGCTGGTGTATTCTGTAAATCGCTTTATGATTTTTATACAAAAATAAACGCAATGACAACAACAATAAACATATTTTTCATCACACCGTGCGCGGTGTCTATAGATAGGTCTTTAAAAATGACATTGATTTTCCTGAAACCAGTTTCAGGGGTCCGTAGCCGAAAGGCAAAAAAACGGAACCCTTATAGTTTCGTCATGTATGTCTGTCTCTCCGTTCGTATGTCACAGCCATTTTAATGTAGTCTTAGTAGTTTCGGCCGTGGGCCGGGAACCGTTTTCTGATTTTAAGTTAAAAATATTAAAAATTAAGGGGGTTCCCCATACATGGCTCTGATTCTGAAAATATTTTTTTCATGAAACCTATGATATATCTTTAAAAATGACATTGAGTTTTCTAAAACCACTTTTCGTAAAGTCAATCGTTTAAAAGATATATGCTTCCGTAGTTGTAAAACGTGTGTGTCCTTATCATTGATTCACATATGTAGTCTCTTGAAGGTAATATAATTATAGCGGTGGCTTCACTGTCCTGTAACGTGACTTAGTTACTGAAGCGTCATTCGATAAGCGACGATATTATGGTATTACCCTCTACCTCTGCTCTAATTGCACCCCAGGAAATATTTTTTCATGATTATGCTCTCCAGATACTTCATCTACTTTAATTTTTAATTGAATAGAATAAAATGTTTGACACCAGGAACATAATCATAGGGAAACAAAAGCTTTCTTTTTAATATTTCCCTTGCAAGTTTTGCCGTTTTTTCTGTCAGATTCTTCAAAATGCCTTAACGAAAATATGAAAAAAAAAAACAAAATATAGCCGATTTGGTTTTTTTACAGATCAAATGTTTGACAGCTAAGAACAGTTTATATGGGAAAGGAAAAGTTTTTTTTTTACTATTTCTGTCGAAAATATTCCGTATTTTCTCTCCATAAGAACCTTTCTCGTGCCTTTAAAGATAATATTGAAAAAAGAATTTACCGAATTTGCCGAGCCGTTCGCGAGTTTTGCGCTTAGCAACACATTTGGCGATGCCTTTCTGTTCATTTAATTATAGACTATACTCCTTAACGGCTGTTAAATGTTATGTAAGAACTTTATTATTTTATTTTGATCTATACAACGTGTCATTTAAAGGGTATATACATACCAAGTGCACGGCTTCATTCGTTAACAAACAATATGGCAAGGGTTTTGTAAACCTATGTCTACATTTGTGGAACTTATTAGAAATTTCAATACATTTATACCGGAGACCGAATTTTCCAAATTAATAAGAACGCAGATAATTATCGTGTTATTGGCAAGTGACGTGGAAAGGTATTGACCCTCGTAGTGTTGTGACACGTTTGTTATGATTGGTATTCAAGAAACATATGAAACCGATAATTTGGTATCAATTCTTTGAGTCACTTATTTTAAGCTGAAACTGTACATAGAGACTCCATACCAGATGTTGTCTTCAGCCCTTTTGGATAGATATCGGGTTTCCGTTACACGTTGTATACTTTTCTTTCCAATTTACAGGACAGTCGTGAAATAAAAGCAGGTGATGTGTTCGCGCTCACAGCTAATGCCGAGGACCCGACGTCTCTTGGTACTTATACCTGCGAGGCTGTCAATTGCATGGGCAGGGCGTACTCCTCATCCAAGGTCCACGTCGTCGGCCGTGGCAGCAGGGAGGGATCTGCCAGACCTAGCTCCAGGTGACACATTTTATTGTACTTATGGCATAAGTACACTTTTTTTAAATAGAACTAGCAATGTGGATACAATTCACATTACTAGCAAAATATTGTTAACCCTCCAACTAAGCTAAATATGCTTGTGCCGGAGTGGGTTCACGTCAATATTGTAATGGGTGGGGTACAAATCCGGGACCTCTCGATCATAAGTACGACACCCTAGCCATTGCAGCTTTATATCTATAGAAGATACTAGAATAATCTGGTAGTTTGCATACTTTATGCGGCCTACCCTAATGCTTTATTTTGGTATTGTTCGTCAAATTTTTCGAACTCGATAAAGTTCTAAGTTGAGCTACACGATGCTTGGCCGGTTGGGACAGGTCCACTCAAATCGGTGTACTTTTCAAAAGAGTACCACGTATACATTAATCACCACGGTTCTCATAGGACTTGATCAATACCTACGGTTTGTTCGGACTTCAAAAGAGATTGAGTATTTGACTAGCAAATATTATTATCTATCTGGTAGGGAAATAAATATACATATATAAGTCATAATTATGGTCGGGCATGGCACAGATCAAAGTCGGAGGAAGAACACTGAGTGTTTTATGTGATAAATTTTATGATTCGTTAAGTAAGTAATTATATTAAGGTTTGCGCTAGCAAACCGGCAAAAACTACCTTTTAAAGTGAACGTAGCCTTAGGGATCCTCAGTCTAACTATTTCGACGATTTCGTAATAATACAGCTGAGTCTGTACCAAGTTATCAACCCGTTCTTCTTGTCACCTTCATTAATTGAAATATTTCAGCGAAAAGTGTGGAGATCTTTAAACCTAGATGTACAGATTTGAATTTGATTTCAAATGTGATTATTATATGTATTAACTTACAATAACAGTAATAGATTCGTTTAATTTAAATGATACCTTTTTTCTGGGTGGGAAAATTATCAAATGACTCCTCCCACTGTGGGTGGAGTGGTAGGGAGTGTCACCTTGATCCTTCAGTTCCCCTTGCATTCCGGGGACGCGGTATCCCGTTATATGATACGTACAACAATATTTTAACTTCACTGGTAGCTTTCTATAGAGGGAGATAGATAGATTAGATTGGGTTTCTATATAGTTTGATAAAAGATACTAAAATAACTGATGTCAGATCCGTTTAGTGGGAAAAATCGACAAACATAAAGCCGACCTGTGCATGTGACGTTTGGTTGGTGTTCCGCAGACACTGCGTTAATGGTGTTTTGACGTCCCGCACACGTAGAACAATGCGTGCGTTAGATAGGGATGGAGCCTCAATCTATAGACATGCAGAATGGGCTGAGCGTTCCATATCTATGTATGTATTAATACACCAAGCAAAAACTTAGTAAGAATACCTTTTTACGAAAATGACGATGGAGTATGAAATTTGGCGTTTCATATGGAGAAGAAGTGCAAATACATTTCATATAATAAAATATTTTAAGTACCTATATAATAAATAATAATGTATTTTCGCCACCAACCCAACTCACCACTACACCTGAATGTACACTAGTTTAGATAATTGAATAGAAGGTAAATTGATGGTGTAGCCATTAGCTGTCCGTTCAGTATTCTAGAATACTGCTTGGGTATCATTAGAGTGTGCGCAAAGCTAGGGTGTGGAACTACCGGCTCCTGTATTCCCTGCCACACATATATGACCCGTAAACGCCTAAAGCAAAGTAAACAGGCATCTTCTGGTCTCGCTCGTTCCATCGTAGACCTCATCTAACACCATGAGGTGTCATCGGGGTCCAGAGCAGCCACATACGTATAAAAAAAAATAGTCCGAAATGCCACTTCCTTTTCCACAGTGTGGTCAAGCTTGTGAGAAAATTATTCAGGTTATGTGTATGACTGCAATATCGTTTTAAGATTGAATAGAAACTGATAGATTACACAGTATCTCCGATAGCTCACGACACGACTTGAAACTCGCATGTAGGTATCAGGATTAAGTCTGTTTCTTTTGAGAAGATAATAATTATATTTTGGCTATAAGGAGAAATTTTCAAACGATGAGTGAGACTTTTACATCCGACCATTTAACTCGTTTTAATATTAAGGTAAATTGTAAAAGACAATGGAAAGTAAATACAGGCCCCGGAGTAGACGATAATATAGGATATTATCCATACTATCCATACTAATAATATAAATGTGAAAGTAACTCTGTCTGTCTATGTGTTATCTTTTCACGCCTAAGCCGCTGAACCGATTTAGATGAAATTTGGCATGGGAATAGTTTAGGACCCTGAGGAGGACATAGGATAGTTTTTATCCCGAAATTCCCATGGGATCAGGATTTACGCGGGAACACCCTCCCACACGAATGAAGTCGCGGGCAGAAACTAGTGCTATTATAAATCGGAAAGGTTTGTTTGTTTGAACACGCTAATCTTCGAAAGTACTGGATGGATTTGGGGGAAATTTGGTATGGAAGTAGCTTGAAGCTTGAGAAAGGTTAATGGCTAGTTTTTACCCGACTGCAAACAAGAAGGGTCATATTTTTATCGTGATTAAATCCACGGGAGGGAAGCCCTGCGCGACTACTAGTAAATGAAACTTAAATATACTTGTGCAAGAAAGGTGGCTAAGTCCAAGAAATTGGAGGTCGAGTCAAAGCTCCAGAGCCTTGAACATTGACGACGAGTTGCAAGTCTATCGGTTTTCTATCGGTTACATTTCGGGGACTGTGCGATGGAATTACACAATCTAATTCCGCCAAGCCTGTACCATCATCGGACTACAAGACAAACGGCGATGCGCCATCGTTACATGGTGGACATCTCACCTATACGCACTAAACGTTTTGGGAATACTTTCATTGCGCGTACGGCTAAGGAGTGGAATTCCCTGCCGTAGTCTGTGTTTCTCGATAGCTATAACCTAGGGGTCTTTAAGTCAAGAGTGAATAGGTTACTTTTAAGTAAGCGTGCTCCATCTTCGACCACATCATCACTTACCATCAGGTGAGATGGTGGTCAAACGCGAACCTATTAAAATTTAAAAAAAAACCACATAGTTTGAAAAAATATTCAGAGAAATAGAAAGTAATCTATGGAAATTGAAAATCACTCTCTATTCCTCTCAATTTGAATTCCGCAAAAGTTGGTATTTGTTTAGTCCTTGGTGTCCTGTGTAGCTACTAAATCTCATTAAAGTCGGTTCTTTATTCTAAGAAACATGGTAAGGTGTAGACGATCGTAAAAGATATTCAAATTTCGAAGAAAAAAATAGATTTCAAATGCTGACACTCTTTAGAAGCTATGTTCTTCAAAAACCGTCCTTAAAATCACGGACTATTTACTGATAAGAGTTTTTACGTAAAGAAGTGTCAACAGCGTAATGGCTAAGGCCTTGTGATCAAAAGGTCACGGGTTCGAACCCCACCCATTACATTATTACCGTGAACCCACTCCAGACAAGCATATTTAGCTTAGTTGAAGGGGTTAACAAGATTGCTACTAATGTGAATTCTACCTACATTGCCAGTCCTCTTTAAAAAAAATACACATCGAAGAGAAGAAAAAAAAATGGCCATCGATTAAACCTGCCATAAAATGTGGGTCAAATGACAATAAGCATTAAGCTGCAAGTTAATATCCCTAACTATTGAACAGTGTTCATCTATTAATATACCTGTTACTTTGTTATTATTGGATGGAGACACGACGGGCCGCTAACGAGCTAAGCGTTGTATTTCAAGGGCGGATTAAGGACGGTAGCTTATTGTTATGAAAAGTGTTATTCTGTTTACTAAGCTTCATTTTTAGTAGTATTTCTGGTAAAATGGCCTATTTTTAATACTTTGTAGGTAAATATGCTCCAATTCTGTAAAATGTTTTATCGTCTATTTTCAAATACTTGCAGCATTTCTTTAGATAAAAGAATAGATTTTTAAATCTCAACAACCTTTCAGAGTATTGGGATAGCTTGCAAACGATATCTAGGAGCTAAGTTATCCATAACAGTGGGTGACTTTGCGCCTTATTCATTGTTTTATTTATAATTTTATATAAGCGAATCTTAATGTGCAATTATCTATAGGTATTGAAACTTTGAAAAGGGTGTTATTTTTTTTATTTGAATGCATCTGAGCATTGAACTGAGAATTTTTAACAATAAAAAAACAATTTACTAAAGGAGCAATTATTGGAGCGCTGTTGTTAATTATTGGTCATTTAGGTATTGGCCGTGGGAGTCATGGCTCTGAACAAAGTTCCATTGTGACAGAGATTTAAAAAAAAACCAAAATATTAGTGATTGCTCACATGACTAAAACATAGTGTATTACATTCTCTTTGCACATGACATTTTATCAACGCGCCAGAGCGGTTGCCATTAATTTGTCAGCTTTTGTCGGTTGTTGTTTTTGTATAAGTTTTTCTGTAGCTGTATAGCTCTGTATATAAATACATATGCAATTGCTTGTAACATCTCTACCTACCACATTTTATGCAAAAATATTATTTATTTATTATTTATTCCCTGAAAGGACAAATGCACTGTTCAAACGGTGTGATATTAACTCTTAGTTTTTTAGCCTATTAAAAATATTTTAGGTTTAAAAATCTTTATTTCTCTAAAGACAATACCTATAGTTCACTTGTATGAGATTTACAGTAAAAAAGAATATAGAAAAGAAACATAGTAAAACAGTATATTTTTATCCGACCTTAAAATAAGGGTTCTCAATTCAAATGTATTTTTTTATCGGACAATTACAATACAATACAATAATTTATTTTTTTATCCAAAGTAAAGTACAGATTATGCACATCTGTTTACGGTAAAGCATTTACAGGTGCATAGTATATTTGATCAATGACCCCTATGCTAGGTGGTACCTGTGTTATAGGGGTCATCCATCCATCCGTTATGTGTACAATCATTGATTTTCTTAATTGGATGAAAAAATACACATTAGAAGGGTAGGTATGTATCTAAAATTTCGTATCTAACCCTTCAAGGTACCCTCATATGTATCAACAACTATTACAACTATTTGTTACAAAAAGTAAACAGGTTTCTCTCTGATTTACCAGCAGTGTGACTCCAGAACCGCCTCCGATCTTCACAAAAGAGCTGGAGGACCAGTTTGTGAGGATCTGTGAGCCGCTGACCCTTGGCTGCCACATCGTGGTGCCACCGTGGCCCCGCAACGTCGTCTGGTACAACAAAGAGGGAAAAATAGAACCTAGCGAGAGGTGAGTCTCTACTCTGTTTGGTGTACGATGAAGAATTGATAATGGGAAACTACTTGATATAATTTTTGTTTGCCTAACGAGTGCAGATGACGATTGTGTTAGTAGAAGCTGATAACAACAAAATGAGTTTTAACTAGCTTTATTGAAAGGACGATCAATTTATGGGAAACGTGCCCCGGTTGATCTTAATGCTCTAGAAATAGTGCTATTTTTTCAGCGGATACGATTGTCTATATGTACTCATGTCAAAATTTACATGATTGATTGTATATAAACACTAATAATGTGGCATTTGTAACGTTATTAAAAGTTACCTTCACCACGCTATAGCTAACAGAATATCTTTTGTTTGGAGTCTCGGAAATGCCTAATTATACGTGAAGCAAAACCATTGTAGCCCTTTTTACGTAAATCGAGCGGACAGATGAATCTGAATTTTGGGTTAATGTTTATAGCAGAAGAAGTGCAAATCTTAATATTATGAGATTAACGTTTAAACTTAACATTTAAATATTGTTTGAATATTGACTACTTAGCTTACTTAGATTATGGTTGAAAATTTACCTCTAGTTTAAATAAATTTACCTGATCAACCTCTTCTCAACTATTTTGTGTCCAGTACAACCGGATGCTGAGTATTTTTTGGAGCCATAATCTATCTGACCCACACTGCCCCGGATGTCATAATTACAGTAAGTCGTGTTACTGGTGTTATGACTTTTTTTTACATTACTGTGATCCTTAAATCAAGCCCTATAAGGAAAATTGTTCTTTATTTTTATATCTAAATTATAAACAAAGTTACGATAAGCACAATCACAGTAAATGTTGAGAAGATTCAATCGTTCATTATAATAATAACAGTAAGTAGACTTACTGTATTAAAATTATGTTTTATTTCGTATTTGCACTATCATATTTACAGTAACTAATGTTCCGGTAGATTGATATTATTTAAATATGGCGTTTTAGCTACTCATTTTCACAGGAAGTATAGTTACTCTATTTATAACTTGTGTAATTCGAAAAAAATAAAACCAATCCGTAAGCCACTTACTTGATGTATATCAAGTAAGTGAGTGAGCATCAGATATACTTACTGTAACAATGTAATTACAGTATCTTACCGACTTACTGTAAATACGCTTAAGATAGTGTTAGTTGGGCTGATAGGAGTGGTGGATAGATACAATTCATTAGATTAAAAAAAAAAACAATAATTAACGAATAAATTCTATTGAGGACTAATTTACAAACATGTATCTTTTGTTATCTGTTTAAATATTTAAGCTATCTGCTATAATTATCAAGATACACCAATTTAAACGTTTCTAAACCAAAGTGCCACCAACATTTAATTTTTCAACGGACGACAAAAAGAGGAGGTTATCAATTCGACGCGTATATATATATATTTTTAATTTTTATGTATGATCATCGATTACTCGAAGACGGCTGGACCGATTTGGAAAATTCATTTTTTGATTGAAAGGGTATACTTTGAAATTGGTCCCATTTTCATAAACGTCAGGATCTGATGATGGGATCCTGGAGAAATCGAGGAAACTCTTCAAATATTATAGGCACACCTATGACGTTTTGGGTATTTATTATAGTTACTTGTGCAGTTGCTCTCAAAAAGTACCATTTGAGGAAGTGGAACTGATGATGAAGACCACAGATGGCCGCCGAAACTACTCAATAATAAGTATTGAGTCGATTGCGATTCGATTACTTGAATACGGATGTTAAGCACTTTATGCTCGTCACAATGCATATGGTGATGTAGAGCTGATGGTGAAGTACCAGGAGAACTCCTCAACAATTAACGGCCCAGCATTGGGAAAAGCAATATTTTGTAAAAGGTTAGAAGTAGTTAACATTTAGGCTCTTGTAACTAGGTAAATTAAAAATAGACCAATTTAAAAGAGTGAAATAAAAACTTTTTACCAAAAAATTAAACCGACTCCCAAAAACACTGCAAAGTGAAAAATAACTTTAATTTCGGTAGTCGGTGTCTTTAGTTTTCTATTTTCGTTTTTGGCACTGACTACCGAAATTAAAGTTATTTTTCACTTTGCAGTGTTTTTGGGAGTCGGTTTTATTTTTTGGTAAAAAGTGTTTTATCTTACCTTGTTTGGACTGAGACTACCTGTACCAAGTAAAATCATTATATTTTTCGACATATTGTACTTTCTCCCCTCATACTTACATGTAATTTTGGAACTGTTGGTCATGATTAATATCTGTGACATGTCCATCTTAAGCCCTACTTCAAGGCTTGCTTAGGTAACGTAGCATTTGCTCTAGTCCCGCAGCTCTTGGTGAGAAAAGAACAATATCATAAGCGGCGTATACCTATAGAATTCAAATTTTCCCGCCGAACCTTATTCCTGTACCTACATATGGGTCTACCTATTCGGCCATTTGTTAATCCAAACCTGTTGTACAGGCTGACGAACGTTAGTGATGGTCTCGGGTAGTACTTTCAATTCAATCTGAGTCTTGATAAGGGTTGTCTCGTCTTAAAACCGGCCAACAGAGCAGGTCTGCTAGTTTAACCAAACTAAAGCCCGATTTACACGTCAACAAGTACAGTAGCGAGTTAACTTGCGTCATTGGCGAGTTAAGTTGTTAATGTAGTTTGAACGGTAAAAGCGAGTTAAGTAGTAAGTTATTGATTAAGTTGAGCTAAATAGATCGCGATCCTATTTTTCGGCGAGTCCAGTGCAAAGTAGCCCCCTCTCTCGCGTCTCCCGCACCCCTCCAACTTAACTGGCTGGCATGCAGACGGGCGAGTTTAGTACAGTCCATAAATTTGTAGGTTGCGGGTCGAGTTGCGGGTCCAGTTGCGGGATGAGTTGAGGCATGAGTTGAGGGGCGTCTCGTGGGGAGTTGAGGTAAAGAGAGAGAGAGAGCGGGCAACGGTATACCTTTGAAATTTCATAAATTTTTGAAGGTTTCACTTCTACCATGTGTGAATTGCACACATGTTTTTTTTACAATTCCTTCACTAATTAATCGAAAGGAACTTCGTTCCATCCGGGTGTCCCTTGACACCTCTCAAGTTTTTTTATTTTCTTTTTTTCTTCTCAGGCAACTTATGGCTACTCACTCGCCTACGTTTGGACGCTACTTACAACTTACTACTTATTACTTGACTGTCTGAGTTCTTAACTGGCTACTGTACTTGTTGAAGTGTAAATCGGGCTTAAGGGTATTTAATGACTGATAGTAAAGGAATGTTCAAATAAAATATCACGACTCCGGGTCGTAAGGGCAGCTGAAGGAACAGGGTGGGTTTTTAGTCAGTAGAAGTCTGACACTCCCTTCCGCTCCACCCAGAGAAGGCGAAGTCATAGATTATTATCCAACAAAAATTCGGCATTTAAAATAAAAAAGACCTTTACATAATGACTTTCAAAGATGTACATTGTAAATTATATGTACAGGGTTCATGGTATGGTCTTGTAAGTTAGGTAAATGATTATGTTTAGGTATTAGTTTTAATATTAGGCAAAATTAACCAAATTACAACGTCGATCAAGTAGAGCTTGATACTCTACATACAAAGAGTGTCAATGTATCGGGGTTTTTATGAAAATACGATATTGTGAAACATTTAACTTCAATCTTTGCTCTCTATTGTTTGACTTCGAAATACAAATGAATATAAGGTTTGTATATACTCTTTTTTGGGTGCGAAAATCATGGAATGACTTCTCTCGCTTTGGGTGAAGCAGAAGGTAGTGTCAGACTTCTACTGACAAAACCCACCCTGTTCCTTCAGCTGCTCTTGTATTCCTGGACTACGGTATCTCGTTAGAACGTTCCCGCAACCTCGGCAGGCAATGGCCCTATGGGGCCCCGTCACTAGTACTGAAGAACGACTCTGAAGCATACGTGCAATACGACCCGCCGTTGTATATTCCCTGGGCATTCCTTTTCCGAAATTTCCTAAGTCTAAAATTAATAGTCTAAAATCAGTATAAAAATTTGAAAAACTACATACTTATTTTATTTTTAACATTTTTTAATTTGTGTTCCAATGTGGTAACCATGCTCTTCAAACAGAATGCAATATCAATGAAGTATTCGGACTGACCGCTGTTTTGGCACAAACTATGTGTTGTTAATTCAGTCGTAAATTTTTGATTGGAAACATTTAGGCCGTTTACGTAATACAAATATTTTGGTGGACATTATGTAACTGCCGTAACTTTATCATAAAGATTGTTTTATAATTGGTGGATGCTTGTTAACAGAATGAAAAATTGTAACATATTTTAATTTTTTGTCATACTTAGAAAGTCGTGCATGTTATCATTGGGCCACTACAGCTTTAACTCGAATATTTTTTGGTGTATACTTCATTTGACGTATATTAAACACCTATAAACTTACTTGTTTGATTGTCAAATTATTGAAAGATAGGAGTGGCTATTTCGTGGAGTAAAGAGTAATCTGAAAATGTTAGTCAAATAAAAAGCCCAGAAATGACGACGCATTGACAGAAGCACATCTCACGGCAAAGCTTTGAAATTCCACAGATTTTTTATTTCAAACTGTCAGCGCTGGACGTCATGGACGGTCCCTTTTTCTATTTACCTATGAACAAGGCAACAGTGGGGCAAATATTACCTTTTTTCCATTTGTTATCCAGTTTCCACATGAATGGCTGACTTTATTTACCTTTACGCGATTCGAAGAATTTCAGTAACTCGGTTCTGAAATTGTGGAGGACAGATTGACGCTCCGTGTTAAATTATCTGTTTGGCTTCCCAATTATGTCGAAGTCTAAGTGGATGCAGCCGAGTAGTAGTATTACACATACACATAGAGCGACTGTTTATCTGAATTCCCACCGAATCGGGATTTAAAAGGCAAAATCGTCTACGCGAACAAAGTCGCGGACACATCTAGTTTAAAATAAATAGAGGGACAAACAACCAAGAACAAACAAGAAAATGCAGTTACACTTCTTAAATAAAAGTTTTCCATTTATATTTAATCAACTAGTTGGGCGGGGCTTCGCTCCCGTGGGGATTATCATAATAAAAACATAACCCTTCTTCTTTTGTGGTCGGATTAAAAGGCCTATAATCTTCTTCAAGTTTCAAGCTACTTTCATACCAAATTTAATCCAAATCCACACAGTACTTTCGAAAATTAGCGCGTTTAAATAAACAAACTTTTCCTTTTTATAATCTATATATATAAAAGCGAAATACCACTCACTGATTAATCACGAAATCTCAGAAACTATTAGTAAGAGGGCTCTCAAATTTTGCATGGGGGTTCCTTTTAGTACGTAGATACTCGCTAAGACGGGATTTTGCGAAATTCCCACGGGATCGGTATTTACACGGGAAAAACTTCCCACGCAAACGTAGTCGCGAGCAACTGCTAGTATTAGTATAGATATCTCTGTGTCGCATTAATTTTAAGTAAGTTTTCTTCAACGAGAAATGTAGATGTATGTCACTCAGAAATATTGCAGCTGAAGTGAAGTAATTTCAACTCCGAGCTACTAGTGAGTAATTCCTTACAGAAAAATCCAATTGCACTTTTTACCCGGACAGCACTACGATAGCACTTTTTGGAACCGAACCCAAGACCTCATGCTTAGCTGTCGCCATTGTGACCACTCGACCAACGATGCAGTTAGCAGACTAGTGAAGTACATTGTTCTCTCCATATTACAGGTATCACGTACTGGAGGATGGTGCTGGTGGGTACTTACTGGAAGTGGGCAGCGCCGAGTGGCCCGACGAAGGCGAGTGGAAGTGCGTCGCGACCAGTACTGGAGGACGCATCGGCATCTCCACTTGCTATGTTACCATGGATGGTGAGTTTGTTTTTTCAAAATTCTGTACCCTTTAAAATCCGGTAACTAATACTAAAATGCACTATGATTCGAGCTCCTTTAAGTTCGAAGTTGAGCTAAGTGATAACTTGGATGGGCCTGCTCTAATCTGTGTGATTCTGGCCTCTAAAGAGTCCCATAGATATAACCCAACATGGTTCTCATGATTTGATCACTACAGATTGTGTTTCTTCTCATAGTACTCAGTTAGGAAACAATGGTCTCATTTCTTTCTCATTTACGTATAAGTGTTATGTATAACCTATCTATAAAATAAACATTACTTCATTTCATTTCATTAGTAATTTAAATGATAAGGAGGATAGTACAAGCAAATATAAATACATTTAAAGTGATATTTTGGTGACAAAATGACACAGACCACTTTAGCCCGGATTTATTAAATGTTTATGGTATACAGGGATTTAGTCAAAAATATATCACTTTAGTTCAAGGCTGTGCAACTGTACTCTATTAAGCAAATCTCCACGATCCGTATATTTTTTTTAGTAGCACTTCGTCCGCTTTGATTTCGCCAATAGTGTAAACACGACGGTCGACCAGCGTTTCTTGTCTAGCCTAAGAAGAATCCGAATCAAACTCAGTTAACATCTCATGTCCATACAGTTCGCACTGATAAAATCTTATAAGAACCACATGGATCACTAAGACAGGAAAGTACCACGTAGATTTGTGTACCTGACAAAACACAGAAAGAATTTGTCAGTTATCGCGAAGCTCAACTTGAAACTTTACGGAGCTTGTACGATTTTAAGAACAATATCAAAGATATAATGTATGACCATTTAAAATGGTTGCCCATACCTAGTTTTTTCAGGAACCTCAAAAGTTAATATTTTCACAAAGCATTTATATCTTGTGACTCTATGGGTCAAATAATAGCAATAGTTGTTCATTTCTTTTTCTCGAGCGCAAATAAATTAAGTCAACAACCTTTTCTTGCTACACATTCATTTAATTACCTTAATAATTATGCGGTCGCTTGAAAAAAGTGCCTTTTACTAAGAAGCACTTTAGTAATAGGTGTATTAAGAGTAACAAAGTAATAGGTATATTACTCTTTTACTTTTAATTTTCTTTAATCACATTATTTGAGTTCAGAGTAGAATACCTACATTTGTAGCATCGAATAATAATGTGTATGAATATTATGTAAGTATTGAAAGCGAATATGTAATGTTACAGTTATATTACACTCTTAAGTAAAAAGCTATATATAAATCAATAAACATAAATAATTATCTTGCCAATAATGTGGTAATTATTTTTTCACTTCAGTAGCTCAAACATGTAGGTTTTGCTGCCTGAAATCAGTGAGCAAAATGCGATTTTGCTCACTGAGTGAGACAAAGTAACTTTTTAATTTTAGTTTTCAGAAAGCCACGAATATCTTATTCAGCCTTGGGGTAATCATACAATTCGAAACAATCACACTCTATCTCTTTCCCGCCATTAGAAAGAAAGAGAGACAAATACCAGCCCTTTCGAAGTTCCGATTTTGAATTCCACCTCAAAGACAAACACGTTCGGAATTTCGTACTAACTAAAGAAATTTTGCAAAAAGATAATTATGTCTTTTAATGTAATTTATTGAATTTTTAACTTTTTGTTGTATTTAAACGAAAATAAGTATTTACTGCAAATAAAACTGATATTTAACATGTAAATATTTATTTCTAGTTTCAATAATGTTACGTAATATATTTTGAATAATAAAATATAGGTGCTATTTCCGAACACGCCTTAATTTAAATAAAAGAGCGGGAATAAAATTTCGTGGCTGGTGTAAAGAGTTAAATAAGTTAAAAAATATTAAAATAATCGTAAAATATGAGTGAAACTAGCGACGAGAACAGTATTTTAACACCGGAAGAGTTAAAACAGCAAGTTATTAATGCAGAATTAAGTTTCCTATCTGAGACGTCTCGCGAGAAATATTTAAAAGCATACCATGTCTTCAATGAATGGAGACTTAAAAAGGGCGCAAGCAGTTTTTCAGAGTGGGTGTTGCTATCTTATTTTATAGATTTATTACAGACGAGGCGATCATGTGGAGTATTTAATCAATGTTGAAAGCTACTTTAAAAACAAAACATAACGTGCATATTGAAACATACGCAAAACTCGTATCTTTTCTAAAAAGAATGTCAGTTGGGCATAAGGTTAAAAAGTCCAAAATTTTCACGGCCCTTAACATGGAAAAAATTGTTAAAAAGGTTCGGACTGCAATTTTCTTGCCGCTAAAGTAAGTGGTAGAGTAGCATCTCGTGCATTTGAATCCCTCGCCAAATTCAAGATTCAAAATCAGCACTCGCAGCAAAAAACGACTTTGCTCTCTTGTTGCACAAATAACTATTTCTTGTTTTCCACAGTGCCCAAAAACTACCGAAAGCCTAGATTCATGGAGAACCTTCAAGCAGTACTAACAGAAGAGGGGCTAGTCTCCTTCGAGTGTAAAGTCGTGGGCTTCCCCACTCCAGTCCTTAGCTGGTTCAAGGATGGCCAAGAATTAAAGCCTGGAGACGTCTACCAACTCACAGGAACCAACTCCTTGGGTTCCTACTGTTGTATTGCCAGGAACTGTATGGGCCAAGCCAGCAGTTCTGCGGAACTAACCGTAGAAGACATCCAGAACCAACTGAATGAGGAAGAGAAACTGCAGCTGTTCTCCAAGAATCAAGCACCGAAGTTCATCCAGGGATTAAAGAGCATCGAAGCAAAAATTGATGAGCCATTCCGTTTTACTATAAACGGTGAGTTTGTGTTTTAGTTTCATTCAGTATCTTGGAATGATAAGGTTTAACTTTGCTAAGTCATTACTTTTAAGTGCTGAACGTTTAAGAAAATGTTCGGCTACATTTATGTTAAAGCTACCGATTTGGGAAAAGATGGTTATTTTGAAAACAAGAGATACTTTAAGAGATACTTCAATAAAATAATTTATTTTATTTTCTGTGGTTAGTTTTTAATACACTATACTATTAGTGACCGTGACTTAGTTCTCATGGTAGATTTTGCCTGCTTAATTTCTTAACTCGTGGGACTTCCGGAATAAATTAACCTATTGTTGGCTTATAGCCTCCTCTTCAGTGAAATTCTCATTAAAATCACTTTAGAAGTTCTAGAGAGCCCGGACAAACAGGAAATAGATAGTTTATAATTTTTTTTTGTTTTGGGGTCTTATTAATAACTATGAGCACTTGAAAATACAGAGCTTTTTTTTAAATCACTTAAAGAGACTTTGATTTTATTTATATATTAATAATACATAAAATTATTTAGGTAAAGATGAATTAATTACTTATTTTGTAATATAAATAAAAATCATTCGTATTATATTTCAGTCGCCATTCCGCCTGAACCGTCAGTACTGTGGTACCGAGACGACCAACCAGTAGACGAGTCGTCTCGCTGCCACCTCGGCCGGGAAGAGCGCGGCGTGTTCTACCTCGACATACAGAGCCTTGAGTTCCTCGATCAGGCCGAGTGGAAGTGCGTCGCCATGAACGACTTCGGCCACAGCGTCACCTCATGTTTCCTTAAACTAATCATACCAAGACACTATAAAAAACCGAGATTCTTAGAAAACCTTCAAGCTATATTATCTGATGAAGGAGCCGTAAACCTGGAGTGTAAGGTCATTGGGGTTCCACAACCCATTCTAAAATGGTACAAAGATGGCGAAGAATTAAAGCCTGGTGATATTCACAGGATTATATCCGGCCAAGACGGAACCTGCTGTCTTGGAACTTACACATGTGAAGCGCAGAACTGTATGGGCATTGCTGCCAGTTCTGCTTCACTTCTCGGTTTTGATGATTCAATGAAAGCAAAGAAAAAGAAAGCTGAAGAACAAGCTCTCCAAAGGAACTTATCTCTTAGCACTATACACGAAGAAAGAACTTCACAGATGTATGATACGCCAGTCGGCGATGTTACCACTCTTGATGATAAGGGAGAGATATCCTTTTCATTCGACGGCAAAGAAGTTTCTGTATCTCTTTACGAGACTCCAGACTTAACCGAAGAAGAAGCTTTACAAATTGTGGAAATGTACGCAGATCAACTATCGGAAAACATTACAGAGCACAACGTAGTTGAACTCCCACCCTTAAGATTCGTTAAAGAAACATCTACGTCTGGTAATTTATTAATGGAAGCAGTTATAATTGACGTCTCTCCGGAATATTTTGTGTCTCCTGATGAAGATATGCGTACGGAAGCTGATCTTGAAGACTTGTCTATAGCGGATGAAAACGGACCACCACAGTTATCTTTAGATCAAGACTTTGAGATCGGTGGAGAAGATTACTTAGAAAAAACAATGGCGATGTTATCGGAAGAAAGATCAGATCTTAAGCTAGGAAGGAAAAAATCTGATTCCCAGAGAAGTGCTGATGACTTCTTCAGTCTTTCGCGTGATCCATCACTCTCAGAAGATAAGAGAGATGATGATACACAAGCTATATCTGATTTGCAAAGCTTTGCGAGTGCACACAGTTCCGGAAAACATAAATCTAAATCCTCGAAACCTTCAGGCGAAGCCGGTCAGGAGTCGTCGGAGCCCACAAAAACTATTATATTTAAAGACGAAGCTTTGAAGTACTTAGACACCGAGCTACCTACTGTTATCAAGCCGAAGAAAGAGCGCCGGACTAGCCGCAGTTCTAGACAATCCAGCTCAGGTAGTGAAAAGTCTGTGAACAAATCAAGAGAAGAATCCCTTCGGAAAAAAGAATCATTTGAAATGGAAATTCCCAAAAAACCCAATATGACAGATGAAGAATTCAAATCTAAAATAGTCAACATCAGTACTTCTCTGTCAAAAGTAATAAACGATGTTCAAATCATTGAAAGAGATATTATTCTTAAATCAGAATTGATGGCATCTGCAGCAACTGCTTCAAGAAGTTTGGAAATAATCAGTAGTTTAATATCTCCACTATCAGAAATTCACAGTATTGCAGATGCTGTCAAAGAATCTGCTTCAGAAACGAAAGAAGTTAGCAGTACATTATTTAATAGTTTACTTCAGCCTTTGAGAGCTCTTCATCAGTCTTTGACTATCATTGAAAAATGTATTGATATGGAAAGTGATAGCAAAACCCTTGTCAAGAAAACTTGCGTCGCATTTGTGGAAACATGTGGCAGTGAAATGCAAAATCTGACTTCAGATATCAATTTTGTTACATCCAAAGACTATTTACTCACTGAAGAAAGAGTTCTCACAGAAATTGAGTCGTTGAATAATGAAATGAGTACAATCATCAAATTCTCTTCTGATACTATAAAAGCCAGAAATCTGCTTAGCGAAGCTAGTGAGATTAAAGTAGACGAGCCTTCTCTTGAGGTAAAGCACCTGAGAGACACACAAAAAGCGGTGTTTGAATTAAAAAGTCCTCTTATATCTTTACTATGCATAACTGAGTGTGCCGATAGTGGAAAATTTTTAGATGTCGCTAAGGTGCACAACAGTGAAGTTATATTAAATGATATGTCCGCTTCTATACAAGACCTACAAACGGCTTTGGAACAAATTGAAACTTTATCAGTAAAGGAATCTACTACGGCATTACATAAATACAATACCGAAATCATTGAAACTGTCATGGAGTCAGTTGTTAAACTTAGAAGTTCTTTCGAGCAATTATCCAAGGAATCTGAAGGCGAGGATGAAATCATTTTGAAACAGGCTGTAGCTTCAATTAAAGAAAACTTATATAAAATATCAACACAAATAGATGTTATTGAGAAGAACGTTGGTACATTTGATGTTTTACAGAGCGAAAATAAGCTTGATGCTCTACAAAAAATGGCGCAGATTCTTATCGCATTGGAAAATAATCTGCCGAGATTAGAACCAATGCCAGAAATTAAGAATCATATGACTGTATTCCACAAAAACTTGACAAAAGTGTTGGAAAATGTAATAGAGAGTAACGAGTCTAAAAAATACTTTACTCTGATGGAAGTTTGTGATGCAGTTAATAGAATCAATGCTTTAATCAAAAATCTAGATGTTGATAATGTTTTGTCTCTTGCTAGCCTTAACAACACTTTAAGAATTATTCAAGATCAATTCATTACTAACATTTTTGATTCGGAGCTGAATTGTTCCCTTCTAACAAATATCGCTGATACATTAATTGATATTGAAGAGGCCATCAACACAGCTGAGGAAGTCAGCATTCATGTTGATTCTGAACACATACAACCTATAGCTTCCCATAAATATAACGAAACAAAAGCTAAAGTTGTTTTGGAGCATATTGATCATGCAATAGCTGCAATTGAAAATGTTAAGTCCTTAGAATCGACACTGGATTTAAAAACAACAATATCTCCTACGTTAGAGAATATTTGTCCCGTACTTGAGGAACTAAAACGTAATGTAGCTTCTATTAAAGCTAGTGGAGTTGATGAAGAGCATATTTCTGAGTTATCAAATGTGTCATCTGTAGCCCAAACCTTTGCTACGCCACTATGTGAGCTGAATCAGAATATTATGATACTCAATCAACAAATTGTCGAAAATCTAGAAAGTTTGAAACAAAATAGTGAAGTAATAGCTACGATAGCTGAACCTATTCACGAACTCCACACGACACTTGAAATAATACAGCAAGATGTTATTTCTCAATACGGTGAAGATCTTACTCCTTATGATGTCAGTGTTAATATGGCTAGCGCAGTACAAAATCTCCAAAGTTGTATTTTAATGATACAAGAGCAGGCAGGAGTAGAAGCGGCTGATGATTTGTCAACTCTTGAAGATATTTCGGGAATAAAGACTACAGCTGACACTATTCCATCTGACCACTTAGTACTACCAGCTGCCGAAGAAACTGCGGTAGAACAGGCTATATCACCATTCAATCAGGAACTGCAAACTACTGCAACAGCACAAGCACTACAAACATTGCACGAACATATTACTGTGTTACAAAATCCTGAAATAGTTGACGCGTTAGATACGTTATCTGAAGTCAGTGATTATTCTAGTTTAAAATCGTTCGTTATAGGTTTAGGAGAATTGCATTCTGGTATCGAAGAAGTTCTACACCCTCTACTAATAGAGGGATCAAATGAACTAGCCAACTTAATTTATCCATCAAAACTTACAGCTATTGCTGAGCCGATGCAGGAACTACAGCAAAGTTTGTCTGTGTTGGACACAAGTAACATTCCAATATATGAAAATTTAATAGAGATGCCGTCGGAAAGAATACATTCCGTGATTCAGAGTGTATCTGAGTTCAAAGAGCATTTAGATAAGTGTATGCTCGCTGTGTTCCCTGCCATGCACACTGCTGAAAATACTGTTGAAATAGCGAACAAAGTCGGTGCACTTAGAGAAGTATGTGAGCATTTAAGAGACATAATTGAAACTACTAAAGTTGTAGAAAATATTCCAGTGATAGAAGAAGTAAAAGCTTTAGAACGCACTGTTGATAGTTTATTGGACGCTACTGATGTTTCTAAAGGGATCAGAATAGAGCAAGTTAAAACAATTACTGAAGAATTGTATGAAAAAATAACAATCGTGCAAGAAGAGATGATTCAATATACTCCACAAGCTCCTGAGAAATTAGCTCAAGAAGCAAAATTAATTCAATCTATTGATGAAGTGCAAAGCAACATTGCTGTTTTAGAGCAATATGATTTCGTTGACCTTTCTCGTGCTTCAGACTTGGTATGCACCACACCTCAAATTGCAGTTGAAATAGAAGCGGATTCTCTCATTTTAATGGAAGATATCGTAGACAGTGCTGTTAATGTGGTGCAAGATTCTTCAAATGATGTGCCTCTGGCAGACCTCATGATAGTTGAAGACTTCTTTAAGACCTGCAAAAATGAATTTACCATTCTCCGGTGTCTAATATCTAAAGCTACAACTCATAAGAAGATTATAAGATTGTTACAAGAATTTAGTTCTTTGCAAAGTACAATTAATGACTTCAAAACTAAGAAATTAGAATTAATGTTGACTGACGACGTTAACGGTTGCTTGGCTACTTTTTTGCTTCATGCTGATGATTGCCTCCAAAATGTCCAAACTTCTCTTATAAAGATAGTTAATTCTCAAGCAGAACTTTTGATTGAAACACCATTGGCAAAGTTTGAAAACTCTGCACAAGTACTTAAAGCAGCGAAAGGAATGAAATGTAATGAAAAAATCTTTGAAACAGTTGACAAATTTTTGGCAATATTAGAAACAGCCCAACATTCTCTGCAAAATGTTAAAGTCGATATTTTAGAAGAAATCAAAAGTGCTAAACCTAACGTGGTTGAAGACATTAATTTGCTTAATATGATTGATGAATTTGCAATATTTATTCAGGAAGTCAAAATGCAGCAAATAGATGAAGTTACGAAGGATATGTTAGAAAAAGTTTCAATTATTATTGAGAAACATCAGGACTATAAAGATGCCAGCGGCACAGGTAAGGCATTAATTTTGTTAAAATGTTTGTCTGACTGCACGGATGTATTACAAGAGAGCCTCCTTGAAATAAAGATTGCAAAGCAAAAAATGGAAGAAGGTCCTTTGAAAGCGGTTTTGACAGAAATGTTAGAGCCTCTTCAAGCATTACACAGTCAATTGACAAATGTTCAAGAACAAGTTCTTAGAGGTGTTGATGAAGATTCGATATCCGTCGATATAACAACTACAGAATCTCTTGTACAAACAATGACGGAAAAACATAAAGAAATGATGGAAAGGATGGAAACGGAAGAAACTATTGCAAATGAAGAGATCTCTCTGATCATGGAAGTAGACAAGGAAATTCACTCCATACAAGACAGCTTGCGATCTATAGAAAACGTTCAAGTAGCGCAGGTTGTCAAGGAAATCGCCAAGCCCGTTGAAGATATTGAAAAGTCAATGCAAGGTATTTTATCTTCAGAGAAAGCCAACATTTACAGCGAAGATAAACTTCCTAAGGGTGAGTTTATTATATTCATATACATTTATTGAAATATGTTTCGATTTATTTTAAGAAAATTCCTTAAACATGTTAAAGTTTACAAACAAAAACAATAATTCCTTATTCGCTAAACTATTGAGTTAAACTAAGGTAAATTAACTGTTTCAATAGAAAACATAATTATTTTTAATAAACATTTTTTTAAAAATGATTTATAACTAAATTAGATCGCGACCTATCTGTAATTGTCAAAAAGTGTGATAAAACCAGTTTGTTTTACAAAATTGTTAATAGATACTTTTGTCAAAATTTTTTATAGATGTCAATTCGAATATTGATTCCTTGGAAAGTGCAATAGACCGTTTCATAAATATTGAGATGGATATATTAGTCGCATCAGGTACATTTAGCGATGCTGATTTGAACGAAAGCTTAACTATTGCTACTGAACTACAAGGAATATTGGCACTTAACCCCGAAGAGTCGACTTCTTCCAAAATATCAGATCTAAAAACCAAAAAAATTCAGTCTCTTAAAGCGATAATGTCCAAATTTGATTGGCAAAGTACAGATGCGTACAATGGAAAGAATCCTTTAGAAACAGAAAACATGAAGCTCGTATTCCTTGCGGCTTATCAGCTATTGGTCGAGTTGGAAAAAGTTGATACATTGGAAAATATAGAAGTTAAAGAAGGTAAATTTCGAGTGGATGTCAATAATCTGGCTTAGTCTGTATTAATTTAAGCTTTGTACAAACGCTATCGTGCAAAAGCTATTTTGGAAGCTTTCTTTTGTTTGAACTAAATAACTACAATACAACGGCATTATTATAATCATGTCTGGCTGAAATTAAAAACTAGACGAACGCGATCAAAATCAATGTGTTCATCCGAAGAACCTCAGTAACATTTTATGAATATAATGGTATCATTTTGATTTTCCTACATCTTATAATTAAGATCCATGCCATTTATAAATTATAAAGCTTTATTCTTCATGTGTTTTTAATATTTTAGAGCTATTCAGTAAGGTTAAACTAAATTAAATATTCTGTTTTCAGAAAAAGTTAAACAAATAATTCAGCATATCGATCAATATATAGAATTGATCGAAATTGTGGAAGAAATATCAGCTATCATAAAGATTGATGATATAAGAGAAACTATGGATATTGCTAAAGAGTTGCGTGAAAGTATTGCCGCGTCAGAAATAATCACAGAAGGTGAAGAAAGCCTTGAACGCGTGAAAGAAGTACGCAAAGAGCAAAATAGATTGGCGCTAAAACTCCATACTGCATTATCTGCTTTGCAAGTTCAAGTTTTTGACAGCGTACAAGAGTGCGCGCCAGCACTCAGTACAGAAGTTATTCAAAGAATTGCTCGAGTCACCGCACAGTTACAAGCAGATTTAATAGCAGTAACTGGCATCAGAGTGGCCCTACAGGCTCCTGTTGAAACTTTGACTGAAACTTTAAAGAAGATTGAGGATCTAGAGAGCCAAGCTACCGTCACATCACTGGTTATAACCACAGCAGCTGTAGGATCAGAAGCAATCATTTTAGAGCAAACTGGTGTTGTTGAGCAAGTATCATCTTCTGAACAATTGATTGCCATAACAGAAATGTTAGACAAGTCAATCACTGAAAATGTGGAAATTGTCTCATCAGAAGATGCCAAGCTTATATCATCCGAAACGGTAATTGAATCGAGTCACACTGAAACGGAAGAAACTCTTGCCATCGAGGGTACGGAAGAAATAATTCTGGAACATACTGAAGCAGTTTATACAGACAGTGCTTCCAAAGAATCGTCTACTTTTAGTATAGTTCAAGGAGATCACGCTCAAGAAGTGGCATTTGTAGAAAAATTGAAATTAGAAACAGAAAGTGCAGTTGTGATTGAAGATTTTGGGCCAGTTTTGCATGAAGTTGCCATAGATGAGCAGCAGATTGATGATGGAATAGGTCAAGCCAAGCTACAAGAAGCTCCCAAAGCAACGATTGGTAATAGTCCTTTTCTTACTGTTCTGATTTAGCTTTGCTTTTTAACCGACTTCAACTCGGTTGGTATTTTTTTTCTATGTATTTACACCGATTATGCCGAGATTTCTGATCCGATTTACGTGATTCGTTTTTGCTGAATAGTTCCTATTTGGTCCCATAAAAAATAATTTAGTTTGACGCAGTAGTTTTTAGTTTGTTGAGCATATTGTTAACTTAGATGATATAATTTTCACAATACTGTTTACTACGTGTAACGGAAACCCCATACAAGTTTCAGCTCAAAATAAGTGACTCACAGAATTGACCCCAAATGATTGGTTTCATATGTTTCTTGAATACCAGTAATAACAAACGTGTCACAGCACTATGAGGGTCATCACTTTCCACGTCACTTGCCAATAAAACGATAATTCTCTTCGTTCTTCTTAATTTGAAAAATTCGGTCTCTGGTATCAATGTATTGAAATTTCTAATAAGTTCCACACATCGACGATGAAGTGACAAGAACTCCTAACTGAAATTTTTGCGATTTTACTTTTTTTACGTAGATAGACTTTAAATAATTGTTTGCGTGGCAATAGCAGCTAACTTCGTACTAATACGAAGTTAGCTGCTATTGCCTGCTCACGCAAACAATTATTTAAAGTATATCTACGTAACAAAAGTAAAATCGCAAATATGTCAGTTAGGAGTTCTTGTCACTTCATCGTCGACATGTAGACATAGGATTACAAAACCCTTGCTATATCGTTTGTTATCATGCAAAGAAGCCGTGCACTTGGTATGTATATACCCTTTAAATTACACGTTGTATATTACTGTTTGTATATATGTCGTGGCCAGATCTTAGAATTGATCATTTCGTGAAGTGCGATCATTTCATGAAATGGTTGTGTTTCATGAATTGGCCAGCTAAAAACGATATCGTTTAAACGTCAACGTTTAACGAAATGCTAGTCAACGTTTGGCCATATCATGAAACACAACCATTTAATGAAATTTCCGAATATTTCATGAAATGGTCATCATATAAATGACCATATCGTGCCGAAAGCAACCTATTTATCGACATTCTCAACTGACCACTGGGCATATCGCTAGTGGCAAACTGAGATGAACCGCGCGCGAGCCGAGCGAGCGAATCGAGCGGTGCCGCGGGAGCGCTTGGCAAGCGCTACATTCAAATTGACCTCAGTTACTTGGCTATTTAGTATTTTTAGTGCTAGCTCAACAAAAGTTATTGTTAGTTGTCACTTAGTGTGCGTATCCTTGCTCAGTTAAATAATAACCATTAAAGTATTCCTTTAAAAATGAATTCTTACAAGTGTGAGACATACAAAAGTTCAAAGGGTGCAATAAAATTGTCTGTAAATGGATAGATTACCACCTGTGCTAAGATAAGTCGACGGAGCCCTATTTCTGGGTGTTTAAAAAAAAAATAACCACAGAGGCTAAGGCGGGAGCTCCGCTCCGCTTCGCTCTTGCCTTTGCCTTCTAACCTAACCTATCCGAGTCGGGGTATTCTGAGTCGGGGTGTTAACCATAATGACGTTTTTTATATATATTAAACGTTAGACCAAATGACTTTCGATTATATAAGCAATATACATATTAAACGGTATACCAATCGATAATCGATTACATAAACGTTATATCAAACAACGTTATACAAATTAAGATTTAGAATAAATAAATGTTATATGTAAAGAAATTATATCAACAGTTGGTATATCTCACGTTGATTATATCTTATGAACGATAATAAAATGAAATTAGACCAAATGAGTTTATACGTTATGAGACGCACCGGTGGATAATCTAACTATTTTACGATATGATCACTAATGTTTGGCCAAATCATGAAGTAGTTGTGCATTTAACTGTTCATATCGTCAAACGATGCGTATTCAATGATCTGGCAAGACCACATCATGATGTGACCATCGGTCGATGTTCTATATCATGAAATACAATCATTTCATGAAATGATTCATTCTAAGATCTGGCATATACACGACATATACACCAGAGACTTACAAGAATTTTGAGCCGTTTTGTGCGATTTTTTTTTTCAATATAGCATACCAACGAGATGGGTACATAGAAATCGAATTGAAATTGGCTCAGCAGTTTTGTTCTTATATCGAAATAATTGTAAAAACTATATCATCGAAGAAAGAACATCGCGTATTTTGCTTAAAATTAATAGTAATTTTTATTTTCATTAAACGTTTTCTAGCATGTGGAATAATAGTGATTCATAGGAACAAGGTATAGCATTCCGTTTGTGATTTTAAGATCGATGTTTCTTACTTGTAACAATAGATCTCTTTATTCTACTTTCACTCTTGCAGACGGCACCTTTAATTAACACTTAACTTAAGAATAACATTATTATCATGTTATTCTTAATGTTGTCTAATTACACAATAAATTGAAAATAACTTTTTAACAATAAATTGAACCGTCTTAACAAATATCGGATGTCTAATTTCGTTTAAAATAAGGCTCATTAATAGGTTTGATTACCTCGTGTTTGCCCACTAGTACGTCGTACGTAGTTTATTATAGATATCCAATTACCTTACCGTTAGTTTTTGCTTTTTAGTCCAATAGTGCTATTGATTGTTTTGAAGTCGGTTCAATTGTTTGTTAAAAGTTTTTATTATTAAATAAATAAATGTTAAATATGATACTTACAATATTTATACATTTAATTGTCTCAAATTGTACTTATTATAACTGTTATTTTCAGAAATGTTAGTTCTACATATCGATCAGTTTATATCGGACGATATAACTGAAGTGATTAATGAACTAGCTAACGTCATCAATGCTGAAGAACTGAAGAAGTCCATTAGTATTGCTAAAGAAATGCGTGAGAACATTGCTGCTTCTGAAGTCGAATTAAAAGCAGAAACTAGTGATGTTCTGAAAGAAGAGTTAAATAAACAGCATGCACAACTAGCACAACAGCTGCACACCGCTCTAGAAGCACTAGAAAACCTATCATTGGACACTTTAGCAGATATCCCAACAATTAACAAAGATACATTACAGCAAGTTAGTGAAATTACAGAAAACTTGCGTGCTGACCTTATAGAAGTAAAAACAACACCTAAATTGTTTGATCAACTAAAAGACGTCAAGCTCAAAAAAGTATCATCCGATGTTGTAAAGACAAAAATTTCAGAGGCCAAAGTAGTTGAAACATCTGTAACAGTTGAACAATCCGAAGGTAAAACGGTAGACAGTGAGTCTGTAGAGCCTATATCAGATAAAACAAGTGGAGCTGCTGACATAAAACAATTGGGAAAAGATGCTGAAATTCAAGAAACAATACAAGAAGCAGAAACAATCGGTCTTTTACAAACTATTCAGCCATCTCCAGAATTAGTAGAACCAGAATCAGTCCAAACGGACAAAGCAGTAACAGTTACTGAAGAAACAATAATGGTACACGAAGATACAGAAATTGAAACGAAGAAAATGGATGCACAAAAATCTGAGGAACCACTACGAAATGCTACACCAGGTAATTCCTTTATATTATTACATGTATCTGAATTGTCGATTTCAACATTTTTTTTAACATAAATAATCTTCTTACCTACCTAAAGTACGGCCAACGAGACGAATTGAAAACAAACTTTCGGAGTATCAAAACTTTTTTATTTGGAGACATTATATTCAATTTTCATGTGCCTTACTTCTATTCTAATCACTATCGTCTATATTAGAGGAAGATGATTTGAGAGAAAAGGTTGAATCAGCCATACTAGTTGGTTTATTGAATAAAAATTGTTTGACTAAAAATTGTAATTGCTATTCTAAAAGGCTTTTTAACATGTTTGTAGGTGTTAATAAACATATTTTATAATTTACAATAAAACTAGTCACATAAAATTGAAAATTAAATTAAAATGACATACTTTATTCACGTGCATCATTAATAAATAAAAAAAAAAGTTTATTATTACAATTTTTAAAATAAATTTACTATAATTTTACAATACGTATATAAGTTTTAAATAAAACTACTAAACAGCACTCATATCTATCACGGCAAAAGACTTTCAACTCATACCTTTGGATGTTTATTTTTTGGAAAAGTGAATTCTTCGATTTATCTCTCCAAATGCTTGGTTGTGGCTCCATCTTAACCAATTTTAATATAAAAAAAACTATAATCAACAACAACAATCTAAGAATATTTAATTTAACAACGGAAAATAACAAAACAATGTTGACAATCATCCGAATGTTGACGAACCTGTTTTGACCTTAACATATTTTTGCCATGAGAACGAGACATTACGACAAATACAAAGATGGAAAGAGTAATGAGAGAGAACCACCACAGTAATTTTATAGGTGGATGACGTTTCGTATCACTTCTCGTTGGCCGAACTTTACATTTTAATTTGGTAAATAAAAATAAACTGTTTTCAGTTCTCCAAAATAATCGGAAAGAAAGATATTTTGTCATTTACAAATCTTTTCTATGTATACTCTAATTAGTAAATTTGTATTTGTACATTATTGTGAAAAAAATTTCAGAAGTATATACGAAATGTGAAAGTGCGATTTTCCTATAAAACAGTCTAAAACGTTACTGTACACTAAATTAAAATTACATATTTTCAGAAACACTGTTACAAAACATCAATGAATTCTTGTCACACAATATTGTTCAAACCATTGATAAAATATCTGCGATTGTGAACCTTAATGAACTCAAACAATCAATACCAATTGCTCATGACTTACGTGAGAATATTGAGAAAAATATTGCCATAACAGATATTATTGTGAACGCTGAAAAGCTTCAACAACTACAAAAAGCATTGTCAACATTACAAACATCTGTCTTGAACTCTACCAATGAATTAAACCAAGTGATTGGAAAAGAAGCTTTAGAAAACCTTGACGATGTTTCTAAACATTTATATGTAGAAATTTCAGCTCTAATGACACAAGAACATATACAGTCGAAAACATTAGAAGGAAAGGAAGAATCATCTTACACATCAGCATCTGATGAAAATGCAGAACGAATTCCATCGGAAGAATATTATATTCAAACAAAAACTGAGTCCACTGTCACAGAAACTAACGAAGTTGTTATTACATCTGATATACCTCAAGGAGGTGACCAAGGAACTATAGATGTAGTTCAAGAATCAGTGACTGAAGAAAGTAGATTAGCAATTAATGCTGCATCACTGCAACAATCTGTGTTTCTAGAAAATGAAAAACTTACTAAATTTGAAGTCAAATTTATTGATGAAGGTTCTTTGGCAAAGTTGGATGAGATAACTGAACTTAACTGTGAATTGCATGAAACCACTCAGGTTACACCAACTGTGCTAGTGACTGAAGATGCATTGCAAATTCCTGCTGTAATTACTAAACAGCAAGTTCAAAGTATACCTCAAAATATTGAACGTATCGAAAATCAGGAAAATAATAGTGTAGATAAAATATCTGATGAGCTTTCACATGAGAAGACTGATAAAGTAACATCTCAAACAGAAGAACAGACTTCAGAGAGTGTTATTTTGAATCGAACAGTTCGTGACAATTTTACAACTAATGTAGTTGCTGAAGATGTGATTTTATTGAAAGAAGATGTGACAGCATCTGGAGAATCCATCGTCAAGCATATTTCAGACAGTGACAGTGTAGTTACTATGATCACAGCTATTGAAGACGACATAAAACCATTGGAACAAGAAATGCCACGAACTGTAGCAGATACCAATGAATTTGCCATCGAAGTTTTCGATACTGCTATTGTAACTTATGAAGCAGCAATTCAACCCTTAGTATTAGAAAAAGAAGAGGTTCTTGACTTAGCTTTAATATCTTCGGAAGCAAGTAAATTTGGAACTGATATCATTCAATTAGAAATGACAGTCCATGATCCCGTAGAAACATCAACACCAATAGTTGAGGAGTCAAACTCCAAGAATATACAATTTGATACTACCCGTGAAAATGTTGATTCTCATCAAGTAGCTGAACAGAGTTATCTTAATTTGGAGGCCGAAACAACTGTTTTAGTAGATAAGTCAATCTCAAGAAACGCAGAATCTGATGCTTTGGGCGTCAAATCTATCCAACAGTCGCAAGTAAAATCGGAAGATGAAGCTTCAAAAGAATCTGTTGAAGTGATTATTGAGGCTGAAACTGTTGTCACTATTGATGAACCAATGGAAGCTGAACCTATACCAGAAATACCTACAATTTCAGACAATATTAAACCGATTTCCGCCCCTGACAAAAATGGGGCAAACAGCATAGAACAAAACATAGACCTTTCTTATATAGTAAAGCCACTTGTAGCTACTGGTAAAGAAGCTACTGCGTTCATTGGCGTGGAGGAAACTATATCATTTAATCAAGAAGAAACAAAAAGTGAGTATGTAGACAAATCTACTGAACATGAACTGAACATGGTTGGAACTGAAACATCTTTGGTTACACAAAGCGTTGAAATAACCGCGGTTAAGAACTTCATAGACTCTCAATCTTTAGCAATAGACACAGCCGTTGCTATCGTTAAAACAGAGCCAGTTATAGCTCTTGGAAAAGAAATTACAGCTTGTATTTACATGGATGAAACTAAACCACTTGACCAGGAAGAAGTAAAATGTGAATGTGTGGACAAGCCAGTTGAACCAGAACTTCAGGTTTATGAAAATGAAATACAATTCAAAACAGAAAATATTGATGTAACAGCTTATCTTAATGCAACAAAATCTCAATCGTTGGAACAAGACATGGCTGCCTGTGATACTATCGTAATGGAGCTACCCATAGCTGTTGGTGAAGAAACAGTATTAGCTGAGGAACAGATAGTACGTGAACATCTGGATAAGCCTATAGTACTGAAATCGAAAGTGCTTGAAGCTGAAACACTGTTGTTAACTGAAAGTGTTGAAAAAACTGCAGGTCAAGTTTTAGATCAAGATATAACCGTTATCGATGCTGTTACAACTGAGTCACACGTAGCTGATGGTAAAGAATCTAATGAATATAACTTGGAGGAAATAAGGCTATTAAAACTAGATGAAGCTGTAACTCTAGAGCTAGCACCAGAAGAAAATAATTTTTGTGCACCCGAGATAGCACAGCCTGAATCTTTAGAGAAGCAAAGGAAATTAATTACTTTGGATGTGGAAAAAGCTATTAATGAAACTGTTGAACCGTTGACTAAAACTGACCCCGTACCAACAGAACCACTGCGGCAAGAAAATGTGATAATTGGAACTGAAGAAGCAGAAGTATCAGTTACTGAAAAAATACGAACTAGTACTGCTTCAGAGAAAATCGAAATAAAACAGTCAGAACAAAAGAAAATAGTTTGTGGCCCAGCACTGGAACCACAAGAAGAACATATTGCTCTAGCACTAGACAACGAAGAAGATGCTAATATTACCGAACCAGTTCCAGAGTCTAAAGAAGCTGAAATTTCCGAAGATATTCAAGCATCCGAACCTTCTTCTGTTCTACTTCTGAAGCAGACTGTTGAGGCAGTTTTAAAACAGTCTTCTGAACAAAGTGCTCTTTCACCGATGGAAACACAAAAGATAACTCTTGGTAATAGAAATAAATGTTGTAATGCTAGTATTAACGATTTATTTAATTTCGTAGAGCTTGCGTTACTTTATAATGGTAAATAGCTACACAGTACTCCGTAGCGTTTAATTTCAAACGTGAGCCAAATGGCTTTAAAAAAAGTTAACTATAGTTTAAAAATCTGAATCCAACTACGTTGTTGTCGGTTTCCAAACTCAGACTCAGATGTAGTTGAATTCAGTACTGTTCATGAAATGTATAAGCTATATTAACACAATTTCTCAAAACAAAAGGGCCATTTCTTCTCATGATGGCGGTTGTTTTTTCTCCATACTGTGGAGTTATTACTTTATTGAGTACATCTAAAGCTTTCTAAGAGACGAATCAAGCATAAAATATGAGATTTAATACTCAGAAGCAATTGCACGGTTTGCTGCATTGAAATCATTACTTTTATATCAGTGTAAATATTGACATATGTATATTCATCTTTAAGGAATAATGAAAAAGCACAGAATGCTTTTAAGATACATTTTGTACTTGTTTTATATTAATACGGATAGTTATATCGCTTTTATTATTTGCAATTCATTTAAATGCAGCATTGTTTGGTCGTATTTACCATCGATTAAAGCTTAAGACAAGAGAGACATAATATGTCTAGCAATGGATGAAATCCAAACGAGGATGTTGATTAATCGAAGGAAAGAAAAAAAAACTGAAGTGAAAGAGCCACTTCAGTTTTTATAACACTATCACTTTTTGTATACAATTAAGTACTTTATTAAGGTTTTTTTAAACTTTTACATTTCCCTTCTGTTTTTGTAACACTATCATTTTTTGTATAAAATTAAGTACTTTATTAAGCTTTTTTAAACTTTTACATTTCCTTTCCATAGAGAGGAGGCCTACGTCCCAGCAGTGGGAACGTGATAGGCTGGTTTCATTAAATGATGTAGTTTACAGCACACGTTGTCAAATCCTCATTCTTTTATTTTGCATTACTCAATTACACACACAAAAGTAGCATTTTTCTGCTTCTTACATTTTATTGCTTTTGTAGATTTTGATTATAACTGTACACATACACATTTATAAACTAAATATAACTTTAACTAAGCTTTCAAATAAACAAAATATTCCTTCAACAACAATAAATCTTGTTGCTAACGAAAACATTAAAATCGATCGTTTGATTTAACACTTTTAATACGATTCGTAAATACAGTAATGCTATAATATTTAATAATGTCTCTATTACAATAAAATTATTGTTGACTTTTCAATATTATTAAATAAAAAAGGCGACGAATAAAACAAATCACATAATGCTAACAAATAATTTACTTTTATTAATGAAATTACAAGTAATCTAAAAAAACTCAGTCTCATTTTCATTTTGTATCATTCAAATATATTATATGATTTTTTACAGACACACTGTTACACGCCATCGTTCACTTCTTGTCCGGTGATATTATTGATATAGTCAAAACATTGATGAAAACTTCGGCAAACATTGATATTGCTCAATCAATAGCACTAGCATGCCAGTTACGTAACAGTCTAGTTCTTCAAAACACACTTGAGGAAAATACACAACTTAGTAATGAACAAGTTCCGTTAGCCCAAGATCTAAATAGTGCTTTGTTAGCATTGCAATTGGTAGCTCTTAATGGCGTAGAACAAGCGAATCCAGTTATAAGCAAAAAAACGTTGCTCAATATTCTCCAAATTGCTGAATCTTTGGCTAGTATACTTAATAGCCTAATATTAAAATATAATATGTTACCTTCAGATGATATATCTATTAAAAACATACATGTTATTAAAGCAGAAAAAACAACCACTGAAGATGACAGATTAATAGATCAATCAATTATAGCTTGCTTTGAAGAAAGCGATAGCAAAACCTTTAGTTGCCCTGAAAATGGTGAAAATACGGATTTTTTGTCGAAGAAAGAAGTACTAGATGACCAAAACAATACTGAAGGAGTTATAGAGCCTATTGCCCAAAGTGATATAATTGAATTGTTGTTAATGGAGACTGCGAAAACCATTATGATTCCTGTAGTAGGCGACGTTCTTATAGAAAACTTGCCAACTTCTTTTGAACTATCATATATAGATACTGATACTGCTGAAGCTATTTGTCTTGGCAAGGCTGTAGAAGAAGATTTAAAAGATGACGTTTGGAAAAAATCTGATATTGAGGAATTCGATAGTACAAAACTCAATACATGCCTGCAGGTTTTAAAAGAGATATCGGATTCACATAATCTTAGCGGTAAATCCAAGCAACCAACTAATCCTTCATAACTTAATGTAAAAAGATATTTAGAGACAAAGAACAAAAACAGATCCTGGCCTACACAACTTTTAAATTTAAAATGGCACGGCCTTTAATGTATAATCATTTTAATATATAAGAATACGGATCTTTAATATATAAGAATTTTTACGAAAAAATCTAAACTATAAAATTTTATTTCATTTCTTTAGAGAACTTCTCCAATAGGCTTTATTAATAAACAAATAGCTGACCGAAAATTGTCAAAAATAAGTTGAGTTGTCAGTATGCTGCAACTAAACTTACTAATCAGTTTTTTCTGCATTTTTTTGTATTCTTAATTCTAAATAGTAACAATATGTGGTGAACAATAATCACATAAAAAACATTTGATCACATACAAAAACTGAAATAATATTTTAACTATTGAGAATAAAAACTCTATTTTATATTTATATATGGCAAGGAAAGGCGATGTTGACTATTCTGCCAAATAGAAACTCGAAAAGCAGAAAAAATAAGTATCAAAAGTGACAGAAAGGGAATTGATTGACATTACAAACACAAACAGTTGTTGTTTTCGGTGATTTTACGAAGTGCATGTGTTTACGTTTCCTTCTCTGTTTTTTTGAGACTTTTGCTTTTCGAAGTGTTGAAGTACATCCATTATTCCATTATTACACCATGAAGACCGGTGTGTAGGCCAGTCGAACACAGATATCGTCATATTGTAATAACCTCAAAATTCCATATTTGTATTTATCATAATATTTTTGGGTTAGAAGTTCTATACAATATTTAATGTCAAGAAACAGTTCTTAGTATTGAACTACACACAATAAAATTATTTTCATCGCTTGCCGTGAGAATTTTATATTAAGCCAAAGTTACTGTGGACACTTGGCATTTTATTAATAAATGGTCACGTGCTGTACCAGTTTCTCTGACAAACATAACAGTTGGAAATCATTTATTTGCTTCTTCGTTACAACTAGAATAGGTTATCGTAAAAATGATAATAATATATTAATAGCTTTTAATTTTACTAATAGAAAAAAACTTTAACTAAATAACGAAATAATATTTTTTAATCATTTAATTTTATGTGTATAATACTCTTTATCATTATTTAACTATATTAAAAAACATACAAATAAGAGAAAAAGCTTTATGAGAAATCAACTATTACAGAACCAAATATTTCTTTGGACAAAAACAAAGCAATAATTCAAGAAATTAATTTGCTTGAAAAAGCAGAACTAATCAAATTGAATAATCAAATAAACAATGAAATTGAAATATTTGCACAGTCTGCAGAAATAATGCCAAGTTTGTATGATAATTACCCTGAACGAGAAGATGAAGAGATGAGAAAGAAAGAAATTTTAACTGAAATCAATCGAATCGACGATGCCAGATGCTTTACTGAAAACGAACATGGGAAAATAAGAGACGAACCCAAAATAAACACCGCAATGGTTGAAACTACTTCAGAAAACTATAATATACAAAGTGAGGAAGCTTTCGGTACTTTAGAGCATACGCAAAATCAGGACGGTAAAAAACGAAAAACTATTTCTCTAACTCGTTTTCTCACGGTGTAGTTAACATAACAGTGATGATATTTATTAATATAATAACACATACATGTTTGACATCAATGTTAGAAGAGTATAATACTTTTTTGCATAAACTAATTTGCAATAATGATTCTAAAAAAACTCATGAAAGAAGGTTTATTTAAAAAAAAAATTGATATGTAACTTCGCAAATATATTTGACAAGCTTTTTTATTATTAGACGATAGACCTGTATGATAAAACATATTTCTTTAAGTATATTTAGTTCTATTTACCTTTTTCGAGATAACAGCTTACGCTTACGTATGTACAGTATGCCAATATTCAATATTAACTTCCATATTTTCAGCCACATTCTCTAAACGTGTTGTGATGACACTAGAACAACCACCTTTATTAGGTCCTGAGACAAGTTCAAGCGATGAGATTAAAACTTCACATGTACCTACACCAACTATTGATGTATTAGTGTCCAACGAAAAGCTCATATCACAAACATTTCATGAAGATAATATTTGCCTAGGGGATGAGGTTGCCATGTGTAAAACTTATCAACCAATGGTTTTAGAATCGTTCGCTTCTATTCAGTCAGATATGGAAAATCCGGAAAGTGATAAGCTACCTAAAAGCGTAGAAGAAGCTCATGAAATAATCACTGTTAAAGAAGACATTCCGATAATTTTGGAACGCGCAGTTCCCATTGAGGAAGCACATATGTCTAGAGAAATTACTGACATCATTATTTCTGCTGAAACTTCTAACATAAATGAAAATTTGAACTTATGTGAGAATCTACTACCATTTATTTTCGAATCTCTAATTTCTGCCCAACAAAGCAGTGTTGAAGTTGCTATAACAAATATTCAGGAAACTCCTGTAAAAGAAATTAATGTAACTCAAACAGATGAGATAATTTTATCAGAATCTGTTCATTTCGATGACGCTTCATCTAGTGTTACAGTTGTCGATCAAGATCAAAAGATAGCAAATGCTGTAAGTAAAAACACTCAACCTCTAGTTTTAGAACCAGTTACACCTATTGACACATACGCAGTGATATCGTATGAAACTGATATGATAGAAGGCCAAAAAACTGTTCCTTGTCAATTTGAATCTGTTATACTTGACCAGATTGAAGAAAATGATAAACTAGCTATTAAAAGCGTAGAAGAAGCTCATGGAATAATAACTGTTAAAGAAGACATTCCAACAATTTTAGAACTCGCAGTTCCCATCGAGGAAGCACATATGTCTACAGAAGTTACTGACGTCGTTATTTCTGCTGAAGCTTCTAACATAATAAAAGAAAATTTGAACTTAAGTGAGAATCTACTACCACTTATTTTCGAATCCCTATTTCCTGCTCAAGGAAGCAGTGTTGAATTTGCTAATATAAATATTGAGGAAACCTCTGTAAAAGAAATTAATGTTACTCAAACAAATGAGATAATTTTATCCGAATCTGTTCATTTCAATGACGGTTCATCAAGTGTTATAGTTGTCGAACAAGATCAAAAGAAAGCAAATGCTATAAGTAAAAACACTCAACCTCTAGATTCAGAACCAGTTACACCTATTGACACGTACGCAGTGATATCGTATGAAACTGATATGATAGAAGGTCAAAAAATTGTTCCTTGTCAATTTGAATCTGTTATACTTGACCAGATTGAAGAAAATGATAAACTAGCTATTAAAAGCGTAGAAGAAGCTCATGGAATAATCGCTGTTAAAGAAGACATTCTGCCAAATTTAGAACTCGCAGTTCCCATCAAAAAAGTACACATGTCTACAGAAATCACTGATATCGTTATTAACGTTGAAACTCCCAAGATAACCAATAAAAAATTGAACTTAAGCGAGAATCTACAACCAATTATTTTAGAATCCTTAATACCGGTTGAAAAAAATCTTGAAACTTTTGCAGCTCAATCTGTTGAAAATATTGAAAGACCAGTAGTCTGTCACGAAACCAAACCAATTTTCTTAGAAAGTGTTAGTTCTGGTGAAACTGTAAGTTTTGTAACAGAATTTGAAGTAACAGTGGCTAGTGCGGACTTACAACTTGTTAAATTCGAAAACGTTCTACCTATACAAAATATAGAGTTAAGTTTAGTTAAAGAAGTGGAATCCGATAATTTAGTAGAAGAAAAGCGAGATTCTAGCCATGTAACAGAGTTGACGGGTCTTGAACAAATTAAAGATAATATAAATACCATTACCATTGAGACTAAAGAAAATGAGATAAAAACTATAAATATAACGACCTTACCCCTAGTTTTTGAGGACGTTCAACTCTCTAACTCACAAAATGATGTTTTATCTGTTAAATTTACCGTAAGCGAGGAAGTTACACCAAATCTAAATAAAGTTACTGAAATTTGTCTGAACTCTGAACCATTTTTGACCTTTGAATTGGAAAAAATAAATAATATAGATGAAGCTGCATGCTCAGATGATAAAGAATTTCAAGAAACTATGTATGATAACGAATTAGGAGGATGTGAATCAACTTTGCTAGAATCTGTTGAAAGTGATGAAGATAAAATTACAACTGTTATGGCCTTTGTATCAGCACTTTCAGAAATATTTGCTGTAAATGAAAACCCTACACAAATTGTTGTAGAAAGATTAAATCATGATGAAGATGGGGTAACTAGCACTATGATGAATGGTACTGCCCATACCGATATTCCGATACAAGAAGCAATTTCTACTGCATGGACAGAAATTCAATGCTCCGAATCCAAAGTATCGAATGTTACTGATATCTCTCTATTTAGTGAATATGGAAAAGATGAAAACATAATGCATAGTTTGGTATCTCGAACTGGTAAACAAGATTATTTATCAAGTCATCTGTTTGAAGTCTAACATCATACTTAATTCATGACATTTCAGGATTTAACAAATTTCTCTCTTTGTCGTAGACTATTAGGTAGAGAAGTTCATAATATAGTAGTTTTAAAATCAGTCTTATTCTTCTGACTGCTTGAATCGGTTTTGTAAACGTAACTCACATTACCACGCACACACAAACACGCACACTTTTACAGGCATTAATATAATTTTATAGCAGCTACAAGTCTCGCTTTTGGTGTCATTGACATTATTCGATCAAAGATAACATGTTCTTTTTATTTCTAGAACAAGGAGGCCTTATTCATCATATTGAGGAGTTTATATCGGATGAAATATCACAACTTGTTAGTGTAATTTCCGAGCTAACTAATTCTCAAGAATTAAACGCGTCAGTTGAAATGGCTAAAGTCCTGAAAGAGAGTATAGAATTTGTTGAAGTGGCTGAAGATCTATATGTATTAGACGAGGCGAAAGCAGAACAGGTGAAATTATCACAAAAGTTGCAAAATGCTTTATCAATGCTGCATACTAAAGCGTTAGAGAGTGCGGAGGAAATCGCACCGATAACAAAACCTGGTGCTCTTCAAAAAGTGTCTGAGATTATCACGCTTTTACAAGAAGATTTGGAAACAGCGCTTGTGTCAGGGTTACCTCTCGTACTCAAGACAGCTGAGACAGGTGAATCATTTTAGTAAAGAAAATTTTTAAAGTGGATAGGTTATAGCATAATAGAAACTATTTTCTAATGATCAATCTATAAATACATCGTAAAATAAATCCTTTAACAATACAAACTTTATATGTTTTCAGTTGTTCTACCTGAAATTGAAGAAAACTCTATGAGACAACTGGAAGTATTGCTTCAAGTGGTGACAGATCAAATTAATTTACCAACTGTCAGAGAAGTTGAAGATAATGATGCTCTAAGAGACGCACTTGATGAAGTACAGACCGTCATTATCAAACTCAAGAGGGATTATGATGGAGCTGCAAATGACACACTCAATGAGACTCTTGAAGATTTAGAGTGCAGCGTGAGGAGTGTTCAGCTTCAAATTAATGAAGACAGTCCACCGGAGTTACTTCAAGAAGCCTGTGCTACATTACAACTACTAGTTAATAACATGAGTGAAACTCAAGAGGTTAGAGTTGCTGAAACCTTATCTGTAGAAGTCAAAAATGAGAATATTCTTGAAAAATGTTCAAATGAAGCAGATGAAACGGTAAAACTTTTAGAACAGGCCTCTAAAGTAAACAGCAGAGAGGGTAACTTAGCTAATATCGTTTTGAGTTTGAACAATCTTAAGGATTCAATTAAAATACTAAAACTTTGTTTTGCTGATAGCGCTGACGTATTGATAGAAAAGGGTGTTGAAGTTGTACAAATTCTTGGTCAATTAGAAGACAAAGTATTCACACTTGAAAAAGATTTGGCAGATGTAAATCTTAGCACAGAAGTAAGAGATCAAGTTCTTACAGCTGTACATTCTGTTTATGGCAGTATATCTAACATGCGGGGTACTATTTCGAGCATACAGAAAATTTATATGTTCGAAAACTACGGAAAACCATCCGAAACTCTTTTACGCTCTATCAAAAATGTGTCAGCTATTTTACAGATGAACGTAGCAGATCCACAAAACTGGAAGGCATTCAAAAAATCATTGCGTAAGGTTTTAAATCATTTTGAAGATATAAAGTTTTATATCAATCTAGATAAAACAGCTAGGTTGCCAAGTGATGCAGCGTTTACTAAGATTATTCTTGAAGAACTGAAATCCAATATTTGTGAAATACTGGTTCCACAAGCTTCGATATTAGGCTTAGCAGCAATTGAAAAGGTAGATAACCTACTAGAAAGTTTCAACAGATGTTACACTGACATTGAATCAAAGTCTACTTTAGAAGTCAAGGAGAAAATTCCTGTATTCAAAGAACTTTCTTCACTAATATTTGATGTCACTGATTTCTTAAAGAATAAGTTACAAGAAATATCGGATAATACAGAAGCGCCAGTAATATTAGAACAAGTTATACCTGCTATTGAACTTGAAACTTCCAGAATACAAAAAACTTCTCATGTTGACAATGCTAGAGACAAAATGGAAGCAGTTTGTGAAATAGATGAATCTACAAAGACTGTCGGAAAAATTGACTATATCGTAGAGCAACAGCAATCAGAAGTAAAGGATTCAGAGTTACCTAGCACAAGTAAATTGGAAGACAAAAGAAAAAAGAAAAAGCAAGTATTTATACAGGAAAATGACACAAAAACTGAAATAGAACAAATTGCTTCTGATCTTGTAGAAGAAATAGCTGGTGAAGCTATTACTACTGTGCAGAATTTACAGGAATTTGGTATATTGTCAAGTGAAGAATTTCTACCTGAGGCAATAGCAAACTCAATTGAGGTGGGAGACCTACAAGAGCCTGATATGTCTAAAGCTGTTGAAGAAGCTATCGAGAATAATGTCTCTGTTCCTGACGAAAAACTGAATTCAGCAGCGGCAGAGTCCAATGAATATAAAGACTCACTGTCTGTGGAAGATGAGCAGGTAGCTAGTGTTTCACCTAAAGATAACAAATTAATAGAGGAACCGGAACGTAAAGAACCTGAAGAAGTAGGACAAGTCGTTGAAAGGTCAAGTAACCAGATAGAAGACTCATTTGATACTGTTGTGTTAGAACAGCAAACCGAAGAAAATACTACGGAACGGCCACAAGAAACACCTATTCAAGAAAAACTCGTAAAAGATAGTTCAAAACTTGAAAATCAAATCCAAAGTGGAGGTTTAGGTCCTTCTGCCAGTAAAAAGCGTGATTTAGAACAAATTGAATTAGGAGAATCAGTTGAAAAACAGGAAGATGCAGAAAAAGATTCCAAAGGTGAAATTAAACTACCTGAAGAAAAAGGGATGTCTCATAAAGCTAAAGAAATGTCAGAGGAAGAGGTTGAACTGCAGAAAAAGGGCTCTATCGAAGTAATATCTAAAGAACCTAATATAGAACGGTATGATACTCTAGTAGATCTTCAGATAGAAATGACTGATGCGGAAAAAGCTAAGGAGGTCCTTGAAACAGTAACCCAAGAAACAAAGAAAGAATTTGAAAATATTTTGCAGGAAGACGTCGCAGTTGTTCAAAAAGACAAACGATTAGAATTAGATTGGCAAGAAAAAGAAGAAGTTTTCAAAATGGAAGCAAAAGACCAACGAGATTTATTAAATAAAGAAGACTTGGAAGAGAAGTTACAAGATGCAGAATCAAACCTTCATTTAGAAGAAAATACCATTCAAGACTCTGATAATCAACCTCAAGAATCACCATCAAAGAAAATCACACAACAACTTAAGTCAGAGGAAGTAAAAGTGGATGATCATGAAGTTGATGAGTTAAAAGAACAACCAAAACAAGAGGATGAACTTAAACTGGAAGCAGATAAAAAGAAAAACGATGAAAAAGTCAGTCCCAAAGAAGCTCGGAATATGCAAAGAAGTGAGAAAGTTTCAGAAATGACTGAAAACTACAAAGAAGATACCCAGCTTCAAACACAAGCGGAAACAAAGGAAACGGAAGCTGCAAAGAAGCAAGATGAATTTATCATGAAAGAAATTGAAAAACTTGAGAAAGATCAGATTGAATTTGCAAAGCATGAAAAAGAGGACGTTGGTAGTGAAACTAAGATACAAGGAGATAAAGAGCTAGATCAAAAAGAACAAACAGCGGATACAACATTTTCCAAAGAAAATGAAGAGGGAAAACGGGAAGTCGATAGGAAACAACAAGAAGAATCCAAACCAAATGAGAAAGAAAAAACTGGAGAAAAACCGAATGAAAAGCAGTTAGAGGATGAAAAACAAAGTGAAGCCGGAAAGATCGATAGTGATCCTGTTGAGGCTGAAAAACTTGAGTACGAGCTAGTAAAGACTGAAAATCTCGATAAAGGAAAGAAGGAAAAGCTTGAGGAGCGAGTTGACACCGAAAACCTTGAGAAAGAGGGGGTTGAGGCTGAGAAGCAAGAGCAAGAACAGATAGTTGCTGAAAAATTTAAAAAGGAGCGTGAAGAAGTTGATATGCCCAAAAAAGAACAAATCCAGGTTGTAAGGCTTGAAAATGAGCGAGTTGAACCAGAAAAGCAAGAACAAAAACGGATCGTTGTTGATAAAATTGAAAATGAATGTCAAGAAGCTGAAAAGGTCAAGAAGGAGCAAATTGTGGTTGAGAAGCAAAAACAGGAACAGATCCAAGCTGAAATACTTGATAAGAAGCGTCAGAAAACTGTAAAACTCGAGAATGAGCGAGTTGAGGTAGATATGTTAGAACAAGACCAGATCGAAGTTGAAAAATTCAGGAATGAGCGCGTTGAGACTGAAAAACAAGAACAAGAAGGGATCGAAGCTGAAAAAATTGAAAATGAACGACAAGAAGCTGAAAAGCTCAAGAAGGAGCGAGTTGATGCTGAAAACCTTGAGAAAGTGCAAGTGGTGGCTGAGGAGCAAGAAAAAGAACAGAAAGAAGCTGAAAAACTTGAAATAAAGCGTCGAGAAGCTGAGAAGCTTGAGCACAAGCAAGTTGAGGTGGAAAGGCTCGAAAAAGAGCGAGTTGAGGCTGAAAAGAAAGAACAAGAACGGGTTGAATCTGAAAACCTTGAAAAAGAGTGCAAAGAGGTTGAACAGCTGGAAAAAAAGCAACAAAAGGCTGAAAGGCTCGAAAAGGAGCCAGTTGAGGCTGAAAACTTTGAGATAGATCAAGTTGAAGCTGAAAAGCAAAAACAGGAACCAATCGAGGCTGAAAAACTTGAAAAAGAGCGTCGAGAAGCGGAAAAGCTAGAGAAAGACCGAGTCGAGGCTGAAAAACTTGAAAGTGAGCGTCGAGAAGCAGAAAAGCTCGAGAAAGAGCGAGTAGAGGCTGAAAAACTTGAAAAAGAGCGTCGAGAAGCGGAAAAGCTCGAGAAAGAGCAAGTCGAGGCTGAAAAACTTGAAAGTGAGCGTAAAGAAGCTGAAAATAACGAGAAGAAGCGAGTTCAGGCTGAGAAGCAAGAACAAGAACGGATTGAAGTTGGAAAACTTGAAAAAGAGCGCAAGGAGGCTGAAAAGCAGGAAAAAAGGCGAAAAAAGGCTGATAAGCTTGAAAAAGAGCAACTTAAAGCTGAAAAGCTCGAAAAAGAGCAAATTGAAGCTGAAAAGCTCGAGAAAGAGCGAGTCGAGGCAGAAAAGTGCGAGAAAGAGCAAGTTGAAGCTGCAAAGCTCGAGAAAGAGTGTGTTGAGGCTAAAAAACTTGAAATTGAGCTAAAAGAAGCTGAAAAGCTCGAGAAAGAGCGAGTTGAAGCTAAAAAACTCCAAAAAGAGCGAGTTGAAGCTGAAAAGTTCGAGAAAGAGCAAGCAATGTCTGAAAAACTTGAAACTGAGCGACAAGAAGCTGAAATGCTTGAGAAAGAGCAAGTTCAAGCTGAAAAGCTCCTAAAAGAGCGAGCCGAGGCTGAAAGACTTGAGAGTGAGCGAAATGAAACTGAAAAGCTGGAGAAAGAGCGAATAGAAGCTGAAGAGCTCCAAAAAGAGCGAGCCGAGGCTGAAAAACTTGAAAGTGAGCGAAAAGAAGCTGAAAAGCTCAAGAAAGAGCAAGTTAAAGCTGAAAAGCTCAAAAAAGAGCGAGCCGGGGCTGAAAGACTTGAGAGTGAGCGAAAGAAAGCTGAAAAGCTGGAGAAAGAACAAATAGAAGCTGAAGAGCTCCAGAAAGAGCGAGCCGAAGCTGAAAAACTTGAAAGTGAGCGAAAAGAAGCTGAAAAGTTTGAGAAAGAGCAAGTTAAAGCTGAAAAGCTCAAAAAAGAGCGAGTTGAGGCTGAAAAGCAAGAACAACAATGGAAAGAAGAACATAAACTTGAAAAAAAGCGTCAAGAAGCGGAAAAGCTAGAGAAAGATCGAATTGAGGCTGAGAAGCAAGAACAACAACGGAAAAAAGATGATAAACTTGAAAAAGAGCGTCAAGAAGCGGAAAAGCTAGAGAAAGAGCGACTTGAGGCTGAGAAGCAAGAACAAGAACGGCTCGAAGTTAAAAAACTTGAAAAAGGACGCAAGGAGGCTGAAAGGTTGGAAAAGACGCGAAAAAAGGCTGAAAAGCTCGAGAAAGAGCGAGTTAAAGCTGAAAAACTAGAGAAAGACCGAGTTGAAGCTGAAAGGCTCGAGAAAGAGCGGATTGACGCTGAAAAGCAAGAACAACTACGGATAGAAGATGAAAAACTTAAAAAAGAGCGTCTAGAAGCAGAAAAGTTCGAGAAAGAGCGAGTCGAGGCTGAAAAAATTGAAAGTGAGCGTAAAGAAGCTGAAAATAACGAGAAGAAGCGAGTTGAGGCTAAGAAGCAAGAACAAGAACGGATCGAAGCTGAACAATTTGAAATAGAGCGCACAGAGGCTGAAAATCTGAAAAATAGGCGAGAAAAGGCTGAGAAGCTCGAAAAACAGCGAGTTGAAGATGAAAAGCTCGAGGAAGGGCAAGTTGAGGTTGAAAAACAAGACCAACTACGGATAAAAAATGAAAAACTTGTAATTGAGCGTCAAGAAGCGGAAAAGCTCGAGAAAGAGCGAGTCCAGGCTAAAAACTTTGAAAGTGAGCCTAAAGAAGCTGATAATTACGAAAAGAAGCGAGTTGAGGCTGAGAAGCAAGAACAAGAACAGCTCGGAGCTGAAAATTTTGAAAAAGAGCGCAAAGAGGCTAACAAGCAGGAAAAGAGGCGAGAAAAGGCGGAAAAGCGCGAGAAAGAGCAAGTTGAAACTGAAATTTTGGAGAAAGAGCGTGTTGAAGCTGAAAAGCTCGAGAAAGTGCGAGTTGGGGCTGAAAAGGAAGAACAACAACGGATAGAAGATGAAAATCCTAAGAAAGAGCGTCAAGAAGCTGAAAAGATCGAGAAAGAGCGAGTCGAGGCTGAAAAGCTCGAAAACGAGCGAGTTAGGGTGGAAAAGCTGGAAAAAGAACGAGTTGAGGCTGAAAAGCAAGAACAAGAACAACGCGAAGCTGAAAAACTTGAAGAGGAGCGCAAAGAGTCTGACAAGCAGGAAAAGAGACGAAAAAAGGTGGAAAAACACGAGAAAGAGCGAGTTGAAGCTGAAAAGCTGGAGAAAGAGCGAGTTGAAGCTGAAAATCTTGAGAAAACGCGAGTTGAGACTGAAAAGGAAGAACAACAACGGATAGAAGATGAAAATCTTAAGAAAGAGCGTCAAGAAGCTGAAAAGTATGAAAAAGAGCGAGTCGAAGCTGGAAAGCTCGAAAAAGAGCAAGTTAAGGTGGAAAAGCTCGAAAAAGAGCAAGTTGAGGCTGAAAAGAAAGAACAAGAACGAGTTGAATCTAAAAACCTTGAAAAAGAGCGCAAAGAGTCTGACAAGCTGGAAAAGAAGCGTAAAAGGGCTGGAAAGCTCGAGAAAGAGCGAGCTGAAGCTGAAAAGCTCGATAAAGAGCGAGTTGAGGCTGAAAAGCAAGGACAACAACGGATAAAAGATGAAAAACTTATGAAAGAGCGTCAAGAAGCTGAAAAACTTGAGAAAGAGCGTCAAGAAGCTGAAAATCTTGAGAAAGAGCGTCAAGAAGCTGAAAAACTTGAGAAAGAGCGAGTCGAGGCTGAAAAACTTGCAAGTGAGCGTAAAGAAGCTGAAAATAATGAGAAGAAGCGAGTTGAGGCTGAGAAGCAAGAACAAGAACGGCTCAAAGCAGAAAAACTTGAAAAAGAGCGCAAAGAGGCTGAAAAGCTGGAAAAGAGACGTAAAAAGGCTGAAAAGCTCGAGAAAGAGCAAGTTAAAGCTGAAAAACTTGAGAAAGAACAAGTTGATGCTGGAAAACACGCAAAACAGCGACTTGAAGCTGATCAGCTTGAGAAAGAACGAGAGGTAGAAAAAAAGCTTCAAGAAGAAGGCCAAGAAATTAAGAACGCAGATAAAGCCAAACAGAAAACCCTCGTGAAAATTAAGGAAAAAGAGGATGAGAACGCCAAATTAGAAGCTGAAAGAAACCTTAACCAACAACATACTTCAAAAGAAGATGTCGAACAAACGTCAAAAATAGAACAAAAGGAAAGTGAGGATAAACGTTCTAAAGACAAAATCGAAATTGAAAAAAGGGAAACTGACAAGATTCAAAAGGCCTCTCAAGAAGGCCAAAAGGATAAGGATGAAACGGCAGAACAAGAAGAACTTACCAAAAAGGACGGCGCTAATAAACCGAAAAAGGTACAAACAAAAAAGCGTAAAAATTACGAAGAAACGGGTAAAAAAGACACAAAAATCAAATTAACAGAAAACACTCGATCAGAAAAAGAAACTGCTAAATCGGAACAAGAAGTTCAAGATACGAAAGAAAATGCAGAATCAGTAGCACGTAGAAAAGAAAGTATTGAATCTGAAAGACTACAAAATCAAGAGGAGAATGTAACAAAACAACAAAACATAGATAAACTTGAATTTGATAAAAGAAAACAAGAAGATATGAAACTCCAGAATGACGACGAGAAGCAAGCAAAAGAAAAAAAGACAGTTGAAAAGAAACGCAAACATGAAGAGAAGTTAAAACAAGAACAGGATGAAAAATCTGCCGATGAAAAAGAAATTGCCGAAAGAAAACGAACAGACGGTGAAAGGTTACAAGAAAAAGAAAAGCAAAAAACAAAGGCTCAAGAAGAATATCTAAAGCTGGAACAAGACAATAAACTAGACAGAGAAAAAAAAAGAATCGAGAGACTAGAAAAAGAAAAAGAAGAAGACAAATTGCGCGAAGACGAAGAAAAAGCCAGGATAGAGAAGAAAAAAAATATTAAAAAGAAAAGAGAAGAAGATGAAGCCCGCTTGAAAGCAGAAGCCGATGAAATGGATAAAATAAAAAAAGAAGCTGCTACAAGGAAAAAAGAAGAACAAAAGCTTCATAGAATACAAGAACAAGAACAATATGAAAAACATGAACAGGAAATAAGGGAAACTGAGAGAAAGATAAGAGAAGAGAGACGACGAGAAATAGAAAAGGACTTAAATGAAATGACACAGACGACTTTCTCAACCTCAGAAGAAGACAAGTTTAGTGAATCTAAATTTAAAAGAAAACAGAATGGTAACACTGCTGCGAACCATGGAACGGAGGCTGAAGATCACTTTAAAGAGTATCATTATGAACCAAGACAAAAAACTGATGAACGATCCAAATTCGTTGACCACAACCACAAAGATTACACCATGGATTTCATCAGGCCTTCTGGTTACAGAGAAAAAACATTTGAACACGAAAAGTTTTCTGAAAGGGAACCTTTGAGTCGAAATGCTACGATATACAAGGCTCAAACTATAATATTGGACTCTCAGCTGAGATCTTCAGCTCCACCGCAGCCCGATAGAAACGAATCTGAAAGAAGAACAGAGATGTATGACAGGAGTGATTGTGAGAGGCGAGTTGAAAGACACAGATCAAAGGCTCTCAGTGAAGCTAGGAGTCTAATATCAGAAAAACGTTCCGGGCTTTCTAGAGACCTTAAACGGAAGCCAGTATTTTCTACTTACCTCACAGATCGAACTGCCGTCGAAGGATCACGAGTCAAACTAACCTGCAGCGTCTTGTCATCATCGGATCCAAAAATCACTTGGTATAAAAATGGCGTGCTGTTTGACAGCAAATTGAAGTACAGAACTAAGTTTATGGATGGACTTATTACTCTGGAGGTGTTGAATGCAGTTGTCAGTGACTCGGCTGAGTACACATGCACAGTGGAGAATGAAAATGGTTCCGTCAACACTTCCGCCAATCTGAAGGTCTACCCCAGCTTCGAAGCCTCACCCATACCGCCCACGTTTACCAGATCTATTCGAGGTGAGTAAAACCACGTTTTAATCATGTTTTCTATCTAGTATTCTGTCTCCATACGATATCAACGATCGGAACGCGAGTCGTATAAGTAGTAGTAGTCGTCGTAGTCGTAGTAGGAAATATGCGCACAGATTTAATAAATAATAAATAAAATATTTATTGTTCTAAGAGCATTACAGTACAGGGTTTTATCACTCCACATTGTGATCCCCTTATAATTTAATTCCCCATTTGACTGAACATATTATGCTCAGTCTAAAGCTCAAGTTAAAAATTTAAGGAGCTCAACAATTTGATGAACAATGCAATAGGAAAGACGTTTGGGTAGGTTGTAAAAGAATACAAACTACATACTAGATATCGTTAAAAAACAAATATGAATAGAAAACATAAACCCACATAATCCTCACATTTACAATCCTTACTTAATATTATTAATGCGAAAGTAACTCTCTCTGTCTGTGTGTTACACAATCACGCCCAAACTACTGAACCGATTTTAATGAAATTCGGTACGGACATAGTCTAGAGCCTGAGAAAAGACATAGGCTGCTTTTTAATGCGAAAAAAGGGTTGTAAGGGGTTGAAAGAGGGGATGAAAGTTTGTATGGAAATTACGTAATTTTTAAAGCTAGAAGCTTAAAACTTGTGTGTGAGTGTGTGTATGCGTGGAATGTATGTGTAGTGTATGTATGTGTAGTTTATGTGATGTGTAGGCGTGTGAGTGAATGTGTATATATGTAAAGGTAGGAAGGTGCATATGTTCGTTACCCTTGCGATTTGGAAGGCAGTGAGGAATGAAAGGGACGTTACCAATTTTTATTTATGTCTTTTTATTTTAAGCTTTCACAACATCTTCAAGCTCTTCATAAGTCAAAGAAATGAGCCACTTATGTGTTTTTGATTTACATTCGCGTGAAGTAAGGGGGTAAATGTTCAAAATTTCATTTATTTTGTTATACAAAATTGGGCTTATGAAGATGTATTGTCGTCTAACTATTACAATGCGAGCTACTAAGTTCAGTATGTTTTCTTAAAATTAAGTTCAAAAGGAAACTGTGTCTTACCCTAGGTACTTGCAACAATGCATACAGTTCCTCAGTTGGAAAACGAACTGGTTTGTGTGACATGACTTTAAGAACCGCTCGCTGCGCTCTTTCTAAACGAAGCATTAAACACTTTCCTGAACTACCCCATGCGGTTATACAATAGTTCAGGATGGAGTTGGCTAGTGCATAGTAAACTGTGTGTGTTTTAAGCGTAGGGAGGTCCGCTGAGGATCTTAATTTTTTAAACACGAATATCAGTTTCCTAACCCGTGCAACTAATGAACCAATGTGCTCGTTCAGGACATAGTGCTATTAACTGTTAGGCCTAAGTATTTTTAACCGACTTCTAAAAAAGGAGGAGGTTCTCAATTCGGATGTTTGTATTTTTTTTTTTTTTTATGTTTGTCCACGCATAACTCCGTCGCTTGCCAACCGATTTGAAAAATTCTTTTTTTGTTGGAAAGGGTATACTTCCCAAATGGTCCCATGAAAATTTTATCGAAATCGGACGAGCCGTTTCTGAAAAATCAAAAAAAGTCGAAAAAAATAATTTACGTTGATGATCTTTTCGTTTACTCTGCATTGCGTTTTTTGTTCGCGCATAACTCCGTTATTTACGAATCGATTTGGAAAATTCACTGACCCACTAAAAAGCGCGAAAATAAAAACTTTTTTGCAAAAAATAAAACCGACTTCCATATCAAAACACTACAAAGCCAAAAATAATTTTAATTTCGGAAGGCGGTGTGAAAAAAAAGAAAATACAAAACCAATAACACCGACTACCGAAATTAAAATTATTTTTGGCTTTGTAGTGTTTTGATATGGAAGTCAGTTTTATTTTTTGCAAAAAAGTTTTTATTTTATATACTATTTGTTCGCGAGATAGATTTGCAACACCAGTTATTATTATTTACGAAAAGACAATTGTGGATAATCAAAGCGAAAGGAGAAGCTGGTTGAGAAGCTATACGTGGAGCAAATGTTATAAATTGAGTTTTATCCATGTTCAGAGTAAGCAAGTTATTCGATAGCCAGTTAGAAACCATTCATAATGCGGATTCTGCATGTGAGCGGGTCTCATGCCAGTCTCTAGATAATTATGATAATAATATCTGTCTTTCTTTAGTTTAGTATCGACATCAATAGAAAACTAGATTGAACTCGCGGTGAAATACACGTAACATGACGTAACAATGACTCACCCCAAATTTCCCTAACTATGTTCCCTAACTGTTCCGGTATAGCCTAAATAAAGGTCACGGTCCGTGTGACTCATTTAGTATTCCTTGCGCTGTCACAAACGCCATCTCTGTGCCACCAGAAGTGACTAAACTACAGCTTATTTAATAACTAAAATAAATTCAAATCCCTTTAACAGAATTCGTATACCTACCATTAATTAGCAACAGCAGATTAAAATAATTGGTTTTTATTTTTGAAAGATGTTTTTAAAGATGGAATGCTCTTAAATATGACTTTTTTCTGTTGCTTATTTAGCGCTTATTCGTTGATTAAGCGAAACTTTTCTTCGCAACCATATACGAGTACGTAAATGTATATTGCGTGATCTTTTTTATAATTATGAAATAGTGGTTCTATACATATTTATTCATTTTGGTTGAGAATGTATGTTAAATTTTAAGACTAAGATGTTAGTCGCCATCTATTGGCGAACCATTGAATAAATTGCGTTGTAAGTTACGGGGCTAATTTGTAGTAAGTTTTACAGGTGGCGGTCATATTTACTTTGTTACATTTTATGTGCATTATACGAGGATTGTACTGTGAACCAGTTTGAGAGACAGAAAAATAGTTGTGAATCACTTCTCTATCCTTGTAAATAATTTTATTTTACAATCCGTTAAGACGTACTACTTCAGCCCGCGGCGTCGCCTGCGTCCAAAGGTTTTTTCAAGATCAAAATTGTTATAACTGTACTGTGTTCTTGTATCTGACGTAAGTGTGAAATCGTGACACACAGACAAAGTTACTTTCGCATTTATTACAGATTTTAATAGTAGGGATCTACCTATCTGATCAGTTGCTACATAATAGGTATAGTCAAGTCATATATGTAGGTAAAAGTATACTAATATAAAGCGGAAAAGTTTGTTTGTTTGTTTAGACGCGCTAATCTTCGTAAGTAGGGGGTGGATATGAAGAAGGCTTATGATTTTATTATGAGCGCGAGTCGTGCGTCTGTTACTTTACTAATAAAGTTGGATATTACTTCAAGAAACTTCAAAAAACGTATCTCATTTGCCTTTTTTTAGTCTGTATCTGTAACCAGCAGTCGCGCGGGTCTTCTGTCCCATGGATTTTATAACGAGAAAAACAAAACCTCCTTCTTTACCAAAATTTATCCAAATCCACCCTATATTTTTGAAGATTAGCGCGTTTATATAAACAACTTATAAAACTTCAACAGCTAGTGTATGTTTCGAAATTGGTCGTTTCCTATGGAGAAGAACTAATCCTGTAATTCGTTTCGCAGATACATACCACCTTGCTGAAAACGAGCTTGTACTCGAGTGCCGTATCCGCGGCCAACCACTACCCACCATCACTTGGCTTAAGGATGACAAGCCTGTAGGCAACAACCAAAGGTGCCAGGCCTACTATCTCGCTGATGGGGTCTGTAGACTAGCCATTAGCTCACCTACGCCTGATGACAGCGGAAAGTACACCTGCAAAGCCGAGAACTCCGTATGGACGGACCAAATAACGCACGTTGTCAGTTTTACTGGTTAGTAGCTTTACATTGTTGGATATTATTTAAAATTAGCTTAGTTGGAGGGGTTAAGATTGTTAGTAATGTGAATTCTACCCACATTGCTAGTTACCGCTTAAAAAAATTGGCTGTGACATTCTGATGTACGGACAGACATGACGAATCTATAACGGTTCCGTTTTTTGACATTCGGCTACGGAACACTAAAAAGCAGAGCCGGATTAACCATGTCAGACGCCCTAAGGCAATGGCATTCTCGGGGCCCCTTTTCTTACTTTGACTGACCAAATCGTGTGTGAACTGAGAAAACGCACATTAAGGGCTGTGGTTTTTAATATATTTGTTTACTTATTCCCAGATTTGTTCTAAAATAGTTTTAATTCTACTACTAAATCTAACGATTTGTATTTTGTGAGATAACAGTGAGGCCTCTAAGTTCACACGCACATCAAATTCTCGTTCGAAGAAACATGTTTTCTTGGTGCGTGCACTTGGCCTGGGCCCCTCGTTGATGCGGGGTCCCCAGGCAGTTGCCTGCTCCGCCTAATGGTTAATCCGGCCCTGCTAAAAAGTACCTTTTAGAAATAAATAATTATTATAAAATAAAGAAAGAAAGAAAGAGTTGACTTGCAAGTTACAGGTTTTGGGTTCGAATCTAGTCAGGCACTTTTATTACTTTGTGTTATTTATATCATCACCTCTGCTTTCAAATTATTACATTCTCACTGGTGGGACATAGGTATGCTCTCTATGAGAGGGAATGGGCAAGTCCACTACGCGGGCCCGTTGAAGGTTGATAGATATCACATGTCTTTAAATTTTTAGTTCCTGACGATATTACCCTTCACTGATATATTATATTAGTACCTTTATATCGATGATAATAATGAATTATCATACACATGATAAATGATCTTTATTTTGCAAATTGGTTATTAAATAACACTTAAACGTCTTTTTTTACGTAAATGTTAACTAGATGAGGCCGGTGTTGTGAAGAAACACCGAAACAAACTCAAGGGTCCGTCTCTTTTTCTTTTTTAAAACATTATAACAAATTATTTTTTATTTTTCACAAAAACAAGCGTCGGAGTTTTCAGCCATAAGCAGGTATTTAGCTCAGACTTAATTCTTGTACATATACCGTGGCTGTGAAATACAATTTTCATCTAATTCAGCGCACAAAAATATTTTTTTTCAGACATCACTTTACAAATAACTCCGTCTCACATTTCAATTTGTTGCGTAGTTTGAAAGATCTAAGACAGACAGCGTCAAGTGGCTTTGAACAGTTTGTCTGGGTTAAGACAAAATAGGTGTGGTTTGGTGTGTTTAACTTACTTATACAAAAACGATTTCAAAGTAGTTTTTGATTAATTTTGTAAGAAGTAAATTTGCCCGGTTACCCCATTGTGTGCATTTGCACTTATATGAAAAAGCTAAGTTTGGAAATTTTGATATAGGAAATGTCAATATACCTATTTCAATTAAAGACGAGTTTCTGTATTGGTTTATAGGTACGTAGGTGTTTTTTTGAAGTGTCCTTGCGGCGGCAATTCACCGAAAATAGAATTTCCGTAGGTTCTTCGATCAATCTAAAAACACTAACTAGAAGCCCAAAGAGAAATGTATTAATTTTAATATAATGTAATTCCAGGTAAAGAAAGTCGCCTGAATCCGAACATTGCGACCAGAGAACGTTCCCAATTCAACCGCCAAGCTTTGGAGTCCCGGCGTCCCCATTTCACTAACGTCCTTTCCGATTATAAGGTCGCAAAGGGAGGCACCATAGGCCTCCAAGTGGAGATCAGGGGCTGCCCCACTAGAGTGGAATGGCTCAGGGAAGGTCGTTCGGTCACCGAAGTGTACAGGAACGCGAGAACTTTCGTAGAACAGGGATTGTATACCCTAGCACTTTCGGATGTGACGGAAAAGGAGTCGGGCATGTATACGTGTCGCGCTTGGAGCACGCACGGCAACGTAGATATGAATGCTGCCATTACTGTGGTGGCTAACGAGCTGGAAGGCAAGCCTGCCATCATTGCTGGCAGACCGGAGAAGGATATCCTCATTTCTGTGGGCGAAGACGTCAATATTTCGTTTAGGGTTCAAGGAGAGCCTAAGCCTAAAGGTGAGAGATTTTTTTAATTTTACTCGCTTTGCGCCGTCTGGATAGTTTATGATGCGTTTTATAATGTATCAATCTTTGTTATGTTGGTTTACTGATGATGACGCTTCTCTATACATTCTGATAGGACAGACAGACATCAAAAGAAAATAAAAGTACGCATTTTAAAATCATGGGAGGTTTTCTACTTTTTAATGTTTAATCACTCACAACTTTTAATTCAGTGGTTCGATTTTGATCATTCTTTTTTTATTAGATATGCCCCGATGGTGGTCCCAAATGTAAGTTTAATTACGCCGCCTGTGTCTCGGAATACGGCATACCTACCTAGCCTATCAAAACTGTTTAAATTAGGTAGATACCGACTTCAACCAGATATTCTAACCTAACCCAGTCCTTATTATAAACGAAATTACATAGATATCCAATGAAGTCGATTCAATTTTTTGTGAATAGTTTTAATTTGAAGCTTCACTTAAAGTATGAATTTAGAGCATATTTAGAGCCTATCTTTTTATCACCATTAGGTATGGCAGGTTTCATTAGATTCAAAGTGAACAATTTTGTGTAAGCAATGTATCGAGGTTTGGGTAACTATAGTTTAACAAATAAAATAATTAATTAATTAATTTGTTATCACTGTATTATATTAATCATATTGTGTACCTACTAAGAGATTTTACTACTTTTTTCTTTTAATTTTATATAAAGAATGTAAGATATGTGTGCAAAAAATAAAGTTGCTTGTACGGTTTCATTTGATAACAAAAGAGAAAAGCTCTATGTATGCCACTTAAAAATTAATGCATTTATTCTGTTCTTCTATAATACCCTATACTTTGGTACACACATATGTTTCTGGCAAGATGTACAATTTCCCATTCTACATTGCCTGGACAAGTGGACACATCCAGGGTATTTCAGATACCAGCTCTCCTGGGTTATGTATAACATACAAATAGCCGTTTACCGTTTCAAGCAAATTTAATATTGATAAACTCAAACTCAAAATGTTTTACTTCACATAGGAGGCCTACATGGGCACTTACAAAACGTCAGCAGTTAGGGCACGGTTCGAAATTTGTCGTTTTCTATGGAGAAGAACCGGCAAGAAACTCCACAGTTACTGTTTTCAAATCAAAATATAATTTTTACAATGTATCCATAATGCAGGTTGATTAGGTTTGTTCCCGTTGAGTTACACCATTTAGGTATGACTTTACTAATCATAACGTTATTGCTCATTCAACTATATTGTCCACAGTGGTGTTCATGAAAGGTATACGCGATATTACAACCAATCAGCGGGTCTGCAAAATGACTTCGGATGACTACGTCAAGTTCACTCTTAAGAGGTCCGTCGTATCGGATGCTGGGACCTACTGCATACTTGCCAGGAATGCGTACGGCTGCGACCGAGCATTTGTCACCGTTGTGGTAAGTTTACTATAGTATCGTTACGCAAAATATGCGCTCTGTCGTGGAGTTGCGGATATCTGCCCGACAAACATACATAAATATAAACAAATAGGTGTGTTTACATTTTGATGTACGACGCCAGCACATCAAGCTACAACAATCTGCCAAATTTCTTTAATAGATTTTCAACTTTATTGTTAAAGAACTTAGGTTCAAGGTTGATTGGGAACATTTTACAGTTTCGGGTAGCTTCATGTGCTGGCGTCTGTACAATAAAATATATTCTATCTATCTATCTATAAATCGGTTGAGATGTTCTCCAACCATTGCCTATAGCAGTAATTTCGTCTTTGTGCCTTTTTTTCGGGTGAGAAAATCATCTAATGACTCCTCTTCCTACTCTGGGCGGAAAAGAGTGTCAGTCTTCTACTGACTAAAAAACCACCCGGTTCCTTCCCTGTCTGCACTTTGAGGCGCGCGTAGAACACGACGTGTCGTCACCGTCATTGTACACACGCCAGCACATCAAGCTACAACAATCTGTCAAATTACTTCAACAGATTTTCAACATTATTGTTAAAGAAATTAGGTTCAAGGTTGATTGGGAAAATTTTACAGTTTTGGGTAGCTTCGTGTGCGGCGTCTGTACCTACATATGTGCATGAAGTGTAAATAAATAACCATGTAAGGATCAGCTTCCAGTCTTCGGAGATGCAGCTGAGAACCAATATTTTACATGAAACGGCTACCTATGTAACCTCTACCATCCGTTAATACTTTCGCTTCTTGCTTTTCACTACTTGTATGTCATAAATATTATTTGGCAACATACTTAACAATAATCTTTTTTAACAAACGAGAGGATATTCCTATTGACATAAAAGCTTTCTTAGAAATGGACTCGTTATTCGGACAAGCGAATGAATTATTGTTGGACCCATATGCTGGATGCTGGGCATCGAAAGTGGTAACTGGGTATCAAGCTAGCACTTGGTAATACTATACCCGGACTTTTAATTCGATGCAGCAGACTGACAGTTTCTGAGTTATCAGATAATGATGACTACGAAATTGTGATGTCACTAAATTAATCGATTCAGGAATAAAATCGAATAACGATGTAAACAATTTTTTTTTATAATATTGTGTGACAATAACAAAAAGTAAAATGTGATTATAAAAAGGCATGAAAAATAAAACGATGATGATAATATTTTTTTATTTTTGCAATAGGCCCCTGCACTTGCTCCATTGATCCATTCCAACAGGGTTTAGGTCGCAACTCGCAGTGGTAAGATAAGATAAGATCATTTTATTTGTTCAAACATGAGTAAACATACAAAAGAAATGCGTGCATGTTGTTTAAAAATATTATGCATAGTGGTGCGGGGGCAGTCTTTTTAATAGTAATCTCGCGCAATTTATTAAAATAATCATCACATGAAACAATTTCCAAAAGAGTGGCTTTTATTATGTCTGGTTAGATATGAATATTTAAAAAAAAAATAGATTTATTTATAGTAAATATAAAATTAGGTATTCATTTATTTATATTTCTCACGATAAAAAATTGCTCATTTATAATTCGATTGATTGAATTCACTATTTATAGGTTAAATAGGGTATCATTATTTTAGTAAGTGACACTAGCTTATGTCAGCTTATTGCATCGAATTAAAAGTCCGGGTATAGTGGCCGATTTTTTAGCTTCTGAATACCCGTAATGACTATCAAAGATTTATTTATTTACAAATGACATCCGGGACCTACAGCTTTACGTCCTTTCTTTTGTCTTTTATTGAATAATCTCGATATGTTAAGATGATCACCCATCTAAGGGCTGATCTCGGTAAGCATTGCTTTCCGCACACGGTGCAGGACTGCCCAGCTTGGGCAGAGCACCGACGTGTCCTCACGGCGGCAATAGGCGGAGACCTCTCGCGCCCGGCATTGGTCGAGGCCATGCTACGGGGCGAGAGGGAGTGGGAAGCGGTCGCCTCCTTCTGCGAAGCAGTCATGCTTCCGAAGGAGGAGGCGGGCCGCGTGAGGGAGAGAATGGCGTCCTCCCTCCAGCCCAGCCGCAGTGGCGCCCACGGCGTCGGACGTCGGCCGACGATCTCCGGCCACCGTAGGCGCGGGCATGCGGACAGCGAGTAAAGGGCAACTCGCTGTCCGACCATGGACCATGCCCGGGTCGACGGCGCGTTGTGTTCCACGCGCGCCTCAAAGAGCGTCAGCAACATGACGAGGCCCCCCCGTAGAGGGCCGAAGCCTGCCGGGTTCGTGGGACTCATCCCATTACCGTGACCCCGGTACGTAAAGGGTTATTGAATGAGCACCGTGGATTTTAGTCAGTAAAAGTCTGACAGTCCCTCCCACCCTGCCCGGGGTGGGAGGATTTATTTGATAATTTTACCACGATAAAAAAAAAAAGTTCCGTATGCTAAGTAAGCCTAATCAAGGCCTAATCATTCAAACCTGTATTTTGGTGATTCGATTTTTCTCATTTTGTTTCTCAGGTAAGACAACGAGCATCTTCTGAAAATCTTATCTCGGACTGGACTTATCCTATGGATGACTCCACGATGTCTATCGCTGAAAGAAATTATAAATGTAAGTACTTTTGTTATGCAAATTCAGAGTAGGACATCCAAGATTTGATTCCCAAGATAGACTAAGATAAATGGTAAATTTATGAGCAATAAAGACTGTAAAGATTTAAAAATTTAAGAGACTAACATGCGCATCGAAATATCATGGTTGATTCCCTATATTTTTGTATCAATCTTTACCGCTAATAATAATTCAAATTGTTGATTGCTTTGCTTGTCAAAAGCTAAAGCTAATCAATTTGAGTCCGATTCCCAGATTAGGCTATGTATTAGAAAGCGTCAGCGCCAAGCTATCAAGACATTGCGATTTTAAGAACTAACAACTTGAAAAATGTAATTAAGTAATGGGATGGAGGCATACCAAAATTATAAGGCAATTATAATATAAAGTTGACTTCTAGAAGCTAAGGCCTTCCTTAGCTTCTAGAAGTCAACTTAGCTTAGCTACCTTTAGCTAAAGAAGCTAGGAAGTCTATCGTTAATCTTTACCTTAAGTAATACTGATGCGCCAGACGAGATATCTACCAGAGGATCGACTTATATTATTATGTAATAGAGTCTTGCCGATAGGAACCCGTTCGCGGATCATTCATCAATCAGCCATCGATGATGGTAATCTTGGGCACTCAGCAACAAATTATTAGATCATACTCACTATTTATATTTAGCCTAACCTGCCAATTCTGGCTCGATCAATCTCAAATCAATACTATAAGTCATCTGGCAGTCTCGGCTGGCATATCGTCAAGTATTCTTTAAGGTCAGTGCCGCATCGGTTCTCGTTTTAGCCGTGCCGGACCGCATCCCGGGTGAACCGAGCGTCGTGGACGGAGGCAACAACTGGGTCTCTCTCGCCTGGCCAAAAGCCGACCCTCGGGACACTGCGCCCGTGCTTGCATACAAGATAGAGAGCTGGCTTATCGGCAAAGAAGGCGGCGCACGCTGGACAGAACTCGGCATTACACCTCTAAACTCATTCGACGCCTTTAATTTGAAACAAGGAGAAGAATACCACTTCCGAGTGACCCCAAGGAACAGATACGGGTGGGGAGAGTCCGTGCAGACGTCCTCAGCCATTGGCATCGGCCTCTCGGGTGACAGGCCGGAGTTTGTGGACATCCTGCCGGGACAGCTGAAGGTGTTAGCTGGCGAGACGGCGAACCTCAGCTGCAGCGTAAAGGGCAAGCCGTTGCCTGAAATAGTTTGGATGAAGAATGGGCACGAGATTGAGGAAGAGAACCGAATGACGACTCTATACAACGGTCAAGACTGTTCATTAACCATCAAGGATGTGTGTATCGAGGATGAGGCGCGGTACAGTTGCGAGGCTTCGAATGTGCACGGGAGGGCGTCCACGTACGCGAGGGTGGCTGTTGTCACCGATCGACTGATCTGGGAAGCCGATGCCAAGCTGAAGAGGTGAGTAGTATCTGCAATGTTATTATAAGGAAGGATAGACTTTTGACTTTTTTTAAGTATGCGCTTGCGAACTTATTTATTTGGGGCTGTGTCTGGTTTGCACCGAAATTCACATGAAAAAAATATAAGCTCTGCTTATGACAATTGCCGACTTGCCTTGTAGCAATACAATAATTTGTACACAAAAATGTCACATTAATTATGTTCGTTTAAAATCTGTCACGGTTCCAATATATGAATGACAGGGCTGGGTAACTTCAACGCTGGTAGATTGAAATTCTAGACATTATTAATACCTCGGAACATATAGTTACACTAGCTTCTGTTTACGGAAATGCTCTTGTAATAAGCTTTATTATAAAAAGTTAAACTAGTTGTCTATGTGAATCTCCAGTCTTTTAAACATCTCCACATCAAAAACTACATCGGTCCGTTGCACCGTTTAAAAAGAACATGAAAGAAGAATAAACAAACAAACACATTTTCGCATTTATATTATTAGAGTGGATTTGTTTGTTCTTCATGTCAGTAGGTATGTATATTGACATTGGTGAGAGTATAATGACATTGACATTGTGATCGTGTCCATACTTTGTCAACACCATATTTATTATAAATCAATATGACAGCTGCTATATATTTGACGTGAGCTGTCAATACCTACTGTCAATTGGAATGACATAACCTTATTTTTTATATTGTTTTCTTTTCCACAATAAACCGGCAGATTTAATTAGACTTCGATTGTTTGCCAACCAGTGGAAAATGCGGAACAGGGTGTAAAGTCCCACAATTCCATTGAAAATGGGAGCCCATTAAATAAATACATACACATTTTGAATGATAATAATTAAACTGTTAAATAAGTAACCATGATGATATAGTTAGTCGTTCTCAGAAGAGAGAGCAATGGCCATGGTTGGAAAGTTTCCAACATATTGTGTGGAGTTGTTAGATATAGGTACTTATCTTTAATTATTTCTGCCACTTGCATAGGATGCCTGTCAATTATTTAAATAAAATACAGTAAAAGTGAGGTACAGAATAGTCAAGTGAGCTATGGCAACTTATTGTTGAAAGTCGTGATATCTCACCAATATATAATTTTAAAAAATGCTTAGACGTCCCACTCCGCGAACCGACTTCAACTCATCATCTTCCTGCCCTTATTCCATTTACATCAGGTCGACACAACAGGAATTCTTCTTCCATTATCCCCTGTTAGACTTCATAGCATCATATACTCCTTTTTTTTCATATCATTCATCACACAATCCATTCACTTTTCTTTGGGCTCTACCTCTCCATCCATCAACATTCGATCTCATTACTCCCTTTGTAATTAGCGTGACATCTCTCCTCATTACATGTCATCATCACCAAGATACTCGACTTCCTTTAAATTTTTCCGTAATAGGCGCCAATTTCAAACTTCCTTTAATATCATTCTCATTTACTCATCCATTCTCGTCACTCCATACATCCATCTCATCTTCATTCGTTTTTCATCCATCTTTTTTAATCCCAACATACCGAACGGACCTCAGCTATCCGTGGGGATGATATTATTTATTTAGCCACGAGCTTATCTTGAGACACTAACCAAATGTCATGTTTGATAAATCACACGTCTAACATCGCAGAACACCTCAACCATTGCTCTGGTTCCACTTTGATACTATTTTTTCTAAAGACATTGTCCCACACTATAAAGTTCTTCTGTATCTTAATTCTTAAGTGCATATTTATAAATACCCAGAACCGGAACAACAAGCGAGCCATATAGGTAAACATTTGTTTCAGTGTGGGAATCAAACCCTCGTCACGCAACGTAGAAGTCGATCACTAAATCACTACACCAACCGTGTCGGCAATTCGTTATTGCTGTTTAAATATCTCCTTGTCTCAACAAAAAATTAAGGCTTTATGTTGAGCTAAGTTGTTATTGTTTCTCTTTTTTCTCATTTTTCTTTTAAATACTATATACCTAGATTGTTATAGGTAACGCCAAATAACTTGGCAAGAGTCGTTCAATGCACAGAAGTCGATTTTTAGGTGTCAGCGGTTGTCAGCGGGACGCGGGGTATGACGTAGCGCCGCTCCGAGCGCGCGATTGGTGCGTCAGTAGTTCTCGTTCAATTTGCTCCCGAATACACTTGCGTACACGAAAGTTGTACCCTTTGTTTTTGTTACGTGTTGTTGTTTTAAATTTATTTTTTGTCACCTTGATTACAATGCCAGGACCAAATACCGTTTTTCGCTGACTATTAAAACGTCAGAAAGAACAGTTAGACACTATAGTTAAGGAAGGTTGAAATTCCGAATTCGTCACTGTCTTTAGGACACCGGGCAAAAAGAAGAATAAAAGGGGTAGCAGGTTTATTAACTAATTATGCCGACGAGAACATATAATTTGTAATGTTTTTTTAAATACATTTTTTTTCACTTTTAAATGTATTTATGTATTATATCTATTTTATTTATAATACCGAATTAACGAACGAATTCCTCGTCTTTCTTTAACATTCTTCTGAACATCAGTTCAGAAGAATGTTAAAGAAAGAAGAATTATATCTATGATTAAAAATAAATGATGGCAATAACCATAGAATAATGGCAAGCAGTAAAAGTGACCACTTTTTTCTTCCACTAAGTGCACGATGCGTGAACTTATCCCCACTACGCCAAAACCTTGCCAAGTTATTTGGCGTCATCTATACATAAAGATCTTTAATGATATGCTCACAGCGTTTAGGTAAAATTAAGATTTGACAAATACTTACTACTAGTATAGGTACTATAATATACTAACTAAACATTTTTAACTCAGAATCAGGCTATTTTTCGCCACTGTTTGTTTTTTCAAAGCTTAATTGACTTTTACAATGCTTCGTATTACATTATAACAGGTATAATGTAATACGAAACAGAGTAACCTTTTATTTATTTAAGAAGTATAAACAACACAACATACTACTAACTAAATAAATATAGAAAACGATTGATGTAGAAAATAATCTAAGAGTCTAAACTGTTCTCACATACATACATTCTTAAAATTGAGCTAAACATATCATCCTCATCATCAGTTTAGCCTTTTCCCAACTGTTTTGGGCTCAGCTTCCATTCAAAGTAGATTTACCTGAGTACTAGTGTTTTAAGCCTGCAATACATGTTGGCCGAGCGTCGTCGAGTGAAGGCCAATACCAACATGTAGACGGTATATTTGCCTTGCCTTGCTATCGCTCGGTGTCGCTTGCCTAGTTGGCCGAGTGAAGGCCAGCGCCAACGTGTATAGAGCTCATTTGATGCAACTTGTCTTCGCTCGCCATTGCTCGTGATCACTTGCCTCACTTCGGATCGGTGTCGGTTTTTGGTCACAAATCAAAGGCGCTCGCCTGCGCTCGTCCAACGTGTGGGCAGCTCTACAGACCCTTTTCTACATTGGTCGTCTGCATTGGCGTTCGACGAACTTGTCGAACGTGTGGACATTATTTCTTGCCTTGTACCTATTTGCCAACGCTCGCGTTGGCTTACGCTCGGCCAACATGTTTTGCAGGCTTTACATGGAATGACTGCCTATTTAACCTCCACAACCCAGAAGCTGGGTAACAATATAGCCCTTGGTAAGACTGGGGGCAGATTTTCCAGCTTCTGACTAGTTACGGTAACGAAGTTGTCAAATATGTACTAGTGACAGCCGGAATGAATAGCTTCACGTGATTTATGTGGCCCACAGGAAAGTCTATATGTTAGAAACGGTCACCCAGCCAATCAGCCTCGGTAAGCGTATAGCGCTTATTATGTCCGCAAGAGTAACTAAGTCATTGTGATTGAGACATCAACAAAAACTATTTAACAACAGAAGGAAGACATTGAATTGGGCGGCTCGACGACCTGTTGCTGACTGCACTCACACCCACCCACATCTATACTATCACATCAAAGCATTTATGTTACAATGCAGTGGTATGCAGACGACATTTAACTACTTAATTTTAACGCGCCACACTTTAAACTGCATAACACATACCTGGTAACTACTCTTGTAAAAGCATCACGCCATTTTAAAGCTGATATCGCAGATGACAGAGTTATTAATCGTGTAGATAAGCATAAGCTTGTTCAAGCTGCAAAGCTATATGTAAACCACCAGTCCAATCGGATTGCTGCGGCAAGCCAATTTCGAGCGAGCATTTGTTATAACATGCTGCTCCTAATAGCTTAGTTCTACACGCCCACAACCGTTAAGCTAAACTAGTCGCTTATTTCATACTAGCGATCCGGCCCGGCTTCATTCGGGTAATAAAGTTTATATTTGCTTATATATGATTTTGCTTAATCAATTTCTCGTCCGGTAATTTGCCACACTCATATATCGGCGATATCTCATAAGATATTCATTTTATTGATATAGTGTAAAAGCAATTTTGATCTACATTAAATCCTCAACATATCTGACGTATTTAATTGTATAAGGAATAATACTGTACTGTTAAAAAAAGATTCGTAAATAATCCATCATTTTAATGTAATTTGTAAAAGAAAAAAATGGTTATTGTGGGTTATTCTTGGGAGACAGACATATGCTATCGCGGACTTTTTTGTAAATCTATAAAAGACAAAACAATCCCGCCATACATTGTATTTTTATAACTCAAAAGGTTTAGGCAGCGTTTTCGATTAAAGCTCCCGATAGGCTTAATCCTTTTCGACATGTTGAAGTAATATCGTCGTATTTCATTCAATCTACACAAAACCTTAACTTATTGTACACTAAAACCTTCCTCAGGAATCACTCTATCTACCTATTTCAAAAACCCGCATCAAAATCCGTTGCGGATTTTTTAAGATCTAAGCATACCTACATAGGGTCAGACAGACAGGGAAGCGACTTTATTTTATACTATGTAGTGATAGTGATAGCTGTGGGAAGTTGTGTGCAGTTCGCAAATTTTGCATACAACTACAATGAATTGACCTCCGATCCATTTCCGTAACACAGTCCTTGACTAGAACGGGAGGTAAAGATCTTTTCTCTGTATACCGTCATTGGGCATTTATGATTTTATCAAGTATGTAAACCATTGCTTTACTTGTGATAGCATTATTATAACATAACTGTTCTTCTACTCCCCACCCACGTAGCATTGTTATAGATAAGTTCTAACTTAGTGTAGTTGAACGTAAGTGATTGTGCCCTATACTATTTACTATGTAAATCTGTATTACCGGTGTACTGTAACCTAAACTTATCTATACTAATATTATAAAGAGGTAAAATTTGTAAGTTTGTAAGTTTGTATGTATGGGGTAATCTCTGAAACTCCCGAACCGATTTTGAAAATTCTTTCGCTTATTTGTAGCTGCATTATCCCTGAGTGCTATAGGCTATAAATTATCTTTATATCACGCATATTAGCCGAGCTATTATAATCTTTGTCAAGCAAGTCGGGGACGGGATCCCATGGAATATTTTCGACTTCTACGCGGACGAAGTCGCAGGCAGAAGCTAGTGGTCAATAAACTTATTTGTATTTTCAGCTGCTGCAGCTACAAATTTTGACGTAAAAAGTCTGTCATTTTAGCCAGTAAATGGATCACTTTCAAAAATATGTCGGCTGTTTTTGGCTTGTTTTTATTTTTAGTGAGAATAGGCTTGCGTTTGACCACTATCTTTTCCAATTGTAAGCAATTATATGGTCAAAGATGAAGCACGCTTACTTGGAATTAACCTATTCTCTCTTGACTTGAAGACCCCCAGGTTATAGCTACTGCAGCAAGGAATTCCATTCCTATACAATAACGAACACAAACAAACATATTTTAGTTTTGGTTTGCCTGTCTATCTTTCTAATCTGGAACGGCAGAACTGATTTTAATGGAACTTTCACACTGAAAGACAGAATTGTTTATAAGGCAACATAATATCTTACCTATACCTTTTATCCCGGAGTTCGTCCGAAATCATAATTTACGTTGTAAAAACTTTCAACGCGAAAAATATCACGGGCACACCTAATTCGGAGCTAAATCTTATAATCGCACGCTGTGTTTAGTAAGTGATCTCTCTCTGTCGGGTTCCTTCGCGCAACGCCAGCCCGATCCTACATCAGCTTGCGACGTACTTACGCTGGCAAAACTTGAAAGACACAAAGCAATAAACAATGGATTTTCATTAAAATGGATTTGCATTGAGCTATAGTGTTTTACGTAATTATGGTGTCTATGCATACGAAGACTGGAAAACAGAAAATGCGATATATTTATCAAAAATGTAATCATCACACACATAAAAAAAACCGGTCAAGTGCGTGTCGGGCCACGCGCAGTGTAGGGTTCCGTAGTTTTTATAACTGTCAAATGCGTGTCGTATTCGCTGACTGATCGTTTCGTACCATGCTCTAACTAAAAGATAAACATGACTACCTAACTAATTTGACTTCCTATACAAATCCTCACCTGATCCGACAATTTTGCACGGAGTCTCAATTTTTTTTAGAGATTTGTATAAAACTTGTCATAGGCGGTGTTTTGAATTTAAATACGGACACAGAGCTACACTACTCAATCGTCACAAGAAGCTAGCACGATACAACTGGCGCTTAGCGCCATCTATCGACATTTCTATAGAGTTGTTCGAAATTTTCGAGTCAAATACAATTGATCGACTATTACTCGTAAACTTGTAAAGCCCACTTATGTGTGATAGTTTTCCTTTAAATTTCGTTATATATAGGTACTACTGCCGTGACATTTGAATTTCTAACTATAACCGTTTAGTTGATACAGGGGGGGGACACTTGACTCTAACGAAAATTGGTACTTTAAAGCTTGATAAGGCACGAACGGTTTACTTAATCAAATAATGGTCTTACCAAACCCCTAATATTTTTGAAAGACCTATCCAACGATATCCCACACGATGGGAAGAACGAAAAAAAAAATTATCATCCCACTTTACATGTATGGGAGGTACCCTAAATAATTGTATTTTTCAAAATTTTATTTTACCACTTTTTTGGCGTCATTAACGTGTATACTCATGCCAAATTACAATTTTCTAGTACCAATAGTTTTTGAGCTAAACCGCGGACAGACAGACGGACATGGCGAAACTATAAGGGTTCCTTGTTGACTACGGAACCCTAAAAATCACTGTTAATTACAGTAATGATAATGATGACATTTGAGATTTTTTGAGGTTAATCGACTTTTCTGTTATAATAAAACAGTTCAACACGGACTTAATTAGTCATACATAAATATATATACGTTCCTACATATACTTACATAAAATGTATGTGTCTGTATGTGATTTCAAAATAAGGGTGTTCTCTCAAGTAGGCACACTATAATTAAACACAAACTTCAAAAAATGTGTTTGTCTTTCTGTTTATCCGGGCTAATCTCTAGAATAACTGAAATGATTTTGACAGGATTTTGCTCCTGAAAGATGGAGAGAAAAGCTGTAGGCATAGGCTGCTATATAGCTATAGGCTGTTTTTATCTCAGTATTCCCACGGGATTGGGATTTATGCTGGAAACACCCTCCATTGTATGTATCCATTTCTTAATTTCCAGGGAACGTTCCCAAGATGCGGAAGGCGACTACCCACCCCAGTTCACAATGCGTTTGAGAGACCGTCGGGTGCAGGCCACGTACCCGGTCCGGTTGACGTGTCAGGTAGTCGGCAACCCGCCCCCAACGCTCACCTGGTTCAAAGATGGCGATACGCTCGTATTTGACAGTAAGTATATTTTATTACAAACTCCACACACACCGATAAGACCGCCATTGTAACCATAGAATTAAGCAATATTGTTAAATAGGTGTGTTTAAATTTTAGTGTACAATAAACTATATTCTGTCTATCTATCTAAACACTGGACTCCACCAAAACAAAAATAGTTTATATTGATTACTTAATTATTCTATACAAAAATATTTATTTTGAGTATTTTTGTTCGTGCATTTAATTTTTATTACAAATTTTACCCGACGAATTTTACCGACTGTGGTGGACAGTGGGTATCACACTGCCAAATTCCAAACTATTATCTGGGCTATTATTGAGACATTCCTTACAGAAAAACCCAATAGTACTTTTTCCCGACTAACACTAACACTAACACCTGAGACCTTGTTCTCAGTAGTCCCGCTTGTGAGAACTCGTACAAAGAGGCATTATTTATTTGTTTATAAATTAGCAATAGCACTCACGAATAGCACCTTACAGCCAATCAAAATTTATTTAGAGAATTGGATCAAGAGTTTCGGAGATTACCCCTACATACAAAACAAAACACAAACAAATTTTACCTCTTTATAATATTAGTTTAATAAAAATAAGTAATATCTATAAATAGATTAGCTATAACCTAGGAGTCTTTAAGTCAAGAGTGAATAGGTTACTTTTAGGTAAGCATGCTCCATCTTCGACCACATCATCACTTGAGAGGTGAGATGGTGGTCAAACGCGAACCTATTTTAAATAATAAAAAAAAAAGATTCATTGTTTTCTGTTTCATATACCTTTCAAATCACGGAAGGCCGCCGGCGGCCACAAAAACCAGCTTAAGTTGACCTCTAAAATCGAAAAAAGGTAAAATAATTTTAGAGGTCAACTTAAGCTGGCCGCCGGCGGCCTTCCGTGATTTGAAAGGTTAAGAACTAATGATTCTCCACAATCTTTCCAGGTCGTCGCAATACGTATCAAGACGAGCACTTCCACACTCTAGAGATCGCCCCCACGACCCTAGAGGACGGGGGGGTGTACGAAGCGATGGCTCGCAACAGCTCGGGAGCAGTGAGCTGCCGCTGTAGCCTGGTGGTGGATAAGGGCATCAGGGCATACGTAGCGCCGGAGTTCTGCTGCGGGTTGGAACCGCTCTATACACTTTCCGAAGGTAAATCTTACTAACAATTATAATCTATACTAATATTATAAAGCTGAAGAGTTTGTTTGTTTGTTTGCTTGAACGCGCTAATCTCAGGAACTACCGTTCTGATTTGAAAAATTCTTTCAGTGTTAGATAGCCCATTTATCGAGGAAGGCTATAGGCTATATATCATCACGCTAATACCAATAGGAGCGGAGCAGTAATGAAGAATGTTTCAAAATCGGGGGATTTTTTTTCCACGGGGACGAAGTCGCGGGCGGAAGCTAGTTATAAAATAAATTAATAGTTTAAAAAACACTAGAAAAACACGCTTTTATATGCACGTAAAAACAGAAAAAAAAACAATTAAACGATCGATCCCCCAGAGGATATCCAAGTGACATCTATAAAAAAAAAAAAATCTATGGATTACGCGGTAATTCAAAAAGGTTAAGAAAACCGATAACGGATTATCTTTAGGTTTGTTATAACCTTGAAACCTGATCGTGTTCAAAGTCTATTACGTGGCCTTTCTCACAAGTGCAAACACGACTATGATACCATATTCCATCATGGAATGCCAGTGCCTATCTTCCGGCTTCATCATCAGACCTTGAAACCTATTCGTGGTCAAAGTTCATTACAAGAACTTTCTAAGAAATCCAAAACAGTTATGATACGATTTTCCATCATGAAGTTCCAGTTAATATCTTCCGGCTCCATCATCAGATCAATTCGACAGTACCATATTATTGTATGGTCATCAGAACTACATACAGCTACTAATTTTCATTACGCTACGACCCTTAGAACATGGTTAAATTAGTTACCTTAGATTCCATTACATAGTTACATACAGGTTCACCTAATAAAAGCGTCTCTTTCACGCAATAAATACAGAACGGATCAGATTGTTTGGTAAGTAGATAGTTGACATCCTGGAATAACACATAGCCTACTTTTTGTTGCGGAATTCCCATAGGTTCGAGATTTACTCGGTAAAACCCTTCCAAGCTAGTTGCTTCATAAAGAATGAAATTATGAACTAATGATATTACACGTCTGTCTTACATGTCGTATACGTTTATACGTTATTTGTTTCGTAAATTTAAGTTAGAATAGGCCGGTGTTTCCTATCTCACTACCCTGAGAAGAAACACCTAATTAACTCAGAGGTCATCATCTCTTTTAAAGTTCATGCATGCCGTTCTGATCAAATCATAGGATTAAGGGCATATATTATTTATTTATCTATTATACACATAAAAAAAAACACAACTAAACTTTAGACAATAATGTATGCTTCACGGCTGAGCCACCCACATCAGCCAGGGATCTTTTGCCAAGTCCTACTTAATTAGTTTTCATCGACATAAAACAAGAGGTTGGTCCTCTTGTTTTATGTCGATGAAAACTATTGAGTTACTTCTAGCTATAATCAAAGTTACAAAAAACTTACTTATTTCCAAAAACAAAAAAGTTTAAAGTTTTTGGAAAAAAGTACACCCCAAGCAAATCTTCTATTTTAATAAAAATGTGTACAGAAAAGTTCAACAAGAGATAGTCAGTTAAAACCCCTTTTATTGAATGTCATACAGGAAGCAACATAAGAAATAAGCATTTTATCTTTTTCTCACTTACAACACGAAAACCAGCATTCTATACACCATCTTCCAACCAATTTCCAGGTGAAGAGCTCCGCATCTCAGCCGTAGTGGAAGCTTATCCATCGGTAGGAGTCACCTGGTACCGCGACGGCGTTCGTCTCCGTCCAAGCAGACGCGCCATCATGACCCTCGACCGAGACGGGCAGATAGAACTGGCTCTAGCCTTCGTCACCTACCGCGATGCTGGTGTCTATACGTGTACGGCTTCCAACGAAGTCGGACGGGCTTCGACTTCTGGTAAAGTGATCGTGGAGGGAGGAACTCAGCCGAGGGAGAAGAGGACACCACCTGTAGTGATAAATGCTCCTGATGAACCGTAAGTGTTTACCCGTTTCATCTTTGTAATTTTGTCCCAAGAAATGTGAGTAGAATTCACATTACTAGCAATGTTGTTAACCCCCCTAAACTTAGCTAAATATGCTTAAGTCTTTTTTTTTTTTTTGGGGTGGGAATATCATCGAATGACTTCTTCCGCTCTGGGTCAAGCGGAAGGGTGTGTCAGAATTCTACTGACTAAAAACCCACCCTGTTCCTTCGGCTGCCCTAAATTTCCGGGGCCGCGGTAACTCGGTAGAACTTTCCCGCAAAATATGCTTGTGTCTGGAGTGGGTTCATGGCATTAGTGTAATAGGTGGAGATCAAACCCGCAGCCTCTCAATCACAAGTCCAAAACCATAGCCATTTATAATAAATAAATAAATAATAAATAATATTCCACAACTTTTACACAACGCCATCTAGTCCCAAACTAAGCAGAACTTGTGCTATGAGTACTAGACAACTGATAAACGTACATATATATTTCTAAATACATACATTTATAGATAAATTACACCCAGACAAAGAACAAATGATCGTGCTCATCACACAAACATTTGTCCTGGGTGGGAATCGAACCTACGACCTTGCGCATAGCAGTCAGGGCCACTGACCAGTAGACTAACAGGCCTGTCAAATTATTATTAATAGGTTATTGGCGCTTCATTTATTGAGGAGTCCTATGTCCGAGCAGTAGAAACTTATTAGGCTGATTAAAATATGCTTATTTGTGATAAGAACTTCTCTACCCTCCTTACGTGCGTAAACTAAGTACTGGTGAAAACTCTTTGAAAATCTTAATATAAAGTCTTCCATTTCTCCCATTCCAGATACTCCAAGGAGCCGATGTTCATTAGGAAACCGCGCTCAAGCGAGGCCCGGGAAGGTGACACAGTCATCATCGCATGCGAGGTCATCGGAGACCCCAAACCTGATGTGTACTGGCTCAGAGATTTCCTTAAGGTACGATTTTTGTTTATTGTTTATACATAAATAGTTTGCGTTTGACCACCATCTCATCTGATAATAAGCGATGACGTCATCGAAGTTGATGCACGGTTACCTAGAAGCAACATATTCACTCCTGACTTAAAGCCTCCAGGTTATAGCTATCAGGAAACACAGACTCTGGCAGGGAGTTCCACTCAGCCGTACGTACAATGAAAGTATTCCCAAAACGTTTTGTGCATACGGATGAGATGTCCACCATGTAACGATGACGCCATTCCGATCGTCTTATTGTGAGATGACTATAATACTAAGTTAGCTTTTCAAGCGGCAAAGTGGAGTCTATAGGAATTTGAATTGATAATTTGGGTAACAAAGCTCACATTTTTTGGCCAATGTTTTGTCAAGGTTCTGGTAATTACAATGCTACTGGTTAACATTGATTTGATTTATAAGTAGGCATTTATTTTAGTTTCTTCTTTAATTCAGAATTTGCCATAAGCAATTTAAAAGTAGTACAATAAGTCAGGATTAAATTAACCTACTATATGTTGGGTACATCTATAAGTTCCTGAGCTAACAACTTCAAAGACTTGAAACGTAACATTTTTCAGTTCAAACCCAGTCTTTTACTAAATCCTAAAGCCTGTTGGTCTAGTGGTCAGTGGCCCTGACTGCTATACGCAAGGTCGTGGGTTCGATTCCCACCCAGGACAAACGTTTGTGTGATGAGCACGATCATTTGTTCTTTGTCTGGGTGTAATTTATCTAGGTATAATATATAGGTATTTAGAAATATATTAATATATTTATCAGTAGTCTAGTACTCATAGCACAAGCTCTGCTTAGTTTGGGACTAAATGGCGTTGTGTGAAAGTTGTGGAATACTATTATTATGTTTTATATTTATTTTTCTCGGCAAAGCCGGGACGAATTGATGGCACGGGCCTAAGCCAAGTGTTCATCAATGGGGTCAAGAGTGGATACAGTAGGATGTATGATCACTGGCGGTATGTTAGTGTGGATGTTTTGGTGCAGGTTATCAGGTTCAGCTTGCAGGAACTTTCTGACTAGCCTGCATGTGTTTAATATCACTGCTTTCTGCAGCAGTTGGTAAATGCTTGGGGGTAAGTTTAGAGAATGGAGGGATTGATGAAGTTATTTGGGTATTACGCCAGTTGTTAATAATACTATAGGGACTATTGTGACTTTTTGTAAATTCCAAAGACGGGTTATTTCGTCTTTTAGCTATTGAGCTACTATAGCTGAATAACTTTCTAAATATATTGATATTTAGAAAGTTTTCAGCTATAGTAGTCTGTAAGTATATGTGTATGTGTAATATATAAGTATTAATATGTATGTGTAATACATAAGTATTATGTGTATGTGTATACGTGGTACAGGTATGTCTTAAATATTGCTCCATACACAGCCGGACTACTACAGAGACGCGACTCACTTCAAACGGGTCGGAGACGGCCCGGAGTACCGGTTCGAGATCCCACACGCCAAGCTGGACTACACCGGTGCCTACTCCGTAGTCGCGAAGAACGTGCACGGAGAAGCTAAGGCGATTATATCACTGCAAATCAAGGCAAAAGGTACGATCTTGATTTTTAACGACGTTATCTCTTCAAAAGATCTGATGACCTCACACTAAACACGACCATTTTCATTTCATTTCATGTCTGTGCTCTTCGTCTTTTCAGTCTTATCTTTTTCTTCTGTATGGAAAGCAGCGGAAGCCCAATGGTTACACGCTTGATTTACGACTTGTAGGTTGTGGGTTCGAACCCAGCCAGACATATTACTTTGTGTAATTTTCGTCGTCAGTACAGCTTTCAAAACGGCAAAGCAAAACCTCGTGAGGAAACCGGCGTGTCCTAACACCAAAAATTTCGTCGACGTGTGACATCCATTAACCCGCATTAGACCCATGTGATGAATTACAAACCATTCCCTCTTAGAGAGAGTAGGACTCTGTCCTAGCAGTGGAAACTTTATATTATTATTGGTATAGAAAAAAAATGTTAGACATTTTCTTTTAGGAGTTATAGAAAATAAATAGACTTACATTTTTTTTCTCATAACCTATCTTTAAACTACAAGAATTCATGTAAAATATTAAGTTTGATGTTGTTCCAATTTTTATGAATCAATGGAAAACAACAGTTGGATCTACTTTTGATCTAGTTTGAGAAAAAAATCCAGAGCGTAGACCTAACAATTGAAATTCTAATATCCGCTGAACTAGGGCCATACCATGACGTGTTAAAACGTGAGTCGTTCGAGCGAGAAAGAGGGATGGAGCTATATAGCGTGCATAGCTCCATCCCTCTTTCTCGCTCGAACGACTCACGTTTTAACACGTCATGGTATGGCCCCTGTAAAACATTGCTGAATATACATGGTGATTAAATTCCAAGATTTTGAGGTCCCCCAGGGGGCACGGATGATCCAGACCCCATGACCTTAAATCTTGTTTCCCAATGGGGCGACGACAATATGGTCGAATTCAACGCTTTGAAAACACAGGCTTGTCTTTTTAGCGCTAAAAGGAGCCCATATCAATTATCCCCTACTTTCCGAAGTGCATCTGTGCCAGTTACCAACCGCCTGGAGCTTTTGGGCATGGAGTTGACGTCAGACCTCAACTTTGGCTCAACCATCGAGTCCAGAGCTCAGACTGCAGCAAAAAAGCTAGGAATCCTACACAGGGTGAGGCGGTACTTCACGCCTTGACAGCTTCTGAATCTATATAAAGCACAGGTCCGTTCCTGCGTGGAGTATTGCAGCCACTTGTGGGATGGCTCTGCAAAGTACCAACTTACTGCACTGGACTCAATCGAGCTCAGAGCTAAAAGGCTTATAGGCGACGAAGCGCTATCGGGCAAGCTTCATAGCCTGGCTCATCGGCGAACCGTTGCTTGCCTGTCGGTTTTCTACAGATTGTACTTCGGGGAGTGTGCGCAGGAGCTCCATGACCTGATTCCTCCATCTCCCTTTCACTACCGGCCTACCAGACGCACGGCTGGGTACCACCCACACTTGGTTAATATACCGTCTTGTCGTACCAAGCGTTTCTCCTCTACATTTATTGTGCGCACTTCCAAGCTGTGGAATTCTCTGCCGGCTTCTGTGTTCCCTGACACTTATGACCTTTCGACCTTTAAAGCAAGAGTAAACAGGCATCTTCGGGGCTCGCTCGTTCCATCGTAGACCTCATCTATCGCTTACCATCAGGCGAGATTGAGGTCAAGAGTGAGCTCATTGTGAATTCAAAAAAATATATCTATACTAATATTATAAAGCTGAAGAGTTTGTTTGTTTGTTTGTTTGTTTGTTTGCTTGAACGCGCTAATCTCAGGAACTACGGCTCTGATTTGAAAAATTCTTTCAGTGTTAGATAGTCCATTTATCGAGGAAGGCTATAGGCTATATATCATCACGCTAAGACCAATAGGAGCGGAGCACTAATGAAAAATGTTTCAAAATCGGGGGAAATTTTTTCCACGCGGACGAAGTCGTGGGCGGAAGCTAGTATATAATAAAAGGCATATCCTTCATCATTCATAAGTTAAAGCCTAAAGCGTCAATCGCCTAATTGTTAACGTGTCGGAATTATGATCGAGAGTTCACGGGTTCTAACCTCACCCATTACACTATTGCCATGAACCCACTCAAGACAAGCATATTTAGCTTAGTTGAAGGGGTTAACAAAATTGCTACTTAGCGTCAATTCTCTCCACATAGTTCTCTTCTAAAAAAGTTAAAATTCTGTTACATACCGTTGTTCTTAATCGGTATCCACCCCTCAAACACGGCCTCTCCGAACCATAAATTTAACAAATCTCTCACGCCTCCCGAAAATATAGTATAGGGAACGCTCAGTAAACCACGAGGAGGCAGGAACCCAAAAGTGATTTATGGGCACTTTACCATGTACGAGAACTGGTGTAGGTATTGTGCATTCTATTGGATCCCCATCTAATCAGAATCGCCCCCCAATGTCCCCACACTGGGGGCGGTTCCGGACAAACGGCTGGTTGATTTATGGCAAATGGGGGATAGTTTTTTATATTGGTTGGGCTTGCGTTTAGTTACCTATTTACTCTTGACTTTAAAACCCCCAGATTATAGCTATCAGAAAACACAGACTCCGGCAGAGAATACTATTCTTTAGCTGTACGCCAGTGAAAGTATTCCCAAAACGTTTTGTGCGTATGGGTGGGATGTCCACCATATAACGATAGCGCATCGCCGTTCGTCTTGTGGTCCGATGATGGAACGGGCTTGGCGGGATTAGATCGTGTAATTCCATCGCACACTCCTCGAAACGTAACCGATAGAAAACTGATAGGCTTGCAACACGTCGCGAATGTTCAAGGCTCTGGACCTTTGTCTCGACCAGTTTCTCTTTGCCAATGAGCCTCTTGGCCCGTCTCTCGATAGATTCAAGTGCAGATTAATTTGAGAAAGGTCGTGTTGTTTGGGCTTACACGATCGATCTGGATACTCAAACATTTATTGAAATCCACAATTTGAAGATAGGTGGTAAGTTTACAAACATGACCATTATGGTCACTCTCGAGCACAGTCATTTAGTCTATTCTTTTATTTGTTTCTTTTTTTATAAAGAGAACTATCAATGTGAGTAGACTTTATATTACTAGCGATCTTGTTAACCCCTCCAACTAAGCTAAATATGCTTTAAAGTGGAGTTTATTGTCGTTTTTCTCCATAAGAAACGACAATAGAACTGATAGCTCCCTAAGTAGAAGTATATGTGCCCAAGCAGGTAAAAACATAGGGTACCTACGTTTAATATATTTCATTTCAACTTTTTTCTTCTTCTCATATTTCATAAAACATTATTTTAACAGCAATCAACACGTTATCTTCATTCATTTATCCCGTCAGACATAGCATTATTTACACGTTTTTCTTTCATATCGTGCCTCACAATCCATCCATCTTTTCTTCGGCCTTCGTCTACCTCTCCATACATCATAATCTAAGAAGCAATCACACTTTAAGTTACATGCGTGTCATTCCTCCTCATCACACGTCCATACCAAGATAGGCGACTTCCTTTAAATTTTTCCGTAACACTTTTAAACTTCCTCTTATTTACTTATTTCTTCCTTTATCCATTCTATTCAGGCAAGCACATTACTTTAAGTAATTTTCATCATTAGCTCTGCTCTCAAATTGGATCCAGCCACTAACCCGCACTAGCCTGCAATCAGTGAAGGGGCCAGTATACCTGTATTGGGACCGTTACAGGCTGATTATGTTATGTGTTGTCTGTTCAACTAAACATTTAGAAACCCATGTTCGTTACACATTTTACATTTAAATTCAATTCAGGTACTTATGTAACCTTAAAATTATAGTATTATCAAGAGGAACACGATTAAATTTTTCGAAGATGACTTTTTATTCTATAACAGAACAGTCTGAAAGTTAGTTTTATTTGTTTCAGAACAAATCTTTCTTACAATTTGTTTAATAAGGGCTCAAAAATATTCAATTGTCATACATGTATCATTTCAGATCCATCATCAACGGATGATTCCCACAACATCAGATATGGGTAAGTAATAAGCAATACTAATATTATAAAGAGGTAAAATGTGATTGTAAGTTTGTATGTAGAGGGTAATATCCGCAAATTATTCCAAATTTAACTCAATTCGGTTTTTTTTTTAATTTTGACTCAATTCTAAAAATGTTTCATGGGTAGTTAAGGTGCATTATTTGTGAGTAGCCTATAGCAGACTATAAATTATTTCACAATCTACGCAGACAAAGTCGCGGGCGAACTGCTTGTATATAATATAGAATTATTTTTTCTTACTACAAATTATAGAAAAGAGTGACAAGTCTCTGTAGACTTGTCACTCTTTTCTATAATTTGTAGCAACAAAAAAAAAACTCACACAAATTATTCTTGAAACGTGTCTGTACACGTTTTAAGAATAATTTGTGTGAGATTTTTGCCTAAGTTTTTTTTAAACCTGTAAAGTCAGGTAACCGGGTAATCATAATTTTACATTTTAGTTGTTCTTTAGTTACTGGAAACGATTTTATTGTAATACAGCTTATCAACAAAGTAATAATATGAGTTTTAAGCCAACATGGTAACTGACAGTATTATTAGAACTTAATATTTACCATGTGCATCTTTTGTTTCGAGTTTCCGAAATATATTTTTTTTTTCATTATATATAATGGCTTCGCAGAGCCGCCATGTTTGATTTTTTCAAATGTCACCTATCTACAAACATTTGGGCTAAGACGAATCTAACTATACCTACATTATGTGAATCCGTTCAGCGGTTCTGGAGATATGAGGTAATAAAGAATATTACATACATACAAGATACGCGCGAAAAACATAACCCTTCCTTTACAGTCGGGTAAAAAAACGCATGTTTTCTCGTTCCAGCCGCGTCGAAGTGATCCCTCGCTTCGAGAGAGAGCTGACAGACTTACTGTCGTACGACGGCGACGCCATCGAGTTCGAGTGCCGCGTCACCGGCAACCCCGAGCCCGACATCCGATGGTTCCATTACAATGAGGTATGAGAAGCGAACACAACAGTAAATGATGAATCAAAAGTCGAAAATCTTTTTCTCATTTAATCACCTGGGCTCTTATAATTTACAAATGTTATTTTGTTTCGTAATCGGTTATTTATTTAAGAAGTATGGAGGACTAACAGCTATTAATAAATACAGGAAATAGCTAGTATAGCAGACAGTGAGCACATTAAAAGTCCTCACGTTTAGAGGCAGGAAAATCTTACAGTGAACATTTAATAGTAACTACAGAAATTAGTAATAAATTAAATTAAATTATTTAATTAATAATAATTTAAACATAAATTTACACGTCATATTTTTTGTAAATTTAATTAAATTTCCCTATAAGTCTGTTTTGTTATGAAATACCGAAATAAACTCATAGGCCAACGTCACTTTTCAAGTCCATATGATCCGTACTTATCCAATCATAATTGTGAGAGTAGGTTAAGTCATTTCATCAGTGTCAGTGTTCATTTGTGGAAATAAATACACAGATTTAATCAGACTTGGCCAAACAGTTATTATTAACTTAATTCTAAAATAGTAACCCCTTCGATGCATGACTTTCTCCAAAAGCACTTGATTTGTACTGTATGCTGGCTAAGTTGGGTTATACGTATATATTTTGCTGTAAAGTTATGCTCCTTCGAAAGTAAGCTTTTATTACGATAATTCAGCATATCATTTTAGCTTGTGGTGTATTGCGGCAAACAGCTTCTTATTAACTGTGAAAATCAAGGTCTCCCTAAAGGTCACCTAAATCACGTAGGGTGAAACCGAAATAGTTGCCCACACTTTTATAATATTGTTTTCTATCATCTAGTACAAAAACAACTATTCACAAAATTGCGGAAAGGGCTGCGAGAGCACTTAAATTACTATAAAAATAGTAACAAATTAAAGAGTGAGATAGAGATCTTTTACCATGTTTTTGAAAGGAGGAAGGGTTTGTGCTGATGGTAAGTGATGATATGGTCGAAGTTGAAGCACGCTTACCTAGAAGCAACCTATTCACTTGACTTAAAGACCCCAAGTTACAGCTATCAGGAAACACAGACTCACATACAGACAAAGATGTGGTCGAAGATGAAGCAAGCTTACCTAGAAGAGGAACCTCTTGTTTATCTATTATTTAGTAGGTACCTGTCGTAATGTGTACTGTTAAATATTCCAGTTAATACACGACTGCCCTGACTTCGAGTCTTCGTTCGACGACGGCGCCGCACGGCTGAAGATCAAACAAGTGACCGCCGAAGACGAGGGCACGTACTCCTGCGAGGCCTCCAACAATCTTGGCAAGGCCAAGTCAAGTGCTTGCCTTGTGGTGTACCGTAAGTTCCTTCAACTGATTTTTTTTAAAGACTACTAGAAATTTAGGTAGAATTCACATGACTAGCAATCTGGTTAACCCCTCCAACTAAGCTAAATATTCTATTATGTGTGTGTGTATGAGTGTCCATGTTGTTGAGTGTATAATTGTCTATGTGACTGACCGAGTATTGGTTGTACGTCCTACGGATTAAGTATTTTTTCTACCTCAATGATTTCATGATCAATGCTAACAATTAATTTATTGACTTCACTTTTACATTTAACTATACTGAGATGGTAGATGTTACATGGCTTATTAAGAGTGTTGTAAATATGCCAATAATCCTTAAACGTCGTAATGCAAGTTTCGTTCTGTTTCTCTATGGGACACACGTTTGTTGTCCTAAGTTTTGTCAGAAGATTGAGGTCCAGCTTTAAAGAAGAATGTTTGAGCCACGTACAGTGTAGCACAAACAGCTGTCTCATGGCCATTACCTGACATTCTTTGTACAATTTAATGGTACTGAACCTACCTTAATCTTGAGGACAGCTCGCTGTGGCCTCTCCAGTTGCATTATACTTTACTTCGCAGCACCGCCCCAGACCGTGATGCCAAATGATAGTACCTACAGACTGGAAGACAGATAAATAAACCATACACAGAGTATCCTTATCAGCACTATAACACAGATTTTTAAATATGGTTCAGCTTCTAACCCTTGCGGTGAGTGTCCTTATTTTGGCTTTCCAGGACACAAGGCTATCTATTAAAATGCTAAGATATCTCACATTAGTTGCTCTCAAATTAATTTATATGAAACATATACAGTAGAGTCTCATTAATCTGGCACTATTAAGATTATTGGAATGTTCGGATTACTGGATTATAGAGGAAAAATCATAAGAAATACCTAAAATAAAGCATTTCATAAAGAGAATATAATGTATTTATGCAATGACATAGTTTTAAATTAATTGTTTTTGTGCAACTTGTAGTCCTTAAAAACCTTTTCCCCGCATGTTTCCAATAATTATAATATTTTTAGCAGATATTATTACGCAGGTATTGAAACATTTAAATGTTGTATCTGGTTTTATTTTTACAGCTGTATCAGTTAGTCACCAACATTAATTTGTTTGCTTTCTTCTTGTACCTACTGCCACTTATTTCTTCATCTGTCATAATTTGCTCTGTTCTGGCGAGGGAGGCGTGGGCGGAGGATGCCGGATTATTGGACGTATCGGTATATTGAAGTACCGGATTAGTGCGATTCTACTGTATATAGAGATGAGATGACAATTTTTAATGTTTCTTCTTTTTTCTTGTCAGCACCTGGAGAGCCGAATACCCTCAGTCAGCGCCTACGGCGTCCACCTGCACTGTTATCTGCTGCTTCAACGCCTCGCTCCACGCCTCGCAGCACGCCTGCTCGATCAGTGTCTAGAACACCTGGTAAGTCTTCAACACCTATTAGACGCCATCGACCTAAAAGCAAGGTGTGATGTTTGGCGGGAACTTCTTAATCAACTGAAGGCTTTATCGAACCGTCTGAGAGTATTCCTCCTGAGGACTAGTCTTGTGCCTACTCGGTCACTTTGGAGATCGCTCCGTACTAGTTCATTTCGGACAGTGAACTAGTTCACTCTATTCGTTCTAACAGCTCTATTCGTTCTTCGCTCTCGGCGGTCCGAGTCTGAGTTAAGGATCGCCGAGAGCGAAGAACGAATAGAGCTGTTAGAACTAATAGAGTGAACTGTGGTCCGCGCTGTGCCCCAAAGAGTATAGTAACTAGTATCTGTGCTCTGAGTCTCAGAGCATAGCGCGGACCACATAGCAAATGTAGGTACTATCAAAGACACCGTATTTATTTATCACTGTATTACCACAGCGTAAACAGCTGACATAATATTAGGATTGTGTATAATTTAAACAGAGATATTTATTACCATTGAAATGTGAATCTGAAACGGTTCTCATATTTTTCTTATTATCTATGGTTCTCATTCATACAGACACTGAATGAATTCGTATGACGTTTCTGTCAACCAATCAGTGACTGTATTTCATTTCTCGTTCGCACATTACGATCGCACGGTTTAGAATGTACGACAATGTACGAGTACGAAAAGAGCTGTTAGAGCTGTTAGAACGATTACAAGCCAGCGTTCGGAAACGGTTCTTTTAGTACAGTGCAAAGATTCGGCTCCTATTCGTTCATCGTTCACGTACTACACAAGACTACTGAGGACGTGTTACCGTGGCCGGCTACGAAATGCCTCAACGGACTGCAAACTCAAGTCCGCCGGAGCAAAGATAATCTCCACAGATAATGGCCCACTTTCTATATTGTTCCGCATGCCCCGTCACCTGTATTCTTAATGATCTTATGTCTGCATCAGCGAACGGAGTTCGCGTAGCTGAGTTTTGAGCCAAATATAATATGATTGCCATTGACACGCTAAGAAAAAGACCAACCTAATCTTCTCAGTCATTTCAATTTTGACAGAGTGGTGGTCGTCAAACAGGAACAGTTTGAGTGACAAGTTCTGTTACATGGCACCATTCTTGTTAGACCGCAACCTTTCTGGCACACTAATGAACAGGGCAGTTTGTAGCCGCCTTAATCTGAACTAGAAGCTACATATATTCAGGACTGTATACTTGTACATTTAGGTACTGAGTCTTAAATTACATTTTCAGGGACCGTCCGTATGTCGTCGTCTTTACGTGTTTTCTCAGAAACAGCTAAAGATATCGAACTCAAAATTTATATCAGATACTATCGTCTTGATATAGGGTCTACTTTCTTTTTTAGCTGTAATATATCACTTCTTTTTGTCAGCCTTTGTTTGAACAAAGCCCATAACACATTGCGTTATCAAAATGTTACATGTTCAATACTAATTTTTACTGACAAATGTTCCTAGGTCATCTTAGGGACTAAATTATACACATTTATATATTCTGCCTCATTGGTCTAGAGGTCGCAAGCGCGACTGCGGACCATGAGGTCTCAAATTCGATTCCAGGGTCGGGCAAAAGTTCTATTAAGTTTTTCTGTAAGAAATTTCTCAGTAGTAGCCCAGAGTTTAAAAGTACATTAATAATAATAAATATATAAAAAGCATTTCATCATCAGACCCCAACATTATTGGGAAAAAGGCTAAGCGGATAATGACCAAGACGCCAAGTTGTTAAAATTGTATGTTCTCAGGAATCATGAAATTCGTGTGGCTTAATTTATGGATGAACATACGACTGTACCTACTGCGTATTTTATTTAGTTCGAATTTAATCCCTGTTATTTTTTATATTTACTTTCAGGTCCCGACACCCACCGTCTCTGCAGTCCATCGCGGCAAATGGCACCTTCCTTCTACACGTATCCCTTCAACAAGGTTGTAGAGGAAGGTGACAATGTGACCTTCAAGTGCGCCGTCAAGGGCCAGCCCGCCCCCTGGGCTACGTGGGACAAGGACGGCATCATCATCACACCCTCGGCCAGGTTCACCATCAGAGAGAAGGATGAGCTGCTGAGGATACTCGAAATTGAACAGGTTTGTTGCTTTTTTAGGGTTCCGTAGCCGAATGGCGAAAAACGGAACCCTTATAGTTTCGTCATGTCTGTCTGTCCGTCCGTCCGTATGTCACAGCCATTTTATTCCGAAACTATTAGGATTATACACATGAAACTTGGTAGATGTATTCTGTGAACCACTTTCCGATTTTAAGAAGAAAATAAAAAAATATTTAAAATTAAGGGACATAGATACATACAACATACACACACATTAAGTACATGGAACTGAAACTGAATTTTTTTTTTTTATGAAACCTATGCGTGTGTGGTATCTATAGACAGGTCTTTAAAAATGACATTGAGGTTTCTAAAACCACTTTTGCATAAAGTCAATCGTTTAAAAGATATACGCTTCCAAGGCGGTAAAAGGTGTCCCCCCTCTAACTTCTATAATAATGGAGGGAAAAATTCAAAAAAAAATACATACTGGAGATCTTAATGTAAACTTTCAACCAAAATTAGTTTGAACGAGATCGGGTCAGCAGTTTTTGAGATATAGCATATTTTCTAAAACTGCAAATATAACTTTGTAATTCATACAAATACTATGAAAAACAAAGTTATTTGGCGTAGTTACTATGGAACCCTTTAAACCTTTTTTTAATTTTTATTTTATTGGTTACTAGCTTCTGCCCGCGACTTCGTTCGCGTGGTTGGGTTTTCCCGTGGGAATTCTGGGATAAAAATAGCCTGTTATTCCAGGATGTCAACTATCTACTAACCAAATCTCGTTCAGTAGTTTTTGCGTTAAAAACATCTATACAAACTTTCGCATTTATAACAAGTAAGATAAGCTCTATAAGCGATATATAAGCGATAAGCGATAAGCCACAATCTCACCTGATGGTAAGCGATCATGTGGTCGAAGATGAAGCACGCTTACCTAGAAGTAACCTATTCACTTTTGACTTAAAGAATCCCAGGTTATAGCTATCAAAGAACACTGACCCCGCTTGACACACAACGCTTTTCAACAGAGATTTGAGTTTAGCAGTAGGTATAGGATTCGGTTTCTTTTTGTGAAGTTCTTGAAATAACAGTTTATCGCGTCATTTTATCAAATTTTCAAAACTAGATGACCTACATGATTATGTCTTTCTAAGTAACGCGAGAAGAAACACTGAAACAAACTTTTCTATACTGGTCAAATCATATGAACACCGAGAAAGATAATGTAGGTAACAGGGGCGGATCGTGAATTTGTGGGGCCCTGGGCTAAAACTGCTCGGGGGCCTCTTAATTATTCAACTAATTGTCATTTTGTCCAAATACGTTTTTCTATTTGATGAAAATACGGTATAGGACTAAAAATAGATTAAATTGAATTTATTTAATGAGATTTCGTATTTACCTCGATCACGCCTGATGATAATGATAGACCGATCCCAGTATAATGTAACATGGCCATTATCGAAAACTGAGTCAGGCACATACCTGTAGAGCCTATAGTCTGAGCCAGATTAACCCTGTCAGAGGCCCTAAGGCAATGGCATTCTCGAGGCCCCTTTTCTTACTTTGACTGACCAAATCGTGTGTGAACTGAGGAAACGCACATTAAGGGCTGTGGTTTTTAATATATTTGTTTACTTATTCCCAGATTTGTTCTATTTTTTTTAAAATCCTACTACTAAATCTAACGATTTGTATTTTGTGAGATAACAGTGAGGTCCCTAAGTTCACACGCACTTCAAATGCGTGCACTGGGCCTGGGCCCTTGGTTGATGCGGGGCCCCTAGGCAGTTGCCTACTCCGCCTAATGGTTAATCCGGCCCTGCCTATAGTACGGCACTTCCGATTCCAAAAGAGAATATTTCAGTTCGCTTCTTGTCATACTAATCGCTTAATATGACAAGATGGTATATTGACCAATAGAGGATGGTACCCTGCAGTACGTCTGGTAGATCAGTAGTGAAAGGGAGATGGAAAAATCAGGTCTTTATTTAGTACTCTGTACTAGTATAGTAATTTATATAAGTACACACAACATTTATTGGATATTGGAAACAACAGTTATTGGACGACCTTTCTGCAAATTCCTTTATTTGCTCATCACTAATCCCTCTTTAATTATAAGAATTATTTACAAATGATTTAGACATGTATGGATGCTATACTATTGCGGGTTAACGGGGACGCCCTTGTATAATCGGACATCTATTGAGATAATGTTGATTTGTTATTTCCAGGTCACAATCGAAGACGTCGGCATCTACAGGATAACAATCGAGAACGAGTTCGGGAGGGCCGAAGCCTCAGCTCGGCTGGAGGTGATCACACAGAAGGGCAAGTTCTACGCCGGAGTGAGGGCATACAGTGCCTCCCCGAGAAAGTCGCTGACCTATCGGAGGTACCCCTCAGTGCCCAGGCAAGACTGAACGATAGGATCGGTATGATAATGTGAGTAGCTTCATGGTTCGAAGTCTAGAAATGTTGATTGATTTTCTTTTGCCCTCACTTGGTTTTCGGTTACCTGAACATCAATAAGCATTTCGAGTAATAAAAGCAACGCGAATTCGGGTACCCATTTTTCTATGTACGCTCTGCTCTTTTTGCCCCAGCGAACTTCCTTAGTACCGCCATATTGTTTTCTCACAAAAAATATTTATTTCAGGAAAGGAAACATCGCGCGTGAAGATAATAACGATTAATTAATGTAATAACTTTGTTTTTTTTTTTTCAATTGTAATTTATTTTCTGTGCATTTTATTTATTACTTTTTTACTCGTATGACGTAACTTTTGTTTTTAACAGCGAAGTAAGAAATGTTAAGTTTTTTGTTCTTTTCTTTCTGTTAGGTTATTCTACATGGTCGGTTTACATGTCATTCAGAATTAATTAATAGGAGCTTATAATTGAAGAATTGTTTTTGATTTATTTCTAAGGTTTGTGTTTTTTATTGCGTATAAAAGTTTTCATAGAGAAATAGGTAAAATATATTTAAGAAAATTATGCACGATTTTATAAATACTTCACAATTTTTTTAGTCATATTTTTTTAATTAAGTATTTTGGCCCTATAACACATTGTCAGTTGTCACCAAATTATGGCTGAATAAGAAAGTGTTTAGAAAGTGTGTGGAAATTTATTTAATAGGTATTCTATTAAAATTAATCTACAAACTAAAATAAAGCATAAAAAGTTGAATGCATGATTGTAAAAACCTACCTCAGACCAAATGCAAAATTTCAGAAAATCAATGAAAACTGTCTGGTGTAAAAAAAATGAACAGCATGTGTTTTTTTTACTATATATGTTGAAAAATAATTAAAATATGGTATTTTAAAAAGTTGTTGCATAATAAATATTCCTAGACTTTTTTATTTTATTCGTTTAAGTTTTGGGATGAGGTGGATTTTTACAGTCATCTTGTATAAGGTGTGTTTTTACAATCAAAGTCCAATTTGTACGCATATTTATTTTCATAAAGAATTAACTGAATTAATCTAATTCTTCATCTTCGACAATTTTCAGCTGTTGGCCATTGCAATATTTTGTCCCAGAACTTAAGAACTTTTTTTCGTCTGACCAAGTGAACTGTAAAAAAATCACTCTGCCTGCTCGAAGATACGATTAATTCCATTGTACAGCCTTTCTTTACGACGAAGGCTTTTTTTTATAATCCCAAATGCTCTAACACACGGCAGAAAAGAATGCCCACACATCGAAAAGATCTGTTGAATTTTTTTGAATCGCCCACTGTCAACTAGGGCCATATTCATTCGTACTGCTGTATTGTTTTTATTCTGCCCTGCGCAGTTATCAGAAAAAAGCATAAGTTCCACCACTTTTTTGTCGACATGCTTTTTAACGTATGTTAAATCGTATGTTAAAACGTATGTTAAAGAGTATGTTTGGTTGTAAAAAAACACCTCATCCCGGATAAGGTGGATTTTTACGCTCACTGAAATATGCGTGCCTTTATAACTGTGGGATGCTTGTATGACCGAGGTGTGTTTTTACACTCAAACAGTTTGTCTTGTCGTAGAGATTATAAATCCGCCATAAACAGGATTTCGGAAAAAGTAGTCTGAGGTGGGTTTTTACAATCATGCATTCAGTTTGTCCTCAACACTGTCGACTGGTAGGTACCCAAGAGACTGGCAGCATAGCTCCGTTGTATGGCAACGGTTAGCCTTTGGCTAAAGTAAATAGCCAGCTCATGGGTCACGGGAAATGCGAACCATTTACTACTTTTATTTTATAGAAATACTATTACATATAATAGTTCAAGCATAAACAGTCGTAAAAATCAAGATAAAGTTTATGAATACAAAATATAATTATCCGGCATTTTGTATTTCTGCTTTCATTTAAAAAAAAACATTATGCTCGGAATATTAGAGTAAGATATTACTGTGTATTATGACAGCTATGCGTTAGACAGAGACAGAAATATGGTTTGGTCTAGTCTCGAGTCGCGATTCAACCGACATGTAAATCGACCTTAACGACAATAGTACTTAGATACATTATTATAAAGTATAATTTGTAAAGATTTATTCAGCGTTACCTAAGTTAGATAGTCCAACCAAAGATAGGAAGCACTTCGGGGTATTGGGGATTTCAAATAAATTTTATGACGAGTTATGGAGTTGTTTGTTCATTTTTACTAACATTTCTGGCCCCGTACTAACTTGTATAATAGTTTCACCAGATGTTTAGGAATGAGCAGCCTTGGGTGAAACAGATAAGGTTGAATTTCAATATAGCTCATCCACTCACGAACAACTAAACGTGCTTTTCAGAGGAAGCTTAGTTGTTGGTGACCGGTGTAGTGTGAGCACAGCGGTTATAAGTGGCATGATTTTAAAGTTGTAGGTCGCCGGGTTGGACCAAACTAGACACAGTACTTTGTGGTATTTTATTTATCCCTACTGCTCTCAAACTGGAAATAAAACATCGTGAAAGAACCAGCATCCACTGTGACCGCCTGGTGGATTACGACTCACTCTCTCTTTTATAGAGGAAGCCTGTGTCGCAGCAGTATCAAAGTTATAGGCTCTTCAAATCACGGAAGGCCGCCAGCGGCCACAAAAACCAGCTTAAGTTGACCTCTAAAATCGAAAAAAGGAAAAATAATTTTAGAGGTCAACTTAAGCTGGCCGCCGGCGGCCTTCCGTGATTCGGCTTACCAATTCTGAGCCTTTTGAACGACATTGTCACATATACGTGACAAGCACACGCTTGCTTTAGGTACCATTAGAAATACCCAAAATGCTATAGGTGTGCCTATAATATTTAAAGAGTTCCCTCGCTTTCTCCAGGATCCCATCATCAGATCCTGATTTCATAACAATGGAACCAACTAGAAAGTATACCCTTTCAAACGAAAAAAAAATCCAAATCGGTCCAGCCGTCTTCGAGTTATGAGGTAACATACATAAAAAAAAGTTCAAGACGAACTGAGAACCTTCTCCATTTTTTGAAGTCGGTTAAAAAGCAATAATAACATCACAAAATAGAAATACGTACTTTTTATGAGAATGGCTTTTTTTCGAAAATTTGCGCCAACTTTCTTCTAATAATATTTTTTTTACATTTTCCCATAATAAAACAAATATTGAAAAAAAAAATGTTAAAGAAATATATATAGAACAATAAAAAGTAATTGTTGGGTATGCATAATAAATCGTACTCAAAAAAGAACAAAAAATATGACTTATGTTATTCAACGGATTGCTGCAATACATACGTAGATCGCGAATTATCGTTACCGGCGAATCGCTCCACGATGAGACGTAACCCCTCTTTGAGCTCCCGTGGACGACTGAAGCAGAGAGTATATAAATCACTACGTTTAAGAGACGGGACTTATATACTAGCCAATAGAATCAATTTACATGGCATTCCAATACAAACATAACCATCAAATACCACAAAGATGTCAAACAACATCAGGAGTACCAACCTAACAAACCAAATAGTGCTTAACAAATAGCTTTTTATCGATATCGATAAACTATGCAGGGTAGAAACCGAGGTTACTACTAAATATTTTTATTTATTTTAGGTAAGTATCGAATCCGTATTTATGAGTCCAGTGTTGATAAGGAGATGTTTGGTACGAATACAAGATTGGACTTAAATGCGGACCCGAAATAAAATAAAAAAACTGTTTCTTTTTAAATTTTTATTATTCAAAATCAAAATCAAAAATCAAAATATTTTATTTCACATAGGCCTACTAGGGCACTTATAAAACGTCGAGCACGGTTCGCATTGGTCGTTTCTATGGAGAAGAACAGGCAAGAAACTCCATGGTTACTCTTTTAAAATCATTTGGTTTTACAATATTTTCATGTTACAGCATTATTAGGTACTTTAGTATGGGAGGACATCGTAGCTATTATATTATATTATTTTGCGATACCCTGTTGCTGTGATCTTTTAATAATGTTGGCAGTTGAGTCTTCAGCTTTAACAAATGAAAGATTTGCATGATGGCATTCATTCCTTATCAAAAGATAACTCAGACGAACCAGTAACATATGGAGCAGACGATCTTTGTGGTCATCACATATCCACAACAAATTGTCACATTTTGACAACATCATCGTAACGGCTTGCTGAGAAATATTTCTTTCATGAAGAATAGGTTTAACTTGAACTTCAAAGCATGATGTAACAGTGTCGACTAATTTGCACAGATTTAATGTGGGATATGTTAGACTCTTTTTGTCTTGCCACCACTCACGAAGTTGTATGTAGCTATACATTGATGACTCACATCGTTCTGGGTCTTTTATTTTTAAGCTTTGCTCACAACTCTCACATTGCCACCGCAGTTTTTTTAGCACCATTAAGGCTATATACCCTGCAACATATACAGTAGGCTGCTTTTCGAACGATTCGAACAAATTATTTTCCATGTGAACATGTTCCGCATCATCGTCTGGAAATTCGAAATCGTCAGGCAGGACAGCATCATTAACTTCGGGTAGGTGTAGAACGGGAATTCCAGCATATTGTTCCAAAAGTTTTTCAGGAGACCGGTTTTCAAATCGAACGGCTTTTGAATTTTCAATTTGCCTAAAGAAATCTTCGAAATCAATGATTGCTTCACAATTATCTTCTTCACAGTTTGCCCCTCTACCAACTGGCGAACTTAATTTCGTCAAAATGTTGGATTTTAAAGCAGCTGTGAAATGATGACACGTCGGGTTATTGCTTGTAGGACAATGTTGTCGTATCATGCCAAAAAGGTTTTCTAAACAATCTTGATTCAACTGCCGAAGATTTAAGTATTTGAACCCTTTCGACTCAACATACTTCCAAATATCTTCCAACGATGACAGCGAAGTAACGTATCCCTGGACGCATCTTACGTTCTTCAGTCTCAGAAAGCTATCAGATTTGAGGAAATACATTGTACTCATAATTTTTTTATAATTTCTCCACAATTCAACATGGTTAGTTTTCTTGGAGACATTTTCTCTTCTGTTCCTGATTATGTCTTTTCGGGACGAGGGACCATTGGTACAATCGAAAAGTCGATCTAGGCTTTCTACAATGTGTGCAGTCTCTAAGATTTCTTTGGCTTTGACACTATCTCCGTACTTTTCAGCCATAAGTTTTAGGATGGCAGCAACAGTATTACTTAGAACTTGAGCAGCCAGCTTCACCTTCATTTTAGTTCTAAATGTAGGATTCACGTGTAGGGCTGTCAATTTTTTAAAGTGTAATGTACTTTGATTTTTTTCTGCCACATCTAGCAAGTGAGATCACTTTCCTTTTTTTCCATTTATTACAATTTCTCCCCCATTATGAAAATTGTTTCGGAGCGATTTAAATAAATGTGGAATACCAAACATTATAAAGATCTTCATGTCATTTAATAAGAAATAATTGGAGGTACTTGGGATGCCACACCAATTCTTTAGTAAATTTAAACTGCCAATATTTGTGGGCCCTTGGTCACATACTGTGGTAATCACGGTAATTCCAACATCAGTAACAGCCTTAATTACATCTTTAATAAGAACAGCCAGGCTTTGGGTTGATACTGTACCTTTCACAAAGTACTATGCTATTGGTTGCTTCATTTTTTTGTGTAGACCTTGAAGCATGAATACCAAAGCGTGATCAGCTATTTCTGAAGATCTGCGCTGGTTTTCACCTAAGTCTACAAATCCATTAACTTTGTCTGTCCTTGGATTGAAGATAAGCCGCTTTTTTAAAGCTATCTCATCGAAAAGCAAAGCACATAACCTGTCTTTTTCATTTAATTTTGTAACTTTCTTTTTAAGATGATCCATGATAGTTGGACTGATACCTGGTTCTAACTCGATGCTTTGAAGAAGAGTTTGCAAGGTTCTTATGCTTGGTAATGCCATAAGATGTTGTAGATATCTGTATGTGCGAGGTGACTTCTTATATATAGCAATAGCCAATGCTTTTTCTAAAGGAGTCCATCGTTTTCCTCCAGGTTTTCTGTCATGGTTGCGTATATATGCTTTAATCAGAGTTTTTAGTGCTAAGGACTTGATACGTGGCATTATATTTCCTTCTCGTAAAACATTTATTTCGCGCTTGTACGAATTTATCTTTTTTATCAGCTTTCTTTTTCGAGGTGTCACTTCTAAATCTGCAATTGAATGAAATATTTAATGACTTAAAATAAACACATGTCACCTCATGCACAGTGTTCTATAGTTTTGTTCCTCTTAATTTCAAGTCAATCAAACTACATAAAGTGGGTGGAAATCAAACAAACATACAAACATTGCAAGTTAAATCAAAGCTTGTAAAAAATCAAAAAGAAACAGTTTTGGATAGGTGCACCATACAAGCTTAAAATATTGCCGCCACATATCTTTTATGTACGAGAATGCATAGAATTAAATGTACATCATACCTGAGCTTGATCTTTTTATTCTTTTAGGTGAAAGCACTATCTCCTTTTTTGTGCAATAATCATGGTCAGACAACTGCAGTCTTGAAGTTGATGGTTCTGTAAATTTGAATGAAATTAATGAGTTAGCGCTACGCCACACTATTAATGTGGTACTACTTTTTAAACTTTTCATTGGTTGACATTTTTATACATATTCAGAAAGAATACTAAAAAATTATGCTAGTACTTTCTGTCCCTGTAGTGTTTAGTAAAGTATATTGAAATGAACTATATTTACCTGAGCTAGGTGACAGTTTTCTTTTCGTGATTGAATTTCTTTCTTGTCACTTGATTCTGGAGCCAACAGCTGCTGTCCTGCTGTACATGAATCTGGAACAAATTGCAACATAAAAATAGAACCAAAATCCTATAAGTATTAAAGTTCTAAAAAGTTCAGCTGCCAAACAAAATTGAGAAAAAGAGATTGTACCTGAGTTACTAGGTCCGGCCTGGAATAATGTATCTTCATTGTCGTTTATCCCTTGAGACGTGTTTGTAGTTGTAACGTCAATGTTTGAATAAATGTGACAGGGAAATTCAAGCAACATTTCATCAGGAAGTGGATCAGCTTTCAAATTTTTTGATGGTATGGCCCAATTTTTAAGGCGATTTTTTTTTTATTAAATGCTCTTTTGTCAAAGTGGTTTCCACATACATATTTTAATGTATGCAACTTTTCAATGGGAACATATATTAAATCTTCTTTGCCCACAAACTTGACCCACTGTTTGCATCTGAATTTTTTTTTAAATTAAAATTAAGTCAATGTTTCTTGGTTAAAATCATATATATTATTTTATATCGTTGTTATCGATATGTGGATATTACAGTTGCAGTACATCACTAGCACACAAATTTAAATGAGATAAATTTGCTAATATTATTTGTTTCTAGCCTGCTTTACTTACATAATGGCTGCAAAGTATCATATTAAAGTGCTTACCGGGCTTCATCTATAGGAAATCTCGCCATAAACATCCTTTTTTCTTCATTCGAACGACTTGCTCGATTTGCACAAATTTCACAAGTAATAAACCGTCTTTTCGGTGGCATTTTGATTGAAAGTACACCACTGATCACCCGCCACTAATTTTGATGAGAAATTACACTTTAAAAAGTTAAAATTCACAATCAAACAAGCATTTACATTCAAAACACACGGCACGAAATGAAGTTTTGACAAATAACATGGCTGACACTTGACGGAAGAAAGAGAAACCGGACTGAGGGAGTGTGATAGCAATATCCACCATTATTTGCCACGTAAAGTCCATAGAAAAGTTTTTTTGTTCCTAGTTTCACTAGACTGGACTGAAGCATGGTGTTATAACTTAGAACAAAAGTGACGAAATGATAACCGACTAGTTTAGGTAGGGTACTGCTTTTGGATATAAACTACTCAATTCAATTGATTTTTAATTTATTCGTATAGCAATAATCAAAGTTTAAGTTACGTATTGATAGATGGCACTTTTCTCAAAATATTTACACATTTAGCTTAAACTTGTTCTCCGTTTTACTCAGATATTCTAAATTATCTTTAACAAATAACCATTTTATTTTATAAAAATTAAAATATTAGGGATATAAGGACACCTTTTAAATTTCACACCTTTTATAATATATTAACACACGTATCTTCAAATTAATAAAATCCTCCAATTACGCAATCCCATTTTTTCTTTAACTTATTTAATTTTAAACTAAAATGGTAACGAAACTTGCGTAAATGCAGTGATACCAGATTGGAGGGAATCCCCCCAAATTTGGGGGGTTTTTAAAGTTATGGAGGGAGAATTGAGGGACAATATTTTTGGGGCAATATTTGGACTGATGATGTCTGAACGCGATCAAACCACTAACTAATCTGTGAAAGCACACACACGAAAACAAAATGCTGTGCACTATGATAGCCGAGTGGCTCCGAAGTTGCCGCAGAATGGAATGATTTGCATCGTACAACTTGGAAATCCACGCAACACACCGAAGAGTTCTGGGTTGAAGTTTATAATTTCAAAAATGCAGTTGGTGATAGCACATACCCGTGGAAATGTTAGCAAATTGGCACTAGGTATTTTGTCTTTATCTTTTTCTAACGCAGTTGCGGAAAGAGCCTTCTCTCAAGTAGCTATTATTGAAGACAAATCTCGAAACAGATTGGCCATTAACACTGCCAAATCCATCTTGAGAATAAGATATAAATTGCTAGAAGGATGTGTTCATTTTAAACCCGGTTCAAAGATGCTAAACAGGTTTAACTCAGAAAAAATGTACGGAACTGCAACCGGCGCGAGTGAAGAGGCTAATTTAGTCATGGACGCTATTGCTGAAATTGTATAAAATTGTATGAATAATAAAAAAGAATAGCCATTTATGAGGTATTTTACAAATCTTGAATTTTGGGGAGATTTCGGGGAAAGTTTGGGGAGAACGCGAGTCGGTCACTTGGCAACACTTTGTAAATGTCAAAGGTTTAAAAAAAGTTAAATAATTTGTCAAATAATAAGTCAATAATTGCAAATAATTCAAGAAATTTAAGATATAATATATTGTTATTTAATTGGTGTGTACCTAAGGATACTTCTAAGTTATTGTGTGGATCACGAAACGATTATGGAAGATAAAATTCAGATGGCCATCAAATATTGTAACAGAAGATTTTAATAAAGTATTTGGTGTTGTAATTATATTGTTTTATTGTAAATCAACATAAATTACTAAGTACCTACTAAATAAAAAGGAGTAAATAGGACGGCCTATGCAGTGGTACACTGATTTGTAGGTAGCTATATCTGTATGCTATACAGGCCCTGTCAACTTTGTTCTAGCGGTTTGGATACCTACAGGGGCTGAATTTTTTGTGTTGCCGTAGTAAAAATAAATTTACACTTGTCAATTATGTGGTATCATTAGGATATTATGAAAAAAAAAAAAACAATGTCGGCCATTGATATTTGATGTCGCTTGTTTGTTTCCCTGTATTTTTAATTTAACTTAATAAACGTCGAGTCGAGCTTCTGGTCCTCCGTTCTATTGTGTTATATTATAAGTGCAGTGATACGTGTTTTTTGAGATAGTGACTCTATTGTGGTCTGCGTATTAGAAACTTGTTTCGAGTTAGGACTCTAATAATGGCTGATAAAGAAAACTCAAGAAAGTGTTTTAAATGTGGGTGTTCACCAGCTGAAAACAACATTAAATTGTTTCGATTTCCTAAACCGGCTATAAGGAATCTGGACCGGTATGTAACACAATCATAAGTTATCAAAATAACCTATAATTTAGTAACTATCTACACCCTGAGTTATCTAGAAGATTGATCTAAAACTTAAGCTAATTATCATAAAAACATGGGCATGGTTTATCGTATGAGTGATATTAATGGAAAACGAGACACATGGTTGAAATCTCTTTCACATGATGCAACTGAAAAACTTGCAGAACTTTTCCTCACTATTATTCTTTGTCTGTAATAACATTAGTCTGGAATAACCATCTCTCACTAGGAGTCGGGTGTTGATAGCTGTGCCACAGTTATAACTTGCAGCTATCAAGTTTCTCATTGCTTTTTTTGACTGAATTTCAAATAAATGATTATTATTATGACTATGTATATATTTTTATTTTCTGTGCACATATAGTCCATAGTTTTGTACATATGATTAATTAGCTATTATTATTTTCAGATGCGAATTATGGGCTAAATATATTTTCCCGGATAGAAACTACTCTGCAACAACATTGCAGATGAAGTTGCACAATGAACACAGAATGCTCTGTCAGAAACACTTTAATGATGCTGATTTTACTGATGAGTCTAAAACAAAGCTACTTCGCTCTGCAGTACCATATGATGTAAGTTATAGTAGGTTTAAAATTGTATAAATATATGTATATTCTAGAAAACATACTTCAACCACCACAATATTAGTTTAAAACACAACTCTGATCTCTAAAAAATTAGACAAATGTGGTACATAGCCTAGTTCCTCGTAGTCTATATCATTAGTGCTTAGTACTTGTTGCTTACCTTAATACCCTTTGTGTAAACATATGGAATAAAGGCTTACTATTAGTGAAAGTGCAAGAATTAATTTGCCATTTCTAACTAACATCTACCTGTTTCACTTGCATTGCAATAGGCACTTTTTTTATTGATAATAGGCTTGCGTTTGACCACCATCTTACCTGATGGCAAGTAATGATGTGGTCGAAGATGGAGCACGCTTGCCTAGAAGTAACCTATTCACTATGCACTTTCAGTATACTTAGCACTTATGCAGTAATTTTACAGTAAGTTACTTAAAGTTAGGGTAAGTAGCAAGTCCTATGCATTGTCTTTCAAATTAAATGCAAAATGAGTAGTTGCAATATCAATACTAAACTCTATTCTATTTTTCAGTGTGAACCTGAGTTGCCTTTAGCTGTATCATATGGTGTAGAACCTCAAGCTGGTCCTTCACATGCATTTAGAGAAATTACAAATGAGCAAAATCTACCAGTACTAACCACTGAGCCTATTGTAGTAATATCTAAGGTACATATAAAAGGAGAAAAAACTGACAGGGAGAAGATGTTATATGCCAAATGTTGCACATATTTAAAAACAATTTGCCAATTGCGTAATCGTATAAAAAACTTGAAATCCAAAGAAGTTTTAAAAGCAGTTTCTGATGAAATGGCTGTCAAAAAATTATCTGCCAAAATAACTCCAGCATTTGCTTTATTATTGCAAGGGCAGTTAAGAAATTGTAAAAAGAAAATCACTGGTCGAAGGTGGAGTAAAGAAGAAAAAATCACAGCTTTAAGAATGTTTAAAAGGTCACCCACATGTTACCGCTTACTACGAAGGCTGTTTCATCTGCCTTCACCCACCACTTTAAAAACATTACTCAGTAAGGTGCCATTTCGTGTTGGTATTAATAAACCAGTTATTGAATTAATAAAGAAACATATTATGGTACAGAAACCTTCGAATAATGTATTTACATTGATGTTTGACGAAATGTCTTTGAAAAAGCATCTTCATTATAATCCCAAGGATGATGTGATCGAAGGATTTCAAGATCATGCATCACAAGGAAGGTCTCCATTAATTGCTGCATATGCCTTAGTATTTATGATTACTGGGATAAGGCAAAAAGTAAAACAGCCCATTGCCCATTACTTTTCTAGTGGATTTTGTACTGCAGATAGGCTTGCAGTACTGCTAAAGGAGGTAATTTACTATAATATACACTGTAATTTACTATAATATACTATGTATTTACTAAAACATACTATGTAAATTCAGAACAGTTTTTTAAGTTGTGTTTTCTTTTATGCATATCTATTAAAGTTTTATGCAGGTAGATTGATTAACTATGAATTGTACAAATATGCTGACCAATTGTTTTCAGGTCTTACATCAATGCTTGGAAGCTGGCATAAATATTGTAGCCATGGTATGTGACATGGATGGTGCAAATAGGCGAGCTCTCAATATCTTGGGCGCATCTGTTCAGCACCCATATATTGTATTTAAAAATAAAGAGATTGTAACTCTGTTTGATCCTCCACATTTGTTAAAATGTTTTCGAAATTTGTTTATGAAATATAATATAGAGTGTTCGCCAGATATTTCTTCGAATGATGTCATAGGAACAGGTAAAGTTAGCTTATAAATTAATTGGCTGCAATTATCAATATTTTATTAAAATGTGCTGTGTAATTATAGTGTGCTGGTTTTTTTTATTTACAGGTGTTGCAAAATGGTCTCACATTAAAGAATTTTATGAAGTGGACAGCACTAATGCAAATTTTGTATATGCTCCAATGTTAAAAAATGATCATTTAAATCCTAACACAAAACAGAAAATGAAAGTAAAATTGGCTGCACAAGTGTTAAGCAGTTCTGTGTCGGGTGGAATGTACGCGAAAATCGCTACAGGTATGAAATTAATGACTATAATACAATTCAGTTGAATCTGATAAGTAAATTACTAAAGAAATCACCTGTTAGCTCGGTTCGACTCTTCATTTTTAGGTTTCCCTTAGCCGAATGGCAAAAAACGGAACCCTTATAGTTTCGATATGTCTGTCTGTCTGTCTGTCTGTCTGTCTGTCTGTCTGTCTGTCCGTCCGTCCGTCCGTCCGTATGTCACAGCCATTTTATTCCGAAACTATTAAGACTACATGTGAAACTTAAGTAGTAGATACATGTATTCTGTGAACCGTTTTCCGATTTAAGAAAAAAAATTAAAAAATATTTAAAATAAAGCTGGGTCCCCATACATGGAACTAGAACTGAAAATATTTTTTTTTCATGAAACCTATGCGTGTGTGGTATCTATAGACAGATCTTTAAAAATGATATAAGGGTTTCTAAAACCACTTTTTCATAAAGTCAATCGTTTAAAAGATATACGCTTCCAAAGTGGTAAAATGACTGTCCTTTAACATAATATATGTCTGTAGATCATCTGTCTGTAAACTTTCAACCAAAATTAGTTTGAACGAGATCGAGTCTGCAGTTTTTGAGATACAGCATATTTTCTAAAACCGCAAATATAACTTTGTAATTCATACAAACACTATGAAAAACAAAGTTATTTGGCATAGTTGTAAAAAATTTAAATAAGCTAGTTTTAAGAAATTTGTAAGGTTCTTTTGTCAAAAACAATACATATTATATTATATTATTATAGTTACTACGGAACCCTTCATGGGCGAGTCTGACTCGCACGTGGCCAATTTTTTATTATTATTATAAACTAGCTGTTATCGATAGTTTCATCCATATCCTACTTTTTGTATATTGTACTTTATGAATTGACAGATGTAGATCAGATAGTAAATTCAACTATTATTGTCTGTATTTTTATAATTTGATAAATATTTTTTTATATTTACAGGAGAACTCACCTCAGAGGCTGTTGTGACTGCCAATATAATAAAACGAATGGATAACCTATTCGATGCGGTCAATAGTGATTCTCCCGACCTACGGCGAGGAAAACCTCACGCTACAAATTTAAGGAGTAATACTCCACACCTGAAATGTTTCAGTGATATGAAATTTTTTTTCTTAAATATGAAATATATTGGGAGTATCCGTAAACCTCCGTCTCAGGAAGGCTGGATATGGACCTTAAATGCCATGGAACGGTTGTGGCATAATTTGGTAAATTCAAATAAAATTGCCAGTTTGGCCACCAGAAGGATTCAGCAAGATGCGTTAGAAAACCTTTTTGGATGTATTCGCAGCAACTGTGGTTGTAACACAAATCCGACATGCGGACAATTTCTTGCTGGACTTAAAACGGCTGTTTTAAGTAATTTGTCTTATATAAGTTTAACAGGAAATTGTGAAAATGATAATTATGAAATAATTAATAATTTCAGCAGTATGATAAAATCAGCTGCACAACCCACACGCATATGTGCAGAGCCTGGATTTAACTTTAGTTTTGAATTACCTCAGGAAATAGAGGAAGCCATTAATAATGATAATGCAGAAATTCAGGCATGTGCATATGTATGTGGGTTCTTATTAAAAAAAATTATGCCCACTTGCGAAATCTGCAAAGACCTTTTTATTTCTAAAGCTATAGAGAAACATCATTTATTTGTCGAGTTCCGGGAGTACAGTGAGATTAAAAAAAGTTTAAATTATGTAACTAAAGAAATGGTTAATGTAGTCGAGTGCTGTGCTACATATAATAATAAGTTTTTAGAAGAAAATGGTTACAGGAATTCTATAAAAAAAAATATAACAGACCAAATGAAATGTTCAATTAATTTTGATTTTTTAAATAAATGTCCAGAACATAAAATATTGAATATAAATAACATTATAAATAGTGTTTTTGCTATATGCACCAAAAGATTTTGTATACTTCAAAATAGAAAATTTGCTGAAGCAGCATCAGCAGCTGCTCTTAAGCATAAAATGAACATAATCATGCATAAATAATAAATAAGCTTATTTTTATATGTAGTAAGTTATTTTATGTTCCTACACAGCGCTGGTTTTTCCGATCACCACCAAAATAACATGATGGATGTTATTCAGTTATTATTGTTATAAAATTAAGTCTCATAATTGTTTACATGTTTTCAAGTATAGAGTATTGTCAGTTTTATCATACATATTATGTACTTTATAACTGTTTGAGAAATGAATTCTGTAATAATGTTAATAGCAAGAGCCAGTTGTACTCATTTTCAGACAAGATCAAAGGCTATTTTAACAAGTGGTTTGGTATTTACTCCTAGACACAGTTATAATAAATTGCAAGATTCTCTTTATACAATAGGTTGTCTGGAAGTATTTGTTCAGTGAGTGGTCGAGTTTTTTGGGTGTAATATATGATTTTTAAATATGTAATATATGATTTTTAAATATAAGGTATGCAAGTTGTATTGTGAAATAAACAAATCTTTAAGTTTTATTTTCGTTTTATTTTCAAATTTTGCGGGCATTTTTACTTGTAAGGAAACACATGAGAGGAACTTATAAGCCATGTGTTTTCTTATAAGTATAAATGCCCACTCCGAAATAATCAAGAAATAGGATTAGGGGGGCCCTACATTTAAACCCACATTTTGAATCTCCCGCCACGCTCATATCGCACGCTAGTTTCTGTGGGCTGAGATAAGAGGGCGCTGTTGAAATCGTTCTCTATTTTTTTGTTCGAAGTTGACATTCTTCTCCTTTAGGAGTATATGTTCTGTGATGCTATATATATATAGGTACATATGCTTCATACATTGTTGTTGTTACATGTTGCCAGAGGGCGCGGGCGCTCTGAAATCTTCGAGTGACGGCTCTATCTCAGTATATAAAATATACTCTGTGGACTGAAGCAGGGGGTTGAAACTCCCGAAGAAACTTCAGACACAAAATTTGCCAAAAAAACTAGTGACATCTTATGTCTGGGGTTAACTTAGTTTTGTACGTAATGCGTTTGTTTTGCTAATAGATGGCAGCAGCTACGATATATTTATACATATATGATAATCAAAATTGCAAAAAAATATTTGTATGGAAAAATTCGTAAAACATTATTTAATGTATTGCACCTAATTCACTAAATTAAATGACATTACAATTTTACTGCATCATAGACTCTATACACCTCGCTTGGGGTTTAGTATATCAATGAAATTAACAGAAAATTTTGTGATGAGTAATAAAATTCCTAAAATGAAGGTAAAATATGCAGCACAAGTGTTCAGCCAAAGGGTGTCTAGCGGTTTACGTTTTTTATCGAGTTAGTATGTTTATAATTTCACATATTTGCATCAATATTGTTACCTAGTAAATTTTGCAAATGTTATTAACCAACATTAATATTTTGTTTCAGAATACAACATTCTGCCCGAAGAGTGCAGAGATTTCCTGTTATTATTTGATAAGCTCTTCGAATCATTTAATGGTCATTCTTACAAGGGGTCATCAAAAATATATAAGCAGTGCTTAAAAAATAACTCGCTCCTTTTCCAATTGTGGTATGATTTGTTGCCTATTTTAGACTCAATTAAATTTGAATCGGTAGTTCGAAAAAATGATTTCATGTTGATTAAGTATGAATCGATTCCATCGGTAAAAAATTGGATACATAATATAAAAACATTTATTGAATTATAGCAATATTTAAATGTAAATTATGGTGTGAAAATTCTATTAACTAGAAATTTTAATCAGGATCCCTTAGATTTTTTTTGTGCTGTTAGGAGTAATGGTGTGCGTAATATTAATCCCAATTGTAATCAGTTCATGTGTGCATATAATGGGTTTTCCAATAGGGACTTGACAATTTTGAATTTAGTTTGTGAACGCACCTTTTCACTTAACATCGAACTGTCACTGTCAATTTATTCAGTAGACATAACATTTTCATCATGGTGAAGTACACGAACGAGCAACGTCTGCAAATCTTAAAAATTTACTACAGAAATTCGGAGTCGGTGGCCGCTACTTTAAGAGCGTTAACTCCGATTTTCAGTCGTAATTCTCGCCCTAGTAGATAGGCAGTAACAAGTTTAGTGAAAAAGTTTGAGTCTACATATTCGTTGTGTGATGTTGTCGTGCCAGTGAGACTACGGGTTGGTCGAAGAGTCGAAAATATCGCTGCCGTTGAAACGTCTGTAGCAAATGATCCAAATCAGTCAATTCCACGGTGTTCTCAAGAGTTGGGCATCGCCAAGACCACTTTATGGCGAATTTTGCGTAAGGATCTTACTTTACACCCATACAAGATCAGGCTCACTCAAGAATTAAAGCCGATGGACCATTTGAAGCGACGTACGTTCTCCGATTGGGCTCTGGAAAAGATGCGCCAAGATGATCAATTTCATCGCAAAATCATCTTCAGTGACGAAGCTCATTTCTGGCTAAATGGGTTTGTCAATTAACAAAATATGCGGTATTGGGCGGGTGAAAATCCACATGTGCTTAATGAAAAACCACTTCATCCACAAAAGATAACTGTTTGGTGCGGTTTGCATGCCGGCGGCGTCATAGGGCCATATTTTTTCGTTGACGATAGTGGTCGCCACGTTACTGTGAATGGTGATCGTTATCGCGCCATGATTATCGATTATTTTTGGCCCGAATTGGAATATATCGACTTGGACAGCATGTGGTTTCAACAGGACGGCGCCACAAGCCACACAGCACACGTTACAATCGATTTATTGAAGAACAAGTTTGATGAGCGTGTTATCTCAAGAAATGGACCAGTCGATTGGCCGCCTCGTTCGTGCGATTTAACGCCTCTTGATTTTTTTCTTTGGGGCTACAAGTCATTGGTCTATGCTAATAAGCCGACGACGTTGGAAGAGCTCAAAGCCAACATTGAACGCGAAATAGCAGCCGTTTCGGCCGAAATGTGTGGCCGAGTCATGGAAAATTGGGTCCAACGAATCGACCGCTGCAAACGTGCCCGCGGTGGCCATATGAGCGAAGTCGAGTTCCATTCATAAATGTTTTGAATGTACTTCAACCCGATAATAAAGTTTTTGAAATATCTCAAATGGTTTTAATTTTATTTTGAAAAAAAGTTGTCATTTGCTTATTGGAAAACCCTTTAAAACGTTGCTGATTAATAATTTTAGTTCTGTAAATTCTGTAAGAGCTAATTGTGAGAACGATTGTAATAAATCATTTCAATCAATGATAAATCTGCTTGGTAATAAATCTAATTATAAAGAGATGATATTGATACTTTATTAACTACAATGAGCAATTATTATAAAAAATAATGTTTCGTTGATTTATAATGAATCCAAAAAAATCACAAATTTAAAAAATAATTAAATCCATCTTCACCGTGTTTAATTTTTGCTAGCCTCTAAAATCTAATCTTTAGATTTTGGAAGTACTAGATTGATTGAAATAAATATTCTAAAATCAAAGATTTTTTTTTTTTTTTTTTTTTTATTTAGAATAGGTTCGCGTTTGACCACCATCTCACCTGATGGTAAGTGATGATGTGGTCGAAGATGGAGCACGCTTACCTAAAAGTAACCTATTCACTCTTGACTTAAAGACTCCTAGGTTATAGCTATCGGGAAACACAGACTCCGGCAGGGAATTCCACTCCTTAGCCGTACGCACAATGAAGGTATTCCCAAAACGTTTGGTGCGTATGGGTGGATTTAATCTTTTGTCGATTAGAATATTTATTTCAATCAATCTAGTACTTCTAAAATCTTTAAAATAAGAAAATATTATTATCATGTCAGGTAGACGCCACCTATCGGATTTTTTCGGTATTAAACTACCGTTACGCTACCTGGCGATCTGGGTCAAAAACAAAATTTTCGAATCAGAGTGGCGCATCTATCTCAGTATTTATATGTATCTCAGTATTTATATGTATCATCTATGGACTGAATTTTCGACCGGTGTACGTTGCGTATGCTTCAAAATAGCGCGCAAATTAGAAGAAAAAATAAAAATTAAAACAACCAAGCGACATTTTGGAAATATTAATAATGTAAATTGTAGTATGATAATTAGAGAATAATATGAATTGAAGTTTATGAAAAAATTTCAAAAAATCCAATACAAAAATATACTGGAAGAAACAATGTTACCATAATTATGCTGAAGACGTGCTTCCGATTATTTGGATATTTCAACACGACAATGATCCCAAGCACACTGCACGTACGGTTAAAGAATTCCTCACATCTCAATCAGTTTCTGTTTTACAATGGCAAATAATCAGTCCAGATTTAAATCCCATAGTCTTTGGTCCGAATTTAAGAAAAAGGTTTCAAATCGACGGTGTGGTAACCTAAGTTAGTTATACAAAATGTTTTTAGAATAATGGCGCTCTATTTCTCTTAAGAAACGACAAAAATTGATAGAGTCAATGCCTCGCCGGTGTAAGACTGTCATCAAAAGCCGTGGACACGCTACAAACTATTAACTTAGAATTAAATGTATTAAATTACATTTTTAACATTATCACCGCCTTATTTAATGAGATTTTTAAAATCTAAGTATCTACTGAAACAACTCTTGAGCAGTTTAAGAATCGTGCTTAATTATTTGTCCAGCTTTATTACTATTTGAAATTGTAACCGTCGATTAATTTTTTGTAAGGTAAATAGTAAGTGATTTTAATACTTACTCTTAATCCCGTTTACTCTATCTATTTAGCTATTTTACAACATAATTAATTATTTTTGAGAAGGAACATAAAAGTACATAAGTATTTAAAAAAAATGTCTGATACTACAAATCGTTCTTAATTATATGACAGGACTACCACTAAAAATATCATATGTCAAAAGTAAATAATAAAATAAAGTCAAATTGTACATGTCAAAACTAAAAATAAAAATTTTAATATCAGAAGTATACATGTCAAGATTAATAACATACAATATTAATTCAATAAACCTATGTAACAGTAAATTGTTCTGCAAGATATTCATTAATATGATAATAAGCTTTATCGGTTAGGAATGTTTTAAGTTGTTTTTTCAGTTCATTATTATTAAGCTCCCTCCAACTTTTAGGTAACTTATTATAAATCACGGGAGCCATGCAGAAAACACTTTTGCGCATAAGTGCAGTCCTACTCCTGATTTTGATCACGCCTATTTCTGGGAAATTTTTCTGCCATTCGCGAAAATAAGGTGTTATTATTTCTGATGAACATGACTGTTTCCAGAATGTATCAGGGGCGTGCATAGGATTATGACAGGGCATGCGGTGGAGTAAAAACACACAAAAACTTCTTCTCTTATAGATTTTTAGCATAGCCACAGCCACGCATCGTAGCATGGTGGCGATGCGTGGCTGTGGCTATCCTAAAAATCTAAAAAAGAAGAAGTTTTTGTGAGTAATCGGTCACAAAAACTTCTTCTTTTATAGATTTTTAGCATAGCCACAGCCACGCATCGTAGCATGGTGGCGATGCGTGGCTGTGGCTATGCTAAAAATCTATAAAAGAAGAAGTTTTTGTGTGTTTTTACTCCGCCGCATGCCCTGTCATAATCCTATGCACGCGCCTGGAATGTATGTACAGGGAAGTTAGTGTCAGTATTTTATATTGTATGAAATAAGGCTTACAACTAGTAGTGGTACTCAAATTAAACATGGCTCTGAGACATCTCTTCTGTGCATTAAAAGCATCCTCTTTGTTAGTTGAGTTACCCCAAAATATAATTCCGTATCTAAGAACCGATTCAATTAGTCCGTAGTAGGCAGTTAATAAAGCATCTATTTTAACCTTACGTGACAATATGTACAAGGCATATGCACTACTACTTACTCTTTTAGTCAAAGCCTCTACATGCGCCTTCCAATTTAAGCTCTGGTCTATTGTTACTCCTAAAAACTTAGTGGTATTAACTGAGTCAATTTTGATATTATTATATGTTATGTCAAGATTGAGAAATGTCAATGCACGCTGGCTAAAATGCATAATTACAGTCTTTTGTAAGTTTATTTTTAAATTATTATTGTCTAACCACATAATAGTGTCCTTTAATGTATTATTTATCTCTTCTTTATATAAATTTCTTTGATTACAAGGAATAGTTATCGTACTGTCATCAGCAAACAGTGTCATAGGATATTTTATTGCCCTTGGAAAATCATTAATGTATAATGTAAAAAGCGGTGCTCCTAGTATACTTCCTTGCGGAACTCCGTAAATAACGTTACGTTCCTCTGATAGAAAAATTTCTTCTCTTTTGGTGTTAATATTTATTCTTTTAATTTCTGTTATCTGTTTCCTATCCTGTAGGTATGATTTTAGGAGTTCAAGGATATTACCTCTTATACCGTAAGCCTCAAGCTTTTTCAGTAAAATATTATGTTGGACATAATCAAACGCTTGAGTCATGTCACAAAATATTGCGCACACTGGATTGTTTTTATCCATATTTGTCATCACAGTATGCAAAAAGTCATAAATGGCCACGTTTATTGATTTATTTTTTCTAAACCCCTTCTGCTCATTACAAAGAATACTTTTAGCTTCTAGATATGAGTTCAGTTCTTTATAAATATATTTTTCAATTATTTTAGAGAATATAGGTATCAAAGAAATTGGTCTGTAGTATTCCATTAACTCTCTATCTTGTTTTTTAAATAAGGGCTTAATTACTGATTTTTTCAGTGCATCTGGGAAAACACCTTCGCTTATACATAAATTTATAATATAACTCAAGGGGAAACAAATAACCCCAGCAACTGCTTTCAATACTTTTGTACAAATACCATCGTAACCTACACTATTTGTATTCTTATCAGTCAATATAATTTTGAATACTATCTATCTATCTATAGTAAAATCTAGTTACTACTTTAAAATAAAAGATAATACAGGGTTTTCCAATAAGAGGTGTAATTTTGATATTCAAAGAAAAATGCCATATTTTTTTATATAAATGATCGGATGTTTATATCTATATCTAAATCTAAATATCTATATCTATACTTTTTTTTTTTTTTTTTTTTTTTTTTAGCGTGGTAAAATTATCAAATAAGTCCTCCCACTCCGGGCAGGGTGGGAGGGACTGTCAGACTTTTACTGACTAAAATCCACGGTGTTCCTTCAATAACCCTTTACATACCGGGGCCACGGTAACGGGATGAGTCCCACGACCCCGGCGGGCTTCGGCCCTCTGCAGAGGGGGCCTCGTCATGTTGCTGACGCTCTTTGAGGCGCGCGTGGAACACGACGCGCCGTCGACCCGGGCATGGTCCATGGTCGGACAGCGAGTTGCCCTTTACTCGCTGTCCGCATGCCCGCGCCTACGGTGGCCGGAGATCGTCGGCCGACGTCCGACGCCGTGGGCGTCTACCACTGCGGCTGGGCTGGAGGGAGGACGCCATCCTCTCCCTCACGCGGCCCGCCTCCTCCTTCGGAAGCATGACTGCTTCGCAGAAGGAGGCGACCGCTTCCCACTCCCTCTCGCCCCGCAGCATGGCCTCGACCAAGGCCGGGCGCGAGAGGTCTCCGCCTATTGTCGCCGTGAGGACACGTCGGTGCTCTGCCCAAGCTGGGCAGTCCTGCACCGTGTGCTCGACTGTGTCCTCAGGGCGACCCTCGCAGTGGTGACACCCAGGCGTCTCTTCCTTACCCATCAGACACAGGTACCTCCCGAAACTTCCGTGTCCGGTGAGGACCTGCGTCATGCGGTAGGTCAGGACGCCGTGACGCCGATCTAGCCACTCCTCAAAGAGGGGTCTTACCGCCGCAATTGCGGCGTGCCCGGCCGTCGGTTGCGACAGTCGTTCCCTCCATACTGCCCTGAGATCGCGCCGGAGCTCTTCCCGCCGCGCCTCGACTTCTCGAGGCAGCGGGGATACGCCCCGGCGCTGCGCCTCCACGCGCCATTCATAGACGCGCTGGAGGGCAGTCGCCTCCAGATCCCAGGGCAGCAATCCGGCAAGGAGGTTGGCCGATTCGCCGGCGATCGTGCGGTATCCCCGGATCATTCGGATAGCCATGACCCTCTGGCATGCGACCAACTTTAGTGGTCGCGTCCGGATGCACAGGGCCCACACTGGGGACCCGTAGAGGGCCATGGACCGCACGACGCCGGCGTACAGCCTTCGGCAGGAGGCGTTTGGCCCGCTGAGATTAGGCAGGAGTCGCCTGAAGGCGGCTGCTGCCCGGTTCAGCTTTGGGGCCAAACTCAGGAAGTGCTCCCTGAAGTTCCACCGGCTGTCGAGGACGAGTCCCAGGTACTTCATCGTCCTCCCGACGCCGATGCGAACCCCCTCCACCGTTATGTGGGACTCGGACCGTGGCGCGTTCCGACCGCCATGGAAGCACATGGCCTCGGTCTTGTGCAGCGCCACGTCGAGTCCCAACTGCCGGATCCTACGAACCACTGTCGCAACCGCTTGCGTCGCCAGGTCGGCCGCCGCCTGGTGCGACTCTCCCTGCGCCAGGACGAGCGTGTCGTCAGCGTAACATACTACGCTGACGCCGTCAGGGAGGTCGCCGCGCAGCACCCAGTCGTATCCGATGTTCCACAGGGGCGGCCCCAAGACCGAACCCTGTGGGACACCGCACGACATCTCTCGCCGGTTCCACTCTCCCCGGTGACCGGGGTAGATGACGGCTCTGTCCGTCAGGTAGTCCTCGACTATGCGACGGAGGTAGGTCGGCACCCGGTGATACCGGAGTGCCTTCCTGATGCAACTCCAGGGCAGGGTGTTGAAGGCGTTGGTGATGTCCAAAGACACCGCCAAGACGACCCTGCCCCGGGATACCGCGTCCCCCGTCGTGAGGGCTCTCACGCGCATGACAGCATCCACCGTCGAGCGCCCCCTGCGGAAGCCAAACTGGCACTCCGCAAGATCCGGGCCCACCCGATTCAGGTGCCCGAAGAGGCGGTCTGCAATCACTCTTTCCAAGAGCTTGCCCACCTCGTCGAGCAGCACGATGGGCCGGAATGCGGACGGAGAGTCCGCAGGGCGCCCGGCTTTCTGGATCAGGACCAGCTTTCCCGTCTTCCAGCGAAGCGGAAACTGGCCCCTCTCCAGGCATGCGCTAAAGAGCCCCCCTAGTCGAGGCCCGAGAGTCTCCGAGGCCAGGACCCAAGCTTTCCCTGGCAAGCCGTCGGGTCCTGGGGCGGTATTTTTGGCCTTGAGCCGTTGTACCGCCACTCTCAAGTCTACCTCGGTCACCTCTGGAGCGTCGTAGACGTCGTCGTCGCTGTGGTCCGCGTTTGCGCCAGCTTCAGGTTCCGTCGGAGACGGAGCCATGGGCGGGGGAGCGTGCTCCCCTCGCGATGGGAACAGGGCGCTCACCACGTCCTCCAAGAACTGAGGCTGGAGACTCTGCGTCAACGGGGGAGCCCAGGGGCGGAGCTTTTCTCGCACCCACTTGTAGGGGCGGCCCCATGGGTCCCCGTCCAGAGTCGCCAGCATCTCCTCCCGGGCCAGTTCCTTGGCCCGCCAGATCTCGTCTCGGAGGACGGCCTTCGCTGCCCTGTAACCCTCGTACAGCTCCGCCTCTACAGTCGCCGCATCCGGAGGTCGGGTGCGGCGCCTGCGGAACCTGGTGTACCGGCGTCGTGCCGCAACGCACGCTTCGCGCAGCGCTGCTAGCTCGCTCGACCACCAGTACAGCTGACGCCGGGCGCGTCCTTGCCGGACCCGGGGCATGGCCACGTCGCAGATCTCCGACATGGCCTCCTGGAACCACTCCGCCTCGTCGTTTATGTCGGCAGGCCTGTCCGGGGGTGACCCCCAGGCCTGCACGATCGAGGCTTCCAGGAATAGCTCCCGGTCCATCTGCTTCAGCGCCCATCGCGGACCACTCAGGTCCCGTCGGACCGGCGCGTCTGGGGTCTGGGCGGAGACGTCGAACCGGATATACCGGTGGTCGGAATAGGTCTCCACCTCCTCCATAACGCGCCAGTCGGTGACGCGCGGTGATCTATATCTATACTAATATTATAAAGCGGAAAAGTTTGTTTGTTTATTTGTTTGCTTGAACGCGCTAATCTTCGAAAGTGCTAGGTGGATTTGGATGCAATTTGGTATCGAAGTATCTTGAAGCTTGAGGAAGGTTACAGGCTACTTTTTACCCGACTGCAAAAAAGGAGAGTTATGTTTTTACCGTGATAGAATCCACGGGAGCGAAGCCCCACGTTAGTATTAGTTTCATTATAAAGTGGAAGGCATGCCGTTAATAGTGGAAAATAACATCAGGCAAATGACCACCACGACCACGCTTACAGGACCATATTCTTTCATGAAAATTTCCATAACCAAATCGCAAAGTGGCTGCCCTATGTCCTCGAAAGCCTCACGAATTCCATCTTTGAGGTATTGAATCGACGCTGGGCTGTTGGCGTAGACCTTCTCTTTCACGTGGTCCCAAAGGAAGAAGTCGCAAGGTGTTAAATTACAAGATCTCGGTGGCCAATTGTGATCACCTCTTCGAGAGATAACACGGTCCGGAAGCTTTTCATGATCAATGGATCAATGGTTTCGTTGCTTGTATGGCACGTAGCGCCGTCTTGTTGAAAGTAAACGTTGTCCAGATCAATACCATTCAATTCCGGCCATAAATAATCATTAATCATCTCTCGATAGCGCAATCCATTCACCGTAACTTGCTCCAGCCTCATTTTCGATAAAGTAAGGTCCAATGACTACGCCGGACCATAAACCGCACCAAACAGTCACAAGTTGAGGATAGAGAAGCTTTTCAACAATAACTCTTGGGTTTTCCGAGCCCCAGATGCGTAAGTTTGTATGTACAAACTTACAAACAAATTTTACCACTTTATAATATTGGTATAGATAAAACAGTCAAGTACCCATAGTACCTAGGTAGGTAAAAAAATCTAAATAGTACTTACGCGCCAAGCCATCCTGTGCAGCAAATTATCTTCGGAAGCGAAGTATCGGTGGGGCCTGAATCTGTCGAACAAAGAGCAACGTGATTAATTTCGGGGAAAAATAAATGAACAAATTACGTCTTGAATTTCCATGTCGAAAGTAATAATAAAATAGGCTTTTGTTTTTATGAATTAGTTCAAATACTTTAGATTGATTACCACTAAGTAAGTAGCAAATAACTAAAACGCTCCACTGTTTTAAAAGGGGTAGCAACTTCCAAGAATATCAAAACTATTATTATGGTCTAGAAATTACAGGAACATTGAATATTGTTGTCAGAAACCCAGACACTAATGACCCTTTAAACAACAGTAGTATGTTTTATTAAAAGATTTCGTTTTGGTACAAAATAATAAAACAGGTTTTCACCTGAGGGTGACACTGGGAATTCAAGGGTTCATGCACGTTGACTAACTTCGCAAAGCTATATTTATCGTGTTTTGCACACAGATTTGAATCAGAAATAGCAGTAGCATCTGTAAGCCAAAGTTCGTGTGAGCGTCGGTTTGAGTGAGCTAGCGCAGTAACTTTGAGCAAAACCATGAATTTCATCTCTCCTGCGATACCAAAAAACATCCATGGCACAGAACCGGTATGTTCATACTTACTGACGGTCAGGGCTCCAGAGCAATGCCCCTTGCTGTCCTGACATCTCTGGGACCTTAGACTTAACGATCTGTAATCAATTTTATTTGGATAATCTTGATCTCAAAACAATAAAAAAAGGACGAGGTGGCGCGGTATAAAACATGTTAATACTCGTATACCTAACTAGCACCTCGCCCGCTACTTTATCCGCGTAAACTTAAATACATTTAAAAAAAATGTCAGTGGTGTTATTGTGAGATAAGAGCACTCACAATAATACCACTGACATTTTTTTGACTAAAGTTAGATCATTAGTTCCGAAGATTCCGTTAATAAAGTGTTCGGTAGGTGATTAGTGCGGATTTTGTATTCACTATGTCACAGTGGTCTGGCGCGCACCGTGCTTATGAAGTGAAGGCGTATTTTTGCAACTAGTTTTCGTTGAGTGAAGCACAGCGCAAGTTTTGTAATCGCTTTCAAATCCGCCTTTTAAGTGATGCCCTGAGTATTCAGTTAATTAAGTCGTGAGTAGCAAAGTTTAGAGCAACAGGATATTTACTGAATCATTCAATTGGCCCTCGAAATAGACCTGTGCGATCGATTGAAAATAACCGCGTCGCTGCTGCGGTCGCGGAGCATCCACGACGATCAGTTAGAAAACATGCTGCCTCTTTGAGCCTCCATCGATCAAGTACCGCAGCTTCAAGAAGAGGATGTTGACGAGTCAGGTGTATGGTTTCAGTAAGATGGGGCCACAGCCCACACAGCTAGGGTCTCCATGGACACAATAAGAGCGTTGTTTTCTGGAAAGCTCATAAGCCGCTTTGGAGACATATTGTGGCCACACAGATCTCTTGACTTAACCCCAGCTGACTTTTTTTGTGAGGTTATCTGAAAGCAAGAATTTTATATACCCCTCTTATGAATTTGGAGCTACTGAAGACTAAAATAACGACAGAAGTGAGGGCCATATCAGTTGACGTTCTGCGGCGTCTCTACAAATTCGCTACATAAAATCCGCACGAATAAACTATAACTTGCTGCTATTAAAATATTATAAGTAAGTACCATCTTTGTCTTTTTTTATAAATATTCAAAGTTTAAAATCGGCGCTGAGACAACCTGTATACAACGTGTAACGGAAACCCCATATCTATCCAAAAGGACTGAAGACAACATCTGGTATGGAGTCTTTATGCAAAGTTTCAGCTCAAAAGAAGTGACTCACAGAATTGACCCCAAATTATTGGTTTCATATGTTTCTTGAATATCAGTAATAACAAACGTGTCACATCACTATGAGGGTCATCCAAGGAACTTGTACCTAGGTAGAAGATCCTTGGGGTCATCACTTTCCACGTCACTTGCCAATAAAACGACAATTCTCTTCGTTCTTCTTAATTTGAAAAATTCGGTCCCTGGTATCAATGTATTGAAATTTCTAATATGCTCCACACATGTACACATAGGATTAGAAAACCCTTGCCATATCGTTTATTATCATCCAAAGAAGCCGTGCACTTGGTATGTATATTACTTACTTACTTAATCCACAACTTTTTTTTTTTTACACAACGCCATCTAGTCCCAAACTAAGCAGAGCTTGTGGTATGGGTACTAGACAACTGATAAACATACATATATATTTCTAAATACATACATATTATAGATAAATTACACCCAGACCAAGAACAAATGACCGTGCTCATCACACAAACATTTGTCCTAGGTGGGAATCGAACCCACGACCTTGCGCATAGCAGTCAGGGCCACTGACCACCCACTACCAACTACCAACCACCACCACCAACCACTACACCACCACCAACCAACGCCACTATACCAACGGGCCTGTCAAACCCTATATACCCTTTAAATTACACGTTGTATACAAACTTACAAACAAATGTTTATAATATTGGTGTTGATAACATTTTCCGTTGCACCTGCGCACCAAAACATAGTGTATTACATTCTCTTTGCTACGCATTTGTGTTAACTATAGAGCGTACTGTTGAGCTAGATGCAATATGACTAATTTTCATAGAATCTAACTTAGTTCTAAGAATCTAGTTTAGTAGACTAGTTTAGGAGGAATTACCGTCTAGCAAAGGCGTCCCTATTTCTAAAATGAAGTACAAGTGTCATGAAACATCGCTAATTACTTAAATAAATAAAAAAGAAAAACTTCCAAAATAAAAGAAAGCGTCAATAGCCTATGAAAAATAGGCTAGCCTATACACGTATTACGTTTTCCGTTTAGTAAGAATAACTATTTTATAAAAAATGTCTAGGTTTGGTTTCAATTTATTAAGTTACGGATGTTGTTTTAGACTTATGATTTAATATTCTAATTGGGGTGTCTGAGGTATTGCGCTTTATCTGTTTCACCTTGTATAGAGTAGAAATATATAACCTCAGATCATAGACCTAGAAGTATTACGTACTGGCAGTAAAAGTTTTCACTATGCGCGCAAATTTATAAAACAGAATCTAATTAAATCTGACAGTACCAAGAATCCATGTAAAATTTTCACATTTCACAAAATATACGAAGATAACTGAAAAATTCCAAGTTAAACACGGTAGATAAAAACAAAATGGAAACATTGAATCGAATTTCAACAACGTTCGAAAGTGTAAGATCCAGCATTAAGAGCAAAAACTCTTCTGAGCGCCTCCAAAACTTAAAAAAAGATATCCAAACCCTGACCAATGAACTGGTTGTCCTAGGAAAGGAGAATCACGATCAATATGTAAGGTCCCTAGCGATGGAAGGGTACCTAGCCCTGCTTTCCGCTAAAACCATGCCTTTATCACTTATCGAGAAAAGGAATATGCTCCAAGCGTCATTTGAAAAGTTAAAACAGTTTGCCTTGAGGGATGAATGTCTCTTCATCTTATTAAGAATACAGAACCTTTTATGTTATTACATGATTCAACTTGATCAGACTACTTTGGCTAGAGAAATCCTCGAGAGCATGGAAGATCTGTACGACCAGATCAACAAGTCGGAGCCTGACAAGTTCCTTGACGCTGAAGACTTGTTTACAGCAGAGCCCGTCGCTAACATCAAACGTGTTAATCCTGAAAAACTTGACAAGGTTATTACCAACAATGTTCAGATGCAGGCATTCTTGTACAATAAGATGAATCTCCCTCAGAAATACACTATATACAACCATACAGCTCTTCGAAGACAATTGGAAATGAAAGAAGGCACGCCCCAGGACTGGGCTCTGAGAACTGCGAGACTAGGGAACTATTTTACGTATCTGAACCAGATTGGCAACGCTCGCCACCACCTGTGCGCTGCTTACCACGTGCTGAGGACCTGTCACGACAACTGCAAACTCATGCCTGAAGAATTCGTATTGCAGAAGGCAGATTTTGAAATCCACTTCTTAGAGCTGAGCCACCACTGGGTTAAGTTCGGTTTGACGCTTTTTAAAATGTCTAAAAAGAAGATTCTGAACAAATACTTCACGCAACCGTCCTCGGGAGCTGACCTATGGAAGACTGTGGACTTGTTAGAAGACCAGCTAGACAGCACAGAGAACTTGGAAGATGAAAACTTGAAAGATATGGGTGCAGAAAAGTCAGGGAAGGGAGATTGCGGGATCGCAGAAAAATTATTCACGTTTCCATCTCTGGATTTGAAAGAGATGGAGTCTAAAGTGCCTTTAGAAAGTGTTTGCAGCGTTGATGAAGCTAGAAAGCTCTTCGCATTCACATATAAATGGTTGATGAGAGCAAAACACTACTACGACTTCGAGCATCACTCAGCGCAGTACATATCATGCTCACTGCAGCTAGCAGAGCTGTACGAGCATTTGGCTTTCTTTGAACGAAACATAGACAACCAGTACAGTATCCAAAAGAGACGTGCCAACGTTCTTGAGACGCTTAATTCTTTACTGAAGACTTGCGACAATGTGATGTCGGTCCAGATTGATGTGATCAGAGAGCTGTCGCAGGTCCAGCTGGAGTTAATGGCGCTTAACTTGCAGAAGCTGTGGCGCGAGGAATCTCATACTAATATATTTAATACGGATACGGACGCGGACTCGATTATAAATTCACTTGGATCAGAATCCAATAAGACATTGACAGAGAAAACTCTTAACACATCCAGTAAAAACATGTTCTTGAGGAAAATGGAAGCAGCGACATCGATCAACGGCAAGTTGTTCCGGCTTAGCGGGCAGCTGGTTGCTCGGACACCATCGCAGCTTAGTTTTGGCACAGGAATCCTCAAAAACTGAATTTTGAAAACCAAGTTACTATATCGGTCCCTCGTAACTTATGCTGCAAACAAATGTTGAGAGTAAAATTTACAAAATGAACTTTGAAATTATCGTGATGGATAATAAAATATTAAAATTTTGTAACTATTGGTTTTACTTCCTAATTTAATTCAAGCTCTGATGTTGTATCGGTTTAGATCTGATGTCCAATATTAATAGCATAGTAGGTTGCCTGTCTATCTACCAGGCACTAATATTGGCCAATATTAGTACAAATATTCTGGTATATTGTGACGGCAGGCACCGAAGGACCAGCTAACACCGACACGTAACGATGCAATATCGATACAGTATGGAATGTTACATAGGTAGGTATTTAGTACCAAAAGAAGGAAACATAAGCAATAGAATTTAAATTATAATATTAGAATTTAGGTTTCAATATTTATTGAGAATTAAAACATAATTTAAAAAGCGACAATAGCCTGTGGCTGTGGCTAAGGTGTCGGGCTTGTGATCGGCAGGTCGCAGCAGGTATGAATCCACTCCAGACACAAGCATATTTAGCTTAGTTGAAGGGGTTAACAAGATTGCTAGTAACTCCTAGTAGTGAATCCTACAACAGCTTCGATTCGTCTTATTCATCAACCGGCTGCATGCATTTTAGATGCTGGATCCACTCAAATAATTACATTCAGAACAGGTCTATAAAATTCCAAACCCAGTCGTTATAAAAATCAAACTAGACCTAAATCATTCTGTTCATAAGCTCAGGCTACAAAAAATAGTAGGTTAACCGCGAAAGGCCACCGGTGGCCTCTCACCGGTGCACTTTGCACAAAGAAAATAATACTCTCTGACGAGAGACTTTGCACTCATCGAGATTTGAGGGGTTAAGAGGTAAATAATGGTCAGTGTCGCCAACAGTTTAACTAGCTTTCCACCAGATTCAACTTCTAAAACCACCAGAAAACCACGAACAAAAATCGGCCCTACTCTAAAAACCGCTAAAATGTAAAGATTTTTTTTAGTTTTTATGAAAGAAAACAGTATATACTTGTAATTATTAAAAATGTTCTTTAATATGACTTAAAAATATTATAAATAGATAATCATCAAACGTCTCAATAATAGTTCACTTTATTTTGTTGTCGGTAGAAATAAGATCCAGTTATTTTATGGTTTAGTTATACCCAAAGAGTAAAGTAATATAGTTATATCTATACCATAATATGAAGTTTAAACATTTCAATTAACCACCTATTATTGTTTTATTACAGAATGCCTTTTAAAATAGTTAAAACTATAAATGCAGACAAGAAAGAGCTGTCAATCTGCCCTTCAGGATGGGAAATATCGTTAGAACAGAATAAAGAAAATTTTTCAAATGAAGACAATATTCCGATTGAAAAGACATTGCCTAATGATGATGAGAACGTTGCACAAAAAAAAAATCCTAATTTGGCTAAAGAGGATAATGGATCCTGTGATGGTACTGCGCCAAATCCAAATGTTGAGTGAGACTGATATCTTTATACAATAAGAACCCAAGAATAGGCTTTTTTTAATTAAGTTCGTGATTTGTGAAATGTTGAGAATAATATTCTTTAAAATTAAAAGATTAAAAATTAAAATACTTTAGTATTAGATGATTAGCAGTTTTTTTTTTTATTTAAAATAGGTTCGCGTTTGACCACCATCTCACCTGATGGTAAGTGATGATGTGGTCGAAGTTTTTGTTTCTTTTTAGGATATGTAATGTAGTTTTTAGTTACACTGATGAATTTTTTTGTAACTATAGTATGCATAAGAGCATCTATTATTTCTATAATAAAACTTGTAGTAGTATAATAGTGGTTACTATAACTCCTGTACAGGTGCTGCAAACAGTCTACAATTAACTCCTTTTTGTAGTAAAGTTTCAATGGAAACCACTGTACAGCTGTAAGCGGCAGAATGACCTTCGTAATTCTCATATAAAGGTGTAAGTGGTAAATGAGTTCTACAGAGAACTACTGTGAAGGCTAGGGTAGTATTTGATTCAGCTTGTAGCACTTTAAGTAACTTTTATAGCTATAGACGTTTACGGATGCAAATATGCAACTTTGAACTGCTTGTTGAACCCTATATATTTTGGATATATCTCCATCCATCCTCACAAACTTTCTCATTTATAAGATTGGTACTATAGGTATTCATTTAAAACAATTACAGTGAGAAATCAAAATAATCCTTCATAGATTAGAAAGTTTGAATTGTTTATTTTGCGGGAAAAAATGTGACAATTTGGTCGCAATAGCCGATGCTTCTCGATAAAGTTTCGTCGTTTTAAGCGATATGTCGCTATATCCGATGTTGTTATAAGCGGTAGGTTTACTTTATTGTTTACTAGCTTTTGCCCGCGACTTCGTCCGCGTGGAATAGTTACTTTGGGCTAACGTTAAATTTAACCCCAATTTTGAAGCATTCTTCATTGGTGCTCCGCTCCTATTGGCCTTAGCGTAATGATATATAGTCTATAGCCTTTCTCTATAAATTGACTATTTAATTAAAAATATTTTTTCAATTCGAACCAGTAGTACCTGAGATTATCGCGTTCAAACAAACATATAAAAATAGCTGTTGCCCGCGACTTCGTCCACGTTTCCGTCGTTTTTCGTAAAAAAAAGGCCTTCCTCACGGTTCAGTGATTTTGATGTAACACACAGTTTAACTTTCGTAATTTAGTAGGGAAATATAATATGTCAATCTATAATACTGTTGAAAACTATCGCAATACCGAACCGCACAATATTATTGTTAACAGCTGTGCCCGCGACTCCGTCAGCGTGTAACTCCTTGTGTGTTATTAAGTTAATGTATTGGTAATATTGTTTAGATCACGTTCACATGAGGCTTAAGTACCTATAGAACGACAATACTTCAGCGTAAAGCTTCCGTGTAAACTATGTTGAAAGTTGACCCGTCCGGCACGTGAACATAAAGATTTCTAGAACTGCTAACCCGGGAAAGAGCGACGTACAACTGACCATGCGAGAAACAACTGACACCGAGATCTACTCCAGCAACATGGAAAGTCTGCCCTTGAGCCTTATTAATTGTCATTGCATAACACACCGAAACTGGGAATCGCGTTCTTTTAAATTTGAATGGAAAATTATTTGGTATTATGGGAATTCTGGGAATAAAGACGGTTTCTCCTGCACCGCAACCTGTTAAAATTTGAGCCTCGATTATATTTTGTTGCAACTGGGTTACTTTTAGCCGAGTTCCATTGCAAAGTTGCGGTGGTTTTAAATTTCGGAGCAGAATAATAATCAGAAAGCTTCGAACTGCTAAGCTATCGGGAGTTACACGTATTATTGTGAGTCAACCATAAAAGATAGGTATATGCTGTCGTGGGATATTTTTTATATAATTTTAAGGAGAACATTTCCGTCATAAATGATTTCTATGTAGCTTTAACCATTATGGTTGCACACGCGACGGAAGCTTAAAAAATGGAGTAACTTCTCCCGTTTTCCCAACATTTCCCTTCACTGCTCTGCTCCTATTGATTGTAGCGTGATGAAAAGTATACTATAACCAGCTCAGGGGTATGAAAAATAATTGTACCAAGTTTCGTTAAAATCCGTCGAGTAGTTTTTGTTTCTATAACGGTTATACAGACAGACAGACAGACAAAAATTTTACTGATTGCATTTTTGGCATCAGTATCGATCACTAATCACCCCCTGATAGTTATTTTGTAAATATATTTCATGTACAGAATTGACCTCTCTACAGATTTATTATAAGTATAGATATAGGGTTTCGGCTGGGACCTCGCCATAACGTCGTAATAACCGGTGTGTCGTTATATTCGGTTTTGACTGTATTCTTTATTTTATTTGTTATCATTTAGCCAAGAGCCTCATTCTATAGCTAAACAAAGACTTCACATAATATTGTAATAAAAAAGGTTTATACTTATTCCATTTTAATTCTGGTGCGTTCTTGACCATTCACTGGAAAGATATATTACTGTCTCATCTGCAGTGAGTTAAGACACGCAGTAACCTGTGCGATGACTGAAGAGACAGTCTGCTGAGCCACAAAATGACCCTTACTACTGCCTACTGGACGTTGGTATGGGTGTGATACAGTTCATAAAATGATAATGCAATTAACACCTAGACAAAAGTAATATAACTTAGTATTACTACTGCCTACTGGACGTTGGTATATGAACCAGTTGCATAAAATGATAATGCAATTAACACCTAGACAAAAGTAATATAACTTAGTAAGTATGTATAGGTACTCATAAAAGTGGTAAATGACAAATATACAATACACTGCTCTAGTGGTATTCGCGGTAGAAATAAGGGTCCTTATTTCTACCGCGGGATTAATAGGGGACCTTCGTCTCTACAGACAAGTCTGTAGATTTTGTAGGGTTCTTCAACACTTGCCTCAACTCATTGCACAGGTTATATGCTAGAACCTTTGTCAGTCTGTATCGCTTAATAAACCCCGCTTCGTCTAAATTGAACAGGTCGCATTCCTTACAATACGTAGCTGCACACGACGCCGCTTTCTTGTATTGTTAACTTCTGCGTTATTAGCTTCCAAAAACTCAAATATTTCGTATGCATTCGCGTTCGCCATCTAGAATCAAACAATAAATGAATTATAGCTGTCGCCAAATAACTTGGCAAGAGTCGTTCAATGCGCAGAAGTAAATTTTTAGGTGTCAGCGGGACGCGGGGTATGACGTAGCGCCGCACACAGGCGAAATATAGCTAAAAGTTGGCAAATAATCAAATTTACAAATTACACGTAATCTAGTTTCTATAGTTTAGGCGACATGCTCAATAAAATGGTCTAGCTAGCTGTGCAAGCGCCGCCCTCGCCCATCCCCACTTAATGTGTATCCCAGTTAAAAGTTTGACTTGTTGAGCAGTGGATGTGTTTTGTTTAATTTAATCTCTAGAGCCCCAGCGGCACAAAAACGTGCCAGTAAACCAGTATTAGTTGAGCCCCGTTGGCAACAAATTTGTGTGCCAGCGGGGCTCAGCTAATAGTTGACGTAAATAATGGCGTTCCTTGATTCAACTGATAATATTATCAAGTTGTTCGGTGGAATTAAGTATTTTGGTGATGGATTCTACTCCTGGCTGTAAGGAACTATAATTATAAATATTAAAAAGTTACTTTTGAATTGAAATTCTATGTTATTTCATATTTTTCTAAAAGTAGTCGCTATTTAAAGAGTAATCAAACTTCTCACAGAGTAAGAGTACTAACTTAAATGGAGTCAAGCCCTCGAATTCACCTGAAAACGAGTATTACACATCCTTCTTGTAAAAATACCTAGAAAGGGATGCTCGTTTTTGCGCATCTTGAACAAACTGTCAATTTTAGTCCTAAGGTAGAATTTCATTAATTCATATTTATTTTTCTTTTTTCCAGGATCTAATTCCAAAGAGAATTAGTAGAAGAACTCTTATTGAGTATTATAGAGAGTCTACTTCTAGAATCAGAGACTCAGAAAAAAAAGCATTTTCCACTTCTTTACAAAAGAAGTGGAAAATGCTCTAAAACAGACTAACAGTTCAAGAGTTTGAATCAAAGGGAAAATATCGTCTGGCAAAATCCTCGCCCGTCATCGCCAAGATATTGCCGACCTTTGAGATTTCTCTCTGCTCATGAGACAATAGAAGTATCCAAATTGGACGCTCTAAATGTAAAAAACAGATTTCAGATATAGCACCTACTAGGACTGCTGAATGGTGTGTCAAACACGATCTAAAATTTACCATGTTGGATGGTATAATGATGAATGCGCTTATGGATACAAGCTTAACCATGCGGTGTTATCTGTGTGGGCTTATCTCCAAAGATTTCAATCTGATCAAAAAGTGCATCAACAGATGACTGAGGAAAATTTTGAATATGGGCTTTCGTCACTACATGCCTGGATTATACGATTTGCTGAGTGCATCTTGCATTTGAGTTACAAATTGAAACTCGGAAAGTAGCCAAGCAAGAGACAGTGAAAATTATATCAAGTGGATACAAACTTAATTTTGAGAAATTTCATTTGTTTTGCCTACGGACTGCGTCAGCTTTTGTTTTTATTTACCCGTGGTTCAATATGCCATAAAATTTTAGTCCATGGGCCCCTAATTGTAGACAGTATTGGCATTGCAGTCTTTTGAGTGAAGAAATAAGGATATCAGAAAAAGACAAAACTGACTATCAGTGTTGTGATTGGCTTATGTCCATATTTTCGATTCCTTGTTACTCTTGCGGTGACTTTGCCTAAGGTCTACGCCCAGTGGGTGGAGTCTGAGAGGGATAGACGATTTTTGTGAGTCCGTACCTCGAATTACATTCGAAAACTTTTTTAAAAAACTTCTAAAAGTTTTTGCGGCTGGCTGCACGATAGCGAACTCGGACCTTCGCCGTTTGGGGCGAAGTGTGTTTGCACTCGACCGTATATACAGTTGCTATCACTTGCGAAATATCAGTATATCTTTAATCGCCTGCATCGCCTGCATATTTTGGCTTTACTTTTGACTAGTTGCTATTTACACAAATAACCAACATGCCTCGCATGATGCGCTCGCCTCCGCAATGTTCACCCAGCAACTGTGCGCTTTTGGAAACGCGATCGGAACCAGATCTCTCTCCGGCATCTCAATCCAGCGCCCGTGAATTTGTGCAACATTACTACAAGACCTAGTAACAAACGTTTTCGAGAGGATGACAGCTTTACAGAACCGGACAAGTTTGAAGAATTGAAAAATATGCTGTTGTCGTGGAAAACCGACCAAGATATTATTCTCAATAAATTAGTAACTGAAGTTTCCGAGCTTAAACAACAAAACCTTAGTATCCAAAAATCCAATCTAGAGATCGAGAAAACTATTCAATTCTTCAATAATAGTTATGAAGACATGAGAAACCGTCTTGAGAGTTTGGAAAAGGAATGCAATGGTTACGAAAAGCGCTTAAACGAGGTGGTCAGCATCAGTAACCAACAAACGATTACTAAACTTGAGGCAAAGATCAACTCGATGGAACAACATGCACGACTATGTAACATCGAAATCTGTAACGTGCCCGAAAAACGAACTGAAAACTTGTTTGCAATTGCAGAGGCAATAGGCAATTCAGTAAAATGTTCACTGTCACAAAATGACATTGTCACTATTCACCGTGTCCCGCATGCACATCAAAACGATAACAAGCCCAAGAATATTATAGTAAAATTTAAATCGCTATTGATTCGTGACAACTTATTGAGCGCCTATCGTAAAAGTAAGAGCATTAAGACCGACCAAATAGGAATCTCAGGCACTTCGTCAACAATTTATTTAAATGAACACCTCACGTTAAAAAATAAAGCTTTATTTCGTGAAGCCAGAAAGTTCGCCAATAAATATAGTTATAAATACGTTTGGGTACGAATTGCTACGATACTTGTGCGCAAGCAAGATGGAACTTCTTCATTCGCAATACGTTCTGATGCTGATCTCAGCAAAATTGTTAGTAGTCAGAAGACTCCTACTGATACTACAGAACCTTAAATATGCTGGTTGTTTTTGGACGAATGGTTTTGTAACGTATCTTTGCCTGTTGTTCTCACCTGTTGCAAATGTATTAATCCGCGGCTATATATTAAGATTTTACTTTTGTTTAATGATTTTTATATTATCATATTGTATATATTGTGAAACTTTCTATCTGATGTTAGTAAGCGATTTTATAGTTTTTATAAATATATACTCGTATTTACAAAGGATAAAACAGTACTGTATCAAGGTTCTATTGTGTTTATGTTTATATAATAAGGTTCACTACTTCATAATAATTATAGTAAGTACATCGTCTCAGTGTATAAAAATGTCAAATGTTATACAGATTTATTGTTTCATATTTTCCAATGGCTGCAAATAATATCGTGATATATTACCAGAACTGTAGAGGGATCCGTACAAAGTTACATACGCTTTACATGAACATATTATCGTGCTCGTATGACGTTGTGTTGACGGAAACTTGGCTTATTCCTACCATCCTGGACAGTGAATTTATTGACAACCGATACACCGTCTTCAGATTCGATCGTGACCGTCTAGCGACTAAGAAACGCGAGGGGGGAGGCATTCTTGTGGCTGTCCTTCGGGAACTACGTCCTTCTAATATATCGACACACATTTTCCACCCAGAGGTAGAACATATTGCGGTACAGTTGCCTTCATCACGACAAAACACACGCCACATTATTTGTGCCGCATATATACCACCACGAACACATGAGGCCGCATATTCACAGTATTTCGATATGCTACAAGACTTGGCTAATGACTCTACTTGTGACTCATATTTCTTTCTTGGAGATTTTTATATCCCAGGTATCGAATGGTCAGACCAAGGTGGCCATGCTCATGTATCAAGCTCGGTTGGGCGTAGCTTGTTAAATTTTATGGAATTTGTTAATGGCACTCAATATAACACTACCAAAAACAAATTAGGACGAATACTGGATTTAGTTATTTCTAACGTGGATTGCCAGACAATATCTTGTAATATTCTTCTAGAACCTGACATGCACCATCCTCCGTTCTCCATATTAACTACTCTGGGCATGCAATTTGCTTCCATGAAACCTCGCTCGGTCCAAAGACATAATTTTCATAAAGCTAATTTCGATGAAATAACTTGAACTAGGTAAAGTTAACTGGGATAAGGCTCTCTCTCACCTCTCTTCAGAGGAAGCTGTCAATACTTTCTATGAAAAATTATACGGCATTATTAGATTGCACGTTCCGTTATCTCGCATTAAAAATGGAAAGTATCCAGTATGGTTTTCCCCAGGGGCGTGCATAGGATTATGACAGGGCATGCGGCGGAGTAAAAACACACAAAAACTTCTTCTTTTATAGATTTTTAGCATAGCCACAGCCACGCATCGTAGCATGGTGGCGATGCGTGGCTGTGGCTATGCTAAAAATCTATAAAAGAAGAAGTTTTTGTGTGTTTTTCTCCGCCGCATGCCCTGTCATAATCCTATGCACGCGCCTGGTATTCCCCATCCTTGATACGTATTTTAAAGAATAAAGAACGTGCATGGATCAAATGGAAGAATTATAATAATATCTCCGACTACTTAACCTTTTCCAAATATCGCAATCTGTTTCATCATGAATCTGCTAGATGTTATCGAAACTACATGGAATCTGTTGAGAATAACATCCCCAAAAACATTAAGTACTTCTGGTCTTATATATCAGCTAGAAAATGCAAGGCTAAACTACCTGCCAGCATGTATTTCAAGGATATTACCTCCGATGACCCCAAAAATATATGCAACTTATTCTCAACCTACTTCTGTTCCGTCTTCTTTCCTTCTACTTTTAATCCAAAAACAGGGCAACCACCTACTACCTGCAGTGAAAATTTAATATGTATATCAGACATTTACTTGACTGAAGATGTTATAAGTACGTCATTAAAGTTGCTTGATCCTTCTAAAGGAGCTGGACCGGATGGATTGCCACCTAGTTTCTTCACAAGATTGTATGAAATCCTCTGTACTCCCCTGCAAATAATATTTAATAAATGCCTACGAGAAGGTGTTTTTCCCGCAGTTTGGAAAAATGCCTTTATTACTCCAGTCTACAAAAGTGGAGACAAAAACAATGTAGAGAATTACCGCCCCATCTCAATACTTTCCACCTTGTCCAAGATCTTCGAGAGACTGGTACATGAATCAATATATTCTCGTCTTCACCGCCATATTATCCCGGAACAACATGGATTTGTAAAACGTCGTTCCACCACAACAAATCTTATGGTTTTCACTAACTATTTATTCGAAAATATGGATCAACGATTACAAGTAGACGCTGTATACACAGACTTTCAGAAGGCTTTCGACAAGGTGGATCATAAATTATTCATGGATAAAATAGCCTATAACGGTATACGCGGAAACTTATTGCGTTGGTTTATGTCATATATTTTTAACAGAACCCAGAAAGTCGTTGTTAATGGTTATGAATCTGACACTGTAATTGTTACGTCTGGAGTTCCACAAGGATCCATCTTAGGTCCTCTTCTCTATGTCATATTCATAAACGATATTAAACAATGTTTCGTTAACTCTCGGTTTCTAATGTACGCAGATGACATCAAAATCTATAAACCTTGCAAAACGATAGAGGATTGTCAACTTCTTCAAGATGATCTAGACAGGTTACATACTTACTGCATTGTTAATAAGCTCATTCTTAGCCTTCCAAAATGCCACACTATCTCTTTTACTAAGAACAAAAAGAAACACATATATACCTATTCCATTGACAACGTTCCCCTAAATACTGTTCGTTCAGTACGTGATTTGGGAGTAATACTTGATTCCTGTCTACACTTTGACTTACACTATGATACAGTAGTAAATAAAACTTTTCAAATATTCAGTTTCGTCATGAGATCGTCCCGTGACTTTGTGCGTCCCTCTACCTTCTTAATGCTGTACAAAACATTGATTAGATCACAATTAGAATATGCTTCACCTATCTGGAATCCTTTGTACAAAAAGTACGGTGCTGGCTTAGAAATGGTACAGAAAAAGTTTTTGAGTTCTATGAACTACAGGTGTTATCATTATCACTCTAAAGTTCCCTACACACATTTATTAAATAAATATCATGTTTTAAGTCTAGAGTACTGACGATTGCTTCTGTCAGTAATGATGTTGCATGGTTTGTGCAACAACAGATTTGACTGCACAGATTTAACAAATAAATTATGTTATACAGTACCCAGAACTGTTATCCAGCGCGGAGTGCGCGTTCCTCGTCTGTTTCATACGAGTCCTGTAAAACTAATGCCGGAGTGCGCGTGCCTCTGCGTCGTATTGTGGACATATATAACTCGCACTTCACACGGCTTGATATATTTTGTCTATCTAATAAGCAATTTAAAGTAGAAGCTTGTAAACTCTTGTCTGAGATTTAACTATTTAATTTAATAATATGTTAATCAGTTACAGATTTATTAATGTTATTTTAACTATTTCGTTTTTAGCTATAATGTGTCATTCTAGCTTTCATTTCTTTTGTTAATCTGTGGACAATGGTGTGGGTTGCATAATTGTTTAATTAGTTATACGAATTTTAGTTAATATGTTTTTATTATGTAACTGTTATTTGTCCCTAAATAAATAAATAAATTCTAGAAGATTCTCGAGAAAAGTCGCCATAGAAAATACTTTTCAGAGATTAATGGCGTCTTCAGATACATACATTACTGGATTAAGGAAATAACCACCAAAAAAGCTTGTAACTTTAAGTCCTAATGAAATATCTGTAATCCATGACGATGAATAAATTAATTGATTACATTTTTATTGATTTTTATTTTATTTCAATAAATAACCCTAATAATATTAGTTTTTCTATATTATTTAGTAATAAAGTACTATAAATCAGTTCAAAAAACAGCAAAATAGATTTTAGCCCACTTTTTGTCATATTGGTGCGTCAGTAGTTCTCGTTCAATTTGCTTCCGAATACACTTGCGTACACGAAAGTTGTACCCTTTGTTTTTGTTACGAGTTGTTGTTTTAAATTTTATTTAACTTTAGGACACCGGGAAAAAAGAAGAATAAAAGGGGTAGCAGTTTTGTTAACTAATTGTGACGACGAGAATATATTATTTCATTATTATTTTTAATGCTTTTTTTAATACATTTTTTTTCACTTTTAAATGTATTTATGTATTATATCTATTTTATTTATAATACCGAATTAACGAATGAATTCCTCTTCTTTCTTTAACATTCTTCTGAACAACTATGATTAAAAATAAATGATGACAATAACCATAGAATAATGGCAAGCAGTAAAAGTAACCACTTTTTTCTTTCACTAAGTGCACGATGCGCGAACTTACCCCACTACGCCAAAACCTTGCCAAGTTATTTGGCGACAGGTATAACTGCTCTTTGAAATGCGCGTGGAACACGACGCGAGTGAGCTAACCCTGCTCGCCGTCCGCAGGCCCGCGTCTTCGATGTGACTCAGGCTGGCTGGACAAATCTTAAAATGCTCGCATTTGACTAGGTCAATAGGGCACATTATGTGCCGGCTAAACACCCTTAGGGCCGAGTCACACCGGAATGGCAGCGGCCGGCAGCGACGCGGCGAGCACTTTCAGTGTGAAATAATTTTAAACTTTAACTACATACTTAAAAGACCAGCATCGCTTGAAAAGCTTGAAAAGGTCGTGAGGCCGCCCGCGGTGACGCGAGCGGCCGCGCGCCACGCGCGTCTTGTTGGTGTTTCCGCCCGCGGCCGCTGCCGGCCGCTGCCATTTCGGTGTGACTCGGCCCTTATTTCAGAATTTGTAACGCTACATAATCTTAGATAACTATTTTGAAGATTTGTCTAGCCAGCCTGAGTCACATGCGTCTTCGGTGGCTGGAGAAAATGACTCGCGATCGCCAACGCTCGGGGTGTCTCCTGTGCGGCGTGAGGAAGAAAGTTGTCTCTTCCTCATGCGTTCAGCCTCCTCTTTCGCTAGCACGACTGCTTGGCAGGAGGCCACAGCATCCCATTCCAGCTCGTCCCGCACCATGGTCGCGAGAGGTCGCCGCTGCCGATCACTTCCACGAGAACACGGCGATGCTCCGCCCAAGCAGGGCACACCTCCACTGTGTGCTCCAACGTGTCCTCCGATTGTAACAGACCTGGTATTGTGTCATATAACAGGTCTTTACCTCATTGAGTCATAATGTACTACGTTATAACTCAATGCTTTACCTATGAAAAACGGCTAGTTTTGCTGTAATAGCCATTTCAAATCAAAATCTTATTATTTCGGCTATGAATTCTGATATCTTGTGAATTTTAATGGAATTCTTTTTTTCAAAATTAGTCTGAGTTTAATGATTATCGTTCTGTATTCATCGAATTTAAAATTTTTTCGTCATTGTGGATACGGTAAAAATTTGAGTAATAATGGAATATGAGTACCGTCGTGGCAGCAAAGCGGCACGCAACATCAACGACGTTTACGGAACGAACGCACGACCCGATTTTGGTCTGCCCGCTTCCTTTCTAGAAATTTCGACCTGAAAAATGAAGAATACGCGCGCATTCGTGCGGCTTCGCTTTAGTTGTAAAGAATTTGACGCTTCGATGCGCTTAGACTCTGCGCTAGTATAAATTGACCTATACAAGAGCTGGGGTTGAAAGTTCTCCGCTACTCGCTATACTTATGGTATGCTCTGCTATTAGCTCAGACTACAAGGTCTGGTGAGTAAGTACGACTGACTTCTACTTTTTCCAGAATTTGGATAACTTCATGGCGAGAAAAAAAGTTCAATAGGTACCTACGTAGGTGCCCGAGAGCACAGAATATTTTTTATACTGTGCCGAGAGGCAGTACCTACAAAAACTTTTTACCAAAAAATTAAACCGACTCCCAAAAAACACTGCAAAGTAAAAAATAACTAATTTCGGTAGTCGGTGTCTTTAGTTTTGTATTTTCGTTTTTGGCACCGACTTCCGAAATTAAAGTTATTTTTTACTTTGCAGTGTTTTTTGGGAGTCGGTTTAATTTTTTGGTAAAAAGTTTTTATTTCACTCTTTTTAGTTGGTCGATTTTTAATTTACCTAGTTACAAGAGCCTAAATGTCAACCACTTATATTCATTTACAAAATATTACTTTTCCCAATGTTGGGCCGTTAATTGTTGAGGGGTTCTCCTGGTACTTCACCAACAGCTTCACTTCACCATATGCATTGTGACGAACATATTGTGCTTAATAACCACATTCAAGTAATCGAAGCGGAACACATGAAATACTTATTATTCCTACTTATATATTGAGTAGTTCCAGTGGCCATCTGTGGTCTTCATCATCAGGTCCACTTCACAAATGGTGCTTTTCGAATGCAACTACATAAGTTACTATAAAAAATACTCAAATGACTATAGGTGTGCCTATAATATTTGAAGAGTTCCCTCGATTTCTCCAAGATTCCATCATCAGATCCTGACTTGGTGACAACGGGACCAATTTCAAAGTATACCCTTACAAACAAAAAAAGAATTTTCCAAATCGGTTCAGCCGTCTTCGAGTAATCGGTGATCATCAGTGATCGGAGTAGGTAGATTGAAATGGGGTCATTGATCCGAAACGTATATATTAATATGGACATTCCTCCGGAATTGGTGGATTATTAAAAAAAAAACCGGAACTTATGTAGGAATTTTATTCTGCCAGAGTGGAATGAGTCATTTGATGATTTGCCATCCTAAAAAAAAAGGTAGGAATTGTAATAAAATGAGCAATATTATTCTTTATTATTCTTCATATTTTTTTTAACGGCACACAGTCACGATTTGACAAAACCCAACGACCAATCAGAACAAAGGATCATGGGTGGTACAATAACCGGTTATCAGAACAATGCGTACGCCCGCCGACGACATGCCAGGTAGCTCACTCGTTTACTTCGGTTCGTAGAGTGCGCATCTTTGTTTGTTACTGTGTTGTGAAAACGTTACTTGACCCTGGCTTGTGTACATACTGACTTCTGGAATCTGCTCTAAACCACGATTTGGCTCGAATATACGGACTCAGATTTTTCACTATTGAATTGGATCTACATATTTAAACCAAGCTTTGGTAAGTAATATTTTACTAGTTACAAGGAGTATAAAGCATGTTTGGATGTACTATAAGAATATTTTTAGTATTGTGTTTGTTCGCTTAACCTGCTGAACATACCATGAGTCTTAATATTGTTAAATCTTTAATAGAGTATGAACCAGTGAGCTTAGTGCGAAACAAAATTATGATATTCTAGTAATGTAGTCGCAATTCAGCTAACTCCACTATTAACCGACATTTTACTGGAATCCGTATATAATTTGAATGCCCTGTGTGCTGTGTCCTCTTGCAATGTATTGGTAAAATAAATTACTATAGGCCTTATCTACTTCTCTACAAAATATTCTACGTAACAAGCCCTTTCATTTGATACCCATATTGATGGGATTGAAAAAAAACTAAGTTGTCCGCCATCTTGTAGCGGCAGCCATTTTGGATTGACAATAATATTGAATATACATAATTGTATTGTCACCAGAATCAAAGGCGAATACCAAATTTTAGATCAATCGGTTGACAGGAAGAGGGTAAAATTTCAATGACTAAATTTGATCCACGAAAAATAAAACAAACGGAGTAAGCTAAATAAACTAAATAAAATGTGTTTTTTTTCATGTCTTTGTTTTAGGTGATATATACGAGGTTCCATCTCTACAACAGAGTTCAGATATGGCAAACGTCAAGGCTGAAACTGTAGAAATGGATATCCGGTCATCCCGAACTACTTTACGATCACGCTAGTGGTACAATATACTGTTCAAAATGTGAAAGCCATTTGAAAACCATAAATAAAGGAAACGTTAAAAGACATATCGAAGGAGCAGTACACCAGGGAAAGTTTGAGCGGCCCGAAGAGGAATTCTATTTCGATCTTATAAAATTTCTCATTTTGTGCAATATTCCGTGGTCTCAGATGAAAAATACTACTTTTCAAGATTTCTTTAAAAAATATATGTGTAGTACCTGTTGTTGTACGTGTACTAATCGTACTCTGCCAGATGAATCACAGTTACGGAAAGTTTACTTGGACAAGCTTTTTAAGAATAAAATCAATTCGATTCGGCAAAATTATAAAAATGAGAAACTATGGATATCATTAGATGAAACGACAGAATTTTTAGGTCGCTATATAGTCCATTTTTTAATAAAACCATTACATCCTAGCAATTTGACTAGACCTTATTTGGTAGCATGTAAAATGCTAACTGTAGTTAATGGACAAACAATCACGCAATTTGTGTTAGAATGTTTGGAAAACTTTTGGGAAGATTCTTTTGAATCGAAGGTAGGTAACATTCTTGTCCTCTGCACTGATAGCGTTGCATATATGCTGTCTGCAGGACGAAATTTAAAACAATACTTACCTGAAATGAAGCACGTAACATGTTTGGCGCACTCTCTTCATCGCGTATCTGAGCAAATTAGGTTAGAATATCACGATGTTAACATTTAATAGCAAATGTTAAAAAGGTATTTTTGAAAGCCCCAAGTAGAGTCAAAATTTTAAAAGAAAAATATCCAGATTTGCCGCTACCTCCCCAACCAGTTGTTACAAGATGGGGCACTTGGTTAGAGGCAGCATTTTATTACGCTCAAAACTTTGAAAAAATAAAAGAAGAAAAAAAAAAAAAAAAGCTAAAAAGAAAGCAAGAGAAGAAGAGAGCTAAGAAGCTTGTTTAAGCAGCTCTGATGCGGTATCTATTCGAGAGGCAAAAAATATTATAGAAAAAGAAAATTTAAACGAAGATTTAAATTACATTAAAGACAATTATTTTATAATTCATTTGTCTTTAAAAGAATTGCAAAAGCATAATTTATCGTTGACAGATTCACTTTTAGCATTTGACAACGTCAGAGATGCTATAAATCAGTGCAATTCAGAAAATATAAAAAATAAAATAAAATGTGTTATGGAACGAAACCCAGATTTAGACACACTTAGAGAATATAGTGAGGCCATTGAAAAAAATGAAGCACATAATTTAATACCTTTTTTAAAATTTGCTCCTTTGACATCGTCAGATGTAGAACGGTCTTTTTCCATTTATAAATGGATTTTAGATGTTAAAAGAAATAGGTTGAAAATTGAAAATATAGAGAAACTCATACTTATATATTTTAATTGTAAAGATCAGGATTACCAGGATGCTGACATTGTAATCGATGAAGATTAAAAATGTGAATAAATGTAAAATGTACATATTTAACGATAAACAATGACAAATTCTACCCCTTTTTTTTGGTCCTAAAATCTGACTAAAATCAACATGTTCCTTCGTATGCCCTTTACGTTTCAGAGTCGTGGTGCATCCTTAGAACAGTCTCACGACCCCAGCAGGCATTGGCCCTCTATGGGGCCCCGTCATTTATTCTACCCTTAATGCAAATTACCATGACCACTATGAAAATATTTAAATTTAAGTGCAACAATTTATGTCTATCTATAAAAGTTCTAGCCATAAAAGGCTAAAAATAAAAAAATAAAAATTAAAGCTTCGATCGGAATTAGATTGTTTTTATTATTCAACAGATAAATAATGAATTAATTTAGTTTTTATACCTTCCTTTAAATTTTGAATTGAGTAGGAATAATATCACTACCAACATTAAAAATGTTTAATTGAATCCGGAAATACCGGAATTACTTTCCGGGAAAATGGCTTATCCATGTTATTCTTTCTGTGTGCATTTATGATACAAGTACCAAAAATCAAACTACCTACTCCGATCACTGGTGATCATACATGAAAAAAAATATATACGCGTCGAATTGATAACCTCCTCCTTTTTTGTCGTCGGTTGAAAATGCCTTGGAAGAATTTGTTGTCTTCCGTCCAGCTGATTTCTTCATGAAAGGCATCAATGAGCTACCTACCACTGCGTTGGCAAAGATGCATTGATTGCATGTGTCTTACTTCGAGCATAGCAATTAAACTCCGCCCCTAAGACGACCCACTGACCCCGTCCGTCCGTATGTCACAGCCATTTTATTCCGAAACTATTAGGACTATACATGTGAATCTTGGTAGGTAGATGTATACTGTGAACCGCTTTCCGATTTTAAGAAAAAATATTTAAAATAAAGGGGGCTCCCCATACATGGAACTAAAACGGAAAATTTTTTTTTCATGAAACCTATGCATGTGTGATATCTATAGACAGGTGACATTGAGGTTTCTAAAACTACTTTTTTCATAAAGTTAATCGTTTAAAAGGTATACGCTTCCAAAGTGGTAAAATGTGTCCCCCCCCCCCTAACTTCTATAATAATGGAGTGAAAAGTCTAAAAAAAAACATGTATGTCTGTAGATCTTAATGTAAACTTTCAACCAAAATTGGTTTGGACGAGATCGGGTCAGCAGTTTTTGAGATACAGCATATTTTCTAAAACCGCAAATATAACTTTGTAATTCATACAAACACTGAAAATCAAAGTTATTTGGCGTAGTTGTATAAAATGTAAATAAGCTAGTTTTAAGAAATTGGTAAGGTTTGGCTTGTCAAATAAATATACATATTGTATATATTATAATAGTTACTACGGAGCCCTTCATGGGCGAGTCTGACTCGCACTAGGCCAATTTTTTTAAATTTTATCTATTCACAATTCAGTAGAGGGAAACTAATTTCATAAAATGTAGGTAAGTGCCTATTTATAGGATGCTACTGAATAATACCATTACCATTACCTTGCTTTCATAATTTTTATTTAATAAGATAATTATAAAAATTCAACCCTTACATGCAAAACTTATTTATAAGTTTGATTAATGACTATTCAACAAATTACAAAAATTAAATATTATAATAATTTAGAGGGGGTAGATCAACATTATTAGCTTTGAAGCCAATCTCAAACATTAACAAATTAGGAAATCTATTTTACATGTTCATTCCAGATAGTATAAAGAATGACTGTCTATACTCGTGTATAGACAGTCATTCTTTATTTAAACCACCAGATAACCACTAACAAAAATCGGCCCTACTCTAAAAATGGCTAAAATTTACACAATTCTTTTTTGTTTTTACGAAAGAAAACAATATTTATTTATTATTACTTGTGTTAGTAAAAAATGTTCAAATGGTATCAATGTGCCCATAGGAATAAGCAGTTTACAGTTTAGAGATAAATTGTATATAGGTATAATATAATATAGAATATAATAATGTAATAATATTTGTTTATTAGCATGAAAAAGGTGGTAAATGTATGTATAATGTAAGTTTCACTTTTGTTTTTGTTTAGTGTAAGTAATAGGCTGTAAGTTTATAACTTGTTAAATAATTCGTGTTTTAAATATGGGTTATGCTTGTGTAGGATGATACAAGATGAGCTGCCGACAAACTGTTTTACAGTTTGGCAGAATTAAAAAATTGTATTGTAATTTGATAATTTGAGTTAAATAAATAAAAAATAAAAATAAACATTGTTGTTAAAGTATGAACGCAGCTAAACCTTGTTAAAACGGAATGTAGCGATAAAAAAGGATATATATGGCGATTCAGGACGGACGGAGAAGATTGAGCATTTTATTTTGCGAGAAATAAATAGTTTTCTTAAGTGTTATATTCGTTTATTTTGCTTTACAATCCCACATGTATTAGTAAAAAATGTTCTTTGTTGAGTGGGTATTTTTTCCATGATCCAGGATCCCTTATAAATGAAACTTTTCTTTCACTTGAGCTTAGGATTTTCTGCTGATCATCCAAAAAATAAAAATAGAAACAAAAGACCCAATTTGCACTTGAATCTAAACTAAATTATTTTTGATACAAGCAGTCAAATCAAACACCAAAATGGGTACTACCTCGTGGTAGTATACATTTTGTTGTTTGCTTCGACTGCTTGTATCAAAAATAATTTAGTTTAGATTCAAGTGCAAATTGGGTCTTTTGTTTCTATTTTTATTTTTTGGATGATTCTGCAGAAAATCCTAAGCTCAGTATACAAATACATCCTATCTCCTACCTTGACCCATATCAATACATTTTTGCAACAAAAACGTTAACAATTAAATGACCTGTGAGTTAAGATTAATATTCTTATGATGAACTATTAGTATTAGAAGCTTGTTGACTTTTCTTTGTTTTCTTTGGTAAAAGCTTCTGCTGTTCAATATGAGGTATCACGCCACCCTGTGATATGGTCACACCTTCCAGCATTTTGTTCAGTTCTTCATCATTCCGCACAGCCAGCAAAATGTGTCGAGGTGAGATTCTGGTCATGATAAAATATTCTTAGAATGTTGTTGAACTTAAACTACTTTTTTTAACACTAAGGGTAGTTCAGTCCGTAAAGTGTAACTTATTACATTGCAAAAATTTTAAACAAAGGGTATAGATTTCTAGTAGGTATAAGAATAAAATAATTTTCAAACTTATTTATAGTGAGCATTGATTGAAAAAACTTTATTCAAAGTAAGTTTCTTGCTTTAAGTAAGCCCCTACTACTACTGAGTTCCCTAGATATGATTCCATTACCATCAGAAGAGTTAGCCTAATTTAAATTTAGTTCATATTAAATAACGAATGTGGGTATGACTACCCTCATTCATTGTTTCATTATGGTATAAAAAATTATGTTGATTTTGCAAGCTCACCTGCTTCTATCATTATCCTGTGCTGCCTTTGCCGCTAACTCCAAGATCTCAGCAGCCAAGTACTCAAGAACCGCAGCCATATAAATCGAAGCACCTTCACCAACATGAGGTGCATAGTTGCCGTTCTTGAGAATCCTGTGAATTCTACCCACAGGTAGTTTTAAACCCGCGCGACTACTGCGAGTTTTGGGTTTCATCCTCATCTTATCTGGGTCATCGTTCTCTGTGAAAATGACAGAAAGTAAGATTTTATAGCAATAAAAGCCCTAGTTATGTTTTTTTTCATATTTAAACTGAACGGAAATAAAATTGGGCCAAAATAACAATACAATTTATACTCACCACTTCGGCTAGCTGGTTTAGCGGGCATATCTAAATTATTAAATTGTGAAACGATACAACTTCTTTGCACTAGATCATAACAATTTTAAAAGTTAAAACGTTAAGTTCAAACGACAAGCAAAGCAACGGATCAACGGAAAATGAATAAACCCTCTGACTAAGTCTGAGGAATAAACCGAACGAAAGTAGAGATACGCAAAAAGTATCGATACCACAAGGTATCGATACTTTTATTTCGATACCAAGTACTTTTGGCATCGATAATTTTGCTCTGATACTTAAGAAGTATCGATACTTTTAGAAAGTATCGATACTTTTTATCTCCTCCCCGCTTGATCCAAGATTTAAAAAACTTTTTATCAAAAAATAACTTTAATTTCGGAAGGCGGTGTAAAAAAAAAAAACAGAAAATACAAAACCAATAACACCGACTACCGAAATTAAACTTCTTTTTGGCTTTGTAGTGTTTTGATATTAAAGTCGGTTTTATTTTTTGCTATAAAGTTATTTTTGTTTGTTTTATTTTTTATTCGGTTTGTAATTTATCTAGTTACAAAAGCCTAAATGTGAATTACTGATCACCTTTTACAATATATTGCTTTTCCCGATGCAGAGCCGTTAATTTTTGAGGAGTTCTCCTGGTGCTTCACCATCAGCTCTACAACACCATATGCATTGTGACGAGCATAAAGTGCTTAACATGCATATTCAAGAAATCGAATCGCAATCCACGAAGTACTTATTATTGAGTAGTTTCGGTGGCCTTTCAGTCTTCATCATAAGTTCCACTTCCCCAAATGGTGCTTTTCGAGAGCAACTGCACAAGGTACTATTAGAAATACCCAAAACGCTATTGGTGTTGCCTATAATATTTGAAGAGTTCCCTCGAGTACTCCAGGATCCCATCATTAGATCCTGATTTCATGACAATGGAACCAATTAGAAAGTATACCCTGACAAACGAATAAAAAAATCTCCAAATCGGTGCAGCCGTATTCGAGTTATGAAGTAACATACATAAAAAAAGTTCAAGACGAACTGAGAACCTCCTCCTTTTTTTGAAGTCGGTTAAAAACATCCGCTTTACGGTTCCAAATGCCTGCACCCGTGCGATTTCATACATCCGAAGCACAATAAACGCAAATGACAGCTCGTGCCCATAAACAAACTCCTCGGAATCGGAAACTGACACAATGGATATCTGGAGTCAACATAAACAACTGGCTCATACAAGACGTCAGAGGACAACTGAAGGGGAAAGGGACGAGGTTGGACTATACCTTTCAAATCAAGTATCTCTTCTCAAAGCAGATCCTTTGCAAGCGTGGGAAGACATGAAATTCGTTTTCCTATTATAGACGTGACAACGTCTTATAATTCGATGAAGCTGGCTGCACGCACGAAAATACATGACTCATGCGGCGTTACCTCGCTGGCTGGCTAGCCTGCTGACCTCGCTCTGAGGCGTTCCATTTAAGAATGGAACGCCTCAGAGCGAGGTCAGCAGGCTTGAATGCAAGCGAGAGCGCGAAACGAGCGACAAAGAGGCACAATCGGCCTCCGCGTTCGGCAGCGTTTGACATCTGTCTCTCTCCTACTTGAGTGAGCGATGCGTTCGCGTGGACAGCTGCTATACAATAATACATTTACATGTTTTCGTCAAGTATGAAGTGCAGTGAAAAGTGAATGTGGTGTCAATTGTTTATAGCAACGATAATTGCGGCGATAAAGGTAATTATTCTTTCGATATTAAATATACTTTAGCAACGCCATTCGCGCAGCCAATAATCGCTGTTTAAAATCGAAAGCACAAAAAATACGTGAGTACAGACAGCGTTTTGCAGCATCTCAGAACTCCTGCTCAGGCGGCTGCTGCGAGAAAATCAAAAAACGAAAGACAACGCAACAACAGATTACACCAAGCTGCTAACTTGGCTATTGCCATTGGTTCTCTTGAAGCGACAACTACATCTTCATCTCGTTCAGGGGCAGAGTCGAACAATGTTACAACAAAATATCTATCAAACAAATAAAATTAAAATTTTCTTTTGAAAAATGCAACCATTCCATCAGTATTTTGTTACGACGTTGTCACGTTCAACTATCGTCAGTAAACCGACTTTACAGACAACCGATTTTTTTTATATTAGGCTATTTATCCTGGTGAAAAAATACTTAATTATTCCAGCAACTTCAGTGAGTTCGGAGAGGCTTTTTTCACGAGCTAGAGCCATTATGACAGAGAGTCGTACTCGCTTGACTGGATCCCGCCTGGATAAAATTTTATTCACGTTGGATTGCAAGATTGGCAGTTTTCTAAATAATTTAGTATTCATTATGACAATTTATTTGTGAGTTTTATTGTGTTTAGTCGTGTAATTTTAATTAAAAATAAAAACATTTTAATTTTTATACTGATTTATTATTATCTCCAAAATAGGGTACGTACCTACGTTTACGTACGTTATGTGATTATCTTACAGTTTCTAAACATCTATTTTGGGCTGTACTAAAGGTCCTATCAAAGAAACCAATCCCCTTTCTGACGTCCGACCTCTATTTACTTTACAAGGTCCTCACAGTTAGGCAGCTCTTCGTACTACAGACTATACTTAGAAAACACAGGCAGATACACTACGACACAAATTATAGCACTGCAAAACGCCTCGCTGACAGAGTTTGCAAAACTGTACCATGTGGAGCAGCGGTAGCGAGAAGACACTTCAGGTATATCGGCTCCAAGCTCTACAATAAAATAAATAAAATACTAAATATTTATCATGTACCCCGTACCCTTTTCAGGAGGAAGCTGACTGATTGGCTGAAATCACTGTCATATGATGAAACTGAAAAAATTGTGGATACTTAAATAGCACAAACACTGACATACACACACACCCAAACTCTCACTCACATACATTCCCTACATTTCACACAATGACCAAACATACTCACTCACACTCCCTCATACTCATCGACACACACACAGACACATAAGGTGATTTTTTTTTAATTTATGTATTTTTTATTTTTTTTACTTGTAGTTTTAGTCTGGAACAATTGCCTTCTTTTTTGTATGGGCGCTGATAGCTGCGACACAGTTGTAAACTTTTGTAGCTATCATCGTTTTCTTTGTAATGTAGTCAACTGTCTATGTTTCCAAAATAAAGACTTTTTACTTATTTTATTAGTGACTATTTTGTAAGACACGTTCCTGCTAGATTTTTTTGCGAAACTTAACAACACAAACTACACTCCATTCGGGTTTTTTTATATATTAAAAAGTACTCGATACCTTCAGGTATCGATACCTTTGTTCCGATACTTGTTTGGTAACGATACTTTTAATACGATTCTGGTATCGAGTAAAGTATCGATACTTTTTAAATTTTGCGTATCCCTAAATGAAAGTATACGGGCCGGCAATTCCGGCAGTGTTGCCAGGGCCTTTGAGTCGTAAGTTACGTTTCGTTTTCTGAAATGTTACATTTTTGTTGCAAAAGTTACATTATTGTTTTTTTATTTTATTTACGTGTTTTTGGAGTCGGAGTTCGGAGGCAAATAATTGATGTCAGCAAAATGGCGGAATATAAAGCAATCTATGATGTATTTAATCCATAGAGTAAAGTAATAAAACGGGTAATTTAATCTTAGGATAAAACAGACTAGTTTCATTTGTTCGCAGCTCCATCTTCACTGTTGCTGCTATCTAGTCTAACACCTTTATTTAATTAGTTTGAACCAAAACTACGAGGCAGATAGTTCATTATCTGTTATTTGTGTCGCTTAACTTCAAACTCGGATAAATCCAATTCTGAACATTTTTAAGATTTTGGTATCAAAAAAAAAGGAAAAAAAAATATGTTTTTAAATAATTTTATCAGTTGCGTATAAATCCGCTTGGTTCATGAGAAATAAACTGTTAAAATCATAATATTTTATCTAAATCAGATAGATCCATGAGACAGTTTTTTTCAAATGTAGTTAAGTCCATGAAAGCCAATCAGCCAATTGCATTTGTTCAACATGGCCGTCAGTCGACGTAAACCTTACGATAGTAGCACGGTACCCTCCTGCATTATTATTGTTTCTTTTTGTTATTTAGCCAATTCCCATGGATCATTCTATTTAAATTGTGTCACCAAGTAAAGCCCGCAAGCGGCCTAATATAAAATTTCGCAGTAAGAAAGAGGACCCACACTAAGTTTTTTCAAAGATAGATAAATTGCTATCCATTATATCAAATGAAGGTAAATCCAATCTAATTATTGCATTTTTTAAAGAATGAATGGGTTAAATACTGAATTTACTAAACAGGATCGTTTTATTCAATACCTGTTACCATAAAAACAAAATACTGCATTTTAATTCATGAAATTAAGACTATTATCACTTTTTTGTAAATATCTCCTAAGAGGCTAGAGTGGATTTATCCGAGTTTGAAGTTAAGCGACACATTTTTACTCCGAAACAGCTACTAATATTCGATCATTGAGGTATTACTAATTTAATACTACGCTAGAGTTATATAGTTCAATGTATTCGATACGAATAGAATCCTCTTAACGTAAATGTTCTACCAGTGTTCCTAAGAGGCTTGGTTAAAGGGCAAGAACCATTCAAGAACGCCTCAATGCAAAAATAAAACAATAAATACCTTACAATATCCACGATGATTAGTCATCTCTCTGTATTGTGTATTAAATTGAGTACTGCTACTGGTATATCATATATACTGAATATCTTTCTTACAGGCCTTCATTCTTTTATTCTTTCGAATTGGAGACAAAAAACATTAAATTCGCCAACCTGGCATCAGATTTTTTTTATTTAAATATTGTAATGTAATACTCATAGAGGTTGAAATCACAGTAATCAAAATCGTTGATTTTTTTCCACACTTTATGTAGATATTTCTGCAATAAAATAATATTATGGTTAAGATATTTTTATTTTATTAGTGGCAAACTTTGACATGCAGTTTTCCAACAAAATAAAATGTTAGTAGCAAAGCAAATTAATGCGAAAAACAGCGTTTCACAAACCTTTATTTAGGTTAACAGAAATAATGTTGACTGTTGTTAATATTACTTGTAAGAAGTGATTTAGGAGGTTCGTAATCAATTGCACTTTTAATATTTTGCTTGACTGTCATTAGAGCCAGCTATTGTGTCTGTATTTAAAACCTGTTGCGATGGTCAGTTTTAATAAGTTTCAGCCGGCTAAAAACTTTTTCCACACAAGCGTTAGAAAAGGGGAGAACAAAAAGAAGGGCGAATGCTTTTCTCAGAGTTGGAAACATTAAAACATAGTACATTACATTCTCTTTGAACATAGACTCCTGCCCGACATTCTTTAAATTAAACACAGCTTTCCTTACTCCAGCTTAATCTTCTGTATTTAAATTAACGACGGGAACTCGCGAAGTAGGAAACGTGCGCGCACAAGCTCAAACAAAATCAATTTTTAAAGTTACCGAAATACGTTTCATTTAGTCATGACGCTTTCCATTCAGAGCCATCTCTGAGTGTGAAAATAGTGAAATACTTTTTAGACGCGCCAGTTTTAGGAGCGTTCAATTTGGATACGTTGAATTGAAATCCGTTCGTCAACTGTTTGCAATAAAAATCTAGTATTACAGATCTCGTTGTCCTCAAAAGTTACGAAAATTGGCTTTAGTATAAAAATTACTTACATGTTTTGCGAGGGGGTCAAAATTTACGAAAAATGTAAGAAATGTAACCTTCTGGCAACGTTAGATTCCGGTGAATTTTTTACTTGTCAAAGTTGTCAACCAGTCAACTTGACGTCCAGTGTTGCTAGATTTTGGTTTATAATAATAATTATTTTTTGATATGGTATTGATTAGCAACCCACACGTACAAAAGTTTGCATGTTTGCAAGAGTAAAACTCGTCTTCTAGAGACGATAGACCCTGATTTACCTCAATGTATATATGGCGATTCAGGACGGACGGAGAAGATTGAGCATTTTATTTTGCGAGAAATAAATAGTTTTCTTAAGTGTTATATTCGTTTATTTTGCCTTACAATCCCACAAAATTGGGGGCTCGTCCGGGATTGGCAAAATAATCAGTTCGAGTTTTACGGAGTGGCTAACGACGGACGACGGAGACCGGCACGTGGCGTGTGAACGGCGGTATTTAAAAATCAACGGCGAAGAAAATTACGACGATATCGGCAAACGGTGAGCTGACGCTAAGATATGAATACAAAAATGACGAAAGACGAATCACGTACGGGCCTAAGCTCAATGTTGTACCTAACTTCTGATCTGATACCTAATTTCACTAGTCAAGATAGAACGTATCCAGTGGCGCGATGGATACAAGACGTGGAAGAAAATCGAGAAATATGTGGTTGGACACCGTTACAACAGCTGCTGATGGCACGGAGATCCCTATTGGGCACCGCACAACTTTGGATGCAAGCTGAACGCCCTCACAAAACATGGGAAGAACTCAAGGCGGCCCTGAGTAAAGAGTTCCCTGACACCGTAGACATCAAAACCATACACGAGCTTATGAGCCAACGAAAGAAAAAACGTGACGAGAGTTGCATCGACTATATGATGGTCATGAAGGAATTGGGGAAAAGAGGAAAGATACCCGATTACATGGCTATTAAATACATCGTAGATGGCATAGTCGACCACGAGACCAATAAAATCATGTTATACGGTGTAACTACGTATCCTGATCTTAAGGACAAGTTTTTAAATCTACGAGACCGTTAAGGAAAAGATGAAACTGGAACATTCTAGAAGTATCTACAAAAACGAAAAACGCGTCACCGTACGTCACGAAAAAATATTGAAGAGGTGCTATATTTATGGCAGAAACTACATACTGAGACGGATTGTAGGCCGGAAGTTATATCTGTTTTCAAGTATTGGTACAACAACCAAAAGAATAGTGTCAGGTGGGCAGGCTCTTTTTCGGATGTATACAGGTTGCAGTGCGGGGTGAGGCAGGGGGGACTTACCTCACCGACGCTCTTCAATCTGTATATGAATCGGCTTGTCGGTGAACTCAGCAGTGCCAATGTAGGGTGCCACATAGACGGAGTCTGTGTCAATAATATAAGCTACGCGGATGACATGGTTCTGCTGAGTCCATTGATCGGAGCGTTGCGTAAATTGTTAGGAATGTGTGAGTCTTACGCGGAGGCTCACGGGCTCAGATACAACTCAAAAAAAAGTGAGCTAGTCGTTTTTAAGGCGCGTGGCAAAAGTTACGAGTCCGTACCTACACTCACCTTAGCCGGTACTGCCTTGAATAGAGTCACAAAGTTTAAGTATCTGGGCCATTGGGTTTCCGAAGACCTAAAAGCATAGGCGTAGAAAGGGGGGGAGCCGGGTGGGCCGTGCCCACCCCAGAATGGTCTGGTGCCCACCCGAGACTTTTTACTAACAAACAATTATGGCTAAAAAATTTAAAAATCTGGCCAATCGCTTCTACTACTGGGGGCCAGGCCCCCCCTGGGAAATATCTCTAGATACGCCAATGCCTAAAAGACAACATGGATGTGGAAAGGGCACGTAGGGCGTTGGCTGTCCGGTGCAATATGTTGGCCCGCAGGTTCGCACATTGCAGCAATCCAGTCAAAGTTACGCTTTTTAAATCTTACTGCACGTCATTATACACTTGCAGCCTGTGTGTGAATTACACACTGGGGACATACAACGCCTTACGTGTTCAATATAACAACGCGTTTAGGGTGCTTATGGGACTACCACGATTTTGTAGTGCTTCGAAAATGTTCGCGGAAATGTATACCGATGGGTTTCATGCTCTTATACGGAAGCAATGTGCGTCGCTGCTGAATCGTGTTAGGTCCAGCAAAAATAGCGTTATAAAAGTGTTTGCAGATAGGTGGGACTCTCCAATGCTGAGCCACTGGATACGCCTGCACACTGATTATTAGTTTTTATATTTATTTGTTTTATGTTCCTTTTGTGTCTTATGTATGTTTTGTTGTCTGTTTTGATGAGTGAAGTGTTTTATTATGTGTAAATTTGTACCTATAACTATGGATCAAGGTCTGAAATAAAGTTTATATTATTATTCCATTTATTAAATCTATGTACATATAAATTACATTTTTAAATATTAATATAAAAATAAAAACATTTAAAAATATAAAAAATAGTAGCCCACCGGTATCGGGAACAGGGTCCAAGCTACCGGTGGTCAGGGCTCCATAGAGAGGAACCTCCTCACAATACGCGCCGTTTCCAGGAGTACTGCTTTCTGTATCAAGCCCTTGATCCAGCTGCCCAACGAGAGCCTCCTTAGATGTTGGTCGAGGCTCTTGGCTATTATGCCATTGGCTGAGACGACTATCGGCACAATGATTGCTGTCTCCACATCCCACATGTCGACAACCTCGCGCGCCAGGTCAAGATACTTATTTTTTTTATCTATCTCAGCTTTCACGAGGTTCTCGTCATGGGGGACTGCTATATCAACAATCATTGTGCGACGCTCTAATCGGTCTATCACCACTATGTCAGGCTTATTGGCAACAATAGTCCTGTCAGTAATGATAGACCGATCCCAGTATAGTGTAATATTGCCATTATCGAGAACTGGGTCGGGCACATACCTATAGTATGGTACTTCTGATTCCACAAGATTGTATTTAAGCGCAAGTTGCTGGTGAATAATCCTAGCTACAAGGTTGTGTCTATGCAAATAGTCTCCGTTAGCCAGACGAGAACAACCGGAGATTATGTGACGAATGGATTCTCCCGGTTTGTGACATGCCCGACATATGTCTACCGTACCATCCTTCACAATATATTTCCGATAGTTATTCGTCATCATAACTTCATCCATAATTGCACAGACGAAACCTTCGGTTTCCCCGAAGAGGTCACCAAAACGTAGCCAGGCTACGGACGCTAACGTATCTACGTCAGACCCATGAAGGGCCCGGTAATAGCGTCCGTGAAGCTCCTTGCTCTGCCATACTTCTCTGCGGTCATTAGTATCTAATACTACAGGTTTGCGCCAATTCTCGGTACCTAAGGAGAGCGGAGTGAGGCCTTTGTCCATCGCTACCACATCTCGATGCATACCCACGTCGGCTTCTAGGAAATATTCCCTAAGGCTGCATACCTCGCGGTTGTGCAGGGTCTTTGCATTTAAAAAGCCACGACCCCCGCACTTCCGCGAGATATACAGCCTCATCACCGATGAACGTGGGTGATGCATTCGATTTGCAGTCAGCGTTGTGCGGACCCGCCTGTCCAAGGCGTCAAGTTCAGTCTGAGTCCATTTGAGTATGCCAAAAGAGTACATCAATACTGGCATGACCCAACCATTGAAGGCACGCACCTTGTTTCCGCCTGATAGAAGACTATTCAGTACTTTATTCAGGCGGCCAAAGAAGCGTTCCTTCAATGACTGTTTAACATAAGCAACATTGATGCCTAGTGCCTCTGACATACCCAAATACTTGTAGGTTTCAGTTGAGCCGAGGGATCTTAGGTGTATGGAATCCGAGAGTTGAGTTCCCACGGATTCCATAATCACTCCTCGCTTTGCATGCATGACCGCACATTTGTCCACCCCAAATTCCATCCTGATGGCTCTACTAAAGGTTTCCGTTACCTTCAGTAGCTCCATGAGTTGCAAGTTGCTGGGGGCAAAAAGTTTCAAATCGTCCATGTAAAGCAAGTGTGATATGACCTGACCACCTCTTCTCAACTGGTAGCCTTGCCCCGAACCCTCCAGCAGTGTACTGAGAGGGTTGAGAGCCAGACAAAACCACAGTGGGCTCAGACTGTCGCCCTGAAAAATACCACGCTCAATCCTAATCGGTTCGCTGTTTTCCTGGATCTGTCGACATCCTGGATAGCAGAGGACCGTCTTCCATTGCCCCATACATGACTCAAGGAAAGTGCGGAGTATTGGATTTATTTTGTACAACTCCAACACCTTCATGAGCCATGTATGTGGAACCGAGTCATAGGCCTTCTTATAATCTATCCAACATGTCGACAGATTCCTTCGGGAACGACGAACCTGTTGGTTTATGGCAATATCGATTAGGAGAAGCTCCTTAGTACCGCGGGACCCGTTCCTACATCCATTCTGAGAAGCAGACATGATTGAATTTGTATCTATGTGATTATTAATTTTAGCTCTCAGAATGGATGTAAGAACTTTATAGACCGTCGGTAAGCACGTGATCGGTCTATAATTTTTAGGTTCCGAAGTACTGCCTGATTTATGGAGTAGGTGGGTTATTCCTGTAGTTAGGAATTGAGGAAGCGATCCTAGCTCTAGGGCAGACTGGAACTGAGCGGCCAAGCGAGCGTGCGAGCTTAGAAACCATTTTATCCAGAAATTGTGCAGCCCGTCCGGCCCTGGAGATTTCCAGTTGGATAACGGACGGACTGCACGGGTTACATCTTGGGGGCTGATCGTAATTGCCCCCATTTCTGGTATAAGATCGCACGTGCGCCTGATCTCACTCATCCAGTCACCCTCGGTGTGGCTGACAGGCACCGACCAGATGCTGCGCCAGAACGAACACATGGCGTCATCATCCGGTAGGCACGTATCAGTCACACCTTGGTTAGGTCGCTCCCAGGCCCTATAAACCCACCTTTCATTGCTTTGGAATGTGCGATTCTGAGTGTATCGCTCCACCCGCCGCTTATATCGACGAATTCGATTTGCCCATGCATAGACTTTCTGCTTCAGGAAGTCGATACGCTCTGTGACGCGGGTCAGATAATCCCGAGGACTGATATCAGTCCCCGCAAACGCCCGCCTCACAAAGCGCATCACTCTAGGACGAGTGTTGCCCTGCCTGAAGCAGATAAGTTTACCAATGAGTGCTCTAGCCTCAGCAATACGACGTTCGATCCTGCCCTGCCAAGCTGGTACAGCTGGTCGAATAACTCTGTCAGTCTTTGGAAACTTGACATGAGCTACCCGACAAGCCGCTTCAGCTGCACAGTATAGGATTGAATGAGTATCGGTGAGGTCTTCACTATTGTCAAAATAATTTGACAGCAGTGAATCTAGAGCACACACTAGCGCCCCATTTTTCTTATGCATGGGTAAACGAGGCAGACGAGGTCTAAGCTCAGGCGGTGTGGAGCGATACTCCCGTAATGCACACTCCAAAGCACTCCTCAATCGTTCACTGCACTGGGTACTCACGGTTATAGCCTCGTCATCATCATCTTCACCGACGTGGTCGGGTCGCGGTGAGATACTGGGTTGTAGTTGCACCGCGGCCAGTGGCGAAGCAGATGAGACACGGCTGCACCGTAATTCGAGGCGTAGTCTATCAAGTACGGCGTCATCCAACATACGGTTACGCTGGATGACCCGCACCTGATCCGATAGTCGTTGGGCCGAAATGTTGACAGCTGGTTCAAGTACCTGAAACAGAGAGAGCATCCGACCACGGTACGCAGTCAGGTTAGTTCCCCCCTCTGTATCCCCATAGTATGAGCGCATGACGTTCTCATTAATGGATTGAGTCCATCGCATGCGCTGCACACTTCCACCGGCAGCGGGGACCCCATCAGAGGCCGGTGGGCCTCGAAGTCTCATGCTGGCCGGAGGGCGGCCTCTTCCTCGCCGACGCGCAGGTGGTGGTGTCGTCGGCGGCTAGAAGTACTCATCGCTCGAGCTCGACGCAACTGCAGCGGCCGGAATCTCATGACTCACGGCTGGAGAAGGTCCCGGTGGCTGCGAGGCGGAGCTGAGCGACGATTCCGCAGGTGTTGGGCGTGTGGATTGTAGTATTTGTGCCCGGCGTCTTGTCAACATCTTATTTTCATTCTTCGTGTAGGAGTTTTTCTCATCAAAATGGCATGTTCTGCATTTCTATGTTAGTTTGGTTTTTTTTTAACGCATTTTGTTTGGTGGAACATGGTTTGGTGAACTATTATTTTATTAAATATTTATTCAAAAAGAATCAAGAAAATTTTTTGACAAGCCGTTTGACAGCCGGGCCACAGATATATTATTATTATTATTATATTATTATAACTGTGGTAACGGCGATCATGTGTCGGAAGGCTGTCCGCAGAAGGCACAAGGTCCAAAGTGCTTTAACTGCAACGAATATGGTCATATTTCACCGAAATGCCCACATAGAAAAAGCATGGCGGTAGGCGGCCGTAAGGAGGATTCGAGTCGCAATAATTCATCAAGATGGCGTAGTTCCGGAACTTCTGGCGATAGACAAGATCACAACGGCGCATCGACAAGCGGGAGCGGTAGCAGCGAACGAGTGAATAAACAAGCAATGTTCGGTCAATCATCGTTCAACAATGCGGATCATACGTCACACTCACAGAATGACAGTGACAAGATGACAGATGACGACGAACGTCAAAGTCAAATTGAGTATGACATTTACGATGTAAACAAACAACCGCAACGGGAAAAATGAGAATAATGCCCATGAGTGTTTTTTATCTTTTTCTTCCACTGTCTCCTCCACAGCAGATGATTGCCTCCCTTCCAAAAAACCCCACTCCGGTAGACTTCCTTCCCCCCCATGGTGGGATAGGGAATGCACTAACATGGTCAGGGCCAGGAATGAGGCTGAAAAGACAGTTAATAGCGATATGAACCTGGACAACCTCATTGCTTTCAAGCAGATATTAGCTAAGTCCAGAAAATTCTTTAAAAAGAAAAAACGCGAAGGTTGGGCAAAATTTTGTAGTTCGCTGAGTCCATCCACTCCGGTTTCGGTAGTTTGGCGTAAAGTTAAACACTTTAGGAGCAGTTTAGCACCCATCTCTTCGAATAATATCACGGAGGAACTGGGATACCGGTTTTTCTCTAAAATCGCTCCAGCTTATGTTCCAACTAAGGAAGACGCCAGTGTTGGCATTGAAGATGTAGACAACACTGACGACCCTATGAACAAACCATTTAGCTTGGACGAACTAAAAACCGTGTTATCCCATGTAAGAGACTCTGCCCCAGGAGTGGATGGATTCACTTACTCCTTTATTTCTAAAGCGGGTCCAAAAACTCACGAATATTACCTGGATTTGGCTAATTTCTGCTTTACATCCGGCTTCATTCCCACAGAGTGGAAGGTTCAAGTTGTTATTCCATTATTAAAACCAGGTAAAGATCCTAATGATCATTGCTCATACAGACCCATCGCCTTATCGTCCATACTTTTAAAACTTTTAGAACATTTAATTAAAAATCGGTTAGTGTGGTTGGTTGAAAACAGGAGACTGCTCCCGACGACTCAGTTCGGCTTTAGGAAAGGTCTGGGCACGGCTGACAGTGTAGGTATCCTCACGTCAGAGGTCCGACTGGCCCTCAGCAGGAATGAGTCTGTGGTTGCTGTCTTCCTGGATATATCAGCTGCCTATGATTCAGTCCTCCTCCCCAAACTCAGGCACAAGCTGCACGAGCTGAGAATCCCGGGTAGGATTTCTCGCATTATTGGTAGCATATTTTCCAACCGCACAATTAAATTAAGATTCCCTGGGGCTGACTCCGATCAAAGAACTGTCTGGAGAGGATTACCTCAAGGATCTGTTCTTAGTCCCCCACTATACAATATTTATACAGCTACCTTGCCCTCATCTCTTAACTTCAACTGCAAAATCCTTCAGTATGCTGACGATATTGCTTTGTTGGTCTGTGGCAGTTCCATTCAGGATGCCGCTCTTTCAATGAATATCTCCCTGTCCTCACTAAACCAATGGCTTCTTGATCACGGTCTGTCATTAAGTGTGCCAAAGAGTACAGCGGTCATCTTTACCCGCAAGTGTTCTGTACCCCCAATAGATATAAATATTGATGGACAAACCATCCCAGTTAAGAATAGTGCCAAGTTCCTGGGAGTAACTTTAGACTCAAGGTTGACTGGAGTTGATCACATTAACAGCGTGGTTAAAAAATGTGAAAAATCTGTATCAGTTCTCAAGGCCTTGGCTGGGGTTTGGTGGGGAGCTCACCCCTACACCCTTAAACTGATCTACAATGCATTGACCAGAAGTGCTTTAGATTATTGCAGCTTTTTGTTAGAGCCCTGCAACAAAGAAGCTCTTAAAAAATTGATTAGCATCCAGTCAAAATGTTTAAGAATTGTCATTGGGGCCATGAAATCCACTCCCATAAATGCACTTCAAGTTGAATGCGCAGAACCCCCTCTTCACCTTAGGAGACAATACCTGGCAGATCGCTTTCTGACTAAAGTTTTTTCGCTTTCATCCCATCCTTTGCTCCCAATTTTACAACAGATTGACCTCTCAATTAATAACTCTCCCTATTGGAATAATAAAACAGTTCCTCTATTGATAAATAGGTACAGAGAGCTTAAACACCTCTCCGCGCCAGTTTGTCAATACTCAACTCTCCCGGTCTTCACCACCACATACGAAACGATTCATTTCGAACCCAAAGCCGTTTTGGGACTAAAGAATTCCCAAAACCCTAGAGATGACTTTGAGTCAGCTGTTAAGCGGTATTGGGAAGGATGGAATTTATTTTTCACTGATGCTTCAAAACTATCTGATACCGAATCCACAGGGGTTGCTGTTTATTTTCAAAATTCAAAAATTGCTTTATTATTTAAATGTCCACCAGAAGCATCAGTATTTACAGGGGAGTGTATTGGTATTTTAGAAGCCATACACTATATAAAATCCCATCAAATAACAAGATCAGTAATTTTTTCAGATTCGCGTAGTAGTATCCAGGCCCTAAAACAAAATCAACTTTACAGCAAAATTAATAGTCAAATCATTATAGATATTAAGAACTTGTTATTTGATTGCTCCCAAAGCGGCTTAGACATCGAGATAGCCTGGATCCCCGGCCACTCGGGTATTGTTGGCAATGAGTGCGCTGATTCGTTAGCAAAGTATGCCACATCGAATCCGGCTGATCGAAAGCACTACGTAGCACAGAGCTATGATTTGCAGAATGGTGCCAGACCCAAGTTATTTAACTTGTGGGCTGAAACATGGAAGTCGACCTCAAAAACCAAAGGTAAGTACTATGCCGCTATACAACCTGAAATTCAGAAGAAACCCTGGTTTTTTAAATTCTCTAAATTGTCCAAGAAGACTGTTTCGTCACTCTGCAGACTTAGACTCGGACATTGTTGTAGCCCAGTATTCTTGCATAAAATACATGTCCGTGACAGCTCCCTGTGCGAATGCGGCCTTGCTGAGGGTACCCTAGATCACATTTTCTTCTCCTGCTCCCTAAACAATAGATCCTTTGACTTATACCAAAAACCTCCCAAATGCAGTATTCCTCTCCCAACCAGCTTCCATACCCTTCTTACCCACTTTTCTCCTAAATTAATTAATCTCCTATCTAAATTTATAACAGATAATGAGATTAAAATGTAATTAGTGCGTAATATGTGTATAGTTATTGTGTAGATAATAGTCTGTGTTTTATAATATATATGTAGTATACTATATCTTAGCTTGTATATAGTAGATTATATATTTAACTCATGTGTTCGTCCTTGCAGCTGAACTAACAGCTACCACAAAGTACAAAGTTCGACGGCCTACCTTCGCTGCCGTCATAACATGACACTGGCAAAATAGTCGACACCGGCTCAGTTGCCAAAGAAGAGAAGAAAAAAAAAAAAACCTTTGAAGATCGTAGAATTATATGGAAAAACGACAAGTGCGCTTATTGATTCGGGCACTCGGGCAGTGATGTAAACTTGGTATCGGCTGAGTTCTGTGCTAATGTCAGTAAAGTGATGAACAATAACATAACACTGTCTGGACTTGGTTTTGCTAAAGTGGAGTCATTAGGTTGTATAACAACAAATGTAGTGATTGACAGTACGAAATACGACGATGTGTTATTCTACGTGGTGCCTAAAGACTGTATGCCTTTTGATGTAATCATAGGTCACGAATTTCTTAAAAATGTTATAATGGTTATGAATGGTAGTGCTGTGTGGATGAAACCTGTGGATTGGATGAATGAGATCAGTTGTTTTGGTTGCAATGTCGAGATTGGTCATGTAAGTAATGCTTACCTTAAAGAAGAGGTTGCTCAAATGGTTGAGAGTTATCAACCATGCCAAACTAAAGAAGCTCCTATCCAGCTGAAAATTATAGTGAAAGACGATATCCCAGTGGTGCAACGTCCAGGACGTATATCACTAAAGGAGCAGGTGGTAGTAGAAGAACTAGTTGCAGAGTGGCTGGAGCAAGGAATTGTACGCGTAAGTTATTCTGAATATGCTAGTCCATTAGTTCTTGTTCGCAAAAAAGATGGTGCTATAAGGGTGTGTCTTGACTATAGAAAGTTAAATAGTAAAATTATAAAGGATGAGTTTCCGTTGCCAATTATTGAGGATTACATTGACAAGTTGGCTGAGGCAAAAGTATTTAGTGTACTGGACTTAAAATTGGATATTTCCATCTGAACGTCAGCAGTGAGTCGGTGAAGTACACTGCATTTGTTACACACCACGGTCAGTTTGAGTTTTTGAAAGCTCCATTCGGCTTGTCTGTTTGCCCAAACTATTTCATGAGATTTGTGACCATAATCTTCAGAGAATTAATATCTAAAGGGATTGTTCTAATATTTGTCGATGATATTCTTATTCACGAAGCTGTTGATAGATTAAGAGAAGTTTTAAGAGTTGCTGCTGAATATGGCTTGCAAATAAATTGGAGGAAGGCACAACTGATATGTCGAAGCATTACTTATTTAGGTCACACGATTGAGAATGGACAAGTAAGACCTGCCAGCGAAAAGATTGATGCTGTTACAAAGTTTCCAGAACCCAAAACAGTTAAGCAATTGCAAAGCTTTATTGGATTGGCGTCATATTTTAGGAAGTATATCCAGAATTTTGCATCTATAGCACGACCACTTACAGATTTACTTAAGATAGATGTCAATTTTGAATTCAATGATGAGCAACGGTGTGCATTCAACTTTTTGAAGGAATGTTTGACTACTAAACCAGTTTTACAAATATTTAATCCAAGATTGGAGACAGAAATGCATACAGATGCATCAATTCTTGCATATGCTGCTATACTCATGCAGAGATCTAATGATGATGGTGGGCTACATCCAGTATATTTCATGAGTCGTAAAATAAATGATGCAGAAAAAAAGTACACCAGCATTGATATACTAAAAACCCAAGATGCACACTCAACGTCTCAAAACCGTCCCCATAAAATGAGTGCTTAATTCTAAATTATGCGCTCATTTCAAATAGTAACGGCAAATTTTAATGACCGTGTTTTCAGTGTCAAAACAATGTATTATGGCATCTTTTTTATTTTAGTCGCATAATAAAAATTACCCTGTTGAACAAATAATGGAGTGGATTTTTTTTTCTTGTATTTATTTATTTTTTATTAATAAGTTTATGTTTTATTGCCCATACTAATATTATAAATGCGAAAGTAACTCTGTCTGTCTGTGTGTTATCTTTTCACGCCTAAGCCGCTGAACCGATTTAGATGAAATTTGGCATGGGAATAGTTTAGGACCGTGGGAAGTACATGGGATAGTTTTTATCCCGAAATTCCCACGCGATCAAGATTTACGCGGGAAAAACCTCTACGCGAACGAAGACGCGGGCAAAAGCTAGTATTTAGAATAGATTAAAATAAACTTTATTGTGCACCAAAAGTTAAACACATCTATTTTACAATAATTAATACTAATTTAGTTTTTGGCATATATGTATATGTTATATAATATACTGAAGGAGAAGAGGTCGTCAATTTTACGGTTTTTTTAATGTTCATAAATAAAATAAATAAATAATTTAATCAACATAAAAATTTTTATGTAATAAATTACAAACAAAAAGTAACATTAGAAGGTATTGAGAACAAAAGAAATAGAAGCGAAACGTGTGTTTGTGTGTAAGTTTGTGTGTATGTGCGTAATTGCGTGTGTGTGTGTAGGTGTGTGTGTGTCTGGAACTCTGGACGCGTGTGCGTTAACATGAGTGTGTGTTTGAATAGCTTAATTTGCTGTACTGACGAAATGATTTTTTTAATATCGTCATAGCTTAAAGTCTGAAGCCATGGTTTTAAAATTTGTTTGACCTTATGTCAGATAAGCTTCTAAATTGGGATACTTTTATTTGCTCTATCGTAGATCCTCGAACTTAATGCCTAAAAGTATCTAGACGTAAGTTTAGTGTGACATTTGGGAACTTTACAAACAGGAAACCCAGTGCATTTGCTTATTAAATCTGGGCTTACTGGTAAATAAGACCGCCCATTGTACACTAGTCAATGATATTATAAAGTACAGATATGTTACGTTCATAGTAATTTGCGTTGAAATTTGTTCCGCGTAGTAAAAACTGCACTTATCACGGATATCTATGGCACACATTGACAAGTTTTACTGATAAGTAGAACAAAAGATACGAAACAACACGCAAGTGAAAGAGATAGCTATAATTCTAACAATTGCGCTTCAAATGAGTCCTTGTGCCATAGAATATCATTTTTATAGCCGTAGAGTGGACATTCGATTGAAGAGTAAGTACGTAGGTAAGAAATTAAACATCATAATGGTTAATCATGGATCAAGTATTACCACTAATGTTTGTATTCAGCTCAGCCCATTATATTCAAAAGTAAAGTAGAAATTAATAGTCATTATGTTAATGAAATAATTTATGATCAGTCATAACAATAATTGTATGATTCGAGAACTTCGTCAAATCGGAACTTCATCTTGGTTGAAGCAGGTGGAAAGCTAGTAATCAATAAATAATCAATTTCATGACACAACTATAGGTTTCATAATGAAATGTCATGTAGCAGTTTTTTTTGTAGGTACCTTTACTGGCCAAACAAATTCAACGTTGGCGAAAATGCAAGCAACAGGTAGCTGACATTTTATAAAACATTATGCAGGCAGCATTATCTATACTAATATTATAAAGCGGAAAAGTTTGTTTGTTTGTTTGTTTGCTTGAACGCGCTAATCTTCGAAAGTACTGGGTGGATTTGGATGAAATTTGGTATGGAAGTAGCTTGAAGCTTGAGGAAGGTTATAGGCTACTTTTTACCCGACTGCAAAAAAGGAGAGTTATGTTTTTACCGTGATAGAATCCACGGGAGCGAAGCCCCGCGAGAGTACTAGTGTTTTATAAAATGTTTTAGTTACCTACCTCTATAATTGGATCTGCATTTTTTTAAGCATTGTTCGACCACATTTCGAAACATATTTGTTAGTATTCTGGAAGAGAATGCTAAAAAAAACCTGCTATTTTTATGTTATCCAGTCTGATTCGCTTTTTTGTTCACGAACAATTGCAATCCAATCTTGAAGTCGAACCTGATCCCTCGGAAACCTAATTCAATAAAAAAACAGTTATAATTCTCAATAATTAGTCAAATGAACTTTAGTCAAAAAAATTGTAACACAAAACAAATTAAGAACACAAATTATAAACAAAAAACTCAATCAATATCGCTTCTACACTTGTAAACTTTTAACTAATCTATGTCCGCACGCACGCATCCTTATCGCTCTCGCAACAAAACAAGTTTGCTCTCTCTGTCTTCACCTAGATATGCCTCCTAAGCATAATTTATTGGCAAGTTTGGAAAACAAATGAAATATAAAAAAAAATCTTAATATATTTGCATTCTCACATGTGGTATGAGATCCTTTGTATTTTGTTTACTTTGGAAGTATAATTCGTACACTTCCGAAACTCACACGATGGCATTTTTGATAAATAAAATCTAAGGACACGGGTATTACGGTGCGGTATGCTTGTGGTTGCGTTCGACGCAGACTAGTTGCAAGACGTTCCAATTAGCTCGTGTTCGAGTCTTCACGACGCGCGCGCCTATAACATATCTGTACTATAAAATATCATTGACACTAGTTTTATTATTTTTATCCTTAAGTGTATTGTAAGGTGAACAATAAAGTATACACTACTAATTTTTAATTAGTACAAAAAAAATGGGGCTCTATCCGTACCCTTTACTGATCATATTTATGTAGTCAAAAGTAAAAAAAAACGAAACCCCAAAATTGTCTACGAAAATTTGTCATAACTGGTAAACTCATAATTGAATCAATCATTCATAACAATTGCTACTAGAAAATACTACGCGCAGTGCTAGTCCAGTTAGATCGTCATTCATAAATCCCGGCAAACTCGCGTCTAAGCTCAAGCCACGCCCCCTCTGGCCAGCGGTCCTTTTTACAACGAGTGAACGAACAAACAGTGCCAATTTGTTAGCGGAAGTGTGCGCGTGCTTTTTAAACATAAGTTGTTACGATTTTACTGTCGCGATGGCTTACCAGTTTTCATCTCGGGAGTGCGTGGCTATGTTGCGTGTGTACTTTTGGTCTGGTGGCCGCTGTTCGTATGTACAGGGAAGAGTACCCAAATGCTCGCTAGCCAAAGGTTCGGACTGTGGTAAATGTTTACCAACGTTTACTCGACCATTGATCATTCCGCGCAACGGCCCATCGCCAAGGACATGGAAGACCGGCCCAAAACCTTTACGACGATGTAGTGGACTACTTTGAAGATCCCCGGCGAAGTACGAATGACGCAGCTCGTCATTTTAATATCAGCCAGTACTGTGCATAGACGATCATTAGTTCGTCTGGATTTCACCCATACCACTAAAGAAAGGGTCAAGAATTGACTACTGTGGATAATGAACCAAGGATGGAGTTCTGCAGGTGGATACTGAACAACACAAGCAAATGGCCCAATTAAAGTATGTAGGTAAAGTTTGAATTTAATAAGTGCCTATTATTTTTCGTGAACCTTTTATTTTACTTTTTTTTAATTCGTAAAGCTCAAAGATGCGTCTAAGCTACCTACAATTACGATAACAGCTGTTGGAGGCGGGGCAAGTTTGAGCGAGACCGCGTGACCGCGACATCACGATTAATGAATACATGAATGGCCTGTACAATATGTCCGTAAATTGAGTGACATTTTGGGATATAAACAAACGCTAATAACTTTGCTATTTATCAATATTATATAGTGAGACTTTACATATATAATAACAAGACCTTTTCTAATAAGCCCTTTAAGTATTTGTACTAATTAAAAATTAGTAGTGTATAATAAATAAATAAATAATAAATATGGTACGGAGGATATATATTGGGAACTGTAAGTACTTGAGCTTCTGAGTATAACAGTCCAGTGGGATAAATTCGTTTTTTGAACGACATCACTTTAAGTATTGCCCATTGTGCGCGTTCCGCTCTTAGTATTACAATTTTAAACGTCCCTCCCCATACTGGAATAATTTAAATGATTTAATAATAGAATAAAAATATATTTTAAGTATATCGATTCATCATGGGATAACTTATGGGTTCACGACATGCGGTATGCGGGTCTTTCCCTGTCCTCCGATCGGAACTCCGATTAGTAGGAGGAGCGGGAATATTTTTTCCCATGCCTCCGATTAAGCATCTTATAAACATTGTACAGTCTAGTGCAAAATAAATTATGTAAAATTATTATCTATTGATTTATTAACCTGTTCACTATAATCACTTACATTCAATTATTTTAGCACAAATCAATAAACTAAATAATTAACGGCATACTATTTATAAATCTGTTAATAATAAATATTATGCTAGTAAATACTTCCTGAAAATTTAAATTCTCTTTAGTTTCCTTAAAGTATGATGAGATGTATTTTCAAAATAGTCATTTCAATGAAAGAAAGCTGGCACAAAATACATACTGTATTTTAGACCGATTATCCGCGTCGATATAATGGCCTTGACTGTACTTTTGGTTAAGTAAAGTAAGTGATAAAAACAAAACTCATTCAATCGGAGGCATGGGAAAAAATATTCCCGCTCCTCCTACCAATCGGAGTTCCGATCGGAGGACAGGGAAAGACCCCGGTATGGTGTTGCTTTTTGTTTTTCTAGTGACCAAATACGATGCGGAGAACGGACATCAATCGTCAGCCAACAAAAGCGAGAGATTTTTTTTATGGCGAATTTTTTTGACGAATATATTATGTATATCACGGCAAAAGGTATAAGCTTTATTGAATAAAAAAAAAACGATTTTAACAGTTAATATTTGTTTCATTGATATACACATGTTCTACCCAAAAACATTTACGCTATAATTACGTCTTTAGAACACAATTTAATAAACTTAAAATACTAACAAAAATGTCTTATAAAAAAATTCGTATAAGGTGTAAGTCTCCACTCAAGGCCTTGTCCTATCGAGCAACGTCAGTCGTAAAATTTGATTGTCTTTCACACACTGCTTTGTAAAAACAACTTTAAACAATTTTCATAAGATGGAATTTGCAAAAACATATTTTATACTTATAGCATTACTATTACTACGTAGGTGACGAGTGTTTGGCGACAGTTTCGAGCGTCACTTTTCTTCGAGACTGTGCATCTTGGGTTTTTAGTATCAACGTACACCAGTTATGAACTGGAAAGTCTGGCTATTATAAAAGGGGTAAAAAAATTTAGACACTACTTGTATGGTATAAGATTTAAAATTGTAACTGATTGCCAAGCATTCCAGATGACACTTAAGAAAAAGGATTTGAGTACGAGGGTTGCAAGATGGGCATTGCTTCTGCAGGAGTTTGACTTTGTAGTTGAACATCGGCCAGGAACGAGGATGAAGCATACTGATGCATTAAGCCGAAATCCATATGTAGCAGTAATAACTCTGCACGATAAGATCAAACAAGTACAACAGTTAGATGATGGTTTAAAAGCTATATTAGAGATTTTACAGGAGAAAACTTATGGCGATTATTATATTGATAATGGATTGTTGTACAAAGGAATGGAAAAGCATTTAGTGATCCCAAAGTCTATGGAAAATGAGATCATAAAAGGGGCTCATGCAAATGGACATTTTTCAAAAAGAAAGATGATTGAACTAATAAGTAAAGATTATTTTATCAAGAACCTTGATAAGAAAATTGAAGAGTTTATCACAAGTTGCATTCCATGTTTATTAGCTACGCGTAAAGAAGGAAAACAAGAAGGATTCCTAACTCCGATTGAAAATGAAGAGTCACCCTTGCACACACTTCATTTGGATCACATTGGTCCAATGACTGAGACGAAGAAGCAATATAATCACATTCTCACGATTGTAGACGCATTTACGAAGTTTACTTGGATATTTCCCACTAAAAGTACTACAAGTAAAGAAACTATTGATAAGTTGAAAATTCACCAACAACATTTTGGCAATCCAACCCGATTTATAACTGATCGAGGAACGGCTTATACGAGCAATGAGTTTCAAAAGTATTGTAAAGACGAAAACATACAACACATTAAATTACAACGGGAGTGCCTAGAGGAAATGGGCAAGTGGAAAGGGTTCATCGTACTATAATCTCCGTACTAACAAAGATGTGTAAAGAAAACCCTGCTCTGTGGTACAGGCATGTAAGTAGATTATATTAGGGCTGAGTGTATTACGCAGAGATTACACATTAGGTAATGTTAACGGCATTTATTAAGAGAACCGACAATTGGTTTTTCGGAAAAACATTTTGACTTATAAAATCAACAAGCTCTGCTGCATAGCAACCCATCTAAGGAGTATTTTTACTGATGTGCTATACAACCTCAACAGATTACAGCGTTCTCTGAACAGTACTTTTCAGCGAAGCATAAATACCTATCAACTACTGGTTGGGACTAAGATGAGAATAAAGGAAGATATCGTGATTTATGATTTACTTTTAGAAGAAGAAAGAGAAATTTATTCAGAAAAGAGAGAAAAGCTTAGAGAGAGAGCTAAAGAACAAACTCTGCAAGTTCAAGAAAAAAACAAGAAATTTCAATAGGAAGCGAAAAGAAAGTACGAAGTACGATGAAGGAGACTTGGTGGCAATAAAACGCACGCAGTTTGGCACGGGAATGAAGTTGAAAGCCAAATATCTCGGTCCCTATCAAGTTGTAAAAGTAAAGAGGAACAAAAGATATGATGTGAGAAAGCTCGACCCTAATACTGAAGGCCCTGGGGTAACCTCTACTTCAGCAGATTATATGAAGGTGTGGCCAGGTGCCAACTACAAAACCTAAAAGGTGAGAGTTGTTGTATTAATTTGTCTTGTTTCAGATTTGTGTGTGAGAGGTTGTGTGCAATGTTTCGTTAACACCATGTATTGCTACAGTATTAGTTTAGTTTATTATAATTAAGAGATCTGTATCTGTAATATACCTATTGTAATTTTAAATGTCAGTGTGTAAACATTTATGGAGGAATATTGATAATGTTATACTGTTACTTTGATGTTGTAAGGTTGTACTAGTTGTTAAATTTAAGTTGAAAACTAGTGATGACTGTTTGTGTGAATGCCTGAGGACAGACATGGATCAGGATGGCCGACTGTGGGATAAAAATATTGTACCATTTAAATAAACATTGTTGTTAAAGTATGAACGCAGCTAAACCTTGTTAAAACGGAATGTAGCGATAAAAAAGGATATATATGGCGATTCAGGACGGACGGAGAAGATTGAGCATTTTATTTTGCGAGAAATAAATAGTTTTCTTAAGTGTTATATTCGTTTATTTTGCCTTACAATCCCACATGTATTAGTAAAAAATGTTCTTTGTTGAGTGGGTATTTTTTCCATGATCCAGGATCCCTTATAAATGAAACTTTTCTTTCATTTGTATATACTTACAATAATTTATTCATATAGTAAATCCAAGTAAATCCAATAACTACAACCACATTTTATTATTAGGTGCACCAATAGTTTTTATCTTTAAGAACTCTTATAAAACAAAACCGGTACATAAAATTTACTTCTATAAAAAAACCTTCATCCTTTTAAAATATACTATTCCATATATTACTTTACTCTATTGTATTCCAAACTTACTCGATCACACAAATTTTTCCTATATACACTTCTGGACACATCTATTGGCCCACCTTAGAGTTTAGGTTTCGATGGCCCCTACCGAAATATGATTGCTAGATTGAACAAAAACTGTTGATGCAGTTTTAAACCTGATACATTTTACCATCTTTTTCGATCGTATAGTTTTAAATTTGAATTCAGAATACCATACGACATGGACCTACGCCTAACAAGTCGGATATGCGCCTTGTTAAAGGCAATTAATTTTTGAATAAAAAACATGTTTTATCAAATAAAGGTTTAATTTAATAACGCGTGTTGCCTCCATGGGCATCTACCACAGCTCTCATACGATTAGGCATAGAGTTTATCAACCGCTCTATGAAATTTTGAGGGATCATCTCCCATTCCTCTTCTATGGCAGTTTTCAACTCCTGCATCGTCTGGGCAACTGGCTGACGAGCCCTAACACGCCTTTTTAGCTCGTCCCACATGTGCTCAATGGGGTTCATGTCTGGGCTTCTGGCTGGCCAGTCCATAACTGTGATGTTCACATCCCGAAGATATTCCCTGACGAAGCCGGCCGCATGGGCTCTTGCATTATCATGCATAAAAAGGAAATTTGGGCCCACATAGTCCGCGTATGGTATCACGTGAGGTTCTAAGCACTCACGAATGTATCTTTCAGCATTTAATGTTGGCAGCCGTGGTCCTGTAACAACCTCAAGTTGAGTTTTGCCGCTCGCGGATATACCGCCCCAGACAGTCCATGAGCCACCGCCATAAGCAACCCTCTCTTCAAAGCAGCATTGTGCGAAACGCTCTCCCTTACGCCGGTAGACCTTCTTCCTTCCATCATTGCCATGTAACACAATTTTAGACTCATCAGAAAAGAGTACACGGCTCCAATCTTGCTGTGTCCAATTTAAATGACTGCGTGCGAAATGAAGGCGCGCTGTTCGGTGGGCTCGCTTTAGTTTGGGCCCATTAGCTGGCTTGTGTGGTACCATATCGCGTTCTTTTAACCTTCTCCGAACAGTTCGAGCGCTCACAGATACTCCGTGGAAGTCGCGAAGTTGGTTTTGTATCTCAATGGAGGTAAGGTGACGATTTCTCAAGCTGGTCGTCACGATGAATCGATCCTGCCTTTCAGTTGTGACCCGAGATCGTGGCCTTCCTTGGCGACGAACAAAGCCGCCAGTCTCTAGGTACCTCCGATAAACATTTCGGACCGCAGATCGACTTAAATTAAGTTGAGCACTCACGTTTCTTTGGCTGTGTCCGGCCTGAATAAGTGCCACAGCTTGGGCGGCGACTTCAGGTGAAGTATCCATAGATTATTGATAGAACCTCACCTTAATGTTAAGAATAAGTAATGTTTGTTGCAAAAGCAAAGATATCAATCACTTTTTCAAGAATTAAATCCAAGTAAACCAATAAAACCAAGTTTTCTTAGTATTCGATTGTTTGATATCAACAAACAGGCTCCAAATTGTCTTTTGTTTCTTTAAATTCTGTGTTCGAAATTCAAAAAAAGACTATTGAATGAAATTGTGAATGTGCCAGGTTCAAAACTGCATAAAAACTTTTTGCTCGACCTAATATAAAATTTTAGCTAGGACCAAACGAAACTGAAAATACAAGGTGGGCCAATAGATGTGTCCAGAAGTGTATAAATAAACTTTGACATCCAAGTTACTCATCTATCTTTTTTAAACTGCCAGCTATGCAAAGGAGGCCCAATACCTCAACATAAAACCTATAAAATTCTACACCAACATCCCCTCTGAATTTTATACCCTGACCATCACTAAACACACATGTTCATACAAAAATTACTCATCACTTATAAAACTTCTAACTTATCTTCTTCGACTCTATATAAAACTAACTCTTCGCTATCTTCAAAAAACCTCATTATCTTCAATACAAACTCCTAACTTATCTTCTTCAACTCTATATAAAATTATTCAACACTATCTTCAACACCTACTCCTAACATATCTTCGACTCTATATAAAATTATTCAACGCTATCTTCAAAAAACCTCTATCTTCAACATCTTCACCTCCCCTCTCAAATTATTATTTTCTCCAACACCTCCTCCCTTGCATAGATGCATATTAATATTTTCTTTTGTTTCCAACAATTATAATAATTTTCATTTAATAATTTTGTTATTTCGTCCGCCATTTTATTTTCTATTTTGTTCATTTGTTTCTTTTCTTTCATCTGTTTTTTTATAATTTTAGCGCTTCATGATTCTGCTTCAAACTCCTCTTTCCAATCTAATCAGCGCAGGCCCAAATTCTGTTGGGTACCGTCTTACTGGAAACTTTATCAACTAGTCACGAGGACTTTTCACATAGGCTCAAGGCCTTATCGAATGTCACTAGGCCGGATTCCTTTTGCGCAGTGGAAGCGTGCTGGGCCCATAACCTGTTGATTCCCACGCAGTTCTGAAGTTTGACATGCTTTCAGGTAGACTGAACAGTATCTTTGAAATAACCTGTGTATCTTCTAATTTAAATCCTAACGTCTTAATTTTAGTAACAATATTTTCCAAATTGCTAATGCTTAACATTATATCCTATTCTTTCAATTTATTATTGTAAAATTCTTGTAGTAATTGGCTTATTTGATTTTCTTTCTGCCCCAGAAAAATCCTATCGAGTTTTTCCAACATCTCTTTTGCGGAATCACAATTAATAATATGGTTCACATAATTATTACTCGTAGCACTGATAATTAAATATTTAATAATTAAATATTTAATGCCGGGGTCCCTCAGGGGTCTGTTCTCTCAGCAACTTTATTCTTGCTGCACATTAATGATCTGCTAATGCCCGGTACCTTTGGGTATGCAGACGACAGCACAGTTTCTGAGAGATATGTGTCCAGCGCGCGAGCTGGTGGGTCACAGATCCGGTCTCTCCGTGAGGACATGGTCGGGCGCTTGAACTTGACCTTGAAGGCTGTCTCCGAATGGGGCGATGCCAACCTGGTCAAGTTTAATGCAGCTAAGACCCAGGCGTGTCTCTTCTCCGCAAAAAGGAGCCAATTTGAACCGGCTCCTACTTTCCGAGGTGTAACTGTGCCGATAACTGACCATATCGAGCTTCTGGGGGTAACATTAACTTCTACCCTCAATTTTGGCCCGTTTATCGAGGCTAAGGCTCAACTAGCATCAAAAAAGTTGGGAATCCTAGCAAAGGTGAGACGGTACTTCACACCCGAACAGTTGCTCAATCTCTATCAAGCCCAGGTTCGGTCGTGTATGGAGTACTGCTCTCATCTTTGGGATGGATCTGCTAAATACCAACTGGACGCGCTTGAGTCTATCGAGAAGCGGGCCAAAAGACTCATTGGCAACGATGCACTGGTCGAATCAAAGCTCCAGAGCCTTGAACATCGACGACGAGTTGCAAGTCTATCGGTTTTCTATCGGTTACATTTCGGGGAGTGTGCGATGGAATTACACAATTTAATTCCAACAAGCCCGTTCCATCATCGGACTACGAGACAAACGGCGAAGCGCCATCGTTACATGGTGGACATCCCACCCATACGCACCAAGCGTTTTGGGAATACCTTCATTGTGCGTACGGCTAAGGAGTGGAATTCCCTGCCGGAGTCTGTGTTTCCCGATAGCTATAACCTAGGAGTCTTTAAGTCAAGAGTGAATAGGTTACTTTTAGGTAAGCGTGCTCCATCTTCGACCACATCATCACTTACCATCAGGTGAGATGGTGGTCAAACGCGAACCTATACTAAATAAAAAAAAAAAAAAAAAAAAATATTTTGCTTTTGCATCTTTCTTTATAAATTCTTTCTTATTTTCATTGCTAATTAATTCCAAACAAATATCCAACTCTCTCGCATAAATGCACATTAATATTTTCTTTTTCCATAAATTGTAATCATTTTAATTTAATAATCTTGGTATTTCGTCCACCATTTTTAATTTTCTAATTTGTTCTTTTTTTTCTTTTCAAATTTTCATCCGATTTTCACAATTTTAGGGCTTCATGATTCTGCTTTAAACTCCTCTTTCCAATCTAATCAGCGCAGGCCCATAACCTCAACATAAAACCTATAAAATTCTACACCAACACTCTTTAATATGACGTAATAAAATATTTTACGTCAGTAAATCAACATACAAGAACTTTTGTCTGCACCATAATCGCCGGTTTCACATTTATATGATGCTTTGCTACCAATTTGCTTTATAACTTTTATTGGAATTTCATAATCATTGCAGCATTTTTCTTCCAACCTTAAACCCCAGCGTGTTTTTAATATTGCAGTATATATTGCAAAATATTTAACTTCATTCTGTTCCTCTGCTTGTTTTTTATTACATTCATACTGCTAAATAGTCTCTCAACATCGGCATTAGAATTAGGTAGTATTAAGAGAGTAATCGCAAAAGGCGCTAATTCCTCAAATCTAGATTCCCCTTGAGCATCTTTGAAGTGCAATACTTCATTCCAATTTTTTTTTGTATCTTTGCTCTCGTTCCATTTGTGCAAATGAATTTGTCGCCATAGATCATCAACTCTTATAATAAGTTCTGCACTTTTATTGTGCCTACGCAGTAAAAGTAAATTAAGTACATTAATGAAGTAAAAATAATATATTACGTAAAGTTTTAGTGGCTTAGTAGTTGAGTAAATAGCACTTTCAGTAATTGAAACTGAATTCTACTTAACTACTAGAAAAAACCACCAGCCACTAAAAGCAATATTTGGCCACTAAAAGGGGGGTGGAAACCACCAGTTTTAGTGGAAAATCCACTAAGTTGGTAACACTGGTGACATTGCTGAAAAAAACTCTTTAAAGGTGAACGCAGACCTAGCCGCACCGCAGTCTCTACAGTCCCCGCAGTCATCGCTTTTTGTTAATGGCCTCGCACATCTATCCGCGCCGCAGTCGCTGCAGTCGTTCCCGTCCCCGCACGCATCGCACTTGCAGTGTTGCCAGATTTTTTAAAGCATTATCTGTACCGAAGATTTAAAAAATCTGTATTTGGTATTGGTATTTTGCTCTTTTGTGTAATTTTATCTGTAGGTGCTATAATCTATAGTTATAATAAATCTGTAGAGAGGACAATTCTGTACATGAAATATATTTATAAAATAACTATCAGGGGGTGATTAGGGATCGATACTGATGCCAAAAATGCAATCAGTAAAATTTTTGTCTGTCTGTCTGTCTGTATAACCGTTATAGAAACAAAAACTACTCGACGGATTTTAACGAAACTTGGTACAATTATTTTTCATACTCCTGAGCTGGTTATAGTATACTTTTCATCACGCTACAATCAATAGGAGCAGAGCAGTGAAGGGAAATGTTGGGAAAACGGGAGAAGTTACTCCATTTTTTAAGCTTGCGTCGCGAGTGCAACCTTAATGGTTAAAGCTACACAAAAATCATTTATGACGGAAATGTTCTCCTTAAAATTATTTAAAAAATATCCGACGACAGCATATATCTATCTTTTATGGTTGATTCACAATAACACGTGTAACTCCCGATAGCTTAGCAGTTCGAAGCTTTCTGATTGTTATTCTGCTCCGAAATTTAATACCACCACAACTTTGCAATGGAACTCGGCTAAAAGTAACCCAGTTGCAACAAAATATAATCGAGGCTCAAATTTTAACAGGTTGCGGTGCAGGAGAAACCGTCTTTATTCCGAGAATTCCCATAATACCAAATAATTTTCCATTCCAATTTAATGGCACTCAATAATGACCCTAGTATTTTTATTGAAAATACCTTAGGATTTAAAATCCATTGACGTTTAATTATGGTTTCCTGTTTACAAGTGTTTAGAAAATAATGTATTCGGATTAGTAAAGGGAACGGAGAGCATTGGCAGTGAGGTGTAATATGCTGGTCCGAAGGTTCTCGCGTTGTACAGGTGCCGTTAAAGTTACACTTTTCAAAGCTTACTGTCAAACTTTTTACACGTGTAGCCTTTGGACTAGTTGTACCCTAAAATCTGTCAATGCACTTCGTGTTCAGTATAGCAATGCATTCAGGATGCTGTTAGGGCTGCCACGCTTCTGTAGCGCGTCGGGCATGTTCGCGGACGCGCACACTGACTGTTTTGCTGCGATCAGACGCAAGCGAGCAGCGTCCTTGATCAGCAGAGTGCGTGCTAGCACTAACAGTCTCCTGTGTGTCATTGCCAGTAAATTAGACTGTCCTATTATTCACTTTTTGAGTCAATTACATGTACGTACATGTAATTGACTCAAAATTTTAATTTTAATTTAGTTTTATAAAGTTACTAACATAGTTTTAAGTAGTGCTACTAATGATAATTAGGTATTAATTGTATTGGTTATGGGAAGAAAATCCTGAAATAAATGATTATATTATTATTATTAAACTCTATGCCCCTGTAAATATTGTTTAAAATTTGTATTATACATTAGCGTATCTCTCTCTCTCTTTCGTTCGTTCACCTATAGCATATAGCTCCAGCGCGCATCGAACACCCGAATCACAATATCAGTTGAACCGAATATCATAGTGCGATACCGATATTGTGTGGTGTTTTTGTTTTGTGACTCATCATACCAACATCAACGCATTAGATACGCGGATACCTGATATATAGATTCAGTGCCGTCCGATATATAGGTATTGGATATTGTACCGATACATATGTATTGTATCTATATACGATTTGTATCACCCCACTCCTACTACAGACACATAAATACCGACCGTCCTTCCGTCCTCGCTGCCGCGACGTCCCCGAAATTACCCGCCTCGATCCTTGCTAGAGCCAGCCTTTAAATTCGTCCCTCAATAATAGTAATGATCCGATTCAGCTTGTCCCTAGCTCTCCTCCCCCTGCGACGCCCTAAGCCGAGTTAAGTGAATCTGAATTGGTTACTTCTGGGTAAACGTATTTGATTTTTGACCACATCATAGCTTACCATCAGGCATCAGGCGAGGAAAACGTTGAAAGGCGAGCCGTATGCAAAACAACGGCGGCACGAAGTTCGCCGGCTCAGCTAGTCATGAATAAAACCTGTTTTGTTTTTTCATTTTTTATTTCTCACCATACTTTACTTGCCGAACAGATTCGAGTAAAATCCATCTGGATAAGGATCTCTCTATTGAACGTGTCAACATGTATTAAAACCTCTAAGTAATGCCGAACACAAAATAGTTGGATGCAAATGGACTCCATAATTCGAGACGAGGTGTCAACTGCATAGATAAGTTTTAGAAACTTACTTATTACCGGATTAGTGCTGAAAGGACCTAAGTACAACGAATCAAATTCTCATCATCGGCGTTCCAGCCGAAAGAAGTCTGCTACCTAGGGTAAAACTGGTATAGATGTCCCAAGTTTAATTACCTACTTTTGTTTCAGGGAATTCTTTATATATAATCTTAGGACAACATAGAGCTAGGATACATTTAGTCGTAAACTGTTTGAATAATGGCTAATTACATGTTTTCACAGGCAGTATTAGAATATTATAACAAGAGGCAAATAAAATAAATTGGCCAAGTGCGAGTCGGACTCGCCCATGAAGCGTTCCGTGGTAACTATAATAAATATAATATACTTAATATATTTAATTGAAAAAAAAAACAAAAAACCTTACAAATTTCTTAAAAGTAGCTTATTTACATTTTTACAACTACCTACGCTAAATGTAGAATATGCTGATTTTTTTATATCCATTGTCCATAGTTGACACATATCCATAGTACATAGTTGACTAGCCAACGCACCACCGCACAGGACGACAGTCCGACAACGACCGACTCCCCGATTGTTTTTTTTTTTTTTGTGAGTGTTAATCTCGCAGGTCAACCTCTGAAGTTGTCGGCTGCTTAACCGGGCTTGCCTGTGGTTGCCTTAATTAATAAATTAATTAAAGCCTCCAGCCAGGGCTTATTAAAAAAACTTACAAACTAGGCGACTACACGCTAAGGGCACCCCCTGTGGGGTACGGACCTCGGCTTAGGGCGTCGCAGGGGGAGGGCAGCTAGGGACAGGCTGAATCATATCAGTATTATTATTAATAAGGGAATTTAAAGCTACTGGCTTAGCGTCGCGGGCTGGCTCTGGCAAGGGTCGGGGCGGACTGTTACGGGGATGTCGCGGCGGGCCTCGGCGGCGAGGACGGAAAGACGGTCGATTTTTGTTTTTGTAAACTGTGCTGGTTTCCTTACGGCTCTCTTGGAGCAGGGTGATTGCGTCATCGGGAGTGACTAGAGTATGCCTTGGTCGGCGAATATTAGAGATACGCGAGGGTTCGTATTGGGCGGCCGATACGATAAGGGGATTCCTATGTTGGATTGCAGTATCAAAGAAACGCTTGGCGACACGTTTCATGAACTGCTGGATGGTGGGCATCTTGAAGTCTACGTGAAGAAGCTCATTTCGAACATAAAAGGGGGCTCCCGTGACTCTACGGAGGAATCGGTTCTGAAGGGTCTGCATCTTGTGGAGGAGGTAGGGCTTTGCGTGTGCGAAAACAACGCAGGCGTAGGTCATGATGGGACGAATGACCGCGGTGAAAATACGCAGCTTGCACCTGAGTGATAACTTGCTGCGGGAGCTAAGAATGAAGTGGAGCCTACCTAGAGCGAAAGCGGCGCGCGAACGTGCCTGCTTTATGTGCTCAGCGAAGGAAAGGTGTTTATCGAGGACCACGCCTAAGTATTTGGCTTACTTTTCCCAGGGGATCGGCTTGCCGTACATGTTAATCGGACGGGGGGAGGGTGGGTTTATCCGCGGTTTAGAAAAGAGGACTGCCTGGCTTTTGTCTGGATTGACTTCGATTCTCCATTTCCGGAACCACTTGGCCAGAGTGTTTGCGGAAGTTTGGAGAGTGCGAGCGATGGCATCGGGTTTAAGACCAGTATAATATATAGCCGTATCGTCGGCAAATAGGGCTAGCTGAGTATTTTTATGCTAAGGAATATCGCTAGTGAATATTGTGAAAACGACGGGGGATAGTACGGAGCCTTGAGGAACTCCTGCGCGAATGGGATGGGGGGAGGAAAGCTCCCCCTCAATTCGGTAACGAAAGGTGCGATTCGATAAAAAGTCCCGTAAGATGAGCACGAGACGGTCAGGCACGCCGAGTTGGTATAGCTTATAGATTAAGCCATTGTGCCAGACTTTGTCGAACGCTTTCGCTATGTCGAAGAATAAGGCTCCCGTTATTGCCTCCCGTTGGAAGCCGGCGCTGAAGTGTTCTACGATGCGGTGGACTTGTTGGATACATGAGTGTTCGGTTCTTAATCCGAACTGCTCATTGGGTATTAGACTCTTTGCTTCGGCAAAATCTTTGAGCCGCTTATATATAAGCCTTTCATAGATTTTACCGATTTCATAGATTTTTCCGGACGTTGAGTAAGCTAATGGGACGGTAGCTAGACGGGTCAGACTTGGGCTTGCCTGGTTTGGGAATACCTATGTCGGTGGCCTGTTTCCAGGTTGCGGGGAACATATTATTGCTCAATGCGTCATTGAAGATGGCCGTCATTAGCACTATAAGCTGGGCGGGGAAAAGTTTGAAAACCCTATTGGTGATGCCGTCGGAGCCAGGGGATTTTCGCGGTTGGAGACTTTTAATGATATCCTGGACCTCATCAGGAGTGATGGGGGCCAGTGGATTATCGGGATCTTCGACGGGCGGAAGGGAAGTTCTACGTTCGACTTCGGCGTTCACCATATCGAGGTGGGCTTGGTCTACTGGTTGAGAGCTGGGAGAACACTGGGACTCTAGGCTGTCGGCTAGGCATTCTGCTTTTTCAGAGTTATCGAAGGCGACACTCTTATCGGGACGAATGAGAGGAGGCATTGTGGCCTCTTCAGTGGATCGTAACTTCCTCTGAAGCTGCCAGAAGGCAAGATGGGTGGGCTCAAGTTCGCTCAGCATTTTGTCCCAGCTCGTATTACGCTGCTCGGCAATGCGTTTCCTTACAGCACGCTGTAATTTGCGCATGGCTTTGTTTGCGGCGCAGGGAAAAGCGCTGTACGCACGGATGGCTGCGTTCTTCTCGGTTATCAGATTCCGTACATCGTCCGGAAGTTTCCAGCGGTGATCTTCCGCTACTGGAACTTCCCTTGAACAATCGTTCAGGACGGAATGTACGTGATCTGTAAGCGAGTCGATCGCCGCCGTCGTGTCAGCGACTGAGACTATGTGGTCAGGAATGGTGTCTAAGTGAGGCGACGTGGTGGATTTCAGTTTTTCACTTACTTTCCTCCAGTCGGTGATTAATTGGGTCGGAGGAGGTTGGGTAGGATCATGGTTACCCGAGCGGGAACCTAGGTGTAGGATAACGGGACGGTGATCCGAGTTGAGCTCATGAAGCGCTTCTATGGAGTGTAAATGGAGGTTTACATTCTTTAGGAGCGCCACATCGAGGACATCAGGCCTATGGTTGGGGTCGTGTGGGTAGTGGGTGGGAGTCAACGGAGCGATGACGTCATAGTTTAGGGTCGCGCCTAGGTTATACACGATTCTGCCTCTGGCATTTGTCGTGTTGCTGTTCCAAGCGGGGTGTTTGGCGTTGAGAGACCGACTCCCCCACCACGCGGACCGGTATTTATAACCTAGCGACGTATGCGCCCGAGGCAACGTTATAATACTATTATCGATTTGTAGTGTGATATATTGATATCTACATACACTACATCCCTTCCTTGTTTTAATTTATTTTATTTTTAACCAGAAAGGTTAATGAGGCATTTATTTCATTCATCATTAATTCGCATCTTTAACTATTTACTTTTACCCTTCCTCTTCTTTTCTATTCCATTTTCTGATCTATTTGTATCTTCTCCTCAGTTAATTTCTTTAGTTGGACCACTCACAACTTCCCCTCTTCCTTCAATAGTTTCCCAGTTATGTAGTTTAGAATACTTTTGCCTCCACCTTTACTCTTTTCCGCAGTATGGGATGTTGCATCCAAAACGCGTTGTTTAAACGTTGACTATATCCTTCTTAGTACCGTGTGTGCATAACTATATTCCTGTCAGTGCATATGATTAACTCCTACATAAAACCTATAAAATTCTACACCAACATTCTTTAATATGACGTAATAAAATATTTTAAGTCAGTAAATCAACATACAAGAACTTTTGTCTGCACCATCATCGCCGGTTTCACATTTATATGATGCTTTGCTACCAATTTGCTTTATAACTTTTATTGAAATTTCATAATCATTGCAGCATTTTTCTTCCAATCTTAAACCACAGCGTGTTTTTAATATTGCAGTATATATTGCAAAATATTTAACTTCATTCTGTTCCTGTGCTTGTTTTATATTACATTTATACTATTAAATAGTCTCTCAACATCGGCATTAGAATGAGGCAGTTTTAAGAAAGTAATCGCAAAAGTCGCTAATTCCTCAAATCTAGATTCCTCTATTTCTCTTGAGCATCATTCCAAATTTCAATTTCCAATTTTCATTATTTTTTTTTGTATCTTTGCTCTCATTCTATTTCAGCGAATGAATTTGTTGCCATTGATCGTCAACTCTTGCCATAAGTTCTGTACTTTTTAACCGACTTCAAACAAAAGGAGGAGGTTCTCAATTCGTCTTGACTTTTTTTTTTATGTATGTTACCTCATTACTCGCAGATGGCTGGACCGATTAGAAAAATTCTTTTTTGTTTGAAAGTATACCCTATACTTTCTAGTTGGTCCCATTGTTGTCACGTTTTGATCTGATGATGGGATCATGGAGAAATCGAGGGAACTCTTCAAATATTATAGGCACACCTATAGCGTTTTGGGTATTTTTATAGTACCTTGTGCAGTTGCTCTCGAAAAGCACCATTTCATGAAGTGGAACTGATGATGAAGACCCCAGACGGCCACCGAAACTACTCAATAATAAGTATTTCGTGGATTGCGATTAGATTACTTGAATATAGATAGTTAAGCACTGTAAAGTGCTTAAGAGCATAAGCTCGTCACAATGCAGATGGTGATGTACCAGGAGAACTCAAAAATTAACGGCTCTGCACCCGGAAAAGCAATATTTTGTAAAAGGTGATAAGTAGTTAACATTTTGGCTTTTGTAACTAGATAAATTACAAACCGACCCACTAAAATTTTTTTTAATACTTTTTTATTTCCAGCTTTTTAGTTTACAGATGTGAAAGATTTCGCAGACGATTTAGTTCTTTATACGTGTTTTTTACGATTTGTCACTTTGAATTACTTGTAACCATATGATTGTTTTATATATTTTTGTAATCACCTTCTAAAACCCTTTATTTTGATACCCCACTCACTACACACTGTGTAGGCACAATAATTTTTTTTAGCAAAAAGTAGAACCGACTTCCGTATAAAATCACTACAAAAGGCGGTGTCAGAAAAAAAGAAAATACTAAACAAATGACACCGACTACCGAAATTAAAGTTATTTTTGCCTTTGTAGTGTTTTTATATGGAAGTCGGTTCTACTTTTTGCTAAATAAAATGTATTGTGCCTACACAGTAAAAGTAAATTAAACATACTGAAAATTAAATGAAGTAAAAATAATATATTTCGTAAAATTTTAGTGGCTTAATAGTTGAGTGATAGCATTTTCAGTAATTGAAATTGAATTCTACTTAACCACTAGAAAAAACCACCAGCCACTAAAAGCAATATTTCGCCACTAAAAGGGGGGTCGAAACTACCAGTTTTAGTGGAAAATCCACTAAGTTGGTAACACTGATAATGGTAGATTCTGCTGTCTCACCTATTCAGCGCGCTGTCTCTTTCTTTCATGACAGTCAACCACTTTTTAATCTATGGTCGGCCAGTTATGTTTACTTCATGGTGCTATAACTTAGAACAAAAGTGACGAAATGATAACCGACTAGTTTAGGTAGGGTTCTGCTTTTGGATATAAACTACTCAATTCAATTGATTTTTAATTTATTCGTATAGCAATAATCAAAGTTTAAGTTACGTATTGATAGATGGCATTTTTCTCAAAATATTTACACATTTAGCTTAAACTTGTTCTAGGTTTTACTCAGATATTCTAAATTATCTTTAACAAATAACCATTTTATTTTATATAAATTAAAATATTAGGGATATTAGGACACCTTTTAAATTTCACATCTTTTATAATATATTAACATACGTATCTTCAAATTAATAAAATCCTCCAATTACGCAATCCTATTTTTTCTTTAACTTATTTAATCTATACTTATAATAAATCTGTAGAGAGGTCAATTCTGTACATGAAATATATTTCCAAAATGGCAGACAGGCCCGTTGGTATAGTGGTCAGTGGTCCTGACTGCTATGCGCAAGGTCGTGGGTTCGATTCCCACCTAGGACAAATGTTTGTGTGATGAGCACGGTCATTTGTTCTTTGTCTGGGTGTAATTTATCTATAATATGTATGTATTTAGAAATATATATGTATGTTTATCAGTTGTCTAGTATCCATATCACAAGCTCTGCTTAGTTTGGGACTAGATGGCGTTGTGTGAAAAAGTTGTGGAATATTATTAAAAAAAAAAAAAAAAAAAAAACTATCAGGGGGTGATTAAGGATCGATACTCATGCCAAAAATGCAATTAGTTAAATTTTTGTCTGTCTGTCTGTCTGTCTGTCTGTATAACCGTTATAGAAACAAAAACTACTCGACGGATTTTAACGAAACTTGGTACAATTATTTTTCATACTCCTGAGTGGGTTATAGTGTACTTTTCATCACGCTACAATCAATAGGAGCAGAGCAGTGAAAGGAAATGTTGGGAAAACGGGAGAAGTTACTCCATTTTTTAAGCTTCCGTCGCGTGTGCAACCTTAATGGTTAAAGCTACACAAATCATTTTATGACGGAAATGTTCTCCTTAAAATTATATAAAAAATATCCCACGACAGCATATGTCTAACTTTTATGGTTGACTCACAATAACACGTGTAACTCCCGATAGCTTAGCAGTTCGAAGCTTTCTGATTATAATATTTGTCTACTCTTACGTTTATAACACTCTCAGTCACCCCTAATTGAAAAAGTTAACATTATTAACTATTCCATAAAAAAATTGGCCAAGTGCGAGTCAGACTCGCCCATGAAGGGTTCCGTAGTAACTATAATATAATATGCAAATTTATTTGACGAAAAAAAAACCTACAAATTTCTTAAAACTAGCTTATTTACATTTTTTACAACTGCGCCAAATAAATTTGTTTTAAAAAAAACCTTACAAATTTCTTAAAACTGGCTTTTTTACATTTTTTACAACTGCGCCGAATAAATTTGTTTTTCATAGTGTTTGTATGAATTACAAAGTTATATTTGCGGTTTTAGAAAATATGCTGTATCTCAAAAACTGCTGAACTGATTTCGTTCAAATTAATTTTGATTGAAAGTTTATATTAAGATCTACAGACATATATTTTTTTTAGATTTTTCACTCCATTATTATAGAAGTTAGAGGTTGTGTCCGCCACACACACATTTTACCACTTTGGAAGTTTATATCTTTTAAACGATTGACTTTATGGAAAAGTGGTTTTAGAAACCCCGATGTCGTTTTTAAAGAACTGTCTATAGATACCACACATGCATCGATTTCATGAAAAAAAATATTTTCAGGTTTAGTTCCATGTAAGGGGAGACCCCCTTTATTTTAAATATTTTTTAATTTTTTTCTCAAAATCGGAAAGCGGTTCACAGAATACATCTACCTATCAAGTTTCACATGTATAGTCCTAATAGTTTCGGAATAAAATTGCTGTGACAGACGGACGGACGGACAGACAGACAGACAGACAGACGGACAGACATGTCGAAACTATAAAGATTCCGTTTTTTGCCATTCGGCTACGAAACCGTAAAAAGAATCATATAAATCGGTATAGAAACACCAAAGTTATACATGAAATACGCTTATAATAATAAGCCATCGCGCGTGAATACTGAATCATGCTATAAGGATTATTTTTGAGAATCGGTCGCCGCGCTCGACGCGTCTCGCGGTCGAAGCGTTCTCTAGGTACTTAAGCCTCATGCGAACGTGATCTAAACAATATTACCAATACATTAACTTACGCTGACGGAGTCGCGGGCACAGCTATATTGTATCATTACGCTAAGGCCAATAGGAGCGGAGCGCCAATGAAGAATGCTTCAAAATCGGGGTTAAATTTAACGTTAGCCCAAAGTAACTATTCCACGCGGACGAAGTCGCGGGCAAAAGCTAGTTTTAAACTAAAATGGTAACGAAACTTGCGTAAATGCAGTGATGCCAGATTGGAGGGAATCCCCCAAATTTGGGGGATTTTTAAAGTTATGGAGGGAGAATTGAGGGACAATATTTTTGGGGGAATATTTGGCCTGATGATGTCTGAACGCGATCAAACCACTAACTAATCTGTGAAAGCACACACACGAAAACAAAATGCTGTGCACGATGATAGCCGAGTGGCTCCGAAGTTGCCGCAGAATGGAATGATTTGCATCGTACAACTTGGAAATCCACGCAACACACCGAAGAGTTCTGGGTTGAAGTTTATTATTTCAAAAATGCAGTCGGTGATAGAACATACCCATGGAAATGTTAGCAAATTGGCACTAGGAATTTTGTCTTTATCTTTTTCTAAAGCAGTTGCGGAAAGAGCCTTCTTTCAAGTAGCTATTATTGAAGACAAACGTCGAAACAGATTGGCCATTAACACTGCCGAATCCATCTTGAGAATAAGATATAAATTGCTAGAAGGATGTGTTCATTTTAAACCCAGTTCAAAGATGCTAAACAGGTTTAACTCAGAAAAAATGTACGGAACTGCAACCTGCGCGAATGAAGAGGCTAATTTAGTCATGGACGCTATTGCTGAAAACGTTATTAAAAACATCGTGGAAAGCATGCCCAGAAGGATTCAAGCTGTGATTTTGGCAAGAGGAGGTCACACTCCTTATTAGGTTTTAATACGTGTAACTTTATTTAATAAAAAAAAGTAAAAAAAACTCTTGTCTTTATTGCCGACCACTTCTTATTGTTTGGGCGTTTACATCGGTTTTAAAGAATCCGTCGTTTTTTTTCTTTTAATTGCCCGAATTCATTTCACGCGCATTAATTTACACAATTATATATACAGACTACGTCAAAGCAATAAATTTCATTTAATTAACTCAAATCGACCTTAGAACGTAAATTTCCTTAGGTGCCCGTTTTTTTGCAAAAGAGTGTATGTCGAAACTATCGAAGTCGGAGACACTGTGGGTTTATGTGGCCTTTTTTCCCTGGGGTATTCCAGACTCCTTCATTTAGCGCACCTTCCTTTTTAATTCTTTTTAACGTAGTAACGCTCACTTCTGTAAAGAATGGTAAAACAGAATGATTAGGTTCTGCAAATCATGAATTCAATTACATCTTTATAAAAGTTATGTACTCCTAGTAAAATCTTACCAGTGATTGAATCTAATCCATACAAGTACTGGTTCTGGGTTCTTACCCTTTTTTTATTACTGTTGGGCCCATTCTTGACCTCGATCTCGCCTGATGGTAAGCGATAGATGAGGTCTAAGATGTGACGAGCGAGCCCAGAAGATGCCTATTTACTCGTGCTTTAAAGGCTGAAAGGTCATAAGTGGCAGGGAACACAGAAGCCGGCAGAGAATTCCACAGCTTGGCTGTGCGCACAACAAATGTGGAGGAGAAGCGCTTGGTACGACAAGACGGTATATCAACCAAGTGTGGGTGGTACCCAGCCGTGCGTCTGGAAGACCGGTAATGAAAGGGAGTTGGAGGAATCAGGTCATGGACACTCGCCGAAGTACAATCTGTAGAAAACCGACAGGCAAGCAACGGTTCGCCGATGAGCTAGGCTATGAAGCTTGTCCACCAGCACCTCGTCGCCTATAAGCCTTTTAACTCTGCGCTCGAACGAGTCCAATGCAACAAGTTGGTACTTTGCAGAGCCATCCCACAAGTGGCTGCAATACTCCACGCAGGAACGGACCTGTGCTTTATACAGATTTAGAAGCTGTCCAGGCGTGAAGTACCGCCTCACCTTGTGTAGGATTCCCAGCTTTTTTGCTGCTGTTGTTGTGGTGTGTTGAAGTTGAGGTCTGACGTCAACTCCATGCCCAAAAGCTCCAGGCGATTGAATCCGTAAGTTTTTCAATAGTTTTCACCAGGTTTCGTCGTCAGAACATTAGCGACCATGTCTTCTGTATTCTTGTATTTGATAAATATTTCATTGACTGCAACCTTCTTTCTGATGAAAAGATTTCGGACATCTATGTGCTTACTTCGGGCGTGATAACTTTCATTACCTGAAAGACTAATGTATTTTAAAAGACTAATGTCAGTTTAAATTATCTTAAACAGGCTCTGTGCACGAAACCCACTACTTGGTAAAGGTTGTCTAAAGCCAACTAACTTCTTTAATTTTTTTATCATATTATTGAGAAGACTATATATTATAATTATAACTATTTCACTTATTTCTGGTATTCTAAGTTATTTCACGACTCCCAATTGCCATAGCGGTCATAAACATTTCATATTTCATTCGATGGAGCACCGTCGTCAGATCTTCAGTGACCATGTCTTCTTTATTCTTGTATTTGATAGTCATTGACTGCAGCGTTATTGAAATGAAAATATACCAAATAACTTTATATGATATGAGACGCACCCTACTTAGTCAGGTGCTCGGGAAGATACTTTGTGTTTTAACTAAGAAAAAACTTCAAAAATGTACTGTGACTAAACTAGTGATCTGAGTTTTGGTGTGTAGCCTGAAAATTATACATAAAGTATAATACCTCATTCATTATCATCATTCATCATTCATTTAATACCTCTCGCTTTTATCAACGTTGTTTATAAACAATATTATTAAAAACAGACACACCATTTATCGATAATTGATAAGAGCCATTTGCATTACAGCACATCACTACTATCACAAAATAAAATTGTAAATCAAAAGATCGAATAAGCCTTTTAGTACCATGTTTTAATTAATAATATAATCAAATATCTAATTTAATACTTACCGAGCCTCATCTCATGGAAATTTAACCATAAACTTCCTTTTTTCATTACATTTGCGACTTCACAAGTACGATACTTCACAAGTTGTAAATCGGCTATTAGGTGGTCCGTGGCACTATGGTACAATTATGTTTACTGAACAAAAACCGATCACTTTTTACAAATTAAGATATATAATTAACCGTAAATCAATTTAATTATTGCCAAAATATAATAAGCACAAACTTACAAAATACAAGAAGACACACGCAGTATATAAAATGTACTCTGTGGACACACGACAAGTAAACCACAGAGTACATTTTATATACTGAGATAGAGCCGTCACTCGAAGATTCCAGAGCGCCCGCGCCCTCTGGCAACAAGTAAAAGCAACAATGTATGAAGCATATGTATATATATATAGCATATAGATATAGCTACCTACAAATCAGGGTACCACTGCATAGGCCGTCCTATTTACTCCTTTTTATTTAGTACTTAGTAATTTATGTTGATTTACAATAAAACAATATAATTACAACACCAAATACTTTATTAAAATCTTCTGTTACAATATTTGTTAGCCATCTGAATTTTATCTTCCATAATCGTTTCGTGATCCACACAATAACTTAGAAGTATCCTTAGGTACACACCAATTAAATAAGAAACCAATAATACCAACCAATTAATAAGAATTTGGTTTTGGAATTGCACGAACAGTGCAATGCCAAAACCAAAAAAATCAAGAAATTTAAGATATAATATATTCTTACCACATACATATGCTTCATACATTGTTGCTTTTACTTGTTGCCAGAGGGCGCGGGCGCTCTGGAATCTTCGAGTGACGGCTCTATCTCAGTATATAAAATGTACTCTGTGGTTTACTTGTCGTGTGTCCACAGAGTACATTTTATATACTGCGTGTGTCTTCTTGTATTTTGTAAGTTTGTGCTTATTATATTTTGGCAATAATTAAATTGATTTACGGTTAATTATATATCTTAATTTGTAAAAAGTGATCGGTTTTTGTTCAGTAAACATAATTGTACCATAGTGCCACGGACCACCTAATAGCCGATTTACAACTTGTGAAGTATCGTACTTGTGAAGTCGCAAATGTAATGAAAAAAGGAATTTTATGGTTAAATTTCCATGAGATGAGGCTCGGTAAGTATTAAATTAGATATTTGATTATATTATTAATTAAAACATGGTACTAAAAGGCTTATTCGATCTTTTGATTTACAATTTTATTTTGTGATAGTAGTGATGTGCTGTAATGCAAATGGCTCTTATCAATTATCGATAAATGGTGTGTCTGTTTTTAATTGTTTATAAACAACGTTGATAAAAGCGAGAGGTATTAAATGAATGATGAATGATGATAATGAATGAGGTATTATACTTTATGTATAATTTTCAGGCTACACACCAAAACTCAGATCACTAGTTTAGTCACAGTACATTTTTGAAGTTTTTTCTTAGTTAAAACACAAAGTATCTTCCCGAGCACCTGACTAAGTAGGGTGCGTCTCATATCATATAAAGTTATTTGGTATATTTTCATTTCAATAACGCTGCAGTCAATGACTATCAAATACAAGAATAAAGAAGACATGGTCACTGAAGATCTGACGACGGTGCTCCATCGAATGAAATATGAAATGTTTATGACCGCTATGGCAATTGGGAGTCGTGAAATAACTTAGAATACCAGAAATAAGTGATATAGTTATAATTATAATATATAGTCTTCTCAATAATATGATAAAAAAATTAAAGAAGTTAGTTGGCTTTAGACAACCTTTACCAAGTAGTGGGTTTCGTGCACAGAGCCTGTTTAAGATAATTTAAACTGACATTAGTCTTTTAAAATACATTAGTCTTTCAGGTAATGAAAGTTATCACGCCCGAAGTAAGCACATAGATGTCCGAAATCTTTTCATCAGAAAGAAGGTTGCAGTCAATGAAATATTTATCAAATACAAGAATACAGAAGACATGGTCGCTAATGTTCTGACGACGAAACCTGGTGAAAACTATTGAAAAACTTACGGATTCAATCGCCTGGAGCTTCTGGGCATGGAGTTGAAGTCAGACCTCAACTTCAACACACCACAACAACAGCAGCAAAAAAGCTGGGAATCCTACACAAGGTGAGGCGGTACTTCACGCCTGGACAGCTTCTAAATCTGTATAAAGCACAGGTCCGTTCCTGCGTGGAGTATTGCAGCCACTTGTGGGATGGCTCTGCAAAGTACCAACTTGTTGCATTGGACTCGTTCGAGCGCAGAGTTAAAAGGCTTATTGGCGACGAGGTGCTGGTGGACAAGCTTCATAGCCTAGCTCATCGGCGAACCGTTGCTTGCCTGTCGGTTTTCTACAGATTGTACTTCGGGGAGTGTCCATGACCTGATTCCTCCAACTCCCTTTCATTACCGGTCTTCCAGACGCACGGCTGGGTACCACCCACACTTGGTTGATATACCGTCTTGTCGTACCAAGCGCTTCTCCTCCACATTTGTTGTGCGCACAGCCAAGCTGTGGAATTCTCTGCCGGCTTCTGTGTTCCCTGCCACTTATGACCTTTCAGCCTTTAAAGCACGAGTAAATAGGCATCTTCTGGGCTCGCTCGTCACATCTTAGACCTCATCTATCGCTTACCATCAGGCGAGATCGAGGTCAAGAATGGGCCCAACAGTAATAAAAAAAGGGTAAGAACCCAGAACCAGTACTTGTATGGATTAGATTCAATCACTGGTAAGATTTTACTAGGAGTACATAACTTTTATAAAGATGTAATTGAATTCATGATTTGCAGAACCTAATCATTCTGTTTTACCATTCTTTACAGAAGTGAGCGTTACTACGTTAAAAAGAATTAAAAAGGAAGGTGCGCTAAATGAAGGAGTCTGGAATACCCCAGGGAAAAAAGGCCACATAAACCCACAGTGTCTCCGACTTCGATAGTTTCGACATACACTCTTTTGCAAAAAAAACGGGCACCTAAGGAAATTTACGTTCTAAGGTCGATTTGAGTTAATTAAATGAAATTTATTGCTTTGACGTAGTCTGTATACTTATAATCGTGTAAATTAATGCGCGTGAAATGAATTCGGGCAATTAAAAGAAAAAAAACGACGGATTCTTTAAAACCGATGTACACGCCCAAACAATAAGAAGTGGTCGGCAATAAAGACAAGATTTTTTTTTACTTTTTTTAATTAAATAAAGTTACACGTATTAAAACCTAATAAGGAGTGTGACCTCCTCTTGCCAAAATCACAGCTTGAATCCTTCTAGGCATGCTTTCCACGATGTTTGTAATAACGTTTTGAGGAATACGTTTCCACTCTTCTGCAATGACACTTTTTAGCTCCCTGATGTTTTGTGGAGCAGGTTGCACTGATCTTATCCGTCTCTTTAGAACATCCCAGACATGCTCAATTGGATTGAGGTCAGGACTTTGAGCTGGCCAATCTAAACGACGGATCCCAACTTCTTGCATGTACGCTTCCACGTCGCCAGAACGGTGCGGGCGAGCATTGTCGTCCATAAAAATGGAAACTTCCCCAAGTGCAGTCAATGTGGGTTGTGCATATGGAATTAGGACTTTCATTATGTACCGGTGTGCATTTAATGTTCCATTTTCTATGAAAACTAACTCCGTACGCTCCGTCGAATTAATTGCTGCCCAAATCATAACGGAGCCTCCGCCTTAAGGAGTGATTTCTTCGAAACACACTTCCGCATAGCGTTCCTGTGGTCTTCGCAGCACTCGCCGGCGTCGGTCCTCTCCACACAAAGAGATTCTAGCTTCATCAGAAAACAATACTTTATTCCAGTCCTCCAGAGTCCATGAAGCACAGTTCCGAGCAAACTGAAGTCGAGCAACACGGTGCTCACGGAGGAATTTAGGGCCCCGAGCTGGGCGGTAACTCCTGATATTGGCAGCCAAAAGCCTCCTCCTGACCGTCCACAAGCTAACTTCTACTCCTCTTACTTCTTCAAGGCTCTTCTTCAGGTCCACACTTGTCGCTTTACGATTCCGCAACGCCTGAATCACCAAAAAGCGGTCATCTCTTGGTTCTGTGCATCGTTTTCTTCCCGAACCGGGTCTTCTTTTGACCGAACCGGCCTCTTGATACCGTTGCTAAGTCCTCTGGACAGTTGAACGACTCACATTTAGCCGCTGAGACACGTAAGTTTGCGAACAACATTCTTCAAGTAGGGCTATAATTTTACCGGCCCTTATCGCTTTATCACTCATATCAAAAAGTGGTATTTAATGTAAAAAGAAAGATTAAATTGTTTAATTTGCAGAAAATATCCAAAAAGTTTTAAAATATCGTAATCAGTTAAAAATCGTTTCAGCAATTCGCGCCATTAGTAAAGCAATTTTAGAATAATCCACAATAATCATTAGTTTTCTTTTATTAATTTCAAATTTGGATCGTAAAGAATCATGCCAGGATGCTACAAATAACATGCCAATACATCGTCAAATTAATAAAACCTATTTCTTGTTCTTCTTCATTGAAGTAGAGAAAAAAATCTAAAGTGCCCGTTTTTTTTGCAAAAGAGTTTAGATGCTATTCGTAACAAAATTAACGAATTTTATATGGTTAGAAAACAAGTTTCTACATTGAGAACTCTGTTAGCGGAATTAAGAGAAAACATTGGATTTAATGGATGCCGGTAAACTCTTCGCCGCTTATTATTGTCCAATGGCTGTTAATTCAAGAAAAACAAAAATTGGCGTTCATTGTTTATTGAACGTTATGATATATCTGCCTGGAGACATCGGTTTTTAAGAACCATGGCTTTGAAACGTAGAGAAGGAAAGTTAATCATTTATTTAGATGATACCTATGTTCTTAAACACTATAAAGTCTTTGCAAGGTCCATCTACAAGCGGTGCGGTTGAAAATATTTCAACTAGAAAAAAGTACATAATTGTTCATGCTGGATCGGAGAAAGACCCGGTCCCAAATTCATTGTAAGTCTTTAGCACTAAATCGAAAATGGCAGACTACCACCATAATATGAACGCTTAACTTTAATTAATGGCTACGAGAAAAGCTTATACCCAATTTTAATGAACCGAGTGTAATAGTAATGGATAATGCTAGTTACCATTCAATCATTGTAAAGCTCATCACAAAATCGCAGAAATGAGATAAGAGAATGACTTACTTTGAATGATATTCCATTTGAAGAATATCACACAAAAGCAGAGCTGCTATGTTTTGTAAAACGAAACACACCAGAAGCAGTACATGAAGCTGATGAAATTCTGAAGCAGAATGGGCACGAGGTATTGCGACTTCCCCCCTACCACTTCGATCTAAATGCCATTGAGTTAGGATGGAGTTTGGCTAAACGTGGCAAGTAAAAATATTGCTCTGCCTGCAGTGGAGTTAGAGAAAGTTATAAAAGAGTCGATTAAAAATATAACTCCCGAGGAGTGGAAGAAAACTACTGTTCATGTCATCCATGCTGAAAATAAATATACAGAAAGGGACAGAATTACAGAAAATAATCCAGCGAGTTTCATAATTAACGTAGGAAACAGTGATTCCAGTGACTCTAATGAATCTTTCCACATGGAAGTCTTAGATTCAGATTTTGATTATAGTGAATAAACTTGAGTTTTTTATTGGATGGCTATAATCCTGGGATTCAAAATGAATAAGAAGGTTTACTAGTAACGCCTATCTTTTTTCATCTTAGGTGCTCATGAAGGCCTACGTCAAATAAAATACACTTAAGAGCAATAACATCACACACCTCCGATTTTAATTAAAACAGCTGGATTTTGTTAATAAAATTGATATTTATTCTAATGATACCACTAAACATTATTCAAATGCCGAAAATGATTTTTTATGAGATGAAATGAAAATTACAAGTAAAATTGCGGCCATTGCCTTTAGAGAACTAGACATTGAATTGTAATGAATCAGGAAATTATCAATAAAATCTTTATCAATATTGAGTGTTACCTCCCCTAGCTCTAATTACAGCTCTTAATCTGTTTTTCATCGACCGTATTAATTTTACGACAAATTCTTGTGGTATAGCGTTTCAATCCTCATCAATGGCTGATTGCAGCCCTTGGAGGTGTGTAGGAGCTAGACTTCTTGCTCTTACCAGCCTTCTAAGCTCGTTCCAAACATACCCAATTGGGTCGAGATCAGAACTGCGAACTAGCCACGCCATCACGTTAATATTGGAGTCTTCCATATAATCGCGAACTGTCCTAGCGACATGTGGCCAGGTGTGATCGCAGTTGAGCTGGGACAACAGCTTCGAGAATAACGCAATGTCAGTAGGTATAAGTCGGTGGACAGTCACAAGAAGATTATCTGAAGCTGGATTGATTGCACATCGAACATCAAATGGTCCGAATTTCGCCACAGCTCACCGAAGCCCGACTACAATATACCCGAGAGCATTTAAATTGGACGTTCGGTGGAAAGCAGTTATGTTTTCTGATGTATGCAGGATGACTTTACATGGCCACGATGGGCACTCAAGTGTCTATAGAACATCATCAGAGTAATTTGCACAATGCTGCATAAGCGAACTTGTCACTAACGGTTGTGGATCGTTTATGTTTTGGGGTAGCATAATGCTTGATTCTAAAAAAGACATTGTCTTAATTAAGGGGCCAATACTGGCCCTAGATCGAGTGGATTAACAGCTCAGTAGTACGTGGAAGAAGTTCATGAACACCATGTTAGGCCTGGATCATTCTTATGAGGGAAGAATTCGTACTCATGCATGATAATACCAGGCCACATGACGCTAGGACAGTTCACGAACCCTACCCATTACAGAATTGCCGTGAACCCACTCCAGTCACAAGTATATTTAGCTTAGTTGGAGGGTTTAACAAGATTGCTCGTAATGTATATTCTACCCACATTGTAAGTTCTTTTTAAAAAATATATAAAACCCGTATGCATTTATATATCCTTCTATGAAAGCAAAATAAGGATGACCCAGTTAACGCCCCAATGACCGGGATCCCGGATGTTCTACTTCAGTCATAGCAAAAGGAAAAGCTGGCAGCTTGTAGCGCCATCTAGTGAGACAACTTCAAAATATCAGATTGAAAATATTGGCTGCTTTTACGCAAACTAGGACGCGAGTTTTTTTAAAGAAACGTCTTGGGTTACATTTTAAGGAAGATTTGATGCAGCTAATGATTTAATCACTCAATCAATGGTCACTTTCCGCTTGTTGGTGTCTTGTATTTGCTACCCGGACAGCGTTGTCGTTTCTCTTGTGCAATTCTTGGAAGATGCACATGGTAAGTAGTGCAAGTTGGGCTGAACTGGAAGTCATGACACGTCTCGTGACACACGTCACTCTTTCTGCATTGGAAAGGTCAATCAGGCCAGAAAGGATAGAAAAATATTTCGATTGGCTGGATTGTTTCTACAGTGACTAACCTAAGTTCGCAATATACATGTACGGATGTACCACGACTGTTTGTGATGAGCATACGTACTGCTAAAGGGTCATGGTTGACTTGGGAACCTAGCTTGGCATGTGAGGGAGCTGCCCCAAATTTTGCACCCCTCGTCGGCTGGACAACCTTGTTTGTATAACCATGTTTATATGAAATAAAGCATCGACATATCAAGGGAAATAATGCTGCTTAAATAAAATAATAAAGGTACTTAAATTATATATTTTTACAGAATATGTAGTATGACAATATCAAACGATAATCGTCTTACACTGGTACATTAGTTGCACAGTTAGCATACGAAAACGTTGATCACTTTTGTACTTTTTCATCGTCTTGAGATATTTGCAATTTAAAATGATGTTTCTAAGATTGGTCAACGTTTTCACAAGCTGACTAAATATAACAAATCAGCCTATTAACCGAACCGGTACGAACACCTACATGTATAATTTCATTTGGTAGTTGTTCAAACCTGTTGCTAGTTAACAGGCATCGAGGATAGTTTCCTAGCTACCAGGCAAAAGCACTCAATGAAATTTTTAAGTAGTATTTAGACAAATAAAAGTATGATTCAGCCAATTCTGTTACATAATCTCACAATTTTTTCACCATTATTTTCCTGAATGCCTTTGGTCCTATATGGCTCAGAAATAGGGTACTGCCCTCACAAATAAAGTGACTATATTTTCCACATTAAAACCATCAACATTGAAAACGTCCATTGCAGGCCCATTGAGATCAGTGATATTAACATAGCGTGCTGTACATTTTGGACTACATTTCGTTTGCAGGACGCAATTTAGTGCAGCGCCATCTAGCGGTAGAGAATCTAAATCATAGCTACTGTGAAATTATGAATTTTAATTGTATATCCCCAACGTTTTCAACGCAAACAGCAGCACACATAGCATTTCTTTATCTAAATAACAATCATAATAAATTAATTATTAAAATAAAGTCTTGTAATTGTCAACATAATTTACTTTTCTTTGTAAAAACGAAATAAAATATATATATATAAGTAACAACATTTCACAAGCCATAAAATCTATGGATTGTGAAATGTTGTTATTGAATAAAAACTATGTTTATAAATTAGGTCTGAAATAAAAACCGGGACGGTTTTGCTGAGCTGTGTCGGCGATTACAATACGAAAACATTTTCTCAATAAATGCGTAAACATACAAGTCTCTCCTTTTACGTACAAAAATTATCAATAAATTGTATGTCGAGAAAATAAATTTATCCGCTATTTATTGAAAAAAAAAAGTATGGCGAGTCACAAACTAAATGCAAGACAACTGTTATAAACTGGTTGCTAAAAAATCTTTGATACAAAAATGGTAACAAAAATAGGGTACCACGATATTCCCTCTCTTTTTAACCGACTTCAAAAAAGGAGGTTCTGTTTAACCAATGTACAGCTAGTGGCCTGGCTCTCTTACTCCATTTACAACACTTATATCAAGTTATATGTTTAACCCAGTCTTTTAAAAAAGATCCAAAACGGTCAGTTGGAAGCATTATTAGCAATGAATCGCGTAACTTGACATGTTTTAATTTATGACCCAACCATATTGTTTCCAGAAACCATGGGTAGCTAAATTAGGGATAGTTAATCATAGGATGTAAGTGTTTGTTAAAACATTATTGATTTACTATTTTCAGTCATTATTTATAAACTTGAAGTCGGTTTTAGGGAACTAGCACACAATTAAATAAACTACACTTAAGAATATTATTTTAAGGAAACCGTTTTAGTGATATTGGAATTTATAGGTTAATCATTCAACTTAAGAGAGACGTGACGCGACAATGATACGACATTAATTTTTGTTATATTTTAATATGCATCACTAAAAAAACCCTAATTTTATATACAATTTAAGGTAGGACCGCACTAGGCGGAACTGCACCGCAGCGGAACTGAGCGACACGACGCGTCAAAATATTCTTTATATGAAATTATACGAGACAACACGCACTAAGCGGCAACGGAACTGCACTGCAACCGAACTGCGCGGCAAAGTTGAGCAACTGACAAAAGTGTCGCAACCTGTCGCGACGTGTAGTTCCGCTGCCGCGGAGTGCGGTTTGACAAACTTCATTTTCATAGTCAGCTCTCGTCAGAGAGTATTATTTTCTTTGATAGTCAAGAAAAAAGCATTGAGGTAATATGTAGTACATATTACCTCAATGCTTTTTTCTTGCTCGATCCTTTCCTCTTCCTCGCACAACAAGGAAATAATAATCATATTATCCATTTCGTCGTTCATCTTGCTCAGAGGTTGCCGAGCTACTGAATATATTTTTGTAGCGCCGCTGCAGTTCAAGTGCGGCTTACCAAAAAATTACGCATCGAGTCGCTCAGTTCCGCTGCGGTGCAGTTTCGCCTAGTGCGGTCCTACCTTTAATGTGAAACATCTACAGGCACGCTTTTGTAAAACCTACTTGTATGCCTTGACGGCAAACGATATGACAATGCTATGTCGTGATCAGGGTTGGATTTATGTATGTTGAAAAAGATAGTACAAACAAATGAAAAGGATAGTATATATAAAAAAAATATAGTACACTTTCATTATTTTTAATTTAACATATAATAGTCATTAAAATCAACACCCGTTAAGGCAAAATTTACTCTTCCTTCAAGTTTATCAGTTCTTGAATATTGCTATTAGTATTTAGTTCTATTAATCTCCCACTTTTGCTACCGCTTTTGATAGCGTCACAAGACAATAAAATGACATTTTAAATACAAATTATTATAGTACAAAATCCAACCCTGGGAAAGAGAGAAATGTACTTCGGAAGATAATCAGGGAATCCCCTGCCATCAACACAGAAAACATTGAAAGATCGGAATTCGGTCGGAATATTCATAATTATGACGTAAAACTAAGCATTCGGGAGCAAACTTTAAATTATAGTATGTTAGCGTACTATCCTTAGATGTGGATAGTATATAGTACAAAGGGCGAAATTATAGTATAAATACTATAATTATAGTACAAAATCCAACCCTGGTCGTGATGCCCCCTCTAAGCCACCGCTATAGACTCCCGCGCGTAAGCGTGATACATATTATGTAATTATTCTTATAATTAAAATTACAAATTTATTGTGTTAATGAAACCCTATTTTTTCTTGAACTCACTTCATATTTCGTTATAAGTATTTATTAACAACAAATTAATATAGACGTTTCTCATGGGTCGGGCGTCTCAAATTGTCCTAAATTTTTTATGGAGAAGTATTGAAAAATATTCTACATTGTTGTTGATGTAGCACACTTATCTATATCGTTCCGATAAATTTTGCCTTTTTAGAGATTTCTAATAAAGAGGTTGTCGCATCATTGTCGCGTCGTGACCGCCAGTAGGTGCCTTTGTGGACAGCCAGATAATAACATTATGAATACAAATTTATTTGCTTAGTTGAAGTGTCCTCAACAATATACAAACACAGTTTTCTAAGATAAATCGGAATAGGACTTTCATCGCAAATATTACAAGAATTAACAACTAGCACTCACACAATAAAAACTACAACAAACGTACAAAGCAATGTCACAATAACTATATTTGTACAACACCAAATAATTTTAAGGGAAATTGGAATGTAAGTTATAATCACAAAAGAATCAATAGGACTGATTTAATTACAAGCTTAGTTAATTTCATTTTTATAAACATGCGTTCATAAAAACATACATTTTATATTTCAAAAAATGGGCTTCCGATATCGAGGGGTAGAAAACGAGAAAAGGGTGTATCTCTACATATCTAGCAGTAATCAGTTCAAACATTTGAAGCCGATTGTTAGAAAATACTTTGATGCAGTTTCTTTGAACGGCAGTATTTTTTGTAAGTAAAAGCTCCATCATAATACTTAACAAGCAATATAAATTTTAAATGTTACTCATATAAAATTTAGTTACATTTAACTTTGAAACACTTTTATGTATAATTTAAAAGGAAATTCGGAAAGTATAAAATTAGAAATACATTTGTTATCTAGTCTATTTTTTAATATGAAAAATAAAGTCTTGAATCACTCCTATACGTCACATACCAAAAAAAAACAAAATAAACAAAAAACATTATTGTATTGTAATAATGTTGTCTTACCAAGTATAAAAATATCAATATATTAAAAATACTATTCTCATATAACGCTTTTCTTATTATACAGAGTTCCGATTGGTTTGTTCAAAATGAAGTACTGATCAGAGGTTGCAGAAAAGAAACAAATGTATTTATTATATGTGTTACCATAATTCTGTTTTCAATATAAAATAGTACATGTAAATTGTCAATTTTAGTAGTCACTTCGCTAAACAACAAGGTTTTTTTTTATTTTCCTATACAAAGAGTGTTGGCAATGCTGTATTGTCTATTGAAGCCACGGATTCATATCAACAATTAAGAACGTCTTAGGCTAGACGAACGGGCAGGTGAATTAGGGCTTTCCGAAATAAAGTTCACTAAGTGGCAGTACTGAGGCGTCAAGTCTTGGCACCTGTGATGCGCTTAAATGTTGTGACATCTGTCAAATTAACGTCAATGTTAGGTTTAAGTTTTAGTATACCTCTTGTCTCAGTGGCGCCAACTCGTGGTTTGAATTTACCTGAAAATCCTGAGTTAAGTGGGTGATTACAACGTACTAAAATATTCTCAAGTTAAGTTTAGCCTTAAGCCCTAGCATTTAAAACCGCTTGATTAAACCGTAATTTTATAAAAACTTTTGATTCTGCTTTAAATTAATTTTATTCACTCATTCCCACCTTGATTGCGGAAATGAAATTAACAATATTATCAGTAATCTCACTTCTGAATTAAATATTATAAAATACTGCGATATTTTTCCTTTTTGTATTAACTACTGTATGATTAAACACAAGCCAAATTTAAAACACTTTACGTACTGTTAGTATAACACAGTGAGAGCTGAACTTAGAAACCTTTTATTTAGTTGACCTTGTTAAAAAACTTGCTGTTGCCTTCTACTTAGATTTTTTGGTTCAGAAACCCCCTTGCGCCTTCACAGAACGACCTGCCAAAGTTATATCACAATTTGGTCGATGGTTTAAGAATGCACAGAGGACAAACAAAAAAAGAACTTGGTAAACTTCTTTATTACCTTGTATCATTCACCAGCCGTTTGAATTATATGAAGATTTCGATAGATATAGACGAATATAAATATCCGAATATTAGTTTATGTAAAAATTAACAACATATGCGAGTCTAGGCGAATGGGGAATCGCACCAGACTGCGCCCGATTTATTGACTCGTGGGGTTGCGAAAGATGCTGAGAAGATCCGGAAATTGGGACTTGAAAAAAGTCCAAGACCATGTGTTTTCACGGTCGTCGGAACGCACCACCTTCAAGATCGCAAATAATCGTAGGAAGGTTCACATCGGCGTTGAAACGACGATGAAGACCTGCGACTCGACATCGATAGGCGATAGAACTTCGTAAAACACTTCCGACGTTTGGCTCCAAGGCTGGATCGGACGGGGACTGCACTCAAGCAGCTCCTACCCAATCTAGGAAGGCAACATCCAGTATACGAAGGGCTCATTTACGTTTCAACATTTAGCGTGTGTTTTACCATACAGTATAATTATTATGGATGTAATATTATTTAATATAAATAAATCACTTACACTATTTGGTGTATTCGTTTATCAGTCTATTATTTTTCTATGTGCTTATATTACGTCTTTTCTTGATCAGTTATATGCAAAAAATAAACAATCATTTCTTAAAAAATTGATCAAGAGTATTTGAAATCAATTAATAGAATCATATACAATCTCAATATATACACAATATATACAATCTTGAATCTTCAATCTTAATATACAATCTTATATTATATTTATATTAATAACATTTTTAATACATTCTCATAAATCGATAAATGTTTTTTTTTTAAATATGGATAGTAGGTTCGCGTTTGACCACCATCTCATCTGGTGGTAAGTGATGATGTGGTCGAAGATGGAGTACGCTTACCTAAAAATAACCTATTCACTCTTGACTTAATTTGGTTATAGCTATCGGGAAACACAGACTCCGGCAGGAAATTCCACTACTTAATTCATAAGTAATTTTAAAATGTCCCAAGTTTACTGCAGCGTTGGAGCGAAATAAACCTGATGCTGTCAAGGGGTCGAAATTCCACATGGTAATGCCAAAGCACACCTAGGAAGGCGCGGTGATGGTAGGTGGAGTAAATCTCAAAACGAGTGGCGTCTAAGGACTAGTAAGAGGAGCGTTGGTTGTCCGCCAGCGAGATGGGCAGACGACATTGTTGTCATCGTGGGTATACCCTGAATGAGACTGGCTCATGAACGTGAAGCTTCGCACAAGCGAAGCGAGATATACCCAGCAGTGATTATAGTCAGGTTTGGATGATGATGAATGCCAAAGTGCCAACACTGGATGACCGGTAGGACTCTTATTGAAGAAAGAAGCTTATCAAAAGCTTCTGCTGCCGATGTAAAAGTACTGAATGAGAAATTGGCACGCATACAGGAGGCGTGCAAGCGGGATAAGAACCTACCGAACCTCCAAGAATCCTGAGCGGAGACATATAACCCATTCACATCCAAGCAGATTGATAATAAGAGATAATAAGATCAGATGATAAGAGATATTTCCCATTTATTTACACTCCACGGTATAAGAATTTACTCACTTTACAATTAGATAAATATTTATTTCTTATTAAGGCGTCAATAGCTAAATGGCTGAAAGTCGGACTTGTGATCCCACGGGATCGGGATTTACGCGAGAAAACCCTCCCAGGCGAACGAAGTCGCGGGCAGAAACTAGTTACTTATAAAAATGTTCTCAAACAGCCATTTTTTTCAGTTCGGTCGTTCTCGGGTATCGAACAAAAAACCGGCCTAAAATTAATAAAATTAAAACCGTTAGTCTTGATAAAGGAACAAATAATAAATAACCGACAATAGCCTAATGAAGGGTCATGGGTTCGAACCCCACCCATTACACTATTGCCGTGAACCCACTCCAGACACAAGCATAGCTTAGTTGGAGGGGTTAACAAGATTGCTAATAATGAGAATTATACATTCATAGCAAGGTTTCTTTATTTAAAAAAAAATGTGGCACATAAATTAGACTATTCTAATGACAACAAACCCTAAGAATTTTATATTATAATTAGTTTTGGGTAGAAGAACGGACTGATTTAGCATTAAATGGTAGAAACTAGATGAATATCTTTGGAATACAGGAGTGAGATTTTTTCCTTGGAAATGTTGTTATCAGAAAGTGAGGTACAAATTATATACTTATATTGTTTAGTAAGCAAATATGTAACAAAAATCATCGGGCGAGTTATAGTAAGTAATTAGTAGGCAGAAATATAAGTACTCGGATTTTTTTATACGAACTGAATGGCGTCCTTAAGAATTGGAAGGATAAGACACAGATTCGTGACCGTTGGAAGATATGGAAAGAGACCTATGCCCTGCAATGGCAAAGGTTTATAATAATAATAGAAGTATACCAATAATAATTAATGGTATTCTATTTTTGCACAATTATTGTGTTTAAGTTTACGTGAACAGTTTACATTATTACATATCAATAAATCAAATATGTTTATTAAACATATAAACGGCAATTTTCGATAAGATGGTCTCCATACACAAGTGCCGCAGAAGAGCATATGTCAGGAAAGAATATTGATACCAACTCCCTAATTGATGAAGTAGAAAAATCGACCTCGGAACACAACGCCAACTGAAGGAACAGGGTGGATTTTTTAGACGGTAGAAGTCCACGCCACCCTTAAAAAGAATTCAAAGTGACATACAACTAAGTTCTATATTTTTGACTAGTTCATTTTATTTGTTTCTCCAAAACTAAACAAGATCAGCTATAATAAAAATTTAAAAAATGCTACACCGTATAAGTTTGAAACACAGACAGCCCTGCTAAAAACTGTCAACATAAAACTAAAGTCAGGACGATTAAGCGTCATTAAGATGTTTTGTGAGGCAAATTTGAACCAGTAGATCCCAAAACTTTTATTATATTAAAATACCCACGACTACTTCTGGGTTTGATAGTTCTGCACATTTTCTCAGTATAAAAAGTAGCAGGATGTAAATTACAAATGTCTATTTTCTTAATCTCTTAATCCTTTTCTGCGTGATTGACACAAACAATTATCAATTTTAACTAAAAACCTTATTTAAGAAGGAAACTTTAAAGAAAATGAAATGGTAGATTAGTTCTCGAGTTCGTGAGCAATATTTTATTCTAAATACATTATATAGATTCTTAAAACCAATCAAATTAACGATTAAAACTCTATTTATATATATAATATAGATTGTAATAGACAAAACATAAGGATTTGTACAAAAATACGTTTGTTAGTACTCCGCTATCACCTATTGGTTTATTTATAATTATTGTAAATCTATGCAAGACGATTGCGGGCGCAATGGGTTGAAAGAATTGTACGATTTTCATAGAGTCACGATATTTGTCAAATTAAAAGATAGTGATTTACTTAGGGTTATTTATTGTTTCAGTAAAGAAATAATTTAAATTACGGTAGGATCACGACCACTCACAACATGTAACATAATTAATTCAAATCCTGAAATAATTTTGTTCAGAATCCGGTTAGACCGGAAGATGATCCTTACATAGTCGGAAAAAGGCTAAGCAGATACATGACAAAGATTTTAAATTATCTCAAATGCATTGTCATAGAAAAAAAATATAATCCTATTGCAGTCTTTCTACATCTAAATTTTATCTGTGTAAAATATAGCACTCCTGCGACCATGTATTTTTCGTGTACCCCTTGGTACAAAGTTTTACATATTAATATGTACATATAGTCCTCGGCACGTAAGTTGGCAAGGTTTTGGCGTAGTGGGGGTAAGTTCGCACATCGTGCACTTAGTGGAACAAAAAAGTGGTCACTTTTACTGCTTGCCATTATTCTATGGTTATTGCCATCATTTATTTTTAATCGTCTGTTCAGAAGAATGTTAAAGAAAGAAGAGGAATTCATTAGTTAATTAGGTATTATAAATAAAATAGATATAATACATAAATATATTTAAAAGTGAAAAAAAGGTATTTAAAAAACATTAAAAATAATATATTCTTGTCGTCACAATCTATACTTATAATAAATCTGTAGAGAGGTCAATTCTGTACATGAAATATATTTCCAAAATAACTATCAGGGGGTGATTAAGGATCGATACTCATGCCAAAAATGCAATCAGTTAAATTTTTGTCTGTCTGTCTGTCTGTCTGTCTGTCTGTCTGTCTTTCTGTCTGTCTGTATAACCGTTATAGAAACAAAAACTACTCGACGGATTTTAACGAAACTTGGTACAATTATTTTTCATACTCCTGAGCGGGTTATAGTATACTTTTCATCACGCTACAATCAATAGGAGCAGAGCAGTGAAAGGAAATGTTGGGAAAACGGGAGAAGTTACTCCATTTTTTAAGCTTCCGTCGCGTGTGCAACCTTAATGGTTAAAGCTACACAAATCATTTCATGACGGAAATGTTCTCCTTAAAATTATATAAAAAATATCCCACGACAGCATATGTCTAACTTTTATGGTTGACTCACAATAACACGTGTAACTCCCGATAGCTTAGCAGTTCGAAGCTTTCTGATTATAATATTTGTCTACTCTTACGTTTATAACACTCTCAGTCACCCCTAATTGAAAAAGTTAACATTATTAACTATTCCATAAAAAAATTGGCCAAGTGCGAGTCAGACTCGCCCATGAAGGGTTCCGTAGTAACTATAATATAATATGCAAATTTCTATACTTATAATAAATCTGTAGAGAGGTCAATTCTGTACATGAAATATATTTCCAAAATAACTATCAGAGGGTGATTAAGGATCGATACTCATGCCAAAAATGCAATCAGTTAAATTTTTGTCCGTCTGTCTGTCTGTCTGTCTGTCTGTATAACCATTATAGAAACAAAAACTACTCGACGGATTTTAACGAAACTTGGTACAATTATTTTTCATACTCCTAAGCGGGTTATAGTATACTTTTCATCACGCTACAATCAATAGGAGCAGAGCAGTGAAGGGAAATGTTGGGAAAACGGGAGAAGTTACTCCATTTTTTAAGCTTCCGTCGCGTGTGCAACCTTAATGGTTAAAGCTACACAAATCATTTCATGACGGAAATGTTGTCCTTAAAATTATATAAAAAATATCCCACGACAGCATATGTCTAACTTTTATGGTTGACTCACAATAACACGTGTAACTCCCGATAGCTTAGCAGTTCGAAGCTTTCTGATTATAATATTTGTCTACTCTTACGTTTATAACACTCTCAGTCACCCCTAATTGAAAAAGTTAACATTATTAACTATTCCATAAAAAAATTGGCCAAGTGCGAGTCAGACTCGCCCATGAAGGGTTCCGTAGTAACTATAATATAATATGCAAATTTATTTGACGAAAAAAAACCTTACAAATTTCTTAAAACTAGCTTATTTACATTTTTTACAACTGCGCCAAATAAATTTGTTTTGAAAAAAAAAACCTTACAAATTTCTTAAAACGGGCTTTTTTACATTTTTTACAACTGCGCCGAATAAATTTGTTTTTCATAGTGTTTGTATGAATTACAAAGTTATATTTGCGGTTTTAGAAAATATGCTGTATCTCAAAAACTGCTGAACTGATTTCGTTCAAACTAATTTTGGTTGAAAGTTTATATTAAGATCTACAGACATATATTTTTTTTAGATTTTTCACTCCATTATTATAGAAGTTAGAGGTTGTGTCCGCCACACACACATTTTACCACTTTGGAAGTTTATATCTTTTAAACGATTGACTTTATGGAAAAGTGGTTTTAGAAACCCCGATGTCGTTTTTAAAGAACTGTCTATAGATACCACACATGCATCGATTTCATGAAAAAAAATATTTTCAGGTTTAGTTCCATGTAAGGGGAGACCCCCTTTATTTTAAATATTTTTTAATTTTTTTCTCAAAATCGGAAAGCGGTTCACAGAATACATCTACCTATCAAGTTTCACATGTATAGTCCTAATAGTTTCGGAATAAAATTGCTGTGACAGACGGACGGACGGACAGACAGACAGACAGACAGACGGACAGACATGTCGAAACTATAAAGATTCCGTTTTTTGCCATTCGGCTACGAAACCGTAAAAAGAATCATATAAATCGGTATAGAAACACCAAAGTTATACATGAAATACGCTTATAATAATAAGCCATCGCGCGTGAATACTGAATCATGCTATAAGGATTATTTTTGAGAATCGGTCGCCGCGCTCGACGCGTCTCGCGGTCGAAGCGTTCTCTAGGTACTTAAGCCTCATGCGAACGTGATCTAAACAATATTACCAATACATTAACTTACGCTGACGGAGTCGCGGGCACAGCTATATTGTATCATTACGCTAAGGCCAATAGGAGCGGAGCGCCAATGAAGAATGCTTCAAAATCGGGGTTAAATTTAACGTTAGCCCAAAGTAACTATTCCACGCGGACGAAGTCGCGGGCAAAAGCTAGTTAGTTAATAAAACTGCTACCCCATTTATTCTTCTTTTTCCTGGTGTCCTAAAGACAGTGACGAATTCGGAATTTCAACCTTCCTTAACTATAGTGTTAAACTGTTCTTTCTGACGTTATAATAGTCTGCGTAAAACGGTATTACTAAATACCGTTTTACGCAGACGATTTGTTGATTACAATGCCAGGACTACCTGGCATTGTAATCAACGTAACAAAAACTAAATTTAAAACAACAATTCGTAACAAAAACAAAGGATACAACTTTCGTGTACGCAAGTGTATTCGGGAGCAAATGGAACGAGAATTACTGACAAGTCAATAGCGCGTTCGAAGCGGCGCTACGTCATATCCCGCGTCCCGCTGACAACACCTAAAAATCGACTTTTGCGCATTGAACGACTCTTGCCAAGTTATTTGCCTATCACTATACCTCTCTCTCAACTTACATTTACCTTATAATAGGCACCTTTCGAAATGCGCAGTCATACATAAGACTGTTGTTCTGCATTTATTAAAAATAAATTCGCTAAAATAGAAACAATCTTTATATTAATCAAATAAGACGACCGATTTCAAGCCATGTTATTCAGTCGATGACGTCATAGCCATCGACCACATATGACCGCTTCAAAAGTAATATAAAATAAATATATAAGAGTTTTTTTTTTTAAATAAGACCGAAAAATAACGGGATGTTATTTGGAACAGTCTGTATATAATTGGTATATCAAAACATTGATATTTTTACATACAATTATATTAATGAATATTTCGATTTTTTCTTTTAAATTATATATGTCTGTTTGCAATCTATGATTAAGTCCTTGCATAAACAGAAAGCTAGCTCGTTCTCTGCCCGAAGAATAAGCATTGCCATTCAACGTGGCAATGCTGCCAGTTTTTTAGGCACATTTCCTGACAACAGCGATGTGGTGAAGTATTTTGACGCCTAAGTTTATGTTTATATTTATTTCAGTTATATATTCGAAATATTTGTGCTTAACGCTACAGTCAAAACTATGAAATCAAAAGATATTCAAGTCATATAAAACAAATATCAAATAAAAATCGTACAAGTTTCCACCCCGCGTCAAAAATCAAACTAAACCCAATCGGAACTCTTGGGACCTCGTATCTACCTACCGTCTCGTCGCTGTAGTACTTCAAACAGCACTACATTGCTATCGAAGTCACTTTCCTCGCTCGCAGGCCAGGCTTGTTCCTCAAGCAGGGGCTTCCCATGCTCACCCTTAACCTTCGAAGTCCGTCGGATGGATTCGAAGTCTTTAATAGCATCGAAGTCCTGGTCAATGGCATGCACGGTCCCTGCCACGGACCTAATGAACAGGACCTTGTGGATTATGTGGCCTATGATGCCGAGGAGACATACTCCGAGTCCGACCACGTTGATCGGGGAGAGCACGTCGCCGCTAACTTCCACGGCTAGGACTAGGATGCACATTTCCTGGAATTTTTGAGAGAAAATGTTATAGTTATAATAACTAATGGCTAAGGTGTCGGACTTAAATGATCGACAGTTCACGGGTTCGAACCCCACATATTTGCAGTGAATCCACTCCAAACACAAGCAGTTTTAGCTTAGTTTAACAAGATTGCTAGTAATGTGAATTCTACCCACATTGCTCTCTCATTTTTCTCATTTTTTATTAACATCTTTTTTTTTTAAATAAAAGCAAAATTTGACGTATCAAATAAATTACCATTCTCTGTTAAGTTTTACCAACTATGTCCTGGTTCCAGTCTAGTGGACCTGAGTACTAGTGTTTTACAAGAAGCGACTGTAAAAACTACTGTAAAATCTATCTAATACGTAAAAACTCTCAACTTACTAACGGGCTTCCCAAAACACAGAGAAGTTCCATCCAAAGGACTCAGCAAGCGTTTTCTAAGCCTGACCCGTGTTACTCTTATTATTTTGCCTAGCTTCACATTAATGAGTTCATAAAATTAATCTCTCTTATCGTACCCTCATTACTGAGGATCGTGATCACGAGGTTTATTGCTTTATTTTATTAAGTACAGAGACATACTACAGACAAAGTCATTTCAGTACAGCTATTAAAATATGCAGAACATAAATCTGACCGAGAGTCCAATTATCACTGTACACAGCGTTCAGTGTTCAATGATGGTTCTTCTTCGATCTCTGTCTATTCAATATCTGCTCTCACTGCCTGGTGGATTTATGTGAAACTGACGTTTCCCTGACTTGGTCATACCATCCAGTTGGCGAAGGACCTCGGAATCTACCATCTACTCAACCAACCAGTTTTACTAGACTGTCATCCCCTCTCCGCATTAAGTGTCCAAATTAATCATCAGATCACATACCTTAAATATACCAGAGATGGATAGGGTGAGACTAGAAGTGTAGGTGACCACGAGGAACTCGCTGATCTCCATGGCGAAGGCAATGGTGGCTCCGACAGACACCTTCAGGATCGTGGGCACCAGCTTCTCTGCCGACATCTTCTGCAAGTGGTCATAGCACGCGAAACCTGGAATTGACGAAGATCTAAATTAGAAACCACCTAATTAGGCTGAGGATGTCTTCTCAGACTTTTATTGGCCACCGTGGACAACGTCAACTGAGATTCGATAAATTATATTTACTAGCTGTGTCCGCGAATTCGTTCACGTGGGAGGTTTATCCCGTTATCTCCTGATCCCGTGGGAATTCCGGGATACAAAGTAGCTAATGAATGATTCGAGAATTTCAGCTATCTGCATACCAAATTTAATACAGATTCGTTCAGAAGTTTTTGTGTGAAAATGTAACAAACATCCATTATCACAAATATCCGCATTTATAGGATAGGAGGAAGGACCTACATAACATATATATATAACATAATATACGGCTTAACATAAAATTAATCTTATTTCCTAATGTGGCTTCACCTTATGCTCATATCAACAGAATTAATAAATAGTTCAATTTTAAATATTTTCATTATATTTTTGAAATGAATTATTGTATTTTATATACAATAATTCATTTCAAAATCGAATATTATTCGATTTTGAAATGAGACGTCTCAAAATGTAAAACCCCGCAAACCCTGTCACACAATGTCCTCCCCCCACTTAAGGTGGAAAGGGTTGTTTAATTTTGAACAACAACGCGTGTCGACACATGGCCCAAATAAACATAGAGGATGTGAAAAACACGTGTGACATCACTTTGTGGGTTATGTTGTATAAATTATGAAGATTATGTAAATAGTTGTCGCATGCCCTGTGTGTGCTCTAATGACACGACACAGGTGAATCAATGTGAATGAAGGTGAGGTTGAAGGCGTCTACAGACAGGTGTAACGCGACAATACTTTGTTTTCATTATTTCTTTGGACTTGGTTGCGGCCGCCTTTGATTATATGGTTGTAAGACTACCACGCATAACTGTATCGCCCAATAGCTAGATAGACCGACCTGTAACGGTGACTGGGTCAGACTTTATCTATAACTTTGCAGGAGACTTGAAAGGGATAGGTTGAGATCTAGTGCTCTCCTATCTCACACCAGACACTCCAAGCGTCGGCGGGGGACCGATTAGGTACTCTTTTCCCTCCAGTGACGAAGGATTCGAGAAAATCCGTAACGCCCCCAATCAGGACCCCAGATGAGACGCTATACCATATACCATGTGTACAGCGAGTTATGAGGCACTCTCAAATACTACTTTCGACTGATGCCGGCAGCAGCAGAAGTCACATCCGAATCCGAAGCGGACGAGCGGCGTGCAAACGAACGAGGGAACACCAGGGTTGCTTTAAGTTCCTCGGGTGTAACAAACCCCTACATTAACCCTACAAGAAATCTATGAGCAAGGCGAAAAACATGGTGTTATGGTTTACCTAGGGAAAGAGCCATGCCAAACAGTCGAATACGTTCGGCCCCGATAAAAAGTACTTTTATTAAAGCTCGGATTGGGTCATTTACTTAAAGTTGGTACGTATGCAACTGATTTTTAAACCAGTCGGTATCAACCGATTAAGATAAAATTTTGTATTTACATTTAGTTATATTACGGCCCAAGATGGCGGACTAGTTACTTTTTGCGTGACGCCATGATATGGGTATCAAAGGAAAGGGTTTGCTGAGAAGAATACTAATATAAACGAATTTATCTACACTAATATTATAAAGAGGTAAAATTTGTTTGTAAGTTTGTATGGTATTGTTCGTCAAATCGTTCGAGCTCCTTAAGGTTCTAAGTTGAGAGTTGAGTGTTAAGTGACAAATGCTTGCACTGTTTGGACGGGCCTGCTCAAATCTGTTTGATTCTGTCCTCTTAAGGGCGCCACAGACATTAACCTACATGGCTCTCATATGATTTGATCACTACAGATTGTATAGACTTTAAAAGAGACGTTGACCTCAGAGTTTGTTTCAGTGTTTCTTCTCAGAGTAGTCAGTTAGGAAACACTGGCCTCATCTAGTTTACATTTACGAAAAAAATGACGTGTAAAAGTGTCATTTATATCCTATTTGCAAAATAAACCTAATTATTTCATTATGTAGGGAGAAATCTTCGGAACTAATAATCCGATTCCAATAATTATTTCTTTGGTAATGGTGCATTATTGGTGAGTGCTATAGATTATACATTATTTCGAAATCCACGTAGATAAAGCCACGGCGAAGTGCTAGTTTATAATAATATTATTAAATTTTAGTCTTTATTTTGCTGATGTGCAGAGGACTGTGCCATAACCCGCTGCATTAATTATTCAAAGTGTTCGTCTACTGGCACTTAAATTAGATTTATTGACACGAAAAGTGTTCACACGTAAACCGTTTAGTTTAACCCTTAATTCACCAGGTGAAAGAAACTAACGTAAACTCCCACTATGAATCCCAGGGACTCACATGTATTATTTTAATTTTTCTATAAATAAAATAACTATTATTTCAAATGCTTTTTTTATTAACTTCTTTACCATTTATTTAGTACTAAAATGAACACAATAAACTTAGCAAAACTCTTGAGATCATCTTAGAAATTATAGGGATTAAATTTAACAGCCTTTTTTTTGTTTTTTTTTTAACGTGGTAAAATTATCAAATAAGTCCTCCCACTCCGGGCAGGGTGGGAGGGACTGTCAGACTTTTACTGACTAAAATCCACGGTGTTCCTTCAATAACCCTTTACATACCGGGGCCACGGTAACGGGATGAGTCCCACGACCCCGGCAGGCTTCGGCCCTCTGCAGAGGGGGCCTCGTCATGTTGCTGACGCTCTTTGAGGCGCGCGTGGAACACGACGCGCCGTCGACCCGGGCATGGTCCATGGTCGGACAGCGAGTTGCCCTTTACTCGCTGTCCGCATGCCCGCGCCTACGGTGGCCGGAGATCGTCGGCCGACGTCCGACGCCGTGGGCGTCTACCACTGCGGCTGGGCTGGAGGGAGGACGCCATCCTCTCCCTCTCGCGGCCCGCCTCCTCCTTCGGAAGCATGACTGCTTCGCAGAAGGAGGCGACCGCTTCCCACTCCCTCTCGCCCCGCAGCATGGCCTCGACCAATGCCGGGCGCGAGAGGTCTCCGCCTATCGCCGCCGTGAGGACACGTCGGTGCTCTGCCCAGGCGGGGCAGTCTTGCACCATGTGCTCTACGGTGTCCTCAGGGCGACCCTCGCAGTGGTGACACCCAGACGTTTCCTCCTTTCCCATCAGACACAGGTACCTCCCGAAACTTCCGTGTCCGGTGAGGACCTGCGTCATGCGGTAGGTCAGGACGCCGTGACGCCGATCTAGCCACTCCTCAAAGAGGGGTCTTACCGCCGCAATTGCGGCGTGCCCGAAATTTAACAGCCTAAAAGAAAATTGTTTTTTTTTTGTCTCTTAAAACTATCAAAAACTTCTGAAAAACGGTAGTAACTATCTTTTATATTTTCATAATAGACTACAAAATAAAATAAAAATAACAAAAACATATGCTTCTATATAAAAATAAAAATTGTGCAACGGGTTTCGGCCTATACCTAAGAGCAGAGTTCTGGTGATCAGTTGATGGCAAAATAATATCCTGCTGCAGAAGGTTCTGTTGATGACTGCTACTTAGTTGACTATCATCTTCTTCGTTGTCACTCCCAATTTCATCGTCGAGTTGTTGTTGAAGCCAAGAATCCAAAACTGAATTAGCATTTTCCGCATTTACATACACTGATGAAGTTTTTTTTGTTTGTGTGCCATTTTGTGATTCTACAACAATAAAAAACATTACGAGATTAATAAATTATCAATAATAAATAAAATCAAGTACTAATGGCAAGAAATTAAGGCAGTGAAAACATAAAACTTATAATATAAAATACCACCATGAGTCCCAGGGACTCACTTGGCGTAATAACTCACCATATAAGAGCCGTACGCACGCGTCCGCTCCACTCCGCGTCACCCGCGACACTGCAGGAAGGTACTGTGGCGGGGAGCAATGAAGTCGCGAAAATGAACGAAATATGTAGTTTTGAAATTTGAATGTGAGTCCCTGGGACTCAGGTGGTGAATTAAGGGTTAATGTAGTTTAAAAGCTGTGAGTATTTTGTTAATATGTTCAGTGTCACCATCATACGCACAATACGTTTTGGGAATAGTTTACTGAAACTACGCACACTGGTGCGTACAGCTAATGAGTAGAATTCTCTGCCGGAGTCTTGTTTCCTGATAGCTATAACATTCTAGGCAAGCGTGCTTCATCTTCGACCACATCATCGCTTAACACCAGGTGAGATTGTGGTCAAACGCAAGCCTATCAACAATGAAACAAAAACCTGAACCAGAAGCCTGATGATGGTAACGATAATTGTATGGTTGGCGACTATATAAGACTAAGGCTGTTTGTAACTTATACCCACAAAATGCTATATCTATTCAGAAGCTGTTGGATAATCTTAATAAATAAATAAAATAAAATTAGTAAAATTACCCCATAAAAGGTTTTGTCGTGGAATTTGCTGATTGTTCTCCATAGCATCACTACCTTCGCGTAACTGTGCCTTAGCTACTGACGTTTAATAAGGGCCCATGTAGGTTTATGTAAAGTATTTTTTTATTCTAGACTCTTTGAAATCGGAGCACCTAGCACAAAGGTAAAACGGGAATAAAAATACAAAATACGAAATTAGTAAGTACTAATTTCGTATTTTGTATTTTTATTCCCGTTCCCGTAAACACCACGTTATTACAAGTGTAATAACGTGGTGTTTATAGTCCTTATCTAATTTCAATTTATAAAAATACTATAAATAATAAAAATAAAAAAAGTTATAATAAAACCCCTTTATAAAAAAGACGACAAAACAAAAATTACAGGCCTATCGCAAAACTTCCAATAATGTCAAAGATTGTTGAGAAAGTAATATATAACTCTTTATATACCTATTTCGAAAAGTTTAACTTGTTCTGCAAAGAACAAAAGGGTTTCAGAAAGAGTACAATTAACATGGCACTATTTGACTTACTAGCCAGCATTATGTCATCTGTAGATAAAACAAATCCAGTCTGTGCAATCTACACTGACATGACCAAGGCTTTTGATTATGTGGACCATAAGATTCTGTTACATAAACTACAGAGTTATGACATAAGAGGAAACATTTTAAAATTAATAGAATCATACCTAAGCAATAGGCTTCAATGCACAGAAGTTTCTAGGATTTGTCCAAAGACTAAATTAGAAACTATATAAATGTATCTAAACCAAGGTATGTTAAATATGGCGTCCCACAGGGTAGCGTACTGGGTCACTATTTTTGATTTATAGAAATGATCTCCCGAAAACAACATCTAACAAAATGGTTCTTTTTGCAGATGACAGTACAGCTATAATAAAATGTATTGATCTAAATAATTATAACAATGACATAAATGCTTGCTTAAATGACATTATAAATTGGCTCAATAATAATAATTTGGTTATAAACCTAAGTATAACAAAAGTCATGCATTTTTATCAACGATCCCAATAACCGCAGGTTAATATTTCTTACGAGGGTTGTGATATTGAAGAAGTACTTAGGGCTAAGTTTTTAGGTATCACAATTGATAATCAACTAACATGGAAACCTCATGTTGAAGAACTAAGTAAAAGACTTAGCAAATCGACATATGCTCTTCTTCAACTTTCTAAGAAAGTCAACAGACATGCGCTTTTAATAGCCTACCATGGACTGGTAGCCTCTACTTTACGATATGGCATTATTTTTGGGGGCACTCTACTGATAGGGAACTGGTAATTACGTTTCAGAAGCGTTGCATCAGGTCTATGTGCGGTCTAAGGGTGACTGATAGCTGTGTTCCCTACTTTAAATCATTAAGAATATTAACTTTTCCTTGTTTATATATTTTGGAAACGGCTTTGTTTGTAAAATGTAACCCACATCTATTTCAAAAATTGTTAGAAGTGAGGAAAAATCCAATACGGACTCAATATAATGAGAAAATGTTTTTTTTTGTATGGCCCCACGTATATATAATAGAGTACCGAATGTTATTAAAAATATGACAGTATCAAAATTTAAACGGGCACTAAACGAATTTTTAATAAACAAAACTTATTACAGTATTGATGATTTTCTTAATGATGATTCATTGACTGATTGATATGCTGACCTGTATGACATTGTGATTGACAATTTTAATGCATTTCTTATGATATTTCTTTTTTCAAGTATACTGACCTTAATTCATTTGACATTACTGATATGATTATTATTTCTCTTATTTGTGACTTGGCTAACATTTTTAATTATGTTACTTTTATTTTAATGTAACTCTAATTTCAATTGTGTTTGGAAAAGTATCTGCATACCCAAATGAGGATAAAATATGGAGGTCTGTATTGTCCGTGCTGACGATTTCTTAAATGGTGAATTAATTTAGAATGACAGCTAATGATGTAGATATTTAGTAATATTGGCAATTTAAATATTTTGACATTACAATTATTTTTGACAAATTTAATCATTTAATCATTTAATTTAATATGCATTTGTCAATTTGACATTTTTAATAATTCCTCATTTAAGTCTGACATCAGTTATTATTCAATTTAATTTATTTTGCAAATATTTTAGTAATTTTTTGTGTAATGTATTTTTTCAGTAGATTTGCACACCATATTTGTACGTCTTCTGGCATAACATAGCGCTCTTTTTATTAATATAACCTAATTACCTATTTCATTTAATATATAATCAATTCGCATAGCAAATATATATCTATCTTCTTCTATATATATAAAAGTAAGTCGTGTTAGTTACACTATTTATAACTCAAGAAAGGCTGAACCGATTTGGCTGAAAATTGGTAGAGAGATAGGTTAGAACCAGGAGATGGATATAGGATAGTTTTTATCCCGAAATTCCCACGGGATCGGGATTTACGCGAGAAAACCCTCCCAGGCGAACGAAGTCGCGGGCAGAAACTAGTTACTTATAAAAATGTTCTCAAACAGCCATTTTTTTCAGTTCGGTCGTTCTCGGGTATCGAACAAAAAACCGGCCTAAAATTAATAAAATTAAAACCGTTAGTCTTGATAAAGGAACAAATAATAAATAACCGACAATAGCCTAATGAAGGGTCATGGGTTCGAACCCCACCCATTACACTATTGCCGTGAACCCACTCCAGACACAAGCATGTTTAGCTCAGTTGGAGGGGTTAACAAGATTGCTAGTAATGTGAATTCTACCCGATCTGCTAGTTCTCTTTAAAAAAACCTCCACAAAGGCACCTTACCTTCAAACATGATGGTGAACGGTAGCAGCGACACAAACATCCACGGTTGCACGTGGAACACCATGTCGACCGGATTATGGAGCCCTAGCTTGGACTTCTGCATCAGCAGCTGCGCGAAGGTCCAGCGGAGGCCGGCAGCGAAGGACGCGATGAGCAGAAAGTTGAAGCCGAGCAGGTTGAACTGGGTGGCTTTGTACGTGAACATGATGAGGCCAGCTGCGATCATGAGGACGATGCCCACTAGTGACCATGACTGTGGAACAAATACTTGGGAATTAGCTTCTACTCGCGGAATCACGTGAAAAGGTATTTTCTTCGGTGAAATAAAATATAGTCTATAACATAAATATATAAAATAGCCTTGATATACACTTCCGACAAAAGTTTAAGACGACTTGTAAAAAATAGTTATTCATAAAATATATAAAAATTGCACTCTTGCATATTCTATTGCTGTTAAGGAATGTCTGAAAAGTGATTCTTTTTAATATTTTTAAGTTACCGTGCCATAAACGTCTGTTTCAATTATCATTCCTAATTCGTTGGTTTCAATACATCAAGGACCGGCAAACGAGAGCCAGGTGGTAGTCATTGTAATAATATATTTATGACCTACGAATTACTAGTTATTGTCCTTTTGTTATGCATTTAGCAGCATTAAGGATCAATTTACTTTCTTAAACATAATAATATTGTTTCAATTTATTACGAAAGTATTCAAGGAGATATTAACAAATAATGTTTAGTCGTGGTGTCTACAGCTTTTTAGGCGAATAAATTTTTGATATCCAGTAGCTTTTGAGCTCACCCAGTATAAACAAATAAAAAATCTAAACATTCCTCCATAATACCTAGTTATATTCCCTAATCTAATGCTGTGGTAGAGCCATGTCTAGACGCTGACCTAGCGTCTTCTGCTATCAGGCGTACGTGACGGGATATGTGGCGCGACCGCAGGTGGGCCGACCACCAGCAGGATATGTTTTTAGATTAGCAATGTATTAGAATTAAGATATGCTAAGTGAGTCTTGCGTGAACTTCTGAAAACCTCCTATTTCGATTTCCACTCAAACTCCGTTTCATTTGCGCTCCCGAAGTCTAACTACCTACTAACTATAAGTGAATATTTGACAAATAGAAAACATTAAAAGCATACATTACGTAATCAGACTAATATTTCCATTACAAATGAGGGGCCACTATCCACCACGCAGACCCAGTACAGGTTATCGAGTACTACTGAGGAATTTCTAACAGAAAAACACAGTGCTACTGGGTTTTTGTACGACTTGGGAATCGATCCCGAGACCTCATGCTCATCAGGCGCGCTTGCAACCACTAGCCCAACGAAGCAGTCCAATCGGCTGATATATACTAATATTATAAAGACGTAAAGCTTGTGAGTGAGTTTGTATGTAGGAAGTGATCCTCGAAACTATTCATCCGTAATTGAGAATGTTAACTAATTTTGAATATTAACTCTCCATATTCTCTGTCAAAAATAAAAAAATACAAGTGAAAGAATTACTTCGATACGTCAATTAGTTTCCGATTTATAGAAGTAAACGTGCGACGCGCGATGCGTGTGACGGTGTGACGTCATCTCACAACACTCGCTCAGTCCGCTCGCACTCTCAGCACGGTGTCGTCTTACGTTTCATTAGAAATTATAAATACTTTCAAAAATGTCCAATTCAAATACTAGGATATCATGTGTTGTGCCGATTTCGATTGTCGCCATTGGTGGTTGTATTTGTACATTTGTAAAATACAACCACCACAAAGCGGGACTCGGTATTTATCGTAAGTTTAAATGCCTGTAAAATCAAAACTAATAGGTATTTTGATTACAACAAAAATTAGTGTATTTCTATACATACAAGCTTTACTGTAACAAACTTTCAACCGATTTGGCATACCTATTAACATTCTTCATTAGAACGAAGAGAATTTTAGTACCCGTAAAATGCTACGTCATGACAGTGTGAGACGTAGCCATTCATTTTTGAAAAGAACATTTTAACGTGACTGAAGCCGCTGGCAGAAGCAAGCATAAAAGTAGAATGACTACCGCGACAATATGCCCCGCGTGCGTATACGATGCTATCTCTCTACCGATTCGTGCCGATAGTAGTTGCGCGGATTTCCAGAGCTGTGGTGTTGGTACATGACGCACCTCATCACCAGCTTAGCCTTTTCGCAACTGTGTCGTGGTTGGCTTCTAGTCTAAGCGAATACAGCTGAGTACTAGTGATTTACACGAAGCGACTTCCTATGTAACCTCCACAATCCAGTAGACTGATTACCCATTCACCAATGATGGCTTAACCTTCTTTTTACGGCATGGAAGATAAGTTAAGATTATCACCCATCCACGAACTGCTAGCATTGCTTACCTTGTTACCCTGAAGATTGGCAAGTGCCGCTGTAATTATTTATCATCTAGCTCCTCTGTGATTATATCAACTAAATAGTGCACTATTTTAATATTTTTTTTTAAACTTGACAAAAGTTTGGTAAAAGAAATAAAATGATGTTCGCTTTAAAATTTAATTCTAAGGTCTACTTAGGATCAGGCTAGCCAAGATTATGAAAGGAAAAGTTCGCACTGAGTTGCTGAAGAAATTCTGTTAAGTAAATAATGAATAAAACGAAACTTTGGTACACCAAGCGCCTGTTTTGAAAGCAACGAATTTTCTTAAAGCTTTGATTTTAAAGCCGGCTTTAGTATTGAAAACTGCTTGATTCCTCTAAAGGTACGTTTAAAAACTTTACGTAAGTTTAATTAATTTCGATAAGTTTCTACTGAATCTCGGTATCTAAACCCTTACCGGGTCCGTTCTGTCTGTTTGTTCGCGATAAACTCAAAAATTACTGAACAGATTTATATGCCGTTTTTACCAGTGGATAGAGTGATTCATGATGAGCTTTAAGCTTTAATTTCTTAAGGTTAACCTTCCACGAAATCGTCGATACACCCAAGACGTGTTTGAGGGTTGACTCCGCATGTTTCGAACTACAAATGATTGAATGTTCGTGTTATGACGCGATCCCAACTCCCCAACTCTTAAATTGAAGAAACGAAGCGTCAATAGCCTAATAGTTAAAGTGTCGGACTTGTGATCACTGTGACTTAAGGTCACGGGTTCGAGCCCCACCAATTACACTATTATCGTGAACCCACTCCAGACACAAGCATATTTAGCTATGGTTGGAGGGGTTAGCAGGATTGCTAGTAATGTGAATTCTACCCACATTGCTAGTAATCTTGGAAGAATAAAAAAAATCCCAGCCGGTCTGAGCCCGCATGTATTCCACAATCTCCTTAACCTTCATGAGATGTAATGCAGCCTGGACATTCCAAAACTTCGACCACTATGGAGAGAAACATGCAAGAAACGCCATGGACCCTCTTTGACAGCCATGACCATTAGTTTTCCGTCCAACTTCCCAAGGTACGGACATCTCAGCAAGCGATAAGCAAGCATAACCTTGAAAATCGACCTTCACTTGAGCTGAGCTGTACTTGAGCCTCTACGGTCATCTCAATCAATACACATTAAATTGTGTGTAACAGAAGTTATTAGACGAAACAAAGTACGCCCACGTCACTCTCGGTAAATGGGAGGAGGAGGGAACTAGATCCCGTGATAACAACAGTCTAGCTACGATAGACGTCTAGACAAAAGACGTGGGTTACTAAAGGCTGAGATTAGAAACGACCCACGCAGGTGTGAAATGTCTATAAGTGAAGACTTGATGTAAGAAGCTTTGTTTAGTGAATAGTCAGTATTTCAATAACATATTCATAATAATTATATTTTGTTTGTTTTTCTGTCCAGTACTTTTCACCAGTTTAATTTCTTCTGAATTTTCAATCTTTGGACTGACAGTTTTCTAACGATGTATTTTTTACCGTTTTGAGAGTAGTGGTGATAACGAAAATTACACAAAGTAATGTGCCCGCCTGTGTTGTTTTTATCGAAATTTCGCAATTTAGAACATGGACTTTTTTATACGTTACGGAAACTGCATCTTTTGGACAACTTTTCCAATGTATTCCCTAAACAATATAGGAAATGATAAAGCTTTTTATTTCCTATAAATCCCTACTTTCATACTTAATATTATAAATGCGAAAGCAACTCTGTCTGTCTGCCTGTTTTTTACCTTATCACACCTAAACCGCTGAATCGATTTAGATAAAATTTGATATGGGAATAGTTTAGGACCCTGGGAAGGACATAGGATAGTTTTTGTCCCGGAATTCCCCCGGAATCGTGTATTACGCGGGAAAAACTTCCCACGCGAACGAAGTCGCGGGCAAAAGCTAGTAGTTCATATACTAGTAATAAGGCCGTGCGCGCACTGCGTTGCGTTTTGGAAACGCAAAATCTGTGAAGTAACATTTCACTTGGAAACCATCGAGATCAATATTGGAAACCTCACAATTTACAACGCATGCCCACAGGTAAATGTCAGGAACAAAAAAACAAGGTAACAGTGTGTTCCCCCCACGTCTCAAAGGTCAGCAGCATTGTCGGGGCCCGATAGGACCATTAGGTAGACCTGTAGGGGTAGCTGGAATGTTCTAACGGGTTACCATGGACCCAGACCGCAAGGGAAAATGAAGGAACAGGTAGGTTTTTAGTCAGTAGAATTCAAAACGCTTAAATAGTGTGGTTTTGAAATAACGCTACTAGTTGAAAACGTAGTCGTGTAGTTAATTGCCACATACTCTAATTTATGGGAATGCTTTGTGACGATCAAGTCATCGAGGTCTTAAAGAACCTTCACTTTCATCCATTACTTTCCATATTTCTCCAAAGAAACTTGCAAAGAGACTGCAGCTATTTGAGAATGAAACTATCAAACCATCTACTTAAGCCGCTTTAAAGACATCGAAAGATTCACAGTACCCCGGAAGCAATTAAACTTTTTATGTAGTATCGCTTGACGTTCAGGAAAAAGAACGATTATTTTTTTATAGTGCGCTCAGACTTCTGAAGCGTAAACTCAAGGCTGGGGATGTCTTCAATGATTATATTCACGCTGTTTGAACTCGGAAGCCGACGAGCACTCAAGGTTGTGGAATACAAGCTTAGGCTTGGGCTAGGCTAGTCTCCTTTGACTATAGATTTTATGGTAACATACATTTTATCACGTAATTCCCACGCATCGGGATTCATGCGAAAAAACCTAACTACCACGTGAATGAAATTACGGACAAAGTTCCAAAATAAAAGAGGAGGAACTATTTATAACGCATAATAATGCCTTCATGCGCGTTGAAGTGGTGTGGAAAACATTCCCAGACATCTAGATACTAAATGGATGACATAACTGTTCATCAGTAATGAAATACTACAAAAAATATTTTTTATTTTATCAAATTATAAGCAATCTCAGGGGTCTATTTAAAATAGTAGTTTTAAATGAGCAAGCCCACGGTTGAGTCGCGCGTTGATGTCTTTTGTGAAAATATTTTTACCCGTACAGTAACTTCAAAAGGTTTAACCGTTTGAGTTCACAGACACACTTACAACAATGCTTTATATTATAACATAGATTCATACTAAGACACAAGAAAACGCACGCACCAGCACACGTAAACAAATTCTTCATTATCTTTTTTTTAATATGTAGTTGATAGGCTTGCGTTTGACCATAATCTCAGCTGATCTTAAGCGATCGATGATGCGATGATGATCTTCCTGCCCTTATCCTATTTATTTGAGTTCGGCACAACACGCCTTCTGCCATTCTCCCCTGTCAGACATCACAGCACCATTTACATCTTTCCTCACACAATCCATCTATTTTTATTTGGCCTTCATCTACTTCGCCATACATAAACTTTCATAAAAAACAATTAAACAATGTTGTGTTTATATTCTTCTTCTTCTAATCGATGGTAGTTATCAAATTACGTTGGGCTGCAGTCGAGGATGCAAATAAGACCGACACAATTTACTTAATTAATTTAATTAATATCGCTAGTTACGTGACAATTGTTCGATGTGAGAAACAAGAGTGAAGCACTGAACACAAAATTCACATTAATCACTGCTATTGAAGTCTTCGATCCCACGCTATCGGAATGCTGAGAAGACGAATCTCACGGTGCACCACACAGCGCGGTGTTAGTCATTTTCTTAGGAATATGTGGCGTCGTAAGTAGCAACATAACAATCATTTAAATATTATGTTAGGCCCAGTTAGGTAGGCCACGCTAGTCACGGCCTCAGTGGCGTTTATACGGTAGTTAAAGGTGCACGTATTTGGGCACATAAGACACTCCAGAAGATGGGACATGGCTCCTGAACAAACCATGTGTTTGGAACAAAGGAAAAAGAAAACTGACAAAGGTTTTAATATTTCGACTGTACAAAGTCGACTGCTTTTATAAGGGACACAAAGAATGCATTACGTGCAAGCTTTTATCGCTGACAAGAAATGAGAAGACGCATTATGTTCCAAGAATGGGGCTTTTAGCTTCCAAGTACGTGTATTATGATGTTAGTGTTTACTAAAGCCGCGAGATACTGCAAACCTTGACTATCTCGGGAGCTCTATACAGTTACATAAAATTGAAGTGTCTGTGTGTTGTTCCAAGTGTGTTTTATTTACACAAAACTAAAGGTATTTAAACAATACTTAAACACAAACGATTTTTTTTATTCAATTTATATATATTTATATAGATAGATAGACATTGCTGGCCTTGTATGAATAATTTCGAAGAACCAATCTCTCGTTACTTCATAAGTCCTCAATGAAGTGGAGATGCGGACTCGAGTCTCATTTTGCCAGGCGGTTCATTAGCCGCTTTTTTCAATTTCACCGGATGATCATTAGAGTGGTTGAGTCGCTGAACTGGTTCTCCAGTTATTTCAATATTCGTCTCATTTGAGTCAGCTATCACACTTATTTGACTTTACAAACATAGTTGAAGCACCTACTGTGAATACAATCATTCGGTTATTTAATTTAATGTTAAAAAAAAATACACTAAAATATGGCCGTCCATGGTTAAGATCGTAATGTTTGCCAAAAAGTCGGTAATCATCAGAAGCCCCACTCCACAAATTTTTCATTTTTAGTTTTTCGGTATGTAGACTAATATTATATTACAAAGAGCCTATTTTTAATTTTTTTGTTTGTTTGTAATAAATAAACTCAAAAACTACTAGATCGATTTCAAAAATTCTTTGACAAATATTAAGCAAATAACATAGGCTAATTTAACTTCGCTGAAAATCCCTTACACGCGTTCTAAGCCGCGGGCTAGTTTGACGTTCGTTGCTAAACAACCTGACAGAGCTGTCTTAATATTACAGATTGGAGAATCGCTGTCGTAAGTTAGGCGATGGTCTCACGCTTACTTAGTGGAATGCTTTTAGTCCTCGAGCAGTGTTTTTCAAATTCAAGTTCGCTACTTTACAAGTTTCAAAAGTTCTGGTGACCCCCTTGGGCCACAGAAAAGAGTAAGTAATTTTAAATACTACGTTAATTATTTTCTCAATTTTAATATCTATATTCATTACTAGTCTGGTCGAGGCTTCGCTCGCATGAAAATATTTTTATTTTTCATTGAAAAATATCTAGGCCTAATTGTCCTTCTCCAAAGTCTATGATCTATCTGTAAACCAAATCGGTTAAGTAGTTTAGACGAGAAAGTGTAAAAAGGCAAACAGACAAGTTTATTTACGCTAATTACTAATGTATATATATATATAAGCGAAATACCACTCACTGATTAAGCACAAAATCTCAGAAACTACAAGTAGTAAGTAGGGCTCTCAAACTTTGCATGGGGGTTTCTTTTAGTACGTAGATGCACGCTAAGACAGGATTTTGCGAAATTCCCACGGGATCGGGATTTAATCGGGAAAAACTTCCCACACGAACGAAGTCGCGAGCAACTGCTAGTATCACATATACGAAAGTTTGATAGGATGGATAATATAGATATTTGTTATTCCTTCACGTAAAATCTACAGCTTTTTGGTAAGTAGGTAAAATAGCTGAAATCCAACAACTGAATAACACATAGGCTACTTTTAATCCCGAAATTCCCAGGGGTTCGGGTTTTACGCGGGAATGGTCCCACGCGAACGAAGTCGCGGTCAGAAGCTCATTTATAATGTTAGCCGCCACGAGAGCTTTGAAAGTAAGTACGAGGTAAGTTGATAAAACTACTTCGACGCCTGCTTGCTTATGTGTAACTGTGTTGCTTATGAAATTGTGTTTTTATACGACGTGTAACAGAATAAACGCAATTCCTGAAATAAGTTGGTTCAGAATCAGCTTCTGAATCGATTTCCATCATAACAAATAGGTGTTAAATTTTGACTAAAAATCTTTCATTTAACTTAAAATGGAAACACAGTATCATGACAAATTAATACAATCCTTAATTCAAGAAAATGCGCTCGTGTGCGTGTCGGCCGCTAATATTGAATGAGTGTATGCGTCTGCGTAACGATGTTGTATGACGCAGGTACGTTTTGCGTTTAGTAAGGATAACTGTTTTATAAAAAATGTCTAAGTTTGGTTTCAATTTATTTTGTTACGGATGTTGTTTTAGACTTATTGTTTAATATTCTAATTGGGGTGTCTGAGGTATTGCGTTTAATCTGTTTCACCTTGTATATTTATTGTTTCGAGTTTCCGATATTTCAGCGCTGTTGCAAGCGCCATGATCACGGATGAACTACAGTTATTGCGGATGGATATTTATGAACAAACGAATCGGTCCATTCGTTTCGTCGTTCATTTTTTGCGATCGAGACCGCTAACACTGCCACTTTGTAACACTCAAAACAAGAAATAAAATAGTAAATTTAATGTTTTAATTCCTAATGATACTTTTAGTAACCCCGTCAGTAAAAAAAGATTATACCAAGTACTCTCATGTGAAAACGCTGAAATAAATAATATTAATAAACTTCATACACAATTATAGCATATTGTTGTATCGACGATAACCTTGATATCATGAATCATCGCCGCGGTTTCAACGTGGATAGCCTTATCAACACTCTTTTAAAACAAAGGTTTGGATATCTCACTGTTTTATATAATATGAATGACTGAGTGAATAGTGTGCGAAATGTTTTAATTAATGAATTCATAATCCAAATATTCAACACTTATAAAAACAGACTTTGGTTAAGCTGCCGACAACTTCGTAAGTTAACCTGCAAGTGGCTACACACAAACAAAAAACAACTGCTTAATAGGTAACTTGTCATGATTCCAAAATAATCTTGTTAAATTGCATCAGTGTCGTATATATTGTAATTTAAAAATGGCAACACTGGTAACCACCATGACGCATAATAAAAAACAAAAGAAGACAGTTTAATAAAAAATGGCGGAAGAGACGCTCCCGTATAATATTTAAAAATATTCTGTAAATAGCTAACTTAAACTAATAAACGAAGTTATTGGATTGTTGTACGAGTTGAGGTATCCATACGCATGTAATGTAAACAGACAAACTTAAATAAACAAGTTATTGGAGATAACGTGGTTTTCGTTACAAGCTATCTTACGGCAAGCTTTGAAATCATCAATCAACATCTTAGCCATTTCCCAACTGTTGGAGTCTCCTTCCAATATAACCGGATGCCACAGAGTATTAGTGTTTTATATGGGGCGAATGCCTATCTGCCCCCCACAACCTAGTACCTAGGTAACACAATACCCTTGGCAATATCAGTGTGAGATTTTCTAGTTTCTGTCTATCCGTACCGACTGTCAAAGATGTACAAATGTCAGCCGGGGCCAATGGCTTTGTTTTCCGAGGCACGGAGGTAGGCGTCCGTCACTCGCTCAAGGCCACGCGTTATATGCCTACCGCTTCGCGTATCGCCGTCGGTACATCCGATAGAGTGGGCGGCCGCACGCCTGCTTGAGCCTTTTTAAATAATTTTGACAACGTCATAATGGATCGACCTAAAAACAATTGATTTTCCTCCGCTTTGCTCCTGTTTCCCTTTTGATTATTTATTTGCGCGGAATTTTATTCAAATTAAAATTATTTACGCGGTTTCGGATATTTTCGACACTAAAATTTGATTAATGGGGAATTCAGGGAAGGAAAAAATGCATCTATCATTTTATTAAACTAAGACTTATTTAACCAACAAATAAAAAATAATTGCTTTTCTATATTCGTTTTATTACCAATATCATCATATACAACCCTAGGACATTCGCTAGATGACATGGGTCGCGCGGCGGGCAAAATAATCTCAACTATCTGTGTGCGTACTTATGGTACATTTCTTCTCGCTGCAAACAGCTGGCATTATTATTAAGATTTTGTAGGCTATTATAGCGTAGGTATTTTCGCTTTTGTATGAGAGTGATGTATCTATTAGGGCGCCTTCAAATTAGCCGCGCGGCAGCAGCGCTGCCGCCGCGCTGCTTTGAAAATCCATATAAATATAAACGCGTAGCGGCAGCGCTGCTGTCGCGCTGCGGCCGCGCGTCTTTATTTGCATTTATTTGTATGCATTAACAAAGCAGCGCGGTGGCAGCGCTGCAGCCGCGCGGCAGCAGCGCGGCTAATTTGAAGGCGCCCTTACGAAGTAACTATTTAGTAATCTGTGACGGAGTCTCGATATTTTAAGTAGTCACTCATCGGTAGATCAGCCTCGGCAAGCGTCGCTTAACCTGAAACGATCCTTGAGGCTCTCTTGGAAGTCGAGAATATGGTTGTCATGATTACGCAATAGATACAAATTTAATCCGCATGAAAATAAAGAGTAAAGAGGATAGGTACAATAGAAACCGTTTTATTGTTGAACGTTAATACAGTGTGTTATGTGTGTGCTGCTCACACACAAATAGCCCGGAAGCGGAGTTTATAGGGTTGCAACTGCACAGAAAATGATGCCATAGCACAAATATATCCTGCCTTTTTTTTAAAGAGAACTAGCAATGTGGATAGTATTCACATTGCTAGCAACCTTGTTAACTCCTCCAACTAAGCTAAATAAGCTTGAGTTTGGAGTGGGTTCACGGTAATAGTGTAATGGCCCACCCATTCGAGGGGTCCGAACCCGGACCTCTCGATCACAGGTCAGACACCTTACTTAGCCGGCTATTGACGCTTCACGCTTTCCAAACTCAGTTGTGAGGAATGTAGCTGAATATCACCTACTGCCAATCTGACTTCCTCAACAGAGGAGTATGATACGCCTAGGCAAGAATCGTCTTAGATGGCTTCTGACTACCAAAATAATAATAAGCCCTTTATTCCTAAACAAGTTTCCAGATACAGTGTTCATCACCTTTTCCAAAATGTGTCTGACTTCAGCCACTGCCGAAAAGGCAGTCGGGATTAAAGTCTAATCATGCTTTTCGATCCACGACGGAATCTCGATATGCTAATATGGCAAGCGTTACAAACAGATTGATCTGATTGATCAGGGTTAACCCTGATCAATCAGATCAATCTGTACGGTTGTCTTAACCCTGATCAATCAGATCAATCTGTACGGTTGTCTGATGTTTTTAAGGATACACATAATTATGAAATAAATATTATTATTAAATATCTACCAATCCGCACTGGGCCCGCGTGGTGGACTATGGCCCATTCCCGTTCATAGAGAGGAAGCCTGTGTCCCAGTAATGGGGTGAATTATAATTAATGATTATAACAGATAGTAATGATACATCACCGCTGACAGAAGAACAGGATAGGTATGATGAAATGAAAGCACCTAACTCGAGAACTTTCGCTTACCGAGCCAGCCCTACGTCGCTACAATGTCCGGAACGCAATTATATGAAGCAATGCGCGTCATCCATAGCGGATGCTGCATCGCAGTTCAGTGGCAAGCTTTTAGAAAAGAACAAACACAAAAAGATCGCCGAGTTTTATTGAAACATAGCGCGAAACCGATGTGGTGAGCTCGTGAATTAATCTACATAAATAAAAATTTACCGTCGAAATGTATGTACGCTAGGGTGTCCCGTTCATGTATGGGAGAAAAAAAAATGAGCTACGGCTACGCAAGAGGTATCAAAAGTTGCGTTTAGACACATATATTACGATTATTATAAAATTTAATTAGATATCCGGCATCTTGAGGCCTCTACCAGTCCTTGAAGTTTTTCAAATTTGCTATTTTTAGGGGTTCCTAATATAAACTATAAATCATAAAAAAATAACATTTAAATGGTTTTTATTAAATTTAAGGGTAAAACAATGAGTTAAAGCAAGGTTTAAAATAGTTGAAAGACAAAATAATCAATGGAAACTTTAAAAACGGAACTGGTTTTTGTGACCAAAATTAGGCATTTCTGAGCGAGATTTTAATCTGTTCCTAATAAAACCATCCCGAGCTGTAGCGTCCGTGACGCTTTGAGAAGCCTCCGTCACTAGTTTTACACATCTTTCCACTGACTATGTGTGGCAGGGAAAGTCAATAATGTCGAGGATGTGTTCTTTAGCCTTAATTCTATGTTCGTCGTTGGAGACGTGTCGCAAAATTGGTGGAGCTGATATTTCACACTCTTGCCAAAATATTACATCGGTGTAGTCTCGCGCACAGAAATTAAGCTTTGGTGCTTTAAATACCCTGCGAGAGTTGCTCTTTTCTGCTTCTCTGGCCTTTAATATTTTGCGAGATGCAAGCTCTCGAATATGCTCTCTATCGTCGAATAACATGGCAATAAGCAAGTTTTCTGGGTGCGCAAAAAAAGCGTTTCTTTCCATCACCGAATTTACAATAGATCTCTGACTATCAGGCAAAAATCGAGACTATATAACCATTTGAAAAATATGCTTGGCTCCATCTTTAAATGATGAGTTTTGCTTGATTAGGAACCAAACAGGAGCAGTAAACTTTGACCACGTAGTTCACAAGCAGCTGCAAATTATTTGACGGCGAAACAGTACTTACGTAAAGTCTGAGTATGCGATTGGCAGTAGTGAGCCATCTCGAATGCGCCATTTTTCCAGGTTGGCGGTTCGCTAGCTCAAGGGAACAGGAACCAGCCATCACAGCATGACACATTTCGTACAGATACTTTTGATCCGTGCTTAGTTCCTTCACAATATTATCAGGTAATAGGTACTAGCAAATTGCCAGACACTGCACAAAAAGACGCTAGAGGTTTACTTTCACAAGTTTTCCAATAGGTCCTGAATATTCTTTTGGCCCAGATGTGCTACCATCCAGAGACATGAACAAATGACGAAGCGGTAATTCATTCGCGTGAAGCATACAAACACACCATTGCAACGGTCTCTTTAAATAGTTTTCCAGGTATTGAATGACACCTCCCTTCCAACCTGTATTCGTAGCAGTACCATCGCACCCCACACAGATCACCTCTTCCAAGTTCAACCCTTGATTTTCTATCAAAGATATGATAGAAGAGACGATCTCTTTGGCAGTGCCACGACTTGGCGTCATATGTCCCAAATAAATAGATCCCGGCTCTGTGAGAACTGAAATGTGTTTTTGCAAGACTTCTCTGCGGTGGTACCGATCGCCTATTTTCTCGTTTATGAGTGTTTTGTCCTTTCGTCCATCAAAGTAGATACTTTTTATTACAATCGTATCAATGTCTTTGCTGGCCTTGGTCCGTGCTTTTGAAACAGCTCTATGAATTTTATTCTTATCAATAACAAGACTTAGATCTTCGGAAGATACCAATCCTACGTCAGCTAAGACCGCCGAAGCGACCGCAGCCGCAGATCGCGTTGATAGTCCATACCGATCACATACCTTAGCTACTGTTGGCAGCGCCAGAGTGTTCCGATTCAACGAAGTACATGGAGTCTCATTTACAGGTACGTCACTATTCGCAGAAAGCTCTGTTACAGGCGACTGCGGTCGAGGCGGCACTCGCGCACCGGAACAGGATTGGTTTTTAGTGATGCACTGGGAAAACATGCGTGCTCTGACTCTTTCCGATTCAAATTTTCTTGTCTCTGATGTTTCTTTAAAAGTCTTGCTGTTTCTTTTGTGTCTATACCGCTTATTGCCCCACCAACTGTGTCCCCACGTTGTCGTCGTGGTGGGGCTTGCGTGTTTCGATGATCTCTGGGGCCATGCCGGTAGAGGCACTCATGCCGGACGGGCCCAGAGGGAGAAACCAGACCAAGAGGGACACACCGGGGGAAATGCGCGCCGTCTGGAGGATCGAGCAGCTAGCTCGAGCTTCTAGGCGGCGCGGGGCCCGGTCTCAGAGATCGGGTCAAGGGGGAGGAAAGGTTCACTTCCGGTATGCGTCTAATCTTTAGACGTAACCGTGAAGTGAACCAGGGGAGGGGAATAGGGGTGTAGGAACAGAGGAACTCACCTCTCTAAAAAAGGAAAAAATATGGCAGACAAAGTTTTTGGAAAAGCTACCCAGGCGGGTCCCAGCTGCTCCGCAGCTGGGGAGTCCCGCACCGGACACGTCCGGTCAGTCCCACCGTACTCTGGGGGGGACAACAAACACTTTTACCCCAGTTTCCCGGCAGTCGCCGCATTGAGCCAGGGAGGCTCACGTGCCCGTGAGGTGGAGTCGCTGGACTTGTCCAGCACGTCCACCTCACCGGCACCGAACATTGAGCGAGCGCAGAGCGCCGCTCCGAGGAGGAAGGGGGCGCTGGTGCTCGGGTCGGAGACCGACTCGGCATCGGACGCCGAGAGCTTCCAGAGTTTGATCTCTGGAAGCGCAGTGAGGAGCGACGAGGGGGGCGCCGACAGGAGGAAGGAGTTCCTCAAGCGCCCCCGCGACGATGAGTCGTCGTCGGAGGAGGGGCTTGTCTCGGCCCGTAAGATCCCCACTAGTGTGCGGGGTAAAGGCCGAGGCAAGACCTCGGGGAGGGGGCCTCCCTCTGGAGAGCCCAACACTGGTCTGGCCCCGAGCGAGGCCAAACTAGAAGAGGCCGTGGCGGCTGCCATCCGTACCATCTCGCGGAAGCGCAACCGGAAGAGTAAGGAGGACGCGATCGGCGAAGCCATGGCCTCCATCAAGGCGGCCGCGCGGACTTACGGCGGGGCTCCGGCTGCAAGGGACGACATGTCCGATCTGCGGCCGGAGGTCACCCGCCTGACTGCCGCCATAGACGCTCTTCAGAGGGAGAACGCCGCCCTCAAGGCGGACCTGGCCGCAATCCGGGGAGCCGGCCAGCGGAATGCGCCGCCGCGGGGCCAAGAGGAGAAAGGCCGGCCCACCCCAGCGGAGGACTCGGTTCTCGACCTGGTGCGACAGGAGCTGGCTGCCTTCCAGCAGCGGTTCTCCGTATTGGAGAGCCGCGTGCTGCGACCCCCGCTGGCGGCGACTTCGTACGCGGCTGCGGCCGCGTCCAAGCCTCCCCAGACGACGACGAGGCCGCCTCAGGCGAAGACGGCCACGGTGCGGACGGCACCAGTGACGGCGGCCCCTGCGAGGGCAAAAACGGCCCCGGCCAAGCCGAAATCGGGCCCATCAAAGCCGCCTCCGACCCCGACACCTGCGGGGCCGAAGCAGGCGGCCAGAAAGAAGAAGGCCCAGGCCGGGAACCAGCCGTCCCAGCAGCCTCCTCCAAAGACTCCTCCGGCCGGCGCCGACTGGCAAGTGGCCGGGGAGAAGAGGAAGGCTGCTGGCGCAGCCAGGTCCTCGCGGCGTAGGGAAAGACGGAGGCGGCGAGACGCCGCGGCGCGATTGCGCGCCCCCAAGACCGCGGCTGTGGTGATCACACTGCAGCCGGACGCGGTGAAGAGGGGCGTGTCGTACCGCGACGTGCTCGCGAAGGCGCGGCAGGTGATTGACATCACGGAGCTCGGCATCACCGGTGGCCTCCGTCACCGGGTCACTGCGACGGGGGCTCGGATGTTAGAGATCCCCGGCGCGGACAGTGGCCCTACCGCTGACGCTCTGGCCGAACGGCTCAGAGCGTCCTTAAATGCGGAGGAGGCCCGAGTCTCCAGACCCACCAAGCGCGCAGACATGCGCATATTGGGTCTGGATGACTCCGTGACGGCCGAGGAAGTGGTGGCCGCCGTAGCCAGGACTGGGGGGTGCCCTCCCGATCAGGTGAGGGCGGGCGCCCTGCGTCCTGGCTTCACGGGGGGGCAAACCATTACGGTTAGCTGCCCCGTCCCGGCGGCCAAAAAGATCCAGGAGGGCCGAAGGCTCCTGGTTGGTTGGGTGTCTGCGCAGGTGAAAGTCCTGGACCCCAGACCCCTGAGGTGCTTCCGCTGCCAAGTGGGCAACCATGCGGCATGCGTGTGCACCTCGGAGGTAGACCGCAGCGATAGGTGCTTCCGCTGCGGTCAGCCCGGTCACAAGGCCGGCTCGTGCTCCGCCCCGCCTCACTGCTTCGCATGTGAGGCGGTTGGCAAGCCGGCCGATCACCGGGCTGGGGGCAAGTCCTGCGCCCCACCCACCAAAGCCAGGCGCAGAGGTAGGCCCTCTGCCGCCGTCGTCACCGCCACCGCCGCCGCCGCCGTCGCTACTGCCACCGCCGTCGCCGTCGTGGCTGAACCCCCGCGAGGGGCCCTGGAGGAGGCTGCAATGGATTCCGATTAATGGCCCCATTGCGCTTCCTCCAGGCGAACATCAACCACTGCGCCGCTGCTCAGGAACTTTTGCTCCAGAGCATGGCGCAGTGGTTGATCAACGTCGCCGTGGTCGCCGAGCCGTATTTTGTCCTGCCCAGGAACGACTGGGTGGCGGACTTGGACGGCTCGGTGACCCTCGTTTCGTCGGCCGCCGCCGGTACCCCGCCCCTCGATCGCGTCAAGAGAGGGCGTGGTATCGTCGCAGCACGGTTCGGAGAGATCGCTGTGGTAGGCGTTTATTTCTCCCCGAACCGAACTCTCGCCGAGTTCCAGAACTCCCTAACGGAGCTGGGAGACGTCGTCGTCGCCCTCGGTTCCCTCCCCGCCCTCGTCCTCGGGGACTTCAACGCCAAGAGTCCGGCTTGGGGTTCCCGGTCCACGGACTATAGGCGGGGCAGGATGCTCGAGCACTGGGCCCGTGCGCAGGGCCTGGTGATCGAGAACCGGGGTTCTGTCCCCACGTGCGTGCGGTTTACGGGCGAGTCGGTGGTGGACGTTACGTTCGCCACCCCCAGCCTGTCACCGCGCGTCACCGACTGGCGCGTTATGGAGGAGGTGGAGACCTATTCCGACCACCGGTATATCCGGTTCGACGTCTCCGCCGAGACCCCAGACGCGCCGGTCCGACGGGACCTGAGTGGTCCGCGATGGGCGCTGAAGCAGATGGACCGGGAGCTATTCCTGGAAGCCTCGATCGTGCAGGCCTGGGGGTCACCCCCGGACAGGCCTGCTGACATAAACGACGAGGCGGAGTGGTTCCAGGAGGCCATGTCGGAGATCTGCGACGTGGCCATGCCCCGGGTCCGGCAAGGACGCGCCCGGCGTCAGCTGTACTGGTGGTCGAGCGAGCTAGCAGCGCTGCGCGAAGCGTGCGTTGCGGCACGACGCCGGTACACCAGGTTCCGCAGGCGCCGCACCCGACCTCCGGATGCGGCGACTGTAGAGGCGGAGCTGTACGAGGGTTACAGGGCAGCGAAGGCCGTCCTCCGAGACGAGATCTGGCGGGCCAAGGAACTGGCCCGGGAGGAGATGCTGGCGACTCTGGACGGGGACCCATGGGGCCGCCCCTACAAGTGGGTGCGAGAAAAGCTCCGCCCCTGGGCTCCCCCGTTGACGCAGAGTCTCCAGCCTCAGTTCTTGGAGGACGTGGTGAGCGCCCTGTTCCCATCGCGAGGGGAGCACGCTCCCCCGCCCATGGCTCCGTCTCCGACGGAACCTGAAGCTGGCGCAAACGCGGACCACAGCGACGACGACGTCTACGACGCTCCAGAGGTGACCGAGGTAGACTTGAGAGTGGCGGTACAACGGCTCAAGGCCAAAAATACCGCCCCAGGACCCGACGGCTTGCCAGGGAAAGCGTGGGTCCTGGCCTCGGAGACTCTCGGGCCTCGACTAGGGGGGCTCTTTAGCGCATGCCTGGAGAGGGGCCAGTTTCCGCTTCGCTGGAAGACGGGAAAGCTGGTCCTGATCCAGAAAGCCGGGCGCCCTGCGGACTCTCCGTCCGCATTCCGGCCCATCGTGCTGCTCGACGAGGTGGGCAAGCTCTTGGAAAGAGTGATTGCAGACCGCCTCTTCGGGCACCTGAATCGGGTGGGCCCGGATCTTGCGGAGTGCCAGTTTGGCTTCCGCAGGGGGCGCTCGACGGTGGATGCTGTCATGCGCGTGAGAGCCCTCACGACGGGGGACGCGGTATCCCGGGGCAGGGTCGTCTTGGCGGTGTCTTTGGACATCACCAACGCCTTCAACACCCTGCCCTGGAGTTGCATCAGGAAGGCACTCCGGTATCACCGGGTGCCGACCTACCTCCGTCGCATAGTCGAGGACTACCTGACGGACAGAGCCGTCATCTACCCCGGTCACCGGGGAGAGTGGAACCGGCGAGAGATGTCGTGCGGTGTCCCACAGGGTTCGGTCTTGGGGCCGCCCCTGTGGAACATCGGATACGACTGGGTGCTGCGCGGCGACCTCCCTGACGGCGTCAGCGTAGTATGTTACGCTGACGACACGCTCGTCCTGGCGCAGGGAGAGTCGCACCAGGCGGCGGCCGACCTGGCGACGCAAGCGGTTGCGACAGTCGTTCGTAGGATCCGGCAGTTGGGACTCGACGTGGCGCTGCACAAGACCGAGGCCATGTGCTTCCATGGCGGTCGGAACGCGCCACGGTCCGAGTCCCACATAACGGTGGAGGGGGTTCGCATCGGCGTCGGGAGGACGATGAAGTACCTGGGACTCGTCCTCGACAGCCGGTGGAACTTCAGGGAGCACTTCCTGAGTTTGGCCCCAAAGCTGAACCGGGCAGCAGCCGCCTTCAGGCGACTCCTGCCTAATCTCAGCGGGCCAAACGCCTCCTGCCGAAGGCTGTACGCCGGCGTCGTGCGGTCCATGGCCCTCTACGGGTCCCCAGTGTGGGCCCTGTGCATCCGGACGCGACCACTAAAGTTGGTCGCATGCCAGAGGGTCATGGCTATCCGAATGATCCGGGGATACCGCACGATCGCCGGCGAATCGGCCAACCTCCTTGCCGGATTGCTGCCCTGGGATCTGGAGGCGACTGCCCTCCAGCGCGTCTATGAATGGCGCGTGGAGGCGCAGCGCCGGGGCGTATCCCCGCTGCCTCGAGAAGTCGAGGCGCGGCGGGAAGAGCTCCGGCGCGATCTCAGGGCAGTATGGAGGGAACGACTGTCGCAACCGACGGCCGGGCACGCCGCAATTGCGGCGGTAAGACCCCTCTTTGAGGAGTGGCTAGATCGGCGTCACGGCGTCCTGACCTACCGCATGACGCAGGTCCTCACCGGACACGGAAGTTTCGGGAGGTACCTGTGTCTGATGGGTAAGGAAGAGACGCCTGGGTGTCACCACTGCGAGGGTCGCCCTGAGGACACAGTCGAGCACACGGTGCAGGACTGCCCAGCTTGGGCAGAGCACCGACGTGTCCTCACGGCGACAATAGGCGGAGACCTCTCGCGCCCGGCCTTGGTCGAGGCCATGCTGCGGGGCGAGAGGGAGTGGGAAGCGGTCGCCTCCTTCTGCGAAGCAGTCATGCTTCCGAAGGAGGAGGCGGGCCGCGTGAGGGAGAGGATGGCGTCCTCCCTCCAGCCCAGCCGCAGTGGTAGACGCCCACGGCGTCGGACGTCGGCCGACGATCTCCGGCCACCGTAGGCGCGGGCATGCGGACAGCGAGTAAAGGGCAACTCGCTGTCCGACCATGGACCATGCCCGGGTCGACGGCGCGTCGTGTTCCACGCGCGCCTCAAAGAGCGTCAGCAACATGACGAGGCCCCCTCTGCAGAGGGCCGAAGCCCGCCGGGGTCGTGGGACTCATCCCGTTACCGTGGCCCCGGTATGTAAAGGGTTATTGAAGGAACACCGTGGATTTTAGTCAGTAAAAGTCTGACAGTCCCTCCCACCCTGCCCGGAGTGGGAGGACTTATTTGATAATTTTACCACGCTAAAAAAAAAAAAAAAAAAAAAAAAAATACCGCTTATTGCCATTTTTCTATCACTTCTTTGATCCAGTAAAAAGTCTCTTTCAGAAATAGGAACTTTCTTAGGTTTTATGCAGGAACAAATGTCAAACGAAGTGCACTTACAAGCAGCAATATCGAAGAGCTTGTTCGTCGATTCCAAAAAGCACTTCACTTTGCTTTCGTAACTATCATTTCTTTTATTTTTGGGATATCTTATCAATGACAGGTATTTGTCGAAATATGATTTCAGCAATTGGGTAACTCGTACGTTGGAAACGATAGGAATCGAAGCTTTGGTCCAAATCGTATCAAGTTTTCCAGAAACGATTGAAAAAACTTCTGTGTTAGAAGGATCTTTCCCATTCTTCTGTAGTTTTAGTTCATTTTTAGTAAACAAAATGAATTTGATAACGTCACTTATCACTGGTAACTGGCGATCGTCAAGTTCTTTATATGATCCCAAAATAGCACAAGTAGTCTCACTTCGTCTTGAACCCATTATTATATATAACAAAAACACGTATTTTATCACAAGGAAGTGCAGAGCGACACCTTACAGCAATAAAACCGCAATAGAAATGAGACGAACTGCCTCACAGTAGAAGTGGAGAATTTAAGAAAAACAAGTCAAAACATGAATTTTGCGAGTTTGTTCCAAACCAATTCCTAACAGAAAAAATCCTGTCGTTGCCTGCAAATCATAACTTAGGGTTTCACTATCAATGAAATAAACAATAAAATGGGAATAATGTACATAAAATAGAATAGACGACATTGACTGGAGGGTTATTTAAGTGATAAAAAAATATAAAAAAAAATGCCGGTAGAACCCTCAAGATATTTTTTATGTTTTTTTTTATTATTTTTACGGTAATCTAAAACTAATAATGCAACTTTTGAGGGGGCTTGAGTAGCGAAAAGCGAAAAAAAAATTTTTCGGGACACCCTAATGTACGCGCATAACTTCCGAACAACTGCACTAAATTGGATAACTCTTTTTTTTTCTTGTTCTTTATTGTCAAAATTCGCCAAGTTGTGGTCTACTGAAGGCCGACTTCTTGTGAGCGACGCGAAAACGACTGCCTCGGTTTCTTCTGCACACTCTCACGGATAGCGGCGATTTTATCAGCAATTCTTGCGTTACGTCTAGGGGTACGGGTGTTCATTGATCGTTTACTGAACCAGTGGACTCTTTATCCACCACACCGCAAATAGTCCTCTCGGTATGGCGACCGTAAAATGAGCGAAGCGCGCGGAACTTTGCCCGAACAGAACACCCATTTTGATAAAACAATTTTATCATTTGCAAGGTCATGAAGATTTGGCAATACAGACTGAATTAATGACAGATTTGACAGATGCAACTTCAACAAGATGTCCGCTATCTACTGTCAAAGTTCGGAAGTCCCTATTGGAAGACCCGTTATATGACAGAACAACGTTTGTCGCGTCAGCAAGTAAATAATGTTACGCCAGTCGCTTAGTGAAGTGCGTCGGGAAAGTTCGACATAAATCTGGAATGTTCGAGACGCTAACGCCATCTAGCGGCGAGTAGCAGGAATGAGCATATCTAGTCGAGACACTAACGCCATCTAGCGTCGAATAGCGGTACTATGTATTTCGAGTATTTTCTAGGCAGTATAAACAGTGAGTCGATTTTATAAGAATGTTTTCGAACTCATAGACTGGGGTATAAATAGAGCGCAAAGGGGCGTAGAGAGTCAGTCTTATTACGAGGCGAATACGAGATATAATCGAAGCTTTATCAGTGAATTTCAGTGCGATTTAAGTGTGATCTAAGTGATTAAGTGACAAGTGTTGTGTGCGAATAATTGTGTTGTATTTTTATTTGTGTTTAATTAATTAAAGTGTTAATTTTGGTTTAATTGGCGTAAATTATTCTATCCCGAACCCCAGCTCGTAACAATAAATATCTATCACGGAACGGGGAGAATCATGTTGCCATGTAGTCCTGTATAGTTAGAAGTACTGGTATCCAGTATGAATGCAAGTTGAGCCCAAAGCCAAATATAGTTGAGAATTTACGAGTATGTATGTACGTATGAAGCCATCACCACCATCTGCTTAGCCCTTTCCCAAGTATGTCGATGTAGGCTAGAAGCCTACCTCGGCAAAGTCGAACCAGCTGCAGTAGATTGTAAACGTTTGACAAAGAGCAACTGCCTAACTGTCCTCCAAAACCCAGAAGCTGGTTAACACGCTAGATAATAACCCTTTGCAAAACTTGTGTCGGATTTTCTAGCTACTCTTAATGACTATCAATACTGTTCTAATGACAGGGACCAACTGCTTAGTTAGTGTGCTTTTAGAGGCACGGAGGGATATCGTTATGTTAATATGGACACCCATCCCCACCTCAGTAATCTCTTCCACCTCAGTGATCTAGGTTAGAGCTCCTCGTACATATAAAACCATATATTGTTTAAATAATCGCGACAGATTATGACATAACATTCAGCATGATATTGAGTAAGCATTTGCTTCACAATCGTTGTTTAGCACGGAAGCTAATGCCAGCGCTCGACATATTTATGGCGTGATAAAATTTGAAGATAAGTGAATTCTGTAGTGAACGTATTAGTAGACTGCAATAACATATAATATATAATCAGCGTATTCAACGTGGCTGCTGAGACATAAGCCTCCCCTTTATGAGAGGGATCTGAAATCATATTGGAAGACTAACTTTCACCCGCGGCTTAGCGCGTTTTTCTTGACCTAATAAATATACACAAAGAAAACAAAACATTGGTCAAGTGCGAGTCAGACTCGCCCATTAAGGGTTCCGTAGTAACTACGCAAAATAACTTTGTTTTTCAAGGTGTTTGTATGAAATGCAAAGTTATATTTGCGGTTTTAGAAAATGTGCTATATCTCAAAAACTGCTGCCCCGATCAGGGGCCATACCATGACGTGTTAAAGCGAGAGTCGTTCGAGCGAGAAAGAGGGATGAAGCTATGCACGCTATATAGCTCCATCTCTCTTTCTCGCTCGAACAACTCTCGCTTTAACACGTCATGGTATGGCCGCTGGTTCAAACTAATTATCGTTGGAAGTATTTATAGAAGTTGGGGGGGAACATTTTACCACTTTGGAAGCGTATATCTTTTAAACGATTGACTTTAAGAAAAAGTGGTTTTAGAAACCTTCCAAAACCAAGAATTTTTTTTTTTAATTTTTGGTACCTTGTATAAGGAAGCCCCCGTTAATATTATTTTATTTTTATTTTTGTCTAAGAATCGGAAAGCAGTTTATAGAACACATCTACATACTAAGTTTTACATGTGTAGTCCTTATAGTTTCGGAATAAAATGGCTGTGACATACCGGACGGACGGACGGAGGGACGGACGGACAGACAGACAGACATGACGAAACTATAAGGGTTACGTTTTTTGCCATTCGGCTACGGCACCCTAAAAACCGATCGAGCCTTTACGGAAAAGTGCAATTTTTTGAGTTATTCCGGTCTGATCCCCTGATCAGATCTCCTAGGGGATCGGTTTTATTTTAGAATATTTTTTTCATTCCGGTCTGATCCACCGCGCAGGGTCTCACAATTACAGTTAAATATTTTATTCCGGTCGGATACCCTAACAGAGTTTTTGGAGCTTCAGAAAAATATACGTACATGGTTATTAAAATATCGATATATTAAAATATCCTGTATTCGATCTATTTAGACAAGAATTTTTTAAACATCCAAGAATGGGTATAATGTTTACAGAATTTTCTTTACACAAATATTAAGATTCTACTGTTGCCCATACAAAATAACCATGATGTGATTATGATTTAATAATAAATATAAAATTTCTGTCCGTTCCAGAATGTCTGAAGAAAATTCTGATAATTTAATCAATTATTGTTATTGAATTATTAAGATGGTCAAATATTTTTAATAAGTTTGTCCAAATAAAGACCAAATGGCTGATTGCCAGTGATGATTTTAAACAGTTTAACATATAAAAGCAAATATTTTATTACATGAACTATTTTTATCTTGACTGTATTTAGCTTTCAAAAAGAGTAAGTGCCTTTTCACATGTACCGGTTGTCGGGTATAGCCGGCGGCGCCGGAAACCCGACGGTTAAGTGTTTGGCCATGTACATTACCTTTCACACATACCGTAATTTACATACACTTCACCGCCGGGTTTACGGCGCCGGCTACCCAGCAACCGGTACGTGTGAAAAGGCACTAAAGGGATCAGACCGGAATGACAAAGTTCGTAGGGGATCAGACCGGAATTAAAACAAAAGAATAACAAGCATCAGATCAGGGGATCCGAACGTAATAACTAAATTTTTGAAAGTTAATTAAATCAAAATTATTTTATTTTACATAGGCCTACATGGGCACTCATTAAACGTCTAGAAGTTATAGTATAGTGCACGGTTCGAAATTGGTCGTTTCCTATGGAGAAGAACCGCCAAAAACTCCACGCTTACTCTTTTAAAACAATTATGGACATTTTCCAAATTGATGAATATATTTTTACGTATTTATTTTAAATTAAAGCGCAAGTAAAAATGTATCTTCTCGGCAGGTAGTATGAATATAAAATACATTTAAAAAACGATTTTGATTGAGTGTTCTCTTTGTTACAATCTAAATTCAAACTCATAATTAAATATTTGCATCGTGATATGATGTTAATTATTATCTAACGAGATACCGCGGCCCCGGAATGCAAGGCAACTGAAGGAGCAGGGTGGGTCAGCAAAGTCTCTCTCCACCCTTCCCCTCTACCCAAAGCGGGCGGAGTCATTTGATGATTATCCCACCCAGAAAAAAAAGAAGTTAATTAGGGCTGTCTAAGACCCAGTTCGGTAATAATATATTAATGAAATAAATACTTTAAATTAATTTCGACAACGTCGTTAGTGCATTCTATAGATAGAGACGGCAAAATCCATTGCATTCGTGACCAGGTTAGTTGCGCCAGCGCAAACGGCTATCAAACATGCTTGGCTCTCTGACTTTGTATGGTAAATGTTACCAATACTTTCCGAGCCCTGAGACACACTTAGCAGTTTATTTATAACAAGCTGTCCCTGCGGCTTCGTTTGAAAAAGAAAGAAAGAAAAACCGGTCAAGTGCGTGTCGGGCCACGCGCAGTGTAGGATTCCGTAGTTTTTATAACAGCCAAGTGCGTGTCGTATTCGCTGACTGATCGTTTCGTACCATGCTCTAATGAAAAGCCAAACATGACTACCTAACTGATTTGACTTCCTATACAAATCCTCACCTGATCCGACAATTTTGCACGGAAAGTTTTAATTTTTTTTAGTGATTTGTATAAAACTTGTCATAGCCGGTGTTTTGAATTTAAATACAGAACAGGCTACACTACTCAATCGTCACAAGAAACTAGCGCGATACAACTGACGCTTAGCGCCATCTATCGACATTTCTATGGAGTTGTTCGAAATTTTCGAGTCAAATATAATTGATCGACTATTACTCGTAAACTTGTAAAGCCAACTTATGTGTGATAGTTTTCCTTTAAACTTCGTTATATATAGGTACTACTGCCTTGAGATTTGAATTTCTAACTACAACCGTTTAGTTGATAGAGGGGGAGGACACTTGACTCTAACGAAAATTGCTACTTTAAAGTTTGATAAGTCACGAACGGTTTACTTAATCAAAAAACGGTCTTCCCAAACCCCTAATATTTTTGAAAGACCTATCCAACGATATCCCACACTATGGGAAGAACGAAAATAAAAAATTATCATCTCACTTTACATGTATGGGAGGTACCCTAAATAATTGTTTTTTTTTTAATGTTATTTTACCACTTTTTTGGCGTCATTTATTTTTATTTATTTGCTTACATCTGTACAGTATTTTACACTTAGACTACATACATATTTAAGTAAGTACTACAATAACTAAAATGGTGGTGAGGTGCTACACTCCCAGCTAGGTTATAGAATAACCTGTATAAGGAAGTGCAGTGCCGGGCCCCATTGGGTATTTTAATTATATTGTTAATATTATTGAGTGTAATGAATCTTATCTTCTTACTAATCTTATCTTACTAATCTTACTAATATCTTACTAATATTATAAATGTGAAAGTTTGTGAGGATGGATGGATGTTTGTTACTCTTTCACGCGAAAACTACTGAACCGATCTGAATGAAATTTGGCAAGTAGATAGTTGACATCCTGGAATAACACATAGGCTACATTTTATCCCAGAATTCCCACGGGATCGGGATTTTACGCGGGAAAATCCCGATCCCGTGGGAATTCATTAACGTGTATACTCATGCCAAATTACAACTTTCTAGTACCAATAGTTTTTGAGCTAAACCGCGGACAGACGGACAGACAGACGGACATGGCGAAACTATAAGGGTTCCTTGTTGACTACGGAACCCTAAAAAGTATTTATTGTCGACAGACCAACGACACACAAATAATATTAAAAACTTATTATAATTCCTTAAGAATACTTTTAGTAATAGATACTTATGTTAGTAGGTAAGGACAAAGATTTAGACATTATGAAAGAAGGAAACAAGGATGTAAAATTAATAAAAAAAGAATTTAATTATAAATAAATAAGTAATAAAATGTACAAATTAAGTTTAGCGAATTCCGCTCAGAATACGACTACTAATTGGACAAAATATTCACTTCATACGAAAAGCTTCATATTACTGTAGACAATTTAATTCCGAATAGTTATGCACGAAATATTCAATCGCGATTCATTTGTTTATAGCCTGGATGCACTTCACTTCAGTTTATTAATTGATTTTTTAATAAAACTAACGAGGGGTAAAACTAATTGGATAGATTTGAGGCGCAGTGTGGTAAGAGGGGGCACATAATTGCCCCAAGGGGTGGCTGGATGACCTGCGCTTTGATATTAAACTATTAGTTTATGTTTCAATTTCCTTACAAGATGGATAAGTAAAATAGTATTCACTGGGTAAATATTATTGTTGCTTGGCCAATGACCTAAAGTCATACTACGTAAGTAAGATTGCTAGTCATGGGAATTCTACCGCCATTGCTAGTTATCTTAAAAAAATGTGTTTTTTTAAGAAATACTAGTACAAAATATTTTATGAAAGGTTAATTGAATTATCGGAAAAATAAAGCTTCAAATGTATGTCGAAGATAGCGTTACGCGGTAAAATAAAGAGCCTGGATAACACACTGCGGAACGGGTCCACTTATTGAGCTTAATCGTTTTTTGTTGTGTTTGTAATTATCACGAGAATATTTAGCACAAAAGTTAGCACGTGCAGGAATAAGTATTTCATAATCATTATCAACTTATAACGTTCTCACTGCTGAAACACAAGTCTCATCTTTAAGAGAGGGAAGTAGGTTGGTGTATGTCACTTCGAACTTTTGGTTTAATAATAATAATATAATATTTATTTCAGACCAAAGATCCATTTTTTTATTAGTACAAAATTAAAACCTAGTTAGGCACATGAATTCCCGCTCTCACAACATGTTACATATTTGATGACATGTTACATGTGACATGTTTGGTTTATAGACACGCCGGTTTCTTCACGATGAGAGCAGTGATAAGTAACTTTAAAACTCATATTATTTATGACTCATACAGTTAGTATAGTAAGTTAAAAAAATAAAGAGGATAAGCAATTAATTCATTATAATGTATTTATAAAATGTAATTTAAACATAAGTTTCGAAACATCGTGCAATATGTACAATGCTGCATGATCATTAAGGAAATGCAGGCGAGAAAACGATGAATGGATTCCGCAGACTATAAACACATTAGGTACATAGATATATGCGTAGCGGGAAACCATTTAATACGAAATTATTAATTGTATTGTACGCTAATTGCTAAACTAATGGACTGATGATCGCATATAATCAACTGCGAGATCTGTGGCATCCCATACGTTGATACGTGACCGCAGTCTAATGATTTAAAGCTGGCTAGCTAACTAGATAAGCATATAGTTTTAAGTATATAGATATTTTTTTTTAATTTAACAGATATTGTTCCACTGCTGAGTAAAGGTCCCTGATAGGTTTCCACTCTTCCCGCCGGTCTGCCCTTTCCGCTGTCATGAATGACTATAGGTCGTCATGCTAGTGCTTTTGAGGCCTTCCTCGGCGACATTTGGCAGTTTTCTCAACCCTAATGTTATGAAACTATAATTATTCTCTAGTGACAACTAAGGAACTATGGTTTTTTTTTTATTGATAATAGGCTCGCGTTTTACCACCAAGCACGCTTGCCTAGAAGTAACCTATTCACTCTTTTGATTTAAAGAACCCCAGGTTTTAACGATCAGGAAACACAGACTCCGGCAGGGATTTCCACTCCTTAGCCGTACGCTCAATGAAAGTATTCCCAAAACATTTGTGCGTATGGGTGGATGTCCACCATGTAACGATGGCGCATTGCCATTTGTATTGTAATCCGATGGTGGAACGGGCTTGGCGAAATTAGATTGTGTAATTCCATCGCACACTCCCCGAAATGTAACCGATAGAATACCGATAGACTTGCAACTCGTCGTCGATGTTCAAGGCTCTGGAGCTTTGACTCGACTAGTTAATCTCTTGGCCCGCTTCTCGATAGACTCAAGCGCGTCCAGTTGGTATTTGGTAAATCCATCCTAAAGATGAGAGCAGTACTCCATACACGACCGAAACTGGGTTTGATACAGATTGAGCATCTGTTCCTGTGTGAAGTACCGTCTCACCTTTGCTAGGATTCCCAACTTTTTTGCTGCTATAATTTAATAAGAAAAATGTCGGTGAGAATTAAGTGGAAGATTCAGACTTTTAATCTGCCAGCTATACATAATGCTAACTTAGTTCAGTAATATTTCGATTTGTATCACTTATCTATTACTTCTTATCTTTATATTCTCTATCTTACTACTTATCAGTACTTAGGATCTGTTAGAGTTCTGCTAGGGAACTAGGAATAAAAATAGGCTGAGTTCGAATCAGACCCGCACGAGAAGGGATCCGTCCCAAAGAGCAAAAAATCACGAGTTTTGATTGCCTGGTGAAATAGCTAAAACAGGCGGGACTGCAACCGGAAATAACACAGACGCGCCCAGAGTGGCGAATGAAGATTAGAAGGGCCGACCCCAAAGGACGACACGGACAAAGAAGAATAAAGATTAATTCAAATCAAAGACTTAAAGAAAGATTTTTCGTTAACCATCTTTCATATTTCTCGAGTTTCAGTATGAGAGAAGTGCCAGTCGGCCCAAAAGACATTGCTTTTCTCAATTTAATATTTTCTAATATAATTAGTATCAAAATTCGACCATAAATTCATTTAAATCATAACGTTAACGTTATTAAAAAAAATGCTTTTTGATCATTTTCCCGATACTTTAAGTGTGTGAAATTTCATACTCCTCCCTCCGCGTGATTTACGTAAAAAGGGATACAAACTTCTCTAATTAATTTTCTCGTTAATAATTTGTAGGACAAAAGGTAATTTCTCGGGGAATTTAGTTAAGTATCTGAAAACTGAGATGTGATGAAATTTACTATAATTTGAATAGTACTATATAATAATATCATTACTAGAACTCAGACATTTTCTGGTTTAATTCGATGTGCAGTGATTATCGACCATTGGTCGCCTACTAGTTTTATTGAATAGCCGTAAAACATAATGCCATAAAATAATGCCGTAAAAATGTCGTTTTCACGCAATTTTCACTACATCCGTTGGATAAATGACAGTGGCAATTTTAACACAAAATTCCGGTTCAGTCAGTTGTGTAATTAAATTTTATCGTTGAAAAACAGAATTCACACTGAAATTCGTCACGTATTCTCCCTAAATTAAGTTAGGCTCAATTTTCAAAGCGCACGAAATAGGATCGACACTTTTTGCTTTCAAATTGTATCGATTTCATTTTGCAGGTAAACAAAGCTTCGATATTTGCAAGTAAATTCAAAAAATCACAATCCACTGTTGGTGAAATCGATATCAAATCATTTAACTTATTTAAAATAAAAATTAAAAAAAAATTACATACTTAAAGCTATCGCATTTTCTTTAAATAAAACCGGTCAAGTGCGTGTCGGGCCACGCGCAGTGTAGGGTTCCGTAGTTTTTATAACAGCCAAGTGCGTGTCGTATTCGCTGACTGATCGTTTTGTACCATGCTCTAACTAAAAGCCAAACATGACTACCTAACTAATTTGATTTCCTATACAAATCCTCACCTGATCCGACAATTTTGCACGGAAAGTTTTAATTTTTTTTAGATATTTGTATAAAACTTGTCATAGCCGGTGTTTTGAATTTAAATACGGACACACAGCTACACTACTCAATCGTCACAAGAAAATAGCACGATACAACTGGCGCTTAGCGCCATCTATCGACATTTCTATAGAGTTGTTCGAAATTTTCGAGTCAAATACAATTGGTCGACTATTACTCGTAAACTTGTAAAGCCCACTTATGTGTGATAGTTTTCCTTTAAATTTCGTTATATATAGGTACTACTGCCGTGACATTTGAATTTCTAACTACAACCGTTTAGTTTATAGAGGGGGGACACTTGACTCTAACGAAAATTGGTACTTTAAAGCTTGATAAGTCACGAACGGTTTACTTAATCAAAAAACAATCTTACCAAACCCCTAATATTTTTGAAAGACCTATCCAACGATATCCCACACTATGGGAAGAACGAAAAAAAAATTATCATCCCACTTTACATGTATGGGAGGTACCCTAAATAATTGTTTTTTTTTTTTCAAAATTTTATTTTACCACTTTTTCGGCGTCATTAACGTGTATACTCATGCCAAAGTACAACTTTCTAGTACCAATAGTTTTTGAGCTAAACCGCGGACAGACGGGCAGACAGACGGACATGGCGAAACTATAAGGGTTCCTTGTTGACAACGGAACCCTATAAAACCGGGCTAAGCGCGTGTCGGGCCACGCGCAGTGTATGGTTTCGTAGTTTACTACAACGCCACGTGCGAGTCCAATTAGCTGACCGAGAGTTCCTTACCATGCTCTAACAAAATTAAACAAATAAGAACTGGATCTATTTATCTTTCAATTGAATTTGTCCGAAAGCGAGTAGAATACAGTTGGTCGACTATTACTCGTAAATTTGTGAAGCCAACTGAGGTCTGATAGTTTACCTTTTTTTATTACGAATGGAAAAAATTTATATCCCCAAACTGGTGACCCCGGGCATGAACATCAGCGCAGCCTTCGTGCAGCGCTAGTTCAGCGTGACGTCATCATCACTTCCTTCAAACTTTCGAGCAGCGAGTCATACAGCCAGCCAGCACCCTCGGCTTCTACGGGTATCCTGACCACCAGCATGCAGCGGACGCGCATACCTGATCATCACCCCCAGCCTCTTCAGCAACCTTGGCACAGCACCCTGCACTTCGGCCGGTCAGCAAGCAGAGACGCACCTCTCTCCTGGTCGACGCAGCAGCCAACCACTACGCAGCACTGCACCACTCCGACCGACTGGAGATCATGCAGCATCACTCCGACCCACTGGAGTATCACCCCGACTACTTCGACCCACTGGAGTATCATCCCGACTCACTGGGATATCACCCCGACTCAAAGGGGGTAGCACCGCTGACAGTTCCGACTCACCGCGAACTATGCGACTTCCGGTTCCGACTCACTGGAACCTACCTTCCACTGGCCCGGCAAGCATCACAAGATGTATGGACGACTCATCCTGCTACGACCTCCGGTCTCGGAGGGGAGTGATGTAGCGACATCTATCTCGCAACATACAAACTATCCTGTATCGCGCAATCAGAGTTTACCGCACAACTAGCATACATACAAATCACCCGATCACAAACATCGGGCAGTTGCCCACCAGACAAAACACCTGTCTGGTCGGAGGATCCTCCCTTTTCAATGGGAATGCGGGACTTTACACCCTGTTCCGCATATCCCCAAACAGACAAACATTTTTTACTGTTGTATTGATTCAGTATACAATCTTTGTTTGGCCGTTTAAAAATCAAGAACAGCTCTTTTTTCTGAGTGTACCTGTCACGTTGGGGCAAATAAGTGGAAAAAAGTCCAGCCTTTTGCCAGGCTGCCCCGAATGCAGCTTAACGTCAAAAGCTTTTTCAGAAAATCAGAACTGAAAAGTGGAATATAGAGGAGTATAGGAGAAAGCATTATACCCGTCAATGCAATCATGTTATGCTAAAACGTATGCTAATGCAATTTCGCTGGCACAGCTCAGCGCTACCGATGCGACATAATAGTAAATTGAGTAATTTGCCTGCTTTAATTGACAAGAAATCTGGAGCCACATAACGATGTTTGAAATTATGAGTCAGTCACAGCGTGGGAATGTTCTCAACGGACTTGCATGCGGGCCAAAGATGAGCTCTTGGCTAAAAATTAACGGGTCGATGATAAATATTAAGCAACGCTTGACGTATTCGGTAACAGTCGTTAAGGGTAGTTATAAAATCTGAAGACAGTCTTGCTAAGTAGTATACAGTCTTGCTGCTGACTGTTTTCGGCCACGGCGACATTGGCCAGCGGAGATTAACCATCTGCGTAGAAGATAATATAGTGCACAAGTACAGTTAGTCTCTGTTCCTCTACTCTCATAGTCAGATGGGACGACAATCCAACACAACCTGAGAGATCAGATGCAGGACCAACGGTTAAACGTGCTTTCCGGAGCACGGGGGTACTCCGCCAACTTCCAAACTCCTGGCAAATTTCTAATAGAAAAAAAAACGAATAGCACTTTTAGCTCAGCCCGGGAATCGAACCCGCGACCTCATGCTTATTTTATTTTTTATTTTATTTTATTAGGGATAACAAACAACAGAGTATTTAAAAACTAACAATGCTTAGTAGTCGCACTTCCAACCACTCGACCAAGAAGGCAGTTAACCCAGTTAAGGGTTATGGACAGGGCCGGATTAACCATTAGGCGGAGTAGGCAACTGCCTAGGGGCCCCGCATCAACTAGGGGCCCAGGCCCAGTGCACGCACCAAGAAAACATGTTTCTTCGAACGAGAATTTAATATGTGTGTGAACTTAGGGACCTCACTGTTATCATATATTACAAACCACAGCCGTTAATGTGCGTTTCCTCAGTTCACACACGATTTGGTCAGTCAAAGTAAGAAAAGGGGGCCCCGAGAATGCCATTGCCGTAGGGCCTCTGACAGGGTTAATCCGGCTCTGGTTATGGAGGCCAGATAGGTAGTCGCTCTATGAAAAAAACTAGTACTCAGCTGCATCTGGAAGCCGACTTCAACGTATAAACTAAATAAATAAATAATAAAAATAAAATGCATTTCATTCAAGTAACGTAACTCATATAAGATTAACATAATTAGAAACACACACACACCAAATATTATTTTCAAAGAATAAATTAAAATGAAAATGATAATTACAAAAAAGAGCTAAATGAAATAAAAATGTCAATAAACAAAATAAAATTGTCATAGTAAATGTTTCTATAATTAAACTATGCTATAATTGAATAGAGAAGCATACACGTTATTAATTTTAAATAGATCATTTTAAAATATTATTAAATTATATAATAATAGCCGGGAAAAGGTTGAGATTAATGATGATTTGAATGCTGGCCATGTCTGTTGTCTCATCGCTAGCAAGAGAGGTAACGCAGTGAATTGCAATGTTCTGAATTCAGTGCAGTACTGTGCTCCTTTTTTTACGTACGGAAATCCTATTTGATGTCATTCGCCTTGGGGTAGGCGGAAGGGTTTGTCAAACCTGTCTACTGACTAAAATCACACGGTGTTTCTCCTCGTCACTTATTGCTGGGATTCAGGGATGTGTTGGCATTCTCCACAACCAAAACAGTGTGAGTTTGCGATCGTAAACGCAATCTCTGATGAGGAGAGGAGTGGACAGCTCGGGCCTGTATGATGGGATGACGGACTTAAGTATTGCGTATTGCATTCTTTAAGTATTAGTACCACAGCTTTTTTCACATTTACATTACACAAATTGACACAGACGTCATGTTTAATTCCAGCTTCGTTCACAAAGAAGACTTTCGCCTCTATGCCGCCTACTAGTGTTGCGAATTTTCTTAAAAACCGTTATTTAAGACGATTCTACAGCTTTTTTTTTTAAAAAAAGAGAACTGCAATGTGAGTAGAATTCACATTACTAGCAGTCTTGTTAACCCCTCCAACTAAGCTAAATATGGTTGTGTATGGAGTGGGTTCACGGCAGGGGCGTGCACAGGATTATGACAGGGTATGCGGCGGAGTAATCAGTCACAAAAACATTGCCTTTTATAGAATTTTAGCATAGCCACAGCCACGCATCGTAGCATGGTGGCGATGCGTGGCTGTGGCTTTGCTAAAAATCTATAAAAGAAAAAGTTTTTGGGACCGATTACTCCGCCGCATACCCTGTCATAATCCTGTGCACGCGCATGGTTCAAGGTAATAAGTGTAATGGGTGGGGTTAGAACCCGCGACCTCTTGATTACAAGTCCGATACCTTAGCCACTATGCTATTGACGCTTCGACTTACTGCATAGAAGGATTGGAAAAGAAAATGTACGGTGTGGGTACGTCGCAATTTCCTCTCGATAGGTAGTGCTAAAGACAAAATCCGTCTCCTTTTGTTGTGTTTGTTGTACATTGAAGCATGAAAATGGACCAATATTTTGTTGTTTACTAACTTTTATTACCTGTCTTTTCTCTAGCATATTTAAAAGAAATATTATTTATACATTAACTTTACTTTTAAAAAATAAATAACGTACGTTTCCGGATTCAGCTATCGAACGACCGCGTTTATACTTTTAAAATTGTAGATAAGAGGTTGAAATTGTATAATTTATATTGTTATCAGAGTTGCAAGTGTACCTTGTTAAAAATATTGGTAACAGAAGTGTGTACTGTGCCACTTTAGATCAAAATCGGATATCAATGTACTACCAAAAATTGCAAATGTATTTATTTTTATGAAATTGGAACAACGCACTCACATTACTAGAAGAAAAGCACACAGTACATCGCATTCAAATCAATACATCAAAACTTACCTTTTTCTCAAGCCCCAGGAGAATCGCGAAGCCAAGAATGAAGATGATGGTGGTAGATTTCGTCATGGTATACAGAGATATGGTGACCAGTTCCAGGCCCCAGTTTGAGAAGCCGACGTCAATCCCGCTGGCCAGACCCGTCGGTCCCACAGACTTCAGGCAGGTCATGAACGGCAGTAACAGCTGCGGAGTGCCCGTGACGACGTGCAGCACCAACCTGACGAGCACTGACAGGATCCACTTCACTATGAGGTGGTACATCACCACTGTGAGTGGGAACTTGAAGTCCTGGAAATGGGGAAATGGTTTAGACATGCAGGACACGTGGCTATGTATAATGTTGGGTTTTTCAAATATCAAAGGGTTTCAATAAAAAAAAAATATTTTTGGCAATGTCTGCATTTTGTTTGCCACCTACCAAAATGTCTCTTGGCATTGTTCGTCAATTGTTTGAGCCCGTTGGTGAAGTTATTTAGCTGAGTAGCAGATTAATTGATCAAGGCTTGAACAAAATGAGCATGTCCAACCAAATCTTTGTGATTATTTCCTCAAACATTACCCTGCCTACAAGAGACTTCCGAGTTTAGAGTTTATTTCGGTATTTCTTTTTAGTGTAGTCAGTTTATAAGCCCCGTGTTCATCTAGGTTAAATTTATGAATAAAAAATCATGTTTGTATACGTTCCTAGACAAGCCGAATTATTATCGTTTCCTTTAAGCAGAACTAGCAATGTTGTTTTAATTCACATTACTGGTAATCTTATTAACCCCTCCAACTAAGCTAAATATGCTCGTGTCTGGAGTAGCTTTACGGAAATACTGTAATGGGTGGGGTTCGAACCCGCAGCCTCTCGATCACAAGTCCGACACCACAACCATAGGCTATTGACTCTTTGATTTACTTCATCCATACCAACTACTTATAAAATATTATGAAAACGAAGCAATTTATTTATTTATTAAAACTTCATGCAACACAAAATGTACAAAGGCGGACTTAATGCCATATGCATTCTGTACCAGTCAACCATAAGCAATGGATGCATCGATGTTGCAATAGTCAAACGGCTAATGACATAGGCTACTTTTTTGCTGAAATAGACTTTCCTCTCGAGCGAGGTATCGGGTAGAGGTTACTAAAATATATTTGAAGAAAAGTTATGGCAATGAAATTAGTTCAACCAAGTTATAGTTACTTTGTAATATTTTTGACTAAATTTTCATAAACTTAATAAAATAGTAACAAAAAACCTTACAAAAAAAAACTCGCTTTTACATAGACAAAAGCCTCGATTTTTCCATTTGTCTGAGGTTGTGGTATGTCTATCGTAAATTATAATACTCACCAGTAAGTAAATCATACCAGGATATTGTTTATTACTTTTTAATTTCCCAATAATTTTTGCTACCATTTCGCTACTTCCTAGTTTTCTATAATAGCATGCTGTGAAACCATGGAATAGGCTTTTGACAACGTTGCCTGTTGCCCATAAAATCTGGAAATCTGGTTCCTTGTGTGGGACAATGTTTATTGTTGTTTTTTTTAAGGTGTTGTATGAAATTTGGCACAGTTAAAGTTTGTTTTAACATAAAAATTAAATAACTATGGTGTAGTTTCAACAACTAGTTTACACAAATTAGTTCTAATATTGTTATCGCTATTAAAAGTCGTGATTATTTAGCTATCGGTAATATACGTCGGTATAACAAACATACGATATGTTCACACTATTAATTAACATTATAAAAAAAAACAGCAAATTCGCGTCAATTTGTCATTGCAAGGCGAGTACAATCATTCGTCAACGCATAACATTCGCTAAGACATAATGAAAACACAAAACAATACTAGAAAACAAAGGAAATTGCAGGACGGTATGAAAAAGCAGTGACGCTAGAGATCGCAAGCACTACCAGCAAGCCTGAGGTCCCCGGTTGGGTTCCTGTGTCGAACAAAGTGTTAATCATTTGTTACAGGAACAATGTTAAATTAACGGACCGCGTTCGTAAGAGCATACTGCGCCCCAGAAAACAAATCGTCGATGTGGTTTAAAAGGCTATCCAACTTAAATGGAACTGTATGGACAAGTCGTGATCTCGTAAGACACAGGATTGGTGCCCTGAGACTGCAATACACATAGACGATGGCGGGACGACCTAGATGGCTTCCTAAAAAAATGGAAGGATGAGGCACAGAATCGTGACCGCTGGAAGAAATGGGGGATAGTAATTTTGATAGGAAGTGTTTACACACAATTGGGGTGGCGGCCCCCGAACGCCTAACCCTCATAGGGTTAGGCGTTCGGGGGCCGCGTAGAAGAATATTTAAGTATTCCCGCAGCCCCCAGTGCAGGTTTGCGAGGGAACACGGGGTGGTTTTAAAAGAAATAATCATGGATGTCCTCAGCTTTTCTCAAGAAAAAGAAAGTAGTTAAACACTCACAACCCTATGAAGTAATAAAACCTTTTTAACAATAATATAAGATTAGTTTACTAACAGTGCAGATTCTAAATACAAACATAATACTCGTTTAACCCAATAAGTGTTTTAAAAAATAATTTGGCTGAAAATTTTTTACAAGAAGTAATAGGTAAGACTCGTAATGGCTTAATTTATTTAATTAGTTCAACGATCAATTATTTGTAACTAGAGGACGCCCAGTTGTCGAAATTCGACCATGTTTCATTTTAATCTGAATTTCATTACAAAAATATCATCATCTACCTGCAATGCTTGTTCATATAAAATTTAACTATGCCAAGTTAGCCCTCCGTCCGCGTTTTTCGTAAAAAGGTGTACAAAGTTTATACATGATTCAGTATAATTACTCGAATTTCCTTATATATCCGGACTACGAAATTGTGATGTAACTAAATTAATGGATTCAGGAATAAAATCGAATAACGATGTAAACAATTTTTATGTGTGAAAATATAGAGTAATAATATTGTGTGAAAACAACAAAAAGTAAAATGTGATTATAAAGGGGCGTGAAAAATAAATCGAATAGATCATGATAATATTTTTTACTTTTTTGCAATAGGCCCCTGTACGCGTACCCATTCTAACGGGCTTTAGATAGCAGTGGTGCGGGGCAGTCTTTTTAATAGTAATCCTGCTCAATTTAGTAAAATATTCATCACATGAAACAATTTGCAAAAGAGTGGCTTTTATCATATCTGGTTAGATAAGATTTTTTTAATAAAAATAGATTTATTTATAATAAAATAGAGTTACTACTTAAAAATAAATGATAATAGTATAAATTTTATCATTTATTTTTATTTCAAACGATTAAAGATCGCTCATTTATTATTCGATTAATTGAATCCATCACTATTAGGTTAAATAAGGTATCATTATTTTCGTAAGTGACGAATTAAAAGTTCGGGTATAGTAATATAAACAACCAATAGCCTAGTTTTTGAAATAGGTTTTAATTGGTAATCGTTCTATCTATATTTAACATTATAAAGCGGTTAGTTTGTTTAATTAAACGTGCTAAACTTCGAAAGTACTGAGTAGATTTGATGAAATTTGGTGGCTTGAAGTTTGAGTAAGGTTAAAGGCTTTTTACCTGACTACAAAAGAAGGAGCGTATGTTTCTATCGTGATCGACGCGAAGCCCCGCGCTTATTCTAAGCATATAAGATATCGTATTTGTTTTTTTGTTTCGAAATGCATCCTTTCGTGATCTTATAACAAGACTTGGGTCGGTAATATTGGCCTATAGATCATTGAGCCCATGACGTCATTTATACAGTAAACAAAAGCGTACAAGAAAATACCCAAATCCAATTCTCCTAATTGCATAATTTGCAATAAAATTCTTCAATTTTAAAGTTATATGTTCAGCATTTGCTGATGGAATGTGTCCGGAACAAAGACGAACGCGACTCGCTTGGCTTCTGAACGAGTTTAAGTTTAACATACTGGATATAGGACTAGTTCAAAGCATTTTAGCAAACCCAAATCGAAGGAAGCAAAAGGACTATGTAGTTTAGAATTAATCATACAGCAGTGAGGAGCTTAGTATTTTAGTAATACATTACTTTTTATATTACTTAGCGGATTACTTTTGTTATAAGGTACGATGGGGTTGACATATCCTTATTGGATAAAAACCCTAAATAAAAAAAGATATGAAAAAAAAACCCGTAGCAGTTTTGTTGTTTAATATGACGATGACGTTAGTCATGGCGGATGACTTTTTATAACAGATATTAATTACTATGTCAGCTATACGTATAACAGATTAAAGAAATATATTTTCATCCATCAGCCAGCATTTTCAGCCATATTTTAGTTTTACGTATTAATGCAAATTAAAACCTCTCATCTACCTACTCCCTCACTCAGTCTATTTAAATCTCTCTCACTCAACTAGCCTATTCAATATTCTTGCTATACGTTTGGGGGCCACCGTAAACTACAATTACTAGTCTATATCGCACTATGAGATATAAACTGAATCAACTCCGAATTGGAGATTATTTAATAATCCTATCTTCGAAGTGCGCTATGACTAATCCACACCACTACCTAATCAACTTTTCTGATTCACCAAAAGGTTGATAGAGTGAGAAGCCACACCTTGTAACTAAATTTTAAAATACAGTTGCAAGTGGTGACCTTGAGTTTGAGTCATCGACCCATCGCGGACGCAATGCCCGTGGAGCCCCTGAACAAAATATGACCTCCACTAGTCATGTCCATCGTGCACAGCCACCTGCACCTTGCAGAATCTCAATACAAGAGCTGTTCAGGTAGCTGCGTACTGGTCCAAAGAGGTTTGAGCATCGACTCGAAAATAAGAAGAGGTGACCTCTAATATTTACATCCTTTTACTAAAAAAGAGAACTCCTTCAACTAAGCTAAACATGCTTGTGTCTGGAGTGGGTGCATGGCAATAGTGTAATGGGTGGGGTTCGAACCCGCGACCTCTCGATCACAAATCCGACCTTAGCCATGAGGCTATTGACGGTACGACTTATTTCATAGAAAGATTGGAAAAGTCTATGAAAACTAAGTCTCCCGTAACAGCTTAGACGTACAAGTCCGCTGCGCCGCGTTAGTTTCGGCTTCCACTTACAAACTTGTAACCAGTTACAGTGGAAGCCGAAACAGTGCATCCAGATGCAGTTACCAGCATTCTCAACTAGCGACACCTTATCTAACTTCCATAATCTAGTTACGTAGTTTAGGCCGGGAAGCCCGATCCTCTCATATTGCGGGAGTGTTTAACGAGATACCGTGGCCTTAGACGCAAAAGCAATAGAAGGAACAGAGCCCAGAACCAGAGCGGAAGGGTTATTCGATGATTTCCCCCAGAAAACTAGGGTAGTAAGATATCCCGTTTTAGTTACCCCTTGGTAGTAACTAAGTACTGCTTGCACAGAATAAGTTTTATTGCCTAAAAAATAAGCAAACAATTTTGGTTATACCAAATCGAAATAATCACTTGTAGGAGCCTAATTAATTAAAATGAAACATTGCCTTCGTTACCGTAATGTCGTTTCAATAACAATTGAGACCCGACTGCCTTGAACACGCGCACTTCAAATACCTATTTTGCATTCATTAAGTTACTAAAGGTTTAGTGGCATTGATTTAAGCAATTGGAGCTTTGTTCGCAATTTCTGGTGAGTAAGGTTGGTAGACCGTCGAGGATGACGTTTTGTTAACCCCCCCAACTAAGCTAAATATGCTTGTATCTGGAGTGGGGATAGGGTAATGGTTGGAGTTAGAACCCGCGACATCTCGATCAGAAGTCCGATACCTCAGCCGTCAGGCTATTGACGCTTCCACTTATTTCACAGAAAGATCAGGAAAGTCTATGAAAACTAAGTCTTCCATAACGGCATAAAAGCGAGTCAGGCAAGTCTGAACTGCTAAGAAATAGACACGATTTGTTATTCTCGTGTTGAGAAACATTACATACACTGGTCCATCCCTTCTCTTGGTTGCAGTCACACATTTATAGACCACTAGTATATGCCTCGACTTCGGTCGCGCGAAAAGTGTTTTTCAACGACAACTATCTTATTTTGTTCCCACAATATCTGTTCCATTTTGGGTTTTAGACGTGAATAAGCGAACAGACAGAGGAACTATTGCATTTTAATATTATTATTAAGTAGGTACTAGCAGTTGCTCGCGACTTCTGGACTTGAATTTTATTTACGGATACTTGCATGATCCATGTATTCAGACCTTTAAGGAGTGTTTTTTGGAACAACAATAATGGTTTAATTAAATAAATGATAATAATATAGTAATAATATGAACAGTGAAACTTAAACACTAGGTGGTTGATCTATTATTACAATATATGAAGTATTGAGCAACAATCCATTATTTTTATATAAAAAAGATAATTATGAATAAAAAACGTGTTTGCTATCGTCTTCGACCATCTCCATGCCATATTTCGTCAAAATCGGTTAAATAGTTTAGCTGTGAAAGCTTAACAGACAGACAGATATACTTTTGCATTTAGGTATAATTTTAGTATAGATAGGGGGACGTTAATAATTTGCAAAGCAGTCACCCGTGTTGAAACAATTGTGGCATTTGATAAGTGACCATTTCCTACTGCTAAGTCTGAGTGACAGGCGAGCTGGAGAATGTCTATCATAGTTGGTTGTTTACTGTGGCTATTCTGACCCGGTCCAGCCCGTTACTAGCTGACCTCCACAAGCGACACCCTAAGCCTAGACCTAAAGAGAGTGCGCTAAGCGTGTAGTAATTTGTAAGATTTTTCCATAAGTCCTTTTTTCGGTGGGAAAATCATCTAAAGACACCTCCCATACTGGGCGGTGCGGAAGAGAGTGTCAGACTTCTACTGACTAAAAATCTAACCTATTGCTTCACTACCCTACTTTCCAGGAGTGCGGTATCTCGTTAGAACATTCAACCCCAGCTGGCAATTGCCCTGTCGGGCCCCGTCAATGCTGCTCACTGTTCTTTGAGGATTTCTATACGTCCTGGATGGAGGATTTTATCTATACTAATATTATAAAGCTGAAGAGTTTGTTTGTTTGTTTGTTTGTTTGTTTGCTTGAACGCGCTAATCTCAGGAACTACGGTTCTGATTTGAAAAATTCTTTCAGTGTTAGATAGCCCATTTATCGAGGAAGGCTATAGGCTATATATCATCACGCTAAGACCAATAGGAGCGGAGCACTACTGAAGAATGTTTCAAAATCGGGGGATTTTTTTCCACGCGGATGAAGTCGCGGGCGGAAGCTAGTCTATTATATAAAATATCCTGTCACAGTGTTTGCCATCGAACTCTTCCGAAACGGCATGAACGAATTTCTATGAAGTTATTTGTGTATATTTGGTAAGTCTAAGAATTGGTCGTAGGCTACTTTTTAAACCGCAAAAAGAAATGAGCTTTATTGTAATTAAGGCCACCACTACATTTTACTCTTAGCTATATAAGCAAGGCTTGCCACATGAGATTTTTAATTCATTAATTTTTTTCTAGTAAGATGAGATAATGGTGATACTTAGGAATGAGATATAGCCCTTTGTTTACGATTTTTAGATAGATGATCCTTCTTTGTAACAACTTGGTCCGTGGATGCATGACGTAGTAGTGTAGTAATAGTTAGCTGATCATTTACAATCGAATGGGCCCCAAATACAGGGCGTCGTACTTACAAAAAAAAAAAACAAGTATTTTAAGAATATAGATGCAGTATCTAAACGAAAGTGTTTGGAGTCAGTCAAATTCAATTTTGTATTTCGCGATAAGGTTACTGCCACATTGCTAACAATCAATCAATTTACTGCAGGCAATTTGATTCTTAAAAAAACTTTTTACCAAAAAATTAAACCGACTCCCAAAAAACACTGCAAAGTGAAAAATAACTTTAATTTCGGTAGTCGGTGTCTTTAGTTTTGTATTTTCGTTTTTGGCACCGACTTCCGAAATTAAAGTTATTTTTCACTTTGCAGTGTTTTTTGGGAGTCGGTTTAATTTTGTGGTAAAAAAGTTTTATTTCACTCTTTTTAGTTGGTTGATTTTTTATTTACCTAGTTACAAGAGCCTAAATGTCAACTACTTATAACATTTTACAATATATTGCTGTTCCCAACGCTGGGCCGTTAATTTTTGGGGAGTTCTCCTGGTACTTCACCATCAGCTATACATCACCATATGCATTGTGACGAGCATAAAGTGCTTAACATCCATATTCAAGTAATCGAATCGCAATCCACGAAATACTTATTATTGCGTAGTTTCGGCGGCCATCTGTGGTCTTCATCATCAGTTCCACTTCCCCAAATGGTACTTTTTGACAGCAACTGTTACTATAAGAAATACCCAAAACGCCATAGGTGTGCCTATAATATTTGAAGAGTTCCCTCGATTTCTCCAGGATTCCATCATCAGATCCTGATTTGGTGACAAATGGTACCAATTTCGAAGTATACCCTATCAAACAAAAAAAAAGAATTTTTCAAATCGGTTCAGCCGTCTTCGAGTAATCGATGATCATACATAAAAAAAAAAGCGTCGAATTGATAACCTCCTCCTTTTTTTGTCGTCGGTTGAAAATAGAATACGTTCTATTGCACAATAATTGTCTAATTAGTATTTATGTCATTTATTAAGACATTTTAAAACACATTCTCAAATAACATTAAAAATAACAATATTGAAGATAATTTTAGGTATACATTACCTAAGTATGTAACTACATATCTACACATATTATTGTATATTGTTTGCAAGATATAGAAATAGATATATTGCTTGCAATTGACAGCTGTTTCATGTCTCATAGTTATTAATTTTATTGAAATAACACACATGTTTAGTTTGGTTATGAATTTAGTACTTAATACTCCCCCATTCTATTGCATAATAAACAACATACATATTATGTAGGTATATTGTTTATTATGCAATAGAACATATTTTATATTTAGGGACCAAATTGCCTGCATTATATTGTTTTTTTTTTTTATACACAATTATGTACTAAAATACAAACTACAATAAAGCATCAAAAAATTCGTCCTCAACGCTGTCGGCTGGCAACGTACCTAAGATACTGGCGGCATTGCCATTATATTGATTTGATTGTAACGGGGCAGTAACCTAACCAACATGCTGCTGTGTGCAGCCTACCAACAACACTTGATAAAAATATGTATTACTATAGTTAGGTACATATTTTTATCAACAACTATGCAAGAAGTTGCGGCGTCGTGTTACGCTGCGAGCTATCACGTAGTCTCCCACGACATTGTCGATACACGACACCCTTTGACCAAAACTCTTCTTTCTGGAAAGTCTCCAGTTGGAGGGCCGGAAGTCATACCACGACCGATTGGAAATTCGCGGCTCCAATTTCACTACCCTCAAAGTACAGTTGGTCTTTACGCGAATGTACTCTACGATTTCCTCAGCATTCATGGAGTAATGCAACCCAGACAAATAGCTGCGTTGATGGTACGCTACATGCAGCAGCGTGTTAGGTCTTGCCAGCACGCAAGAGAAAAAAAAATCTCTTTCATTAACAAGAACACTGAAACAGACAAGACGCATCGCAGAAGCGACTTCGAAAACAGAACTGTAGATTTCCACACAGGAAATCGTAAATACGAATGAGTGCACAAATGCTTTTAATGTTAATCATCAACAGATATTTTGAAATCGCTCTTACATTTGTCATGTAACACCATGGGTACCCTGAAAGCTTTATAAGGATACTTGGCATTTCTAAGTAGGTAAATAATCAACCCAAATTTTTTACGAAATTATGCTAAATGTAACAAAATTAAACAGTTTCAATAAGAGATATGGAAACTTTCCATATCTTTTTGGAAATATTAAAAGTTTCCACTGGAAGCACTGGTTATATATACATGGCAAGAATGAGTACTTTTAAATTTAATTACCGGTTAACAAAATGTTTCCTTCTCTCTCCTGAAGGAATCTATTGTTACAAAGAAAAAATATCTATGTAAAAATCGTAAACAAAAGGCTAAAATAAAATATCTCATTCCCAAGTATCTCATCTTACTAGAAAATATTTAATGAATTATAAATCTTGGAAAAGCAAAATATGCGATATTGTTTACTTACTTTAATGAAAATTATTTTGATGTCGAACAAAACTGCTGAACTTGTTTTCATACATTTTTATAAGACCACCTCCAAAGTATACCTACTTGAAGTAAAAAGTATGTTAATATTGGTTAATTAACCAATGGCCAGAAAGACAGTACAAATGAATTGAGAACCTCCTACATTTTAGAGTTGGTAAATAATTAAAAAACATTTTCAATAAGAGTATTAATACTCTTTCAGGTTATGAATTTAGTACTCAATTAAGTTATTTCAATAAAATTAGTTAACTATGAGACTTGGAACAGCTGTAAATTGCAAGCAATACAGCTGTAATTATGAAGCAGTTCATGCTTTATTATTGTTATAAAAGATACAAAATATTTATGTACAATTTGTAAAAATAGCAAAATGAAATGTTATTTTTAATGTTATTTGAGAATATGTTGAAGTATACATTTAGAGCAGACAAATAGTCAAGTAAAATGTTGGTCATTATTGTTTTTTATTTCAGTGAAAATGTATTAAATCAAGAGTGAGTTAAGATCTTATTGTGAGATGTCTCATAAAGTAAGATATTCAAATAAAAACCTGACACTATCTATCACCAAGTAAGTAAGTAATTAAAGTATAGACAAGTTTGTATTTGTATATAACTTATTTGGATGAGACCTTAAAATACTTTTAATTTTTAGATAAATTGAAACAAATCACACAAACAAATCAACAATATCATATTCAAAGAGTACATGAAATAATATAAGCTTTTGAGGATTGTATCTTCTTGGATAATAGTTGTGCAGTACTTATCACAATAAACATTGGGTGACGTAATAACAAGGGAAAACCCCGCGTGAGATACTGCCATGCAAAATAAACAACACAACAACTGCAAAATATATTGTTAACTTGAAAGAACACATAAAAAATAATCATCTCCGATATATATCACTCTAAGGTGCGCACAGCAACAAACTCAATTTCGAACATAGCAAGCAACTTTAAAACACGTAGCAAAAAAGGAATACAAGTAAATTGTAGAGCAAACAGTTACTGATAACAGAATTCTTACCGTCAGGAGCCATCTCTGATAAAACGTGAGGCCGATGGACAGTGAGAAGTAGAGGAGAATCAACCCCAATGACAGCAGACTCTTCTGCACGCATACATCAGACCATTTCTGCTTTGGCTTGGTTGTAAACACGTCCTCATCAGCATCTGACTTCAACGGCAGCTGTTCATACTTTGCGCCTGGCATGGTTAGCGCAGGACGACGAAACCGTTTTCAGGAACTCACTATGGCGCATATCAGCAAAGATTTTCGTTCGTAAGAATTTTAAACAACTTTAAAATACGACTCGCAATTAAGTTTCCCGATTCCTGTTTCAGATCGCAATACACTCCTCCATCTGACGTTGAACCACAGACTAAGTTTATTTTACTCTTTGGACTAAGTCAAGACCATAGATGTAGAATATTCTACATCTATGGTCAAGACTAAGTTTATCATAGATGATACATAATAATTTGTAATACTATGACGTTTACTACAGTGATAACAATGTTGCCGCTCACGAAACCCTAGTGTTAGATTTTAAAACGAAAATATAATTTATCTTGCTATTTTTATTAATATAAAGCGTATAAAGACAATTTTCATTGTACCGTGTCAAATTAATAAATATTATTTTCTTTATCAAACAGGTTTTGAAGGAATACGAACACCATAGACAAATAGTAGTGCTGCCAGGTGCCTCAAATTTCACAAAAAAAATCATCGATTTTTCAACTTGGACCTACCTACCTATTTCGTAAACAAAAAGCAAGATACCTAACACGAAGTTATGATTCTACTTATAATGACGCTTTACTTCAATAGACCTTCTATTTCTTGTAAATTCATCGCGTAGCATAAGTGCCAAGTGGTGCAGTGTTTTGCTTCATATCATGATTAAATTTTTCGTTTGACTTTGAGAACAAAGGTGATTGTATTTTTATTCAAGATGACTGATTCAAGTTCGTTTACGTCTCTTTTTGCTTTGGTGGATAGTCATTTATCCAAATGTAATTTGAACGAGAGCCCTAGTGAAGATGGGAGGGGAGGGTCGCTGCCTATGCCGATGCTAAATGTTCCTCGGGGATTATCAGACACCGGGCTCGCATCTCCACCTCAAAGATTGCCCATCCCGACGTTCAGTTTGAGTGAGAGCCCCATCGCCAATGTTCTCTCAGAACAGTTAACTAACATGCTTAAAGCTAAAGAGCTGAAAAAGCAACAGGAGATAGAACAAGAGAAACTACAAGAGGAGATGAAGAAGATGGCTATTGAAGAAAAAAACTGTGTAATTGATCTAATGAAAGCTGTGCAGAAACCTGGACAACCAGAAGCACAACATACGCAGGATATCATCAGCCCTAGCAGTTCCTCTGAATCATTGGTTTTGGACTACAAAGAGTTTATTACCAACTCACCGCACCAGGAAGGATCAGAGGATTTAACCCCTCAACCTGAACCTGAGCCATTACTGCCCCTTAAGACAGACATGTCATACATACTAAAGGAGAAAATCAAAATGGGAAAGTGCTCAGCATTTGGAAAAGTGTTAACTTCGCGTTTAAGACCTGTAGCTGCACCATACTTGAGAGAGAAGGTTCCTACAAACATTGCAAGATTTGATTTCAGTACAAAATCTCCATGTGACTTGATTAAAGAGAGGCTGAAAAGGAAGCCCGTACACACTTCAAGTAACACATACCATGACTTCTTCTGATTAATGGGTGTTGCTATTGATGACAGTGAATCTGATCAATAGTAACATTAACCCATTCATTGCCACTAACGCACCATTTGCGTTGATTGAGAATTACTACGTCATGCCACCAACGCAAACATTGTGTTGAGTTCCCTCTGCAGTTTTCTTGTCATTCCTTATAAATGGTAGAAATTTATTTAAATATATGGCACAACACACAGTTAGAAATCATTTTCTGATTTGAAAACACTAATGGTTTTTGCTTCGAACTGTCTTTCTTGTTTTGACAAGGAAAAAACAGTTGCTGCTGAGGAGGTCTATTTTGATATACAAATATCTTAAGATCTAGCTAGTGTTCATCATATATTTGTGAATTGGAAGGTGAAGGTAAGCGATAACCTCAATTTCATCACAGTTTTCCATTGTTTTATCGTGCATTTATAAAATAAATCACATGCACGCATACGGCCTGTTCATTGGCATAGCAGTATAAATCTTAGTTGGATAGATTTATGCATGAAGATTTGAAGAACAAATCACGTCAAACTGTATGCACAACTTAGTTTTTACCAACTTAAAAATGGAGGTCATCAATTCGATACCTACATATTATTTTCTTTATATTTTCTATGTTATATTGCTGGAATTGCCCAATATCCACATGCAGGCATCAGCAGTCTCCCAGACCTTGTTGCATAATACCATCCAAACGTCAACGCAAATGGCGCGTTGAATGGCACTAGCGATTAAATTTCGCTTACCAGTGCCACCAACTCATATGGCGCATTTACCATTTTAAGATGGGATTTTCTCATTTATGGGGTTTTTGTAATTAAAAAACACCTTTAATTACGCCTTTTCTATTGTAATCCACAAAAACATTAAGTCTCACCCAGGTGTTGTTTTTAAAATTTAGGTGGCAATGAATGGGTTAAGAAACCAAAAGAAGAAAATGTTCACTATTGAATTGAGCTACTTCAGTCAATAGCACTATTCATTTATCCATATATTTAGTTCTAGTATGTCTCAGGTTAAGGGTTAAATTGATATTTTTATGTATAGTTTTACTTTTTTTACAATCTGTCAGCATTTATGAGCTGATCTATTCTAGATCTATTAATGAGCTGGTAAAGTTAGACAGGCGAAATTTCGCAGTATTTTTGCTCTCCTGTAAAATTGACAAAATGTAGATACATTCATCTGACTCTTACATCGCGATATGTATGTGATTGAATATTAGATTTGATTTAATTTGTATTAAATGATTCCCAATATACTTGTGTGTAATTTAATTTCATATTCACCTTTTGCAGAATATATTTATAGTGTGTATTGTGTATGTAAGCTATTTAATTTTTAGACATACTTTTCAATTTAAATTCCAAAGGTGATTGAAATAAATAAATAATAATAATTATATATCAGTGTATTCTTTTATATGTATATCATTAATATGATTGTATAAATATGATTAGATTGTAATCATTTTATTTGACATACTATGTTTAGCAATAATGTAGACTGATAGATATATATACTTAGCATCTTTCTGATTATACAAATATGTTGTTATTTCAGTGTCATACAAGATGCCTATTTAGAAGTTTGATTGATTAATTAGTTCAACATATTCATTCTGATTTTATTGTAATGTCTAAGCACAGAAATAATGTTTTATTTGTATAAGTATCATGTCATCATAAATTGTACTATACTTAAAATATAGTGAAATATCTTATAATAGATGGAATACTCCCTATACTTTACGTATGACACAATAAAAATTCATACGCCATTCAAATAATTTCATCATTGGGAACAAAATCACACCAGAACAGACAATATAGTTAAGGTCCACGGGTAATTATGCATACCTGTAGTCTAGGTGGGTCGACCCCACAAGTCTATGTCTATATATAAATGTTGTAGTCAAAACAGTCAAAAGTACTTTTGACTGAATAAAATAAGCAAAAGTAATTTTGACTGAACAAGATGGTCAAAAGTGGTTTTGACTGAAAACCATTAGTTAATAGTGCCTTTGACTGAGCGTTATTTTAGCTAACACTCTTAGTTAAAACTAGTTTTAACCGCTAAAGCATCAGACAAAAGCACTAAAGTTATTAATCTCAGTTACATAAATAACTTTTTCTGTGCTGATTATATGAATGAAAATAAAACATTGATACTTAACTTCGGTATTTTTTCTTCAGAAATTTCTTATTATCTAGAAACATCACTTCAAAACTAGATCTACGAAAAATTGCTCAAAATACATGTATAGCAAGAATTTACTCTACTACTAATATTACACGTTTACCTCATGGATCCAGTATACAAAGAAAATGTTCTCTTAAGCTATTATCTATACTAATATTATAAAGCCGAAAAGTTTGTTTGTTTGCTTGAACGCGCTAATCTTCGAAAGTACTGGGTGGATTTGGATGCAATTTGGTATGGAAGTAGCTTGAAGCTTGAGGAAGGTTATAGGCTACTTTTTACGCGACTGCAAAAAAGGAGAGTTATGTTTTTACCGTGATAGAATCCACGGGAGTGAAGCCCCGCTACTAGTTCTATTATATAAAGCTAAATTACCACTGACTGACTCAATCACTCACTCGCTCACTCATGGACATAATTGTTCTCCCAGATGGTGGATGGGGAGGTGGGTATATTTTGACAGATTCGTAAACAACTAACTCTCAACTGCCCTACACTATCTAAAAAGCCGTTAACCCCCAAAAGTATTTTTCGAGTAAACGTAAAAATAAGTCGGAAATGATTTTTCTACAAAACTACGCTAGCTAGGACGATGGTAAATTATTTTTGTGTGCATAGCTCTATTCACAATATATGTGAGGTTTTTTTAAAGTAAATAAAAGTATCTTTTAGAATTGTCTTATATTTTAGTATTGTATATACAAGTATTGTGGTTTAGTCACTTTTTAACAAAGGATGGGAAAAAAAATATTTTGTTTAACTGCTCAGCAAAATTGCTATATCTCGAAAAGTATTAATCGTAGGAAAATGATTCTTAGACCAAAAGATAGAGAATCGAAAGTAGCTTAAGTATACATTAAAAAGTGAAAAATGACCTTTTGTGGCTTAACGGCCTTTTAGATAGAGCAGGGCAGTCAAACCTACGGGAAAAGTGCCAAACCTCCCCTTTTCACCCCTCCCTATCGTATCTCGGAAACTACGAGACCCGTATTTTTTTTTGTTACGGATTCGTATAGAGGAGGCTCGGTAAAGTAAAAACCATTTTTCAAAGTCGCCCCCCTTGCCCCCCTTCTCACCCCCTTTAGGCGGATCTCGGAAATTAAGAGACTTGGAACATTTTTTTTAGATTCATTTAGAGGGGCAATGCTTTAGTCAAAATAATTGTGCAAACCCCCACCCCCCATTTTGATTTTTACTACTGAAAAAGCTGTTGATTCTTACTTTTAACTATAAACGGGCCTTCAAATTTTTTATGCCATTCCCTCCCCTCCCCAACCTCCCCTAAAATTGAAAAGGCTGTAACTTCATAACGGTTAGAGATAGCCATTAGGTGTTTGAACAAATATTATAGTAGGCGTCGAAACCTGTCCGGTGGTACGTAGGGCCTGAGTGGAGCGAACCTGCGAGACCGAGTGGAGTGAAGGGGGGAGGTGGCGAGCGAAGCGAGCCGGCGACCTCCGTAGCGTAACGAAGGTTGAGTGGGTGATTTACAATTAATTGTAAATCAAAATTGGGTATTAACAATCCACCACCACAAGCACGCTTGCACCTCGCGCAACACGCAAATACTAGTCTTATATATAAAAATGAATTGCTATTCGTTAATCTCGCTAAAACTCGAGATAGGCTGGACCGATTTTGGCAGGCAGAACAGCTTCTTAGTTCTTAAATACACTCTTTTGCAAAAAATACGGGCACCTAAGGAAATCTACGTTCTAAGGTCGATTTGAGTTAATTAAATGAAATTTATTGCTTTGACGTAGTCTGTATACTTATAATCGTGTAAATTAATACGCGTGAAGTGAATTCGGGCAATTAAAAGAAAAAAAACGACGGATTCTTTAAAACCGATGTACACGCCCAAACAATAAGAAGTGGTCGGCAATAAAGACAAGATTTTTTTTTACTTTTTTTAATTAAATAAAGTTACAAATGTAGAAACCTAATAACGAGTGTGACCTCCTCTTGCCAAAATCACAGCTTGAATCCTTCTGGGCATGCTTTCCACGATGTTTTTAATAACGTTTTGAGAAATACGTTCCCACTCTTCTGCAATGACTCTTTTTAGCTCCTTGATTGTTTTGTGGAGCAGGTTGCATTGATCTTACCCGTCTCTTTAGAACATCCCAGACATGCTCAATTGGATTGAGGTCAGGACTTCGAGCTGGCCAATCTAAACGACGGATCCCAACTTCTTGCATGTACGCTTCCACGTCGCCAGAACGGTGCGGGCGAGCATTGTCGTCCATAAAAATGGAATCTTCCCCAAGTGCAGTCAATGTGGGTTGTGCATATGGAATTAGGACTACCATTATGTACCGGTGTGCATTTACCGGTGTCCATTTTCTATGAAAACTAACTCCGTACGCTCCGTCGAATTAATTGCTGCCCAAAACATAACGGAGCCTCCGCCTTTCGAAACACACTTCCGCATAGCGTTCCCGTGGTCTTCGCAGCACTCGCCGGCGTCGGTCCTCTCCACACAGAGATTCTAGCTTCATCAGAAAACAATACTTTATTCCAGTCCTCCAGAGTCCATGAAGCACAGTTCCGAGCAAACTGAAGTCGAGCAACCCGGTGCTCACGAAGTAATTTAGGGCCCCGAGCTGGGCGGTAACTCCTGATATTGGCAGCCAAAAGCCTCCTCCTGACCGTCCACAAGCTAACTTCTACTCCTCTTACTTCTTCAAGGCTCTTCTTCAGGTCCACACTTGACGCTTTACGATTCCGCAACGCCTGACTCACCAAAAAGCGGTCATCTCTTGGTTCTGTGCATCGTTTTCTTCCCGAACCGGGTCTTCTTTTGACCGAACCGGTCTCTTGATACCGTTGCCAAGTCCTCTGGACAGTTGAACGACTCACATTTAGCCGCTGAGACACGTAAGTTTGCGAACAACCTTCTTCAAGTAGGGCTATAATTTTACCGGCCCTTATCGCTTTATTACTCATATCAAAAAGTGGTATTTAATGTAAAAAGAAAGATTAAATTATTTAATTTGCAGAAAATATCCAAAAAGTTTTAAAATATCGTAATCAGTTAAAAATCGTTTCAGCAATTCGCGCAATCGCAAGGCCGCGCTCAGTTTGGACGCGTTTTCGTACGAATTTTACTCGTGCGTATACGAACACATACGAACGATCCTAACCTTCCAAGTACTATGGGAGCGCACATACTGGATGCGAGTTAGTCGTACGTATACGTGCGTGTAGTTCCGACGTCCGAAAACAATCCGAACTCGTTGGGATTTTTAAACACGTTCGTGCGTAAAAATGGATGTAGAAAAATTTATTTTAAGTTTCTATTTTCATACGTACATAACCATGAAACAGTATGGGGTCATTATTTAAGTCTTCAATAATATGATGAAATTCTCCAAATTCTTTTCTTTCTAAATACATTTCACGCACCCATTCGGTTCTGCGACTGCGAAGACGCCGCCGCGGTCTTCGAGTTATAAGAGAATTATCTAGAAGATACAGATTATTCATTGCGCTCCAATCAAAGATGACTTCACGAATGCGATATCACTACCTTTTTGACGGAGTAAAACTTATTCAGTGTACGCACTCAATTCGTACGACCACGATCGTACGTTTACGTACGATACAAATTCGTGTCCAAACTGAGCGCGGCCTAAAGCAATTTTAGAATAATCCACAATAATCATTATTTTTCTTTTATTAATTTCAAATTTTAAATTTGGAACGTAAAGAGTCATGCCAGGATGCTTCAAATAACATGCCAATACATCGTCAAATTAATAAAATCTATTTCTTGTTCTTCTTCATTGAAGTAGAGAAAAAAATCTAAAGTGCCCGTTTTTTTGCAAGAGTTTATATTATATTTAGGAAGCGACGTTCGTGACGTTTCATGTCTTTCTGCGAGTCGTAGGGATGAGCAAATGAAAAAATATATCAATAAAAATCGAATCGATATTTTTATGCTATGTCAATTATTATCGAGTGAAAAATATCTATGTATCGATATTTTTCGTAAAGGTGAAACACGTAGGTAGCATTGGCTATTTTTTACTTGATTTTTGGGACTACGCGATCTCGTGACCAAAGAAATACCAATCTGAAGGTATATTATTCTTATGGTGCAAACGTGCTGACGATCTAATGATCAACGTTTGAACTACTCCTCGAATATGTCAAGATTAGTGTAAGTAAGACCAATACCACTAAAGAAAATTAAAAAAATAACGATTATCGATTTGAAAAGAAAAGAAGAAAAACTTTGAGATTTAATATATCGTCGATATTTATCTTTTTTTTTTTTAAATATATCTATATTTTGTCGACACGGCAAAATGACATTCGCATCACTGTTCAACAGCAACATGGCTGATCCACAATATTTGTTGTTGCTATCCTTGATCGAGTTAATTTGAATATCACACTCAAAGTGAAATTATAGAAAATTAACATCATAAAATAGTTACTACATTGTACAGCTATATTTACATGTGGTGTACATAGTGCGAGCCCAGGCTCCATACATTTCTGGAACATCTCCTTTGCCTGACTGGATTCGAGCCCACAACCTGTAACTCGCAAGTCTACCCCGTAACCACTGGGCCACCACTGGTCTCTTTGTACATATCACAATATATTATTTTAATACATATACACAATAAACCAATACAAACTTTTCACGGTTACACTAGGGATGATATATATTTACGAAGCTGGTATTACCATTATTACACTTGAAAACTTGCTAGTTTGTATAATAATGAACACTGAGCAAATACAATGACAGACAAAAATTTAATAAATATAAGTGTGTTTACAGTACAGCAGTTAACCAGTTGAATCGTAATACATAAACTATCTGTTAGAAAGCCTATAAATTCCCAATTTAACACCTAAAACTATCAATATATATTCTTCGATATCATTACCGAATATATTTTCAAGATTAGGTGTAGAAGCGGGATTTCTATAAGCCGAAACTATACAATCCTGATTTAACTATATCTATGTAGGTATGTGTTTATAATTAGACTAGGTTATTGCAGCACGCGTCTCCTTGTAAAAGCTATAGCGAGGTTCTATTTCCCTTTGAAGAACAACCGAAACGTGATCTGTGACTTACACAAATATGCTAAATTTTGTCATAAAAACTGAACGTTGAACTGATAATCAACTTACACATTAGACCTTATTTTAATGTGTATATAATTAGCTTACATACATGGCGTGTTCGTAATAGAAAGCGCGCGTCGAACGAATTACCTAGGTACCTACTTAAGTTTTTGGTTGGGTATACAAAAAAAATCATTTTGGTAATTCGTTTCGACGCGTGACCAACAGATGGCGCTTTTCGGTTTAAACGACCAAATTGATACGAAAATCCCGTAGGTATTCGTTTTCTATTACAACATCGCCTAAAACTTAGCATTATATTAGCAGTTTGCCAAACTCGTTGCCCATTTTCTTGGCTACTGCATGAAAAGTTGATAGCTAGTTTCTATAAAGTTTTGCTTTAGTTTTTATAGTTCATTGTTAGGCTTTCGTTTGCCATCTCACCTGATGGTAAGCGATGATGTGGTCGAAGATGGAGCACGCTTACCTAGAAGTGACCTATTCACTCTTGACTTCTAGACCCCCAGATTATAGCTATCAGAAAATACAGACATGACAGGCATGGAGTTCCACTCCTTAGCAGTACTTCTTCAATATTTTTATGGTAATTTATATGGCTAAAGACTATTTGAGGATAAACCGACTATTTTAGGATAAACCCTATTATATGTAGTATCTACATTATTATATTGCATAGGAAATATAGGTAAGGGGATTTGGATAACAAAACTAGTTAGCAAAAAGGTCGCCCCGATTTTGTTTTTGGACTTAAATAGTTAAATAATTTAATTAATTAATTTCTTCCGATTATATAAAAGGCTCCTAAGGAAGATTAATTTTGTTGTGTTAAGGCAGTACCAACCTATTTTATATCAAATACAAAATTTGTAGTTTCTTATATACTAAAACTAAATACTAATATATTAATTCCTAGTATGTTCAGCATTATTGGCAAAACTTTATTTATATTATATCTATTGTATTATATAAAAGGTAAATAAAATATCTTTAATATCATGTCAAATAAATGTAATGAAAAACATTAACAATATAATATTATGCTCACAAAACTAAAAAAAAACAAGAACATAACGGTTTTTAGGGTATAAATATTTTTATATACAATCTTTGATTAAATAAACTTTTAAATGGATAGTGTTTAACCAAAATAATAATATCGAAATTAATATTGGTACAACCAATAGGTTTTTTCACAACACTAGTTCAAAAATCGGCCCTTAATTGTATTATTGGCCGTTAATCATATTTTTTATATTATTAAAGCCAACAGATATTTAATATTATTGCCAATAAACACCAGACTAGAGCTGTGCCTACAATGCGGATCCTATTTTGAGATTCCGCAATTTCAGTCTTCTAATACAAAAATACTAATTCTGTGGACTGCCCAACAAAAGCGTTAACTCAGAGAAAAATCTCGCAAATTAAAAATGAATACTATATATCTGGCGTCTACTCCTCTGGAGGTAGTTTTGTATGCACTTCACTTCTTTATGAGCCAATCACTTAAAATTGAATTGTAATTGAAAACTTAGTGTGGTATATCAATAAATTACAACACTTCAAATCGGACGTGCTAACTAAATATAACTAGGCACTGTGGGATGTATTCTAAAATAAACTATGAAGCCGATATGGACTAAACATCAAATCATTAAAGTAATTTATGTTAATACCGCTCCAATTCTCATTTTGTACGCCTCTATTTTACAGTTTCTTATGATTTCGTTTTTACAAATATTTGAGCTGTTTATAAGGTTATATTCCGTTAGTAAGTTACTCGTATGTAAGCAATACATTGCGGGCTTACTGATGTTTACTGTCATCAACCATAGATTCCGAACGCAATATAATAACTGACATAGGAGTTGCTTGCATGTGAAAACGCGGCCTTCGACCTCAACAAATATAATATAAAATGTGGTTCCTGATACAGTCCAAATAATGGACGTGCAGCCACCATTTTTAGTGATTTTGTTGGTATTTATTAATAATTTTGAATTAACCACTCTGAACGAAACATACATATTAAGCCTGACTTTTTATTACAATCATGTGCGTGTATGTAGTCAACAATAAATTGATCACCATTAATTTTGTAATATTAGTAAAAATATTGTTAATATGCTAAGCTATGTTCAAAACTAAAAGATTACAAAACTATCAAATAAACTTATTTTTGATTATTTTGCAAATATTCTGGGAATATTTGCAAAATAATCTCATCGAGTTAAATGTTATCCCTATAAAATCAATAAGCCTACAATCCAAAAACTTGATCACTAATCTATAACCATTAAAGCAATGAACAAATTCAGTTCTATGTAACGACTCTTGTACAAATATTTAAAATGTCTTTTTTTTTAACACACTTTAAAAAATAATTTATCTTTAATCGTTATTGTATGTTTATAAAGCTTTGGTTATACAAGCAAGAGTCGTTAGTATTTATCCGACCGTAAATATGGCACAAATTATCAGCCTATAACGTTCCTATGCATGGACATAAAACTTCGTCTTTATGAAAGAAAATGCATCGTAACTAGCGATGGTTAATAAAGCATATAGCAAAATAAAGCACCGTGCTTATCATGCATAACATAAAGCAAATGCTATCGTAGCTCACACTTGTTGCTATTTGCTTTATATCGCACATATCTCTGTCCGTCGCACATCGTATGATCGCAAGCGCAGGTAGTAATAAGCAAATTAAGCAATAGCAGCGCGTAGGGTGCGCGGACCGGTTGAGTAGTGACCAGCCTTAGTGTGCTGAACTACGAGTGGCCATATCAAAAAAAAAAAAAAAAATTTGCACGGTCGCCAGTCGTCACATGCCAGCGATTGCTTTCGGTCGCGTGGTTAATCTTGTAAATAATTTTAAGCACCGCGTGCGATTTTGCGATTTCGGGCGGCGATCAAGTAACGTAATATTATAAACAATGTTGTTATTATAGCGGAAAAGTTTCTTTGTTTTTTTGTACGCGTTAATCTTCGAAAGTTAGACTACAAAAAAGGACATTTATGTTTTTATCGTGATAAGTCCACGGGTGCGAAGTCCCGCGCGAATTTTAGTACAAAATAAATGAGACACAGGATCTTTTCGTGTCTACCGTACATCTCATAGCACTGACAGTAAAATAACTTTCAAGCCAACTTTAGTTCTAAACAGGCCAACACAGTTCCTAAGCTGTTATAGTAGTATCCAACTGATATGGTTTACCGATGTACCTGCGCAGAAAATGAATTTTCCAAGCACGGGAAATGCTATTGACCAATCAGCACGCTCCACGCACCGCGCTTCTTTTTCCTTTATCGCTATTGGTCGGCAGCTGCCGTCATGTTAGCGCGCGACACGTGATATGTGAGTGAGAACGAAACAGCTAACATATGCAGTGTATTATGAACCTTATAGTAGTGATCTAAGGTTGATTGTTTTACGCATTCTTTCGGCAATCTTCGGGCCCATACTTTCTTTTCTGTGCGAACGAAAATTCACGACGCGCCTTATCATTTGGTTACCACTGTTGCTAATTATGCCATATTGACAGTCGGTTGCTCAGGTCGTATGTTTAAGGTTGGTAATGTCGTCCTAATGTCTCTTTTGGCTCGTTGGGTTTCCTGGTAGCCTGGTACACGTCGCGCTCCTTATCAGGGTACTTGGTTGGTAAGTTCGGTGAGTGTAAGTTTAACTTGGCTGCGTATCTGTAAAGATAGAGTTGTGGATTAGACATCTATACTAATACTAGCTGCTGCCCGCAACTTCGTTTGCGTGGGAGGATTTCCCGCGTAAATCCCGGTCCCGTGGGAATTCCGGGACAAAAAGTAGATAGTAGCCGATTCTCAGACATACTGAATATGCATATAAAATTTGGTAAAAATCAGTAAAGCCGTTTCGGAGGAGTAAGGTAACTAACATTGTGACACGAGAATTTTACATATTAGAAGAATTATAAAGGTGGAAAGTTTGTTTGTTTAAACGCGCTAATCTTTCAGAGTACTGGGTGGATTTAGATGAAATTTATCATGGAGGTAGCTTGAAGCTACTTATTCCCACAACCCCGGGAGGACAACCCCTCAAATCACGGAAGGCCGCCGGCGGCCTCAAGCAACCAGCTTAAGTTGACCTCTAAAATTATTTTTCCCCTATCGATTTTAGAGGTCAACTTAAGCTGGTTGCTTGAGGCCGCCGGCGGCCTTCCGTGATTTGAACATAAACCTACAAAAATGATTTCATACGATTTGACAAGTACGGATTGTATGAACTTCAAAAGAGACTTTGACCTCTGAGTTTGTTTCGGTGTTTCTTCTCAGATAGGAAACACGGAATTAATGTATCTTAATTATAAATACAAAACGAAAAAAACAATTAAGTGTACAAAATTCAAATAAATATAGTTTGCCCCTTGCTTTACAATGACTATCAGTATAAATTAAGTTTGTATAAAATGTGTCATAATATACTGCTGCATTTACAAGCATTTTATATTAATTTGGATAACAGTTGAAGTTCCTATTGTGTACTACATTTAAATTATCTGTATTATTTATCCCAATTCTCAGAATATAAATTTATATCAACAAACCCTTTATTTATCAAATAAATAAATACTTCAAGTTAATGCTTAAAGTGTTTGTCTGTTATAATTTCTTGCTTCAGCCGTTTATCTTATCAGTCAGATATAATACAAGGACACAAACAGTTTGCGAGATAAACTAGGCAGCATATTTGCATTTAACACTACTGATAAGACGTATTAATAGAATGTATTCATATAATACATATAATTCACAATTCTTTTTTTAATGGGTAGAATTCACATTACTAGCAATCTTGTTAACCCCTCCAACTAAGCTAAATATGATTTTTCACTACATTATTATAAAACTTGAAGGGTCACACATTTTACCACTTTGGAAGCGTATATCTTTTAAACGATTGACTTTAAAAGTGATTTTAGATTCCTCATGTCATTTTTAAAGACCTGTCTATAGCCACCACACATGGTTTCATGACAAAAAATGTTATCAGTTTCAGTTCCATGTATGGGGGAGCCCCCTTAATTTTATATATTTTTTATTTTTGTCTAAAATCGACAAGCGTTTCACAGAATATATTTATTTACCAAGTTTCACATCTATCGTCTTAGTAGTTTCGGAATAAAACGACTGTGACATACGGACAGACAGACATGACGAAACCGTAAGGATTTCCGTTTTTTACCATTCGGCTACGGAACCCTAAAAACGATAGATGGATTGTGTGAAAGATGACATGTGTTAAAAAATATATACAACGTGTAACAGAATAAACGCAATTCCTGAAAGTGGTTGGTTCAAAATCGGCTTCTGAATCGATTTCCGTTATAAAAATAGGTGTTACATTTTGACGGAAAAATCTTTCATTTAACTTAAAATGGAAACACAATATCATGTCAAATTAATACAATCCTTAATTCAAGAAATTGAAACCTTAACTCAGAGCAATAGAGCTTATTTAAACGCACGACATTTTGTAGTTCGCTCATAGCTCGTAATACACAGCACACACAGTCACACACGTAAATAATATCTAAGGTAGTGTGCGTCAAATCAAATACGTAATTTAAAGGAATTCTGACCTCATCTACAATGAGTAAAGCTTATTTGAATGCACGATCAAACTTAGTTCGGTAGTCAGTTTCCCTACATACATAAACAATTTTAAGCATTTTTTACGAAATGTAATTATTAAATTTAAAGAAATTTAGACCTTATCTCAAGGAAATAAAGCATTTATCGTCTACCTCTTTGATGTTTATGCAAAATGCCGACACCCGTTGTCGCCCCAGCAACAATAGTACCTAACATAAAAAGTTTTAAGATCCGCCAGCAGCGATCTAGTGAAATTCTTTTGTTTACTTCCGTGACATTTTTGTTTCCGCGCGCAATTGCTTTCCGGTATACCAACATTCAATACACGGAGATAGTGAGGACCCTGGCTCTATGTCTTGATAATGTCGCGTTAGCTTGTAGGAAGATCAATGACTGTTTTGGCTGCAGTGTGAGTGCTATTGGATGACGTTCCTGCCAGTCTTTTACGTGACTTGTTTTACCAGCAAGACGGTGCTCCCGCGCATTTCACGTGGACCGTTCGACGGTATCTGGATGCGGAGTATGGCAGTCGCTGGATAGGTCGCGGAGGACCTGTGCCGTGGCCTCCAAAATCGCCTGACTAAACACCATTAGACTTTTATTTGTGGGGTCGTAATCATAAAATCGCTACGTACGGCAGTCAATCAACAAGTGTCGAGGATATCAAAACTAAAATTTAACAAGCATTTATGACAGTGAAAAGTGACACTGAAGTGATTACAAAATTGAAAGCGTGCATATAGTGCATAGGCCAAGGCGGTCGTCATTTTGAAACTTTGTTGAAAGTGGATCGCAGAAATAGTGTAAACTAATAACCTATGTGTAAAGTGTAAATAGTTCAGTTCTGTAAGTACTTCTTCCTATCAATATGATCGTAGTCTAATTACTGTAAATATTATGATTCAAATCTTTTAAATACGCCGTCTTTGAATATTTTTGTAGTATAAACAATAAACTGTACCTACCTAAACACATGTTATCAAATGCATCGCGCGGGTGAAATAGCGAAAGATAGGTAAATTCGAAACCGGTCCTAAACCTGTAAAAGTGTGATAGAAAGATTGAATTTTACACGGTGATATCAATATCAGATCAAACTAAAGTAATGTCCGGTCATTGAATTATCGTCGGCACGGTCATAGGTACAATACCTAATGCAGCAATGCCTACAGGTAGATGGGTAGAGCTGGCGAATCATAATTTTACTTTCTAGAAAACTATCAATAATTACACGGTAAACCCAATTATCAAAAGTCAGACTGATATAAGTCTGTGATATTTTAGGTACCTACGTTAAATTCGTTCATTGAACCAACGCACAGCTATGATCAAGCTAGGCGCTCGTCTAGTCGTTTGCGTGTCGCGTCGATCACTAACATTGCATGAGTGTAGGCGTCTGCGTAAGGATACGGTATGACGCACATACGTTTTGCATTTAGTAAGGACAACTATTTTATAAAAAATGGCTGGGTTTGGTTTCAATTTATTTAGTTACGGATGTTGTTTTAGACTTATAATTTAATATTCTAATTGGGGTATCTGAGGTATTGCGCATAATCTGTTACACGTTGTATATGTAGGATTGTAGGCGTCAAACATAGAACCTCCTCCTTTTCTGAAGTCGGATAAAAAGAGGTGACTTTTGAGATGTCGGCGAATAGGAGGGCTTATTAGAATAACGAGAGAATCATAGACAAGTAGTAGAGTACATAGTGTGTGATTTTTGCAGAATTGCAGAAGCAGGAGTGGATTGTTTTTACACTATTATGTGCAAAAGGTGTGCTTCCCTGGTACGCAGGGCGAGGGTTAGCTCCAACAGCGTACTGACGATGATAACGGATAGATTTGACTGTAAATACGTCAATCACTGCTCTGCACCCTCTCACAGGATGGTGTAACGGTGATTTGCATATTTTAAGTAGTTTTAATGTGTCGATTTCTGTACTTACTAACATAGTCTATAAGTATCTTTGTTTCTAATTATCATGGATCTTATGTAATCTGAATAAATAAATAAATGATAATAATAGTGTAGCAGTCAATGTTACCTTATACCGCCGATATCAATCTCGTAATGACCGCCGAGTACGTACTCCGTGCTGATTGGCTGAGGCACTCCACTCTCATCCAACTTCTCAACAAAACCGAGGCAAACCTACACAATAAACAATACACATAATATATAATAAAATGTACAATGAAGTACAAAAAACAATAATAAATAACACGAGAAGTATAAGTACTGTCAACACCGTTAAGGCTGAAGTTAACTGAATTTTGTCATTTAAATATATCAACGCAACGGTATTCAGTTGATAAATAATTACATTATTAGAAGAACGATTCAAGTTCCTTCTTGACACACATGCAAAATTTCTGAGGTTATTGGAAAACTTAGTGATGAAACTGTAGTTTATTGATTATTTATTGTGTATAGGTAAATAGTACCGCATATTTATTTTCTCCTGTGTCAAATACATCCAAATACTGTCTGTTAAATATCGCTTTTAGCGATAAGACCGCTTTTAGTTGTTATTTGTTTTCTGTTACGGTTAGGGTTGCCAACCATACTTTATATTAACGTATCCTACTTTATTTTTGGTAATTATACTTTATACTTTTGCATACAAATAAAGTATGTGAAAATACTTTATTTCCAACCTTTACTGCGATGCATAAAACAAAACACTCATTATGGGATTTATGGGTAAGTACTTAACTATTTAACGATAATATAAGTTAAAACACAAAAAAAATAAGTCTTACAAAATTATAAGCTTTCAATAAGTTTTCACTGAGAGGGTTTTTGGAGTTCCGTAGCCGAATGGCAAAAACGGAACCCTTATAGTTTCGATATGTCTGTCCGTCTGTCTGTCTGTCTGTCCGTCCGTATGTCACAGCCATTTTATTCCGAAACTATTAGGGCTATACATGTAAAACTTGGTAGATAGATGTATTCTGTGAACCGCTTTCCGATTTTAAGAGAAAATTTAAAAAAACATTTAAAATAAAGGGGGCTCGCCATACATGGAGTCCGACTCGCACTTGGCCAATTTTTTCAGTAATGAATCTGAAGTGGCGAGAAGAGATAAATAGAGCACTAATAAATTTAATTAGAAAAGAATTGTTCATTTATTTAAATTTAAATGTTGATTGTCAGACAAGCTTTGAAACATTTAAAAATAGTAAAAAATTGTTAGCTTTTGCTAAAAACACACAAAAATACGTTTTGAGGGCAATAAAACCATAAAATTGGAAAACACTTTTTTTCCTATTCAAACAATTTTATACGATTTTTTCGTCAAAAAAAGTTGGCACCGTCCCTAGTCATGGTGTACAATTAAGAGTATGCTGTATGTGTGTATGGGTATGTCCGTAATATGCTGTAGTTTTCAGACTAACCAGATGCATGGGAAAACCATCTACTTAGCCTTTTCCCAACTACGGTGGGTTTGACTTTCAGCTTAACTGGATTGCAGCTGCATACAACAATATTACATAGAGCAACTATCTACAGTAGGCGCGCGATCTGAGTGCAGTTCTGAGGAATGCGCTAGTGATGTGACCTAATTAGCGACAATGAACGGAGTTCTATATTTTTCTTTGCCACCTTAATAGTGGACGTTCAAACTGCTTGTATCTGTTAGTATTTTAGCACATTTTATTTATTATATTTGCGCTAGATATTTTTATTACAAACTATGGTACAAAAAAAAAAGAAAATATCATGAATATATTCCCTACTTTAAGAAAACTGTGTGGAAAAGCCGGAAATCTTAATCAAACAAGTTTATTATTGTAAAAAATATGTATTGTAATTTTAATCATCATCAGTTTCGACCATCACAGATATGACAGGATTGGAGTCACTCTCATCACTGTCATCGCTGACCTCAATGACAAATCGGTCTACGGTATCTTCCATTAATCCATCCCTTTGCCAGTATTGTTCTTCTAGAAATCTAGAACAATAACGTGATCGTCGAAGCCGATGAAGAACACGAATCAGTCATCTTTAAAAAAAAATAACACGAATACGCAACTTGAGTAAAACGCTATCGATAAGCGCGCGAGCGACAAACATCAAAGTCAGCACGGCACTAAACTACAGGCGGCCGCGGCGAGGTGTCGACGGGCGGGGGGAGTTGCACCCGCCCCGCTCCTCATACCCCGCTGCACTCAGATCGCGCGCCTACTGTATCTTCCTTTACATCTCAGTAGCTAAGAGACACGATACCGCTAGGCAAAACCTGGCGCCTGATTTTCTACCTACCCGTAACGACTCTCAAAGATATACAAATGACGACCGGCACCAACAGTTTAACGTGCTTTCCGAAGCACGATATATTGAGATGGATAACCATTTCAATATATCGAGTTTTGGGGGCTCCCGCCGCTCCATCTGTTCATACAACAGGAAGCGACGATGGCAGCAGTGCGTCTTAAAACACTGGACCTCTGGGGTAAGAGAGAAACACAGCACACTTCTCTGCATGAGGAACTCAAGAACGAGCTCCCCATAACGAAGGCAGTTAATGACCGGATGCCCAAACAAATCGTCTTTGACAAAAAATACAGAATCCAACTGTACGAGGATCACCGCTGCGAGGGGCTGTGTCCCTCTGAGGTGCGTGTCTTCACTGATGGTTCCAAAACAGGTACTGGTACGGGTGCAGGAGTCTTTTCGGAGGATCTCAACATTCGTATAGCCAGACCTTTGGGGGTCTACAACACAGTGTTCCAGGCCGAATGCCTGGGAATCTCACTGGCAGCTTCGGCCATCATAAACAGGGAACTTGAGGACCACTCAATACGTATACTTTCGGACAGCATGGCAGTCCTGCAAGCACTGAACAGCCACATAGTTAACTCCGGGCTGATCTTGGAGTGTCACAATCTTCTTAACCAGGTTGGTAGACAAAACAATATAACCATTCAATGGATCAAAGGACACAGCGACTCCCGAGGCAACGATGCAGCGGACGAACTCGCTAGAAGGGTGTCGAGTATGGCGATTATGGGACCCGAACCCATTGCACCACTCCCCTTAGGTTATCTGCGTCACCTGGTAAGGAAACACACCAGAGACCTACACCACAAACTATGGGAGGACCATGGTGAGTGCAGGCAGGCCAAAGAGGCTCTCCCGACCCTTGATGGCCGCTTGTCGAAACAGGTCCTTAGACTATCTAGACCGCAATTGCGGCTGGTGACAGCCGCCCTTACCGGTGATGGATCATTTAATAAACACCTCTATGTAATAGGAGTCACAGACAGCCCACTCTGCAGAGCCTGCATGGAGGAGGACGAAACAGCAGCACACCTGCTACTGAGCTGCCCTGTAGTCGCGGATTACAGGACTAAATACTTCGGCAACCCAGGTACCCTCCGAGAAATGGTAAGCAAAACAAGGGCGTTGCTCGCCTTCCTGGAGGAACTGGCATGGATTGAGTGAAGAGAAATCTTACCCCTTACGCAAAATACGCGCATGGTCGTGGAGTTGCGGATACCTGCCCGACATACATACATATCGAGTTTTATTTAGTCAGTAGCTACTCTCTCATGAGCACAGTATCCGGTTTTATTAACCCCCGACGCAAAAAGAGGGGTGTTATAAGTTTGACGTGTCTGTGTATCTGTCTATAGCATCGTAGCTCCCAAACGCATGGACCGATTATCATGCGGTTTTTTTTTGTTAGAAAGCCGACGTGATCGAGATGGTTTTTAGCTACAATTTATCAAAATACTAGCTTTTGCTCGCAACTTCTTTCGCATGGGATTTTTTTCCGCGTAATTCCTGATCCTGTGGGAATTCCGGGATAAAAACTATCCTATGTCCTTCCTAGGGTCTTAAACTATTTACCATTCCAAATTTCATCTAAATCGGTTCAGCAGTTTAGGCGTGAAAAGGTAACAGGCAGACAGACAGACTTACTTTAACATTTATAATATTAGTATGGAAGTATGGATATTCAGGTGTTACAAGATTGACGGGGGTTACATAAAATTATTAGTTTTTATTCTTATTTACCTGTTTCTTAAACGTGAATCCGTAGCTAGTGGTAGTGGTCTGACCACAGTAGTTGCCGTCTCTGTAGATGGGTTCCCCACCCCAAGCCCACATGTCAAGCTCGTGGTCGTGGTCAGTCAAAAGCAGCTGCACGTACTGACGACGGATGCCTTCCTCTCTTTGGCGCTCCAAAGCGTCGCGGCCGATGAATTTTATGTCTTTCTGTAAAGTAATGACAGAGAAGTTTTAGAATTAAAAAGTAAAAACATTATCTAATGACACCTAATGTGTCAGTTATAAAGTATAACTTCAGTATGACAACATAGCACACCCCCTATTTATGTAAACACTAGCTTCTGTTCTCGACTTCGTATGCGTGGTAGGGTATTCCCGCGTAAATCCCGACGCCGTGGGATTTCCGGGATAAAAAGTAGCCTATCGGTATTCCAGGATGTTAACTATCTACTTACCAAATTTCATTCAAATCCGTTCAGTAGTATTTGCGTGAAAGAGTAACAAACATCCATACGTATTCATCCTTACGAACTTTCGCAACTTATAATATTAGTAAAGACTTATGTTTCACAAATAAACTGATTGATTATTTCTAACTATAGTTGTGTTTTTTTTTAACAAATGTGAACTGAAAATTTTGACTGCGTTTCTATTGGTCCACGTAATCAACATAAAGTCCGTTCCACACAAAAGAACGAAAAGGTACGAAAAAATGTACGGATCATGAAGAAAATATGTTGGAGCAGTTTAATATTGACGTATCTTCATAAAGTTCATCAGGAGGTGATGACGATAGTTTTTAAGATTACAACAATTGTATTTTATTGTATTATTTTTATTGTATTGTTGTCAGTGGCCCTGACTGCTATGCGCAAGGTCGTGGGTTCGATTCCCACCTAGGACAAATGTTTGTGTGATGAGCACGGTCATTTGTTCTTTGTCTGGGTGTAATTTATCTATAATATGTATGTATTTATAAATATATATGTATGTTTATCAGTTGTCTAGTACCCATACCACAAGCTCTGCTTAGTTTGAGACTAGATGGCGTTGTGTGTGAAAAAGTTGTGGAATATATTGTGGAATATTATATATATTGTGGAATAATTATTTAATTTATATGTTCTAGTGCATAATATATATATCCATACTATTACAATATTGTTTTATTGTTATTTATTTATGAAAATATCATATATCGCGAACAGAAATTTTTTTAACGAATATACTAAGTATGCAAAATAAATTAATAAGTAAATTTTCTCTACAGTAAATTTAAGAAGTATTCAATATGAACGGGCCTTAACAATTTCAAATCAAAACGGGTCAAAACAAAAACAAAGGCGTTGGCTTAACCCCGACCAATAATCCTTCTCACTCTGTCAATATCGGAAATATACGAGAGACATAGTACTCGTTTGTTAAAAAAACCGACTATAGTGTTGAATGTTTTTATTTTCACTGGATTTATCGGTCCCTCTCGCGGGCCTCGGTACATCCTGCCAAAGTTTGACCGCAATCTGATAAGAGAACGTGAGGAGATCCTCAATTCTCCCCTCATCTAAGAAGGTGCCGCATAATGTCACTGCTGGGGTAATTGCAGACCATGTTAAATGCCAACGTGTCTCCGCTCCTCAGTAAGAAGTGATGATGAGAAACACGGTGTTGGCAATTCAGAACCAATGCTTGTATGTACCAACAAATAGTTATTACAACTCTCAGACTACTGAAATTCCTAGTGTGAGTTTAAAGAAACCATCTTCCTGCCCGTATCATATTAACTTGGGATCGACGCAAGACGTTTTCTTCATTCATTATCAGATGTCATAGCATCACTCTTTTTTTTTATTGATAACAGGCTCGCGTTTGAGCACTATCTCACTTGATGGTAAGTGATGATGTGGGCGAAGATGAAGCACACTTACCTAGAAGTAATCTATGCAGTTTTGACTTAAGGCGCCCCAAGTTATAGCTATCAGGAAACACGAGATTCCGGCAGGGAATTCCACTCCCTATACGCACAATGAAAGTAATTCTTCCTCCTTTCCCTTTCATATCATTCCTTACACAATCTATCCATCTTTTCTTTGGCCTTCTTCTAACTATCTATCTATCAGCATTCATACCTATCATCCCCTTTTAGTCACGTCTTTTTAGCCCACGCCGCCTTCCCTCATTACATGTCGACACCAATATAGGCGACATCTTTCTTCCTCTAATGTAGGTACTCGTTTTTAAAGCGCCAATATCCCAATGGCTAAGGTGTCAGACTTCTGATGGAGAGGTCGCAGCTTCGAACCCCACCCATCACACTATTGCCGTGAACCCACTCCAGACACAAGTATATTTATTTTAGCTTAGTTTGAGGGGGTTTACAAGATTGCTAGTAATGTGAATTTTACCCACATTGCAAGTTCTCAATATAAAAAAAAATTGGCCAAGTGCGAGTCGGACTCGCCCATGAAGGGTTCCGTGGTAACTATAATAAATATAATATACTTAATATATTGAATTGAAAAAAAAAAAACCTTTAAATTTCTTAAAACTAGCTTATTTACAATTTTTACAACTACGCCAAATAACTTTGTTTTTCATAGTATTTGTATTAATTACAAAGTTATATTTGCGGTTTTAGAAAATATACTGTATCTCAAAAACTGCCGACTCGATCTCGTTCAAACCAATTTTGGTTGAAAGTTTACATTAAGATCTACAACATATGGTTTTTTTAGATTTTTCACTTCATTATTATAGAAGTTAGAGGGGGGGGACACACATTTTACCACTTTGGAAGCATATATCTTTTAAACGATTAACTTTATGAAAAAGTCATTTTAGAAACCTTAATGTCATTTCTAAAGACCTGTCTATAGATACCACACATGCATAGGTTTCATGAAAAAAAAAATTTACAGTTTCAGTTCCATGTAAGGGGAGCCCCCTTTATTTTAAATGTTTTTTAAATTTTCTCTTAAAATCGGAAAGCGGTTCACAGAATACATCTATGTACCAAGTTTTACATGTATAGTCCTAATAGTTTCGGAATAAAATGGCTGTGACATACGGACGGACGGACAGACAGACAGACGGACAGACATGTCGAAACTATAAGGGTTCCGTTTTTTGCCATTCGGCTACGGAACCCTAAAAATAGGTTTTGAGAAAAAAGAAGAACTTTCTCACATCAAACTTGACCCGCCAAGTACGTCCACATTCGAGCGGAGTGGTCACAGTGTCCAGGTCTTGTCCCCAAAACGCAAAGAACTTCTCAACGCGCAGTGCACGCGATGCGTAGTACCCCACATGTGAGATCCCATATTTCTCTCCGATTGTCATCAAACGGTTGTACACGTGAAGAGCGAACTGAAAAGTTGACAAAAATACATCAGATTAGACGTACGGGTAGAGAAGGCATCGTATTACGAATGAGCCCACTTTTGACACCAATCACACCTGATGGTAAGTGTAAGATGAGGTCTACGATCGAACGAGCGAGCCCAGAAAATGCCTATTCACTCTTGCTTTAAAGGCTGACGGGTCATATGTGGCAGGGAATATAGAGACCGGGTTTTGAAGTTTGGGGCCCGATAGTGTTTGTGCTTGCGGAAACGTTCAAATGAAATACCGCGGCCCCGGAACAATAGGTAAGGAAGGAATAGAGTGGTACAGTGTGGTAGTTGAAGAGGTTAACAAGATTGCTGGGTAACACATTGCTGGTTTTGCTTAAAATACTATATATTTATAGATTCATTAAAATGTCACAATATAGGACTTTACTGTACCTCATTCGGTATATACAGCACATATCCAAGCTCCCCGGTATGAGTAAGATTCATAGCTCTGATTCCATTCGCGAGTCCAACATCGATCTCCTTGAAGGTAAAGAAGGGGAAATTCGAAGGGGATAAGTCCGTATCCGTTAGTTCTGAGAGAAGGTTTCTGGTGAACGGTCCCATGATGCAGATGGCGGTATACATGGATGTGACGTCAGAGAGGGTGACTGATCCGTTGGGGGGTAAGTGACGCTTCAACCAAGACTTGCAGCGGGTCTGCTGGATTGTTGGGGCTATCATCATGTAACTGGAACAACGGTTTTGGTTTTATTTGGGCTGTGGTTAACATAATAAGATTAAGAAAGGGAGAAAAACATTTTCCAGGTACATATAAAGCGTAAATAGCCTAATGGCTAAGGTATCAGACTTGCGATCGAGAGGTCGCGGGTTCGAACCCCACCCATTACACTATTGCCGTGAACCCACTCCACACACAAGCAAATTTAGCTAAATTGAAGGGGTTAACAAGACTTCTTTTTTTTTTTTAAACACTCGACTAAACTGTAAAAAAACTAAAATGAAACATTAGCCAAGTGCGAGTCAGACTCACCCATGAAGGGTTCTGTAGTAACTATACTGCCCTACTAAGCGCAAAAGCGGTTAATCAAGGAAAGCGAGTTTCGAGATAATTGGAGTTTTGTAAAATTATCTTTCTTTTATTTTGTATAATGAATTTAATTAATAAAATCTAATTAAAATGCAACTTTGTGAAGAAAAAATAAATAATTTATTATTTGATTGATATTGATGGTTTGTACTGGAGCAGATTTGTATTTTATAACGTTAAATAACTATAAACACTTGAGAAAGCAGTTATTTTGAAAACACAGACAGACATTGCACTGATACTACACTTGAATTTACTTTTTTACTGATATGTATGTATAGAAGATGCGAACGTCTATCTTTCTGCCTGTCTGTAAAGCTGTCACATCTAAACCGCTGTACTAATTTTAATGAAAGTTGTCATGTAGATAGGTAAAGACCCGGCCGGCCATATTGAAGTCATCCAAAAATTATGTTTTCAATATGGCATGAAAGTTTGAGCGATCGAAGTCACCAGCTACAGAAATGGGTTCCTATTTCCTATTCTAGTTATCGAGTATACAACGTGTAATTTAAAGGGTATATACATACCGAGTGCACGGCTTCTTTGGATGATAACAAACGATATGGCAAGGGTTTTCTAATCCTATATCTACATGTGTGGAGCATATTAGAAATTTCAATACATTGATACCAGAGGCCGAATTTTTCAAATTAAGAAAGAAGAACGAAGAGAATTATCCTTTTCAAGAAACATGAAACCAATAATTTGGGGTCAATTCTGTGAGTCAGTTATTTTGAGCTAAAACTGTGCATAGAGACTCCATACCAGATGTTGTCGTCAGTCCTTTTGGATAGATATGGGGTTTCCGTTACACGTTGTATAATTATGTATATCCTTACAGGTTATCGGATATCCTGGCGATACTGCAGTCATTTTCGTACCCGCCTCGCACGTTCTGCATGCCAGTGTGAATGATGCTGCCTATGGGTACATCCACGTCATTCGAGCACAGATACTGCAGAAAATCCACTACCTCACGACCTTGGGACTGAAAAAAGAACATAATATACAGTATGTTAGCTAACAGAAGGCGTTCCCGTTAACCCGCAATAGTATAGCATCCATACATGCTAAAAATATATTACCATTCCAAAACAAAATCTTTTTTTTATATTAAATTATTCACTTAAATTGATACGTAAAAGAAACACTCTGTACACGCATACTTGAAGGACGGCAACGTCGCAATTTATTTATGAATGACGGCCCGCGTGTGCTACTATTGCGGGTAAACGTGAACGCCCTCTGTTAGTTAACATACCGTATTTAGTCAAACTAATTTGTATGTCCTGATAGCTATAACCTGGGGTCGAACGATGTTTTAAGTCAAGAATGAAAAGGTTACTTCTAGGTAAGCGTGCTTCATCTTAGACCACATCATGGCTTACTATCAGGTGTTAACGCGTTAAAACGATTTACTTTATTTTGTTATAACTTTTGGACGGATAAAGGAACGTACAGTACGGCCGTTCTAACTTGGCGAGTGTGAAGTTAGGCTCTGCGTACTTTAGCGCTTGTGCACTCGTACAAAAATAAAGGTTTTAATAAAATAAATACCAATAACAGATGTTAACAGGAATAACAACTGCTAATTGCATTTATTTTTTTAAAACCTTAATTTTTGTACGAATGCACAAGTGTTAAAGTTCGCAGAGCCTAACTTCACACTCGCCAAGTTAGAACGGCCGCATTGTATTCCATTTTTGGTTTCTTTTTCAAATAAATTTTAACTGATAAGCTGTTAAAAGCTGCAGCAAGTCCTAGTTGGCTTGAGCTTAGCTTTTGAGTATTATTGGAATTAAAAAAAATGTTCACCTGTAAATCAATCTTGGTAAAGGACGAGTAGTCGGCGAGTCCCACTCTTTCCCGGCAAGCCCAGTACTCACGCTGCACAGTCTCGAACCAATGAGGTTTGTTGAAGGTCTTAGTGTATGCCACCTTGAATGGACGGGGCTTATCGCCTGCTTCTTTGGGATCTGAAAAATGATTGAGTAATCTATACTTCTATACCAATATTATAAAGAGACAAAATTTGTTTGTATGTAGGGCGTAAATTTTTTTTATCATTGGTGAGTTGATGTATATCCAAACACCGCGCGGATGCGGCCCACCATCTTGACATTGTGTGAGTTGTCAGCAATACGAATTGCGAAATTCACGCGGATAAAGTAGAAGTAGAAAGGAGAAGTAGAAGTAGAAGTGCTAGTGAAGTTATATAGGCAGGGCAAGCGCGAAATGGAAGAGTTGGATACTCTAGGATTACCAACAAAGTGAACCATTTTACATGCTACATTAATATCTTGTTAATTGTAACTCTATTTATAGGCAACCACAGCACGCTTAAAGATAAGAAATAAATATAAAATTGAAATGTCTATTACACACATTATGCATAGTTCTCTATGAAAAAATGATTGTTTCAACTGAAACAAAACCTAAATTATATTTCGTGTATATTAATGGTAGGCTTGCGAATTGGAGAATTTATTTATTTAAACTTTATGTACAATGGTGTTTATATGTAGAATTAAAAACCCACAACTCCTAAGCTACCGATACGTCAAAAGTGTAATAACAACACAACAACATTAACAAAACAGTAAAAAAAGTGTGTCTAGACATTAAATATATTTACAAAAAAAAATTATTGAGGGGGTTAACAGCAATAGAGCAAGAATTTAAAGTAAAATATCTGTTTATTTATCTGTTTGTCACGCTAATCACAAGAACAACTAGACGGATTTAAATGAAACTTTTTTGTTATATAGCTGTTAAGTTAATAATTCATATAGTATATAATTGGTTTCGGAAACTGAAGCACCAGATGTAGAAATTTACATGCGAGCGAAGTCGCAGGCAGAAAGTAGTCATTAATAATAATTCACTATATTACGTTCTGCTGGGACTCAGGCCTCGTCTATTGAAGAGAATGGGATTTATTTAGTGTCTTCATTTTGCGTTTTCTTCAATTCGAATGAGCCCGCTGACGCCTGATGGTAAGCGATTGATGTGGTCTACGATGAAACGAGCGAGCCCAGAAGGCGCCTTTTCACTCTCGCTTTAAAGGCTGCCGGCAGATTTAGTACTCTTTTCTGTAACTTACCAACAGTTTCGAACCACGTAGGTCTCTCGTAGCCCATGACCTGTCCGAACACGGCCCCGTTGTCGCGCAGAGTCGGGTAGATAGGCGACAGTCGAAGGTTGCGGCCGGTCTCAAACTCGTGGAACGGGTACGGAAGGCCATAGTGGACACCTGGGAATAAAAATACAGTGTATATTTTTTTTTTTATTGCAATAGGCTCGCGTTTGACCACCATCTCACCTGACGGTAAGTGATGATGTGGTCGAAGATGAGGCACGCTTACCTAGAAGTAACACAACACTCTTGACTTGAAAATGGAAGTAAGAAACATATAATATGTTTGATCGAGCCAAGCATGACGAAACGTTATTATAATTAGAGACATATTTGGAATATATTGTTAGAAACACAGGAGCTCGTGGTTAAATACAGCGAGTCGATCTTCAAGGTCAAGATAGATAGATAGAATATACTTTATTGTACACAAATAATTGAAACACACTTAAATAACAATATTAAAAAAAAAATTGTTAGAATAATGGCGGTCTTATCGCTGAGAGCAATATCTTCCAGACAACCTTTGGAAGGACTTTACGATTTTTAATTAAAATGAGGAGGGCTATATTAGTGTACTACTGTACAAATATTCATCAATAACGGAAAAACTAATTAAATACAACAAATATATATATGTATATATATATGTATATATAAATACAACACATAAGTACATAAAATAAATAAATATTATTGTGTTCTTTAACATCGTGTGGAGAAAGCAAAGGAATAATCATAAGTTTGAAATAAAATGATTGGCAACCGAGCTTTTAAAAACAGCGAGTAACTGAGCTTGTCTTACTGACACCGGCAAACCATTCCACAACCGAATGGCCTGCACCGTAAACGACTGGTCGTAAAATTTTGTGGAATGCGTAGGCATCAAAAGTCTCAAATTCTCTGATGATCTCAAATCAAATCAAGCAACGGTAGCCGAGATCAGGCTGTTGATGGGTCATCTTAACTTAACCAATTTCCTCAGTGCCTCGGAAGGTAAATTAAGCCAGCACAACTGGGACTTTACATGACGTCCAAAGACTGACATGTGTGTGTTGATCGTCCGACAGCGAGATGGGCAGACGACATTATTGTTTGTTTGTTTCATCGCGGGTATACCCTGGACGAGACAGGCACAGGACCGTAGACCTTGGCATTTTTTTTAATTACGAATGAGCTCGCCTGGACCTCGATCACACCTGATGGTAAGTGTAAGATGAGGTCTACGATCGAACGAGCGAGCTCAGAAAATACCTATTCACTCTTGCTTTAAAGGCTGACGGGTCGTATGTGGCAGGGAACACAGAAGCCGGCAGAGAGTTCCACACCTTGGCTGTGCGCACAATGAATGTTGAAGAAAAGCACTTAGTACGACAAGACGGTATATCGACCAAGAATGGCCAATACCCAGCATTTGGTGAAGTCAGGCAGTGGAGGATGATGATGGATCTTTACAGCAATACAACTGACCTGGTACTTCCTTAACCCGATCCCTGAGGAACCTCTTATTGTTGTGCAGACCCAGGAACCGATTAAGGCCCAATTCGTACATGTCATACTTGGAGTACCCCTCGACTATCTCGTCTGCCGTGGCTTCGGCGACTCCACCAGCGGCTGATATGCCAACAGTCTTCATTCCGGCTGCCACGTGATAATTAAACATCTAGAAAGCGAGAATTTCTCGTGATTATTTTGATAAAATGATGAAACAGGTAAAGAATATATAAGTAGTTTAATAAATATTTAAACTTAACATAGAAAAATCAACCTATAACGTTCGCACTGCTAAGAAATAACAATAATAATTTTTGTAATAACACAGGATTAGGCGCGATTTAGTTATAAAATTGCACTGTATTGTATAACGCCTCAAGTTTCTAACTTGTAATGTATACATAAATAAATTAACACGCAAGCATTTATAATTTTAAATTATTTTCACCAACCACTACTCTGAAAACGATGACAGAAAACACTGCACGGGGGTCCAAGCGCGGTCATAAATATCTTACTTTATTAAATAAGATTTTTCTGAAGGGTAAATAATAAAAATTACTTCACAGATGTACATTAAGCTTTATTTACGTAATTTAATACATAATATACAATAAACTGTACAATATGTACTGTTTATATATAAATTGAAATAGTCAATATTTGAGATTTATTGTCCCTCGTTCGGAAATACATCTGAATATGATATTAATGCTATTTATGAAGGGGAAATAATTAAATGTGTATTGTTTTATATATTATACATATTATATAGAACAAAAAGCAAGAAAACTAAAACAAATGTAATCATAACCACAACTAAGTTAAAATAACCACAACAACCAACCAACCTAATTTTAAATTTAAACTAAATTCGCAATAAATCTAAAACCTGCCTCGACATAACGCTCTTTTTCTTACGGGGAATTTTCCGACTAGTAATGAATGACCTTATTCATTACTAGTCGTCGGAAACCTCCCCATCCTTACTAATTCGACACATTCAATTTCATTTAACCAATCTGAGTACTTATACAAAAATTTTGATTTATTTCTAGAGACAATTTTCCAAAATCTATCAAGACTTTTAAATAAACTGAGTATCTTACTAAGTTCATAATGTCTAGATTCTCCACCTCATCCAGTGAAGCTAGAATAGTTTCCCACACGTGTTGATGTTTCTGAGGAACACTTCCAGTTACGGCAGACCAAATCTCAAAGAAATGCATCCTTGAGAAAGTACATTTAATCAAAGTACATGACTTTTTTTTTATATTTTCCGTATGTTTCGTAGACCGTGCTACGCCAGAGCCTACGCAGTCGTAAAGGATATATAACAACTAAAGTCGCAAAAGGACGCAAAAACACCTTTTATATTTTCAAAATAGACAGTTCAACCTTTAATTTAAGATATCAGAGAGTATTCGACTATGGTTGAAATTAGTTGTAAGTCTATATGAAGTCAACAATAAGTTAAATATTTGGTAGAGACCCTGTGTGGCGTAGCACGTAAAACCACGTCATAATAAGTAAAAAAAATAATTATCTATATAATAAAAATGAATCGCTAAATGTGTTGCTAAGCGCAAAACACGAAAACGGCTGGACCGATTTGGCTGATTCTTTTTTTGTTGTGTTTGGTTTTGTCAGGAGAAGGTTCTTATGAAAAAAAAAGCAGGAAAGGTCTCAAACGTAGGGGTGGGGTAGGGTAGGGGTAGGGTACGGTACGGTAGGGTAGGGTAGGGGTAGGGTATTGGTAGGGTAGGGTAGGGGTAGTATAGGGGTATTGGTATCGGTTGGGTAGGGGTAGGATACCACGCGAACGAAGTCGTGGCGGGTCAGCTAGTACTATATAAAGCTAAATTACCACTCACTGACTGACTCACTGACTCATTGACATAATTGTTCTCCCAGATGGTGGATGGGGAGGTGGGTATATTTTGACAGATTCGTAAACAAGTAACTCTCAAACCTACGGGAAAAGTGCCAAACCTCCCCTTCCCCCCCCCCCCCCTTCTCCCCCCTCCCTATCGTATCTCGGAAACTACGAGACCCGTATTTTTTTTTTACGGATTCCTATAGAGGAGGCTCGGTAAAGTAAAAACCATTTTTCAGTCGCCCCCCATTCGCCCCCCTTTTCACCCCCTTTAGGCGGATCTCGGAAATTAAGAGACTTGGAACATTTTTTTTTTCAGATTCATTTAGAGGGACAATGCTTTAGTCAAAATACTTCTGCAAACCCCCCCCATCACCCCTCCCGTTTATTTTTGTTTTTTTATTTTCACAAGCACGCGAGGTGCTTGCACCTCGCGCAACACGCAAATACTAAACACCCCATCTCCCCCCATCACCCCCCCATTTTTTTTTTCACAAGCACGCGAGGTGCTTGCACCTCGCGCAACACGCATATACTAGTCATATTATATAAAGCTAAATTACCACTGACTGACTGACTGACTCATTGACATAATTGTTCTCCCAGATGGTGGATGGGGAGGTGAGGATATTTTGACAGATTCGTAAACAAGTAACTCTCAAACCTACGGGAAAAGTGCCAAACCTCCCCTTTTCCCCCCTCCCTATCGTATCTCGGAAACTACGAGACCCGTATTTTTTGTTTTTTACAGATTCATATAGAGGAGGCTCGGTAAAGTAAAAACCATTTTTCAAAGTCGCCCCCCTTGCCCCCCTTCTCATCCCCTTTAGGCGGATCTCGGAAATTAAAAGACTTGGAACTTTTTTTTTTCAGATTCATTTAGATGGGCAATGCTTTAGTCGAAATAATTGTGCGACCCGCCCCATCACCCCCACCCCTTTTTTTTTATAGCTCGCGAGGTGCAACCTCGCGCAACACGCAAATACTGATTCGTAAACAAGTAACTCTCAAACCTACGGGAAAAGTGCCAAACTTCCCCTTTTCCCCCCTCCCTATCGTATCTCGGAAACTATGAGACCCGTATTTTTTTCTTTTTACGGATTCGTATAGAGGGGGCTCGGTAAAGTAAAAACCATTTTTCAAAGTCGCCCCCCTTCTTACCCCCTTTAGGCGGATCTCGGAAATTAAGAGACTTGGAACATTTTTTTTTTCAGATTCATTTAGAGGGGCAATGCTTTAGTCGAAATAATTGTGCAACCCCCCCCCCCCCCCCCCCACCAACCCGCCACCATTTTTTTTTTTTCACCAGCTCTCCCAGCACCGAGACTGGTAGAGGCTGGTTATGTAAGTGTGTTATGGTGAAGATCAAGCTATGTATGTACGGGAGGCCTTTATTAAGGAGTAGTGCCAAATTTTCTGCTCAAAGCTTCATTTATGCTTATCTTTTATCATGTCAAAGAGCAGCATATTTCAGAGTTTTATGGTTGAAACAACAAATACGACATTAACCTAGTGAGAGATTTTGGGCGAACGACACATAAATATAAACATTCCTCGTAGAAAGTCTCTTCTTCTTCTCAATCCTCCTCTCCAGTCTTCCATGATGCTTTCCCTTCCCGTCAAAACATTCGATGTCACGAATTTAGCCTTTTTACTTCCTGCTATAAAATTCGCGAAATTGAATGCTCCGAAAGGAAGGGTTTCTTCTGTCTTGTCTCTTCCGGCGATGGACGATAAAGGGGGTTGTTGTTACAAGAACAAATTGGCGTAATCCATTCGCTTTCATATTTATCATCTGCCTTTCCCCAACTATGATGGGGTCGGCTTCTAGAATAATCGGATGCAGCTGAGCAATAGTGATTTTACATGGAACGACTGCCTATCTGACCTCCACAACCCAGTTACTGGATTGTGTTACCCAGTAACTGGGTAACACAACCCAGTAACTGGGTAACACGATACCCCTTGGCTAGACCAGTGTCAGATTTACTGGCTTAGGACTACCCTTAGCGACTGTCAAAGATGTTCAAATAACAGCCGGGACCAACAGTTTACCGTGCTTTCCGAGGCAACGGGGTATGGCACCACCAACTTTCAAACTACGGGCTGCTACTGAGAAATTCCATACAGAAAAACCTAATAACATTGTGTGACCGACCCGGGAATCGAACCCGAGTCCTAAGTCCAGTCGCGCTTGCGACCACTAGACCAACGTAGCAGTTCGAGCAGCATTGGCTTTCATGTTCATATGAAAATTAATAAATTATAAATTCTAACGACGACAGAATATTTTATTTCACATCGGCGTACATGGGCGCTAATAAAACCCCGCCGACTGATGCCGTTTTGTGTCCTGTTAATTTTATTTCCAATTTCATTTATTTTGAATAATATTGATAATATATGGTAACAGAACGCATATATCTAAGTAAAATTGTGGACCCTGTCATGGCACAGCTACATTATTATAATAAATAAAATAGAATAAATATCAAACATACAAACATTAAAAACTATATACAACGTGTAACGGAAACCTTATATCTATCCACAAGGGCTGAAAACAACATCTGGTATGGAGACTCTATGCACAGTTTCAGCTCAAAATAAGTGACTCAAAAAATTGATACCAAATTATCGGTTTCATATGTTTCTTGAATGCCAATCATAACAGACCTGTCACAGCACTACGAGGTTTAATAACTTTCCATGTGACTTAGCAATAACCATGCAATAACACGATAATTCTCTTCGTTCTTCTTAATTTGTAAGATTCGGTCTCTAGTATCAATGTATTGAAATATCTAATAAGTTCCACACACGTTTGTTATCATCCAAAGAAGCCGTGCACTCGGTATGTATGTATGTACTCCTTTAAATTACACGTTGTATATAAAAGAAAGTCGTGTTAGTTACACTATTTATAACTCAAGAACTGCTGAACTGATTTAACTGAAAATTGATAGGGAGGTAGCTTAGAACCAGGAGACAAACATAGGATATTTTTTATCCCGGAATTCCCACGGGATCGGGATTTACGCGGGAAAAACCTCCCAAGCGAAAGAAGTCGCGGGCAAAAGCTAGTTAGTAATAAAATATTAATTGAAATATAAAATTAAGACTTGTTTTCTTTCGCCTAGGCATTTTAGTATTTGTAACAATAATACCTTGATTTAAGATTTCGCTATAGAAAATATACGAAAATTTGGAAGCCTGCTCCCCTGCGTTACCGAGTAGGCTACCTTGTCAAACCAAACGCAAAGATTAGGTACACTACAAAAACAACACAAGTCCGAACGCAAAGATTAGGTATTTAAAAATGGGAGTTTTAGCCAGTTAGCAGAATTGTTACCGCCATCACCGCGTGAAGATATTCCCAGCTTGTATTATTTTATAATTATTAATAAACACACATTTCCAAACTATCTACGCCATATACTGTTTGTGATTAACACTACACAGTGGCGATAGTTGGAACCTCGTTAAATTCAAAAACAACTAACGATTCGTAGATACAAAAATTGTGGAACCTTTTACAATATTAGGTGTTAGTGTAAGGATAAACGAATGATTGCGGGCCTCCAGGACATACTGTTAGTGATTAACACTATAGAGTGGGGATAACTTGATGGTTAAAAAGACGTTGAATTCAAAAATAACGAAAGATTTGTTGATACCAAACTTGTAGTACGTTTTCAATATTAGGTGATAATCTATACTAATATTATAAAGCGTAAAAGTTTGTTTGGATATTTGAACACGCAAATCTTTAAAAGTACTTGGTGGATTTAGATGAAATTTGGTATAAAAGTAGCTTGAAGCTTGAGGAAGATATTAGGCTACTTTTTAGTCGACTGCAAAAAAGGAGGGTTAAATTTTATCGTGATAAAGTTAAATAAACATAAGGTCGCAGACCTCCAGGGCATACTGTTAGTGACTAACACTACACAGTGGGGACACCTTGATGATTGGAAAATCGTTGAATTCAAAACCAACTAACGATTTGTTGATACGACACTTTAATTTACGAATTTACGATTAGTCCATAATGTAATGATAAACGAAAGGTCGCTCAAATGTTGCATGGCTCAGTTTATTAAATGGTTTAAATATTTTGATACCGCTATGTAGAATACAGCCAGCGCTATCTGTTGTTGCACTTCTGTACTAAAAATGGCACTCATTAAATAAAAATTAAAGTCTAGAGCACCTAATGTGGAATCGACATAAAATTGAAGCATGTCGCTAATGCTTCAATTATGTGGGTTTTACGTCAGGTGATCTAGACTTTCATTTTTTTATGTCGACAGAAAGTACTCATCATGTTGACCGACTATTCCTTAAGCGGTATATTAATATATTTTATAAATAAATAAAATTAATTTAATTCAGGTCTGTGACCCATATAAAATAGGAAAGGTACACATGTGCCATTGGTCGGCTTACACTATTATACATACAGACATACGTGCAAAAAAAAAAGAAATAATCACAGTTGTGATATTTAAATTAAATTTCGAAATATACAAATATGTCACTATCATCACATCTTACAGATTAGCCGGGCTGCTAAGGTTCCATGTCTAGTATTCAGATCTTCCAAATAAATATATGTAATAATAATCGTCGTTGCGCTTGCAAAAGGCGCTATGTGGTAAAAAGTCTTTTTCGTTCTTTTATGCAGTTTCAATCGTTATTTTAATACACACATGCTGTAAAACAGCTATCTAATAAACGAAATATTTAAAGAGTTACCTTTCAATATTGCGTTTATCAGATGCACACATGCTGTTTTTACAGCATGTGTGTACTAAAATAACGATTGAAACTTCATAAAAGAACGAAAATTTACTATTCACCACATAGCGCCTTTAGCAAGCGCAACGACGATATACGCATACATGTTGGCGAGAACTAATAGGTATACAATAAAAAAGTTTCATTGAAATCTGTCCATTTCTATGAAACTGACCGTAAAAACTTAGCCCAACTTACCTCGGGTGCCTCTCCAACAATCCACTTGCAGTCAGGCGAGAACGCTTCAAGTCCGTTACAGAGTTTATGTAACACGGCTTGGCTGAGGCTCGGCACACGCTCGAGCAACTGTCTCAGGAGTACGTGGAAGTGGTCCCAATCTTCGGGCACGCAGCGCTGTGCCATACATGTTACTGACAATAGGGAGACGGCATTATTTAGCAATTCTTCAACTCTAAAGGGCGCCACAGACATTAACCTACATGGCTCTCATATGATTTGGATCACTACAGATTGTCTGGACTTTAAAAGAGACGTTGACCTCTGAGTTTGTTTCAGTGTTTCTTCTCAGAGTAGCCAGTTAGGAAACACTGGCCTCATCTAGTTTACATTTACAAAAAAAGACGTGTGAAAAGTGTTATTTATAACCTATTTGCAAAATAAACATCATTATTTCATTATTTCAATTACACATAGCTCCCTTAGTACTAAAATTTAGTTGCTATTTCAGTTGTGGTGCCTATTTGTACACTTGTAAAATAGTATTAAATTAGTTTTAAGTTGGTTTACGAAACTAGCTGGGGGGTGGCAACAGTTCTTCCTTATCACTAGGAAAGCAGTATGACACCTGTATAAATGTAGTGAAAATCTATGTATTTCCCGATTGTACTACAACACCTGTTTAGTGAATAAAGGTTTATATTATTTATTTATTTAATTGAAGGCAATACAAGACGAACGGCGTTGCGCCATCATTACATGGTGGAAATCGCACCCATACGCATAAAACGTTTTGAGAATATTTTAATTGTGCGTACGGCTAAGGAGTCCCTGCCGGAGTCTATGTTACCTGATAGCTATAACCTGGGGATTTTTAAGTCAAGAGTGAATAGGTTAGTTCTAGATAAGCGTGCTCCATCTTCGACCACATCATCGCTTACCATCAGGTAAGAGATGGTGGTCAAACGCAACCCTACAATCAGTAAATAATACTTACTCTCTTCTTCATACACTGGTTTTGCTATTGGTTCGAAGCCACCAGCCAAGATGCAGCCGTCTCTTTCTCGAAGGTAAATGTAGCCATCAGGGTCACGGATAACTAGAACAGGCATTTTGGATTGGTGAACTGGTCTCTCTATTGATTACGTGGATTAGGAGATGTGAGCGGAAAGACAAAGACGTACAGTGATTTTTTGTAATAACATTACATGATCATAAACATTAAATATTGTAAGGTGTACAATAAAGTATATAATAATAATAAATAAATAAATCATCTCAGCCAATGGCTTAATAGCCAAGAGCCTCGACCAACACCTCAGGAGGCTCTCGTTAGGCGGTTGGATCAAGGACTTGCTTCAGAGCGGTACTCCTGGAAACGGCGCGTATCGTCAGGAGGCTCCTCTCTATGGAGCCCTGACCGCCGGTAGCTTGGATTCTGTTCCCGATACCGGTGGGCTACTATTTTTTATATTTTAAATGTTTTTTTTTTTAAGAATGTTTAAAAATGTAATTTATAAGTCTTGTATGTATTGGAAATATAGTAATAAATAATAAATATTCAGCCTCTACCGTTGCCATAGCTGGGACACAGGCCTGCTCTCTATTAGAGAGAATGGGACTAGATCAGACGAGATCCACCAAGCGGACCCAGTTCGGGATGGTGGATATCCCACGTCTTCGGATTTTCGGCCCTAGGACATGCTGGTTTGTTTCGGGAAAATTCTATCGAGATACCGCCGCCCCGGAACTTTAGGGCAGCCGAAGGAACAGGGTGGGTTTTTAGTCAGTAGAAGTCTGACACACCCTTCCGCTTAACCCAGAGCGGAAGTAGTCATTCGATGATTTTCCCAACCAGAAAAAAAAAATACATGCCGGCTTCCTCAAGATGATTTCCTTGACAGCGTTTTGACAGCGGTGATAATGAAAATTACACAAAGTAGTGTGTCTACCTCATACCTGGGATCTAACTGACTACAACTTGGTAAGTCGTGTCTGTAATCACTGGGCCGCCACTGCTCTTTGTTTTTTACTACTATATCAATGATGCTTTGAGAATGACAGTGGCACGAGCAGGCCCAGAAGACGCCTGTTTGCTCTTCCTGTAAAGGCGAGTCATACGTTTCTGATTTTAATGGTTTACATACCAGGTGTCATAGGATCTAAGTTTTCTATTGGTTTGGTGTGTAGGTAGTAGTGCTCGCATGGAAGTAGAGGTACTTTAACTTGAGGTCGAGCGAGTTGGCCAACCTGAAAAATAAAACAAAAAATATATTAAAAATAAATATTTTCGACAATACTTGGCCTATAGCCGATGGGTCCACGTAACCTGATAGGAACTTTGATAAGAAGTAGAACATAGACAAACAGACTATTATATCTAGAAACCTATTAAGTAGTTTTTTTTATTATTGATAGTTTTGCGTTTAACCGCCATCTCACCTGATGGTAAGCGATGATGAAGATAGAAGTATACCTATAATAGTACCTATTCCCCCTTGACTTAAAGACTCCAGGTTATATCTATCAATAGTTATCTTCATTGGAAGAGTTAACATATTTAAATTAATTTCTTGTCATCTTTTCAAATTTATTCGGCCTTACGGTTAACTACTAACCAAATGGTAAGATTAATTTTCGTTAAAAAATGTACGCAAAGCACGAAATATAATGGTCAAACAGCAGAAAAACAAACAGGAATGTAACGTCAACACAATGAACAGAACGCATAACCTAATCTAAACCTAATCCTAACAATGTAATCTCAGCCATTATAATTGCAAAATTAATGTATTGCACAAAACTATTGCTGGTAGCACAAACAATTAAGAAAACTAATGCCTAGCAAATGCAATACTGGTTGAAAGCAAGATATAGAAAATATATAAAATTCGCAGAAGAGTTTTAAATTAAGAAACCAATGAATGCGCTGCTATATGTCAAATATGGAACCTGACTTTGAAGTAAACTTTACTGCCAGTGACACATGGAAACTTCTAGAAGCATGCAAATTCAATGCAAGCATGCAACGTCACATTTGAAACTTCAAGAACCCTAAGTTCTTTATAATCGCTGAATAAATAAAGAGAGCTAAATGTATGCACAAGAGTTTATTTAAGAGCCAGCACATACAGAGCAACGATACTTTTAAAATTTTCGCATTCGAATTTTAAAATTATTGTGTATCCCGTGGTGTATCCAAATTCTATTACTGAAATGTCAACTTTTTGTTGTTTAAATTTGCAACAAGAGGAGCTCGTGGCTGAATAATATCAGCCGCACGGGTCGATCTTGCTAACCAGATGATGATGATATAAATTAGCAACCTAAAAGGCACACAGCGCATCGTCTCAGTGTGAGGCGATCTCTATTCAGCGTCCTTGAACGAGCTCCCCTACACGGAGGTATATTATAAATTGCTCGGGCGATATTATAAGCGACACAAATTGGTCATAACATCCGCGGTGCAGATCAAGTGGACGTGAATAGAAAAATTGCAACAGCCCGAGTTAGGTTCCTGTGCAATCTGCATTACACAATGCATATACACTATGTATGAGAATAACACCGCATTTGTATCCCCTATGTTAAGGTATATGCACACGGCAGCTTCTTTACGAGCTTAAACCAGCAACGGAACAATTGTTTGTACGGCCTACGAATAGTTGTTCCGAATCTGGGTGTTAAAATGCACTCACGATACTGGAAAAATTTCTAGTGCGTGGCAATTAGTCTAAGATCCCACTATAAAACAACCTTCACCGAGCTGGTTAACAGATGACAAGTATTTTATATCCAATTAAATGTGTCAATAAATATCGTATTGCAAATGTCTAAAAAAATTCAGTCCATAATATGATTAATTAGCAATATAAAAAAAAAAGATTTTTAAACATTTCGCTGGTTTGGTTAATAGACAAATTCCATGCCAGCCGAAAGTATGAGGCCCATAGAATATGGATAAGCAGGTACAAACAGGTAAGTCTATACTAGTAACTTGCACCGGTCTGGTTAATGAATTAAAATTAAATTAAAATAAATATTATTTCATTACGAACACAGTGGTATAGGGTTGTCTGCGAAAAATCAGTCCTGAATTCCGGTTATCGAGTTTTATAAAGTGAAATATTGTTGTGAGTGAATATTATGTGAACATATGAGTTTTGCGTCATTAACAGATGAAGCCGATGTTTTCATTAACGAAAAATTAAACACGGTTCAAGAATTTACTTTTAGTATGCATGGCATCAAGAACTGCACCAAGACAACGAGCAGTTTAAAAAAAATAAAAGGCTTTGACTACAACTCTATACTAATAAGTTATATGTGTATGAATACAAAAGTTTTTAAATTTTTCAAATTATTCAGTTTCGGAGTCATCACTTATAATTGTTATCTCCAACTTCTGAACATTTTTCGTCATCGCTTTTTGTTTCAGTTGTTTCGACAATGTCTTTTATCCTTAAAGGTGTATGAACCCCAATGAACCCTACTGGTGTTAAATATTCATCCTAGAGGCAACCGCAGTTCTCAGCCTGAAGTTTCACGCACACCGGATCCGTTGCATTAAGCCACATGGAATTTACGAAAATAGTTCGTATTTTTTTTTGAGTCAATGATATCGCACGCTTAATAATAAACCGAAATATGTCAAAAACTAAGGATGCCCACTTTTTTTAATAAAACGAACTAACTCCGATTGAAGAATCTATAGGTACAATCCCGCCACGCGAAACAAACCAAAATGGCCAATTATTAGATCACCCGTCTCTTTTCTACAAAAGCTCGCGACAATGCATTTCATGCGATAGAGAATCATTCAGTGATGCGGCGACCGTGATGTAAGATAGGTGTCGTTGTTTTATGACGACAGTGCAGTAAGGTGAAATAATTCCGTTTATTTTCAAACGCAGGTGAGACTATTCTACTTCATTTTTTTTTAAACTAGCTTGTTTCGTTTTACTTCACTTTAGTTGAAAACAGTGTTATAATACAGCATGTACTATTTAGACTTGTTGCAGTTTATCATTAAATTATAATTGTATATATAAGAAAGATTGCGTATTAGTGCTTTTTAGTATAAAATTATTACTTTCAGTCGAGAAGCAATTCATTTTATATCACTTTATTACCAAAACTATCGGTAGATTTAAATAATACTTGTGTTTATTTCGGTTTACGTTTTAAATGATCCTAAAGCCTAAAAGTGCTCTAGCAATTGCTGCAGTTTATTATAAAATGTCCTTTCAATCTATTTTAAGTACCTAATAAAAAGTATTAAATTTCTAGTTCTATAGTTTTAAACCTGAAGATGACGTCTGCAAATAGGAATCAGTGGTGCCAAAAACTTCTTATGATGAGTAATAATGCTGGATGTACTGATACGGATAATTGTAAGACAGTCAAAATAAAAGTAAGTAAATAACGTCGTGTTTACGTAGTTACAAGTGCAGTATCCCGACTGTAAATTTGCAAGTGAGTAAACGTAACTATCGCGTTTGCGTTAAGATTTGTATTCTTACCCTTATATTTTTAGCATTATGATATTCTCTTAGTCAAATTTTAACGCAAACGAAATAGTTGCGTTTACTCTCCTGCAAACTTACACTCGGGGTACTGTATCCATAATACCCTTTTACGTAATATTCTTTGAATTAACTGAGGGTTTTACCTTTTTATTTAATGTGTATTATTTATTTTAGAGTTTGTTCAATGAAACAGACGATAAAGTCCAGTACAGCATACACGAAGACAAGGTCTCCAGCTCACCATGCAGAAAGTCAAGGTCACCACGTATTACATCAAGATCACCACCATTCAGAAAGTCCAGGTCACCAGCGCCACAATGCAGGAAGTCCAGGTCATCGTCAAGCAGTTCTTCCAGTTCTTCTTCAGACTCGTCTTCCTCGGACTCATCTTCCTCACGTATACCCGAAAAACCGTCTCCGATACTGTGTAATGATGACGAACGTGACAGTAATGAAATCATTGAAGATATTCCTCCATGCCTTATTACAAAAAATACCAACGTAAGTAGCAACGTGTTATTGTTACAATTAACTGTTTTATTATTATAAGTACAATAACTTATTATAATTCACTTGTTTACCTATAATTTCAGAATGAAGAAAAATTGTCACACACGCCTGCAAATGCCATTACCAAGAACTTGCTAGTTTCATATTCTGATTGTTCTTCTCAAGATTCTGACGAGTGCGACCAACAGCTAGCTAACCAGAAACGTGTAGATGTTCCTAATGAAGAGGCTAATGACATTGAGAGAATTGTGAGTCCGGAATAACAACACCTGGAAATTACAGTAAATATGTATTCAATAACATACAATCTATACTAATATTATAAAGCGGAAAAGTTTGTTTGTTTGTTTGTTTGCTTGAACGCGCTAATCTTCGAAAGTACAGGGTGGATTTGGATGAAATTTGGTATGGAAGTAGCTTGAAGCTTGAGGAAGGTTATAGGCTACTTTTTACCCGACTGCAAAAAAGGAGAGTTATGTTTTTATCGTGATAGAATCTACGGGAGCGAAGCCCCGCGTGAGTACTAGTAAATAATATAATAAGAGGAGGAAGGACTAATACAATTCATATATATAATATTTTATTATTTTTAAATATACATATACACATAATATATCTATAATTAGGTACTACATATAATGTTAAATAAAATAAATACGTGTATTTTAAAATAATCTAGTAAATAAATATAAATTAAAGTAATGTAAATTCAGCATTAAAACAGTATTATTTATATTTTATGTTATTGTTTTTAGGACCCAACTAGCTCAGGAGGAAATCTAAATTCCATACCAAATTATGCGATTTCTCCGTTATATTCTGATGAGAGCGATGTAGATCTGAGTGACGATGATCCTACTTACGATGTGTACACGACTGACAACAGAAACAAAAATAAACCCAGAAACTTCTTTATTCCGCCATCTGGATCGTCATCAAGTTCCTGTGACTCTGATAGGTCAAATACGGAGGTAAAAAGAGGCCGAAAACGAGTAAGGGATACTTCAAAATGAAAACAAAACAGAGCCAAACGTTTACGTAACAGCGGTCAGTCATACACGTCTGTATCAAAAAAAGGGAATAAAAATCCAAGTCGCTGTCTTCAACCACCGTGTACAGACAAATGTAAACTTAAATGCGCAAATCAAATTGGTAATGACTAGATACGCGCTGTTCAAATTTTATTGGGGATTACGAGACTTGAACCTACAAAGAGCTTATGTTAAATCATCTATGGTAGATATCAAGCCAAGATATCAATATACGAACGCAGAGAATCCCCGAAAACCAAACAAAGCCTATCATTTCACTATTGACAATCAACAAATTAGAGTCTGTAAAACTTTTTTCAAAGCTACCTTGAATATTTCGGATCGAATGATATTCACCACACAGCAAAAAACAAACAGCAATAACTTTATAGAAGATGACTTACGTGGAAAGCATGGTAATCATAAAAAAATAAATCCCGAATTAATAAAAGATATTAAAGAACACATAAACTCCCGCGAATGGAATCACATTACGTAAGAGCTACTACCTCAAAAGAATATATAGATGGGGGAAAGACAATCAAAGACCTTTATAATGATTTTAAAGAAATACAAACACGAAACAAGAAAGAGACAGGGAGTTACATGACTTATTATAACATATTTACAAAGGAGTTCAATATATCTTTCTTTCGACCTAAAAAAGATATGAGCGATCTTTGTTTGTCTTACGAAAATTCAACTACGGACCAAAAAACAAGGGCTTAAAGAAAAATATGACCAACATCATGAGGAAAAGATACTGAGTAGAGATGAAAAAAAGATAGACCGAAAAAATATTACTGAAAATAACAAAGTCGTAATTTACGACTTACAAGCTGTTTTACAATGCCCACGTGGTGACACGTCGGCGTTCTACTATAAGTCCAAACTCAATAGTTACAACTTGACAGTAACCGAGTTGTCTCAAACAGATAAAAAAGGCGCTTTTGAATCTGTACATAGCTATTTTTGGACGGAATCGGATGCGAAGCATGGCGCGATCGAGAGGTACATGCGTTTGGAAATACTTGGAGGAAATTGGTAAGGACGCACAGGAACCATTGAACATTATTTTTTATTCTGATATTTGTGCGGGTCAGAATAAAAATAAGTTTATAATGACGATGTATATGTATGCAGTATATTTTTTTGACATCCAAAGCATCACTCATAAATTCATGATCCGAGGGCATACGCAAAACGAAGCAGACAACATACACAGTTTGATAGAAAAAGAAGTTAAAAAAAATCTTAAGTCCGGCCCGACCCCAGTTCAATATATAACACTCATTAAAAACGCAAAAAAAAATGTAACCCCCCGATCAACATCCATGAGCTAACATTCGACAGTATTCTGGACCTTAAACTGTTGCAAGAAGAATGGGGCTTTAATTTTGGTACAGATGAAAGCGGCCAAAATGTCAACTGGAATGATATAAATAAAGAAAATCCGTTTCTATTTCACTTTAAGACATATTACAAGGACGAAAACTACAGAGAAGTTAATGTGCGAAATAAGCGAAGGAAGATGAAATCAGTCACAGAAATAACCATGAAGGCAGCATATACGCAAAAACAGGAGATAAGCGCTAATAAAAAGAAGGACTTGAAAGAGTTAATCGCGAAGGGGCTGATTCCATCTTATTATGCCAGTTTTTACAACTCAATTCTTTAACTTTTTATACGCATCTTTTTCGTAGTATTTTGAGTAGTCACAACTTACAAGACTGATTAAGACTAATAAGTAAAACCTACTTAGTTATGTTGATTCTAATTATTGATTATAATTAATGTTTGTAGATGTACCAAGTACGTAGGTATGTAAGAAGTTTTTATTATTTTGTATTACGATGTTTATTGTTGATGTTGATTGTATTGTTTTCATTTTGTGATGACTATGAATCTTTAATTACTATTTTGTGATTGTTAAAAAATTACGTTAATTACTAAGTACAAATGATTATAAGTTCCTACTACGACTGATTATTATAACTACTGTTGTTATTAGGTTAAGAAAGCAGTTACGATAAAACTTAAAATATAAACTGTTATACATTAACAAAAATATAAAGGTGTTTTGCGAAATATTTCTGTATTTTTATTTCCGTTTTACTTTTAAAGTGTAATAAGTATTATACATTTATATAGATTATATTATTTATTAATACTAAACTGAATTACTAAATATTAGTTTGCACAAATTTTGAAAATTGATCATTATTTTTTATACTAAACTGACATAAGTCGAAACCTTTGAAAATAAACTTAATTTATTCATTTGATATAAATAATATAATTAAATATTATTGTCAGTTATATTCGCAATACATCTCTCTACAATTTAAGACCAAGAAAGTAAAAATAACACCATAAACACGTGAAACCATCAAGATGGTATTCAGCAAGGTAGAGACTCAAAACTTTGACGGCGATTTCCCAAAAAAGTGAAGTTTTGACTTATTCCGGTTTATTATTAAGCGTGCGATATCCAACGTTGTGGAAAAAAAATCAAGACTTTCAACTCCTTTTATTATTTTTTTAAACTGCTCGCGGTCTTCGTTAGCAGAGTATTTTTTTAGAAAAATGCGATATCTCACTTTGGTGCATCATTTGGTGCAGTTCTTGATGCCAAGCCATACATATTAACAGTAAATTCTTGAACAGTGTTCATTTTTTTGTTAATGAAAGCATCGACTTTATCTGTTAATGACGGCTTTGGGCATAAATATACTATGTTGTCTTTTACATCGCCAGCTTTTCAGTTCTAAACTTAATCGTAACATAGAAAATCTAAAGTCATTTTCAAAACATTTTTAAATTATTATTATAATGCGCAAGCTGGTGATAGTAAAATGCAAATGCTCATTCGATTCTCAAAGCTATTCGCTAAAAGGAACCAATTTTTCCAACCAGTATTAAGCATCGCCGATTTCCCTCAGACCGCGTCGAGACAATACTGGCTGAATGATTCAGGTTTCGCTTAGCTATGAAAAAATAGATAATAACTAAAATATTTTCCTAAGGAAAGTTCTAATCGCACGCAAGTCGCGGATAATATGTTTTATTAATTATTGTTGCTCAATAAGAACGGTATTTTTAATATTCTCAATTTGAAAATGTTTTAAGTAACATTGATGGCTATAGTTTCAGAGTGTATTAGTCGTTTAGAGAGCATTCGCTGTAGTGCCATTAAAAGATTAGTGTTTCAATTATCATTTCGGTTTTTACTCCATATTTGTTAGTAACGAACTTATAACCTAGAGTTAGTAATAGCCAATTTATTGTTTTAGGACGAACATGACTTTTATTCTGAAGAACTTTCCGTGTCGTATATTGCAGGGAACAGTGGAATAATTTCCAAGTCGAATTGTTTACTTTAAATAACGAGAGCGCAAGTATCGTTGTAGGCAGTTAGAGTTGTCAACAATAGTGACGGGGCCCCATAGAGCCATTGCCTGCCGGGGTTGCAGGAAGTTCTAATGAGATACCACGGCTACGGTACTTAAGGGCAGCTGAAGGAACAGATAGGGTTTGTAGTCAGTAGAAGCCTGACACTCCCTTCCGCTCTACCCAGAGAGGGAGAAGTCATTCGATAATTTACACAACCGGAAAAAAGTGGAAGCTTTGCTAAAGATAATTAAACTATAAAATGTACGAAAACCGGAAAATGAAAATCATGTCTCCAATCTACGTCTACTTATGAAAGACAAAAGTTAGACCGTACTAAACCGACATTATCCGCAAAAGTCTACCACAAAATTAAAACTTTTTATATATCGGCGCAAATACCATAATTTGTCTATTAAAATAATTGAATTGATTAAAGTTTAATAATTTGATTGTTTTACAAACTATTAATTGATTTTTAAGATGTAAAATTAACGTTTAACATGTTTCAAGTTAAAGCATTGTAAATTAAGTAGTTTAATATTTAACTAGATAAAAACTTTTTACCAAAAAATTAAACCGACTCCCAAAAAACACTGCAAAGTGAAAAATAACTTTAATTTCGGTAGTCGGTGTCTTTAGTTTTGTATTTTCGTTTTTGGCACCGACTTCGGAAATTAAAGTTATTTTTCACTTTGCAGTGTTTTTTGGGAGTCGGTTTAATTTTTTGGTAAAAAGTTTTTATTTCACTCTTTTTAGTTGGTCTATTTTTAATTTACCTAGTTACAAGAGCCTAATTATCAACTACTTATAACCTTTTACAAAATATGGCTTTTCCCAATGCTGGGCCGTTAATTGTTGAGGAGTTCTCCTGGTACTTCACCATCAGCTCTACATCACCATATGCATTGTGACGAGCATAAAGTGCGTAACATCCATATTCAAGTAATCGAATCGCAATCCACTCAATACTTATTATTGAGTAGTTTCGGCGGCCATCTGTGGTCTTCATCATTAGTTCCACTTCCTCAAATGGTACTTTTTGAGAGCAACTGCACAAGTTACTATAATAAATACCCAAAACGACATAGGTGTGCCTATAATATTTGAAGAGTTCCCTCGATTTCTCCAGGATCCCATCATCAGATCTTGACGTTTATGAAAATGGGACCAATATCGAAGTATACCCTTTCAATCAAAAAAAGAATTTTCCAAATCGGTTCAGCCGTCTTCGAGTAATCGATGATCATACATTAAAAAAAATATATATATACGCGTCGAATTGATAACCTCCTCTTTTTGTCGTCGGTTGAAAATGAGGGTACATGTGTGACAATCCCTCTATATAAGGCCGCACTGTGAGCGCTAGATTCAGATTCAGATTCATTCTTGTTCGAGTCGCTGGACAGTGCGGACCTCTCTGTAAAGCCGTTACGCTGTCAGTTGAATAAACGAGTCTCCGGCAACATTAACAAGTGCTTTTATTTGAAAATCAAACATGAGTGATCACCAAGGCAACATTCGTGACGTCAGCTGACCTGACGTCACACTTTTTAAAAATACATACGACGCTGTCTCTCCGTCATCAGAAGTGGGATTCACTCACTCGACTTGAAGTAAAACAGAACGTGACGTCCTGGATAGAAGCCGTACGGATCGAGTGGCCGTCAACGCTGAAATATTGAGATGATGAACCCTGGTGAGTCGTATTCATTTTATTTTAATTTAGGGGTCAAATACTCCCTGAAATATTATTTTGCGTCAATGTTTACGCGCAAGCGTGTACATAAAATTGTAATTTTCTGATTACTTTAAATTGATTTGAAGTGTGTAAACCAAAGTAACCTGCAAATTTCATTTGAGGTTTTATTAATAATCTGTTATCTTAGATCTTGTCTAATTCCTGTAAAATTTTTGAATATCGCATAATATTCTGTTTCTTGAAATTCAATGCCAACAGTAGTAGTGCAAGTATTAGTTTTGTATAGCCTTGTTTAGTGCGCCGAAACACATAAGTGTATCGTGCGCCGAAATACATAACGTAGCCCACTCAATGTAGTTGTTTCGCGAGCTAAGGTTTTCTCGTTTTCCACCTAAACAACTGGAGACCGGATAACCGTATCGGCGGTGTGATCTATTCCACGAGCCAGTATGGCCGAACAACAAAAGTAAGATCGCGGGTTCGAACCCCACCCATTATACTTGCTGTGAACCCACTCTAAGTTAACGAGAAAGCTAGTAGTGTGGATTCTATTTACATTGCATTGCTAGTTCTCTTTATAAAAAGAAAAAGATAGAGAAAAAGAAAAAGAAACAAAAAAGAAAACTTTGAGAACCTTCGAGAAATCTACGAGAACCTCCAAATACTCCGAGAAGTCTACGATCACCCCAGAGAACCTCGGGAACTCACGAACCTCCAAAAACTCGTTATGATATTCCTAAAACATTATTTCACAACATAGAAAGATATTTGTGTTTGTATAACAGCTGATGATGACAGATTATCTGTTTTGTTTAAATTTTGTATCACAATTCTTTAGTTTGTATCCTTCATTAGTAAAATCTAATGTTGTCATTTGTCAAGTCAATTTCAATATTTCGTAAAGCTTCTCTTACATTGTGTAAATGAATGATGTTTTGAAAAGAGTAACTGTGGAGTTTCTTGCCGGTTCTTCTCCACAGAAAACAACCACTTGTGAACCGTGCGTAGCTTCTCATCTTTTTTATTGTTATCCGAGACTCTTTAGTTAGTCAACGAATTGCTTTAAATAATATTAACTTTTAATAAGTGCCTTTGTCAAATAGAATATTTTGAGGCTGGTGCAGAGCGCGCACCGCCTGTCAGTATGGCCGTATCGGCGCAAATACCATAATTTGTCTATTAAAATAATTGAATTGATTAAAGTTTAATAATTTCATTGTTTTACGAACTATTAATTGATTTTTAAGATGTAAAATTAACGTTTAACATGTTTCAAGTTAAAGCATTGTAAATTAAGTAGTTTAATATTTAACTAGAAAATGTGGGTACATGTGTGACAATCCCTCTATATAAGGCCGCACTGTGAGCGCTAGATTCAGATTGAGATTCATTCTTGTTCGAGTCGCTGGACAGTGCGGACCTCTCTGTAAAGTTACGCTGTCAGTTGAATAAATGAGTCTCCGGTAACATTAACAAGTGCTTTTATTTGAAAATCAAACATGAGTGATCACCAAGGGAACATTCGTGACGTCAGCTGAGCTGACGTCACACTTTTTAAAGACACATACGACGCTGTCTCTCCGTCATATATATTATACATAAAAATTAAAAACAACTAAAAATCCTACCACTTCCAACACTGTACATTTTTCTAGATTTGTATTTTTGTACACACAGACAAGAATTGGACTTGCATTATTAATGCACTTAACAACTTTGTACAATATTCTATTCGGTAATTGATATCTGGGGGCACGGCAGTGCTTGGCGGGCCAAGTCGAGCAAAAAAGCGGCACGGCCGTACCATCCTTTTCTCGAAGCAGTTCAGGCCATTTTCGACCCCGTATAACTTCGTTGTGGATAAAACTATAAGCCTGAATTTTCAGTAACCAAACAGGCATTAGATAAACTCGGTATATTTCAAATTTCATTCAATTTGAACCAGTAATTTAAGAATTATAACGAGTCAGTTTGTTAATTTTGTCACTCACTGACTGACTGACCGATCATCAAAAGTCTGAGGCACTTCTAGCAGACATAGAAGCTTCAAATTTAGAATACAATTAGTATTTATTATTAGTATTTATTTTATGAATCAAGGAAAATGTAAAATATTTTACAATTTCGTTTTTTTTTTTTTAATGATAATAGGCTCGCGTTTGACCACCATTTCACCTGATGGTAAGTGATTATGTGATCGAAGATGGAGCACGCTTGCCTAGAAGTCCCCATCTGGAGGCTTCACTCTTGACTTAAAGAGTCCAGATTATATGATGAACTTATAATTAACATGCGACAGCTCAAAAATTCTGACTTTGTTGAAATGCTAAATAGAATAAGATTAGGTGTGACTACACAAACAGACCATGACTTACTCTCGACTAGATTAATAACTCTCAAATCCGATTCAAATGGTGCAAACAAAAAAAAAAATTAAAACAGATTAGTTGAAATAATTGAACACCTCTCGAAATTTCCTAATGATACCGTTTGCTTATTACATCGCAAAAACAATCTTGTGTTTTCATGCGATGGCCGAGTCAATCTATTTATTTAAAACGTTAAAGATTTTTAATATTGATATGGTCACTATAAGATGTTGTTAGGTTAGATATCTACGTAACAACTTAAGACAGAAGGTCCCTTAAGTAGGGACTGAATAAATGAATAACCGACTTGTTATTACATGGATTTCACAACTTTTTACGGTGGAAGAATTGAGTTGCGAGACTTGGTTTTTTTGACAAGTATTAATAATAATAATAATAACTTGCTCTTAAATACAATCTTGTGGAATCAGAAGTACCATACTATAGGTATGTGCCCGACCCAGTTCTCGAAAATGGCAATATTGCACTGTATTGGGATCGGTCTATCATCACTGACAGGACTATTGTTGCCAATAAGCCTGACATAGTGGTGATAGACCGATTAGAGCGTCGCACAATGATTGTTGATATAGCAGTCCCCCATGACGAGAACCTCGTGAAAGCTGAGATAGATAAAAAAAATAAGTATCTTGACCTGGCGCGCGAGGTTGTCGACATGTGGGATGTGGAGACAGCAATCATTGTGCCGATAGTCGTCACAGCCAATGGTTTAATAGCCAAGAGCCTCGACCAACATCTAAGGAGGCTCTCGTTGGGCAGCTGGATCAAGGGCCTGATCCAGAAAGCAGTGCTCCTGGAAACGGCGCGTATTGTGAGGAGGTTCCTCTCTATGGAGCCCTGACCACCGGTAGCTTGGACCCTGTTCCCGATACCGGTGGGCTACTATTTTTTATATTTTTAAATGTTTTTATTTTTTATATTAATATTTAAAAATGTAATCTATATGTATATATATTAAATAAATGAAATAATAATAATAATGCAGTTAGAAGAGGCCGAAATAACTTAACACAAAACACAATAAAATACACAACACACGCCGCTTTTACTTGGCTTAGCCCGTAAAAGTGGTAGAAAAACCAGTCAAAGAGCTGAGATAAAATAAAATATACTCGATAATAATAAAAATTTATTATTATATTGTTTTTTTTTATGGGATTACACATTTCCTGAAAAAAAATCTAGTATTATAAATTATAATATATTTTAATATAATAAAGTTATTATAATATAATACTAAACATTTTATTTTTCAATAGTAATAAAATTTCAAAAAAAATCGCCATGCCACCGCGCTCTGCCGAGAGGAACATTATTTTAATTAAGTAAAAGATTTGATATCTCATAAATAAACAAAATATATATATTTAAAAACTTTTTACCACAAAATTAAACCTACTCCCAAAAAACACTGCAAAGTGAAAAATAACTTTAATTTCGGTACTCGGTGTCTTTACTTTTGTATTTTTTTTTTAGCACCGACTTCCGAAATTAAAGTTATTTTTCACTTTGCAGTGTTTTTTGGGAGTCGGTTTAATTTTTTGATAAAAAGTTTTTATTTCACTCTTTTTAGTTGGTCGATTTTTAATTTATCTAGTTACAAGAGCCTAAATGCTTTTCACAATGTTAGGCCGTTAATTGTTGAGGAGCTCTCCTGGTACTTCACCATCAGCTTCACTTCACCATGTGCATTGTGACGAGCATATTGTGCTTAATAACCACATTCAAGTAATCGAAGCAGAACACATGAAATACTTATTATTCCTACTTATATATTGAGTAGTTCCAGTGGCCATCTGTGGTCTTCATCACCAAGTCCACTTCACAAATGGTGCTTTTCGAATGCAACTACACAAGTTACTATAAAAATACTCAAATCACTATAGGTGTGCCTATAATATTTGAAGAGTTCCCTCGATTTCCCCAGGATTCCATCATCAGATCCTGTCTTGGTGACAATAGGACCAACTTGGAAGTATACCCTTTCAAACAAAAAAAGAGTTTTCGAAATCGGTTCAGCCGTCTTCGAGTAATCGGTGATCAAACATTAAAAAAATATACGCATCGACTTGATAACCTCCTCCGTTTTTTTCGTCGATTGAAAATAAATAATATATTTGGAATATTATGCAGATTAAGCCCTTTCATATGATACCTCACTCGAACTTGTAGTTTCAAATTTAAATTACGTTATTATTAATTACGCTATTATAAACGACCCCCTCTAACACTATTTTTGTAAAGATTTAATTACATGTATTAGTTTTCAGATTTTCCCTTGAACTTGTATTGTAAACGATGATACTTGCCAAATATAATTCTAGGTCAACACGAAGTACCTATGAATTTTGCTTCCTTTGAGAGTGTAAAAATATGCGTCATTTGCGGCATAAATAGCCGTATCTTTTTTTACGTTAATTTAGAAGATTGATTTTTTCAGGGCTTCAGGGGACTGTACACCTGAGTATATAGTTTTAATTTCTATATATTCATTCGTTCCCTAAATAAAGGGTCTTGACAGACAGATAGATGGACAAAAAGTGATCCCATAAGGGTTCCGTTTTTTCCTTTTGTAGTACCTACGGAACCCTAAAAGTACCTAACTGAATAATCATCATTCAGAAGATATCCAAGAGCAAATTTTGCACAAATTGACCCTATAATATCTCTTCCTTCTCTCCATGCAGAGAGGAATCAGGAAAAACCTGGATTTTTGTAATTCCAGTAGGTAAAGACGAATACTCCAAGCTGCTGGCACGGTAATATTATGTATACAGTATTCCGACTTCATACAAACGGACGAAGCGCGAGCTATACCTACGCGCCTCGATCTCGGTGTGCGCTCGGTTTGATGACAGTCGCGACCGGCGACTGTGCCGCAGTGACGAACGGACGGTGTGTTGTTTTTTTAACAATAACCGCACGATTTTTCGCTATAAATAAGTTCAAGTACATATTTAATATGACGAGTAGGATATATTGTGCTGTTTTTGGTTGCATGAATTCGTCAATAACGCATCCAGAGATAACTTTTTTTTAGATTGCCTGGAAACTTTGAAAGGTACCTAAGACTTTTTCTTTTTAATGGATAAGTATTTCCTTTTATCTCCCGAAAAAAAAGATGTCTGGATTAATAAATAAAGTGAATAGAGTAAAGTTATTGACACGAGTGAAATAGGTAGTTATAGGCGGTTCATGAATCATGATACGGTAGGTACGCTTGTGTTAAAACCTCGGGGCATGTGTGTTTTGTTTTGTTAGTTTGTATAATTCAAAGTAAAGACGTGGTATTTTATTATTAATAATAGTTGTTTATTGTACTGTGTATGAATAATACTAGAAAATATATAAACATGTTTTTTTAATAATTAAATCTACCAATCAAAAAACAACACGCATTTTTATTGAACACAAATGTAATTAAAATGCTGGAGGCGGGCAGCCCTATCCCATGTTTACGTACCGCGCGGCTGTAGGCATTTATTTCCAAGATACGGCCGAGTTACAATGCTGTATGATAATATTACCGTGCTGCTGGGCTTAAATAGTAATAAATAACTCGCGACTTCTTTTGCCCAGTAGTAAGACAGTTAAGGCAAAAAGAAATCGTAATCTCAACACTCTAAAATCGTAAGCTCTAACATTTTTTAATTATTTTATTGTAATGTCCAAAATTGGGTTGTTGCCAATAATTTGGCGTATTTACAAAGAAGTATGCGCCGATTTTAGTTTTGTTCACAACTAAGGCACGTCGGAATTTAATTTATGTTGTAATTATACGTACTCAATTTCCTTCAGTAACCAAAAATCAGAAAAAGTATAATTAGTAGTAGTATTAGTAAACAAAAGGACCCAAAAATGTATTAGTCAATAAGGCGTTGGAGTGGCTTAAATAAATAAATAAATACGGTAACTCATTTCAGTAAAAGCGTCTTACAGCGTCCTCGTATCCCAGAAGACCGGAACCGTAGAATCTCAAAAGCTGTTAAAGACGTACAAAATTTGGACTTGCCTGCCTTGCCCAGAAGCCAGCGCAATTGACGAAGTATTCGCACTCGATTGCTCCGTGGTTTGTCTCCACTCCACATACTCGATCGTTCTTCGAAAGCACAGCGGTCACAGAGCAGTCTTCCATCACGCCGACGCCTGAAAACCAAACATGACATAAAATAATCAGCCATTGCAGCTGATTTTGGAGTTAGAACAGCCAAGCTGACATAGGAGTGAGCAGGTCATGTCACCCGAATCCACCCGGATAGGTGGGCAAAGATCGTCACCCACTAGACGCCTTAAGGAAGACATCGCCAATCTAATAATGTTTGCGGAGTACGTGGTCGGATATTGCTCAAGACTGAGAGTTTTTGAAGGGAAAAAAAGGCTCCGAAATGGGACACAACAATGGCTACGAAAAAAAAACCGCTTATTATGTTCGTTACGCTGAGATACAGGCCTCCTCTCTATGAGACGGAAGGGGCCGCAATCCATCACGCAGACTCAATGCGAGTTTGTGGCAAGCTATATTCCAAATATAGGGCTCAATCATATCCAAAAAGTAACGCAGTAAGTTGTCCAACTACGATAATGCAAATATTTGCATTAATAATTAAAATAAAAGGTTGTTTGCTGTCACTACACTAATTAATTGAGATGTAAGTAAGTTGGCGCATTTACTTAATTTCTAAAGGTGCTAATTCCCAAACTAAGTCAGAGCTTGCGTTTTGGGAGACAGTGTTCGGTCACTTATGTACAGGAAATATTTTCAGAGAAATATTCGTAATACTAATGACGTTGTTTTCAAACGATAAGATTTTGGCTTAAAAGCTGCGCAACAACTTGTACAAAAAAAGTCGGCAGATTGACATGGAGATTAGTATGTGAACGTTCTAAATAAAATTGCTCCATTTCCAGAGAAAAATAAATAATACTCACTGTGTCATTAACTTATAACCAGAAAACATAATTCCGTACAATAAAAACCAACAGCGTATTAAAAAAGATGCAAATACTGTTTAACAAGAGGCAACGGTCGATACTGATATAAAGTGCCACCCACGTGCGTTCCTAGGAAGTCCTAGTAGCGATCTATCAGAGGGGAGACTAAACCCGTCCATATATAGACCATGTACCTAGTACATGTGCGGCTGCATACATACATAGCCGTAGCTGAAGATCAGATTTGCACAGGGGAGCCTCGCACACAGAGGCGGAATTGGAGTTCACAAAGGTATTATTATTGTAATTTGATGCGTGCGCACAACCGTGGGTTCAGTAGGTAATTTACGTCCCGAAGCCATGACAGAGGATTAAATTATTTGGAGACCAATCTATTTTCTATTTTAACATTATATAGAATAAACATTTGTTTGTTTGTAACGAATACATTCGTGTGTTATGGGTGATCTCAAAAACCAATGGAAATATCGCATGGCAAAAATAACATCAGTATGCAGGGGTTTTGTCTCATGAATACAATAATTATAATTATGTTTCTAGTAGGTTTTTCAAGCACGAATCTAGAAAATCTATCCAGAATTTAAGCCTCTGCCTTAAATTTTGGATAAATTTTCTAAAGACGTACCAAAAAAGACGCACCCATATTACATACACACAAGTGCATTTTCTGTTTACCTTTCGTCTCGCCATAACTTGAGAGACTCATTCATCACGATTTGATTGATCTTAGGATTTATGCTCTCTAATACTCCGTAAGACGTTCTGATGGAAGGCAAAATTAAGTAGACGGGCAGACATTTTGAAGCTGTCTTATGTTATAAGATTTTTTTTAATGTACGGTTACGACGCACGAAAGCCGACGAAGTCACAGGCAGTACGTAGAGATAAATAAAATGGCATCAAAACTCCACAAAAAGTATAGATTATGATTCTGAAGACGCGGAAACTCAAATTAAAAAGTATGCTCGTACCGCTCTGCACACTTTCCCTCATGAGGGCCATACACAGCAAGTGAGGGTCCCCGACGCCATCGCCAGGTATCCACAGGCCTCCTAACACGTCGTCCACGTTTAGCAGCGGCCATAGTTCCTGGCATTTCTTCGGCGTGACCAGCTCGCAAGGTATTCCCCAAGACCTGTCGAACAAAGAGGTTTATGACCTGTAGAGATATAGTATATAATCTTTATTGTACACCCAAAAACGGAAAAAATAAGTAGGTAGCAATTAAAAAGGTCGTTATAATTCACAGTACAAAGGAAGTAGCATCTATTCATGTGATGAAATACGGCTAGATTGTGAAGAATGGACTGTAGTAGATATCTAAGGGGCTACTCCAGTTGCCTGAGGTTCTATGAATGTCATTCAACGATTGTCGCACCATAACATTCAGCATATAATGTTCCCATTGCTGGGGTTCAGGCCTCGTCTTTATGGTCCGTAATCTACCACGCAATTGACAAAAAGACAAAATCGTTATCTGCTTAGCTTTTTCCCAGTCTAAACGGCTGCCTACCTTTTTTATAATTTTATTGTCTTCTACAAACAAAAACTTATGAATTATTTTACAAAAATGACATTATTAAAATTATAATATTATTATTTGTGGGAGACCTAAACTAAGCCGAGACCTGTATTTTAGGACACCAGGGCTCCACACTACACACTACAGGAATGAGGCAACATTCTTAATATTTAATATTTTAACATTTATAAATTGCTTACTAGTATTAATACATAATTCATGCATTTTTATGTTCATGAAAATATCCGAAAAAAAATAGAAAGTGAAGTGTAATGCGAGTACATGCACTTGTGTATACGTAAGTATGCGTGTGTGTGTTGATGAAGGCGAGGAGCTGCGTGTGTGCGTTGGTGAAGGTGCGGTGCGGTGTGTGTGTGTGTGTGTGCACAACCTACTGGGTTGTGCACGCTGGGATTATTTTTCTTTTAATGATAATAGGCTCGCGTTAGAACCGAAAATCTAAGACTTTTTATCCCGAAATTCCCATGGGTTCGAGATTTACGCGGTAAAACCTTAACACGAACGAAGTCGCGGGCAGAAGCTAGAAATACATAATCAGCCTATAGCATTCACATTGCTGGGACACAACTCTATCTCTATGAGTGGCAATTGGCTGTATTCCACCACGCAGACCAAGTACGGGTTGGTAGATGTCATATGTCTTCAAATTTATAGTCCTATGACATTCAATTTTTTTCGTTTTTAGTGCAGTAGTGTGGTGCCTGCCTCGATCCAAACCGATAATAATTCGTAAGTCATGCCTGTATCTACTGGGCTACCACTAAAATAAGTAAGTGCAATTGAGAAGTGATAATTTTGAGAATATCTGCTGTGAAACAGAAGAAAGGGAACGATATAGTGAGGATGGAGGAAACGTAAGTGGCGAAAAAGCAAATACAAAAGTATTTATTATCTGCGTAAACAAGACATGAAAAAAAACATCGAAGAACGAGACAAAACTAAAACTTTCTTATTAATAATATACGGAAAAAACCAGAAATATCGGAATCTCGAAACAACTTTCTGATGCTGTAGAAAAAAATATTTCACCAATTAATGTTTTTCACAACTTACTTTACTATACTTTTTTAGAACACAGCGCAACAACTTATGTTATTCATGTAAAATATTTGTTCTTTGTTATTTCTATCGATGGATGATAATCCATCAAAAGGCCTTCTATTGAGCCAGTTGAGAAAATAAAAACTGAGCGAAGACTTGTATTGTGAAGTTTTTTAAAAGGGTCACAACGTTCTAAATATCAGCTGAACCATTGAATATTGCTGAACATACATGGGTGTTAAATTGGAAAGTATTGAGGTCCGTCCCCACCCCTAGGACACCTGCACCTCCCCTGGTAAATAATGCATATAAGCTATCTGTTGTGTATAATGTCAAAATTGCATCAGAATTTACTTAAGATCTAAAGAAAGGTGAAAGGTATTGTAGCATGTTAATGATGGCAGAAAAATACTATTTTAATTTTGTATCTTTGTAGGATACAAAATTTTATAGAATTTTGTATCTTTGTAGGATACAAAATTTTATAGAACATTACTTTGATCTATCTTGTAAGGTTTAGTCAGCGTTTGGAATGTAAGCGCGCAAACATGTTGGTTACAAGATCACATTAAAAATCTTTAAAATTGCCAGCTTTTCTATATTATACTAGCAGCCGCTATAGCAAGTCCACAGGAGCGCAGTTCCGCGGACTTTATCACGATAACAGCATAACCTCCTTCTTTTGCAGTCGGGTAAAAAGTCATATAACCTTCTTCAAGCTACTTCCATCCCAATTTCATCTAGATCCACCCAGTACTTTCTAAATATTAAGTATAGATAAACCTACTTCTTGAATCCCTCTGTCTACTGATGAAACTGCATTAGAACACATACATAGATCTAAGCGTACAGACTACAGGAAGCGACTTCGTTTCATGCATTGTAAAAATTGCCTATTCTATCTTTGGCCACATAGACAAAAATATGGGAATAAAAACTTTAGTCTAAATTCGCTCCTGTATTGTCCAGTTTGGACCTAGCAACCCCAGTGGCACGTGAGTTGCCTGCATAATTAGATGAGGTGGCGTGCCCTAAATGACACGTACAGCCAGCCAGTCTGATGTTTTGTTGTGCACTATATTATCGCGTATTGACAATGGTTTTTGGCGACAACGGTGTGCATTAAGCGACCCAAACAGTTTTGAATAACATCACACCATCCATTCCCGTATTCCCAGATGGGTCAGGCAAAGGAATACTTATCTTTACTTTAACTAAAATTTAACTGTCTGTCTGTGATTACAAAATGACTGTATTTTCTCAAGTTTCATTACTTTTTCAATTTTTCTTTCTGTTTATCCGGGCTTATGAATTTTATCTCGGAATTCCCAAGAAAGATAAGGAAAATCCTCCCACGCAAATAAATCAATTTCCAATACTGGGTATCCATCAGTAATTATTCTATCCCATGTAATAACTGTCCTCCCAAGTCGACGGCGCATCGTGTCCCATTAATGCCTTAAAGGGCAATAATCTATACTTATAATAAATCTGTAGCGAAGTAAATTCTGTACATGAAATATATTTCCAAAATAACTATCAGGGGGTGATTAGGGATCGATACTGATGCCAAAAATGCAATCAGTAAAATTTTGGCCTGTCTGTCTGTCTGTATAACCGTTATAGAAACAAAAACTACTCGACGGATTTTAATGAAACTTGGTACAATTATTTTTCATACTCCTGAGCTGGTTAAATAGTATACTTTTCATCACGCTACAATCAATAGGAGCAGAGCAGTTTAGGGAAATGTTGGGAAAACGGGAGAAGTTACTCCATTTTTTAAGCTTCCGTCGCGTGTGCAACCTTTATGGTTAAAGCTACAAAGAAATCATTTTATGACGGAAATGTTCTCCTTAAAATTATATAAAAAATATCCCACGACAGCATATGTCTATCTTTTATGGTTGACTCACAATAACACGTGTAACTCTCGATAGCTTAGCAGTTCGAAGCTTTCTGATTATAATATTCGTCTACTCTTACGTTTATAACACTCTCAGTCACCCCTAATTGAAAAAGTTAACATTATTAACCTTTAACATTATTTACATTATTAACCGCCCGACTTCATATCGTTTGTCGGGCCCCCAGCGCCCGGCACAGTGAATCGAAAAATAAATACCTACAACAAAAACAGCAGTGCAATATAATTAGGACTTCTGATTAAGAGACTAAAGTTTATTAAACTGTTAAATGATTACTTAATTAACTATTTACCCAATATAAACATCGTTTTGATAAAATACAGCGTAATTAAACAAAAAAGTACATTAAACGAGCTGTGATATTTTTGTCGTATATATACGACTCTGGCGAAATGGGCCCGAAAATATTTGTCGTAAAAATCCGACGTAGGCGGTTAAAAGGTTAACTATTCCATAAAAAAAGAATCATATAAATCGGTATTGAAACACCAAAGTTATACATGAAATACGCTAATAATAAGCCTCCCAATCACATCTTATATCGTCGGTTTACGGTGACGTAACTAATATATTAAATAGGGACAATTCATGGCTATGCCAAAGATCTATTTTAACTCCTCGCAATGACCAGGCATTTGAGATTAATAACAAAATACTGTCGAATATACAGGGCGAAAGCAAAGTTTATAGTTCAATAAATAGAATGGTCGATGAACAAGAAGCCACTAATTACCCGATAGAATTTTTAAATTCTTTAAATATGCCCGGACTTCCTTCTCATGAAATTTGTTTAAAAATTGGCATTCCGATTATTCTGCTCCGAAGTTTAAGACCACCACAACTTTGCAATGGAACTCGGCTAAAAGTAACCCAGTTGCAACAAAATATAATCGAGGCTCAAATTTTAACAGGTTGCGGTGCAGGAGAAACCGTCTTTATTCCCAGAATTCCCATAATACCAAATAATTTTCCATTCCAATTTAAAAGAACGCAATTCCCAGTATCGGTGTGTTATGCAATGACAATTAATAAGGCTCAAGGGCAGACTTTTCGTGTTGCTGGAGTAGATCTCGGTGTCAGTTGCTTCTCGCATGGTCAGTTGTACGTCGCTCTTTCCCGGGTTAGCAGTTCTAGAAATCTTTATGTTCAAGTGCCGGACGGGTCAACTTTCAACATAGTTTACCCGGAAGCTTTGCGCTGAAGTATTTTCGTTCTATAGGTACCTAAGCCTCATGTGAACGTGATCTAAACAATATTACCAATACATTAACATAAATAACATACAAGGAGTTACACTCTGACGGAGTCGCGGGCACAGTTATTAACAATAATATTGTGCGGTTCCGTACTGCGATATTTTTCAACAGTAGTATAGATTGACATATTATATTTCCCTGTTAACAAATTACGAAAGTTAATCTGTCTGTTACATCAAAATCACTGAAACGTGAGGAAGGACATAGGCTACTTTTTTTTACGAAAAATGACGGAAACGCGGACAAAGTCGCGGGCAACATCTATCTATACTAATAATATAAAGCTGAAGAGTTTGTTTGTTTGTTTGAACGCGATAATCTCAGGAACTACTGGTTCGAATTGAAAAATATTTTTTTATTAAATAGTCAATTTATAGAGAAAGGCTATAGGCTATATGTATATCATTACGCTAAGGCCAATAGGAGCGGAGCGCCAATGAAGAATGCTTCAAAATCGGGGTTAAATTTAACGTTAGCCCAAAGTAACTATTCCACGCGGACGAAGTCGCGGGCAAAAGCTAGTCAGTAATAATGGCGCCCGACAGGACCACTGCACGCCAGGGATGAGAGAATGTTCTAACGGGTTACCGCGGCCCCGTAACGCAAGGGTGATGGAAGAAACAGGGTGGGTTTTAGTCAGTACAAGTACCCACTTCACCTTAAGCGGTAGGAAGCATACGATGTATTTCCCCCGAGCGTTTTTTTTTTTTTCATCCAGCCGTCATCATCGGATGATGAGACTTAGCAGATACGAAGCCTTTTCTCAACTATTTTAGGGTCAGGTTCAAGTCTAACCGGATACAGATGAGAACTAGTGTTTTATATGAAGTGAATACCTATGTAACCTTCACAACCCAGAAGCTGGGTAACACAATAAACCTTGGCAAGACTGGTGTAGATTTTCTGGCTTCAAACTACCCGTAACGATTGTCAAAGATATACAAATGCCAGCCGAGAACAATGGCATGGAGTGTTTTGCGAGTCACGGAGGAATCTCCATATTATAATAAGATAGGCACCTATCCACGAATTGGCCGCGGCAAGCGTTGTTTAACCCTGAAGGTCAACTATTGCAGCTGTTATTATTTATCAACGAACTTCTCGCCGTCCGCTTTTGGTAATAAATAAATAAAGAACGGAATATACTTGATTGTGTCTAAAGCACTTGTATTGTCACACTACAAGGAATATTCTCCCTCCCCCCTTCGTCCCTCCCACAAACTCGCGTCAGATCTCGGCGACTCTTTTCTTTACATTGTTATCGAGAACCACAAAGTAACGTAGCCTCAGTTCGACATATGAAGCAAACCACTTCTAATATAAGCTGACCTCACACTCAACCGAAGCCGGTACAATGCGGGGCCTACACTTACATCGTCGTGTAGGCTAGCTGGCGTCTATTATAAGTATTGAGGGGCAGTTACAATAGTGCTCCTTTAAGAATAGAAAATCGATTTGCGAGTATACATATGGCCAGAGGTCTGAGACAACTCGGAATAACTATTGAAGCTCAACACGAGTACGTATCACTTGATTTAGGTATATTATTTCTGAATCAGATTGTCTAATAAGACTTTATTGCGGTTTTTAAAGGAAAAACATTTTATAGTCGGTAAGAGTAGATTTGCTACTGTGTAGCAATTAAACATGGGCATAATATCCTATACAACTCTAGAACGAAAGGCTGGGCTCAACCTCGAACAGAAGGTCTCAGTCGATGGCAAAAGGCTGCGAGGAGCCTTTGGTGCTCAGACCAAGTTCGCACAATTTTGATTGATAGATAGATAGATGAAACTTTTATTGGTCAACAGAAGACACAACACACAAAAGCACATTAACATATAACCAGTGATCGGAGTAGGTAGATTGAAATGGGGTCATTGATCCGAAACATATATATTAATATAGACATTCCTCCGGAATTGGTGGATTATTAAAAAAAAAACCGGAACTTATGTAGGAATTTTATTCTGCCAGAGTGGAAGGAGTCATTTGATGATTTGCCATCCTCAAAAAAAAGGTAGGAATTGTAATAAAATGACCAATATTATTACAGATAAAAATAAAATTACATATAAACATTAAAAATTACAGATAAATAAGGAATTAATTTAGTTTTTATACCTTCCTTTAAATTTTGAATTGAGTAGGAATAATATCACTACCAACATTAACAATGTTTAATTGAATCCGGAAATACCGGAATTACTTTCCGGGAAAATGGCTTATCCATGTTATTCTTTCTGTGTGCATTTATGATACAAGTACCAAAAATCAATCTACCTACACCGATCACTGCATATAACACATAAATTACATAAAAAAAGGACAGAACGAACGTATACATACAATCAAAAATATTATAAACGAAAAAAGAAACAACCTTTAGAAATGTAACATGGAAAATCGGTGTGGTTATTGTCTCCAAATTGCACCAAATGGGAGTCCAGCTCAGCATGTGCCAGGCAAATATGCCTGACGCAGGTATTCTGCTGGATCCCAGTAGCCGTACTTATGGACGTCGAGCAGGTGGCGAATACTCGACCACTATTAATGCGCATGGGGCTCATGCGCATTAATAGTGGTCGAGTTCCTGTCAGAAGCTGCAGCTATTGCTTTACTCATAGTTTATGCTTATATTATACATACACTCAGGGGCATATTTAACCAAGGACCCATTAATCGGATTAAAAGGTTAACCGGTTAGACGTTTAACCCATTTGTTTGATTAACCTTTATACGGGTTAACCTGTATACTATAAAGGTTAATCTATAAAATATTGCTGATTAATCTGAATGAAAGAGACAGAACCTGTACGTTGCACAATCTCGGCTGCGTCGCGGTATCTTACGTCACACGCGGCTGAATGTTGCTCAGGTTTATTTGTCGCTCTTTTGTTGAATTTTGCACTTATTCAAAATTGTGTGCGTAACCACGCACAGTGGAATGAAAATGTTTGGTAGGTAAGTGTATGGTGAACATTAAAAAATCAATGACAAAAGCAAAATGAGAAATGTAGGCAGGTAAGTAGGTAGGTGTCTTTTTAACCGACTTCAAAAAAAGGAGGTTTACAATTCGTCTTGAACTTTTTTTTTATGTATTTTACCTCATAACTCGGAGACGGCTGGACCGATTTGAAAAATTCTTTTTGCGTTTGAATGGGTATACTTTCTAGTTGGTCCCATTGTTACGAAATCAGGATCTGATGATGGGATCCTGGAGAAATCGAGGGAACACTTCAAATATTATAGGCACACCTATAGCGTTTTGGGTATTTCTTATAGTACCCTGAGCAGTTGCTTCCGAAAAGTACCATTTGGGGAAGTTGAACTGATGATGAAGACCACAGAGGGCCACTGAAACTCCTCAATAATAAGTATTTCGTGGATTGCAATTCGATTACTTGAGTACGGATGTTAAACACTTTACGCTCGTCACAATACATATGATGATGTAGAGCTGATTGTCAAATACCAGGAGAACTCCTCAAAAATTAACGGCTATGCACAGGGAAAAGCAATATTTTGTAAAAGGTGATAAGTTTTTGACATTATGGCTTTTGTAACTAGATAAATTACAAACCGACCCACTAAAAAGAGTGAAAAAAAATTTTTTGCAAAAAATAGAACCGACTTCCATATCAAAACACTACAAAGGTAAAAATAACTTTAATTTCGGAAGGCGGTGTCTTTAGTTTTGTATATATTTTCGTTTTTGACACCGCCTTCCGAAATTAAAGTTATTTTTACCGTTGTAGTGTTTTGATATGGAAGTCGGTTCTATTTTTTGCTAAAAAATTTTTTTTAGTAAGTAGATAGACGGTAGAACAGGTTAGGTATCTTTTTAGGGTTCCGTAGCCAAATGGCAAAAAACGGAACCCTTATAGTTTCGACATGTCTGTCCGTCTGTCTGTCTGTCTGTCTGTCTGTCTGTCTGTCCGTCCGTCCGTATGTCACAGCCATTTTATTTCGAAACTGTTAGAACTGTACATGTGAAACTTGGTAGGTAGATGTATTCTGTGAACCGCTTTCCGATTTTATGAAAAAAAAAATTAAAATAAAAGGGGCTCCCGATACATGGAACTGAAACTGAAAATATATTTTTTCATGAAACCTATGCGTGTGTGGTATCTATAGACAGGTCTTCAAAAATGATATAAATGTGTCTAAAACCACTTTTTCATAAAGATAATCGTTTAAAAGATATACGCGTCTAAAGTGGTAAAATGTGTGTCCCCCCCACTGTAACTTCTATAATTATAGAGTGAAAAATATGAAAAAAAAAAATATGCTATAGATCTTAATGTAATCTTTCAACCAAAATTGGTTTGAACGAGATCGGGTCTGCAGTTTTTGAGATACAGCATATTTTCTAAAACCGCAAATATAACTTTGTAATTCATACAAACACTATGAAAAACAAAGTTATTTGGCGTACTTGTAAAAATTGCAAATGAACTAGTTTTAAGACATTTTTAAGTTTTTTTTTTCAAATAAATATATTAAATTATATTTATTATAGTTACTAAGGAACCCTTCATGGGCGAGTTTGACTCGCACTTGGCCAATTTTTTTTATTTATTTTACTATATTTATTGGTTTACTTTGTTCTGTATATTACACACCTGAAAGGTGTTCCGAGGTGGGAATGTTTTACCCGTAAGTATACAACATTATGTTTAGTATATGCGAAATGTGAATATAGGTCGTTCGGAATAAGTAACTAAATCGAATCTAATATTTTATAAACCTTTTTTGTTTTTGCCCCAAAAATATTTAAAAAGAAGTTACAAGTTGGACACTTAGTAGCATATATACGCAATGATACGGCGCACAACACAGGTCACGCAGCACGCCACTAGACGCGCACGGCGCGACGCACTATGGGACCAACCGGTATTTTCCATCTCAAAATTAGTTGGGACAAAAGTCGTGTTTTTGAAACTGTTTTGATTGTTTTACATTCTAAGATGATAAAGCCACCCGATATAATAGTAAAAAAAAAATACAAAAAATTTTTAGGTACATTAAATTACACCCAAACTTTATACTTTGATAATTTGATATTAACTAGACTACTCGTTATGGAAGTTCAACTTAAGATTTCTAGTTCATAACTACGTTATTTTGTGATGAAAAATATATTTTCGAAATTTTTAATATAATTTTTAATTGTCATAAGGAAATTTTACGTCTATTTAATTTTCAAGTTGAGGTTTCCTTGTTACCGATGGCTCCAGATGTCAAGTTAATGACATGTTTAGATACCTTACCTATTCAGTAATACAAAAAAAAAACCTGCGTCATTGCTGCGCCATTTAGAACTAGAAGCAAAAATGTCGACCTAAATATATTTTCACACGATATTTTTTTGCGGTAACCATTTTAACCACACGTATGATAAAAATCATGTTGCATAGTTCTTATCTGTTGTTGTAATTATAATAAGTATTAGTGTGAAAACTGTTTTTATCAATTTTCTTATTGGTTTTGCACAAGTTACTGAAACTAGGGTCCTATAAATACTCGGGTTTGCAGCGTGTTCATCAGTGTCCGGATACCTTCCTTCGGTAACTGTGAATTTGCTGAAAAAAGTTTTCGACGCGATATAGGGTAAAACAGGTAGTAACTGGCCAATTAAGCAACTCGGCCAGGTTAAACCGATGATATTTCAGAATGTACTCCAACAATATTTAATCTAAAACTATCTACGGACAGACCATACAATCTACTTTGTAAGTTTGTGGTGAAAAAGAAAAACAAAAGTAGGTTTTATACATTTATTTTAAATAAGAAAATAAAAGTCTGTTTTACGCAAAAACTGGCCGTAAAAGTTTAGTTATTGGCCATTTTTCAATCAGTTACTGGCCATATGAGATCAATCTTGTGTATTTGAATACTTAGTAATCTAAATAAGTTGTAATCATAAAGTATACATTTAACACTAAAACTCTATTACATATATTTATTATTTAAACACTTAAACATTAATATTTTAAACATTACTAAAATGAGATCAATATTTTTTCTAATGGTGGTATCTAATCTTATCTATAGTTTGTTATGTAATAAACTTAAAAGCCTTGTTTTTTGGACTCTTCCAATACAGCTTCGAACAATTCATCACCCTCAGATGAATCAGTATTACTACAGTGGAAACACTGATGACATAGAAATGAATCTTCATCATCTTCAGGAATATGCATGCTGTGAAAAGATGGTACACAGTTTTGATGAAACTGTTGGTTACATTGACTGCACTGAATAATCCTCTTTGTTACAGGATTCAAACAAGCGTCACAGCATACCACTGCTAAGTGCTTTTTGGATTTTACATTTATTGGTGATACATTTTATATTACATTTTATATTTTTTCTGTCTCCATTATATTCATTTCGCTTTTCGAATCTTGGGCAGCTAAAATCTTCTTTGGTTTCTTTTTAGGCGTATAATTTTCTTTTTGTTTCTTTTTCTCCTCACGTATTCTCTTCCTATTTTCTTTCGCTACTTCTTCTTCTTGCTTTTTTAAATTCTTTGCTTTCATCAGTTGTAAAAAGCCATCTGAAGTGTTTTCAAAGATCGGCAGAGTTCTGACACCTGGATAGTCACTTGGGTCTTATGACCATCAACAAACAATATCACTGGGAAGGTAACATTCTTGGCCAACAGCTCTGGATAAAAGCAGATGGCTATGTAATCGCAAAAGACGACAGCCGTTATCCAACCTGAGTCACTTCGTCCAATTCCCCACCCACTTGCCACACTTAGTGTTACTTTATCAGGGATTCTCTTATATGGATAAATAATCAAAGGGCTACAGGTGAAACCAGCCGCAGAAAAAGTGAACAAAACGGTTATGTTTTCCTTTGCCAAGCCTTTTTCTATTTGATAAACGTTTTTGCTGCCTTTCTCTGCTAAGACTTTACCTGTTTTAGGGCAAAGATTAAAGCCTGTTTCGTCAGCGTTGTATACTCGCGTTGGATCTGCAATGACATTTTCAAGTTTTTCTTCTTGTAAGTAGTCTCGAATTTCTTGAAACCATTTTCGTATATCTTGTTCGGATATACATGAGCTAGAATTAGTAACTCCTTCAGATGTCTGGATAGAAATAACAAGAAACCGTTTCAAAAATGCTTGAAACCATGCTCTCCTGGTTTGTTGTCTTTAAATGGGTTTGGTCTTGGGTTCTTTCCGAGGAATTCTCGGACTTCTGATTTCACGTCTTCTTTATTCATAGGAAATCCACGTTTAGCTTGTTTAAGAATATGGTTGCACAACGTGGTTTCTTCTGCTTCAGTTAAGACTGGATCGGGTCCAGATTTAAATTTTGTCAATGGGTTTAACAATTTAAATTGAATGCTGCTCCTGGGAACATTGAACTTTTTTGATGCCTGACGAATGGAACCTCCATCTGTGACAAATTTTATAGCATTATCCATAGCTTCTTTGGTGTACTGTCGTTTTTTACCCATTTTGTGGTCTTCTATCCTTGATCCTGCAAATTAAATAGATAATTTTAGTAACTGGCCACAGAAATTGGCCGGGTATGCCAGTTACTGAAAAATAACGTCAAAAACAAAATTCCTTTATATGAACGATAGTAAATCTTATGAACTTTATAAATACGGTCGAATTTCTCAAAAAATCAAAAATTAGGTAAAAATGTAGTTAGTGGCATACCATGGCCAGTTAATGAAAAAATACGTTAGCCAAAACCAATAACCGACCACCCAGTCTATCCTCGCTATTGTTGTATTCTAACTGAAAACTACATAAAATTATCAATACTTACCATTGATAGTAGCCAATGAACAAGAGAGAAACAAGTAGACGTCACTTTTTAACACTAAATATTTCAGCTCAAAAAAGGCAGGCTCCTAAACATTTTCACAACAGGTGACCGATCATAAGAAAATCTGTTCGCCAAGTGTCAAAAAATAACCGCCTGAGTTGTCGCTACTTTCTATGGCGGAAAAAATTGAAACTAAAATGCAAACTACTTATCCAAACAATACGACAAACTGCTCACAGATGTCGTAGCTTTCATACAACTCTTATTACGACACGATGAAATTTAATGTGGCCAGTTTCTACAAGAGGCCAGTTACACCCTGTTCTACCCTATGTGCTCAGATAATAAGCGGGAAAAGTACTTCAGTTATTGAAAATATTTGTTGGACAATTTCCATTTATCAACAACAGATGTGAGCACGGTTATGCAAAGTATTCAAAGAAATTTGATTACGATTTGTAACCAAAAATGGGTGAAAGCTCAAAGAAAACAAGATTGCTTCGAGAGCCAAAACACAAATTGGTTAAATGGCGAGTTTAGAGTACGTGAAAAAAAAGAAAATCCTGACGTGTTCGGAGAGTACGAAAAAAACGTAAAAACTTGGAATTACTCCAGGAGTATGGAATGGGACATGTGCATTACGCTTATGTTCAAGGTTTACGATCTATGGGTGAAAATGATGAAGCTTCGATTGTGAGTATTACGAGAAATACAGAAAAGGAGGAGAAAAAGTCATTTTACGAAGTCCAGATGGTGTACCTTCCCATACCAAAGAAGAAGCATTATGTATATATATTGAAACCGATCTATCCAAAGCTCAATATTCCTACCTGAGGCTGAGACTTGTTGAGAAAAACTTATTTTCGGTATTTCCATCATACCAAATTTTGGCTGAAGCAAAGGATTGCTATCCTCTTGCGTCAAGCATATCCGTAACGAATATAAGTGCTAAAGTGAACCTTCAAGAACTCTCAGATCATACTGCCTGTCGTATTTTAAAAATAGACTCGGTTTCGAAAAAGTTCACCCGTCTCAAACTCAGTGGCGTGCCTAGGGTTTCAAAATAACGCAAGCCCAATAAAATTTTAACCGATTTCAAAAAAATAAAGTTCAGTTTTCGACTGAGTATGTAAGTACCTACGTATGTATCATCGCAATTTTCTCATAAACTACTGGTTAGGTACAATAAATTAAAAGTGAATTCATCCATCTTCTTCTTTCTTCAATTTCACTCTTGCTTGTCGTTCGGTGAATAAGGTAACCAAAGCACACTGAAGGCATGCTAGTGCTAGATTGAATATAATAAACATATCAGCAATTGCATACCTCCGGTGGCTTTGAAAAAAGCCGTTTGGTTTGCTTCATTGCTTGAGGGAACAAAGTTATGGTAAGTAGTTGCTTCCTTCGTAACAGGACCCAGGTTACAGACAAAAAAAAAACAAAACAAAACAAAAAGTTACAAAACGAAAGTTAAAAAATAGCTAGATAGAATGTAATAAGGAATTTAAATAAATTATTTATATTCTAATTGGAATCGTCTATCTTTCTTAAGAAATGATTTAATTACATCAGAGTAAAATGTTGGTGATCGTTTTAATTCTACCAACAACTGTTTTTCAATAGCTATCATTGATAATTCGGAAAGACGCTCTTGACCTTGTGTATTTCTCAGATAGGTATGGATACGTTTAAGAGACGAAAAAGCACGTTCCGCGGAAGAACTTGTAGCCGGAACAGTTACAACAAGATACGCTAACTTTAACAGCTCGGGAAAGGCATCTTCGAGGTTATTCTCATGAATGAAATCAATTAATTCGAAAACATTACGATCTTTCAGATCAGGACTAGAATACAAGCAAATCAATTGGCTTTTTAATGTTTGTTTGTCGAAATAGTTTGCATAAATGTCAAATAATGAATCTAATTCCTCTGTAGGAAAATGTGAGTGATAATTGTCAAATTTTTTGTTGTTGAGCAGTTGGAAAAACTTTAATTTATAAATTTCAGAATATCGGTCAGTAATTTCGGTATTAATGTTATCAATTACTTCTACAAAAAGTCGTCTGTATTCCGTTTTTGCACAGCGTACGTTGCGTCTCAAACGAGGAGCCGAGTTATTTTGCAACGTATTACAACTAGTTTTATACACTGATCTATTAAATTTTCGTTTATGCGATTTACTAGTCTGAGAAATACACAGATTAGGCGTCGGTTTTAATGAAGAAATTAACTGTTTTTTCTGAGCAAAGTTTAAAGATTTTACCATATCTTCGCCAATCAAAACTTGAACGCATTTTAAATCCTCACAAGGTACAATTACCTCCATTGTTGTAGGTAAATCACCAAAACAATTGTATCACTGAGGAAATCTTAGAAAACAAACAAAAAACTTTAACAACAAAACCTTTTCCCACTCAAGCAAATGAAACTGAAGTTAGTTGCACTCTCGGATGTCGGGAACTACTCAGTGTTGTCATTTAGGCAAAAAAAGTTGCCAGGTATATGAAAAATCTAGCTAATTTTTTTTTATTTTTGAGATATTGCTTGAATACAGTCAAAATCTGTTATAACAACATCCAAGGGACCACTCATATTTGGTTGTAAAAACCGATAGTCGTAATAACCGGTGATGTTTTCAAGGTACAAAGTATTTTGTACCTATGATTTTGGTCTATATAACCGGTATGTTGTTCTAAATTATGTTGTTGTAAACGGTTGTGACTGTATTTAATTTCGTTATTTTAAAAGTCGCTAGTTTTTATTGTTGCTAAATGTTAAAAAAGTTTCCAAACTCGTTAAAAATCTCCAAGATCTTTCAACGTGTGGCTAAAACGGCAACACTGCAGAGTTGGCAAGCTGACAAGGTCACGCATACGCATGCAACTTCATACCAAAAGCCCTGCTTAAATCTGCCATAGTGATCGATTTGTTCTATGCACAAGGCCTAACTCGTTATACGGCACATCGCTATAAGTGCGAAAGTGACAGATATAGTATTTGAAAGCCCTGTAAAAGCCGGTGCGTGTAAGCGAGATAGCAATATGTAGATCATTAGATGCTACAAATGCGAAACTCTGCGCGCGAACAATCGCGATGTGTAGTAGCGTAGCAGTACCCAGTAGATACATTGTGTTATTTTGATAAGAATAAAGCGCGCGAACTTTTAAATAGTTCGGGTTTGACATTGATTCTCTATCGAGCATTTTTTAGTAAGGCTTTTGGGCTTATATGAAGGTACCGCCACTGCTCAAACTGTATAGCAAATGGGGTTGCGATGGATCCTCGGGACAAAGTGAGTAGAAACAAGTTTTACCGGAAGAAAATGAACAAATATCGGATGCTAATATGTTTATAGTTTCACTTGTACCATTGAGACTAGTGGATGAATAAAGTAAAGTAGTTATATCGCAAAATCCAACATGTTCTTTAGTTAGATATTGCAGACCCATTTCTCTGGAATTAGCAAAAGAAACTCCTGAAAAAACTACAGCTGTTGTAAGTGAACTTGAAGCAAAAATTAATGAATTAAGTCAAACGCGAACGCCTGCAGCAAAAGAAGGTAACATGAGTAAGACATGAGCTGTTTATGACAATGATCGACGGGAAAGTTGCTCAAGTGTTAACGCAGACTCCATCGAGTGCTTCATGTACTGTTTGTGGAGCAACTCCTAGACAGATGCACAATATAACAAAAGTAACTGCAAGAATTGAGAATGAAGATACGTTTAAATACGGGCTGTCTACCTTACATGCTTGGATAAGATGTATGGAAATGATTCTGCATATTTCTTATAACCTAGGATTTGAAAAGTGGGCTGAATCGACTCCAGAGAATAAAAGATCAAAGAAGAGAAAAAGAAGCACGTTCAAACTCGCTTCCGGAAATTGCTTGGTTTACACATTGATAAACCTCGTCAAGATTCTGGAAACAGCAATGACGGAAATACGGCAAGGAGATTCTTCCAAACCTATCAATGTTCTGCAGAAATCACGGGTATCGATGAAGAGTTGATCAAGAGATTATACATAATTCTGTAAACTATGTCATCAGGATTTTCTGTTAACGCAGTAAAGTTTGGTGAATATACGCTGAATTTGCTTGACTTCTGTAGACTTCCTCTGTCGCTAAAGTGCGTATGATTATAATGCCGTTTTTAATATATTGTACCTTTATGCCCATAAATGCACGGTGACTTGGCAGTTGACTTCGATGTATTAACTAGTAAAAAAAAGTGCACAGAGTATGTTCAACGGCCGGTTACATAAAATCTAACTATATTAATAAGGAAATCACAGTAAAGATCCTTAGACTTGGCTTCGCTTTGCTTAGAGATTTCATTACTTTTTATAGAGAAACAAGCAGCTTAGGCGAGGCTTAGCAAATTTTTTACAGGATGTTTTGGTGGGATTTTATATTTTGTACATTGATTGTGTTAGCTTGGTCCTTATCTTGTAATGCAAAACCAGTAAGCAACATAGCCGCCGAGCGCTACATCTAAGCTAACGACCAATAATTGATAGGCACGCGGTGCCGTCCCACTATGCAGCCACAAAATAGATAGGTTCAGAAGTCAATCTACATAAAAAGCGCGCTCGAGCAACGCACTCATAGACACCGCTCACGGAGATGATATCTTGGCGCAATGCAGCTCAATACGAGCGCGGGTACCTAATAATAATAATACCAGCTGTTTGCAGCGAGAAGAAATGTACCATAATTCCGTACACAGAGAGTTAAGATTGTTTTAACCTCCGCGCGGCCCACGAATGTGTTAGGGTTGTACCCATAAATATAATATTATATTTCTATGGTTGTACCTATGCTGATATTGGTAAAAAACGAATGTTGTAGAAAAACAATTCTTTTTTTATTTGTTGATCAAATATGTTTCAGTTTAATAAAATGATAGATGCATTGTTTTCCTTCCCTGATTTCCCGATTATATAAATTTTAACGTCTAAAATATCCGAAACCGCGTAAATAATTGTAATAAATAATTAATCAAAATGGAAACAGTAGCAAAGCGGAGGAAAATCAATTGTTTTTAGGTCGATCCATTATGACGTTGTCAAAATTATTTATAAAGGTTCAGGCAGGCGTGCGGCAACCCACTGTCGGATGTACCGACGGCGATACGCGAAGCGGTAGGCATATAACACGTGGCCTTGAGCGAGTGACGGACGCCTGGTTTTAGGCATACTTAATCAGATCACTATAAGTTCACGTAGGTATAAAAATAAAAAAAAAACATGTGGGCAATTCACACGTGGTAGAAGTGAAACCTTCAATGTTGGCTTTTTTTTTCTTATGAATTCCTGTGTCTGTCTCTTTTTACTGTCACTTTTTTGTTTCATAAACTTTCAAATCACAACGATGCTAAAGAAGTTTTGACTTCAAAACAGGTTGGTAATAACGCTACTTATGTATGTGCTAATTTAAAAATTTTTAGCAAAAATTAGAACCGACTTCCATATAGAAATTAAAGTTATTTTTGGCTTTGTAGTGTTTTGATATGGAAGTCGGTTCTAATTTTTGCAAAAAAAAAAAATTTTCACGCTTTTTAGTGGGCCGGTTTGTAATTAATCTAGTTACAAAAGCCATAATGTCAACAACTTATCACCTTTTACAAAATATTGCTTTTCCCGATGCATAGCCGTTAATTTTTGAGGAGTTCTCCTGGTACTTGACCATCAGCTCTACATCACCATATGTATTGTGACGAGCATAGTGTTTAACATCCGTACTCAAGTAATCGAATCGCAATCCACGAAATACTTATTATTGAGGAGTTTCAGTGGCCATCTGTGGTGTTCATAATCAGTTCAACTTCCCCAAATAGTACTTTTCGGAAGCAACTGCTCAAGGTACTATAAGAAATACCCAAAACGCTATAGGTGTGCCTATAATATTTGAAGAGTTGCCTCGATTTCTCCAGGATCCCATCATCAGATCCTGATTTTGTAACAATGGGACCAACTAGAAACTATACTCATTCAAACGCAAAAATAATTTTTCAAATCGGTCCAGCCGTCTCCGAGTTATGAGGTACTTAACATACATTAAAAAAAAAATTGTTCAAGACGAATAAAATTGAGAACCTCCTTTTTTTGAAGTCTGTTAAAAATAACAAAGTTCTACTAAGTACCTACGACAAACGACGATATGTACAAGTACAAACACACTCACAATTCAACCGTGTCGGTCGGTGAAATGCGCTAGAATCGAAATATTATTTTTAATATTTTAGCGTCGAACATTAGTCAATATTAAAAACAGTATTGTGCAACATTAATAGGGCTCAAAGTTCAATGCATTCTACGCGGTGACTACGAGAGTCATGTCGGTAAACGATCAAACACCGCGTGGTAGTTATCTCTGTCACTTTCTTGCAGATGTTTTATGTGCTAAAATGCACCTTATGTCGAAACCGGTTCTTATAGGCTGATTAACCCTATAATACGGGTTAACCTTTATTGAGGGTTTTGTAACCTAATCCTAAAAATTAACCGGTTTAAAACCCTCATACGGGTTAACCTTTCGGTCCCTGTATTTAACCGTCAACCCATCTCGAATTGCATATCGTTTGCTTATGTTAACTTACGCTTTGAATACGAGGCCTTTTAAGTTCTGTCGTTTCCATATTTCCCGGCAATTTTGAATTTGGAACTGTTCTATATTCGAATGCGTTTAAATTTTGAATTTCAAAACAGTTGAAAGTATTAGGATTAATGCTATTGTTTAGACACAGCGTCGATTGGAATCTGTCAGGTTACGTACGAAAATGAATCTTTGTAAGGAAAATGTTCGTGCAAAAATTTTCTACAACTTTAGAAGAGGCCTGACACGGCTTCAGTGTTTTGAAGAGCTAACATCTGTGTTCAGTGATGAAGGCCCCATGTCTGCGGACTGTCGAACGCTGGTATTTAGAATTCCAGCATGGACAAACTAGTGTTAGTGACAAATCTCGTGTCGCGTCAACATCATTGCTGTGAGACTACTAATTCTCGAAGATCGTCATGTGATGTATCGAGAGATAGAGGCTCTATTAGGCATTTCAGAAGATATTGCATGAAGCGCTTGGTGTGAGAAAGCTAGTTTGCCGTTGGATACCGCATCTGTCGATTTCCGACGATCAAAAGGCGGCCCGCGTTCTGACGCCTTAGAAACCTTGAAAGCCTTAGTAGAACCTTTGCAGAGTTTTCTTACACCATCTGTGGTGTAAGAAAACTCTGCAAAGGTTCTACAGAGGAGAGTCAAATCATGTCTACATCTTCAGTGGTGATGAATCTTGGATATATGCCTACGATCCTGATTCCAAACAACAATCTACAATCTGGGTCTTTCAAGACGAGCCAAAGCCGACTAAAGTGTTGTTCGTTCTCGAAGCACTTCAAAGAAGATGGTGGCCACGTTCGTTGGAAAAACCGGCCATGTTGCGACTATTGCACTTGAAGATCGTAGAACGGTTAACGCAGAGTGGTATACCACAGTTTGTTTACCACAAGTCATTGCCGAACTTCGAAAATCTAACTCAAAGCGACGCATCATCCTGCACCACGGCAACGCAAGCTCACACAGCGTTCGTCAAACGATTGAGTATTTGAAGCAGGAAAACGTAGAAATTCTTGACTATCCTCCATACAGTCCTGACCTAAGCTCTAACGTTTTCTTTACATTTCCTAAAATTAAGAATAGTCTAAAAGGCATACCTCGTACTAGGCGTAAAAATGCCACTAGACGCAGCTGGAGCAGCCAAGACTGTAGCACTTGCAGACGCTGGGTTTAGCCAGCGTCGGATTGGACGGATGCTTGGATATCCACGAACCACTATTCAAGATGCTATCCGGCCTTACAGAGAGACTGGTTCCTACACAAGAAGGCTAGCAATGTTGTAGGAAGTGTACATCAGAGAGAGACGATCGTTACATTGTCTCGTACGTTCTTCGAAATCGGTTCACAACGGCTTCTGAAGCTCGTAACCGCTTGTTTGAGGCAGGTACGAAATGTAAGTGTGAGTCTAAAAACAATAAGAAGATTAGCTGAGAGGGATCTGAGAGCATTTCGACCAGTTCGAGTCCCGCAACTGACCGCAACTTACAGGAGAGCGAGTCTTGCATTTGCTCGAGTACATTTAAATTGGACTTCGGAACAATGGAAGGCAGTTCTCTTTGATGAATCCAGAATCGCATTACGAGGTCCTGATGGGCGTCAGCGCGTGTATAGACGCCACGGTGAAACCTTTGCTGAATGTGCTGTGGTTGGAACAGTGGGATACGAGGGAGGCTCGATAATGGTGTGGGGTGGCATTTGTTACGACGCCCGTACAGAGTTGGTCATCTTCGATAGAGGCAACGTTAATGCTCACAGGTACGTGACAGTAATCCTAGAACCACATGTGATTCCGTTTGCGCCATTCATTGGCGATAATTTTGTTTTAATGCACGACAACGCTCGGACACACACCGCGAGAATTGTCACCGATCACTTGGACAACATCAATATTCAGCGATTACCACGGCCAGCTCGTCGTCCTGACGTGAACCTAATAGAGCATGTATGGGACAACCTAAAAAGACGGAGTCGTACACCAGCTCCTATGAAGCTACGACCATCAGTGAGCTAAAAATTGCAGCTGTTGAGGAGTGGGAGAACATTCCCCAAAGCGACATCCAAGACATAATGGACAGGCTTTCTAATCGGTTGCAAGAGGTCATTAGGGCCAGAGGAGGAAATACACATTATTAATCCGATAATTTAGGGCAATTTTTTTTTTAAACATTTATCTATTTTTTTTTTTGTAAAAAAACTGCATATTCAGTTTTTTTTTTTAATTTTGTCTTAATTAAACCTTTTCAAAACATACACATGTTTCATTTGTTTTCGTAAAGGTTCACCCAATGTAATATTATAACAACATTAATTAAATTACCATTGAAGAAATCGACGAAATGTAGGTGGCCGGTTAAACGTGCCCCTGATATAGTATATATCTATATAGATATAGTATATATATATAGTGCACATAAGAACTGAGTTAATAAGAACGAGATATAATTATGTGACATAAAAATCTGCAGCTGTAGTCGTCGCCGTCACGCCAAGAGCGCCAAAATGAAGTTGTTTAAAATATTGTTATCAGCCTATTATCATAAAACTATTTATTTAGAACCATAGTTTGGGTTCTTGGCGCTCAGTTTTTTTTTATTCCGCATGAACTCGCCCTTGACCTCGATCACGCCTGATAGTAAGCGATAGATGAGGTCTACGATGGAACGAGCTAGCTCAGATGTTGGCTCTTGTTGTAAAGGCTGACGGATCATATGAACATTCCGTTTTTTAAGTGTTTACACGTTAATGAAAACATAAACCTTTTTTAAGGTTCCGTACCTCAAAAGGAAAAAACGGAACCCCTATAAGATCACTTTGTTGTCCATCTGTCTGTCAAACCTCTTTATTTCAGGAACGCGTGGAGATATCGAGTTGAAATTAAAACTATATACTCACGTCTTTAGTCTCTTGATACTCTAACAAGTCAAACTTCAAAATTAACGTAAAAAATATGGCCTTTTACACGGCATAAAACGCAAATTTCGACACTCAAGGGAATCAAAATAGGGTACCCGTTCCCGTTGATCTAGAACTTTGAAATTTGGTAAGTAACATTGTTTCGATAGTATAAGGTCAAGGAAAAATCTGAAACTATACATTTGTAATTAAATCATAAAAAATATAGTTGTATGAAAGTTGGAAAGGGGAAATTTAAAATTGAAGCTACTAGTTCAGGTGTGGTATCATATGAATGGGCTTGATGTGTTATATATTCCAAAACTTGTTTTATTTATTTTTATGTTGCATAAATTCTTATTTATAATGAATTATATAAAAAACTAGCTTTTGCCCGCGACTTCGTTCGCGTGGGAGGTTTTTCCCGGGTAAATCCGGATCCCGTGGGATTTCTGGGACAAAAAGTAGCCTATGTGTTATTCCAGGTCATCAACTACCTTCTTACCAAATATCATTCGGATCCGGTAAGTAGTTTTTGCGTGAAAGAGTAACAAACATCCATCCATCCTCACAAACTTTCGCATTTATAATATTACTAGCTTTTGCCCGCGACTTCGTTCGCGTAGGAGGGTTTTCCCGCGTAAAATCCCGATCCCGTGGGAATTCCGGGATAAAAAGTAGCCTATGTGTTATTCCTGGATGTAAACTATCTACTTGCCAAATTTCACTCAGATCCGTTCAGTAGTTTTTGCGTGAAAGAGTAACAAACATCCATCCATCCTCACAAACTTTCACATTTATAATACTAGCTTCTACCAGCGACTTCGTACGCGTAGGAAGGTTTTCCCGCGCAAATCCCGATCCCGTGGGAATTTCGGGATAAAAAGTAGCCTATGTGTTATTCCAGAATGTCAACTATCTACTTACCAAATTTCATTCAGATCCGTTCAGTAGTTTTTGCGTGAAAGAGTAACAAACATCCATCCATCCTCACAAACTTTCGCATTTATAATATTAGTAGGAGTAGGATTAGTAAGATATTAGTAAGATTATAGTAGGAGTAGGATAGTAGGATAGGATACCGCCCCCTTGAACGGAACCATTAGTGTGCAAGTCCGACTCGCACTTGTCCGGTTTTCCTTTTAATGTTTTAGTCAGTCTGTCTTTCTTGTGTCCAGGCTGGTCTCATCTCTGGTACGGCAGAACCAGAGAGTGGTTTTATAGTCTTTGGGCAGAATTGATGGTAATGGGACTTTCACTGAAATGTTGAAGTTATAAGGCAAAATACAGGCTACTTTTTTCTCGGAATTTCCACGGAAAAAGCAGTGTAGGTAACATCAACTCACACGTGGGCAACATCACGGGTACAGCTAGTTATGAAATATAAAATACTTACACAGACTGGCTCTTCATTCTTCTATACACCGTCATTCGATCTCTGTTTCTCGCCAGCAGTAAAGAACCGCATTGCTTCCATCCAGTATCTCTGCCTTTAGCTTCCAGGTCTTGCAAGAGTCTTATCGAGGACTGGGTTAGGCGTACTTGTGCGAGTGTAGGCTTGAAGGATCCGACGAGACCGGAAGAGTGCCAACGACTGCCACTACCAATTCTGTAGACAAATATACAAGACTTAGGATTTATGATGGCTTTCCCAGGAAAAAAGGCTTGAATGACATTGCTTTTGTATAGGTGGTCGATACAACACTGAATAAACCTTTATTCATTCATATATAACAATAATAGCCTTCCTAACCGGTTTTAGCCATGGCAGCCTCTACCTCAAGGATTTTAGTCAGTGGTGTAGGATATATGAGGAGCGTCAGAACAAAAACCGATAAATCACATTTTGTTTTTTTTTTTTTAAGATGGCAATTCGTTATTCTCGTACATATCTTGGTCTATGGTTAATTTAACCTGGTCGAAAAGTGATAGATCCGCTCTAAATCCGTCCGCGAAATACCCGAACCTGAACATAAGCCGATAATTACATCAAGCGTACTAAACAACGATGGCGATCGGAATCAAAGCTCATAAAGTCCTTCCAAAGGTTGTCTGGAAGATATCGCTCTCAGCGATAAGACCGCCATTGTAACCAATTTATATTGTTATTTAAGTGTGATTCAATTATTGGTGTACAGTAAAGTATATTCTATCTATCTATCTATCAGATACCGATAAATCGCTAACATTTTTCATTGTTGACTCTTTTAATTCTGTCAAAAACCGATATATCTAATTTCGAGTTTCTCATGACAAAACCATAAACAATTTGTAGGATAATATGTAATTTGTGTAAAGCGGCCTTATTTTTAAAACCTCCTTAACTGTATTTAGAAACACTGACACATGTTCAGCCACATTATATCAAGCTCTCATATTCCTACCAGCGTTTTATTAAATACCGATATATGTTAGTGTTTTATAATGATAATTATAATAAAATAATAAAATAATCTGTGGCCCGGCTGTCAACAGGCTGTCAGAAATTTTCATCCCGATTTTTTAAATAATATTTTATTGTGCAAACCATCACAAAAGATGTACTTACTGCAAATTAAAAACCGTAAAAAAAGGAACAAGAAAGCAACAAATATGAAATAGCACCATCTTGGACAGAACACAATAATATTATAACAGATTGATTTAAAATGTTGACAAGAAGCCGGGCACAATTACAACTATCCACACGCCCAACACCTGCGGAATCATCGCTCAGCTCCGCCTCGCAGCTGCCGGGACCTGCTCCAGCCGTGAGTGAAGAGACTCCGGCCGCTGCAGTAGCGTCGAGCTCGAGCGACGAATACTTCTCGCCGCCGACGACACCACCACCTGCGCGTCGGCGAGGAAGAGGCCGCCCTCCGGTCGGCTTAGGACTTCGAGGCCCTCCGGCCTCCAATGGGGTCCCCGCTGCCGGTGGAAGTGTGCAGCGCATGCGATGGACACATTCCATCAATGAAAATGTCATGCGCTCATACTTTGGGGCTACAGAGGGGGGAACTAACCTGACTGCGTACCGTGGTCGGATGCTCTCTCTGTTTCAGGTACTTGAACCAGCTGTCAACGTTTCGGCCCAAAGACTATCGGATCAGGTGCGGGTCATCCAGCGTAACCGTATGTTGGATGACACCGTACTTGATAGACTACGCCTCGAATCACGGTGCAGCCGTGTCTCATCTGCTTCACCACTGGCCGCGGTGCAACTACAACCCAGTATCTCACCGCGACCCGACCACGTCAGTGATCATGATGATGACGAGGCTATAACCGTGAGTACCCAGTGCAATTGTGAACAATTGAGGAGTGCTTTGGAAGACGCATTACGGGAGTATCGCTCCACACCGCCTGAGCTTAGACCTCGTCTACCCCGTTTACCCATGCATAAGAAAAATAGGGCGCTAGTGTGTGCTCTAGATTCACTACTGTTAAATTATTTTGATAATAGTGAAGACCTCACCGATACCCATTCGGTCCTGTACTGTGCAGCTGTAGCAGCATGTCGGGTAGCTCATGTCAAATTCCCAAAGACTGACAGAACTATTCGACCGGCGGTACCAGCTTGGCAGTGCAGGATCGAACGTCGTATCGCTGGGGCTAGAGCACTCATTGGTAAACTTATCTGCTTCAGGCAGGGCAACACTCGTCCCAGAGTGATGCGCTTTGTGAGGCGGGCGTTCGCGGGGACTGATATCAGTCCTCGGGATTATCTGACCCGCGCCACAGAGCGTATCGACTTCCTGAAGCAGAAAGTCTATGCATGGGCAAATCGAATTCGTCGATATAAGCGGCGGGTGGAGCGATACACTCAGAATCGCACATTCCAAAGCAATGAAAGGTGGGTTTATAGGGCCTGGGAGCGACCTGACCAAGGTGTGACGGATACGTGCCTACCGGATGATGACGCCATGTGTTCGTTCTGGCGCAGCATCTGGTCTGTACCTGTCAGCCACACCGAGGGTGACTGGATGAGTGAGATCAGGCGCACGTGCGATCTTATACCAGAAATGGGGGCAATTACGATCAGCCCCCAAGATGTAACCCGTGCAGTCCGTCCGTTATCCAACTGGAAATCTCCAGGACCGGACGGGCTGCACAATTTCTGGATAAAATGTTTCCAAAGCTCGCACGCTCGCTTGGCCGCTCAGTTCCAGTCTGCCTTAGAGTTAGGATCGCTGCCTCAATTCCTTACTACAGGAATAACCCACCTGCTCCATAAATCAGGCAGTACTGCGGAACCTAAAAATTATAGACCGATCACGTGCTTACCGACGGTCTATAAAGTTCTTACATCCATTTTGAGAGCCAAAATTAATAACCACATCGATACCAATTCAATCATGTCTGCTTCTCAGAATGGATGTAGGAACGGGTCCCGCGGTACTAAGGAGCTTCTCCTCATCGATATTGCCATTAACCAACAGGTTCGTCGTTCCCGAAGGAATCTGTCGACATGCTGGATAGATTATAAGAAGGCCTATGACTCGGTTCCACATACATGGCTCATGAAGGTGTTGGAGTTGTATAAAATAAACCCAATACTACGCACTTTCCTTGAGTCATGTATGGGGCAATGGAATACGGTCCTCTGCTACCCAGGATGTCGACAGAGCCAGGAGAACAGCGAACCGATTAGGATTGAGCGAGGTATTTTTCAGGGCGACAGTCTGAGCCCACTGTGGTTTTGTCTGGCTCTGAACCCCCTCAGTACACTGCTGGAGGGTTCGGGGCAAGGCTACCAGTTGAGAAGAGGTGGTCAGGTCATATCACACTTGCTTTACATGGATGATTTGAAAATTTTTGCCTCCACCAACTTGCAACTGATGGAGCTACTGAAGGTAACGGAAACCTTCAGTAGCGCCATCAGGATGGAATTCGGGGTGGACAAATGTGCGGTCATGCATGTAAAGCGAGGGGAGATTATGGAATCCGTGGGAACTCAACTTTCGGACTCCATACACCTAAGATCCCTCGGCTCAACTGAAACCTACAAGTATTTGGGTATGTCAGAGGCACTAGGCATCAATGTTGCTTATGTTAAACAATCACTGAAGGAACGCTTCTTTGGCCGCCTGAATAAAGTACTGAATAGTCTTCTATCAGGCGGAAACAAGGTGCGTGCCTTCAATGGTTGGGTCATGCCAGTATTGATGTACTCTTTTGGCATACTCAAATGGACTCAGACTGAACTTGACGCCTTGGACAGGCGGGTCCGCACAACGCTGACTGCAAATCGGATGCATCACCCACGTTCATCGGTGATGAGGCTGTATATCCCGCGGAAGTGCGGGGGTCGTGGCTTTTTAAATGCAAAGACCCTGCATAACCGCGAGGTATGCAGCCTTAGGGAATATTTCCTAAAAGCCGACGTGGGTATGCATCGAGATGTGGTAGCGGTGGACAAAGGCCTCACTCCGCTCTCCTTAGGTAGCGAGAATTGGCGCAAACCTGTAGTATTAGATACTAATGACCGCAGAGAAGTATGGCAGAGCAAGGAGCTTCACGGACGCTATTACCGGGCCCTTCATGGGTCTGACGTAGATACATTAGCGTCCGTAGCCTGGCTACGTTTTGGTGACCTCTTCGGGGAAACCGAAGGTTTTGTTTGTGCGATTATGGATGAAGTTATGATGACGAATAACTATCGGAAATATATTGTGAAGGATGGTACGGTAGACACATGTCGGGCATGTCACAAACCGGGAGAATCCATTCGTCACATTATCTCCGGTTGTTCTCGTCTGGCTAACGGAGACTATTTGCATAGACACAACCTTGTAGCCAGGATTGTTCACCAGCAACTTGCTCTTAAATACAATCTTGTGGAATCAGAAGTACCGTACTATAGGTATGTGCCCGACCCAGTTCTCGAAAATGGCAATATTACATTGTACTGGGATCGGTCTATCATCACTGACAGGACTATTGTTGCCAATAAGCCTGACATAGTGGTGATAGACCGATTAGAGCGTCGCTCAATGATTGTTGATATAGCGGTCCCTCATGACGAAAACCTCGTGAAAGCCGAGAAAGATAAGCAATTTAAGTATCTTGATCTGGCTCGCGAGGTTGTCGACATGTGGGATGTGGATACAGCAATCATTGTGCCGATAGTCGTCTCGGCCAATGGCATAATAGCCAAGAGCCTCGACAAACATCTTAGGAGGCTCTCGTTGGGCAGCTGGATCAAGGGCTTGATCCAGAAAGCAGTACTTCTGGACACGGCGCGAATTGTTAGGAGGTTCCTCTCTCAAGAGCCCTGACCACCGGTAGCTTGGACCCTGTACCCGATACCGGTGGGCTACTGTTTTTTATATTTTTAAATGTTTTTTGTTTTTATAGGAATATTTAAAAATGTAAATAATATGTTTGTAAAATGTAATAAATGGAATTATAATAATAATCGTTCTTTATTTTATTATCAAAAACGGATATATCCTACAGTGCTTTATCAAAAACCGATATATCCATTTGGTTTGGTTAAAAACCGATATATTGTAGCGTAAATAAAATTAAGTGCACAGTAAAACACAAACCGCTACTTAAAACGTTTAATTTTGATTAAAAGGAAAAAGATAGAAAACAAGTACTTAATTAAAAAATATAAAAAAGTTAAATATTAGTTATTATTGGGAACCTTTCAGTGATGGCGTGGGTTAACTTAGCGGAAAGAAAAGAATGTTATCGAAAGTATTATGCAAATATTTTTAACTTACCTAACAAAAAAATCGATTGCAATCGGTTATAGCTAGGCGAATACGCAATATTAGTAATTTTAGTTACAAAAACACTAAGAGCATCCAACGCGTCTTGATAGGCCTTAGGTTAGAAAGAGTTTTTGACGTGAGAATTTTTAGATTAGAAATATACAAATTAGGTGCACTATTTAAAATAGAACTCTTGCTGCGAAAACTCGGTAATTCCTGGACGGCTGAACACGACTGTGGGAAGTAACGTAGAAATCACGGAGCCACTGCGCTGCGGAGTCCGCATCTACCTCGTACTCGCTTCAGGCCTTTGAGATGGACGTCTCAGGCACAGGATGTGCTCAGATATCGGGCGAGAGCGCCCCGACCTCCGTCGTCGATAACCGACGTCGCTTGCCCGTAGGGTGGAGCCAAAAATTGGCTTGTAACGGGATCTAAACAAAAAAGAAACTTCAGACCACCGATGCAAGCTGAATCTTTGATTAATTATGAAACTAGTGCGAAATGGATCGAAAAGAAAAAAGACGACAATACATACCAAATTAACCAGAAAATCACACACAGACTATACTTTTGCTAGGACACTTTATATTTTTTATTGGGTTTACACCAACAGAAAAAAAACTTTCACTTCATAATTTCGATATTAATCACAAAAAATAAGGTCGACCATCACTTATCGGGTCCCAAAAATGTCATGACGCCGTCAAAAGGCAAACAACCGACGATTTTTTCACGATTCCTGGTTCAAATGTGAATAACAGCTATGAAGAAAAAATTTTTTATTGAAAAGTTTGGATTAGGATTGGAGGAAGTTTTAACCGTAGCGGTTTTACGCTACAGTACCCCATTTCCAGTAAAAAAAATTGAGAGTAGCAACCCTAAAGGTGAGTGGCAACCCTAAAGGAAAGGTGAGTGACAACCCTAAAAGAAAGGTGGTTGACAACCCTAAAAGAAAGGTGAGAGGGTGACAACGCTATAACAGATTGACATCACAACAACAGATTGAAAACACAACAACAGATTGAAAACACAATAACAGATTGACAACACAAAAGGGATAGCATCAACCAAGAGTGAAAACCATAATATACAAATTAAATAAACTAGCCTAACTAACTTTAAACTAAATACATCAAATCAACAACATCGAAGTGCAGCTGATACTGAATAAAATTGAAAGCCGGCCTCCATTTTAGACGTTAAAAGTGCGAGCTTCAGATGCGTCTCCTAAACCTACATTAGAATAGAAAAACAAACGATAGATCTAGAATAATATTCTTAAATATATATAGGAACAAAGAACAATAATCAACACGAAACAAATAAGAGTTGAGGTTAAGAAATAACTTAAAAATACGACGAAAACTCAAAGGAAGTCAAACAAAAACTCGAAGTCGAACACAAAAGCTCGAAGTCAGATAAAAACTCGAAGTGAGACACGACTCAAAGTCCAACACGACTCAAAGTCAAACACAACTCAAAGTCAAACACGACTCAAAGTCGAACACGACTCAAAGTCAAACACGACTCAAAGTCAAACACGACTCAAAGTCAAACACGACTCAAAGTCAAACACGACTCAAAGTCAAACACGACTCAAAGTCAAACACGACTCAAGACTGAATTTAAGAGCTTAAGTTATAGAGGGATAAGTTAGAAGGTTAAGTTAAAGAGAGAGGGTTAAGTTGAAGAGGGTGGACCTTAAATCAAAATCAAAAATACGACGCTTAATGAGAGGAAATGGTTATGAATAAATATTAACTCCAGGGAGGAATGAGGGTCGAAATAATAAAAGAGGTGTCGTTAATTGAAAACTAATGGCCTAACATAAGTAATGCTGATTAAGTTAAGAATATGGAACAAATTAATTCATTTAAGTATGTCTTTTATATGATATTGTCCAATATGATGAGAATCACAGTCTTGTAGGACATATGTAGTCATGGAGATGACTCTGATCACACGACATTTAATGAAACGAGGAGCAAGCTTTCCTGTAAAGTATTCAGCAGCTGACGATTTTGAAAAATTACGCCTCCATACAATGTCGCCGGCATTAAGCGTAATAGCCGTCCGGTTCGTATTGTAATTTCGTGAATTACGGAGAAAAGCAGAAGAAAGATTGTCCGCTACTTTTGCGTAAATCTCGGCGAGACAAGTCAGATTACTCGCGTGTTGTTCCCGACTTTCAGCTAAATTAGTGCTTAGAGTCTGGTTATTCGCACGCGATGAATCCATACAGACTTCTCTACCGAATATGAGAACTTTTGGCGTAAACCCTGTGGCTAAATTAATACATGAATTGAGGTAAAGTTTGACCTTGGGTAACAATTTAGCCCAATTCCTTTGGTTCTCGCCAACCAATATGCTCAAACAAGTAACGACACTTTGGTTATAACGTTCTACGGTGTTTGCTTGTGGAGTGTAATAAGGGGTATATGTAGGGGATTCAATGCGAAACGATCTAAGAAAGTTTAAAAACTGATTACTACGAAAAACGGTAGCATTATCACAGAGAATAGACCGTGGAACTCCGAAGTTAAAAAATATTTCAGATTCCAAAGCTTTTATAACTGAATTGGCGTCAATCCTTTTAAGGGGCACTAACCAAACATATTTAGAAAAAACATCAACCATAGATAAAATGTATTTGAACCCATAATAAGCGATTGGAAGCGGTCCAATAACGTCGATAGAAATCATTTGTAAAGGTAAAGAAACTTCCTTTGGATAACACATATGACCACGTGGTTGGGAATTCGCGATCTTATAAGCTTTACAAACCTCACATTGCCTTAAAGTCTCAGAAACATCTCGAAACATATTTGGCCAGTAAAAGTTATCCTTGAGCTTAAAATAAGTCTTCGAAACTCCAGGATGTATAGAGAGAGGATTATTATGAGCTTCCCATATAGCTGATTTAACTTTTTCAACGGGTAAAACTACGCGCCAAGGATCAGAACACAATGGGTTAGTGATTGGCATGCGTCTTAACAGAACACCGTTCCGAATGGCGTAAGCTGGAAACGTTTGAGGGGAGTCACGAGCCCCTAAATACACCTTTTTATACCATCTATCATTGGTATGGTCAGGTCCTTGATCGAATGTAACCGGACTCGCGTACATTCTAGATAAAGCGTCTGGAACGACGTGTTGCGACCCTTTGCGATGAATGATATCAAACGTGTATTGGGAAATCACAGTAGCCCATCGCGCCAAACGCCCTGAGGGATTACATAGTGTGAGGAGCCATTTCAAGGCCATATGATCGGTTATAACAGAAAACTTCATTCCATCTAAATAACAGCGAAAATGCTTAATGGAATCAAGAACGGATAAAAGTTCACGTTCAGTTGTACTATAATTGCGTTCTGCTTTTGAGAATAAGCGTGAATAATAAGCGATAGGATGTTCAACACCATCGAACTTTTGAGAAAGAACTGAACCAAGACCAACAGCTGACGCATCACATTGCAAAATGAAGGGCTTCGAGAAATCTGGACAAGCCATAACGGGAGTATTGATGAGCGCATCCTTTAATTTTAGGAATGCTTGATCGGCGGCATCATCCCAACTTATAGGGTCACGACCCTTCTTTTTTCCTATAAGGGCAGTGAGTGGAGCTATTATAGAAGAAAAACCATCAACAAAACGCCTATAATATGAGCATAACCCAATAAAACCACGTAGTGACTTAGCTGTAGTAGGAACGGGATAATCCCTAATAGCATCGAGCTTGCTGGGATCAGTTTGTAAACCCTTTTCGTTAATGATATAACCCAAATATTTCAATTCGCTTTTACAGAACTCGCATTTTTTTAGGTTAATAGTTAAACCGGCCTCCTTGAGACGGTCTAGTACTTTTCTAAGGAGCGAGAGGTGACTATCAAAGTCTTTTGATATTATGATTAGATCATCGACGTAACCGAAAACGCAATTATCACTGGTCGAAGTGAATTCAAAATTGACGATCATATCAGTAAGGCGCTGCATCTCGGAAGCTGCATTCGTGAGACCAAATGGCATTCTGACGAACTCAAATAAACCTCGTTGTGGAACTATGAAAGCGGTTCTTTCACAACTCTCATCATCAGCGAGAGGAATCTGCCAAAATGCACTCCTAAAATCAAGAGAACTTATATACCTTGCACCTCGAAGGTTGTCAAGAATATCGTGAATACGGGGGAGCGGATAAGAATCTCTAGTAGTAACGCTATTCAATTTCCTACTATCAACGCAAAAACGTACAGAACCGTCCTTTTTGGTAACCATCACAACAGGACTGGCCCATGGAGAACGTGAGGGACGAATGACACCCATCTCCAGCATCTTATCGATTTCCTCATTGAGCAACTTTAACTTAACAGGTGAAAGAGGGTAAAACCGTTGTCTAATTGGTGGTCCAGTAGTGTTTATTTTGTGTGATAGCCAAGTAGTCTTACCAAGGCCAACTTTATCGGATGAAATGACATCGAATTCCTCAATGACCCGTTGTAACTTTAGCTCTTGGTCTGGTAATAAAACGTTACGAGGGTAAATGTATCGAACCTCGCTAATGCAATTAATCTGAGGAAGGGATTGAGAGTCAGAAGGAAGGGTATGTGAGTCAGGAGGTAGGGAATTAGAGTCGGGAGGAAGGTACATATTACCTTTGATATTTTTGTTAAAAGCTTGACTAAAAACTGAAGTCAAACCGAACTTATTCCAAAATTCGATACCTAAAATAACTGAAGAAGACATGGAACGTGCTACTAAAAATTCGTGGACAAAAGTCGTACCATTAAACTTAACTGGGAGAAAGATAGTTCCTAAAATATCAATAGGAGAGTTATTAGCGGAAATAACACGTGGGCACTGAACGTTTGATTTTAAAGAAATACCCAGTTGTTGGGTTAAACAATCACTAATAAGGGACATTTGTGCACCAGAGTCAAGTAGGGCTTTAACGACCCGGTTACACAATATGATCTCGATGAAAGGACGGTTATCAGACGAATCGGACGCTATCACCGGTGACACTGTACGGAGTAATGCGTGTCGCCGGTGGGCTAAACATTTTTTGGATTGCATTTTGGGCAATCACGAGTTATAAAACCAGGTGTGCGGCATTTAAAACACAGCATACCAGGGAAATCAGGGCAAGTACGATAGGGGTGTCCCGTTTTATTGCATATTGGACAGATTTGTGATTGATTTGTTGCGCTTGAAACTAATTTTGTAGATTTGGGCAAAAAACTTTCAAAATGCGATGCAGTGTCAATGAGCGCATCTAAGTCAGTGAATTTATGTATCGATAAGCATGGAAAATATCTAGGATGCATGTTGTGAGTGATAATTTTTAATAGTTCAGATTTATCGACTGGTTTACGTAATGTATCATTCAATTGAGAAATCTGATGCACAAAATGTAAAACAGGTTGATCTGATTTCTGTTTTGTATTTCTAACTTGTTGACCGGTTTTAAACTCGAAATCAATTTCTCCGAATGTATTGAAGAAATTTTCTTTTAATTCGGGGTAAGTCATATCAGGTCGACGGATTGACCTATAATAATTCAAGGCGCGACCGGATAACACTTCGTGGAAGCGTTTAAGCAGATATCTGTCAGTTATGTCGTCTGAATCCTTCTCTTCTTCGATACTGGTAAAAAAATTTCGAACACTGGTATCTCCAGTATAATTTATGTTCCATTTTCTTAGCGAAAATCGTTTTAGAAGGTAACCGGGACAGTCCTCGGATTTCATAGGAGAAGGTAAGTTAGAACGACTAGTACCCGGAGTGGGCCTAGGTGGAATGGGAGGAGGTCTAGAAATAATAATACTTTCGCGTAAAGGAGTCTCACCGATAGAACCTTCTTCAGACATTTTTAAACACAAAATAGAAATAGATTAAATGAAAGAGAGCGGGACTTAGCAGGAAATCGTTAGATATCGTGCCGTAATATCGATACGGGAAGAAGACAACAAAATAAACGTCAAAGGAATCCGCTGGGCTAAGAATCCAACAAAAACAGATACTAGCAAATAGCAGAAAAGCAAACAGTCGGGCTAAAAAATAAAAAAGGTAGACACTAGCACACGACCATTCAAAAAGCTTACCTTTGGTCACGATGCCTAACCATCCACACATCAAACACACTCTACGGGAAACTAACTACCGCTACCTACTGGGATAAAATAAAACTCGGGATAGATACGTATCTTTTGGGAGAAAATAAAAGAATTGGAAATTGGGTATAGTTACAAAGTTAATCTTTAAAATTGAATTTCACAAACATCACACAATTAAGCAAAGAACATAAATTCAGTTAGCAATTCCGTAGTCCAGTCGTATGAATCGGGAAAACATTCAAGACAGGTAATCCTTTTAACTTCCATACGGGTATCTGACCAATTCTAAAACCTGAAACTCACAATAAGAAAGATGAAAATTAAAGATTGCTCTCAAGAGCAACCACACACGAGATAACAAAAAAAAATAGGTATTTTAGTAATAATTAATATGCAAACTTACTTTAATTCGGGCGCCATATTGTAGCGTAAATAAAATTAAGTGCACAGTAAAACACAAACCGCTACTTAAAACGTTTAATTTTGATTAAAAGGAAAAAGATAGAAAACAAGTACTTAATTAAAAAATATAAAAAAGTTAAATATTAGTTATTATTGGGAACCTTTCAGTGATGGCGTGGGTTAACTTAGCGGAAAGAAAAGAATGTTATCGAAAGTATTATGCAAATATTTTTAACTTACCTAACAAAAAAATCGATTGCAATCGGTTATAGCTAGGCGAATACGCAATATTAGTAATTTTAGTTACAAAAACACTAAGAGCATCCAACGCGTCTTGATAGGCCTTAGGTTAGAAAGAGTTTTTGACGTGAGAATTTTTAGATTAGAAATATACAAATTAGGTGCACTATTTAAAATAGAACTCTTGCTGCGAAAACTCGGTAATTCCTGGACGGCTGAACACGACTGTGGGAAGTAACGTAGAAATCACGGAGCCACTGCGCTGCGGAGTCCGCATCTACCTCGTACTCGCTTCAGGCCTTTGAGATGGACGTCTCAGGCACAGGATGTGCTCGGATATCGGGCGAGAGCGCCCCGACCTCCGTCGTCGATAACCGACGTCGCTTGCCCGTAGGGTGGAGCCAAAAATTGGCTTGTAACGGGATCTAAACAAAAAAGAAACTTCAGACCACCGATGCAAGCTGAATCTTTGATTAATTATGAAACTAGTGCGAAATGGATCGAAAAGAAAAAAGACGACAATACATACCAAATTAACCAGAAAATCACACACAGACTATACTTTTGCTAGGACACTTTATATTTTTTATTGGGTTTACACCAACAGAAAAAAAACTTTCACTTCATAATTTCGATATTAATCACAAAAAATAAGGTCGACCATCACTTATCGGGTCCCAAAAATGTCATGACGCCGTCAAAAGGCAAACAACCGACGATTTTTTCACGATTCCTGGTTCAAATGTGAATAACAGCTATGAAGAAAAAATTTTTTATTGAAAAGTTTGGATTAGGATTGGAGGAAGTTTTAACCGTAGCGGTTTTACGCTACAATAACCATTTTCTTTTTTTTATAACTTAACAGGTACAGTCGGCCAAGAAAGTGGTGTACCACCCTAAGGTTGAATATCGCTTGCAGATTCATAGGTGATAAAGATTAGTTTCGCTTGCAGATCGATCTGACAACTTCTATTGCTGTCTTTATCTGATTATTGATAACGACTATTACTGTTTGTAACGTGACAGCTGTTCTTAGTTTGAACTTGATGGAACCAATGACGTCGTAAAATCAACGGCGGGGGGCTGTAGATTTTGATGACAAAATTGTATCTACAAATTCAGAATTGTAATCAACAAGTTACATAAAATTGTAAAGGCACAAGGCGAGTCCACAAACCTACAATTTCTGTAAACTTGTAATTACAATATCAATAAAAAACAAGCTAAAAATAGATTTATCCTTTTATTAAATTTCTACAATCAATTTTAAAATACTTATAACAAACAAAAACATAGCATATATAGTAATATTTAGAAGATATTGAAAATTTTTAAAAATTAGAAACGGGTGTAACCGCCGTTGGCCTCTATAACCTCTAAAAGACGAGACCTCATTGAACCAACAAGCCGTGAGCAAATATCGGTTCCCCGCATTTCCTCCCAGATATAATTACAGTGACTAATAAGAGCTTGTTTGGTTCTTTCATTTTGATGCGACCATCGTTGGACCATAAGGCCCCAAAGATTTTCTATCGGGTTGAGGTCCGGCGATCTTGAGGGCCACTGAATTACCCTTACGTCAGTGTGTGAACGAAACCAGGCTCTTACGATCCTCGCATTATGAATTGAACAATTATCTTGAACAAAATCAAATTGTGGCACTTCGTTCTCCGGGTAAACATTACGGACTGTCGGTAGCATTGCATTCTGAAGCACGTCGATATAATTTACAGCCGTCGCTCGAGGAGGTAGAGAACACAATTCTCCTACACCAGCCCCAAATATTTACGGAAATTCGACCTGATTCTCTATTTGGGATTACATGATCATCTTTATACCGTGTTGAATTATATCGCCAAAGGTGAAGACGTCCATGCTGACTGGATTTAAACGTTTTTTCATCACAAAACACTGTATTAGACCAATCAAACTCTAAGTGCTCTCTGGCGAAGTTCAGACGAGCAAGTCTGTGAGCATCCGTCAAATATATTTTCTTGGCGTAATGCCTGTGGTGCAACCCCATGTAATGTAGATGATTCCTTATTGTTTGGGCACTCACATCGAATATCTCCGCAAAATGTTTTGTGGGCTTAAAACCATTGATTTCATATTCCCGTCTCATGAATTCTCTATCGTTATTGGAGAGTGCAGGCCGGCGACCACTTCTTCTGTGATCCAACAAACTTCCCTCCTCTCCTTCACGACGAATCCAAAAGCGGATAGAACGCCTCGATATATTCAAATTCCGGGATATCGCACTGATACTGCTTCCCTCATTAAATTTGGCAATTATTTGTGCTCTTTCGGCAATGGTCAAGTTGGCAGGCATTGAGATGATTTTATATGCAGTTGATTGAAAAATAACACGGAAAATATATCGATTTTTTGCATATATTTGACAAAATGTCAATTGTCAGTTTTCTTTTTCAAATGGAATTCGGTTGTCTAAATAGTTTTTATTACTTTTGTTTGGAAACATTTCAATTGCTTTGTAGAAACTAATGTCCTTTTCGTTTATACTAAAGGTTAAAATGTCATGTGACATATGACGTATGAATACTAAATACATAGGTTTACGTCATGATAATGTTGTCTCTTTCAGTAATATCTTTTTATAACGAACCTTGTTGTAATTTTCGATGACCGGGAAACTAAATGAAAACTGGTACACCACTTTCTTGGCCGACCGTACCACAGTCACGAATGCAGAATTTAAGTTTCCAAACAGTGCTGCTCACACCAATAAATTGGTATATTTCGTTTAACTCTAAATTAGACAACCATGAACTTGGCCAGTTTTTTACACTTTTCCACAAAAAACACAAATGTGATTTATCGGTTTTTGTTCCGATGCTCCTCATAAATGATAGTGCACAAATATGCGCAAACAAGAGATATTAAATGAAATATATATAATTTTAATGACATTTCGTTTTGGACACTGACCATCAGCAAAATTTGGCTATCTTATTAGAAAAATTATAACTCCCAATTGTGTAGTGTGCAATAAAATTTAAGATATACTCCACTTACTTGATGGATTGTAGAAGGAACAAAGATGAGAGAGAGGCATTAATTAATGACTTTAAACGGAACTTTCTAGGTATTGGGTTAGTTGAAAAAAAAAAATAACAAATCCAAAATTGCAGTTAGCGAAATGGTTAAGTAGTGTAGTAGTAACTAATTGATGAGTTTCGCTCACTCAAATTAGTTATTAATTTGTGTAACTAGAACTAATAGGGTCTAATGATGTTGGCATGTCTAAGTGGACGAAAAACCTTAAATAAATACATACAAGTATAAAAAAATATTTATTTTATGAATTGGAAATTATGTTATAAACATCATACACACACTTTTTATCTATATAGTTAGTTTAGGTTAATATAGACAGTGTTATTATATGTATATTTGTTATTTGTAGCTTATAATCTATTTTATTACTCAAGTATGTTTTAATTTATGTCATTAGCATTTATACACACTGTGTCTATCATCTCTTATCCAACACTCCTATCGCTGCTGGAAGAAATCTCTTATGAAAGAAGCAGCATTTTTGTGCTCTTTTGTCTGTATTTTATTTTTCTCTTTTAAGTGTCATGTGTGTACATAAATAAATAACAAATTAACACTAATTTTCCAATATTTTACAGACATTGGCTTGACCTTACTCCACAGTATGCAAATATAAAAATTGAAAATTTACTTAATTATAAATGTAATCAGGTGTTGTTTAGCTACAAAAAGTATGGAATAGTGGATCACACAAGTTATGGCCGCCACACCCTACCTGCTGAATAGCCAATCTGAAACAAAGAGCTAGCAATGTATTCATGTACTTACTTCTCTTTCTCTATGACAATAGTGCTCTCGCCCCAGCCGCGGCGCGCTAGATGGTACGCCACGGCTGCTCCCATCATCCCTCCACCACATATCACCACTTTAGCCTTCGGAGGCAACGCCGATAAACACCCCTCTAACCTTTCTACATGATCTAGCGCATCTAATCGACTCGAAAACTCCCTACATGCTATACCTATACATTTATGGGCACTATAACTCTTTACCCTTCGGAAGCCTTTTATTAACATCTTGAAAATATTTACACATAGGTCAAACTAAATAAAATAAAAAACGCATTAAAGAGTATTACATCTATTACAGAATATGCAACAAGAATCTAAAAATAATCAACGAATAACTACGGTGAACTTTGTTGTTCTGATGCTTTTGACGTAAGTCCAGTGTTGTAGGGATGGTACGTATTTACGCGACCAGGTTTTTACACCTGGTATTTACTTCCAAGTACGTACACCAGGTACCGATCCGAAATACTTGCAAGACTTCAAAGTATTTTATACGGCTACTCGGAGTCGGACTCGCTCCGGTGGGGGCTTGACGATCGCCCGACTATGCGATTATGCTCCTTATCTGTAAGAGACTACGTAACAATTTCGTATGCAAGTCTATTCTAGTATATGGATTGTCTTTGCAAGTATTTATATGTAAACGCGATTGTGCTTCTTATTTATAAGAACTCACGGGTCAATTTCCTATGCAAGTATTTTTTCATTCAACAGGGCTTGGATTGAGTAAAAGTAGAAACGTTCGTCTCTATGCAGGTATTTATTTGTAAACGCGATTGTGCTCCTTATTCTTAGGAAGTCACGGTTCAATTTCCTATACAGATAGAAAATACTTTCAATTTCGTATGCAAGTCTATTCTAGTATACGGTTTGTCTTTGCAAGTATTTATATGTAAACGCGATTGTGCTTCTTATTTATAAGAAATCACGGGTCAATTTCCTATGCAAGTATTTTTTCTTCCAACAGGGCTTGGATTGATGTGAAAATACTTGCATAGGAAATTGATTCGTTTTGCTTCAGCAAAAAGGAGCATAATCGTATCAGAAAAAAAATACTTGCAAGGTTCAAAGTATTTTTCATTTGCAAATGCGATTGTGTAGTATTTCTCTAAATATTCCAAAGTTGTCTGAGTACATAAACCGAAATCTGTGTAGGTGTGTGCATCAGGGAACTTTTTCTTTTCTTTTGAGTAGTTTGCGGCGCCATTCACCCTAATGACTATTAATAAAAGACACATTATTGCGTGAACGAAAGTATTTTAGAAAATATTTTGTTATGTTTACGTTTTTTATTTTTCTTTCGTCAGTTGTCGTTTGAGTGAGTGCATAGATGATACATATAAATACTGAGAAGTGAGTGCGAGCTTGTTATGCAATTTACCAACTGACCGTGACTTTCTTATTTCGCGAGTTTATTGAATTTAAACTATTAACAGTTAGTGTGTAAATAAACAAAACTGCTTTTTTATGTGTACGTGACTTTGTTTATTAGTTAGGAA